>JBBELK010000162.1:0-2682105 GCA_037783545.1 Henricia sp. BOLD:AAB3569 | reverse complement strand
CCAGCGAAAATCTGTCAATCTTGCATGACAAGTGCGGAATATATACAGTTTGGAGCATGCAAAATTTGAAGTTGGTTGGAAAATTCCTTGATTTCCAAATTTACCGGCATTTGGGACACACTTTGACCTAATTCCCGTCACAATCTGGGGTGAGTCAACGGCCGTACAAATGTACACCAGCGCAGCGCAGGGTGTCCCAACAGCCACGGTTAGGGGAATAACCACGTAGCCGAGCTCCGTTTTCCCTAAACTCTGAAATGTCTCCGTCATTTCCCAGCGAAAATCTGTCAATTTTGCATGACAAGTGAGGAATATATACAGTTTGGAGCATGCAAAATTTGAAGTTGGTTGGAAAATTCCTTGATTTCCAAATTTGCCGGCATTTGGGACACACTTTGACCTAATTCCCGTCACAATCTGTGGTGAGTCAACGGCCGTACAAATGTACACCAGCGCAGCGCAGGGTGTCCCAACAGCCACGGTTAGGGGAATAACCACGTAGCCGAGCTCCGTTTTCCCTAAACTCTGAAATTTCTCCGTCATTTCGCAGCGAAAATCTGTCAATTTTGCATGACAAGTGCGGAATATATACAGTTTGGAGCATGCAAAATTTGAAGTTGGTTGGAAAATTCCTTGAATTCCAAATTTGCCGGTATTTGGGACACACTTTGACCTAATTCCCGTCACAATCTGGGGTGAGTCAACGGCCGTACAAATGTACACCAGCGCAGCGCAGGGTGTCCCAACAGCCACGGTTAGGGGGAATAACCACGTAGCCGAGCTCCGTTTTCCCTAAACTCTGAAATTTCTCCGTCATTTCCCAGCGACAATCTGTCAATTTTGCATGACAAGTGCGGAATATATACAGTTTGGAGCATGCAAAATTTGAAGTTGGTTGGAAAATTCCTTGATTTCCAAATTTGCCGGCATTTGGGACACACTTTGACCTAATTCCCGTCACAATCTGGGGTGAGTCAACGGCCGTAC
The DNA here is from genome assembly GCA_037783545.1 of Henricia sp. BOLD:AAB3569. Classification (NCBI taxonomy): domain Eukaryota; kingdom Metazoa; phylum Echinodermata; class Asteroidea; order Spinulosida; family Echinasteridae; genus Henricia; species Henricia sp. BOLD:AAB3569. Next base: position 2,681,118 of record JBBELK010000162.1, on the reverse strand, counting down.
AAATGTACACCAGCGCAGCGCAGGGTGTCCCAACAGCCACGGTTAGGGGAATAACCACGTAGCCGAGCTCCGTTTTCCCTAAACTCTGAAATTTCTCCGTCATTTCCCAGCGAAAATCTGTCAATTTTGCATGACAAGTGCGGAATATATACAGTTTGGAGCATGCAAAATTTGAAGTTGGTTGGAAAATTCCTTGATTTCCAAATTTGCCGGCATTTGGGACACACTTTGACCTAATTCCCGTCACAATCTGGGGTGAGTCAACGGCCGTACAAATGTACACCAGCGCAGCGCAGGGTGTCCCAACAGCCACGGTTAGGGGAATAACCACGTAGCCGAGCTCCGTTTTCCCTAAACTCTGAAATTTCTCCGTCATTTCCCAGCGAAAATCTGTCAATTTTGCATGACAAGTGCGGAATATATACAGTTTGGAGCATGCAAAATTTGAAGTTGGTTGGAAAATTCCTTGATTTCCAAATTTGCCGGCATTTGGGACACACTTTGACCTAATTCCCGTCACAATCTGGGGTGAGTCAACGGCCGTACAAATGTACACCAGCGCAGCGCAGGGTGTCCCAACAGCCACGGTTAGGGGAATAACCACGTAGCCGAGCTCCGTTTTCCCTAAACTCTGAAATTTCTCCGTCATTTCCCAGCGAAAATCTGTCAATTTTGCATGACAAGTGCGGAATATATACAGTTTGGAGCATGCACAATTTGAAGTTGGTTGGAAAATTCCTTGATTTCCAAATTTGCCGGCATTTGGGACACACTTTGACCTAATTCCCGTCACAATCTGGGGTGAGTCAACGGCCGTACAAATGTACACCAGCGCAGCGCAGGGTGTCCCAACAGCCACGGTTAGGGGAATAACCACGTAGCCGAGCTCCGTTTTCCCTAAACTCTGAAATTTCTCCGTCATTTCCCAGCGAAAATCTGTCAATTTTGCATGACAAGTGCGGAATATATACAGTTTGGAGCATGCAAAATTTGAAGTTGGTTGGAAAATTCCTTGATTTCCAAATTTGCCGGTATTTGGGACACACTTTGACCTAATTCCCGTCACAATCTGGGGTGAGTCAACGGCCGTACAAATGTACACCAGCGCAGCGCAGGGTGTCCCAACAGCCACGGTTAGGGGGATTAACCACGTAGCCGAGCTCCGTTTTCCCTAAACTCTGAAATTTCTCCGTCATTTCCCAGCGAAAATCTGTCAATTTTGCATGACAAGTGCGGAATATATACAGTTTGGAGCATGCAAAATTTGAAGTTGGTTGGAAAATTCCTTGATTTCCAAATTTGCCGGCATTTGGGACACACTTTGACCTAATTCCCGTCACAATCTGGGGTGAGTCAACGGCCGTACAAATGTACACCAGCGCAGCGCAGGGTGTCCCAACAGCCACGGTTAGGGGAATAACCACGTAGCCGAGCTCCGTTTTCCCTAAACTCTGAAATTTCTCCGTCATTTCCCAGCGAAAATCTGTCAATTTTGCATGACAAGTGCGGAATATATACAGTTTGGAGCATGCAAAATTTGAAGTTGGTTGGAAAATTCCTTGATTTCCAAATTTGCCGGCATTTGGGACACACTTTGACCTAATTCCCGTCACAATCTGGGGTGAGTCAACGGCCGTACAAATGTACACCAGCGCAGCGCAGGGTGTCCCAACAGCCACGGTTAGTGGAATAACCACGTAGCCGAGCTCCGTTTTCACTAAACTCTGAAATTTCTCCGTCATTTCCCAGCGAAAATCTGTCAATTTTGCATGACAAGTGCGGAATATATACAGTTTGGAGCATGCAAAATTTGAAGTTGGTTGGAAAATTCCTTGATTTCCAAATTTGCCGGCATTTGGGACACACTTTGACCTAATTCCCGTCACAATCTGGGGTGAGTCAACGGCCGGACAAATGTACACCAGCGCAGCGCAGGGTGTCCCAACAGCCACGGTTAGGGGAATAACCACGTAGCCGAGCTCCGTTTTCCCTAAACTCTGAAATTTCTCCGTCATTTCCCAGCGAAAATCTGTCAATTTTGCATGACAAGTGCGGAATATATACAGTTTGGAGCATGCAAAATTTGAAGTTGGTTGGACAATTCCTTGATTTCCAAATTTGCCGGCATTTGGGACACACTTTGACCTAATTCCCGTCACAATCTGGGGTGAGTCAACGGCCGTACAAATGTACACCAGCGCAGCGCAGGGTGTCCCAACATCCACGGTTAGGGGAATAACCACGTAGCCGAGCTCCGTTTTCCCTAAACCCTGAAATTTCTCCGTCATTTCCCAGCGAAAATCTGTCAATTTTGCATGACAAGTGCGGAATATATACAGTTTGGAGCATGCAAAATTTGAAGTTGGTTGGAAAATTCCTTGATTTCCAAATTTGCCGGCATTTGGGACACACTTTGACCTAATTCCCGTCACAATCTGGGGTGAGTCAACGGCCGTACAAATGTACACCAGCGCAGCGCAGGGTGTCCCAACAGCCACGGTTAGGGGAATAACCACGTAGCCGAGCTCCGTTTTCCCTAAACTCTGAAATTTCTCCGTCATTTCCCAGCGAAAATCTGTCAATTTTGCATGACAAGTGCGGAATATATACAGTTTGGAGCATGCAAAATTTGAAGTTGGTTGGAAAATTCCTTGATTTCCAAATTTGCCGGTATTTGGGACACACTTTGACCTAATTCCCGTCACAATCTGGGGTGAGTCATCGGCCGTACAAATGTACACCAGCGCAGCGCAGGGTGTCCCAACAGCCACGGTTAGGTAAATAACCACGTAGCCGAGCTCCGTTTTCCCTAAACTCTGAAATTTCTCCGTCATTTCCCAGCGAAAATCTGTCAATTTTGCATGACAAGTGCGGAATATATACAGTTTGGAGCATGCAAAATTTGAAGTTGGTTGGAAAATTCCTTGATTTCCAAATTTGCCGGCATTTGGGACACACTTTGACCTAATTCCCGTCACAATCTGGGGTGAGTCAACGGCCGTACAAATGTACACCAGCGCAGCGCAGGGTGTCCCAACAGCCACGGTTAGGGGGAATAACCACGTAGCCGAGCTCCGTTTTCCCTAAACTCTGAAATTTCTCCGTCATTTCCCAGCGAAAATCTGTCAATTTTGCATGACAAGTGCGGAATATATACAGTTTGGAGCATGCAAAATTTGAAGTTGGTTGGAAAATTCCTTGATTTCCAAATTTGCCGGCATTTGGGACACACTTTGACCTAATTCCCGTCACAATCTGGGGTGAGTCAACGGCCGTACAAATGTACACCAGCGCAGCGCAGGGTGTCCCAACAGCCACGGTTAGGGGAATAACCACGTAGCCGAGCTCCGTTTTCCCTAAACTCTGAAATTTCTCCGTCATTTCCCAGCGAAAATCTGTCAATTTTGCATGACAAGTGCGGAATATATACAGTTTGGAGCATGCAAAATTTGAAGTTGGTTGGAAAATTCCTTGATTTCCAAATTTGCCGGCATTTGGGACACACTTTGACCTAATTCCCGTCACAATCTGGGGTGAGTCAACGGCCGTACAAATGTACACCAGCGCAGCGCAGGGTGTCCCAACAGCCACGGTTAGGGGAATAACCACGTAGCCGAGCTCCGTTTTCCCTAAACTCTGAAATTTCTCCGTCATTTCCCAGCGAAAATCTGTCAATTTTGCATGACAAGTGCGGAATATATACAGTTTGGAGCATGCAAAATTTGAAGTTGGTTGGAAAATTCCTTGATTTCCAAATTTGCCGGTATTTGGGACACACTTTGACCTAATTCCCGTCACAATCTGGGGTGAGTCAACGGCCGTACAAATGTACACCAGCGCAGCGCAGGGTGTCCCAACAGCCACGGTTAGGGGGAATAACCACGTAGCCGAGCTCCGTTTTCCCTAAACTCTGAAATTTCTCCATCATTTCCCAGCGAAAATCTGTCAATTTTGCATGACAAGTGCGGAATATATACAGTTTGGAGCATGCAAAATTTGAAGTTGGTTGGAAAATTTGAAGTTGGTTGGAAAATTCCTTGATTTCCAAATTTGCCGGCATTTGGGACACACTTTGACCTAATTCCCGTCACAATCTGGGGTGAGTCAACGGCCGTACAAATGTACACCAGCGCAGCGCAGGGTGTCACAACAGCCACGGTTAGGGGAATAACCACGTAGCCGAGCTCCGTTTTCCCTAAACTCTGAAATTTCTCCGTCATTTCCCAGCGAAAATCTGTCAATTTTGCATGACAAGTGCGGAATATATACAGTTTGGAGCATGCAAAATTTGAAGTTGGTTGGAAAATTCCTTGATTTCCAAATTTGCCGGCATTTGGGACACACTTTGACCTAATTCCCGTCACAATCTGTGGTGAGTCAACGGCCGTACAAATGTACACCAGCGCAGCGCAGGGTGTCCCAACAGCCACGGTTAGGGGAATAACCACGTAGCCGACCTCCGAGCAAAATTTGAAGTTGGTTGGAAAATTCCTTGATTTCCAAATTTGCCGGTATTTGGGACACACTTTGACCTAATTCCCGTCACAATCTGGGGTGAGTCATCGGCCGTACAAATGTACACCAGCGCAGCGCAGGGTGTCCCAACAGCCACGGTTAGGTAAATAACCACGTAGCCGAGCTCCGTTTTCCCTAAACTCTGAAATTTCTCCGTCATTTCCCAGCGAAAATCTGTCAATTTTGCATGACAAGTGCGGAATATATACAGTTTGGAGCATGCAAAATTTGAAGTTGGTTGAAAAATTCCTTGATTTCCAAATTTGCCGGCATTTGGGACACACTTTGACCTAATTCCCGTCACAATCTGGGGTGAGTCAACGGCCGTACAAATGTGCACCAGCGCAGCGCAGGGTGTCCCAACAGCCACGGTTAGGGGAATAACCACGTAGCCGAGCTCCGTTTTCCCTAAACTCTGAAATTTCTCCGTCATTTCCCAGCGAAAATCTGTCAATTTTGCATGACAAGTGCGGAATATATACAGTTTGGAGCATGCAAAATTTGAAGTTGGTTGGAAAATTCCTTGATTTCCAAATTTGCCGGCATTTGGGACACACTTTGACCTAATTCCTGTCACAATCTGGGGTGAGTCAACGGCCGTACAAATGTACACCAGCGCAGCGCAGGGTGTCCCAACAGCCACGGTTAGGGAAATAACCACGTAGCCGAGCTCCGTTTTCCCTAAACTCTGAAATTTCTCCGTCATTTCCCAGCGAAAATCCGTCAATTTTGCATGACAAGTGCGGAATATATACAGTTTGGAGCATGCAAAATTTAAAGTTGGTTGGAAAATTCCTTGATTTCCAAATTTGCCGGCATTTGGGACACACTTTGACCTAATTCCCGTCACAATCTGGGGTGAGTCAACGGCCGTACAAATGTACACCAGCGCAGCGCAGGGTGTCCCAACAGCCACGGTTAGGGGGAATAACCACGTAGCCGAGCTCCGTTTTCCCTAAGCTCTGAAATTTCTCCGTTATTTCCCAGCGAAAATCTGTCAATTTTGCATGACAAGTGCGGAATATATACAGTTTGGAGCATGCAAAATTTGAAGTTGGTTGGAAAATTCCTTGATTTCCAAATTTGCCGGCATTTGGGACACACTTTGACCTAATTCCCGTCACAATCTGGGGTGAGTCAACGGCCGTACAAATGTACACCAGCGCAGCGCAGGGTGTCCCAACAGCCACGGTTAGGGGAATAACCACGTAGCCGAGCTCCGTTTTCCCTAAACTCTGAAATTTCTCCGTCATTTCCCAGCGAAAATCTGTCAATTTTGCATGACAAGTGCGGAATATATACAGTTTGGAGCATGCAAAATTTGAAGTTGGTTGGAAAATTCCTTGATTTCCAAATTTGCCGGCATTTGGGACACACTTTGACCTAATTCCCGTCACAATCTGGGGTGAGTCAACGGCCGTACAAATGTACACCAGCGCAGCGCAGGGTGTCCCAACAGCCACGGTTAGGGGAATAACCACGTAGCCGAGCTCCGTTTTCCCTAAACTCTGAAATTTCTCCGTCATTTCCCAGCGAAAATCTGTCAATTTTGCATGACAAGTGCGGAATATATACAGTTTGGAGCATGCAAAATTTGAAGTTGGTTGGAAAATTCCTTGATTTCCAAATTTGCCGGCATTTGGGACACACTTTGACCTAATTCCCGTCACAATCTGGGGTGAGTCAACGGCCGTACAAATGTACACCAGCGCAGCGCAGGGTGTCCCAACAGCCACGGTTAGGGGAATAACCACGTAGCCGAGCTCCGTTTTCCCTAAACTCTGAAATTTCTCCGTCATTTCCCAGCGAAAATCTGTCAATTTTGCATGACAAGTGCGGAATATATACAGTTTGGAGCATGCAAAATTTGAAGTTGGTTGGAAAATTCCTTGATTTCCAAATTTGCCGGTATTTGGGACACACTTTGACCTAATTCCCGTCACAATCTGGGGTGAGTCAACGGCCGTACAAATGTACACCAGCGCAGCGCAGGGTGTCCCAACAGCCACGGTTAGGGGGAATAACCACGTAGCCGAGCTCCGTTTTCCCTAAACTCTGAAATTTCTCCGTCATTTCCCAGCGAAAATCTGTCAATTTTGCATGACAAGTGCGGAATATATACAGTTTGGAGCATGCAAAATTTGAAGTTGGTTGGAAAATTCCTTGATTTCCAAATTTGCCGGCATTTGGGACACACTTTGACCTAATTCCCGTCACAATCTGTGGTGAGTCAACGGCCGTACAAATGTACACCAGCGCAGCGCAGGGTGTCCCAACAGCCACGGTTAGGGGAATAACCACGTAGCCGACCTCCGAGCAAAATTTGAAGTTGGTTGGAAAATTCCTTGATTTCCAAATTTGCCGGTATTTGGGACACACTTTGACCTAATTCCCGTCACAATCTGGGGTGAGTCATCGGCCGTACAAATGTACACCAGCGCAGCGCAGGGTGTCCCAACAGCCACGGTTAGGTAAATAACCACGTAGCCGAGCTCCGTTTTCCCTAAACTCTGAAATTTCTCCGTCATTTCCCAGCGAAAATCTGTCAATTTTGCATGACAAGTGCGGAATATATACAGTTTGGAGCATGCAAAATTTGAAGTTGGTTGGAAAATTCCTTGATTTCCAAATTTGCCGGCATTTGGGACACACTTTGACCTAATTCCCGTCACAATCTGGGGTGAGTCAACGGCCGTACAAATGTACACCAGCGCAGCGCAGGGTGTCCCAACAGCCACGGTTAGGGGAGTAACCACGTAGCCGAGCTCCGTTTTCCCTAAACTCTGAAATTTCTCCGTCATTTCCCAGCGAAAATCTGTCAATTTTGCATGACAAGTGCGGAATATATACAGTTTGGAGCATGCAAAATTTGAAGTTGGTTGGAAAATTCCTTGATTTCCAAATTTGCCGGCATTTGGGACACACTTTGACCTAATTCCCGTCACAATCTGGGGTGAGTCAACGGCCGTACAAATGTACACCAGCGCAGCGCAGGGTGTCCCAACAGCCACGGTTAGGGGAATAACCACGTAGCCGAGCTCCGTTTTCCCTAAACTCTGAAATTTCTCCGTCATTTCCCAGCGAAAATCTGTCAATTTTGCATGACAAGTGCGGAATATATACAGTTTGGAGCATGCAAAATTTGAAGTTGGTTGGAAAATTCCTTGATTTCCAAATTTGCCGGCATTTGGGACACACTTTGACCTAATTCCCGTCACAATCTGGGGTGAGTCAACGGCCGTACAAATGTACACCAGCGCAGCGCAGGGTGTCCCAACAGCCACGGTTAGGGGAATAACCACGTAGCCGAGCTCCGTTTTCCCTAAACTCTGAAATTTCTCCGTCATTTCCCAGCGAAAATCTGTCAATTTTGCATGACAAGTGCGGAAGATATACAGTTTGGAGCATGCAAAATTTGAAGTTGGTTGGAAAATTCCTTGATTTCCAAATTTGCCGGTATTTGGGACACACTTTGACCTAATTCCCGTCACAATCTGGGGTGAGTCAACGGCCGTACAAATGTACACCAGCGCAGCGCAGGGTGTCCCAACAGCCACGGTTAGGGGGAATAACCACGTAGCCGAGCTCCGTTTTCCCTAAACTCTGAAATTTCTCCGTCATTTCCCAGCGAAAATCTGTCAATTTTGCATGACAAGTGCGGAATATATACAGTTTGGAGCATGCAAAATTTGAAGTTGGTTGGAAAATTCCTTGATTTCCAAATTTGCCGGCATTTGGGACACACTTTGACCTAATTCCCGTCACAATCTGTGGTGAGTCAACGGCCGTACAAATGTACACCAGCGCAGCGCAGGGTGTTCCAACAGCCACGGTTAGGGGAATAACCACGTAGCCGACCTCCGAGCAAAATTTGAAGTTGGTTGGAAAATTCCTTGATTTCCAAATTTGCCGGTATTTGGGACACACTTTGACCTAATTCCCGTCACAATCTGGGGTGAGTCATCGGCCGTACAAATGTACACCAGCGCAGCGCAGGGTGTCCCAACAGCCACGGTTAGGTAAATAACCACGTAGCCGAGCTCCGTTTTCCCTAAACTCTGAAATTTCTCCGACATTTCCCAGCGAAAATCTGTCAATTTTGCATGACAAGTGCGGAATATATACAGTTTGGAGCATGCAAAATTTGAAGTTGGTTGGAAAATTCCTTGATTTCCAAATTTGCCGGCATTTGGGACACACTTTGACCTAATTCCCGTCACAATCTGGGGTGAGTCAACGGCCGTACAAATGTACACCAGCGCAGCGCAGGGTGTCCCAACAGCCACGGTTAGGGGAGTAACCACGTAGCCGAGCTCCGTTTTCCCTAAACTCTGAAATTTCTCCGTCATTTCCCAGCGAAAATCTGTCAATTTTGCATGACAAGTGCGGAATATATACAGTTTGGAGCATGCAAAATTTGAAGTTGGTTGGAAAATTCCTTGATTTCCAAATTTGCCGGCATTTGGGACACACTTTGACCTAATTCCCGTCACAATCTGGGGTGAGTCAACGGCCGTACAAATGTACACCAGCGCAGCGCAGGGTGTCCCAACAGCCACGGTTAGGGGAATAACCACGTAGCCGAGCTCCGTTTTCCCTAAACTCTGAAATTTCTCCGTCATTTCCCAGCGAAAATCTGTCAATTTTGCATGACAAGTGCGGAATATATACAGTTTGGAGCATGCAAAATTTGAAGTTGGTTGGAAAATTCCTTGATTTCCAAATTTGCCGGCATTTGGGACACACTTTGACCTAATTCCTGTCACAATCTGGGGTGAGTCAACGGCCGTACAAATGTACACCAGCGCAGCGCAGGGTGTCCCAACAGCCACGGTTAGGGAAATAACCACGTAGCCGAGCTCCGTTTTCCCTAAACTCTGAAATTTCTCCGTCATTTCCCAGCGAAAATCTGTCAATTTTGCATGACAAGTGCGGAATATATACAGTTTGGAGCATGCAAAATTTGAAGTTGGTTGGAAAATTCCTTGATTTCCAAATTTGCCGGCATTTGGGACACACTTTGACCTAATTCCCGTCACAATCTGGGGTGAGTCAACGGCCGTACAAATGTACACCAGCGCAGCGCAGGGTGTCCCAACAGCCACGGTTAGGGGGAATAACCACGTAGCCGAGCTCCGTTTTCCCTAAACTCTGAAATTTCTCCGTCATTTCCCAGCGAAAATCTGTCAATTTTGCATGACAAGTGCGGAATATATACAGTTTGGAGCATGCAAAATTTGAAGTTGGTTGGAAAATTCCTTGATTTCCAAATTTGCCGGCATTTGGGACACACTTTGACCTAATTCCCGTCACAATCTGGGGTGAGTCAACGGCCGTACAAATGTACACCAGCGCAGCGCAGGGTGTCCCAACAGCCACGGTTAGGGGAATAACCACGTAGCCGAGCTCCGTTTTCCCTAAACTCTGAAATTTCTCCGTCATTTCCCAGCGAAAATCTGTCAATTTTGCATGACAAGTGCGGAATATATACAGTTTGGAGCATGCAAAATTTGAAGTTGGTTGGAAAATTCCTTGATTTCCAAATTTGCCGGCATTTGGGACACACTTTGACCTAATTCCCGTCACAATCTGGGGTGAGTCAACGGCCGTACAAATGTACACCAGCGCAGCGCAGGGTGTCCCAACAGCCACGGTTAGGGGAATAACCACGTAGCCGAGCTCCGTTTTCCCTAAACTCTGAAATTTCTCCGTCATTTCCCAGCGAAAATCTGTCAATTTTGCATGACAAGTGCGGAATATATACAGTTTGGAGCATGCAAAATTTGAAGTTGGTTGGAAAATTCCTTGATTTCCAAATTTGCCGGTATTTGGGACACACTTTGACCTAATTCCCGTCACAATCTGGGGTGAGTCAACGGCCGTACAAATGTACACCAGCGCAGCGCAGGGTGTCCCAACAGCCACGGTTAGGGGGAATAACCACGTAGCCGAGCTCCGTTTTCCCTAAACTCTGAAATTTCTCCGTCATTTCCCAGCGAAAATCTGTCAATTTTGCATGACAAGTGCGGAATATATAAAGTTTGGAGCATGCACAATTTGAAGTTGGTTGGAAAATTTGAAGTTGGTTGGAAAATTCCTTGATTTCCAAATTTGCCGGCATTTGGGACACACTTTGACCTAATTCCCGTCACAATCTGGGGTGAGTCAACGGCCGTACAAATGTACACCAGCGCAGCGCAGGGTGTCCCAACAGCCACGGTTAGGGGAATAACCACGTAGCCGAGCTCCGTTTTCCCTAAACTCTGAAATTTCTCCGTCATTTCCCAGCGAAAATCTGTCAATTTTGCATGACAAGTGCGGAATATATACAGTTTGGAGCATGCAAAATTTGAAGTTGGTTGGAAAATTCCTTGATTTCCAAATTTGCCGGCATTTGGGACACACTTTGACCTAATTCCCGTCACAATCTGTGGTGAGTCAACGGCCGTACAAATGTACACCAGCGCAGCGCAGGGTGTCCCAACAGCCACGGTTAGGGGAATAACCACGTAGCCGACCTCCGAGCAAAATTTGAAGTTGGTTGGAAAATTCCTTGATTTCCAAATTTGCCGGTATTTGGGACACACTTTGACCTAATTCCCGTCACAATCTGGGGTGAGTCATCGGCCGTACAAATGTACACCAGCGCAGCGCAGGGTGTCCCAACAGCCACGGTTAGGTAAATAACCACGTAGCCGAGCTCCGTTTTCCCTAAACTCTGAAATTTCTCCGTCATTTCCCAGCGAAAATCTGTCAATTTTGCATGACAAGTGCGGAATATATACAGTTTGGAGCATGCAAAATTTGAAGTTGGTTGGAAAATTCCTTGATTTCCAAATTTGCCGGCATTTGGGACACACTTTGACCTAATTCCCGTCACAATCTGGGGTGAGTCAACGGCCGTACAAATGTACACCAGCGCAGCGCAGGGTGTCCCAACAGCCACGGTTAGGGGAGTAACCACGTAGCCGAGCTCTGTTTTCCCTAAACTCTGAAATTTCTCCGTCATTTCCCAGCGAAAATTTGTCAATTTTGCATGACAAGTGCGGAATATATACAGTTTGGAGCATGCAAAATTTGAAGTTGGTTGGAAAATTCCTTGATTTCCAAATTTGCCGGCATTTGGGACACACTTTGACCTAATTCCCGTCACAATCTGGGGTGAGTCAACGGCCGTACAAATGTACACCAGCGCAGCGCAGGGTGTCCCAACAGCCACGGTTAGGGGAATAACCACGTAGCCGAGCTCCGTTTTCCCTAAACTCTGAAATTTCTCCGTCAATTCCCAGCGAAAATCTGTCAATTTTGCATGACAAGTGCGGAATATATACAGTTTGGAGCATGCAAAATTTGAAGTTGGTTGGAAAATTCCTTGATTTCCAAATTTGCCGGCATTTGGGACACACTTTGACCTAATTCCCGTCACAATCTGGGGTGAGTCAACGGCCGTACAAATGTACACCAGCGCAGCGCAGGGTGTCCCAACAGCCACGGTTAGGGGAATAACCACGTAGCCGAGCTCCGTTTTCCCTAAACTCTGAAATTTCTCCGTCATTTCCCAGCGAAAATCTGTCAATTTTGCATGACAAGTGCGGAATATATACAGTTTGGAGCATGCAAAATTTGAAGTTGGTTGGAAAATTCCTTGATTTCCAAATTTGCCGGCATTTGGGACACACTTTGACCTAATTCCCGTCACAATCTGGGGTGAGTCAACGGCCGTACAAATGTACACCAGCGCAGCGCAGGGTGTCCCAACAGCCACGGTTAGGGGAATAACCACGTAGCCGAGCTCCGTTTTCCCTAAACTCTGAAATTTCTCCGTCATTTCCCAGCGAAAATCTGTCAATTTTGCATGACAAGTGCGGAATATATACAGTTTGGAGCATGCAAAATTTGAAGTTGGTTGGAAAATTCCTTGATTTCCAAATTTGCCGGCATTTGGGACACACTTTGACCTAATTCCCGTCACAATCTGGGGTGAGTCAACGGCCGTACAAATGTACACCAGCGCAGCGCAGGGTGTCCCAACAGCCACGGTTAGGGGAATAACCACGTAGCCGAGATCCGTTTCCCTAAACTCTGAAATTTCTCCGTCATTTCCCAGCGAAAATCTGTCAATTTTGCATGACAAGTGCGGAATATATACAGTTTGGAGCATGCAAAATTTGAAGTTGGTTGGAAAATTCCTTGATTTCCAAATTTGCCGGCATTTGGGACACACTTTGACCTAATTCCTGTCACAATCTGGGGTGAGTCAACGGCCGTACAAATGTACACCAGCGCAGCGCAGGGTGTCCCAACAGCCACGGTTAGGGAAATAACCACGTAGCCGAGCTCCGTTTTCCCTAAACTCTGAAATTTCTCCGTCATTTCCTAGCGAAAATCTGTCAATTTTGCATGACAAGTGCGGAATATATACAGTTTGGAGCATGCAAAATTTGAAGTTGGTTGGAAAATTCCTTGATTTCCAAATTTGCCGGCATTTGGGACACACTTTGACCTAATTCCCGTCACAATCTGGGGTGAGTCAACGGCCGTACAAATGTACACCAGCGCAGCGCAGGGTGTCCCAACAGCCACGGTTAGGGGAATAACCACGTAGCCGAGCTCCGTTTTCCCTAAACCCTGAAATTTCTCCGTCATTTCCCAGCGAAAATCTGTCAATTTTGCATGACAAGTGCGGAATATATACAGTTTGGAGCATGCAAAATTTGAAGTTGGTTGGAAAATTCCTTGATTTCCAAAATTGCCGGCATTTGGGACACACTTTGACCTAATTCCCGTCTCAATCTGGGGTGAGTCAACGGCCGTACAAATGTACACCAGCGCAGCGCAGGGTGTCCCAACAGCCACGGTTAGGGGAATAACCACGTAGCCGAGGTCCGTTTCCCTAAACTCTGAAATTTCTCCGTCATTTCCCAGCGAAAATCTGTCAATTTTGCATGACAAGTGCGGAATATATACAGTTTGGAGCATGCAAAATTTGAAGTTGGTTGGAAAATTCCTTGATTTCCAAATTTGCCGGCATTTGGGACACACTTTGACCTAATTCCCTGTCACAATCTGGGGTGAGTCAACGGCCGTACAAATGTACACCAGCGCAGCGCAGGGTGTCCCAACAGCCACGGTTAGGGAAATAACCACGTAGCCGAGCTCCGTTTTCCCTAAACTCTGAAATTTCTCCGTCATTTCCCAGCGAAAATCTGTCAATTTTGCATGACAAGTGCGGAAGATATACAGTTTGGAGCATGCAAAATTTGAAGTTGGTTGGAAAATTCCTTGATTTCCAAATTTGCCGGCTATTTGGGACACACTTTGACCTAATTCCCGTCACAATCTGGGGTGAGTCAACGGCCGTACAAATGTACACCAGCGCAGCGCAGGGTGTCCCAACAGCCACGGTTAGGAATAACCACGTAGCCGAGCTCCGTTTTCCCTAAACTCTGAAATTTCTCCGTCATTTCCCAGCGAAAATCTGTCAATTTTGCATGACAAGTGCGGAATATATACAGTTTGGAGCATGCAAAATTTGAAGTTGGTTGGAAAATTCCTTGATTTCCAAATTTGCCGGCATTTGGGACACACTTTGACCTAATTCCCGTCACAATCTGGGGTGAGTCAACGGCCGTACAAATGTACACCAGCGCAGCGCAGGGTGTCCCAACAGCCACGGTTAGGGGAATAACCACGTAGCCGAGCTCCGCTTTCCCTAAACTCTGAAATTTCTCCGTCATTTCCCCCAGCGAAAATCGGTCAATTTTGCATGACAAGTGCGGAATATATACAGTTTGGAGCATGCAAAATTTGAAGTTGGTTGGAAAATTCCTTGATTTCCAAATTTGCCGGCATTTGGGACACACTTTGACCTAATTCCCGTCACAATCTGGGGTGAGTCAACGGCCGTACAAATGTACACCAGCGCAGCGCAGGGTGTCCCAACAGCCACGGTTAGGGGAATAACCACGTAGCCGAGCTCCGTTTTCCCTAAACTCTGAAATTTCTCCGTCATTTCCCAGCGAAAATCTGTCAATTTTGCATGACAAGTGCGGAATATATACAGTTTGGAGCATGCAAAATTTGAAGTTGGTTGGAAAATTCCTTGATTTCCAAATTTGCCGGATTTGGGACACACTTTGACCTAATTCCCTTCACAATCTGGGGTGAGTCAACGGCCGTACAAATGTACACCAGCGCAGCGCAGGGTGTCCCAACAGCCACGGTTAGGGGAATAACCACGTAGCCGAGCTCCGTTTTCCCTAAACTCTGAAATTTCTCCGTCATTTCCCGGCGAAAATCTGTCAATTTTGCATGACAAGTGCGGAATATATACAGTTTGGAGCATGCAAAATTTGAAGTTGGTTGGAAAATTCCTTGATTTCCAAATTTGCCGGCATTTGGGACACACTTTGACCTAATTCCCGTCACAATCTGGGGTGAGTCAACGGCCGTACAAATGTACACCAGCGCAGCGCAGGGTGTCCCAACAGCCACGGTTAGGGGAATAACCACGTAGCCGAGCTCCGTTTTCCCTAAACTCTGAAATTTCTCCGTCATTTCCCAGCGAAAATCTGTCAATTTTGCATGACAAGTGCGGAATATATACAGTTTGGAGCATGCAAAATTTGAAGTTGGTTGGAAAATTCCTTGATTTCCAAATTTGCCGGCATTTGGGACACACTTTGACCTAATTCCCGTCACAATCTGGGGTGAGTCAACGGCCGTACAAATGTACACCAGCGCAGCGCAGGGTGTCCCAACAGCCACGGTTAGGGGAATAACCACGTAGCCGAGCTCCGTTTTCCCTAAACCCTGAAATTTCTCCGTCATTTCCCAGCGAAAATCTGTCAATTTTGCATGACAAGTGCGGAATATATACAGTTTGGAGCATGCAAAATTTGAAGTTGGTTGGAAAATTCCTTGATTTCCAAATTTGCCGGCATTTGGGACACACTTTGACCTAATTCCCGTCACAATCTGGGGTGAGTCAACGGCCGTACAAATGTACACCAGCGCAGCGCAGGGTGTCCCAACAGCCACGGTTAGGGGAATAACCACGTAGCCGAGCTCCGTTTTCCCTAAACTCTGAAATTTCTCCGTCATTTCCCAGCGAAAATCTGTCAATTTTGCATGACAAGTGCGGAATATATACAGTTTGGAGCATGCAAAATTTGAAGTTGGTTGGAAAATTCCTTGATTTCCAAATTTGCCGGGATTTGGGACACACTTTGACCTAATTCCCGTCACAATCTGGGGTGAGTCAACGGCCGTACAAATGTACACCAGCGCAGCGCAGGGTGTCCCAACAGCCACGGTTAAGGGAATAACCACGTAGCCGAGCTCCGTTTTCCCTAAACTCTGAAATTTCTCCGTCATTTCCCAGCGAAAATCTGTCAATTTTGCATGACAAGTGCGGAATATATACAGTTTGGAGCATGCAAAATTTGAAGTTGGTTGGAAAATTCCTTGATTTCCAAATTTGCCGGCATTTGGGACACACTTTGACCTAATTCCCGTCACAATCTGGGGTGAGTCAACGGCCGTACAAATGTACACCAGCGCAGCGCAGGGTGTCCCAACAGCCACGGTTAGGGGAATAACCACGTAGCCGAGCTCCGTTTTCCCTAAACTCTGAAATTTCTCCGTCATTTCCCAGCGAAAATCTGTCAATTTTGCATGACAAGTGCGGAATATATACAGTTTGGAGCATGCAAAATTTGAAGTTGGTTGGAAAATTCCTTGATTTCCAAATTTGCCGTTATTTGGGACACACTTTGACCTAATTCCCGTCACAATCTGGGGTGAGTCAACGGCCGTACAAATGTACACCAGCGCAGCGCAGGGTGTCCCAACAGCCACGGTTAGGGGAATAACCACGTAGCCGAGCTCCGTTTTCCCTAAACCCTGAAATTTCTCCGTCATTTCCCAGCGAAAATCTGTCAATTTTGCATGACAAGTGCGGAATATATACAGTTTGGAGCATGCAAAATTTGAAGTTGGTTGGACAATTCCTTGATTTCCAAATTTGCCGGCATTTGGGACACACTTTGACCTAATTCCCGTCACAATCTGGGGTGAGTCAACGGCCGTACAAATGTACACCAGCGCAGCGCAGGGTGTCCCAACAGCCACGGTTAGGGGAATAACCACGTAGCCGAGCTCCGTTTTCCCTAAACTCTGAAATTTCTCCGTCATTTCCCAGCGAAAATCTGTCAATTTTGCATGACAAGTGCGGAATATATACAGTTTGGAGCATGCAAAATTTGAAGTTGGTTGGAAAATTCCTTGATTTCCAAATTTGCCGTTATTTGGGACACACTTTGACCTAATTCCCGTCACAATCTGGGGTGAGTCAACGGCCGTACAAATGTACACCAGCGCAGCGCAGGGTGTCCCAACAGCCACGGTTAGGGGAATAACCACGTAGCCGAGCTCCGTTTTCCCTAAACCCTGAAATTTCTCCGTCATTTCCCAGCGAAAATCTGTCAATTTTGCATGACAAGTGCGGAATATATACAGTTTGGAGCATGCAAAATTTGAAGTTGGTTGGACAATTCCTTGATTTCCAAATTTGCCGGCATTTGGGACACACTTTGACCTAATTCCCGTCACAATCTGGGGTGAGTCAACGGCCGTACAAATGTACACCAGCGCAGCGCAGGGTGTCCCAACAGCCACGGTTAGGGGAATAACCACGTAGCCGAGCTCCGTTTTCCCTAAACTCTGAAATTTCTCCGTCATTTCCCAGCGAAAATCTGTCAATTTTGCATGACAAGTGCGGAATATATACAGTTTGGAGCATGCAAAATTTGAAGTTGGTTGGAAAATTCCTTGATTTCCAAATTTGCCGGCATTTGGGACACACTTTGACCTAATTCCCGTCACAATCTGGGGTGAGTCAACGGCCGTACAAATGTACACCAGCGCAGCGCAGGGTGTCCCAACAGCCACGGTTAGGGACATAACCACGTAGCCGAGCTCCGTTTTCCCTAAACTCTGAAATTTCTCCGTCATTTCCCAGCGAAAATCTGTCAATTTTGCATGACAAGTGCGGAATATATACAGTTTGGAGCATGCAAAATTTGAAGTTGGTTGGAAAATTCCTTGATTTCCAAATTTGCCGGCATTTGGGACACACTTTGACCTAATTCCCGTCACAATCTGGGGTGAGTCAACGGCCGTACAAATGTACACCAGCGCAGCGCAGGGTGTCCCAACAGCCACGGTTAGGGAATAACCACGTAGCCGAGCTCCGTTTTCCCTAAACTCTGAAATTTCTCCGTCATTTCCCAGCGAAAATCTGTCAATTTTGCATGACAAGTGCGGAATATATACAGTTTGGAGCATGCAAAATTTGAAGTTGGTTGGAAAATTCCTTGATTTCCAAATTTGCCGGATTTGGGACACACTTTGACCTAATTCCCGTCACAATCTGGGGTAAGTCAACGGCCGTACAAATGTACACCAGCGCAGCGCAGGGTGTCCCAACAGCCACGGTTAGGGGAATAACCACGTAGCCGAGCTCCGTTTTCCCTAAACTCTGAAATTTCTCCGTCATTTCCCAGCGAAAATCTGTCAATTTTGCATGACAAGTGCGGAATATATACAGTTTGGAGCATGCAAAATTTGAAGTTGGTTGGAAAATTCCTTGATTTCCAAATTTGCCGGTATTTGGGACACACTTTGACCTAATTCCCGTCACAATCTGGGGTGAGTCAACGGCCGTACAAATGTACACCAGCGCAGCGCAGGGTGTCCCAACAGCCACGGTTAGGGGGAATAACCACGTAGCCGAGCTCCGTTTTCCCTAAACTCTGAAATTTCTCCGTCATTTCCGAGCGAAAATCTGTCAATTTTGCATGACAAGTGCGGAATATATACAGTTTGGAGCATGCAAAATTTGAAGTTGGTTGGAAAATTCCTTGATTTCCAAATTTGCCGGCATTTGGGACACACTTTGACCTAATTCCCGTCACAATCTGGGGTGAGTCAACGGCCGTACAAATGTACACCAGCGCAGCGCAGGGTGTCCCAACAGCCACGGTTACGGGAATAACCACGTAGCCGAGCTCCGTTTTCCCTAAACCCTGAAATTTCTCCGTCATTTCCCAGGGAAAATCTGTCAATTTTGCATGACAAGTGCGGAATATATACAGTTTGGAGCATGCAAAATTTGAAGTTGGTTGGAAAATTCCTTGATTTCCAAATTTGCCGTTATTTGGGACACACTTTGACCTAATTCCCGTCACAATCTGGGGTGAGTCAACGGCCGTACAAATGTACACCAGCGCAGCGCAGGGTGTCCCAACAGCCACGGTTAGGGGAATAACCACGTAGCCGAGCTCCGTTTTCCCTAAACCCTGAAATTTCTCCGTCATTTCCCAGCGAAAATCTGTCAATTTTGCATGACAAGTGCGGAATATATACAGTTTGGAGCATGCAAAATTTGAAGTTGGTTGGACAATTCCTTGATTTCCAAATTTGCCGGCATTTGGGACACACTTTGACCTAATTCCCGTCACAATCTGGGGTGAGTCAACGGCCGTACAAATGTACACCAGCGCAGCGCAGGGTGTCCCAACAGCCACGGTTAGGGGAATAACCACGTAGCCGAGCTCCGTTTTCCCTAAACTCTGAAATTTCTCCGTCATTTCCCAGCGAAAATCTGTCAATTTTGCATGACAAGTGCGGAATATATACAGTTTGGAGCATGCAAAATTTGAAGTTGGTTGGAAAATTCCTTGATTTCCAAATTTGCCGGCATTTGGGACACACTTTGACCTAATTCCCGTCACAATCTGGGGTGAGTCAACGGCCGTACAAATGTACACCAGCGCAGCGCAGGGTGTCCCAACAGCCACGGTTAGGGACATAACCACGTAGCCGAGCTCCGTTTTCCCTAAACTCTGAAATTTCTCCGTAATTTCCCAGCGAAAATCTGTCAATTTTGCATGACAAGTGCGGAATATATACAGTTTGGAGCATGCAAAATTTGAAGTTGGTTGGAAAATTCCTTGATTTCCAAATTTGCCGGCATTTGGGACACACTTTGACCTAATTCCCGTCACAATCTGGGGTGAGTCAACGGCCGTACAAATGTACACCAGCGCAGCGCAGGGTGTCCCAACAGCCACGGTTAGGGGAATAACCACGTAGCCGAGCTCCGTTTTCCCTAAACTCTGAAATTTTTCCGTCATTTCCCAGCGAAAATCTGTCAATTTTGCATGACAAGTGCGGAATATATACAGTTTGGAGCATGCAAAATTTGAAGTTGGTTGGAAAATTCCTTGATTTCCAAATTTGCCGGGATTTGGGACACACTTTGACCTAATTCCCGTCACAATCTGGGGTAAGTCAACGGCCGTACAAATGTACACCAGCGCAGCGCAGGGTGTCCCAACAGCCACGGTTAGGGGAATAACCACGTAGCCGAGCTCCGTTTTCCCTAAACTCTGAAATTTCTCCGTCATTTCCCAGCGAAAATCTGTCAATTTTGCATGACAAGTGCGGAATATATACAGTTTGGAGCATGCACAATTTGAAGTTGGTTGGAAAATTCCTTGATTTCCAAATTTGCCGGTATTTGGGACACACTTTGACCTAATTCCCGTCACAATCTGGGGTGAGTCAACGGCCGTACAAATGTACACCAGCGCAGCGCAGGGTGTCCCAACAGCCACGGTTAGGGGGAATAACCACGTAGCCGAGCTCTGTTTTCCCTAAACTCTGAAATGTCTCCGTCATTTCCCAGCGAAAATCTGTCAATTTTGCATGACAAGTGCGGAATATATACAGTTTGGAGCATGCAAAATTTGAAGTTGGTTGGAAAATTCCTTGATTTCCAAATTTGCCGGCATTTGGGACACACTTTGACCTAATTCCCGTCACAATCTGGGGTGAGTCAACGGCCGTACAAATGTACACCAGCGCAGCGCAGGGTGTCCCAACAGCCACGGTTAGGGGAATAACCACGTAGCCGAGCTCCGTTTTCCCTAAACCCTGAAATTTCTCCGTCATTTCCCAGGGAAAATCTGTCAATTTTGCATGACAAGTGCGGAATATATACAGTTTGGAGCATGCAAAATTTGAAGTTGGTTGGAAAATTCCTTGATTTCCAAATTTGCCGGCATTTGGGACACACTTTGACCTAATTCCCGTCACAATCTGGGGTGAGTCAACGGCCGTACAAATGTACACCAGCGCAGCGCAGGGTGTCCCAACAGCCACGGTTAGGGGAATAACCACGTAGCCGAGCTCCGTTTTCCCTAAACTCTGAAATTTCTCCGTCATTTCCCAGCGAAAATCTGTCAATTTTGCATGACAAGTGCGGAATATATACAGTTTGGAGCATGCAAAATTTGAAGTTGGTTGGAAAATTCCTTGATTTCCAAATTTGCCGGCATTTGGGACACACTTTGACCTAATTCCCGTCACAATCTGGGGTGAGTCAACGGCCGTACAAATGTACACCAGCGCAGCGCAGGGTGTCCCAACAGCCACGGTTAGGGGAATAACCACGTAGCCGAGCTCCGTTTTCCCTAAACTCTGAAATTTCTCCGTCATTTCCCAGCGAAAATCTGTCAATTTTGCATGACAAGTGCGGAATATATACAGTTTGGAGCATGCAAAATTTGAAGTTGGTTGGAAAATTCCTTGATTTCCAAATTTGCCGTTATTTGGGACACACTTTGACCTAATTCCCGTCACAATCTGGGGTGAGTCAACGGCCGTACAAATGTACACCAGCGCAGCGCAGGGTGTCCCAACAGCCACGGTTAGGGGAATAACCACGTAGCCGAGCTCCGTTTTCCCTAAACCCTGAAATTTCTCCGTCATTTCCCAGCGAAAATCTGTCAATTTTGCATGACAAGTGCGGAATATATACAGTTTGGAGCATGCAAAATTTGAAGTTGGTTGGAAAATTCCTTGATTTCCAAATTTGCCGGCATTTGGGACACACTTTGACCTAATTCCCGTCACAATCTGGGGTGAGTCAACGGCCGTACAAATGTACACCAGCGCAGCGCAGGGTGTCCCAACAGCCACGGTTAGGGGAATAACCACGTAGCCGAGCTCCGTTTTCCCTAAACTCTGAAATTTCTCCGTCATTTCCCAGCGAAAATCTGTCAATTTTGCATGACAAGTGCGGAATATATACAGTTTGGAGCATGCAAAATTTGAAGTTGGTTGGAAAATTCCTTGATTTCCAAATTTGCCGTTATTTGGGACACACTTTGACCTAATTCCCGTCACAATCTGGGGTGAGTCAACGGCCGTACAAATGTACACCAGCGCAGCGCAGGGTGTCCCAACAGCCACGGTTAGGGGAATAACCACGTAGCCGAGCTCCGTTTTCCCTAAACCCTGAAATTTCTCCGTCATTTCCCAGCGAAAATCTGTCAATTTTGCATGACAAGTGCGGAATATATACAGTTTGGAGCATGCAAAATTTGAAGTTGGTTGGACAATTCCTTGATTTCCAAATTTGCCGGCATTTGGGACACACTTTGACCTAATTCCCGTCACAATCTGGGGTGAGTCAACGGCCGTACAAATGTACACCAGCGCAGCGCAGGGTGTCCCAACAGCCACGGTTAGGGGAATAACCACGTAGCCGAGCTCCGTTTTCCCTAAACTCTGAAATTTCTCCGTCATTTCCCAGCGAAAATCTGTCAATTTTGCATGACAAGTGCGGAATATATACAGTTTGGAGCATGCAAAATTTGAAGTTGGTTGGAAAATTCCTTGATTTCCAAATTTGCCGTTATTTGGGACACACTTTGACCTAATTCCCGTCACAATCTGGGGTGAGTCAACGGCCGTACAAATGTACACCAGCGCAGCGCAGGGTGTCCCAACAGCCACGGTTAGGGGAATAACCACGTAGCCGAGCTCCGTTTTCCCTAAACCCTGAAATTTCTCCGTCATTTCCCAGCGAAAATCTGTCAATTTTGCATGACAAGTGCGGAATATATACAGTTTGGAGCATGCAAAATTTGAAGTTGGTTGGACAATTCCTTGATTTCCAAATTTGCCGGCATTTGGGACACACTTTGACCTAATTCCCGTCACAATCTGGGGTGAGTCAACGGCCGTACAAATGTACACCAGCGCAGCGCAGGGTGTCCCAACAGCCACGGTTAGGGGAATAACCACGTAGCCGAGCTCCGTTTTCCCTAAACTCTGAAATTTCTCCGTCATTTCCCAGCGAAAATCTGTCAATTTTGCATGACAAGTGCGGAATATATACAGTTTGGAGCATGCAAAATTTGAAGTTGGTTGGAAAATTCCTTGATTTCCAAATTTGCCGGCATTTGGGACACACTTTGACCTAATTCCCGTCACAATCTGGGGTGAGTCAACGGCCGTACAAATGTACACCAGCGCAGCGCAGGGTGTCCCAACAGCCACGGTTAGGGACATAACCACGTAGCCGAGCTCCGTTTTCCCTAAACTCTGAAATTTCTCCGTCATTTCCCAGCGAAAATCTGTCAATTTTGCATGACAAGTGCGGAATATATACAGTTTGGAGCATGCAAAATTTGAAGTTGGTTGGAAAATTCCTTGATTTCCAAATTTGCCGGCATTTGGGACACACTTTGACCTAATTCCCGTCACAATCTGGGGTGAGTCAACGGCCGTACAAATGTACACCAGCGCAGCGCAGGGTGTCCCAACAGCCACGGTTAGGGGAATAACCACGTAGCCGAGCTCCGTTTTCCCTAAACTCTGAAATTTCTCCGTCATTTCCCAGCGAAAATCTGTCAATTTTGCATGACAAGTGCGGAATATATACAGTTTGGAGCATGCAAAATTTGAAGTTGGTTGGAAAATTCCTTGATTTCCAAATTTGCCGGGATTTGGGACACACTTTGACCTAATTCCCGTCACAATCTGGGGTAAGTCAACGGCCGTACAAATGTACACCAGCGCAGCGCAGGGTGTCCCAACAGCCACGGTTAGGGGAATAACCACGTAGCCGAGCTCCGTTTTCCCTAAACTCTGAAATTTCTCCGTCATTTCCCAGCGAAAATCTGTCAATTTTGCATGACAAGTGCGGAATATATACAGTTTGGAGCATGCAAAATTTGAAGTTGGTTGGAAAATTCCTTGATTTCCAAATTTGCCGGTATTTGGGACACACTTTGACCTAATTCCCGTCACAATCTGGGGTGAGTCAACGGCCGTACAAATGTACACCAGCGCAGCGCAGGGTGTCCCAACAGCCACGGTTAGGGGGAATAACCACGTAGCCGAGCTCCGTTTTCCCTAAACTCTGAAATTTCTCCGTCATTTCCGAGCGAAAATCTGTCAATTTTGCATGACAAGTGCGGAATATATACAGTTTGGAGCATGCAAAATTTGAAGTTGGTTGGAAAATTCCTTGATTTCCAAATTTGCCGGCATTTGGGACACACTTTGACCTAATTCCCGTCACAATCTGGGGTGAGTCAACGGCCGTACAAATGTACACCAGCGCAGCGCAGGGTGTCCCAACAGCCACGGTTAGGGGAATAACCACGTAGCCGAGCTCCGTTTTCCCTAAACCCTGAAATTTCTCCGTCATTTCCCAGGGAAAATCTGTCAATTTTGCATGACAAGTGCGGAATATATACAGTTTGGAGCATGCAAAATTTGAAGTTGGTTGGAAAATTCCTTGATTTCCAAATTTGCCGTTATTTGGGACACACTTTGACCTAATTCCCGTCACAATCTGGGGTGAGTCAACGGCCGTACAAATGTACACCAGCGCAGCGCAGGGTGTCCCAACAGCCACGGTTAGGGGAATAACCACGTAGCCGAGCTCCGTTTTCCCTAAACCCTGAAATTTCTCCGTCATTTCCCAGCGAAAATCTGTCAATTTTGCATGACAAGTGCGGAATATATACAGTTTGGAGCATGCAAAATTTGAAGTTGGTTGGACAATTCCTTGATTTCCAAATTTGCCGGCATTTGGGACACACTTTGACCTAATTCCCGTCACAATCTGGGGTGAGTCAACGGCCGTACAAATGTACACCAGCGCAGCGCAGGGTGTCCCAACAGCCACGGTTAGGGGAATAACCACGTAACCGAGCTCCGTTTTCCCTAAACTCTGAAATTTCTCCGTCATTTCCCAGCGAAAATCTGTCAATTTTGCATGACAAGTGCGGAATATATACAGTTTGGAGCATGCAAAATTTGAAGTTGGTTGGAAAATTCCTTGATTTCCAAATTTGCCGGCATTTGGGACACACTTTGACCTAATTCCCGTCACAATCTGGGGTGAGTCAACGGCCGTACAAATGTACACCAGCGCAGCGCAGGGTGTCCCAACAGCCACGGTTAGGGACATAACCACGTAGCCGAGCTCCGTTTTCCCTAAACTCTGAAATTTCTCCGTCATTTCCCAGCGAAAATCTGTCAATTTTGCATGACAAGTGCGGAATATATACAGTTTGGAGCATGCAAAATTTGAAGTTGGTTGGAAAATTCCTTGATTTCCAAATTTGCCGGCATTTGGGACACACTTTGACCTAATTCCCGTCACAATCTGGGGTGAGTCAACGGCCGTACAAATGTACACCAGCGCAGCGCAGGGTGTCCCAACAGCCACGGTTAGGGGAATAACCACGTAGCCGAGCTCCGTTTTCCCTAAACTCTGAAATTTCTCCGTCATTTCCCAGCGAAAATCTGTCAATTTTGCATGACAAGTGCGGAATATATACAGTTTGGAGCATGCAAAATTTGAAGTTGGTTGGAAAATTCCTTGATTTCCAAATTTGCCGGGATTTGGGACACACTTTGACCTAATTCCCGTCACAATCTGGGGTAAGTCAACGGCCGTACAAATGTACACCAGCGCAGCGCAGGGTGTCCCAACAGCCACGGTTAGGGGAATAACCACGTAGCCGAGCTCCGTTTTCCCTAAACTCTGAAATTTCTCCGTCATTTCCCAGCGAAAATCTGTCAATTTTGCATGACAAGTGCGGAATATATACAGTTTGGAGCATGCAAAATTTGAAGTTGGTTGGAAAATTCCTTGATTTCCAAATTTGCCGGTATTTGGGACACACTTTGACCTAATTCCCGTCACAATCTGGGGTGAGTCAACGGCCGTACAAATGTACACCAGCGCAGCGCAGGGTGTCCCAACAGCCACGGTTAGGGGGAATAACCACGTAGCCGAGCTCTGTTTTCCCTAAACTCTGAAATTTCTCCGTCATTTCCCAGCGAAAATCTGTCAATTTTGCATGACAAGTGCGGAATATATACAGTTTGGAGCATGCAAAATTTGAAGTTGGTTGGAAAATTCCTTGATTTCCAAATTTGCCGGCATTTGGGACACACTTTGACCTAATTCCCGTCACAATCTGGGGTGAGTCAACGGCCGTACAAATGTACACCAGCGCAGCGCAGGGTGTCCCAACAGCCACGGTTAGGGGAATAACCACGTAGCCGAGCTCCGTTTTCCCTAAACCCTGAAATTTCTCCGTCATTTCCCAGGGAAAATCTGTCAATTTTGCATGACAAGTGCGGAATATATACAGTTTGGAGCATGCAAAATTTGAAGTTGGTTGGAAAATTCCTTGATTTCCAAATTTGCCGGCATTTGGGACACACTTTGACCTAATTCCCGTCACAATCTGGGGTGAGTCAACGGCCGTACAAATGTACACCAGCGCAGCGCAGGGTGTCCCAACAGCCACGGTTAGGGGAATAACCACGTAGCCGAGCTCCGTTTTCCCTAAACTCTGAAATTTCTCCGTCATTTCCCAGCGAAAATCTGTCAATTTTGCATGACAAGTGCGGAATATATACAGTTTGGAGCATGCAAAATTTGAAGTTGTTTGGAAAATTCCTTGATTTCCAAATTTGCCGGCATTTGGGACACACTTTGACCTAATTCCCGTCACAATCTGGGGTGAGTCAACGGCCGTACAAATGTACACCAGCGCAGCGCAGGGTGTCCCAACAGCCACGGTTAGGGGAATAACCACGTAGCCGAGCTCCGTTTTCCCTAAACTCTGAAATTTCTCCGTCATTTCCCAGCGAAAATCTGTCAATTTTGCATGACAAGTGCGGAATATATACAGTTTGGAGCATGCAAAATTTGAAGTTGGTTGGAAAATTCCTTGATTTCCAAATTTGCCGTTATTTGGGACACACTTTGACCTAATTCCCGTCACAATCTGGGGTGAGTCAACGGCCGTACAAATGTACACCAGCGCAGCGCAGGGGTGTCCCAACAGCCACGGTTAGGGGAATAACCACGTAGCCGAGCTCCGTTTTCCCTAAACTCTGAAATTTCTCCGTCATTTCCCAGCGAAAATCTGTCAATTTTGCATGACAAGTGCGGAATATATACAGTTTGGAGCATGCAAAATTTGAAGTTGGTTGGAAAATTCCTTGATTTCCAAATTTGCCGGTATTTGGGACACACTTTGACCTAATTCCCGTCACAATCTGGGGTAAGTCAACGGCCGTACAAATGTACACCAGCGCAGCGCAGGGGTGTCCCAACAGCCACGGTTAGGGGAATAACCACGTAGCCGAGCTCCGTTTTCCCTAAACTCTGAAATTTCTCCGTCATTTCCCAGCGAAAATCTGTCAATTTTGCATGACAAGTGCGGAATATATACAGTTTGGAGCATGCAAAATTTGAAGTTGGTTGGAAAATTCCTTGATTTCCAAATTTGCCGGTATTTGGGACACACTTTGACCTAATTCCCGTCACAATCTGGGGTGAGTCAACGGCCGTACAAATGTACACCAGCGCAGCGCAGGGTGTCCCAACAGCCACGGTTAGGGGGAATAACAACGTAGCCGAGCTCCGTTTTCCCTAAACTCTGAAATTTCTCCGTCATTTCCCAGCGAAAATCTGTCAATTTTGCATGACAAGTGCGGAATATATACAGTTTGGAGCATGCAAAATTTGAAGTTGGTTGGAAAATTCCTTGATTTCCAAATTTGCCGGCATTTGGGACACACTTTGACCTAATTCCCGTCACAATCTGGGGTGAGTCAACGGCCGTACAAATGTACACCAGCGCAGCGCAGGGGTGTCCCAACAGCCACGGTTAGGGGAATAACCACGTAGCCGAGCTCCGTTTTCCCTAAACCCTGAAATTTCTCCGTCATTTCCCAGGGAAAATCTGTCAATTTTGCATGACAAGTGCGGAATATATACAGTTTGGAGCATGCAAAATTTGAAGTTGGTTGGAAAATTCCTTGATTTCCAAATTTGCCGGGATTTGGGACACACTTTGACCTAATTCCCGTCACAATCTGGGGTGAGTCAACGGCCGTACAAATGTACACCAGCGCAGCGCAGGGTGTCCCAACAGCCACGGTTAGGGGAATAACCACGTAGCCGAGCTCCGTTTTCCCTAAACTCTGAAATTTCTCCGTCATTTCCCAGCGAAAATCTGTCAATTTTGCATGACAAGTGCGGAATATATACAGTTTGGAGCATGCAAAATTTGAAGTTGGTTGGAAAATTCCTTGATTTCCAAATTTGCCGGCATTTGGGACACACTTTGACCTAATTCCCGTCACAATCTGGGGTGAGTCAACGGCCGTACAAATGTACACCAGCGCAGCGCAGGGGTGTCCCAACAGCCACGGTTAGGGGAATAACCACGTAGCCGAGCTCCGTTTTCCCTAAACTCTGAAATTTCTCCGTCATTTCCCAGCGAAAATCTGTCAATTTTTGCATGACAAGTGCGGAATATATACAGTTTGGAGCATGCAAAATTTGAAGTTGGTTGGAAAATTCCTTGATTTCCAAATTTGCCGTTATTTGGGACACACTTTGACCTAATTCCCGTCACAATCTGGGGTGAGTCAACGGCCGTACAAATGTACACCAGCGCAGCGCAGGGTGTCCCAACAGCCACGGTTAGGGGAATAACCACGTAGCCGAGCTCCGTTTTCCCTAAACCCTGAAATTTCTCCGTCATTTCCCAGCGAAAATCTGTCAATTTTGCATGACAAGTGCGGAATATATACAGTTTGGAGCATGCAAAATTTGAAGTTGGTTGGAAAATTCCTTGATTTCCAAATTTGCCGGCATTTGGGACACACTTTGACCTAATTCCCGTCACAATCTGGGGTGAGTCAACGGCCGTACAAATGTACACCAGCGCAGCGCAGGGTGTCCCAACAGCCACGGTTAGGGGAATAACCACGTAGCCGAGCTCCGTTTTCCCTAAACTCTGAAATTTCTCCGTCATTTCCCAGCGAAAATCTGTCAATTTTGCATGACAAGTGCGGAATATATACAGTTTGGAGCATGCAAAATTTGAAGTTGGTTGGAAAATTCCTTGATTTCCAAATTTGCCGGGATTTGGGACACACTTTGACCTAATTTCCGTCACAATCTGGGGTAAGTCAACGGCCGTACAAATGTACACCAGCGCAGCGCAGGGTGTCCCAACAGCCACGGTTAGGGGGAATAACCACGTAGCCGAGCTCCGTTTTCCCTAAACTCTGAAATTTCTCCGTCATTTCCCAGCGAAAATCTGTCAATTTTGCATGACAAGTGCGGAATATATACAGTTTGGAGCATGCAAAATTTGAAGTTGGTTGGAAAATTCCTTGATTTCCAAATTTGCCGGCATTTGGGACACACTTTGACCTAATTCCCGTCACAATATGGGGTGAGTCAACGGCCGTACAAATGTACACCAGCGCAGCGCAGGGTGTCCCAACAGCCACGGTTAGGGGAATAACCACGTAGCCGAGCTCCGTTTTCCCTAAACCCTGAAATTTCTCCGTCATTTCCCAGCAAAATCTGTCAATTTTGCATGACAAGTGCGGAATATATACAGTTTGGAGCATGCAAAATTTGAAGTTGGTTGGAAAATTCCTTGAATTCCAAATTTGCCGGCATTTGGGACACACTTTGACCTAATTCCCGTCATAATCTGGGGTGAGTTAACGGCCGTACAAATGTACACCAGCGCAGCGCAGGGTGTCCCAACAGCCACGGTTAGGGGAATAACCACGTAGCCGAGCTCCGTTTTCCCTAAACTCTGAAATTTCTCCGTCATTTCCCAGCGAAAATCTGTCAATTTTGCATGACAAGTGCGGAATATATACAGTTTGGAGCATGCAAAATTTGAAGTTGGTTGGAAAATTCCTTGATTTCCAAAT
Source organism: Henricia sp. BOLD:AAB3569 (assembly GCA_037783545.1). Lineage (NCBI taxonomy): Eukaryota > Metazoa > Echinodermata > Asteroidea > Spinulosida > Echinasteridae > Henricia > Henricia sp. BOLD:AAB3569. The sequence continues at coordinate 2,651,466 of JBBELK010000162.1, read as the reverse complement.
TTGCCGGCATTTGGGACACACTTTGACCTAATTCCCGTCACAATCTGGGGTGAGTCAACGGCCGTACAAATGTACACCAGCGCGGCGCAGGGTGTCCCAACAGCCACGGTTAGGGACATAACCACGTAGCCGAGCTCCGTTTTCCCTAAACTCTGAAATTTCTCCGTCATTTCCCAGCGAAAATCTGTCAATTTTGCATGACAAGTGCGGAATATATACAGTTTGGAGCATGCAAAATTTGAAGTTGGTTGGAAAATTCCTTGATTTCCAAATTTGCCGGCATTTGGGACACACTTTGACCTAATTCCCGTCACAATCTGGGGTGAGTCAACGGCCGTACAAATGTACACCAGCGCGGCGCAGGGTGTCCCAACAGCCACGGTTAGGGGAATAACCACGTAGCCGAGCTCCGTTTTCCCTAAACTCTGAAATTTCTCCGTCATTTCCCAGCGAAAATCTGTCAATTTTGCATGACAAGTGCGGAATATATACAGTTTGGAGCATGCAAAATTTGAAGTTGGTTGGAAAATTCCTTGATTTCCAAATTTGCCGGCATTTGGGACACACTTTGACCTAATTCCCGTCACAATCTGGGGTGAGTCAACGGCCGTACAAATGTACACCAGCGCAGCGCAGGGTGTCCCAACAGCCACGGTTAGGGGAATAACCACGTAGCCGAGCTCCGTTTTCCCTAAACTCTGAAATTTCTCCGTCATTTCCCAGCGAAAATCTGTCAATTTTGCATGACAAGTGCGGAATATATACAGTTTGGAGCATGCAAAATTTTGGTTGGAAAATTCCTGATTTCCAAATTTGCCGGCATTTGGGACACACTTTGACCTAATTCCCGTCACAATCTGGGTGAGTCAACGGCCGTACAAATGTACACCAGCGCAGCGCAGTGTTCCGAACAGCCACGGTTAGGGGAATAACCACGTAGCCGAGCTCCGTTTTCCCTAAACTCTGAAATTTCTCCGTCATTTCCAGCGAAAATCTGTCAATTTTGCATGACAAGTGCGGAATATATACAGTTTGGAGCATGCAAAATTTGAAGTTGGTTGGAAAATTCCTTGATTTCCAAATTGCCGGCATTTGGGACACACTTTGACCTAATTCCCGTCACAATCTGGGGTGAGTCAACGGCCGTACAAATGTACACCAGCGCAGCGCAGGGTGTCCCAACAGCCACGGTTAGGGAATAACCACGTAGCCGAGCTCCGTTTTCCCTAAACTCTGAAATTTCTCAGTCATTTCCTAGCGAAAATCTGTCAATTTTGCATGACAAGTGCGGAATATATACAGTTTGGAGCATGCAAAATTTGAAGTTGGTTGGAAAATTCCTTGATTTCCAAATTTTCCGGCATTTGGGACACACTTTGACCTAATTCCCGTCACAATCTGGGGTGAGTCAACGGCCGTACAAATGTACACTAGCGCAGCGCAGGGTGTCCCAACAGCCACGGTTAGGGGAATAACCTCGTAGCCGAGCTCCGTTTTCCCTAAACTCTGAAATTTCTCCGTCATTTCCCAGCGAAATCTGTCAATTTTGCATGACAAGTGCGGAATATATACAGTTTGGAGCATGCAAAATTTGAAGTTGGTTGGAAACTTCCTTGATTTCCAAATTTGACGGCATTTGGGACACACTTTGACCTAATTCCCGTCACAATCTGGGGTGAGTCAACGGCCGTACAAATGTACACCAGCGCAGCGCAGGGTGTCCAACAGCCACGGTTAGGGAGTAACCACGTAGCCGAGCTCCGTTTTCCCTAAACTCTGAAATTTCTCCGTCATTTCCCAGCGAAATCTGTCAATTTTGCATGACAAGTGCGGAATATATACAGTTTGGAGCATGCAAAATTTGAAGTTGGTTGGAAAATTCCTTGATTTCCAAATTTGCCGGTATTTGGGACACACTTTGACCTAATTCCCGTCACAATCTGGGGTGATGTCAACGCCGTACAAATGTACACCAGCGCAGCGCAGGGTGTCCCAACAGCCACGGTTAGGGGAATAACCACGTAGCCGAGCTCCGTTTTCCCTAAAACTCTGAAATTTCTCCGTCATTTCCCAGCGAAAATCTGTCAATTTTGCATGACAGTGCGGAATATATACAGTTTGGAGCATGCAAAATTGAAGTTGGTTGAAAATTCCTTGATTTCCAATTTGCCGGCATTTGGGACACACTTTGACCTAATTCCGTCACAATCTGGGGTGAGTCAACGGCCGTACAAATGTACACCAGCGCAGCGCAGTGTTTCCGAACAGCCACGGTAGGGGAATAACCACGTAGCCGAGCTCCGTTTTCCCTAAACTCTAAATTTCTCCGTCATTTCCCAGCGAAAATCTGTCAATTTTGCATGACAAGTGCGGAATATATACAGTTTGGAGCATGCAAAATTTGAAGTTGGTTGGAAAATTCCTTGATTTCCAAAATTGCCGGCATTTGGGACACACTTTGACCTAATTCCCGTCACAATCTGGGGTGAGTCAACGGCCGTACAAATGTACACCAGCGCAGCGCAGGGTGTCCCAACAGCCACGGTTAGGGGAATAATCACGTAGCCAAGCTCCGTTTTCCCTAAACTCTGAAATTTCTCAGTCATTTCCCAGCGAAAATCTGTCAATTTTGCATGACAAGTGCGGAATATATACAGTTTGGAGCATGCAAAATTTGAAGTTGGTTGGAAAATTCCTTGATTTCCAAATTTTCCGGCATTTGGGACACACTTTGACCTAATCCCGTCACAATCTGGGGGTGAGTCAACGCCGTACAAATGTACACTAGCGCAGCGCAGGGTGTCCCAACAGCCACGGTTAGGGGAATAACCTCGTAGCCGAGCTCCGTTTTCCCTAAACTCTGAAATTTCTCCGTCATTTCCAGCGAAAATCTGTCAATTTTGCATGACAAGTGCGGAATATATACAGTTTGGAGCATGCAAAATTTGAAGTGGTTGGAAAATTCCTTGATTTCCAAATTTTCCGGCATTTGGGACACACTTTGACCTAATTACCGTCACAATCTGGGGTGAGTCAACGGCCGTACAAATGTACACTAGCGCATCGCAGGGTGTCCCAACAGCCACGGTTAGGGGGAATAACCTCGTAGCCGAGCTCCGTTTTCCCTAAACTCTGAAATTTCTCCGTCATTTCCCAGCGAAAATCTGTAAATTTTGCATGACAAGTGCGGAATATATACAGTTTGAAGCATGCAAAATTTGAAGTTGGTTGGAAAATTCTTGATTTCCAAATTTGACGCATTTGGGACACACTTTGACCTAATTCCCGTCACAATCTGGGGTGAGTCAACGGCCGTACAAATGTACACCAGCGCAGCGCATGTGTCCCAACAGCCACGGTTAGGGGAGTAACCACGTAGCCGAGCTCCGTTTTCCCTAAACTCTGAAATTTCTCCGTCATTTCCCAGCGAAAATCTGTCAATTTTGCATGACAAGTGCGGAATATATACAGTTTGGAGCATGCAAAATTTGAAGTTGGTTGGAAAATTCCTTGATTTCCAAATTGCCGGCATTTGGGACACACTTTGACCTAATTCCCGTCACAATCTGGGGTGAGTCAACGGCCGTACAAATGTACACTAGCGCAGCGCAGGGTGTCCCAACAGCCACGGTTAGGGAATAACCTCGTACCGAGCTCCGTTTTCCTAAACTCTGAAATTTCTCCGTCATTTCCCAGCGAAAATCTGTCAATTTTGCATGACAAGTGCGGAATAATATACAGTTTGAGCATGCAAAATTTGAAGTTGGTTGGAAACTTCCTTGATTTCCAAATTTGACGGCATTTGGGACACACTTTGACCTAATTCCCGTCACAATCTGGGGTGAGTCAACGGCCGTACAAATGTACACCAGCGCAGCGCAGGGTGTCCCAACAGCCACGGTTAGGGGAGTAACCACGTAGCCGAGCTCCGTTTTCCCTAACTCTGAAATTTCTCCGTCATTTCCCAGCGAAAATCTGTCAATTTTGCATGACAAGTGCGGAATATATACAGTTTGGAGCATGCAAATTTGAAGTTGGTTGGAAAATTCCTTGATTTCCAAATTTGCCGGTATTTGGGACACACTTTGACCTATTCCCGTCACAATCTGGGGTGAGGTCAACGGCCGTACAAATGTACACCAGCGCAGCGCAGGGTGTCCCAACAGCCACGGTTAGGGGAGTAACCACGTAGCCGAGCTCCGTTTTCCCTAAACTCTGAAATTTCTCCGTCATTTCCCAGCGAAAATCTGTCAATTTTGCATGACAAGTGCGGAATATATACAGTTTGGAGCATGCAAAATTTGAAGTTGGTTGGAAAATTCCTTGATTTCCAAATTTGCCGGTATTTGGGACACACTTTGACCTAATTCCCGTCACAATCTGGGGTGAGTCAACGGCCGTACAAATGTACACCAGCGCAGCGCAGGGTGTCCCAACAGCCACGGTTAGGGAATAACCACGTAGCCGAGCTCCGTTTTCCCTAAACTCTGAAATTTCTCCGTCATTTCCCAGCGAAAATCTGTCAATTTTGCATGACAAGTGCGGAATATATACAGTTTGGAGCATGCAAAATTTGAAGTTGGTTGGAAAATTCCTTGATTTCCAAATTTGCCGGCATTTGGGACACACTTTGACCTAATTCCCGTCACAATCTGGGGTGAGTCAACGGCCGTACAAATGTACACCAGCGCAGCGCAGGGTGTCCCAACAGCCACGGTTAGGGGAATAACAACGTAGCCGAGCTCCGTTTTCCCTAAACTCTGAAATTTCTCCGTCATTTCCCAGCGAAAATCTGTCAATTTTGCATGACAAGTGCGGAATATATACAGTTTGGAGCATGCAAAATTTGAAGTTGGTTGGAAAATTCCTTGATTTCCAAATTTGCCGGCATTTGGGACACACTTTTGACCTAATTCCCGTCACAATCTGGGGTGAGTCAACGGCCGTACAAATGTACACCAGCGCAGCGCAGGGTGTCCCAACAGCCACGGTTTAGGGGAGTAACCACGTAGCCGAGCTCCGTTTTCCCTAAACTCTGAAATTTCTCCGTCATTTCCCAGCGAAAATCTGTCAATTTGCATGACAAGTGCGGAATATATACAGTTTGGAGCATGCAAAATTTGAAGTTGGTTGGAAAATTCTTGATTTCCAAATTTGCCGGCATTTGGGACACACTTTGACCTAATTCCCGTCACAATCTGGGGTGAGTCAACGGCCTTACAAATGTACACCAGCGCAGCGCAGGGTGTCCCAACAGCCACGTTAGGGGAATAACCACGTAGCCGAGCTCCGTTTTCCCTAAACTCTGAAATTTCTCCGTCATTTTCCAGCGAAAATCTGTCAATTTTGCATGACAAGTGCGGAATATATACAGTTTGGAGCATGCAAAATTTGAAGTTGGTTGGAAATTCCTTGATTTCCAAATTTGCCGGCATTTGGGACACACTTTGACCTAATTCCCGTCACAATCTGGGGTGAGTCAACGGCCGTACAAATGTACACCAGCGCAGCGCAGGGTGTCCCAACAGCCATGGTTAGGGGCATAACCACGTAGCCGAGCTCCGTTTTCCCTAAACCCTGAAATTTCTCCGTCATTTCCCAGCGAAAATCTGTCAATTTTGCATGACAAGTGCGGAATATATACAGTTTGGAGCATGCAAAATTTGAAGTTGGTTGGAAAATTCCTTGATTTCCAAAATTGCCGGCATTTGGGACACACTTTGACCTAATTCCCGTCACAATCTGGGGTGAGTCAACGGCCGTACAAATGTACACCAGCGCAGCGCAGGGTGTCCCAACAGCCACGGTTAGGGGAATAACCACGTAGCCGAGCTCCGTTTTCCTTAAACTCTGAAATTTCTCGGTCATTTCCCAGCGAAAATCTGTCAATTTTGCATGACAAGTGCGGAATATATACAGTTTGGAGCATGCAAATTTGAAGTTGGTTGGAAAATTCCTTGATTTCCAAATTTTCCGGCATTTGGGACACACTTTGACCTAATTACCGTCACAATCTGGGGTGAGTCAACGGCCTTACAAATGTACACCAGCGCAGCGCAGGGTGTCCCAACAGCCACGGTTAGGGGAATAACCACGTAGCCGAGCTCCGTTTTCCCTAAACTCTGAAATTTCTCCGTCATTTTCCAGCGAAAATCTGTCAATTTTGCATGACAAGTGCGGAATATATACAGTTTGGAGCATGCAAAATTTGAAGTTGGTTGGAAAATTCCTTGATTTCCAAATTTGCCGGCATTTGGGACACACTTTGACCTAATTCCCGTCACAATCTGGGGTGAGTCAACGGCCGTACAAATGTACACCAGCGCAGCGCAGGGTGTCCCAACAGCCATGGTTAGGGGAATAACCACGTAGCCGAGCTCCGTTTTCCCTAAACCCTGAAATTTCTCCGTCATTTCCCAGCGAAAATCTGTCAATTTTGCATGACAAGTGCGGAATATATACAGTTTGGAGCATGCAAAATTTGAAGTTGGTTGGAAAATTCCTTGATTTCCAAAATTGCCGGCATTTGGGACACACTTTGACCTAATTCCCGTCACAATCTGGGGTGAGTCAACGGCCGTACAAATGTACACCAGCGCAGCGCAGGGTGTCCCAACAGCCACGGTTAGGGGAATAACCACGTAGCCGAGCTCCGTTTTCCCTAAACTCTGAAATTTCTCAGTCATTTCCCAGCGAAAATCTGTCAATTTTGCATGACAAGTGCGGAATATATACAGTTTGGAGCATGCAAAATTTGAAGTTGGTTGGAAAATTCCTTGATTTCCAAATTTTCCGGCATTTGGGACACACTTTGACCTAATTACCGTCACAATCTGGGGTGAGTCAACGGCCGTACAAATGTACACTAGCGCATCGCAGGGTGTCCCAACAGCCACGGTTAGGGGAATAACCTCGTAGCCGAGCTCCGTTTTCCCTAAACTCTGAAATTTCTCCGTCATTTCCCAGCGAAAATCTGTAAATTTTGCATGACAAGTGCGGAATATATACAGTTTGAAGCATGCAAAATTTGAAGTTGGTTGGAAAATTCCTTGATTTCCAAATTTGACGGCATTTGGGACACACTTTGACCTAATTCCCGTCACAATCTGGGGTGAGTCAACGGCCGTACAAATGTACACCAGCGCAGCGCATGGTGTCCCAACAGCCACGGTTAGGGGAGTAACCACGTAGCCGAGCTCCGTTTTCCCTAAACCCTGAAATTTCTCCGTCATTTCCCAGCGAAAATCTGTCAATTTTGCATGACAAGTGCGGAATATATACAGTTTGGAGCATGCAAAATTTGAAGTTGGTTGGAAAATTCCTTGATTTCCAAAATTGCCGGCATTTGGGACACACTTTGACCTAATTCCCGTCACAATCTGGGGTGAGTCAACGGCCGTACAAATGTACACCAGCGCAGCGCAGGGTGTCCCAACAGCCACGGTTAGGGGAATAACCACGTAGCCGAGCTCCGTTTTCCCTAAACTCTGAAATTTCTCAGTCATTTCCCAGCGAAAATCTGTCAATTTTGCATGACAAGTGCGGAATATATACAGTTTGGAGCATGCAAAATTTGAAGTTGGTTGGAAAATTCCTTGATTTCCAAATTTTCCGGCATTTGGGACACACTTTGACCTAATTACCGTCACAATCTGGGGTGAGTCAACGGCCGTACAAATGTACACTAGCGCATCGCAGGGTGTCCCAACAGCCACGGTTAGGGGAATAACCTCGTAGCCGAGCTCCGTTTTCCCTAAACTCTGAAATTTCTCCGTCATTTCCCAGCGAAAATCTGTAAATTTTGCATGACAAGTGCGGAATATATACAGTTTGAAGCATGCAAAATTTGAAGTTGGTTGGAAAATTCCTTGATTTCCAAATTTGACGGCATTTGGGACACACTTTGACCTAATTCCCGTCACAATCTGGGGTGAGTCAACGGCCGTACAAATGTACACCAGCGCAGCGCATGGTGTCCCAACAGCCACGGTTAGGGGAGTAACCACGTAGCCGAGCTCCGTTTTCCCTAAACTCTGAAATTTCTCCGTCATTTCCCAGCGAAAATCTGTCAATTTTGCATGACAAGTGCGGAATATATACAGTTTGGAGCATGCAAAATTTGAAGTTGGTTGGAAAATTCCTTGATTTCCAAAATTGCCGGCATTTGGGACACACTTTGACCTAATTCCCGTCACAATCTGGGGTGAGTCAACGGCCGTACAAATGTACACTAGCGCAGCGCAGGGTGTCCCAACAGCCACGGTTAGGGGAATAACCTCGTAGCCGAGCTCCGTTTTCCCTAAACTCTGAAATTTCTCCGTCATTTCCCAGCGAAAATCTGTCAATTTTGCATGACAAGTGCGGAATATATACAGTTTGGAGCATGCAAAATTTGAAGTTGGTTGGAAACTTCCTTGATTTCCAAATTTGACGGCATTTGGGACACACTTTGACCTAATTCCCGTCACAATCTGGGGTGAGTCAACGGCCGTACAAATGTACACCAGCGCAGCGCAGGGTGTCCCAACAGCCACGGTTAGGGGAGTAACCACGTAGCCGAGCTCCGTTTTCCCTAAACTCTGAAATTTCTCCGTCATTTCCCAGCGAAAATCTGTCAATTTTGCATGACAAGTGCGGAATATATACAGTTTGGAGCATGCAAAATTTGAAGTTGGTTGGAAAATTCCTTGATTTCCAAATTTGCCGGTATTTGGGACACACTTTGACCTAATTCCCGTCACAATCTGGGGTGAGTCAACGGCCGTACAAATGTACACCAGCGCAGCGCAGGGTGTCCCAACAGCCACGGTTAGGGGAGTAACCACGTAGCCGAGCTCCGTTTTCCCTAAACTCTGAAATTTCTCCGTCATTTCCCAGCGAAAATCTGTCAATTTTGCATGACAAGTGCGGAATATATACAGTTTGGAGCATGCAAAATTTGAAGTTGGTTGGAAAATTCCTTGATTTCCAAATTTGCCGGTATTTGGGACACACTTTGACCTAATTCCCGTCACAATCTGGGGTGAGTCAACGGCCGTACAAATGTACACCAGCGCAGCGCAGGGTGTCCCAACAGCCACGGTTAGGGGAATAACCACGTAGCCGAGCTCCGTTTTCCCTAAACTCTGAAATTTCTCCGTCATTTCCCAGCGAAAATCTGTCAATTTTGCATGACAAGTGCGGAATATATACAGTTTGGAGCATGCAAAATTTGAAGTTGGTTGGAAAATTCCTTGATTTCCAAATTTGCCGGCATTTGGGACACACTTTGACCTAATTCCCGTCACAATCTGGGGTGAGTCAACGGCCGTACAAATGTACACCAGCGCAGCGCAGGGTGTCCCAACAGCCACGGTTAGGGGAATAACAACGTAGCCGAGCTCCGTTTTCCCTAAACTCTGAAATTTCTCCGTCATTTCCCAGCGAAAATCTGTCAATTTTGCATGACAAGTGCGGAATATATACAGTTTGGAGCATGCAAAATTTGAAGTTGGTTGGAAAATTCCTTGATTTCCAAATTTGCCGGCATTTGGGACACACTTTGACCTAATTCCCGTCACAATCTGGGGTGAGTCAACGGCCGTACAAATGTACACCAGCGCAGCGCAGGGTGTCCCAACAGCCACGGTTAGGGGAGTAACCACGTAGCCGAGCTCCGTTTTCCCTAAACTCTGAAATTTCTCCGTCATTTCCCAGCGAAAATCTGTCAATTTTGCATGACAAGTGCGGAATATATACAGTTTGGAGCATGCAAAATTTGAAGTTGGTTGGAAAATTCCTTGATTTCCAAATTTGCCGGCATTTGGGACACACTTTGACCTAATTCCCGTCACAATCTGGGGTGAGTCAACGGCCTTACAAATGTACACCAGCGCAGCGCAGGGTGTCCCAACAGCCACGGTTAGGGGAATAACCACGTAGCCGAGCTCCGTTTTCCCTAAACTCTGAAATTTCTCCGTCATTTTCCAGCGAAAATCTGTCAATTTTGCATGACAAGTGCGGAATATATACAGTTTGGAGCATGCAAAATTTGAAGTTGGTTGGAAAATTCCTTGATTTCCAAATTTGCCGGCATTTGGGACACACTTTGACCTAATTCCCGTCACAATCTGGGGTGAGTCAACGGCCGTACAAATGTACACCAGCGCAGCGCAGGGTGTCCCAACAGCCATGGTTAGGGGAATAACCACGTAGCCGAGCTCCGTTTTCCCTAAACCCTGAAATTTCTCCGTCATTTCCCAGCGAAAATCTGTCAATTTTGCATGACAAGTGCGGAATATATACAGTTTGGAGCATGCAAAATTTGAAGTTGGTTGGAAAATTCCTTGATTTCCAAAATTGCCGGCATTTGGGACACACTTTGACCTAATTCCCGTCACAATCTGGGGTGAGTCAACGGCCGTACAAATGTACACCAGCGCAGCGCAGGGTGTCCCAACAGCCACGGTTAGGGGAATAACCACGTAGCCGAGCTCCGTTTTCCTTAAACTCTGAAATTTCTCGGTCATTTCCCAGCGAAAATCTGTCAATTTTGCATGACAAGTGCGGAATATATACAGTTTGGAGCATGCAAATTTGAAGTTGGTTGGAAAATTCCTTGATTTCCAAATTTTCCGGCATTTGGGACACACTTTGACCTAATTACCGTCACAATCTGGGGTGAGTCAACGGCCTTACAAATGTACACCAGCGCAGCGCAGGGTGTCCCAACAGCCACGGTTAGGGGAATAACCACGTAGCCGAGCTCCGTTTTCCCTAAACTCTGAAATTTCTCCGTCATTTTCCAGCGAAAATCTGTCAATTTTGCATGACAAGTGCGGAATATATACAGTTTGGAGCATGCAAAATTTGAAGTTGGTTGGAAAATTCCTTGATTTCCAAATTTGCCGGCATTTGGGACACACTTTGACCTAATTCCCGTCACAATCTGGGGTGAGTCAACGGCCGTACAAATGTACACCAGCGCAGCGCAGGGTGTCCCAACAGCCATGGTTAGGGGAATAACCACGTAGCCGAGCTCCGTTTTCCCTAAACCCTGAAATTTCTCCGTCATTTCCCAGCGAAAATCTGTCAATTTTGCATGACAAGTGCGGAATATATACAGTTTGGAGCATGCAAAATTTGAAGTTGGTTGGAAAATTCCTTGATTTCCAAAATTGCCGGCATTTGGGACACACTTTGACCTAATTCCCGTCACAATCTGGGGTGAGTCAACGGCCGTACAAATGTACACCAGCGCAGCGCAGGGTGTCCCAACAGCCACGGTTAGGGGAATAACCACGTAGCCGAGCTCCGTTTTCCCTAAACTCTGAAATTTCTCAGTCATTTCCCAGCGAAAATCTGTCAATTTTGCATGACAAGTGCGGAATATATACAGTTTGGAGCATGCAAAATTTGAAGTTGGTTGGAAAATTCCTTGATTTCCAAATTTTCCGGCATTTGGGACACACTTTGACCTAATTACCGTCACAATCTGGGGTGAGTCAACGGCCGTACAAATGTACACTAGCGCATCGCAGGGTGTCCCAACAGCCACGGTTAGGGGAATAACCTCGTAGCCGAGCTCCGTTTTCCCTAAACTCTGAAATTTCTCCGTCATTTCCCAGCGAAAATCTGTAAATTTTGCATGACAAGTGCGGAATATATACAGTTTGAAGCATGCAAAATTTGAAGTTGGTTGGAAAATTCCTTGATTTCCAAATTTGACGGCATTTGGGACACACTTTGACCTAATTCCCGTCACAATCTGGGGTGAGTCAACGGCCGTACAAATGTACACCAGCGCAGCGCATGGTGTCCCAACAGCCACGGTTAGGGGAGTAACCACGTAGCCGAGCTCCGTTTTCCCTAAACTCTGAAATTTCTCCGTCATTTCCCAGCGAAAATCTGTCAATTTTGCATGACAAGTGCGGAATATATACAGTTTGGAGCATGCAAAATTTGAAGTTGGTTGGAAAATTCCTTGATTTCCAAATTTGCCGGTATTTGGGACACACTTTGACCTAATTCCCGTCACAATCTGGGGTGAGTCAACGGCCGTACAAATGTACACCAGCGCAGCGCAGGGTGTCCCAACAGCCACGGTTAGGGGAATAACCACGTAGCCGAGCTCTGTTTTCCCTAAACTCTGAAATTTCTCCGTCATTTCCCAGCGAAAATCTGTCAATTTTGCATGACAAGTGCGGAATATATACAGTTTGGAGCATGCAAAATTTGAAGTTGGTTGGAAAATTCCTTGATTTCCAAATTTGCCGGCATTTGGGACACACTTTGACCTAATTCCCGTCACAATCTGGGGTGAGTCAACGGCCGTACAAATGTACACCAGCGCAGCGCAGGGTGTCCCAACAGCCACGGTTAGGGGAATAACCACGTAGCCGAGCTCCGTTTTCCCTAAACTCTGAAATTTCTCAGTCATTTCCCAGCGAAAATCTGTCAATTTTGCATGACAAGTGCGGAATATATACAGTTTGGAGCATGCAAAATTTGAAGTTGGTTGGAAAATTCCTTGATTTCCAAATTTTCCGGCATTTGGGACACACTTTGACCTAATTACCGTCACAATCTGGGGTGAGTCAACGGCCGTACAAATGTACACTAGCGCATCGCAGGGTGTCCCAACAGCCACGGTTAGGGGAATAACCTCGTAGCCGAGCTCTGTTTTCCCTAAACTCTGAAATTTCTCCGTCATTTCCCAGCGAAAATCTGTCAATTTTGCATGACAAGTGCGGAATATATACAGTTTGAAGCATGCAAAATTTGAAGTTGGTTGGAAAATTCCTTGATTTCCAAATTTGACGGCATTTGGGACACACTTTGACCTAATTCCCGTCACAATCTGGGGTGAGTCAACGGCCGTACAAATGTACACCAGCGCAGCGCATGGTGTCCCAACAGCCACGGTTAGGGGAGTAACCACGTAGCCGAGCTCCGTTTTCCCTAAACTCTGAAATTTCTCCGTCATTTCCCAGCGAAAATCTGTCAATTTTGCATGACAAGTGCGGAATATATACAGTTTGGAGCATGCAAAATTTGAAGTTGGTTGGAAAATTCCTTGATTTCCAAATTTGCCGGTATTTGGGACACACTTTGACCTAATTCCCGTCACAATCTGGGGTGAGTCAACGGCCGTACAAATGTACACCAGCGCAGCGCAGGGTGTCCCAACAGCCACGGTTAGGGGAATAACCACGTAGCCGAGCTCTGTTTTCCCTAAACTCTGAAATTTCTCCGTCATTTCCCAGCGAAAATCTGTCAATTTTGCATGACAAGTGCGGAATATATACAGTTTGGAGCATGCAAAATTTGAAGTTGGTTGGAAAATTCCTTGATTTCCAAATTTGCCGGCATTTGGGACACACTTTGACCTAATTCCCGTCACAATCTGGGGTGAGTCAACGGCCGTACAAATGTACACCAGCGCAGCGCAGGGTGTCCCAACAGCCACGGTTAGGGGAGTAACCACGTAGCCGAGCTCCGTTTTCACTAAACTCTGAAATTTCTCCGTCATTTCCCAGCGAAAATCTGTCAATTTTGCATGACAAGTGCGGAATATATACAGTTTGGAGCATGCAAAATTTGAAGTTGGTTGGAAAATTCCTTGATTTCCAAATTTGCCGGCATTTGGGACACACTTTGACCTAATTCCCGTCACAATCTGGGGTGAGTCAACGGCCGTACAAATGTACACCAGCGCAGCGCAGGGTGTCCCAACAGCCACGGTTAGGGGAATAACAACGTAGCCGAGCTCCGTTTTCCCTAAACTCTGAAATTTCTCCGTCATTTCCCAGCGAAAATCTGTCAATTTTGCATGACAAGTGCGGAATATATACAGTTTGAAGCATGCACAATTTGAAGTTGGTTGGAAAATTCCTTGATTTCCAAATTTGACGGCATTTGGGACACACTTTGACCTAATTCCCGTCACAATCTGGGGTGAGTCAACGGCCGTACAAATGTACACCAGCGCAGCGCAGGGTGTCCCAACAGCCACGGTTAGGGGAGTAACCACGTAGCCGAGCTCCGTTTTCCCTAAACTCTGAAATTTCTCCGTCATTTCCCAGCGAAAATCTGTCAATTTTGCATGACAAGTGCGGAATATATACAGTTTGGAGCATGCAAAATTTGAAGTTGGTTGGAAAATTCCTTGATTTCCAAATTTGCCGGTATTTGGGACACACTTTGACCTAATTCCCGTCACAATCTGGGGTGAGTCAACGGCCGTACAAATGTACACCAGCGCAGCGCAGGGTGTCCCAACAGCCACGGTTAGGGGAATAACCACGTAGCCGAGCTCTGTTTTCCCTAAACTCTGAAATTTCTCCGTCATTTCCCAGCGAAAATCTGTCAATTTTGCATGACAAGTGCGGAATATATACAGTTTGGAGCATGCAAAATTTGAAGTTGGTTGGAAAATTCCTTGATTTCCAAATTTGCCGGCATTTGGGACACACTTTGACCTAATTCCCGTCACAATCTGGGGTGAGTCAACGGCCGTACAAATGTACACCAGCGCAGCGCAGGGTGTCCCAACAGCCACGGTTAGGGGAATAACAACGTAGCCGAGCTCCGTTTTCCCTAAACTCTGAAATTTCTCCGTCATTTCCCAGCGAAAATCTGTCAATTTTGCATGACAAGTGCGGAATATATACAGTTTGGAGCATGCAAAATTTGAAGTTGGTTGGAAAATTCCTTGATTTCCAAATTTGCCGGCATTTGGGACACACTTTGACCTAATTCCCGTCACAATCTGGGGTGAGTCAACGGCCGTACAAATGTACACCAGCGCAGCGCAGGGTGTCCCAACAGCCACGGTTAGGGGAGTAACCACGTAGCCGAGCTCCGTTTTCCCTAAACTCTGAAATTTCTCCGTCATTTCCCAGCGAAAATCTGTCAATTTTGCATGACAAGTGCGGAATATATACAGTTTGGAGCATGCAAAATTTGAAGTTGGTTGGAAAATTCCTTGATTTCCAAATTTGCCGGCATTTGGGACACACTTTGACCTAATTCCCGTCACAATCTGGGGTGAGTCAACGGCCTTACAAATGTACACCAGCGCAGCGCAGGGTGTCCCAACAGCCACGGTTAGGGGAATAACCACGTAGCCGAGCTCCGTTTTCCCTAAACTCTGAAATTTCTCGGTCATTTCCCAGCGAAAATCTGTCAATTTTGCATGACAAGTGCGGAATATATACAGTTTGGAGCATGCAAAATTTGAAGTTGGTTGGAAAATTCCTTGATTTCCAAATTTGCCGGCATTTGGGACACACTTTGACCTAATTCCCGTCACAATCTGGGGTTAGGGGAATAACCACGTAGCCGAGCTCCGTTTTCCCTAAACTCTGAAATTTCTCCGTCATTTCCCAGCGAAAATCTTTCAATTTTGCATGACAAGTGCGGAATATATACAGTTTGGAGCATGCAAAATTTGAAGTTGGTTGGAAAATTCCTTGATTTCCAAATTTGCCGGCATTTGGGACACACTTTGACCTAATTCCCGTCACAATCTGGCGTGAGTCAACGGCCGTACAAATGTACACCAGCGCAGCGCAGGGTGTCCCAACAGCCATGGTTAGGGGAATAACCACGTAGCCGAGCTCCGTTTTCTAATTTCTCCGTCATTTCCCAGCGAAAATCTGTCAATTTTGCATGACAAGTGCGGAATATATACAGTTTGGAGCATGCAAAATTTGAAGTTGGTTGGAAAATTCCTTGATTTCCAAATTTGCCGGCATTTGGGACACACTTTGACCTAATTCCCGTCACAATCTGGGGTGAGTCAACGGCCGTACAAATGTACACCAGCGCAGCGCAGGGTGTCCCAACAGCCACGGTTAGGGGAATAACCACGTAGCCGAGCTCCGTTTTCCCTAAACTCTGAAATTTCTCCGTCATTTCCCAGCGAAAATCTGTCAATTTTGCATGACAAGTGCGGAATATATACAGTTTGGAGCATGCAAAATTTGAAGTTGGTTGGAAAATTCCTTGATTTCCAAATTTGCCGGCATTTGGGACACACTTTGACCTAATTCCCGTCACAATCTGGGGTAAGTCAACGGCCGTACAAATGTACACCAGCGCAGCGCAGGGTGTCCCAACAGCCACGGTTAGGGAAATAACCACGTAGCCGAGCTCCGTTTTCCCTAAACTCTGAAATTTCTCCGTCATTTCCCAGCGAAAATCTTTCAATTTTGCATGACAAGTGCGGAATATATACAGTTTGGAGCATGCAAAATTTGAAGTTGGTTGGAAAATTCCTTGATTTCCAAATTTGCCGGCATTTGGGACACACTTTGACCTAATTCCCGTCACAATCTGGGATGAGTCAACGGCCGTACAAATGTACACCAGCGCAACGCAGGGTGTCCCAACAGCCACGGTTAGGGGAATAACCACGTAGCCGAGCTCCGTTTTCCCTAAACTCTGAAATTTCTCCGTCATTTCCCAGCGAAAATCTGTCAATTTTGCATGACAAGTGCGGAATATATACAGTTTGGAGCATGCAAAATTTGAAGTTGGTTGGAAAATTCCTTGATTTCCAAATTTGCCGGGATTTGGGACACACTTTGACCTAATTCCCGTCACAATCTGGGGTGAGTCAACGGCCGTACAAATGTACACCAGCGCAGCGCAGGGTGTCCCAACAGCCACGGTTAGGGGAATAACCACGTAGCCGAGCTCCGTTTTCCCTAAACTCTGAAATTTCTCCGTCATTCCCCAGCGAAAATCTGTCAATTTTGCATGACAAGTGCGGAATATATACAGTTTGGAGCATGCAAAATTTGAAGTTGGTTGGAAAATTCCTTGATTTCCAAATTTGCCGCCATTGGGGACACACTTTGACCTAATTCCCGTCACAATCTGGGGTGAGTCAACGGCCGTACAAATGTACATCAGCGCAGCGCAGGGTGTCCCAACAGCCACGGTTAGGGGAATAACCACGTAGCCGAGCTCCGTTTTCCCTAAACTCTGAAATTTCTCCGTCATTTCCCAGCGAAAATCTGTCAATTTTGCATGACAAGTGCGGAATATATACAGTTTGGAGCATGCAAAATTTGAAGTTGGTTGGAAAATTCCTTGATTTCCAAATTTGCCGGCATTTGGGACACACTTTGACCTAATTCCCGTCACAATCTGGGGTGAGTCAACGGCCGTACAAATGTACACCAGCGCAGCGCAGGGTGTCCCAACAGCCACGGTTAGGGGAATAACCAGGTAGCCGAGCTCCGTTTTCCCTAAACTCTGAAATTTCTCCGTCATTTCCCAGCGAAAATCTGTCAATTTTGCATGACAAGTGCGGAATATATACAGTTTGGAACATGCAAAATTTGAAGTTGGTTGGAAAATTCCTTGATTTCCAAATTTGCCGGCATTTGGGACACACTTTGACCTAATTCCCGTCACAATCTGGGGTGAGTCAACGGCCGTACAAATGTACACCAGCGCAGCGCAGGGTGTCCCAACAGCAACGGTTAGGGGAATAACCACGTAGCCGAGCTCCGTTTTCCCTAAACTCTGAAATTTCTCCGTCATTTCCCAGCGAAAATCTGTCAATTTTGCATGACAAGTGCGGAATATATACAGTTTGGAGCATGCAAAATTTGAAGTTGGTTGGAAAATTCCTTGATTTCCAAATTTGCTGGCATTTGGGACACACTTTGACCTAATTCCCGTCACAAATGTACACCAGCGCAGCGCAGGGTGTCCCAACAGCCACGGTTAGGGGAATAACCACGTAGCCGAGCTCCGTTTTCCCTAAACTCTGAAATTTCTCCGTCATTTCCCAGCGAAAATCTGTCAATTTTGCATGACAAGTGCGGAATATATACAGTTTGGAGCATGCAAAATTTGAAGTTGGTTGGAAAATTCCTTGATTTCCAAATTTGCCGGCATTTGGGACACACTTTGACCTAATTCCCGTCACAATCTGGGGTGAGTCAACGGCCGTACAAATGTACACCAGCGCAGCGCAGGGTGTCCCAACAGCCACGGTTAGGGGAATAACCACGTAGCCGAGCTCCGTTTTCCCTAAACTCTGAAATTTCTCCGTCATTTCCCAGCGAAAATCTGTCAATTTTGCATGACAAGTGCGGAATATATACAGTTTGGAGCATGCAAAATTTGAAGTTGGTTGGAAAATTCCTTGATTTCCAAATTTGCCGGCATTTGGGACACACTTTGACCTAATTCCCGTCACAATCTGGGGTGAGTCAACGGCCGTACAAATGTACACCAGCGCAGCGCAGGGTGTCCCAACAGCCACGGTTAGGGGAATAACCAGGTAGCCGAGCTCCGTTTTCCCTAAACTCTGAAATTTCTCCGTCACTTCCCAGCGAAAATCTGTCAATTTTGCATGACAAGTGCGGAATATATACAGTTTGGAACATGCAAAATTTGAAGTTGGTTGGAAAATTCCTTGATTTCCAAATTTGCCGGCATTTGGGACACACTTTGACCTAATTCCCGTCACAATCTGGGGTGAGTCAACGGCCGTACAAATGTACACCAGCGCAGCGCAGGGTGTCCCAACAGCAACGGTTAGGGGAATAACCACGTAGCCGAGCTCCGTTTTCCCTAAACTCTGAAATTTCTCCGTCATTTCCCAGCGAAAATCTGTCAATTTTGCATGACAAGTGCGGAATATATACAGTTTGGAGCATGCAAAATTTGAAGTTGGTTGGAAAATTCCTTGATTTCCAAATTTGCCGGCATTTGGGACACACTTTGACCTAATTCCCGTCACAAATGTACACCAGCGCAGCGCAGGGTGTCCCAACAGCCACGGTTAGGGGAATAACCACGTAGCCGAGCTCCGTTTTCCCTAAACTCTGAAATTTCTCCGTCATTTCCCAGCGAAAATCTGTCAATTTTGCATGACAAGTGCGGAATATATACAGTTTGGAGCATGCAAAATTTGAAGTTGGTTGGAAAATTCCTTGATTTCCAAATTTGCCGGCATTTGGGACACACTTTGACCTAATTCCCGTCACAATCTGGGGTGAGTCAACGGCCGTACAAATGTACACCAGCGCAGCGCAGGGTGTCCCAACAGCCACGGTTAGGGGAATAACCACGTAGCCGAGCTCCGTTTTCCCTAAACTCTGAAATTTCTCCGTCATTTCCCAGCGAAAATCTGTCAATTTTGCATGACAAGTGCGGAATATATACAGTTTGGAGCATGCAAAATTTGAAGTTGGTTGGAAAATTCCTTGATTTCCAAATTTGCCGGCATTTGGGACACACTTTGACCTAATTCCCGTCATAATCTGGGGTGAGTCAACGGCCGTACAAATGTACACCAGCGCAGCGCAGGGTGTCCCAACAGCCACGGTTAGGGGAATAACCAGGTAGCCGAGCTCCGTTTTCCCTAAACTCTGAAATTTCTCCGTCATTTCCCAGCGAAAATCTGTCAATTTTGCATGACAAGTGCGGAATATATACAGTTTGGAACATGCAAAATTTGAAGTTGGTTGGAAAATTCCTTGATTTCCAAATTTGCCGGCATTTGGGACACACTTTGACCTAATTCCCGTCACAATCTGGGGTGAGTCAACGGCCGTACAAATGTACACCAGCGCAGCGCAGGGTGTCCCAACAGCAACGGTTAGGGGAATAACCACGTAGCCGAGCTCCGTTTTCCCTAAACTCTGAAATTTCTCCGTCATTTCCCAGCGAAAATCTGTCAATTTTGCATGACAAGTGCGGAATATATACAGTTTGGAGCATGCAAAATTTGAAGTTGGTTGGAAAATTCCTTGATTTCCAAATTTGCCGGCATTTGGGACACACTTTGACCTAATTCCCGTCACAAATGTACACCAGCGCAGCGCAGGGTGTCCCAACAGCCACGGTTAGGGGAATAACCACGTAGCCGAGCTCCGTTTTCCCTAAACTCTGAAATTTCTCCGTCATTTCCCAGCGAAAATCTGTCAATTTTGCATGACAAGTGCGGAATATATACAGTTTGGAGCATGCAAAATTTGAAGTTGGTTGGAAAATTCCTTGATTTCCAAATTTGCCGGCATTTGGGACACACTTTGACCTAATTCCCGTCACAATCTGGGGTGAGTCAACGGCCGTACAAATGTACACCAGCGCAGCGCAGGGTGTCCCAACAGCCACGGTTAGGGGAATAACCACGTAGCCGAGCTCCGTTTTCTCTAAACTCTGAAATTTCTCCGTCATTTCCCAGCGAAAATCTGTCAATTTTGCATGACAAGTGCGGAATATATACAGTTTGGAGCATGCAAAATTTGAAGTTGGTTGGAAAATTCCTTGATTTCCAAATTTGCCGGCATTTGGGACACACTTTGACCTAATTCCCGTCACAAATGTACACCAGCGCAGCGCAGGGTGTCCCAACAGCCACGGTTAGGGGAATAACCACGTAGCCGAGCTCCGTTTTCCCTAAACTCTGAAATTTCTCCGTCATTTCCCAGCGAAAATCTGTCAATTTTGCATGACAAGTGCGGAATATATACAGTTTGGAGCATGCAAAATTTGAAGTTGGTTGGAAAATTCCTTGATTTCCAAATTTTCCGGCATTTGGGACACACTTTGACCTAATTCCCATCACAATCTGGGGTGAGTCAACGGCCGTACAAATGTACACCAGCGCAGCGCAGGGTGTCCCAACAGCCACGGTTAGGGGAATAACCACGTAGCCGAGCTCCGTTTTCCCTAAACCCTGAAATTTCTCCGTCATTTCCCAGCGAAAATCTGTCAATTTTGCATGACAAGTGCGGAATATATACAGTTTGGAGCATGCAAAATTTGAAGTTGGTTGGAAAATTCCTTGATTTCCAAATTTGCCGGGATTTGGGACACACTTTGACCTAATTCCCGTCACAATCTGGGGTGAGTCAACGGCCGTACAAATGTATACCAGCGCAGCGCAGGGTGTCCCAACAGCCACGGTTAGGGGAATAACCACGTAGCCGAGCTCCGTTTTCCCTAAACTCTGAAATTTCTCCGTCATTTCCCAGCGAAAATCTGTCAATTTTGCATGACAAGTGCGGAATATATACAGTTTGGAGCATGCAAAATTTGAAGTTGGTTGGAAAATTCCTTGATTTCCAAATTTGCCGGCATTTGGGACACACTTTGACTTAATTCCCGTCACAATCTGGGGTGAGTCAACGGCCGTACAAATGTACACCAGCGCAGCGCAGGATGTCCCAACAGCCACGGTTAGGGGAATAACCACGTAGCCGAGCTCCGTTTTCCCTAAACTCTGAAATTTCTCCGTCATTTCCCAGCGAAAATCTGTCAATTTTGCATGACAAGTGCGGAATATATAAAGTTTGGAGCATGCAAAATTTGAAGTTGGTTGAAAAATTCCTTGATTTCCAAATTTTCCGGCATTTGGGACACACTTTGACCTAATTCCCGTCACAATCTGGGGTGAGTCAACGGCCGTACAAATGTACACCAGCGCAGCGCAGGGTGTCCCAACAGCCACGGTTAGGGGAATAACCACGTAGCCGAGCTCCGTTTTCCCTAAACCCTGAAATTTCTCCTTCATTTCCCAGCGAAAATCTGTCAATTTTGCATGACAAGTGCGGAATATATACAGTTTGGAGCATGCAAAATTTGAAGTTGGTTGGAAAATTCCTTGATTTCCAAATTTGCCGGGATTTGGGACACACTTTGACCTAATTCCCGTCACAATCTGGGGTGAGTCAACGGCCGTACAAATGTATACCAGCGCAGCGCAGGGTGTCCCAACAGCCACGGTTAGGGGAATAACCACGTAGCAGAGCTCCGTTTTCCCTAAACTCTGAAATTTCTCCGTCATTTCCCAGCGAAAATCTGTCAATTTTGCATGACAAGTGCGGAATATATACAGTTTGGAGCATGCAAAATTTGAAGTTGGTTGGAAAATTCCTTGATTTCCAAATTTGCCGGCATTTGGGACACACTTTGACCTAATTCCCGTCACAAATGTACACCAGCGCAGCGCAGGGTGTCCCAACAGCCACGGTTAGGGGAATAACCACGTAGCCGAGCTCCGTTTTCCCTAAACTCTGAAATTTCTCCGTCATTTCCCAGCGAAAATCTGTCAATTTTGCATGACAAGTGCGGAATATATACAGTTTGGAGCATGCAAAATTTGAAGTTGGTTGGAAAATTCCTTGATTTCCAAATTTGACGGCATTTGGGACACACTTTGACCTAATTCCCGTCACAATCTGGGGTGAGTCAACGGCCGTACAAATGTACACCAGCGCAGCGCAGGGTGTCCCAACAGCCACGGTTAGGGGAATAACCACGTAGCCGAGCTCCGTTTTCCCTAAACTCTGAAATTTCTCCGTCATTTCCCAGCGAAAATCTGTCAATTTTGCATGACAAGTGCGGAATATATACAGTTTGGAGCATGCAAAATTTGAAGTTGGTTGGAAAATTCCTTGATTTCCAAATTTTCCGGCATTTGGGACACACTTTGACCTAATTCCCGTCACAATCTGGGGTGAGTCAACGGCCGTACAAATGTACACCAGCGCCGCGCAGGGTGTCCCAACAGCCACGGTTAGGGGAATAACCACGTAGCCGAGCTCCGTTTTCCCTAAACCCTGAAATTTCTCCGTCATTTCCCAGCGAAAATCTGTCAATTTTGCATGACAAGTGCGGAATATATACAGTTTGGAGCATGCAAAATTTGAAGTTGGTTGGAAAATTCCTTGATTTCCAAATTTGCCGGCATTTGGGACACACTTTGACCTAATTCCCGTCACAATCTAGGGTGAGTCAACGGCCGTACAAATGTACACCAGCGCAGCGCAGGGTGTCCCAACAGCCACGGTTAGGGGAATAACCACGTAGCCGAGCTCCGTTTTCCCTAAACTCTGAAATTTCTCCGTCATTTCCCAGCGAAAATCTGTCAATTTTGCATGACAAGTGCGGAATATATACAGTTTGGAGCATGCAAAATTTGAAGTTGGTTGAAAAATTCCTTGATTTCCAAATTTTCCGGCATTTGGGACACACTTTGACCTAATTCCCGTCACAATCTGGGGTGAGTCAACGGCCGTACAAATGTACACCAGCGCAGCGCAGGGTGTCCCAACAGCCACGGTTAGGGGAATAACCACGTAGCCGAGCTCCGTTTTCCCTAAACCCTGAAATTTCTCCGTCATTTCCCAGCGAAAATCTGTCAATTTTGCATGACAAGTGCGGAATATATACAGTTTGGAGCATGCAAAATTTGAAGTTGGTTGGAAAATTCCTTGATTTCCAAATTTGCCGGGATTTGGGACACACTTTGACCTAATTCCCGTCACAATCTGGGGTGAGTCAACGGCCGTACAAATGTATACCAGCGCAGCGCAGGGTGTCCCAACAGCCACGGTTAGGGGAATAACCACGTAGCCGAGCTCCGTTTTCCCTAAACTCTGAAATTTCTCCGTCATTTCCCAGCGAAAATCTGTCAATTTTGCATGACAAGTGCGGAATATATACAGTTTGGAGCATGCAAAATTTGAAGTTGGTTGGAAAATTCCTTGATTTCCAAATTTGCCGGCATTTGGGACACACTTTGACCTAATTCCCGTCACAAATGTACACCAGCGCAGCGCAGGGTGTCCCAACAGCCACGGTTAGGGGAATAACCACGTAGCCGAGCTCCGTTTTCCCTAAACTCTGAAATTTCTCCGTCATTTCCCAGCGAAAATCTGTCAATTTTGCATGACAAGTGCGGAATATATACAGTTTGGAGCATGCAAAATTTGAAGTTGGTTGGAAAATTCCTTGATTTCCAAATTTTCCGGCATTTGGGACACACTTTGACCTAATTCCCGTCACAATCTGGGGTGAGTCAACGGCCGTACAAATGTACACCAGCGCCGCGCAGGGTGTCCCAACAGCCACGGTTAGGGGAATAACCACGTAGCCGAGCTCCGTTTTCCCTAAACCCTGAAATTTCTCCGTCATTTCCCAGCGAAAATCTGTCAATTTTGCATGACAAGTGCGGAATATATACAGTTTGGAGCATGCAAAATTTGAAGTTGGTTGGAAAATTCCTTGATTTCCAAATTTGCCGGCATTTGGGACACACTTTGACCTAATTCCCGTCACAATCTGGGGTGAGTCAACGGCCGTACAAATGTACACCAGCGCAGCGCAGGGTGTCCCAACAGCCACGGTTAGGGGAATAACCACGTAGCCGAGCTCCGTTTTCCCTAAACTCTGAAATTTCTCCGTCATTTCCCAGCGAAAATCTGTCAATTTTGCATGACAAGTGCGGAATATATACAGTTTGGAGCATGCAAAATTTGAAGTTGGTTGAAAAATTCCTTGATTTCCAAATTTTCCGGCATTTGGGACACACTTTGACCTAATTCCCGTCACAATCTGGGGTGAGTCAACGGCCGTACAAATGTACACCAGCGCAGCGCAGGGTGTCCCAACAGCCACGGTTAGGGGAATAACCACGTAGCCGAGCTCCGTTTTCCCTAAACCCTGAAATTTCTCCGTCATTTCCCAGCGAAAATCTGTCAATTTTGCATGACAAGTGCGGAATATATACAGTTTGGAGCATGCAAAATTTGAAGTTGGTTGGAAAATTCCTTGATTTCCAAATTTGCCGGGATTTGGGACACACTTTGACCTAATTCCCGTCACAATCTGGGGTGAGTCAACGGCCGTACAAATGTATACCAGCGCAGCGCAGGGTGTCCCAACAGCCACGGTTAGGGGAATAACCACGTAGCCGAGCTCCGTTTTCCCTAAACTCTGAAATTTCTCCGTCATTTCCCAGCGAAAATCTGTCAATTTTGCATGACAAGTGCGGAATATATACAGTTTGGAGCATGCAAAATTTGAAGTTGGTTGGAAAATTCCTTGATTTCCAAATTTGCCGGCATTTGGGACACACTTTGACCTAATTCCCGTCACAAATGTACACCAGCGCAGCGCAGGGTGTCCCAACAGCCACGGTTAGGGGAATAACCACGTAGCCGAGCTCCGTTTTCCCTAAACTCTGAAATTTCTCCGTCATTTCCCAGCGAAAATCTGTCAATTTTGCATGACAAGTGCGGAATATATACAGTTTGGAGCATGCAAAATTTGAAGTTGGTTGGAAAATTCCTTGATTTCCAAATTTGCCGGCATTTGGGACACACTTTGACCTAATTCCCGTCACAATCTGGGGTGAGTCAACGGCCGTACAAATGTACACCAGCGCAGCGCAGGGTGTCCCAACAGCCACGGTTAGGGGAATAACCACGTAGCCGAGCTCCGTTTTCCCTAAACTCTGAAATTTCTCCGTCATTTCCCAGCGAAAATCTGTCAATTTTGCATGACAAGTGCGGAATATATACAGTTTGGAGCATGCAAAATTTGAAGTTGGTTGGAAAATTCCTTGATTTCCAAATTTGCCGGCATTTGGGACACACTTTGACCTAATTCCCGTCACAATCTGGGGTGAGTCAACGGCCGTACAAATGTACACCAGCGCAGCGCAGGGTGTCCCAACAGCCACGGTTAGGGGAATAACCACGTAGCCGAGCTCCGTTTTCCCTAAACTCTGAAATTTCTCCGTCATTTCCCAGCGAAAATCTGTCAATTTTGCATGACAAGTGCGGAATATATACAGTTTGGAGCATGCAAAATTTGAAGTTGGTTGGAAAATTCCTTGATTTCCAAATTTTCCGGCATTTGGGACACACTTTGACCTAATTCCCGTCACAATCTGGGGTGAGTCAACGGCCGTACAAATGTACACCAGCGCAGCGCAGGGTGTCCCAACAGCCACGGTTAGGGGAATAACCACGTAGCCGAGCTCCGTTTTCCCTAAACCCTGAAATTTCTCCGTCATTTCCCAGCGAAAATCTGTCAATTTTGCATGACAAGTGCGGAATATATACAGTTTGGAGCATGCAAAATTTGAAGTTGGTTGGAAAATTCCTTGATTTCCAAATTTGCCGGCATTTGGGACACACTTTGACCTAATTCCCGTCACAATCTGGGGTGAGTCAACGGCCGTACAAATGTACACCAGCGCAGCGCAGGGTGTCCCAACAGTCGCTATTTTGGAACTGAATGAATTTCCAGACAAACTTCAAATTTTGCCTGCTTAAACAACTCTATATCCCAAACGTGTTCTGCAAATTTCAACAATTTCCCGTTTAAACCAACCGAGTTATCGTCGAATCTAGCAAAAACTCCCTGCCGGAACAGTTTTCGCACAAGCAGACGCCGCTTTCGGGAAACATTGCGTCTGAAGTGGTCGCTATTTTGGAACTGAAGGAATTTCCAGACAAACTTCAAATTGTGCCTGCTTAAACAACTCTATATCCCAAACGTATTCTGCAAATTTCAGCAATTTCCCGTTTAAACCGACCGAGTTATCGTCGAATCTAGCAAAAACTCCCTGCCGGAACAGTTTTCGCACAAGCAGACGCCGCTTTCGGGAAACAATGCGTCTGACGTGGTCGCTATTTTGGAACTGAAGGAATTTCCAGACAAACTTCTAATTGTGCCTGCTTAAACAACTCTATATCCCAAACGTGTTCTGCAAATTTCAGCAATTTCCCGTTTAAACCGACCGAGTTATCGTCGAATCTAGCAAAAACTCCCTGCCGGAACAGTTTTCGCACAAGCAGACGCCGCTTTCGGGAAACAATGCGTCTGACGTGGTCGCTATTTTGGAACTGAAGGAATTTCCAGACAAACTTCAAATTGTGCCTGCTTAAACAACTCTATATCCCAAACGTGTTCTGCAAATTTCAGCAATTTCCCGTTTAAACCGACCGAGTTATCGTCGAATCTAGCAAAAACTCCCTGCCGGAACAGTTTTCGCACAAGCAGACGCCGCTTTCGGGAAACAATGCGTCTGACGTGGTCGCTATTTTGGAACTGAAGGAATTTCCAGACAAACTTCAAATTGTGCCTGCTTAAACAACTCTATATCCCAAACGTGTTCTGCAAATTTCAGCAATTTCCCGTTTAAACCGACCGAGTTATCGTCGAATCTAGCAAAAACTCCCTGCCGGAACAGTTTTCGCACAAGCAGACGCCGCTTTCGGGAAACATTGCGTCTGAAGTGGTCGCTATTTTGGAACTGAAGGAATTTCCAGACAAACTTCAAATGTTGCCTGCTTAAACAACTCTGTATCCCAAACGTATTCTGCAAATTTCAGCAATTTCCCGTTTAAACCGACCGAGTTATCGTCGAATCTAGCAAAAACTCCCTGCCGGAACAGTTTTCGCACAAGCAGACGCCGCTTTCGGGAAACATTGCGTCTGAAGTGGTCGCTATTTTGGAACTGAAGGAATTTCCAGACAAACTTCAAATTTTGCCTGCTTAAACAACTCTATATCCCAAACGTGTTCTGCAAATTTCAGCAAATTTCCCGTTTAAACCGACCGAGTTATCGTCGAATCTAGCAAAAACTCCCTGCCGGAACAGTTTTCGCACAAGCAGACGCCGCTTTCGGGAAACATTGCGTCTGAAGTGGTCGCTATTTTGGAACTGAAGGAATTTCCAGACAAACTTCAAATTGTGCCTGCTTAAACAACTCTATATCCCAAACGTATTCTGCAAATTTCAGCAATTTCCCGTTTAAACCGACCGAGTTATCGTCGAATCTAGCAAAAACTCCCTGCCGGAACAGTTTTCGCACAAGCAGACGCCGCTTTCGGGAAACAATGCGTCTGACGTGGTCGCTATTTTGGAACTGAAGGAATTTCCAGACAAACTTCTAATTGTGCCTGCTTAAACAACTCTATATCCCAAACGTGTTCTGCAAATTTCAGCAATTTCCCGTTTAAACCGACCGAGTTATCGTCGAATCTAGCAAAAACTCCCTGCCGGAACAGTTTTCGCACAAGCAGACGCCGCTTTCGGGAAACAATGCGTCTGACGTGCTCGCTATTTTGGAACTGAAGGAATTTCCAGACAAACTTCAAATTGTGCCTGCTTAAACAACTCTATATCCCAAACGTGTTCTGCAAATTTCAGCAATTTCCCGTTTAAACCGACCGAGTTATCGTCGAATCTAGCAAAAACTCCCTGCCGGAACAGTTTTCGCACAAGCAGACGCCGCTTTCGGGAAACAATGCGTCTGACGTGGTCGCTATTTTGGAACTGAAGGAATTTCCAGACAAACTTCAAATTGTGCCTGCTTAAACAACTCTATATCCCAAACGTGTTCTGCAAATTTCAGCAATTTCCCGTTTAAACCGACCGAGTTATCGTCGAATCTAGCAAAAACTCCCTGCCGGAACAGTTTTCGCACAAGCAGACGCCGCTTTCGGGAAACATTGCGTCTGAAGTGGTCGCTATTTTGGAACTGAAGGAATTTCCAGACAAACTTCAAATGTTGCCTGCTTAAACAACTCTGTATCCCAAACGTATTCTGCAAATTTCAGCAATTTCCCGTTTAAACCGACCGAGTTATCGTCGAATCTAGCAAAAACTCCCTGCCGGAACAGTTTTCGCACAAGCAGACGCCGCTTTCCGGAAACATTGCGTCTGAAGTGGTCGCTATTTTGGAACTGAACGAATTTCCAGACAAACTTCAAATTTTGCCTGCTTAAACAACTCTATATCCCAAACGTGTTCTGCAAATTTCAGCAAATTTCCCGTTTAAACCGACCGAGTTATAGTCGAATCTAGCAAAAACTCCCTGCCGGAACAGTTTTCGCACAAGCAGACGCCGCTTTCGGGAAACATTGCGTCTGAAGTGGTCGCTATTTTGGAACTGAAGGAATTTCCAGACAAACTTCAAATTTTGCCTGCTTAAACAACTCTATATCCCAAACGTGTTCTGCAAATTTCAGCAAATTTCCCGTTTAAACCGACCGAGTTATCGTCGAATCTAGCAAAAACTCCCTGCCGGAACAGTTTTCGCACAAGCAGACGCCGCTTTCGGGAAACATTGCGTCTGAAGTGGTCGCTATTTTGGAACTAAAGGAATTTCCAGACAAACTTCATATTTTTCCTGCTTAAACAACTCTATATCCCAAACGTATTCTGCAAATTTCAGCAATTTCCCGTTTAAACCGACCGAATTATCGTCGAATCTAGCAAAAACTCCCTGCCGGCACAGTTTTCGCACAAGCAGACGCCGCTTTCGGGAAACATTGCGTCTGAAGTGGTCGCTATTTTGGAACTGAAGGAATTTCCAGACAAACTTCAAATTGTGCGTGCTTAAACAACTCTATATCCCAAACGTATTCTGCAAATTTCAGCAATTTCCCGTTTAAACCGACCGAGTTATCGTCGAATCTAGCAAAAACTCCCTGCCGGAACAGTTTTCGCACAAGCAGACGCCGCTTTCCGGAAACATTGCGTCTGAAGTGGTCGCTATTTTGGAACTGAAGGAATTTCCAGACAAACTTCAAATTTTGCCTGCTTAAACAACTCTATATCCCAAACGTGTTCTGCAAATTTCAGCAAATTTCCCGTTTAAACCGACCGAGTTATCGTCGAATCTAGCAAAAACTCCCTGCCGGAACAGTTTTCGCACAAGCAGACGCCGCTTTCGGGAAACAATAAGTCTGACGTGGTCGCTATTTTGGAACTGAAGGAATTTCCAGACAAACTTCAAATTGTGCCTGCTTAAACAACTCTATATCCCAAACGTGTTCTGCAAATTTCAGCAATTTCCCGTTTAAACCGACCGAGTTATCGTCGAATCTAGCAAAAACTCCCTGCCGGAACAGTTTTCGCACAAGCAGACGCCGCTTTCGGGAAACATTGCGTCTGAAGTGGTCGCTATTTTGGAACTGAAGGAATTTCCAGACAAACTTCAAATGTTGCCTGCTTAAACAACTCTGTATCCCAAACGTATTCTGCAAATTTCAGCAATTTCCCGTTTAAACCGACCGAGTTATCGTCGAATCTAGCAAAAACTCCCTGCCGGAACAGTTTTCGCACAAGCAGACGCCGCTTTCCGGAAACATTGCGTCTGAAGTGGTCGCTATTTTGGAACTGAAGGAATTTCCAGACAAACTTCAAATGTTGCCTGCTTAAACAACTCTATATCCCAAACGTGTTCTGCAAATTTCAGCAAATTTCCCGTTTAAACCGACCGAGTTATAGTCGAATCTAGCAAAAACTCCCTGCCGGAACAGTTTTCGCACAAGCAGACGCCGCTTTCGGGAAACATTGCGTCTGAAGTGGTCGCTATTTTGGAACTGAAGGAATTTCCAGACAAACTTCAAATTTTGCCTGCTTAAACAACTCTATATCCCAAACGTGTTCTGCAAATTTCAGCAAATTTCCCGTTTAAACCGACCGAGTTATCGTCGAATCTAGCAAAAACTCCCTGCCGGAACAGTTTTCGCACAAGCAGACGCCGCTTTCGGGAAACATTGCGTCTGAAGTGGTCGCTATTTTGGAACTAAAGGAATTTCCAGACAAACTTCATATTTTTCCTGCTTAAACAACTCTATATCCCAAACGTATTCTGCAAATTTCAGCAATTTCCCGTTTAAACCGACCGAATTATCGTCGAATCTAGCAAAAACTCCCTGCCGGCACAGTTTTCGCACAAGCAGACGCCGCTTTCGGGAAACATTGCGTCTGAAGTGGTCGCTATTTTGGAACTGAAGGAATTTCCAGACAAACTTCAAATTGTGCGTGCTTAAACAACTCTATATCCCAAACGTGTTCTGCAAATTTCAGCAATTTCCCGTTTAAACCGACCGAGTTATCGTCGAATCTAGCAAAAAACTCCCTGCCGGCACAGTTCGCACAAGCAGACGCCGCTTTCGGAAAACATTGCGTCCGAAGTGGTCGCTATTTTGGAACTGAAAGAATTTCCAGACAAACTTCAAATTTTGCCTGCTTAAACAACTCTATATCCCAAACGTGTTCTGCAAATTTCAGCAAATTTCCCGTTTAAACCGACCGAGTTATAGTCGAATCTAGCAAAAACTCCCTGCCGGAACAGTTTTCGCACAAGCAGACGCCGCTTTCGGGAAACATTGCGTCTGAAGTGGTCGCTATTTTGGAACTGAAGGAATTTCCAGACAAACTTCAAATTGTGCGTGCTTAAACAACTCTATATCCCAAACGTATTCTGCAAATTTCAGCAATTTCCCGTTTAAACCGACCGAGTTATCGTCGAATCTAGCAAAAACTCCCTGCCGGAACAGTTTTCGCACAAGCAGACGCCGCTTTCCGGAAACATTGCGTCTGAAGTGGTCGCTATTTTGGAACTGAAGGAATTTCCAGACAAACTTCAAATTTTGCCTGCTTAAACAACTCTATATCCCAAACGTGTTCTGCAAATTTCAGCAAATTTCCCGTTTAAACCGACCGAGTTATAGTCGAATCTAGCAAAAACTCCCTGCCGGAACAGTTTTCGCACAAGCAGACGCCGCTTTCGGGAAACATTGCGTCTGAAGTGGTCGCTATTTTGGAACTGAAGGAATTTCCAGACAAACTTCAAATTTTGCCTGCTTAAACAACTCTATATCCCAAACGTGTTCTGCAAATTTCAGCAAATTTCCCGTTTAAACCGACCGAGTTATCGTCGAATCTAGCAAAAACTCCCTGCCGGAACAGTTTTCGCACAAGCAGACGCCGCTTTCGGGAAACATTGCGTCTGAAGTGGTCGCTATTTTGGAACTAAAGGAATTTCCAGACAAACTTCATATTTTTCCTGCTTAAACAACTCTATATCCCAAACGTATTCTGCAAATTTCAGCAATTTCCCGTTTAAACCGACCGAATTATCGTCGAATCTAGCAAAAACTCCCTGCCGGCACAGTTTTCGCACAAGCAGACGCCGCTTTCGGGAAACATTGCGTCTGAAGTGGTCGCTATTTTGGAACTGAAGGAATTTCCAGACAAACTTCAAATTGTGCGTGCTTAAACAACTCTATATCCCAAACGTATTCTGCAAATTTCAGCAATTTCCCGTTTAAACCGACCGAGTTATCGTCGAATCTAGCAAAAACTCCCTGCCGGAACAGTTTTCGCACAAGCAGACGCCGCTTTCCGGAAACATTGCGTCTGAAGTGGTCGCTATTTTGGAACTGAAGGAATTTCCAGACAAACTTCAAATTTTGCCTGCTTAAACAACTCTATATCCCAAACGTGTTCTGCAAATTTCAGCAAATTTCCCGTTTAAACCGACCGAGTTATAGTCGAATCTAGCAAAAACTCCCTGCCGGAACAGTTTTCGCACAAGCAGACGCCGCTTTCGGGAAACATTGCGTCTGAAGTGGTCGCTATTTTGGAACTGAAGGAATTTCCAGAC
Source organism: Henricia sp. BOLD:AAB3569 (assembly GCA_037783545.1). Taxonomy (NCBI): domain Eukaryota; kingdom Metazoa; phylum Echinodermata; class Asteroidea; order Spinulosida; family Echinasteridae; genus Henricia; species Henricia sp. BOLD:AAB3569. The sequence continues at coordinate 2,619,253 of JBBELK010000162.1, read as the reverse complement.
AAACTTCAAATGTTGCCTGCTTAAACAACTCTATATCCCAAACGTGTTCTGCAAATTTCAGCAAATTTCCCGTTTAAACCGACCGAGTTATAGTCGAATCTAGCAAAAACTCCCTGCCGGAACAGTTTTCGCACAAGCAGACGCCGCTTTCGGGAAACATTGCGTCTGAAGTGGTCGCTATTTTGGAACTGAAGGAATTTCCAGACAAACTTCAAATTTTGCCTGCTTAAACAACTCTATATCCCAAACGTGTTCTGCAAATTTCAGCAAATTTCCCGTTTAAAACCGACCGAGTTATCGTCGAATCTAGCAAAAACTCCCTGCCGGAACAGTTTTCGCACAAGCAGACGCCGCTTTCGGGAAACATTGCGTCTGAAGTGGTCGCTATTTTGGAACTAAAGGAATTTCCAGACAAACTTCATATTTTTCCTGCTTAAACAACTCTATATCCCAAACGTATTCTGCAAATTTCAGCAATTTCCCGTTTAAACCGACCGAATTATCGTCGAATCTAGCAAAAACTCCCTGCCGGCACAGTTTTCGCACAAGCAGACGCCGCTTTCGGGAAACATTGCGTCTGAAGTGGTCGCTATTTTGGAACTGAAGGAATTTCCAGACAAACTTCAAATTGTGCGTGCTTAAACAACTCTATATCCCAAACGTGTTCTGCAAATTTCAGCAATTTCCCGTTTAAACCGACCGAGTTATCGTCGAATCTAGCAAAAAACTCCCTGCCGGCACAGTTCGCACAAGCAGACGCCGCTTTCGGAAAACATTGCGTCCGAAGTGGTCGCTATTTTGGAACTGAAAGAATTTCCAGACAAACTTCAAATTTTGCCTGCTTAAACAACTCTATATCCCAAACGTGTTCTGCAAATTTCAGCAAATTTCCCGTTTAAACCGACCGAGTTATAGTCGAATCTAGCAAAAACTCCCTGCCGGAACAGTTTTCACACAAGCAGACGCCGCTTTCGGGAAACATTGCGTCTGAAGTGGTCGCTATTTTGGAACTGAAGGAATTTCCAGACAAACTTCAAATTGTGCGTGCTTAAACAACTCTATATCCCAAACGTATTCTGCAAATTTCAGCAATTTCCCGTTTAAACCGACCGAGTTATCGTCGAATCTAGCAAAAACTCCCTGCCGGAACAGTTTTCGCACAAGCAGACGCCGCTTTCCGGAAACATTGCGTCTGAAGTGGTCGCTATTTTGGAACTGAAGGAATTTCCAGACAAACTTCAAATTTTGCCTGCTTAAACAACTCTATATCCCAAACGTGTTCTGCAAATTTCAGCAAATTTCCCGTTTAAACCGACCGAGTTATAGTCGAATCTAGCAAAAACTCCCTGCCGGAACAGTTTTCGCACAAGCAGACGCCGCTTTCGGGAAACATTGCGTCTGAAGTGGTCGCTATTTTGGAACTGAAGGAATTTCCAGACAAACTTCAAATTTTGCCTGCTTAAACAACTCTATATCCCAAACGTGTTCTGCAAATTTCAGCAAATTTCCCGTTTAAACCGACCGAGTTATCGTCGAATCTAGCAAAAACTCCCTGCCGGAACAGTTTTCGCACAAGCAGACGCCGCTTTCGGGAAACATTGCGTCTGAAGTGGTCGCTATTTTGGAACTAAAGGAATTTCCAGACAAACTTCATATTTTTCCTGCTTAAACAACTCTATATCCCAAACGTATTCTGCAAATTTCAGCAATTTCCCGTTTAAACCGACCGAATTATCGTCGAATCTAGCAAAAACTCCCTGCCGGCACAGTTTTCGCACAAGCAGACGCCGCTTTCGGGAAACATTGCGTCTGAAGTGGTCGCTATTTTGGAACTGAAGGAATTTCCAGACAAACTTCAAATTGTGCGTGCTTAAACAACTCTATATCCCAAACGTATTCTGCAAATTTCAGCAATTTCCCGTTTAAACCGACCGAGTTATCGTCGAATCTAGCAAAAACTCCCTGCCGGAACAGTTTTCGCACAAGCAGACGCCGCTTTCCGGAAACATTGCGTCTGAAGTGGTCGCTATTTTGGAACTGAAGGAATTTCCAGACAAACTTCAAATTTTGCCTGCTTAAACAACTCTATATCCCAAACGTGTTCTGCAAATTTCAGCAAATTTCCCGTTTAAACCGACCGAGTTATAGTCGAATCTAGCAAAAACTCCCTGCCGGAACAGTTTTCGCACAAGCAGACGCCGCTTTCGGGAAACATTGCGTCTGAAGTGGTCGCTATTTTGGAACTGAAGGAATTTCCAGACAAACTTCAAATTTTGCCTGCTTAAACAACTCTATATCCCAAACGTGTTCTGCAAATTTCAGCAAATTTCCCGTTTAAACCGACCGAGTTATAGTCGAATCTAGCAAAAACTCCCTGCCGGAACAGTTTTCGCACAAGCAGACGCCGCTTTCGGGAAACATTGCGTCTGAAGTGGTCGCTATTTTGGAACTGAAGGAATTTCCAGACAAACTTCAAATTTTGCCTGCTTAAACAACTCTATATCCCAAACGTGTTCTGCAAATTTCAGCAAATTTCCCGTTTAAACCGACCGAGTTATCGTCGAATCTAGCAAAAACTCCCTGCCGGAACAGTTTTCGCACAAGCAGACGCCGCTTTCGGGAAACATTGCGTCTGAAGTGGTCGCTATTTTGGAACTAAAGGAATTTCCAGACAAACTTCATATTTTTCCTGCTTAAACAACTCTATATCCCAAACGTATTCTGCAAATTTCAGCAATTTCCCGTTTAAACCGACCGAATTATCGTCGAATCTAGCAAAAACTCCCTGCCGGCACAGTTTTCGCACAAGCAGACGCCGCTTTCGGGAAACATTGCGTCTGAAGTGGTCGCTATTTTGGAACTGAAGGAATTTCCAGACAAACTTCAAATTGTGCGTGCTTAAACAACTCTATATCCCAAACGTGTTCTGCAAATTTCAGCAATTTCCCGTTTAAACCGACCGAGTTATCGTCGAATCTAGCAAAAAACTCCCTGCCGGCACAGTTCGCACAAGCAGACGCCGCTTTCGGAAAACATTGCGTCCGAAGTGGTCGCTATTTTGGAACTGAAAGAATTTCCAGACAAACTTCAAATTTTGCCTGCTTAAACAACTCTATATCCCAAACGTGTTCTGCAAATTTCAGCAAATTTCCCGTTTAAACCGACCGAGTTATCGTCGAATCTAGCAAAAACTCCCTGCCGGAACAGTTTTCGCACAAGCAGACGCCGCTTTCGGGAAACATTGCGTCTGAAGTGGTCGCTATTTTGGAACTAAAGGAATTTCCAGACAAACTTCATATTTTTCCTGCTTAAACAACTCTATATCCCAAACGTATTCTGCAAATTTCAGCAATTTCCCGTTTAAACCGACCGAATTATCGTCGAATCTAGCAAAAACTCCCTGCCGGCACAGTTTTCGCACAAGCAGACGCCGCTTTCGGGAAACATTGCGTCTGAAGTGGTCGCTATTTTGGAACTGAAGGAATTTCCAGACAAACTTCAAATTGTGCGTGCTTAAACAACTCTATATCCCAAACGTATTCTGCAAATTTCAGCAATTTCCCGTTTAAACCGACCGAGTTATCGTCGAATCTAGCAAAAACTCCCTGCCGGAACAGTTTTCGCACAAGCAGACGCCGCTTTCCGGAAACATTGCGTCTGAAGTGGTCGCTATTTTGGAACTGAAGGAATTTCCAGACAAACTTCAAATTTTGCCTGCTTAAACAACTCTATATCCCAAACGTGTTCTGCAAATTTCAGCAAATTTCCCGTTTAAACCGACCGAGTTATCGTCGAATCTAGCAAAAACTCCCTGCCGGAACAGTTTTCGCACAAGCAGACGCCGCTTTCGGGAAACAATGCGTCTGACGTGGTCGCTATTTTGGAACTGAAGGAATTTCCAGACAAACTTCAAATTGTGCCTGCTTAAACAACTCTATATCCCAAACGTGTTCTGCAAATTTCAGCAATTTCCCGTTTAAACCGACCGAGTTATCGTCGAATCTAGCAAAAACTCCCTGCCGGAACAGTTTTCGCACAAGCAGACGCCGCTTTCGGGAAACATTGCGTCTGAAGTGGTCGCTATTTTGGAACTGAAGGAATTTCCAGACAGACTTCAAATGTTGCCTGCTTAAACAACTCTATATCCCAAACGTGTTCTGCAAATTTCAGCAAATTTCCCGTTTAAAACCGACCGAGTTATCGTCGAATCTAGCAAAAACTCCCTGCCGGAACAGTTTTCGCACAAGCAGACGCCGCTTTCGGGAAACAATGCGTCTGACGTGGTCGCTATTTTGGAACTGAAGGAATTTCCAGACAAACTTCAAATTGTGCCTGCTTAAACAACTCTATATCCCAAACGTATTCTGCAAATTTCAGCAATTTCCCGTTTAAACCGACCGAGTTATCGTCGAATCTAGCAAAAACTCCCTGCCGGAACAGTTTTCGCACAAGCAGACGCCGCTTTCGGCAAACAATGCGTCTGACGTGGTCGCTATTTTGGAACTGCAAATTTCAGCAAATTTCCCGTTTAAACCGACCGAGTTATCGTCGAATCTAGCAAAAACTCCCTGCCGGAACAGTTTTCGCACAAGCAGACGCCGCTTTCGGGAAACATTGCGTCTGAACTGGTCGCTATTTTGGAACTGAAGGAATTTCCAGACAAACTTCAAATTTTGCCTGCTTAAACAACTCTATATCCCAAACGTGTTCTGCAAATTTCAGCAAATTTCCCGTTTAAACCGACCGAGTTATCGTCGAATCTAGCAAAAACTCCCTGCCGGAACAGTTTTCGCACAAGCAGACGCCGCTTTCGGGAAACAATGCGTCTGACGTGGTCGTTATTTTGGAACTGAAGGAATTTCCAGACAAACTTCAAATTTTGCCTGCTTAAACAACTCTATATCCCAAACGTGTTCTGCAAATTTCAGCAATTTCCCGTTTAAACCGACCGAGTTATCGTCGAATCTAGCAAAAACTCCCTGCCAGAACAGTTTTCGCACAAGCAGACGCCGCTTTCGGGAAACATTGCGTCTGAAGTGGTCGCTATTTTGGAACTGAAGGAATTTCCAGACAAACTTCAAATGTTGCCTGCTTAAACAACTCTATATCCCAAACGTGTTCTGCAAATTTCAGCAAATTTCCCGTTTAAACCGACCGAGTTATCGTCGAATCTAGCAAAAACTCCCTGCCGGAACAGTTTTCGCACAAGCAGACGCCGCTTTCGGGAAACAATGCGTCTGACGTGGTCGCTATTTTGGAACTGAAGGAATTTCCAGACAAACTTCAAATTGTGCCTGCTTAAACAACTCTATATCCCAAACGTGTTCTGCAAATTTCAGCAATTTCCCGTTTAAACCGACCGAGTTATCGTCGAATCTAGCAAAAACTCCCTGCCGGAACAGTTTTCGCACAAGCAGACGCCGCTTTCGGGAAACATTGCGTCTGAAGTGGTCGCTATTTTGGAACTAAAGGAATTTCCAGACAAACTTCATATTTTTCCTGCTTAAACAACTCTATATCCCAAACGTATTCTGCAAATTTCAGCAATTTCCCGTTTAAACCGACCGAATTATCGTCGAATCTAGCAAAAACTCCCTGCCGGCACAGTTTTCGCACAAGCAGACGCCGCTTTCGGGAAACATTGCGTCTGAAGTGGTCGCTATTTTGGAACTGAAGGAATTTCCAGACAAACTTCAAATTGTGCGTGCTTAAACAACTCTATATCCCAAACGTATTCTGCAAATTTCAGCAATTTCCCGTTTAAACCGACCGAGTTATCGTCGAATCTAGCAAAAACTCCCTGCCGGAACAGTTTTCGCACAAGCAGACGCCGCTTTCCGGAAACATTGCGTCTGAAGTGGTCGCTATTTTGGAACTGAAGGAATTTCCAGACAAACTTCAAATTTTGCCTGCTTAAACAACTCTATATCCCAAACGTGTTCTGCAAATTTCAGCAAATTTCCCGTTTAAACCGACCGAGTTATCGTCGAATCTAGCAAAAACTCCCTGCCGGAACAGTTTTCGCACAAGCAGACGCCGCTTTCGGGAAACATTGCGTCTGAAGTGGTCGCTATTTTGGAACTGAAGGAATTTCCAGACAAACTTCAAATTTTGCCTGCTTAAACAACTCTATATCCCAAACGTGTTCTGCAAATTTCAGCAATTTCCCGTTTAAACCGACCGAATTATCGTCGAATCTAGCAAAAACTCCCTGCCGGCACAGTTTTCGCACAAGCAGACGCCGCTTTCGGGAAACATTGCGTCTGAAGTGGTCGCTCTTTTGGAACTGAAGGAATTTCCAGACAAACTTCAAATTGTGCCTGCTTAAACAACTCTATATCCCAAACGTATTCTGCAAATTTCAGCAATTTCCCGTTTAAACCGACCGAGTTATCGTCGAATCTAGCAAAAACTCCCTGCCGGAACAGTTTTCGCACAAGCAGACGCCGCTTTCGGCAAACAATGCGTCTGACGTGGTCGCTATTTTGGAACTGCAAATTTCAGCAAATTTCCCGTTTAAACCGACCGAGTTATCGTCGAATCTAGCAAAAACTCCCTGCCGGAACAGTTTTCGCACAAGCAGACGCCGCTTTCGGGAAACATTGCGTCTGAACTGGTCGCTATTTTGGAACTGAAGGAATTTCCAGACAAACTTCAAATTTTGCCTGCTTAAACAACTCTATATCCCAAACGTGTTCTGCAAATTTCAGCAAATTTCCCGTTTAAACCGACCGAGTTATCGTCGAATCTAGCAAAAACTCCCTGCCGGAACAGTTTTCGCACAAGCAGACGCCGCTTTCGGGAAACAATGCGTCTGACGTGGTCGTTATTTTGGAACTGAAGGAATTTCCAGACAAACTTCAAATTTTGCCTGCTTAAACAACTCTATATCCCAAACGTGTTCTGCAAATTTCAGCAATTTCCCGTTTAAACCGACCGAGTTATCGTCGAATCTAGCAAAAACTCCCTGCCAGAACAGTTTTCGCACAAGCAGACGCCGCTTTCGGGAAACATTGCGTCTGAAGTGGTCGCTATTTTGGAACTGAAGGAATTTCCAGACAAACTTCAAATTTTGCCTGCTTAAACAACTCTATATCCCAAACGTGTTCTGCAAATTTCAGCAATTTTCCGTTTAAACCGACCGAATTATCGTCGAATCTAGCAAAAACTCCCTGCCGGCACAGTTTTCGCACAAGCAGACGCCGCTTTCGGGAAACAATGCGTCTGACGTGGTCGCTATTTTGGAACTGCAAATTTCAGCAAATTTCCCGTTTAAACCGACCGAGTTATCGTCGAATCTAGCAAAAACTCCCTGCCGGAACAGTTTTCGCACAAGCAGACGCCGCTTTCGGGAAACAATGCGTCTGACGTGGTCGCTATTTTGGAACTGAAGGAATTTCCAGACAAACTTCAAATTTTGCCTGCTTAAACAACTCTATATCCCAAACGTGTTCTGCAAATTTCAGCAATTTCCCGTTTAAACCGACCGAGTTATCGTCGAATCTAGCAAAAACTCCCTGCCGGAACAGTTTTCGCACAAGCAGACGCCGCTTTCGGGAAACATTGCGTCTGAAGTGGTCGCTATTTTGGAACTGAAGGAATTTCCAGACAAACTTCAAATGTTGCCTGCTTAAACAACTCTGTATCCCAAACGTATTCTGCAAATTTCAGCAATTGCCCGTTTAAACCGACCGAGTTATCGTCGAATCTAGCAAAAACTCCCTGCCGGAACAGTTTTCGCACAAGCAGACGCCGCTTTCCGGAAACATTGCGTCTGAAGTGGTCGCTATTTTGGAACTGAAGGAATTTCCAGACAAACTTCAAATTTTGCCTGCTTAAACAACTCTATATCCCAAACGTGTTCTGCAAATTTCAGCAAATTTCCCGTTTAAACCGACCGAGTTATAGTCGAATCTAGCAAAAACTCCCTGCCGGAACAGTTTTCGCACAAGCAGACGCCGCTTTCGGGAAACATTGCGTCTGAAGTGGTCGCTATTTTGGAACTAAAGGAATTTCCAGACAAACTTCAAATGTTGCCTGCTTAAACAACTCTATATCCCAAACGTGTTCTGCAAATTTCAGCAAATTTCCCGTTTAAACCGACCGAGTTATCGTCGAATCTAGCAAAAACTCCCTGCCGGAACAGTTTTCGCACAAGCAGACGCCGCTTTCGGGAAACATTGCGTCTGAAGTGGTCGCTATTTTGGAACTGAAGGAATTTCCAGACAAACTTCAAATTGTGCCTGCTTAAACAACTCTATATCCCAAACGTGTTCTGCAAATTTCAGCAATTTCCCGTTTAAACCGACCGAGTTATCGTCGAATCTAGCAAAAAACTCCCTGCCGGCACAGTTCGCACAAGCAGACGCCGCTTTCGGAAAACATTGCGTCCGAAGTGGTCGCTATTTTGGAACTGAAAGAATTTCCAGACAAACTTCATATTTTGCCTGCTTAAACAACTCTATATCCCAAACGTGTTAGGCAAATTTCAGCAATTTCCCGTTTAAACCGACCGAGTTATCGTCGAATCTAGCAAAAACTCCCTGCCGGAACAGTTTTCGCACAAGCAGACGCCGCTTTCGGGAAACATTGCGTCTGAAGTGGTCGCTATTTTGGAACTGAAGGAATTTCCAGACAAACTTCAAATTTTGCCTGCTTAAACAACTCTATATCCCAAACGTGTTCTGCAAATTTCAGCAATTTCCCGTTTAAACCGACCGAATTATCGTCGAATCTAGCAAAAACTCCCTGCCGGCACAGTTTTCGCACAAGCAGACGCCGCTTTCGGGAAACATTGCGTCTGAAGTGGTCGCTCTTTTGGAACTGAAGGAATTTCCAGACAAACTTCAAATTGTGCCTGCTTAAACAACTCTATATCCCAAACGTATTCTGCAAATTTCAGCAATTTCCCGTTTAAACCGACCGAGTTATCGTCGAATCTAGCAAAAACTCCCTGCCGGAACAGTTTTCGCACAAGCAGACGCCGCTTTCGGCAAACAATGCGTCTGACGTGGTCGCTATTTTGGAACTGCAAATTTCAGCAAATTTCCCGTTTAAACCGACCGAGTTATCGTCGAATCTAGCAAAAACTCCCTGCCGGAACAGTTTTCGCACAAGCAGACGCCGCTTTCGGGAAACATTGCGTCTGAACTGGTCGCTATTTTGGAACTGAAGGAATTTCCAGACAAACTTCAAATTTTGCCTGCTTAAACAACTCTATATCCCAAACGTGTTCTGCAAATTTCAGCAAATTCTCGTTTAAACCGACCGAGTTATCGTCGAATCTAGCAAAAACTCCCTGCCGGAACAGTTTTCGCACAAGCAGACGCCGCTTTCGGGAAACAATGCGTCTGACGTGGTCGTTATTTTGGAACTGAAGGAATTTCCAGACAAACTTCAAATTTTGCCTGCTTAAACAACTCTATATCCCAAACGTGTTCTGCAAATTTCAGCAATTTCCCGTTTAAACCGACCGAGTTATCGTCGACTCTAGCAAAAATTCCCTGCCAGAACAGTTTTCGCACAAGCAGACGCCGCTTTCGGGAAACATTGCGTCTGAAGTGGTCGCTATTTTGGAACTGAAGGAATTTCCAGACAAACTTCAAATTTTGCCTGCTTAAACAACTCTATATCCCAAACGTGTTCTGCAAATTACAGCAATTTTCCGTTTAAACCGACCGAATTATCGTCGAATCTAGCAAAAACTCCCTGCCGGCACAGTTTTCGCACAAGCAGACACCGCTTTCGGGAAACAATGCGTCTGACGTGGTCGCTATTTTGGAACTGCAAATTTCAGCAAATTTCCCGTTTAAACCGACCGAGTTATCGTCGAATCTAGCAAAAACTCCCTGCCGGAACAGTTTTCGCACAAGCAGACGCCGCTTTCGGGAAACAATGCGTCTGACGTGGTCGCTATTTTGAAACTGAAGGAATTTCCAGACAAACTTCAAATTTTGCCTGCTTAAACAACTCTATATCCCAAACGTGTTCTGCAAATTTCAGCAATTTTCCGTTTAAACCGACCGAATTATCGTCGAATCTAGCAAAAACTCCCTGCCGGCACAGTTTTCGCACAAGCAGACGCCGCTTTCGGGAAACAATGCGTCTGACGTGGTCGCTATTTTGGAACTGCAAATTTCAGCAAATTTCCCGTTTAAACCGACCGAGTTATCGTCGAATCTAGCAAAAACTCCCTGCCGGAACAGTTTTCGCACAAGCAGACGCCGCTTTCGGGAAACAATGCGTCTGACGTGGTCGCTATTTTGGAACTGAAGGAATTTCCAGACAAACTTCAAATTTTGCCTGCTTAAACAACTCTATGTCCCAAACGTGTTCTGCAAATTTCAGCAAATTTCCCGTTTAAACCGACCGATTTATCGTCGAATCTAGCAAAAACTCCCTGCCGGAACAGTTTTCGCACAAGCAGACGCCGCTTTCGGGAAACATTGCGTCTGAAGTGGTCGCTATTTTGGAACTGAAGGAATTTCCAGACAAACTTCTAATTGTGCCTGCTTAAACAACTCTATATCCCAAACGTGTTCTGCAAATTTCAGCAATTTCCCGTTTAAACCGACCGAGTTATCGTCGAATCTAGCAAAAACTCCCTGCCGGAACAGTTTTCGCACAAGCAGACGCCGCTTTCGGGAAACAATGCGTCTGACGTGGTCGCTATTTTGGAACTGAAGGAATTTCCAGACAAACTTCAAATTGTGCCTGCTTAAACAACTCTATATCCCAAACGTGTTCTGCAAATTTCAGCAATTTCCCGTTTAAACCGACCGAGTTATCGTCGAATCTAGCAAAAACTCCCTGCCGGAACAGTTTTCGCACAAGCAGACGCCGCTTTCGGGAAACATTGCGTCCGAAGTGGTCGCTATTTTGGAACTGAAGGAATTTCCAGACAAACTTCAAATGTTGCCTGCTTAAACAACTCTGTATCCCAAACGTATTCTGCAAATTTCAGCAATTGCCCGTTTAAACCGACCGAGTTATCGTCGAATCTAGCAAAAACTCCCTGCCGGAACAGTTTTCGCACAAGCAGACGCCGCTTTCGGGAAACAATGCGTCTGACGTGGTCGCTATTTTGGAACTGCAAATTTCAGCAAATTTCCCGTTTAAACCGACCGAGTTATCGTCGAATCTAGCAAAAACTCCCTGCCGGAACAGTTTTCGCACAAGCAGACGCCGCTTTCGGGAAACATTGCGTCTGAAGTGGTCGCTATTTTGGAACTGAAGGAATTTCCAGATAAACTTCAAATTGTGCCTGCTTAAACAACTCTATATCCCAAACGTGTTCTGCAAATTTCAGCAATTTCCCGTTTAAACCGACCGAGTTATCGTCGAATCTAGCAAAAAACTCCCTGCCGGCACAGTTCGCACAAGCAGACGCCGCTTTCGGAAAACATTGCGTCCGAAGTGGTCGCTATTTTGGAACTGAAAGAATTTCCAGACAAACTTCATATTTTGCCTGCTTAAACAACTCTATATCCCAAACGTGTTAGGCAAATTTCAGCAATTTCCCGTTTAAACCGACCGAGTTATCGTCGAATCTAGCAAAAACTCCCTGCCGGAACAGTTTTCGCACAAGCAGACGCCGCTTTCGGGAAACATTGCGTCTGAAGTGGTCGCTATTTTGGAACTGAAGGAATTTCCAGACAAACTTCAAATTTTGCCTGCTTAAACAACTCTATATCCCAAACGTGTTCTGCAAATTTCAGCAATTTCCCGTTTAAACCGACCGAATTATCGTCGAATCTAGCAAAAACTCCCTGCCGGCACAGTTTTCGCACAAGCAGACGCCGCTTTCGGGAAACATTGCGTCTGAAGTGGTCGCTCTTTTGGAACTGAAGGAATTTCCAGACAAACTTCAAATTGTGCCTGCTTAAACAACTCTATATCCCAAACGTATTCTGCAAATTTCAGCAATTTCCCGTTTAAACCGACCGAGTTATCGTCGAATCTAGCAAAAACTCCCTGCCGGAACAGTTTTCGCACAAGCAGACGCCGCTTTCGGCAAACAATGCGTCTGACGTGGTCGCTATTTTGGAACTGCAAATTTCAGCAAATTTCCCGTTTAAACCGACCGAGTTATCGTCGAATCTAGCAAAAACTCCCTGCCGGAACAGTTTTCGCACAAGCAGACGCCGCTTTCGGGAAACATTGCGTCTGAACTGGTCGCTATTTTGGAACTGAAGGAATTTCCAGACAAACTTCAAATTTTGCCTGCTTAAACAACTCTATATCCCAAACGTGTTCTGCAAATTTCAGCAATTTTCCGTTTAAACCGACCGAATTATCGTCGAATCTAGCAAAAACTCCCTGCCGGCACAGTTTTCGCACAAGCAGACGCCGCTTTCGGGAAACAATGCGTCTGACGTGGTCGCTATTTTGGAACTGCAAATTTCAGCAAATTTCCCGTTTAAACCGACCGAGTTATCGTCGAATCTAGCAAAAACTCCCTGCCGGAACAGTTTTCGCACAAGCAGACGCCGCTTTCGGGAAACAATGCGTCTGACGTGGTCGCTATTTTGGAACTGAAGGAATTTCCAGACAAACTTCAAATTTTGCCTGCTGAAACAACTCTATGTCCCAAACGTGTTCTGCAAATTTCAGCAAATTTCCCGTTTAAACCGACCGAATTATCGTCGAATCTAGCAAAAACTCCCTGCCGGAACAGTTTTCGCACAAGCAGACGCCGCTTTCGGGAAACATTGCGTCTGAAGTGGTCGCTATTTTGGAACTGAAGGAATTTCCAGACAAACTTCTAATTGTGCCTGCTTAAACAACTCTATATCCCAAACGTGTTCTGCAAATTTCAGCAATTTCCCGTTTAAACCGACCGAGTTATCGTCGAATCTAGCAAAAACTCCCTGCCGGAACAGTTTTCGCACAAGCAGACGCCGCTTTCGGGAAACAATGCGTCTGACGTGGTCGCTATTTTGGAACTGAAGGAATTTCCAGACAAACTTCAAATTGTGCCTGCTTAAACAACTCTATATCCCAAACGTGTTCTGCAAATTTCAGCAATTTCCCGTTTAAACCGACCGAGTTATCGTCGAATCTAGCAAAAACTCCCTGCCGGAACAGTTTTCGCACAAGCAGACGCCGCTTTCGGGAAACATTGCGTCTGAAGTGGTCGCTATTTTGGAACTGAAGGAATTTCCAGACAAACTTCAAATGTTGCCTGCTTAAACAACTCTGTATCCCAAACGTATTCTGCAAATTTCAGCAATTGCCCGTTTAAACCGACCGAGTTATCGTCGAATCTAGCAAAAACTCCCTGCCGGAACAGTTTTCGCACAAGCAGACGCCGCTTTCCGGAAACATTGCGTCTGAAGTGGTCGCTATTTTGGAACTGAAGGAATTTCCAGACAAACTTTAAATTTTGCCTGCTTAAACAACTCTATATCCCAAACGTGTTCTGCAAATTTCAGCAAATTTCCCGTTTAAACCGACCGAGTTATAGTCGAATCTAGCAAAAACTCCCTGCCGGAACAGTTTTCGCACAAGCAGACGCCGCTTTCGGGAAACATTGCGTCTGAAGTGGTCGCTATTTTGGAACTGAAGGAATTTCCAGACAAACTTCAAATTTTGCCTGCTTAAACAACTCTATATCCCAAACGTGTTCTGCAAATTTCAGCAATTTTCCGTTTAAACCGACCGAATTATCGTCGAATCTAGCAAAAACTCCCTGCCGGCACAGTTTTCGCACAAGCAGACGCCGCTTTCGGGAAACAATGCGTCTGACGTGGTCGCTATTTTGGAACTGCAAATTTCAGCAAATTTCCCGTTTAAACCGACCGAGTTATCGTCGAATCTAGCAAAAACTCCCTGCCGGAACAGTTTTCGCACAAGCAGACGCCGCTTTCGGGAAACAATGCGTCTGACGTGGTCGCTATTTTGGAACTGAAGGAATTTCCAGACAAACTTCAAATTTTGCCTGCTTAAACAACTCTATGTCCCAAACGTGTTCTGCAAATTTCAGCAAATTTCCCGTTTAAACCGACCGAATTATCGTCGAATCTAGCAAAAACTCCCTGCCGGAACAGTTTTCGCACAAGCAGACGCCGCTTTCGGGAAACATTGCGTCTGAAGTGGTCGCTATTTTGGAACTGAAGGAATTTCCAGACAAACTTCTAATTGTGCCTGCTTAAACAACTCTATATCCCAAACGTGTTCTGCAAATTTCAGCAATTTCCCGTTTAAACCGACCGAGTTATCGTCGAATCTAGCAAAAACTCCCTGCCGGAACAGTTTTCGCACAAGCAGACGCCGCTTTCGGGAAACAATGCGTCTGACGTGGTCGCTATTTTGGAACTGAAGGAATTTCCAGACAAACTTCAAATTGTGCCTGCTTAAACAACTCTATATCCCAAACGTGTTCTGCAAATTTCAGCAATTTCCCGTTTAAACCGACCGAGTTATCGTCGAATCTAGCAAAAACTCCCTGCCGGAACAGTTTTCGCACAAGCAGACGCCGCTTTCGGGAAACATTGCGTCTGAAGTGGTCGCTATTTTGGAACTGAAGGAATTTCCAGACAAACTTCAAAGGTTGCCTGCTTAAACAACTCTGTATCCCAAACGTATTCTGCAAATTTCAGCAATTGCCCGTTTAAACCGACCGAGTTATCGTCGAATCTAGCAAAAACTCCCTGCCGGAACAGTTTTCGCACAAGCAGACGCCGCTTTCCGGAAACATTGCGTCTGAAGTGGTCGCTATTTTGGAACTGAAGGAATTTCCAGACAAACTTTAAATTTTGCCTGCTTAAACAACTCTATATCCCAAACGTGTTCTGCAAATTTCAGCAAATTTCCCGTTTAAACCGACCGAGTTATAGTCGAATCTAGCAAAAACTCCCTGCCGGAACAGTTTTCGCACAAGCAGACGCCGCTTTCGGGAAACATTGCGTCTGAAGTGGTCGCTATTTTGGAACTGAAGGAATTTCCAGACAAACTTCAAATGTTGCCTGCTTAAACAACTCTATATCCCAAACGTGTTCTGCAAATTTCAGCAAATTTCCCGTTTAAACCGACCGAGTTATCGTCGAATCTAGCAAAAACTCCCTGCCGGAACAGTTTTCGCACAAGCAGACGCCGCTTTCGGGAAACATTGCGTCTGAAGTGGTCGCTATTTTGGAACTGAAGGAATTTCCAGACAAACTTCAAATTGTGCCTGCTTAAACAACTCTATATCCCAAACGTGTTCTGCAAATTTCAGCAATTTCCCGTTTAAACCGACCGAGTTATCGTCGAATCTAGCAAAAAACTCCCTGCCGGCACAGTTCGCACAAGCAGACGCCGCTTTCGGAAAACATTGCGTCCGAAGTGGTCGCTATTTTGGAACTGAAAGAATTTCCAGACAAACTTCATATTTTGCCTGCTTAAACAACTCTATATCCCAAACGTGTTAGGCAAATTTCAGCAATTTCCCGTTTAAACCGACCGAGTTATCGTCGAATCTAGCAAAAACTCCCTGCCGGAACAGTTTTCGCACAAGCAGACGCCGCTTTCGGGAAACATTGCGTCTGAAGTGGTCGCTATTTTGGAACTGAAGGAATTTCCAGACAAACTTCAAATTTTGCCTGCTTAAACAACTCTATATCCCAAACGTGTTCTGCAAATTTCAGCAATTTCCCGTTTAAACCGACCGAATTATCGTCGAATCTAGCAAAAACTCCCTGCCGGCACAGTTTTCGCACAAGCAGACGCCGCTTTCGGGAAACATTGCGTCTGAAGTGGTCGCTCTTTTGGAACTGAAGGAATTTCCAGACAAACTTCAAATTGTGCCTGCTTAAACAACTCTATATCCCAAACGTATTCTGCAAATTTCAGCAATTTCCCGTCTAAACCGACCGAGTTATCGTCGAATCTAGCAAAAACTCCCTGCCGGAACAGTTTTCGCACAAGCAGACGCCGCTTTCGGCAAACAATGCGTCTGACGTGGTCGCTATTTTGGAACTGCAAATTTCAGCAAATTTCCCGTTTAAACCGACCGAGTTATCGTCGAATCTAGCAAAAACTCCCTGCCGGAACAGTTTTCGCACAAGCAGACGCCGCTTTCGGGAAACATTGCGTCTGAACTGGTCGCTATTTTGGAACTGAAGGAATTTCCAGACAAACTTCAAATTTTGCCTGCTTAAACAACTCTATATCCCAAACGTGTTCTGCAAATTTCAGCAAATTCTCGTTTAAACCGACCGAGTTATCGTCGAATCTAGCAAAAACTCCCTGCCGGAACAGTTTTCGCACAAGCAGACGCCGCTTTCGGGAAACATTGCGTCTGAAGTGGTCGCTATTTTGGAACTGAAGGAATTTCCAGACAAACTTCAAATTTTGCCTGCTTAAACAACTCTATATCCCAAACGTGTTCTGCAAATTTCAGCAATTTCCCGTTTAAACCGACCGAATTATCGTCGAATCTAGCAAAAACTCCCTGCCGGCACAGTTTTCGCACAAGCAGACGCCGCTTTCGGGAAACATTGCGTCTGAAGTGGTCGCTCTTTTGGAACTGAAGGAATTTCCAGACAAACTTCAAATTGTGCCTGCTTAAACAACTCTATATCCCAAACGTATTCTGCAAATTTCAGCAATTTCCCGTTTAAACCGACCGAGTTATCGTCGAATCTAGCAAAAACTCCCTGCCGGAACAGTTTTCGCACAAGCAGACGCCGCTTTCGGCAAACAATGCGTCTGACGTGGTCGCTATTTTGGAACTGCAAATTTCAGCAAATTTCCCGTTTAAACCGACCGAGTTATCGTCGAATCTAGCAAAAACTCCCTGCCGGAACAGTTTTCGCACAAGCAGACGCCGCTTTCGGGAAACATTGCGTCTGAACTGGTCGCTATTTTGGAACTGAAGGAATTTCCAGACAAACTTCAAATTTTGCCTGCTTAAACAACTCTATATCCCAAACGTGTTCTGCAAATTTCAGCAAATTCTCGTTTAAACCGACCGAGTTATCGTCGAATCTAGCAAAAACTCCCTGCCGGAACAGTTTTCGCACAAGCAGACGCCGCTTTCGGGAAACAATGCGTCTGACGTGGTCGTTATTTTGGAACTGAAGGAATTTCCAGACAAACTTCAAATTTTGCCTGCTTAAACAACTCTATATCCCAAACGTGTTCTGCAAATTTCAGCAATTTCCCGTTTAAACCGACCGAGTTATCGTCGACTCTAGCAAAAATTCCCTGCCAGAACAGTTTTCGCACAAGCAGACGCCGCTTTCGGGAAACATTGCGTCTGAAGTGGTCGCTATTTTGGAACTGAAGGAATTTCCAGACAAACTTCAAATTTTGCCTGCTTAAACAACTCTATATCCCAAACGTGTTCTGCAAATTACAGCAATTTTCCGTTTAAACCGACCGAATTATCGTCGAATCTAGCAAAAACTCCCTGCCGGCACAGTTTTCGCACAAGCAGACGCCGCTTTCGGGAAACAATGCGTCTGACGTGGTCGCTATTTTGGAACTGCAAATTTCAGCAAATTTCCCGTTTAAACCGACCGAGTTATCGTCGAATCTAGCAAAAACTCCCTGCCGGAACAGTTTTCGCACAAGCAGACGCCGCTTTCGGGAAACAATGCGTCTGACGTGGTCGCTATTTTGAAACTGAAGAAATTTCAAGACAAACTTCAAATTTTGCCTGCTTAAACAACTCTATATCCCAAACGTGTTCTGCAAATTTCAGCAATTTTCCGTTTAAACCGACCGAATTATCGTCGAATCTAGCAAAAACTCCCTGTCGGCACAGTTTTCGCACAAGCAGACGCCGCTTTCGGGAAACAATGCGTCTGACGTGGTCGCTATTTTGGAACTGCAAATTTCAGCAAATTTCCCGTTTAAACCGACCGAGTTATCGTCGAATCTAGCAAAAACTCCCTGCCGGAACAGTTTTCGCACAAGCAGACGCCGCTTTCGGGAAACAATGCGTCTGACGTGGTCGCTATTTTGGAACTGAAGGAATTTCCAGACAAACTTCAAATTTTGCCTGCTTAAACAACTCTATGTCCCAAACGTGTTCTGCAAATTTCAGCAAATTTCCCGTTTAAACCGACCGAATTATCGTCGAATCTAGCAAAAACTCCCTGCCGGAACAGTTTTCGCACAAGCAGACGCCGCTTTCGGGAAACATTGCGTCTGAAGTGGTCGCTATTTTGGAACTGAAGGAATTTCCAGACAAACTTCTAATTGTGCCTGCTTAAACAACTCTATATCCCAAACGTGTTCTGCAAATTTCAGCAATTTCCCGTTTAAACCGACCGAGTTATCGTCGAATCTAGCAAAAACTCCCTGCCGGAACAGTTTTCGCACAAGCAGACGCCGCTTTCGGGAAACAATGCGTCTGACGTGGTCGTTATTTTGGAACTGAAGGAATTTCCAGACAAACTTCAAATTTTGCCTGCTTAAACAACTCTATATCCCAAACGTGTTCTGCAAATTTCAGCAATTTCCCGTTTAAACCGACCGAGTTATCGTCGACTCTAGCAAAAATTCCCTGCCAGAACAGTTTTCGCACAAGCAGACGCCGCTTTCGGGAAACATTGCGTCTGAAGTGGTCGCTATTTTGGAACTGAAGGAATTTCCAGACAAACTTCAAATTTTGCCTGCTTAAACAACTCTATATCCCAAACGTGTTCTGCAAATTACAGCAATTTCCCGTTTAAACCGACCGAATTATCGTCGAATCTAGCAAAAACTCCCTGCCGGCACAGTTTTCGCACAAGCAGACGCCGCTTTCGGGAAACAATGCGTCTGACGTGGTCGCTATTTTGGAACTGCAAATTTCAGCAAATTTCCCGTTTAAACCGACCGAGTTATCGTCGAATCTAGCAAAAACTCCCTGCCGGAACAGTTTTCGCACAAGCAGACGCCGCTTTCGGGAAACAATGCGTCTGACGTGGTCGCTATTTTGAAACTGAAGGAATTTCCAGACAAACTTCAAATTTTGCCTGCTTAAACAACTCTATATCCCAAACGTGTTCTGCAAATTTCAGCAATTTTCCGTTTAAACCGACCGAATTATCGTCGAATCTAGCAAAAACTCCCTGCCGGCACAGTTTTCGCACAAGCAGACGCCGCTTTCGGGAAACAATGCGTCTGACGTGGTCGCTATTTTGGAACTGCAAATTTCAGCAAATTTCCCGTTTAAACCGACCGAGTTATCGTCGAATCTAGCAAAAACTCCCTGCCGGAACAGTTTTCGCACAAGCAGACGCCGCTTTCGGGAAACAATGCGTCTGACGTGGTCGCTATTTTGGAACTGAAGGAATTTCCAGACAAACTTCAAATTTTGCCTGCTTAAACAACTCTATGTCCCAAACGTGTTCTGCAAATTTCAGCAAATTTCCCGTTTAAACCGACCGAATTATCGTCGAATCTAGCAAAAACTCCCTGCCGGAACAGTTTTCGCACAAGCAGACGCCGCTTTCGGGAAACATTGCGTCTGAAGTGGTCGCTATTTTGGAACTGAAGGAATTTCCAGACAAACTTCTAATTGTGCCTGCTTAAACAACTCTATATCCCAAACGTGTTCTGCAAATTTCAGCAATTTCCCGTTTAAACCGACCGAGTTATCGTCGAATCTAGCAAAAACTCCCTGCCGGAACAGTTTTCGCACAAGCAGACGCCGCTTTCGGGAAACAATGCGTCTGACGTGGTCGCTATTTTGGAACTGAAGGAATTTCCAGACAAACTTCAAATTGTGCCTGCTTAAACAACTCTATATCCCAAACGTGTTCTGCAAATTTCAGCAATTTCCCGTTTAAACCGACCGAGTTATCGTCGAATCTAGCAAAAACTCCCTGCCGGAACAGTTTTCGCACAAGCAGACGCCGCTTTCGGGAAACATTGCGTCCGAAGTGGTCGCTATTTTGGAACTGAAGGAATTTCCAGACAAACTTCAAATGTTGCCTGCTTAAACAACTCTGTATCCCAAACGTATTCTGCAAATTTCAGCAATTGCCCGTTTAAACCGACCGAGTTATCGTCGAATCTAGCAAAAACTCCCTGCCGGAACAGTTTTCGCACAAGCAGACGCCGCTTTCGGGAAACAATGCGTCTGACGTGGTCGCTATTTTGGAACTGCAAATTTCAGCAAATTTCCCGTTTAAACCGACCGAGTTATCGTCGAATCTAGCAAAAACTCCCTGCCGGAACAGTTTTCGCACAAGCAGACGCCGCTTTCGGGAAACATTGCGTCTGAAGTGGTCGCTCTTTTGGAACTGAAGGAATTTCCAGACAAACTTCAAATTGTGCCTGCTTAAACAACTCTATATCCCAAACGTATTCTGCAAATTTCAGCAATTTCCCGTTTAAACCGACCGAGTTATCGTCGAATCTAGCAAAAACTCCCTGCCGGAACAGTTTTCGCACAAGCAGACGCCGCTTTCGGCAAACAATGCGTCTGACGTGGTCGCTATTTTGGAACTGCAAATTTCAGCAAATTTCCCGTTTAAACCGACCGAGTTATCGTCGAATCTAGCAAAAACTCCCTGCCGGAACAGTTTTCGCACAAGCAGACGCCGCTTTCGGGAAACATTGCGTCTGAACTGGTCGCTATTTTGGAACTGAAGGAATTTCCAGACAAACTTCAAATTTTGCCTGCTTAAACAACTCTATATCCCAAACGTGTTCTGCAAATTTCAGCAATTTCCCGTTTAAACCGACCGAGTTATCGTCGAATCTAGCAAAAACTCCCTGCCGGAACAGTTTTCGCACAAGCAGACGCCGCTTTCGGGAAACATTGCGTCCGAAGTGGTCGCTATTTTGGAACTGAAGGAATTTCCAGACAAACTTCAAATGTTGCCTGCTTAAACAACTCTGTATCCCAAACGTATTCTGCAAATTTCAGCAATTGCCCGTTTAAACCGACCGAGTTATCGTCGAATCTAGCAAAAACTCCCTGCCGGAACAGTTTTCGCACAAGCAGACGCCGCTTTCGGGAAACAATGCGTCTGACGTGGTCGTTATTTTGGAACTGAAGGAATTTCCAGACAAACTTCAAATTTTGCCTGCTTAAACAACTCTATATCCCAAACGTGTTCTGCAAATTTCAGCAATTTCCCGTTTAAACCGACCGAGTTATCGTCGAATCTAGCAAAAACTCCCTGCCGGAACAGTTTTCGCACAAGCAGACGCCGCTTTCGGGAAACATTGCGTCCGAAGTGGTCGCTATTTTGGAACTGAAGGAATTTCCAGACAAACTTCAAATGTTGCCTGCTTAAACAACTCTGTATCCCAAACGTATTCTGCAAATTTCAGCAATTGCCCGTTTAAACCGACCGAGTTATCGTCGAATCTAGCAAAAACTCCCTGCCGGAACAGTTTTCGCACAAGCAGACGCCGCTTTCGGGAAACATTGCGTCTGAAGTGGTCGCTATTTTGGAACTGAAGGAATTTCCAGACAAACTTCTAATTGTGCCTGCTTAAACAACTCTATATCCCAAACGTGTTCTGCAAATTTCAGCAATTTCCCGTTTAAACCGACCGAGTTATCGTCGAATCTAGCAAAAACTCCCTGCCGGAACAGTTTTCGCACAAGCAGACGCCGCTTTCGGGAAACAATGCGTCTGACGTGGTCGCTATTTTGGAACTGAAGGAATTTCCAGACAAACTTCAAATTGTGCCTGCTTAAACAACTCTATATCCCAAACGTGTTCTGCAAATTTCAGCAATTTCCCGTTTAAACCGACCGAGTTATCGTCGAATCTAGCAAAAACTCCCTGCCGGAACAGTTTTCGCACAAGCAGACGCCGCTTTCGGGAAACATTGCGTCCGAAGTGGTCGCTATTTTGGAACTGAAGGAATTTCCAGACAAACTTCAAATGTTGCCTGCTTAAACAACTCTGTATCCCAAACGTATTCTGCAAATTTCAGCAATTGCCCGTTTAAACCGACCGAGTTATCGTCGAATCTAGCAAAAACTCCCTGCCGGAACAGTTTTCGCACAAGCAGACGCCGCTTTCGGGAAACAATGCGTCTGACGTGGTCGCTATTTTGGAACTGCAAATTTCAGCAAATTTCCCGTTTAAACCGACCGAGTTATCGTCGAATCTAGCAAAAACTCCCTGCCGGAACAGTTTCGCACAAGCAGACGCCGCTTTCGGGAAACATTGCGTCTGAAGTGGTCGCTCTTTTGGAACTGAAGGAATTTCCAGACAAACTTCAAATTGTGCCTGCTTAAACAACTCTATATCCCAAACGTATTCTGCAAATTTCAGCAATTTCCCGTTTAAACCGACCGAGTTATCGTCGAATCTAGCAAAAACTCCCTGCCGGAACAGTTTTCGCACAAGCAGACGCCGCTTTCGGCAAACAATGCGTCTGACGTGGTCGCTATTTTGGAACTGCAAATTTCAGCAAATTTCCCGTTTAAACCGACCGAGTTATCGTCGAATCTAGCAAAAACTCCCTGCCGGAACAGTTTTCGCACAAGCAGACGCCGCTTTCGGGAAACATTGCGTCTGAACTGGTCGCTATTTTGGAACTGAAGGAATTTCCAGACAAACTTCAAATTTTGCCTGCTTAAACAACTCTATATCCCAAACGTGTTCTGCAAATTTCAGCAAATTCTCGTTTAAACCGACCGAGTTATCGTCGAATCTAGCAAAAACTCCCTGCCGGAACAGTTTTCGCACAAGCAGACGCCGCTTTCGGGAAACAATGCGTCTGACGTGGTCGTTATTTTGGAACTGAAGGAATTTCCAGACAAACTTCAAATTTTGCCTGCTTAAACAACTCTATATCCCAAACGTGTTCTGCAAATTTCAGCAATTTCCCGTTTAAACCGACCGAGTTATCGTCGACTCTAGCAAAAATTCCCTGCCAGAACAGTTTTCGCACAAGCAGACGCCGCTTTCGGGAAACATTGCGTCTGAAGTGGTCGCTATTTTGGAACTGAAGGAATTTCCAGACAAACTTCAAATTTTGCCTGCTTAAACAACTCTATATCCCAAACGTGTTCTGCAAATTACAGCAATTTTCCGTTTAAACCGACCGAATTATCGTCGAATCTAGCAAAAACTCCCTGCCGGCACAGTTTTCGCACAAGCAGACGCCGCTTTCGGGAAACAATGCGTCTGACGTGGTCGCTATTTTGGAACTGCAAATTTCAGCAAATTTCCCGTTTAAACCGACCGAGTTATCGTCGAATCTAGCAAAAACTCCCTGCCGGAACAGTTTTCGCACAAGCAGACGCCGCTTTCGGGAAACAATGCGTCTGACGTGGTCGCTATTTTGAAACTGAAGAAATTTCCAGACAAACTTCAAATTTTGCCTGCTTAAACAACTCTATATCCCAAACGTGTTCTGCAAATTTCAGCAATTTTCCGTTTAAACCGACCGAATTATCGTCGAATCTAGCAAAAACTCCCTGTCGGCACAGTTTTCGCACAAGCAGACGCCGCTTTCGGGAAACAATGCGTCTGACGTGGTCGCTATTTTGGAACTGCAAATTTCAGCAAATTTCCCGTTTAAACCGACCGAGTTATCGTCGAATCTAGCAAAAACTCCCTGCCGGAACAGTTTTCGCACAAGCAGACGCCGCTTTCGGGAAACAATGCGTCTGACGTGGTCGCTATTTTGGAACTGAAGGAATTTCCAGACAAACTTCAAATTTTGCCTGCTTAAACAACTCTATGTCCCAAACGTGTTCTGCAAATTTCAGCAAATTTCCCGTTTAAACCGACCGAATTATCGTCGAATCTAGCAAAAACTCCCTGCCGGAACAGTTTTCGCACAAGCAGACGCCGCTTTCGGGAAACATTGCGTCTGAAGTGGTCGCTATTTTGGAACTGAAGGAATTTCCAGACAAACTTCTAATTGTGCCTGCTTAAACAACTCTATATCCCAAACGTGTTCTGCAAATTTCAGCAATTTCCCGTTTAAACCGACCGAGTTATCGTCGAATCTAGCAAAAACTCCCTGCCGGAACAGTTTTCGCACAAGCAGACGCCGCTTTCGGGAAACAATGCGTCTGACGTGGTCGTTATTTTGGAACTGAAGGAATTTCCAGACAAACTTCAAATTTTGCCTGCTTAAACAACTCTATATCCCAAACGTGTTCTGCAAATTTCAGCAATTTCCCGTTTAAACCGACCGAGTTATCGTCGACTCTAGCAAAAATTCCCTGCCAGAACAGTTTTCGCACAAGCAGACGCCGCTTTCGGGAAACATTGCGTCTGAAGTGGTCGCTATTTTGGAACTGAAGGAATTTCCAGACAAACTTCAAATTTTGCCTGCTTAAACAACTCTATATCCCAAACGTGTTCTGCAAATTACAGCAATTTTCCGTTTAAACCGACCGAATTATCGTCGAATCTAGCAAAAACTCCCTGCCGGCACAGTTTTCGCACAAGCAGACGCCGCTTTCGGGAAACAATGCGTCTGACGTGGTCGCTATTTTGGAACTGCAAATTTCAGCAAATTTCCCGTTTAAACCGACCGAGTTATCGTCGAATCTAGCAAAAACTCCCTGCCGGAACAGTTTTCGCACAAGCAGACGCCGCTTTCGGGAAACAATGCGTCTGACGTGGTCGCTATTTTGAAACTGAAGGAATTTCCAGACAAACTTCAAATTTTGCCTGCTTAAACAACTCTATATCCCAAACGTGTTCTGCAAATTTCAGCAATTTTCCGTTTAAACCGACCGAATTATCGTCGAATCTAGCAAAAACTCCCTGCCGGCACAGTTTTCGCACAAGCAGACGCCGCTTTCGGGAAACAATGCGTCTGACGTGGTCGCTATTTTGGAACTGCAAATTTCAGCAAATTTCCCGTTTAAACCGACCGAGTTATCGTCGAATCTAGCAAAAACTCCCTGCCGGAACAGTTTTCGCACAAGCAGACGCCGCTTTCGGGAAACAATGCGTCTGACGTGGTCGCTATTTTGGAACTGAAGGAATTTCCAGACAAACTTCAAATTTTGCCTGCTTAAACAACTCTATGTCCCAAACGTGTTCTGCAAATTTCAGCAAATTTCCCGTTTAAACCGACCGAATTATCGTCGAATCTAGCAAAAACTCCCTGCCGGAACAGTTTTCGCACAAGCAGACGCCGCTTTCGGGAAACATTGCGTCTGAAGTGGTCGCTATTTTGGAACTGAAGGAATTTCCAGACAAACTTCTAATTGTGCCTGCTTAAACAACTCTATATCCCAAACGTGTTCTGCAAATTTCAGCAATTTCCCGTTTAAACCGACCGAGTTATCGTCGAATCTAGCAAAAACTCCCTGCCGGAACAGTTTTCGCACAAGCAGACGCCGCTTTCGGGAAACAATGCGTCTGACGTGGTCGCTATTTTGGAACTGAAGGAATTTCCAGACAAACTTCAAATTGTGCCTGCTTAAACAACTCTATATCCCAAACGTGTTCTGCAAATTTCAGCAATTTCCCGTTTAAACCGACCGAGTTATCGTCGAATCTAGCAAAAACTCCCTGCCGGAACAGTTTTCGCACAAGCAGACGCCGCTTTCGGGAAACATTGCGTCCGAAGTGGTCGCTATTTTGGAACTGAAGGAATTTCCAGACAAACTTCAAATGTTGCCTGCTTAAACAACTCTGTATCCCAAACGTATTCTGCAAATTTCAGCAATTGCCCGTTTAAACCGACCGAGTTATCGTCGAATCTAGCAAAAACTCCCTGCCGGAACAGTTTTCGCACAAGCAGACGCCGCTTTCGGGAAACAATGCGTCTGACGTGGTCGCTATTTTGGAACTGCAAATTTCAGCAAATTTCCCGTTTAAACCGACCGAGTTATCGTCGAATCTAGCAAAAACTCCCTGCCGGAACAGTTTTCGCACAAGCAGACGCCGCTTTCGGGAAACATTGCGTCTGAAGTGGTCGCTATTTTGGAACTGAAGGAATTTCCAGATAAACTTCAAATTGTGCCTGCTTAAACAACTCTATATCCCAAACGTGTTCTGCAAATTTCAGCAATTTCCCGTTTAAACCGACCGAGTTATCGTCGAATCTAGCAAAAAATTCCCTGCCGGCACAGTTCGCACAAGCAGACGCCGCTTTCGGAAAACATTGCGTCCGAAGTGGTCGCTATTTTGGAACTGAAAGAATTTCCAGACAAACTTCATATTTTGCCTGCTTAAACAACTCTATATCCCAAACGTGTTAGGCAAATTTCAGCAATTTCCCGTTTAAACCGACCGAGTTATCGTCGAATCTAGCAAAAACTCCCTGCCGGAACAGTTTTCGCACAAGCAGACGCCGCTTTCGGGAAACATTGCGTCTGAAGTGGTCGCTATTTTGGAACTGAAGGAATTTCCAGACAAACTTCAAATTTTGCCTGCTTAAACAACTCTATATCCCAAACGTGTTCTGCAAATTTCAGCAATTTCCCGTTTAAACCGACCGAATTATCGTCGAATCTAGCAAAAACTCCCTGCCGGCACAGTTTTCGCACAAGCAGACGCCGCTTTCGGGAAACATTGCGTCTGAAGTGGTCGCTCTTTTGGAACTGAAGGAATTTCCAGACAAACTTCAAATTGTGCCTGCTTAAACAACTCTATATCCCAAACGTATTCTGCAAATTTCAGCAATTTCCCGTTTAAACCGACCGAGTTATCGTCGAATCTAGCAAAAACTCCCTGCCGGAACAGTTTTCGCACAAGCAGACGCCGCTTTCGGCAAACAATGCGTCTGACGTGGTCGCTATTTTGGAACTTCAAATTTCAGCAAATTTCCCGTTTAAACCGACCGAGTTATCGTCGAATCTAGCAAAAACTCCCTGCCGGAACAGTTTTCGCACAAGCAGACGCCGCTTTCGGGAAACATTGCGTCTGAACTGGTCGCTATTTTGGAACTGAAGGAATTTCCAGACAAACTTCAAATTTTGCCTGCTTAAACAACTCTATATCCCAAACGTGTTCTGCAAATTTCAGCAAATTTCCCGTTTAAACCGACCGAATTATCGTCGAATCTAGCAAAAACTCCCTGCCGGAACAGTTTTCGCACAAGCATGCAGACGCCGCTTTCGGGAAACATTGCGTCTGAAGTGGTCGCTATTTTGGAACTGAAGGAATTTCCAGACAAACTTCTAATTGTGCCTGCTTAAACAACTCTATATCCCAAACGTGTTCTGCAAATTTCAGCAATTTCCCGTTTAAACCGACCGAGTTATCGTCGAATCTAGCAAAAACTCCCTGCCGGAACAGTTTTCGCACAAGCAGACGCCGCTTTCGGGAAACAATGCGTCTGACGTGGTCGCTATTTTGGAACTGAAGGAATTTCCAGACAAACTTCAAATTGTGCCTGCTTAAACAACTCTATATCCCAAACGTGTTCTGCAAATTTCAGCAATTTCCCGTTTAAACCGACCGAGTTATCGTCGAATCTAGCAAAAACTCCCTGCCGGAACAGTTTTCGCACAAGCAGACGCCGCTTTCGGGAAACATTGCGTCCGAAGTGGTCGCTATTTTGGAACTGAAGGAATTTCCAGACAAACTTCAAATGTTGCCTGCTTAAACAACTCTGTATCCCAAACGTATTCTGCAAATTTCAGCAATTGCCCGTTTAAACCGACCGAGTTATCGTCGAATCTAGCAAAAACTCCCTGCCGGAACAGTTTTCGCACAAGCAGACGCCGCTTTCGGGAAACAATGCGTCTGACGTGGTCGCTATTTTGGAACTGCAAATTTCAGCAAATTTCCCGTTTAAACCGACCGAGTTATCGTCGAATCTAGCAAAAACTCCCTGCCGGAACAGTTTTCGCACAAGCAGACGCCGCTTTCGGGAAACAATGCGTCTGACGTGGTCGCTATTTTGAAACTGAAGGAATTTCCAGACAAACTTCAAATTTTGCCTGCTTAAACAACTCTATATCCCAAACGTGTTCTGCAAATTTCAGCAATTTTCCGTTTAAACCGACCGAATTATCGTCGAATCTAGCAAAAACTCCCTGCCGGCACAGTTTTCGCACAAGCAGACGCCGCTTTCGGGAAACAATGCGTCTGACGTGGTCGCTATTTTGGAACTGCAAATTTCAGCAAATTTCCCGTTTAAACCGACCGAGTTATCGTCGAATCTAGCAAAAACTCCCTGCCGGAACAGTTTTCGCACAAGCAGACGCCGCTTTCGGGAAACAATGCGTCTGACGTGGTCGCTATTTTGGAACTGAAGGAATTTCCAGACAAACTTCAAATTTTGCCTGCTTAAACAACTCTATGTCCCAAACGTGTTCTGCAAATTTCAGCAAATTTCCCGTTTAAACCGACCGAATTATCGTCGAATCTAGCAAAAACTCCCTGCCGGAACAGTTTTCGCACAAGCAGACGCCGCTTTCGGGAAACATTGCGTCTGAAGTGGTCGCTATTTTGGAACTGAAGGAATTTCCAGACAAACTTCTAATTGTGCCTGCTTAAACAACTCTATATCCCAAACGTGTTCTGCAAATTTCAGCAATTTCCCGTTTAAACCGACCGAGTTATCGTCGAATCTATCAAAAACTCCCTGCCGGAACAGTTTTCGCACAAGCAGACGCCGCTTTCGGGAAACAATGCGTCTGACGTGGTCGCTATTTTGGAACTGAAGGAATTTCCAGACAAACTTCAAATTGTGCCTGCTTAAACAACTCTATATCCCAAACGTGTTCTGCAAATTTCAGCAATTTCCCGTTTAAACCGACCGAGTTATCGTCGAATCTAGCAAAAACTCCCTGCCGGAACAGTTTTCGCACAAGCAGACGCCGCTTTCGGGAAACATTGCGTCCGAAGTGGTCGCTATTTTGGAACTGAAGGAATTTCCAGACAAACTTCAAATGTTGCCTGCTTAAACAACTCTGTATCCCAAACGTATTCTGCAAATTTCAGCAATTGCCCGTTTAAACCGACCGAGTTATCGTCGAATCTAGCAAAAACTCCCTGCCGGAACAGTTTTCGCACAAGCAGACGCCGCTTTCCGGAAACATTGCGTCTGAAGTGGTCGCTATTTTGGAACTGAAGGAATTTCCAGACAAACTTCAAATTTTGCCTGCTTAAACAACTCTATATCCCAAACGTGTTCTGCAAATTTCAGCAAATTTCCCGTTTAAACCGACCGAGTTATAGTCGAATCTAGCAAAAACTCCCTGCCGGAACAGTTTTCGCACAAGCAGACGCCGCTTTCGGGAAACATTGCGTCTGAAGTGGTCGCTATTTTGGAACTGAAGGAATTTCCAGACAAACTTCAAATGTTGCCTGCTTAAACAACTCTATATCCCAAACGTGTTCTGCAAATTTCAGCAAATTTCCCGTTTAAACCGACCGAGTTATCGTCGAATCTAGCAAAAACTCCCTGCCGGAACAGTTTTCGCACAAGCAGACGCCGCTTTCGGGAAACATTGCGTCTGAAGTGGTCGCTATTTTGGAACTGAATAAATTTCCAGACAAACTCCAGACAAACGTGGTCGCTATTTTGGAACTGCAAATTTCAGCAAATTTCCCGTTTAAACCGACCGAGTTATCGTCGAATCTAGCAAAAACTCCCTGCCGGAACAGTTTTCGCACAAGCAGACGCCGCTTTCGGGAAACAATGCGTCTGACGTGGTCGCTATTTTGAAACTGAAGGAATTTCCAGACAAACTTCAAATTTTGCCTGCTTAAACAACTCTATATCCCAAACGTGTTCTGCAAATTTCAGCAATTTTCCGTTTAAACCGACCGAATTATCGTCGAATCTAGCAAAAACTCCCTGCCGGCACAGTTTTCGTACAAGCAGACGCCGCTTTCGGGAAACAATGCGTCTGACGTGGTCGCTATTTTGGAACTGCAAATTTCAGCAAATTTCCCGTTTAAACCGACCGAGTTATCGTCGAATCTAGCAAAAACTTCCTGCATGCCGGAACAGTTTTCGCACAAGCAGACGCCGCTTTCGGGAAACAATGCGTCTGACGTGGTCGCTATTTTGGAACTGAAGGAATTTCCAGAC
The DNA here is from genome assembly GCA_037783545.1 of Henricia sp. BOLD:AAB3569. Classification (NCBI taxonomy): domain Eukaryota; kingdom Metazoa; phylum Echinodermata; class Asteroidea; order Spinulosida; family Echinasteridae; genus Henricia; species Henricia sp. BOLD:AAB3569. Next base: position 2,589,343 of record JBBELK010000162.1, on the reverse strand, counting down.
AAACTTCAAATTTTGCCTGCTTAAACAACTCTATGTCCCAAACGTGTTCTGCAAATTTCAGCAAATTTCCCGTTTAAACCGACCGAATTATCGTCGAATCTAGCAAAAACTCCCTGCCGGAACAGTTTTCGCACAAGCATGCAGACGCCGCTTTCGGGAAACATTGCGTCTGAAGTGGTCGCTATTTTGGAACTGAAGGAATTTCCAGACAAACTTCTAATTGTGCCTGCTTAAACAACTCTATATCCCAAACGTGTTCTGCAAATTTCAGCAATTTCCCGTTTAAACCGACCGAGTTATCGTCGAATCTAGCAAAAACTCCCTGCCGGAACAGTTTTCGCACAAGCAGACGCCGCTTTCGGGAAACAATGCGTCTGACGTGGTCGCTATTTTGGAACTGAAGGAATTTCCAGACAAACTTCAAATTGTGCCTGCTTAAACAACTCTATATCCCAAACGTGTTCTGCAAATTTCAGCAATTTCCCGTTTAAACCGACCGAGTTATCGTCGAATCTAGCAAAAACTCCCTGCCGGAACAGTTTTCGCACAAGCAGACGCCGCTTTCGGGAAACATTGCGTCCGAAGTGGTCGCTATTTTGGAACTGAAGGAATTTCCAGACAAACTTCAAATGTTGCCTGCTTAAACAACTCTGTATCCCAAACGTATTCTGCAAATTTCAGCAATTGCCCGTTTAAACCGACCGAGTTATCGTCGAATCTAGCAAAAACTCCCTGCCGGAACAGTTTTCGCACAAGCAGACGCCGCTTTCGGGAAACAATGCGTCTGACGTGGTCGCTATTTTGGAACTGCAAATTTCAGCAAATTTCCCGTTTAAACCGACCGAGTTATCGTCGAATCTAGCAAAAACTCCCTGCCGGAACAGTTTTCGCACAAGCAGACGCCGCTTTCGGGAAACAATGCGTCTGACGTGGTCGCTATTTTGAAACTGAAGGAATTTCCAGACAAACTTCAAATTTTGCCTGCTTAAACAACTCTATATCCCAAACGTGTTCTGCAAATTTCAGCAATTTTCCGTTTAAACCGACCGAATTATCGTCGAATCTAGCAAAAACTCCCTGCCGGCACAGTTTTCGCACAAGCAGACGCCGCTTTCGGGAAACAATGCGTCTGACGTGGTCGCTATTTTGGAACTGCAAATTTCAGCAAATTTCCCGTTTAAACCGACCGAGTTATCGTCGAATCTAGCAAAAACTCCCTGCCGGAACAGTTTTCGCACAAGCAGACGCCGCTTTCGGCAAACAATGCGTCTGACGTGGTCGCTATTTTGGAACTGAAGGAATTTCCAGACAAACTTCAAATTTTGCCTGCTTAAACAACTCTATGTCCCAAACGTGTTCTGCAAATTTCAGCAAATTTCCCGTTTAAACCGACCGAATTATCGTCGAATCTAGCAAAAACTCCCTGCCGGAACAGTTTTCGCACAAGCAGACGCCGCTTTCGGGAAACATTGCGTCTGAAGTGGTCGCTATTTTGGAACTGAAGGAATTTCCAGACAAACTTCTAATTGTGCCTGCTTAAACAACTCTATATCCCAAACGTGTTCTGCAAATTTCAGCAATTTCCCGTTTAAACCGACCGAGTTATCGTCGAATCTATCAAAAACTCCCTGCCGGAACAGTTTTCGCACAAGCAGACGCCGCTTTCGGGAAACAATGCGTCTGACGTGGTCGCTATTTTGGAACTGAAGGAATTTCCAGACAAACTTCAAATTGTGCCTGCTTAAACAACTCTATATCCCAAACGTGTTCTGCAAATTTCAGCAATTTCCCGTTTAAACCGACCGAGTTATCGTCGAATCTAGCAAAAACTCCCTGCCGGAACAGTTTTCGCACAAGCAGACGCCGCTTTCGGGAAACATTGCGTCCGAAGTGGTCGCTATTTTGGAACTGAAGGAATTTCCAGACAAACTTCAAATGTTGCCTGCTTAAACAACTCTGTATCCCAAACGTATTCTGCAAATTTCAGCAATTGCCCGTTTAAACCGACCGAGTTATCGTCGAATCTAGCAAAAACTCCCTGCCGGAACAGTTTTCGCACAAGCAGACGCCGCTTTCCGGAAACATTGCGTCTGAAGTGGTCGCTATTTTGGAACTGAAGGAATTTCCAGACAAACTTCAAATTTTGCCTGCTTAAACAACTCTATATCCCAAACGTGTTCTGCAAATTTCAGCAAATTTCCCGTTTAAACCGACCGAGTTATAGTCGAATCTAGCAAAAACTCCCTGCCGGAACAGTTTTCGCACAAGCAGACGCCGCTTTCGGGAAACATTGCGTCTGAAGTGGTCGCTATTTTGGAACTGAAGGAATTTCCAGACAAACTTCAAATGTTGCCTGCTTAAACAACTCTATATCCCAAACGTGTTCTGCAAATTTCAGCAAATTTCCCGTTTAAACCGACCGAGTTATCGTCGAATCTAGCAAAAACTCCCTGCCGGAACAGTTTTCGCACAAGCAGACGCCGCTTTCGGGAAACATTGCGTCTGAAGTGGTCGCTATTTTGGAACTGAATAAATTTCCAGACAAACTTCAAATTTTGCCTGCTTAAACAACTCTATATCCCAAACGTGTTCTGCAAATTTCAACTATTTCCCGTTTAAACCAACCGAGTTATCGTCGAATCTAGCAAAAACTCCCTGCCGGAACAGTTTTCGCACAAGCAGACGCCGCTTTCGGGAAACATTGCGTCTGAAGTGGTCGCTATTTTGGAACTGAAGGAATTTCCAGACAAACTTCAAATTGTGCCTGCTTAAACAACTCTATATCCCAAACGTGTTCTGCAAATTTCAGCAATTTCCCGTTTAAACCGACCGAGTTATCGTCGAATCTAGCAAAAAACTCCCTGCCGGCACAGTTCGCACAAGCAGACGCCGCTTTCGGAAAACATTGCGTCCGAAGTGGTCGCTATTTTGGAACTGAAAGAATTTCCAGACAAACTTCATATTTTGCCTGCTTAAACAACTCTATATCCCAAACGTGTTAGGCAAATTTCAGCAATTTCCCGTTTAAACCGACCGAGTTATCGTCGAATCTAGCAAAAACTCCCTGCCGGAACAGTTTTCGCACAAGCAGACGCCGCTTTCGGGAAACATTGCGTCTGAAGTGGTCGCTATTTTGGAACTGAAGGAATTTCCAGACAAACTTCAAATTTTGCCTGCTTAAACAACTCTATATCCCAAACGTGTTCTGCAAATTTCAGCAATTTCCCGTTTAAATCGACCGAATTATCGTCGAATCTAGCAAAAACTCCCTGCCGGCACAGTTTTCGCACAAGCAGACGCCGCTTTCGGGAAACATTGCGTCTGAAGTGGTCGCTCTTTTGGAACTGAAGGAATTTCCAGACAAACTTCAAATTGTGCCTGCTTAAACAACTCTATATCCCAAATGTGTTCTGCAAATTTCAGCAATTTCCCGTTTAAACCGACCGAGTTATCGTCGAATCTAGCAAAAACTCCCTGCCGGAACAGTTTTCGCACAAGCAGACGCCGCTTTCGGGAAACATTGCGTCCGAAGTGGTCGCTATTTTGGAACTGAAGGAATTTCCAGACAAACTTCAAATGTTGCCTGCTTAAACAACTCTGTATCCCAAACGTATTCTGCAAATTTCAGCAATTGCCCGTTTAAACCGACCGAGTTATCGTCGAATCTAGCAAAAACTCCCTGCCGGAACAGTTTTCGCACAAGCAGACGCCGCTTTCCGGAAACATTGCGTCTGAAGTGGTCGCTATTTTGGAACTGAAGGAATTTCCAGACAAACTTCAAATTTTGCCTGCTTAAACAACTCTATATCCCAAACGTGTTCTGCAAATTTCAGCAAATTTCCCGTTTAAACCGACCGAGTTATAGTCGAATCTAGCAAAAACTCCCTGCCGGAACAGTTTTCGCACAAGCAGACGCCGCTTTCGGGAAACATTGCGTATGAAGTGGTCGCTATTTTGGAACTGAAGGAATTTCCAGACAAACTTCAAATTGTGCCTGCTTAAACAACTCTATATCCCAAACGTGTTCTGCAAATTTCAGCAATTTCCCGTTTAAACCGACCGAGTTATCGTCGAATCTAGCAAAAACTCCCTGCCGGAACAGTTTTCGCACAAGCAGACGCCGCTTTCGGGAAACATTGCGTCCGAAGTGGTCGCTATTTTGGAACTGAAGGAATTTCCAGACAAACTTCAAATGTTGCCTGCTTAAACAACTCTGTATCCCAAACGTATTCTGCAAATTTCAGCAATTGCCCGTTTAAACCGACCGAGTTATCGTCGAATCTAGCAAAAACTCCCTGCCGGAACAGTTTTCGCACAAGCAGACGCCGCTTTCCGGAAACATTGCGTCTGAAGTGGTCGCTATTTTGGAACTGAAGGAATTTCCAGACAAACTTCAAATTTTGCCTGCTTAAACAACTCTATATCCCAAACGTGTTCTGCAAATTTCAGCAAATTTCCCGTTTAAACCGACCGAGTTATAGTCGAATCTAGCAAAAACTCCCTGCCGGAACAGTTTTCGCACAAGCAGACGCCGCTTTCGGGAAACATTGCGTCTGAAGTGGTCGCTATTTTGGAACTGAAGGAATTTCCAGACAAACTTCAAATGTTGCCTGCTTAAACAACTCTATATCCCAAACGTGTTCTGCAAATTTCAGCAAATTTCCCGTTTAAACCGACCGAGTTATCGTCGAATCTAGCAAAAACTCCCTGCCGGAACAGTTTTCGCACAAGCAGACGCCGCTTTCGGGAAACATTGCGTCTGAAGTGGTCGCTATTTTGGAACTGAATAAATTTCCAGACAAACTTCAAATTTTGCCTGCTTAAACAACTCTATATCCCAAACGTGTTCTGCAAATTTCAACAATTTCCCGTTTAAACCAACCGAGTTATCGTCGAATCTAGCAAAAACTCCCTGCCGGAACAGTTTTCGCACAAGCAGACGCCGCTTTCGGGAAACATTGCGTCTGAAGTGGTCGCTATTTTGGAACTGAAGGAATTTCCAGACAAACTTCAAATTTTGCCTGCTTAAACAACTCTATATCCCAAACGTGTTCTGCAAATTTCAGCAAATTTCCCGTTTAAACCGACCGAGTTATAGTCGAATCTAGCAAAAACTCCCTGCCGGAACAGTTTTCGCACAAGCAGACGCCGCTTTCGGGAAACAATGCGTCTGACGTGGTCGCTATTTTGGAACTGAAGGAATTTCCAGACAAACTTCAAATTGTGCCTGCTTAAACAACTCTATATCCCAAACGTGTTCTGCAAATTTCAGCAATTTCCCGTTTAAACCGACCGAGTTATCGTCGAATCTAGCAAAAACTCCCTGCCGGAACAGTTTTCGCACAAGCAGACGCCGCTTTCGGGAAACATTGCGTCCGAAGTGGTCGCTATTTTGGAACTGAAGGAATTTCCAGACAAACTTCAAATGTTGCCTGCTTAAACAACTCTGTATCCCAAACGTATTCTGCAAATTTCAGCAATTGCCCGTTTAAACCGACCGAGTTATCGTCGAATCTAGCAAAAACTCCCTGCCGGAACAGTTTTCGCACAAGCAGACGCCGCTTTCGGCAAACAATGCGTCTGACGTGGTCGCTATTTTGGAACTGAAGGAATTTCCAGACAAACTTCAAATTTTGCCTGCTTAAACAACTCTATATCCCAAACGTGTTCTGCAAATTTCAGCAAATTTCCCGTTTAAACCGACCGAGTTATAGTCGAATCTAGCAAAAACTCCCTGCCGGAACAGTTTTCGCACAAGCAGACGCCGCTTTCGGGAAACATTGCGTCTGAAGTGGTCGCTATTTTGGAACTGAAGGAATTTCCAGACAAACTTCAAATGTTGCCTGCTTAAACAACTCTATATCCCAAACGTGTTCTGCAAATTTCAGCAAATTTCCCGTTTAAACCGACCGAGTTATCGTCGAATCTAGCAAAAACTCCCTGCCGGAACAGTTTTCGCACAAGCAGACGCCGCTTTCGGGAAACATTGCGTCTGAAGTGGTCGCTATTTTGGAACTGAATAAATTTCCAGACAAACTTCAAATTTTGCCTGCTTAAACAACTCTATATCCCAAACGTGTTCTGCAAATTTCAACAATTTCCCGTTTAAACCAACCGAGTTATCGTCGAATCTAGCAAAAACTCCCTGCCGGAACAGTTTTCGCACAAGCAGACGCCGCTTTCGGGAAACATTGCGTCTGAAGTGGTCGCTATTTTGGAACTGAAGGAATTTCCAGACAAACTTCAAATTGTGCCTGCTTAAACAACTCTATATCCCAAACGTGTTCTGCAAATTTCAGCAATTTCCCGTTTAAACCGACCGAGTTATCGTCGAATCTAGCAAAAAACTCCATGCCGGCACAGTTCGCACAAGCAGACGCCGCTTTCGGAAAACATTGCGTCCGAAGTGGTCGCTATTTTGGAACTGAAAGAATTTCCAGACAAACTTCATATTTTGCCTGCTTAAACAACTCTATATCCCAAACGTGTTAGGCAAATTTCAGCAATTTCCCGTTGAAACCGACCGAGTTATCGTCGAATCTAGCAAAAACTCCCTGCCGGAACAGTTTTCGCACAAGCAGACGCCGCTTTCGGGAAACAATGCGTCTGACGTGGTCGCTATTTTGGAACTGCAAATTTCAGCAAATTTCCCGTTTAAACCGACCGAGTTATCGTCGAATCTAGCAAAAACTCCCTGCCGGAACAGTTTTCGCACAAGCAGACGCCGCTTTCGGGAAACAATGCGTCTGACGTGGTCGCTATTTTGAAACTGAAGGAATTTCCAGACAAACTTCAAATTTTGCCTGCTTAAACAACTCTATATCCCAAACGTGTTCTGCAAATTTCAGCAATTTTCCGTTTAAACCGACCGAATTATCGTCGAATCTAGCAAAAACTCCCTGCCGGCACAGTTTTCGCACAAGCAGACGCCGCTTTCGGGAAACAATGCGTCTGACGTGGTCGCTATTTTGGAACTGCAAATTTCAGCAAATTTCCCGTTTAAACCGACCGAGTTATCGTCGAATCTAGCAAAAACTCCCTGCCGGAACAGTTTTCGCACAAGCAGACGCCGCTTTCGGGAAACATTGCGTCTGAAGTGGTCGCTATTTTGGAACTGAATAAATTTCCAGACAAACTTCAAATTTTGCCTGCTTAAACAACTCTATATCCCAAACGTGTTCTGCAAATTTCAACAATTTCCCGTTTAAACCAACCGAGTTATCGTCGAATCTAGCAAAAACTCCCTGCCGGAACAGTTTTCGCACAAGCAGACGCCGCTTTCGGGAAACATTGCGTCTGAAGTGGTCGCTATTTTGGAACTGAAGGAATTTCCAGACAAACTTCAAATTGTGCCTGCTTAAACAACTCTATATCCCAAACGTGTTCTGCAAATTTCAGCAATTTCCCGTTTAAACCGACCGAGTTATCGTCGAATCTAGCAAAAAACTCCATGCCGGCACAGTTCGCACAAGCAGACGCCGCTTTCGGAAAACATTGCGTCCGAAGTGGTCGCTATTTTGGAACTGAAAGAATTTCCAGACAAACTTCATATTTTGCCTGCTTAAACAACTCTATATCCCAAACGTGTTAGGCAAATTTCAGCAATTTCCCGTTGAAACCGACCGAGTTATCGTCGAATCTAGCAAAAACTCCCTGCCGGAACAGTTTTCGCACAAGCAGACGCCGCTTTCGGGAAACAATGCGTCTGACGTGGTCGCTATTTTGGAACTGCAAATTTCAGCAAATTTCCCGTTTAAACCGACCGAGTTATCGTCGAATCTAGCAAAAACTCCCTGCCGGAACAGTTTTCGCACAAGCAGACGCCGCTTTCGGGAAACAATGCGTCTGACGTGGTCGCTATTTTGAAACTGAAGGAATTTCCAGACAAACTTCAAATTTTGCCTGCTTAAACAACTCTATATCCCAAACGTGTTCTGCAAATTTCAGCAATTTTCCGTTTAAACCGACCGAATTATCGTCGAATCTAGCAAAAACTCCCTGCCGGCACAGTTTTCGCACAAGCAGACGCCGCTTTCGGGAAACAATGCGTCTGACGTGGTCGCTATTTTGGAACTGCAAATTTCAGCAAATTTCCCGTTTAAACCGACCGAGTTATCGTCGAATCTAGCAAAAACTCCCTGCCGGAACAGTTTTCGCACAAGCAGACGCCGCTTTCGGGAAACAATGCGTCTGACGTGGTCGCTATTTTGGAACTGAAGGAATTTCCAGACAAACTTCAAATTTTGCCTGCTTAAACAACTCTATGTCCCAAACGTGTTCTGCAAATTTCAGCAAATTTCCCGTTTAAACCGACCGAATTATCGTCGAATCTAGCAAAAACTCCCTGCCGGAACAGTTTTCGCACAAGCAGACGCCGCTTTCGGGAAACATTGCGTCTGAAGTGGTCGCTATTTTGGAACTGAAGGAATTTCCAGACAAACTTCTAATTGTGCCTGCTTAAACAACTCTATATCCCAAACGTGTTCTGCAAATTTCAGCAATTTCCCGTTTAAACCGACCGAGTTATCGTCGAATCTAGCAAAAACTCCCTGCCGGAACAGTTTTCGCACAAGCAGACGCCGCTTTCGGGAAACATTGCGTCCGAAGTGGTCGCTATTTTGGAACTGAAGGAATTTCCAGACAAACTTCAAATGTTGCCTGCTTAAACAACTCTGTATCCCAAACGTATTCTGCAAATTTCAGAAATTGCCCGTTTAAACCGACCGAGTTATCGTCGAATCTAGCAAAAACTCCCTGCCGGAACAGTTTTCGCACAAGCAGACGCCGCTTTCCGGAAACATTACGTCTGAAGTGGTCGCTATTTTGGAACTGAAGGAATTTCCAGACAAACTTCAAATTTTGCCTGCTTAAACAACTCTATATCCCAAACGTGTTCTGCAAATTTCAGCAAATTTCCCGTTTAAACCGACCGAGTTATAGTCGAATCTAGCAAAAACTCCCTGCCGGAACAGTTTTCGCACAAGCAGACGCCGCTTTCGGGAAACATTGCGTCTGAAGTGGTCGCTATTTTGGAACTGAAGGAATTTCCAGACAAACTTCAAATGTTGCCTGCTTAAACAACTCTATATCCCAAACGTGTTCTGCAAATTTCAGCAAATTTCCCGTTTAAACCAACCGAGTTATCGTCGAATCTAGCAAAAACTCCCTGCCGGAACAGTTTTCGCACAAGCAGACGCCGCTTTCGGGAAACATTGCGTCTGAAGTGGTCGCTATTTTGGAACTGAAGGAATTTCCAGACAAACTTCAAATTGTGCCTGCTTAAACAACTCTATATCCCAAACGTGTTCTGCAAATTTCAGCAATTTCCCGTTTAAACCGACAGAGTTATCGTCGAATCTAGCAAAAAACTCCCTGCCGGCACAGTTCGCACAAGCAGACGCCGCTTTCGGAAAACATTGCGTCCGAAGTGGTCGCTATTTTGGAACTGAAAGAATTTCCAGACAAACTTCATATTTTGCCTGCTTAAACAACTCTATATCCCAAACGTGTTCTGCAAATTTCAGCAATTTCCCGTATAAACCGACCGAATTATCGTCGAATCTAGCAAAAACTCCCTGCCGGCACAGTTTTCGCACAAGCAGACGCCGCTTTCGGGAAACATTGCGTCTGAAGTGGTCGCTCTTTTGGAACTGAAGGAATTTCCAGACAAACTTCAAATTGTGCCTGCTTAAACAACTCTATATCCCAAACGTATTCTGCATATTTCAGCAATTTCCCGTTTAAACCGACCGAGTTATCGTCGAATCTAGCAAAAACTCCCTGCCGGAACAGTTTTCGCACAAGCAGACGCCGCTTTCGGCAAACAATGCGTCTGACGTGGTCGCTATTTTGGAACTGCAAATTTCAGCAAATTTCCCGTTTAAACCGACCGAGTTATCGTCGAATCTAGCAAAAACTCCCTGCCGGAACAGTTTTCGCACAAGCAGACGCCGCTTTCGGGAAACATTGCGTCTGAACTGGTCGCTATTTTGGAACTGAAGGAATTTCCAGACAAACTTCAAATTTTGCCTGCTTAAACAACTCTATATCCCAAACGTGTTCTGCAAATTTCAGCAAATTTCCCGTTTAAACCGACCGAGTTATCGTCGAATCTAGCAAAAACTCCCTGACGGAACAGTTTTCGCACAAGCAGACGCCGCTTTCGGGAAACAATGCGTCTGACGTGGTCGTTATTTTGGAACTGAAGGAATTTCCAGACAAACTTCAAATTTTGCCTGCTTAAACAACTCTATATCCCAAACGTGTTCTGCAAATTTCAGCAATATCCCGTTTAAACCGACCGAGTTATCGTCGACTCTAGCAAAAACTCCCTGCCAGAACAGTTTTCGCAAAAGCAGACGCCGCTTTCGGGAAACATTGCGTCTGAAGTGGTCGCTATTTTGGAACTGAAGGAATTTCCAGACAAACTTCAAATTTTGCCTGCTTAAACAACTCTATATCCCAAACGTGTTCTGCAAATTTCAGCAATATCCCGTTTAAACCGACCGAGTTATCGTCGACTCTAGCAAAAACTCCCTGCCAGAACAGTTTTCGCAAAAGCAGACGCCGCTTTCGGGAAACATTGCGTCTGAAGTGGTCGCTATTTTGGAACTGAAGGAATTTCCAGACAAACTTCAAATTTTGCCTGCTTAAACAACTCTATATCCCAAACGTGTTCTGCAAATTTCAGCAATTTTCCGTTTAAACCGACCGAATTATCGTCGAATCTAGCAAAAACTCCCTGCCGGCACAGTTTTCGCACAAGCAGACGCCGCTTTCGGGAAACAATGCGTCTGACGTGGTCGCTATTTTGGAACTGCAAATTTCAGCAAATTTCCCGTTTAAACCGACCGAGTTATCGTCGAATCTAGCAAAAACTCCCTGCCTGAACAGTTTTCGCACAAGCAGACGCCGCTTTCGGGAAACAATGCGTCTGACGTGGTCGCTATTTTGGAACTGAAGGAATTTCCAGACAAACTTCAAATTTTGCCTGCTTAAACAACTCTATGTCCCAAACGTGTTCTGCAAATTTCAGCAAATTTCCCGTTTAAACCGACCGAATTATCGTCGAATCTAGCAAAAACTCCCTGCCGGAACAGTTTTCGCAAAAGCAGACGCCGCTTTCGGGAAACATTGCGTCTGAAGTGGTCGCTATTTTGGAACTGAAGGAATTTCCAGACAAACTTCAAATTGTGCCTGCTTAAACAACTCTACATCCCAAACGTATTCTGCAAATTTCAGCAATTTCCCGTTTAAACCGACCGAGTTATCGTCGAATCTAGCAAAAACTCCCTGCCGGAACAGTTTTCGCACAAGCAGACGCCGCTTTCCGGAAACATTGCGTCTGAAGTGGTCGCTATTTTGGAACTGAAGGAATTTCCAGACAAACTTCAAATTGTGCCTGCTTAAACAACTCTATATCCCAAACGTATTCTGCAAATTTCAGCAATTTCCCGTTTAAACCGACCGAGTTATCGTCGAATCTAGCAAAAACTCCCTGCCGGAACAGTTTTCGCACAAGCAGACGCCGCTTTCGGCAAACAATGCGTCTGACGTGGTCGCTATTTTGGAACTGCAAATTTCAGCAAATTCCCGTTTAAACCGACCGAGTTATCGTCGAATCTAGCAAAAACTCCCTGCCGGAACAGTTTTCGCACAAGCAGACGCCGCTTTCGGGAAACATTGCGTCTGAACTGGTCGCTATTTTGGAACTGAAGGAATTTCCAGACAAACTTCAAATTTTGCCTGCTTAAACAACTCTATATCCCAAACGTGTTCTGCAAATTTCAGCAAATTTCCCGTTTAAACCGACCGAGTTATCGTCGAATCTAGCAAAAACTCCCTGCCGGAACAGTTTTCGCACAAGCAGACGCCGCTTTCCGGAAACATTGCGTCTGAAGTGGTCGCTATTTTGGAACTGAAGGAATTTCCAGACAAACTTCAAATTGTGCCTGCTTAAACAACTCTATATCCCAAACGTATTCTGCAAATTTCAGCAATTTCCCGTTTAAACCGACCGAGTTATCGTCGAATCTAGCAAAAACTCCCTGCCGGAACAGTTTTCGCACAAGCAGACGCCGCTTTCGGCAAACAATGCGTCTGACGTGGTCGCTATTTTGGAACTGCAAATTTCAGCAAATTTCCCGTTTAAACCGACCGAGTTATCGTCGAATCTAGCAAAAACTCCCTGCCGGAACAGTTTTCGCACAAGCAGACGCCGCTTTCGGGAAACATTGCGTCTGAACTGGTCGCTATTTTGGAACTGAAGGAATTTCCAGACAAACTTCAAATTTTGCCTGCTTAAACAACTCTATATCCCAAACGTGTTCTGCAAATTTCAGCAAATTTCCCGTTTAAACCGACCGAGTTATCGTCGAATCTAGCAAAAACTCCCTGCCGGAACAGTTTTCGCACAAGCAGACCCCGCTTTCGGGAAACAATGCGTCTGACGTGGTCGTTATTTTGGAACTGAAGGAATTTCCAGACAAACTTCAAATTTTGCCTGCTTAAACAACTCTATATCCCAAACGTGTTCTGCAAATTTCAGCAATTTCCCGTTTAAACCGACCGAGTTATCGTCGAATCTAGCAAAAACTCCCTGCCGGAACAGTTATCGCACAAGCAGACGCCGCTTTCGGGAAACATTGCGTCTGAAGTGGTCGCTATTTTGGAACTGAAGGAATTTCCAGACAAACTTCAAATGTTGCCTGCTTAAACAACTCTATATCCCAAACGTGTTCTGCAAATTTCAGCAATTTTCCGTTTAAACCGACCGAATTATCGTCGAAACTAGCAAAAACTCCCTGCCGGAACAGTTTTCGCACAAGCAGACGCCGCTTTCGGCAAACAATGCGTCTGACGTGGTCGCTATTTTGGAACTGCAAATTTCAGCAAATTTCCCGTTTAAACCGACCGAGTTATCGTCGAATCTAGCAAAAACTCCCTGCCGGAACAGTTTTCGCACAAGCAGACGCCGCTTTCGGGAAACATTGCGTCTGAACTGGTCGCTATTTTGGAACTGAAGGAATTTCCAGACAAACTTCAAATTTTGCCTGCTTAAACAACTCTATATCCCAAACGTGTTCTGCAAATTTCAGCAAATTTCCCGTTTAAACCGACCGAGTTATCGTCGAATCTAGCAAAAACTCCCTGCCGGAACAGTTTTCGCACAAGCAGACGCCGCTTTCCGGAAACATTGCGTCTGAAGTGGTCGCTATTTTGGAACTGAAGGAATTTCCAGACAAACTTCAAATTGTGCCTGCTTAAACAACTCTATATCCCAAACGTATTCTGCAAATTTCAGCAATTTCCCGTTTAAACCGACCGAGTTATCGTCGAATCTAGCAAAAACTCCCTGCCGGAACAGTTTTCGCACAAGCAGACGCCGCTTTCGGCAAACAATGCGTCTGACGTGGTCGCTATTTTGGAACTGCAAATTTCAGCAAATTTCCCGTTTAAACCGACCGAGTTATCGTCGAATCTAGCAAAAACTCCCTGCCGGAACAGTTTTCGCACAAGCAGACGCCGCTTTCGGGAAACATTGCGTCTGAACTGGTCGCTATTTTGGAACTGAAGGAATTTCCAGACAAACTTCAAATTTTGCCTGCTTAAACAACTCTATATCCCAAACGTGTTCTGCAAATTTCAGCAAATTTCCCGTTTAAACCGACCGAGTTATCGTCGAATCTAGCAAAAACTCCCTGCCGGAACAGTTTTCGCACAAGCAGACCCCGCTTTCGGGAAACAATGCGTCTGACGTGGTCGTTATTTTGGAACTGAAGGAATTTCCAGACAAACTTCAAATTTTGCCTGCTTAAACAACTCTATATCCCAAACGTGTTCTGCAAATTTCAGCAATTTCCCGTTTAAACCGACCGAGTTATCGTCGAATCTAGCAAAAACTCCCTGCCGGAACAGTTATCGCACAAGCAGACGCCGCTTTCGGGAAACATTGCGTCTGAAGTGGTCGCTATTTTGGAACTGAAGGAATTTCCAGACAAACTTCAAATGTTGCCTGCTTAAACAACTCTATATCCCAAACGTGTTCTGCAAATTTCAGCAATTTTCCGTTTAAACCGACCGAATTATCGTCGAAACTAGCAAAAACTCCCTGCCGGAACAGTTTTCGCACAAGCAGACGCCGCTTTCGGGAAACAATGCGTCTGACGTGGTCGTTATTTTGGAACTGAAGGAATTTCCAGACAAACTTCAAATTTTGCCTGCTTAAACAACTCTATATCCCAAACGTGTTCTGCAAATTTCAGCAATTTCCCGTTTAAACCGACCGAATTATCGTCGAATCTAGCAAAAACTCCCTGCCGGCACAGTTTTCGCACAAGCAGACGCCGCTTTCGGGAAACATTGCGTCTGAAGTGGTCGCTCTTTTGGAACTGAAGGAATTTCCAGACAAACTTCAAATTGTGCCTGCTTAAACAACTCTATATCCCAAACGTATTCTGCAAATTTCAGCAATTTCCCGTTTAAACCGACCGAGTTATCGTCGAATCTAGCAAAAACTCCCTGCCGGAACAGTTTTCGCACAAGCAGACGCCGCTTTCGGCAAACAATGCGTCTGACGTGGTCGTTATTTTGGAACTGAAGGAATTTCCAGACAAACTTCAAATTTTGCCTGCTTAAACAACTCTATATCCCAAACGTGTTCTGCAAATTTCAGCAATTTCCCGTTTAAACCGACCGAGTTATCGTCGAATCTAGCAAAAACTCCCTGCCGGAACAGTTTTCGCACAAGCAGACGCCGCTTTCGGGAAACATTGCGTCTGAAGTGGTCGTTATTTTGGAACTGAAGGAATTTCCAGACAAACTTCAAATTGTGCCTGCTTAAACAACTCTATATAGCCTATCCAAACGTATTCTGCAAATTTCAGCAATTTCCCGTTTAAACCGACCGAGTTATCGTCGAATCTAGCAAAAACTCCCTGCCGGAACAGTTTTCGCACAAGCAGACGCCGCTTTCGGGAAACAATGCGTCTGAACTGGTCGCTATTTTGGAACTGAAGGAATTTCCAGACAAACTTCAAATTTTGCCTGCTTAAACAACTCTATATCCCAAACGTGTTCTGCAAATTTCAGCAAATTTCCCGTTTAAACCGACCGAGTTATCGTCGAATCTAGCAAAAACTCCCTGCCGGAACAGTTTTCGCACAAGCAGACGCCGCTTTCGGGAAACAATGCGTCTGACGTGGTCGTTATTTTGGAACTGAAGGAATTTCCAGACAAACTTCAAATTTTGCCTGCTTAAACAACTCTATATCCCAAACGTGTTCTGCAAATTTCAGCAATTTCCCGTTTAAACCGACCGAGTTATCGTCGAATCTAGCAAAAACTCCCTGCCGGAACAGTTTTCGCACAAGCAGACGCCGCTTTCGGGAAACAATGCGTCTGACGTGGTCGTTATTTTGGAACTGAAGGAATTTCCAGACAAACTTCAAATTTTGCCTGCTTAAACAACTCTATATCCCAAACGTGTTCTGCAAATTTCAGCAATTTCCCGTTTAAACCGACCGAGTTATCGTCGAATCTAGCAAAAAATCCCTGCCAGAACAGTTTTCGCACAAGCAGACGCCGCTTTCGGAAAACATTGCGTCTGAAGTGGTCGCTATTTTGGAACTGAAGGAATTTCCAGACAAACTTCAAATTGTGCCTGCTTAAACAACTCTATAGCCTATCCCAAACGTATTCTGCAAATTTCAGCAATTTCCCGTTTAAACCGACCGAGTTATCGTCGAATCTAGCAAAAACTCCCTGCCGGAACAGTTATCGCACAAGCAGACGCCGCTTTCGGGAAACATTGCGTCTGAAGTGGTCGCTATTTTGGAACTGAAGGAATTTCCAGACAAACTTCAAATGTTGCCTGCTTAAACAACTCTATATCCCAAACGTGTTCTGCAAATTTCAGCAATTTTCCGTTTAAACCGACCGAATTATCGTCGAAACTAGCAAAAACTCCCTGCCGGAACAGTTTTCGCACAAGCAGACGCCGCTTTCGGGAAACAATGCGTCTGACGTGGTCGTTATTTTGGAACTGAAGGAATTTCCAGACAAACTTCAAATTTTGCCTGCTTAAACAACTCTATATCCCAAACGTGTTCTGCAAATTTCAGCAATTTCCCGTTTAAACCGACCGAGTTATCGTCGAATCTAGCAAAAACTCCCTGCCGGAACAGTTTTCGCACAAGCAGACCCCGCTTTCGGGAAACAATGCGTCTGACGTGGTCGTTATTTTGGAACTGAAGGAATTTCCAGACAAACTTCAAATTTTGCCTGCTTAAACAACTCTATATCCCAAACGTGTTCTGCAAATTTCAGCAATTTCCCGTTTAAACCGACCGAGTTATCGTCGAATCTAGCAAAAACTCCCTGCCGGAACAGTTATCGCACAAGCAGACGCCGCTTTCGGGAAACATTGCGTCTGAAGTGGTCGCTATTTTGGAACTGAAGGAATTTCCAGACAAACTTCAAATGTTGCCTGCTTAAACAACTCTATATCCCAAACGTGTTCTGCAAATTTCAGCAATTTTCCGTTTAAACCGACCGAATTATCGTCGAAACTAGCAAAAACTCCCTGCCGGAACAGTTTTCGCACAAGCAGACGCCGCTTTCGGGAAACAATGCGTCTGACGTGGTCGTTATTTTGGAACTGAAGGAATTTCCAGACAAACTTCAAATTTTGCCTGCTTAAACAACTCTATATCCCAAACGTGTTCTGCAAATTTCAGCAATTTCCCGTTTAAACCGACCGAATTATCGTCGAATCTAGCAAAAACTCCCTGCCGGCACAGTTTTCGCACAAGCAGACTCCGCTTTCGGGAAACATTGCGTCTGAAGTGGTCGCTCTTTTGGAACTGAAGGAATTTCCAGACAAACTTCAAATTGTGCCTGCTTAAACAACTCTATATCCCAAACGTATTCTGCAAATTTCAGCAATTTCCCGTTTAAACCGACCGAGTTATCGTCGAATCTAGCAAAAACTCCCTGCCGGAACAGTTTTCGCACAAGCAGACGCCGCTTTCGGCAAACAATGCGTCTGACGTGGTCGTTATTTTGGAACTGAAGGAATTTCCAGACAAACTTCAAATTTTGCCTGCTTAAACAACTCTATATCCCAAACGTGTTCTGCAAATTTCAGCAATTTCCCGTTTAAACCGACCGAGTTATCGTCGAATCTAGCAAAAAATCCCTGCCAGAACAGTTTTCGCACAAGCAGACGCCGCTTTCGGAAAACATTGCGTCTGAAGTGGTCGCTATTTTGGAACTGAAGGAATTTCCAGACAAACTTCAAATTTTGCCTGCTTAAACAACTCTATATCCCAAACGTGTTCTGCAAATTTCAGCAATTTCCCGTTTAAACCGACCGAATTATCGTCGAATCTAGCAAAAAACTCCCTGCCGGCACAGTTTTCGCACAAGCAGACGCCGCTTTCGGGAAACATTGCGTCTGAAGTGGTCGCTCTTTGGAACTGAAGGAATTTCCAGACAAACTTCAAATTGTGCCTGCTTAAACAACTCTATATCCCAAACGTATTCTGCAAATTTCAGCAATTTCCCGTTTAAACCGACCGAGTTATCGTCGAATCTAGCAAAAACTCCCTGCCGGAACAGTTTTCGCACAAGCAGACGCCGCTTTCGGCAAACAATGCGTCTGACGTGGTCGTTATTTTGGAACTGAAGGAATTTCCAGACAAACTTCAAATTTTGCCTGCTTAAACAACTCTATATCCCAAACGTGTTCTGCAAATTTCAGCAATTTCCCGTTTAAACCGACCGAGTTATCGTCGAATCTAGCAAAAAATCCCTGCCAGAACAGTTTTCGCACAAGCAGACGCCGCTTTCGGAAAACATTGCGTCTGAAGTGGTCGCTATTTTGGAACTGAAGGAATTTCCAGACAAACTTCAAATTGTGCCTGCTTAAACAACTCTATATAGCCTATCCCAAACGTATTCTGCAAATTTCAGCAATTTCCCGTTTAAACCGACCGAGTTATCGTCAAATCTAGCAAAAACTCCCTGCCGGAACAGTTTTCGCACAAGCAGACGCCGCTTTCGGGAAACAATGCGTCTGAACTGGTCGCTATTTTGGAACTGAAGGAATTTCCAGACAAACTTCAGATTTTGCCTGCTTAAACAACTCTATATCCCAAACGTGTTCTGCAAATTTCAGCAAATTTCCCGTTTAAACCGACCGAGTTATCGTCGAATCTAGCAAAAACTCCCTGCCGGAACAGTTTTCGCACAAGCAGACGCCGCTTTCGGGAAACAATGCGTCTGACGTGGTCGTTATTTTGGAACTGAAGGAATTTCCAGACAAACTTCAAATTTTGCCTGCTTAAACAACTCTATATCCCAAACGTGTTCTGCAAATTTCAGCAATTTCCCGTTTAAACCGACCGAGTTATCGTCGAATCTAGCAAAAACTCCCTGCCGGAACAGTTTTCGCACAAGCAGACGCCGCTTTCGGGAAACAATGCGTCTGACGTGGTCGTTATTTTGGAACTGAAGGAATTTCCAGACAAACTTCAAATTTTGCCTGCTTAAACAACTCTATATCCCAAACGTGTTCTGCAAATTTCAGCAATTTCCCGTTTAAACCGACCGAGTTATCGTCGAATCTAGCAAAAAATCCCTGCCAGAACAGTTTTCGCACAAGCAGACGCCGCTTTCGGAAAACATTGCGTCTGAAGTGGTCGCTATTTTGGAACTGAAGGAATTTCCAGACAAACTTCAAATTGTGCCTGCTTAAACAACTCTATAGCCTATCCCAAACGTATTCTGCAAATTTCAGCAATTTCTCGTTTAAACCGACCGAGTTATCGTCGAATCTAGCAAAAACTCCCTGCCGGAACAGTTATCGCACAAGCAGACGCCGCTTTCGGGAAACATTGCGTCTGAAGTGGTCGCTATTTTGGAACTGAAGGAATTTCCAGACAAACTTCAAATGTTGCCTGCTTAAACAACTCTATATCCCAAACGTGTTCTGCAAATTTCAGCAATTTTCCGTTTAAACCGACCGAATTATCGTCGAAACTAGCAAAAACTCCCTGCCGGAACAGTTTTCGCACAAGCAGACGCCGCTTTCGGGAAACAATGCGTCTGACGTGGTCGTTATTTTGGAACTGAAGGAATTTCCAGACAAACTTCAAATTTTGCCTGCTTAAACAACTCTATATCCCAAACGTGTTCTGCAAATTTCAGCAATTTCCCGTTTAAACCGACCGAGTTATCGTCGAATCTAGCAAAAACTCCCTGCCGGAACAGTTTTCGCACAAGCAGACGCCGCTTTCGGCAAACAATGCGTCTGACGTGGTCGTTATTTTGGAACTGAAGGAATTTCCAGACAAACTTCAAATTTTGCCTGCTTAAACAACTCTATATCCCAAACGTGTTCTGCAAATTTCAGCAATTTCCCGTTTAAACCGACCGAGTTATCGTCGAATCTAGCAAAAAATCCCTGCCAGAACAGTTTTCGCACAAGCAGACGCCGCTTTCGGAAAACATTGCGTCTGAAGTGGTCGCTATTTTGGAACTGAAGGAATTTCCAGACAAACTTCAAATTGTGCCTGCTTAAACAACTCTATAGCCTATCCCAAACGTATTCTGCAAATTTCAGCAATTTCCCGTTTAAACCGACCGAGTTATCGTCGAATCTAGCAAAAACTCCCTGCCGGAACAGTTTTCGCACAAGCAGACGCCGCTTTCGGGAAACAATGCGTCTGAACTGGTCGCTATTTTGGAACTGAAGGAATTTCCAGACAAACTTCAAATTTTGCCTGCTTAAACAACTCTATATCCCAAACGTGTTCTGCAAATTTCAGCAAATTTCCCGTTTAAACCGACCGAGTTATCGTCGAATCTAGCAAAAACTCCCTGCCGGAACAGTTTTCGCACAAGCAGACGCCGCTTTCGGGAAACAATGCGTCTGACGTGGTCGTTATTTTGGAACTGAAGGAATTTCCAGACAAACTTCAAATTTTGCCTGCTTAAACAACTCTATATCCCAAACGTGTTCTGCAAATTTCAGCAATTTCCCGTTTAAACCGACCGAATTATCGTCGAATCTAGCAAAAAATCCCTGCCAGAACAGTTTTCGCACAAGCAGACGCCGCTTTCGGGAAACATTGCGTCTGAAGTGGTCGCTCTTTTGGAACTGAAGGAATTTCCAGACAAACTTCAAATTGTGCCTGCTTAAACAACTCTATAGCCTATCCCAAACGGATTCTGCGAATTTCAGCAATTTCCCGTTTAAACCGACCGAGTTATCGTCGAATCTAGCAAAAACTCCCTGCCGGAACAGTTTTCGCACAAGCAGACGCCGCTTTCGGCAAACAATGCGTCTGACGTGGTCGCTATTTTGGAACTGCAAATTTCAGCAAATTTCCCGTTTAAACCGACCGAGTTTCGTCGAATCTAGCAAAAACTCCCTGCCGGAACAGTTTTCGCACAAGCAGACGCCGCTTTCGGGAAACAATGCGTCTGAACTGGTCGCTATTTTGGAACTGAAGGAATTTCCAGACAAACTTCAAATTTTGCCTGCTTAAACAACTCTATATCCCAAACGTGTTCTGCAAATTTCAGCAAATTTCCCGTTTAAACCGACCGAGTTATCGTCGAATCTAGCAAAAACTCCCTGCCGGAACAGTTTTCGCACAAGCAGACGCCGCTTTCGGGAAACAATGCGTCTGACGTGGTCGTTATTTTGGAACTGAAGGAATTTCCAGACAAACTTCAAATTTTGCCTGCTTAAACAACTCTATATCCCAAACGTGTTCTGCAAATTTCAGCAATTTCCCGTTTAAACCGACCGAGTTATCGTCGAATCTAGCAAAAAATCCCTGCCAGAACAGTTTTCGCACAAGCAGACGCCGCTTTCGGGAAACATTGCGTCTGAAGTGGTCGCTATTTTGGAACTGAAGGAATTTCCAGACAAACTTCAAATTTTGCCTGCTTAAACAACTCTATATCCCAAACGTGTTCTGCAAATTTCAGCAAATTTCCCGTTTAAACCGACCGAGTTATCGTCGAATCTAGCAAAAACTCCCTGCCGGAACAGTTTTCGCACAAGCAGACGCCGCTTTCGGGAAACATTGCGTCTGAACTGGTCGCTATTTTGGAACTGAAGGAATTTCCAGACAAACTTCAAATTTTGCCTGCTTAAACAACTCTATATCCCAAACGTGTTCTGCAAATTTCAGCAAATTTCCCGTTTAAACCGACCGAGTTATCGTCGAATCTAGCAAAAACTCCCTGACGGAACAGTTTTCGCACAAGCAGACGCCGCTTTCGGGAAACAATGCGTCTGACGTGGTCGTTATTTTGGAACTGAAGGAATTTCCAGACAAACTTCAAATTTTGCCTGCTTAAACAACTCTATATCCCAAACGTGTTCTGCAAATTTCAGCAATATCCCGTTTAAACCGACCGAGTTATCGTCGACTCTAGCAAAAACTCCCTGCCAGAACAGTTTTCGCAAAAGCAGACGCCGCTTTCGGGAAACATTGCGTCTGAAGTGGTCGCTATTTTGGAACTGAAGGAATTTCCAGACAAACTTCAAATTTTGCCTGCTTAAACAACTCTATATCCCAAACGTGTTCTGCAAATTTCAGCAATATCCCGTTTAAACCGACCGAGTTATCGTCGACTCTAGCAAAAACTCCCTGCCAGAACAGTTTTCGCAAAAGCAGACGCCGCTTTCGGGAAACATTGCGTCTGAAGTGGTCGCTATTTTGGAACTGAAGGAATTTCCAGACAAACTTCAAATTTTGCCTGCTTAAACAACTCTATATGCCAAACGTGTTCTGCAAATTTCAGCAATTTTCCGTTTAAACCGACCGAATTATCGTCGAATCTAGCAAAAACTCCCTGCCGGCACAGTTTTCGCACAAGCAGACGCCGCTTTCGGGAAACAATGCGTCTGACGTGGTCGCTATTTTGGAACTGCAAATTTCAGCAAATTTCCCGTTTAAACCGACCGAGTTATCGTCGAATCTAGCAAAAACTCCCTGCCTGAACAGTTTTCGCACAAGCAGACGCCGCTTTCGGGAAACAATGCGTCTGACGTGGTCGCTATTTTGGAACTGAAGGAATTTCCAGACAAACTTCAAATTTTGCCTGCTTAAACAACTCTATGTCCCAAACGTGTTCTGCAAATTTCAGCAAATTTCCCGTTTAAACCGACCGAATTATCGTCGAATCTAGCAAAAACTCCCTGCCGGAACAGTTTTCGCACAAGCAGACGCCGCTTTCGGGAAACATTGCGTCTGAAGTGGTCGCTATTTTGGAACTGAAGGAATTTCCAGACAAACTTCAAATTGTACCTGCTTAAACAACTCTTTATCCCAAACGTGTTCTGCAAATTTCAGCAATTTTCCCGTTTAAACCGACCAAGTTATCGTCGAATCTAGCAAAAACTCCCTGCCGGAACAGTTTTCGCACAAGCAGACGCCGCTTTCGGGAAACATTGCGTCTGAAGTGGTCGCTATTTTGGAACTGAAGGAATTTCCAGACAAACTTCAAATGTTGCCTGCTTAAACAACTCTATGTCCCAAACGTGTTCTGCAAATTTCAGCAAATTTCCCGTTTAAACCGACCGAATTATAGTCGAATCTAGCAAAAACTCCCTGCCGGAACAGTTTTCGCACAAGCAGACGCCGCTTTCGGGAAACATTGCGTCTGAAGTGGTCGCTATTTTGGAACTGAAGGAATTTCCAGACAAACTTCAAATTGTACCTGCTTAAACAACTCTTTATCCCAAACGTGTTCTGCAAATTTCAGCAATTTTCCCGTTTAAACCGACCGAGTTATCGTCGAATCTAGCAAAAACTCCCTGCCGGAACAGTTTTCGCACAAGCAGACGCCGCTTTCGGGAAACATTGCGCCTGAAGTGGTCGCTATTTTGGAACTGAAGGAATTTCCAGACAAACTTCAAATTTTGCCTGCTTAAACAACTCTATATCCCAAACGTGTTCTGCAAATTTCAGCATTTTCCCGTTTAAACCGACCGAATTATCGTCGAATCTAGCAAAAACTCCCTGCCGGCACAGTTTTCGCACAAGCAGACGCCGCTTTCGGGAAACATTGCGTCTGAAGTGGTCGCTATTTTGGAACTGAAGGAATTTCCAGACAAACTTCAAATTGTGCCTGCTTAAACAACTCTATATCCCAAACGTATTCTGCAAATTTCAGCAATTTCCCGTTTAAACCGACCGAGTTATCGTCGAATCTAGCAAAAACTCCCTGCCGGAACAGTTTTCGCACAAGCAGACGCCGCTTTCCGGAAACATTGCGTCTGAAGTGGTCGCTATTTTGGAACTGAAGGAATTTCCAGACAAACTTCAAATTGTGCCTGCTTAAACAACTCTATATCCCAAACGTATTCTGCAAATTTCAGCAATTTCCCGTTTAAACCGACCGAGTTATCGTCGAATCTAGCAAAAACTCCCTGCCGGAACAGTTTTCGCACAAGCAGACGCCGCTTTCGGCAAACAGTGCGTCTGACGTGGTCGCTATTTTGGAACTGCAAATTTCAGCAAATTTCCCGTTTAAACCGACCGAGTTATCGTCGAATCTAGCAAAAACTCCCTGCCGGAACAGTTTTCGCACAAGCAGACGCCGCTTTCGGGAAACATTGCGTCTGAACTGGTCGCTATTTTGGAACTGAAGGAATTTCCAGACAAACTTCAAATTTTGCCTGCTTAAACAACTCTATATCCCAAACGTGTTCTGCAAATTTCAGCAAATTTCCCGTTTAAACCGACCGAGTTATCGTCGAATCTAGCAAAAACTCCCTGCCGGAACAGTTTTCGCACAAGCAGACCCCGCTTTCGGGAAACAATGCGTCTGACGTGGTCGTTATTTTGGAACTGAAGGAATTTCCAGACAAACTTCAAATTTTGCCTGCTTAAACAACTCTATATCCCAAACGTGTTCTGCAAATTTCAGCAATTTCCCGTTTAAACCGACCGAGTTATCGTCGAATCTAGCAAAAACTCCCTGCCGGAACAGTTATCGCACAAGCAGACGCCGCTTTCGGGAAACATTGCGTCTGAAGTGGTCGCTATTTTGGAACTGAAGGAATTTCCAGACAAACTTCAAATGTTGCCTGCTTAAACAACTCTATATCCCAAACGTGTTCTGCAAATTTCAGCAATTTTCCGTTTAAACCGACCGAATTATCGTCGAAACTAGCAAAAACTCCCTGCCGGAACAGTTTTCGCACAAGCAGACGCCGCTATCGGGAAACAATGCGTCTGACGTGGTCGTTATTTTGGAACTGAAGGAATTTCCAGACAAACTTCAAATTTTGCCTGCTTAAACAACTCTATATCCCAAACGTGTTCTGCAAATTTCAGCAATTTCCCGTTTAAACCGACCGAATTATCGTCGAATCTAGCAAAAACTCCCTGCCGGCACAGTTTTCGCACAAGCAGACGCCGCTTTCGGGAAACATTGCGTCTGAAGTGGTCGCTCTTTTGGAACTGAAGGAATTTCCAGACAAACTTCAAATTGTGCCTGCTTAAACAACTCTATATCCCAAACGTATTCTGCAAATTTCAGCAATTTCCCGTTTAAACCGACCGAGTTATCGTCGAATCTAGCAAAAACTCCCTGCCGGAACAGTTTTCGCACAAGCAGACGCCGCTTTCGGCAAACAATGCGTCTGACGTGGTCGTTATTTTGGAACTGAAGGAATTTCCAGACAAACTTCAAATTTTGCCTGCTTAAACAACTCTATATCCCAAACGTGTTCTGCAAATTTCAGCAATTTCCCGTTTAAACCGACCGAGTTATCGTCGAATCTAGCAAAAAATCCCTGCCAGAACAGTTTTCGCACAAGCAGACGCCGCTTTCGGAAAACATTGCGTCTGAAGTGGTCGCTATTTTGGAACTGAAGGAATTTCCAGACAAACTTCAAATTGTGCCTGCTTAAACAACTCTATATAGCCTATCCCAAACGTATTCTGCAAATTTCAGCAATTTCCCGTTTAAACCGACCGAGTTATCGTCGAATCTAGCAAAAACTCCCTGCCGGAACAGTTTTCGCACAAGCAGACGCCGCTTTCGGCAAACAATGCGTCTGACGTGGTCGTTATTTTGGAACTGAAGGAATTTCCAGACAAACTTCAAATTTTGCCTGCTTAAACAACTCTATATCCCAAACGTGTTCTGCAAATTTCAGCAATTTCCCGTTTAAACCGACCGAGTTATCGTCGAATCTAGCAAAAAATCCCTGCCAGAACAGTTTTCGCACAAGCAGACGCCGCTTTCGGAAAACATTGCGTCTGAAGTGGTCGCTATTTTGGAACTGAAGGAATTTCCAGACAAACTTCAAATTGTGCCTGCTTAAACAACTCTATATAGCCTATCCCAAACGTATTCTGCAAATTTCAGCAATTTCCCGTTTAAACCGACCGAGTTATCGTCGAATCTAGCAAAAACTCCCTGCCGGAACAGTTTTCGCACAAGCATACGCCGCTTTCGGGAAACAATGCGTCTGAACTGGTCGCTATTTTGGAACTGAAGGAATTTCCAGACAAACTTCAAATTTTGCCTGCTTAAACAACTCTATATCCCAAACGTGTTCTGCAAATTTCAGCAAATTTCCCGTTTAAACCGACCGAGTTATCGTCGAATCTAGCAAAAACTCCCTGCCGGAACAGTTTTCGCACAAGCAGACGCCGCTTTCGGGAAACAATGCGTCTGACGTGGTCGTTATTTTGGAACTGAAGGAATTTCCAGACAAACTTCAAATTTTGCCTGCTTAAACAACTCTATATCCCAAACGTGTTCTGCAAATTTCAGCAATTTCCCGTTTAAACCGACCGAGTTATCGTCGAATCTAGCAAAAACTCCCTGCCGGAACAGTTTTCGCACAAGCAGACGCCGCTTTCGGAAAACAATGCGTCTGACGTGGTCGTTATTTTGGAACTGAAGGAATTTCCAGACAAACTTCAAATTTTGCCTGCTTAAACAACTCTATATCCCAAACGTGTTCTGCAAATTTCAGCAATTTCCCGTTTAAACCGACCGAGTTATCGTCGAATCTAGCAAAAAATCCCTGCCAGAACAGTTTTCGCACAAGCAGACGCCGCTTTCGGAAAACATTGCGTCTGAAGTGGTCGCTATTTTGGAACTGAAGGAATTTCCAGACAAACTTCAAATTGTGCCTGCTTAAACAACTCTATAGCCTATCCCAAACGTATTCTGCAAATTTCAGCAATTTCCCGTTTAAACCGACCGAGTTATCGTCGAATCTAGCAAAAACTCCCTGCCGGAACAGTTATCGCACAAGCAGACGCCGCTTTCGGGAAACATTGCGTCTGAAGTGGTCGCTATTTTGGAACTGAAGGAATTTCCAGACAAACTTCAAATGTTGCCTGCTTAAACAACTCTATATCCCAAACGTGTTCTGCAAATTTCAGCAATTTTCCGTTTAAACCGACCGAACAGTTTTCGCACAAGCAGACGCCGCTTTCGGCAAACAATGCGTCTGACGTGGTCGCTATTTTGGAACTGCAAATTTCAGCAAATTTCCCGTTTAAACCGACCGAGTTATCGTCGAATCTAGCAAAAACTCCCTGCCGGAACAGTTTTCGCACAAGCAGACGCCGCTTTCGGGAAACATTGCGTCTGAACTGGTCGCTATTTTGGAACTGAAGGAATTTCCAGACAAACTTCAAATTTTGCCTGCTTAAACAACTCTATATCCCAAACGTGTTCTGCAAATTTCAGCAAATTTCCCGTTTAAACCGACCGAGTTATCGTCGAATCTAGCAAAAACTCCCTGACGGAACAGTTTTCGCACAAGCAGACGCCGCTTTCGGGAAACAATGCGTCTGACGTGGTCGTTATTTTGGAACTGAAGGAATTTCCAGACAAACTTCAAATTTTGCCTGCTTAAACAACTCTATATCCCAAACGTGTTCTGCAAATTTCAGCAATATCCCGTTTAAACCGACCGAGTTATCGTCGACTCTAGCAAAAACTCCCTGCCAGAACAGTTTTCGCAAAAGCAGACGCCGCTTTCGGGAAACATTGCGTCTGAAGTGGTCGCTATTTTGGAACTGAAGGAATTTCCAGACAAACTTCAAATTTTGCCTGCTTAAACAACTCTATATCCCAAACGTGTTCTGCAAATTTCAGCAATATCCCGTTTAAACCGACCGAGTTATCGTCGACTCTAGCAAAAACTCCCTGCCAGAACAGTTTTCGCAAAAGCAGACGCCGCTTTCGGGAAACATTGCGTCTGAAGTGGTCGCTATTTTGGAACTGAAGGAATTTCCAGACAAACTTCAAATTTTGCCTGCTTAAACAACTCTATATCCCAAACGTGTTCTGCAAATTTCAGCAATTTTCCGTTTAAACCGACCGAATTATCGTCGAATCTAGCAAAAACTCCCTGCCGGCACAGTTTTCGCACAAGCAGACGCCGCTTTCGGGAAACAATGCGTCTGACGTGGTCGCTATTTTGGAACTGCAAATTTCAGCAAATTTCCCGTTTAAACCGACCGAGTTATCGTCGAATCTAGCAAAAACTCCCTGCCTGAACAGTTTTCGCACAAGCAGACGCCGCTTTCGGGAAACAATGCGTCTGACGTGGTCGCTATTTTGGAACTGAAGGAATTTCCAGACAAACTTCAAATTTTGCCTGCTTAAACAACTCTATGTCCCAAACGTGTTCTGCAAATTTCAGCAAATTTCCCGTTTAAACCGACCGAATTATCGTCGAATCTAGCAAAAACTCCCTGCCGGAACAGTTTTCGCACAAGCAGACGCCGCTTTCGGGAAACATTGCGTCTGAAGTGGTCGCTATTTTGGAACTGAAGGAATTTCCAGACAAACTTCAAATTGTACCTGCTTAAACAACTCTTTATCCCAAACGTGTTCTGCAAATTTCAGCAATTTTCCCGTTTAAACCGACCAAGTTATCGTCGAATCTAGCAAAAACTCCCTGCCGGAACAGTTTTCGCACAAGCAGACGCCGCTTTCGGGAAACATTGCGCCTGAAGTGGTCGCTATTTTGGAACTGAAGGAATTTCCAGACAAACTTCAAATGTTGCCTGCTTAAACAACTCTATGTCCCAAACGTGTTCTGCAAATTTCAGCAAATTTCCCGTTTAAACCGACCGAATTATAGTCGAATCTAGCAAAAACTCCCTGCCGGAACAGTTTTCGCACAAGCAGACGCCGCTTTCGGGAAACATTGCGTCTGAAGTGGTCGCTATTTTGGAACTGAAGGAATTTCCAGACAAACTTCAAATTGTACCTGCTTAAACAACTCTTTATCCCAAACGTGTTCTGCAAATTTCAGCAATTTTCCCGTTTAAACCGACCGAGTTATCGTCGAATCTAGCAAAAACTCCCTGCCGGAACAGTTTTCGCACAAGCAGACGCCGCTTTCGGGAAACATTGCGCCTGAAGTGGTCGCTATTTTGGAACTGAAGGAATTTCCAGACAAACTTCAAATTTTGCCTGCTTAAACAACTCTATATCCCAAACGTGTTCTGCAAATTTCAGCATTTTCCCGTTTAAACCGACCGAATTATCGTCGAATCTAGCAAAAACTCCCTGCCGGCACAGTTTTCGCACAAGCAGACGCCGCTTTCGGGAAACATTGCGTCTGAAGTGGTCGCTATTTTGGAACTGAAGGAATTTCCAGACAAACTTCAAATTGTGCCTGCTTAAACAACTCTACATCCCAAACGTATTCTGCAAATTTCAGCAATTTCCCGTTTAAACCGACCGAGTTATCGTCGAATCTAGCAAAAACTCCCTGCCGGAACAGTTTTCGCACAAGCAGACGCCGCTTTCCGGAAACATTGCGTCTGAAGTGGTCGCTATTTTGGAACTGAAGGAATTTCCAGACAAACTTCAAATTGTGCCTGCTTAAACAACTCTATATCCCAAACGTATTCTGCAAATTTCAGCAATTTCCCGTTTAAACCGACCGAGTTATCGTCGAATCTAGCAAAAACTCCCTGCCGGAACAGTTTTCGCACAAGCAGACGCCGCTTTCGGCAAACAATGCGTCTGACGTGGTCGCTATTTTGGAACTGCAAATTTCAGCAAATTTCCCGTTTAAACCGACCGAGTTATCGTCGAATCTAGCAAAAACTCCCTGCCGGAACAGTTTTCGCACAAGCAGACGCCGCTTTCGGGAAACATTGCGTCTGAACTGGTCGCTATTTTGGAACTGAAGGAATTTCCAGACAAACTTCAAATTTTGCCTGCTTAAACAACTCTATATCCCAAACGTGTTCTGCAAATTTCAGCAAATTTCCCGTTTAAACCGACCGAGTTATCGTCGAATCTAGCAAAAACTCCCTGCCGGAACAGTTTTCGCACAAGCAGACCCCGCTTTCGGGAAACAATGCGTCTGACGTGGTCGTTATTTTGGAACTGAAGGAATTTCCAGACAAACTTCAAATTTTGCCTGCTTAAACAACTCTATATCCCAAACGTGTTCTGCAAATTTCAGCAATTTCCCGTTTAAAACCGACCGAGTTATCGTCGAATCTAGCAAAAACTCCCTGCCGGAACAGTTATCGCACAAGCAGACGCCGCTTTCGGGAAACATTGCGTCTGAAGTGGTCGCTATTTTGGAACTGAAGGAATTTCCAGACAAACTTCAAATGTTGCCTGCTTAAACAACTCTATATCCCAAACGTGTTCTGCAAATTTCAGCAATTTTCCGTTTAAACCGACCGAATTATCGTCGAAACTAGCAAAAACTCCCTGCCGGAACAGTTTTCGCACAAGCAGACGCCGCTTTCGGGAAACAATGCGTCTGACGTGGTCGTTATTTTGGAACTGAAGGAATTTCCAGACAAACTTCAAATTTTGCCTGCTTAAACAACTCTATATCCCAAACGTGTTCTGCAAATTTCAGCAATTTCCCGTTTAAACCGACCGAATTATCGTCGAATCTAGCAAAAACTCCCTGCCGGCACAGTTTTCGCACAAGCAGACGCCGCTTTCGGGAAACATTGCGTCTGAAGTGGTCGCTCTTTTGGAACTGAAGGAATTTCCAGACAAACTTCAAATTGTGCCTGCTTAAACAACTCTATATCCCAAACGTATTCTGCAAATTTCAGCAATTTCCCGTTTAAACCGACCGAGTTATCGTCGAATCTAGCAAAAACTCCCTGCCGGAACAGTTTTCGCACAAGCAGACGCCGCTTTCGGCAAACAATGCGTCTGACGTGGTCGTTATTTTGGAACTGAAGGAATTTCCAGACAAACTTCAAATTTTGCCTGCTTAAACAACTCTATATCCCAAACGTGTTCTGCAAATTTCAGCAATTTCCCGTTTAAACCGACCGAGTTATCGTCGAATCTAGCAAAAACTCCCTGCCGGAACAGTTTTCGCACAAGCAGACGCCGCTTTCGGGAAACATTGCGTCTGAAGTGGTCGTTATTTTGGAACTGAAGGAATTTCCAGACAAACTTCAAATTGTGCCTGCTTAAACAACTCTATATAGCCTATCCCAAACGTATTCTGCAAATTTCAGCAATTTCCCGTTTAAACCGACCGAGTTATCGTCGAATCTAGCAAAAACTCCCTGCCGGAACAGTTTTCGCACAAGCAGACGCCGCTTTCGGGAAACAATGCGTCTGAACTGGTCGCTATTTTGGAACTGAAGGAATTTCCAGACAAACTTCAAATTTTGCCTGCTTAAACAACTCTATATCCCAAACGTGTTCTGCAAATTTCAGCAAATTTCCCGTTTAAACCGACCGAGTTATCGTCGAATCTAGCAAAAACTCCCTGCCGGAACAGTTTTCGCACAAGCAGACGCCGCTTTCGGGAAACAATGCGTCTGACGTGGTCGTTATTTTGGAACTGAAGGAATTTCCAGACAAACTTCAAATTTTGCCTGCTTAAACAACTCTATATCCCAAACGTGTTCTGCAAATTTCAGCAATTTCCCGTTTAAACCGACCGAGTTATCGTCGAATCTAGCAAAAACTCCCTGCCGGAACAGTTTTCGCACAAGCAGACGCCGCTTTCGGGAAACAATGCGTCTGACGTGGTCGTTATTTTGGAACTGAAGGAATTTCCAGACAAACTTCAAATTTTGCCTGCTTAAACAACTCTATATCCCAAACGTGTTCTGCAAATTTCAGCAATTTCCCGTTTAAACCGACCGAGTTATCGTCGAATCTAGCAAAAAATCCCTGCCAGAACAGTTTTCGCACAAGCAGACGCCGCTTTCGGAAAACATTGCGTCTGAAGTGGTCGCTATTTTGGAACTGAAGGAATTTCCAGACAAACTTCAAATTGTGCCTGCTTAAACAACTCTATAGCCTATCCCAAACGTATTCTGCAAATTTCAGCAATTTCCCGTTTAAACCGACCGAGTTATCGTCGAATCTAGCAAAAACTCCCTGCCGGAACAGTTATCGCACAAGCAGACGCCGCTTTCGGGAAACATTGCGTCTGAAGTGGTCGCTATTTTGGAACTGAAGGAATTTCCAGACAAACTTCAAATGTTGCCTGCTTAAACAACTCTATATCCCAAACGTGTTCTGCAAATTTCAGCAATTTTCCGTTTAAACCGACCGAATTATCGTCGAAACTAGCAAAAACTCCCTGCCGGAACAGTTTTCGCACAAGCAGACGCCGCTTTCGGGAAACAATGCGTCTGACGTGGTCGTTATTTTGGAACTGAAGGAATTTCCAGACAAACTTCAAATTTTGCCTGCTTAAACAACTCTATATCCCAAACGTGTTCTGCAAATTTCAGCAATTTCCCGTTTAAACCGACCGAGTTATCGTCGAATCTAGCAAAAACTCCCTGCCGGAACAGTTTTCGCACAAGCAGACCCCGCTTTCGGGAAACAATGCGTCTGACGTGGTCGTTATTTTGGAACTGAAGGAATTTCCAGACAAACTTCAAATTTTGCCTGCTTAAACAACTCTATATCCCAAACGTGTTCTGCAAATTTCAGCAATTTCCCGTTTAAACCGACCGAATTATCGTCGAATCTAGCAAAAACTCCCTGCCGGCACAGTTTTCGCACAAGCAGACGCCGCTTTCGGGAAACATTGCGTCTGAAGTGGTCGCTCTTTTGGAACTGAAGGAATTTCCAGACAAACTTCAAATTGTGCCTGCTTAAACAACTCTATATCCCAAACGTATTCTGCAAATTTCAGCAATTTCCCGTTTAAACCGACCGAGTTATCGTCGAATCTAGCAAAAACTCCCTGCCGGAACAGTTTTCGCACAAGCAGACGCCGCTTTCGGCAAACAATGCGTCTGACGTGGTCGTTATTTTGGAACTGAAGGAATTTCCAGACAAACTTCAAATTTTGCCTGCTTAAACAACTCTATATCCCAAACGTGTTCTGCAAATTTCAGCAATTTCCCGTTTAAACCGACCGAGTTATCGTCGAATCTAGCAAAAAATCCCTGCCAGAACAGTTTTCGCACAAGCAGACGCCGCTTTCGGAAAACATTGCGTCTGAAGTGGTCGCTATTTTGGAACTGAAGGAATTTCCAGACAAACTTCAAATTGTGCCTGCTTAAACAACTCTATATAGCCTATCCCAAACGTATTCTGCAAATTTCAGCAATTTCCCGTTTAAACCGACCGAGTTATCGTCAAATCTAGCAAAAACTCCCTGCCGGAACAGTTTTCGCACAAGCAGACGCCGCTTTCGGGAAACAATGCGTCTGAACTGGTCGCTATTTTGGAACTGAAGGAATTTCCAGACAAACTTCAAATTTTGCCTGCTTAAACAACTCTATATCCCAAACGTGTTCTGCAAATTTCAGCAAATTTCCCGTTTAAACCGACCGAGTTATCGTCGAATCTAGCAAAAACTCCCTGCCGGAACAGTTTTCGCACAAGCAGACGCCGCTTTCGGGAAACAATGCGTCTGACGTGGTCGTTATTTTGGAACTGAAGGAATTTCCAGACAAACTTCAAATTTTGCCTGCTTAAACAACTCTATATCCCAAACGTGTTCTGCAAATTTCAGCAATTTCCCGTTTAAACCGACCGAGTTATCGTCGAATCTAGCAAAAACTCCCTGCCGGAACAGTTTTCGCACAAGCAGACGCCGCTTTCGGGAAACAATGCGTCTGACGTGGTCGTTATTTTGGAACTGAAGGAATTTCCAGACAAACTTCAAATTTTGCCTGCTTAAACAACTCTATATCCCAAACGTGTTCTGCAAATTTCAGCAATTTCCCGTTTAAACCGACCGAGTTATCGTCGAATCTAGCAAAAAATCCCTGCCAGAACAGTTTTCGCACAAGCAGACGCCGCTTTCGGAAAACATTGCGTCTGAAGTGGTCGCTATTTTGGAACTGAAGGAATTTCCAGACAAACTTCAAATTGTGCCTGCTTAAACAACTCTATAGCCTATCCCAAACGTATTCTGCAAATTTCAGCAATTTCTCGTTTAAACCGACCGAGTTATCGTCGAATCTAGCAAAAACTCCCTGCCGGAACAGTTATCGCACAAGCAGACGCCGCTTTCGGGAAACATTGCGTCTGAAGTGGTCGCTATTTTGGAACTGAAGGAATTTCCAGACAAACTTCAAATGTTGCCTGCTTAAACAACTCTATATCCCAAACGTGTTCTGCAAATTTCAGCAATTTTCCGTTTAAACCGACCGAATTATCGTCGAAACTAGCAAAAACTCCCTGCCGGAACAGTTTTCGCACAAGCAGACGCCGCTTTCGGGAAACAATGCGTCTGACGTGGTCGTTATTTTGGAACTGAAGGAATTTCCAGACAAACTTCAAATTTTGCCTGCTTAAACAACTCTATATCCCAAACGTGTTCTGCAAATTTCAGCAATTTCCCGTTTAAACCGACCGAGTTATCGTCGAATCTAGCAAAAACTCCCTGCCGGAACAGTTTTCGCACAAGCAGACGCCGCTTTCGGCAAACAATGCGTCTGACGTGGTCGTTATTTTGGAACTGAAGGAATTTCCAGACAAACTTCAAATTTTGCCTGCTTAAACAACTCTATATCCCAAACGTGTTCTGCAAATTTCAGCAATTTCCCGTTTAAACCGACCGAGTTATCGTCGAATCTAGCAAAAAATCCCTGCCAGAACAGTTTTCGCACAAGCAGACGCCGCTTTCGGAAAACATTGCGTCTGAAGTGGTCGCTATTTTGGAACTGAAGGAATTTCCAGACAAACTTCAAATTGTGCCTGCTTAAACAACTCTATAGCCTATCCCAAACGTATTCTGCAAATTTCAGCAATTTCCCGTTTAAACCGACCGAGTTATCGTCGAATCTAGCAAAAACTCCCTGCCGGAACAGTTTTCGCACAAGCAGACGCCGCTTTCGGGAAACAATGCGTCTGAACTGGTCGCTATTTTGGAACTGAAGGAATTTCCAGACAAACTTCAAATTTTGCCTGCTTAAACAACTCTATATCCCAAACGTGTTCTGCAAATTTCAGCAAATTTCCCGTTTAAACCGACCGAGTTATCGTCGAATCTAGCAAAAACTCCCTGCCGGAACAGTTTTCGCACAAGCAGACGCCGCTTTCGGGAAACAATGCGTCTGACGTGGTCGTTATTTTGGAACTGAAGGAATTTCCAGACAAACTTCAAATTTTGCCTGCTTAAACAACTCTATATCCCAAACGTGTTCTGCAAATTTCAGCAATTTCCCGTTTAAACCGACCGAATTATCGTCGAATCTAGCAAAAAA
The DNA here is from genome assembly GCA_037783545.1 of Henricia sp. BOLD:AAB3569. NCBI lineage: Eukaryota > Metazoa > Echinodermata > Asteroidea > Spinulosida > Echinasteridae > Henricia > Henricia sp. BOLD:AAB3569. The sequence goes on along the minus strand of JBBELK010000162.1, from coordinate 2,554,649 downwards.
TCCCTGCCAGAACAGTTTTCGCACAAGCAGACGCCGCTTTCGGGAAACATTGCGTCTGAAGTGGTCGCTCTTTTGGAACTGAAGGAATTTCCAGACAAACTTCAAATTGTGCCTGCTTAAACAACTCTATAGCCTATCCCAAACGGATTCTGCGAATTTCAGCAATTTCCCGTTTAAACCGACCGAGTTATCGTCGAATCTAGCAAAAACTCCCTGCCGGAACAGTTTTCGCACAAGCAGACGCCGCTTTCGGCAAACAATGCGTCTGACGTGGTCGCTATTTTGGAACTGCAAATTTCAGCAAATTTCCCGTTTAAACCGACCGAGTTTCGTCGAATCTAGCAAAAACTCCCTGCCGGAACAGTTTTCGCACAAGCAGACGCCGCTTTCGGGAAACAATGCGTCTGAACTGGTCGCTATTTTGGAACTGAAGGAATTTCCAGACAAACTTCAAATTTTGCCTGCTTAAACAACTCTATATCCCAAACGTGTTCTGCAAATTTCAGCAAATTTCCCGTTTAAACCGACCGAGTTATCGTCGAATCTAGCAAAAACTCCCTGCCGGAACAGTTTTCGCACAAGCAGACGCCGCTTTCGGGAAACAATGCGTCTGACGTGGTCGTTATTTTGGAACTGAAGGAATTTCCAGACAAACTTCAAATTTTGCCTGCTTAAACAACTCTATATCCCAAACGTGTTCTGCAAATTTCAGCAATTTCCCGTTTAAACCGACCGAGTTATCGTCGAATCTAGCAAAAAATCCCTGCCAGAACAGTTTTCGCACAAGCAGACGCCGCTTTCGGGAAACATTGCGTCTGAAGTGGTCGCTATTTTGGAACTGAAGGAATTTCCAGACAAACTTCAAATTTTGCCTGCTTAAACAACTCTATATCCCAAACGTGTTCTGCAAATTTCAGCAAATTTCCCGTTTAAACCGACCGAGTTATCGTCGAATCTAGCAAAAACTCCCTGCCGGAACAGTTTTCGCACAAGCAGACGCCGCTTTCGGGAAACATTGCGTCTGAACTGGTCGCTATTTTGGAACTGAAGGAATTTCCAGACAAACTTCAAATTTTGCCTGCTTAAACAACTCTATATCCCAAACGTGTTCTGCAAATTTCAGCAAATTTCCCGTTTAAACCGACCGAGTTATCGTCGAATCTAGCAAAAACTCCCTGACGGAACAGTTTTCGCACAAGCAGACGCCGCTTTCGGGAAACAATGCGTCTGACGTGGTCGTTATTTTGGAACTGAAGGAATTTCCAGACAAACTTCAAATTTTGCCTGCTTAAACAACTCTATATCCCAAACGTGTTCTGCAAATTTCAGCAATATCCCGTTTAAACCGACCGAGTTATCGTCGACTCTAGCAAAAACTCCCTGCCAGAACAGTTTTCGCAAAAGCAGACGCCGCTTTCGGGAAACATTGCGTCTGAAGTGGTCGCTATTTTGGAACTGAAGGAATTTCCAGACAAACTTCAAATTTTGCCTGCTTAAACAACTCTATATCCCAAACGTGTTCTGCAAATTTCAGCAATTTTCCGTTTAAACCGACCGAATTATCGTCGAATCTAGCAAAAACTCCCTGCCGGCACAGTTTTCGCACAAGCAGACGCCGCTTTCGGGAAACAATGCGTCTGACGTGGTCGCTATTTTGGAACTGCAAATTTCAGCAAATTTCCCGTTTAAACCGACCGAGTTATCGTCGAATCTAGCAAAAACTCCCTGCCTGAACAGTTTTCGCACAAGCAGACGCCGCTTTCGGGAAACAATGCGTCTGACGTGGTCGCTATTTTGGAACTGAAGGAATTTCCAGACAAACTTCAAATTTTGCCTGCTTAAACAACTCTATGTCCCAAACGTGTTCTGCAAATTTCAGCAAATTTCCCGTTTAAACCGACCGAATTATCGTCGAATCTAGCAAAAACTCCCTGCCGGAACAGTTTTCGCACAAGCAGACGCCGCTTTCGGGAAACATTGCGTCTGAAGTGGTCGCTATTTTGGAACTGAAGGAATTTCCAGACAAACTTCAAATTGTACCTGCTTAAACAACTCTTTATCCCAAACGTGTTCTGCAAATTTCAGCAATTTTCCCGTTTAAACCGACCAAGTTATCGTCGAATCTAGCAAAAACTCCCTGCCGGAACAGTTTTCGCACAAGCAGACGCCGCTTTCGGGAAACATTGCGCCTGAAGTGGTCGCTATTTTGGAACTGAAGGAATTTCCAGACAAACTTCAAATGTTGCCTGCTTAAACAACTCTATGTCCCAAACGTGTTCTGCAAATTTCAGCAAATTTCCCGTTTAAACCGACCGAATTATAGTCGAATCTAGCAAAAACTCCCTGCCGGAACAGTTTTCGCACAAGCAGACGCCGCTTTCGGGAAACATTGCGTCTGAAGTGGTCGCTATTTTGGAACTGAAGGAATTTCCAGACAAACTTCAAATTGTACCTGCTTAAACAACTCTTTATCCCAAACGTGTTCTGCAAATTTCAGCAATTTTCCCGTTTAAACCGACCGAGTTATCGTCGAATCTAGCAAAAACTCCCTGCCGGAACAGTTTTCGCACAAGCAGACGCCGCTTTCGGGAAACATTGCGCCTGAAGTGGTCGCTATTTTGGAACTGAAGGAATTTCCAGACAAACTTCAAATTTTGCCTGCTTAAACAACTCTATATCCCAAACGTGTTCTGCAAATTTCAGCATTTTCCCGTTTAAACCGACCGAATTATCGTCGAATCTAGCAAAAACTCCCTGCCGGCACAGTTTTCGCACAAGCAGACGCCGCTTTCGGGAAACATTGCGTCTGAAGTGGTCGCTATTTTGGAACTGAAGGAATTTCCAGACAAACTTCAAATTGTGCCTGCTTAAACAACTCTATATCCCAAACGTATTCTGCAAATTTCAGCAATTTCCCGTTTAAACCGACCGAGTTATCGTCGAATCTAGCAAAAACTCCCTGCCGGAACAGTTTTCGCACAAGCAGACGCCGCTTTCCGGAAACATTGCGTCTGAAGTGGTCGCTATTTTGGAACTGAAGGAATTTCCAGACAAACTTCAAATTGTGCCTGCTTAAACAACTCTATATCCCAAACGTATTCTGCAAATTTCAGCAATTTCCCGTTTAAACCGACCGAGTTATCGTCGAATCTAGCAAAAACTCCCTGCCGGAACAGTTTTCGCACAAGCAGACGCCGCTTTCGGCAAACAATGCGTCTGACGTGGTCGCTATTTTGGAACTGCAAATTTCAGCAAATTTCCCGTTTAAACCGACCGAGTTATCGTCGAATCTAGCAAAAACTCCCTGCCGGAACAGTTTTCGCACAAGCAGACGCCGCTTTCGGGAAACATTGCGTCTGAACTGGTCGCTATTTTGGAACTGAAGGAATTTCCAGACAAACTTCAAATTTTGCCTGCTTAAACAACTCTATATCCCAAGCGTGTTCTGCAAATTTCAGCAAATTTCCCGTTTAAACCGACCGAGTTATCGTCGAATCTAGCAAAAACTCCCTGCCGGAACAGTTTTCGCACAAGCAGACCCCGCTTTCGGGAAACAATGCGTCTGACGTGGTCGTTATTTTGGAACTGAAGGAATTTCCAGACAAACTTCAAATTTTGCCTGCTTAAACAACTCTATATCCCAAACGTGTTCTGCAAATTTCAGCAATTTCCCGTTTAAACCGACCGAGTTATCGTCGAATCTAGCAAAAACTCCCTGCCGGAACAGTTATCGCACAAGCAGACGCCGCTTTCGGGAAACATTGCGTCTGAAGTGGTCGCTATTTTGGAACTGAAGGAATTTCCAGACAAACTTCAAATGTTGCCTGCTTAAACAACTCTATATCCCAAACGTGTTCTGCAAATTTCAGCAATTTTCCGTTTAAACCGACCGAATTATCGTCGAAACTAGCAAAAACTCCCTGCCGGAACAGTTTTCGCACAAGCAGACGCCGCTTTCGGGAAACAATGCGTCTGACGTGGTCGTTATTTTGGAACTGAAGGAATTTCCAGACAAACTTCAAATTTTGCCTGCTTAAACAACTCTATATCCCAAACGTGTTCTGCAAATTTCAGCAATTTCCCGTTTAAACCGACCGAATTATCGTCGAATCTAGCAAAAACTCCCTGCCGGCACAGTTTTCGCACAAGCAGACGCCGCTTTCGGGAAACATTGCGTCTGAAGTGGTCGCTCTTTTGGAACTGAAGGAATTTCCAGACAAACTTCAAATTGTGCCTGCTTAAACAACTCTATATCCCAAACGTATTCTGCAAATTTCAGCAATTTCCCGTTTAAACCGACCGAGTTATCGTCGAATCTAGCAAAAACTCCCTGCCGGAACAGTTTTCGCACAAGCAGACGCCGCTTTCGGCAAACAATGCGTCTGACGTGGTCGTTATTTTGGAACTGAAGGAATTTCCAGACAAACTTCAAATTTTGCCTGCTTAAACAACTCTATATCCCAAACGTGTTCTGCAAATTTCAGCAATTTCCCGTTTAAACCGACCGAGTTATCGTCGAATCTAGCAAAAAATCCCTGCCAGAACAGTTTTCGCACAAGCAGACGCCGCTTTCGGAAAACATTGCGTCTGAAGTGGTCGCTATTTTGGAACTGAAGGAATTTCCAGACAAACTTCAAATTGTGCCTGCTTAAACAACTCTATATAGCCTATCCCAAACGTATTCTGCAAATTTCAGCAATTTCCCGTTTAAACCGACCGAGTTATCGTCGAATCTAGCAAAAACTCCCTGCCGGAACAGTTTTCGCACAAGCAGACGCCGCTTTCGGGAAACAATGCGTCTGAACTGGTCGCTATTTTGGAACTGAAGGAATTTCCAGACAAACTTCAAATTTTGCCTGCTTAAACAACTCTATATCCCAAACGTGTTCTGCAAATTTCAGCAAATTTCCCGTTTAAACCGACCGAGTTATCGTCGAATCTAGCAAAAACTCCCTGCCGGAACAGTTTTCGCACAAGCAGACGCCGCTTTCGGGAAACAATGCGTCTGACGTGGTCGTTATTTTGGAACTGAAGGAATTTCCAGACAAACTTCAAATTTTGCCTGCTTAAACAACTCTATATCCCAAACGTGTTCTGCAAATTTCAGCAATTTCCCGTTTAAACCGACCGAGTTATCGTCGAATCTAGCAAAAACTCCCTGCCGGAACAGTTTTCGCACAAGCAGACGCCGCTTTCGGAAAACAATGCGTCTGACGTGGTCGTTATTTTGGAACTGAAGGAATTTCCAGACAAACTTCAAATTTTGCCTGCTTAAACAACTCTATATCCCAAACGTGTTCTGCAAATTTCAGCAATTTCCCGTTTAAACCGACCGAGTTATCGTCGAATCTAGCAAAAAATCCCTGCCAGAACAGTTTTCGCACAAGCAGACGCCGCTTTCGGAAAACATTGCGTCTGAAGTGGTCGCTATTTTGGAACTGAAGGAATTTCCAGACAAACTTCAAATTGTGCCTGCTTAAACAACTCTATAGCCTATCCCAAACGTATTCTGCAAATTTCAGCAATTTCCCGTTTAAACCGACCGAGTTATCGTCGAATCTAGCAAAAACTCCCTGCCGGAACAGTTATCGCACAAGCAGACGCCGCTTTCGGGAAACATTGCGTCTGAAGTGGTCGCTATTTTGGAACTGAAGGAATTTCCAGACAAACTTCAAATGTTGCCTGCTTAAACAACTCTATATCCCAAACGTGTTCTGCAAATTTCAGCAATTTTCCGTTTAAACCGACCGAATTATCGTCGAAACTAGCAAAAACTCCCTGCCGGAACAGTTTTCGCACAAGCAGACGCCGCTTTCGGGAAACAATGCGTCTGACGTGGTCGTTATTTTGGAACTGAAGGAATTTCCAGACAAACTTCAAATTTTGCCTGCTTAAACAACTCTATATCCCAAACGTGTTCTGCAAATTTCAGCAATTTCCCGTTTAAACCGACCGAGTTATCGTCGAATCTAGCAAAAACTCCCTGCCGGAACAGTTTTCGCACAAGCAGACCCCGCTTTCGGGAAACAATGCGTCTGACGTGGTCGTTATTTTGGAACTGAAGGAATTTCCAGACAAACTTCAAATTTTGCCTGCTTAAACAACTCTATATCCCAAACGTGTTCTGCAAATTTCAGCAATTTCCCGTTTAAACCGACCGAGTTATCGTCGAATCTAGCAAAAACTCCCTGCCGGAACAGTTATCGCACAAGCAGACGCCGCTTTCGGGAAACATTGCGTCTGAAGTGGTCGCTATTTTGGAACTGAAGGAATTTCCAGACAAACTTCAAATGTTGCCTGCTTAAACAACTCTATATCCCAAACGTGTTCTGCAAATTTCAGCAATTTTCCGTTTAAACCGACCGAATTATCGTCGAAACTAGCAAAAACTCCCTGCCGGAACAGTTTTCGCACAAGCAGACGCCGCTTTCGGGAAACAATGCGTCTGACGTGGTCGTTATTTTGGAACTGAAGGAATTTCCAGACAAACTTCAAATTTTGCCTGCTTAAACAACTCTATATCCCAAACGTGTTCTGCAAATTTCAGCAATTTCCCGTTTAAACCGACCGAATTATCGTCGAATCTAGCAAAAACTCCCTGCCGGCACAGTTTTCGCACAAGCAGACGCCGCTTTCGGGAAACATTGCGTCTGAAGTGGTCGCTCTTTTGGAACTGAAGGAATTTCCAGACAAACTTCAAATTGTGCCTGCTTAAACAACTCTATATCCCAAACGTATTCTGCAAATTTCAGCAATTTCCCGTTTAAACCGACCGAGTTATCGTCGAATCTAGCAAAAACTCCCTGCCGGAACAGTTTTCGCACAAGCAGACGCCGCTTTCGGCAAACAATGCGTCTGACGTGGTCGTTATTTTGGAACTGAAGGAATTTCCAGACAAACTTCAAATTTTGCCTGCTTAAACAACTCTATATCCCAAACGTGTTCTGCAAATTTCAGCAATTTCCCGTTTAAACCGACCGAGTTATCGTCGAATCTAGCAAAAAATCCCTGCCAGAACAGTTTTCGCACAAGCAGACGCCGCTTTCGGAAAACATTGCGTCTGAAGTGGTCGCTATTTTGGAACTGAAGGAATTTCCAGACAAACTTCAAATTGTGCCTGCTTAAACAACTCTATATAGCCTATCCCAAACGTATTCTGCAAATTTCAGCAATTTCCCGTTTAAACCGACCGAGTTATCGTCGAATCTAGCAAAAACTCCCTGCCGGAACAGTTTTCGCACAAGCAGACGCCGCTTTCGGGAAACAATGCGTCTGAACTGGTCGCTATTTTGGAACTGAAGGAATTTCCAGACAAACTTCAAATTTTGCCTGCTTAAACAACTCTATATCCCAAACGTGTTCTGCAAATTTCAGCAAATTTCCCGTTTAAACCGACCGAGTTATCGTCGAATCTAGCAAAAACTCCCTGCCGGAACAGTTTTCGCACAAGCAGACGCCGCTTTCGGGAAACAATGCGTCTGACGTGGTCGTTATTTTGGAACTGAAGGAATTTCCAGACAAACTTCAAATTTTGCCTGCTTAAACAACTCTATATCCCAAACGTGTTCTGCAAATTTCAGCAATTTCCCGTTTAAACCGACCGAGTTATCGTCGAATCTAGCAAAAACTCCCTGCCGGAACAGTTTTCGCACAAGCAGACGCCGCTTTCGGGAAACAATGCGTCTGACGTGGTCGTTATTTTGGAACTGAAGGAATTTCCAGACAAACTTCAAATTTTGCCTGCTTAAACAACTCTATATCCCAAACGTGTTCTGCAAATTTCAGCAATTTCCCGTTTAAACCGACCGAGTTATCGTCGAATCTAGCAAAAAATCCCTGCCAGAACAGTTTTCGCACAAGCAGACGCCGCTTTCGGAAAACATTGCGTCTGAAGTGGTCGCTATTTTGGAACTGAAGGAATTTCCAGACAAACTTCAAATTGTGCCTGCTTAAACAACTCTATAGCCTATCCCAAACGTATTCTGCAAATTTCAGCAATTTCCCGTTTAAACCGACCGAGTTATCGTCGAATCTAGCAAAAACTCCCTGCCGGAACAGTTATCGCACAAGCAGACGCCGCTTTCGGGAAACATTGCGTCTGAAGTGGTCGCTATTTTGGAACTGAAGGAATTTCCAGACAAACTTCAAATGTTGCCTGCTTAAACAACTCTATATCCCAAACGTGTTCTGCAAATTTCAGCAATTTTCCGTTTAAACCGACCGAATTATCGTCGAAACTAGCAAAAACTCCCTGCCGGAACAGTTTTCGCACAAGCAGACGCCGCTTTCGGGAAACAATGCGTCTGACGTGGTCGTTATTTTGGAACTGAAGGAATTTCCAGACAAACTTCAAATTTTGCCTGCTTAAACAACTCTATATCCCAAACGTGTTCTGCAAATTTCAGCAATTTCCCGTTTAAACCGACCGAGTTATCGTCGAATCTAGCAAAAACTCCCTGCCGGAACAGTTTTCGCACAAGCAGACGCCGCTTTCGGCAAACAATGCGTCTGACGTGGTCGTTATTTTGGAACTGAAGGAATTTCCAGACAAACTTCAAATTTTGCCTGCTTAAACAACTCTATATCCCAAACGTGTTCTGCAAATTTCAGCAATTTCCCGTTTAAACCGACCGAGTTATCGTCGAATCTAGCAAAAAATCCCTGCCAGAACAGTTTTCGCACAAGCAGACGCCGCTTTCGGAAAACATTGCGTCTGAAGTGGTCGCTATTTTGGAACTGAAGGAATTTCCAGACAAACTTCAAATTGTGCCTGCTTAAACAACTCTATAGCCTATCCCAAACGTATTCTGCAAATTTCAGCAATTTCCCGTTTAAACCGACCGAGTTATCGTCGAATCTAGCAAAAACTCCCTGCCGGAACAGTTTTCGCACAAGCAGACGCCGCTTTCGGGAAACAATGCGTCTGAACTGGTCGCTATTTTGGAACTGAAGGAATTTCCAGACAAACTTCAAATTTTGCCTGCTTAAACAACTCTATATCCCAAACGTGTTCTGCAAATTTCAGCAAATTTCCCGTTTAAACCGACCGAGTTATCGTCGAATCTAGCAAAAACTCCCTGCCGGAACAGTTTTCGCACAAGCAGACGCCGCTTTCGGGAAACAATGCGTCTGACGTGGTCGTTATTTTGGAACTGAAGGAATTTCCAGACAAACTTCAAATTTTGCCTGCTTAAACAACTCTATATCCCAAACGTGTTCTGCAAATTTCAGCAATTTCCCGTTTAAACCGACCGAATTATCGTCGAATCTAGCAAAAAATCCCTGCCAGAACAGTTTTCGCACAAGCAGACGCCGCTTTCGGGAAACATTGCGTCTGAAGTGGTCGCTCTTTTGGAACTGAAGGAATTTCCAGACAAACTTCAAATTGTGCCTGCTTAAACAACTCTATAGCCTATCCCAAACGGATTCTGCGAATTTCAGCAATTTCCCGTTTAAACCGACCGAGTTATCGTCGAATCTAGCAAAAACTCCCTGCCGGAACAGTTTTCGCACAAGCAGACGCCGCTTTCGGCAAACAATGCGTCTGACGTGGTCGCTATTTTGGAACTGCAAATTTCAGCAAATTTCCCGTTTAAACCGACCGAGTTTCGTCGAATCTAGCAAAAACTCCCTGCCGGAACAGTTTTCGCACAAGCAGACGCCGCTTTCGGGAAACAATGCGTCTGAACTGGTCGCTATTTTGGAACTGAAGGAATTTCCAGACAAACTTCAAATTTTGCCTGCTTAAACAACTCTATATCCCAAACGTGTTCTGCAAATTTCAGCAAATTTCCCGTTTAAACCGACCGAGTTATCGTCGAATCTAGCAAAAACTCCCTGCCGGAACAGTTTTCGCACAAGCAGACGCCGCTTTCGGGAAACAATGCGTCTGACGTGGTCGTTATTTTGGAACTGAAGGAATTTCCAGACAAACTTCAAATTTTGCCTGCTTAAACAACTCTATATCCCAAACGTGTTCTGCAAATTTCAGCAATTTCCCGTTTAAACCGACCGAGTTATCGTCGAATCTAGCAAAAAATCCCTGCCAGAACAGTTTTCGCACAAGCAGACGCCGCTTTCGGGAAACATTGCGTCTGAAGTGGTCGCTATTTTGGAACTGAAGGAATTTCCAGACAAACTTCAAATTTTGCCTGCTTAAACAACTCTATATCCCAAACGTGTTCTGCAAATTTCAGCAATTTTCCGTTTAAACCGACCGAATTATCGTCGAATCTAGCAAAAACTCGCTGCCGGCACAGTTTTCGCACAAGCAGACGCCGCTTTAGGGAAACATTGCGTCTGAAGTGGTCGCTATTTTGGAACTGAAGGAATTTCCAGACAAACTTCAAATTTTGCCTGCTTAAACAACTCTATATCCCAAACGTGTTCTGCAAATTTCAGCAAATTTCCCGTTTAAACCGACCGAGTTATCGTCGAATCTAGCAAAAACTCCCTGCCGGAACAGTTTTCGCACAAGCAGACGCCGCTTTCGGGAAACAATGCGTCTGACGTGGTCGTTATTTTGGAACTGAAGGAATTTCCAGACAAACTTCAAATTTTGCCTGCTTAAACAACTCTATATCCCAAACGTGTTCTGCAAATTTCAGCAATTTCCCGTTTAAACCGACCGAGTTATCGTCGAATCTAGCAAAAACTCCCTGCCGGAACAGTTTTCGCACAAGCAGACGCCGCTTTCGGGAAACATTGCGTCTGAAGTGGTCGCTATTTTGGAACTGAAGGAATTTCCAGACAAACTTCAAATTTTGCCTGCTTAAACAACTCTATATCCCAAACGTGTTCTGCAAATTTCAGCAATTTTCTGTTTAAACCGACCGAATTATCGTCGAAACTAGCAAAAACTCCCTGCCGGCACAGTTTTCGCACAAGCAGACGCCGCTTTCGGTAAACATTGCGTCTGAAGTGGTCGCTATTTTGGAACTGAAGGAATTTCCAGACAAACTTCAAATTGTGCCTGCTTAAACAACTCTATATCCCAAACGTATTCTGCAAATTTCAGCAATTTCCCGTTTAAACCGACCGAGTTATCGTCGAATCTAGCAAAAACTCCGTGCCGGAACAGTTTTCGCACAAGCAGACGCCGCTTTCGGCAAACAATGCGTCTGACGTGGTCGCTATTTTGGAACTGCAAATTTCAGCAAATTTCCCGTTTAAACCGACCGAGTTTCGTCGAATCTAGCAAAAACTCCCTGCCGGAACAGTTTTCGCACAAGCAGACGCCGCTTTCGGGAAACAATGCGTCTGAACTGGTCGCTGTTTTGGAACTGAAGGAATTTCCAGACAAACTTCAAATTTTGCCTGCTTAAACAACTCTATATCCCAAACGTGTTCTGCAAATTTCAGCAAATTTCCCGTTTAAACCGACCGAGTTATCGTCGAATCTAGCAAAAACTCCCTGCCGGAACAGTTTTCGCACAAGCAGACGCCGCTTTCGGGAAACAATGCGTCTGACGTGGTCGTTATTTTGGAACTGAAGGAATTTCCAGACAAACTTCAAATTTTGCCTGCTTAAACAACTCTATATCCCAAACGTGTTCTGCAAATTTCAGCAATTTCCCGTTTAAACCGACCGAGTTATCGTCGAATCTAGCAAAAAATCCCTGCCAGAACAGTTTTCGCACAAGCAGACGCCGCTTTCGGGAAACATTGCGTCTGAAGTGGTCGCTATTTTGGAACTGAAGGAATTTCCAGACAAACTTCAAATTTTGCCTGCTTAAACAACTCTATATCCCAAACGTGTTCTGCAAATTTCAGCAATTTTCCGTTTAAACCGACCGAATTATCGTCGAATCTAGCAAAAACTCGCTGCCGGCACAGTTTTCGCACAAGCAGACGCCGCTTTAGGGAAACATTGCGTCTGAAGTGGTCGCTATTTTGGAACTGAAGAAATTTCCAGACAAACTTCAAATTTTGCCTGCTTAAACAACTCTATATCCCAAACGTGTTCTGCAAATTTCAGCAAATTTCCCGTTTAAACCGACCGAGTTATCGTCGAATCTAGCAAAAACTCCCTGCCGGAACAGTTTTCGCACAAGCAGACGCCGCTTTCGGGAAACAATGCGTCTGACGTGGTCGTTATTTTGGAACTGAAGGAATTTCCAGACAAACTTCAAATTTTGCCTGCTTAAACAACTCTATATCCCAAACGTGTTCTGCAAATTTCAGCAATTTCCCGTTTAAACCGACCGAGTTATCGTCGAATCTAGCAAAAACTCCCTGCCGGAACAGTTTTCGCACAAGCAGACGCCGCTTTCGGGAAACATTGCGTCTGAAGTGGTCGCTATTTTGGAACTGAAGGAATTTCCAGACAAACTTCAAATTTTGCCTGCTTAAACAACTCTATATCCCAAACGTGTTCTGCAAATTTCAGCAATTTTCCGTTTAAACCGACCGAATTATCGTCGAAACTAGCAAAAACTCCCTGCCGGCACAGTTTTCGCACAAGCAGACGCCGCTTTCGGTAAACATTGCGTCTGAAGTGGTCGCTATTTTGGAACTGAAGGAATTTCCAGACAAACTTCAAATTGTGCCTGCTTAAACAACTCTATAGCCTATCCCAAACGTATTCTGCAAATTTCAGCAATTTCCCGTTTAAACCGACCGAGTTATCGTCGAATCTAGCAAAAACTCCCTGCCGGAACAGTTTTCGCACAAGCAGACGCCGCTTTCGGGAAACAATGCGTCTGACGTGGTCGCTATTTTGGAACTGCAAATTTCAGCAAATTTCCCGTTTAAACCGACCGAGTTATCGTCGAATCTAGCAAAAACTCCCTGCCGGAACAGTTTTCGCACAAGCAGACGCCGCTTTCGGGAAACATTGCGTCTGAAGTGGTCGCTATTTTGGAACTGAAGGAATTTCCAGACAAACTTCAAATGTTGCCTGCTTAAACAACTCTATATCCCAAACGTGTTCTGCAAATTTCAGCAAATTTCCCGTTTAAACCGACCGAGTTATCGTCGAATCTAGCAAAAACTCCCTGCCGGAACAGTTTTCGCACAAGCAGACGCCGCTTTCGGGAAACAATGCGTCTGACGTGGTCGTTATTTTGGAACTGAAGGAATTTCCAGACAAACTTCAAATTTTGCCTGCTTAAACAACTCTATATCCCAAACGTGTTCTGCAAATTTCAGCAATTTCCCGTTTAAACCGACCGAATTATCGTCGAATCTAGCAAAAACTCCCTGCCGGCACAGTTTTCGCACAAGCAGACGCCGCTTTCGGGAAACATTGCGTCTGAAGTGGTCGCTCTTTTGGAACTGAAGGAATTTCCAGACAAACTTCAAATTGTGCCTGCTTAAACAACTCTATATCCCAAACGTATTCTGCAAATTTCAGCAATTTCCCGTTTAAACCGACCGAGTTATCGTCGAATCTAGCAAAAACTCCCTGCCGGAACAGTTTTCGCACAAGCAGACGCCGCTTTCGGCAAACAATGCGTCTGACGTGGTCGCTATTTTGGAACTGCAAATTTCAGCAAATTTCCCGTTTAAACCGACCGAGTTATCGTCGAATCTAGCAAAAACTCCCTGCCGGAACAGTTTTCGCACAAGCAGACGCCGCTTTCGGGAAACAATGCGTCTGAACTGGTCGCTATTTTGGAACTGAAGGAATTTCCAGACAAACTTCAAATTTTGCCTGCTTAAACAACTCTATATCCCAAACGTGTTCTGCAAATTTCAGCAAATTTCCCGTTTAAACCGACCGAGTTATCGTCGAATCTAGCAAAAACTCCCTGCCGGAACAGTTTTCGCACAAGCAGACGCCGCTTTCGGGAAACAATGCGTCTGACGTGGTCGTTATTTTGGAACTGAAGGAATTTCCAGACAAACTTCAAATTTTGCCTGCTTAAACAACTCTATATCCCAAACGTGTTCTGCAAATTTCAGCAATTTCCCGTTTAAACCGACCGAGTTATCGTCGAATCTAGCAAAAAATCCCTGCCAGAACAGTTTTCGCACAAGCAGACGCCGCTTTCGGGAAACATTGCGTCTGAAGTGGTCGCTATTTTGGAACTGAAGGAATTTCCAGACAAACTTCAAATTTTGCCTGCTTAAACAACTCTATATCCCAAACGTGTTCTGCAAATTTCAGCAATTTTCCGTTTAAACCGACCGAATTATCGTCGAATCTAGCAAAAACTCGCTGCCGGCACAGTTTTCGCACAAGCAGACGCCGCTTTAGGGAAACATTGCGTCTGAAGTGGTCGCTATTTTGGAACTGAAGGAATTTCCAGACAAACTTCAAATTGTGCCTGCTTAAACAACTCTATAGCCTATCCCAAACGTATTCTGCAAATTTCAGCAATTTCCCGTTTAAACCGACCGAGTTATCGTCGAATCTAGCAAAAACTCCCTGCCGGAACAGTTTTCGCACAAGCAGACGCCGCTTTCGGGAAACAATGCGTCTGACGTGGTCGCTATTTTGGAACTGCAAATTTCAGCAAATTTCCCGTTTAAACCGACCGAGTTATCGTCGAATCTAGCAAAAACTCCCTGCCGGAACAGTTTTCGCACAAGCAGACGCCGCTTTCGGGAAACAATGCGTCTGACGTGGTCGCTATTTTGGAACTGAAGGAATTTCCAGACAAACTTCAAATTTTGCCTGCTTAAACAACTCTATGTCCCAAACGTATTCTGCAAATTTCAGCAAATTTCCCGTTTAAACCGACCGAATTATCGTCGAATCTAGCAAAAACTCCCTGCCGGAACAGTTTTCGCACAAGCAGACGCCGCTTTCGGGAAACATTGCGTCTGAAGTGGTCGCTATTTTGAAACTGAAGGAATTTCCAGACAAACTTCAAATTGTACCTGCTTAAACAACTCTTTATCCCAAACGTGTTCTGCAAATTTCAGCAATTTTCCCGTTTAAACCGACCGAGTTATCGTCAAATCTAGCAAAAACTCCCTGCCGGAACAGTTTTCGCACAAGCAGACGCCGCTTTCGGGAAACATTGCGCCTGAAGTGGTCGCTATTTTGGAACTGAAGGAATTTCCAGACAAACTTCAAATTTTGCCTGCTTAAACAACTCTATGTCCCAAACGTGTTCTGCAAATTTCAGCAAATTTCCCGTTTAAACCGACCGAATTATCGTCGAATCTAGCAAAAACTCCCTGCCGGAACAGTTTTCGCACAAGCAGACGCCGCTTTCGGGAAACATTGCGTCTGAAGTGGTCGCTATTTTGGAACTGAAGGAATTTCCAGACAAACTTCAAATTGTACCTGCTTAAACAACTCTTTATCCCAAACGTGTTCTGCAAATTTCAGCAATTTTCCCGTTTAAACCGACCGAGTTATCGTCGAATCTAGCAAAAACTCCCTGCCGGAACAGTTTTCGCACAAGCAGACGCCGCTTTCGGGAAACATTGCGCCTGAAGTGGTCGCTATTTTCGAACTGAAGGAATTTCCAGACAAACTTCAAATTTTGCCTGCTTAAACAACTCTATATCCCAAACGTGTTCTGCAAATTTCAGCATTTTCCCGTTTAAACCGACCGAATTATCGTCGAATCTAGCAAAAACTCCCTGCCGGCACAGTTTTCGCACAAGCAGACGCCGCTTTCGGGAAACATTGCGTCTGAAGTGGTCGCTATTTTGGAACTGAAGGAATTTCCAGACAAACTTCAAATTGTGCCTGCTTAAACAACTCTATATCCCAAACGTGTTCTGCAAATTTCAGCAAATTTCCCGTTTAAACCGACCGAATTATCGTCGAATCTAGCAAAAACTCCCTGCCGGAACAGTTTTCGCACAAGCAGACGCCGCTTTCGGGAAACATTGCGTCTGAAGTGGTCGCTATTTTGGAACTGAAGGAATTTCCAGACAAACTTCAAATTTTGCCTGCTTAAACAACTCTATATCCCAAACGTGTTCTGCAAATTTCAGCATTTTCCCGTTTAAACCAACCGAATTATCGTCGAATCTAGCAAAAACTCCCTGCCGGCACAGTTTTCGCACAAGCAGACGCCGCTTTCGGGAAACATTGCGTCTGAAGTGGTCGCTATTTTGGAACTAAAGGAATTTCCAGACAAACTTCAAATTGTGCCTGCTTAAACAACTCTATATCCCAAACGTATTCGGCAAATTTCAGCAATTTTCCCGTTTAAACCGACCGAGTTATCGTCGAATCTAGCAAAAACTCCCTGCCGGAACAGTTTTCGCACAAGCAGACGCCGCTTTCGGGAAACATTGCGCCTGAAGTGGTCGCTATTTTGGAACTGAAGGAATTTCCAGACAAACTTCAAATTTTGCCTGCTTAAACAACTCTATATCCCAAACGTGTTCTGCAAATTTCAGCATTTTCCCGTTTAAACCAACCGAATTATCGTCGAATCTAGCAAAAACTCCCTGCCGGCACAGTTTTCGCACAAGCAGACGCCGCTTTCGGGAAACATTGCGTCTGAAGTGGTCGCTATTTTGGAACTGAAGGAATTTCCAGACAAACTTCAAATTGTGCCTGCTTAAACAACTCTATATCCCAAACGTATTCTGCAAATTTCAGCAATTTCCCGTTTAAACCGACCGAGTTATCGTCGAATCTAGCAAAAACTCCCTGCCGGAACAGTTTTCGCACAAGCAGACGCCGCTTTCCGGAAACATTGCGTCTGAAGTGGTCGCTATTTTGGAACTGAAGGAATTTCCAGACAAACTTCAAATTTTGCCTGCTTAAACAACTCTATATCCCAAACGTGTTCTGCAAATTTCAGCAAATGTCCCGTTTAAACCGACCGAGTTATCGTCGAATCTAGCAAAAACTCCCTGCCGGAACAGTTTTCGCACAAGCAGACGCCGCTTTCGGGAAACAATGCGTCTGACGTGGTCGTTATTTTGGAACTGAAGGAATTTCCAGACAAACTTCAAATTTTGCCTGCTTAAACAACTCTATATCCCAAACGTGTTCTGCAAATTTCAGCAATTTCCCGTTTAAACCGACCGAGTTATCGTCGAATCTAGCAAAAACTCCCTGCCGGAACAGTTTTCGCACAAGCAGACGCCGCTTTCGGGAAACATTGCGTCTGAAGTGGTCGCTATTTTGGAACTGAAGGAATTTCCAGACAAACTTCAAATTTTGCCTGCTTAAACAACTCTATATCCCAAACGTGTTCTGCAAATTTCAGCAATTTCCCGTTTAAACCGACCGAATTATCGTCGAATCTAGCAAAAACTCCCTGCCGGCACAGTTTTCGCACAAGCAGACGCCGCTTTCGGGAAACATTGCGTCTGAAGTGGTCGCTCTTTTGGAACTGAAGGAATTTCCAGACAAACTTCAAATTGTGCCTGCTTAAACAACTCTATATCCCAAACGTATTCTGCAAATTTCAGCAATTTCCCGTTTAAACCGACCGAGTTATCGTCCAATCTAGCAAAAACTCCCTGCCGGAACAGTTTTCGCACAAGCAGACGCCGCTTTCGGCAAACAATGCGTCTGACGTGGTCGCTATTTTGGAACTGCAAATTTCAGCAAATTTCCCATTTAAACCGACCGAGTTATCGTCGAATCTAGCAAAAACTCCCTGCCGGAACAGTTTTCGCACAAGCAGACGCCGCTTTCGGGAAACATTGCGTCTGAAGTGGTCGCTATTTTGGAACTGAAGGAATTTCCAGACAAACTTCATATTTTTCCTGCTTAAACAACTCTATATCCCAAAGGTATTCTGCAAATTTCAGCAATTTCCCGTTTAAACCGACCGAGTTATCGTCGAATCTAGCAAAAACTCCCTGCCGGAACAGTTTTCGCACAAGCAGACGCCGCTTTCCGGAAACATTGCGTCTGAAGTGGTCGCTATTTTGGAACTGAAGGAATTTCCAGACAAACTTCAAATTTTGCCTGCTTAAACAACTCTATATCCCAAACGTGTGCTGCAAATTTCAGCAAATTTCCCGTTTAAACCGACCGAATTATCGTCGAATCTAGCAAAAACTCCCTGCCGGCACAGTTTTCGCACAAGCAGACGCCGCTTTCGGGAAACAATGCGTCTGACGTGGTCGTTATTTTGGAACTGAAGGAATTTCCAGACAAACTTCAAATTTTGCCTGCTTAAACAACTCTATATCCCAAACGTATTCTGCAAATTTCAGCAATTTCCCGTTTAAACCGACCGAGTTATCGTCGAATCTAGCAAAAACTCCCTGCCGGAACAGTTTTCGCACAAGCAGACGCCGCTTTCGGGAAACAATGCGTCTGAAGTGGTCGTTATTTTGGAACTGAAGGAATTTCCAGACAAACTTCAAATTTTGCCTGCTTAAACAACTCTATATCCCAAAGGTGTTCTGCAAATTTCAGCAATTTCCCGTTTAAACCGACCGAGTTATCGTCGAATCTAGCAAAAACTCCCTGCCGGAACAGTTTTCGCACAAGCAGACGCCGCTTTCGGGAAACATTGCGTCTGAAGTGGTCGCTATTTTGGAACTGAAGGAATTTCCAGACAAACTTCAAATTTTGCCTGCTTAAACAACTCTATATCCCAAACGTGTTCTGCAAATTTCAGCAATTTCCCGTTTAAACCGACCGAATTATCGTCGAATCTAGCAAAAACTCCCTGCCGGCACAGTTTTCGCACAAGCAGACGCCGCTTTCGGGAAACATTGCGTCTGAAGTGATCGCTATTTTGGAACTGAAGGAATTTCCAGACAAACTTCAAATTGTGCCTGCTTAAACAACTCTATATCCCAAACGTATTCTGCAAATTTCAGCAATTTCCCGTTTAAACCGACCGAGTTATCGTCGAATCTAGCAAAAACTCCCTGCCGGAACAGTTTTCGCACAAGCAGACGCCGCTTTCGGGAAACAATGCGTCTGACGTGGTCGTTATTTTGGAACTGCAAATTTCAGCAAATTTCCCGTTTAAACCGACCGAGTTATCGTCGAATCTAGCAAAAACTCCCTGCCGGAACAGTTTTCGCACAAGCAGACGCCGCTTTCGGGAAACAATGCGTCTGAAGTGGTCGTTATTTTGGAACTGAAGGAATTTCCAGACAAACTTCAAATTTTGCCTGCTTAAACAACTCTATATCCCAAAGGTGTTCTGCAAATTTCAGCAATTTCCCGTTTAAACCGACCGAGTTATCGTCGAATCTAGCAAAAACTCCCTGCCGGAACAGTTTTCGCACAAGCAGACGCCGCTTTCGGGAAACATTGCGTCTGAAGTGGTCGCTATTTTGGAACTGAAGGAATTTCCAGACAAACTTCAAATTTTGCCTGCTTAAACAACTCTATATCCCAAACGTGTTCTGCAAATTTCAGCAATTTCCCGTTTAAACCGACCGAATTATCGTCGAATCTAGCAAAAAATCCGTGCCGGCACATTTTTCGCACAAGCAGACGCCGCTTTCGGGAAACATTGCGTCTGAAGTGTTCGCTATTTTGGAACTGAAGGAATTTCCAGACAAACTTCAAATTGTGCCTGCTTAAACAACTCTATATCCCAAACGTATTCTGCAAATTTCAGCAATTTCCCGTTTAAACCGACCGAGTTATCGTCGAATCTAGCAAAAACTCCCTGCCGGAACAGTTTTCGCACAAGCAGACGCCGCTTTCGGGAAACAATGCGTCTGACGTGGTCGTTATTTTGGAACTGAAGGAATTTCCAGACAAACTTCAAATTTTGCCTGCTTAAACAACTTTATATCCCAAACGTGTTCTGCAAATTTCAGCAATTTCCCGTTTAAACCGACCGAGTTATCGTCGAATCTAGCAAAAACTCCCTGCCGGAACAGTTTTCGCACAAGCAGACGCCGCTTTCGGGAAACATTGCGTCTGAAGTGGTCGCTATTTTGGAACTGAAGGAATTTCCAGACAAACTTCAAATTTTGCCTGCTTAAACAACTCTATATCGCAAACGTGTTCTGCAAATTTCAGCAATTTCCCGTTTAAACCGACCGAGTTATCGTCGAATCTAGCAAAAAATCCCTGCCGGAACAGTTTTCGCACAAGCAGACGCCGCTTTCGGGAAACATTGCGTCTGAAGTGGTGCCAACGCCCTCCTTCCACGCACTGCATGCTGCTCATAGCTGCTTTCATACCTATTCAAATAACGCGCTCGGGCTTGACCCAACGAAAATACATTGGTTTTCTGTTTTACGATCAGATGACATTGAGGTTGCCTGAAGTAAATTTAAGACTATAGTTTTTTTTAATGTTCAGTTCAATAGCTCCCTTAACGGAAACAAGGTTGAAATAAAGAACAGAACCTTGGATGGATGATGATATATTGACCAGTATTCGTGAAAGAAACAGGATGTTTTCGGAATTCCAAAAATTTCGAGATGCCGGTAAACTTTCCGAGTTAGAAAGGCAAGGACTCAAACCCGGAAGCTTATTGAAAACGCAAACACTTCCTTCATAAGGAATAAACTTGAAGAAGAAATATCATCTCCAAGAAAACTTTGGCACACACTTAAAGGACTTGGATCGTCTAGCAGATCCAAATCGTCCTCTACAGGGTGTCCAAGAAAAAAAACAGTTAGAAAAATCGTGATTGTGGGAAAACCAAATATCACAACCATGTAAAATTGGTTTTGCTTGATGTGCCGGAGCATAAGCTTCATTTTCATACCAATTTCATGTTGGTACAGTTCCGGATGGCTGCACAATTATTGTTTGACTGAGGTGAGGTAAAAAGACAATTGCCTCATGTTTCAATCCATGAATAATGAACAACACAACCAGCTTGGTTTCAGACTCGTTTAATAACAAAAACATGTGTGCTTAAAGAAACACAGATAATTTCGGTGACGGCCACTTCGCCCATTATTTAAGTTCAGGCTGGTATACCTTCTATATGATACTTTTGATAATTCTTGAGAATGTACTTTTTGAAGGGACACGGCGACCAGGGTAACGAAGGGCAAAAGCATTTCTGACTGCTGCAAGGCTTCCAAGTCGTGCATATTCAGTCACCACAATTAAATGACCTTTGCTGATGAGTTAACTGCACCATGTTGTGAAATGACCAACAGAGAGCCCATGGCAAATTTTGTATGCCTGTGCTTATGTAATCAGTCAAAAAGCCCATTCTGCAGAGGATTATGCAATGAAATTCACAATCAGAAAACATGCGGCAATTGTCTTTTTACCTCACCTTAGTCAAACAATAATAATTGTGCAGCCATCCGGAACTGTACCAACATATGAAATTGATATGAAAATGAAGCTTATGCTCTGGCACATCTAGCAAAACCAATTTTACATGGTTGTGATATTTGGTTTCCCCACAATCACGATTTTCCTAACTGTTCCGTTTTTTTCTGGGACACCCTGTAGTTGCACATGTTTAAACAGCTAGAATCCCCCATCCACATTCTTTTTGTTTTCCTGTTTATCATGGAGGTTTATGTTTCTACAACGCGATTACAACGTGTTTTCCGCCAAAAACCGACAGTATTTGTTTAAAACGCAATTCAGTTCCGACCCACCTCACCCGGAATTCTGAAACGCTCGAGGTCACTTGGTTTGTTTACAAACAGGGGCGATACGTCATCCTGAGAAACACACAAAACGGCCTGTGCCTTATTGAATGAAAAATATACGAAGTGGCTCACAATGAAGTCGAGTCTTTTGAAGGAAACACTGGTGCATTGCGACCGGTGTTTGTCACGGAACGAACAGCGGTCCGTGTACAGCTAGCAGTGGGAATGGTGCATGCCTGCATGCGGGGCCGCGCCGTAGTTCCCACGTGTTTGAAATTGGCACACGGTATATGCACATCGGCCGGTACAAGTTAGAATGAGTGACTCATTTTTCTCTCTCTTCGTAATAAAAAAGAATCTTAGCTTCTGCTCTTTTGTTTCATGATGTCTGGTAAAACATACAACCACGCAACTACTGGGCATATCTCTGGCTTTTTGGACTAAAACAATTCTTCAAAAAACACCATCTAACAGAGACGGTTTTCCAAGTTTTGTGCGTGTAAACGTATGGAGCTGACAATCGTGTTGACTTTTCTTTCTCAGGATTGCGTCACGGGGTCACGCGCATATCATGAATACCTAATGAGCGTTTCAGAAATCGCGAAAATCTCATTTTCGAAGAGCGCACTTTTGCTTGCAATTTATCCACTTAGAACCGACAATTAAAAAATAATAAAAATCCACGTCGGCAAGAGGGATGTTTTGACTATCGAAAAAAGCCTAAATGCTGGATTTTCGTCTAGGGGGATTCTTCCTCTTTAAATGTTCTACCACAAACGGATTAGTGCGGATAAAATGTATGAAGTATTTCAACACCAATTGCTGGTGTTAATTTACAGCATGCATGGGTGTTGTATTACAGCATGCATATATACCGGGAAAGAATCAATTCCACGGCAATAAAAGAACTGTCAGGTTCCCGTCATTCCACGGCACGGTCCTGTATAAGAACAGTATCAGCAACCCGTCATTCTACTACACTGTAAAAAAAATAAAATAAAATACAAATACAAATACAAATTAACACCCTTAAATGTTAAATTTAGGGTTTTTTGATACTGTTTTTGATACTGTGTTGTAGAATGACGGGTTGCCGAGGCTGTTACAGCGCAGAAAACGCCTTTCTGCCTTTAAAATCTTTGTAATATGTTTAGGCCGGAATTGAAGCGACAAACCGCTATATATAGTGCACAATTCGTCATGTTCACTAAATTTACTTAATTCCAACCAAATTCTCCATGGTGACAAAGGAAGTAGGCGGGTAGCGGAGTGGAGCCCTACACTGACCTCTTATAGGTTGGTATAAGGACCGCTAAAAAGTACCTCAAACAAAGGATAAGTAAGGACGTTGCAATGATTCAAAAAATTGACAGAACGTTTTACAATGACAAATTAAAGTCTTCAAAAAGTCACATCCATATACATTGTCAAGAGTCTCCCTAATTGTTCTCAATAAAGTAGGCCTACTACAATTAATTAATTTCCAAAACATATTGATTTTAATTAACCTTCTCCATTTTGAGCAAAATCAACAAAACATTATGCAAAGTTCCACGACGCAATTAGAGCGACGGATCAAACGCCGGGACGCATCTCTGCAGTATTCATACGCGCTGTCCAGTACACTATCCACACAAACTTTACTACGGCGTTTCTCTCGCCAAGTAATGCCATTTACGCAGGAATATTACTGCAGCTTTTAGGTGGATTTCAGGCTGACCAGTGTACTTTATACATAAATCTTACTGCAACGTTCGAGGTGGATTTCAGGCTGACCAATGTACTTTATACAGAAATCTTACTGCAGCGTTGGACTCCCCGATTGCGAGTCAATGACCCAAACCACACGCACTTTGAATCGTGAATATTGTCGCGCAATCAGGTTTCTCAAGTCAGTATAGGCCTATCGGTCGAAACCAAAATACACTACTCAAAAGAATTAAAGGAACAAGAGAACATAATGTTTTTGTCATGGTCTATATGGGCTACCGTTAGAACAAGAGCATTAAAGTTATGTGAAAATCATTCAGGTGTTGTCAATTGATTCTCAAACAATACTCAACAATGTATGGCGAAATTTATTGATGTGGTAGCCTGTTAACATGACTAGAACATGAATGAACAAAAATATGGACATAATCATCTGGCAGGTTATCATGACTATCCGTACATTGTCCACGTTTTGGCAAAGTAAACGTTAATTAATCATTGTCTAGTAACTGGTATGACCTCCACGTGCTTGTATGCACTCCTGACAGCGTCGAGGCATGCTTAAAATTAACTGTCTTATATAGAGTCATGAGGAATGTTCTCCCACTCTTCAACCAAGGCCTCTCTGAGTGTCTACACAGAGTCTGGAGCATGTTCTCGACCTGCAACACGTCTGCCAAGTATGTCCCATTCATGCTCTATAGGGTTTAGGTCAGGAGATCTTGCCGGCCAGGGCATCGTGCTGATTCCCTCATTCTCAAGAAAGTTCATGGACACTCGTGAGTGTGTGCACGAGCGTTATCTTGCACCAGGATGAAATTTTCACCTACGGCAGCAGCATATGGCCTCACAACAGGTTCCAGTATCTTATCTCGATACCTCAAACCTGTTAGTGCACCACCAGCTACCATGGCGAGGTCCGTACGCCCCTCCAGGGAGATACCCGCCCACACCAAAAATGGTCAAATTCGACAATGTTGCAGTTGAAATATCGTTCCCCCGACCGTCTCCAAAGCCTTACACGTCTATCATTGGTTGAAACAGTGAACCTGCTTTCATTTGAGAACAGTACTGGTGCCCACTGGTCCATCTGCCAAAATTGATGGTTTCTAGCAAAGTCCAGCCGGGCTCTGCGGTGATACTACGGACAAAATGGGGCATGTGGCTGGTCGTCTGGCTCTCATACCATCTTCATGCAGACGATTCCTGACTGTTTGATTGGAAACACGGACATCAGTTGCCCTGTGGAAGCTTGTGGCTAAGGATCTTGCAGTAGATCGTCGATTTCGACGTGCCAGGATCCTCAGGTATCGGTCCTGGGGAGGGGTAGTCACAAGTCTGCGACCTTGTCCTGGCCTCCTGGTGTACAGACCATCTTCCTGAAAACGTCTCCACAACCGGTTGATGACACTTACGGACACATCAAAATGTACAGCCACCGCACGCTGTGTATTGCCAAATTCAAGGAGCTGGACAGCTCTAGCAACCTCAGCTTCAGTTAACTGACGGCGAACACCAGTACTCAGTCCCAGCAGACAGACAACAAACAGAATTGGAAGAACCTTCATTTTGTTGCAAGTGATAACAACTAGTGATGACAAGTGTACCAATACCAACACCTTATACATGGTAAAAGAACACGCCTGTGGACACCCCCGTGTCCACGTGTTAGAAGACACGTATGATTTCACCAACGTTGTTGAGTATTGTTTGAGAATCAATTGACAACACCTGAATGATTTTCACATAACTTTAATTCCTCTTGTTCTAACGGTAGCCCATATAGACCATGACAAAAACATTATGTTCTCTTGTTCCTTTAATTCTTTTGAGTAGTGTATATACTGCACATACAATCGGCTATCGATCTAGCCTTTTGACAAGGCCTCGTGAATTTGGGCGATTTGGTGACTTGAGTAGAGTCTATACACGCCGAGTGTCTCATTCACTTGGCCTTTTCCGAACTGCCAGGCAATTTTTATGTTTTTTCTTTATAATTGCTACCGAAATCGGTAGCAGAAATCAGCCAGTCACGTGCAGGTCACCCTATTCAAACTACGTCGTGAGCTCCTACAAACAAGGGAGGTTAAGCTTACGCTTTTGAATTCACTGGGTAAATTAAACAGCAAATTAATCAAATCAAATTTAAATTATATTCATTGGATGTAATAAACAATTTGTCAAATTTAAACGCATTTACCTGGAGCTCAATGGGGTATTTTCGAAGTAAATGTAAGTGCCTTATACCTACATTGATAATGAACGAGTCCACAACGCCGGAGGCGATGTGATTGGTCGGTAGGAACGTAGGTGACTTGCATCACAATGAATAATGTAGCAGTTTCCAGTTCGGAAAATGCGTTATTGCAAAACAGAAGGCACAACGTTTGCGCAGCCTTGGTATACTCCGCTCAAGACGCCCAATCGTCTCACATTTTAATTACCAAACAATATAACCCCAAAGCCATGAGGCCTTGCCAAAAGGCTATCGATCGTGCACGGTAAAATGTAGCCTTTAGTCAAGATGCCGTGGCGAGGTTTGTTTTGTGCACGGTTTTGCTAGCGCTTGAGGAAAGACTAACATTCATACTGCAGACTGTTCGCCACGAACGCCTTTACCAAAGCGTATTTGTGACCTTCGTGCTGAATAATTCAACAGCAACGGAGGTGGTGAATTATTCATAAATTGTAGCCAACCAGCGGCGGGGAGCTTCTGGAATCATCCGTATAAATATAGGTAGCATTCACGAAAAAAGCGAAAGTTATTATTCGTACCAGGAAAACAAAATACAAGAAACATGATTAGTCAAAGTTCTATAGAGTAACTCCACATAAATTTATTAACCATTTTTAAAGTTATAAACTCGCTAAACAATGCTTTTCGTGTGGCAAACAAAACACCGCGCGTAGGCCTAGTACGCAAAACGGGACAAGTCGTCCCCGAGTCAACTCGTTCCCCTCAATTAACACCTAGGTCAAGTCATCCCCAGGTCAAGTCATCCCCAGGTCAAGTCATCCCCAGGTCAAGTCATCCCCAGGTCAAGTCGTCCCCGAGACAAGTCGTCCCTGGCTCAAGTCGTCCCCGAGACAAGTCGTCCTTGTACCCCGTGTACAAAACCTATAGCCCATATGACAATTAATTTGAACAAAATCTGAATTTTCTCCTTGGTTTTTCTCAAGTTGCAAAACTACCATATTTTGTATAATTTGGAAGCAAACATTTCAAGATATGTACAAGCACAAATTTCACTGTTCAATTTTGCTGAGATTACCTGCAACTTTTTTTACGATTGTCGCAAAGTGGGAGGGTTACGTAAAACACAGCTTTTTGAAGATTGACATGGAGTATCGTAAGTGGTCGTGGCTTGTCGCAGATGTTGTTGATTTGTACTGTCATCGTAACTAAATCTTAAGGAATCGTAATGAATCGCACAATGCGTAATCATGATCGCAGACATTTGTATGTTTCTGAACAAGTCGCAGATGTCGTAGATTCGCACTGTCATCGTAAGGAATCGTAATGAATCGCAGACATTTGTATACTGAAAATGCATATATCGTTACAATACGATAAGCGCTAAGCGTTACAATTTTCTAAGATTTGTAACAAAATGATCGACTGTCTGAACAACACGTCACAGTAGATTTGTACTGCGTCATCGTAAGAAATCATAACAAATATTAAGGAATCGTAACAAATAGTAAGAAATCGTAATGAATCGCACAATGTGTGATCATGTTCGCAGACATTCGTATGTATCACAAGTCGCAGATGTCGTAGATTCGTACTGTCATTGTAAGGAATCGTAAGGAATCGCAGACATTCGTATACTGAAAATGCATTTATCTTTACAATACGATAAGCGCTAAGTGTTAAAATTTTCTAAGATTTGTAACAAAATGACTGTCTGTGAACAACCCGCAGATGTCGTAACAGTAGATTTGTACTGCGTCATCGTAAGGAATCATAACAAATAGTAAGGAATCGTAATGAATCGCACAATGTGTGATCATGATCGCAGACATTCGTATGTGTCTGAACAAGTCACAGATGCTGTCGTAGATTTGTACTGTCATCGTAAGGAATCGTAAAGAATCGCAGACATTTGTATGTATTTATAATAAATCCATATCACAACAATACAATAAGCGCTATAAGCATTACGATTTTCTAAGATTTGTTACAGTGCAATCGTAGCTTGTCGTAGAGTTTCGTAAGCTGTGGCTTTTCATGGACATTTGAACAGGATCAACAAATTTCCTGATCGTACCGTGTCATCTCTTAAGGAACTGTTAAATTGGGAGATCACTGAGAAAAATAAAGGGAAAAATTTGTATGTTTTCGGAATAAATTGCACATTGTAACCTAGCCCTACAAATAGGGCCAAATTGACGATTCCGTAAGCGTTACTGTTATTTTATGAAACACTAGACTCTCAGGATTACAATGGTGTATGTGAAAGTGCTCGGTCCGATGTGCTTCGGACGGTATTTCTAGTAGAACTTTGTCAGATTTGAGCAGTTTGAGACTCGGTATTGTCGTACGACCTCAAGTAGGGCTGTAATGGCGACAGTGTAAAAAGTCAGATTTCAAAAGTGAGCTATTTACAGCCCTATTTGTAGGGCTAATTGTAACCATATCGTAAGCGTTAGAATTTGCAAATTAAAAGATATGTCGTGAAGTGGCTGAGAATCCTTACGACACGTACAATACTTCCTACTTTTGCACGTGTCGCAGTCGCAACAAATTGTGGCAAATCATGCAGTGGGTGACCAAAAACTGTACAAAAGTCTGTGACAACCTGCGAGACACTACGAAATTGTACCTGTATCATATCTTAAGATAATTGCGACTAGTCGTAAGAAAATATTGCACAGCGGAATACCGGCTTAGCTCCCACTGTGCGATTTGGCTTTGAAATTCCCAAAATGTATGATTCATAAAGATCACCAGAGCCAGCTAGTACAATTGTCACACAGTAGTGGCAGTGTTTTTCGTAAGTAATCGTAACTTAAGAGTTGTCGTAAGTAATTGTCGTGGCTTGTCGCAGGTTGACAGACATTTGAACTTGTTTATCGTAACAACTAAGGAACTGTTTATTCAGGGCATATATAAATTTAAATATCACTAATAAATCCTTTTAAATATGACATGATAAATGCTCCAGAGAGTTTAAATTGGGTGACAACGAAGCAATTTTAGCAGTAAGAAAATTTTCTTTTGCAGTAAGATTTTGTTGAAAACAATTTTTATGCCATGCTTCATTGCCTTAGTACATGAGTGTACATGAGTGTCTTCAAGCTATGGATCACGGGAGAATGACTGGAACAGTTTTCCTAGATTTCAGTAAGGCATTTGACTGCGTTGACCACAAAATTCTTTTAGAAAAATTAGAAAAGCTGAACATGTCGATTTCGGTAATAAACTGGTTTAAGTCCTATCTCAGTGATCGCAGTCAAACCGTTAATATTAGTAAACATATATCAAAATCCTTGCCTATAAGTGTCGGTGTACCACAAGGATCAATTATGGGCCCATTATTGTTTCTTGTATATACATATGACCTGCCTCTTTATGTATCCGATAAGCTATATATGTATGCCGATGACTCTACACTAACTTGCAGTTCCGAAAGCATTGTCGAAATTGAAACTAGCCTTAACAAGTCATTAGACATGATTCATCTGTGGTCCGTTGGAAACATTGGACAAATTTCGGACAACGTTCTGAGCGGTCATACTAAAAAGCGTCAACACAGCGTCAACACACTCCAAAGCGTCAACACAGCGTCAACACAGCGTCAACACATCCAAAATGCATTAAAATTGACAAAAGCAGTATGTAACCCATACAGTATGGACAGAAACAAGATTTGTGCTTAAAATCAATAGGTTAAACGTCTGAAAATCGCGATTTTCAGTTCAAGAAAATTGGCTCTCCGTGCCGCTCCGAAATCGGCTGCCGAACACCCGCCATGTTGCCTCAGTGGCAGCGCGGACCATACCATTATTCTAAAGGGTGATAGCGTTGTACAATAAACCAACAGAGAGGGACGCGGCCGGGGTCGCCAGTGTTAAAAATATCTTTATAGTTTTATTAGACGGGGTGTATAGCCTCATAAGTTAAAATTCTTTGGAAGAATAGCAGCCATATCACTTCAGGGCAAGAGAAAGGCTCGCAGCAAGTGGCCTTGTGGTATCTGTGGCAAGGAATGTCGCACCAATGCTATCCAATGTGGGACATGCATTTCCTGGTTCCACCGCCGCTGTGAAAAGCTCACTCCTGACCAACTGTCTTCTTTTGGAGATGTCACCCTCGACTACACATGCCGTGGATGCAGTAAGTCCTTCGGCTTGATTAGTGCAGAACTGTCTTTGGAAAGACTGTCCAAGAACTCATCCAGTTTCAAGAATCTGGTGGCAGCCGTAGACCGTGAAACCATCCTGATGCGTGAGGTCCCGTACCTTTCCGACATGGCTGCTAGGTTTGTGAAAATGAATGCAACCTTGGTTCCTGACAAACCCTCCATGCAACTTTTGAAGTCCAGTGGAGGGTGTGGTGGACGCATTCCTGTGTCAACCTCTGGTGATGGCAACTGCCTCTTCAATGCCATTTCTATCGCCATCAAGGGGAATGAATCTCTGTCTGCTGAGATCCGCCTTCGCACATGTTTGGAGATGGTGGGTGGCAGAAAAGTACACTGCAATGCATGCCAATACCGGCATCAGACTAGTGAGCCCTAACTATAAAGAAGCCTGCCAGAGCTGTTCACGAAATAGTGTCTATTCCTCTGCTTGGACCATGCAGGCTGCTTCATCGGTCATTGGAGCTCCCATCATTAGTGTGTATCCTCCTGTTAATGGAATGATGGATTTGTGTGTACGTATTATCAATACTACTGGATTGTCAAGAAACACAACCAAACAGAGTAAGAAGTCCTGTAAATCGGATGACTGACAACTGTCTATATTTCTCAGTTTTCTGTTAAAGCTGAAATAGCTGAGACTGATCAAGTGTTTAACATGTACTTCGTGGGGAGCGTAGACACTTGTACTTTTACTGGTTAGCGTAAATACGTTGTTACTTGGTAGACATTCGATCTGAAACAAACAATAAATGAAAGTCCTTCCTTAATTAAATATGATGTAGCTTGCAGGTAAATATCTGTTTACCTAAATAAACCAATTAATAAATGTCATGAAAAGTCTGTCTGCTGACTTTACTTAATGTGTCTGTGTCCATTCATTAACTAAACTGGTTATATAATTTGTATAAACAATGATGGGTAGTAATCTGGGCAGTTCTTATACAAAGGAAAACTTAATTGAACTTTATCTGCATGTTACTTAAACTATACGGGTACATGTACACTGTACATGTTGAATTACATGTGAATCTCATGTCAAGTTTAGCACAAATCTTAACTGCTTTCGTTTCCTCAAATTTCACGTAAATAACCAAAGATTGAGACACTTACTTCTATAACAGGACTCTTTGCATTCTTCTGGTAATAAACACTGGTTAAACAAATGTCAGGAAACCTTCAAAACGGTATAAATTCAGTCTAAACTTTCGGAACTTTGCAGTGATCAAACGTGACAGACTATGTGAACGAACTTTTAACTAGTTATGATTTAACATGAGAGGGCGCTATACAGTCTCTCCAGTAAGTTAGGTTTTCTGGGCGCTCGCGGGAACAACTACATTCACTCCTCTTACCACACGCACCACTGTTCCTCTGTATATAATGTGGACATCCACCAGTCATGCTTCAGAGGGGACTTGGACCCCAAACCACTTTGTGCCACTTCTCCGCAACTCCGGAGACACACAGCCGCCTCCAAGCCAATCATCGGGCAGAAAGACATATGCTCAATGTGTTGCATCGCCTCCAATCCACCAAGCAGCCTCAATCCCAACTCGCCAGACTCGAATCGCCTCCCCTCCTCCGCCTTCCGCTGATTCACCCCCTTCACCTGCAGCTCTTGAGGCTGACTCATCACCCGAGCGAGTCTGCACACCGCCCCCGCCAAGCCGTTATGCATCCTCAATCCCAACTCGACAGACTCGAATCGCCTCCCCTCCTCCGCCTTCTCCACCGACGTGCCACTTGCCTCTGAGAGCATTTGCCTCGGACATCATTACAACGTCATCAACTTGGATGTTGCGAACTTCAGAGCGCCATTTTTTGCGAGGCACTAAGCTTGGGAAGACGTCCCTATGCCAACGTCTCCAGAACGAATCCACTATCCGCTGGACAAACTCCACTCGTCTTCTGGGGTCTTTGGTTTCCTGGAATGGCCCTTGAGTTACCTCTGTTGATGACCTTCCCAGAAGGATGTCGTTAGGGCACAAGTACTTCCCATCATCAGGGTCATTCGGGATCCGTCCAATCGGTCTCTGGTTGACGAGATTTGCTACTTCTTGTAGTGCGGTATACAGTTCGAATGGCGTGAGAACCTGAGCTCCTATGGCTTGCTTTAAGGCGGACTTGCAAGTCTTCACTAGTGCTTCAGCGCAACCGTTCTGATGTGGTGCACTTGGGGTCACAAAGATCCATTCCATCTGTCGATCGGCACAGAATTGACGAAGTGTATTCTTGTCCCATCCTCTTATCATTTCCCTTAGCTCTCTTTCTGCTCCTATGAACTGTGTTCCGTTGTCGCTTATTAACTTTGACGGGAGACCTCGAACCGCAAAGAACCTTCGCAGCACCTGTAGAAACTCCATCGTACTGCAATCTACGGCTAGCTCAAGGTGTACCGCTCGGGTATTTAAGCAGGTAAATATCACTCCATAATGTTTAGTAGTCTTGTTACGTCCCACTTTAACGAGATAGGGCCCGAAGTAATCACACGCAGTGTAGTGAAACGGTGGTGAAAATGGTGCAAGTCGGTAAGAAGGTAAGTTACCCATGAGTTGTGTCTCGGTCTTATGTTCAGTTTTCCGGCATGGAACGCAACGGTACTTCACTTTCTTGGCAAGCTTGTGAGCCTTCAGTATCCAGTACTTGTTTCTGATCCTGGCGACTGTGGTTGCAATTCCAGAGTGTCCTACTTCGTGCTTTTGTCGGGTAATTATCAGTGACATGTGGTGGTCATACGGTAACAGCGCTGGATGCTTTGTAGGATACGACACCAAGGACTTGTCAACTCTGCCACCAACCCTTATCAACTCATCTCCATCTATGTATGGCGTCAAAGTCTTGAACTCTCCATTGCTGAGACGCTTGTGCAAACTCTGTTGGGCTTGACGAATCCAGTAATTCTCTGCATCTGTTAGCTCCTGTGACGAAAGAGGACCGCTTCTACGTTTTTCCTGATTATCTTTTCTGAGTCGGGAATTCCAGATGTATCGCTGTACGAATGCTGTCACTCTCACTAGTTTTCTCCAGGATGAGAATCTTGAACAGTCAATGAGATCTTCCTTGACTGCAATGACTAAGACAGACTGTGTCTTTCGTTCTTCCTTTTTCATCTCATTCAGGTCTACTTGGGACTTGCTCTGTGGCCAATCGGCCTCATCTAAGTTCAGGAAGTCTGGACCATGCTTCCATCGATCCGATAGTCGTTCCACAGCTATGCCTCGTGAGACATCGTCTGCAACGTTTACTTCTCCAGGAATGTGCTTCCATTGTGTCGGATCTGTGGCGTCTTGGATTTCTGCGACTCTGTTTGCCACGAATGGTTTGAGGGCCTTTGAGCTGCTTCGTATCCAGGCCAAGACGATAGTGCTGTCGCAGAGGAACATGGTCTTCGCAAACTGAAGCCTTGTCTCTTCCATGATAGTCTTACACAGACGTGCTGCTGTCACGGCCGCTTGCAGCTCTAGTCTTGGTACTGTAAGTCTTTTCAGGGGGGCTACTCTAGATTTAGCTGCTACAAATCTTACTCCATAGGACCCATGACTGAGTGACCATCTGAGGTAAGCGCAGGCACCAAACGCATCTTCAGACGCATCTGAGAAAATGCATAACATTGGACTTCCTACTGCATCAGAGGGAGTTAGACTTCTGTCAAAACTCACGGTGTTCAGGTTTTGTATCTCCATAAACAGACTGATCCATTGCTTTTCTTCGGTCAACGGCACCTCTTCATCCCATTCTAGTCCAAGCTGCCAGAGTCTCTGCATACCGATCTTTACTCGAATCAGAAGTGCAGAGGCAAATCCGATGGGGTCAAAGATTCTTGCGATTTGACTAAGGACTCTTCTTTTGGTCAGCTTCGTACGGTTTTCTTCTCGGCCATTTGTGGGTATGTACTTCTGTACTTCAGTGTTGACTTTGTACGACAATATGTCGTCTTCAGGGTTCCAGACTGTCCCAAGTACTTTTTCTTCATTCAAGTTTTCCAGTAGTCTCATCTGTGGTTTGTCCTGTGACTTAACTTTATCATTCTTCAGCTTGTTAGTTAACCAACCTTTCACTTTGAATCCTCCTTGGGCTAAAGCATCGTCAATCTGATTCATCAGCATTTGGGCTTCGGCTTCAGTACACGTTGATGTGCAGATGTCGTCCATGTAGACATTTTCTTTCAGCACCTTTGCTGCCTCCGGGTAAGTAATTTCTACTTCTTCTGCAGTTTTTCTGAGTGCTATCTGCGCCATGGCAGGAGCGGGCTTATCACCAAACGTCAGGACTGTCTTCACGAAGACACTTGGCTCCTGGTCGGTTTTCATGCTTCTCCAGAGGAAGCGGTGTACGTGCTGGTCTCTTTCAGGAATCAATATCTGATGGTACATCTTGGAAATGTCTCCGCTGACTGCAACCTCGTTCTCTCTGAATCTCAAGATTACACCGAACAGACTGTTTAGTAGGTCTGGGCCTTTCATCCAATAATCATTCAACTGGTGACCATGGTAAGAAGCAGATGAATTGAAAACTATGCGCACTGGTGTGCTCTTCTTCTCTGGTCGGACTACTGCGTGGTGTGCGATGTAGTGAACTGGGCCTTCATAATTTCTCACTTCATCCGAAGAAAGCTTTCTGGCATACCCTAGGTCACACATCTCCATCATCTGATGATCGTAGCTTTCAGCAAGGCTTGGATCTCTTTGTAATCTGCGTTCAATTGACTGCAGCTTTTTTTCCACTTGCGATCTGTTATCTGGTAGTAAGTCTGGTTCTTTCTTCCAGGGGTATGGAATCATCCATCGGTTGCCAATCTTACGGCAAGACTTCTCAATAACTGCAGACTCCTCATTGTCGGCTACACTTCGTTTCTGGGGCAGGCAGGTGCATGCCTTCCCTGTGACTCCCATGGACTCCGTTGTCCAAAAGTCAGTCAGGTCAACTGGTGAAGAAAGACTGACATGCAAGACATGGGTTTTCTGTGCATGTCCTCTTGACGACATGCCAAATATGACCCATCCAAGCGGTGAATGGCGAGCTACCAAATTTCCAGCTTCACGGGTCTCTCCAATGTGCAATTTCGGATGATCAATTCCGACGAGTAGATCAACTGGCCCTTTTTCTCTGTGTAGCTGACTGCAGGGTATCTTGAAATGTTGGGAAATTTCAAGAAGCTGAACTTCTGTTACCTCTTCTGTTATGCGAGGAATTGCAATTGCTTGAATTGCATGGACCTGGTGTTTATTAAGCGGTCGGACGTGTACACGAAATATCTGTGTTCTCAACTCTTCTTCTTCTCCTCCTACTTTATGGATAGCAACAGTTATGTCTTTACCTTGTAAATTCAGACGTCTGGCCAAAGATGAGGTGATTAGGCTTATCTGTGCACCGGAATCAAGAAGCAGATTTCCTCTGAGGCTTGCGCTCTGACAGCCAAGTACTTCAACCTCAACAATAGGCAGAATGGCATCTCCGTTGTTGACTGATGCAACTCCAACAGATCCAGTTGCGATGGGCCGGGAATGACCAATTAGGCCGGGGTGTACATGAAGCAGTGGGTGATGACACATTTTGCAGGGAATACCATTGATTATCTCCTTACACTGGCGCCGTCTGGTACATGTGGACATGTTGTGGGTTCTTCCTGCCTTCTTCATGCAACTGTAACAAGCATGGTTGTCTTTCATCAATTTCAGGCGTTCAATCGGTATCATCGAAGCTAGTCGGGGGCATTGGTCTACCCAGTGGTCGGCTGATTGGCAAATCCAACACTTGAAACTGGGGTGGGTTTTCTTTTCAACAGTTTTGATGTGATTTACTATTGACACATGAGCATTGCTTGGATTACGTACCGGTGCTGTTGCTCTCATGCGTGACTTCATTTCAGCATTCATCCAAGACATCAAATTTTCTAGGCTTGCCTCTTGTTCCTTTCCTTCAACGAACCGAAACCACACTTTTCTGTCATCGGCATTCATCTTCTTTTCAATCATTGCCAACATGTGATTGTTGTCCATGTCGTGTGGTCTGCCAACTTCTTTAAGAATGTTGTGACTTTTCTTGACTAGATGGACAAGCTCACAGAACCGGGTATCTTCGTCATTCTTAAGTGGCTTGAATTTCACGATGTCTTGTGTTATGATGTCTGCAATGAATCGCGGATCTCCATAAACTGCATTCAAATAATCCCATGCTGCATCGTAGTCACAACCGAGCCCTTTAATCATGTCAAGGGGTTTTCCTTGGAGACATGTCCGCAGGATAGCAATGGCATCACGCTTGCTGTATCGGCTATCAATCATGTATCGGAAGTCAGCTCTGAATGTGAAATATTCACGCACGTCGCCACCAAATTTGGGGAGCTTTGGTTTTTCCATCTTGAAACTACAGGTCAGTGTCCCATCTTTGGGGTCAGGTTTCACATTCGGGGTCGCAGCATTGGGTAACTCGGAATTTTCAGCAACTGGCGTAACTACTTCTGAAGCAGAAACCAATGTACATGTAACTGGACTGGCCACGACTTCATCTGATGTGACTGTGTCATCTGGCACGGCTGCATTGGGCGTGTCTGCATTGGGCGTGGCTACATCTGGCGAGGGGGGATCACTGGATACATGCACGGTAACTGATACGGGATCTGGCTCAACAGGATCAAATGCCGCAGACTCCGCACAAGACAAATCATCAGCTGATTTTACATAATCTGCAGCTTTGCATTTCAAGGCGATGAAAGTTTGTTGACAATTAGTGAGCCATGCCTCTTCTTTGTCAAATTCTTCATCGTCATCGATGTGCACTGTGTAGCATTCGTGTTTCTCCACAAGATTGTCAAAGGTGAGTTGCAACTTTTGCACTTGGTCAGTTATTTCTGACACTGACCGGTTTCCATCAAGCAGTAACTGTAGGGCATTTCCTTGTCGTGTGAGTGCCGCTTTAATGTTTCTCCGTTTTTTCTTTAACTGTTTTACTGCATGTTCATCCATCTTGACGTGCGTCGTATTTCTTTAGATCCCAGGTTAGCTTATAAGAAATCGAATTGATGGATTGTCAAGAAACACAACCAAACAGAGTAAGAAGTCCTGTAAATCGGATGACTGACAACTGTCTATATTTCTCAGTTTTCTGTTAAAGCTGAAATAGCTGAGACTGATCAAGTGTTTAACATGTACTTCGTGGGGAGCGTAGACACTTGTACTTTTACTGGTTAGCGTAAATACGTTGTTACTTGGTAGACATTCGATCTGAAACAAACAATAAATGAAAGTCCTTCCTTAATTAAATATGATGTAGCTTGCAGGTAAATATCTGTTTACCTAAATAAACCAATTAATAAATGTCATGAAAAGTCTGTCTGCTGACTTTACTTAATGTGTCTGTGTCCATTCATTAACTAAACTGGTTATATAATTTGTATAAACAATGATGGGTAGTAATCTGGGCAGTTCTTATACAAAGGAAAACTTAATTGAACTTTATCTGCATGTTACTTAAACTATACGGGTACATGTACACTGTACATGTTGAATTACATGTGAATCTCATGTCAAGTTTAGCACAAATCTTAACTGCTTTTGTTTCCTCAAATTTCACGTAAATAACCAAAGATTGAGACACTTACTTCTATAACAGGACTCTTTGCATTCTTCTGGTAATAAACACTGGTTAAACAAATGTCAGGAAACCTTCAAAACGGTATAAATTCAGTCTAAACTTTCGGAACTTTGCAGTGATCAAACGTGACAGACTATGTGAACGAACTTTTAACTAGTTATGATTTAACATGAGAGGGCGCTATACAGTCTCTCCAGTAAGTTAGGTTTTCTGGGCGCTCGCGGGAACAACTACATTCACTCCTCTTACCACACGCACTACTGTTCCTCTGTATATAATGTGGACATCCACCAGTCATGCTTCAGAGGGGACTTGGACCCCAAACCACTTTGTGCCACTTCTCCGCAACTCCGGAGACACACAGCCGCCTCCAAGCCAATCATCGGGCAGAAAGACATATGCTCAATGTGTTGCATCGCCTCCAATCCACCAAGCAGCCTCAATCCCAACTCGCCAGACTCGAATCGCCTCCCCTCCTCCGCCTTCCGCTGATTCACCCCCTTCACGTGCAGCTCTTGAGGCTGACTCATCACCCGAGCGAGTCTGCACACCGCCCCCGCCAAGCCGTTATGCATCCTCAATCCCAACTCGACAGACTCGAATCGCCTCCCCTCCTCCGCCTTCTGCTGATTCACCCCCTTCACCTGCAGCTCTTTGGGTTGACTCATAAGATGAGTTTGACATTAGCACATCTGCTCATAATGGACCTAGACCAGAGAAAAGAAAAGTGAAATCTCACAATTCCAGACGTGTAAGGAAACGGTTAGATTTGACACCTACCATTTCTTCAGAGGAGTTTCAAGACCACCAGGTTCAGCCGTTTGGTAGAAGACTTGTTACAAAATTTATAACTCCTACTGATTTGTATAAAATTATTTGCGATGAAACCCCTCAAATTTCTGAGATTCCGCCAGGTAACAAAGACAATATGTATTTCAGGAGGACAATCTTCTTTTAAAAAAAAATACCGATGCCGATATTTAACATCTGCGTATACTTTTTGGCTTTAAAAATACTGAAGAAAAAAAAAGGTAATCAATCATGCCATGGAACTGAATTCCCCCCTCAACATCTATATCCCCATGGTGGAGTATAATTACTGGTTTGACCATTTTTCGTTTGTTATCGGTAGTCTGTGAAGTCTGGTTTGCTGACCTGATTCCTCAAAGTATATAGATTGTTCTGTTTCGTCTGAAAAAGGTTCAAGGTATATACCTTGTGGAAATTTTTGCCGAGGACAACTTGACGCCAATACACATAGGCCTGCCTACTAATGGTCTATTATGTCTTGCAGCCGATCTGTCGATGTTTTAACACAGGGCATTAGGGCAAGGAACAGTCTGAAATCAAGTCCTTTTCTTGAACTTTTCAACTGGACTGAATTAAAACCAAGAAAAAATCCTGAAAAATAAGAAATGATGATGGGTAAAAACTGCATATTAAATGCCAAATTGGGGAGGGAGAAACTTTATAGATTTTTTTCAACTTAATAATGGCGAAAATAATTCTTCATACACACAATTCTCAAAACACACAACAATCTTCAAAACGTTTGCTTAAAAAAGTCAGTTAAAAGTGGCCAGGAATCGCCTTAGATTGCACCAAAGAGCATCTAGAATCCAAAATTTCCCGGGGCCCTTAAGCGGGCCCCATACCCCACGCCGTAAGGGCTTCGCGCTACGCCCTCGCATTTGTCCCTTTTTTTTGTGCACCCCCGTCTACAAAATTCCTGGATCCGAAAATAATTCTTCATACACACAATTCTCAAAACACACAACAATCTTCAAAAAATTTTCTTAAAAAAGTCGGTTAAAAGTGGCCAGGAATCGCCTTAGATTGCACCAAAGAGCATCTAGAATCCAAAATTTCCCGGGGCCCTTAAGCGGGCCCCGGACCCCACGCCGTAAGGGCTTCGCGCTACGCGCTCGCATTTGTCTCTTTTTTTTGTGCCCCCGTCTACAAAATTCCTGGATCCGCGCCTGTATTTCGTCATTGATAACGGTGCCAATATAAGGAACAGGAAAGCAGGAAAACATAGTGATTTTACAGATGACTGTGGGATCTGGAATTGTCAGTTGTCATCAACAAAACGTACAAATTTCATTATAGAAAGTGATGGTAGTTTCAATCATATTAAAAAGAAGGATG
This sequence comes from Henricia sp. BOLD:AAB3569, assembly GCA_037783545.1. Classification (NCBI taxonomy): domain Eukaryota; kingdom Metazoa; phylum Echinodermata; class Asteroidea; order Spinulosida; family Echinasteridae; genus Henricia; species Henricia sp. BOLD:AAB3569. Next base: position 2,515,407 of record JBBELK010000162.1, on the reverse strand, counting down.
GGATGTATTGTAGAAGTACTCGCAAACTGCAACCCTTGGAATAGTCTTTGGCAAAGACGGGGTTTTGTTTGTTTCTGTAAAACGGCTTTGTGCCTTTTGCGCCTTTTCTCAGTAGCGCGCCCTCTTGCGCCAACATTACAAATTATTCGGACTTGGTCAAGTCTAGTGGCTGGTGTATTTTTTCCGAAACCCCGTCTTTGCGCATATCGCATAATGCTTGTGCAAAGTTTGTATGTCAATCAAGCGTGTCGCCATAGAAATCCGGAGGTAGCACCGCCCTCTCGTATTGTACCTTATCGATGGTATCGATTATCGCCACATTGGCGCAAGTCAACTCGAACCAACTCCACCGTTGTACCAACTCGACCGTGCGTTCAACTGAAGTCAACTCGGTATTTTTTTACTTTAGGTCACAACTGGAATTTAACGAAAATAATTATTGGAATCGATGGCTTGGATGATTTTATAATATGAATATTTACATACATTTCCATCGCAAATGTTTCGTGTTCGAGAAAAATCACGAAAAATATTGCATTTTCCCCGCTGCCATTTCCACGGTTTCTATCGCATATACAAGAAACTAGCGTCCATTTTTAGAAATTTCAGGGTATAAATACCCTTGGAATGTTGGATTTGAAACACAGACTGGTATAGTGGTAGCGCATTTGAGCGGGACGCGTAATTTTTTTTTACACCACTGCGAGGGGAGAACAATGGGGTTTGTACCTTTTTAGCGTCTTGAGAGGAGACTATATAATAGGTTTGGGTTCAGGGTTAGGGTTTAGGGTTGGTTATTTTAAAGGAATTTAGGGTTTTGAATGCGGTCGGTTTGCAACCAGCTTCGTGGTCTGGTTAGAAGAGAGCTCGACTTGTAATCATAAGGTCCCTGGTTCGAATCTATGCACGTTTGGGATTTTCCGAAATTTCTCGGTTTCTTCTTTTTCTCTAATAGTGAGAGTAAGAGTTGTCACTATTTCCAAGATTGTCACTCGAGAAGTGTCAGTCATTGGAAACTTAGACTCTATTCGGGTTGAACAATTGGGGTGTACCCCTCGCTGCGGTGTAAATAAAAAACACGCGAGCGGGACATGCCACATGACGGTACATATACAGTAGCTGGCCGTCATGCGGTCGGCGCCGCTATTTCAGTGCGTGTCTAGCTATAGCTAGCTCTACGGGCTGCTGGCCGTCCGCGCACGGCGTTTGGTCATACGGTGGCGCGGCATGCAGTTTTTAAGCGTTTCAGTTGAGAAAACGGCTTCTTTTTTTTAAATGTCGATGTTTTCTTCTGGTTTGCCAGTTTATATAGCTTTCATGCAAACTTTTAAATTGATGAGTAGGAATTGGATTTTTTAAAATCAAGAATATTGAAAAAAATTATCTATGTACAAAACCTGTCCGACAAGTCAAATTTTTTTCTTTTCAAAAACTTAAAGTTCCCCCACTAATTTGCATTTTTGTTTGTCATCCAACTTGCAATTTTACATGGTTTAGCAAGATGAACTTTTGGTGGTCAGATATGGATTGTATATAGACCAAACAAATCAAATAAACTAGGCCTACATTCATTTTGGTCAAGACAGTCTTGACAAGAAGTTTTTTCTCGTATACTACATGTAATGTGTATAAAAATAATGTACTGTAAAATATAGAAAATAGCAATATCCCAGCCTTTTTATGCCACGAAATATAGTAAACGGGCTGTTTTGAAACAGAAACTTCATGTCCGTTTTCATGGCAACCATTCTTTTCCAAGATCAGCTATTCCACCCTGAAGTCATCTTGAAAATGGAGTCCGAGATGTTAGTCTGTAAGAAATTGAAAACAAGTCTTCTGTGATTTTAGTATCCCAAGAGATAGCAGTTTAAATTAGTTTACAAATTTGTTTAATTTGAATGAAATTATTTTATTTAATGAGTTATTAAAAAAAAAATAAGTGTTTACCAATTTTCTGGTGAAGTATATACATGTAATACTTTACTAGAAAATTGGTATACAAAATTAACTCATTAAATTTAATAACAATCTCATTTAAATTTTAACTGAACACACTACTTTTCCATTAGTTCACAGAACTGAAAATGTATGACTAGTCCCCGTTACAGTCAATTCTGCAAAAAGTAATTACTCACATTTCTATGGCAACCACTATTGTAAACAGCTTACCTCAATACCTGATACAAACCTCAGAGCTCAGATACGCTTTGTGCCAGTAAATATGACTCTGTTGACTCCAAAACAAAACAAAGGAAATAAGGAAATATACATGTAGGCCTATTAACAATTCATGCAGTAAATATACTGGTTAAAATTGTTTACTTAGTATTATCCAAAGTATGGCAGTACTTCTACCATGATTGTAGTTGAGCAAATGGACCAAAAATTCCCTTTTTCGGCCATTTAAATGGCCACAACTCTGTAACGCCTTCAACATACATGTTAAAGTGTGCACGTATGATGAGGCGGACGCCAACTCGGCAACATTTTTACTAATTTTCACGAAAACTAAAAAGAGTTCAAGAATTAACCTCTCACCACTTTTTATTTGATACATATCAAACATACTGACAATTACCGTTTCTTCCTCCATGCAATTACAAACATGTCCCGAAACAGAAATGGTGCAAATGTGAGAAATCATCGGGGATTCCCTTTGTAATGGGAAAGTCCGAGTACGTACGCGCTCCCCGCTAGCTCGCAATGCAACACGCGCCGTATAGCCACGGCGCGGTTGGTGGTGTGCTACACGGGGAGTTTTACACGGACTCCCTCGCCACGAAGGGAATCCCCGATGATTTCTCCCCTTTGCAGCATTTGCCGACTTGGCGTCCGCCTCTCAGCTCTAGGTTTAGGCACATTTATACGGATATGGCAATTTTAAAAATCCCATTTCTGTCCTACCGTCAACTCGACCGTTAATTGTACCACCTCGACCGTAGCCTATTGCGTATCGATAAGGCATACTTTTGTTATCGACTTAATATTTTGAGACAATGATGACATCACCGGTAGCCAATCAGCGATCATATTTTTTTACGGGCGAAATATAAAGAAAAAGTTAACAATTCGGATAAATGCGAAAAGGCTGTGCTTACAGCTCACCAGGAAGAGGGCGCTATACCGGCGCATCGATGGCGCGAGCACTATGAGGGCGCTATACTGTCGCTTGTAAAGCACAGCCTTAACAAAAGGCTACCCTTGGAACCGCAGCCCAGTGATGATAGTATTGTAATCATGAAAAGAGCGTACTCAACCCTTAAGAGAGATGGTAATTTTAAGAGACGAATCACATGGTTTGAGCAGTTACCCAATCATGATACATGTAAATTAAATATTGCAGTTGTGGAGTATATTGGAAAAATTCCACAGGATTATAATTGTCATGGCAACCGCGTAAGCATAGTGAAGTGAATTATGTCAGAACAACTAAGTCAACCCGTGATGAAATAAGGAAAGGTGTTAAAAGTAATGGTAATCCGAGAAATATATATCAAGGTCTTGTAAACGATAACCCAGCCACTGCTCCAAGAAATTTAAAGCAGGTTCAAAATATTAAGTATGCTGTCAACAAAGAAGAGCGACCTGGTCAAAGTAGAACTAACACTGCAGATGATGTACAGTCAGTCATTAATATGATTCATGATAGTCCCATTATACAAGAAATAATTCAAGGCAAGGGTAAACCACCATCAATTATCCTGTATAATGAAGAACAAGTTAAAGATCTGTTAAATATTTGTAACGATAGTAAGTCAAAAACAGTTTTGGGGATCGACAGAACATTTAATTTAGGCTCCTGTTTTGTAACCACTATTGTATTTAACATCCGAATCTTTTTAGGACAGGAACACAAACTTCACCAATTATGCTATGGCCTATTTACTTGCACTGGGACGGTAGCTACAATACTTATCATAAGTTTTTTTCTCACCTGCAGAGTGTATTAGACCTAAGAATTAGCGAAACTCATTTAGGTTTTAGTAATGTAATTATCGGTTCCGATGAAGAGAAAGCGTTAACAAATGCACTAGCAAAGAAATGCTTTCCAGATGCAACTTTTGTTTTATGCACCAGACATTTACAAGAAAATTGTGGCAGGTATTTAGTCAAAAAAGTTGGTGTGGATGATAAATGCAAATCAAAGATTTTGAATGACATATTCGGATCCAACGGCCCACTCCCTGCCAATGACATTGTCGATTTTGAAGCTGAAGTTGTACATCTTAGTGAAATTTATGAAATACAGTTGCCATTATTTTCGTCCTATTTTAGAAACAGGTTGGTACAATTTTTACGTTACCATGTTGTTGCTCCCCGTTTAAGTAAGAATTCCATTCCCATGAACTGGAAGAATAATGCCTGTGAGGCGATGAACCATATCCTGAAACTTAACACAAACTGGAAACCTTCAAAACTGCCCGATCTTATTCAGTCATTTACATGACATTGTTAAGCTGCAGTACCTTGACATGCAGCGTGCCATGTATGGACAAGGCAACTACCAACTTGCTCCATGGGTTTCAGGGAAATTCAGAATTCACCCTCAGGTCTGGGCGACCAAAACTGATCTTGAAAAAACACACCTTCTTCACAAGTTCCTTTCTTGGCACAGAAAAACCTCAAAGTTTGTAACTTCATCTGATGGGAAATTAAATGTACCAAAAACTCCACTCACTGCTAAGAAACCAGGTCAGCGTAAAAGAATTCGGAGAGCAAAGACCATCACGTTCAATTAATAAGACACAAAAGTTTTAGTGTTCACACAAGTTTTAACCAAAGTTGGCGACTGTTTCTCTTCTCGATATGAATTTAAATATCCATTTGATCTTGTATAGAGCTATTTATTTTCCTTGGTGATTAATTATTCCCCTTATTATTTTTTTCGGGTCCATTTCTGTAAAAGAAAATATATGTAGATTATTTTAAACATGGCTCAAAACACTGTTCCTGGTATCACTGTTTGTCACTTAAAATTGTTTATAAACTATGTAATTTCTATATAATGCCATGGCCTAGAAGAATATACATAAAAATTGATGTAAATTCATGCCTGTCCTCAATTAAATCCATTGTAAATTTCTGTTTTGGGTGAATCATAATGATTACTGAGGACTTCATGTCATCTGCAGTGTTGTTGAAATTGCTAAAAAAAAGTTCAATACATGTACTATTCTATATTTGTAAATTTAAACAATGATATTTCTTATTATTCTGACTGTATGCATATTTGTTACCCCGCCTATCCTATTTTGACAGCCCTGCAGCCGATTTCACGAAACAGTGCGTAACTTGCGCCATAAACGGTTATGGCGCAAGACTTACGCCATAAAGTTATGCCGTAGCTGCGCAATTACTTAAAATCGATTTCACGAAACTCTTCTTAGCTGCGCAACGTTTATTTTTTCACTTTAGCACTTGTAACTTCTTGGACGAGACTAATTTCTAGTTTATCAACGACTATTTGATGCTTGCGCTTGATAAAGTGATCACACACAAAACATACGTCGTATATTCACACGTTTCGCGCGGTATAAAATGGCGGACACACATCGCTCATTTGTCACAGATTGTTAGAAATTAAAAGCTATTTTTCACTATCGGAAGGCCACGGCAATACATAATCTAAGAAGATTGACGACAGGAAACAAATTCTGTTCCAAAAAATACATATACCTTCTTTATTGAGAACACGGTAAGGAAGATTTCCAGCCAAAATGTCAGCCGGCCGATGAGACCATGGTCATGGAGACGGCCTGAAATTTGGCGGGTACGCGCGGTAAGTATCGAAACATTTTAGGAGTCTATTTTTAGCCTAGGTTGCAATATTGATCGATTGGTGGCGAGTTGGGCTTCGTGTGTATTTGTGATCGCCAATATAGAAAAAGTGAAGAGGCTGTGTTGGGAGCAAGCTGTTAGAACACTTGTTGAAAGTGGCTGTCCACAAAGGGACTGGATTAAAGTCCGAAAAAGGTGGGGGGACTTGGCTGCGAAAGCCAGAAAGTACAAGAGGGACGGGGAGAAGACAGGTAGGCAAATGGGTATTTCCTTATAGGCCTACATTGAACAAAGGGAATTTTTTTCATATACATTGAACACGGATTTGGGTAAATTTATATGTTGAAATCGATAGCTTATTCAATTCTAAGATATACTTCCCACTGACACTTCCGTCGCAAATGTTGCATTTCTGAGATAAATATTAATGATAAAATTACTGCATAAAGTAATGCACAAAATGACGTGGCGAGCGGTCTGTGCGTAAGCGCTACAACAGAATGGTTATCTTGTGCACTAACTGAAGGCAATTTGAGAAAAAAAACGTAATTTTTCTACAGAAAAGCAACATTTGCGACAAAAGTGCAAGTGGGAAGTATATCTTAAAATTACATTATGTGTTGATTTCAGGAGGTAATTTCCTTAAAATCTTTGTTCAATGTATACGAAAAAAATACCGAACAAAGATTTGAATGAAATTACCTTTAGGAATCAACAGATCGTCCAATTTTAAGATATAGGGCCTAGGCTACTTGCCACTTGCACTTTTGTCGCAAATGTTGCATTTCTGAGATAGGCCTAAATAAATGATAAATTTACTGCATAAAGTAATGCACACAATTCTGGCGCGAGCGGTCCGTGCTTAAAAGGTTATCTTGTGCACTAACTAAATGCAATTTGTTTAATAATTTGATTTTTCTGAATAAAAGTAACATTTGTGACAAAAGTGCAAGTGGGAAGTATATCTTAAAATTAGGAGGTAATTTCCTTCAAATCTTTGTTCAATGTATACGGAAAAAATACCGGAAAATGGTATATTTCAGACCTAGCCTACATGTACATGTACCACGTGGATATTTTCTCATTGTAGGCTACATATGTTGTGTGCTAGAATATTGTTTCCCTACCAAATTATTTTACTCTTTTTGGGGCATTATCATGTCATTACTTAGTAGCCAAGGGAATGAAATTTTTGTTTCTGTGTTCATTATTTTAGGTGGTGGTGCAAAACCACAGACGGATGAACTGCTGGAGAGAGTTCTAGAGGTTTTGGCACCAACGTCCGTAGATGGGGTTGTTGGGAGGGGTGATGGGGAATCCATCCCCAACATTCCCAACTACATCGTAAATGCGGGTACGTATAGACAGGATATAGCCGCAATTTCGTGGGGCACCTTTTGTTACTTAAACCGTTCAAGCACCTGACAATATGTGCAACCAATCATGTCCCCAAGGAACAAAGAAACTGCCCCATGAAATGGCTGCTATTTGATACGGTCTGTACATGTGTAAGTTATACATTTGATTTGGAATACATGTACCGGTATGTGGTCATTCATAAAATAGCCCGGTGGCAAAATGCCAGTAAAGTCTCACTTGGATCGGTTAAAACACTACAGTTGGTTCAAGAGGACCAGTTCGTTTGTTTTGTTTGTTTCTTTATTTATTCTTTACCCTGGGTCCATATTCAGAGGGAAATTTAAGTATCCCTCTGTTCTCCAATATGGCCCAGCAAATACATATACAGCAAATACAAACACGATTAAATACAACTTAAAATACAATACAACATACCAATAAAGAATAAGTATAAAATCAAACAGATACGAAATTACATTGGTGACTAAAATTAGGATGAAAAACGTAAATACATAGATTTAAAAGAAAGTATGTTGATAGGGATTGGGGAAGTTATTACGCTGTTTAATTGATTCCATTGTTTTGCCCCCCTGTAAAGAAATGTCCGCCAGTCAGGATAATATAACTTTTGCACTAGTGGCCATGACAGGGGGCAGGTTTTTATATTTAAATGTGACAATAGATATACAAAGGGTTTTCATATTTTGAATGATGCCGCAATGATTCCATGCATGCACAGTGACAATATGTACATTATATCTGTGATGTGGAGATTGTACTTTGTTTTCCCCTTCATTACAGCCTCTACTCTTGACGAGATTGAGGACACGGGTAGTGATGGTCAATCAAACGATGATGATGATCCAGCAGCTGCAGCTGAGCCTGATACATGCGACGATGCTGCTGTGCCATCATCATCGGGACCGTCGCTGCCCTCCCCCACTGCAACCCCGAGTGGAGCCATGCAGGGAGCAAGAAGACGAGTAAAGGTATCCAAGCCATATGTAACAAACAGGGAAATATACGAATTAGAAAAAGAGCGCCTCAAAGTTGAAAAACAAAGATTAGACATTGAAAAGGAACGATTGCAAGCTGCGCAACAACTGAACAACTACTTGCAGATTGTAGTTGCTGTCGCCTGCCAGCAACAGCAGATTGCAATCGTTTCTGAAGATGGTTCTTAAAAAAGGAAAACGAATGTTGCCCTCACCCAACCAACCAAAATATTTGAAAATGTATTTTCTTTTTATCTAAACTCCTCAACAAAAGTTTGAAAAGTCAAGTTTGACTGACGATTTATCTCTTGTTACTAAATCATTTCCCTTGAAATTGGTATCATTGGAAAGTCCTGTTATTCCTCTTTACAGTGATGTGTCATTTGTTATGATTAATCAATTGGGGGATGTGCAGTACAGTATAGCTGATTAGCGAAATACAGGGGTGGTTGGAAAGTGAAATGACCGAAAATTCACTGCTATTGTCCATTGTTGTCATGCAGTGCATTCCCCTTTTGCTTGGAGGATGGGAATGTGTCAATGCACTTTTTGACAATAGCAGTGAATTTTTGAACATTTCACTTTCCACCCACCCCTGTATTCCACTATACTGCACATCCCCCAGTTGATTAATCATAACGAATGACACATCACTGTAAAGAGGAATAACAGGGCTTTCCAATGATACCAATTTCAAGGGAAATTATTTAGTAACAAGAGATAAATCGTCGGTCAAACTTGACTTTTCAAACCTTTTTTGAGGAGTTTATAAAATAAATAACATTTAATCTTACAATTTTATCACTTGCACAAAAAACCTTTCAAACTGTCTTGCTCAAGTGAACCCGTCATTGGCTGAGAACATCACTTGGCCGGTTTTAAACAAATGATAAAACAGTAAACTCCGGCTAAGTCGACATCGTACAAGTCAGCAAATGGCCTAAGTCGGCCGTCCGCGAAAGTCCCGATCGTCTGCAATGCATTTCCATTGAAATGTATGTTTCTAAGTCGTCATTTCGCCCAAGTCGGCATGTTATTCTCGGTCCATTTAAACAAAATGGAATACAAAATCCTTTGTGTAAGTCGGCACTAAAAAAAAACACACAATATGGCATCGATTTCCTTCCCTGCGCGCTATGCGGTTTTCAAGAAGTGTCGAGTGAAAAGACAAACACTGCTTAACTGACGTCTGTTTATTGGCACGCACGGACCGTGGTCGCCAGTGTATCGGTGTCGTCATGTTACAGCCAGGGCTGCGTTCGAAACATGCGAACATTGCAAACGTTTGCATCGTTCGCCAACAACTGGTACCAGGCTTTCTATAGGGCATATCCCTGCTTTTTGGACCAAACAAATTCTTCAAAAAACACCACCTAACAGTAACAGAGACGGTTTTCCACGTTTTTTGCGTGTAAACGTATGGAGCTAACAATCGTGTTGACTTCTCTTTCTCAGGATTGCGTCACGGGGTCACGCGCATATCATGAATATCTAATGAGCGTTTCAGAAATCGCGAAAATCTCATTTTTGCTTGCAATTTATCCACTTAAAACCGACAATTAAAAAATAATAAAAATCCACGTCGGCAAGAGGGATGTTTGGACTATCGAAAAAAGCCTAAATGCTGGATTTTTGTCAATGGGATTCTTTCTCTTTAAAGGGCCCCTTATTTAGGATTTTTATCAATGAAATCCATGCTTTAAAACCACTCTACTCAGTTAAAGTCATAAAAATCCTATTTGGAGCTTGCTTTGGGGGTTAAAACAAAGGTTTTTAGTTTTTATGCTAATGCGAATATGCATATTCATGACCAAGGTCACTATGTCACAAGAGGCAAACACAGGAAAATCACATTACACTGTGCACAAAAGATTCCACTTTTTTCTCAATTTTCCTGAAACTTTTGTAATCCATGGCTGTTTGAGTTTGTTTTACATGTTGCCTGCTGTAAGCCATGACAAAACTGGGGGTAGAAACTGCAGCAATTTGCCACAAGTCCAACTTGAAGTCTTATGTTTTTTCTTAACTTTTCCCTTCTGTCTTCCTTATGTGATGCACTCAAAACAGCGCCCTCTGTCTGTGATTTATTGCAGTGAAATCTTCAAAGTTGAAAAATGCCACCTTTTATTGATTTTACATCCAAACGAACAATAGTATGTCTTGCTGAACAAGTAATCCGTCGTTATGAAGCAAAGCTTAGGCACAACGTTGTTTAGCATGTCACAGGCCCTTTAAGGATTTCGTTGCTAGAATCGACCCCAAAAACAAGGCGATTAAACCAAGGTAAATCAAAGCCTCCATGCTGCAATTAACCATATTTTCGGGTCCCAAGAGTGCCGACTTAGCCGGAGTTTACTGTAACTACTGTTTAAAACTGGAAAAAAGAACAACCGTTTTTTCTATGGGTGAGGGCAATGCAACTTTTTTTTCTTCTTTGCCTAAGGCCTTTTTTAAATTTGTTGTATTACGGATTAGCTGCCAAAACCAAAATTTAAGAAAAAAATTATCCGTCGAGAATTTAACAAATTCAAAAGGGGAAAAACATATTTTGCTGGCTTACGAAAAACAGCATCAAATATGAACAAACGTTATTTATATCTTTCTCGGGAAAGCTTCAGAAGCCTTTAGTCGAGCAGGTGAAGCCCATAGTAGATGCACACAGGTATGTCTACTGTACAATAATAGTCTACTCGCAGAATCCACATACAGAACACACGGTCAATGCCGCCATATTCATTCCAAGGAAACGTTTCGCTTGTTATTTAGCATGTACAATGTAAAGCAAAGGGCACCATCTTTAATAAATTTGTCCTACAATGTACTTTGCAACTGACTCGATAACCATAAAATTCCGTAATCCAACAAATTTAAAAAAGGCCCAAAGACGCTCATTTGAAAACAAATTAGGACCACAATTTGGCAAAATAAACAAAACTCGACAATGACCCTGTTCTCACTCGATGATTCAACGAAGAGATTTTCTGATGTGAACAAATTTAGTATACTGGTTCCCTGTCCTCATATTTACTTCCCCTTCGTCGTATAGTGAGAGCAGCGTAGCGCACATGGACAGGGGCCCAGTCTACCGGAAGTGTAAAAATCAATCAATCAACAGAGGGCATCGCACAGCTTCATTTGATCTTCGTTTACATGGCTTAGCAGTCGCTTAATGTGTACGGTACTGCTCTTCATTCGATCTTTGTTAAGTGAAATGAGAACGCACACTTCATTAACTAACGATGATAAACTAATCGTCGAATGAAGTGATTTCCTAGTGAGAATGGGGTCAATGTTATGAATTTGCTTTTTATTGAGGTTATTGCAAAATGTTTAATGTAAATTTTGTTGTTGCTATGTAAATCTCGCGGCAAAGGTCAAATCTGAGCTTCCGGGCACAACACAACTTAAACGCCTATTCCTATACACCAATCCGGTAATAAGGTCTTCTTCCCTGTATATCCGCCATAGCTGGGGGGCTTCCACTGAATGAACTGTATGTTTTTGTTGTTGCTGAAGCTGCATTTGTTTACTTCGAACAAGTTGCGCATCTTTATAGGGTTGTGTGCGCGCGAAGGAGGCTCGTTCGTGCATGTAATGGATGAGCGCTTTTCTTTCTAACAGCAACACTAAACGCACAGCCCATGCACTGGACGCCCCCAGCTATGGCGGATATGCAGGGAGGAGATATTAGTTACCGGATTGGTGTATAACACGGGCGAGATTTAGTTTTTTTTCTGTATATATAAATTTGTCTGTTCAATCTCAAGTCTACAACCGACCCGAGTACACAGGTATGTCTACTGTACAATAATAGTCTACTCGCAGAATCCACATACAGAACACACGGTCAATGCCGCCATATTCATTCCAATGAAACGTTTCGCTTGTTATTTAGCATGTACAATGTAAAGCAAAGGGCACCATCTTTAATAAATTTGTCCTACAATGTACTTTGCAACTGACTCGATCTTCACCCTACTTCATCAATTGGAATGCAAGAATTTATTTAGAGATACCAATTTTGGACCGTCTGAGTTTACAAAAACCTGCGTAAACAAAATAATCCATCTGCATTTGCACTAGACAACCCACAAAAGTATATAATTTTAAACATTGCTGAAGTGCCGAATAACAAGTTGATCTCTGAAAGCACGGCCATCGCGAAGGGGGCCATTGTAAGGGGCAGCTTCCACCTCCTCGACACCAGCTTGACCGTCATCCATTTCAGGTTCCCCAAACTCTTTGGCCTTGTTGTGGAGAATGGTACAAGCAACAACTATGCTGCTTGCCCTCCTAGGGCTCACTCGCAGACCAAATGCCAAACAGGGGAACCTCCGTTTCAGCTGACCAAAAACCTGCTCAATTGTGACCCTGGTTCGCTTCAAGCTGGAGTTAAACCTTCGCTCTCCCCTGGTTTGTGGGTTCCCATAAGGAGTCATCAACCAGGGTCGCAAGGCATAACCAGAGTCGCCGACAAGGAATCCATCAAGTCTGTAAGGGAAGAAAACATTTAATACAATACTACATAGAATTGAAAGTTAAAGTTAGAAATCTGCACCCCTCCCCCAAAAAGAAAAATGTGTACTGCATTCATAGATAAACAGTAATTTAATGAGAAAGCAATGGTTTGAACTTGTTATAATACAAACCTTCCTTGTTCAAACATATCTCCAATGACACTGGCTTGCAGGATGGCACTGTCGTGGCTGGAACCTGGCCACCTGGCTACCACGTTGGTCACCTTATAGGTGGCATTACAAATCATTTGCACATTAAGACTATGGAAACCCTTTCGGTTCACAAATACATGCTCTTCATCTCCCATAGGTGACCCATAGAGACGAACATGTGTGCAATCAATTGCCCCGATCACACCTTTAAAAAAGAAGATAATCCAAACAATGTTAACAATTTGTTCTCCTCTCTAGAACTAGAAAAAAAATGTGTAAATGAATGTATGCTTTACTTTGAATGTTACTGTATTTTACACGTACTGAACATGGTTAAAATGAATTCTGACAGTTTGGCACATTGTGATAAAACCTAGGTTTTGTGTGCTTTGATTTGCACAGAAAGATACATGTACGTCATGTAGGCCTACTTTGGAGTGTGTAGCCTTGTACTCAAATTTTACCTGGGAAGCCAGCCTTTAGGAAGAAATCATGCTTAGTCTGAGTAACATCTCTTGCATTGGTGGGAAATACGACGCTATCATTGATTGTATCTCCAAGAGCCCTTGACACTCTGTGTAGTATCCTGCAGACTGATGATGCAGACACATCATGTAAGTCTGCATGCATACTATAGAAGGAGCCTGTTGCGTAAAAACGAAGGGATGCTAGCACTTGATGGCATGGTGAAATTTGATTACTCCGCTGTATTTAAGAAATAACATGGAAATGAAACTTTAAGATGAACCTTTTAAAAAATACATACATGTAGTTGGTGAAAATTCAATTAAAGATAAAAGTTTCGTGGGTCTAGTACAGCTAAGATAATCTCAGCTCTTCCTTTATCATTTGTCATTGGGATGTGGTCTTTTCTACTGCTAAAAGACCACATCACAATGACAAATGATAAAGCAAGAGCTGAGATTATCTTAGCTACGTCTAGTATGAAAATATTTATTCTTAGGCCTAATTCTGCCTATGTCTATGATAATTTATTCCATATTTGTTTTTGTAAAAAAGAATTTAGTAACTTAAAGTCTATGTACAATATTTTAAGTTTTGAACCTATTCCGTGATATTTATTGTGCAAGTAAAGGGAATAAAAAAAGAAGTGATGTTGAATTGGAAAAAAGAAAAGATGTACATGTTTATTTGCTTTCCTCTATAAGTCACTGATACTTCATGCTCCGCCCACACTCAAGATGCCGTCCCAGCGGTATTTTGTTACTTCACATGGGGGCGCTACTCAACTACTCTATAAAAAAAATAATATGTATAGGTCCTTCGTGTACTTTGCAAAAAGGTAAAATTAGGAGGCCAACTACTAGTAGTAGTACATGTATGAGAAAACGCCCCTACCTAAGCCAATACCTTAGTGCGATGCTCCAAAGCATGTCGCAAATCATCGACAATTCTGAAAATTCCATATCGGGAAAATCTATAGCGCCCTCTAATTTCATCATCATCGAGAAAATCTAGCGGGTTCGATCTGTCGCGAAATAGACGTTCACGGCGGAGGGCCCTTCGGCGCTCGCGTTCTGCAAGAAGCAGCATTAACGCCATCTTTCATGCTTTGCGACACAAAGCAATGAGTTACGCCACCTAAAACCATTGCGTAAGTTACACCACATGTTATGGCGTAAGTCGGCGAGTTGCGCCATATCCTGTTGTAGCGCAACTTTCGTGAAACGCTTATTAACTTATTGCGCAAGTTACGCAATAACTTATGGCATAAGTGGACTTACGCCATTGCGTAAAGTTTCGTGAAATCGGCTGCTGATCCTATATTTTCTTTACAAAAAAAATACACAAATTATTCCCTACCTACCCAACTTTCAAATGCCATGTACGGTAGGCCTAATCGGTGCCCCCTCGCGGCTGGCGATATTTTTTTCCGTACCGCTGTTTAGCGAACATTGCTTCTGATTGGTTTAACCCCTATGCATATGTTGCATACTGATGTGTTTTGTCGATAACTACCTCAACATAACCCCACACCATACCACACTCTTTCCTCAATTAATAGTAAAAAAATTGTATACGAGATTCGATAGGAGATTCGAACCTGCAATCTCTCGATTGATAGCACTACGTCTTAACCACTAGACTACCAAACGACTCGACAAACGACTCGACAAACTACTGAATTTTCTTTCTTATATCCTTTTATTTAATAACTCTTGGAGGCGCTATATAGAAAATATGAATATTCATTTACAATGCACCAATCGATGAAGCCCCATAGCGAATATGTGGTACGGGAAAAAATATCGCGACCCGTTCTGAGCCGCATTCCCTGGGCGACGCCATCCTAGCTGATATGCTGGCGCTTCTCGATCATGAGACGTCAAGGAGCCCGGCTAACTGTGCAATATGCATAATTCATTCTGGGGGCGTTCGACTGATGCTTACCTCGTGTAACACGGGGTTTACACCGGGGGAAGCCCCCAGAAGATGCAAAACGAACGACATAGGGTCTGGCTTTGAATTCTGGGAACACGTGGTCAAAGGTTGTACGCCGGGGTGGAGCTTTATAAACGCCGTTATCGTTTGACTCAGGATGAAAAATGAAGCCGGTGCCACGCACAAATAGTTGCCCTAAAGTACCCAAATAAACTTCGTCAATGCCCACAGACATCTACTGATTCAGCAAAATGGAGTTTACAGCCCTATTCCCTCCTATTTTGTGTCATAAATAAGTGTTTTTCTTCGTACTCACGTCGCGATTCCAAACTGTCCGCTATCGCGGTTACTATCGGCGTAGACCCGTGTACCACGTGATGGCTAAAAGAACGCTCCGGTGTAAGTTGGTGTTACCCGGTGTCAGCATCTCGAACGCCCCTATTGACGTCGCGTGTGTTTATCCCAGCTGGCAAGTACGTCACGCGCGCAGTGCAGCTAGTTATCGAACTGTGCGAGTGACGTATACACCAACCCGGTAACTAAGATCTCCTCCCTGCATATCCGCCATAGCTGGGGGGCGTCCAGTGCATGGGCTGTGCGTTTTTTGTTGCTGTTATACGAAAAGCGCTCATCCATTACATGCACGAACGAGCCTCCTTCGCGTACTATATACGCAACGCGCCCGCCTTTGTGTACACGCGACGCGCTCGCCTTCGCGCGCACACAACCCTACAAAGACGCGCAACTTGTTCGAACCATGTTCGAAGTAAACAAATGCAGCTTCAGCAACAACAACAACATACAGTTCATTCAGTGGAAGGCCCCCAGCTATGGCGGATATACAGGGAAGAAGACCTTATTACCGGATTGGTGTAAATTCAAATATATGCACGCATGCGCATGACAGACGTCGGAGGCCAGAGCAAGTGAGTCGATATTTACGTGCACATGTTTATGTGGCGATACGCGATTGAGCATCATCTTTCTCCGCTTTGGAGTTAAGTTATGGCGTTTTGGGGTATAGCGAAAGGCAAAATGCCAAATTTAAGGATAAAGGAATCCATTTGATTTTCCAAGGTTTACGAGGGAAGAAAAAATACGGGAAACATCGTATGTGCGTGGGACAGGCGCGTATATAGTGGCACGGTACGTGCGGCGAGGCCTATGGGGTCTCGTCAAAACATTTTGAAGCCGGACTGGGAGGGTTAATGATAATCCTGAAGGAATGAACTTTAGGTCAACACTGAATACTACTTTACTAGTCCTCATAAAAATTTGGCCTGTGACACGACAGGAGGAAAGAATAATTAATGACCATGACTTTAGACTTGTGTACAAAATTTGTCATGTGGCTGTCCGCACATCCCACGTTTAACTTTAAGTTTCTCAAATCTTAAATTATTTTCACTCCTAATTTGTTTTTCACCAGGAGCCACTTACATGGCGCTGTTTAGCACAACAATTTGCTAAGCACTAATTTATTTGATTTATAAAATGGGCTCCCAACAACAACTGAATGTCAAATTGTGTTTTTACAAACACTGAACAGTAGCAAAATATATTAGTAAATCACTTACAATTTTGCCTGGCCTGGCAACCCAAAATGTAGTCTTGATGCAAGACCGAGTTCGCGATCCCCACATTGTTCATTTTAGCCGCCAGAGGGCGTACCTACACTTACAACGTGAACTCGAAAACTCGGTCTTGATTACTCCGTAAGAAAAAAGTTCGATAACCTTAATGGAAGCACATGAATAATTAAACAGCAAGGTCAAAAATTATGGGCGCCTGCGAAGAAGAAAAAGCGATGCCTCCATAATTAGGTCATGTGGGATGGTAACTTGCCGTGTACATTTTGTACGTGTGCAGTGATAGTGATTCACTGTGCCGCGCGAAAATGATATCGGGCCGTTTTCGTGCAGTGACCGTGGTGCATTGCCTGCCGAGAAGCGGCATTTCTCGGTACGAGTGCGCGCCCAGCCCAGCCCGGTGACTTCATGTCCCCGGCCGGGGGTGCCTGTCCGTGTAGATTAAGACCCAATGCCATGGCCAAAACATTGAACAATGTTGGACAACAGTGGGAAAAAATCTAAAAATTTCTCTCTCTTAGTTTTTACACCATGGTTTTTACAACTAAACTAAAATTTTACATGGTTTTATAACAATGGAAATCCAGGTTGGGGGGCCTAAAATCAGACATGTCATAATTTTATTTCTCATTTTTATCATCAAACTTGTTCTAACATACATTGTTTATTTTTCATTTAATACAAAATAAAGACGTTTATAGTGGTCGGATATGGAATTCAACCTACAAATTCAAATTATTTCTGCACTTGAAGTCAAATATTGAACTAATGAATCAGACAATGTTGACGAACATTTCCTTGGACAATGTTGGACAGCAGTGGGAAAAAATCTAAAAATCATGAAAATTTCTCTCTTAGTTTTTACACCATAGTTTTTACAACTAAACTAAAATTTTACATGGTTTTATAACAATGGAAATCCAGGCTGGGGGCCTAAAATCAGACATGTCATAATTTTATTTCTCATTTTTATCATCAAACTTGTTCTAACATACATTGTTTATTTTTCATTTAATACAAAATAAAGACGTTTATAGTGGTCGGATATGGAATTCAACCTACAAATTCAAATTATTTCTGCACTTGAAGTGAAATATTGAACTAATGAATCAGACAATGTTGACGAACATTTCCTTGGACAATGTTGGACAGCAGTGGGAAAAAATTAAAAAATCATGAAAATTCCTCTCTTAGTTTTTACACCATGGTTTTTACAACTAAACTAAAATTTTACATGGTTTTATAACAATGGAAATCCAGGTTGGGGGCCTAAAATCAGACATGTCATATTTTTATTTCTCATTTTTATCATCAAATTTGTTTTGTTCTAACATGCATTGTTTATTTTTCATTTACAGAATAAAGACGTTTATAAGTGGTCGGATATGGAATTCAACCTAAAAATTCAAATTATTTCTGCAAATATTAAACTAATGAATCAGACAATGTTGACGAACATTTCCATTTTGTTTTTAGTTAACCAAACTGTGCAAATTTCCTTCAAGGGCTTCTGTCCTATCTACAAAGTAGTTTGCTGTTGTTCCCTGGAATTCGTAAAAACAGCTTCATATCCACAAAATTAATGGGCCTTCTCAAAGCATTCTCCTCAAAGCACTGAAAATTGTGAAATTTTAAACATTTAGTAAACTAATAAACATCAAATTTAAATTTGTTCCATTAAACGTTATTCCAGTATATTTTCGGAGGCTTATGCAAGCAAGTTGCTCTAATTAATTTTCTGCAATTCTGCTTGCTGTAAAAACAAAAACATGCACGAAGAATCAGAAAAAAAGTATTGTTTTAAATAGGCCGTAAAAGGTCGATCCTTGGGTCACAACAATTTGCCTTATTTTTTGTTGGCCTAAATGAAAATCAAATGGGTCATATTTGACTTTAGAAAATGTACAATTACTTTTGTAATGTACAATTACTTCAAACATTGTGTACAAAGCATGTGATAGTGAGTGAAATTAGTAGTTTTTAAGAAAGTGGGTGGTTCTTCACTCAGATTAATTCACTCCTAAATTTTGGTTTTTTTCTATCATATCTGAACTAACTGATGCTTGCAAGTCATTTTAGTGAAAAATAGTAGTGGATAACTTCTCTGAAATCGTTTAGCACTTTTTTTTTTTACCGAAGCCAATAATATGACAAGCATGCCATAGTATAGAGGAGAAGAAAACAATCCCAGTCGTTTTCTTCCTCCATGCGTAAGCGATGAAATAAAATCGTGACCAAGCAGAAAATGCCCCAAGAAAATCTCTAAATTCCAGTCTTTGATAGCCTTTGAACTTTTCGATTCCCAACTTGGAACGAAAATGCTTCGTCTTCACTGGCCGCCCAATCATCACACCCGACCGTAGACCCGTTCACTAACCCCACCGTACGAGCAACGCAGGCCGGCAAGCGGCAAGGCCCGGACGTACGGTACAGGCGAGCCACTGAGTGCAACGCGCAAGATAGCTTTGTCCGTGGACAACGTGTTTGCCTCATATCATGTTTGCCCGCTGACTGCTGATCGATCGATCGATCAGCGACTGGAAAAGCAGCGACATTTGTATGCACTGTCCTGTCCAGTGTGTACTCTGGGTACCAGACAGACCAGAGCTGTTGTGAATTATGGAAATTAGATGACGTCACGCATTTCAACGTGTCACACAAAGGTATGCCAGGAATTCGCTCGGTATTTTGCGAGCGATTTATACGGAATATGAAAGACTGTCTTTTCGACTGTATTTCAGGTGCGCCCTCTGGCGGCCAATGGTGAATAGTCTATGTACATCGTGTATTGCGCGCAAAAAGGCAGTCTTTCCGAAAGACTACCCAAAATGGCAATAAGCAAAGCAAAGCAATTCTGTGCTGAGCATATTTTTGTGCTGGACATGAAATTAGCATCAGATTCGGCATGCATTTATGGAAATTTTGCCTTAAGTGCTTCTCAGCCAACCAAACTGGGACAGTCCTTACACATCTCCCCCATCGTTTGTCTGCTTTTGCACTTTTGCATAACTGGGGATTTTTTCAGTGCATCTGGGAGCAAAATGTGAATTTTTTGCACCCAAGGTGGATATTTTTGCACTTAATTTTTCGATTTTGTCACTTAAAAAATGAAATGTGTCATCACCACCTCTTATATACGTGAGACAGCCCTGGGGAGGAGTGGGTGAAACGATAGTTTGTAATGATTGCAATATATATGCGTGGTATATGGTGCCTATTCACCATGGAAATGAATAACCAAACATGCAATGAGAAGAACAAAAATCATGCGGCCTTCATCAGGTTTGGAACCCGAGACCTCCGACACACAGCAGATATTCAACCACAGAAGCCATACAGGGGTATAGACCCTTTGCAAAGGTTGCCATGTTTGTTGTCAGTATAATTTATAACAAAAGATCCTCCAAGAATTCCATGCATGGTGCGCAGTGCCAATGTGATTGTCAATAACTCACTCCCTCTCCCCCTCCCCCCCCCCCCCCCCCCCCACCCCAACATGTCAGGTTGATGCTCTACCGTGACCAGCTGAGCTACAGCATATAATGCATAATTACACATACTTCCTCAGGTTTTCCATCAACTTAATCTTTCTTGCCGTGAATGTGCTGTATTTCTTCAAATGTACGTAGCAGCATTTCATTTCAAATTGCAAGTGGTGCAAGTACATGTATAATTACAGTGAATACCCTATTAAAAGTTTATGTACATCTGTCTACAGTAATGAGGTACATTTGAAAAATAAGTCAATAATTCCTTTCAGATGTCTTTAGTTTATCTCAAAATTAAAGAAATTTCCTTGTACTGTTCTCAGGAGATAACCTTTGCCCCAAAAAGTAAGAAATTGCTGGCACAACATACATTTTTAAAAAGCAAGTGTACAAATTTTCCTATTACGCATGTAACATGGACAGACAATTTTGTGAATTTTTTTTTCGTCTTTGTTACATACGTAATAGGAAAATTTGTGCCCGAGGTTTTTACAAATGTATGTTGTAGGACTATTTGTCTTACTTTTGGTGAAAAAGTTATTTGCTCAGTTTGGCTTGATAATTTAAAGATAGAATTAAGACATTTGAAGTGAGCTGGGACCTAAGATCTTGAATGTTACAGAAATGTACCCCATTACTGTGGACAGACCCTATTGTAGATTCATGTTTAAATTCACCTGTATCAATTGCACTTGCTAACTTACACTTGGACTCAACAAATGGCTCCTGGATTATATGACTGAGTAGACAACAAACTGACCCTACCACGTTATTCCAAGTCAACGGCATTACCTCATCAACAATTAAAGTTGTTGATAATTTAAATACATTGTACATTTTGTGTACATTGGCTATAAATCATGGAGAAAGAGTCCCAACTGCATCCTCATGAGTGTTATGAGCTGGTCACTATATGAAACACATTTTCCTTGTTCTGCTGCCCAAAGAGTCATCCTTTCACCAGTAGTTCATCAGTGAAGCCTTGGTTTCAGGAAAGCTGCACAAAATAATAAGTGTGAACAAAAACAAAAACCATTTTTGTCCCTCTCTTCTACTTTTTGAAACCAGCTTACTCTATTAGGCATACTAGTGCACTTAGTATACAGCAGTCATTATGAACACTTACATGTATCTTTATACATGTAAGCATAGTAAATAAATACAGTTGAGTTGACCTTTGTTAATAAGAGGTCCGTACCTTTGGACTTTGCACATTAACTTGTTATGTTAACCTTGTATTATCAGAAATGAAAACAAGAGGAACAACTTAAGGAATTGGGAACCAAAATTGGGCAACACAATTTGTCCTTGTTATGAGTGGAATGCTCGTATTAGCAAGGTTGAACTGTACCAACACAGGGGCGGATCTAGGAATTTTCCAGGGAAGGGTTTTGCCAGTGCGAGTGCAGACAAAGTAATTCAGCTTGTGTGGGGGGAGGGGTGTCATTTTTATATCAGCTTGCTGCGAACAGGTGGACACACATAAAAGCTTTGTTTTTATGAGTATGAGAAGTGTTGATTTTCTTAAAAAACAGGGATTTTTCAAGAGAAGCTATGCATGGTCATTTCCCCAAGAACAAATTGTTTGATTGAGGCATTCGGTAAAATGCATGTGAATGCATCACACATGTTCCCGTTCATTTCCCAACATTATTTTCGGAGAAATTAGTGGACAAATGGTACCGAAATTCCGTAGACACACGCAAGGTGAGTGTCTCAAGAACTATCGGACGGAGTTTGGTGGCGATTGGGGAGCGGATAATTGCGCTAGCTTAAACCGTATCGGTCCGATCTTAAAGTTCAGGCGCCGCCATATTGGAAAAAAACAACATAACCTATGGGGGATACTATATCCCCCATAGTTCTAGGGGTATACCTAACCAAGTAACCAGTTGTTGTTGTTGTTGTTGTTGTTGTTGTATATTTTTTTTATATGGCATCTTCGGCAACTAAGGCCCTTTATGCCATCAACTATACGGTTTTAGCTTTAACTATACTATATTATCAACTTGAGATGACGAAGAAGGAGTTGCAGTTTCAGAAGTGGGAGGAAAACCCCCAGAGAAATGCCCCAGGGGAAAACCCACGCGGTCAAGTAGGGACTGCAAACCCAATCCACATACACGCCCCGGATTCGAACCCGGGACGCCAGAGGTGAAAGGCGAGGAAAGAACCCGTACGCCAACCCGACCGCCCAAGTAACCAGTAATTCGTAGGCTCCTAAATATACCTAGTTTTCCTTTCTGGCAGCTCTTTGTGTGTGTCTTGATGGTGTGGAATTTCATGCATGTCGGCCTCAATAGCGCTGCGCGGTAGATCGCGAAACCTGTAGCTCATCCGTATCTTTTCAGTTAATTTCCTTTGTCCAAACCAAACGTTGCCTCTTATGAATTCCTTTATCTTTCTATTTGGCATTTTGCTACACCCAAAACGCTACAATTGAACTCAAAAGCTGAGAAAGAAGATGCTCAATCGCGTATGTGCACGTAAATATCGACTCACTTGCTCTGGCCTCCGACGTCTGTCATGCGCATGCGTGCATATATTTGAATTTATTAGTGAACTGGGGCGGATTGCAATAAAATCGACTTAGCCACTGGTCTAAGACCGGTCTGTTATAGCTGGCTATCCAACTTAGCCAGTCTCGGCTTAGTCGATGGTTTAGCCCGTTGCAATAAACCAGTCTAACTGAAGCACGGCTTCGCCAGCAGAAAAATACGCACATCTTAACGGAAAGTGACGCAGCCGGCTATCCTTGCGTGACTTCAAGCCAAACAAACGTCCTCACGAAGCCACTTAATAGCGTATGTGTGGTGCAGTTTTTGCAGAGAAACTGACCGCGAAAGTTATCAAATAGCACTAAAAAGGCTCTATTGGACACAATGCAAAATTACGCCGCGGGCTTAAATTCTAAGACTGGTCTAACTTTAAGACAACGATATTGCAAGCGGGCTATAATTATAGACCGGTCTTAGTGGACGCCGCGTTAGCCGGCTAAGCTTATAGACCGGTCTTAGACCGCATATTGCAATCCGCCCCTATTGCCAGCTGGGATAAACACACGGACGTCAATATGAATTATGCATATTGCACAGCCGGGCGCGATATTTTTTTCCGTACCACATATTCGCTATGGGGCTTCATCGATTGGTGCATTGTAAATGAATATTCATATTTTCTATATAGCGCCTCCAAGAGTTTGTCGAGTCGTTTGGTAGTCTAGTGGTTAAGACGTAGTACTGTCAATCGAGAGATTGCAGGTTCGAATCTCTTATCGAATCTCGTATTAACTTTTTTTTACTATTAATTGAGGAAAGAGTGTGGTATGGTGTGGGGTTATGTTGAGGTAGTTATCGACAAAACACATCAGTATGCAACATATGCATAGGTGTTAAACCAATCAGAAGCAATGCTAAACAGCGGTACGGAAAAAAATATCGCCAGCCGGCAGGGAGCACCGGTCAGAAAATTTGCTGATATCAAGTCCAAAAATTTGCTTTCAGACGTGCTTGGACCCCCCCCCCCCCCCCCCACCCCCAAATCGTAGGTCAGAAAAATTTTCTGACCCATGCTTTGTTGGACCCCCCCAGAAATGCAGGGTCAGAACAATTTTCGGACCCAAGCTTTGTTGGACCCCCCTCTCGCCACGCCCCCTCCCCCGGCGTACGGCCCCCTGGAAATGGCTGTCACACTGTGTAACAGCCTTGCAAACCCCTAGCCTGCTGGTTGAAAGTAGGCCTGTACTTGGGCAGCATGGGGGCTTATTTTTAAGGGACCTCTGAGATCCTTTAAAAGTTGCCTTTATAGGCCTACCTATTCCACATAACAAATGACATCACGTGTATTATTGCTTGATTTAAACCTGTTTAAACCACTTTTCAAATAAAGCTCCAAATAACATTTGCCCTCCATAGATGACCTTTCACTCTTTGACCTGTACATAAGTCAATGTGTATGTGTATGCATGTAGCCTGGATTACTAGTACACATAGGCCTAGCATAGTGTACGTGTGTATTTATTTATTAACCACATCCAACAGCGGGAGAAGCGCCAAATACAGGAATGGGATCAATTAACATAGATATTCGAATAACTATCAACTTCTATAGGTTGAATTAGAAACTGCCAGAGACACCGGGGAATCCCTCCCCTTGCTCTTCACGATTAAGTGCCTTGCTCAAGAGCACAAGTGTCACGGCCCGGAATCGAACCCACATTCTAGTACTGCCACGTACAGGAACTTGAGTTCGACGTACTAGACCTGTAACACCCCACACATGTACGTGTGTACATGCACACACATGGTTTTCTCTCTAGGTGGTCAGCAGTTAGTGACAGTTAAGCATCTTTTGAGTACTTGTTACGGTTAAGCGTACTCAAATTTCTACCCGATTAGTGGGTAATACATGTATCATCAGTTATTTCATGTACTTTAATGCTAACCGATGATACCTTGAGTTTATTCTCAAATTAGTCTCTTTTTCATTTCTTTAATAATAATAATATTATTATTATTATTTCTTTCTGGTATTCATACCAAGGATTCCTCAATAGTGCTCATTGCACTGTCACTCGCAAGCGTGAGGAAACCCATGAAGAATTAGAATTAGAAATTGCCAGAGACACCGGGGAATCCCTTGCTCTTCACGAAAGAATGCTCTGGGATCTTAGTGGTTACTGTTACCAACGGGTTTACCTCCCCCTTCCGAAGGATGGAGCAGGTGTGGTCGAGTGCCTTGCTCAAGGGCACAGGTACCGCAGCCGGATTCGAACCTGCAACCCCAAGTTTTCACCTATGATTGCGAGTCAATTACCCAAACCGCTCGGCCACGGTACCCCACCCAAACCATATCGTTCTCTTTACTGGGTGGACAGTGGTTACAGTTTACGCATATACATTGTATCTTTTTGTACTTTTACGGATAAAGCGTACTCAAATTTCTGCCCGATTAGTCAGTATTGCTAGGTAATTGTTCGTTAAACAAAATCAGAGGGGCTCACAGTGACACCAAATGATACATGTAGTCATTCATAGCAGTTCTCATCGATGTAGTCAAGCATCATTTAGAGGTTGATGGCAGATTTGTTTCTTTAAGAGCCCTGCTCGCATTTCGGCCTTTCTTTTGTGATTTTTTACTCGCTGCTGAGGCCTGCTGAGGCTGGTGCTATGCACCTCCTATCAATTTCCATGCTGCTATTGGCAATAAATAGCAACAATTATGTTTGGAAAATGTCTGCGTTGTATCAATACATTTTAAATGTGCCCAGGTTTTAGCTAAAATTGTATTGTCATAAAATTTGAAGTTCAAATTTTCTGACCCTTTCCTTCGGACCCCCAAATTTTCTGACCTTTTAGGGGTCAGAAAATTTGACTGGCAACCTTGTTGGACCCACCCACCCCCCTCTTGATATCAGCAAATTTTCTGACCGGTGCCCCCTGCAGCCGGGCTCCTTGTTGACCGAGAAGCGCCACCACGCGTCCAGCATATCAGCTAAGATGGCGTCGCCCAGGGAATGCGGCTCAGAACGTTGTCCGAAATTTGTCCAATGTTTCCAGACATCGTAGATGGCCAAATTGACGATTCCGTAAGCGTTACTGTTATTTTATGAAACACTATTTGCATCACGGTGGTCGTTGAGGGCGACTGATGATACATCAGTCGCGATTCTGACGGCACCGCGGCCGGGTGCCTTTTGCTCGATCAACAGCGAATTACCCACTGAGTTCATCGGCAATACCGGGCCTTTAAAGAAGCATCCATGGTGGGATGCAGGTTTGATATATCGGGGTATACAGTGTATAAGGATATCTCAGGTGGAATCAGGTAAAAGGAGAATTTTAAAGTTGGTCCTCAAAGACTATCGAATTACAGGTATTTGGCTGTGATAGTTCGACGGCAAGCAGAAATGGTCCGTTTTGTAGCTACCACCCCACCTTTTCTTCTTGGATTCAGTCATTGCAGGTTACGAGTAAATTTGTTAGGGTTCAGTTTGATCATAGGGTTTGATGAATCGCTTAATATTTTGCTACATGTTCCGTACGGATCATTTAAGGGCACTTGTTTCGTTTGCGGCGAATTTTGCTCGGGGGGCCCACTCATTTTGCTGGCCGTGTTTAGATTAACAAAGCGCCATGAACAAATGACAATGGTTTCATTTGTTTGGGTTTTTCAATGGGTACGGTAGGGTGAAGCAATCGAGCGCGTAATACCGATTTCGTAGAAACCACCAGGCTCTTTGTATGTTCTGAGAATTAGGTTACGGTCCGGCGCTTTCGAGTAATGCTCTCAACGGGCGTGGTAGCGAGCTACACGTTGTCCGGTATAGGCACGTTGCGAGTGTAACGACATGTCGTCCAACAGCAACATGGAGGAAAGTTTTGGAGTCATTGAGGTTAGTTATTTTGAATTGGCGTTTTGCAAAGGGGGAGAAAATAATATATTTGGAACCAATACACGGCTTTATTTCTAATAAGATAGAAAGGCGTATAGTATATGGAGGCATATATCAGTAGGGTGTTTGGGGCTTACAAGGTAGTGCCTACAGACGTATTTAGATGTTGTATAAAGGTAGCGGGAAAGCTTTGTTAGCACTTATTACCCCTCCTTGGCAATTTTCTAACTATTCAGAATAAAGTGTCGAGTTTTTAGGCGCAGAGACGGTTGCCAGAATATTTCATTTCATGATAATCCCCCTCAAGTGGAAGGGAAATTACATGTACTTTAAATGAGTTGTTGCTATTCATATTAAAATTGAGCGCATTTACCTTATTGACAAATGGTTATGAACACATGTTAATTTGCAGGAGCTTATGGCGAGTTGGGCGAAGCCGTCGGCGCGGGCTTCAAGGGGCTGTGTACCGCGTTTGCCATTTCAGACAAGTGCTTCCAGAACCTCGTCGAGGATGGATGGAATGATGCAGCAGGCCTCAAAGATTTAAGTGAGGACTGGAAGAGACATGTTTTGGCCCTGGCTCCGAATGGGGCGCAGAGATGTCGCCTGGAAAAGGTGCTTCAGCGCATAGACGTTGGGCCACTGGATGAGTCGGTGCCCAAGAAGAAGCGCCGCCTAGAAGTGGAAACCGAACAGGAGGCCAAGATAGTGACCACAGCGGCTAGCGGAAAGGATGAAGGCGCCGGGCCCATCGGAGAGGTACCAAGGGCTACGGCACAGGCTTCGGCTTCATCGAAGGTACATAGAGATACTTTAAGTATGCCAAAGGTTATTTATAATTATTTATTTTCTATAATATGAAAATGGCGGTCAAGTTACTCAGGTCGTAGTTCGCACTGCACGTAGTGACAGGCGAACCAAGAAGGGCACGCAGATATAGTTTACATCAGAATGATGTTGCCGTTATAGATGCGTGAGGGGTTATTGATGTGTGGCCCGGTTCAGGAGTTACTTCACAGTGGTTTTAGTTATTACACGGATTTTATATTCAGTCGAGTCTCGTTGTAACAAACTCGTTCGGACCAAGCCAATTTGTTTGTTATATCAGAATGTTGTATTAAGAGGACCACCAGTCCAATTCATTGTGCATATAAAATGCACAGTTGGGACCAGTTCGTTATAACCGGATTTTGTATTAACAGAGTTTGTACCAACGAGAGTCGGCCGTAGAAATTATGGGCATGGACGTGTATATTGTAGTTAATGAGCCACCGGTAAGCTGCAGAGGATAATTATGTGGTATCTATTGTGGCATGATTATTAGCAAATGGACTTAGCTTGTGGTAGTCTTTGTGAAAGACGGTCTAACGTTGCTTGGTTCGTGTGGACAGGGAACTAGTTTATGCGCCGTACGTGCGGTCGATATTGCACTGTGTGGACAGGGAACTAGTTTATGGGTAGTGTTTGTAAGACCGTCTTTGGAAACTCTTCACGTGTCACGTGGTTTGCTCGCGAAATGGCGAGCACATTCCTACGTGACGTAATGATTAGCATAACCTGTTTCTGTGGCTGCGTTCGGGCGTGCAGTTCTCGTTACTCGGGAGTAATGCGTGCGCATTGCACTCGGGTCACATCACGCGAACAGCAAGTCCGCAGTCCGCGTGCGCGAATGGCAATATGTGAAGATGGACGTCTCTTGCCGTCACTGCACAAAAAAATGCCGTTTCATTGCTCACAAGAAACTGAGGAAATACAGGCCGTAAGTCGTGAGAACCTTTGATGCCGTCTAAAACAAACCTTAGTGAGTTATTGCATGGAGGTAGGCCTCCATGGTTATTGTTTCAGTTATTGAGTTGACACGTTGAGCAAATTCACCAAAAATCCCACCCATATAAGCCAGTTCGGAATCTCGCGCGCGCAATGCAAAATGAACGTCTATGGGATTGTGTCAAGGTCATTTGAGATAAACACAGGTCATTTGAGATAAACACAATGCCTACCGCTTTGTTTATCTCAAACCAAAGTCGGGAGACGCATGCGCAGTCGAGACTCCGAACTGGCTTATTCCACCATCTTCGTACAAATCACATGACACTTGACAGGAGTACGAGCACACTCCCCATTTGTTGGGGAGTAGTGAGAGCATACTCTCACTGACCCGAGTGTCGTTATTCTTGCCGTTCACGCGCGCAGGAGTATAACTCGTGTTAACACGAGTACACGCCCGAACGCAGCCCGAATGTACGGCGTGTGATCGGTCGTGTACCTGTACCTCGAAGTAGTTGTACTGTATGCAAGACTTTCCACACGATGTAACGATCAACAAAAATGTGCGTGGTGATTTTGAGGATTTATGATGGCGGATCGTCACCGTGTTAACAGAAGCGACGAGGATTTTATCAAAAGACAGACAGTTTAGCAAAGGATGCAGGTACTTCTCAGCGGCGTAGGTGCAAGATTTGAAGAAAGGTAGGAATGCTGTAAAATGATGGTGTTTACAAAATATCCGCATATGCTGAAGGAGAATTGTAATGAACGACATGTTTGCATATAGGCCTACACGGTTGTCGGACGCTTCGCCCCATTTCCACTTCGCCCCATGTCAGTTCGCCCCATACCACATCGCCCCATTACCACTTCGCCCCATTGCCACTTCGCCCCATTACTACTTCGCCCCATTACCACATCGCCCCATTACCACATCGCCCCATTACCACTTCGCCCCATTGCCACTTCGCCCCCATTACTACTTCGCCCCACCTATGCTATTTAGCCGGCAGTCAGTAAAAAAAAAGGAAAAGAGTCTAATAACTAACCGTTTGTGGATTTTTTTCGTTGAGGTCTCATTTAAAAGTGAAGTCTCATTTGTTAGCGTCCACTTTTTGAATGATTCAGTCAGGGCAAGTTCTCACAGCTTTTAGCAAACTGTTTTCCTTTAGTCTATATGACACGATATAAACGAAGCGTCCGACAACCCAGACGGTTGTCGGACGCTTCGCCCCATCGCCACTTCGCCCCATTACCACTTCGCCCCACCTATGCTATTTAGCCGGCAGTCAGTAAAAAAAAAGGAAAAGAGTCTAATAACTAACCGTTTGGAACATGTTCTAAACACGCGCGCGTTGCTCGAAATTTGTTTGAAATACGGCGCAACCGATGCGCGACACAAACAAAATACGCTCAAAATCATGATGCACGTGGCAATTTGTACGTAGAAAGAGACATCATTTGACGTGTTTTTTTTACACATCAATTTATAAACCAGTGTAATAGTTAAGGCCTACTCTTTTCCTTTTTTTTAATGACTGCCGGCTAAATAGCATAGGTGGGGCGAAGTAGTAATGGGGCGAAGTGGTAATGGGGCGATGTGGTAATGGGGCGAAGTGGCAATGGGGCGAAGTAGTAATGGGGCGAAGTGGCAATGGGGCGAAGTGGTAATGGGGCGATGTGGTATGGGGCGAACTGACATGGGGCGAAGTGGAAATGGGGCGAAGCGTCCGACAACCGCCTACACACATGACACACTACACATGCTACATGATGCAGATTCACTCGCATCGTGGTAAAATTTTACTGAAATGCCTGCACTACATTTGTCTTAAGTTATTACGGCATAATATCACCAAAGCGTGAAATTCCGTTAAGAAATCGTAATTTTATTGTGGAAATGTTAATGATTTCGGAAAGAATCGGGAAGTTGATCACGGCTTCAGACCTTGCGTGCATACTGCTTGCAAAACATATGAGACAGGTTTGTAAATTTCTAAGTGTTTCCT
This sequence comes from Henricia sp. BOLD:AAB3569, assembly GCA_037783545.1. Lineage (NCBI taxonomy): Eukaryota > Metazoa > Echinodermata > Asteroidea > Spinulosida > Echinasteridae > Henricia > Henricia sp. BOLD:AAB3569. Next base: position 2,484,955 of record JBBELK010000162.1, on the reverse strand, counting down.
CGCAAAATCTTAAATTTTGCCACTCGAAATGTTGTTAATTTCCCATTAAATATACACATTCCAATGCTAGATGATTCATTTTAAAGAAAACAATTATGATCAACTTCCCAAATCTTGTCACGGTGACGACCCTCCTGACCTGAGTTTGTCCTCCAGATGGGGGGCTGGGGGAGGGGGAGGGGACAAGGTGGTGGAGGGGGGGGGGGACAAGGTGGGGAAACGCACGTAGCTGCTAGCAGGAAAGCATCATAGCATGGGCTCTATTTGTTCACACTTCCAATCTGGAGGACAAACCGGGTAAATTTGGTCTGCAGGAAACACGTTTTAGCAATGAAAATATTTCAAGTATTTGCTTGAAAACACTTTAATTATGTCATGCTCCATTGCATTCTAACCATTTCTTTCACTTTCGTTTCTCTTTTTTCTCCTCAGACCCACAAATTAGCAGAGTTTCAATAAAGTACGGTACAGAAGATGGAATTTCTTTTGGCAAAGTATTTCTGCGAGGTAAAATTTGTTGTAATTTATAATCTTTTCTTTAACAAAAATTACAATGCCACAAGATAGCAGTCAATCCACCCATGATGGCACACACAAACCCATGTTGAGCATTTACTGGTATTTCCTTTTGCAGTCTCTGTACAGGGGAACAGTGACAATAATCACATAATTATTAATACAAGATCCACCTTATAACGAGCTTTTCATGCTGATATTACAAAAATCATGTTAAAACAGGGCACTTTTGCCTACACAAGTGTTCAGTTTTATGCATGAACAACTCGTACCTGCTTGAAACAGTGTAGTAGAGACCAGACCTGTGGAAAATGCTGTGTCCTTGATATGCATTTTATGAGCCACGGGGGGAAATGAATTTAGTAATTACAATTAAACGCTGTTTTAGACAGATTCTTACCAAATTCTCACGATTTACTATCGTATGCGATTCTTTTAAGGAATAAGATTGACCTCCATCTACACGGGATTCTCATCAGTCCGTATACTTCTGACTACCTGCGGCTTCTCCCAACAGAAGAGTGTGCAATCCTTTGTCTCCACACTTTGGTCTTCTTTTAATGTAAAATGTCCTGTTGGTGCTTCGTGTCTGGGGTTTCCATATTTGATGAATGATGGAAAATTAAAGCTACACAAGACTTTTTATTTCAAATGTCCTGCAGCTAGCTGCACGACTTTGTGACTTATGTCAATTGCAACGGACAGCCACACACAAAACAGTAGTCTTTAATCAGAATGAATTAGACTGTATTGAAGCCTTGCTTGACAAATTCTTTTTTGAGCATGTAATCGGCTACATGTACACTCCATGGTGTATTCACATAACATGGAGGCCTAATTGAAAGGTACAACTTCCATGCAGATGTACATGTAACTAGGACAGTTCTTTAATAATCATGAATGAACCTATGTTGAAATTTTGAGCAACTGTAAAAGTGCCCAATTTCGTGGTGATGCTTGGCTTACTGATGTCATAAGATTAGCTAGTGGATTTTGAAAGTTCATTTTTCTGAGCTATAAAGGTACTATGTACATGTATATTCCTGCTTAAACTTAAAGAGCAGAATTAATTTGGGCCATGGGGTCAAAGACTTGCGACGTGTCACAAGTATACCAAATCCATCACATCTCGCAACGGGTTCAGCGAGTTCCGATGGATTTGGCTACTTTTGCGACACGTCACAATTCTTTGTGATATCAACCCCTGCTCCTGTATAGAAAAGCGTACATGTGAACAAAATTTGACAGTTTGAGTCCACTGGGAAGCATGCCTCCAACTACACGAAATAAATGCTACATAACAATTGAACTCTAACCTCCAAGTTTTTGTTTATTCTTTACATGTATAGTCATCAGTGCTTGGGACAATTATTTTTTGGAAAGACAAGTAAATTCATAAACGTGCCTGCATTGATATAGCAACACAGCAAGCTGTATTAATAACGTCACTTATAAGATTTGTACTAATTATTAGTACTATAGTAAAACAATCTGCTTATCACAAGAAAATGTTTATGCCCTATCTTTCAATCATTGCTTTCATTCCTTAGGTTTAAAGACATGATTGGTAAACTTTCAAAAATGGTACCAAACGCATTACAGAACTAAAGTATGCCTTTTAAAATTTCACTCGGCCATAATTCAAAACCCTTTAAAATACATGCATGGTTTTTGTGTTGAATAAATGGTAAATAATTCATTTGCAAATTGTCAACAACAAAAAAGAAAAGTATCTGGCAATTTCTCGCACGAAGATACCGGATCATGGCTTTAGACCAGGGGCCAATTTCATGGTGTTGCTTAGCACAAAAATTTGCTTAGCACATGATTTGTTTGCTTTATTTTGCAAAAATGGATTGCCAGCCAAAATCGTAAGTGACGTGTATTCTTCTACTCTTGCGAAGAACACAAGTTGGTGTATAATTTTGGCTTGTAATCCATTTTATAAAGCAAATAAATCCTGTGCTTAACAAATTTTCGTGCTAAGCAACGCCATGAAATTGGCCCCTTGTGTGCAAAACATATGAGACAGGCTGAACAAATGTTTTTTCCCAAAATCTTAAATTTTTGCCACTTGATATAGACCCCTTGCACGGCGGCCATGACAGAGGGCAGGTTTTTATATTTAAATGTGTGACAATAGATCCATCAAGTGCATACTCGTGCATGACGCAATGCAATGTGACCAGGGGCCAATTTCATGGCGTTGCTTAGCACGAAAATTTGCTTAGCACAGGATTTGTTTGCTTTATTTTGCAAAAATGGATTGCCAGCCAAAATCGTAAGTGATGTGTATTGAAAGGTATTCTCCTACTCTTGCGAAGAACATATGTTGGTGTATAATTTTGGCTTGTAATCCATTTTATAAAGCAAACAAATCCTGTGCTAAGCAAATTTTCGTGCTAAGCAACGCCATGAAATTGGCCCCAGGTGACTGCCTTCTGTCATGGCCGCTGTGCAAGGGGTCTATTTTTTCCCATCAAATCTGCACATTACAATGCTAGCCGAGTCATTTTGTTTTTAAAGAAACAATTATGATCAACTTCTCAACCCTTTACCAATGGTATTATTTTATATGAAAAAGGAAATAATTTACAAGTCAACTTCATCTAGGCATGGAGGAAGGAAAACATGATCTAGGCTACTTACTAAGTTTTGTCCAAATTAAAATATAATCGTCATTTCTTCCTGCCAAATTTGTTTTTCTATCAGATCTGCACCTAATGACGGCTAACATTGGTAATTTAGTCATTTTGTCAAGGAATAGTGATGTCCGACTTGTAAATTCTTACTCGTTAAATCAACAGAGGAAGGAAAACATTTATCCTTGCTGCATGGCCCAGTTTCCGGACACGGTTCGAATTTTTTTATTTTTGTAAAATGTCCTTCGAAGATCTGTCCTTCGTCTCTCCTAATTTTTATTAGCCCCTGCTTCTGGCGGTCATTATTTATACTCAGAAATCTATAGAAGCAAACCTAAAAAAGTCCAACGACGAACGTTTTACGCTGCCGACTTGGGGAGCACATATCGATCGGTACATTCGTAGGGCGTACAGTCAGACAGTGCGCTTCCGTACGTCCATATCCGTTATCATGTCACCAGTCTGATATCATTATTCATGAGCAATGATATCATCTTTGCGATTGGGCGATTCCAAAATGACCTTGGTTTGAATATGTATGTTCAGGTCAAAGTCCCTGGTCTCACGTGACAGGTGGAGAGATTCCAAAGACTGTCTTACAGACTGAACCCAATGGCACATAAACTAGTACCCTGTCCACACGGTGCAATGTCGACCGCGATACACCAACCAAGCAACGTAAGACAGTCTTTCACAAAGACTAAGCTTGTGGGAGCCCTTGTACATGGCCTTGGAATGCAAGGGTCAGTCTTAGGGATATAATTTAACCTTCATGGTTAAGGTTATTCAGCTGGAAAGTTAAAGTTAATGAAGTTTCCACGAAAATGAAAAATTCACAGCTCAAGGGAAATGGAGAAATTTAAATATTATAAGATCATTTCTCTTGCCACAAATCATTCCGAATAAATCCTACTATCGGGTAGTAAATTTGCAAATGCCGGGTTATAAATATCCATATAGTGGTTCGGGGTTACTGAGGATAACCCCAACGCAAGGGGAGCAAGCCCTGTATAGTAATCAGACGCAGAAAATTTGAGAGAAATTCGGACTGGGTGGAGGAAACGTTCACCTATTGCAATGGTTAACGATAACATTGAATTGTTTTAAGGGAATTGAAGATGAAGTGGTAAAAGTACAGCCAAGTACCATGATAAGCGATGGATCTTAAATAAGGGAAAAGCCCGATTCAGGTTCCGGCAGAAAGCTAGAGCAGGCCGTGATAGGAACAGAAGGCGAAGATAAGATTGATAGAATGGAGACATCTTCATCGAGATAAAGTACTCTTAATTCAAGCGGCTTAGGATGATAGGGCTCTAATTTCATTAAGATAAGGCGTTTCAGACAAGGGGATATTTTCTCGAGATTTAAGTTATTCCAGGGAGCCGCATGATGACATGAAATGAAATGAGGGAGAAGCCCTGGCAGGAAATAAAGGACACTGCCGACCATGTACACGAATAGGCAATCTAAGCACTTTGAGAAACCTGGAGGTTCTTGGCGGGTCATAGTAATGAGCCCCAATTAACGTGGAGGGCATGGCAGGCACAAAACAGCTTTGGAAACATTTTGGAATTATTGGAAACCTACTTAGTTAATTTTTTATTGAGAATAAAACACTACTCATGATATTCTCTAATTTTGTTAATGAAAAAAGTAAAATCGTCTTCTCTTGGATGACCATTCCGGATTTTTTGTTAGCAAAAATAATGTTTTGTTAATAACAGGAAATTACACTAAAAAAAACAATAGTCTAGCAAATGACCAATACCCGATGGGTTTTTTTTTTGTAACTAATATTTGCTTCATTAATTTTTGACATAAAACAGTCTATTATTTCCAGTGTGAAAACTAGAAAACCACACCTACGCGTACTTTCCAACAAAGTGGTATCTTTTCAATCTTTAAATCATCGTTATATCACTTTATCCCTTGGAGACAGATTTTAGTACAAGCAAAAATTGTCAATTTGGAAAAAAACAAATTGGATACCTTATTATCAGTTTATTTCAATGCAATATTTAGATTTAATAACAAGCTCTCACTTTTTAAACCATGCCATATTTTTTTAAGTGCAAATACATATACATACAAAGTGGAGCAGCACAATGCTTTTCAGTACAAGCAAAAATTGTCAATTTGGAAAAAAACAAATTGGATACCTTATTATCAGTTTATTTCAATGCAATATTTAGATTTAATAACAAGCTCTCACTTTTCAAACCATGCCATATTTTTTTAAGTGCAAATACATATACATACAAAGTAGAGCAGCACAATGCTAATAGAAATGATCACGTATAATAGGTATAAGTATGTAATGCAAGAGGGTTGCCAATTGGCACCCTTCTTTCATCTGTAACACACAATAACCGAGCGAATGAAATACACACTATGCAATGCAAGAGGGTTGCCAATTGGCACCCTTCTTTCATCTGTAACACACACAATAACCGAGCAAATGAAATACACACTATGCAATGCAAGAGGGTTGCCAATTGGCACCCATCTTTCATCTGTAACACACACAATAACCGAGCAAGTGAAATACACACTATGTAATGCAAGAGGGTTGCCAATTGGCACCCTTCTTTCATCTGTAACAAACACAATAACTGAGCAAGTGAAATACACACTATGTAATGCAAGAGGGTTGCCAATTGGCACCCTTCGTTCATCTGTAACACACACAATAACTGAGCAAGTGAAATACACACTATGCGATGTAAGAGGGTTGCCAATTGGCACCCTTCGTTCATCTGTAATCACAATAACTGAGCAAATAAAATACACAGTATGTAATGCAAGAGGGTTGCCAATTGGCACCCTTCTTTCATCTGTAACACACACAATAACCGAGCAAATGAAATACACACTATGTAATGCAAGAGGGTTGCCAATTGGCACCCTTCGTTCATCTGTAACACACACAATAACTGAGCAAGTGAAATACACACTATGTAATGCAAGAGGGTTGCCAATTGGCACCCTTCGTTCATCTGTAACACACACAATAACTGAGCAAGTGAAATACACACTATGTAATGCAAGAGGGTTGCCAATTGGCACCCTTCTTTCATCTGTAACAAACACAATAACTGAGCAAGTGAAATACACAGTATGTAATGCAAGAGGGTTGCCAAAAAATGATGTACGGGGTTAATAAACAAATTTTTTTTACATGTAAGCAGCACAAGTGCACAAATTTCAGGGGAGGGGGGCAGAGGTGGGAAACTTGGGTCGTGCTATAAATATTCCTGTCTATATTGATAGAATGAAAGTGTGTGTGCAGCATTTTCGAATGAAAATATGCTGGTAAGTATCGTTGATACACAAACATTCCCCGATTTGCTACCTACGATAAGCAATCAATAGTTTTTCCGGCCATTTTCAGCAAAAAAAACATGCATCTTGAACACTGTAGCATATTTATTTGTAGGCAAAAAGAGATTATGTATTTATAATATGCATTTGTCTACAGGTTTCCATTGGAAATCAAGGGAAAGAACGTCGGCAACATGTCACTTTGGAAGATTCGAGAGATTCTGTTGAATTGGGGCAACTTGTAGCAATACACTTGGAAGACAAGACAAAGCGACCGTACATTGGTAGAGTTACTCAACTGATGGATTCACATGTGAAGGTACATTGGCTTAAGGGTTCATGGATGAAGGAATGGAAAAACTGGAACTTGGGAAAAGGGAAGAGTGCCAAACCATATGTAGACGAGGTGTCCGTTCAGTCGGTTATTTTGTGGGGGTTTAACTTGAGCCGTCGAGGCTGTCTCAACACAGATACTAGAAGTGAACTGAAAAGAAAGTATGCTGAACTTGATGAACAAGAAAATGAATAAATTTTGTGTGTTAAAGACAGTGTTGTAGTATTCAAGTCCACGACGTGGACTCTACTCAAGTCACATTGGAAAATGACTCGGACTCGACAACGAGTCGCATATTTAAAAAAAGGAAAAAATATATATTTGACCGCTAAATGCAGGATTCTTAAAAAAAAAAAAATTGATGCGTAAATATGTACACTGCCCCACCAGGCCATCATCTTGCAACAGTGCCCCTTTAACGCACTCCCTAACTCCTGCGTACAGTGGCCCTGTTGAAACAGGCCCCATTTCGCAGTGGAACAAGCGACAGAAATCTTGTCGCCTCTGCTGGACCAATCAGAACGCTTGGCAGTGCATTGCAGCATGATTTCAGGCATTCATATGTAACGATATCACGATATCACTCCGCGCCAATACAATAGTCTGGTGCCGCACACATTGTGTGAGAGGAAACCTGTGTTTGGTCTTGATCCCACCGCTATGGCCGGGATTATTTTTTGGGAGCAGCGAACGTACTGTGCACATTCATCAGTACCGAGTGCTTTGTGAATTACACGCCGAACAAACGGCCCGCCAGCCGGTACGGTTTCAGCGAGTGCGCGCTGGACATTCTAGTAAACTTGTTACATTGCATTCTTGACACAGTCACATCACAAAACTTCCCCAAAACGCTGCTGGATAAATGTTCTGTGTTTGGATTAAATTTAAAACGACATGATAGCGATGTTTTGTCTTGCTCATCGCATTAATTTCATGACGACAGCGATGAAGAACCATCCAGTGAATTTCCTACGGTTAAACGGTATCAGTTTGAGCCGGAATTAACCGAGAAAAAAATCCAAGAACAACGCGAATCCGGTCATGCCGGTGTTGCAATCGACGACCGAAGTCGGCAACAGGACACTAACTGGTACGGTACTGCCTCGGCTTTCTCTTTTTTTTCCTCAACTTTGACCCCTTTTCGTCAATAATTATTTTGTCCTCGGAGGTTTTCATGGTAAATGTACCATGTTTGTTTGAGCCGATTGCTTAAATTTTTAGACCATGTAAATGTGGAATTTATATTCACCTTTTCTGGCGCGGCCGAAACTGCAAGTCCGTGCCGTTTAAAACTTACCATGAACTTACCGTAGTTACGGTACGTTCTTGAGGCGAAAACCAAACCCTAAAATCTCCGTTTGATGTAAAAACTAAGACCTGTTCTTTCCTCTTCATTTGATACTTAAATGAATATAATTTCTCAAGGTTCCCTCTTTTATTGACATTGGACACTTCCGGTAAATATTTCTTTGTTTTTTATTGTTTATTTCCGAACTTTAAATGCCAATATATCCAAAATATTAAAATGTTAATCAGAACATTGTAATTCTCATGTCATATTCACAAATCAGGACCTCAATCCGTGATCATTTTAGAAATAGCAAAAAAAGGGGTTAATTAATGATCCTGTGTGCTCCCATTCAAAAGTCATGTTTTCGCTCTACCGAATAGGGGCCATCTTGGATTTCTGGGCGAAAATTATGTCATAACATCAAACTAATGTCCGATTCAAAATCCTTGTGGTCGACTTATCCGAAAAAGTGTCTTTGTACACGATTTTAGGTGCTCTGGTTAAAAAACTAAATTTTTCAAGATGGCGCCGACGGCCATCTTGGATTTTTGGGTGAAAATGACACCGTAATGTTAAACTAATGTCAGAATCGGAATCCTTGTGCTTGACTGACCCGAAAAAGTGTCTTTGTACATGATTATAGGTGCTCTGGTTCAAAACTTAATTTTTCAAAATGGCGCCGGCGGCTATCTTGGATTTTGGCCTCCAGCGAAAAATGCCGGGATTTTTGCGAGGGACATGGGGGCTATTCATTTGCTCGGTTATTATGTGTGTTACAGTTGAAAGAAGGGTGCCAATTGGCAACCCTCTTACATTACATACTGTGTATTTCACTTGCTCAGTTATTGTGTTTGTTACAGATGAAAGAAGGGTGCCAATTGGCAACCCTCTTGCATTACATACTGTGTATTTCACTTGCTCAGTTATTGTGTTTGTTACAGATGAAAGAAGGGTGCCAATTGGCAACCCTCTTGCATTACATACTGTGTATTTCACTTGCTCAGTTATTGTGTTTGTTACAGATGAAAGAAGGGTGCCAATTGGCAACCCTCTTGCATTACATAGTGTGTATTCATTTGCTCGGTTATTGTGTGTGTTACAGTTGAAAGAAGGGTGCCAATTGGCAACCCTCTTGCATTACAGAGTGTGTATTTCACTTGCTCAGTTATTGTGTTTGTTACAGATGAACGAAGGGTGCCAATTGGCAACCCTCTTGCATTACATAGTGTGTATTTCACTTGCTCGGTTATTGTGTGTGTTACAGATGAACGAAGGGTGCCAATTGGCAACCCTCTTGCATTACATACTGTGTATTTCACTTGCTCAGTTATTGTGTGTGTTACAGATGAACGAAGGGTGCCAATTGGCAACCCTCTTGCATTACATAGTGTGTATTTCACTTGCTCAGTTATTGTGTTTGTTACAGTTGAAAGAAGGGTGCCAATTGGCAACCCTCTTGCATTACATACTGTGTATTTCACTTGCTCAGTTATTGTGTGTGTTACAGATGAAAGAAGGGTGCCAAATGGCAACCCTCTTGCATTACATAGTGTGTATTTCACTTGCTCAGTTATTGTGTGTGTTACAGATGAAAGAAGGGTGCCAATTGGCAACCCTCTTGCATTACATAGTGTGTATTCATTTGCTCAGTTATTGTGTGTGTTACAGATGAAAGAAGGGTGCCAATTGGCAACCCTCTTGCATTACATAGTGTGTATTTCGCTTGCTCAGTTATTGTGTTTGTTACAGATGAACGAAGGGTGCCAATTGGCAACCCTCTTGCATTACATAGTGTGTATTCATTTGCTCAGTTATTGTGTTTGTTACAGATGAAAGAAGGGTGCCAATTGGCAACCCTCTTGCATTACATAGTGTGTATTCATTTGCTCAGTTATTGTGTGTTACAGTTGAAAGAAGGGTGCCAATTGGCAACCCTCTTGCATTACATACTGTGTATTTCACTTGCTCAGTTATTGTGTTTGTTACAGATGAAAGAAGGGTGCCAATTGGCAACCCTCTTGCATTACATAGTGTGTATTCATTTGCTCGGTTATTGTGTGTGTTACAGTTGAAAGAAGGGTGCCAATTGGCAACCCTCTTGCATTACATACTGTGTATTTCACTTGCTCAGTTATTGTGTTTGTTACAGATGAAAGAAGGGTGCCAATTGGCAACCCTCTTGCATTACAGAGTGTGTATTTCACTTGCTCAGTTATTGTGTTTGTTACAGATGAACGAAGGGTGCCAATTGGCAACCCTCTTGCATTACATAGTGTGTATTTCACTTGCTCGGTTATTGTGTGTGTTACAGATGAACGAAGGGTGCCAATTGGCAACCCTCTTGCATTACATACTGTGTATTTCAATTGCTCAGTTATTGTGTGTGTTACAGTTGAAAGAAGGGTGCCAATTGGCAACCCTCTTGCATTACAGAGTGTGTATTTCACTTGCTCAGTTATTGTGTTTGTTACAGATGAACGAAGGGTGCCAATTGGCAACCCTCTTGCATTACATAGTGTGTATTTCACTTGCTCGGTTATTGTGTGTGTTACAGATGAACGAAGGGTGCCAATTGGCAACCCTCTTGCATTACATACTGTGTATTTCAATTGCTCAGTTATTGTGTGTGTTACAGATGAACGAAGGGTGCCAATTGGCAACCCTCTTGCATTACATAGTGTGTATTTCACTTGCTCAGTTATTGTGTTTGTTACAGTTGAAAGAAGGGTGCCAATTGGCAACCCTCTTGCATTACATACTGTGTATTTCACTTGCTCAGTTATTGTGTGTGTTACAGATGAAAGAAGGGTGCCAAATGGCAACCCTCTTGCATTACATAGTGTGTATTTCACTTGCTCAGTTATTGTGTGTGTTACAGATGAAAGAAGGGTGCCAATTGGCAACCCTCTTGCATTACATAGTGTGTATTCATTTGCTCAGTTATTGTGTGTGTTACAGATGAAAGAAGGGTGCCAATTGGCAACCCTCTTGCATTACATAGTGTGTATTTCACTTGCTCAGTTATTGTGTTTGTTACAGATGAACGAAGGGTGCCAATTGGCAACCCTCTTGCATTACATAGTGTGTATTCATTTGCTCAGTTATTGTGTGTGTTACAGATGAAAGAAGGGTGCCAATTGGCAACCCTCTTGCATTACATAGTGTGTATTTCACTTGCTCAGTTATTGTGTGTGTTACAGATGAAAGAAGGGTGCCAATTGGCAACCCTCTTGCATTACATAGTGTGTATTCATTTGCTCAGTTATTGTGTGTGTTACAGATGAAAGAAGGGTGCCAATTGGCAACCCTCTTGCATTACATAGTGTGTATTCATTTGCTCAGTTATTGTGTTTGTTACAGATGAAAGAAGGGTGCCAATTGCCAACCCTCTTGCATATACATACTGTGTATTTCACTTGCTCGGTTATTGTGTTTGTTACAGATGAACGAAGGGTGCCAATTGGCAACCCTCTTACATTGCATACTGTGTATTTCACTTGCTCAGTTATTGTGTTTGTTACAGTTGAAAGAAGGGTGCCAATTGGCAACCCTCTTGCATTACATACTGTGTATTTCACTTGCTCAGTTATTGTGTTATACATGTAGATGAACGTAGCGTGCCAATCGTAAAAAAACATTGCACGTTATGTAATTCACTTGCTCAGTTATTGGAGTTACAAATGCGTGTTATCTCGATTGCTTGGTATTTTGGTTTAATTATTTCGTGATTAAAATTGATTAATTAAGACCATTTAAACATTGAATTTGATATCGCTTCTTTCGTTAATAAATAATGACGCGACAACCTTCATTCTGTTTAAATTCTATAAGTACCTAATTTAACCGACGAATAATACCTTAATATCATTCGGCATACAAAAGATCAAAATTAACGACGCAATATTCATCGTCAACAAAGAAAACCAAACATTCAGTAATATGCCGTTTTTAATCCTACAATGACATTGAGATGAATCGCGCGTATTTGCGTAGGTTAAAAAACTTTAGTAAAACTTAACAAACGTCGTTTCCAATAAATTCAAAATGTTTCCAATGATGTATTGGTGGAATTGCCTGAACGGGAAGGGCCCGGTGAGGGTGGTCTTGCTACATAATTAACGTGTAATTAGGAGGTATAAATCGTTAAATTTAATCGCGTACAGTCGGGTTCAAATTACCTCTACTATCAAATCCAATGGAAACCCGTTCAAGCTATAAGATTTGGAGCACAATGGCGTGCATTGACCATTTAGAGGAAAGGCCTCGAGAAAGAACATGGCGGGGAGGAGATCTCCACAGGGTACATTTCATGCTGGTCGGGGATAAGCCCAAAATGAGGACAGTAGTTTCCTGGAAAAGGATGTACCAGTCATATTTCGGATGATGGGAAATTTCATGCTCCACCATGGTGGAAAGGTCAATACACTGGAATGTCAATTTGGTCATAAATAGGGAACCTTAAAAGGACACAGAAAAAGGAAAGAACAAATAGATCAATAATAAAGATTCTAATAGATAGATAGAATCCACAAGCACAGTTGGAGTGCATAGCAGTTGGATAAAGAGGAGACGGCAGAAGGGGTTTTTCAATTCTATCCCATTAAGATGACAATGTTGTTTCAATACATGCACAGGCACAAACGGCTTTAGAGGTACATAAGCCCTTGCGAATGGAGCTGCTGCAGGCCTGTTTGGAGACGGGCTACGACAAGAATGTGGCATATGTGATGTCCTTGCTACGGAAGTACGTTGACCAGTTCAATCCCTTATCGGTCGAAGATCTCAAGGAACAGCAACTGTATGCTAACTTGTTGTCGGAATGCAACAAGCATGTCGAAAAGAAGACGGAAGGGGTCGCGATGCATGTCCATATACAAGTCCATCACTGGGGAGGACTCGGATAAGCGGCTCCGGTTCGCTCGGAAGCATCTGGGTCTATCTGGTCCTCCAGTTGAAGGTCGTAGTCGTCCCTTCGGTCGGGGGGCGGGGGGGGGGGGGGGGGGGGTTGCGTTTTAGGTCGGGTCCCCAACCTTTCCTTTCGACCTGGCTTCAGGCTGGCTTCAGGCGCGCGCCAGCGGCAGTACGGCTGAGGGATGTTTGTTACAGGTGCCAAAAGAGAGGGCATTTTGCGCGGGATTGCAAGGAAATTATTTAAAGGTGTAGGTCACTTACAAGTAGTGGAAGACGGAGATATACATGTAGCCATGAGAGAGATAACCATGTTTTGAAGTAAAAAAATAAAAAAAAATAAAAAGTTGTGACAAATACATTAAATGTATTTTCCCATGTGATATGTAATTGCGGCCCTATAGAGATCACGATGGTAATAATTGGTCTCACCATATCAGTTTGAAATATGGTTGAAATTAAATCGGGAATAAATGAATTTGGCTGTAGTAATGTGTAAATGTGTCTTTTAGTTTTAAGAGGTGTGTTGATCGCAATTAGCTTTCATTTTCCTTTCACTCTGCATCTGTTGCAGGCTTACGAGAAATATCTCAAGATTCTTGGGACACACCCATGGGAATTTTCATCTTTGCAGGATTTCGATCCTGTTACAGCTCAGACGTCGCGGCGGCGTCGGGGGGTCTACTCATGGGTAGATATTGCCGGTAATCCGGCAGAGGCGCCAGATGGGTCTGCCCCCATGCCGGCAGATGTCTTAGCGGGGTTAAGGTCGCCGGATTTCAGGGCACTTCGATTTCGAGATCCAGAATCATTCGTGGCAGGGGGTTTACACAACCGTTTAGAGGTTTGGGACGAGGTGTTGACAGAGTGTCCTATCATTGGTAATCAAGCGGCGGGCTGGTTGCACCATGGGGTAGATATGTTTACCTTCTTCCAGTCTTATAAGGGCAAGTACCACGGCAGAGATTTCGATTCAGAAGTACCCCCTCCCATGTATTTTCCGAATGCCCCAATTTGCAAGCAGTTCATTCCTTTCATTAATGAAACAATCACCAAGCGACTGATAGAGGGTTCGGTTGAGTTACTTGGAAAGGTACAGGAGGTGCCTCCTCCGCGATGTGTGAACGCATTGTCAGTGGAGCCAAGCAAGCCTAGGCTAGTACTCTCTATGAAATAGTGCGCGAACCTTTGGTGCAAAGATACGCCATTTAAATTGGTTCCTTTAGGAGAGATCGCCAAGTGCGTCAACAAAGGCAGTTACTTTTCAGGAACAGACGATGCTCAGGGTTATAAACAGATCCTTCTGACGGAAAGGTCCAAGACATTCTGTGGTTTTGAATGGGCAGGGTTTTACTTTGTAGACACTACCCTCCCCTTTGGTTTTAAGAACAGCGCCTATATTTATTCCACTATTGGCTTTTGTTTGTCGACTTGGTTGAAAAACAGGGGAGTTCACACCGAAGTTTGGATAGATGATCGGTTTGTGGGAGAAGCGAGCAAGAGTTAAATCTGTTGGTTAGGTAGTATAAGGGAATCCTTGTCAATTTCTTAATTTGAAGATGCTACAGAGTTTGGGGAAGGATCAGGAGGCTTACCTCAGAGCGTCACGAGCTTTGTATGCAGTATGCTTCATGCAATCAAGTTTGGGATTTCGTCAATCTCAAAAAGAGCACGCTACAGCCAGTCACATCAATGGTTCATTTGGGCTTGGGAATTTGTTCAGAGTCGCTATCATTCTGGATACCAGAACGCAAAAAACAAACTTTTGCGGAAGTGAGGGAAGGAATCTTGTCCGCAGATAAGACACTTCTGAAGACGATGCAGCGGTTTGTGGGGAAGTGCCAGAGTTTTGTGCTGTTGTTTCCGGCTGACCGTCTCTTCGTAAGGGAATGTTGTACTTCTATGTCACAGCTGGATGATCAAAAACCGTCCCCTTTAACCCCACAGGTGCGAGAAGAGGTGCGGTTTTGGCGTTTTATCGATTCTATTTCGAAGCCAATCCCGTGGAGACAGGAACGACATTTACGACTGCGTCTCAGCTCGGATGCCTCCAATTACAGATGGGGAGGTGTTTTCTTTCTCGAAAACAGAGAGATACCCTTCGGAGATTACTTGCCCTCGGAGATAATGAGAGTCACGGATATTTGCTACAAAGAGGCGCTGGCACTATACTTTGTTCTTTTATCTGTGGTAGGCTGACTCTGGGATAAAAGAGTGGATGTTCAGGTTGATTCGCAGGTCTGTACGCTGCTTGGTCGGGCCTAAGGGCGAGGTCGGCTCCCCTAGCTTCAGTCTTGAAGTTGATTTTTGCCTTAACGTTGGAAGCAAATTTTGATCTCCGTTTGCAGTGGGTACCGTCAGCCGAAAATCGTGCCGACGCTCTATCGAGGGTTTTGTCTAGAGGGGATTCAAGGCTCCCAACTTCCCTGTGGAGCCCTCTTCAGGCGAAGTTCGGTGGAAGAGAGGGCTTCGCATGGGATCTCATGGCATTGCCATCGAACGTACAGAGAGGGATAGATGGAAGGCCACGCAGGTTTTTTTCTGGAGATCCAGTACCAGGAACCGCAGGAGTGAATATATTCGCCCATTGCAACCCTGCCCAAGCCGTGGAGAGTTATATGTATTTCCGCCTTTTGTGCTCATCCCGTCTCTTATAAGGCTTTTCAGGGAATGGGGAAATGTTGTCGTCACGATGATCGTACCAAAGCATTCTCATCCCAGGCCTTGGTGGCCATACATACGCCCATTCATACGTCGTTCATTAAGGTTGACGGAGGCGGGTCAACTGGGGGTTCTTGACGTGCCATCACGGCAGGGATATCGGAAAAATGAGGTTGGCTTGCCCTTTGAGCTTTGGGTATTCAAGTGTTATTTTCCTTCGGCAGAGGGTATCCCAAGAGCACCCGTTATTTCTGATCGAAAGTTGGTTCTACTGGTCTCGGACTCTATGTTCAGGGACATATATAGTCAACTTTGGGTGGCCATTGCCTCTCGCGGCCAGTGTGAAGGTGTATGGTGGGACAAAGATGGAAGCCCTATGCCGAGTTCTAGCGTCCTTGTGCCGGGCCCAGAAGCCGCAAGTTGCAGTGCTGCATGGGGGCATAAACGACTTCAGCAGAAGTAAAAATCGGCCGACAGCGGTAACAGAGCTGCTTAGGGTTTTCGAGGCGGCGTCGAAACAGTTACGGGCGCAATTTCCGGAGACCCTCTTTCTGCTGTCCTCGATCTGCCAGACTCGAAATGCGGAAGTCAACCAGAGTGTGGGGTCGGTCAACCCGGCGTTGAAGACGTTATGTGACAAGTCTGGCTGGCAGTTCCTCTCCAATGATTACATCTTCCAAGAAGATCTCAAGGACCAAGTCCATTTGACCGTTTGGGGCAGTTTGAAGCTCCACCGGCGACTTCAAATACTTTTGAGAAGAATGTGCGGCGAGCGTGACGGTTTGGTTGTACAGCTCTAGATTGTAAATGTGTTAAGCGGCTAGTAAAATTATGTTTCTGAACATTTCTTCTTCACAGCTCACAACTTTTAAAGCGAGGTTAGAGGAGCTGCATGGCAGGTTGAATAACCGTCCATACAACAGGCAGAAGAGCAGCTTGGTAAACGCCATAGATCAGTTCTTAAAGGAGAACCACCAGTCGGGTTACCACACTTATGGTCATAATTTCGAGGAGGCGACCCCGGAGGATATTGTCAAGTTTCTTGTCGACAGCTGACTCGAAGGGTCGAACTCAGGTCCACGTACTGGGATGCCCTTTTCTGGGAAAGCACGGGGTCCAGGAATGCTGTTGTCCGCAACACCTTGCAGCGGGAACGGTCGACTCGATCTTACGTTGGTCAGCTCCGAGCAAAGTTTAACTCGGTAGGGAGAATACAACCTTGGGAATTGGAATCTGGCAAGGGAAACCCGTGTAGATCTGAACAAGTAAAGGCGTACATCAATGCAATGCAGCTTGAACAAGCCGAGACGCATGTTACCCCGAAGCAAGCTGTTCCGATTTTCTCTAACAAGATCAGATGGTTGGTTAGGGAGATAAGGTCCCGCATTGCGGTGTTACCTGAGATTGCGGCAGAAACCTTTGTCAAGCATTACATCCTGTATAGAGACCTCGCGTTCTTCCTCTGCCTATGGTGGGCTGGAGATCGTGCAGCAGATTTGGGTCGAACAAAGACGTGTGAGGTGACAAGAATCGATAGCAGGGACCTTGTGTTCAACCATACTGTTGGCAAGACGATCCGAGAGGCCGATTCCTCTTTGATAATAATTCCCAAATTAGAGCAGGAGGAGATGGATCCAGCAGGAGCAGTAGATCGAATGGTGGCTTTGTCGAGGGAACACGGTCTCAACTTATTGGATGGCTACCTTTTTCGACCGTGCACGACTGACCGCAGAGGTTTGGCAAACAAGCCGTTCATAGGAAATAACCCTACCAACCGGCTGAAGCGGTATTTTTCCAACTCCTCTGACGAAAGTGACCTCGCTCTCCGAGCACATGGAGGTAGAGCGGGAGTGGCAACCACATTGAGGCTTTTAGGCGCAACGGAACAACAGGTCATGGATCACTGTAGATGGGCGACACACCGCACATTTAAGCACTACAGAGGGGGTTACTAGGCAGCACACCACCGTGCAGATGCTGAAGGACGCAGTCCATGAGGACAGGGAAGATCGGCCGTCGGCCGCTGAGCTCGTTGGGAGGGTTTACCAGACGTTAAATTATAATTTAGGGACGAAAGCTGCTTTCTAGTACAGCTGACATCGTGCTTTACAGCACAGGAGACGATAACTATGGCAGGACAACACAAGTAAAGGGATCCATTTCTTTTGACGTGGTAGCTACGAAGGCGGGAAAGTAAAACAAGACAACAACAACAACAACAACAAAATAAACAATAATGGATTACTGAACACATGAAAATTATTTCAGCAGCACAGGTTCTAGGGATTCTAGATTTATCTCATAATGATATTTGGGGGTTATCGGAAAGGCACACAAATGCACGTATAGACAAACACGCCAAAAAAAAAAAAAAAAAGGGAAAGACGACCAAGCTTTGCGATTTGAACCTTTCCTTCGTTATAGGCAGGTTGTTCTATTAGTAAAGTTTTGGGGGAGGAGATTTGGATTGTAGTTATTTATTGATACTAACCAAAGGGAGAAGAAAATAAACAAGAAAACAAAAAGAGAAACTGCGGGCATGCTTGTTTTCTGTCTTTTGAAATTAATTAGAAATGGGATGAGAGATGGGGTGTTTTGGTATATATTTTTGAGGGAGGCAGGGAGACTCTCGGGTTTGGAGTGAAGAATCATTCCTACCCATACCTAAGACATTGTAGAAGCCGGAGCCCGAGATGAATGCCGTGATGTAAATAGTTTACTCAACCTCAAAATAATTGCAACAAATTGTTTTATTGCAATTTCCTGTACTTTTAAGTATGCTGAACAACATATCAAAAGTTGGACAGAAACGGAGCACGGGAAAGTGATCAAATCTGACGTTAAAAATGGCCGCTAATTGTAAAGAATGTATTGTATATATAGTTATGGAAAAAGTACCCTAACCTCCCAAAAATTCTAACAAAATATTTTTTCAACGGTTTCTGGTTCTACTGAATGTGGAAGATGGCAGGATAAAAGTCTACCAAAATCTAGCAACCGGAAATGGGTGACATCTGAGTCAATTCCAAGATGGCCACCATTGACCCTGAAAATCGCTAAAATGGCTATAACTTCTTTAATATTTGGAGTAAAACAGTGATTTAAATGTCCACCCTATAGGGTTGTTAGGGCCAGGGAATTTACTGGTATACACACACTTTTAATGCAACCTTCGACAAACAATAAAAGCCATGCACAAACTCAAAATGGCTGTCATAATTACATGTACAGGCATGGGAGGGGTAGAGACAATAACTTCCTCTAATCTAAGTGCTGATGTCAGCTTCTTTTATTGGGCAGTAATGTGCATATCACGATCCCCTCCTGTGGTAAGGCTGGCTGCATCAACCACCGCACGAGGCTACGAGCCGCTAAGGTAGGGTGCACCACTCTGCCAGAATTGCCTCCCCAATAACCTGCACTTCTAGGGCTGTTTTTGAGACGCGCTATTCAGGCACGTCAGCTCACCACATGCAGGTTTAATCGGGAAAAACCCTTCTCAGCTAACACATAACGTTCTGCGAACGTTCCCCGAACGTTCGTGGAAGTTACGTTCGTTTTGAACGTCGAGCGGACGTTCGTTTTGAACGTCGAGGGGACGTTTTGTGGAAGTTTGAATATAACGTTGCAGTGTAACGTTCTAAGAACATTCCGAGAATGTTGTTAACAAAGCAGATCGCGCGGAGATTATTTTTCCGTAAATTTCACGAAAAATTGCATTGTTTTAAGTTTTACGTTGTATAACCACGCACTACCTGATTTGAAATGTATGTACTTTTGTATATAAAACCCATCTATAGTCTAAAAAGGTAAGATTTTCAAGAAATAGTACAAAATGTGGTTTCCGCCAACCATGACTACATACGAAGGAAATTCAAGGAGCATATATATATCAAGCGTATACTTATAGTAAGAGGAAGTGACTGGTATCAAGAGCACTGGAATTTCAGTTAAGAGATTAGTAAGTTGATTAAAAATAGTCTGATTACGTAATGCGTCACAATGCGTCATTGACACGTCCCCTGAAAACTCCACACAATTTTTTTCTAATTTTTGGGGTCAGGTGGTATTTTGACCCGCCTATTGGGAGACTATACGGAAACTACCGGAAGAATTTCTGTATGCACAAAAAGTACCTCACATCCGTATTGTTATGACATAAAAGAAAAGTACTCGGTAATACCATGGATGGTAATACCATATACCGCGGTGTCCCAAAACCCAATACCGCACGAGCTAATTAGCGAGAACATGTTGCAACATATTGGATCGTATTAATTAATAAAAAACTAGCAAATGCTAGGCACTGTTCAAAACGAATGCATGCAACTGCTATGGCCGTTATCGACCACAGATTGGGTTGCTGATGCGATATATATGCGTGGTAAGTGACTAGCGAATCATGTCTGGTGACTTTACACCTAATTTTGGAATGACTTGGCTGTACTTTCATAGTGTTTTAGAGGGAAAAATTGATTATTTTTGTCCGAGTTTTTTGTTCAGGCGGTAAATTTGTTTTCGGGCGCTACTGGTACTTCTGATGATTTTGTCCGGGCGGCGCACCCAGACAAAACTGGTAGTGGAGAACGCTGCTAGCTGTACACACACCACTTTTTGAATGACACAATTAGACGGGAACTCACTTTTGTTGGTTTTGTTGGTTGGTGTACCAGTGCGCAGTTCATTTCCATCGCTCTGTGTACGCACATAGACAATAGAAACCCTATTGTTAAAAGCCATTAATGGATTTTAACAATATGGCTTCTATTGTCTATGCATGGTGGCAACCAAGTAAATAGGGCTCACATAGGAACCAATGCTAAATTCCCAATTTAAACAAATCATTTAAACATACTCACAACTCTCTCAGCTTCTCAGGACAACCAATTGAAAATACTCATCAAAGTCTCATCTTTTCAATTCTGTTCAATTTTATGGGGGTAATCCGTCACTTTTATTCCCTAATTTCCACTTAAAGCAAAACTACCCCTGCAACAGTGAAAATTGCTAAACAGACCAGCATCCATTTTAGAACAAAGGCACATATGTAATACGCTACTGGGCAAAATAGGGCCACTTTTAGGAGCTATACATTGTCCAAAATGTTTATAGTTGGAAGTAAAAATACCCCACATCACGGCGATGGCCATATTCTATACACAAGACCACACTCGTTCAGCTCGCAACTTTCTCTAATAAAGAAGAATTTAGGGCATACAAAATATTCAAAAGCACGGATCTCTGCCTATTTACTTGGGTGCAGATGTACGTATGTGCGTACACAGAGCGATGGAAATCCTAAAACGACGTCGTAAAAGCTACAAAAAAAAAATACATGTAATAATGTACGAGGTATTCTAGGTACCGCGCTGGCTAACATGTTCAAGCGTGCACCACCACGCCACTTAGCAACCATTGCCAACGGCCTGGTAGTCTGGTGCACGACTCTCTTATACGCGAATCTATCACGCAACAGGGGCCAATTTCATGGCGCTGCTAAGCACAACAATTTGCTTAGCACAGGATTTGTTTGCTTTATTTTGCAAAAATAGATTGCCAGCCAAAATCGTAATGTGTAGCCTATAGACTACTAAAGTGTGACGTCAGTTGCCATGGTAATTGGGTCTAAACATTCGCTGGTAATCTGAAACGTCCATTGGTATAGCGCAGGGAAACGGTTCACTGGTTTTAGTGTAGACCCAAAAACCATGGCAACACACAAAGGGTGACGTTTTCACTTTAGTAGTCTATTGAGAGGTATTCTCCTACTCTTGCGAAGTTGGCATATAATTTTGGCTTGTAATCCATTCTATAAAATAAATATATCCTGTGCTAAGCAAATTGTTGTGCTTAGCAGCGCCATGAAATTGGGCCTTAATTGCAGCCGATTTCACGAATCCTTACGCACTGCGTAAGTCCGCTTGCGCAACTTTTTATTGCACAAGCTGCGCAGCATTCCGGTGCTAATTACACGCAGGCCTATGGGGCTTATGCCATTTTCAAAAGTTGCGGAAGCTACGCAATTTTTCGTGAAATCGGCTGCTGGTCTTTACACCATTATAACCGAATGTCCAGTGGTAAACAATAATTAAAAAACGTTTACCATGGTATCACTTAATGAATTAATTTTTATTAGCATTCACATTCAGCTGAAGGATATATACGACTGAAAAGGAAATAAAGAAAACAAAATTGTGAAACACTACACCCAAATGAACGCACACACACTCGCACTAGAAGAAAAAGAGTATCAGGCTAAAAATTCAGCACGATACATAAACAACCGGGCCTGCTTCAATATCCGAAATGTTATTCTGTACACAATATGTAATGTAATCTACTGTATTTATTTGAAAATAAACAGCAAAGATAAACAACTTAAGTGACGAACAATATCACTTAGTGCTATGTACAGGAAATGGATTACACACAAATAAAATCATTTTAACATACAAACACCACAAACTTAGCATGTCCAAGTCTAAAATTAAATTCTCAAGTTTTATACAATAACTGAGGTGTATATCATTTATATTACTATAACAGTAAAATATACTTCTGTTTATTGTTTTTTCACCTAACTGCTCTTTGAAGTCATGACTGTCCTCTCCCAAAATGAAAGTAAGCTGTGCAATTTCTTTCAAACGTGGCTCAAAAATGGCTGCCAAAAAGAATCCCCAACAAGGCTAACATTGTAACATTTCAGTGTATAAAATATTGAAAAAGGGTGTTGGTTAATTAGTTGAAACTAATTGTGAAGTGCATCTTACACAGTATTTCACATTGCATCGCAAACCCCGAAATATATCGGGAAAATTTATATTGCTACAGAATACTTGGAATTAGTCAATCATCCATGATTCATTTAATTTATATGCAATAAATATTTCAAAAGAATTAACGTGCTGCATTCCAACCTGGGAGGTGTTTGATTATGTTGTTTATGCACATTTTTCGTTTTTGCAATTACATGTATGTACATATTCCTAAGAGCATAGGTGCATGAAACACTACAAAGAAAGCACCATAAAATTGGCAAATACAGTAAAATCTACCCGTGGGGAGGTAGAATTCCTTCTTTTGTACAGTATTACAATCTACTACGACAATCACATTTTTCACTGTAAAGGGGCATTTTGACAACACGGACCATATTTTCGAGGAAATGCCTTTGTCTGTCTCAAATAAAAGAAATAACTAAGTTGTTCTGAAGTTAGGCGGGCCCAAAAAGGTGTTACAAATAGTGTGACAACATGCCTTCCTAAAAACCCTGTGTACAAATTTCCAATATACACTCGTAACCAGGCGGCCTAAAATGTAACACAAGTGTCCGTCCCAGTTACGCGCGTTATATTGGAAATTTGTACACAATTTGTACAAAATTTGTTGCACTATTTGAAACTTTTTTTGGCTTAAGTTATCTTTTCAGAACAACTAAAACTTATTTCTTTGATTTTGAGACCGGACAAAGGTATTCTCTGGAAAATATGGTCTGTGTTGCTAAAATGCACCCTTTACCGTGGAAAGACTCAAATGTAAATGCATTATTTACACACAACAATAGTTTTGCACACTGTGTACATGTTCCCTAACCATAAAATAGGGAAAAGAAATAATACAAGTACCATTTAGCCCTGTGTGTAAATTAATGATCCATTTACAATTCGTCATCCAATTTCAAACAGCTAGTTTTGTTGATGTCTGTACACCGCCACGTTAGGGAAGATAGGAGTAGCAGAATACAGGGTCTGGGGTGGATTGCAATAAAGAAAGTTAGGACATCCTAACCCCCAGGACGTCCTAACTCTGACATCACAAAGACATAATAGATGATTTTGCCTTGCAATACAAAATTATGTGTCCTAACTTGTGTCCTAAGACACATACAATTTAAGACACATAATATGTGTCCTAAGTTACGTCTTTAGAAAATTTGTTTGGAATTTAATGCTCAATTCCGACAAAAGAAGCCTTGTGACTAGGATCAAAACTTGATTTTTTGATAGTTTGACTTTCATCAACTGAGTTTTCACTGGAAGGTAGTTACGATTCAAGCTGAACCTATGTTAATTATGAAAGTTTTCACAATGTATTTCACGCCACTGTCATGCGTACGAACGGCAGCAACGACCGGCGTATGCATGCGCGACGGTATGCAAACACAACGGCTGCGATTGAAACGCCGTTCACAACGTAAAGACATACAAACATTTATGTCTTGCTAAGATGTCCCAACTTCTGGATATTGCAAGACATTTTTCAATGTGTCATAGCTAAGATGTCATAAATTCAGTTAGGACATATGATGTGTCTCAGACTTAAGACGGTTATATTGCAATCCACCCCTGTATAATAAAACTACATTTAATTTATTCAAAATATCACTCATAATTTTGTTGCTACTTTTGTATTTTTACTTAACCAATAACACTGAACTATTTTTACTGGCAAGTACATATATGTATGTTACAATATTGATTTGGCAGAACACACAACACGTACCATTTGTATAAATCAAAAACAAATCACAACATTGAAGCTATACAAGTTAAAAACCAGTCCAGACAAATTTTCAGTCATAAAATTAGTAACTTTCTAGTAATAAAGGGCACAAAAGATACCAGATCGTTACAAATATAACAAAAATATGCTCCCCATAACAAGAGGTTAGAGCTGCTGTATTTGTCCAAAAATTAACTATTTGTACTTTTTTCACCTAAAAATATAGTATTTACACTAAAAAATAAAAATGAGAAAAAAACCTGGGGAATGGTTGCTGAACACTGAAGGCTTTGTTTTCCAGCCAAGAATCTGCTTATCTCAATGCACAGGCTTGTTCATGCTTGTACCCTCTACATGTACCTAGTTTGTCGGTCATTAATTAGCTTTGGCAAAATACCTCAGTGGAGCTAGGATCAAAAGCAAGGACAAGAGTCCTACAAAGTTTTCTCCAATCCATGAAGTTTGTTGATTTACACAAAACTCACACCTTGTCAACTTGATTAAAAGGACACGTTGGTTTAGATTGGGCGCTTTTGGGCTAACAAAATTAAATGGACATGATTGGAAAGATTGTCAAAAGTATACATGTAATATAAAAATTCACATAAATATACCTTCAAATTGTTTGGTTTGTGTTTAATTTCGTGTCAAAAGAATTTCCGCCATTTTGTCGGAAAAAAATTTGGACTCCACAAAATGGCGGAACATTTCCCCGTAATCGTATTTCCAGTCGCAACTTGTTGAACTACGACTGAGTCAATATTATTACGACCACCATCTGTTCGCAGCGTTCAAAGAAAAAATTTGTAGTTCCTAAATACAAATAAATGTTGAAAGAAACATTTAAGACTGCAATGTGAAAAACTGATCGAAGCTCACACTGAGCTTGGGCCAGCCAAGCCCTTGGCACTCGTGCACACGGTCCGCGCCGCTCTATCTCATTTTCCGCAATCGGGCCATTTTACTCAATTGGGTCAATGGCCGAGTAGGCTAGGGCCGAGTTGGCTAGGGGGCAGTGGGTCAGGGGGCGAGTGGGTCAGGGGGCAAGTTGGCGAGGGGACGAGTTGGAAAGGGGCGAGTTGGAAAGGGGGGAGTAGGTAAGGGGCAAGTCGGCCAGAGGGCGAGTTGACCAATGTGGTCATGTGTGTGTGCAGGCATCAATGCAGTAGGTGTACCGTATGTCGCATGGTAGAGAATGGTACCTGATGTTCATCTGGTAGGTCTACCGTGCCATTGCCTGCGTCGCCAGCCTGACGACTATTTACAGCACATTCTGCTCACAGGTTGGACGATGTATTAACTGCTGGAATACATACTACGTCTTGCGGGTCAGCGTTTTGTTTTTTTAATCATTGATGAACAACTCTTCAAAAGGTATAAGGAACATTTCTAAACAGCAACATTTTTGGGAAATTGAAGGCAACGTGTCCCTTTAAGAATTCAAGATAACCTGGCTAGTACTATTTCAAATTATGATATACATGCAGATAAGATGACGATATCTTATGTAATAAAATACTGAATTCATTCAACCATTTTTATTCTAGAAACACAGGTGACATCAGGATAAATTTATGTTGTATTTTAAGTTTACTTTACAGACTACAAGTTAGTTAAAGGTACATATGCTACCTCGAGTCTGGCTGAGTTTCTGTTTCAGCTCAGTTCATCCATTTCTTGCAGTTGGGAGCCAGGCACAGACAGGGAATCCGGTTTTCATCTTCAATGTCAAACTTGTAGTCGTAGGTGAGCTGCAGAAAGATACAAGTTATGCAGAGCCATGTTATCTATTTAGTAGAGTTGAGACTTCAGACCTCTTTGCATCAGTGAAGAGTACAATGTACATGTACATGTATACTGTGCATACTTTAGCAATAAATAATGGTTGAGAGTGATTTTACAATTGTAAAAAGAAAGTCAATATGGCACTGCCTTTTATCCAATGTTATCCAATGCTCTACGAGTGTCATCCTACTTGTTTAGATAACGAGATAATTTATCTCGTCAAGTCGACTTACATACGTATAACGTGAATTAAGTCGTCTTGGCAAGATACATGTAATTTATGTTGCCAAGTCTACTTCCTAAATCTAGGAGGTATATTCGACCAGATAAGAAATATGTGCACATATTTTTCTGTCAAAAAAGAGACCGAGTCTAATTTTAATGCATATTCAACAACTATTATGCATCAAGGTTAATGCACATATCAGTTGTATGACGCACTGTACGACCTCCGGGAATAGTGCTTAACTTTAGCGAGGTGCGTCACTTTCTCATGGCAAAGTTTTACCGGTGGGTCGCCCCTTTGCTGCATTAAGTGATATTATTTCTCTATTTTATCCAATGGGGCGACACTTTTTGTGTAGAGAGCCCTAGTAAGGGCGACGCGCTTGGTTAGGGCGACAATTTGGTGTAGCCCCAATATTTTTCAAATCTAGAAGCGTTTTTATTAGGTGTGGAGCCATTTTCGGAAGCTTTGGGTTACAGAATTGGTGTCCAATCGATGTCTTTTAGCCAAAATTTCGGTGGTCGTCCGGCAAAGTCTTACCGGCGGGTCGCCCCTTTGCTGCATTAAGTGATATTATTATTATACTGCCACAAGGTGGTTGAATTCTCCCTCACAACGAACCTATTAAACTGGAGGTCAAAGGTCAAATACCCAGATGACAACACAAGGTTGTGATACATAAAATTAAAGATGAATAAATAATATAATAATAATAACTACTTATATACCGCCCTACATGTAAAAACATCCCAAAGCGGTTTCCACATTTAAAAAAATTACATCAAAAGTTCATATAAAGAATAACCACAATAATTATATACATGTACATGTATTACACAAACATTATGACTACATGTACATTCCACACGACTTGATGCATACTTATACGTTATAGTACTGATCAAAGAGATGAGTCTTCAGTCTTCGTTTAAAACAATCATACGACTGAGCAGTCTTTTAAAAGTGCCAATTGCAAATTATTCCACAGTCGCGGACCACAAATTGAGAATGCCCGATAACTATAGAAATTAGGCTGCACCAACCCATTGAGGGCAAACCCTCAATGGGTTGGTGCAGCCTAATTTCCCCCTTGACTTCTGACGAAGACTTCGACCACAATGAACATCACGCAGTCTGAGCAACTGAGTAAGATATACAGGGGCACACCCATCAATAACCTTAAAGGGCCTATGACATGCTAAACAAATTTTTGCCTAATCTTTGCTTCATATGATGGATTACTTGTTCAGCAAGACATGCTATTGTTAGTTTGGATGTAAAATCAATAAAAGGTAGCCTTTTACAACTTTGAAGATTTCATTGCAATAAACCACAGACAGAGGGCGCTGTTTTGAGTGCATCACGTAAGGAAGACGGAAGGGAAAAGTTAAGAAAAAACAAAAGACTTTAAGTTGGACTTGTGGCAAATTGCTGCAGTTTTCTCCCCCAGTTTCGTTATGGCTTACAACAGGAAACATGTAGAACAAACTCAAACAGTCATGGATTACAAAAGTTCCAGGACGTTTGAGAAAAAAGGTGGAATCTTGTGTGCACAGTTGAATGTGATTTTCCTGTGTTTGCCTCTTGTGACATCTGACCTTGGTCATGAATAGGCATATTCGCATTATACTCCTGGCTCTAGGGGGGAGTTCGTGTCAATCTCAAATGTACGAAGTAATTAACCCATGATTTTATTGTTGTACGTACCAAGACCTTTCAAAAAAGTTTGGGTGTCGCGCCCAAATCTGTATACATTTTTCTACAGATCCCCCACGAAGTTTTCCGCTTACCCCCCACGGAGGAAATCTTATTTTCTCAATAAATTGGCCAATACACATCCAATCTTGACAAATAAGGTATCCTTTCCCATGTTTTCAGGGCCAAGGATCATGATAGGATTGGTTATGTTATGAATGGAGTCATCATGATGTCATAAATATGCTAATTAGGTTCAGAATTGTCATTAAAATGCTTACTGGTATGCATCACGATATGTGACAGACTATAGAATACCCCCTTTCATTATTCCCCTTCAATTGTTTCCACGTTGTGTCGCAAACATCTAAGGGATTTTAAAGGAATTTGTTCACACTGGGGTAACGAATCAATTTTTAATTCAGAAACGTAAAGATAATACATGTAAATGTAGTTCAGATGGTACCTACCTGTATTTTACAAAAGTTATACATGTAGGCCTATAATAATATTCTGACAAAAAGATTCAGGAGGCTCTTAGATGTATCATTTTGTATCAGTCTGTAATACATACATGTAAGGCTGCAATTGTATGTATTTTTGTCAATCATCTCCTGGGGTTCGTTCTACAAATGTCCTAAGATCCATCTTAGGGGTTCTTAAAGGGCCCCTTATTTGGGATTTGTATCAATTAAATCTATGCTATAAAACCAATATACTCAGTTACATTCATAAAAATCCTATTTGGAGATTGTTTTGGGGGTTAAAACAAATGTTTTTAGTTTTTTATGCTAATGCAAATATGCATATTCATGACCAAGGTACGTCATGGTGTCACAAGAGGCAAACACAGGAAAATCACATTCAACTGTGCACAAAAGATTTCACTTTTTTCTCAAACGTCCTGGAACTTTTTTGTAATCTATGGCTGTTTGAGTTTGTTCTACATGTTTCCTGCTGTAAGCCATGACGAAACTGGGGGTAGAAACTGCAGCAATTTTCCATAAGTCCAACTTGAAGTCTTATGTAATCCATCATATGAAGCAAAGATTAGGCAACAAGTTGTTTAGCATGTCATAGGCCCTTTAAGTCATATTGTAGGATGTAAGCACAGTCAACTTCTATTGCTAATACCTTTTCCACTAAGTCCTATTTTTGTGAAATGAACCCCAGCTCTTGGACCTAGAGGAAATCACTAAAGGATAATTCTTGAAAGCGATTCATTCCAAAGTGTTTGGTTCGTGCCTTGTTATTCACACTGTACTCAAACTTCTATTCTTATCAAGAATTGGCATTTTAAGAATATTGCATTTCTTTGATGGAGGATACACCTTCTTGCACAAGTGTTGGTGCCCTACCGACAAGACTGCTAAAGTATAATTGTGACCGTCTTGTGTGTTGCCAAGGTTAGTAGGTTACCGGGTCTAAACCTAAAACCAGTGAACAATTTCAATGTGGCTTAGCAATGGACGTTTCAAAACATGACGTATCCACTTCGGCAGTCTATTTTGATTTGAATTATGCGGTAGCATTAATTGGCATCTTCCACCATATGCAGCATGATATGTGGCAAACTGACCCGCTACCATTGTTCCCCCATTGTGTCTCAAACATCCAAGGAATTTCCAAGGAAATCCTTTCAGTTAGGGGTGTTGGTGCGTTAACAAAAGAAATAATGTGTTGATACCGGTATAAAGGGGGGAGTCCGTTTGCCACATATTGTGCCGGGTATATCTTCCTACAACACTCGGTCTTGTAGCCACACTTGTGTTTGACGTTGACAACCTTCTGCAATGGGTGCGAGTGTATAATCCAATCTGCCACATGTTCCCTTTAGTTGCTGCACCTATCCCCAGTCAGCAGGACTAGCTAGCACACTACATGCAATTGCACATGGCAGGCAACATGCTCAGCGTGTTGAAGTAGGGCTGCTTTAGATTGAAGAATGGTGCATATGCGGTTTTGAAAAGAACCAGATACCCTCTCGCCTGTCCAAACATCTGACACACATTATTTTGATAAATTTACCTTTACCGTACTATCAACTCGTTAATCACTAACAAAGGTACAAATAATGTACGAAATACTAGTAACGTATTCCTTGCTTTCATTGAAGTGCCATATCGAGGATTGGTGCCCCTTGGAAAAATAATTGTGGCATTATTACACCACATCACAATGTTAAAGGGTGCTGTCATACCATGGCCCTGCCAAAAGGCACCTTCTCACCACACTACACACGGCTAAAGGGCGCCCTTTTCATCGTAGCACATGGCTAAAGAGCGCCCTTTTCACCATAGCACACAGCGAAAGGGCAACCTTACACCATAGCGCATAGCTAAAGGTGCTGTCACACCATAAGACGCCACTAAGGGCACATTCCCACGATAGCACGCGGCCAAAGGGCGCTGTCACACCATGTAAGATGCTGCTAAAGGGCGCCATACCAACATATCAGTAGCATGCGTTTTATAAAGGGTGTCGGTATCACCATATGGTTTGGCTAAAGGGCGCATTCCCACCAAAGCGTACTGCTAAAAGAATGCTGTCACACCATAATTGGCTGCCAAAGGACACCTTCCCACCATAGCGTATCACACAACTACACCTCCACCACCCTCTAGCTGACATTGTACTCAGTCAACATAGTTTTGTTTAACATTCTAATCAATGCATGCATGTTCAATGATGAGGCTGTGTTAATTGTAAATGTATTCTTAGAGTGAATGGGTCATATTAATGACGATTTTGGATCTAATTTGCATATTTATGACATCATAAAGACTCCATTTGTAACACAACCAACCTTATTATACTTCTTGAACCTAAACAATTGGAAAAGATGTCATATTTGTCAAAACTGGTTGTGGATTGGCACATATCGTGCTGCATATACGCATTTTAATGACAATTAACTTAATTTGCATATTTATGACATCAAAATTGACTCCATTCATAACTTAACCAATTCTATCATGATCCTTAACCCTTAAACCATGGCAAAAGATACCTTGTTTGTCAAGATTGGTTGTGTATTGGCCGATTTATTGAGAAAATGAGATTTTCTCCTTGGGGGTGGGTAAAGCTGAAATCTTCGAGGGGGGTCTGAAGAAAAATGTATACAGATTTGGGCACGACACCCAAACTTTTTTGAAAGGTCTTGGTACGTACAACAATAAAATCATGGGTTACTTTTACATTTGAGATGGACACGAACTCCCCCCTAGAGCCTAGACTATAGCATAACAACTAAAAACCTTAATAAGATTTTTATGAATGTAACTGAGTATATGGGTTTTATAGAATAGATTTAATTGATAAAAATCCCAAATAAGGGGCCCTTTAAATACAAAACATAAAATCTTGTATTCAATTCGTTTTTCAAAAGGCAGCCAATGCAACTATTTCAAGACTGGCATGATATGGTCAAACTTGCTTGTAAGATTAACAAGTCTAGCGGCCATCTTTTGTATAGTTTGAAGTTTACAAATTTGTACACTACGAAGACTATACAACAAACTGTTCCAATAGTCCAAGTTAGAAGTCACAAATGCATGGATCAACTTCTCAGTACCTTTCTTGTCCAAAATTGTTCTAATTTTCCGAATTCTCCAAAGGGCATGAGAAGCCGACCTGCAAACAGATGTTACTTGAGCTGCCATTGTCGCAGTTGAGTCCATCACAACCCCCAAGTTCCTTACTTTCTCAGATGGATTTACATCACCCAATTGTACATTGCATGGAGAGACACAGGTTGCCCTCCCACGAAATTTGAGGTAAAGTGCACAACCTCCGTCTTACCATCGTTCAGAGCAAGCTTGTTCTGCTTGATCCAACTTCTAATATCTTCAACACAATTATTTACACGATCTAGAACATCGAACCGTCACATGCAATGTACAACTGGGTGTCGTCAGCATATCGGTACATCATATCATTAAATCCATAACTTAGTCATACCGGGTAGGGCTGAAAATATTTAATGGGCCAAGAAAATTCGGTACTTTAGCATCATTTTGGATAAATTAGTGCATGTGATTAGGCAAAGTAGTTAAATCCAAAAAACGATATTTGTTGATGTAAATTTTAATGAGTTTTTTAGTGAACGTGCACATATCAATAAAGAAGCATTCAAAATTAATGTTTAGCCAATTAAAAGCAACAAAATTGTGTAGAATACATTTAAAGGGACACACCGGCTTTGTTGGGCTATTTTGGGCTCGAAATAGACCCATACATTATTCTGAAGTGCTTAAATTAGATATATCCTGAAAAGACGCCGTCAAATTTGCCAGTTTTTTAGCATTCTTAAAAAAATCAAGGTCACATGACTTTTCGGAACCAGATTCTGGTTCCAAAAAAGTGACGTGGTCTTGTGAGTTAGTTGTATTTCCAGCCGTAGAAACCAGCACAAAGTGCGAGTTGCTTTCGTCATTCTTGGTTGGTTTCTCTTCTTGTTGGAAAATAATACGAACACTATGTACATACCATAATTTCCAATTTGTACACAAATCTGCCAACAGATTTCCTAAGGGTTTCTGGGTGTTGATACGGACGAGAGAATCTCTCAGATTTTCGTGTCTTCGCTTCGCGTTTGCGGTGATAAATAATATCCGAAGAAGAAAAAAAACAGCATAGGCCTATTGAGGGCGCTACAGACACCAACACGTTGCGTTCAAGTTGCTTCCTCGAGTCAGCGCTGACCTCAGGGATCAGGCAAGGTGTGATGAGTCAGCGAAAACAAGGAATCGAGGTTAAACACGTGTCGACCCGTAGCGAATGCCACCTTTATTTACAAACACAGGATTACAGGGCTTCCCCATAACTTTTTTTAACACTGGCCACCCGGGCCACTGTGGTCACATCTTGACTGGTCCGCCGGCATCCTGAGTGGTCCTCCATTTTTTACATGTCATTTTTACAGGTTACTCTCCGCACCCCCTAACCCCCCAAAAAAACAATGCCATCCATGTACACTTGCTTGATTGGCTGCCTGTCGATGTGGATTTTTTTATTGTTGCAGCAAAGCCTTGGATTTACGCGAATCTCGACCTACATACACTCTAGCCTTTAGTCAAGGCTGCCTTGGCGAGTTATATATTCGCGCGCAGTCAGTTTTATCAACGCTTGAGGAAAGACTAGCACGCACGGACTGTCCGCCCAGACAGCCTTTACCATAGCGTTTTTTGGGGCTTATGTTTTTCTTTATTTCTGTCTACCGTTTTGGTAGAGGGGTTACGTGCATAATGCATGAGGTCAGGATTCCCCATTGACCAATGAGAAGGTGAACTGTTAAACTGCATGACGTCATACGCATAGAAAATTAGGCAGTTGTATGAATCTTCGAAGAATAAAAAGCTAAATATTTCGGGAAACTTAATAAGTCGCAACATATCCAGGCCAAGAACATGCTCTCTGGAGATGATCGAGATTTAGGGGAATATTAAATTCACCAAGGCCTACTCGTACTCCCGAACCGGCTGGCTGCACAGTACACCGTGCCGCGCCGGTATATGCCGCCGGTCGTCTGCGGCGGCTGCCCCGCTAGTGCATGGCAATGCCGCACGGTGCATTGTTGTTTTGCGTACAATGTATGATGTACTAAGGCAATGAAGCATGGCATAAACATTTATTTCAACAAAATCTTACTGCAAAAATAAAATTTCTTACTGCTAAAATTGCTTCTTTGTCACCCAATTTAAACTCTCTGGAGCATTTATCATGTCATATTTAAAAGGATTAGTGATATTTAAATTTATATATACCCTGAAAAAACAAGTTCAAATGTCTGTCAACCTGCGACAAGCCACGACAATTACTTAAACATCTTACGACAACTCTTAAGTTACGATTACTTACGAAAAACACTGCCACTGTGTGACAATTGTACTAGCTGGCTCTGGTGAGATTTATAAATCATAAATTTTGGGAATTTCAAAGCCAAATCGCACAGTGGGAGCTAAGCCGGTATTCCGCTGTGCAATTTTTTCTTACGACTAGTCGCAATTATCTTAAGATATGATACAGGTACAATTTCGTAGCGTCTCGCAGGTTCTCACAGACTTTTGTACAGTTTTTGGTCACCCACTGCATGATTTGCCACAATTTGTTGCGACTGCGACACGTGCAAAAGTAGGAAGTATTGTACGTGTCGTAAGGATTCTCAGCCACTTCACGACATATCTTTTAATTTGCAAATTCTAACTCTTACGATATGGTTACAATGTGCAATTTATTCCGAAAACATACAAATTCTTCCCTTTATTTTTCTTAGTGATCTCCCAATTTAACAGTTCCTTAAGAGGTGACACGGTACGATCGGGAAATTTGTTGATCCTGTTCAAATGTCCATGACAATTAAGCCACAGCTTACGAAACTCTACGACAAGCTACGATTGCACTGTAACAAATCTTAGAAAATCGTAATGCTCAGCGCTTATTGTATTGTTGTGATATGGATTTTTTTATAAATACATACGAATGTCTGCGATTCTTTACGATGACAGTACAAATATACGACAGCATCTGCGACTTGTTCAGACACATACGAATGTCTGCGATCATGATCACATATTGTGCGATTCATTACGATTCCTTACTATTTGTTACGATTCCTTAATATTTGTTATGATTTCTTACGATGACGCAGTACAAATCTACTGTGACGACATCTGCGTGTTGTTCAGACGATAATTTTGTTACAAATCTTAGAAAATTTTAACGCTTAGCGCTTATCGTATTGTAAAGATAAATGCATTTTCAGTATACGAATGTCTGCGATTCCTAATTACGATTCCTTACGATGACAGTACGAATCTACGACATCTGCGACTTGTTCAGATACATACGAATGTCTGCGATCATGATCATGATCACACATAATTGTGCGATTCATTACGATTCCTTACTATTTGTTACGATTCCTTAATATTTGTTATGATTTCTTACGATGACGCAGTACAAATCTACTGTGACGACATCTGCGTGTTGTTCAGACAGTCGATCATTTTGTTACAAATCTTAGAAAATTGTAACGCTTAGCGCTTATCGTATTGTATTAATATGCATTTTCAGTATACAAATGTCTGCGATTCATCACGATTCCTTACGATGACAGTGTGAATCTACGACATCTGCAACTTGTTCAGAAACATACAAATGTCTGCGATCATGATTACGCATTGTGCGATTCATTAATACGATTCCTTAAGATTTAGTTACGATGACAGTACAAATCAACAACATGCCCAAACCGATTATCCTTGCAACGTGAGAAAAACCTAGGAGAAAAGTCGGATTTTGTTCAAATTAATTGTCATATGGTCTATAGGTTTTGTACACCGGGTGCAAGGACGACTTGTCTCGGGGACGACTTGACCTGGGGATGACTTGACCTAGGTGTTAATTAAGGGGAGCGAGTTGACTCGGGGACGACTTGTCCCGTTTCGCGTACTACTAGGCTTACGCGCGGTGTTTTGTTTGCCACACGAAAAGCATTGTTAGCGAGTTTATAACTTTAAAAATGGTTAATAAATTTATGTGGAGTTACTCTATAGAACTTTGACTAATCCTGTTTCTTGTATTTTGTTTTCCTGGTACGAATAATAACTTTCGCTTTTTTCGTGAATGCTACCTATATTTATATGGATGATTCCAGAAGCTCCCCGCCGCTGGTTGGTTACAATTTATGAATAATTCACCACCTCCGTTGCTGTTAAATTATTCAGCACAAAGGTCACAAATACGCTTTGGTAAAGGCGTTCGTGGCGAACAGTCTGCAGTATGAATGTTAGTCTTTCCTCAAGCGCTAGCAAAAACGTGCACAAAACAAACCTCGCCACGGACGCCTTGATTAAAGGCTACATACACTCGCGATCGTGCACCATCCGTGCATTCCGATTGGTTGCTTTGCCATGATGTCACACACAGTGCTAAATTTATGAATGAAACCATGGAGCTTCCACAACTATGCAAACTTGCACTAATATCCATGTAATGACTACATATTCTTTGTCCGTAGTGTGGTTCAAACATCGATGTTCAAGTCAAGAATTCTGTCACTGAGTGCAGAAACCATGTGCACAAATAATTCCACGGTTGCTGGATTTAGAGAAAAATCATCCAAGGGGCCGTGACTTGCAAGGGGCCGCGTGACTTGCTTGCCGTGCCAGTAATGTTGCACGAGATTGAATACATGTACATGTATGTCAGTGAGCAATTTCTTATGTATCGCATGATCACCATTTTGCAATACAAATTTTAAAATGGATCACGCATTGCGATGCATACACTCCTTTAGCAGTGCTTTGCGCGCGCCACTTTAGTTTGCCCGCTCCAACCACTGCTAAACTTCGCCGCATATCCTGCGAAGCCAATCAGCACACCGCTTACAAAATCGTTAGGATTGTTGCACGGATAGCCAATCACAATCGGGTATCGCGCCGCGCCCCCTGACGTTCATGCATATGCATATATACCGCCGGTCCGCAGCGCGAGAAGTGAAATATACGCTTGCAAAAAAAGACGATGAAACACACACCAAAAATCGGCAAATATTTCCCACTGCTAATACTCAAAACAGTCCATGTTTCCCTTCTACACAAAGAATATGTAATATTCTACCCATAAATAATGAAAATTCTACGTACATTTGTCTAGTCCAGTCGGGATCCAACGAAATCTAACGGCATTCCGAAAAAACAGAAATCCAAAATTACCGCCATGGCGCCGTATGGTTTCCCGTAGTCTGATTGGCTAACGATGACGTCATTGCTCGTTCCAGATTAGACTGCTTTACGGTCCACCTATTTTGCGTTGGTTAAGTTGTACGCAAAGAGCTTTATTGAATCGCCCCGAATTCAAGTACACATACCTTATTTTTTAAATATCTATATTTCTCTTCTTTGAACAGTATTATTAAGCCCCACTAAATCAAAACCAATAAGCTATTAAAACTCAAAGCATAGCCAATAAGCCAGGCGTGTATTTAATCAAGTTTTGAAAATTTTTACTTAAAATCACTTAGCAAGGATATGCAAGTTCAAATTTAAATCTGAAGATTTTACTTTGTTGTACACAAGATTTAAGTAAAGGTCAGCTACTCTATTTCCCAATCTTCTGTTTCCTTGCTCTATACATCTGCCCAAATAAATTTAAATAAACAGCCAAACTCACTTTGGAAAAAATATATATTATGGTCTTGTTTTTGTGACACAGAAACACATCATGACATAAAATGATAGACTGCTAACGGTTTTCTTTATTTATTCACTGTCACACAACTTTACACAGTCACTACACATGACATGGTGGATTTCAAAAACGTAAATATTGCCAAAAATGTAACCCATAATACACTGTACATGCAAAACCATCTGCTGAATAAATAGTCACATCAATTAAAAGGTTTTGCTGTTGCAGAGAGTACATCATGAAGAAATATTATTAATTAAACTCCTTAACAGCATTGTTAAATTCCAACTTTTTGAATACTAGATACTGAAAATAAAGAATACTCTCTGACGAGATTTATTTTTAAAACAATTTTTTAAAATATTTAAATTGGAACACAGCAAGATGTTTGTTTGAGATTTCTGGTCCAAACAGGGTAGTTTGTGTTGCGAAACAGACTTGTGAAACCAGCGACAGTTTGGGGAGATTGTTGTCTGTGTTTGTGCAAAATTTCAGTGTAAAAAACATGCCCTTTGTTTGTTTTAGCACACAAAAATTATTATCAGTTCCTCTTCGTGAGCTTCGTCGAGTGCGTAGTTTTCATTCCAGGCATAAATGTGTGCTATTACATTGACAATGACGTTGCGTGCCCCCACGTGTGCTACGTACTCCTGCTGCATTTAGGCTTTCGTGACAAAGCTTATAGTTTAGCAGAAAACGAGACAGCGTGTTGAACTAAGACTGATCAGACATGAAGTTGAGGAATTATTCGCTGGCTTGGCGCAATATATCTCTGTGGGGGCGCTTCATACTGCACCGCATTCTTCGGTATTTTTTTCGTATACATTGAACAAAGATTTTAAGGAAATTACCTCCTGGAATCAACACATAATGTAATTTTAAGATATTGAGCTCGTGCCAATGACGTCATTTTGGGAGTAAAACAATGCCGCGTCGTTGTGGAAGCAATGTGCGTGCGCGTTGTGTGTCCATAGCGTGCGTAACGCGCTATGCTGAGGCTCCCATTGGTGAACTAAACCGCGTTGCGCCCACCAGAGACACACACAACGCGCACGCACATTGCTTCCACAATGACTCAGCATTATTTGACTCCCAAAATGGCATATTCGCACGTGTTCGAAAGGGGTCAATACTTCCCACTTGCACTTTTGTCGCAAATGTTGCTTTTCTGTAGAAAAATCACGTTTTCTTCCTCAAAAATTGACTTCAGTTAGTGCACAAGATAACCTCTGTTGTCGCGCTTATGCACAGACCGCTCGCCACGTCATTTTGTGCATTACTAAATGCAGTAATTTTATCATTTATTTATCTCAGAAATGCAACATTTGCGACGAAAGTGTCAGTGGGAAGTATATCTTAGAATTAAATAAGCTATCGATTCCAACATATAAATTTACCCAAATCCGTGTTCAATGTATATGAAAAAAATACCCATTGTTCATCTCCAGCTCTCCCCTAAACAGCCTAATCAGTTTTAACACACATGATTTCGCGGTAAAAGAAGAGCTTGAAAAATGTGATTTCCCCACCTTTCTATAGGGATGTACAGTGATCACGGTGAAGGATTAGTGATGTCCGTGAAACAAATACTTACTGTGTAAAACCACACTAACAACCAGGACGAAATAATGACAAAAAAAGTCGACGCGACAGTGGGCAAAGCAACGTTAGTGTTGACGTACCTGGGCGCAGTCATCTTTACTGTGTCAGATGCAGGTCATGTGACAGAACCAACGTCAGGTGACAGAATCTAGCCAATCATGGCAAGTGTCATCCAGGCTCGGTCTTGGGTGACGTCACACCCACGCGCTTCGCAGGATTTGCGGCGAAGTTTAGCAGTGGTTGGAGCGGGCAAACTAAAGTGGCGCGCGCAAAGCACTGCTAAAGGAGTGTATGCGATGCAATGCCTATGAACATTTATCTTTTCCCCATTGTTTGCAACATTGTTGAGTTACCTATTTAAATAATAAACTTTAAAAAACTCTCAACTTGTGTCGTTTGTCGTCTGTTCTTCCTTCTGATTAGCTCGAAAAAGTTGTTTACGGACGCGGTGTACATGTATCGCGCACCGTAGGCGCAAGACTACGGGGACTTCCGTAGTACGCAATAGAGCCATTTTAGTTAGCAGCCTGGACGCTCCTCGTGTCTGGTTAACATGTTCCTCACGGAGGCTGCTGTAACTAGTATTCGCCACAACACAAATTACGTCGTGAGAGGCTTGTCAGACATGAGGTGCGTCCAGTCTGCGTGCACGCACGTGCTACACAGACTGAAATTCACCTCAGCATACATGTAGTGCCCGCTGCATAAGTAGGCTTACAACATGCTACTTGCCCAGTGCCCCGCGCCACGTGTAAATCAAATGTTTGTTGTCCTGTGCGCGGCGTGGCACAGACCATACCATCAGCATGCATGGCATCGGCCTTGTGTTAAGCGGGCCTCCCACTGTGCGATTTTTGCCACGAATTAGCTACGATTGGGTACGATTGGGTACGATTGTGTGTAGAGTCTATAGGCAGTCTCCGATAATCGTACCAATTCGTAGAAAATTTGTGGCAAAAATCGCACAGTGCATGGGAGGCCCGCTTTAGATTTCATTTTACGTCGATTCAGCGTTTGCCGAGCACACGGGCCACGCACGCACTGTGACGATCGCACTGAAAATTGTTTTCACTCGATCTTCGACTAGCAACAAGTCGAATTCATTTACATTTTACAAACTCCGTCGCACTGCAGAAAAATCGGGGCTTGAAAAAGGGAAGCGAAGGGGACTAGCTAGGCCGGGCATGCACGGTGTGTGTGCAGCTGGCGAGCTCATCACAAGATCGTGACGGTTCGTACACGTACATGTTCCCATGCATCATGACGAAAATCTACACTAAACAATTTTAGGAAATGGGTGCATGCGGAAATGGACCAGAAATCTTGCTGTCATAAACTTGCTGCCCGCTGCAATCGTATGTGTAGGACACAAATGCGCACCCCTGGCCCTGCATTTATAATGGTACCGTCTTCAAATTACGCCTCAGCTTGGCGCAATCATTCAGCGCCTACATGTACTGTCCTGGCCGTACGTGCAATGACCGTACCGCATGTGCACTATGAAACACGTGCTTTATTCCATTCCATTCCGTGCTTTATTAACAAACTTCGTACATCCATGGAGGAAGGAAAACAACCTGGTCGATCGTCAGTCAATCATGCGTGAATATTTAATATTTAGGCTACTATGTACCAAGAATCTTGACTGGCCAACCCGGACTTTTTGAACAGTGTTTTGACTGGCCCGCGAGAGTTTTGACTGGCATTTGGCCACCGGACCACCGTTATGTTCGAGCCCTGATACATAATACATCGCGACGGCTGGTAAAGCGTATAGCCCAACATTTGTCTCTTTTGTTAATTTTAAACATTTCTAGTTAATTACGTGACATTTTGATAATTGTTTTCACAACGACCATCAAAAAATTATTGTCAAGGATGCTAGATTGCTACATTATGTAAACATTAAGCCGGTGTGTCCCTTTAAACTGATAGTTTCCAATGCAGAAATAATATTTTAGCTCAAAAATTGAATTTGCGTAAAATAATTACCATTTGATGGCCCTGTGATTGAATACTCACTCAAAGCACCCTCTATTGGTGGGAAAATTAAATCTCCATTTTCACCATTTTTAAACAACTTATTTGAGCTGTTTACGTTATAAATTAGTGAAGATGTGACTCAACTGTTATAATTATTACTTCCTTGACACCAGTTCATGTCCAAGTTATTAAAGGGGTCTTTGCCAAATCTTGTCTTGCTTATTGGATCCTGTAAGACAAATCAATAAATTAACTGCCGATTCTTCACCTCAAGTTTGAACGAGGTTAATCTTGTCAAGAAGTGCAACTTCAGACACTATTTTGATTCAGAAGAAAGGAGAAGAGTTGCTTAGGGACATTCTTCTATTTTTTATTAAGTGACAGCTGTCAGTTGATCGAATTCTCCTCCTGATCGAAAATACCCACACTTACCCTATGTCAACTTTAAGCTGGATAATTTATGTCGCCAAGTCGACTTCCTAAATTCAATAAGCCAACTTGGCGAGATAATATATGTACTTTGAAAACTTGGCAACAAGTTAGGTAAATCGACATGTTAACATAAATGATCTCACTAAGATCACTTATCCAATGAGTAGGGAAGTCGACTTGGCAACAAATTATCTCGCCAAGTCAAGTTAGTAGATATTTAGGAAGTCCACACGTTGACAAAGTATTTCGGCAAGTCGACTTATTACATCTAGGAAGTTGACTTCGCAACACAGATTATCTCGCCAAGTCGACTTAATCCATGTTATAATTCAACTTAGTGAGATAAATTATCAGGGTATCTAAACAAGCGGGATGGCACTCACAGAGCGCCGTACCAAAATTGTCCCAAAATTGTAATCATCCATTTGACCGGAAAACCTTACTCAAATGAAAGGTAGAAGTGGTTCCAACTGTCCAATGCAATGATTTCAATCAAGATACTTTTAAATACATTTATACAAATTTTTTGTTTACAAGGGTGCGCTCAAGGGATCGAAACTATGCCCCTGAACACCATCACTGTGGTATAACGGCTTCATTTTTTTTGCACCATATCCAAGGAACTAGCCCAATTAGGATGGTGGCTTCACACAATTCCTTGAGAACATACAATGTACACAGTTTTTTGTATTGTTTTCTCGGAACGTGTATCAGGTACTGAGCTGACAAACAACACAGGTTGTTTTTTCAAACACAATGTATCCTCAATCACACATGGAGATTACGCCATTTGTAACAGTTTCCCAATCAAGATATCTACCGGTATGTATCTATGTATCTATGTATCTAAGACAATCAAGATATCTAAGACATGAATACGGCCATGTAAAATGTAAATGTTTGTTCTTAATGAACAAACATCTATTGAAGGTTTTGTTATGAAAGGAAATACAAAACCTAGTTTTTCTGTTGTTCATTACTACATGTAATACAGATTGAAATTTGAAGCAGTTGTCATTTGACCCCACTTCAGACAAACAATGATTACTCAGTCATGTAGAAAGTGATCATCTTGTCTTACCGAAATTAATAGATCCTACTGCATTTCATGATACCAAATTTATGTGCCTAATATATTGTGGTTTCTCAGTGACATTTTTTGCTTCAGTAGTGTTGCGTTTGTTTGTTGGATACTCTGTAGCTGGGTCTTTCCACAGTAAAGGGGGCATTTTGGCAACACAGACCATATTTTCCAAAAAATACCTTTGTCTGGTCTCAAAATAAAAGAAATAAGTTTAAGTTGTTCTGAAGAGATAACTTAGGCCCCAAAAGGGTTACAAATAGTGTGACAACATGCCATTTTAAAAACCATGTGTACAAATTTGCAATATAACCATAAGCCTAAGTTATTTCTTCATCAAAACAACTTAAACTTATTTATTTTATTTTGAGACCTGTCAAAGGTATTTTCTGGAAAGTATGGTCTGTGTTGCCAAAATTCCCCCTTTACCGTGGAAAGACTCGGCTGCATTTCACTTGGCAAAAGGAAGACGTTTATGAATGGAAGGCCATTAAATTGAAAAAAAAAAGCATGAAATCCCTTGGAAAAAAAGTGGACAAATTGGGCCCAGATTTTAAATACCTCAACAAGTTTTTATTTTGTAATTTACGTTTGGTCAGAATATATGGGGTTTTGCAAACAAATTGATCAGCAACAAAGGACAAAGTTGTGTAAAGTTATGCATACCTCTTCTCCTTTGCCGAGTCGCCGATTTGAGATGATGATGATTTTGAGCTCCTTGTCAAAGTTGACCACTTCAGCCACACAGTTAGGATTACAGGAGTGATTGATGTAACGTGCTGGATTACCGCTCATAGTGGCATCCACCACCGTGTCATTATCAATGCGGAACATGTAGATGCCGTGATTGCCCTTTTGGTAGACCCGCTCCAGCCGATTGGCCACCTCGTTACGGATCAGCTTACCAATGTACTCAATGACCATGGTGTGTTTCTCCATGTCTCGTGTGGCAAACAGACCTAGACCCTGCAGCAGAAGCATACCGGTACAAATGTCATATAATTCCCAGATTCGATACGCTGAGGCCACGCATTGCACAGGGTGAGGTGTCCAAACACAACAAAAGCTATGCGAGTACAACTGCGACTGCTGCACCCACTATTTCATCAATTTTTCTTCTTCTGTAGTAACATAAAAATAATCTTTCACGCCTTGAGTGATGCCTACGGTCCACTACAAAGCATTGTCCACTCCAATTTCTTAAACTTATCTACTTTTAA
The DNA here is from genome assembly GCA_037783545.1 of Henricia sp. BOLD:AAB3569. Classification (NCBI taxonomy): domain Eukaryota; kingdom Metazoa; phylum Echinodermata; class Asteroidea; order Spinulosida; family Echinasteridae; genus Henricia; species Henricia sp. BOLD:AAB3569. The sequence continues at coordinate 2,441,564 of JBBELK010000162.1, read as the reverse complement.
TTTCTTGGAAGATATAAATGTAAATCACCCAATCAAAAGGTACAGCAAAAATTGAATGATCATGTTTGAACATACCGGTACACTACTGGTAATGACCATGCAAGATGTCACTTGGCCAGTTCTGAGAAACTGGGGGAAAGGGGGGGGGGGGGGGGGGGGGGGGGGGGTGATGAGAAACAGGTCCATGAAACAAGCTTTTTAACTTTAAAATCAATGGAAGTAAACTTAAGTTAACGGACATTTCCATGTAAATGGACGTTTCCATGTTCACATTGTCTGAAGTCAATTTAACAAGTGAACATAAATGTACATGAACTTCCACTGTGTTCATATGAGATGATATGCATACATACACACATTCATGTATGTATAGACAATAAAAGTAATGAACTGTTGTTTAAAGGTAAGGGTCAAGTTTGGTACATGTAATTACCCTCCAAAGAAATTACTGAATTATTATATAAAGCTTACTTGTTATCAAGATGGTAATGGTAGTAATCATCCTGTGAAATTGTTTCATCTAAAGTGCCCCCATTGATGAGAAAAATGTCAAAACTAGTTGAATCTGAAACACTGTTGCATCTATTTACTGTACAATTTTGGACAAAATAGCTTGGCCCCGTGCAACTCCCCCACCCCTGCACAATGTTGGATCGCTGGGGTGCACGCCACCAAAATCTGTAGCAGTCGGCGTCAACATTGAACGGGGAAGCTGGGGTCCACACTTCAACTGTCCCAACTACTTTGTCCAGGATTGTAGGTGAAATTTCTGCATGCTAGTTTACATGTACATGTACCAACATTGTTTTTTTACATGTGCAGTACCTTTGTTCCAGAAATTTATAAAGTTTTATCTGCAGATGATAAAATGAGCGTAAGTAGACTTAATTGGTGTGTGGATGATACATTGAACAAATTTCAATACATGCCTTTCAGTTCCCCCACAATTCCCTGCACGCAGTGGAAGGGGATTTCGCAGGGGAGTAGAGCGCTTGGCAGCTTCAAACTTATCAAATGTGGCGAAAGTGTTTTTGACACAAGTGTTACCAGGTAAGATAGAGCTCAGATACAAATTCAACCGAGTGTCTATTTGTTTTGAGATTATATTGGCGCCTAGAGGTGAAATACTGACTTGATTGTCACAAACTCGGTGCACACTCCAGTGCCAGTGTGTGCAGTCTTGTCGGTTCAGCCGGGCCGGCATAGCATTCAGCCCCTTCCTGCTCAAGCTACAGTTTTTTGTGAACTTGGCTACTGGTTTTGCATTCATGATTTACATTGTGATGTGTGAAATTGATTTGGCTTGCGTCGGGAAGACTGAACAAACTCTGAACGAACCCTAATTAACATTCAGTCTCCCCGACGCAAGCTAAATCAATTTCTGATTAACTGCAATCTCAGTTGTGAAATGATTTGAACCTGCCATTCAACACCGGCTAGTTCGGTGGTCGAGTGGTTAATACGTCTATCTGCCTTGTTTGCAGGAGATTGTAGGTTCGAGTCCCACCCAAGCACGTTATGAAGGTCTTTTATAGTGTCTCGGGAAGGCGCCGAGTATAGTGTTAATAAGTACGTTGGGTAAGGACAAAAGAAACCCTAATTAACATACATTGTGATGTATTATCACTTTTTTTGTATATTCAAAAGTTTTTTTGAGGAAATAATTTTGGATGAAATTATGTGCCATACTGAAGATTTTTGAAGTTTACAAATTTTGTTCAATTTCATTCAATTTCACTGTGGGATGGAGTAGAAAGGCTGGGTTATTTAATGCCGTTGTTTTTCTCCCTTACTGGTGAAACATGGAGCAACTTACTATTAAAACATGATTAAAAATTACCTGCAGCCAAGTTATTTCTAGCTGCAGCCATTTGTTCTTTGTCGGCCATCTTTGTTCATCATCCACTCCTCACTGAGCAGGGAATGATAATCTTGTTTGCAAACAATGTTCACTAATTCGGATCCATCGCAAGTCTTATTATGGACCTTAACTTACGAAGAGTTTGGTGAAAACGGTCCCTGGTTGCACGCGAATGGGGTTTTAAAGATGTCCATTGCATACTGCTGGACAGACTAATAAAAACAAGGAATTTGTACAAGGTAATAGCAGCAGTATACCTGAATATTAGAACGGGCCAAGTACACATTGGTCTTCCATTCCGTCTTAAGACGGCGATACTGGGACGACTTGGAATGGAAGAACTGCTTGTTGTATGGCGAGGCAAACTCCCCACTCAGAGTGGTCTGGAAAGCACGCGATGTGGTGTTGCTCGTCAGCGTATGCGGCCTGTTTAACAAAACGATAACAACATTAAACATGGAATGAAAACATCGTGCCCAGTCCTTTGGGGTACCAATGGCTGTGCCTCAAGAAAATAAAGCAGGCCTGCCCATTGGTCGTTCAAAGAAAAGAGCTGCTTTTATTTTCGAGCCATCTCTAAAATAAAGCCTCTCCTGACAATGTAACACGAACTGTCCGTCTTTTGTGAATACCCACGGCAGCCACCGGAGCAATCTCGTAATTGAAGCATAGGGGCACAGACGTAGTGCAGATTATAGTGATAGCCTTTGCGAGCGGGGCATAAAGACCGTACTTCGCAACAATGAAAAAATAAGGTATTCACAAAATGTGCTTGTTTTAGAAATGATAAAATCAATACTTTCTGATCTTTGAGGCCGTGCTCGTACAAATAGTGTTTAACTGTAGTCTATATGGGATTAATCTTGGACAAAAGTTATTTCTTTAAAGCCACATTCTTGTCTTGACAGACTTCAACCTTTGTACATTAACCTTCAGCGAAGGGCAAGCGTCTTTAAAGAGTAGTTATACCCTGCGAGTTTGAGAGTAATGCCCCCAATGTGCAGCATTTTAAAGGAACACACCAGCTAACTGTTTACATCATTTAGTGACGTAGCATCCTTGATAATAATCTTTTGAAAATGTCACGTAATTAAAGGTACACATCGGCCTACTGTTTACATGATTTAGTGATGTAGCAGCATTGACAATACTTTTTTGATGGTCGTTGTGAACAAAAATCATCAAAACATCCCGTAATTTACTAAAAAAGTGCAAAATTTAAAAACAAACGGTCAAAAGACGGGTTATACGCTTTACCAGCCATTGCAACTACACGCGAGCTTCTCGACTTTGTCACAAACGCTCTTCTCCTACTCAGGATATCTCAATTTTCTGATCACGATATCACTGGACAGCCTGGACGACCGATTAGGAATTTCCGTTTTCTCTGGAGAAGTTAGCATCATGTTTTTTCTTCACAAACGTACACCGGAGCCACCAACCCGGCCGTGTGTGCACTCGGGATATTTTCCGTGCTGCGCGGGGCAAATATCCTACACTCCACCGTAGTTTGCCATACTAGCACGCGCTCGCTGAGTCCCATTTTCTCGAAACAAACATTTATGTTCAAATTTTCATATTTATGTTCAACTTTGTTTCATACCTGTATAAATAGTCTCTCTTTTGTCAATTACTTATATATATTGGGGAAAATTCAGAGTTGAATTTGGTGCAGTTGTGCAGAAACTTTCATGCGACTGGACACAAAACAAACTCGCAAGACCATGTGACTTTTCGGAACCAGAATCTGGTTCTGAAAAGTCACGTGACCTCTGTTTTTTGAATATTTCTCAAAAACGGCAAAATTCCGTGGTTTCTCTTCAGGATATGTTCAGTTTATTTCGGAAGGGCATTCAGAATCTTGTAGTCAATTTCGAGCCCAAAATAGCCCAACATAGCCGGTGTGTACCTTTAAGTCTATTTCGGAAAGACCTTAAGAATCATGTATGGGTCTATTTCAAGCCCAAAATAGCCCAACAAAGCTGGTGTGTTCCTTTAAAGTGAGGTTACTGAGACATGGATGAAGTGTTGTGTGTGCCCAGGTTTGGTTTCATAAAAAGTTCTGTGCACACTTTGTGGCAAGTGTGGCAAGTGTGGCAAGTGTGGCAAGAGTGAGTGTTTCAACCCTCGGCAGCATGACATGTTTCAAGAAATTTGACCAAATGTTTTAGACTATACATGTACCTCTTAAGACGTGTTCTCATCTTGGGCTCTGTCCTTGCGCATCCCGTTGGGTTGATGGCCAGTGGCAAGTCGATGTACGGTGACCGGCCAAACCTAAAGCTGTAGCTCTGTATGAGTTCCACTCCAGGCAGCTGTGGGGGAAACACTTTACTTTACAATACACAGCGCCACCAAGTAATTTTCAGGGAGAACATTTTCTGACTTTGTCGTCAACATCAGTGCATTTGTTAATTGTACACACAATTAAGAATAAAACAATTTTGTTAAACATCAGAACAGAAATTCGTTAAATAAAGTTAGCTTGTGAATAACAAGGCACTGATCGGCCAATCACTTTGGAATAGACCTGAAACATGATGAAGTCACAGTTTATATACATGTGCATGCTATATAGTGCTGACCCGTCTGACTGCGAATTCTTTGTGGGAGGCGTCAAGCCCTGGTTCGGCAAACCGCCAGTGACCTGCAACCTATCGAGCCTCGAAGAAGTTCGAAAGGCTCTGGGGCAGATTACAGGGATATTGGATGTTGGAAAAAAAACCTGAAATTGCGAGAACACAGCGCTATTAAAGCTATTGTGGATTGGGGTCCGTGGGAGCCTCCTTGGGCAACTATTGAAGTTACAAATTTGAAGTATAATTTCAGCCTAAGGCCAATGAAATTAGATTACTAGTTTCTCGTCAACCATTTATCAAATTTTGGTGAGGGAATTTTTTCATTATTCATTATTTAATTAAGGACAAATACAACCTTTACACATACACGAACTGCCATTTAGAAACTGATTATTAAGGCTCTAAACTCGCCCAGAAATGGTTTGGTGCCAGTATCAATTCCACTGAGTTATACCGAGTAGCTTGTGTTTGAAGGAACAAGTTGAGATGACAAAATCATGGGAAATGACAAAGGAGATGTCTGGTAATGAAAGAGAAATATATTTGAATATAAACACAAAAGCTGCAAAACACAGATCACGATTGCACAATTGAAATTGAAACTTTTCGCTTCGGAGTAGTTTGCAAAATAATACAATTTTGGCATAATTAAATTTTTTGGTGCTGACGAGAAACTAGTAATCTAATTTCATTGGCCTAATAAGCCCGAAATTCGTGCCACATTGATCACAAAACAAGATGGCCGTTTTTCAATTTTTTTCTCTCCGGATGTATGTTAATTTTGACGTCATGGGGTAAAACAAATTTATATAAATGTTTAATATTACGCACGCGTACACGTTCGAAACCGCCCCAAGCCGGTTACGGTGATGTGCCATTCAATAACACACTGGTTTCTCATCTTGTTGTTAAATAGAAATCTGTGGTCAAGCACCATCTGATGGCAATTTTGAGGGTGAAAACAGTTTGTTCAGCCCGTCCACAGAAATTTATTTCTGACTCCCTTGTCTATTTCTCGAACTGACACGTCTTCCTGCGGCCGACATTTTTTCACAACATACACGTAGCCTACATACAACGGCAACCGGACCACTGTGACGCTGTTTGCCACACCGACCATGCATTGCCGACGTACCTTGCCGTATGCCCCGCTCGCTCGCTCACTTTACACACTGTATTTCTCAATGGATTCACAGTGGTCATGTTTTTTGGCAAAAAAAACCCGGATTTCAGAGAGAAAACAACGGAGAAATCACATCCCTGAGATTAAGGGCGGCAAGGCGCCAGGTGTCTGCAGCATCTACACGAAGATGCTCGAGGCGGGCGGCGAAGCAGCTCTCCTGTGGTTGCGCACTCTTATTTGTTCCGTATGGAACTCGATTTTAAAAAGTTATTCGACTCGGTCAGTAGGGATGCCCTTTGGAAGATCCTTGGGCTCCGCGGGATCCCCCCTCGGTTAGTGCATCTCATCGCCTCCCTGTATTCCGGAACAGAGAGTGCTGTGAAGTGTGGCGGTGGAGTCTATGACTTTTTTTCAGTTAATACTGGAGTGAGACAGGGATGCGTACTGGCCATGTCACTTTTCAACACTTGCATGGACTGGATTATGGGACGGATGCAGCTGTCGAGTGTTGAGATCGTGGAGAGCTTCACTTACCTCGGCAGCATGGTTCACCGCTCTTCAACTAGCGAGGCTGATGTCAGTTGGCGTTTCAGCAGATGGACAAAAGTCTGAGTCTTCCGCTCGCTGGTGCTGCCGGTCTTGCTTTACGCAAGTGAAGTGTGGACCTTGACCAGCGGATTGAGGCAACGACTCGATGCCTTTCTGACTACAGTAAACCTCGGATAAGTTGGATCCAACGAGACCGAGCGATTTTATCCGACTTAAGCAAAAATCCGACTTACGCGAAGGTGAAAAAACGCATAGGAATTCATTAATCTCCAACCACCCAACGATCGACAGTAAAAAAAGCATCAATTCCAACACCAAAACATTTTATTTTTACACTACATTTTCATTTTCATGTACTAATAGTAATAAGGCAGAAAATCGTAAGCATCATTTCCTGGGCGCAATCGTGCTTCGAGCGTCGCTATCATCTGATCGTGGCCATGCAGTATATGTACACATTATACTGCTCAGCCCACCGACCCTGGCCAATGAAAATTGCAGCCTGTGATCACGTGCGCACATAGAAAATGGTGCTGATAATGCACATGTGTGCAAGTGTACGGTCCACACATCGTATGTACAGTGCAGCGTTGTAGTCGAGACCTGTAAATCCGAGACCGAGACCAAGACCGAGACCAGCTGTTTCGAGACCACATTTTTCTCCATTTCAAAAGGTGGCTTGTGTTCTATCAAGAGCTTGTATCGGAATTTCCAACGCGGGAACAAACACAATATTTTTCTTCGCGCTGTATTGTGCTTATTATTTCTTAATATTCATTGATTCGTTCAGCCAAAGCCAATCAAAATGATGCTTTACGATGATCCGGTAGCGTATTTTGTTTTTCTAGGAGGGTTGATGGCATTGAACATTGTCTCTGCTTCCGATTGGTTCAAATGAATATGAATATTAAAATTCTCTATACAGCGCCCTCGGGTATTGTTAAATAAAAAGATAACAGGAAGAAAATAAGAGGGTTTAGTGAGTTGCTTGGTAGTCTAGTGGTAAAGCGTAGGACTAACAATCAAGAGATGCGGGTTCGAATCTGCTCCCTTACACAATTTTTGTCATTAATTGAGGAAAGACCTAAGCACTTTTTAACTTTGGAAACACAGCGTAGAGTCGTGTTAAGTAACAGCTATCAGCAAACACATCAGTATGCAATGCATGCATGTGGTTAGGCCAATCAGGAGCAATGTGCCCTCAACCCTCCTAGGAAAAAAAAATATGCATCCAGTACCGGTATGCCCTCATTATTCGTGTGCATATGTGGAAAATGTGGTCCTGGAACCAGTCTAAAAAGGCTGAGGCATGGAAACGGGTACCAGTTACCCCAAAGCAACGGGTCAGATTGGTAGATTGCTGGCAAGTTGTCTGTATGGGCACTGTGATACCAAATCGAGTTCAACTGGTTTTTATTAAATTTGGGGATTTTTAATGAGGTATCGGCGGGTCTCGAAGAAAAATCCCGAAACTTTTACAGCCGAGACCGAGACCAAGACCTTTCCTCCGAGACCGAGACCAGCCCTCTCGAGACCGAGACATTAGAACTACAAGACTGAGACCTTGAGACCAGGTCTCGAGACCTCCAACGCTGGTACAGTGTACAATAAAGTTCATGCAGGCGGCATTTTGGAGAGCCGCATGGGGCGGCCGTAAAACTGGGAAATTCCTTAACTCCCCGTGGTAAACTGAAGTGAAATTAATATACGAATATGTCAATATTCGTCAATCCGACTTAAAAGAGGTAAAACACAAAGGAATTGAACAAATGTTTCTGGTTGATGTGTCCTAGATAAGCAAAAATCTGACTTAGGCGATCCAACTTAAGTGAACGCACTTTAAAAATTCCAGGGGCACTCTTTTGTGAAGAGTAAGGGGATTCCCCGGTGTCTCTGGCCGTCAGCTGCCAATGGCGCTACTCACCTATGTATCTCAATGTTTAGGTGGCGTATTACATGTAGCTTCGTAAAAACCCATCATACGGAATATGCGCTATATAATAATAATACCGCTGGATAGACCATGTGTCAAACCAGGAGGTGCTTCACAGGATGCGGGTGGGGATGGTCACCTGCTTGATCCAAGAGCGACCTGTTGGTCGACCCCGTGCATCATGGTTGGCACAGCTGGGGGACCACCTGGAGGGGTGGGGGATGGGACCAGTGCAGGTTTGATCGATCGCTATAAGGAGCCCGGAGGGGTGGGGAAAGAGGATGAATGCGGCAAAGTGCCGCTGCGGCACTTGACGTGACCTTTTCTATGGCCCTACACCGTCTGGTACCATGATACTCCCACACAGAATTGTGTGCATGTAAACAAACCACAACGTTATTATGTTTCTGGTCTATTGCTTTAAAGACTCTTCTGCTTCAGTTATTTCATCCATGTCCAAGTGGACCTGTTTAAACAAAGTAATGTCCACAAAAACATAATGCGACATTTCTTGTTTGTGTGATATTTCTGTAGTTAAGGGCTCTAAAAAAAAAAAAAAACTGACTTTGTTGGATTTCAGCCTAATGAAACCTCAAAAACGGCCCTAGAAGTCCAGGTTCTCAAGAACACTTCTAGGCAGAGTGGCTCGCCCTCCCCTCAGCAGCTCTTACGAAGGCTGGTGCAGTTGGCTTTGCCACAAGGTGTTCATACAACTTACTGACTGATACAAAATGCTACATCTAATCAGCGTCCTCGATCTTCTGGTCAGAGTATGATTTGCATGTCTTTTTTTTCACCGTATATGTCTCGGTTATTTTGAGTACATGTACATTGTGTACAGTGCGAAGCTGCTACATGGTGGTCATTCATTACAGTGAACAAATAGATATATTATTATTGAATAGTTCAGAGTGATGTTTGACACAAAAAATGTACAATTCTTGAACTCCAAAACGAAAATTTTGGTGGGTGATCTTACCGATTCGATGACTCTCTGGATAGCAGGTTCTGTCAGGCCGTAAAGCTCCTCCCCCGTTAAGAACATTGGGAAGAGCTTGAGCATATCAGCATCTCTGCGCAGTTTGGCAATGGGCTCAAGGACTTGAGTCCACACAGCTGTTAGGACAGGAGAATGAACAAAGGTGAAGCAATAAGCTAGCTAATGGGGTCTTTATAACCCCATAGTATCACTTGACAAAGTTTCCAGGACCAAAGTTTCATGCATTGATGGTTTGGCTCACTTCAGTCACAACATTTATACCTAACAGACAACAAACATCATGCATTACTTGTGGCTGAAATTACACATTACATGATGTACCTTTTGCATTTAAGCAAATGTCTGATTGATTGTATGCACTTAAATTATGTACAAGGCGGTTGTTAATTTTTACTTTTTTTATTTAGTGATTTCAGCATTGCTTGTTTAAAATTTACAACAAGTATAAGGGCAATAGACCTGAAACGTAATGACGTCACGCAATGTTTACCGCGGTGCATTATAGGTGAAAAGTGAGGACGAAATCTCTGCATCTCTAGTTTGCGTAAGAAGACCTGAGGGGTGGGGAAAGAGGGTGAATGCTGCAAAGTGCCGCTGCGGCACTTGACGTGACCTTTTTTATGCTAACATGTATATGTTTACATAGTGTGCAGTATTTAATAGCAGATAAGTTAAAGAATTCTTCTGTATGATTGTACATGTACAAGTATTTGCAGCTTAAAGCCCCAATACATCATTTACAGTTACCCAAAATTTTACTTGAGTTGACAAGAAAAAAACATAAAAGTGTTGATTGCAATGGTAACAACACCACATGATTTTTTTTGTGTAAAAACAATGGTACATGTACCTTTGTAGGAGAAAATGCCAACAGAAAGGAGCGTTTTTAAAAAGTGGTCTGCAGACGATTTTTTTACCATTCATTCACACACAAAAACCATACATGGATTTTTGAGGTTTTCTATGTGGCAGTTTTCTCGACATAGGCTTTTAATAACGAGTTGAAATAACTACGTTTTTAACAGTTTATCAATCATGTATTCCATCTTTAAACTCTGTTTAATGCTGCCATGAAATCATATTTTGCATTTTTGACAAGATTTTTTTGTGATTTTATTTAAGAGGGACTTTTCACAAAATGTATTTAAATGCTCCTTTAATGTCAGGAGATGGCGTACTTTTAATTTTGTGCATCCATATTTTTGAGCCTGATGGGTACATGTGTGTATATTTTAAAACAGTGTATCTTTTAAAATCATGCAAATCATGCAGATCTTGCTGAAGATCAATTTGTTTTTGTATTTTAGGGTATTTTAATCTGTTAGTATACAGAAAATGAAGCAAGCGAACCTTTAGGTGTTGTGTCCTTGAGAACGATATCCTCATGCCCTTGCTCTATAACTCGGATTGAGAACAGCGGCTTGCCTCCTTTATCATGGATGCTGCAGTTGTAGTAGCAACGTTTGTTGGTGAACCGTGTGCTCCAGTAAAGCCTTGTTGTCTCATAGCCAACCTGTCGAGGGTTAACAAATTCAGTGAAATCTTGTTAAGCCAAACCTTTTGGGAATGGATGATAAATTAGGCCGGGGTCACACGAATTAAGGCGTCCCAATTTGTTTGTAGTATTACTATAGTACGATTACAAGATTTTGTCTGTGTGACCCCAAATTTATTGTATTAAATCGTATCATAATCGGTCAATGACGAGAACTCTCATCGTTTGATTGTAATCCGATTGTGATTGGATTACAATAAATTGGCAAAACACACGTTTTATCCCATCTCGTAATCGTATTACAATCCATCCCATAAGCCCCACGTGCGCGCGTACTTTCTACTTCACTGCGTGCGCCTGGCTTACTTTTCCATTCATAGGGTGCCAGGCGCACGCGGCGTGGCAAGGCAGCATGCATGCATGCACGCAAGAAACCATTTCGACGGTTCAGGAATAGTTTCACTTGACGAACCGTCCAGCACAGCCGCGTAGTCGCGGAGGAACGATGTGATGTCGTTCCGGGATGCTGTAAATTAAATAATACGGGGAAAGCCACCACAAGGGACGATGGGATGATTACAATGCGATGCCAAGATTGTGTGTTCATGTGACCCCACTTTATTATAATAGGATTACAATCCGATTGTATTAAGTTTGTCATCTAACCCCGGTCGTCGTTGGAAATAGTACAATCGTATCATAATCAAGTAATTACGAGAATTTCCTCGTGTGACCCCGGCCTCAGATTTATCATGATTTATTCATGAATAACGTCCAGTGCCCATATACAAAGTGCATGCATTTTGAAGGCTACTTTCAGTGACATTTTGAATATTCTTTGTAAGTTTCAAAGGTAATGCCAATATTATTGAGTAATTATTGAGTAATAATACTGAGCTGCATGGCACTATAGAATGTGTGTTCTTTTGTACAAACTACAAATGGGCCATTGTATATACCACAGCACCATTGTTTGGAGTTTCCGGCGTTGAGAATTGGGACAAGAAATGAAATTTTGCTGGACCAAGTTTAGACTTATTGGCTCCCTATACATGTATATAGAATTTTAATGGCAAATCCCAAGAGAGCCCAGAGTTTATGGCGAAACTTCTAAATCCCCGCTTATTTTGTTAGTCCATATTTACCTTATCATTAATTACAGGGATGTGATTTGTTCCGGTTTTCCCCGAATAATCTTTGTCACAAACCAATGAGACAAACGAAAGTTCTGGGAAAAAACGTAACAATCACATCCCTGTAATTACCTTATTTGATATAATTACAGTTGCTCGCTGTAAAACATTCAAACCCACCATTTGTCACTGGTAAACTGGGTGGTTGAGTGGTTCAGACGTCCGCCTAGTATGCAGGAGGTTAATGGGTTAAAGTCCCACCCGAGCATGTTAGAAGATTTTAACATGTTCTCATGATATAGTCGGCTATTGACGATAAGGTGTACCATTTAATAATAATAATAATAATACAGCATTTATAAAGCGCACTTGATCTGTAAAAACATTCAAAGGCGCTGGTCTAGTTAAACAATGGTTTCAATTCTCAATTCTTTGTAAATGCATTTGTGAACATGTGTGTCTTTAGTTGTTGTTGAAAGACAGTGATATTATCTATTTCTCTGAGAGACTGAGGAAGAGAATTCCATAACCTTGGAGCAATACTCTGTTGTTGTTAATTTTATGGCATCTTGGGCAACTAAGGCCCTTTATGCCATTAACTATACGGGTTTAGCTTTAACTATACTTTATTATCAACTTGAGGTGACGAAGAAGGAGTTGCAGTTTTAGAAGTGGGAGGGAAAACCCCCAGAGAAATACCCAGGGGAAAACCCACGCGGTCAAGTAGGGACTGCAAACCCAATCCACATACACGCCCCGGATTCGAACCCGGGACGTCAGAGGTGAAAGGCGAGGAAAGAACCACTACGCCAACCCGACCGCACAGCAATACTCTGAAAACCTCTGTCTCCATAAGAGGACAGTCTGGTACGTGGCACAAAGAGTGAGGAAGCACTAGTTGACCTTAAACCTGGTCTTGTTGTTCGACGTATCAGTAAACCCTGGATATTTTCAGGAGCTAAACCGTGTCGGGCCTTGAAGGTAAGGAGGATTATTTTGTAGTAGATTCTTTCTTTGATTGGTAGTTAATGTAGCTTCTGTAGGATAGGAGTAATGTGATCAGATGATTTGCTGTGCGTTAGGAGGCGTGCTGCAGCATTTTGTACACGCTGAAGACGATTTAATGTTTGTTGAGGAAGACCAGCCAGTAAACTATTGCAAAAGTCTAATCGAGATGTAATAAATGCATTGCTCTGCTGAGCTGGCATATAGCAATTTTCTGATTTGGGAAACTGTGTGTAAGAAATTTGACAAATGTTAGTACCATGTTTCTCTAAGTTCATGTAGTGATCAAAAATTACTCCCAGATTGCCATTTAGTAGCCAAAATTGATGAAAAATTAAAGAAATTCTTTCTGCTCTTTTTTTTCATGGTGTCTGGTAAAGCATACAACCACACAACTACTGGGCACATCTCTGGCTTTTTGCACGAAAAACATTCTTAAAAAAACACTCTTGAACAGAGACGGTTTTCAGAGTTTTTTGCATGTAAACGTATGGAACTGCCGACCGTGTTTAGCAGTGTTTCTCAGGATTGCATCACGGGGTCATGCGCATATCATTAATACCTAATGAGCGTTTCAGAAATCACGAAAATTTCATTTTCGAAAACCGCACTTTTGCTTGCGATTTATCCACTTAAAACGAACAGTTTGAAATAAACAGCGGTATAAGTCGGCTGGAGGGATATGTGGACTATCGAAAAAGGTGCAAATGCTGGATTTTTCATCAAGGGGGATACTAGCTCTTTAATTATAATGTAGTGTCCATACCCCCCGTTTTAGGTACATTGTATGTGTTGTAACAATCATGTACAATCATTCTGGGAGGCTAATCTTTATTTACATTTTTAACACTCTTAGTTTGTGATATTAAGAAGTGTTTTCCTGCAGTAAATCCTATGCATTGTACACAATGATGTGATTTATAACATGAGGGTACGGACACTACAGAGGGGTACGGACACTACATTTGATAGAATATTATGCTGTATTTTTTAATAACTTAACAATATTGAACAAATAAATACCACATTGTATGAAAAATGCCCCCACATATATGAGTTCGATGACTTAAAGTATATAACGAAGAAAATGGCAAGTAGAGGTATGGACACTACAGAATTTTCCGGAAAATTATTGGTCAATTTCAAGCTGCCACTTGGACTATTTAGAGATGGGTAAAACTTCCTAATTGTGTACAGATAGGTTCTAGTATTATTTTAATTGACAAATTATTTTTATTCTGTTAGTGCAATACAAATTTAAATTGTCCAGAAAATCAATTTTAACAAAAGTCCGTAACACTTATTTTTAACGAGATCTCATGAAACCTGTATGAATTCTCAAAGTATCCTCAACAGGGGACCTGCAAAAGTTGAACAAGAAGTCAGGTTACCTATTCAGACAGAAAATTAGAAGGTGTTTTGTCTTTGTACTTGCATATTCTGCCCTGGAAAATGTATAGAAATAAAAGTGGCTGTTCGTAACAATGAAAATTGCCATTTCTTAATGCTTCAAATCCTTGTATTTTTGTCAAAAAAGGAACCGATTTCCATAATTCTTTTTTTTATTTTGCTCAGCAATTGGTACTGCTTTGTACAAAAAATAAACAGTAACTGTACCACCTTCAATTTTAATACAAATAGCCCGTAACAACTGACAAGTTAAAATGGTACACCTGATCGTGAAATAGCCGAATGCATCGTTTATGGGCAAATTACATCCATTTAATATTGACATTACTATTCTTATGCACATATCAGCTGTTTCGACCAAAACTCCTCCCCCCCATGCTGTCCCACCTATGGGGATTGCCCCAACCAAGACATGGGGATTGCCCCAACCAAGACATGGGGATCGTTACTTTTCAAAAGACAAAAATTCGGAAAACTGACATGGACAGGACGCATAAGACTCCAAACGATTACTTTGTCTTGAAGGTTCCAACATTCACTTACTGGGTGGATGGCATTTTCTGAGTGGAAAGCTTGCATCTGATGAGGCAGGAGTTGACCAAGAGAATGGAAGACGAGGCTGCCAACACGGAGTGTGTGCTTTCGATCAAGCTGCTGCATAATACTACAATGCCAGGAATAAAAAGGCTATTTTTATTTAGTTATTTTGTTAATGGGTTTAATAAACTTCAATTCAGCCCATAGGCTTAATTGCAAGATGCTTAAAAGTCTGTTCCACCTGAACATAAAAATACATAGGTGGGTGGCGCCAATGGCAGCCGATGGTCAGAGACACCGGGGAATCCCCTTACTCTTCACGGGATATTTTAAGTGTGTTGTGTATAACGCAAACCCCTTTTTGACTGTTTTGTCAAACGTTACACGAAGTGTTCAGGTTGGTTTTAATCATACATATCTTCAATCACAGAGGGGGATAAAACTATTTGTAACAGTTTACCAATCATGTATACTGTCTTTAAATTCCCTCCAGAGTGTTCCTTGTATGTGAAATTAATTATTTCCATTACTTTTATAGTTTTGATCATGCCCGGAGGTAACATGACCTTTTGAGCACATTAAAAATCTGTAAGTAGCTTAGTACATTTTCAACATAAGCAACGGTGTGGTTGGCAATGATTATCATGCCCAAAGACCCTCTTGAGATGGTCAATGTGGTATTTTCCAAGAAGACAAAAATGTCCCCCATGAGTCCTGGGTCCTATTTCATAAAGCCCACTTAGAAACATTCCTAAATAAACATTTTAAACTCATGTTTATAAAGATAGGAAAAATTAGATTTTATTTTTCCTAAATCCACCTCAGAATGTTTTTAACTTTTATGAAAAAGAACCCTGATCTTGGTACATTTCTATAAAATAGTATGAGGGATGCAAAATATGTCACAGAGAACTACCTCCATATGTACATTCTCGTGTATAAATAGCTATGACTGAAGTTGAATGAATTTCTGTACTGATCAGGTGATTTATAGGTACTATTAAAATTGTACATACATACATACATGTACATAAACAATCTACATGTTCATGCATGAAGTGATTACCTAAGATCAGGACTCATGGGGGAAATTTTTGTTTTCTTGGAAAATACCACATTGACCATCTGAAGAGGGTCTGTGGCATGGTAATCATTGCCAATCACACCATTGCTTATGTTAAAAATGTAGTAAGCTACTTACAGCGGCAAAGATCATGTGACCTCCGGGTATGATAAAAACTATAAAATATAATGGAAATATTTAATTTCACATACAAGGAGCACTCTGGAGGGAATGTAATCCACCATTGGATTCCTTGGCCTAGTAAATATACAAATCAACACCAAAATAAAAAAATAGGGTACAGAATAACAAAGTTATGAACATTTTGGGAAATTTTCAGGCCCCCAAATAATTTGTTTGGGCGGCACCAACAAAAAATTGGGCCGATTTTGATAAAAATTGTATTAAAATGCTCAGGGCATCAAATAAGCTGGTTCCCTAAGCTCCCTGAAACATCACCATTTTATAGCCCACCAGTATAGATTTTTGACAAAATAGCAGCCCTAGAAACGGACATTGACAGTACATGTTTTTATTTTTTTAATTTATATACCACATCCAACAGCGGAGGGACCGCCAATTACAGGAATGGGAGCAAGTGTGGTTGAGTGCCTTGCTCAATAGCACAGGTGCCACAACCCGTCACGGCCAGGAATCGAA
This sequence comes from Henricia sp. BOLD:AAB3569, assembly GCA_037783545.1. Classification (NCBI taxonomy): domain Eukaryota; kingdom Metazoa; phylum Echinodermata; class Asteroidea; order Spinulosida; family Echinasteridae; genus Henricia; species Henricia sp. BOLD:AAB3569. The sequence continues at coordinate 2,425,216 of JBBELK010000162.1, read as the reverse complement.
CCTACATTCTAGTACTACTAGCACAGGAACTTAAGTTCGACGCACTAGACCGCTCGGCCATAACACCTAAAACATGGAATGTTCTATATATGCAAAGAGATTTCTAATGTGTCACTATACAAAGCAAATTCTGATTAATGCTAACCTTCGTGAGGCTGAATGATTGTTGATTTCAGGAGGATTTTGAGGGAATGGGAGTGATTTGGATGCATGTAAGGATTTCTGAGGATTGAAGGTGGGGTGCATCCTAGCAAAAAAGGCCGAGGAACAATCAATACTTTAGGGGAAACATCATTGATATCACTTCTGAAAAATTGATTCCAGGAGAAAAACGTAGCAAGGAAGAGTGAGAGCAATTTCTGAGTCAAACAATTTGGCTGAAGTTTCAAACTTGGACCATCATACCTAGCCACTTGTTTGTTTTCATCCCTGCTGACGTAGACTCTTCTGAAGACAATATGGGACCGCTGCAAGGCATTGTCAGCTGCCTTGGACGGGGCATGAAGAGGACACAGCATTGTCTGTGGAGAAACAACCAAACATGGAATAAGAGAAAAATCATATAGGCCTTATCGGGATTCCAACCCAAAACCTCTGACTCACCGGGCAGATGCTCTACCAGCAGAGCTATAAGTCACAGTGGTATACTCCCTCTGGTTTTCCATACAAACTTAATAGACTACTAAAGTGTGACGTCAGTTGCCATGGTAATTGGGTCTAAAGATTCGCTGGTAATCTCAAACGTCCATTGGTATCCAGCGTTTGCCCTTAACTTTTTTCCCAACTGGCCACCAGGACCAGTTGGCTTAAGTTTTGACTGGCCCATTGGTGTTTCAAGTGGCCCGGTTCAAATTTCAATTCTAGTTCATTTTACACACAATCGACCTTTAGTGTTTGCAATAAACACATTTGAATGAATAAACTAGGAAAATTTGATAGTCTCCCCAGTACAAGTTTGAAAACTTGCTTGTTTTTGTGCATTTTAAAAATTATTTTAACAAATTTAAAAAAAGGAAAGGAAGCATTTATAAATTTGAAACCCTATCTGACTATGCAAAAACCTTACGGAGGCCGACTAATAAAAATCCCAATATTTGTCAACATTGATTCATTACCTTCGTGAGGCTGAATGATTGTTGATTTCAGGAGGATTTTGAGGGAATGGGAGTGATTTGGATGCATGTAAGGATTTCTGAGGATTGAAGGTGGGGCACAGAAGTGTCTTGGCGTGGACGGTGTCATAGACTTGGACTTGCTGTCAATGGAGGGCGCCATTTTCTTTGTTGTTAAAAACAAGAACGCCCATGCGTGCGTAGAAAAAAAGCGGAAAATAAAATCTGCCACGCTTAACAAAAAAGTGGAAACATAAAAAAAAAAAACGCATTAAGGAAATTTAAAATGCGGAAATCTGCGGAAACGCGGCATGGGTCTGTTTTAATTTAACTGGACAGCCGGACCATTTGGGGAGGCTTTCTAGCTGGCCGGAGACGATTACAACTATCTAATTCGAACGCTAGCTATATACAAACAGGTTCCATGTCATCAAATTGTGGTCTGTTTCTCCAGTTTTTGCTCGGTTGTAAATAGACTACTAAAGTGAAAACGTCACCCTTTGTGTGTTGCCATGGTTTTTAGGTGTACACTAAAACCAGTGAACTGTTTTCCTGCGCTATGATGCTATACATGTACATGTACAGATGTGCACTATATCAATATTCACATTAGGGGCATTTGAGATGCTCACACCATGTAACAGGGGGTTTACACCGAAGCCCCTAGAAGATGCAAAACGAACGACATGGGGTTTCGCTTTGAATTCTGGGAACACAGGTCAAAGGTTGTTGCCAGGCGGGGCAGAAAAATGAAGCCGGCGCCCTGCAGAAGTAGTTGCCCTAACTTTGTCAATGCCCTCAGACATCTACTGATTAGGCAAAATGTATTTACAGCCCCCATTCCCTCCAATTTTGTGTCATAAATATGGGTCATTCTATAAATTTGGGATCCAATTTTTCTGTCCCCGTTACATCTGACATCTTGTAAAATGTTGTAGTTTGTAAATTCAGGACACATTCTTTAAATGCCGTTTATCTCAAAGAGTAATTACATAAAGTTAAATTTATAAAAATATGTTTTGAAGGCATTTTTAATAATACTTGTACGGCAAATAGCAGTATGTCAGGTGTAACAGGGGAAAAAATGTCACACGTTGGACCCCAAATTTATATATGTGTTTTCCTTCGTACTCATGTCGCGATTCCGAACTGCCAGTTGTTTTACTATACTCGCGGTGCGTAGGTGACGTCATAACACCGAGCATTACACCACAGACCTTGCCGCGAGCTCGGGTAGTGGTGGCTGCCACCGAGGCAGACTCGTGTATCACGCGACGGCTAAAAGAACGCTCCGGTGTAAGTTGGTGTTACACGGGGTAAGCATCTGGAACGCCCCCTGTTATTAAGCCTTGTACCTTATCCTTGAAAAACATGCAGTGATCATGGATAGCACAGCCAAAGTGATAGACATTGGCACAACGAAACTTGTGGCAGCAAACAGTGGCTCCGAACTTGCTGCAGTAGCAGCATTTGATGGCATTGGCACGCTGGATAGCAATGTCTACGTTGATGAGAGCTCCGTTCACCGTCTCATACACCTCTGATGACCACAGGGCACAGTTCAAGTGTACCCAGGTATCCACGTCTACGTTCAGTAACCTGCCAGGTTAAGTCCACAATATCACAAGCATTAGGAAATAATTATTGCTAGGGGTCGTAAGGACCTTCCAAACAAAGTGGTTCAAGGGTCACAACTAAACAAAATTCCAAGGAAGAAATGTATTTTATTCCCAGGCACAAGATCAGAGCACCCAAGCTTTCAGCTTGGTATCTCATTTTTATCCCGATATATGAACTTTTAAATTTAGAATGAGGTTTCTGACACTTTGGCAATAAGTCGTAAATTACCCCTGTGTTAAGACCTTTAGTTTATCTATGTTTCTGATGATGAAGAATGTTGAACTTTGCACTCTTTTAAAAGAATATGCAGTGTCGTTTCAGAATCCGAGGTCAGACTGTGCCAATCTAGGTGCCATAAGACATGTACGGCTGCATTGTGAACAACTTTAATTATGAGAGAATGCACTCTTTCTGCAGTTGGTCAACATTGTTCTATTGTAAATCTGTTTGCGTGTACTTTACAGCCAGGCTACATGTATTCCTGATAGAGTACTAAAGTGTGACGTCAGATACCATGGTAATTGGGTCTCAACATTCGCTAGTAATTTGAAACATCCAATGCTAAAAGCGCAGGGAAAGGTTAACTGATTTTAGTGTAGAGCCAATAACCATGGCAACACACTTTAGTACTCTATTGACCTTCAAAGTTATTTGCCACAAGCGTGACATGTATGCAGGCCCGGTAAAAACTAACAAATAGCTTATTGACCTCTTCCCAAATAATGCCGCGTCATTGTGAAAGCAATGTGCGTGCGCATTGTGTGTCCATAGCACGCGTAACACGCTATACTAAGGCTCCCATTAGTGAATTAAACCGCGTTACGCCCACCAGAGACTCACACAACGCGCACGCACATCGCTTCCACAATGACTCAGCATTATTTAACTCCCGAAAAGGCATTGTTTTTGTAATTTTTCTTTTGTGGATTCTTGTTCTTCCCTCCCAAAGCCTGGGGCTGTTTTGTCAACTTCTAATACTTGGGAAGCATGTATCCTGATGAAACTTAGTACATACCGTATAGAAAGACGTTAGGCTCAAGTTGGTCCTAAAAATGTCATGATGATGTCCTTGGATGTCAGATGACAAGCATTTGAATCTTAATACCCTGAATATTCAAAACTATTTTTTAAAAATGGTTGTTTGACATACAAACCATACCTTTGCCAATGTTTGGATCTAAGCTTTGACCTTTGACCGCATTTCCTATGAAGACCTTTTTGACCCAAAAATTTATTTCTTTTTTTCAAGCGTTAACGCGTGAAATTTGATGCGCGTCGTTTTGAGAAAAAGTGGCCTGGCAGGAATTTGGAGACAAACGACGGCCTGAAAATCACACAGACCACTTGGGCAGAAAGTGTTTTTGTGATTCTGTGGTTTTCAGTATGTTGGTTCATACAAAAATACCCTCCACGCCGCTTTTTCTCAAGGCGACACAAGGCAAATTTACATGCATTAACGTGTGAAAATGGTGAGTGTGAATCCAGCCTAAGGATCAACACATGGCTCTAGTTCCGATTGCATTTGTCTTTAATACCTGGCTGGGCCATCGGTCTCGCCATCTCCCAGCACTCCACACAGCAGGCAGGTCCTGGTGTCTTTGTGTATGCTGTCTGGCAGCAGGGAGGTACCTAACTTCTTCATCAGCTGCCAAAATAAGAAACCCAATGCAGTAAACCAATACATTATTATTGGGGACAACTCATCAATAAAATTATTTATTTTGGTGTAGTTACAGATGGCAAAAAACACAGTGAAGGGGGTGGGGGTGCGGTGGGGTGGGGGTGGGGGTGGGGGTGGGGGGGAGGGGGAAGTAGTAAATTCCGTTTCCTATAGCACTGCTTTGTTGAAGTACAGAAAGGGCATTCCACCAAGAAAAAAGATACAATAGTTCGCTAAACATTATCTAAAATCAAGTGCAAATTATGAAACTCTGTTGTCCCAGAAATTTTAATAAGTTTCATTTCTTGTTGCATAACTTTCCATTGGCAGATTTTTTTTAGCTACATGTAATAACTTGGACAAAGAAAGAAATTTATCCAACGTTCCAAATTCACAGAACGTTGAATTAACGTTGCATGAATTAATGCATAGTTAAGCACATGCATAAGACACAAGCTAGAAGCAGAAAATGGTTCCAATACGAGTAAAACACAGTTCCGTACCTCATCAATGTCTTGTTCACTAGGCAGTCTGTACTTCTTGTGTGTCACTGTGGATGCACTCCATTTCTTCCATCGTAGATTTTTCCATCTTTTGGAAGCAGGTTGCTGTGAATAAGGCAATAAACGGAATGACACACAATTAAAAAAAAATAAAAATGAAAATTAAGTAATTTACATACATACATTGTAATATGATGGAAATACATATTTATATCAACTGCATATTGGTTCCTTCCATGAAGTTGACAAACAAAATGTGACATTTCTTCATTACCACAAAAAAGACAAAAAGTCAATACTTAATGATGTTGCAAGATGTGGTTTACTTTTTAAGGCTTTTTTCTAAATCTCGACTTGGGCTCAGGCTCCGGCTCCATGTAAACCACATGGAGCCGGAGCCGGAGCCTGAGCCCAAGTCGAGATTTTGAAAAAGGCCCAAATGTTTTGGGAAAATCTTGAAGTCTCCAGTCTTGATGGAGTGTTTTCAATTATTTGATTAAGTGGTGTTTACAGATTTAAGGGCCCGTCCAAAGTTATCAACATTTTCACAGTGCTACAGAGACTGGTACTTTTCAAGACCCCCTCCCTCCAATGAAAAACTACTTATCAACATTTTTCTGGCAGTACCATGAAATGTATTGGAGACGTGGTGGTCTAGTGGATAGTGCGTCAGACTTTCCGGCGATAGGTCCATGGTTCGATGCCCGGTCACTGCATCGCATTGTTTCCTTATAGACAAGACACTTTACTCCACATTGTCTCTCAACACCCAGGTGTATAAATGGGTACCGCAAATATTGGTTGGGAAACCCAACTAACTGCTGGGGGTAAACCTGCGATAGACTGGCATCCCATCCAGGGGGAGTAGCAATGTTCCTAGTCACTTCATGCCATGAAACCGGGGATAAGTACCGGCCGTATGAGCCAGCTACATGTAGGCTCGTGAAATGACTTTGCTTTACCATGAAATGTCAACATTTGTTTTCCTACATGTACTACTTTGTAGAATCGTGAAAATATTGACAATTTTAGATAGCCCATAACTGAGATATCAATTTAGCCTATTTTACTCCAGCTGTTGAATTCAAGATCAGCAGACAGTTCTTCAACTAAACAATCCTTTGTAGTTTAAATTTAGAGGATTCTAATTTGAATTTATCTGGTTCAAGAAAATCTGTTTAAAAACACAAAATATCACACCTGCATTTACATAATTCAGCTAAAGTTGATTGTTGTATTTATATTTTGTTACAAATAATGAAGGTTTTGAAAATGTTTCTCATTCAACAGCTGGAATTTTAGTACTACTGACTCATAAGATTCTTAAGTGCAAAAATACAGGGTCACAATCGACTTGGATATATACCAAGGACATCACGTCTCAATGTCATGGAATGACCCATATAGCAAAAGACAATGTGGCAAAAAACGTACTCCAGATTCATCAAGAACTGTAGCTTTACGTCTGATGACCAATTTGCTAGGGTTTTCTGCGCTGACCTCGAGGTCCCGTTTGACTTCAACTCTAGCCGTGAGTGCCGGTGTTGGCTGTGCTGGAGCAGGCGTACTCTCCGGAGTGGGTAGGGATACAGGGGTTGCTTTGCTACCAGTGTCTGTCTTAACTGAGGTAGTTGCTGTCACAGTGGGCAATGCTGGCAGGGTGATGGTGATTGAAGATGGGGTTTTAGGAACAGGACTGGTTGGCTTTGAACCTAGATGGTTGACGACGGTGCCAGCCGATTCCTGATTGGTCAGCTGCGGCATTTGGGACCTCTGTGAGATACTGTACTGCATGTAGCAGTTACTGCTGCAAAAGGTCACCTTCGGGTCGGCTGGGTTGCCCGTGTACTTCTGAACGCCCTCGCCTAGGATAACCACGTCACAATGTTTGCAGAATCGCTGCTTGTCACTGGGCTGCAGCTGGGCTGGCTGCTGCTGTGCATCCATGGAACTGACTGATGTGCTATGTGAACGATCCGAAATACTGGAATCTGTCCGGAAAGTAATGTTCATATACTATTAACTCATGGAGAACTCATGGAGAACTCATGGAGAACTCATGGGGAACTCATGGGGAACTCATGGGGAACTCATGGGGAACTCATGGGGAACTCATGGAGCCATATATAAAATGCATTTGTTAACTAGAGTGCAATTGCAGTACAGAGAGCTATAGGTAGAAACAATGGTAGTCTGCCACTGTATCATCATACGTTCATAAAAAAGGAAAGAGCTGAACAAATTTCTTGTCTTAGAAAATTCTTGGTATGTCTTAACCAAGAATGTTAAAGAATGATGCAGATTACCATAATAATGGGTTTAACGAACCTAGAATAAATCATTCAGAAATGTGGTGAGGGACAAGTCAAAGGCTAATCAGCTTTTTTTTTGCAACCTTTGCACTATGGCAAGTGCCCCAAATTCATTCAAATGGAGGTGCAGTTAATAAACAAAATCACATATGCTGTTGTTGCTACATGTACATGATGCACATCAATGCCAAGGAACCAACAGTCTGGTTGTTTTATGCTGTTCTCTCCTAAGTTCAACACCAGGGATGTGATTGGATGTTTGAAAAAAAAACCTGAATTTGCAAGCACGCAGCACGAAGCCATTGAACTGTACATGTACATGCTCTGTGATGCATTTTAGAGCCTCCTTGGGCAACTATTGGGCGATTTTCTTTTTGCAAGTTATGCATGTTTTAAAGTTAACTTTTTTTCTTTTTTCAGCCTGTCTCACATGTTTTGGACACAAGGTCTGAAGCCATGATCAACTTTCCAAATCTTTCCAAAATTGGGTTGAAATCTATATTCGACCACCAAGGATCGGCCATGCAACATGGAAGAAATTTGTAACGAAAGAAACGGTCTCGAAATCGGAGGGGAAAATTGCACTTTTGATAACAATTTAACTAAATTGTTGCACCTTGGACTAAATCTCGATATCCATTTGTACATCAGATGGTGTGTCAAGCACCATGCGATGGCCATTTTGAGGGTGAAAACAGTTGTTTGTTGGGCCTTAGCGGGTTGGGAAATAATGGAAGATTTCTGACATTTCGTATTTGCACAGAAATAGGCCTATGTTATTGACTGATTTCTGACTCGGAAAGATTCTTTTCAAAACCATGGAGGAAACCCATGATGATGAAAAAAGAACCATGAACAAATCTGACTATTTGCCAGTCACACAGTGGAACTGTTGACGTCGATGATCTTGTGTGTGTGTTTACATTGTGTATCTCCGCAGTAACAATACCAGAGTCAACAACTAATTTCACGTTGTCTCGCGTAAGTCTCCACGCTTTCACATGTTTGCTTAGTTTGGCATGGGAGATGAGAGCTTTTTTGCCCGTCCACAGACTGTTGCAACCAATCCCATTGAAATTTCTTTCTGACTCCCTGGTCTATTTGTCGAACTGACACGTCTCCCCGCGGCAATATTGCTTCCGCAGCCGACATTTTTTTACAACATACATGTAGCCTACATACTACAACAGCAACCGGACCACATGCATTGCCGACGTACCTTGCCCCGCTCGCTCACTAGCTTTGCACACACAAACACTTACACTTATCATGCTGTGTGCAGTTGTTTCAGTCGGGTCCTGAATCAGTCTCACGCGCAATGCATATGGACATTGCATCGGGTACCTGACACTTCACTTCGATTGTAAATGTATTTCGTCAGAAATTTTATAGTGCGTGAAATTTGTCGCGCGCTGCGACTTATTAATTAGCATACTCTAGCCCCCTAATTTCTCAACGGATTCACACGATTCACAGGGGTCATGTTTTGGGGCCAAAAAAAACAATGGATTTCCGAGAAAAAAAACAGAGAAATCACATCTCTGCAACACGGTATTTATTTAGTACTTCACACCTGCCATGTGCACCACATAGCAACCAAAATTTAGTCTGGTCAAGTGGATACCCAAGTGAGCATGTGAAAAGAAGTACGTCAGTATACAAGATATATTCATGTGAAACGTGCAAAAGGCTAATTGCACTTGACTATCCACTTTTCCAATTTAAATTTCTCACCAGTGGATGGTCTTGTTTCTCTCTTCTTTTCAGCAACCCTTAGTTCCTTTCGTTGATCGCCTCCGATGTGAACAAATGTGGGCTCAGACACACATAGCAGTCCGCAAAGAGACTTTACCACACCCTTCAGGTTCTCCGAAGCCGCATCAGTCATTGTTAACGTCACTGCCACTGTGCCTGCAGTAGGGGAGAGTAGAGCTCTACTGTTCTCGGAGCCAGTCAGTGCCTTGGCTGTTCAAGTGAAGAGATATAGTTGGAAAAAATAATAATAAAAGTTGATCTTGAACCAGTAAGGTACATGAAACTTACAGAGAACATTCACTAATAATGTACATTCGTTGCAAACTTTTGTTCCTTTAGTTTTTTTTTTAATGTGTACTTTGTGAAATACTTGAGCGAGTCTGCAAGGCATATACAATGTAGGAGCGCACAGTGGTTTAAAAGCCAGTACCACCCAGACATGACAAAATACCACAAACTTACTTCAATATACCTTCGATGTAGTAACTTTGCACACCCATTCAACCTATTTACAATCCAAAACAGCTCATTACCCAGCCGCAACACCTCTAAGAGGCTCTAAAATGCACGCAGTTCACGAAAGCTAAAGCGCTTTCTATTGACGATTACTTTGACATTATTTGAAGTTATGCCCATTTCAAACTCCCGTTAAGCTGATGCCTCTAATGGCGAATTCTAGGGGTTTGTTTGAAGTGTTCTCTGGAGTGTTTATTAAAAACGCATATTTAAATCATATTTTGTTTATTTTGGGACGTTCATATTGTATTCCTTTCTCTTGAACATCAACCTCGGAAGTAGATGACAAATAGATCGCTTTTACCACAGTCGGTGATAAAGTGTCCATTCGGTTTTCCTCATGAGACTTTGGCAAAACCAGAAAAACCAGCTAATACACATGTAGTTCATCAAGATGCTTTTTCCTGATGAACTGCCTTTATTTTTTCAGCCCTTTATCCCTCACAATTCAAATTTGTCGTGCGACCTTTTCCTCTCTCGCAATCCCACGAAACCTGGTTTTTGCCGTCCAACTTATTTTTCTTTCACATACTTTCAATTATCATACAACATTAATCATAATCCACATCTCCTTTCATCGGAAACCTGACGAGAAGTTCACACAATGGACCTCGTAGAGCTAGCTAAAGCCACGATGTTGCTCACTCTCGACAACTGTCATCAATAGAGGGCGCTATTCATTTACTATGCGATAGCTGTAGGGAGCAATGTGGGCCGTAGACGTCTTTGAAAAGGTCGATTTGTTTCGCTCAAAGAGACTTTGCGCTCAGTTTGCGGCGGATTACTTTTGTAGCCAAGTAACCAAAGTAACAATTTTTGATAAGAGTAGAAAGTTTTGCCCTGGCCGTTTATGGCCGATTGTAAAAATATCTGACTGAACACATTTTGCCCGTTTTTCATATTTTTCAAAACTTCTCGATAAGATATCACTGCTTCGTTTGCCACTTTACTAATCATTATTTAAAACAATCATTATACCAATGGAAAGAGCATTTCAAGTACTAAAATATAATGCATAGAACATTTTTAAAAACTGTTGTTCTATTCGGGAAAATATGAGATTTAGTTCAGTTGACTGGACATTTTAATTACTCGGATTATTCTCATACAGTTACATTAAGGCTACAAATAGGCAATTTTTCGGAGCACAAAAAAGCTTTTTTGCCCCAAATCTATTTGTTCAGATACAACTGACTTGTTATAAGTCAAAAAACTGCAAACCAAAATCGGCCGAAATGTCTGGGTCACTGTGGAGCGGTGCTGCAGAACTTGTCGAGATGTGGATCGAGCAGTGCTGTATTTCGAGCAGTGCAGTATTTTCATTGCCTTTTGCATTTAATGAAGGCTTTGGATAGCATTTATAATTGGGTCTTTAATAAAAAGCCACAATACATCATTTGTAGTAAGGCCCCATAAAAACAAATTATTAGCTTATCATCCTACCAAGCTCAGTAATGAGGGAGGGCACATTTATATTTTTCATGTCGGCCAGAAATCATCATTCTTTTTTACGTGAAAGGCTAAAAAGAGGGGTCAATTTCCTTATTAAACTTGTTTTATTTTTAAGATTATTAACAAAATATTTAAAAAACTGCCAATCATGCTATACTTGCCTTGGCATTCTACCCAGCATGCTCAGCAGTCGACTGGTATGGAATTTAATTTCAAAAATAAAAATTCACTGCCCATTTTCAATGTTTGGAATTTATTTAAAAAGATGTCACCAGAAAACCAATGAATTTGCCTCCATACCACCTTTTTGAAAATAAAGAGACTGTGATAGACGATGGATGGCTTTCTTTGGAATAATTCTTAGGGTACTACATTCACCATAGGCCTAAATTGTACGCACGTCATGCCGGTTTCTGTCATGCCAACTGCTTGCATGACTGTTGAAGCCTGATGGTGACATGCAAGCAAAGAGACGTAGGCCTCTCCATTGTCAATGTCCCCAGACTGGAAAGCCGTGAAAACTTCTTGCACAGTAGAATTTCCCGGTATATATTTGGCAAACCAATCTTTTAACACATGAATTCATCCTCGTTATTTGCATAACAACAAGAGGTATTTTGTCAGTCAGCCTCAATCAGCGCCAGCCAGCAGCGCAGCAACGCTAAAACATTTTGCATCACGCATGCCCAGTGTGACCAGTTGCAAATCACAAAATAGAGTGGTTTCCTTTCACATATTCCACATAGGATGAATATAATTTTTGCAATAAGTGATAGGATCGCAAACCAATCAAATTGCAAAATTCCACTAGATTAAACAAAAATTTGCTAAATTGCCCAAAATCACATGAAATACAATGAAAACAATTTATGGCATACATGTAATAATGCCTCAAATTTTTCAAAAAAAATTCTGCCAGATTCGACAGAATTCTGCTAGGGTTGGTCACGCTGCGCATGCCCCAAGCTTGACACACAACTTGTTTCCTGTCCTGTACAAATTGGCAAATTGTGCGCGCATGGCTTACTTCAGGCTTTCCAGGCAGGTTCGCATCGACATGGCCACGGACGTACTTTAATCATGACGTTTCGTTGCTTTGCGGGTTTTCTGATGGAAAGTGGTATTCGCTCAGTTTTTCTACATACAGTACGATCGAATTCGGTAAAATTCAGCTTCGACCAAAAAATTTGGAAGGAAAATTTACGAATAAAAAAAAAGGTCTGCGATTTGAAGCATGATTAGCCTTTGTCCCCCAAAATGGTACCGACATGCATTTTTTTGGGTATCGGCCCATGAACTATAATGGGACTTTACCCTACGTGAAAACAAACGTAGTTTTCTCCAGTGAAAAGCAAGCATTACCTTTTCTTGGGATGGGTCTGATGACTGGGAATGTAGGTGAGGAAGACCTCTCCATGCACATAGCGATGGAGGATTCTGTTATTAGTTTCAGCCCTCGCAGCCTGTAGGACCCACCATCATCGTCACATTCAGGTGATGATGAAGGCACAACCCCATCTGGGGTGATGATCAAATGGTCTCGACTGCCCACAGTAGAGGAGGGAGGTGGAGTAGGCAGTGACGGGGGCAGGTCCAGGGAATAGGCCTGGTTCATGGTGCGGGTTATGGTCCGTTGGTGTGCATGGATTTCTTGTATGATCTCGTCCCCCGTCAGCACTCGCACACCTGTACAAATACAGTTAAAACAACAAGGGCGAAATTCAATCAAAACAATTACTGAACATTTAAATTATATTAATAAATACCATAGACAGTTTACACATCACGTGGCCGGTTTTAAATAAATGATAACAACCAGTGTTTAAAGGCCCAGTGGATCATTTGCAATGACCCCAAAAAGTAATCGACGAGTTTACAGGGGAAAAGTTCTGAAAGTAAAGATTGAATTAATAGCAACTATCCAATGAAAGGTTTCCGCTCAAAATGATATAATTTTACCAGAAAATAATCCGTAAAGATGAAATTATTTAGATCGTTTGCAAACGATTTACTTATTTTTGGTTCGCATCTACGCAGTCCAAAATGCATGGGCGCTGTGTACGTGTTCCAACGCGATGCATTTTTATGGATCGCGCGCACACGCAGTATGTGCGCCACAGAGTACATGACGCAAGCCACATAGTACCCGATCAACTGAAAACGAATATTTGAAACACCCCGCCAAGACCAGGAAAACGCATATGGATTTTCATGGTTTTTTTAAACGTGGTACATTTGACAAAGCTGAAATTTCTTCGGATGAGTTTGTTGATGTCTTTCTTTTGATTTATAATGGTTTTATTCGCAGAATCGCTCAAAAACAGATCATTTAAAACTAGCTGGCTCGCGTTTCTGCCTGCGCCCTAGTAAGCATATGGGTCATTCTATAAATTTGGGGTCCACTTTTTCTGTCCCTGTTACATCTGACATCTTGTAAAATGTTGTATTTTGTAAATTCAGGACATATTCTTTAAATGCCTTCTATTTCAAAGAGTGATTACATAAAATACAATTCATAAAAATTCATAAGGCATTTTTAATGATACTTGTATGGCAAATAGCAGTATGTCAGGTGTAACCGGGACAGAAAAATGTCACACGTTGGACCTCAAATTTATAGAATGACCCATATGGAACACGCACACGAACGACACAGAATCTGCGCGCTCCAGCCAGCAAAATGTGCACTGTGCATCTACCCGGTTTATGTGTGCGCGTACACAACACATCTGCATTACCGGTAACGTGCGCGATCGAACAAACCACTCGAAGCACATCTAGCAGTTTGAACGTATAAACAAGATGAAGCGAAAAATTGATTGCAACGATAAGCTAATTTTGGTGAGTTTTACCAATTTACACAAAAAGGTATTTATGAATGGGATTAAAAGTGTGTTTGGCCTGTCTTAAACAATCCGTTTAAAACTGGATAGGGGCCTGGACGCTGATAATGGCCCACGCCTTTAGCTTGGGCCATTATCAGCGTCCAGGCCCTCTATCCGGTTTTAAACGTATGTTTAAGATCATTCAAACCCACTTTTAATCCCTAATTTATCACTTATGGTAATATCTATATGTATTTCTTACCAAGCTTTACAAGTATTATGAATTGCCTAAATGTCAAGAAAGCACGGGGTGCCTTTAGGTCAACCTTGCAACAATCTAGAACAGTCAGCAACTAAGCTGCGCCTGAGCTACGCCCGTTGACATCAAATAAGTTATCAAATGTTTTGTGACCAATGTGTGGTCCCGACAACATTTACATGTAGGGATGTCAGTTGGCGGTCAAAATTTTGCCTGAAATCTCAGGAACTTTTGCCTGAAATGTGTAAAAACATATGCAGTTATGCACAGACGAACCAAATGAAAAAGCCTGAAATTAGGCAATTGCCTGAACTCTGACATCCCTGTACATGTAAGACTATTGGCATCGAACTGAGCTAGAACAATTACAACTTTTGTGAATTATTTGCAGTCAACCTGTTTGAAGTTGTGCATCATGCTTTATAAATGAAGTTCTGCATTATGAATACTCTAGGATCTTGGAACTGCGAGATTTATGGCCTTACACCCAATTCAAATAATGGAGTAATTAGGGTATAATCACCTTGCTTAAAGGTAGTATACATGATTGGTGAACCGTTACAAATAGTTTCCTCCCCCCGTGTGAATGAAGGTACATGATTAAAACCAACCTAAGCAAAAATCTGCTCCGTACTTTGTCTAACTTTTGAGAAAACAGTCAATAAATGGTTTACAGTCACTTCGCCCCAAAACCACTTCAGGGCGAAGTGGTCCAGGGCGAAATGAATTTACGTCACTCTCTCCTTTTCTTTTCTAAATTCTAAATAAAATATCCTGTAAAATAGTGCGGCAAATGAGACTCCGGGCACCACTTTGGGAATCGGAAAGGGTGTGACGATTTTTTTTATAAGTTACCACGCACCGTTTTTGCAAGTGCGTTCAAATTTTGTGGGATAGGGGGAGTGTTTTTTCCTTCAAAAGCAGGCACGCGCACCCGCAATAGGGGTGGGTATATTTTAGATGTGTACCAGTATGTCTGTCCGCAATAGGAGGCCTATCTTTTTGCCTGATAATACACAGTATGGGTTCGTCCGGCATACAGAGCGATCGAGTTGGTACAACGGTCGATTTGGTACAACGGTCGATTTTGTACGAATGATGACTGCACGAATGATGAATCGGATCGCGCACCACGAAAGGCGTCTTTGTACAACGCTCAAGTTGACCTAGTACTGCACCAGTTTTCATGTACACAACACGTGCGGTGCGTGCAGGGAGTCAGGTTAAGTCGACAGTTTACCAACTCACACGCAAATAACACTTCGCCTAGCCCAGGTTAGACTTCGTTGTCTTCATTGCATTATGACCATCCGCTATGTAGTATGCGGTGGGGAGTCCAACCTGGGCTACACTTCGCCCAAGCGGCATCACGCGTGAATTAGTCTTGGTTCAAAGACGCCTTTCGTGGTGCGCGATTTTAATCATCATTCGTGCAGCATGCACGCACGGTATATTATGCGATTCACTATGACAGCGCTAAGAACGTCTTCAATATACAACTGTACTGTGTGTGCGTCATGATGTTGTACTTGATGTTGTAGCAATATGCCTGGTTGACGTGCACGGCCACTGCATGCTGTACGCACAGCCAGTGCGGCAGAAACACAATACCATCGTAGTTGTGCTTCGCAGTTGGGTTGTTTCTGGTACACCGATACGGTCGGTGAATAAGTGATAGACTCAGTCAGCGTCGAATGCATGGTGAATAGACAAATTTGTGTGCCTGCGGTTCTGTATACATAATAATAATAATATTGGACTATTATATAGCGCTCATGTCCACCCTGCTGGGTGCTCCTGGCGCTGTTGCCATTATTACCGCTGCCATCAGGAAATCACCAGAACCATTTCGCTTCAACTACATGTAGGTGGCTGCTGGCCAGGCGCTCAACCCTATCAGCAGTTAGATTGTGGCATTCCCCTTAACAGCTTCCCAAATATCGCTTGGGTTGACGAGGCAACTGGGATTAAGTGCCTTGCCCAGGGACACGGACACATTGGTCGAAGTGGGGCTTGAACCCACAACCTCTGATTGGGAGTCCCGCTTCATACCCACTAGACCACACGCGCGGTGAAGTAAAAAATCATGGTACTCTCGCTATTTCTTTTTTCCTCTCACGTTTTCAAAAATCGTACTATTCCAATTTTCAACAACTTGATTCCTTAAAAATCAGAACAAATACGATAAAATCAGACTAGTTGGCAGGTATGGATAAGTAGCAGTAAGAATTAAACAAGAAATTTTATTTCAAGTAAAAACGGCTGTTTTTAGTTGAAATAAAATGTTTAGGTGCCCTTCTCAATGCAATCATTGATATACATGCATATGTTATAAATTGTGTCTCATCTTGTCACAACAAAACTAGTAAGTGACACTCATGAGGATTGAGGAGCTAATCAAATGATTTCTGAAATTCTGGATTTCTCCTCTAAATTACGAGTACTGGTTATACATCTTTACATGTACATTTAGGTTAATACGATTTTCTAATCATCACTTAAAAAAAAAAAAGAAAAAAAAAATACTATACTTTCGTTAACTTTGGTCATCTAATGCATAGTTCCGAGATTGCCCAATTAACCCCGCCCCCTTGGATATTGTTGCTATGTCTCACACGCTATGGTCAAAATGTTCACATACACTGCACAAACCAATGGAACTTTAAACGGAAAGCACAGATTCATTAGAGAAAACTCAAAGGTATTCATGTTTCAGGGTCGACAGTTACCGTAGCACGCACTTAGTAAAAGGCCAGTAATACATGTCATACATGTATACCGGTATTCATAACAATTCGCTTTCTTACCTTTGAGCAGCGAATTGCCAGGCCTTGAAACCAAAAATTCACCCCGAACACCACATACAACGTATGGGCAGAAAATCGCTTGATGTTGATTTGTGAGGCAATGCACTTTGACCTATGTCTGCTAGCCCTGTTGTGATTGGTCGGCGGGTTCGGTTGATTGACAGGTCGGAACTATGCATTGTGGTCTTTAGCAAGATTATCTCAGATCAGCGTGTGTCACCACATCATGCATAATGCAGTTCGAGTGCCAGATGCACTTTCACAAATTACAGTATAGCATGCAATAATTCTTGGTACACAAAGCGTATACACAAGTATTTTGTTTGTAGCCAGCCAGAAGAGCTACACTTTTACACTAAGTTCTCTCTTAGAATGAAGTCACATTCATGAGTGGAAATGCTTATTTTTCTGTACATGACAGATAATCAAATACATGATGCCCCCAGTAGCAAAAATTACATTTTCCCCATTATTTTACATTTCCTTTTTGACAAGAGTGACTTTGTTTCACTTAAAAATCGGAGTTGCATAAAGCAAATTGTATCCAGTTCAGAAATCATTATATTATCTCTTAGCTGAAGATCTTATACTAATGCAAAACACTGATCTGTACCGGAGTAAAAAAAATCCTTCAGAGATTTTGAGATACACACCTGCCCTTGTTTGTCCCCGGTGGGCATCTGTCGACTGGCTTGGCCCATTCAACAGTCCTCCAGGCAACTTGAGAGGAGGTGATGGTGGTAGAGATGAGGGAGGCGTTGGGGGATGGACATCAAGAGCGCCATTTGGAAAGTTAGCATAAAAGTCAACAACACCATCGATGATGGCATGTCCAAAGCTACCTTTCAGGGGCTTGGATCCATTTGGAAGGGCAGTTCCAAAGAGTGGGCAAAGCCCATAGTTTACATTTACCTCTGGCTCGATAAGGTTGAGCATTGGCATCTGTTTAATGGCATTTAAGAGCTCCTCTGTGGTGGCAAACAGGTCAGTGTCAGCGTCCTTGGATCTTCGCCGTCGCTTGCCACCACCCTGTGCCTTCTCCATTGCCTTTTCCAGGGTCCTCTGCTGTCGTTTCAGCAACAAATCCTTCCGACGCTGTTTCTGACTCTCCACAAAATCTTTTTTTTCTTCGGTGGCTTGTCGGTGCATCTTGAGGAGGATTTCATGGTCATTTTCAGCTGGCTTTCCATCCTTCTTGACATAGGGCAGCTTCTCCACCATTTCCAACTGTTTCTGTTGCTCTGGAGTCAGTTCTGGTATTGCTGAATCATCCTCTTCCATTGCAGAAGCAGAAGTATTCGGAAGTGCAGGAGCACTACTTTGATCTCCATCAGGTTGAATAGGTGGTGCCTCCTCAGTCTGTGTTTTTGCAGTTCCTTTGGGAACAATATTACAAATGGAAGGGCCTTGCAACAGCTGCTTCAAGAGTAGGTTTTGGTTTATCTTTCCAGCAAGGCTCTCTTCACTTTGATCGCTGCCGTTTTTGTCAGGTTGTTCAGGAGATGAATTTCTGCCATCAAATGAATTACGCTGCATCAACTCTGCGTGCAGTTTTTGGAGTACTTCCTTCTGTATTTGGTCAGCAGGGGTGCCAATACTCACTTGATTGGACGGGGCCACAACAGGGTGCATGGAAGACAAATTGTTCTGCAGCTGTTCCAGAACTTGCATAGGAGTAGCTGATGGCATGGATTCATCCGTTTTCTTGCGTCTTGACCGCTTCCTCTTAGGTTTATCAACCGGCTTGCCATCCTGAGACATGGGATAACTTGGGGGCATGGGGAATCCATTGGGAGGGGGCAATTGTTGGGACACTGATCCTGGCATATTTTCAGGACCAAAGGGAGGAACCATGGATGACTGCTGGGGATGAAATGAAGGCTCATTCCCACCTGGTGCTGGCATGGGTTCTTGCAGGCTAGGTACTATGTGGCTGGGAGATTCTGCAGCTTGAGGGACGCGGAACTGTCCATCTTCGTCTTGTCCTAGAAATGGGACCTGCTCCAAAGCCATTTGTTCCTGCTCCATTCGCTGCATTGCTCGGACCTGTTCGACTTCCTGAGCTAGTTGTTTATGCTGGCGTTCATGTTGTGCACGTATCCTTTCCATCCTCTCTCGCTGGATGAAGCCATCACTGAATGGATTGTTATCCTGACCAAGATTTATCTGGAGTGGTGAATTTATGGCATTTTGTTCTACCAGTCCTTGCAAGCCAGAACCTGGAGGCAACTTGGAAGGCGGCAGCATTGACATTGGTGATTTGGAACTGCTCGGAGTAGCAGGACCCTGGCTCCCTAACTGGAATGGAGTAGACTGGCTAATTTTTACCACTGGAGATGGGGCAATGGACATTGGAGATTGACTTCCTGGGGGAACTGCGGTGCCATGTTGGCTGCTGATCATTGGTGAGGACTGAGAGCTCAACATCGGTGTCGACTGGCTAGGTGAAGGTTGGCCTGGCATCAATCCACCGGGTTGACTTGGTGTCATAGTGGCAGGGTGATTCTGCAACATAGGCGACGACTGGCCTGGCAGCATGGGTGAAGACTGACCAGGAATCATAGGTAGCACTTGGTTAATGCCTATGGGCGATGGTTGACCAGGCATTATAACCGAGGTTTGTCCTGGTGAAGGGACTGGCATCTGGATGCCTTGCATTCCATTTCCAGGATACATGCTCTGTGGTACGCCATCCATACATATTGGCCGTGGCCCTCCTTGCTGCATAGGGCTGCCGTCTTGTGTGAATAGGCTTCCCATCATACTCTGCTGATTACCTGGCATTAATGACCCACTATGAGGCATAGGACTCCGTAATGCAGGTTGAATCATTTGTGCACCTGGCCTTCCCATCATAGAACCTGTGTGAGCACCCATTGGGACATTTGGCCGGATACTTGGACCTCCTTGCCTAATCACAGGACCTCCTGGGCCTATTATGGGACCACCACCAGGTCCCATCATTGGGGCTCCTGGATTCATGATGGGGCCACCTTGCCCCATCATGGCACCTGGACCCATCATAGGGCCGCTTGGACCCATCATGGGGGTCTGTCGACCACCTTGCATCATTGGGTTTTGGCGGCCCATTGGGGAGTGTTGACTGGAAGACATATGCTCCTGCTGTTGTTTCATATGGTGTTCTTGCATTAGTATAGAGTGCTGTCGGTGCTGCTTCCGGATTGACTCAAGCTTCTTTTGTACATTGCTATGCCGCTGAATAACATCATCCAATTCCCGTTGATCGTTCTCTGGGAAGATTTTATTACCTTTTTTGCATGACCTCTGACGTGCTGTCAGTGCTTTCTTCTTTTTTCTTTCCTTGCTGACTTCATTCTCAAAGTACTTGAGACGAACCTGAAGGTAATGTTCCCTTCTCATCATCCACTCCTCATACTCTGGGATATTGTGACTATCAGGTGGTGTTTCATCATGGTATTCCCATGGATCAAATCCCGAGATTGACTGTTCATGGGCTTGATGCATTGGCGTGCCATGAACCTGGGACATTGCAAACACAGGGGACTGCATTCCTGCCATGCGAACTGGCATCCTCATTCCTCCGGGTCCAGCAATAGGGCCTTGCATCCTGTTAGGACTAACCATTGACCCATGAATTCTAGGTCCTGGGCTCACCACTGGTCCAGGCATGCAGGACACAGGGCTTCCAAGTGGTAAGGGCATCCGGGAGCCTGGGCTCGTCATGTGCATTGGTATGCTTCCTCCCGGGCTGGGAACTAAGCCTTGTGGACCAAGCCCAGGCAATGGGTTAGAATTAGGGCCTGGACTTTGAATGTGTCCTCTTGGTTTCATACCAAACATTTGGTTTCCTGAATTTCCAGTGTGTGGGTTTGTTGCTGAAGCCATTTCTGGACTAATGAGCGGCGGTCTGATTCCAACTGGACTCTGAACTCCTGGAGACGGAGATGGTGCTGAATGCATGCTATATCGCTGAGGAATCACATCAAATCCTTGAGCTTGTGGACTGAATCCATCTCCGATATGTGAAATTCCAGATAAACTTGAAGCTTGCCGTTGTGCATCTCCCATACTGAGAGAGCGTCGCATTGGTCCTCGAAAGTGATCCATGTTGCCAAAATACGGATGACGCAAGGGCCCTTGCTGTTGGGGGTTTGTCACTGTCATGGTCTGTTGCTGTGCTTGTTGTGCTTGTTGTGCTTGTTGTGCTTGTTGTGCTTGTTGTGCCTGCTGTACCTGCTGTACCTGCTGTACCTGCTGTGCCTGCTGTGCCTGCTGCTGTGCCTGCTGCTGTCGCTGCTGAAGCTGAAGTTGTTCTTGGTGCTGTCTATTCATGGCTAGAAGAAGCTGTGCATGCGGCCCTGGAGGCTTGCTGGCAAAATCTCCAACATCTGTGGGGAGAAATTGTAAGAGATTTGTCAAACAATTTTACCGACTCACCAAAAGCAATTAATTAATCAAGAGCAAAATATCTTTTCCTTGGTGTTGAATCTTGAGAATGTTTCTAACTTATTGTTAGAACGTGCTAAGACATTACTTTTTGTGATATAGGGATCATCCAATACCACTGTGAGAAGTAATACAAAATCTGCCACAACGTCTGTCAACTTTCAAACATTGATAAAACAAAAAAGTTTGTTATCATGAGAATATATTCAATGGAATTTGTTACCTTTTGCATACAGTTTGGCCTGTTCTTGAATCTTCTCGAGGTTCAGGTCTCCGAGGAATGGATCTGCAGGTGCTGGGAGCTTAAGAGCTTTTGTATCTGAAGCAGGGCCTGCTCCGGGTCCCTGCAACCCAACTGGTCCAGCTGTAACTCTGTTGCCTGGTAAAGCTGACCCATCCACGGAAGTTGGGACAGCGTGTAGTTGGTCAATGGAAGCAGGCCCATGCTGCTTGAGCTCCATTTTCTCTTTTTCTAAAAGATCCTGGAGCAACAGAGGCTGGTCTTGGAGAAGCACAGACCTCCCATTGGATTTCTCCTGGTTGTTTTCTGTTGGCTCGTCAACAGCCCCTGAAGTTGTCAGTGTGGCACAGCTAGAGGCAGATGTAGTGACCGGAGATAAGGTCAAGCCCGACTCTGCAGATGTGAGAGTTTGGAGACAAACTGTTGTCTGGACCAATGGCTGAAGACCTGCAGTTTGGCCGACGTTGCTCTTTGTAACATCATCTGTTGAACTTGGGCTGCGGACAGTTGGTAGAAGTCCAGTGGGCTTGCTGGTTGGCTCTGTTGAGACAGATGTTTGAGATGAAAAGACCTCTTCCTTTGTAACCTCTTGTAAAGGTGATTGACTATCTTTACAGGGCAGATTTACATGCATGGAAGTAGCTGGACTATTTGCCACAACTGGTGCCTTGCCACTGTCAGTAGTAGACAAAGGTGAGTTTGAGGATAATGCATGCTGGCTTGGGTCATTACTTTTTCCAGCAACATCCTCTTCTGCTTTAGGTGATGTAGATTGCAGCACTGTTTTTTCCTCTCCAGACTGTAATTTAGATTCTATGTTTACATCTTTTGGACTAGAACTTTGGCCTTCCTTGTTCTCTTCTACCTCCTTTTGTGCAGGATCAGAGGCTTTAGAGTCAGCTTTATTTTTACTCTTGTCACCATCACCCAGCTGTTCTTTACTTTTACTAGCCTCCTTTGGCTGTATACCAGCAGAAGAGACATCCATCTCAGACTTGACTGGTGGAGAGTCCTCAATATCTGTTGATAAAGTGGTGTTCCTAACATCTTCCACGATATTTCTTGAAGGTGTTGGTGTAACTGAAGCAGAGCTGGTTTTACTTGTTTTATCTTCATCTTGTAATGTTTTGTTGTTTGGCTGTACAACAGGTTGTGCTGGAGCTTGCCGTGTTTGCAAATTGCCATTAACTGCCTGCTGAAGGTTTAACATGGCTGCAACATCTCCTGCTGGAGTTGTGGGGCTTTCAGATTGTTCTCCAACGACTTTCTCAACAGATCGTTTTGGGGAATCTATTTTGGGTTTGGGTAAATCATTTGATGCAGTCAATGGCTCGTCCTTGCTCTTGACGGCATCTGTTTCAGAAACAGTAAGGGGTTTCTTTGGTGGTGTATCTTTCCTATTATCAGATGTACTGCTCTGCAGTGCCTGTCTAGCTGAGGGAACCGAGCTGCTGGACTTGTCATCGGAGGATTGCTTGCTCTCTTGGTGATCATACAAACCAAGGTCTTTAAAGAGCTGTTGGTTCTCAGCAGAATGTTTATTTGTGTCCAAATCCGGGTCTGCATACTCAAAAATGTTGAAATCTCCATTGAAGAGATCTTCCAGCTGCTGGTCGTGCTCTTCCCTCTGTGACTCTGGCACTGCCTGGTGGGGTGGCCCGTGGATGCCTGCACCTTCTGGCACAGGGACAGGATGAAAGCCTGCTTGGTTCGACATCCCTTGGGACTGTGGCTGACTTGCAGTACGGTTTGCCATTTCTGATAAGGGCACCTGCTGCTGATGTTGTGCAGAAAAGTGACCAGGTGACTGAAGACCAAGGCTTGATGGGACTGATATTGTCCCATCTGAACTCATTGTAACTGGACTGACAAGACTTGGGCTAATGTGCCTAGAAGGTTGTCCAGCCTGAGACATTCTCACTAAATGATCATAAGGATCTAGTGGATTTGAAGTTCCACCCATGTTTTGTGAGAATCTTTGCTGCTGCTGCTGCTGCTGCTGCTGTTGCTGTTGCTGTTGCTGTAGCTGTAGCTGCTGTTGCATAGCACTGCGCTGGTGGAGTTTTTCTTGGAGAAGGGCAATGCTAATATTACGTGGCCTGCTACCACGGAGCATACCTCCAGGCTCATGATGCTTCAGTTCAATAAACTGTCCAGGTGGCCGTTCCATCCTTGGGCCTAAAGGAGAAGGTGAAGGAGTCGGTCCTCTCCAGCTGTGAGATGATGCAAATTCACCTGGGATAGTCAGTCCTGTGTTACTTTGAGAGGTTCCAAACTGAAATCGGGATCTCTGACCATCATCCATACCCATTTTCATGTGGCCTGACATGGAAGCCCTTGGGCTGGCCAAACCACTATGGGTGCTTCTTTCTGACAGAGACTGCGGCTGATCACTGCCATTCGGTCCAACACTGAATTGGCTACCAACAGGATATGGAGGAGGTGGTCTTTGTGAATCATCACCAAACCACTGTTGCTGCTGAAGCTGGGCCTCCCTTCGTTTCCGCTTTTGCTGTTGCTGTTTGAACAGTAGTTCCCTGAGATGTTGGCGATGGGTCATCTTCTCTGCTTCCGAGGGTCTGCCCTGTTCACCTATGTTTCCTGCAAGCATCTGTGTTGACCCACCCTGGCTGCCTTGACGAAACTGGGATCCAGCAGCAGGAAAGAATGGTTGGACTTGCTGCATAGGGAAACTTCCCCTCTGCAGATTATGGTCTATTGTAGTTACTTGCTGAACATTCATTGCCAGACTGAAAACAGGGGTTTGGCCTCCTCCATCTACATGGCCTCCTGCAGCAGAAGTCATAGTCCCTCCGACAGGGTTGGGGCTGTGGATCATTGGTGAAATTGGACCTGCTTTATTTAACTGAGAGTGCTGAGGTCCCCCATTCTGTGGCGAGTGTGGAACACTGAATCGACCATCCTGACTTCCTTGCAGGCTGCAGTCACTTGCTGGGCCCATAGGTGTGGCGGGGCCCATGGGTGTGGCGGAGCCCATGGGTGTGGCGGGGCCCATGGGTGTGGCGGGGCCCATGGGCGTGGCGGGGCCCATGGGCGTGGCGGGGCCCATGGGCGTGGAGGTGCCCATGGGCGTGGTGGGGCCCATTGGCGTGGTGGGGCCCATGGGCGTGGTGGGGCCCATAGGCGTAGTAGGCCCCATGGGTGTGGCAGGCCCAATGGGCGTTGAAGGCCCCATAGGCGTGGCAGGCCCCAAGGGCATGGCAGGGTCCATGGGCGTGGCAGGCCCCAAAGGTGTAGTTGGCCCAATAGGTGTTGATGGGCCCGTCATTCCAACAGGTATGGAAGGTCCTTGGGATGTCCCAGGACCCATGGGTGTGGCTGGTGCCACTGATGGCTCCATGCCTTGAGTATGACCCGAAGGAGTGTTAGGTCCTAGAGGTGTACTGGGGCCCATGGGCGTGCTGGGACTCATGGATGTGCTGGGTCCGAGAGTGGTTCCGGGGGTTATGGGAGTGGTTGGCCCCATTGATGTTGTTGTATTCATTGGAGATGGCATCCGAAGATGTAGACTGTTGTGAGTTGGCTGCTGTGGGCTTGGGGTGGGTGGCCCTCTCACTTCCATGCTGGTCACTGGGCTTTGTTGGACCAAACCTGTAATAAAAATATCCACAATTTTATTCTCACTTCTAAAACAGCATTATGATGCCAATTTGTGTAGTTCAAGTTAAAGATGTTTGTCCTTTGGGCCAATTACATCTTGAAAAACAAATCAGAACAAATAAAACAAAATTAAAACAATATTTTCATTCGTAAATGTACACCTTGTAAGTAAATATATATAAAACATGCATTTTCTGTGTGCCATTTTTATTGACTTTCAATCCAGTGAGCTAAAAACTACACCAATAAAAATTAGTATGATAAAAAAGGTTAAACAGATGAAACTTTGATGGCCTGAAAATTTTTTTTTTTTAAATTGCAGCTTTAAAAAAGCTTGAAAATCCAAGCATGGTTTTTGTGTTAAATGAATGTAAAAAGATGGTTTGCAACTGCACTTTCAGTTGGCAATTTTTAGTCAGGCTTTTCTTGTAAACTCTTGAGGTAAAATATTAGGTCACTGCAAATGATGTAATGGGGCTTTAACAATTTAAAGAACATCTTCAGTCAAATGAGTTAGTTTGCAGATTTCCTATAAAAATCATATTTCCCTACCTATCCCCACTCAAATCAGAAGATGTAATTGTGTCAATCCTGTGTAAAAACGAAATTAGTGCGCATAAAAGCATCTCATGGGCACCGCCATCTTGCATTGTCCTATTTTGATCAACCAATCACATCGCGCATTAGTATTCACTTCGTGAAACGGTTGACGTCACGTTGCCAACTGCCTAATTCACCAGCAAGCAAAATGCCGATATTTGCAGCTTTCGTATGTAAAAATAATTCATGGCATTCTCAATTACGGAAACAGGATGAAACTTGGGATGAGAACACGATGTTATAAGCGCCCTATGTTATGTTAGTTGAGCCACATGCAGATCCCAACTGCCTACCAATGTTAACGAAATTAAGCATGTCATCATAAACTCGTCGTCAAAATCTTGCGAACTTGACCCTATTCCAACTATGATGATAAAGCAACACATTGATGTGTTTGCTCCTTTTATTACCGAGGTGGTCAACAAATCGTTGGACTCCGGTTGCTTCCCGGACAACCTAAAGGTTTCTTACATTCGGCCACTTCTAAAGAAGCCCAGCCTGGACAAGGAGATTCTGAAAAACTACAGACCAGTCTCAAACCTGAAGTACCTGGGGAAAATCATCGAGCGTATTGTCTCATCCCGCATCTCTGACCACATTTAAGACCATGAGCTTTCGGACATTTTCCAGTCTGCATATAAGACATTCCAAGGGACGGAAGTTGCGCTTGTTCGGGTCAGTAATGATATCCTGTGCACAATGGATAATGGTGATATCACTGCGCTGGTTATGCTTGATTTGAGTGCAGCATTCGATACCGTTGATCATGGCATCCTCGTATCTCGACTTCAGAACTATCTCGGTATACACGACACAGCTCTTGAATGGTGCAGGTCCTACAGTATCTCTCAAATAGAACCCAGCATATCCGCATTGGCAATGCAATATCAGATCCTGCCGTTTTAGAGTACTCTGTACATGTACCACAAGGGTCTGTGCTAGGCCCACAGTGGTTTACTCTTTATACCTTGCCAATTCGTGATACCGGTATCATCTTGAAACAACATCTGAACTACCACGTCTATGCTGATGATACTCAACTCGACATAACCTTCAAGTCTTCACAGGAGCCTGCCGATTCTTCTATTGAAAGACTGCAACAATGCTTCTCTGAGATCCGATGCTGGATGAAAAACAACTTTCTAAAGCTAAATGAGAAAAAAACGGAGTTTCTCTTGTTTGGATCACGCCAACAATTAACAAAGGTGTCTGTGCCATTTATTACAATCGGCGATGCACAGATAGCCCCATCGTTGCAGGCCCGGAACTTGAGGGTTATATGTGATTCATCAATGACATTTACACCTCACGTCGCTAACACTGTCCGTTCGGCATCATTCTAAATTAGAAACATCGGTCGTATAAGCAAGTATTTGAATAGAAGTGCTACCGAGCACATCATCCATGCATTTGTGACTTCACGACTAGACAATGGCAATTCACTACTCTACGGACTCTCTCAGAATCAAATATACCGTCTTCAACGTCTTCAACGTCTTCAGAATACCGCTGCCCGCATCATTATCTTATCCAGGAGGAACTGTCACATCACCCCCATTTTGAAGGAACTATACTGGCTTCCTGTCTCCCAAAGGATTGTCTTCAAACTCATGCTTCTAGTCCACAAAGCTCTCTACAACAAGGCTCCCTACTACATTAAGGAACTACTACATGAATATTCTCCAGCAAGAACTCTTAGATCAAGTAACCAGCAACTTCTCATGGAACCAGATTCTAAACGAACATGGGGCGCCAGATCTTTTTCTGTTGCAGCTCCTCAACTTTGGAATTTATTGCCACTTGAACTTAGATCATGTCGCTGTACAACTAGGTTCAAATCACTTCTAAAGACTTACTTGATGTCGCAAATTTTCAAGAATTAATTACTTCTTGTTGTTTAAACCGCCTTGAGCACCCTGCAGGGTGGATATGTGCGCTTTACAAATCTCATTATTATTGTTATTTCTCAATTTTATCCAATAGGGCGACACTTTGTGTGTAGAGAGTCATATAAGGGCGACGCGGTCGGTTGGGGCGACAATTTGGCGTAACCCCAATATTTTGGAGGTCAAAAACCTTTTTTTTAAGGTTAAAAACCATCTTTTAAAAATCGAGAACCATTTTTATTACATGTAGGTCTAGAACCATCTCTCTTGGGTATGGAACCATTTTTGGAAGCTTCGGGTACAGAAATTTGGTGTCCAATCGATGTCTTCTAGCCGAAATTTCGGTGGTCGTTTGGGAAAGTTTTACCGGTGGGTCGCCCGTTTGCAGCATTAAGAAGAATAATAATTATTATTATTTCTCTATTTTATCCAATGGGGCGACACTTTCTGTGTAGACAGCCACGTTAGAGCGACCCGGTGGGCTAGGGCGACAATTTGGCGTAGCCCCAATATTTTGGAAGTCAAAAACCTTTTTTTAAGGTCAAAAACCATCTTTTTAAAATCGAGAACCATTTTTATTAGGTCTAGAACCCTCTCTGTTAGGTGTTGAACCATTTTTGGAACCTTTGGGTAAAGAAATTTGGTGTCCAATCGATGTCTTTTAGCCGAAATTTCGGTGGTCGTCTGGCAAAGTCTTACAGGTGGGTCGCCCTTTGCAGCATTAAGTGATATTCTTATTATTATTATTATTATTATTATGAAACAACCAGGGAATCTAAAGTCAAACTACAGCTAAATTCCAGGAAAATTTCTCACGGCCAAGTCAGCCACGCGCACTATGATTCCATTTATGCGCATGTGATGCCACACCGGTGCGATGCCGCGGGTTCACCATGCGCGGCGCGCGATATGGCCCGCGCTCGGCCACACTCTTCTACGCGCACATATTTTTCACAATCGCATGCACGCAGTAGAACCTGTGGCACAAAGCAAGTTGCGCAGTTTGACGTCATCTCCTACTGCAAAATTGCAGCTTCCAGGACAAGTTAAAAAAGCTCTAATTTCTTTTAAAAACCAAGTGCATATGATGAAAAAGTTTTGTATATAAAGAAGTAGCTCTTACAGTGGTATCTGCAAACTAACTCACTTGACTGAAGATGTCCTTTAATAGTCATTTGCCTGGTCTAACCTTTTGGTGAGCTGATCTGTATTCCCTGCTGAGATGCTTCTATTTCCTCCTTAGTGCTTCCAGTTTGAGGACTGTGGCCCTCATAAGGTCCTTTGGTGCCAGTTTCTGAGCTCTGACCTCCCTGCAAGGCGGCCTCAGCTCGTTTCCTCTGGATTCCCTCACTCAGCTGAGAAAGTAATCCAGAAAAATGGTACTCTAGTGAATACAGCAAATTCTCCAATGTTGAATGTCCAGGCTTGGAGCAACAGTAACCCTTTAGAGACCATGTAGCCACAAGAAGCAGCCCGAAGCCCAATGTCAATAGTGAGTGCGGCCAGACGCGAGCATCATGTCTGAATGCTTTGCATCAACAAGATGAAATTGTCATCTTAGTTTTTATATGGACATGTAAAGTATTTAGTGTGTGACTGAGGTACAGTGTCTAGATGAAAATGAATATTTTGCTATCCATTCCATGGATACAATGATTTTGCTTAAAAACGCAATATTTGGTTCTTCAAGAAAACCTGAGAGGTACATAACACTGTGCCGCCCTCGTAGCTCAGCTAGTAAAGCATCTGCCCAGTGTGTCAGAGGTCGCATGTTCGAATCCCAATGAAGGCCATGTGATTTCTCTCTCATCTAACAATTGGTAAGAAGTGCCATCGAGCGTGATCCAAAACTAGTAAACACTGGATGAAGACTTCAAAATGTCTTAAATTAATCAATATAATACCTCGATCTGTAAAGAAATGTCCATATTTTACAATCATGTACAGTACAGTAGTATTATGTACATGTATTATTAGTACATATGTACATGTACATGTATGTGTATGATGTAGAATTTGGGTGAACTCATACCCAAGCCAACTCGTCCCTGAATGTACCCCCATTGAAAACAAAAATCTAGAGCAGCATATAGTCACATGTACTTTGAGTATGCCGTTTCTACATGCACCTATCAATTGTTTTCCGGGCCCACCCCTCCCTGTGCTGTCCCACCTCAGTCTTAGCTGGGGGGTTTGGTCACATTTTTCATGCCCCTGGGTGGGTTTGAGGCACAACTACAAATATCAATGCAAGATGTGCATGTTTTGTACCCGTGATGAGTGGTAAATTTTTCCCCCGGCGTTGCAATTTTGCAATACAAAATGTTACAATCCCCACCTTTTAAAGGGGGTTGGGGGGAGGTAACAATTGACAGACATGTACTACTCACAAAAGGTTAGGGATATATACAATGTATAAACATTAACGACAATCTCAATGTATCATGGGATTGGGTGACAATTGTGCATTAGTTGCAATTTTTGATTTTCTTGATTAAATTTACCATAAGTGGGCATCCTACATGTATGTATTTGTCAGTGCTCAACAATTTCACTATAAAAGCAGTTGCCCACGGACAATTCAATGCATCCTTGCAAAATGGATGCCCATGTCTGCAACTTGGTAGCCCAGATTAAAATTAGTGCAGTAGCTTTTTCCAGATCGAGGTTGTCCACTTAATAACATTGCCATTTATCAAAAGGAAGGTACATGTGCATGTATGGTGCACACTGGTTCAAAATCTTGAGAGATAGTTATTTCGAGTCATTTGAAATTTTGATCCTCTGGTTGACAGATATTTCTTGTTATTTTGAAAAACCCCTTTAAAGAAGCTTTAGGGATAGCACACATTTCTAACAGCAACAGACAGCCCCAATGTAACGACTACTGGTAGCACTGTGTGTAAAATGAAGTAACCTTCATTTTATATAACAATAATAATATTACAATATAGGCGTCTTTTTTTGGTATATGAGGAATTGTCATGAAAATACCGAACTCGCTTTTGGGTCGTTATTTTTCATGACTCGTGTGGATATTCTCATATATCCATGTACCTCCACATGTAAAGTTTTAAGTCCATTATGAAAGATGGAGATTGGTATCGCAGAAAACTCATCTTTTTGGGTAAAACGCACATCAAGCAGCATGAAACATGCACATGCACATATGTATGTAATTTTTGTAATTTTTGTGATTTGTCTAACAAGGACACAATGCATAAACACTACACAACAGTTTAAAGGAAATCTAACACAAAAAGATACTAAACTAAACAAAACAAAATTGTAAATACAACAAAATTGTTAATCAACAAACTAGTTCTTTTTCACCTCAAGAACTAGTTTGTCAAATTCCAATTCCAAAGAGTTATTAATATCAATTATCCACCAAATTCGTCAATCAATCATTTCAGAAAAATGATGAGCAACATTTCTGTGCCAACTTTTTGCATGTTATCTCGTGTATGTGAATTTTTCCACGATGGTTTTGGAAGGCTACCTGGGAGTTGGGCTGTATCCGAATTACAAAAGCTAAATCTTGAAAGTACACATTCATGAGTCTTAATAATCTTTACAATTATCTTTACCATTCAATGTTGCCACTGCTGCTTTATCTGAAAATCTCACAACACACATACATTGACTAAAAAAAAGGTCTAACAGCCAAAACAAAACTTTAAACCAGGTACGTCTGGGTGGTGGAGGGGGATGGCTGTCTGGGTTGTGGAGGGGGATGGCTGTCTGGGTTGTGGAGGGGGATGGCTGTCTGGGTGGTGGAGGGGGATGGCTGTCTGGGTGGTGGAGGGGGATGGCTGTCTGGGTGGTGGAGGGGGATGGCTGTCTGGGTGGTGGAGGGGGATGGCTGTCTGGGTGGTGGAGGAGGATGCCTGTCTGGGTTGTGGAGGGGGATGGCTGTCTGGGTGGTGGAGGGGGATGGCTGTCTGGGTGGTGGAGGGGATGGCTGTCTGGGTGGTGGAGGGGGATGGCTGTCTGGGTTGTGGAGGAGGATGGCTGTCTGGGTTTTGGAGGGGGATGGCTGTCTGGGTTGTGGAGGGGGATGGCTGTCTGGGTTGTGGAGGGGGGTGGCTGTCTGGGTGGAGGGGGACAGCTGTCGGGGTGGCAGAGGGGGATGGCTGTGCACCTACCTTTTGTGCATCTTTCAGTCGCTGAGTAGCTCTGTTCTCCCTCGCTCTTTGCTGCAACAAAATGACAGGCAACATGCACGCATTTGTCAGGGTGAGACATGCAGTGTGCATAAACAAAAGTGCAATGCTAAAATGTGATACTGGCAAAAAACTTGCAGAGCGTGATCCAAAACTGGTAAACACTGGATGAAAATTTCCAAATTTCCTAATGTATCAAAATAATACCACGAACAGAAATGTCCATATTTTACAATCATATTACACAAATTAACATAATAAATCTGGGTCATCACATTTTCAAGAAAAAGTTGAAAATGCATGTAAAAAATTGTAGTTTTTGTCAATTTTATTGATTATCCATCCC
Organism: Henricia sp. BOLD:AAB3569; assembly: GCA_037783545.1. Classification (NCBI taxonomy): domain Eukaryota; kingdom Metazoa; phylum Echinodermata; class Asteroidea; order Spinulosida; family Echinasteridae; genus Henricia; species Henricia sp. BOLD:AAB3569. The sequence continues at coordinate 2,393,107 of JBBELK010000162.1, read as the reverse complement.
TTACGCATAAAAACAACCTCTGCATAAAACTGTAAAGTCAATTTCAACACGTGATAAACTGGGTGTGTGTATTAACATCAGTAGCAGGTAAACATACAGGTTCACTTTAGTTTGCATTTGTTGTATTGACTAAGGAAAGGCATTTGTCTCTTGATTTCCGTCCCTCACGTGAGGGACTGAATTGGATCACGCTCTGCATTTGTCACAAAGGAAGTGAATTCTGATGGGTCTTTTGCAAATGAGTCAGTTTGGCTGGAATCTTGCATTCAAAAAATTCAGAGTTTGTTTTTATTAGTGGTGCTCAAATTATAATCTGGCTTGTGTAGACAAGTGTTCTGATTTCCCCCACCCCCAAATCTTGTTTTTCCAGTGACTGTTGCTAAATTGTATCCTCATAATGTACATGTACATGTAGGTTTGTGTAACCCAATGATGTCATGAGGATATCATCAAATGTCACATTACAATCACTTGACAACTAATGTTTTCGGTATTAAAAAAATAGACGTTCCATGAGGTTGGGTCAGTTTTTGTGACATACCAGATCTTAAATGTGTGTAACATTCCAACTCAGCTACTTTAGTCAGTGTTCATTTCACGCAGAAAGACTTGTTCCACTACAACATAAATATCCACGAAGAAGGTATAATGACACACATAAGAGTTTCTCCTGAAAATGTTGAAAAACTAATGAAAGTATTGATACTTTTACATTGCATTTCTTTTCAGTAAAGTATAATCTTGTACCACAACGATCTTCCAGGCTCAAGCTCATATCTAGTTTCTGCTGCACAAGTGAAGTTTTGCATCTTGTCCGTTCAGCTGTCCTTGGAAGTTGGGCATGTATAATGATGCACCATGCTAAAAGCTGAAAACTACGGTGGCCAATACATGCTACTTTCTTCATAGAAGCAATTTTGATTAAAAGTAGTCTTTGTCAATAAAACGTGGAAATTATGTGTAGTTTATAGCATTTGTAAAGTTTTATTTGCTGTTATATCAGACAACTTGGTAATATGTTGCCTGATCTAACATTAAACAGTTATAACTTTAAAACATGCCTAATCAAAAAAACATAATAAAATCATTATTTTACAAGTTCAACTGGTTCTTAGTAGAAAAATATTTTTTAAATGACAATGATGCATGCATGAAAATCACATTAATTTTTACGTCAGATAACCGTCTTAAATTTATAGAAACACCGCAGCGGAAAAGACCCATGTTTATTCCGTGATAAACACTATCCCTAGTTATTAACTGAATACTGATTCAGAAGATTATTTCTAAATGTGAAACAGGTGTGGTTTATCGAACAGGTGTGGTTTAGCAGTGCATACATGACATACATCAATGCATTGTGCATACTTTCACTGCAACCTGCATGATACGTTACCAAACAAATAGGTGGAGCTAATCAAGAAAAAAGCAACTTAGTATGCTGCTACAAAGCCAAATATCAAGGACTGTGTGCAAAATAAAACTAACAAGATCACAAAGACAGAATACTGCTATTTCTTTCTCTTGTCCAGAAACTGCAGAATGATTTTTAAGTGCAGCGAAATAAATGCAACAAAACTCACTGCATTCTACAACTATAGATAAGGTAAGCAAACAATGCTGTCACGCAACCCCTTACATGTACATTGTGAGCTACTACAAGTGGTCGACATCAATATGAAAGACTTCACTTTCTAATTTTAAGCTAAGAGGTTCTTACAAGTTTCTTTAGGGGTAGCAAGGTTGAGTAATTGAACAAGATTCCTGACACAGGTTAAGAAACTTACCAAATATGGCTGCCTGTCTGTGGTGGATACACGCCTCCATAGTTTGGCAATCTGCTTGGCACGTGACGACCAATCTGCACATGCATACAGACAAAACATTCATCACAACCCATCAACATGCACTTTCTGCACTCACAAACTTCCCTAGTTACACCAAGATCGTTGGTCCCGATTCCACGTCAGTTTCTGGAGAATCGCCGAGAATCGCACGATCAAGTGCCCCAAATGCTGTCGGGCCGAAAAGCAGCTGAAATCACCTCGACATTAACAACACGGTAACGTATGCTCATTGAATTTGACACGTATCCTTCCAGATCGTGATCTCAATCCCTTAAGGACTCTCAAAGACTCTTGCAGGATTCTTACACAATAACGGCATGTTACTCTTAGTCCCGACACTCCCACCCCCCCACATGTAATTCCTAGACCCTCCATGACACTACAACGATTCCCGGCGATAGATTTGGCGTCGACAGTTTAACAAATGACTAACCGCACTGCTTTTACACTCATACGATTCGGGGTTGACCATGTAACACCCCGACGTTCGGGAAGAATAGGGGAGATAAGTGGCGGATTCGGGAGATATACCTGGCAAGTACAAGGCCGATACAGGGCAGATACTACTAGATATGGCAACGATCAGCGAGTCTCTCAAGGACACACATGTATACGTATGTCAGCGACAGTGCCACGAACATAAGTGGCACCGTCCTTACATACATGTCACAGTCTTCAGAGCTGGCGACACCAGAACGACACTGGCTGATCTTTGAGAATCGTGAATGTTAGTTTGAACATTTTAGAATTTCCACTGAGGCTAAGAACCTCAAAGATTCTCTTTGATTGAAAATCCAACACAAATTCAACTCGTATCTTGACGATCCTCAGCGATTCAGGGGGAATCGGGACAAACAATCGGCAATTGTAACCAAGGCATCAATCTCAAATACATGACCATTTTATGAACGATGTGATAAAGCTACAATAAGAAATACAAATTGAGGTAAATGGCCTTAAGAGGTCCACAGGATTTCTGTGAGTTCTTGTGGACATCTTAAACTATATTTTGAAAGCAATAGAATGACATTTACCTTTTTGTGTATTGCCATAAGAATGCACGAAGGACTTATACACAGAAAAGTCATTCTTTGCTCAGTTCTCGGCCAAAATGGCGGCGCCCAAAGTAAATGGCATCGCTACAATTGCAGTTCTTTGTGAAGTTCTTTATATAATAATAATGTACGAGTTACACTTGTTTTGTTCCTTGGGTACATGTATACTTCTCCTTTAAATGTTTGTATTATAACCGAAGATTGCCACTCGGTGTCTGGAATATCGAATATTGCGATATCATTGATGGCATCGCGCTGAGCAAATCTAACATCGGGACAAGCCTATATGTAACATAATAATAATAATAATAATGGTGGATACTTATATAGCGCACATGTCCGCCACACGGGGGTGCTCCTGGCGCTGTTGCCATTATCACCGCTGCCATCAGGAAATCACCAGAACCATTTCACTTCAACTAGGTGGCAGCCTGGCCAAGGCGCACAACCCTACCAGCAGTTAGATTGTGGCATTTCCCATAACAGCCCCCCATATATCGCTTGGGTTGACGAGGCAATTGAGATTAAGTGTCTTGCCCACGGACACAAACACGTTGGCACAAGTGGGGCTCGAACCCATAAACCTTCGATCACGAGCACGGCTGTATACCCACTAGACCACACGTGCTCTCACATGACCCCTGAGTGTACATGTACTATCATACCTGGGTATTCCTTCTTGAGGTCAGGGAAGTTGATATTGGCATAGAGTACTGGAGAGATGGTGGCTAGAGGTCCTAAAGGTTCATCCTTTTCCCACTTCTTGATGTTACGTTGGTTATAGGAGAGTGTCTCTCCATCAGCATCACCTGCACCTCCAGGCCATGGGCTTGGGGGCTCCGTAAAGTTCGGACTGAAGGGAGGACTGAGCCAAATGGAATTTCATTGAATGGTATTTTAATAACATTCATCAGAAAAGATGGAATATAACCCATTTGATCAGTGGGGTTCGATTAAACTTGACACTGGAATTGGCTGGCATCCAACTATTGATAATTTTAAAAAAAATAATAATAGAATAAATAAGGGTTTGACCACCACTACTCCACTTACCAATTGCCAATATTTACATTTATAAATATGTCATTCCATGAAAACGGGACACAGAGTCCCTGTTATGTCGTGCCACTTTTGGAGTTGATTATTCATGAATACTAGGCTTCAGAGAACAATTACCATGAGCATATAAACAGTACCGGTACATTAAACTAAACAATGCATTTACCTGTTGACATTAACCCAAAGCCTGATGAGAATGATTCAATAAAGTACAGTACTGCAATCTTCCAAATGGAAGTGTGATATTTTGAAACTTTTACTAAAGGTATAATTTTCACTGCCTTGAAACTCCCTTAGCTCTTGTCAGATGCCCAATCAACAATATGGAGGCAGTAAGTTTTCCAGTTTCTGGTACAGTTGCGACCTTCCGTCAAGGCGTCCATGGCGAGTATAAAATGCAAGAGTACAAATTAGAGTGAAGGGTCCACAAATGCTATGGACGCACCGTATACCGTATACTTTTCTTTATATTTCTGTGCCAATTTGGTATTATTATTACATGCATAATTTACCTGTGCACATGGCATCATATGGATTTACAGATACACTATTATGTGAAGGAGATGAGAAGAATTAGTGTGTATCCATCCAATATGTAGACCTACCTAGACATGTTGCCTTGAGCAGCTGTGTTATGTGCAAGATGTGTCTGGAGTACCGGCATTGGAAGGCTAGTGGGTACACGCCTGGCTGCATGTAACATCACATGGCCTGCAGGAGGCCCCATCACACCATCCGAACCTGCAAACACACAAATGTATGCACAACTTGAAAACATTACTTCATGTCTACAACATTGCAGTGTTAAACATCATGCAACATTGGGCCAAATACATAAAAACTAATAACTGCTAATAAGAAGAAGCACCGAGCAAAAGCATAAGCTCATCAAACGCAAAGGCAATTGCCTAAAAATACACATGTATTGATTGCTTTCCGGTGACGTCACGCCTTCCATCCACCATTTTGGTGGGCATTTTTCATGACCCACGTGGCTCGAGTAATAACCGGCAAACGGAGCAAGAAAAGCGAATTGGTTGCACTTCTGTTGCTTAACATTGCTTTATGTTGTTGCGCCATGGCTGTTGTATCTATAAATATAAACATGTCTTTCTTCAGGCTAAAAATCGCGATCAAGTAGAAGCACTTTCGTGTTTACAAGCTGACTGCATGCTCAATATTTTGAACGTATCGCAAGTGTTGCATCTTCCAATGAAAATACGCTGGTGAGTATTTTGTACGCGTGTTCGTGTGCGTCTATTGGCGCGCGCGCGTGTACGCGCAAGACTGTTGACCACCACACATTCCCGGATGTTCTACGTCATCGAAAGCAATCAATACATAACCTTTTGTTTGGCCGACAGCTTTTTCTTAAGCTTCCCTAGCAATTGCTTGGATTCTGAACATTAGTGCTATACATCAAGGGGTGTGCATGTTATGTAACGGCTTTGCATAGACGCATGGGTTTGTTTATATCCTCAACCGGGCCAGAGGATGTCTGAGGCAATGCGCCCTGCAATTTTCAGGTGAGAATGTTTGCGCCATGCAGCCATTCAAAACAGTTTGCGATAAGTTTCTTGCGAGATTTCTTTGCGATTAATCCTGCTTCTGTACATTTTAGACCTATACTGACTTGTTTCTAAAGGTCGATAAGGGTTGATAAGGGTTGATAAGGGTTGATAAAGGTTGATAAAGGTTGATAAAGGTTGATAAGGGTTAATAAGGGTTGATAACAGTAAATCCTTTGTGATAAGCAAGAGCTCAAGCTTCTATATGGGGAACACTGCAAGTAAATACTATACCCAGAGTGCCTTGGGAAGAGGTTGCAGCGTATGGGACACTATACCCAGAGTGCTTTGGGAAGAGGTTGCAGTGTGTGGGACACTATACCCAGAGTGCCTTGGGAAGAGGTTGCAGCGTGTGGGACACTATACCCAGAGTGCCTTGGGAAGAGGTTGCGTGTGGGACACTATACCCAGAGTGCTTTGGGAAGAGGTTGCAGCGTGAGGGACACTATACCCAGAGTGCCTTGGGAAGAGGTTGCAGCGTGTGGGACACTATACCCAGAGTGCCTTGGGAAGAGGTTGCAGCGTGCGAGACACTATACCCAGAGTGCCTTGGGAAGAGGTTGCAGCGTGTGGGACACTATACCCAGAGTGACTTGGGAAGAGGTTGCAGCGTGTGGGACATTATACCCAGAGTGCCTTGGGAAGAGGTTGCAGCGTGTGGGACATTATACCCAGAGTGCCTTGGGAAGAGGTTGCAGCGTGTGGGACATTATACCCAGAGTGCCTTGGGAAGAGGTTGCAGCGTGTGGGACATTATACCCAGAGTGCCTTGGGAAGAGGTTGCAGCGTGTGGGACATTATACCCAGAGTGCCTTGGGAAGAGGTTGCAGCGTGTGGGACATTATACCCAGAGTGCCTTGGGAAGAGGTTGCAGCGTGTGGGACATTATACCCAGAGTGCCTTAGGAAGAGGTTGCAGCGTGTGGGACATTATACCCAGAGTGCCTTGGGAAGAGGTTGCAGCGTGTGGGACATTATACCCAGAGTGCCTTGGGAAGAGGTTGCAGCGTGTGGGACATTATACCCAGAGTGCCTTGGAAAGAGGTTGCAGCGTGTGGGACATTATACCCAGAGTGCCTTGGGAAGAGGTTGCAGCGTGTGGGACATTATACCCAGAGTGCCTTAGGAAGGGGTAGTAGTGTGTGGGACAATATACCCAGAGTGCCTTGTTTTGGGAGCAAAACTTCCACATGTTGTACACTGCAGCAGTTCTTGTTTCTGAAGGCTTCACTGACTCCAGTTATTTATTCCTTTGTTTGGCTGCTATGTTTAATTATTCAGCTTCTTTCCCAAGCAAATAACTGTTAGCTATTGAAGTTAGCAAAAATTTGCACCAAAATGTTAATGATGCAAAGTTTTATCAATTTCATATTGTATTTTATGTTAGATTTTAACATTAATTTGTCATGTTGGGTTTATGTCTCAGTTTTGACTTCCGACCCTGAAGTGCAAGTCTCAGTCTTCAGATTTTGGGTCTCTACTACAACAATATACCGATCCAGTAAGCTCCGCCCATTTTGGAATTGACTAATCACAGCCTCAGGTAGCCAAAAAGTAGATCGCCATTTTGGCTACCCGAGTCCTCAAATGTTTGTGCACAGAGCATGTTGCTAGGCAATTTCTAAATGAGCGGAGCTTACTGGATCGGTCTATTACCAGTACAATGGGTAAATGGGCCATGATTTCACACTGCCCATGAGCTAACTAAGAACCGAGTTGTACCATAGATAAAGGAATATGTTAGCACTGGCCATAAGAAAAGCAGTTTGGGCTGAAATAGAATTAAAAGACCTGTACGAGTACAGTTGATTATCTGATGTGCATTCAACCAACCTGTCATGGATGAGGTCACTGCTGATTGAGTATGCATTGTTGTGCCGTGTTCTGTTGGGCTCAAGACTCCAGAAAACAAATCCTCTACCTCCTTCCCATCGATGTGAGCAAGATCTGAGCAAGAACAGGATCAAGATCGACATCAAAGCAATGATGTATTGCTTTGCACACACTTGGAGTCAAGAATAAAAACTAACTTTTTGCATACAAAATGAATTGAGGATAGCAGTCAAATTTCACATACATGTACATTTCTTTTTCAGTGGTCTTTTCCACTCCATCTTTTCGTGGGTGGCACCGATTGCCAAAAACAGCAATCGGTGCAATGCAATGCAAAAATTCAATGTACTGGAATTTAAGTATAAAATGTCATTAACAATCATGTTTAAATCTTTTATGTACTTTTCATGTATAAATTGGTCCTTAGTGTATCAGCAAAGCCCATAGATCATATTCACACATAAGTCATTTTTTGACCGTGTCCCCTTAATCAGTTTCATAAATTCTGACCTAGTACCAGACTACTTTGGATTCCAAAGCTTGGTTTCAAATACTCAGGCACTACACCAACCTGTACATTACATAATTATTACAAATCGGATCTTGGGACACAATTAAGAAAGAGCATTTTTGTGAATACAGATTCAAACATTTAATCACTTTATAAGCCCGTAATTTTTTAAAGCTAGCCACAAAAGCAAACCCCCATGCACAAAATTAGAAGGTCCGTGTCACACGTGCTACATCGACCACAGACTGGACTCGGTGGGTGCAGGTCAACTCGACCGCTTTGCATTCAAACTTAGGCCGGATTCATACTTCATGCGAAAGCGAACGCGAATGCGAAATTGACGTCACAGCGAATGTTTCGCACACTGATTTCGCAGAAGGTTGAACTAGTTTCAACTTGCGCGAATGTTGACTGTAAACCAAATATGGGTCCGTGTCCAGACACGTGCAATGCATGCTGGCAGTAGCGATTGCACTCGATGCATCATTTTATGAATGCAACATGTGCGACGAGAGCGAGTTGCCGCTAAAAAAATAACATGCTTTACACGCTTTACTTTACCGGACTCTCTCAGGTTAGGAGCGTTATAACAGGAGTCATTTTACACATAATGTATCGTTCCAGGGATTTGAAATGTTGAGCGCTGTATCTGTAATAGCGCTGTAACCGAGAGCGCTGTAACCAAATAAAAATGTACACAAACAATAGGGGAACGGCCAGGACTTGAAAAATTGAGCTTTATATCGGAAAGAGCGTACTATCAGGGCGCGTTGTAACAAGAGTTTACTGTACATGTACACTTTTTTGGTGTATGGAAAAATGACAGTGCCCCTTCACTTCTGAAATTGCTTTCCTATCTTACCATCTGGGACCATGTGGCCCAAATTGGAGTTAAAGATAGAGTCCAACTCTGCATTACTGCTGGATGGTTGAGCCCCTTCAGTATGGTCTCCTGATGGCTGTGCAGGCTCCTCAATGGAATCAATATCAAGACCTGCAGATGTACATAACACCAGTACACAATAATACAGGGCTTGACATCAACGGTTGTTACACTGTTCTTGACAGTGGAGCTTTTTCCCTAAAATCAACATATTCATACTTAGTATGGTATAGTTAAATGTATTTCACAAGCTTTGCTTGTACCCATTTATGCACCTGGGGTGCAGAGAGAGACAATGTGGGGTGGAGAGAGACAATGTGGAGTAAAATGTCTAGTCTAAGGACACAGCAATAACAGTGACCTGGCCTCAAACCACCATCCACCACGCTTTCATTGATACATGTAATAGACCGATCCAGTAAGCTCCGCCCATTTTGGAATTGACCAATCACAGCCTCAGGTTGAGGTAACCAAAAAGTGGATCTCCATTTTGGTTACCCGAGTCCTCAAATTTTTGTGCACAGAGCTACGGCGAAATGCAGCATGAGTGACGCAAAAACACCATAAACATCATTTTTATCTTCGCAGAGGACCCCAGCCGGTTTAAAACGGATTGTATAAGACTATCCTAATCTACTTTTAATCCCTTCATAAATGTGTTTTTGTGTAAACGGGAAAAACTCACCAAAATTAGCTTGTCGTTTTGCTATGTTGTGCATTCACTGCTTTCTAGATGTGTCGAGATGTTTTTGTTCGATCGCGCGCGTTACGCATATTGCAGGCGTGTTGTACGTGCACGCACACAACCGGTTACTTAAGTGCACATTTTGCTTTCGAGCGTGCAGTTTCTGTGTGTGTGTGCTTGTTTCAATACACGCTGAACAGGGCGCGGACGCAACGCACGGCACAGCCACGTTACTTTACTGCACACGTGCCTTACATGCATAGCATGTTGCTAGGCAATTTCTAAATGGGCGGAGCTTACTGGATCGGTCTATTGGTGGACAGGTAAAATTGCAAAGAAATGTGGGTTGGACAAGAAAAAGGTATTGCAATGCCTGTACAATGGACAAGTAAAAAGATATTGCAGTAATGTTCCAATCATAAACTAATCACAAATTTACCTTAGATAGGTACAATAGGGCTTAGTAGTAATTTTTCCAACATCGCCACCTTTTTGCGTCATGTCAGCATGGACATGACAGTTTTTCACTTATTTTGCAGCTACACACCAGTACTGAAGCTTGCATTTACATGTCGATTACGTAGACTGCACAAGGTGACTTTTTAAACTAAAATAGAATGCCACAAAGCTATCAGCTTTCAAACAAAACCCTTTTCCAAAAATACAAAATTTCTCCAAATCAAAAATGGAAATCTACTGCAGCACTCATTGTAGCACTATGTTCCACTGGAAGTCTCATAACAGACTTGAATTTATGAAGAGTTTACTGAAATCTACCCGAGGTCAGTTACTAGTTTCCCTTTTCTTTTTATTTTGTTTTTCTTGCTCAATCAAGGGTTGTTCTGTTCAAGAACAAGAGCAATAAGTCACAAATACCAGTAAGTTTGTTAGAAATGATGTAAGGGTTACTTACTTTCGCCGTTCTTTCCGAGACCATCTCCCAGGATAATGCCCAAAAACTCTTCCTGTGGCAGGAAGTTGAGAGGGTCCTCACCAGTGCCTAGATCCCCATTACCCTCCACTGGCTGCTGGCCCTGCTGGGGCTAAACCAAACACAATGCACGGTTACCTTTACTGCATCTGCATCATTTTTTACACACAGTGGCTTTTGCAAAAACCTCTTAATGTCTGCTGGTGATCTTTTTTATGGGGTGGGGGAGGTGTGATGAAAGGGGATGGAGGGGGTTCATTTACTGTAAATCATTAATATAAATCATTGATGGTTCAATTTCATTGAACAGTGTTCATGAGGGTAATGGTGCAAACTACATGTACTCTCCTGAAGTGATAATTAGGCAGTTGACAAATTTCAAATTGACAGTGGCAGCCTCATTTCAGATGTTGTATTATGTCATACGTCTTTTCATTTGCAAATTTTATCACAAAAGAAAGCATTGATGACAATTTCAAATTCCTTAGTAGGCCTGCTATTGCCCCATTTTCGAGGGGAAATATCAGGCCTACCATCGAAGGCCAATAGTATACAAATATTGACTGCAATGAGGGGCATGGTTAAGATTATAGGCCCAAGGTGATCTCGAAGCCATGACTATGCCCCGAGGCGGAAGCCGAGGGGCATAGTCATGGCTTCGAGATCACCGAGGGCCTATAATCTTAACCATGACCCGAATAAACAGCAGTCAATATTTGTTTTATATACCGAATGTGTAGATTTTTGTCATCTGGTTGGTTAAAAGTAACGAGACATCATACAGTCATGACAGTGGTCCTTCGTGTTTCGATTTCGGAAGCTGGTCTACGGCGGAAAAGTTGTATATTTACAGCAAACATTGTAGCATAATCACCTGGCACTTTAGTAGCACATTTCACCTGACACAGTTTTCACTGTAGGCCACTTCTCTTACTTTCTTAAGGACTATATCATCTACGACAGACGACAAAATGACGTCGAGATTCCGCCATTACCGTCCTGATGAATGTTTACGTGAAGCGCACAGCTGCATAGTTGGTGCACAGCTATAGCTATGCTAACACATGTAATGCGCGCGTCCGGAACCCGCTAAATGACTATGCCCAGCTGCATAGTTGGTGCACAACTAGCTATATGCTAACACATGTAATGCGCGCGTCCGGAACCCGCTAAATGACTATGCCCGGGGCATGGCAAAGACTATTGACCAGTTGGCATACGCGCCGGGTCTAGCCGATTCAATGCCCTCACTTTTAACCAATCAGATGACTGGAATCTACGCATGAGGTATATAATATACAAATATCACGTGATTTGAGGGTTGATAGTCAATATTAGCTCCCGAGGCATTGGGAGTTGACACGCTAAATACCGAGGCCGAAGGCCGAGAGAACTAGCGTGTCAACTTCCAATACCAAGGGGAGCTAATATCGATTATAACATGCCTCTTTCTGATTCTCAATCCTGACTGGCTGAATTGCAGTCAGATGAAGTTCACTAATCTAGGCTAGTGCATGAAATTTGTACCAGCTTGAACTAGATGTGCGTATCAAGACTTCACGCGCGCGTGATTACCTGCTAGTGTTCCTGACCGGTCACTAGTCTCAAAAACTAGTGATCGGTAACTGCGCCCTCTGGAGGTTGCTTGTTAATGTATTAAATTGAATTCCATCTGTACATGTGTGTATTTTTGACTGAGGCGTGTTATAAAACACATGGACTGGCATAATTCGGGCACGTCTATGTGCCCCTCATGACTGTGAGTGACCACAAAAGGGTCCTATTTCCCTCGGCTTCAGGAAATAGGACCCTCTTGTGGTCACTCACAGTCCCTCGGGGCCCATAGACATGCACTAGTGACCTCATTGCCAGTCCATATGTGTATACTATTCACCCGAAATGAACCATGTGATATTTGTTTTGCCATACCTCATAGTAGGCTCATACATTCTTCCCCAGTTTGGATTCACTGATCGCAGGAAAACAAGTAAATGAGTAAATTATGCTTATATGCAGCCATCTTTTCATGCAGCTCGTGTGCGTGCACGCGTGTTGTACCCGCACGTGCTGTGCGCTATACGCGCTACGCGCTGTTTCGTCATAAAGTATGTGCGTAGTAGACTATTGATTGCTTTCCGGTGACGTAACGCCTTCCATCCACCATTTTGGTTTCCATTTTTCATAAACGTGGAGTTATTACCGGCCAAAAAAGCAAGAAAAGCGCATTGGTTTGCACGTTGGCTGTTGTATCGATAAAGATACAAATGTCTATCTTCAGGCTAAAAATCGTGATCAAGTGAAAACACTTTCGTTTTTACAAGCCGAGTGCATGCTCAATTGAACGTATCGCAACGCGCGTGTGCAGCATCTTCGAATGAAAGTACGCTGGTAAGTATTTTTTTACGCGTGTTCATGTGCGTCTAATGGCGCGCGCGTGTACGCGCGTGACCGTTGACCACCAAATATTCCCGGATGTTCTACGTCACGGAAAGCGATCAATTCCTGGGCTGCCGAGAAGGAATGCTTCGCAAAGAGCGTGCGCAATAAACTCATTCCTGGGCAGCTCAGAGTAGTTTACTACGCTTGCGCTTTACTATGCTTGCGCTTTTGACAAATAGCAAAAATAACTACTGGCATGCGATGCAGAATGGGACTCTCCTTTATGAATATGTATGAGGTATGGTAATTTGCACCATCACCCGAAGAAAGAGCAGCCAATATTTGTTTTACATACCTCCTGCATTGATTTTTTTTTTGTGATTGGTACTTCAGGACAAGATTGAGTTTTGCCAAGAGCAAAGGAACATAATACATGTAGGTACACCATAAATACACGTTGTCCATGTATTATGTGAATACCACTGGTTGCTTTATCAAACGTCATCGTGAACGGACATGTGTGAAATATTTGATACGTGCAGGGGAATAGTACATAAACATGTACTACTGTTTGACCAAGTAAAAGGTAAACAAAATAGTACTTTTTTTTTCATGACCTACACATTTAAGCCAATTACTGAATGAGAATCAATGTATGAGGTATATAAAATTAACCATTAGTGTGACCGTTTTGGCCCAAACACAGTTTAGTCAACGATGGTTAGTTGGGTCTAGTCGACTATTTGGAACTCTGTTGCTGTATTCACGTTGGAACCACTACTCCAATCCACATTCATTCATGCTAGTCAAAATGCATGTGTTTGATGAAATTCTAATTGAAATGATAGTTGACTATAGTTGCTTTTCATATTTGCTCGTGTCAACTGACTGACCACAGTGCCTGAAGCCGATTGCGCTACAGTCTGCTGACTCTGTTGACCTCCATCCGAGGGTCTATGGCCAGTCTTAGCAGGCAGGGCTTTGTTGCTGTCTGCAACCTGTGGCTCCTTCTTGGTCGTTGGTGGCCTGCTGTCATCGTCAGACATCTCCAGGCTCTCCTTGCTCTTGCTAGAGTCCAGGAGGGACTTCCCGAAGAAGGCTTCCTGTTGCGAACAAATCAGAGGCAGAATTAACAACTCGGATTTTTGCAGCACTTGCACAAATCCACCATGAATAGTTTATCAAACTGCATGAAGGGAGTGAAGCAGTGGGTTTTGCAAGAAGGCAGGTGTACTTTTGTTTTCATATGTCAGTGCTAATTTTAAGTAGATCGATGAAATGTGATCAAAAATAGGTGTGGGTGTGGGAACAGAGCCATGTTCGGTTGTCCTACCAAATGTCATACAATATGAAAAGAAATTCCAAGGCTACAAATGACTTCAGGAGTTTTATTTTCACACTTGTAGGGGGGGTACCGTAGGATCAAACACCTTTAATCTGGAGAGCCAAAATGTCATGCATAAAGATACTGGATAGACAGCACTGCAATGACAAAGGCGCTTGTAACAGAAAAACATACAACAGCAATGAATATTAAACATGATAAAGGGGAAGGGTCCGTTTTGTATGCAAGTCGTTGTTTAGAGAGTTTCTCTGTCAATGCATAGTTCCGACCTGTCAATCAAATCGAACCCGCCGACCAATCACAACAGAGCTAGCAGACGGCGCCCACATAGGTCAAAGTGATGCAATCATCACACAATCACTCGATTTTCTGCCCATACAGTTTGTATGTTGTATGCGCCAGTGACGGGGTGAATTTTGGTTTCAATGTCGGGCGGTTCGCTGTTCAAAGGTAGGAAAGCGCATTTTTATGAATATGTCATCCCTGCAATACTAGCCCTTCGCTCAGTGTGTGCTACAGTAACTGTCGACCCTAAAACATAAATACCTTTGAGTTTTCTCCAATGAATCTGTGCTTTCCATGCCGAGTCCCGTTGCTTTGTACGTTGTGTCGCCATTTTTTTGCGATGGCTTGTGAGCACATACATGTAGCAACAATATCTAAGGGGCGGGGTTAACTGGGCAATCTCGGAACTATGCATTCCAGTTGAATAGGGTCTGGGGGTCACGAAAAACTTGGGTGGACATGTGGGAAGTGGTACGCAAGGTCAGGACGGGGTCAAAACCAGAATGGCTGCTGCCCCTATTCAGTGGCCACATTAATGGGAGAAAAAAGTACTATAATACACTAGGAGTGTCCGCTAAATTGGTTGTGGTGGTTGCGGAATCCATATCTGAGCATGTTCATGTGCTTTATGGTCAATGTTTTGTGATATGTGTTACATTTTACACCACCTCCTCCCCTGCCCCGTCCACGTTGCTGGCTTAGCGCGTTTGCTACGTGTACTTTATAGGTTGTCCACCGTGGGCCAATTCTTGCACTTTCGTCTTAACTTTTTAGAGGTAACTTAAAGGCGATTTTTACTAATTTGAATATGCTGAATCTACATTGTAAATATGCTTGTTCAGATTGCCGTAGCTTGCACATTATTGCAGGGTGGCCCATTTTGGGCGATTTCTGCCTGTTTTGGTCAAAAATTGTATTTTGGCCATAATGCCTTCATTTTAAATTAAAATGCTTTCAAATTCGATTTAAATACTAATTCAGTCATGCTGATTCTGCTTGTTCACCTTATCGGAATGTGTGGCATTAATGAGTATGACCCATTTGAGGGATTTTGTGCACATTTTTGGTCAAAAATGGTGATTTTTGCCTTATGCCTTTGTTTTCTGTTCAAATGCAATCGGAATTCATTGGTACAAATTTACTAAATAAATAGTGCTGAAACGGATTCTGAAACCTATTCTTAAACTTATTCTAATATACATATTGTCCCGGCTTGCTTATTAATGCAGGTTGGCCTTTTGGAGAATTTATTGCCCATTTTTGTCAAAAATAGTATTTGTGCCATTTTTTTTCTTCTTCAAATTATCCAATAAAAAAAAGTGCTTTCGTACCTTTGAACAACGAAACGACCGGTCTTGAAATTCACCCGGAACATTGCAGACAACACTGTAAAAACTGTACGGGGCAGAAAATCGCGAAAATCGCAATGCACTTTGACCTATGTGGGCGATGACTGCTAGCTCTGTTGTGATTGGTCGACGGGTTCAGCTTGATTGACAGGTCGGAACTATGCATTGGGCTATGTTTTAAAAAACTAGAGCCTTACACGTGTTTGTGTCTAATGCCACTGATTGTAGGAAAAGGTACAAATTGGACAAGGACAAGGAAATTAAGAAAGCTAACAGTTATTTTACCTGGAGATACGAGGGAAAGCTGTTCTGCAGGTTGCTTCTCTTTCTCCTTCGCTTCTTTTTCTTCTCAAAGGGACTCACCATTCCATGTAGGTCGGAGGTGCTGAGGAAACTGCTCCGTTCACCTGACAACAAAGGAAACATTTGATAGTTTGCTTCTTGTTCAGCAAGTTTATCTCGGCCAAATTAGTATTTAAAGCTCAGGCCAATACATTATTTGCAGTGATCCAAAATTTTACTTCATGAGTTGACAAGAACAATACGACTAAAAGTGTTAATTGATTGCTTTCGATGACATAGAACATCCGGGAATGTGTGGGGGGCAACAGTCACGCGCGTACACGCGCGCGCCAATAGACGCACATGAACACGCGTAAAAAATACTCACCAGCGTATTTTCATTCGAAGATGCCGCACGCGGGCGTTGTGATACGTTCAAATTATTGAGCATGCACTTGGCTTGTAAAAACAAAAGTGCTTTTAGTTGATCGCGATTTTTAGCCTGAAGAAATGCGTTTTTATCTTTCTCGATACAACAGCCATGGCGCAACAACATAAAGCAAGGTCAAGCAACAGAGGTAAGTGCAACCAATGCACTTTTCTTGCTCTTTTTGCTGGTTATTACTCGAGCCACGTGGGTCATGAAAAATGCCCACCGAAACGGTGGATGGAAGGGGTGACGTCACCGGAAAGCAATCAATAGCAATGGTAACAAACACCACATGATTTTTTCCTGTGTAAAATGGTACCTTTATGGGAAAAATTGCCAAGTGAAAGTGCTTTTATTAAAAAAACTTGCTTGCAACCAATGTTTTTTTAACCATTCATTCAACAAAAAAACCATGCATGGATTTGTTTTTTTTAAGTATTCCTGCTTATACGTGGCTGAAATTTCTACAAGACAGTTTATCAACATTCTTTAATTATGTAATGCTGTTTCTCAAATTAGTCAAAGTTTCATATGTAAATGATATACCGCACTGGGTCTTTAACCTAACATTAAGGATAATGTGGCTATATCATTCGTTGCACATTTTGAAAACTTGTAAATTTGTTAAGTTTTGTACCTACTAGACCTGGAAAAAAAACTAGTATAAGGCTTGGGAATCGACGTCACAATGCCATTGTTGATATCATTCTCGGTAACTAAGGGCCGCCATACTTGAAGGTAGTGAGTGGTTGCTATGCGAACTGGCGTGCAGCATCGTCAAGTTTGGATATACATGTTGCGCCCGCGCGATTCCATATCACGACCTAGTCATTGAACTCCACATGTCGCGGCGCACGCTTCAGGCACGCGCGAGAACAAAACAAGCTGAACGTACATCGCGCAACGACATGTCACTCATGTAGGCCTACATTACTGACAACCTATGAACATAAGTCGAAATCGTTATAAAATTTGTGCTCACCAGGAGGGATAACTGCCAAAGTTTCGGACACTGTCCTACATCGCGCACCGCTTTACACACACTGTACACAACCACAAACACGTACATGTACGTAACACGTTTATATCATGCCACACACTCACAGACTTTGTTTCAGTCGGGTCCTGAATCAGTCTCACGCAAATGCGTATGGATATTGCATCGGGTACCTGACACTTCACTTAGACTTGATACCAGTCCATCCAATATTGAAAATGTATTTCGTCATACATTTGATTGCGCGTGAAATTTTGCAACGGATTCACACAATTCACAGGGGTCATGTTTCTGGGCTAAAAACAAAACAGATTTCCGGAAAAAAACTGGAGAAGGAAAATAAAACCACTATTGCATTCACTGGTGTCACAAATTATCTTCTGGTGCAATGTAAGCCGTAGAAGAGGTCACAACTGTCCTACAGGGCACTCAAATGGTGACAATTAAAACTTTTAAGAGTGCCCTCAGGTGGTGAAAATGTGAGATGCCGTGCTGCTCAATTTTTAAACTGTTTGAAACACTGAAATTTTCAGTAAAAACCAAGACAATTTCAAAACATTTGAGAGGCCCTTAAACCTATAAAACCTATTTCCCTTAAACCTATTACACAACATTATGAAGCACCATTGCTTCCATAATGCTTGTTCAGTCTCAATACTTTCCTATTATCACACATGCATACCATCTGTACTTGCTTCCGACGTTTCACGACGATGATGATGATGATAATGGCGATGATGCTTATCGATAGCGCCCTCTGAAAGGCTGCGACTGTAAGCTGCACGACTTGATGGTTCATCCCCAAACTTGATTGGTCGCACCGTGAATCCACCCACACCTGTCCATTCAAAATAGTCAAATACAGTCAAAGTCAAATTTGGACAACTCAAAACCCTGTTAAACCAAAAACCAAAAATCAATTTCACTATGAAACAATAATAGTAGAATTTAGTACCATCCTTATGCACATTCATAAACTAATGTCCCATTCTCATCACGTGCCAGTAGTTATTTTTGCTGTTTACCCGCGCACAAACCCTCAGACCCACTCGCACTGCAAACGAGCCAGCGTACGGTAGTAAACTATTCTCCAACTACCTAGGAAATAGTTTACTAAGCACGCCCTTTACGAAGTAACTCTACCCGGGAATAGTGCACACGCTTTATGAAGAAGTCGTGTGTATAGTGCGTACAGCATGCAGAATACGCGACAGCACCGCGTGGGCACAACGTACACACGAGCTGAATGAAATGATAGCTGTACAAGCAAAATTGTACTCATCTTTTTCTTGCGCTCGGTGTTTTAGAAATGGTAAAGAATATGTATGAGGCATGGTGAAACAAATATAACATGGTTCATTTCAGGTGGATAGTCGATATTAACTCCGTCGGCATTGGAAGTTGAAAAACTAGTTTCCCGGCTTTTGCCTCGGGAACTAGTTTGTCAACTTTCAATTCCTCGGGGAGCTAATATCGACTATCCACCCTCGAACCATGTTATACATGTATTTGTATACCGTTTAAGTCAAACCTCAGCTCAACATTACATGTAACTTACATGTATTTCCCTTCAGTTCAAGATTCCACTGTATTCAGGAATAAATTTAATTACTTGAATAATCAGCAAAATATTTTTTTCCAAATACTAAACAAACTTGATCAACTTCAAGTCAAAGAATGGAGAAATTGACCAATACATATACATGTAGAAAGCCACAGATTGTGATTGTGATCCAATTAGTCTTGTGTGTTTCACATGAATAGTGTCTAATGTACTAATGTACCACACTAAATGTTTGTTGCTATGCAATGTGACCGGGTGCACCTGGCAGATGTGAAGTACAGAATCAATACCGTGTTCACTGTAGAAGAGAATGGCCAAAAGCAGCCAGATTGTTGGTTGCTAGGCATTGACGTGCACCAAGTAGAAACAACATTATAGTATGTAGACTTTCTAAACCACACCTCCAGTTGTAAGTGAAGAATTCATGGCTAATTTATGCTAATTTATGCTAATTTATGGAAATCAATTTATGTGTGAATAAGTAATTATATTTTTAGTGATTACAACCCCGGGATCGCCGAGGTGAATTAATTTGATACAAATGTTGACAAATGTCCATGATCGAGTTTGGGAAATCTGTATGCAGCGAAAAGCAACTTGGCTCCACTGGGATTCGAACTGCGGACCTTAATTTATTTATGAAATATAAATTGACAGTTTAAATTCTTATATTATGTGTACATGTAGTTTGTATGACTGAACACAGATTGGGAGATTTCAAAAATCGGTGTAAATAACAAAAATGGACGGAAACAGAGAAGCAGTGTCCTGCTTACCAAGCTTGTACAGTCCACGATGCTTCTTCTTCTTCTTCTCATGGTGGTGATGATGGTGGTGGTGATGCCTGCTTTCCCGTCCTTCTGGCTTTTCCCGTTCCCGATATTTCTCCTTCACCTCTGCTAATTAAAAAATGGGAATACAAAAACCCTCATGTTTACATGTACTCTTCTCTTTAATAAAAAAAACAGGCAAAAACATTAAGTGCTCTTTCTGATACATTCTTAATCACACAATGCTTATAAAATTTGTGACAAGTAATCTCAAAAAATATGCTTTAGTATTCCACTAAAATTACACTTGTGGTTTTCACAATGGCCAGTGTACAACGACACATTTGAGAACAAGCAATGAGCTTTTTGAGCCAAGGAGGAACAACAGAAGAGTGCACAATGTCATTTGCTATGTAGTTTGTGTTAAGAATAAATTGGTTTCTAGAAACTTGATAGTGTACAAAGTAAAAAATTAAATGATTTTACATTTACTTTGAATTCATAACCAAACCATTGTGCACCTTCCTTCGTGCATCCAACGATATGCCTTAAAAAGAGGTATAGCGTCGTAGAGGTACATGTATATAATGTACCGGTAGTTTAATGAATACACCAAACTCATGAAAACATACCATGGAATTACTTTGGACTCCACAAGCAAAGAAAAGTTGTGATTAATGATTCATGGCAAGCAACATGATTTTTCACACACACACATAAAATGGTCTTTGAAAAATAGTATTTTGGGCAAAGTGATACATGTAGTTTGAAGTGTGTTGCAAACTGTAGTTAGAAAGGATATTTGGCCAGCAGCTTGTACCTTTGTGAATGTTGCGGCCACCACATTCCTCTGCAAGGACTGAAATCTCTGAATTGGGATCGGCAAGACTTTGTAGGATGGCTAGGCTGCCAGTTTTGAGGGAGGGGCGGCGGTTGCGGGACTTCTTGGTGGAGAGACCAGTGAAATGTCTGAACCCGGACTCGGTTAAGGAAACGCCTTCCACTGAAAACTGTGCCGGGGACGCTTCTGCTTTGCCAATAAAGAGAACGCAGAGAGGGACTTGATTTAATCAAATTCAGTATTGAAGGCCCATTTTATCATTTACAGATGATTTTCGGTTTCTTCAAACTCCTGGAATGGCCTTGCATATCAAGGCCAGACTACAGATATTTCAGCTATATACCGGTAGATGCAGCAATATTTGAGAAAACCTTTGCAATGAGCGTGTATGACTTTAAAATCCACCTTAACTTAAATTCCTACAGAAAAGTAGGATTTTGGACATGAAAACCACATACATTTTGCTATCAACATTTTTTAGGTACATGTACATGTACCGGTAATTGCAAATGATACAGTATTTCAAAAAGGAACACTCACCAGCATTTTAGTCAAGGCTTTCACAGGCCCACTACATGGTCACTGATGGTCTTGTGAAAGTCTCAACTACATGTATCGTACACATGATTGTAGCAAATTATAAAGGTGTTATGAAAGAGTTTAGACTCATGGATAAGAAGGCATGAAAAGTTTCAGATGAAAAACAAAATGTATGAAAGGGAAATGCAAGGCACATGCTGGTCAATCAAATGAATGACAGTATTTGGAATGACATTCAGAATGAAATTTTCAGAATGAAATCTGTAAGTGTACACACAAGATGCACCTAAGCTTGGCAATGCCCAACACACAAGACATTTTTTAAAAAACAGGTTAAACTAGAAATCTTGTGTTTGTCACTTTGACAAACACCTGGCTGTTTGTATTTTTTGTGTATGCATGTACATGTATTTGTCATGCTTGTTAAGTCATGTGTTTATGGTTTTATAAAAGCTATTGTGAATGAGGAGGTGCCTTATCTTCAGCACCAAATATACACTGCCGATGTTCATGGCCAACACAAATAATGAACACAGAGGCAATGAAACAACTTTCTGTTTGTATCAACAGAACAATTTTCCCCCACACGGTGTGTCGGGTTTTCTTCCCACATCTAAAACTGATTATTTCTTCCTGTTCTCTCGCCAATCGTGGCCATGCTGAAAACATCTCTGGTGGCGACAGGGCAACTAAGTCAGGTACATGTAATCGCAGTAACCCGATTCCTTTAGGGGATCATACGAATACTTATAAATTATTCGGCAAAATGACAGACTTTTTTCGCCAAACCTACTTTTTTAAAAACTCACCTTGGTCTCCTGACCTCAAATACTCTCAAACGTGACCTTTGACGATGTCCGGAAATTGGGCCAAAAATGACCATTGACCAATGACCTCGAATAGGGTACCATTGAACTCGCCATTAAATGCCGATTCCAAAAATTCCATCCAAAGTCCATTTGGACTGTCACAAATTTCAGCCACTGCTGACCACTGACATGTACCTAAACAAAATTCAATGCTGACCCCGAAAATGACCTCCATATTGCCATTCGAGCAAGTTGAAAATTTCGGCCAATAAACTGACACGGAACTCAATTGCTGCCTTAAAACTATGTATAAACCTATGGAGTGACCATCGCAAAAATAAGTCAAAAATCCCAAAAATCCCATAAGTCAAAAATCCCGTTATCAGGTTCCCACACTCCGAGACAACAAAGTGCGTTGAACCAGGAACGTGTTCCGTTTTTAAGTTAGGGTGGTTTTTTTTTTCAACCAAAAAAAAAACAAATATAAAAAAATAACTTGTATTATAATTAGGTCACCGATTACGTCATCGTGACATCACACAAATGTCAGGGTTCCTAATAACAACAAGATTTTAAGGTCTAAGACTGTACCAAGTTTCAAGTTCATACCTATTCTTCAGTTACATGTAGGTTGCATTTAATTTTTTTAAAATGCAAGATTTTGTGATTTAAAAAATATAATTAGCTAAATGTACTCTGTGACGTCATTATGATGTCACAACATGAGGTCTAACCTGAGAACAGGGATGTGATTGGATGTTTAAAAAAAACTGAAATCGCAAGCGCGCAGCTTGAAGCCATTACGGCAGGGGATTCACACGATTCAGAGGGGTCATGTTTTTTGGCTGAAAAAACCTGAAAAATCCCATCCCTGTAAGAAAGACCTCACATAAGAATGCTCTGTCCAAGGTCCAAGACTGTACCAAGTTTCAAGTTTACACCTTGTTCCGTTTTTTGTCAAAAAATTCACTTGTTAGTATTTTAATAATATAATTAGCTACTCTGTGATGTCAATATGATGTCACGACAGGAGGTCTAACCCAAGAAAGGCCTCACATAACAATGGTCTGTCTGAGGTCTAAGACTGTACCAAGTTTCAAGTTTGTATCTCATTCTGTTCTAGAGTTAAACTGGTTTTGATGAAAAAACCCAAATGTGTGATTTTTAACTAAGTAACTGATTATGTCATCATGACATCATTGTTCGCTTTGCATCCTCAGATGTTGGTCCAAGTACATGTATGTGCCAAGTTTGAAGAAAATCGGGTGTAAAGAAAGGTCCAAACTGGGGGGCAGAATGAAAACACGTGCTATCTTATGGGATTTGAAGGGGAAGATGAAGAATCAAAAACTAGAGGTCTTGTGTTTATAGATAAACACAGGGTTTTTCCGTATTAAAGGAGCATGACCAGAGTTTCTGGAAAATAGTTTTCGATGCAACTTACCAATATTATCAAGTAACTCCCATACACACCAAAAACCCGAAAACATTCGCGATTTCCAGTAAAAAAATGAACAAAACTATCGAGTCGGCTTTCAGTGGATAAACGTTGATACTGGAAAATTAGTTTACAAATAATCGGTGGATTTTCGACGATATCCTCGGAAATATGCGGCCTAGAAGCGCGGGAGTTTCAGTTTCGTAATCAGAAAAATATAACGGATGTTATGATATAAAAATCTCATGACCCATAAGGTAAGTCCCGGGGAGTTATGGGTAAAAAAAAGTGATCTGGTCACACTCCTTTAAGAAATACTGGTAGTAAAATTTAGGTTCAAATGTTATCATTTTAATTTTTATAAAAAAAATTAACATTACTTTTTTTTCTCTAAAAATCCACTTTTTAAAGGTATTTTAAATTATTATAATTAGGCAACTGATGACGTCATCGTAATGTTACACAAACATCAAGATCCCTAACCTATGACCTATGACTGTGCCAAGTTTCAACTTATACCTTGTCCCGTTTTTGAGTTACGGTGCTTTCTTCCCTAAAAATCTACTTTTTAAGGTTTTTTAAATTATTATAATTAGGCAACCGATGACGTCATCGGATTGATCACTTGCACACGATGGAAACCTTTTAGGAGCCAACTAGCCTGGGGACTTTCACTTTGATCACAGGTCAAAAAGCGCACTAAGTTCTTGACTTTAAAATATAATTGTTGTTTTAATGGAAAGAAGACGTCATTGATGTTTTTGCTACACAAACGTTTGGTGGTCAACATGCTATATAATCACATATGCTGAACTATTTTGCATAAATGTTGCCTCAGAAACTAATTTTGGGACATTTTTAACTTCGTCGATAGAGGGCGCCCTTTTAAGTGATGACGTCATCATTTACATTTTTAGAATGCCCATTCACCTTGGACACTAACACTACAAGCATGTTGCACCACTTTCAAAAAATAGGTCTATTTAAGTGCACTTCCAGTTTAAGTGATCAAAATTAAAGGTCATTGTCTGTGTACGAAATTTAGATCTTGGTCAGCTGCGACTGTTACCACACGAATTACAGTCATATGTTAAAGTGCTGATTTCTTATCGATTTTTGAAAATTACCTTTAATTTTTAATTCATTGTAATATGACACACGATGACGTCATAGCGATGTCATTACAATATGTCACTAACCTAATTACAGACAACATACCTGCAAAGTTTCATTTGTTTCCGCTGTTAGGTTCTGCCGATATGGGTCATCAAAACTTTAAAATTCAAATGCATGTAAAATTCCACATGACGGTGACGTCATCAATGTTTGACACCACAGGCATGTGCACTGACCCAAGGTCATGTTATATACCAACTTTGATCATTTTTAGACAAACTTCCCCACAGACATCTGTTTAAAATACGTTTTGAAATTTTGTTTTATCTTGTCGCTAGAGAGTGCTATTACGTATGATGACGTCACCACTTTTATTTTTGGAAAGCCTGATGACCACTGAGACTAACACAGTTGACCGCATCTCGATACCTCCAACCATTTTAAAACTAAGGGCCACTTCCGGTTTCGACCAGAAGTGAGCAAGGTCAAAAGTCATAGCCATATTTTTTGGATACCCCACCCAAGTCGAACCATAACAGTTTACCCCCACCCCTCTACATGTACCTCTTAACACTTTCAAACTACAAACAAGGCAAAGTCTGTTTGACCAATAGGGAATGAGGTCAAGGGTCAAGGCATGTGGGCATCTCAAAGACCTTTATTAAGGATCGTATATGGCGAAGGAATCAAGATCTTAGGTAAAACTCTAGATTTTTTAATGAATTTTTGAATATGGAAAACATTAAATTTCATACCCCTTTAATCTGACACCTGATGACGTCATGATGACGTCTTTGTTGCACATGCCTTTACACTATATGGTCTTTGTTATTACCAAGTTTCTTTGTTATCCGATTTAAGGAACATACTGAAAAAGTGACCAGGACAAAACATGTGCTTTGTCTATGGACTTCCGGGTTGAAAAAACAAGAAAAATAAAAAGAATTTTCTGCAGGATTTGCGGGATTTACAGAAAAGCCAATAATGAGAGAAACAAATCTGAAAAAAACCAAAGGCTGTTTGGGGTACGGTGTCTCCAAACAGCCAATAACGGACAGTTACTGCTCAACAGCTCGTTAAAGGGCACGTTTTTGCGAGTGTGAGTGCACGTTTTTTGTTTTGAATGCAAAACGGATGTCTTCATGTGAATCGGTATGTTACATGATGTGATATAATTTACAAGCAAAATAACGCTACATATACAATGTACGTACAAAACAGGTACACAGCACTAATGAGATGACAAGATGATTGCAAGGTTGCTACTGTACAAGCAAATACAACATGCAACATGTCTAGTTCAATGATACATGTAAGTGATTAACAATACAGGAGTCACCAATAGTATGACAGAGATGCCAACATTGCAATTTCAAAAAGGGTATTTTTGCCACGGGGCACACGCTTTGGACACAAAATTGTATAGCTTACACCCATGCCCTATCTAAAGACGGGGGCTCGTCAATGCGCGACAGACAAATTCGTTCTACGAATTTTACCGCACTCCATACCTTGCTCTGGCAGCCGCTCTTACGGTCCCAGATGGTGTAGGGCCATGTAGGGTGTGTATCTTTTCGAAATTAAATATTTATCACAGAAAACATGCACCCTTTGTAAATTCTGACATTTAGTTTCAGCCATATTCACATTAAATTACAGATACATGTATGGTCACATTTGCTTCAAGAAGGTGTCATATAGATGGTTGAATATGGGAACTCTTTGGTATTGAAACGACATACAACACACACAACCCAGCGCACGCGTGATTCGATTTGCCTAGCAACGCATAAACACACTGTGGCGAGCTCGCATTTAATGAGCCTCCACCCTCTGGGATTGTAAGAGCAGCTGCCAAACTCGGGCAAGGTATGGAGCGCGGTGAAATTCGTGGCACGAATTTGTTCGTGGTGTATTGATGAGCCTGCGTCTTTAATCTGCACATTTAAAGCTATGCATTCTAGAATTATGTCACAATACTGATCGACATTGGCTGAAACAATTGTACAAACTACGCCTAAATCGTAAATGTTGGCATCTCTGGTATGACACGGGAAGGCTACTGTTGCAGGTTATCATGGCAAAAAGTCAACGTACGCACATTTGCTAGGGCATGTGATAAAGTTGACAGGAAGTTTTATATTCTCAACAAATATAAAAAGACATGGATTAAATTGTTCTACTCGCAAACACGATAAATCATGTTTTAATCATCTTGGCTTCCTCAATTGACCTCAAGTTCTAAATCAGGTATTTGTTTTCAAATCAAAAAGCAGCCTATGTACATACATGTATGTACATGTATAGGTTTTCTTCAATAGGAATACCGGTACACCAATGCCAGGCGCAGTGATAAAAAAAATGTCCTCTCTGACAGAAACTCTTGGTGGCGCTATGCATTGTGAAATGTCCAAATTTCACAGCACTGGCCAAAATACAGCTTAGCAAATTTGTGCTCATAAACCCAATGTATACACTGTTTATAGATACATCCCCTCAATTGTCGTTTTACCCCACCCTCAGTCAAAATTATCAACTTACAATTTGAACCAAAATGAATCTTGGGACCTGGTGCATTTACATGTGTACCGTAAGCCTAAAATATTCACACATGCGACAGT
Source organism: Henricia sp. BOLD:AAB3569 (assembly GCA_037783545.1). Lineage (NCBI taxonomy): Eukaryota > Metazoa > Echinodermata > Asteroidea > Spinulosida > Echinasteridae > Henricia > Henricia sp. BOLD:AAB3569. Next base: position 2,365,970 of record JBBELK010000162.1, on the reverse strand, counting down.
TAACTTGTGATTTTTGTGGGACGTAACACCTTGTATTTCTCACACTCGTACTCGGGAACAACTAGTGAGGTGACATGCAACTGATTTGATCATTCTCCATTCAACAGATACAGCAAGTTATGAGCTTAGGTCAACCTACCGATTTCAGCCGACTTGGCAACAGGGAGCATTGGCTTGATATTCTCAGTGACTGTAGTGGGCTCTGGTGGCTTGGTGTGAGGGCGACATAGCAGGCAGATGTAGCCTTTGTCAACTGATGTCTCTACTTCATCCTCAGTATCTAGGCCATCACACTCAGAATGCAGCCACCTACACACACCAATGGAACTTAAATCAGTCAGTGTTTCTGCTAAAATGGGTTTTAAGTAGAAAAACAGTTACAAAAGCCCAATTTTGACCCTTTTATTAATGGGGGAATAAACTGGGTTTGGCCAGTCTTAATCATACGTTTAAAACCGGATAAGGGCCTGGACAAGTGTCTGTTTTGTCATTATCACTCAGTTATGTGTTTCTGGAAGACCACCTTTATTAAATTAAAAAAAGATGAATCAATTCATAATTTCCGCAGCCCTTTAAAACGTTTTGGGTGAGGGCACTCTGATGTTTGGCTAAACAAAATCACTGTTGTCAAACAGGAATTCACCCCAAATTCTGAAACGCTCGAGGTCACTTGGTTTGTTTACAAACAGAGTTGTGACATCCTCCTCCTGAGAAGAACACAAAACGACCTGTGTAGTATTGAATGGAAAATATACATACATGTAGTGTATGTTCATCATGCCTGTTTCGTCCTTGTAATTCAAATTACATGCACAAACGTGAAAAATACTTTCTGTAATATGACAACAATTTATTATCTTTTTGTAAAAAAAGATGAAATGTGGCTCACAATGATGCTCTTGGTTTTAACAAGGAACGACCGGCTGCAGATACACAGCAGTCAGTCCCGTGCAGTCTGTGGGAACTATTTTTGCGGCCACATTCAAAATAATGTTTCTAACACAGTTGCGAATTCATCCAGCTCTGGTTGTCAGCAACCGAAGGCGTCCATTGGCTGAATCAGTATATTAGGCTACGCCAGAAAGATGTTTCTGTTGTGGTCGCGAAAACGGGCCCTCCAAAGCATTTACTGGTGTTATTGAGAATCAATATCAAGTTCCCATAGACTTTGTGCACAGGCGAGGAAAAATGTCTGTGTACTTATTTCATATCCGAAATTCAGGAGATTCGAGCATGGTGCTGTGTGAACAAAAGTTTGAACTGTTAGGATGCAATCGAGAGACAGGTAACCACACTTACACACACAAAGTACACGTGCGTAGGATCTTCCTTGCACACAGTCCGGGTCGGTCCCTTGCCATACGTACACACGGCGCAGCCTAGCCGTACACATAACCAAACACACGGCAGGCTAACCGGTATAAGTTTGCCTACTCCTTCGAACTTTGTTTACACGCGACTCACTTTTCTTATTCTTGGAAATAAGAAAGAAAATGTTTCTGCTCTTTTTTTTCATAGTGTTTGGCAAAACATACAACCACACAACTACTGGGCATATCTATGGCTTTCATTTTCAAAAACCGCACTTTTGCTTGCGATTTATCTACTTAAAATGGACAATTTGAAATAAACCGGTATAAGTCAGCTAGAGGGATATGTGGACTATCGAAAAAGGTGCAAATGCTGAATTTATTTCAGGGGGAATCTAGCTGTTTATGGACACATTACATAATTGTAAAACTTTTATAAAAAAAAAAACAGCATTACATACATGTAACTAAATAATAATGTTTGTTTCTGTCTGAATGAATAGTAAAAAAGTTGTCTGCAGTTAGCAATTTCTCCCACATTTTACAGGAAAAAAAACGTGGTGTTTGTTACTATCACCACTGTAATAGTCAGGTTTTTCTTGTCAACTTGTCAAGTTGGGGCTTCAGGCCCATAACCAGCGAGTTTTGCGGGGGGGGGGAACGAATAGTGCCGTCAGGCACTAGTTTTGAAACAGTAAAATGCCGGCTATACATCACACCAAAAACACTTAGCGGTACTAACTTTTTCAGATATTTGGATATATTTATTCTCAATATTCAACTGGCTATATTGTGCGGCGAACAATTTAATTATTCAAATTATTGAATTTTTATTTTGTAGAGCGGAACTCCCTGTTCCGCGGGGGGGATCGTCCGATCCACCCGACCCCCCCCCTGGTTACGGGCCTGTGCTTAAAAACTTGACACACTTTTGCCACAGGGGCCATCGTCACAAGTACTGATTAATAAAGAGCTCAATAAACAATTTGTAAAATTCTGTTTTGTCCTAGAAACTGAGAGTACAGATTACATATCTTTACACTTGTGATTGTGATTTTCAAAACGTCACTCAAAATTCACGGTATTAGTGTTTGCTTTGGCCATTATCGTGGTCTTCAGTGAGTTTATGTCGGATTGGTGTGTGCCACTAGTCATGCTTAATGCATTTCGGGTGCGTGACAATCGGAAGGAGCCATTTTTATACATCTTACGATGTAAGCTGACAGAATTGCTTTTGTGTTTGTACAAGTGATTACCTTTCACAGTGCGAGCAGTGACAGATGAGATCGCCGTCTGTGTAGAGCAATAGACAGACTGGGCACTGTACGAGGCTGGCACAGGGACCACACTGAGTGTAGTTATTCATCCAATCACACTGGCTACCGGGAGTTGTGGCTCCGCAATGCAAGCAACATACACACCTAGGCAAAAGGACAATCAAATAAACAAGATTCTTTCTAGTGTAAATGTTTTAATACTGAAGGTATGTACATGTACGGTACATACTATTATTATATAAAATGAAGCTTTTGCGGACACCGTGCGTTTCTGTTACTGTGCAGCACAGAGCCCAGATTCGATGTGCGTGCACGTTGGGCGCACCACGAACACACGCGTGCGTCATGGATCGAGGAAATGGATTGCAAGCGTGTGCAGCACGCGCCAGAGTACAGTAACAAAAAATACTGTACAACAGTAACAAAAGCGCATGCATAAATTGTAAACTGAAGTTTTCAACACCAAACAGACAAAAATCTCGCGGAAATCTTTCAAAACAAAGCTTCATTTTATATAACAATAATAATATTGGATGTCTTTTCGGGTGATATGAGAATATACCGCACTCGTGCGGTATATTCTCATATCACCCTCAAAGCCATCCAATATATAATATATAATTATCCGGGACAAAAAATTAATTAATTAATTAATTAATAGGCCTATGGCCGTTTAGTGTTTTGCAATGTGTGTTTGCCACTGACGATAAAACAAACAACGAACAAATTATTTCGGAAAAATTACTTGGCTACAACCCTGGTAATTTCAGCCTTATAAGAAAATGACCATGAAAACAATCCAATAATTCACTTCAAAGCTAGAACACTGCACACTATCTGTTTAAGAAACAAACTGCACCAATGTAAACCCAAAACAGGCATGAAACATACAAGAAACAAAATATTTGAGGGTGTGCGGTGGGTACTACATGTGTAGGTAAATTTGATTGAGTAAAAGTTATGGTGCGAAATGTGATGTCTTATAAACTTAACACAAAATAATAATACACTCTTATGATATGTAGCGCACATATCCAGCAGGATACCGTACTTCTGGCACTGTTGCCATTATTATCGCTGTCATCACAACCATCTTGCTTTTTTTGTGGTGGCATTTTAGCCAAAGCACACAACCCTGTAAACAACTTAGATTGACATTTTGTCAACAGCTCCCCAATTATCACTTAGGCTGCCCACTCTGGTCTTGAGCCTGGTCTTGGTACTTCTGCTCTTGAGCAAAATACTTAAAAACACAATTGCTCTGTCATCTTTAAAGTATTTCTGGTGTATACATGCAGAAACACTTAAAAGCACCATATAAGGAATTCTGTAGCTCACATTTTTTTTTTTGCACCACTTGGAATATTTGTAATACCCCCTTCGATCACATGTGTACATTTGTTGAAACAGACTTCTTTTTCTGTCCAAATTCCTGCGACTGACTAGGATATATACAGTGAAATGAACACACAATTTATGGCTCCAATTACCCAATTGTAATGTACTGTAAAAGCTGAAATATTCGCGGTGGTTTTATTTTCGCGCATTTCGCGCACTAGACAGAGCCCGCGAAAATAACCCGCGAAAATATTGTTTGCAACAATTGTGGCGATCCCTGTTAAGGTGACATAATTTCCATCCGCGAAAATAACTCGCGAAAATGTCAGTGATGTTGAAATGCGCGAAAATATCTTTACGCGAAAATATTGGCTTTTACAGTATCCCTTTGCTTAATATAACAAATGACCATTATAATAAGCACTTTTTATGTATTCTATGGTGTTCTTACCATTTGCATTTCCAGCCTCCCTTAGGTACATGGAGTAATGGCGGATCCAGGCAGTACGTGTGGTAGCTGATGTCACAATCATCACACAGAAGTAGTCTGGCTTCATCGCTAGCCTTGCCGCAGCCCTCACACACAGTGCAGTCCAGGCAGCGCCAACCCTTGGACAATACCACCTTAGTGATCTGTGGGATATGATCGATCAATCTCATAAATGACTGCTATTTATCAAGATGAGATACTGATCAATGGTCAAGGGGCACATTTGGGGACCACGATAATATTTTCTAACAAATAGTAAGTCGTTCCAAAAAGATGACTTAAAGTTAACTAAACGTTAATTATTTTTCATAATTTCACAAATTAGAAATATTTTTCACGAGTTTGAAAACCTTTCTTACCTGTGGAAAATGTTTTCCCCATTTGTGGGAAATGTTTTCCCACTTGTGAGGAAACATTCATAATGACAACATTCAAATGCAATGAATGCAAGTGTGCACAGTGTTTTCAAATGGCCGACAATTTGTCCGGGCGCGTTGAGCAGCGCCCTCACATGGTGAACACTGACCAACCTCTTGTCCGCCGCATAAGGGCGGTGTTTAAAACAAATGCATGCAACTATCACGGTCGCTATCGGGCTGGATTAGGTTACTGATGTGATAGACATGCATGATAAGTGAACGAGAATGACACCGGCGGTCAGCGGATTATGTTTGGCGACTTTACATCTAATTTTGGAATGTCTCGGCCGTACTTCTGAAGTGTTTTTAGAGGAGAAAATAAAATGTTTTTGTCCAAGTTTTTTGTCCAGGCGGAAAATGTTTGTCCGAGCGCTAATGATACCTATGATGATTTTCTAAGGGCGGCGCGCCCATACAAAACAGCTAGTAGAAAACCCTAGTACTGATTAATACAGCCTATACATGTAGATTAGCCTGAAACTATAGACCATGTGTTTTCTTAAAGATGCACTGTCGGATTTTAGGCTGATTTAACTTAAAGTTAAATTGCTATAACGTAGAAATCCGTCAAGATTTAATGCCAGTCAATTAAAAACAAGAAATAATAAAAGACAGGCCCTGTCTTTTATTCGACGGGGTTATGACATAAATGTACACATATGTACAACATATGTACAACATATGTACAGCATGTGAAGCCCATTTCAGGAAAAAGGCTTGTATCTCCAATTCCCGACGTTGGAAATTTAAGTTTTTATATTTTTTGTTACAGAGACATGTAAAGCTTTCTAAATTCGTTCGCTTGTGTAAATTAATTTTTAATCCTTTCACCCAAACACGGACAATGCAACTTTAAGTGTACCTTGATGTTAACACAGTAGGGGTGATAGCACTGGCCGCATTGAGAACATGTTAGTAGCCGGCCTTCGGGACCCTGGCCAAAGCTGCCACAACTCACGCACATGTCCTGAAAAAATGGCAAAATGAAGTCATGCTCTAAGAAAAGGATATTAAATGGGTCCTTCCATGGTAATGGGGGTGTCATTTGAAAAACAAATTGACAGTTCTGCCCAGATGTCTTCAGTTTATTTAAAAATTCAAGAAATGTATACTTACAAATGTATCTCAAGAGATAAGTTTTGCCCCAAATGGTAAAAAGTTACTGCTACATTTCTGAAGGCTCATACACAAATTTTCCATTATTAGGCACGCCCCCAACACCCCTTCCCCCCCCCACCCCCACCCTCCCCCGCCCCCCTAAAAGAACTATGTTTAGCATAAGTTGAAGTCTTCAACTTATGCTAAACATAGTTCTTTTAGGGGGGTTGGGGGGTGCTGTTTTTGGGTCTTTCCACATATTTCTGTGTCAAACTAGGTCCCAATTATCTTTGTGTCCCAAAATTAAAGAAAAATCTTTAAGCTTACTTGTTATCAAGATGGTAATGGTAGTAATCATCCAGTGAAATTATTTCGTCGGAATTGCCCCCATTCATGAGAAAAATGACAAAACTATTTGAATCTCCAAAGATCTTTGGAGCCATTCATTCATGCACAAAAACCGTACTTGGATTCTTTAGTTTTTCTGAAACTTGTATTACTGCATCTATGTTGCTGAAATTTCTACAAGGTACTTTTCTCGACCTATGCTTTCAATTACCACTGAAAATCATGCCTTTTTTTAACGGTTTATTAAATAAGTATACTACCTTTAAATTCATGTGGACATAGCTTTTTCAAATATATCCACTCAATCAGTAGTGTGAAATCTGACAGACAACATGTATTAAAAAATTAACAGGCTCGTCAATGCGAGAGGAACAAATTTTTGCCACAAAATTCACCGCGCTCCATACTAGTTGGGCCGTCAGCTGTTAAGATCCCGGACAGTGCAGGCTCCCTGGTTTATGTACGTACATACAACACATGTACGTGTGCGCGCGATTGATGTCGAGCTAGTCTGGTTGCCGGACCAAAAGATTCCCGACTGATCTTTAGGTCCGGCAGCCGCCAGTATAAATGTTAGTCCACTATATTAAAACGGGAGAAAATGGGTCTTTCCACGCTAATGGGCCTATTTGAAAAAAAGTAAATAATTCCTTTCAGATGTCTTCAGTTTATCTCAAACTTAAAGAAAATCCCTTGTACTGTTCTCAGGAGATAACTTTTGCCAAAAAAGGTAAGAAAAGGCTGCCACAACATACATTTATAAAAAGCTTGTGTACAAATTTCCCCTTATACATACGTATGTAACGTGGACAGACAACATTTTTGTCTGTCCACGTTACATACGTATATATGGAAAAATTGTGCACAGGGTTTTCGGCAAAAGTTATCTCAAGTTTGAGATAAACTGAAGACATCTGAAAGGAATTATTGACTTATTTTCAAATAGGCCCATTAGCGTGGAAAGACCCAATTCCTCCTTTTTCTGAAGGTTCCTGAAGTTACCCGAATGCACGTCCGGACGTTATCGTTAATCGTCGGGTACAATTCGTCATTGTTTCGAGAATTTGAGTTGATACCGCGTACCGCAGCGTGTTTATTACTGATGATGCAGACAAGGTTTGAATTTGATTTTTGATGCTATAATGGGCATGTGTAATATTTTAAGGTTAATATATAAAAATTTTATTGGCCAAATATGGAATAACCCCTTTCAAATTGTTATGCATTCGTGCCATACCCCACACTGCGCTTTGAAAATTAACGCTTTATGCGGTCCTAAAAATAAACGCATGACGTCATACTACTATTTTAAACACTGCGGCAGTCGGTCCTCATATTCATTTGTTGTATGTGGAATATGTGGAGCGGGAACCCGTCGACTGTCGAGCGCACCTGCACCCTCCGGGATCATAAGACCTCGGGCAAGGTATGGAGTGTGGTGAATTTCGTGGCACGATTTAGCTCGTCGTGCATTGACGAGCCTCCGTCTTTAAAATGGCCCCTGAAATTATCAGTAGGTTCTGGCTCATTTGTTACAATACAGTGTATATATGCAAAAGTACACACAAGTCCGGTAACCAAGGACGCACTCTGCCATAGCCGAGGTTTACTAGGAACATGCACTGCACATTTTGTGCAACTGTTGGTGGGAACAAATAATTTGCATTTATTTACAGTGATGACACAATGCTACAGTGTGGAGTCCATGACAATTATGCAGATTATGCAGTTTATGCACTAGAAACACCGGATGGTGGTAACATCAAAAGAAACAGATTGCAGTGTTTTCCACTGCTAAATATTTTGTCCGAGCGCGATGAGCAGCGCCCTCACACGGTGAACACTAATTCACCGTGTGAGGGTGCTGTTTAAAAAAAATGCATGCAACTGCCATAAGCTTTTTCATGGATACCGCCATCTTGAAACATTTTCGCAATCACTTGGTTATCACGTGGTGGCCGTGGGGGCAAACACTAGACGAATGCCTCTGATGTGTGTGTAAACTTATGCAAATTGCACGTGCGGCACTCAAAACATTCATTTCTTTTTACTATTGAAAGCATGAAATACACAAAAAAAGGTATTAGAGTCATTGCTCGCTTAAGTAAGGGAAAATACTAGTGTTTTATTTTTCCACATTTCAGATAGAAAGCCGTAGTGCCAAATGTTTTCCACATTTTTTTCCGGGCGGCCAAGTTTTTTGTCCGGGCGGCAAATTTTTGTCTCCGACGATTTTGTCCAGGCAGCGCACCCTGACAAAACCGGTAGTGGAGAATGCTGGATTGGTGTATTATATTCAGAAGACATTACAAGTCTTACTTTTAGTTTGAAATCAATGACAAGCAGCCTTTTTCTCTTTTCAACTTTCTGTGCCAAGAGAGGCCACAGAGTTTGGAGTAAGGTACACAAGGGTTCAACTCAGGATTTCCCAAGAAGAATTTTTGGTGCTTCTCCCCCTCTGCATTATTTTGTTACAACCCCACATTCGTGGGTTCAAGTCCCACCCAAGAACGCCATGAAACTTTCTCATAGTGTTTTGGGAAAGCACCGAGTATACAGTGCAAGCCAAGTTACGCTGGATAAGCAGGTGTTACCTAAACTAAGGCCAAGGTCTCCCATGTATACCTGTGTGCTGGTAAACTTATCAGTGGCTGAGAAGAGGACCACCGTTGTGTGCATCGTTGTGTCCTCCTCATCATCCTTACTGCTTTTCTTCTCTGAGCTGTTGTCAACGGTAAAGGACAGGATGCTCTGTGGGAAAAACCAAGCACAGTCACATTGTAAATATGTCTTTCTTTAACTTTATTATGAGTTTCTTAATCCAACACTAGAAATTAAGTCTCTCCAACCGGCAGTGGATTTGAGATAAAATATTCAGAATTATATTACATGTACCTCATGCGTAGATTCTTATCACCTGATTAGCTGCATGTAGACACTGTGCCTGTAGAAATCAGATTATACCCTGGGCATACATGTAGTCTTTGTATTGCCCTGGGCATAGTCAGTCTAAAGGTTCAGCGTGTGCGTGCCACATGTGTAGCACAGATGTATACCAACTGTGCAAGCTCCCTGCTTCATGTAAACATTAATCAGGCCAGTAAAAATGGCAGAATCTAGAGGTCCTTATGGCAATAACAGAAGTGGCCAACGGTGTCAGGTGAAATGTGCTACCAATATTTAGCTGTAAATACTAACCTTTCGGCTGTAGATCAGCTTCCTAAATCGATACTCGATAGACTACTGTCACGACTGTGTAACATTACTTTTAACTAACCAGATGACAAAAATCTACACAAAACAAATATGTGACCTGCCACGGCGAAATGAGGAAGGTTTCCCAAATATCAAAACCGTGTAATCAGCGCCTAAAGTGAAATGTGCTGGAAATTTGTTTCCAAAATCGATTCATCCTAGCATAGCTGTTTTTCTCAAAATGTTCAATAAACATCTAAAAAATGAGATTTATGAAGGCTGTCTGTCTCATTTTTAAACCTAAAATCAGCTGTGCAGTTCGCTCAAACATCAGAAAATAGTGAATTTCCCGACCATTTTACAAGACGACGATGTTGGTTTGAAAGAGCGCCCTCTCTTGTACTTATAGCACTGGCATGACCCGTTAGGCCTAGCTACAAGGTCAACAAATCCTCTCAATGACATTATCAAATTTTCTGATTGCGGGAAAATCCCTCTTCTTCTGCACGTACAATGCTGACGTAAGCAAAATATAACAATTTCATTGGATGCAAGGTCTCGCGTGTTGCCAGAGAAACGTGACGTAGCTTGTGCCATCACAATAACTGCATTTCATAGGACTCTTGCAATGCGCGCGCCTTTGGTTTGTTTACTTGACTATGTGACGCGACAGTGCATGAGACAGTTTTGTTAACCCCAGCTGTGTCATGTATTTGTATTGGTACGTGTACTGACACTGCGCTACATGACATGGCCGGGGCTAACAAAACTGTCTCTCTGTACATTGCATGCAATGCATACTCGAGTATACATACCGCATGCAGTGACTTGACTGATTTGCAAAACTAAAACCCACAACAAAAATGGCTTTATATTTGCATGCTTTGCAAACCGTTCCATTGTTGTTGTTACCGCAAAAAAAGGTTGGTTATTCCCTTTTTGTTGCTGTTGTGTTTTTGCTATTTCCCCTTTGATTTGTTGGCGTAAATTCCTTGGATAATTTACATGTCATTTTCCAGCAGAGCTAAACAGTTGCTAGCACAGTTACAACACGTGACGAGTCAGGCTAGCGTAGAACATGCGGCAATTCCGACTGAAATTGTGAGAGCACTCGTGGGGGTTGTTCGTACATTTTTTCATTTTTAAGAAAGCCACGACAATAACACTTTCAGGAGAATACATTAAACTGATGATTTTGCTGTGGGCAAAATTTAAAAACCATGTGAATAACGTAACTACGGCGTTGCCATGGACATTTAAAATGCTTCTATCAACAACGCGTACAATTTATACGCGTGTTGTTTTTCTTTGGCTCTGCATGACAACTATTTTTTTCAAAGCCGTTTTTCTGGAAAAGTCTTTTTGGCCACGGCGGCGCGCTTTGTAATCTTTCTCACGTCATGTTTTCCAAACGCAGTAAAATACAGAGATAAGTTTGGTGTCATTGGAAAGCTGAAGAATTGGTCTTTCTTCTCTTGTATAAATCTCAAAAAGTCAAACTTGGGGGACATTATCATGTGGCAGGTCACATATTGGCTGCTGTTTATTCGGGTCATGGTTAAGATTATAGGCCCTCTGAGATCTCGAAGCCATGACTATGCCCATTGCAGTCAATTTTTGTATACTATATACACTGTATCATCAAAAATGTATTGCGATATTTGATATTATATAAAATGAAGCTTTTGCGGACACCGTGCGTTTCTGTTACTGCGCAGCACAGAGCCCAGATTCGATGTGCGTGCACGTTGGGCGCACCACGAACACATGGGTACGCGGGCGTCATGGATCGAGGGAATGGATTGCGTTCGTGTGCAACGCGAGCCAGAGTACAGTAACAAAAAATACTGTACAACAGTAACAAAAGCGCCTGCATTTGTAAACTGAAGTTTTTAACACCAAACAGACAAAAATCTCGCGGAAATCTTTCAAAACAAAGCTTCATTTTATATATCGGGTGATATGAGAACATTCTGCACTCGTCATGAAAATACCGAACTCGCCTTCGGCTCGTTCGGTATTTTCATGACTCGTGCCGTATATTCTTATATCACCCTCAAAGCCATACAATATTATATAATTATTGTAAACTTGTTGTTAACAGAGCAGGCAGCTACATGTACTTTGATAATTTTTGCATGTATCCTGTTTGGTGGGATACAATGGGCTGTACAATATGTATCTTTGTGGTTACATGTACTTCTGGACTCTGACATGAAGAACAATGTAAACATGATGCCAATATTGCGTGATTTGAGTCATCATGAATGACAATATTCGATACAAATTGGCAGCGGCTGACAATATAGCTCACTAAGGTTTATGAAACACATTATTCTTTAGCTGTGCAATGCCATTGTTTCAGGAATTTATAAAATATTTTGTTGCTGCAAATGATATAATGGGCCTTTTAAGAGGTAAATTCAAATATTTCAGCAGGTCTACCGTTTGTTAACAGTGCACATATATGCATTAGCAGCACATGAATCAACTCACACAAACCAGTTGCATTACATACCTGTGATGCCAGTGGCAGGAGGACACCAAGCTTGTTCTTGGGCTTAGGGCCTCGCTTCGCTCCAGTGTGATGATGGCGACCTCTCTTCCTACCGACAAATCCACCTCTTCCCTGCAGAGACAAGGCAAGGTACAAGACATGTAATAAAGATTCGGTGCTGTGACTTAGGCTCCACCTGAATCAATGGCTGCAGTTAAATGTAGAAATAAAATGTGCCTTTATTGAAGTGATTTCCAGCACTGTAATTGTTATCGTTGATGATAATGTATTTCCTTTTTTATGAATGGACTTGTATTGTGACTTAGGTCAAGGGTCAGATGATCTCTCAACCAATGATATCGGTGCTTACATGGTGTGCACGTCACATGATCAGCTCATTATTTATTAGCGATTTCAGCCATGTGAGTTTTGGGTTCATTTTCGTCTTCGTCGTGTTTTGTTCGTCTTTTTTGTAGTCATTCAAGTAAGTAATATTTATTTATAGTTGTAACAACATTGAGTTTAGTTGAGCTTGTTTGGAGTAAATTTATGGGTTTAATAGAGGCCGTTTGTTGAATAAATTTCATCACTAAAGTGGGGGCTTTTTACGTGCATATCGGAACTGGTTAATGCATTTGTGCACATAGTGTATAGGTTGGCCCATTACTGTATTTGTGCGTACATTGTACATTTGGGATATAACTTACAGCATATTTATGTTGTGTCATTGAAAATTGTTTATTGCTGGACCTGTTTGTGTATTGTCTGTCCTGAATGGATTTGTATTTAATTTGGATTCTTAAATGTTAATTTATTTAAACAGCACCCCAGAATACCGCAGTAACTCCTGAAATTCCCGTAAACCACTGTATATCCCAGACTGCCATGGAGGAGTGTAACCATTGTGTGTGTGTGTGTGTGTGGCAATTAGCCCCGCCAACGATTTGTAAGTACATGGACATGTAAATAAGGAAAATTATAAATATTGATTGAAGCTTGATTGTGTATTTCTGGGTTGAATAAGGTTGAATTATGGTGCTGTGTAATTGTTTGTATTGATTTAGCTTTGATTGTAATGTGATTGTGATTAATGTATTTTCTTAATTTATTTTTTTTTAGTTTCACCTACTACAGTAACTATGGTACTGTCTTCGAGCGCAAATAAACGGGTTAATTGTGATTGAGGCCTCCAGTCTCGTCATTTCTGCAGTCGCACACAATGACAGTAATAACAGAAATATAAGAGGCAGGTGCACCTTGGTTTAATTTACAAATGCTTCACTTAGTGCCATCTTTGGCTGTCACTGAGCAACTCACGCAAGCAACAGCGGTTAACAGACTTGTTCCCGGAGCTTTCAGCTGCGTTCGGGCGTGTACTCGTGTTGTAACACGAAAAAGCCCACTCCTGCGTCTTACCCTCGGTCTTCCAACACCAAACTTCTTCCTGCCAAATGGTCCAAGTTGGCTGAGTTTATCCAGGGGCTTGCCCCCTCCAGCATGAGGCCAATGGGCATGGCTTGTTGAAAATGAAGCGGGCCTCTGCAATAGGGACACCAGTAATAATACATTTATTAATGCTTATTAATGGCTCATTAACATCATTTGCCATGACCCAAAATGTTACCTCATATGTAAGTTGACACGAAAAACCCTACTCAATGTGTTGATAGCAATAGTAACGAACACGGCATCAGTTTATTTCTGTCCAAGATGGTCCTTTTTGTAAGTAATGTAACGGAAGGTGGTTTTTTTTAAATATTTGTGCACATTTTTTTCACCACATGAATTTTCTTATGCATTGATACATATTAGGCCCTTGTTTCATGAATCCATTACAAAAATGCATCTTGCAAATGATATACATGTACAGGGTGTATCCAAAAAAAAGTATACACTCATAAAAATGTCAAAAAAATAAAAACTTTTTAAGTTTCAGAATTCCTCTCTATACATATTGGTAGGCAGACATTTCAAGCTTTAAATGACGCCATGACCATTTGAAAAAACTTCACGCATGACTGATCAGGTTATTTTTTAATTACAGTAAAACTTGTCTATAGTGGCCACCCTCAGGACCGTACAAAATTGGCCACTATAAAGAGGTGGCCTCTTTATAGAGGTTTCTTAAGCATTATACACATGGCATTTGGGACCAAAGGTGGGTGGCCACTATATGCAGGTGGCCTGTTTATCAAGGTGGCATTAATAGAAGGTTCCACTGTAATGTTGGCAAACTTGGCTTGCGCACAAACTTGCAGGGTTTTGTTTAATACGGTCAAAGGTTATCACAGACAAAAGCAGCACACACTCTCCTTTCTGACCAAAAACTGTAATCTTATGTCGACGTTAACCCCCCACTGTCCATTTTTCTGCAATCTATCATATCAGTTGCAGCACCCGTTAGGCCCTACGGCCTGCAACCGTTTAGTCTGTTGTCAAGACGTCCATGGGGAGATTTATTTATCGCGCAGTGTTCCTTATATGCTGCAAGGTTTGAGACTGAATGACTCCCCCTGCCACCCCTATACCTCAACACACTCTTCCCTTCTTTTTTTTAACTGTACAAATCCCCCTAAACACATGAGAGGAAATTCCTCGGATGTTTAACACACAATGTGGGAAAATGGAAAGAAGAGTCTCCCAGTGTCATATCATGTACCTAACCGTCTTGCTAGTGGTTCAGAAAAGACTAGCAGAAAATCCTCAACATAAATGGCCACCATTTCTTCGGATGCAGACGTCTGCCCTGTGTGTGCATTACGACGTGTAGTTGATGCGCACTACACAAAGCATTGACATCAACTACATGTTGCGATATTCTGCGGCAAGCATCACGCAAGCCGAAACGGACGGATTGCAAAGAATGGAATGTGGAGGGTTAACATCGACATAAGTTTACAGTTTTTGGTCAGAAAGGAGAGTGTGTGCTGCCTTTGTCTGTGATAACCTTTTACCGTGTTTAAAAAAAAACCTTCAAGTTTGTGCGCAAGCCAAGTTTGTCAACATTAATTTTAAAAATAACCTGATGAGTCATGCGTGAAGTTTTCCATATAGTCATGGTGTCATTTAAAGCTTGAAATGTCTGCCTACCAATATGTATAGAGGGAAATTCTAAAACTTATAAAGTTTTTATTTTTTGTGTATACTTTCTTTTGATAAACCCTGTAATAGTTCCATCCATGCTTTTACAGTAAATTACATGCCTTCAGAAATCTGAACTGTGCAAAAAAATTCCAGTTTTCTCCAACTTGCTGAAACCTTTACAATCTAAATGCTTATTGGCTGCATGGTTTTCTTTTGGATGTTGCCCGTTGTAAGCAACGGAATAAAACTTGGGATGGAAACTGAAGCCCTTTGCCACAATTCCAGTTTGCAATGTTTTTTCTTTACTTGTGTGTGTTCCAAAGGTGACACACCCCAAACAGTGCACTCTTTTAGGAAGTCTTTGTGAAGAAATTTAAAAAGTTGAAAATTTATTGTATATAAACAGCAGTACTGTCTTCCCTAACAAGTAATCCCTCATATGCAGCAAAGACCATGCATAAAGGTATTTAGCATTTCAGGGGCTCTTTAAGGCCAGTGGTATCAAGTGACGGGCATGACGGAGGGGTGGGGGGGGGGGGGGGGGGGGTGTGGGCGAGCGGGGAGCTTGCGGGGAGAAGTGCTTCGGCTTTGGAAACACCAGCATTGTGCAATGTCAACATTTTCAGAAGAACCAGTTTAGTTTAAAATAACGTGTAAATAAACAGATCATTGACGGGCCGGCCAGCAAATGTGTCAGCAATAGCGGCCGGTCACCTCTACATTCCTGGCTGGGGGAGCGGGCCCAACCATTTCGGCCAGGATTGTAGGTGCAGCGGGCAGCCAGTTCATGCAAACATGCGCGCACACCACGAAAGTGTCACGGCGCCTCCTTGGTGATTAGACTTCCACAAGTCTGCATCACAACTTGCTGCAGTCATGGTCCGCAGTCGCAATCCGCACGCACGACCAGTTCAACTTCACAAGCACGCACGCATGCACAGAAGTGTCATGGCACGGACATTAGTGTTATAGACTTGCACAAGTCTGCTTCACAAAATTAGTGTCAATGAAGAGTGCTCTATTTATTTTGGCCTGTGGGTAAAAAGTGGAAACTAAAATCTGGCACGCTCAACAAAAACAGCAGCAATCATGCAAAGACAGCGGAATAAGTAAACTAAATACAGTAAAATCGCGTTAAGTCGAAACCGGATAACTCGAAACTCCGTTTACCTCGAAGTGATCGCACATTCCCGACATAAGAATAGAATTTTGTGCACACGAATACTCCCGTAACTTGAACTTCCAACACGAGTAACTTCGTTTAGCTCGAAATTTGTTTCAGCTAGTCCCAAAAGAAACCGCTTCTGACACGATCACAAAGAAGTGTGAAAAGCTCTTCATGTGTCACAACTGTCAATTTCAACTTCTCTTTTCATCGAGCAAGTCAAGAAATGCAAACATGCACGCAATCGAACTCGTAACCGCAATGAATATGGCCTTCCTGGAACGCCTGAATGGTACCGGGGCCAATTGATATCCGTGCGTGGCTTGGCACATTTAGCGCGTGTGGTAGCATTCAACAGCCACGAACAGCATACCCACTGCCATTGATGCAATGATCGATTCCGCAAGCAGCACGCCATGCTTGGTTTCGTTTGTGCCCGATTGATACCGCCGGGCCGACTAAAACATGAAAGTTGCCGCTTGCCTTGCAAGCAGTGCCAGTGGACAATAGTGCGCCCTCTATTGGCACAGGAAAGCACAGACACGTAAACTGCGTGTCGTACACGTGTACGTTATGCCTACGCTCGCCGAGAATCCCAAAAGAAGACACAAAACACTTGGTACGTTGGATTTTTTAAGCTTTAATTTTTGTACAAAATACAATCACAGAAAATACACCTTCAATAAATACAAGAAATCATGTGAAACCTGCTGATTTTCTAGCTTGGAAAAGACTTAAAAAGGGCTAAATATCGAGTCCAAGCCATACACATGTATGGCTTGTATAGGCTAGCGATACGGTGCACATATTTCGAGCGTTGGAACTCGAATGGAAGGAGCAAATCGGGACCTCCGTTTAACTCGAACTCTGGATACCTCGAAGTTTTCGTACATTCCCTTGAGTTTCGACTTAACAAGATTTTACTGTATGCAGAAATCCACGAAAACGTGGATATTTCACATGCCTGAAGTGAGCAAGGGAAACCTACCTCAACAGGTTTCTTGGGCTCATCAGAGCCAATGAAGTCCGTGTCCATACTGCTCAAGCTGTCTTCATTGTAAGTAGACACACTAGCAATGGATTCATGGGACAGGCCCATGGAGTCTTCAGTCAAGCCACTGTGACGAGGCGAGGACCTGGAAGCTGCAGGGCTTTTGCTTGAGGAGTAACTCACTAAAACATCAAGAGTAGTACAAAGAGTAAAGTGAACATAGTTGTTCCGGATCTACCACGGCCGAGGAGTCTAGTGGCTTGTACTCAAGACCTTGGTTAGCCTTTTGACAAGGCCTCATGCATTTGGGCAATTTGGTGACTTGAGTAGAGTCTACTCACGCAGAGTGGCTCATTCACTCAGCCTTTTACAAACTGAGTGGAATTCTTACGTTTTTCTTTATAATCTGCTGCCGTTTTTTGTAGCAGAAATCAGCCAGTCACAAGCTGTGCACTGTCATGATGTCATGCAGGTCACAGTATGCAAATAAAGTCATCAGCTCATCTACTACCAACTTAGGAGCTCATGAATTCACTTAGTAATTTAAACATCAAATAAATCAAACCAAATAAATCAAACCAATCATTCCGTATGAAACTTTTAAATTTAAACTTTTAAATATATTTACATAATTTGTAGCTCAGTGGGGTGATTTCAAAGTAAATGTACATGTAAGTGGCGTACCTATATGAACAATTCCACAACGCCGCAGTCGGCGAGATTGGTCAAATTATCATGTTTGCGTCCAAACAGATTCCTAGCACTTATTGGCTCGATTGACAGTTTGTTTTCGATCTGGTTTCAAAATGTTTATGTGTGTAGAGTGGGTGTGTGTAATGTTGTGGCGTTGCATTTACATGTACATGTACGAACAGACGCAGGTCAACTACGTGTACTTGCATGTAATGAATAACACCCGTTTCATACAGGCACTCCAGAGTCGCCCCGAACTAAATTGTATTTAGCTCAACCCAAATAAAATTTGGTTTCATATGGGCGAACTTTGCTGCACGTCACTTCCGGTTGAGCCAAGTTGCTTTTCACTGCATCCAGATTTCCCAAACTCATATGGACATTTGTATCAAACTCTTTACAAATCGATTATTTTGGCAGGGGCTCAGTATTGGTGAATATATAGACCTTGGTCACATCTCATCCCGCATGCCTTTTAACCACTACGAGCAACTAACAATGGAAAGTGGGCACACACCATTGTTATTAACAATGGTGTGTGCCCACTTTCCATTGTTAGTTGCTCATAGTGTACCATGGGTCTAGAGGTCCAAGACCAGTAGATAATCCGGACCACTAGATTTGTCAACTTCCAACACATCCAGGAGCTAATATCGAAGGCCCACCCTCAAGCCTTAATATTTCTTGGATCAAATTCCTGTTCAGCAATGATTCTTGCTGAATTTGCACCCAACAATTGAAGGAGAATGTATACTATGCACAAGAGGTTATTCTGTGCACAAGTTGTATTACATGTCATATGCAGCACGATATGTGGCAAACGGACTAACCCCTACCATTGTTCCCCTATTGTGTCTCAAACATCCAAGGAATTTCCAAGGAATTCCTTTCAGTTTTTAGGGGGGATTGGTGCGTTAACAAAGGGGAAGAGTGTGTTGAGGTATAGGGTCGTTAGGAGGAGTCCCTTTGCCACATATCGTGCTGGGTATATTACATGTACATCAATTCACTGGAGTACATCAATTCATTGACAGAGCTAGTGCAGTAGTGTAAAAACAAAATTGATGAAGACTTACTGCTTCCTCATGATTAATTTTCAGTGACCAACAAAAAAATCATGTGTCCAGCTTTGCTATGTAATTTCAAATACATGTAATGGAAATAAAATTGCCTCCATCATTCGTAATTACAATGTACCTTCTTTCTCTGTAGTTTCTGCACAGCTGGAGTCACTGTAGATTGTTGTAGAGCTGGAGCGTGTTTCAGAAAACCTCGTCCCGATCTCCAAATTGGACTGTTGGAAATGCAACCAAACAAACAGTAATAAAACACAGGTCCGTGAAAAATCATAGCATTGGTGTATGACAACTTGTAGAAGAGGCCGAGCTTTGGGATACATTTTAAAAATGCAATATGAGGTATGGTGCCTATACCACCATGGAAATGCAATATGAGTTATGGTGCCTATACCACCATGGAAATGCAATATGAGCTATGGTGCCTATACCACCCAGTGATCTCCACTGGTCCAAATTTTGTCCGGGCGCGCGCGCCAATGTCGCTCAGCGGGGGGGGGTGGGGGTGGGGGTCGACGGCAGCGGCAGCACTACAACACGTACTTACCCAAACGCACGAACGCACCCGGCCGGTCGTACGTCGCGACACAGTGGTTGGCATGCAGCGCCCTCAATAGTAAAACAAAAGGGCACTGTTCAACATATGCATACTGTCATGGCCGTTATCGATGCGAATAAGCCAGTTCGGAGTCTCGACTGCGCATGCGTCTCCCGACTTTGGTTTGAGATAATCAAAGCGGTATGCATTGTGTTTATCTCAAATGACCTGTGTTTATCTTAAATGACCTTGACACAATCCCATAGACGTTCATTGCGCGAGCGAGATTCCGAACTGGCTTATTTGGGTCGCCGATCCGATAGATTTGCGTGGTAAATGACCGATAATGACACCAGTGACTACCGAATCACGTTAGGTGAATATACACCGCATTTTGGAATGACTCGGCTGTACTTTCAGAGTGTTTTAGGGGAGAAGTTCTTTGTTTTTTGTCCGGGCGGCCAAGATTTTTGTTCGGGCGGCACATTTTTGTCCGGGCGCTAACGGTACCTCTGAGGATTTTGTCCGGGCGGCGCCCCCGGACAAAACCGGCAGTGGAGAACACTGACCACCATGGAAATGAAAACCAAAAATGAGTCGAGAGAGAAAAATCATATAGTGCTCAATTTAATTTGATTCCAAGACATTTGGCAAACTAAGCAGATGTTGAGATATGAAGCAGAATACAGTGGTATAAGTCCTCATGTTTCCCTAAGTACATGTACATGTAAGAACCCAACTTTACTCTTGGTGTTGCATAAAGGTCTCGGGTTCCATGTTCGATTATATTATACTTAGGGTCAGAAGACAGAGGATTATTTTCAATGCCTTGCCAAATGCACAAACCTGGTTGCATGCAACTGAATACCCAAAACAGAATACGCAAATCTAAACAAACATCCTCTTTCTACCTGCACTCGGACCTCTTTCCCCTTCAGTGGACAGGGAAAAAATGTGACTTGCTTAAGAGCATAGAGAAAAGGCCGAGGCAAGATATTAAACCTAGAATGCACTGAATAAGCGAAGCCTAGGAATGTCAGGGGTATTCCACTTTAGGCCTCAACCTTGGGTATGCATGAGCATGTGATCGGCTCTACCATGCACAAGAACAAAGCATTCTATGCACTAGTAATTTACCATTACATGTTATATAACACCCAAGTAGATCCTTGTGATCTGATTAGACGATAGCAGGTCACGTGTCGTTTAATATTTAATCCAATTAATGCTACGTCACTCTACCGTGCAATATTGTTCCATCTGCCGTACAATTTTGTTTCATACGTTTTTTCCATTGCACAGTGCGCCCGCGCCCACTGTGCGGGTGTACAGTATTGTATGTGATGTGCGTGTCGAATGTATGACGCGAGCGCGACCATGAACGCGACCGGCCCCCGACACAAAAACGTTTTTACTACAACTCACAAGCGACATGGCGGGTTTTGTACTTTATAACGGACGATGAAATAAATTTGAAGGGTAAGCCTGAATAATTTGTACAAAAAAGTAGGATGACAAGGATCTACAATGAATATTTTAATTCGTGCAATGGGAGGAATATTTTTATTCGGCGAAAGATGGAATGTTCCATTCAACTCGGCTTCGCCTCGTTGAATGGAACATTCCATCTTTCATCTCATGAAAATATTCCTCCCATTGCACTCATAAACATTCATTATTTGTATACTATATGAATAATACCGGTACTTTGGAAATCCAGACAAAAATCTGACAGTGTGGACTGCGCATCAAACACCATCAGACACCGTCGGACACGATCAAACTTGTCTGCCAAAAGATTGAACATGCAGCTAAATCCAGACAAAGTCTGGATAGTCAGCAGCCAATCAATGGACAGTCTGATAACACATGACCTTTCAGTGGCCACAGGATTGAACAAAATCATAAAACATCAGACTTGTCTGATAATGTGTGTCAGAGAAAAATCTCATAATGTAGACAGGCCATTACACATACATGTAGCCCTCAAATTTTCCTCATAAAATCATTTTAGATATTGTGCCTTACGCCCAATGTTGGGGAGGGTACATGTACATGTACGTCAGGCATTCAACAAAACCTTGAAAAAGTCTTAAAGCCGCAGTTCATGGATCAAATATACAAAAAGCCTGAATTCTGGCATCCCTTGCATGCCATGTACATGGTGCAGTGCACTAGACACGGTTGGTACATGTGTGAGCCAACATACCTGTCTGTGTCGGCAGTCTCGACACTCGTAGGTACAGCGCTGGCCGGCTGCCCTCATCTGCTGATAGTTGGTCACCACGTCACTGTTATCACAATCAGCATGGATGTACCTACACACACAAGTACACATTGTGCTTCTTTAGACATTCAAGCATAAATATAACTTATTCTTTTAATAGAAAAAAAGAAGTTATATTTTTTCAAATTCAATCATTTATAACAGACACATCTATCAAACAAGATGATCACGGCATTCACATTAATACACCTGATATGGGATGAGAAAAAACACCATCAGGATTTAAACCACAGACCTCTGACACACTGGGCAGATGGTCCAGCAGATGAGCTATGGGGTATAGTGGCAAACTCCAGCAGGCTTTCCTTAAGTTTGGATCGTGGCAAAAGCATGAGGGAGTATACCAGGGGTTTCCCTTAACTTATTTTTTCACTCGCCCGCCGGACTAGTAAACCAACATTTTAGGTAGTCCGCAAGCTGTTTCACTAGCCCGCATGTTTTTACCCATTTATTTCTAAATTTCTTTATTTTGTACCAACATCTATCGAGTGTGGAATTTTGCAAAGAAAAGGCTTTGGTTTGATTTTCAGCGGTACAGAACGACTTATCAAAGCATCAGTAGGCTAGGTGCACATTTGATGAGGGAAAAAATAATAGTGAAGACATTTTTATTGCTGAAATTGCGTGTGCGATCGCGAGCGGCCTTGTGGAAATCGGTGGCAAATGCGCTGGACTATAGGCCCCAAAATTATGGATATCAACAGGAGAAATTCCTAAATAAAATCCACCGTACATGCCTTTCTGAAATATGGACCTTTGAACCTTTTTTCACTCGCATTTGGCGAGCAGGCGACCGCTAAGGTCGAACCCTGTATACTACTGTGCCTCCTAGCTTAGATAGTGGAGCTTCTGCCCGGTGTGTCAGAGGTCTTGGGTTTAAATCCTAATGCGGACAATGTGATTTTTATTTCCTCCCATGTTTGCTTATTTCTGTGGCACTCAAAAATACCACCACCCTTATTACCTCTCTTGCACTCATTTATCTATGGATGGAGAGAGGTAATTTATAGGCAATGCACCATGGACCCAACCTGCAGAACTTGGCCCCAAATAGCCCACATCTCGGGCAATATGCAGCTTAATTGAGTCATTCCTAAAATTAGAGGTCCAAAAATACTTTATTTTCTAGTCACGTATGACACAATGTGCTTTAAAATTGGTTGGTACCCGGTAACAGCGCGCTCTGTCATAATACGCAGAAGCAGTGAACGGTCACCAACCAAGAATTCATGTTCATCAGTATGGGGGAAAACATTTTAAGTGAAATGGGGTTGTTTGCCATTTTCAGATGTTTCATAACTCAAAAACCAGACAATATTTTGGTTTGAAATGTTCAGAAATGAAAGAGGGCACCCCAAGAACCCCAAAAATGTCAAAATACGAAATTTGTCCAATAAGTGCCTATTCGTCGGTATGGGAAAAATGCGACAAATTCTGTTAGGTAGTCTTTGAATCAAATTAGTTCTCTTAACTTTGGTATGTGGACCCATAATTTTGAGAATTACCTTCATATCAAGTACCTACCTCTTACAAAGATCACACTGGACCATGACTTTATGGGTGGTATGGTGCCTATATGCCTTGCCACATATTGGGCAGAAGTAGCCTTTGTTGCGCTGCTGGTAACATGAGTCACACACTGTGTAGTTATGGTGCCAGCGTGAGCTAGGACCACTGCCAGGTGTACGTGCTCCGCAATCACCACAAACGCGGCAGTTCTAGATCAATGAGGGAAATCAAATCAATTTTTTTATTTACTCTTGGTACATTTGCACTTCAAGGCCGATTCTATTATGTGAAGATGATTTTTTTTTTATAAATTCCTTGAACAGCATCACATAGCTGAAGAAAAATGCTGGTTAACCTGGGTTAACTAGCCTTTATAAACTTTGGCTAGAAATAGATATTCTTCAAAAATCCTTCAATAGCCTTTTCTTTTTAAAGTAAAAGAGTGTGCATACACTTTGGGCCATGGCAAATGATACGTTTCACTGACTTGTAAGTTACCAATGTACACCTATATTATATAAACATTTAAATTAATGCATAGTTCCGAGTTTGCCTAGTTAGCCCCGCCCCCTTGGATATTGTTGCTATGGCTCACACGCTATCGTCAAAATGGCGACACGCAATGCACAAAGCAATGGGACTTTCAACGGAAAGCACAGATTCATTGGAGAAAACTCAAAGGTATTCATGTTTCAGGGTCGACAGTCATCTTAGAACACACCGAGTAAAGGGCCAGTAATACAGGTATGTCATATCATGACATACGTGCTCTCGTACCTTTGAACAACGAAACGACCTGCCTTGAAACCAAAAATTTACCCGGATCATTGCATACAACACTGTACAAATTGTATGGGGGCCGGCAGAACATCACGTGATGTTGTGAGACAGAGCACTTTGACCTATGTGGGTGGTGTCTGCTAGCTCTGTTGTGATTGGTCGGCGGGTTCGGTTGATTGACAGGTCGGAACTATGCATTGAATTACGTCTGAAGTATAGACCAATCCGGTAACTAAGGTCTCCTTCCCTGTACATCTGCCATAGCTGGGGAGCTCATTTCAGTATGGAGTCGAGCCATTTCGGGATGGAGTCGAGCCATTTCGGGATGGAGTCGAGTCATTTCAGGATGGAGTCGAGTCATTTCAGGATGGAGTCGAGTCATTTCAGGATGGAGTCGAGTCATTTCGGGATGGAGTCGAGTCATTTCGGGATGGAGTCGAGTCATTTCGGGATGGAGTCGAGTCATTTCGGGATGGAGTCGAGTCATTTCGGGATGGAGTCGAGTCATTTCGGGATGGAGTCGAGTCATTTCGGGATGGAGTCGAGTCATTTCGGGATGGAGTCGAGTCATTTCGGGATGGAGTCGAGTCATTTCAGGATGGAGTCGAGTCATTTCGGGATGGAGTCGAGTCATTTCAGGATGGAGTCGAGTCATTTCAAGTATTTTATATCAAGTGTCAAGTCATTTCAATCAAGTCCATTTGACCAATTGAAATGTGCAGCATTAAAGGGCAAATGTTATTTGTCTCCTGGAGGACAAGTTACTAAGATGATCAGAGAAATTTGTCACTGTACCTTGCATTTCCAACCGTGTTTGGGTATTGTGGTCATAACAGGCCGCAAGCAGAATGTATGGTAGCCCTTGTCGCACGTGTCACACACTAGCATCTTGTTGTCATCCCCTGGCTGCCTGTATATGAATAGCAGAAAGAACATAGATATCTCAGGAAATACATCCCCATAGACGTTGCGGGAAGCACAACATTGCTCACTGCACAAAATTAGTTATCTCATGAGTACGAGTGGAATACGGAATAATGTAGTGAGTCTCCATCCATTAGCCTTTGTTAAGGCCTCACAGCTGGGTGAGTCGCGCACCAGAACGCCACCATGCGACAAGGACGGGACGAGCAGCGCCAGCTGTGAGGTTTTTGCCGTCCCGGAATAATTATTTATTAATGTATTACAGCCCCTGTTACATTATTCATCCCTGCGTTGTTGTGCTGCGAATGTATGTGTGTGTTGGCGCACATGCGTGATTACAAACCGGTGCGCGCGAACCTGATAGGCTCGCATTGTTAGCTATTCAACGCAACACGCACACTGTGTAATACGATCATTAGCATTTTCCTACCTCTCAGGTAGCAAACTTTCGGGACGGCAAAGGCCTCACAGCTGGCGCTGCTCGTCCCCTCCTCGTCGCATGGTGGCGCTCACATTCTGGCGTGCGACTCACCCAGCTGTGAGGCCTTAACAAAGGCTACCGTCCCATATACCACGAGGCAAAAGGCTGTATCCCAAGAGTGTGAGTGGGATTTATTTTCAAGCAAACTTGATGCACAAACGCACAAAGCAGGAAAGCGCATGCAAAGAATCACGCATACTGAATGCACTTGGAATACTTGGATGCATTACACAGGGTGTGACAAATGTCGAAGCTTGGGTTATACACAGTAAAATGTCACTGTTGTTACCCTGGACCCACCAATCAAAAACACTGATTCTAGTTTGTTTGAAGATATAAGACTATGTTACAATTCCTTGCAAAGAGTGCAAGCCAACAGTTCAATTGCTAATAGAGAATTTTAGATCGCGTCGACTATGCGGACTGCAATGTCAAGTCATCCACTGCCACAATCGAGAATGTGGCAACTGTGGTTTTGGCATTCTCGATTGAGGCAGTGGAAGAGAGAGACAACTTGACCCATGCGCAAAGTCTCAAGATCGACATCATCAAAATGCAGTTCACACAGTCGATGTGACAATCTTAAACTGCCTAATATATTAGGAGACTGGCAAGCTATCACACATGCACTGATTATGCTCAACCATTCATCTCCATTGACAGCATGTGTACTGTAAAATGGAGATCAATAACACATACATAGAAGACAAAGAAGATGGCCATGACATGATAAAGGTCAACTGTTTGGCCAGATAGAGTCATGCTGCAGCAAGATCATAGGCGACGGCCATGGAAGCTGCTTCCATTCAGGTCCAAACTTCAATACTAGGATGCTTTCGAGCGCGGCACCAGAGATCCATGGTGCTCGCCCGAAAGCGCGTTGGTGCACCAGATGGTGGCACCAACTGCTCCCAACCTCCGAGTCGTCGGGACAACTGGGAGACATGCGCAGTTGCACGTACTCATGCATGACTCGGCGAAAATGGGTTGATATTTTGAATGTTCAAGCTTCCACATCGAATGCAAATGTTGTAAATATTTTCATGACTTATTTTTATCAGATACCTGTGATTCATTTTGTGGAAAACCAAGCTTTTATTAGCGGGGATGTAATTTTTAATGACCGTGGTGCACCAGGGATCCCGATAACTTTTGTGTACGCATGTGTGTGACGCAACGTTCCCAACGCCTAGGTGCACCAGGGACGAGCGCTCGAAAGCAGCCCAGATTGTCAAAGTTTTAATTTCCATCATCTCATACCTGCATGTTTGGCAAATTTTACAGTTGGGGCACTGCCAGCCAGCGCGGACTCCAGGCGTGATAATAACAGTGGGATCCAGGCAGGTGCTGTGGTAATGCTGGCCACAGCTGGTACAGAATAGATGGTCCTGAAGATTGCCAGGGGCTTCACAGATAACGCACTCAAGCTCCTCCTCATCAACTGCATCAAGAGACACACAACATTAAAATATTGCACTACGGCTGGCACCCTGAATTTTCACTTTTAACTGAATGTGCAGTTCAGAAAGGTCCATTGTTTACATTGTGCACGCCAATGCCACGGTACTTTAATATACAAGGGACAATTGTTCGGTCCGTTAGGTCGCGGTATAGAGCGGTTTGCGAACGAGAGGGATACAGGTTTGCTTATTACTGATTCGGAATAGCCGTTTTCGCGCAGGATTGACTTGATATGGTTTATTTCGTCATGGCTTACAACAGGAAACATGTAGAACAGACTCAAACAGTCATAGATTACAAAAGTTCCAGGACGTTTGAGAAAAAAAGGTGGAATCTTTTGTGCACAGTTGAATGTGATTTTCCTGTGTTTGCCTCTTGTGACATCATGAATAGGCATATTCGCATTAGCATAAAAACTAAAAACCTTTGTTTTAACCCCCAAAACGAGCTCCAAATAGGATTGTTATGAATGTAACTGAGTATATGGGTTTTATAGCATAGATTTAATTGATAAAAAATCCCAAATAAGGGGCCCTTTAACTAAAGTGGCCTCTCGGGCTTTGGCATTGGGCGGCCAACATAACATAAAATGAATGTTTTGAGGGGACATTCCAGGCTCTACCTTTTTCTTCACAGAGTTCCAGATGATCAGGGCACAGCAGGGCGAGTGACTTGATTCCCTGTAGAAAACCAAAAAATAAGCATGATTACTTGATTACTTTATCGTGGAGGGCCGTGTTTTCGACAGTACGCATTTTCAACGTTTTACCTTTGACGTAAAAGTTGCATGCCTGAAATATGTATTTTGATGATAATTTTGATAATAAAGAGAGAATACACCATCCATCCCAACTACATGTATAGCTGGGGCAAAACAATAAGAATAATAAGGTCAAATGTACATGTAAGCATTCTTAAACAGAGCCCACTTGAAAAAAAATTGAGCATTTGCCCTTATTTTTTTCGATAGTCCACATATCCCTCTAGCTGGCTTATAGCACAGTTTATTTCAGATTGCCCTTTCTACATGTAAGTGGATAAATCGCAAGCAAAAGTGCAGTTTTCGAAAATTAAATTTTTACAATTTCTGAATCGTTATTAAAGGACGCATGAAATAGGATTTTTATTACATAAAATAGTAGTAGATGTGTTTTACACGTTTTAGTGTAATTGCAAGTTTTCTTTTTTATGCTAATGAGCATTTCCATATTCACGAGCAAAGATGTAAATATGGACAACAGAAGAATTCTCTATAAACTTGTGTACAAAAGTTGGTGTCATTTTCATTGACTTCTTGATATCATGAACTGTATCAGTTTACCGAGTTTGTTTAGAATGACATTTGCAACAATCCTAACAAGTTTGTTTTAGTCAAAAATGGATCAGTGGGCTACTGTTACTGTTTGAAATGTTATGTTTTTCTTTGTTTTTGAACTGTGGGCTCCCTCCATGACTAGCAATAAACAAAGGCGCAGGTTCTATCAAGGGAGCGCGCAGCGTGAACAGTGATTCTCAACGGTAGATTACAGTAACACGCGCTATCGCGCGGATGCGTAGATGCACTGATCATACCGACACGTACTATGGAGAACAAGACAAAGATGGAGGCACCGTAATAAAGGTCTATTGTCAAACCCATGTTCAAAGGAACATGGCCAACGGCAATGACCGGCCGTGTCGAGCCTGCCACTGCATGCAACGTGCGGGGGACTGGGAAGATAGGCCTAGCAGGCCGTGGGCTCAGCCACGAAACCCTCTCCCCCTAGGGGGATTTTGCAGACCATTATTTTTGGGAACCTTGTCCATAGGGATGTTGAAATCAGGTTGTCTGCAATTTGCTTAGCGGTGGGTTGACTAATGGGGCGCTTTTCAAAATGGCCGCCATCATATATTACTTTAGGTCATATAGACGTTACATTTCCAGTGGCTTGATTTTAGTAGACTTTCCCTCTGTTATTTACCACATTCAGTACATGTAGGACCAGAAACCATTGAAAAACCTTTTGCTAGATTTTGTTAGGGGTAGTGTGTTATATTTACCCGTCTATCAGCCACAGACCCCACAAAAGGCACAGTATACGACTCATGGCAAACAGCAGTATTAGCTGTTGTGGCCGCCATGCAGAGGCGCTCGGCCTCAGCTATCAAGTTTTTTTGGATGTTGAAATGCACACTGATAAACTGCTTTAATATTCGACACATCAGTTTTAATTAAAATGCTGATATTGACGGAGCTTAAATGGAGACGTGCGGCCAATTTCATAAAACAGAAAAATTTGCTTAATCCAGAATTTGTTTTAGGGATGGGCCATTATCAGCGTCCAAGCCCCTATCCGGTGTACGTGCACGCAGATGACCCGATAGATGTCGCACGCACAGTGCACATTTTGCTGTCGGGAGCGTGCAGTTTCTGCGCTGCGTGCGTGTGTGAGTTCCATACGCTTACCAGGGCGCAGGCAGAAACGCGAGCCAGCTAGTTTTAAACACTGGTTATTATCATTCGTTTAAAACCGGCAAAGTGATGTGTTTTCAGCCAATGAGGATGCGTAAACTGTCTAGAATGCTTTACAAAAATGGGTTGATAGTCAAAATTGTATGTCAACTTGTGTTTTTAGCAAGAATTGCAGAACACCAGTCAATTGTAATACCTATCATATAAGATTGACTATTAACCCATTTTGATAAAGCAAACAAATTCTGGATTAAGCAAATTTTTCTGCTAAACAGCTTTATGAAATTGGCCCAAGTTGTTTACTGACCTGAAATGAGCCACTGCTTGCTGCACAGGGGTAATGGTAGACCCTCTTGCATCCAATCTCCATGCAAAAAATGGTGGCACCAAACCGCCGACAGTACGAACAGCGCTGCAGTCAAACATGACAACCATTACACAAATACATTACAGTGGAGCTACAGATACAAGTCCAGTACTGGGGTCGATTTGACGAAACGTATAACTCGAGATGCACGTTACTCGAGACACACGTTACGGTGGTTTACCCACCGCAACTGGTGTTACGAAGGATCGTAGAGCTTCGTGAATTTGTCCCCTGGATATACAGAAAATATGCGGGGTACCGTAGTCGAGTGGCATGGGCTGTCGGTTTCCACAACATTCCACATAAACCCTTGATGGTGCGGGTTCAATACCCTGTCGTGGTACATGTACATGTACCTGTGCCCTTGAGCAAGAGCATTGTAACCACAATTGTTCCATCCTTAGAAGGGATGTAAAGCTGTTGATTCAGTGTGTTGTGTAATGCACAGGACTCCTTTGTGAAGTGTAAAAAAAAAAAAACCTGTGTCCTTGGCTGCTGTTCTTGAATTTTTACTGTCACTTGAAGCACACGACATTTGTCAACCAATGGCAGTAAAAAAGTTCTCCGCAAAAAACATCAGGGGTTCAGACAGATTTGGACAAAATGGCATTGTCCATGAAATGTTTTACTGCTATTGCTATCTTCCATTAACGTTTACATACATGTACATAGCCCACTTAGGCTAGAAACGTAATATTTTAAGTGTAATGAAAAGTATTTATGATCTCCATATCCCAGCATGACAATCTCAAGAGCTAAGTTTTCTCTTTGACAGTTTTCTCTTTTAAAATGACATTTGTATAACGAGCAACATAGGAAAATTAAAAAATTCTCCACTTTTCGATTTTGATTAAAGTGGAGACATGTACCGGTACATGTACTCCTCCTGGATGGGATGCCAGTCCATCGCAGGTCTACCCCCAGCAACTAATTGGGTTTCCCCAACCGTACATGTATGTGCTGGTTACACAACTATACACCTGCGTGGAGAGAGACAACGTGGAGTGAAGTGTCTTGTCCAAGGACACAACGCGGTGCAATGGCCAGGTTTCGAACCATAGACCTCTCGACCGAAAGTCCGACATGCTATCCACTAGACCACCACGTCGCCATCGTGCCAATATAGCAGTAGCATATTTTTGTCTTACATTGGAGCCTCCATGCAATCTACAAGCACAGGATCAGTATTTCCAAAGAAAAAGACTTATGACCAATTTTTTGTATGCGACAAGTTAAACGAATTAGTCTACGTCTGAACATGGGAGAGGCTGGTACCCACTGACATGTGCTACATAATACATGTACATGTACACTGAGCTGCTGGTATATACCTGCGATTAGAGTTGCCTGCAAACCACGGTTTTCCATTAAAAGCTAGATAAGAAGCGACTGTTATTGAATGGCACATCACTGTAACCGGTTTGGGTTATGCGCGTCCCAGCTCCGTTTCGGTTCTAGCTTTTAATGGAGTTCTGTGCTGCAAACATAACCAAATTTCTCTAATTGCAAACATCTGTTTACGCCCAGTGCTCAGAAACGTCATAATTAGACATGGTAATGAACAAAAGTGGTGTTCATGAGCTTTTAAATGCAACATACATGTATCATGCTCAAAAGGTTTCACAAATTAACTATAGGGCCAAATTATTAGTTAACATAAAGTACAAGCGCAGGTCAAGGGCAAATTTGAATGTTTAAAAACATTCAAATTTGCCGGTAATAAACAGATAAACCTGTCCAGAAAGACCACCTGTCTATAATGACCACTTTTAGTGGTCTTTATACACCTTTGAGTGTCATGTAATCGTTCAACAGTTGAAGTGCGTGGGGCAGAACCGTACTAGGGACAAATGCTATTATATCCCCAATTTTGATACGGGGCAATGTGTTTAAAGGCCCTGTAGATGATCTGTTTTTAAGCGATTCTGCGAATAAAACCATTATAAATCAAAAGAAAGACATCAACAAACTCATCCGAAGAAATTTCAGCTTTGTCAAATGTACCATGTTTTAAAAAAACATGAAAATCCATATGCGTTTTCCTGGTCTTGGCGGAGTGTTTCAAATATTCGTTCTCAGTTGATCAGGTACTATGTTGGCTTGCGTCATGCACTCTGTGGCGCACATCATATACTGCGTGTGCACGCGATCCATAAAAATGCATCGCGTTGGAACACGCACACGCAGTACGAAGCGCCCATGCATTTTGGACCGCGTAGATGCGAACCAAAAATAAGTAAATCGTTTGCAAACGATCTAAATAATTTTATCTTTACGGATTATTTTCTGGTAAAATTATATCATTTTGAGCGGAAACCTTTCATTGGGTAGTTGCTTTAATTCAATCTTTACTTTCAGAACTTTCCCCCCGTAAACTCGTCTTTTACTTTTTGGGGTTATTGCAAATGATACACTGGGCCTTTAACACCCTGCTTTCCACTACCAATAAATTAATTTACTAAACATTGGTGGTTTTTTGACGATATCCTTGGAAATATTTGGATTGGGAGCGCCAAATTTCAGAAAGGTAATGAGAAAAATGTTACAAATGATATGGTATCAAAATCTCAAAACCCATGGGAAAAAATGGGTGGTTCAAAATTGTGATCTGGACACGCTCCTTTTAAAATTAAAAACAATCCATACAAGAGTGGAAATTTTCATGTGAATATTTTAATGTCAACTTCATTACGAAGGAAATGTTCACATTTTGATTAAACTTTGCATTAATTTATTTTGTTGCTCGGTATACAGTATATTAATCAAACTTTGAAACACTTCAATATGTGGTGTAGTGCTACCGACTTACTAACCTGAGTTGCCCCAGCATAGACTGCTTTGTCTACATTGAGGAGCTGAAAGTTCTCATTCTGGCAGACACCATCGGACCATGCAGCACAGCAGTGGTGTGCAGTGGTGTGACCTGTACACAATACAAATTACCAACACTTAATTACAGCCCTTCGTAACTAACCCAGGGCTCAAATTTCACTGGTTGGGATCCACATCATTTCAAAATGCCCCCTTTACCGTGGAAAGAAAGACTCATCAATAGTTTATAATGTTGTGGTGCATGTGCGTGGACATGCTTATTACGTGCGAGTAATGCAAAGAAAAATCTACATCTGGGGATCAAATACTATACAATGTTGGCAGTTTTAAAGTGGGTCATAAATGCAAATAATGCAAAAGTGCATTCATTTTTTTTAAAAATGTGCATACACACGCATTGGTGCAGATCTCCTCCGTAAATGCATACATTGTAATGTACATGTACGGTATCGTACACAATGCAGGGCTTCCCCATAACTTTTTTTAACACTGGCCACCCGGGCCACTGTGGTCACATCTTGACTGGTCCGCCGGCATCTTGAGTGGCCCTCCATTTTTTACATGTCATTTTTACAGGTTACTCTCCGCAAGAGGCTTGCAAGAGGCCGCGTGACTTGCTTGCCGTGCCAGTAATGTTGCACGAGATTGAATACATGTACATGTATGTCAGTGAGAAATTTCTTATGTATCGCATGATCACCATTTTGCAATCCAAATTTTAAAATGGATCACGCATTGCGATGCAATGCCTATGAACATTTATCTTTTCCTCCATTGTTTGCAACATTGTTGAGTTACCTATTTGAATAATAAACTTTAAAAAACTCTAACTTGTGTCGTTTGTCGTCTGTTCTTCCATCCTGATTAGCTCGAAAAAGTTGTTTACGGACGCGGTGTACATGTATCGCGCACCGTAGGCGCAAGACTACGGGGACTTCCGTAGTACGCAATAGAGCCATTTTAGTTAGCAGCCTGGGGCCAATTTCATAAAGCATGTTAGCAAAAATTTCTGCTAACATGCTTTATGAAATTGGCCCCTGGACGCTCCTCGTGTCTGGTTAACATGTTCCTCACGGAGGCTGCTGTAACTAGTATTCGCCACAACACAAATTACGTCTTGAGAGGCTTGTCAGACATGAGGTGCGTCCAGTCTGCGTGCACGCACGTGCTACACAGACTGAAATTCACCTCAGCATACATGTAGTGCCCGCTGCATAAGTAGGCTTACAACATGCTACTTGCCCAGTGCCCCGCGCCACGTGTAAATCAAATGTTTGTTGTCCTGTGCGCGGCGTGGCACAGACCATACCAGCAGCATGCATGGCATCGGCCTTGTGTTAGATTTCATTTTACGTCGATTCAGCGTTTGCCGAGCACACGGGCCACGCACGCACTGTGACGATTGCACTGAAAATTGTTTTCACTCGATCTTCGACTAGCAACAAGTCGAATTCATTTACATTTTACAAACTCCGTCGCATTGCAGAAAAATCTGGGCTTGAAAAAGGGAAGCGAAGGGGACTAGCTAGGCCGGGCATGCACGGTGTGTGTGCAGCTGGCGAGCTCATCGCAAGATCGTGACGGTTCGTACACGTACATGTTCCCATGCATCATGGCGAATATCTATACTAAACAATTTTAGGAAATGGGTGCATGCAGAAATGGACCAGAAATCTTGCTGTCATAAACTTGCTGCCCGCTGCAGTCGTATGTGTAGGACACAAATGCGCACCCCTGGCCCTGTATTTATAATGGTACCGTCTTCAAATTACGCCTCAGCTCGGCGCACCCATTCAGGGAAATTTATAAAACCCGGAGGTGGTCGGAGGTACCCAAAGGTACCCGGAGGTAGATTGTTTTTGCTAACGTGTAGTTGGTGCGTTGACGGTGGCCCGAAGCTACGCAGTATTAAAATAACAAGCCGGAGGTAGGTTGTAGCATGTACTACACGGTCACAACAAATTCTACCTCCGGATTACCTCCGACCTCCGGGTTTCAACGACACCCATCATTCAGCGCCTACTGTCCCGGCCGTACGTGCAATGACCGTATCGCATGTGCACTATGAAACACGTGCTTTATTCCACTTCGATCGTCGTGCAACATGCATGTTTACAAACAAACTTTGTACATCCATGGAGGAAGGAAAACAACCTGGTCGATCGTCAGTCAATCATGCGTGAATATTTAATATTTAGGCTACATGTACTAAGAATCTTGACTGGCCAACCCGGACTTTTTGAACAGTGTTTGGACTGGCCCGCGAGAGTTTTGACTGGCATTTGGCCACCGGACCACCGTTATGTTCGAGCCCTGCAATGGCTACAACACTCTCCCCCTCCACTCCCCCATCTTTATGCAAGACCCCTGCATGAAATTCATGAATCCCGATAAGGACCTTTCATGGGATGAAAGAAAAATCACATCAGGATTTGGACACAAGACCTCTGACTCACTGGGCAGATGTTCTATCAGCTGAGCTACATCCCCTACATGGCTGATGTACTCCATCAGGTTTTCCTTACAAACCCAATTTTTCTCTCGGTGTTGCATGGATGCGCAACTGAGCAAATTAACGAATATTTAGTATGAGGACCATTATCCTGAGAGCTTAGGGTATTTCTACTCTGCCCCGTTACAATCCCCTTAGGAAATACAAGCAAATCTTTGAAATTAAGCGGTCGTTATGCTTTAATAGCAAATGCACACAGGAGTCATTTTGATGTAATTTAATTAATTTGGTCACGTTATGCCAAAAAAAAATAGTAGCACTAGCATTGCCAAAAAGTTAAGCCGTATTTCAGCTACTCTCAGTGATGCTATCTACTGTAGTACCAGATTAGAAGTCGATTAGAAACAAGTCAGGAAGCAGAATCGATTAGGGTTTGTTTTTCCCTTACCCGACCTAAAGAAAAAACAAACCCTAATTAACATTCAGTCTTCCCGACGCAAGCTAAATAAAATGTGTGAAAATGTGTGGGGGCCCAGTGCTGTAACGACTTGATAACCCGTGAAGCCATGGCGTGGGGTCCGAGAAAATTGTTGAAGGTTTCTGGTGCATTTTAGAGCTACCGGTATACTTGGGTCTTGAAGGGCTTGTTATAAATTCTTTAGGATTTCTTTGGTGCAGATTAAATATTTGTTTTTAAAAAAAGATTTTATATTGGATTTTTAAGTGTTTGTTCTTCAGACTATCTCTTCGTACCGAAATTTCTGGCAATGTTTTTATTTACTCTACAGTTTTTCAAATTAATAAGAGGGATGCAATGGAACAAAATGTAATGTAACAAAATACCATAGCAGCCAATCGCAGAGTGTAATGAGCACGGCCCATGCCCGTGCCACTGATGTGTTATGAAATTTGGTCGGCCAATGTACTGGCATGCCTCCTGATTGGCCCCGATCAGCAACAACCAAATAGGGGCTCGGACGCATGAGTAGAGGAGTGTTAAAGAGGCCCTGTTGCAAGAGGATGGAGGACCATGTGATTCTTCTCTAATCCCGTATTTAGTCATTAGAAACAAGTACACAGTTCTCACCAGAATGCTCAAAGATGGAGTGCATATCTGGTTCCTCCGGGTGTCCCACCATGCCAAGTTCATCCACACCTGGACTGCCGGACTCCAAGTTATCGGGAGGAATCCTACGTGGTGACTTGCTCTTCTCCCTAAAAATGACAGAGAAAATATGCAATGGGGCAGTTTACTCGGTAATCCATACCACGCTCTTTAAAATCCAGCAGCCGGGTTTAATTGAGTTTGACCAACTAGGTAATAAGAAAAAAAACAATGTTATTAAACAAGGGATGTTGTTTGAAATCTATTACACCAGCAGAAGGTTGCTTAATTCTCCCAACTATCACTAGTATCTAGCAAAGTTATATGTAGTTGTAAAAGTAGCACATGGACGCTTATTTTTAAATTGTATCCCTTCTAACCATTTGAAAAATTACTTTTGCGTCTATATATACGATTCATGTTGGTAGCCATGTTTTGCAGTTCAGCACTCAAGCATTCATGTATTAGCCGTAACGCTCCTCAATCCTCAAATCAATATGATGTTACATACACGACTCTGCCAGCAAATTGTCAACTACCTTATTACAACAAATATTGCCAAATCCGTTCATACTCTTAGAAATGAAAGCATTTTCCTCAAGCGAGCACCTGTTTTAGATTTTTGAGAGAACGTAGTCTGCTTCTATTTGGTCGTGATTGCCATGCCCCTACTATTAGGAAGCATGTAAACTGAACTACGTTACCAGACTATTTTCTAAGAGACCGTCGTCTGCTCGTACGTGTAAGTGGTCGTGATTACTATGCACCCACTATTACGAAACATGCAAACTGTACGTTGCCAGACTAATTAATAACTCTTAATTTTAGCCTTCAAAAACACTTTTCCACCAAGAAGGAACAATTGGACTTTTTATATGTCGTTTGTTGAATTTTGTGTCCTTGATTCTTTCCAAATAATTTCTGTTGCAATTTGTTCCAGGTCAAACTGTAAATTGACTGGACTACATGTGGGTCATTCCATAAATATGGGGGCCAAAGTGTGACATTTTGATGCATTGGTAAAATGGCCTTTTCAAGTTACCAAAATATTTTGATGAAATTTCCAAGCAATTCCTGAATAGTGTAGGATATTTGAAACAATTTCCAAACATTTAGACATGTCTTGGTGTCATAGTTTTGATAATATTCGAGAAAATTGTTTAACGACGTAAGTGGGGACACCGAGGCATTTATTAATTTTTACGATTAAATTTCAAGTCTTTTTGACCAGGTTCTTTCTGGAAAAGGTAGCTTTTGGTTTTACCCACCTGTAGAACCTGTACCTTATAAATTCAAATTATATTATGAGTGAAATTTCAATAATTCTTTAATATAAATTTCAAAATGTCACACTTGCATTTAGAAGATTGCACCAGTTTATTGAATCGTTCTTGTCATGTTTTGGGTAATATTAACAGGCAAAGGTGTTGTTCGATTTATGAGGCCATATATTGTTCATATACTGAGGGTAACCGTTCTCTGAAGCCCGGTATTTATAAAAATCAACTCCGGAAGTGTCACGACGTAAAGGGGGACACTGGGTCCCGTATTTATGGAATGACCCATGTACAAGTCAAGTATCTCACTTCTGAACTTTTGACGGTCCCCTTGCCCTCCGCCAGGTCAGATGTTTGGGGTTTCTTTCGTTGGGGTTGTACGGTGCATCATTTTCAGCCGTCTTGCGTTGCCGTGGCAACATCTTTCTGAATGGGTTGAATCCCAGAGTAGTCTCAAACCGGAGGAGGTCTCCCTGGCCAAGCAGGCTTTTCTCACCACAGCAGCACAGAGAGCACAACATGCCTTGTCTGGTCAATAGAAAAAAACATTATTTTAGTATTTTAAAGCCCCAGTACATCATTTGCAGCGACCCAAGATTTTACTTCACGAGTCGAAAAGAAAAACCAGACTAAAGTGTTGATAGCAATGGTAACAAACACCACAATTTTTTGGTTTTAATCAGTTATGAAAACTATTTTAACCACGATACCGTACATGTATATCACGATTTATCTTCAAGCAAACTTGAATCCGTGGTTCTGATTGGTGGATCCATGGCAACAACAGTGTGACATTATCCTATGTCCCGTCTTCCGATTTTATGTCGCACTCTGCGTGATGCGCCCTGGTATTCCAAATGCATGCGTCCCCTACATACACGGAGCTGTACACTTCAATCTAGCTATCTGATGCGGCTTGTTATGCGCGCGATTCTCTGCACTGCGTCCCGCGCGTGTATTGCAGACTGCGCGACTGCAGAGTGTACACGTTATTAGTGCGTCAAGTTTGCCTTCGGCCTCGTGGGATATGAGTACAAACGCACTACATGATGCCGTATTCCACTCGCGCTCGTGGGATAACTAATAATATACCGTATCGTTTGGCAAGTATCGTGATACGTACATCAGGACACAGGTGTATCATTTCAGCACTAATATACTAACCCAGCCTGGGCATGAGGTTCATTTTCCGGTTGATTTGAACAAAGATCAGAGTCGGTTAACATCCTGTCGTAGTTTGAATCCATATCTGGGTCAAGTCTGGGCTCAGACGATCCATCTCCTGAACTACACTGCCCCGTTTGACTGTCAAACTCGCCAGGGGCACCCTCTGTGGCCTTCAAGTGCAAAACAGGGATGGTTTCAGGAGCTGGAGATGAGGCTACACTGCTACTGTCATCGTCATCATCACAAAGGTGTCTAGTATACATGTAGGTATAAACAACGGGCTAACGTTAGGATTACATGTACCTGACATCTTAGACCACAAAATGCATACAAATAAGAGAGTTAATGTACATGTAAAACTTTCAAAAAATGATCAAGGTACAATTCACAATACAAGCACCACCAGGAGTTTTAGACGTTCATTTTTAAGGAGCGCGATCGCGCAGGCGCTCTTACCGCGCTCCTCGTAATTTTCGGGGAGCGTTAAAAATAGTGCTCCTCAAAAAATAACTGGAACATCATTGACCATGTGTCTGAAACCCAACGCTGTACGGTGCGACTAAAATGGTCGCATTGGCGCCTAAAAATGCTCACATGGGACCAGTGATTAAATTCTTATCGCCATTGGCGACCACAAAATTCGCACCTTAGTCGCCCAAGGTGGGCATCAGTGATGTTTACGGGCGGTACAATCTAGTGTTCTGCTCTAATATACTTGCGGCATGCAAACGACGATTGCGCATTGCTTTTTTCCATTTCGCCAGAGAGTTAGGCCACAGCTTGGGTCTACATTGTGTCCAACAATTTAAAGAATGTGTCCTGAATTTACAAAATACAACATTTTACAAGATGTCAGATGTAACGGGGACAGAAAAAGTGGACCCCAAATTTATAGAATGACCCATATACATGTACGCCTCGTACCACTTTTTAAAATCAAATGCAAAAATGTTGACGGCACTCACTAAATGTCCTTACCGACAGAAACCCTTGGTGGCGTTATGACTATGTATTGAGAAATGCCCAAATTAATGTGACCCAGGGAATGTATCTTGGTGATTATCAGTCCAATTAGTCATTTGCATGTAACATCTGCATAATATCTGGAGCCCCGAATTCTTCACGTTCAAATTGAGGTGCAGTTTAGAAAGCCACATACTACCGGCACACTGCTGTTGCTACGTGGTATGTGCCATTGCCTAGCAACCAACAGTCTGGTTGTTTTATGCCATTCTCTTCTACAGTGAACACGGTGTGGGATGTAAATTCATCCGGGATGTACACTGTTTCAGTGTAGCACTGAATCAAACTGATCCTTTCCACGGTGTAGTGTGTACGTACATGTACGCACGGTAGCATGCATATGGGTCTGTCCACGGTAATGGGGTACAATTCTGTAACATTCAAGATCCTAGGTCCCAGTTCACTTCAAATGTCTTAATTCTATCTTTAAATTATCAAGCTAAACTGAGGAAATAACTTTTTCACCAAGGAGTAAGAAAAATAGTCCTACAACATACATTTGTAAAAACCTCGTGCACAAATTTTCCTATTACGCATGTAACAAAGACGGAAAAAGATGTCACAAAATTGTCTGTCCATGTTACTTGCGTAATAGGAAAATTTGTGCACTTGCTTTTTAAAAATGTATGTTGTGTCAGCAATTTGTTACTTTTTTGGGCAAAAGTTATCTCCTGAGAACAAAACAAGGACATTTCTTTAATTCTGAGATAAACTAAAGACATCTGAAAGGAATTATTGACTTATTTTTCAAATGTACCCCATTACTGTGGACAGACCCATATGTATGTACATGTACTTACAAGTATATACCGGTATACATGTGTACACATTTGCACATGGCGCAACACAATCTTTTCAGTGCAAAATTACAACTCTCAGTTTCATGGCGTCTCCTACATGTAGTGAAACACCTTAAGGGAAAACTCATGCACACACGGCCTATAAATGCATTGCAGACATAGGCGAACATGTTTAAGTTTGTGTACAGCGCTATTTAATGCCGCTCGTGTTGAGTATCCCGAATAGTGAGCACACGCAGACTGAAAAACATTTACCGCAACGTGCTGGAAATTCCTGTTGTATCAACCGGATGAATTTACATGCTGGCGGTTCGAGTACCGGTACGTATGTGACAGGTATCGATTCTGTACATCACACCTGCTGCGTGTACCACATAGCAACAAACATTTAGTCTGGTCAAGTGCACTCTGAGTGTGCATGTGAAAGTATGTCAGTACACCAGACGCTATTCATGTGAAACATGCAAAATGCTAAATAACCCTAATTTAAGGTGTACAACTGCATCCACACACCAGTACATGTACCGGTACATGTATGTAAAAGCTTTACTGTATCGGACATTTCAGAGGTGTGATAAATCACAAACCTACATGTACGGTACCCCGGTCAGCGTTCGAATTAGCACTGGTCCGTTGGCCAAATGACAGTTTAAATCGTCTCGGGCCAGTTGGAAAGCCTCCCCAAATGGTCCGGCTGTCCAGTTAAAATATAACTTGTACTGGGGGGAACCTCATGACTACCAAATTTTCCTAATTTATTTACTCAAATGTGGTTATTGCAAACATTAAAGGTCGACTGTGTGTAAAAAGAACCGGAAATTTTAACCGGGCCACTTAAAATGCCGACGGGCCAGTGAAGACTTAAGCCAACTGGCCCTGTTGGCCAGTTGGGAAAAAAGTTAAGGGCAAACGCTGCCGGTAAGAATCATAAAATGCATTCCCAAAATACTATCCACGGGAAGAAAACAAAAAAAATTGCAATCTCCAATTTGGATGTGGAAGCAAAAAGGCTGGTATAATTACTGCACTACCGTACTTTATGAAACCAGATAATTTAGTTTACAAAACATTTATAGTGTTTTTTACGATATCCTTGAAAATATACTGATTGAGAATAAGAAATTTCAGAATGGTAATGAGAAAAATACGACAAATGATACCGGTATGGTATCCAAATTCAAACAGCCATGGTAAAAATGCGGGTTCAACAATGTGATCTGGACATGCTTCTTAAATGCATTTGTGCACTCTACATGTACACAGTGAAACTTGTACACTATATAGTGGCCACCCTCAGACCATAAACAGGTGGCCCCTTTATCAAGGTGGCCCTAAACATGCTAAAAGCAGGTTTTACTGTACTGATCTCTTACAAATGACGTCACTTCCTATAACACATTGCAACATGCATCAGGTTCTTGAGTGTAAATTTTTGTGACACGCATCAGCTGCGCCGTATTTCAAACAAATATTGGGCAACATGCACTTGTTTAAACATTTTCCATGTTGTGCATCCGCATACCTGATGGCAAGTAATACAATAATAATAATAATAATAATAATAATTTATAATGCGCCAGTATCCATCAAAAAAGATGCTCATGGCACATTAGAATTGTAATACAATATCAGAATTTGCTTTTTTTAAAAGTCGATATGTTAAGCCTATAATGCGTGCACAGAGGTCATGTAAAATTTGGTTAAAAAAACATTCATCGCAAATTGGCCTGCTTGAATGAATTAACTGGCCTACATGTACTACAATGTAATAGATGAATTATAATAACTTTTTGTACCTCCTTCTTCGTGGGACAGGTGATGTTCCATCTTTCCTTGGTCTTCCACGGCCCCGCCTCATTGCTCCGTCCTCCAAATTATACTACATGCAAAAGAGACACACACTGTACATTATAACACAACCAATCACACATTTTAACCACACGACATCTGGTATGGTGCCTGATCACCATTGAAATGAAACAACCAAACTTGGGATGAGAGAAGAGTCATAAGGGACTTATCGGGATTCGAACCCGAGACCTCTGACTAACTAGGCAGATGCTCTACCAGCTGAGCTATAAGGCATAGTTGGTATACTCCCTCAGGTTTTCCCTATGGACCCAATTCTTTTCTTGGTGTTGCATGGTGGCGCAACTGGGCAAAGTAACGAACACAACATCTGATATGGTGCCTGATCACCATTGAAATTAAACAACTAAACCCAGGCGCAATGGTTCGTGGGAGTTGAGCGGTTAGCGATTCATATCTCCGCGTCCGGGTTGCTGTTCGTATAGTTTAAATGCACATCACAAATTATCCGGGTAAGCGGAATTGTGGGGTTAATTTAGTTTCTACCCAGGTATTACCCGGGTAAGGCAAGAGTAGTGTGAAACCTACATACAATGCAAGGCAACACATACCATATTTTCAAGGAAATACCTTTGTCTGGTCTCAAAATAAAGGAAATAAGTTTGTTGTTCTGAAGAGATAACCTTGGCCCAAAAGGGTTACAAATAGTGTGACAATATGCCTTTCTAAAAACCCTGTGTACAAATGTTCAATATACGCTCGTAACCGGGACAGACATTTGTGCTACATTTTAGGCCATCCCGGTTACGAGCGCGGGTCACTAAACTCCCCTTCCCTTTCCTTCCTCACACCCACCTCCCGCCCCCTTACACCCTGTGTTTGTCTTCCAGACCGAGGAGAGAACAAGCGCAACGTGAGGAAACGCAGGAGGCACACGCACGAGACTGTCATCTTTCCTTCGGGAGGACAAACACGAGATATGTTTAGTGACCCGTGACAGCGGGTCACTAAGTCAAAACATTAAAACACTGTACCGTACCTCTGGGTCACCTTTAAATCTTGGAAACTTCTTCTTGCGTCCTGCCAAAAATGATAAAATTCAGTAATTATACATGTACAGGTAGACAAATGTATTCTATACAGTCAAACCTGCCCTAGTGATCACCTGTACAGTTACAGACAAACCACCTGTCCAAACTTCTCCCAAGACAAGTCTTGTGCTATACACACTGTACATGAAAACCACCTGCTTAATGCGACTAGTGACCACTCATAAATGTATATGTACCATCATGTACGCAGGTGCCGCGCTGTAGCGAAAGGGAAGCAGCCGTGCCGCGGAATAGCACTAGGACCGGACTGGCTGTGGACCGTATTGAGAGCAGTTTTATGAAGAATGATAAAATAATTGTGCGTGGGAGAGCTTTACTGTCTGTGATGTTTGAACTTTTCTACAAACAAAACATAATTTTTCCCTGAAATTAGAAGTTCGCTACCACACAGGCCACAGGCACAGCTTCGAAATTTAGTCCGTGATTTCATCACAACTGGCCGTGCTAACACGGCCTTGCACAGCTCGCTACATGTAGCTAACACGTTGCCATGGACGTGCCTACATGTACATGTACAGCATGTGACGGGATTTCACTATCGGTCAGCAGCGCCCCGATTACTTCCGATCCTGGCGAGAACACTGTGTACCGGTATATACATGTATTCCCATAGTTCTAAGGGTGTCACTGTGGAATGCACCACATGTACATGACGTCATACTACATGTACTCTTAGTCTTACCTGACATACCTGCCGTCTGTAGAAAGATGGCTGGCTATAGCAAACTGGTTTTCTGGTCCATTTTGTATTACTTTCAGGCTGATCTATTAATGTAGCAGAGTACCGGTAAGGTTTCTTCTTGATGAGTAGATTTGTCTAACAGCTGGTTAGTCACAACAAAAATACAAGAAATGTTTTATTCAGTGTTATTTGGACATCAAAACACGGGCATTAAAGCTACAAGTAGAGACTTAGAA
This sequence comes from Henricia sp. BOLD:AAB3569, assembly GCA_037783545.1. Taxonomy (NCBI): domain Eukaryota; kingdom Metazoa; phylum Echinodermata; class Asteroidea; order Spinulosida; family Echinasteridae; genus Henricia; species Henricia sp. BOLD:AAB3569. Next base: position 2,321,695 of record JBBELK010000162.1, on the reverse strand, counting down.
AAAAAATCAGAAGTTTAATTTTGAGTTAAAACTACATGTACATGTACTTTCGTGCTACAGACAAGTTCGAGCAGATTTGAAAAATAGTTTGGATGTAGAAACTGATCAAGTAATTGCTGCGGAATCGTTCATGAAAGTAAATGTGCCACTGGTACAAAAAATGTGACATGTGATGTGATGCAAAGGGCCCTTGTTAGCGCTGCTGACATTATTTTGTGCTTGTTTAGTCTTAAATTCAAGCACATCATAATCCAGAAGTGCACAGACATGACAGGGGTACATGTAGATCTGTGACACATGAGAGCACACGAACCGGTTTATTATACCATAAATGTATGACTGGAATGAAGAACATGCACTCGAAGACGTTCACAAAAAGAAGCCATTATTCATTTTTGGGGGCCAAAAACAAAAGCCGTAGAATGAGCATTTTGCAGTGATACATGTACATGTACATTGTATTTGGCACAAACGGCAGACAAGAATGTCCCAAAACAGTTGACTATTTCTCAAGTCTGTCTCGTAACACAAACTATATGTACCTTAATTTGGACCTACAGCTAGTATCCCCCTTGAACATGTTGAAGAAAAATCTAGCATTTGCACTTTTTTTGATAGTTCACATATGGCCAGCTTAGGCCCGATAAAAAAAATTGTTAGCTTATCATCCTACCAAGCTCAGAAAAGTGATGAGGGAGGGCTAATTTTTTTAATTATAATTATTTTTAGTGTGTCGGCCAGAAATCACCGTTCTTTTTACGCGAAAGGCTAAAAAGAGGGTTCAATCACATATTTTAAGCATTAAAAACACAATTTTTAATAATACATTGTCAATGTCCCCGGACTGGAAAGCCGTGAAAACCTTTTGCACAGTAGAATCACCCGGTATATTTTTGGCAAACGAATTCCTCTCGTTTTTTGCATAACAACAAAAGGCTTTTGTCAGTAAGCCTCACAATGCACAGCGCCCGCGCAGCCAGCAGCGTAGACTAGTTCCATGTCCTCATATTTACTTCCCCTTCGTATAGCGGAGAGCAGCGTGGCGCACATGGACAGAAGACCAGTCCAAGCTTGCAGACAACTAGTTTCCTGTCCCGTACAAATTGGCAAATTGTGCGCGCATGGCTTAATACTACAGGCCGGCCAGGCAGGTTCGCATCGACGTGGCCCTGGACGTAGTTTAATCACGACGTTACGTTTTTGTTTGCTTTGCGGGTTTTCTGCATGGACGTACTCGCTCATCAGTTTTTACGAGACGATCAAATTCGGTAAAATTCGGCTTCGATCGGAAAATTGAGTAAAAATTAACGAATAAAAAGGTCTGCGATTTGAAGCACGATCAAATTCGGTACATTTCTGCTTCGATCGAAAAACTTCGGAGGAAAATTTACGAATAAAATATTTTTTAAAAATCTGAAATTTCGCCAAAAGTGATGCGCGCGGGGATGATAATCTAACAAATTCTTTTATCGGGCCTTATATCACTTTTTTTCTCTTCAAATTGCCCCTTTTAAGTGGATAAATTGCAAGTGCTGTTGTCAAAAATGAAAGTTTCGCGATTGTTGAAACACTCATTAGTTATTAATGATACAGGGTGTCCGCGGCTTTCAGCAAGTCAAATTTAAGACTTTTTAAGACCTTTTTAAATGCCTTTTTAAGACCAATTAAAACCCCAAAACAGGAACGAATTCCATACTCGGCCACCACAGGTCCAAAATCTAGCTAACAATTTAATACTTTTTAATACTTTTTTAATGCTTTTTAAGGCCTTAAATTTAGAAAATGAATTTAAGACTTTTTAAAGACCCGTGGTCTGTGCCTAAAGACGGCACGGTTTTCATGACGATTACTGTAAAATTTATGCCTGGATTAATCTCTTGTCACTTGTGGTCGCATGCTTGTTGTATAATATTGTAATGCGTCTGCATCACTGGGGTCACATGACAAGGCAAATTTTAAGGCCATATGTTCTGATACAATGGTCTCCCGGTTGGGAGAATTCGCCAGAAAATGGCGTCGCCCAGGGCATGCAGCTCAGAACATTGTCCGAATTTTGTCCAATGTTTCAAGACACCGTAGATGGCCAAATTGATGATTCCGTAAGCGTTACCATTATTTTATGAAACACTAGACTCTTACTTAGGATGACAATGGTGTATACAATGTGAAAGTGCTCTGGTCTGATGTGCTTCGGACAATATTTGTAGTGGAACTTTCTCGGATTTCAGCAGTTTAAAACTTAGCATCTACGTACGTCCTCGTAGAAGGGCTGTGAATTGCAACTGTCATGACTGTAATAAGTCAGATTTGAAAAGCGAGCTATTTACAGCCCTATTTATAGGGCTAGACTAGTTCTCTATCCTCATATTTAGGATTTTGTCGTATACGACTAAGGGGAAGTAAATATGAGGACAGGAAACCAGTCTATCTCGTGTTGACCTCTCCGCTCTCGCGCATACGCATATTTGATTTTTGGGCAAACAGGCTGTATTTTATCGCACGGAGGGTCTCAAGTTTGCCCACGATTTCACCGAAACTAGACGTCATCGGATCGATGCGTACTCTTCGGAATATTTGAACATTGGGGTGTGTGCACCTATTCATTTGTCTATTGAGCAAATATCAGAGCCAAGGGACAAATTTCATTTGCGTGAGTTTGCCACAGATTTGGGGTTAGGAACGGCTCCAGGGCCGAGGATTTTCCGAAGCCCTGTTCACGGGTCTAATTATGTCCATGCATGATGCAGTATTAAGGCCATCGGAATGAAAGTCATAGAATACCGTCGGGAAGATTTCAAAAACACATGCGGCTTTTTTTCATTATTCATTTTTCATTATTTTGTAAAACAGGTGCCCGAGGGGTACATAGACAATGATAGAGGTGCACTTCCGTCTTCAGATCGTTTTCACGTCTGCCATTATTGCATGACAGGGAGACACTGATGAGACGTAATTTTTCATTGGCCAAAATTCGATGTCGCGATGGCAACAGCCAATCAGATGACGGAATACATACGTGTACAGAACGTCAGAAGATTGCCGAAGTGAGATCGTGGCGCGGCCCCTAACGTGGCGGGCTTTACTTTCCGTTCTCTCTTGGCGCAATAAACAATCTGTTGCACTTGGCATTAAATGGAAATAAAGTTCTCAAGTACCTTCATAAAATCTAAAACTGAAATACGGAGAAGAATCATTCAGTTACTAGAAATTGACCGGAATGTGAAGGCATCGCCGTTCGCTTCAGGTTGTCATGACACCATACACGGAAGCCTGTAATAGGCATTTCACGTGAATAAAACCAGGCATACTGGCGTTGTGTACAGTGTCACAGTGTGTGCGTGCAAGTGGTCTTTGTGGGCCATCGTAGTAAGGCATCAAACCGTTTCAGCCAATCAGCGACGCGCTCCACGTTAGGGGACAGTCCGGGCGATTTCGGGAAAAAAGTGTTCATCGTTTTGTCCCGATTGTTTGTGTTATTTTGTACTTGTTGATGAGTCAAAATATTAAAGTATTACTTTTTCTTGGAGCCTATGAATTATACAAGGTGTGTAAGTTTCAACTAATTCTGCTAGGGGGTTTTGCTAAAAGGTGAGCGGATTTACAGTGAGTTGTCGAAGTGCGCCAAGTTAGGGGACATCACTATACGTACGCCGGTATGGGTATTTTCCTATACCTTCACCGTTGAGCAGTATGCATACGTATTGCTCTATTGAACGCGCCCCGGGTCTTCAGTCGGATTTGCAGTCTCGCGCGGCTACACTGAAACACGAACAGTGGAATTGTGTGTCAGCACTTGGATCTCGCGCTCAAGACTATCGTCTGCCGTCTGATTTCAAAAAATCTGGTTGATTGGTCGGAATTTCTCTGTTTGGCGCCATATAGGCCTATATCGATTTCTTTCATGAACAAGTATTGAAAGTACGTTGAAGTTCCAAATTTTTTGAAATAATGAAAAATTTCGGCGGCGGCCATTTGGTCATGCGGGCGGAGGACGGTATTCTATGACTTTCATTCCGATGGCCTAACCAATAACCATGTCCATGATAACAAGCACCAACAATCATGACAATTCTTCTCTTCAGAGGAGTGTTTAAAAACGCTCAAAATTCACCTTAAATTATACCTTGTTGAAGCGCGGTACTAATCATATACATCATTTAATTGTCAGCGGTTGGCTTAAAGCACATATAGGACAAACCTTACCGGGATGTTCGCAGAAACAAAGCGTTGTTAGTTTTTTTCCCTTGCATACGTTTATTCTAAAGCAGCCGCCATCTTGACCAATTCACCTAAATGACCTCAACAACATCAGGCACACTAAAAAAAGTAAAAGTAGTTCGTTCGCTGTTTTCTATTTTACTTGGTTGCCACTAAAACGGAATTGCTTAAAATAGACAAAACGAAACATGAATCGATATATTAAAATAGCTTGCTTTAAAATAGTGTTATTTTGGTGGTAGGTCAGGTTTTTTGTACAGTGGAGTGATTTTACGTAAATGCTTAAATGACCCTTATTATGCTAATTTTATTTCCGCACGAACGTTAGACTGGTTCCCGCTCCACATATTCCACATTCAACCTGAATGACATAAACTACACCAGGTCTGGTTACACGCACACACGTTTCAATTCAGACGTACGTCTGTGCCAGCTGGCTCAGTACGCGCGGGGCCCAGCCTACCAGTCAGCGCAGCTGTTAGAAATTGCGCGCGCATCAGCTAGAGCGCCCCTCAATTCAAGTTTAATTTCTCGATCACTTAAACAGCTAGAATCCCCCCTTGACGAAAATCCAGCATTTCGGCTTTTTTCGATAGTCCAAACATCCCTCTTGCCGACGTGGATTTTTATTATTTTTTAATTGTCGGTTTTAAGTGGATAAATTGCAAGCAAAAGTGCGCTTTTCGAAAATGAGATTTCTGAAACGCTCATTAGGTATTCATGATATGCGCGTGACCCCGTGACGCAATCCTGAGAAAGAGAAGTCAACACGATAGTTGGCTCCATACGTTTACACGCAAAAAACCTAAAAAACCGTCTCTTTTAGATGGCGTTTTTTGAAGAATTTTGTTGTTCCAAAAAGCCAGAGATATGCCCAGTAGCTGCGTGGTTGCATGTTTTACCAGACACTATGAAAAACAAAGAGCAGAAAGATTTTCTTTTCTATTACCAAGAGAGAGAAAAATGAGTCGCTCATTCTATAACTTGTACGGCCGATGGTCCAAACACGTGGAAACTACGCCGCAGTGCACCGTACACAGACCGCTGTGAATGCCCTTCGTTCCGTGACAAAACCACCGGTCACAATGCACCAGTATTTACTGTCACTGTGAGCCACAATTTCATCGTTTTTCACAAAACAGGTAATAGTAGATTGCTGTCATAGTATATAAAGTGTTTTTCACGTTTGTATTTTGAATTACAAGGACAAAATAGGCATGATAAACATTCACTTCGTGTATTTTCCATTCAATACTGCACAGACCGTTTTGTATGTTTCTCAGGATGATGTCAACACCCTCTTGATAAACAAGCCGAGTGACCTCGAGCGTTTCAGAATTTGGGTGAAGAGGGTCAAAACTGCTTTACGTTTTAAGCAAAAGCCTGTCGATTTTTTGTGAAAAACAAGTTGTGATGGTGTTGTAGACACATACACCTCCATGATAAACAGAAAAAAAGAAAAAAAATGTGGAAGGGGGGATTCTAGCTGTTTAAAGAGCTAGAATCCCCCTTGAAGGAAAATCCAGTTTATCATGGAGGTTTATGTTTCTACAACACGATTACAACGTGTTTTCCGCCAAAAACCGACAGTCTTTTGTTTAAAACGCAATTCAGTTCCGACCCTCTTCACTTGAAATTCTAAAACGCTCGAGCTAGGTCACTTGGTTTGTTTACAAACAGGGGCGTGACGTCATCCTGAGAAGAACTCAAAACGGCCTGTGTAGTATTGAATGGAAAACATACGAAGTGTATGTTCATCATGCCTGTTTCGTCCTTGTAATTCAAATTACAAACGTGAAAAATACTTTCTGTACTATGACAACAATTTATTGTTATCTTTTTGTGAAAAAAAATGAAATTGTGGCTCACAATGATGCTCTTTTGAAGTAAATTTCAGTGAATCGCAGCCGTTGGTTTTGACACGAACGGCCGTCTTGAAATTGAAAAAAAAAATATTAATTGGGTATGAATTTAGGAGTTGAATTCCACATCTTGTTATGAGCTGTAAACCACGAAACAGTGAGAGTTTGATTGAAAAAAAGACGACTGAGACAAAGTTATGATTTTTACTGAAGCACAACACATGAGTGCCAACAGCGGCAGTTGGCAAACGGTCGAGCGTTGTACGGTCGACTGTTGCACCAGCTCGACCGTTGTTAGCGACTTGGAAACAAAATATAAATATCTATTTTGAGTTAAAACAACATTTTCAAACAACAGACCAGCTGCAACAGATTTCAAAAATACCTTTGTTGCAAAAATTCATCAAGCGGTTGCTGTTTTATGCTTGTTAAATTGCGTCAAATTTACGTGCGGAATCGTCAATGAAAATGAATAGACAGCTAGTTCAAAAATTGTGATGTGATGCATAGCCCCTATACGCGCACACACAGTACGTACGGTAGTCTTTGTGAAAGACGGTCTAACGTTGCTTGGTTCGTGTGGACAGGGAACTAGTTTATGCGCCGTACGTGCGGTCGATATTGCACTGTGTGGACAGGGAACTAGTTTATGGGTGCTGTTTGTTAGACCGTCTTAAGCCCGGTTCATACTTCACGCGAAAGCAAACGCGAACGCGAATCCACGTCAATGTGACGTCAAACAGTTCGCGGCGAACATTCGCGCAAGTTGAAACTAGTTCAACTTTTTGCGAATTCGCTGCGCGAAACAATCGTTGTGACGTCAAATTCGCATTCGCGTTCGCGTTCGCATGAAGTATGAACCGGGCTTTACAGACAGAACCCAGATAGCGCATAAACTAGTACCCTGTCCACACGGTGCAATGTCGACCGCGCAGTACACAAACCAAGCAACGTAAGACAGTCTTTCACAAAGACTATACGTACGGCAGCCTAGCCGTACACATAACCAACTCACGGCCTATACCCGGTACAAGTTCGCCTATAAGTACACCTTCGCGCGACTCATTTTTCTCATTCTTTGAAATAATAAAGAAAATGTTTCTGCTCTTTCTTTTTTTATAGTGTCTGGTAAAACATACAACCACGCAACTACTGGGCATATCTCTGGCTTTTTGGACCAAAACAAATCTTCAAAAAACACCATCTAACAGAGACGGTTTTCGAAGTTTTTTGCGTGTAAACGTATGGAGCTAACAATCGTGTTGACTTCTCTTTCTCAGGATTGCGTCACGGGGTCACGCGCATATCATTATTACCTAATGAGCGTTTCCGAAATCGCGAAAATCTCATTTTCGAAAAGCGCACTTTTGCTTGCAATTTATCCACTTAAAACCAACAATTAAAAAAAAAAAAATACACGTCGGCAAGAGGGATGTTTGGACTATCAAAAAAAGCCTAACTGCTGGATTTTCCTTCAAGGGGGATTCTAGCTCTTTAAATATATTCCACATAGTAATCAAATTATAGTTGTCAACAATAGTTGTCAAATTATCAGCCACACTGATTTCAAATATAGTCCGGCGATTTGTTAAAAACAGTAAAACTGATTTGCCTAATTAATGGTCATTTCAAAATGCCCAACCCATATCACAACCGGCAAACCAATGTCATGGTGATGACCAACAGTTGGTTATCAGTTTTACACACATGTAGAAAATTTAACCAACCCTGTTGTGCATAATCGATTGCCCAATAATTAGGTAGGCTAATATTTGAAGAAGAAACAAAATGGGCACATTTATTTACCCAACTACGATTTGAACAGCATGGGAAGATTTGCCCAACATTTGGATCAAACATTATACCAACTATTGGTAACGGAGACATTGCCCAATATTTTTTACCCAACAAATTTTGCACATGTGGAAAATTTAACCAACCCTGTTGTGTATAATCGATTGCCCAATAAGTAGGTAATATTTGAAAAAAACAATTGGGCACAATTTATTTACCCAACTACGATTTGAACACCATGGGAAAATTTGCCCAACAATAGACCTATGACATAATGACGTCACGCAATGTTTACCGCGGTGCATTATGGGTGAAATGTGGGGACGAAATCTCTGCATCGCTAGTTTGCACAATTATTGCAGGGCCATTTTCGCCGCTTTTTTAGGCCTTAAAAGTTAAGGCGTCCGTCGTGGGCTTAAAACCCACGCAGACACAACTAAGGTGACACGAACCATTTTAGAAATTTGCGATCTTTGTTTTTGACGTTTTTTTGCAGCGAAGCGGTTAGTAAAGTTCACAAAGTTACGTGCATAATAGTCCGATCAATTTACGGGAAAATTGTGCCTGACCTATAATTTATTGCAATAGAATGCATTACAACAGTGGCTGGTGTATACTAAAAATCTAATATTTTCTAATGAGTGGAAATGTGATTTTTATTTCACGCCAATTCGCGGTAAATTTTGTAAGTTTTTTAATAATTACATTGAGGGCGCTAATTCGTCTGTTACCTATCAGGAATCCGTGCACATTATGTAACAAGCTTCGGGAAACACGACTACTCGTAGCAGACGAAATATTTCCCGTCGTCTGCTAAAAATGAGGCATTATAAACAAAACAGACATTTTATTTTCACATTTCGGAATTTTGTGGTCAAACAACTGCCCTACTGTTATTCCTTCTTGTAAATTGGTTTGTAATAATTGTTAATTGTTGCTTGTGTGGATAAAATAGCACAGTGTTGTGTAGAAAAATTATATAATATGGAGATGGTGATAAGGTCCATGCCAAAAACAACAAAGGAAAATATATCTTAGATTTTTTTCAATTTAATTTGTTTGGTTAAAACACATGTAGGGCCTACTTCTTGTGTTGTAAATGTGCTTATTACAAACAAAATAAATCCCAAAATTCGGCCATCCTCATAGAAATAAGAGCGTGTTTCTTAAGTGAGCACCTGATTTGGACACTGCCGTCTGCTCGCAAGTGGTCGTGATTACCATGCACCTACCATCGCGTTACCAGACTAGTTTCTGAGACGTCGTCGTCTGCTCGCAAGTGGTCGTATTACTACGCATCCACTAATACGAAACATACAGACTGAGGAACGTTACCAGACTAAATTTTAATTAGCTGTTTCGGTAGGGCCGAAACAGCTATTGTTTTCGTTCTGATTTTTTTTCTTTTTGGCTTTCCGCACTCCTGCGGAAAGCCTTTGAAACTGTTCTGATTTTTTTTTTTTTTTTTTTTTTTTGGCTTTCCGCACTCCTGCGGAAAGCCTTTGAAACTGTTCTGATTTTTTTTTTTTTGGCTTTCCGCACTCCTGCGGAAAGCCTTTGAAACTGTTCTGATTTTTTTTTTTTGGCTTTCCGCACTTCTGCGGAAAGCCTTTGAAACTGTTCTGATTTTTTTTTTTTTTGGCTTTCCGCACTCCTGCGGAAAGCCTTTAAAACTGTTCTGTTTTTTTTTTTTTTTTTTTTTTTTTTTTTTTTTTTTTTAGCTTTTTTTATTCTTCTCCCAAAACCCCATAGACAAAGCGCATGGTCTTTCGGCCTGGCAAAACGGTCACTTGCAAAGCTCGGATCATCATCAAACTTGGTCACAACAATCACCTCATAGTGAAGTACTGCACAAATGTGTTTACATTTTGATGACGTCATCAGGTGTCAGATTACAAGCGTTTGAAATATATGGCCTTCAAATTGAAACTTCTGTAAAAATTTAACCGTTTGAGATACAAACTTTATTCTTTCGGCAATGGTCATGACTATCCAAGGTCTAAATTTCATACACAGACATTGACCTTGAATCTTGCTTCCTATTGGTCGAAAACGAGGCTGCCCTGTCATTTAAAACTGGTAGCAGATACAGAGATCGGGTGAAAAGTGTTAGTCTCAAGACCTCTTGGGCATTCCAAAAATACCAAAAGTTAAGTCGTGACACGAAAGAGCGCCCTCTAGCGGCAAGTTGAAAAATGGCCAAAACCTATTTTGAAGAGATGTCTGTGGCGAAGTTTTTGCAAATTGGCCCAAAATTGGTGCATATGTTCACTGAGGGTCAGTGAACATGCCCATACCTTCAAAAGTTTGATGACGTCACCAGGTGTCAAATTACACTCAGTTGAACTTGCGTTCTTCTAACGGTTATATATAGAGAACGAAGAGGCCGATGGAGGTCAAATTTTGTGTTTTAGGTTTGTTGTGACTTGGTCTAATGCATATTAGCAGCAAAATTTGGTGGCGTAACGATGACGTCATCAAATAAGCCCGTTTGTGCAGCATACATTTGCCAAGGTCGTTCACTTCCTCTAATGGGCGTATGACCTTGAAACCTAGCAGGGACGTAGACGTGGTCATTAACATATAACATACCAAGTTACATTAGTGTGACGTCCTTTGTTGATTTGTTATGAATTTTTGAATCTGGCAACCTATACTACAGCATACACACAGTGCAGTATATACGAGTGTACATAAGCATGTACAATATGCATACATCTGCACTACCCCATATCCCATAGACAAAGCACATAGTCTGTCTTGCTGCTAGAAGGATCGCTTGCAAAGCTTGGATCATCATCAAACTTGGTCACAATAAGGAACCCATACTAAAGTACTATACCAAAGAGGTTACATCTTGAAGACGTCACCAGGTGTCAGATTACATATGTCTGAAATTTAATGCCTTAAAAATTCAAAAATCTGTAAAAATTCAACCGTTTGAGATACAAACATTTTTGTTTCGGCAATGGTCATGACTATCCAATGTCTAAATTTCATGCAGAGACAATGACCTTGAATCTTGCTTCCTATTGGTCGAAAACGAGGCTGCGTTGTCATTTAAAACTGGTAGCTGATACCGAAATTGGGTCAACGTTGTTAGTCTCGGGACCCCTTGGGCATTACAAAAATACCAAAAGTTAAGTCGTCACACGAAACAGCGCCCTCTAGCGGCAAGTTGAAAAATGGCCAAAACGCATTTTGAAGAGATGTCTGTGGCGAAGTTTTTGCAAATTGGCCCAAAATTGGTGCATATGTTCACTGAGGGTCAGTGAATACGCCCATACTTTCAAAAGTTTGATGACGTCACCAGGTGTCAAATTACACTCGCTTGAACGTGCATCTTTTTAACAGCTATATCTAGAGAACGAAACGGCCGATGAAGGTCAAATATTTTGTTTCAGGTTTGTTGTGACTTGGTCTAACCCATATTTGCAGCAAAATTTGGTGGCGTAACGATGACGTCATCAAATAAGCCCGTTTGTACAGCATACATTAGCCAAGGTCGTTCACTTCTTCTAATGGTCGTATGACCTTGAAACCAAGCAGGGACGTAGACTTGGTCATTAACATATAACATACCAAGTTACATTAGTGTGACGTCATTTGTTGATTTGTTATGAATTTTTGAATCTGGCAGCCTATACTACAGCATACACACAGTGCAGTATATACGAGTGTACATAAGCATGTACAATATGCATACATCTGCACTACCCCATATCCCATAGACAAAGCACATAGTCTATCTCGCTGCTAGAAGGGCCGCTTGCAAAGCTTGGATCATCATCAAACTTGGTCACAATAAGGAACCCATAGTAAAGTACTATACCAAAGAGGTTACATCTTGAAGACGTCACCAGGTGTCAGATTACATATGTCTGAAATTTAATGCCTTAAAAATTCAAAAATCTGTAAAAATTCAACCGTTTGAGATACAAACATTTTTGTTTCGGCAATGGTCATGACTATCCAATGTCTAAATTTTATGCAGAGACAATGACCTTGAATCTTGCTTCCTATTGGTCGAAAACGAGGCTGCGTTGTCATTTAAAACTGGTAGCAGATACCGAGATTGGGTCAACGTTGTTAGTCTCGGGACCCCTTGGGCATTACAAAAATACCAAAAGTTAAGTCGTCACACGAAATAGCGCCCTCTAGCGGCGAGTTGAAAAATGGCCAAAACTTATTTTGAAGAGAGGTTTGTGGCGAAGTTTTTGCTAATTGGCCCAAAATTGGTGCATATGGTCACTGAGGGACAGTGAACATGCCCATACCTTCAAAAGTTTAATGACGTCACCAGGTGTCAAATTACACTCAGTTGAACATGCGTTCTTCTAAGGGTTATATCTAGAGATCGAAAAGGCCGATAGAGGTCAAATTTTTTGTTTTAGGCTTGTTGTGACTTGTTCAAATGCATATTTTTAGGAAAATCTTGTGACGTTACGATGACGTCAACAAATAAGCGCGTTTGTGCAGCATAAATTAGCCAAGGTCGTTCACTTCCTGTATTGGTCGTATGACCTTGAAACCTAGCAGGTACGTAGACCTGGTCATTAACATGTAACATTCCAAGTTACTTTAGTGTGACGTCATTTGTTGATTTGTTATGAATTTTTGAATCTGGCAACCTATACTACAGCATACACATAGTACAGTGTATACGAGTGTACATAAGCATGTACAATATGCATACATCTGCACTACCCCATTTCCCATAGACAAAGCACATAGTCTATCTCGCTGCTAGAAGGGCCGCTTGCAAAGCTTGGATCATCATCAAACTTGGTCACAATAAGGAACCCATAGTAAAGTACTATACCAAAGAGGTTACATCTTGATGACGTCACCAGGTGTCAGATTACATATGTCTGAAATTTAATGCCTTAAAAATTCAAATATCTGTAAAAATTCAACCGTTTGAGATACAAACATTTTTGTTTCGGCAATGGTCATGACTATCCAATGTCTAAATTTCATGCCTAGACAATGACCTTGAATCTTGCTTCCTATTGGTCGAAAACGAGGCTGCGTTGTCATTTAAAACTGGTAAGCGATACCGAGCTCGGGTCAATGTTGTTAGTTTCAAGAGTCCTTGGGCACCCCAAAAAATACAACAGGTTAAGTCGTCACACGAAACAGCGCCCTCTAGTGACGAGTTGAAAAATGGCCAAAACGTATTTTGAACAGATGTCTGTGGAGACGTTTTAGCAAATTGGCCCAGAATGGGTGCATGTGTACTTTGAGGGTCAGTGAACATGCCCATACCTTCGAAAGATTACACTCAGTTAAAAATCATCCACTCTTTAAACGGCTATATGGCCTTGAAACCAAGCAAGTGCTTGGACCTGGTCATTAACATGTAACATACCAAGTTACATTAGTGTGACATGCATGATTTGTTGATTTATTATGAATTTTTGAATCTTGTCACTGCATGTACATGTACGGTATGCATTCACATTGTACAAAGTGTACATGTATTATACATCATGCAGTCTTACATGCATACAAACATACAAAAAAAGAAAAGCGGAAAGCCATATGCTCTGTTATCAACAGACATACTTCTAGTTTTTTTAGCTTTTTTTATTCTTCTCCCAAAACCCCATAGACAAAGCGCATGGTCTTTCGGCCTGGCAAAACGGTCACTTGCAAAGCTCGGATCATCATCAAACTTGGTCACAACAATCACCTCATAGTGAAGTACTGCACAAATGTGTTTACATTTTGATGACGTCATCAGGTGTCAGATTACAAGCGTTTGAAATATATGGCCTTCAAATTGAAACTTCTGTAAAAATTCAACCGTTTGAGATACAAACTTTATTCTTTCGGCAATGGTCATGACTATCCAAGGTCTAAATTTCATACACAGACATTGACCTTGAATCTTGCTTCCTATTGGTCGAAAACGAGGCTGCCCTGTCATTTAAAACTGGTAGCAGATACAGAGATCGGGTCAAAAGTGTTAGTCTCAAGACCTCTTGGGCATTCCAAAAATACCAAAAGTTAAGTCGTGACACGAAAGAGCGCCCTCTAGCGGCAAGTTGAAAAATGGCCAAAACCTATTTTGAAGAGATGTCTGTGGCGAAGTTTTTGCAAATTGGCCCAAAATTGGTGCATATGTTCACTGAGGGTCAGTGAACATGCCCATACCTTCAAAAGATTGATGACGTCACCAGGTGTCAAATTAAACTCAGTTGAACATGCGTTCTTCTAACGGTTATATATAGAGAACGAAAAGGCCGATGGAGGTCAAATTTTGTGTTTTAGGTTTGTTGTGACTTGGTCTAATGCATATTAGCAGCAAAATTTGGTGGCGTAACGATGACGTCATCAAATAAGCCCGTTTGTGCAGCATACATTTGCCAAGGTCGTTCACTTCCTCTAATGGGCGTATGACCTTGAAACCTAGCAGGGACGTAGACGTGGTCATTAACATATAACATACCAAGTTACATTAGTGTGACGTCCTTTGTTGATTTGTTATGAATTTTTGAATCTGGCAACCTATACCACAGCATACACACAGTGCAGTATATACGGGTGTACATAAGCATGAACAATCGCCATACATCTGCACTACCCCATTTCCCATAGACAAAGCACATAGTCTATCTCGCTGCTAGAAGGGTCGCTTGCAAAGCTTGGATCATCATCAAACTTGGTCACAATAAGGAACCCATACTAAAGTACTATACCAAAGAGGTTACATCTTGATGACGTCACCAGGGGTCAGATTACATGTGTCTGAAATTTAATGCCTTAAAAATTAAAAAAATTGTAAAAATTCAACCGTTTGAGATACAAACATTTTTGTTTCGGCAATGGTCATGACTTTCCAATGTCTAAATTTCATGCAGAGACAATGACCTTGAATATTGCTTCCTATTGGTCGAAAACGAGGCTGCGTTGTCATTTAAAACTGGTAGCAGATACCGTAATTGGGTCAACGTTGTTAGTCTCGGGACCCCTTGGGCATTACAAAAATACCAAAAGTTAAGTCGTCACACGAAACAGCGCCCTCTAGCGGCAAGTTGAAAAATGGCCAAAACGCATTTTGAAGAGATGTCTGTGGCGAAGTTTTTGCAAATTGGTCCAAAATTGGTGCATATTTTCACTGAGGGTCAGTGAATACGCCCATACTTTCAAAAGTTTGATGACGTCACCAGGTGTCAAATTACACTCGCTTGAACGTGCATCCTTTTAACAGCTATATCTAGAGAACGAAACGGCCTATGAAGGTCAAATATTTTGTTTCAGGTTTGTTGTTACTTGGTCTAACGCATATTAGCAGCAAAATTTGGTGGCGTAACGATGACGTCATCAAATAAGCCCGTTTGTACAGCATACATTAGCCAAGGTCGTTCACTTCCTCTAATGGTCGTATGACCTTGAAATCAAGCAGGGACGTAGACTTGGTCATTAACATATAACATACCAAGTTACATTAGTGTGACGTCACTTGTTGATTTGTTATGAATTTTTGAATCTGGCAACCTATACTACAGCATACACACAGTGCAGTATATACATCCATACGAGTGTACATAAGCATGTACATATACATACATCTGCACTATCCCATAGACAAAGCACACAGTCTGTCTCGGTGCTAGAAGAGTCGCTTGCAAAGCTCGGATCATCATCAAACTTAGTCACAATAAGGAACCCATAGTAAAGTACTATACCAAAGAGGTTAGATCTTGATGACGTCACCAGGTGTTAGATTACATGTGTCTGAAATTTAATGCCTTGCAAATTGAAAAATCTGTAAAAATTGAACCGTTTGAGATACAATCTTTATTCTTTCGGCACTGGTCATGACTATCCAAGGTCTAAATTTCATGCAGAGACATTGACCTTGAATCTTGTTTCCTATTGGTCGAAAACGAGGCTGCCTTGTCATTTAAAACTGGTAAGCGATGCCGATATCGTGTCAACGGTGTTAGTGTCAGGACCCCTTGGGCATTCAAAAAATACAAAAAGTTAAGTCGTCACACGAAACAGCCCCCTCTAGTGACGAGTTGAAAAAAGACCAAAACGTATTTTTGAATTGGTCAAATGTATATTATCAGCTAAATATTGTGACGTCACGATGACGTAATCAAATAAGAGTTCCTCAAGTATACATTAACCAAGGTCGTTTACTTTCTCCATTGGTCGTATGACCTTGAAAACTATCAGGTGCCTGGACCTGGTCATTAACATGTAACATACCAAGTTACATTAGTATGACATGCATGATTTGTTGATTTATTATGAATTTTTGAATCTTGTCACTGTGCATATTGTACATGTATATGTACAGTATGTATTTATATTGTACAAAGTGTACATGTAGTATTATACAGCATGCAGTTTTACATGCATACAAACATACAAAAAAAGAAAAGCGGAAAGCCATATGCTCTGTTATCAACAGACATACCTCTAGTTTTTTTTTTTTTTTTTTAGCTTTTTTTATTCTTCTCCCAAAACCCCATAGACAAAGCGCATGGTCTTTCGGCCTGGCAAAATGGTCACTTGCAAAGCTCGGATCATCATCAAACTTGGTCACAACAATCACCTCATAATGAAGTACTGCACAAATGTGTTTACATTTTGATGACGTCATCAGGTGTCAGATTACAAGCGTTTGAAATATATGGCCTTCAAATTGAAACTTCTGTAAAAATTCAACCGTTTGAGATACAAACTTTATTCTTTCGGCAATGGTCATGACTATCCAAGGTCTAAATTTCATACACAGACATTGACCTTGAATCTTGCTTCCTATTGGTCGAAAACGAGGCTGCCCTGTCATTTAAAACTGGTAGCAGATACAGAGATCGGGTCAAAAGTGTTAGTCTCAAGACCTCTTGGGCATTCCAAAAATACCAAAAGTTAAGTCGTGACACGAAAGAGCGCCCTCTAGCGGCAAGTTGAAAAATGGCCAAAACCTATTTTGAAGAGATGTCTGTGGCGAAGTTTTTGAAAATTGGCCCAAAATTGGTGCATATGTTCACTGAGGGTCAGTGAACATGCCCATACCTTCAAAAGTTTGATGACGTCACCAGGTGTCAAATTACACTCAGTTGAACATGCGTTCTTCTAACGGTTATATATAGAGAACGAAAAGGCCGATGGAGGTCAAATTTTGTGTTTTAGGTTTGTTGTGACTTGGTCTAATGCATATTAGCAGCAAAATTTGGTGGCGTAACGATGACGTCATCAAATAAGCCCGTTTGTGCAGCATACATTTGCCAAGGTCGTTCACTTCCTCTAATGGGCGTATGACCTTGAAACCTAGCAGGGACGTAGACGTGGTCATTAACATATAACATACCAAGTTACATTAGTGTGACGTCCTTTGTTGATTTGTTATGAATTTTTGAATCTGGCAACCTATACCACAGCATACACACAGTGCAGTATATACGTGTGTACATAAGCATGAACAATCGCCATACATCTGCACTACCCCATTTCCCATAGACAAAGCACCTAGTCTATCTCGCTGCTAGAAGGGTCGCTTGCAAAGCTTGGATCATCATCAAACTTGGTCACAATAAGGAACCCATACTAAAGTACTATACCAAAGAGGTTACATATTGATGACGTCACCAGGGGTCAGATTACATGTGTCTGAAATTTAATGCCTTAAAAATTCAAAAATTTGTAAAAATTCAACCGTTTGAGATACAAACATTTTTGTTTCGGCAATGGTCATGACTATCCAATGTCTAAATTTCATGCAGAGACAATGACCTTGAATCTTGCTTCCTATTGGTCGAAAACGAGGCTGCGTTGTCATTTAAAACTGGTAGCAGATACCGAAATTGGGTCAACGTTGTTAGTCTCGGGACCCCTTGGGCATTACAAAAATACCAAAAGTTAAGTCGTCACACGAAACAGCGCCCTCTAGCGGCAAGTTGAAAAATGGCCAAAACGCATTTTGAAGAGATGTCTGTGGCGAAGTTTTTGCAAATTGGCCCAAAATTAGTGCATATGTTCACTGAGGGTCAGTGAATACGCCCATACTTTCAAAAGTTTGATGACGTCACCAGGTGTCAAATTACACTCGCTTGAACGTGCATCCTTTTAACAGCTATATCTAGAGAACGAAACGGCCGATGAAGGTCAAATATTTTGTTTCAGGTTTGTTGTGACTTGGTCTAACGCATATTAGCAGCAAAATTTGGTGGCGTAACGATGACGTCATCAAATAAGCCCGTTTGTACAGCATACATTAGCCAAGGTCGTTCACTTCCTCTAATGGTCGTATGACCTTGAAACCAAGCAGGGACGTAGACTTGGTCATTAACATATAACATACCAAGTTACATTAGTGTGACGTCATTTGTTGATTTGTTATGAATTTTTGAATCTGGCAACCTATACTACAGCATACACACAGTGCAGTATATACATGTATACGAGTGTACATAAGCATGTACAATATGCATACATCTGCACTATCCCATAGACAAAGCACACAGTCTGTCTCGGTGCTAGAAGGGTCGCTTGCAAAGCTCGGATCATCATCAAACTTAGTCACAATAAGGAACCCATAGTAAAGTACTATACCAAAGAGGTTAGATCTTGATGACGTCACCAGGTGTTAGATTACATGTGTCTGAAATTTAATGCCTTGCAAATTGAAAAATCTGTAAAAATTGAACCGTTTGAGATACAATCTTTATTCTTTCGGCATTGGTCATGACTATCCAAGGTCTAAATTTCATGCAGAGACATTGACCTTGAATCTTGTTTCCTATTGGTCGAAAACGAGGCTGCCTTGTCATTTAAAACTGGTAAGCGATGCCGAGATCGTGTCAACGGTGTTAGTCTCAGGACCCCTTGGGCATTCAAAAAATACAAAAAGTTAAGTCGTCACACGAAACAGCCCCCTCTAGTGACGAGTTGAAAAAAGACCAAAACGTATTTTGAATTGGTCAAATGTATATTATCAGCTAAATATTGTGACGTCACGATGACGTAATCAAATAAGAGTTCCTCAAGTATACATTAACCAAGGTCGTTTACTTTCTCCATTGGTCGTATGACCTTGAAAACTATCAGGTGCCTGGACCTGGTCATTAACATGTAACATACCAAGTTACATTAGTATGACATGCATGATTTGTTGATTTATTATGAATTTTTGAATCTTGTCACTGTGCATACTGTACGTATGTATATGTACAGTATGTATTTATATTGTACAAAGTGTACATGTAGTATTATACAGCATGCAGTTTTACATGCATACAAACATACAAAAAAAGAAAAGCGGAAAGCCATATGCTCTGTTATCAACAGACATACCTCTAGTTTTTTTTAGCTTTTTTTATTCTTCTCCCAAAACCCCATAGACAAAGCGCATGGTCTTTCGGCCTGGCAAAACGGTCACTTGCAAAGCTCGGATCATCATCAAACTTGGTCACAACAATCACCTCATAGTGAAGTACTGCACAAATGTGTTTACATTTTGATGACGTCATCAGGTGTCAGATTACAAGCGTTTGAAATATATGGCCTTCAAATTGAAACTTCTGTAAAAATTCAACCGTTTGAGATACAAACATTTTTGTTTCGGCAATGGTCATGACTATCCAATGTCTAAATATAATGCAGAGACAATGACCTTGAATCTTGCTTCCTATTGGTCGAAAACGAGGCTGCGTTGTCATTTAAAACTGGTAGCAGATACCGAAATTGGGTCAACGTTGTTAGTCTCGGGACCCCTTGGGCATTACAAAAATACCAAAAGTTAAGTCGTCACACGAAGCAGCGCCCTCTAGCGGCAAGTTGAAAAATGGCCAAAACGCATTTTGAAGAAATGTCTGTGGCGAAGTTTTTGCAAATTGGCCCAAAATTGGTGCATATGTTCACTGAGGGTCAGTGAATACGCCCATACTTTCAAAAGTTTGATGACGTCACCAGGTGTCAAATTACACTCGCTTGAACGTGCATCTTTTTGACAGCTATATCTAGAGAACGAAACGGCCGATGAAGGTCAAATATTTTGTTTCAGGTTTGTTGTGACTTGGTCTAACGCATATTAGCAGCAAAATTTGGTGGCGTAACGATGACGTCATCAAATAAGCCAGTTTGTACAGCATACATTAGCCAAGGTCGTTCACTTCCTCTAATGGTCGTATGACCTTGAAACCAAGCAGGGACGTAGACTTGGTCATTAACATATAACATACCAAGTTACATTAGTGTGACGTCATTTGTTGATTTGTTATGAATTTTTGAATCTGGCAACCTATACTACAGCATACACACAGTGCAGTATATACATGTATACGAGTGTACATAAGCATGTACAATATGCATACATCTGCACTATCCCATAGACAAAGCACACAGTCTGTCTCGGTGCTAGAAGAGTCGCTTGCAAAGCTTGGATCATCATCAAACTTAGTCACAATAAGGAACCCATAGTAAAGTACTATACCAAAGAGGTTAGATCTTGATGACGTCACCAGGTGTTAGATTACTTGTGTCTGAAATTTAATGCCTTGCAAATTGAAAAATCTGTAAAAATTGAACCGTTTGAGATACAATCTTTATTCTTTCGGCACTGGTCATGACTATCCAAGGTCTAAATTTCATGCAGAGACATTGACCTTGAATCTTGTTTCCTATTGGTCGAAAACGAGGCTGCCTTGTCATTTAAAACTGGTGAGCGATGCCGAGATCGTGTCAACGGTGTTAGTCTCAGGACCCCTTGGGCATTCCAAAAACACAAAAAGTTAAGTCGTCACACGAAACAGCGCCCTCTAGTGACGAGTTGAAAAAAGACCAAAACGTATTTTGAATTGGTCAAATGTATATTATCAGCTAAATATTGTGACGTCACGATGACGTAATCAAATAAGAGTTCCTCAAGTATACATTAACCAAGGTCGTTTACTTTCTCCATTGGTCGTATGACCTTGAAAACTATCAGGTGCCTGGACCTGGTCATTAACATGTAACATACCAAGTTACATTAGTATGACATGCATGATTTGTTGATTTATTATGAATTTTTGAATCTTGTCACTGTGCATACTGTACATGTATATGTACGGTATGTATTTATATTGTACAAAGTGTACATGTAGTATTATACAGCATGCAGTTTTACATGCATACAAACATACAAAAAAAGAAAAGCGGAAAGCCATATGCTCTGTTATCAACAGACATACCTCTAGTTTTAGCTTTTTTTATTCTTCTCCCAAAACCTCATAGACAAAGCGCATGGTCTTTCGGCCTGGCAAAATGGTCACTTGCAAAGCTCGGATCATCATCAAACTTGGTCACAACAATCACCTCATAATGAAGTACTGCACAAATGTGTTTACATTTTGATGACGTCATCAGGTGTCAGATTACAGGCGTTTGAAATATATGGCCTTCAAATTGAAACTTCTGTAAAAATTCAACCGTTTGAGATACAAACTTTATTCTTTCGGCAATGGTCATGACTATCCAAGGTCTAAATTTCATACACAGACATTGACCTTGAATCTTGCTTCCTATTGGTCGAAAACGAGGCTGCCCTGTCATTTAAAACTGGTAGCAGATCCAGAGATCGGGTCAAAAGTATTAGTCTCAAGACCTCTTGGGCATTCCAAAAATACCAAAAGTTAAGTCGTGACACGAAAGAGCGCCCTCTAGCGGCAAGTTGAAAAATGGCCAAAACCTATTTTGAAGAGATGTCTGTGGCGAAGTTTTTGCAAATTGGCCCAAAATTGGTGCATATGTTCACTGAGGGTCAGTGAACACGCCCATACCTTCAAAAGTTTCATGACGTCACCAGGTGTCAAATTACACTCAGTTGAACATGCGTTCTTCTAACGGTTATATCTAGAGAACGAAAAGGCCGATGGAGGTCAAATTTTGTGTTTTAGGTTTGTTGTGACTTGGTCTAATGCATATTAGCAGCAAAATTTGGTGGCGTAACGATGACGTCATCAAATACGCTCGTTTGTGCAGCATACATTAGCCAAGGTCGTTCACTTCCTCTAATGGGCGTATGACCTTGAAACCTAGCAGGGACGTAGACTTGGTCATTAACATATAACATACCAAGTTACATTAGTGTGACGTCATTTGTTGATTTGTTATGAATTTTTGAATCCGGCAACCTATACCACAGCATACACACAGTGCAGTATATACGAGTGTACATAAGCATGTACAATATGCATACATCTGCACTACCCCATTTCCCATAGACAAAGCACATATATTCTATCTCGCTGCTAGAAGGGTCGCTTGCAAAGCTTGGATCATCATCAAACTTGGTCACAATAAGGAACCCATACTAAAGTACTATACCAAAGAGGTTACATCTTGATGACGTCACCAGGGGTCAGATTACATGTGTCTGAAGTTTAATGCCTTAAAAATTCAAAAATCTGTAAAAATTCAACCGTTTGAGATATACAAATTTTTTTTTTTTCGGCAATGGTCATGACTATCCAATGTCTAAATTTCATGCAGAGACAATGACCTTGAATCTTGCTTCCTATTGGTCGAAAACGAGGCTGCGTTGTCATTTAAAACTGGTAGCAGATACCGAGATTGGGTCAACGTTGTTAGTCTCGGGACACCTTGGGCATTACAAAAATAGCAAAAGTTAAGTCGTCACACAAAAGAGCGCCCTCTAGCGGCGAGTTTAAAAATAACCAAAACGTATTTTGAAGAGATGTTTGCGCGAAGTTTTTGCTAATTGGCCCAAAATTGGTGCAAGTGTTCACTGAGGGTCAGTGAACATGTCCATACCTTCAAAAGTTTGATGACGTCACCAGGTGTCAAATTACACTCGGTTGAACATGCGTTCTTCTAACGGTTATATCTGAAGAACGAAAAGGCCGACGAAGGTCAAATGTTGTGTTTTAGGTTTGTTGTGACTTGTTCTAATGCATGTTGTCAGCAAAATCTTGTGGCGTCACGATGTCATCAAAAAAGCGCGTTTGTGCAGCATACATTAGCAAAGGTCGTTTACTTCCTCCATTGGTCGTATGACCTTGAAACCTAGCAGGTGCATGGACCTGATCATTAACATGTGACATACCAAGTTACATTAGTATGACATGCATGATTTGTTGATTTATTATGAATTTTTGAATCTTGTCACTGTGCATGTACATGTACATGTACGGTATGCATTTACATTGTACAAAGTGTAGATGTAGTATTATACAGCATGCAGTTTTACATGCATACAAACATACAAAAAAAGAAAAGCGGAAAGCCATATGCTCTGTTATCAACAGACATACCTCTAGTTTTATTTCCTCTTGGTACCCCTTCTTTCTACCCGGCAGTTTACACACTTCTGCTCGTCCGATTCCAGTCAAACTTGGCAGGTAGTTAGTACATCCCCTGAGGATGTGCCGCCGTTGCGTAATTTCACAGTCACGTGACCAGGTGTCGGATTACAGGCAGTCAAAAATCGGTGATTGTCATGTTTAAAAATCTGTAAAAAATCAACCGTTTGAGATACAGAAAAAGTTTCTTCAGGGTTGACCTTATTTCACAGAGTACTACATTTAGTTTCCATGCAATGACCTTGGACCTCGCTTCCTTTTGGTCGAAAACGAGGCTGGCTCGCCATTTAAAACTGGTAGTAGGTATTGAAATGGAGTCTTCTTTGTTAGTCTCAGGACCCCTTGGGCATTTAGAAAATATCAAAAGTTAAGCCGTCACACAAAACAGCGCCCTCTAGCGACGAGTTGAAAAATGGCCAAAACGTATTTTGAACAGATGTCTGTGGCGAAGTTTTTGCAAATCGGCCCAAAATTGGTACAGGTGTTCACCGAGGGTCAGTGAACATGCCCACACCTTCAAAAGTTTGATGACGTCACCAGGTGTCAAATTACACTCGGTTGAACATGCGTTCTTCTAACGGCTATATCTAGAGAACGAAAAGACCGATGGAGGTCGAATTTTGTGTTTTAGGTTTGTTTTGACTTGGTCTAATGCATATTACCAGAAAAATGTTGTGACGTCACTATGACGTCATCAAATAAGCGAGTTTGTTAAGCAAACGTTTGCCAAAGTCGTTCACTTCCTGTATGGGTTATATGACCTTGAAACTTAGTAGGTTCCTAGACCTGGTCATTGACATATGACGTACCAAGTTACATTAGTATGACGTCATTTGTTGACTTGTTATGAATTTTTTAATATTGCAACAAATACACACATTGCAGTCATTATCTGAACTTGACGAAATCCCATAGACAATGCACGTGTTTTTCTAAGAGGCAATTCACACACTTCTACACGTCCGATTCCAGTCAAACTTGGCAGATAGTTAGTACATACCCTGAAGGTGTACCACCATTCCGTGGATTCATGGTCACGTGACCAGGTGTCGGATTACAGGCAGTCGAAAGTCGGTAATTATAATATTCAAAAATCTGTAAAAAATCAACTGTTTGAGATAAGGACAAAATTTCTTCGGGTTTGACCTTAATTCATTAAGTACTACATTTTGTTTCTATACATTGACCTTGCATTTCGCTTCCTTTTGGTCGAAAACGAGGCTGGCTCGCCATTTAAAAACGGTAGTAGGTATTGGAATGCAGTCCTCTTTGTTAGTCTTAGGACCCCTTGGGCATTTAAAAAATACCAAAAGTTAAGCCGTCACACAAAATAGCGCTCTCTAGCGGCGAGTTGAAAAATGGCCAAAACGCATTTTGAACAGATGTCTGTGGCGAAGTTTTTGCAAATTGGCCCAAAATTGCCGCTAATGGTCACCGAGGGTCAGTGAACATGCCCATACCTTCAAAATGTTAATGATGTCAACAGGTGTCAAATTACACTCAGTTGAACATTCATTCTTCAAGCAGCTATATGTACAGAACGAAAAGGCCGATCAAGGTCAAATTTTCTGTTTTATGTTTATTGTGACTTGGTCTAATGTATATTATCAGCAAAATGTTGTGACGTCAAGATGACGTCATGAAATGAGCGAGTTTTTAAGCAAACATTAGCCAAGGTCGTTTACTTTCTCTATTGGTCGTATGTTGTATTGACAACAAACTCATACTCATTATTTATTTACATGTATATACTTTTTCTAACACATATTAGATATTAGTTTTAAAGTTAACAGATATAACTATTTTTAACACCTGCCCTACTTAAACATGTAAACACGTTACAAACTCTTAATATATTCCTTATTTATTTTATATGCTTTTTCTAACATGTTTGGTAAAATAAAACAAACACCTGTTGACGGGAATAAATTCCACTCTGTACATAAATTATTCCAACAACCACTATTTAATAAACTATTCATTCCAACACAACTCCCCATATATAGGTATTTGATAACTTCATACCCGAAAGTAGCAACAAACCTGAAACGTAATGACGTCACACAGTATTCATTACGGTGCTTTTGTATTTTAAATACAGTATTTATAAGTACATGTATGACCTAAAATTTATGAAGGGTATACATGTAGACAGTATCGTGAATATTTTTCAAACAGTTTTACACTTTTTTTAAAGCTGAAAACCAGATAATTAAAAATGTCCGAAACAGCGTGTTTGTTTCTAACAAACACCACATTTCTAGTTCTTAATGTTTGTCTTCAAAAACTGCTTCAAAAACACCTTTCCACTCATTAGAAAATATTAGATTGTTAATATGTTGTTTATTGAATGTTGCGGCATAGGTTCATGTTAGAATGATTTCTATTGCAATTGATTCTAGGTCAAATCGTAAATTGATTAGACTATAATACGCTAGGCGCTATGCATACAACGCACGCAAACTAGAGATGCAGAGATTTCGTCCCCACTTTTCACCCATAATGCACCGCGGTAAACATTCCGTGACGTCATTACGTTTCAGGTCTATTGGATCAAACATTACTAACTAGTATTGGTAACGGAGACATTGCCCAACTTTTTTACCCAACTTGTTTGCCCGTCTCAGGTCCATATGAGTACGTACCCACGCTGGCGCGTGACAGGTTTTCGAAATACATTTCAATTATTCCACTAGCTCTAGTTGCCGATATAATCCCAAACAGACAGTATGTTGAATCTGTACCTGAGCTTTATATTACCAGTTAACATTTGTGTCAGAAACACAAATTCACCACATTTTTACAAGTTTGAAGCAGCCAAGAACTCGATCCGCTTTCCACTAGTCCGGAATTACATTCACTTGTGCACGGACGTAAACCAGCGCCTCTGTGAGTGTACTATAATTGTATCCCATCATGCACTCCCATATACCGCGCACAGTGAATTGTGGGGGAACCGTAAAGGCACATATACATGATATAGACCATATACCGAATATATAGCCACCACCTTGTGGGCCAGTTTATTTGTTCCTTGAGGACATGCATGGTTGCACATACATTGTACATGTATTGTGTTTACATTATTGCACAGTTTAAGCATCCTCTTGCAACAGTGCCCCTTTAACGCACTCCCTAACTCCCAGATACAGCGGCCCTGTTGGAACAGGCCCCATTTCGCGGTGGAACAAGCGATAGAAATCTTGTCTCCTCTGATGGACCAATCAGGACGCTTGGCAGTGCATTGCAGCATGATTGCAGGCATTCAAATGTAACGCGCGCAGATTGTAAACACCGTGCATGCATGTGATACATGTACTCGGTAATGCTGGCCGTTGTCCGCGTTGTTGTTGTTGTTAATTTTATGGCATCTTCGGCAACTAAGGCCCTTTATGCCATTATAACCCCTTATAACCCCTGGCTCCTGATCTGTGGAACGCACTGCCTTTGGGTGTGAGGTTGGCAGGATCAGTCAGTGTCTTCAAGAAAGTTTTGAAAACCCATCTTTTTACTAAATGTTTTAACTAGTATACATGTAGTTTGTGTTAATGTTTTTTTTAGTTTTGATGTACGTTTTTATCCTAATTTTAATGTAAAGCGCCTTAGAGCTTTTTTGGATTCTGGCGCTGTATAAGTAATGTATAATAATAATAATAATAATAACTATACGGGTTTAAACAACCCTGAATGCCGCAATAGGGCGACATTTCGGGAAGACTCTCACCGGAGACCACCGAAATTTCGGCAAGAGTCACTCAAAACGACACCTTATTTTTTTACCCAAAGCTTCCGGAGATGGTCACAGACCTAAGAGAATCGGTTTCAGACCTAATAAAAATGGTTCTCGATTTAAAAAAAAAAATGGTTTTTGACCTAAAAAAATGATTTTTAAACTCAAAAATATTAGGGCGACACCAAAATGTCGCCCTATTGAGCACGTCGTCCTAACATACCTTTTTTTACACACGATTTGTCGCCCTATCCTACAATTCATAGTTTTTTAGCTTTTAACTATACTTTATTATCAGCTAGAGAGGACGAAGAAGGAGTTGCAGTTTTAGAAGTGGGAGGAAAACCCCCAGAGAAATTCCCCAGGGGAAAACCCACGCGGTCAAGTAGGGACTGCAAACCCAATCCACATACACGCCCCGGATTCGAACCCGGGACGCCAGAGGTGAAAGGCGAGGAAAGAACCACTACGCCAAACCGACCGCCCTCCGTTGTCCGCGTCGGCGATTGGCTGCTATTTAAAGGATACTTTGTATCATATGATACAGCCTCGCCCGAGAAGTCAGGATTCAGACCAAGATAATTATTTCGGTAAACAGACTATTTTGCAGTTGGCTACAATTCACCGCGCGATGGCGCACTTTCGCTGCATAGCATACATGCAAATTCTTCACGGACTCACACAATATCATAGCCCTTGGACAAGGCTACGGCGAGGATAAAGTGTGCAGTAGCCCTCCGAGATGACAGGTACCCACCTAGCGCGGTGCATAATCGCGCGAGAAATAGTAGATCCCGCGACTATATAAACTCCTCAAAAAGTTCGGAAAGTCAAGTTTGACTGACGATTTCTCTCTTGTTACTAAATCATTTCCCTTGAATTTGGTATCATTGGAAAGCCATGTTATTCATCTTTACAATGATGTCACTTGTTATGATTAATCAATTGGGGGGATGTGCAGTATAGCGGAATACAGGGGTGGGTGGAAAGTGAAATGTCACAAAATTCACATGCTATTGTCATGCAGGGCATTCCCCTTTTGCTTGGAGGATGGGAATGTCAATGCACTTTTTGACAATAGCAATGCATTTTGTGACATTTCACTTTACACCCGCCCCGTATTCAGCTGTGCTGCACATCCCCCAATTGCTTAATCATAACAAATGACACATCATCGTAAAGAGGAATAACAGGGCCTTCCAATGATATATAAAATTCAATTATTATTTTGCAACAAGAGAGAAATCGTCAGTCGAACTTGACTTACCAAACTTGTTTTGAGGAGTTTAGTCGTACCGTGAAAAATTAAGGCTTTCTCGGTAAGTAATTGAATAACTGTTAATTTAGGGTACAAAATACTACAATCAAAATGGTTCTGAGAAATGTTTGAGTCAATATGGATTATATTACACAATGTAATGCTACTTTCATTAATAATTAGTAATTTTACGAAAATGTTTTTTCACGAAAAAAAAAATTTTAATACCTCTACACATTTTGTATTTTGGGGTTTTTTTAATAAAAAAAGTAAAGCTTTGATTGCAGGGCCTAGGGGGTCATTTGCATAATTAATTGTTGGAGCGTGATGGGCATTTAATTAAATCAAAGGGAAGTCTGACCTGAACTGATATCTTTTCGCATTTTAAATAAAGAAATTTAACTTTTTACATTCAAGAAATTTCACTAAGAAATGTAAAATTTCGTTTCTCCATATATATTCCACCAGGGAGATAGGCCAAGAGAATAACCAATTGAACAGCAAGCAAAGCATGACAAAACAAAAACAAAGTTTTCCTATTTAAAAAAAATCAAATAAACAGCTAGCAATACAGGCACCCCTATGTTTCAACCCGTATGGGCCGCGTCCTCCTTTAGTCAACTTCACTGCCGGTTTTGGTAATACATGTAGGCCTACGTGTCCGAGAAAAAAATTGTGCAGTTGAATTGTATGACTCGATCATCTCCAAAACTCAAATATAATCTTTCATTGGTGTCCTTATTACTGGATCATAGTTTTAGAAAGCACTTCTGCTAGAAGCATAATTTTCAGATACTGGGCACAACGGGGACACCGTAGTGTGACATGTGACTAGTGCGCGAATTTACGTCACGTAACTTTAATAGCAAGTCTACTTTTGCATGTGTTTGCAAAAATAAAGCTAGCGTCGTACGGCGACGTTGCTCTTTCTTGAAATTTTACTCCCAGGTAGAGTTGGACATAAGGAATCTGACAAAGGAGCCAAAAGGTTCTTTTTGGTTACTTTATTGTGATCAAAACAGTGACAAGGCTTATGTGCGCGAAATATGGTAACCCGAGGATATATATATGTGTCTGTTTTCAATACTGGAGAGACCCTTTCCTCCAGGATTATATATCTGTACAATGTCATTCATCTTCTCTCAAAACAAAAGAAATATCTTAAAGAGCTAGAATCCCCCTTGCATGCAGTTAGGCTTTTTTCGATAGTCCAAACATCCCTCTTGCCGACGTGGATTTTTTTTTAATTGTCGGTTTTAAGTCGATAAATTGCAAGCAAAAGTTCGCTTTTCGAAAATGAGATTTTCGCGATTTCTGAAACGCTCATTATGTATTAATGATATGCGCGTGACCCCGTGACGCAATTATGAGAAAGAGAAGTCCCTGTTTTCCCAGATGTCTTCCCAAAAACCCAGGAGGGTTGGCAGCTCATAAGTTTACACGCAAAAAACTTGGAAAACCGTCTCTGTTAAATGGTGTTTTTTGAAGATTTTGTTTGGTCCAAAAAGCCAGAGATATGCCCAGTAGTTGCGTGGTTGTATGTTTTACCAGACACTATGAAACAAAAAGAGCAGAAACATTTTCTTTATTATTTCGAAAAATGAGAAAAATGAGTCGCGCGAAGGTGTACTTATAGGCGAACTTGTACCGGGTAAGCTGCATGCCGAGAGTGCGCGTGTATATAGGGGCTATATGCATCACATCACAATTTTTGAACTAGCTGTCTATTAATTTCATTGACGATTCCGCACGTAAATTAGACGCAATTTAACAAGCATAAAACAGCAACCGCTTGATAATTTTTTGCAACAAAGGTATTTTTGAAATCTGTTGCAGCTGGTCTGTTGTTTGAAAGTGGTTTTAACTCAAAATAGATATGTTTTCTCAAGTCGCTAACAACGGTCGAGCTGGTGCAACAGTCGACCGTACAACGCTCGACCGTTTGCCAACTGCCGCTGTGGCACTCATGTGTTTTGCTTCAGTCGTCTTTTTTCCCCATCAAACTCAAAAAAGTCTCCCCAATAAAAAAAGAAGAAGAAGTCTCCCCAGTATTGAAAACAGACTTATATAGCCTAGGCCTATATATGAAGAGTTTCCATCTCAAAACGCTATATATCAATTTGTGGCATTTTGAGAAAACTGCTCTTTTGTATTACAACTAAACACTGCAGTCAATGGCAAATTCCAATAAGTAAGACAGTTTTTTTGTGGGATATAACACAGTTTGCCAATAATACTATTTGAAAAATGTATATATAGGACCGCCAATCGAGAATGTATACTGACACCATTATCTCAATTGTTTTGGATTTGGCATTTATCGAGTTTTGCGATTAAACTTTTAAAATATTGAAGCTTCATATACAACTGCAGCATTCGGAAAAAATCACACCAATATAATTTGCCTATTTATAAGAAACCCGAAAGAGGAATTCAGCTAATCAGCTTGAATGATTGTTGCATGCTTAAAAGTATACATTCAAGTTCACAGACCACTTTGGGATTTATTGGTAAAAAAGTTGGGCATAATTAAGGAAAATATTTCATAATATATGTGGGTCAGAACTGCCAGCTTACTGAGACTATGGCCAGGGTCACACGAGAAAAATCTCGTAATTACTATATCATGATATACCATTGTAATAATTTAAATGACGAGTGGGTCACACGACAAACTTATCATAATCGGATTGTACAATAAACGATATAACAAACGAGTGTATTTAAGCTATGGATCACGGGAAAATGACCGGAACAGTTTTCTTAGATCTCAGTAAGGCATTTTACTGTGTTGACCATTACATTCTTTTAGGAAAACTAGAAAAGCTGAACATGTCGATTTCGGTAATAAACTGGTTTATCAGTGATCGCAGTTAAACCGTTAATATTGGCAAATATATGTCAAAATCCTTGCCTCTAAATATCAAAAGCTGCTTCCGGGGAGGTATACAAAATCATTTTCCAAATTTAAAGAATCTTTGAAACATTAATGTAGCATTCTAATGTATTTTTATTAAAATATTATCATTGTAAACTTAAAATACCAATTACAAAAATACGAAATACTGAATAACATTCATTTATTCTGAATACAAAATCTTTCATTCAAAATCATACAAAATCTTGGCCATGAAAATTACTGTATGTTCACACTACATACAACTGCAGGTATACAAAAGACTATAGATGGTAGAAATTGTGCTTCTAAATTCATAGCAGTAAAACTGTCATTGCGCCCCACCCCCTTATCTGACTCCCGAGATGGCAAATAATTCTCCTTAATTTTTCTCAAACAAGTTGCAAAAACAGTAGGGCAATTCCATGAATTAGTGGACAAGACCCTAAATGTTTTGTGAAATGCAACTGTTAAAATCTTCGTAAAGTTATGAAGGGTTCGG
This sequence comes from Henricia sp. BOLD:AAB3569, assembly GCA_037783545.1. Lineage (NCBI taxonomy): Eukaryota > Metazoa > Echinodermata > Asteroidea > Spinulosida > Echinasteridae > Henricia > Henricia sp. BOLD:AAB3569. The sequence continues at coordinate 2,290,115 of JBBELK010000162.1, read as the reverse complement.
CGAGTTTCGATGAATTTGAGCAATTAAGACGCAATTTAAGTCTTTACACACCGAAATTCAGCAAAAATAGAGTGTTAATATCTTGCTTGAAAATGTATAGAAGATGGGGTATACCTATCCTAAATTTGACTATACATATGTTCTTGATGTGAAAAGCAATGGGAGACCTTCATGCACACGTGAGCACAACGGGACCAGGAACAATTTGTATATGGATGGACAAAATTGTAACTAACAGTAACGTAACTAACCATGTTTTTGCCGTTGTATAATTGAAATTGAAAAGAGTTTAATTGTTACAGGTCATATATCAATTCACTTGATACCAGCAATGAGATGATTGCCAAACTTGGTTTCAGATGAACCTAGTTTAAGGAAACTTTTGGGGCAAAGACTTATTTTTTCCCCCAGGTCCTTTTCATGTAACGTAAATAACCAATTTAGATAAAGTTCTTGATATCACTCACAGAAACGTCTCATGATTTTATTTTTGATATAGTGTGAAGTATGGTATGGTTTAGACGTATTGACACCATCAAAATGAAACAATAATATATATCGATCTTAATATAGCGGTCAAACATAATGTACCTATAAGGCACCTTAAAATGTAACGTAACTAATCATGGAATTGCCCATCATAACACGCCCCCTCCCCCAGGTCTTTTGCGATCATGATCATACCATTACATGTTTTATAATACACTACTCATAATAAGTTAGGGACATTGTGGGGTGTACGCAGATATTTGAATGAGGGTATGCATTCCACTTAAATGATTTGTATTATTATGATTAGACAATAATATCTGCATGACAGACACATCTTGTCACAGGAATAGGTGAAAACAGTCATTTAAAGAACAAAAAATTCAAAAATTGACAACATACAATTTCCCTAACTTATTGTGAGTATTGTAATGTCGTAAGATAAAATCCCGAGTGACCGGATATGAATTTGAACACAAACACGGATTTCTGATCCCAACGAGAAAAGAATCAGGGTGGAAAATTGTGCCACAATTCTGGTTTGAATTCTAACGTTTTCCCCCTTATAGTTGTCTCTGATTTGTTCCTATGGTTACATGACAAGGGTCGCCGTAATTTTAAAAAGTAATTTTGTTCGATTTAAAAACAAAATAAACAGCCGCGATATGCTTATAGGTGTAGTAATCGTTCAGTTGTTCAAAGCAAAATTATACTATATATTGTATAACGCAATATTAAGTATGGATTCCTTACATCAAAAATCAGAATCATTTGATAGTAGTACATCAGTTTCACTCTAATTTTACACTTTGTGCATAATTTTCATTTAAAATGTGTAAGCTCATAGAAATGTACAATTATTCTTACAAACTTGACAATACTGAGTATTTTCTTTAAGATCCAATGTATAAATTGTAAGTGCACTTACATTTTAGCATAATTTCAGCATAGTTGTACGCCAGAACCGAAGTGGTTAATCATTGTGAATTAATCAAATACAACGAAAACACATCAGGTGTGAAAGCTGTACAGTGCGAGTAAAAACAACTATACACTTTTAAAATTACTTGTGTTTTAGTGCACCAATATTTATATGAGATGTTTTGACATGTATTTTGGATAAGTTCTCCCGTGTTTTTTGGTAGCAGTTTAATATGTTCATGCATGACCGCACATGAGGCAAATAAGGATGTCGGGTGGAAAACGACTTGCGCCAACTAATCAGAATTGAAAAAAGGGACCAAAACAAAACCCCCAAAAACTTGCCTTTGTTTAGGTTGTGGCTTATCCCTGTGGCTTGGTATTTACGAACATTTGAGTTAACGGCGGGCACGAGTTGGACATCTTTGCATTAGGAAATTGCTGCATGGCGAAAGCTTTGGAACATAGCCGTGGCACTTTGTGTGCGGTGGAATTCGCTTACCATGTAGGCCCTTTGCTGGGGTGTGAGCTGAGGATGAGCCATGTTTTAAGATGAAGAATAACCCACAAGATGTTTCATTGTACGTATGCATCAAAGAGGCTTTGTTGATTCTTGACAACAACCAAGTCACTGGCAGAGCTGCCAACCCTCCCGGGTTTTGAGGAGGACATCTTGGAAAACAGGTTCATTCTGTGACTCCAAACACATCTAGAAATCCCCGTGGGTGTTTATCCATGTCAGGACAAGTTTACAAAATTAGTCATTTTCCGAAGAATCTGTTGCAAAAATCCGGGAGGGTTGTCAGCTCTGCACTGGTTCAAGTCCTTTTCTTTTTCCGAGCAACACTGAATTGGCCCAAGCCATGTTCCACCCGACACCCTTATTTGCCTCATGTGCGATCATGCATGAAACATAATTTAATTAAATTGCTACCAAAAAACACAGGAGAACTTATCTAAAATCGAGTCAAAACATCTCATATAAATATTGGTACACTAAAACGCAACAAGTAATTTTAAAAGTGTATAGTTAATTTTTTACTCACACTGTAGTAAGCTAGAAGTAAAGCACATACAGGGAATTTTGCAGTACTATAATACTGGGAGCTATAGTGAAACTGGTTTGAAAAGCATTTTTAGCAGTATAATCAAGTCACACCAGGTTTGGAACACAAAGCCGTTGTAACGGAATTCAAACGGCCGATTGGAGTGGTGCCAATTACGTGTATATTCCAAATCTCGTTCTGAAGACGATTGGAACCAAGTAGTCTGGCACCTAGGGTCAGGACTCTATAAAACTAATTAAGGAGGCCCTATAGTACCAGTAGTCATATGGGTGCACACAAGTAAATAGGCAGAGATCTGTGCGCCGAGCTCATGAATATTTTGTATGCCCCCCTCAATTTCTTCTTTATTAGGGAGAGTTTCGAGCTGAACGAGTGTGGTCCTGATCCTGTGTAGAATATGACTATCGTCGCGATGTGGGGTATTTTTTCTTCCAACTATAAACATTTTAGACACTGTAGCTCCTAAAAGTGGCCCTATTTTGCCCAGTAGCGTATGTGCCTTTGTTCCAAAATGTATGCAGGTCTGATTAGCAAGTTTCACTACTTGTAGGGGTAGTTTTGTTTCAAGTGGAAATTAGGGAATAAAAGTGACGGATTACCCTCATACAATTGAACAGAATTGAAAAGATGAGAAATCAGTGAGTATTCGGGTTGTTGTCCTGAGAAGCTGAGAGAGTTGTGAGTATTTTTAAATGATTTTTGAAAATAGGGCATTTAGCATTGGTTCCTATGGGAGCCCTATTTACTGGTGTGCAACCATATATCATACGGACACCTAGATTTTGCCAGCAACCATCGTAAGACAAGCTCACACCAGACTTTGGACAAGGCACAGAGCCACGTCTCAGGTCCATTATCATCATGTGAGTATTGGACATTATGTTGTTTTCAGTATAACATATTTTAGAAAGATCTCAACTACATGTACAACAACTACACACTAGTTTTTTAAAACATGATCATTTAGCTAAGCTAACTCCTACATCTAAGCTGGAATGTCAAAGGAATAAGTACTTTATGCGAAAGCATGTGTGGGCTTTTTGGTCATTTCAAATGTGACACCCGCCTGGCCCCACGCGTTATTTCCTTCCAGAGAAATAGAAAATAGTTTAATTCTGACTGAAAACTACAAGTAAAAATTAAACAGGTCTTTGACGTTCAGGGGTTCTATGAAGAATAGCATTAGGCAAGATTTGGTTTTATTTGACGGAATGTCAGTTACACACGCAGTAAGAAATATTAACTTGTGATTTGTATGATTTCACAGGTTCATGATATGAAGAATCTAAGATATGGCTACATTTATATATATTATAAAACCTTATTTTTATTACGCGATTAACAGGGACAATTATCACTCAGACTTTCTGCATGACTAATAAAATAAACATAAAGAAGAAGTCTACCCAAGAAACAAAAGACATTGTGCTAAAGGAGTGCAATTCATACATTTATGTTATACAAGAGCCTTGTTCGCACTGGGCCTTTTTTTGGGAAAGCTTACTGGACGACTGGTACTTTCCCATTTTAAGTCAAACGTTTTCCTCTCAGTAACCTTTCCTCAGTCCAGTGGTTACTTTTCCGGGTAACCTTTCCTTAGACGATAAGTTCAGTGTGGACACGGCGTGTCGGTAAAAGTGCCTCTCAGGGCCGGGTGCGAGGTCATGTTGCAAAGGGACACCACCATACATGCGCTTAGCATGTTTCGCGGTGCAACACGTTTCCAGGGTGTTTGATAACTTCTTTGTAAAATTCCTATCTATTTTTCATTGGGTCGTATGAATTGCACCTCTTTTGTGTTTTTTTGAGGTATACTTCTCCTTTAACATGTTTTTGGCAGATCAAGTAATGCAAGACACTTATTTCATCATTTCCAATCAATAGGCATTACATGTACATACAGTGACATTACATAACGGATTCAAATAGGAATAATCTGCGTAACAAAATAAAATTCAGCCAACTTATACAGCTCAATCAAACAGACATCACACCATATCACTTGAATGAAAATAAACTCTGTAATAATGCCGATGTCATTAAAATTCTCATACAAAAGTATGTCAAAAAAGCGTGTGAATTATCAAAAAATCCAAAAATCAAATTCATGTACTTTCTGTGTATAATAGCTTTTGGAATTTTCTTGAAGTTCATATAATCTCAATGCAGCTTATTTATGAATGATTTTCAAGTCGAAAAATCACAATTTATTGCTGAATATAAATGTTAAATGTAGTACTTTAACCATTCTTTCAAAACATACCACAACTAGGGGTTTTTATTTCACCAGAATGTGTCTGACACGCAACTCAACTGCTGTAGACAGCCCGGAAACCGCTGAAAGTACCGTTGTTTGGGGCATTTTGGGCATCTGTTACAAACCTCACATACATCTGCCGAGAGGAGGCTGTCAGCGTGGCTGGTAGTGACTGCAACAAATCATTTCCAAACAAATGTCAGGCACATCATACAAATTCCATCCTTCGGAAGGGATGTAAAGCCGTTGGTCCAGTGTGTTAATAAGTAACGGTAATGCACTTAAAAGATCCCAGAGCATTCTTTCGTGAAGAGCAAGGGGAGGGATCCCCGGTGTCTCTGGCCATTTCTAATTAATTCTTCATGGGTTTCCTAACGCTTACGAGTGACAGTGCAATGAGCACTATTGAGGAATCCTTGGTATGAATACCAGAAAGAAATAATAATAATAATAATAATAAAGGAGAAACGTATGTGGGTCTTTCCATGAAATTGAGACAAAACGTGATGCTTTTCAGAGTGGTAAATAAGGGAGCAAGAAGCCATCATAATAATGTTACCAAATCTGGTTGCTTTTACTGTTTTAGGATAATTTCCAGCTCTTTTTCTCTTTTACACACATTAAGGCATTATAGATAGTGTAGTACAGACACAATGTGTGGGCAAATTATTAAAATATCCAATATTAAATGTAAAGTCCACTCGACCATGTCTACTCGCATATTCCCCATGCAAATCCCATCTCAAGTCATTGAAGCCCGCCCTAAAGGCGACAGGGCCACTAACAGGCCGCGGGCCAGGCCGTGGGCCCGCCCACAGGCCGCGGGCCCATTCACAAGTCCATCATTTACAGGACGACAGAACTTCAACCACATTAAGTGAAGTTGAGAAATCACAGGAAGCTTTACTTGTACTGTTGGCAGTAAATTTCAATGAGATAAAGTTTCATCTTGCCGAAATGTTTAGAGTGTGCAGTGTCCTTTAATACAGCCATGATCATTAAAACATGTCATCTTATTTCAGAGTCGTCTTTTTCACCACAGTGAAGGTAAAATTTACCCAAGTAGCAGAAACAAAAAAAACACAACAAAAATTGCGTCTCTTTTATTGTGTTATGTAGCTACAGCAGCGTTGCAGCTACAGCAGCGTTGCAGCTACAGCAGCGTTGCAGCTACAGCAGCGTTGCAGCTACAGCAGCGTTGCAGCTAAAGCAGCGTTGCAGCTAAAGCAGCGTTGCAGCTACAGCAGCGTTGCAGCTAAAGCAGCGTTGCAGCTAAAGCTGTTTTATAGCTAAAGCTGTTTTATTCCTGGCTGAATTTATGATAACAAGGATCGAAAGAGGCATTATGGCCTGGGGTTGGAGACAAAATGGTGTGTGGTGCATTCTGAGCATCGTAGATATTAAAGAGGAAGAATCCCCCTTGACGAAAATCCAGCATTTAGGCTTTTTTCGATAGTCCAAACATCCCTCTTGCCGACGTGGATTTTTATTATTTTTTAATTGTCGGTTTTAAGTGGATAAATTGCAAGCAAAAGTGCGCTTTTTCGAAAATGAGATTTTCGCGATTTCTGAAACGCTCATTAGGTATTCATGATATGCGCGTGACCCCGTGACGCAATCCTGAAAAAGAGAAGTCAACACGATTGTTAGCTCCATACGTTTACACGCCAAAAACTTGGAAAACCGTCTCTGTTAGATGGTGTTTTTTGAAGAATTTTGTTGGTCCAAAAAGCCAGAGATATGCCCAGTAGCTGCGTGGTTGTATGTTTTACCAGACACTATGAACAAAAAAGAGCAGAAAGATTTTCTTTTCTATTACTAAGAGAGAGAAAAATGAGTTGCTCATTCTATAACTTGTACGGCCGATGTTCAAACACGTGGGAACTACGCCCGCAGGGGACCGTACCATGCTGTACACAGACCGCTGTAAATGTCGTTCGTTCCGTGACAAAACCACCCGTCGCAATGCACCAGTATTTACTTCAAAAGAGCTTCATTGTGAGCCACAATTTCATCGTTTTTTCACAAAACAGGTAATAGTAGATTGTTGTCATATTACATGAAGTGTTTTTCACGTTTGTATTTTGAATTACAAGGACAAAACAGGCATGATAAACATTCACTTCATGTATTTTCCATTCAATACTGCACAAACAGTTTTGTATGTTTCTCAGGATGACGTCAAAACCCTGTTGATAAACAAGCCAAGTGACCTCGAGCGTTTCAGAATTTCGGGTGAAGAGGGTCGGAACTGCTTTACGTTTTAAGCAAAAGCCTGTCGATTATTTGTGAAAAACAAGTTGTGATGGTGTTGTAGACACATACACCTCCATGATAAACAGAAAAACGAAAAAAATGTGGAAGGGGGGATTCTAGCTGTTTAAGAGGTCCAATACATCATTTGCAAGATGAAACTTTTTAAGGATTCCTGAAATAAGGGCACATAACATACATGTATCTACAAAAGAATGCCGGTAAACCAGCCTAGAGAAGTTTCATTTACATAGACACATTGATGTTTCAGAAAACCTTTAAAATCCATGCATAGTTTTTGTGTTAAGTGAATAATAAAAGGTGTGCGCACACACATCTTTTTAAAGCCACTTTCACTTGTTATTTTGTAGTGAAAAGTACCACCGTGGATAGAAATAAATTCATGTGGTACTTCTTACCATTGCTATCAACACTAAGTTTTTTCTTGTCAACTCGAAATAAAATGTTGGGTCATTGCACATGATGTACATGTCTATGTAATGGCCTTTAATATATACATGACATTTTATCTACAATCCTCATGTCTTACCGTTCCACAGTAGCGTCCAATGGTCCTAGATGAGCTGGAGCGTCCATCGTAGACTTGCAGATAGTCTTCGTTGCAAACTCCCTCGTCGCCTTCAATGCCCAAAGATGTTATCGCAAGGGTCAAGCGGTTGCCTCCACTAGGAACCTCAATAGACCAGCCACACTCCAGACCGGAATCATACTCAAAGGGGAAGTTGGGGCTTGTAAAGCTGCCAACACGACCATTCAAAGATCCTCCACAACCTACGAGAGAAAGGCAAAATGTTATAAGGCCATCAAGCTGGAGATCCAAGTGAGAAATTCACATGGTTTGCTTTCACATTGTGGGGGATTACTGGCAGATACACAAGGGAACTGAGCCCGGAAAACTAAAGATACTTCACCAACATGAAATGTTCGATACAAATGTGGACAAATGTCTATGAGTTTGGGGAATCTAGGAACAACTTGGCTCCACCAGGATTCGAACCGCGGACCTACTACTTAATGCCCTGCAGACCCCCTGAGATTAACAAGCTCTACAGAGGGATAACCACCCCTCCCAGAGATCACTTAAGACACAACCCAAACCCTTGCCCGGCTTGCTTTCATAACTTTAGTTTTGCACAGCAGCCGTAATGGCCGTTTAAAATACTATAGAAGTAACATGGTTGTTCTCGTGATTTGCCTGTTCTCGTTGGGTTTACGACCGTATTACTCGAAGTTAAAAATGTTATGGAGATTACTTCTGTTATAAAATAGTTGTATAGACCCACACAAACCTAACAAATGTAAAATTTTACATTTTTTGAAAAATCACCATTTGCCTATTTTGGCACAGTTTGCATTCCCACCGGCCCATTGTGCACCAGGGTGAAATAATTCAATACAAATGTGGACAAATGTCCATGAGTTTGGGAAATCTGGATGCACTGAAAAACAACTTGGCTCCACCGGGATGTTTTTCACTGCATCCAGATTTCCCAAACTCATGGACATTTATCCACATTTGTACTGAATGAATTCACATGGGTTACATAACTTTCACAACATTTTCAGATGACAGGAGGTTTGACCCCCTAGGAGGTCAAACGTTTGACCCCCTACTTTTTATATGTACTTCTTGTGTGAAACTTATGCACCTATCAATTGTTTCCCCCACCCCTCCCCCCTCGGGCTACCCCACCTAAGAGGTGGGGATTGTCACTTTTTGTGACAAAATCCCCACCCCCGGGGCAACATTTAGGTGACAAAAATCCCCACCCTCGGGTGCAAAACATGTGCGTCTTGTATACAAATGCACAGAATTTTATTTCAAAGGGTCAAATGCCCCACCCTGGGGCATGAAAAACGTGACCAAACCCCCACCTAGGGGTTGGGGCATCGCAGAGGGGAAAGGTGGGGGAAACAATTGATAGGTGCATTAGCTCAACAATTATATAATTCATTATCATCTTATTAACGACACAACAATGAACCAACTTTATTCTTTTATTGACAGGTGTGTTTCTTTTTTTTTTCCAAAAATAAAAAAAGCATCGCTATTGTAATTGGAATGAAGATTGTACAGTATTTCATTAAAGCCAATTACTGCAAAAATTTTGATTGAATGACAATGATCGCTAAAGTGACACCGTTTGAACGTATATTGGGGATGGTTACGGTTGAGGCATGGTGATAGGAACACACTGGCAGTCCCATCTCTTTGCATGGCATGACTATGGCGGGCGGAGAGGCAGTTCCATAACGAATCCTAGATTGCTTGTGCATTGTTTTGGATAAGAGTCCACAAATTTGCTTTCAGTAATTCATAATATTCTTTTAGAACTTTTAGTCAAGTAATATTGGCACAAAAGATGTCAATGACTACTTTTTAGCCTTTCAGAAAATTTGTGACTGGTGTGTGCATTGCGATGCCCAACACCAAAGTGTTTGTGAAGTCGGTTTTTAGGAATGATTATACCTTAACTAAAAGAGGGTCTGCTCAGAAATGTTTGAGAACTCCTTGAAAAAACTGGGCCATTCTGGCAGTAATAAAAAGAAAGACTCTTTCACCTAGAAACAAACTCAGCACCAACAAATTCCACACTGACCTGGTGAGAGTGTGCTGGATGTGAACGTCAAGTCATAACCAGCGGACGAAGCAGTGGAATCAGTCAAAAAGTTCAGGTAAGCAGTGTTTGAAGTCAGGAAAACTGGATCAGGGATGTAATTGCCACACAGGGTGTGCAGAAGTGTCGCAGAGTTGTCGGATCCGTCATAAATCTGACAACACAAAATGTTACCTTATTTCATATACATGTACATTGTAAATACAGCCGCTCGCCCACAGTAAGATCGGTGAATCAGTCATTCTGCACAGGCATGCTCAGGAGGTATTGGGTTCAAGTTCCACCTGAGCACATTATGAGTATTTAGGGTGCTCTCGGTAAAAGCACTTGGTAAATAGTGCATACAGCATTGTGTAGGACAAATTCCATTTGAAAACAAGAGTACCCCGGGGAGTACCGTGGCCAAGCAGTTTAGGCCATTGACTCGCAAACGGCAAGTGGAAGCACTCAAAGATTGCAGGTTCAAAACCACTCAATAGTTGATACTCTGAAACACATCTCAAAATGGGGCTATTTCGTAATCTGAAAGTACTGGAGCTAAAGTTCTGGCCTGCACAATTCAGATGAGAAAAAAAGCACAACTGACCGTGAGGCTATCATACTGACAGCTAGCGTGATACTCAACGTTGAAATTGTTGAAGTAGAGAGCCAGGTAGCTTCCAGCCGGTGAGGTGATCCTAATGTCGCAGTCATAGTTATGGTGGTAGGTTTGAGGGTAGCCGGGACTGCTCACACGGCCATTGGTGTTTGTATAATTTTTGTTGCAGTCTGTGCGGTTGGGTTTTAGATAAGAGAAAAACAAACTCAAATTAATCATATTCAATGGCAAAAATAAATGATTTATTTCCAATGAACATACAGTTTCTCAAATTCTACAAAATCTTTCGCTAATTTGTGAGATTTTGGAGGAACGGTAACATTTCAGAATGGTCCTTTTTTAGCCTGGAAGCTTTCTATCGGTGGATTTTCTTCACTGCTATTTCACTTAAAAAAATGAGAAATGTTTATGCTGTAAAATTAGTGGCCTCACGTTCAGACACTAGCACTGTCTTCTTTAAGGCAAAATTACTAGGACATACAAAAACAGCACATTTAAAACACAATGCTGGGAAGAGCACAGATAGAAGCAGTCATGCAGAAAGACTGGTTGGAGCAAAGGGAACATATTCCAATGTGTGACATCCTCCCTAAGCACAGGAATTGTTGATAGGTGTATGGCTTCCAGTTGAGATGCAGTGCAAGTAAACTATTTTGCGTAGTTTTTAATAGAATCCAAAAACTTGCATTTCAAATCTTGTGTCATGGTGCTGTTTAACAGAAAACAAAAGCACAAACTGCACTAAGATGTATTTCCTGCTAAACAGTGTGATGTAATTGGGCCAGGTGTAAGCTTTGTGGTTTCAGGGTTGTAGCTAGAGAATTTCAAGTGCTTGTTGAATTGAGGTTGAACAGCAAGGGAGAAGACATTAATGCTTACCTTTTGTATACTTCTTGCAAATTACAGATATTTTTAACAGACACATGCATGACTCTGGGATTTTTCCCCCATTTCTTTGGTTCTGCTTTTGTAATGAAAAGCAACATTTTGAATTTCTATTTTTTTTTTTTTTAGTGTTGGCAGTTTTGCATCAAATTGATTGAATCACATTCTGGAGACATTGGTGTTTCCTCTCGTTGCCATTTGGTGGAATTGAAGGCCAGTTGAGACCAACTGCCATTTTACCAGTGTCAGTCACAACTTTGATTGGTTTAAAGCTTCTTCTAAATGGTGCAAGAAATGAAATCATTAATGATTGTTCTAAAAACAAACTGAGTTACATACCAGCGATGGAATAAGTAAGTGAGAATCCAGTACCAGTTGACGATTGGTCAGTAATGAAGTAGATCTGAGCAACAGTGCCGATAGAATAAAAGACTGGAGGGATATCAGTCCCGCAATACTGCAAAACTTGGCCATCAGTCTAGAAAAAAAAAATTAAAAAAAATAACCATATATATATATATATATACTAAAAATTAAGCCTTGGATCAAAAACTATGGATGCTAGGATAGGGCGACAATTTGTGTGTAAAAAAGCTATATTAGGGCGACATGCTCAATAGTGCGACATTTTGGTGTCGCCCTAATATATATATATTTTTTAAAATCATTTTTTTAGGTCAAAAACCATTTTTTTTAAATCGAGAACCATTTTTATTAGGTCTAGAACTGTCTATCTTAGGTCTGTGACCATCTTTGGAAGCTTTGGGTAGAAAAATAAGATGTCATTTTGAGTGACTCTTGCCGAAATTTTGGTGGTCCCCGGGGAGAGTCTTCCCGAAATGTCGCCCTATTGCGGCATCCAGAGTTCTTACAAGCCCTAATATAATGCATTCCCTCACTAATACATAAAATGAACTGAAATTTCATTTGTGTTTTAATACAAACAGGCGTTCAAGAAAAAGATTTCCAGGGGTGAGATTGGAGGAAAACGAAAATTCCAGAAGGGGCGTGGCTTCCTTGGGGGGTGGGCGGGGCGAAACGTAAAAAGACCACGCGCGCAAACTTCAACTTTTCAAAGGATCGTTTTAAACACCACCGTACCATCGGCATCGTGCAAAATGCAATGTCAACAACATTTTAATTAGAACCAGTTTTGTTTGAAATATTTACCTTGTTTATAGGCCAAAAAATGTGGATAATATTAAAAAGAATCCAGGCAACATCTACCGTTGGAGACGAAAACTTGGGCAAGGCACTCAACCACACTTGCTCCATCCTTCGGAAGGGATGAAAAGCCATTGGTCCAATGTGTTAGGTAATGGTAACGCACTCTAAAGATCCCAGAGCATTCTCTCATGAAGAGAAAGGGGATATTCCCCGGTGTCTCTGGTCATTTCTAATTTGAATTCTTCATGGTTTCCTCACGCTTGCGAGTGACAGTGCAATGAGCACTATTGAGTAATCTTTGGTATGAATACATGTACCAGAAAGAAATAATAATAATAATTTATACAACCCTGAATGCCGCAATAGGGCGACATTTCGGGAAGACTCTCCCCGGAGACCACCGAAATTTCGGCAAGAATCACTCAAAATGACACCTTATTTTTAAAATCAAAAATATTAGGGCGACACCAAAATGTCGCCCTATTGAGCACGTCGCCCTAATATACATTTTTTACACACGATTTGTCGCCCTATCCTACAATTCATAGTTTTTTAAATTTTTCATAATACCAATAATTGGGATTTTGAGATCTTCAGTTTCTTTCAACGCTAGTTATTTCCGAGTCAAATTCTATAAAGTGACAAAAATCCTGGTTTATTGAGAAATCAACCGCACCATATTGTAAATGGTGAAACGACCTTTATATACTGTCACTTAATACATGACCAACTCTTTAACTTACCGCAGGGAAATCTCTGAACTCTAGGTAGTCATAGTTACAGTTGCTGTGATCTTCCACTTCGAAGCTCGTTACTCGGATCCGGACATGATCGTGAGTATCCTCAGGAGCACCAATGAACCATGTGCAGCGAGTGTTGTGTGGGTAGTCGTTGGGGTAGTTGGGTGAAACAATGGTCTGGGGAGTATCCGTGGCATTGTAGGTTCCACCGCACACAGCTTTTTGAACAGAAATAATACAGGGTAGAAATGCTTTAGTTCGTAATTAGTATGTATACATGCTACATTGTGTGACCTTTTGACAACGGTGTATTGTCATCATATTTCTCCAAGAATAATAATCAGCGATAGACTTAAAAAAGAGGAAACACTTGAAAAAAGTTGCTCAATTCTGGAGAATTTTTCAAACACAGAGAAGTTTGTTATAAAAGCAGCAAATGGAGGTTTCTAGTTTAAACCGTATCCCTTCTGACCATTGAAAAAGCACTTTCAATTTGTGTCTAAATATGCTTCATGTAAGTCACCATGTTTTGCAGTTCATTCGGACTCGAGAGGGGGAAAATCAGGTCACAGCAAGTTTTATATAGTCATCCACGCAACAAAAACAACCCGACGCAGCGCTTTGAATGAACGTGATGTACATGTGTATGATAAAAGTAGGCTTACACACGAGGTTCAGGGGCAAACAACCACAAACGTCAGACCAATGTTCAGAAAGTCGGCTACCGACTGTTGGCAAACAGATTTGGAAAGTATATGTCATGCAGGTACATGTAGCTGATGTTTTTGCGCTTCGTGTATATTGGCTACACTGTATGCACGGTGTATGCCCGTCGTCCGATTCGCTGTTAATTCTCCAATGGAGGAAGGAAACGAGATCAAACATGAATCACAGGCTTTTGCTGTCCACCTTCTTTGCCATGCGTGTACATTATACATGTATGTCAGTCATAGGTCTGTTCCTGGTGCGTCGTTTTCCAAAGTTGGTGCGTCAAATTTTGATAGTTTGAAGAGTCATTTGACAAGAATGGTTCGTCACAAAAAGTGACCGAGGGAGCGTCATGTGACCCAAAAGGATGACGCTCCTTTGGACATAGACGCACCTTTCCCGGGGGTCGGAAAGTGCGTCATACAATTGACAGGTGCATTACGCAGCCCTGGAAAAAGTTTATGGCAGAGTGGCGGTAACTTTTTGCAGGGGCACGGAAAGAAAGATCCAGTGAGATGCATGGTAAGATTATGTGGAAAAAAACTGCAATTCAGTAACTTTCCAAGAGGTAGTGGAAGATAAAGTCCAATAGGAATTAAGCTTGGCAAGGAAAACAAAATAGGGTTACTCTTGGCGAGAACATCAAAGGTAATTTCCTAGCTGCTGCCTTTGTGAAATTCCTGCCTGTACAATTAAAAACTTCAAAACTAAAACTAAATCTTCAGTATTGGCCCCTTGCATATATACGTCATTTGAGTCAAATTATGACATGTCAATGTTGATTCCAAGGCTGCGTTCGGGCGTACAGTTCTCGCGAACGGCAAGTCTGCAGTCAGCATGCGCGAATGGCAATCAGTCAAGATGGCCGTCTCTTGCCATAATTACACAAAAAACGCTGTTTCACTGCTCACAAGAAACTGAAGAAAACGCAGACCATAAGTCGTGAGAACCTTTGATGCCGTCTAAAACAGACCTTAGTGAGTTGTTGTTTCAGTTATCCAGTTGACACGTTGAGCAAATTAACCCAAAATCCCACCCATATTCCGCCATCTTTGTACAAATCACATGACACTCGCCAGGAGTAAGAGCACACTCCCCATTTGTTGGAGAGTAGCGAGAGCATACTCTCATTGACCCGAGTGTTGTTAATCTTGCCGTTCGCGTACGCAGGAGTATACTTGTGTTAACACGAGTACATGCCCGAACGCAGCCCATGTGTGTGCCTCTGGCGGGCGTAACGCAGTGTAATTTACCAATGGGAACCTTAGTGCAGCGCGTTACACGTGCTAGAGACACACACAACGTGCGCACGTCGCTTCAGCAATGACGCGGCATTATTTGATGTTGTAAGCACAAGCCTAATAGGGGTAAGAGTACCAACAATTGGAACTAATAAGCACCAATCAAATGACATTAACGTTCAGCTGGTTAGCTCTTTGTGCTTTTTTCTTTTGAGCCAAACAATTATTGATGCTAAACAGCTCCATGAAATTGGTCCCTATTCACTGCAACAATACTCACGATCAACCGATGCATAGTTCAGCGTGAAGCCTGCATAGGTTTGCGACCCATCACTAACAAAGCGCAAGAAGGCCTGGTTAGCAGAGAGAGTGATCGGTGAAGGCAATGTAGTGCCACAGTAGTAATCCACCAGGGGAGCCAGGGAGCCATACCCATCACGAATCTGCAGACAAATAATTTGCATTCTGATAAATAACCAATAACGATGAGTCAGTTTACCCATTAGTTAAAGCATGCCACGGGGGCAGTCTTTGGTTTTAATACTTATTAAAAAATGACTGCATTTGTGTTTGTCATTCTTCTACTCTAGAACAGGGGTTCTTAACCTTTTTGGCCCCATGGCACCCCATAAGACATTCTTGGTCAGTACCATGAACCTGTTTATACCTACAGCTAGGATACGGCGGCCGTAGCCCCCCAAAATTGAGAGATACCTGCGGCGGCCGCAGATAATCTGCAGTGGCCTCAGGGTCGCCCTAGGGGTCGCCGTGGGATTATAGCGCGGAGTTTTCATTTCTAGGTTCGCTGTAGCAATGCCGTAGAGCGGTTCCACGGCAACCATACATGTACGTCGGGCGTACGGTGGCCTTGCGTTTGCTGTGCGGCTGCCCTAGGGTCTTATGAATTACAATTGACTTTTGCGGACCCCAAAAAAATTGCGGCGGCCGCAGGAATTTCACAGGCGCGTACGGTGGCCTTGCGGTATGTGCCACACCCTGCGGGCAATGCAAGGCCAACGCACGGCTCCTGTACGCCCGCCACGCGCCATCCGTACGGCCCCCGTGTGTGCATGTGGCAAACCCCTCCTTATATACTCCAGGTGTGTAGCGGTAGCGTCAGTCTGGCCGCACGGTCGCCGTATGGTCCCCCTGCGGCCGCCTTGCGGCCACCTTGCGTCTGCCTTGGTATTTGTCAAAAACCTACGGCCGCCGCATGTGTGAAATAATTCAGCAGTCAAAATGGTTGTCTCTTGTCATGACTGCAAACGATAATGTTTTATCACTTCCAAAATCAACAGAAACTGATGAAAAAAATTTATGTGACAGATGTGGGAACTTTGGTATGTCTGGAACAAACCTCAGTGTGTTGTTGCCCGAGTTATTTTATTATTAAACACGTTTACAAATTTACCAAAATTCCACCCGTTCTGCCATCTTTGTTCCAAACTAAGGCCAGCTAGGGTCATACACATCACAACATTCCAATTTATTGTTGTATTCTGTAATAGTAGTATTTATACAATATTGGATGGCTTTGAGGGTCATGAGAATATATTGCACTTATTTTTGTAAATTTTCACAAGATTTTTCTTAGTTTGACATTAAAAACTCCTGTTTATTTCCTGCGTGTACGTACAATTGCATGCATTATTGTCACTGTTGTACAGTATTTGTTGATACCATACTCACACGCGCAATGCACTCACTCAAAACATGTAGGTCACTGTTATTCAAAAGCTTTGCTCAGAATGCGTTAAGCATGTGCGTTTTGGTGCGCCTAGTTTGGATGCACATAGGATTGGGGATCTCTACTTCACAGTAGTATTATAATTAATGTGTGGTATCCCTCAGGGCTTGAATTTCGGTAAACAAAAACCACTGGACCACCGGTCTAGTACCAAAAACCATTTACAAGACCAACAATATTTTTACTGGACCAAACTCACAATAAGACAAAGCACAATTTCCTGGAATGTCCGTTTCCGACGTTTTTCAAACTGCCGGGCGGCCTCAAGTTTTTCTTTTGCAGACCGCTTAGGAGGCTCTTTGGGTTTAGATACAACTTCTAAAAATCGCCACATTTTAGTATGTAACTTACGTGCATGTGTAGTCAAAATTCCTGTGCATGCCGTGGGGTGTGGTTGAAACCCGGAGGTCGGAGGTAACCGGAGGTAGAATGTTTTTTGATGTACATGCTACACCCTACCTCCGGCTTGTTATTTTAATACAACGTAGCTCCTGAGCTACCGTCAATGCACCAACTACACGTTAGCAAAACAAATCTACCTCCGGGCACCTTTGGGTACCTCCAACCTCCGGGTTTTATAATTTTCCCATGCCGTGTCCAACGACAATCTGACATGTCTGTAGACTGGTTCCCGGATACTACTGTAGACTGGATACTACGTAGGGAACGGGAACCAGTCTAACATGTCTGAAGCACGACCAGCAGTGTGTTATTCCGACTCTGCTACGTCACACTATGAATAATAATATCGTCTACCACCTGTATTATTTTGTGCATGTACCGTGCCAATGAAAATAGACATGTATTATTCATATATGACGTACTGTATTCAGGCGTTGCAAAACAGTGCATCAAACCTTAACGTGACTGGTACTTTGGACTGGGAACCAACCAGGTGAAGCGGAGATGGCCAGCATGCACGCACACGGTACGCCGGTCGACATGGTCGATCATCCCGTACATCTACCATCCGCGTGGACTCGGAGCCTGGTGCACCGGGCTCCGAGTCCACGCAGACGGTACGGAATGATCGGAGTGCAATTTCACGCGCACATGCCGCATAATTTTACAGTAATGATGGTGCGACATGGGACTTGAGTGTGAGTTGTTTATTTCACAAAAAACCACATGTCTTTTTGTTTCACTGTCCAAGAAATAAATCACTAGACAGCCGGTCTAGTTGGTCATAAAGACCACTAGACCGGCGCTTAAAATACTAGACTCGGTCCAGCGGGTATATTTCAAGCCCTGATCCCTAAAAGCTTCATTTTATAAAATCATACACAAAAATTGCGCTTGAGCGCAAATTTATGTGATCGTATAGTTGGTAAATATTTCTCATTGTTCAGTTTTTTTGGATTGTAATCCGATTGAAATAAATAGGCAAACATCCTTCCTGCCCCTCTTTGAAAATGACGCTTGGAATGCTCTCTGGCAAGCATTGTTTTTTTGACAAGCTGCTCATTAGTGAACAGAAAAATAAAAAATTACACAGAGCATTCATTCCTTGCTCGCCTTCTCAAGCTCAGCCATAGTGACTCTTTACCTCCAAATAATCATATGAACATCTGCCTAGCGATCTCCCCTCAATTCGGTAGCTACCAGTGAAAGTCAACTCAATGACTTTGTTGATTTCCACGGAGATGAAGTAGGCACAATTCAGGTTGTTTTCATAGTTACTGTTGCCGGGGAGTGAAACGCTGGTGATTGTGCCTGATGGATTGTTGAATGTTCCACCACAGCCAAGAGCAGGGCCTGTAAATAGCATGTTGGACTGGACTTATTTAATAAGGTTTCCATCAAGTGGCACATGTAATGTTCTTTTTATAAAGGGCCAGCTTGATCTCAAGCTCGAGATTGACTGTTAATATACCATATGCCGTTTTTTAAAATAGATATCAGAAATTAATTAAGCCCTCTGTGAGGCTTTGTTCAATTTACATATTATTTATTTTTATTTCTTTTTGGTATTCATACCAAGGATTCCTCAATAGTGCTCATTGCACTGTCACTCGCAAGCGTGAGGAAACCCATGAAGAATTGGAATTAGAAATGGCCAGAGACACCGGGGAATATCCCCTTGCTCTTCACGAAAGAATGCTCTGGGATCTTTAGAGTGCGTTACCATTACCTAACACACTGGACCAACGGCTTTACATTCCTTCCGAAGGATGGAGCAAGTGTGGTTGAGTGCCTTGCCCAAGGGCACAGGTACCGCAGCTGGATTCGAACCCGCAACCACAAGTTTTCACCCATGATTGCGAGTCAATGACCCAAACCACGGTACCCCACATGACACAAAAGATTATGAAAACCTTTGCAACACTAACAAGGTGCCTGCTGAAATCAAATTGATAGTAGTTTGAGTGAGAAAAGTGCCGCGAGATTCCTCTTGTTTTTGTGCCATTTGGAAGAAATTTATGCAGGGGAGTATATGATTGAAAGCATTTCCATCTACTACGTATACAGCATGTTCGGATTCCATTCTTACCTAACAATCATATAAAAAGCATCCCCAAAATACTATCCATGGGAAGAAGACGGGACATTTGCAATCTCCAATATGGATGTGGAAGCAACAAGATTGGTATAATCACTGCAGTGTAGAACCAATAAATGTTTGGGTCTTTCTATAAATTAGGGGTCCAATGTTGGTGTCCCCCGTTACATTTTACATCTTGTTTTTGTAAATTCAGGACACATTCTTTAAATACTTTCCATCTCAAAGAGCGAGTACATGAAGTACAATTCATACAAAATTTGTGTATGAAAAACAACACATATCAGGTGTAATGGGGACACTAAATGTCACACTTTTGGACCTCTAATTTATAGAAAGACCCGTTTACAAAACATTGGTGGTTTTTATCCTTAAAATGTAGAGATTGAGAGCACGAAATTCCAGAATGGTATTGAGAAAAATATGGAAATTGATATGGTATCAAAATCTCTTGTCACAGAAAAAGATCCAATCACAGTTTTGTACATGAATGAATGATTCACATAGTTTTATCATTTTGGGGGCACTTCACACAAAATAATGTCACTACATGTACCATTTTGATAACAAGTAAAGGGGGGAAGGGGTGTAATTACCAAACAAGTAGACTACCTTTAAAGTCACCGAGTACAATCATTTCTTTTTTGGACGCCTTTCCATTAAAAGAGAAGTATACTCAAGACATTGTGCTAATAAACAAGTACATTTTTGTCATACAAAGAACAAGAATGATGACCCACTGAAAAGTGGATACAAACTTCACGAAAATGGCAAATGCAGTCATGCCTTGTGGTATTGAAGCCGTTGTTTTTTTCCTTAAAACTGGGCGCACAAACAAAAGTTGTATGTAGAAACCTCATTCTTTGTTCAGTTTAGGACAAAATGGTGGTGCCATCAGCTATTCTTTGCTCCTGTAATTCATTTGCACAGCAGTTCTGGTGGAAACCTAATTTGAACTAGTCAGGTAGACATAGCAAAATGTTTTGACTAGTTTGCCAGCAGTAGGTTTGCAGCCCCTTAATATTATGGGAATTAATACAAATAAAGTGCACATTATCTTGTTCAGCTTGCAAGTTCAAGCAAGGTCACTGTAACTCACCGATAACTTCTTCATAAGCAGCACTGAAGCCTTCTCCAGACCTAGAGAAGTCCGAGATAAAGCGGACCAGCATTGTGTTATCTGTACTGATGATGGCATCAAGAGGAGGCACTGCACCACACAGACGGCTTACAAGGAGTGGAGCTGAGGTATCCGGTCCATCATAGATCTCAATGTAGTCATACTGGCATGATGAATGCAACTCAATGTCCATTGAGGTAAACCTGACGCCAAGCAAAACACATTTTTAATACTGGGTAAAATGGGTGGGTAAATTGTTCATGTTTTCAATTAGCCTTTTTGTGCTATGGCTGGCACCCCAAATTATTCACTTTCAAATGAAGGTGGTTTAGAATGTCCACATACTATGCTGTTGTTGCTATGTGGTGCATGCCATTTTCTCCTACCGTGAACACGATATTGATTTTGTATTGTTGATGTCCCCCAACATGGCGCGGCCCCTAACGTGGCGGGCTTTACTTTCCGTTCTCTCTTGGCGCAATAAACAATCTGTTGCACTTGGCATTAAATAGAAATAAAGTTCTCAAGTACCTTTATAAATTCTAAAACTGAATTACGGAGGAGAAGAATCATTCAGTTACTGGAAATTCACCGGAATGTGAAGGCATCGCCGTTTGCTTCAGGTTGTCATGACACCATACACGGAAGCCTGTAATAGGCATTTCACGTGAATAAAACCAGGCATACTGGCATTGTGTACAGTGTCACAGTGTGTGCGTGCAAGTGGTCTTTGTGGGCCATCGTAGTAAGGCATCAAACCGTTTCAGCCAATCAGCGACGCGCTCCACGTTAGGGGACAGTCCGGGCGATTTCGGGAAAAAAGTGTTCATCGTTTTGTCCTGATTGTTTGTGTTATTTTGTACTTGTTGATGAGTCAAAATATTAAAGTATTACTTTTTCTTGGAGCCTATGAATTATACTACAAGGTGTGTAAGTTTCAACTAATTCTGCTAGGGGGTTTTGCTATAAGGTGAGCGGATTTCCAGTGAGTTGTCGAAGTGCGCCAAGTTAGGGGACATCACTATACTTCATACCTGTTATTTAATAACTCGGTCAAAATACATAGCAAAATATTTAGTCTGGTCATCTGGATACTAAGTGTGCATGTGAAGAGATAGGTCAGTACCTCGGACACTATTCATGTCAAACACGTATAATGGCCCGGTCACACATAGACGACGCACGGCACGCGCACTGAAAATTCAGCAAAACATGGAAAATAGGTTCAGTGCGTTGTTGTGCGCCCAACTTTTGTCAGGATTTGGGAGAGGCTAGCGAGCTGACACCGAATGCATAGCGTGTTGCTGATGCGCTGCGCGTATACTGGGCGCATACAAAGCGCATACAGACCGTATACAGAGCGCACATGTCAAAAACTCCAACGAATGCATCACGTGTTGCTAGCGTGTGGGACGAATGGCCAGCGCATGCACCGCGCGCTCAACGCACAGCCCGCGAACGGCAGCTGTCACGTGACTGTGCCTATAAAAGGCGTCGGCTCGTAGATCGTATTTCATCTTCTGAGGTGGTTCTTCTAGACACGATCAGTAGGAACCTCTGTCATCACCCATGAGGATCGGAGGAGAAGTGATGAGGAGGTGGTGAGGGACCCGCTTATTTACCCTACGACTACACGCTACGTACACGCTACGTACACGCCAGGTATACGCTAGGAACACGCAAGAAGAACGTTGGGTGCGTTAGAGACGCTCATATTCGTCGCATGTTCGCTGGGCATGCGTTTGAAGCACGCTAGGTGTGCGCTAGGTGTGCACTAGGCGTTCGCTAGACCTCAGCCGCCGAACTTACAACGAATACACAGCGTGCGCTCCGCGTATGTCTGGCGTTGGTCTAGCGCGCTCTGCGCGTGTCTGGCGTCCTTTTGACATGTACATTCATGCGTCGAGCTCCGCGCACATTTTTGTGCATGCACAAAAAATCCCGACGCACACAGCGAATGACGTCGAATGCATAACATTGGTCCAACGCGCTCGACGAACGAGTAACGCATAATAACGCACACCTAGCGAACGACAACGCACTGGCAAAAATTGCAAATGTTCAATGCGCGGGCCGTGCGTCCCCCGTGTGTCGTCTATGTGTGACCGGGCCATAAGGCTCAATAATAATAATAATGAGTTTTTATGTAGCGCATATAGAAATGGCCTCAATGCGCTTACCATATTAAAATATATTAAAAACAAATGTAAGCAAATTACAAAATATTAACAATAATTAAAAACCATTAAAAGTCCTTCGGCGAGGAGACAGTTTTTTGCTGTAAAGTCCAAGAAATGCAGAGCCTCATGAGATACACCTGACCCCTCCCCCTAGTTCCAAAACAATAGGGACGTTGTGTCAAATGGGGTCAAACTAACCACTGTCCAGTGGTTACTTTGGAATGCGAGTTGTATGGAATGCAAACTGCTGTTTGGAAAGATGCCATTCGAAGCATACGTGGTTGAGTGCCTTGCTCAAGGGCACAGGTACACGTTTTCACTAAACCGCTCGGCCACGGTATCCCACATTGTATGATCATTAATGTTTCTCTGAGGGCGAGTTTAATATTAGGGTGAATTTAATGTTAAAAACAAAATTTGGAGGGAGAAATTTAACTTTTTTTAATTAGGCAGAGTAAAGCTATTTCTGCTTTTTCCCAAGGTCTCAGACAGCGGGTTGCAGGCAGAGTCCACATGTGGAATTCTTTTCTTCAACCTCTACTCATTTCACACCAGTAGTTTGAAGATTTCAACTCTGACCTAGAGCAGAGCTGCTGAGGTCAGTGTGTGTAAAACTAATGTTTAAAGTATGAAACACTACTTGTTTTCAACCCATGTCAAACCTAGAGATTTGTATACTGTGAGAAGCCTTTTTTTCTAGCACAGGTCTATTTGTACATTTTCTCTCACTTCTCCAATAATCACAGTGTAACCCTTATAATTTGGTACTTCAACTCCACCCGACAAAACAACAAATTGTGAATGTTTAGTCTGCATACTTGAGGTAAACTGATCGTTGAGCAGTAACTGTAAGCAGCCAGGTGCAGTTCTGGTTGTGTCTGTAGGTCTCCAGGTGTGATGGTGTTTGGACCACTCCAGATGACTGAGTAAAAGTCCCTCCACAACCTGCAGTCAAATCAAGGGGAAAACTGCATTGATATAGTATATTTATTTGAAATGTCTGGCCCAAGTGTAGCCTATGTAGCCTACATGTATGAGTACCCGGTAAGCACATTTCAGTTGTGTATCCTGATTCAGTTCTGCAAAATCTAACCTGCTGATGGGGAAGATACCGGACTACATGTATTTATGCATTCTAAGCCTTATCTTTGCAATGTGGCTTGGAATCCATACGTAGTTTGGCATCGCGTGTGGTCTAGTGGGTATGAAGCGGGACTCCCAATCAGAGGTTGGGGGTTTGAGCCCCACTTCGACCAATGTGTCTGTGTCCCTGGGCAAGGCACTTAATCCCAGTTGCCTCGTCAACCCAAGCGATATATGGGAAGCTGTTAAGGGGAATGCCACAATATAACTGCTGATAGGGTTGTGCGCCTGACGAGCAGCCACCTAGTTGAAGCGAAATGGTTCTGGTGATTCCCCGATGGCAGCGGTAATAATGGTAACAGCGCCTTGAGCACCCTGCAGGGTGGATGTATGTGCGCTATACAAAAACTATGAATGCTAGGATAGGGCGACATTTTGTGTGTAAAAAAGGTATATTAGGGCGACATGCTCAATAGGGCGACATTTTGGTGTCGCCCTAATATTTGTTTTTTTTAAAATAATTTTTTAAGGTCAAAAACCATTTTTATTAGGACTAGAGTTGTTTCTCTTTGGTCTGGAACCATTTTTGGAAGCTTTGGGGAAAAAAATAAGCTGTCATTTTGAGTGGTTCTTGCCGAAATTTCGGTGGTCTCCGGGGAGAGTCTTCCCGAAATGTCGCCCTATTGCGACGTCCAGAGTTCTTACAAATCTAATCATTATTATTATTATCTTTTTAAGTAAATTTCAAAGCGCAAAAACACACACATCTGTCTTCGTAGTTGTCATCAACGACAAGGAAGGTAATCCCTTGTTTGAAGATAGTCAGGTGGGAAGAATATTTTCAAGAACTCCTAAACCCAACAGACAATCACCAAAACCAACTGCAGTTCACTCCAAGATTCCCCGACCACGAAGAACCACCTACACATGTATACTTGAGGCAGAGGTCAGATGGGCCTTGAAGACTAGCCTAAAAGACAAAGCTGTGGGGATGGACGGTATAACAACTGAAGCAGTTTTAGCCTGTGGAGAAACAGGCATTCACAACATTGAAATTCACAAAATGAGGCCTCTTTTACAAAACTCATTAAATAGTTAAAAGTTCACAAAAGTGTTAAATTCACAAATATGGTTGTAACAGACTTTTGAAAAATGATTGGACTTAAAATGAATCACCTGGTTCAAAGTCGAGTCCAAAACCAACATCGTTGGTGGTGGAGTCTGTGTGGAACCTGAGGAATACTGGTCCTATCCATAGGATGTTAGTTGGAGCTTCGGTACCACAGAAGTTGCCCAATAAAGTTCCTGCATCGTCAGTCCCTCCCCAGATCTGAAGACCATCATAGTTGCAGTTGAATGACTCTGTAAAGAAAGTCACAATTATATATTGGTTTCCTCTTGGAGGCATTTTTATCTACTTCAGTTTGTAACCTTGAAAATTGCCACGGATTCTACATGTTGACCAGGAGATTTCCTTCGTTATGTATTTATGATTTAATTTATGATTTGGTGGTTGCCAAAAACATGATTGCACAAATCTAAAATGATGCCTCAGATTGATGCTTACAGGCAGGAATACATGCATAATGCACTTGTTGCTTTACCGAAAACAGTGCAGTGCTGCGTTAATGGCAATACCCCCTCTGTTGCATACAATCTTATGAATTATTTTGGGCTAAATTCAGGAAATTCTGAAAAATTTAGGCAAATCTGACTCTTTGAGCGAGTGATAGTTTAACGGTAATAGGGAGGAATAGATGCACGTAAAACGCGACTGTGAATGCGAAATACTTTCAGCACAGGTCATACGATGAAGAGGCCCTAGAAGTTGGGGTTAAATCTTGGTCAGAGTAACAAAGTTATCTCGCCAGAAAGTCACAAATGTGGGGTTTTGGTTTTCATATGTTCTAAGATTTCTAAGATTTTATTTTTTTTTAAGAGCAGGGGGGCGGGGTTTTGACCCCCCCCCCCCACCCCCCACCCCCGCGCCTGCAAGGTATACACATTGTATTAGCCAGTTGAATTAGCCCTACCAGTGCATTATGTTAACGTTCACTGTATTTTATTTGTGCATTAACTGAGGACCTAAGTTTTTCCAAGTCGAGTCATTCACCCATAGGGACTCGAGTCAAATGACAATGAGCCTTTAACCATAAGTGTCCGTGTATGTGGACAGCATTTAAAACATTGCAACATTGTATTTCCATACTTCTAGCAACTCACCTTCAATGGCAAATTGGTCATCAAAGAGTATGGCCAAGCTCTGTTGTGGGTCCCAATTGATAGTATAGTCACAGGTAATACTGTTGGGGTAATTGCGTTCTCGGTAGCCAGGAGACACAATGCGGGCAGTGGTGACGTCTGTGAAAGTTGATCCACAACCTTAAAAAGATTCAAGCAACAATAGATGAAAATGATTACCGAGGACCCGTTATTTATATTATTACTTACATTAAAAATGGGACTCATTAACTCTTTCATTGCGGAATGTTTTATGCGACGTAATTAATTGAAGGTCACCGTTTGTTTATGTGTACAGGCGAGCCTCTGGCACCAGCTTTTTGGCCGGAAGTAGACATTTCTGAAGCCGCTGTGAGCGGTGCGCCGTAGCGAATTATACCCAAGGAACAAAAGCCATTGTGCTACTCAAGTACAACTCGTACATTACTGCTGTGCAAAGAACAAGAAATATGACCCAGTGAAGTTGATAAGACCTTTACAAACAATGACAACTGCAGCGATACCTTGTTGCCGGCATTTTGTCCAAAAACTGTGCAAGCAATGTTTTGGTGCACAACTTCTCCGTACATTCCCATGGCTATACACTAAAAGTTGTATGCAAAAACCTCATTCTTTGTTCCTATGTGCTTTTCAGTCAGTCATATATCTTGTTCTTTGTATATAAAGAATGTGTAGAATGGTGTACTTCTCTTTTGGCAATGCTAATGGGTTATAGTAATGGTACTTTTCTGTAGAGAGGCGAGTCTTTTAAAAATTGTGTGTGCACACTCAACGGTTTAGCGTTCATTAAAAACAACAACCAAGAACGTTTTTTAAAGGTTTGCTAAAATACTGCTAAAGTACTGCTGTACCGATACAACTAAAGATTATGCATGCTAGGAATTCATAAAAAAGTTTAATCTTTAAATGATCCAAGGGCCGTTAAAGGCCCTGTAGATGATCTGTTTTTGAGCGATTCTGCGAATAAAACCATTATAAATCAAAAGAAAGACATCAACAAACTCATCCGAAGAAATTTCAGCTTTGTCAAATATACCACGTTTAAAAAAACCATGAAAATCCATATGCATTTTCCTGGTCTTGGCGGGGTGTTTCAAATATTCGTTCTCAGTTGATCGGGTACTATGTGGCTTGCGTCATGCACTCTGTGGCGCACGTACTGCGTGTGCGCGCGATCCATAAAAATGCATCGCGTTGGAACACGCACACGGAGTACACAGCGCCCATGCATTTTGGACCGCGTAGATGCGAACCAAAAATAAGTAAATCGTTTGCAAACGATCTAAATAATTTCATCTTTACGGCTTTTTTTCTGGTAAAATTATATCATTTTGAGCGAAAACCCTTCATTGGATAGTTGCTATTAATTAAATCTTTACTTTCAGAACTTTTCCCCTGTAAACTCGTCGATTACTTTTTGGGGTCATTGCAAATGATCCACTGGGCCTTTGGGCATTCTTAGATCCCTAATGAGTATACAGCCCTGCGGCTGCTGTATACGCACTCAGGGGCTTATCACCCTTGCAGGTACGCCTTTTATACTCCTGGGTGGAGTTTGGCAAAGTGCATTGGCCAAGGGCACAAACCACAAACAGGCCATGTCAATTGTAACATATTGTAGGCTTCTTACCAACAGACCAATCTGCTTGAAATCCTGTGGCTTGGTTACTGCCATCACTGCGGAACTTGACTGTGATAACATTAAGGGATGACATAACAGGTGGAGGGACTGTGGTTCCCGAGTATGATCCCAGCTGCCTGGCAATATCACTATCCCCATCGTAAACCTGTAAGACAAGCAAAATATTTGCAGCTCTTCAAATTACCCATTTCCTGTACAAGGTACATCCACAATCTCATTTTTTATTGACGTCCCCATGGCAGGTATAGTATAGATCCTTATCGTGCTGCAGTCATCTTGCTTTTTCCTATTATAATTAATGTATTAAAAAGAATGGCAGCGTTGTATGCATCTATGGGGACATGTGCACAGTGCACATGCAAGCTCCGTGGAAACTGTCCAAAACACAAGTGAGAAAATGCTTTCGTAGATTTCTAATTAAGGGAAATCCCCAATGCAAAATCACCGAAATAAATAAGAAAATAATTAATTGTTTCTTTGATGTTTGAAACAAATATTTAGGACTATAAATGCTTGCATGAAGAAATAAAAAGGTGTGTCTGCGTGAAAAAATGTCCCACGTGGCGCTGTGTGTGTACAAGTTTTCTTGGTTGATGTAGGCCATATCGTTCCGCGCGCGCACCGAATGTTGGTCATTTCGCCCAACCTAAACCACTTTACCCCAGAAAACATTGTTCGCCCAAACGCTCAAACCAGCATGAAACCGTGGCATGAAAGAGCGTCGGCGAACTGTCTTTGGGGCAAAGTGGTTGAGGGCAAATTGGTCATGGCGATTTTTTTTTTTTGGCCGAAGTAAAAAGTCACAATATTGGGAGACTATATACGGAAACTACCCGTACAATTCTGGACAACATGAAACCTGCACCGAATAAATTTCTGTTTGCACAGGTACTTCACATCTTTATTGTTATGACATAACACAAAAAGTCCCCAGAATACCGAATACCGCGGTATTTTCATCACGGTATACCGCACAATACCGCACAAGCCTAGTGGGATACTCATCTGGCACTTTACATAATTATTACCCTGGTCATTGGGCACAACTCCCTGGGGAGTATGCAGCCCCGGCAGCCTGACACAAGCACTCAACGGCTGTGACCCTTACAGGTACCCATTTAGTGCTGGGTGGAGAGAGGAATGTATGGCAACATGCCTTGCCCAAGGGCACTTGCACCATAGACGCGGCTGGGATTCGAACCCACAACCATCAGAATTAAACAAGCTGCTATGAAGGAATGGTCTTACATTGACAGTGTCTCCGGAGCCAATACTAAAGCTGTTGAATGTGATCCTGACATGATATCCCATTTCAACCATCAAAACCCAAATGCATTCCTCATTTACAGGGTAGGCGCTGGGGAAGTTGGATGTCTGGAAGGAGCCTGTGTTTCCATGGTACGTGCCACCACAACCTGAATACAAAACAAAGAAAGTCACACTGAAAGCATACCAAAAGAAAGCAACGGTCACACGAAATTGGATTTTAAAAAAAAAATGACAATCCTATCAAAGACTACTAAAGTGTGACGTCGGTTGCTATGATAATTGGGTATAAACCTTCGCTGGAAATCTGAAACTTCCATTGGTGAAGCGCATTGAAACCGTTCACTGGTTTTAGTGTAGACCCAGTAACCTTGGTAACACACACAAAGGGTGACGTTTTCACTGTCTATTTCTTTGAAATATATGGGTGTACTAGCGATTCTTTTTAAAATTTGTACGCTCATGAGAACTTCCATATTCATGAGCAAGGCAGTGATGTCATCTCACGAACAACATGGATGAATTTAGTTGGTTTATTGAATGTGTGCTTTGCAAAAATCTAACAATTTATAAAGTTTAATTAGTTGCTCTTTGAGGTACGTCAATTTTTGGTTTGTTTTCATTTTTCAACCGTGGGTTCCTTCCATGATTAGCTATGAAAAGTGAAATAAAAACACATTTGAGATTGCCATTTTGTCTGTACAGGAAAGCTCCCTGGATTTAAGTATAAAATTGATTTTAGTGTTAATTTTCATTTCACCAAAAGTTAGCAAACTATTTTGTTCACAATGAGGTCTGTTTTATGTGAACTTTAGTGATTGCAGGTTAATTTTGGGTTCTTTAACTTTAAACCCAGATTTTTCGCATTTGTATATTTAAACATTGATTCAGTAACTCCACTTCTGAATATTGTAAGAACTTGAAAAAGGCATCATTTAAAAGCTTACAAGGTGTCCTTTCTAAAACTATAAAGAAATGCATTAATAATGCAAACAAAATGTAGTATGATTACGACACTTTGTGAAAGACATCCTTCTTGTTTAGATACCGAAATAATTTATCTCACTGTTGACTTGTAACATGGGTTATGACGACTTGGTGAAATTTATACTAAGGTGACTTGACGAGATAATTTATGTTGCCAAGACGACTTCCTAAATTTAATAAGTTGACTTCTTAAATCCACAAAGTCGACTTGGCGAGATATTTTATTTTTCCAAGTTGACTTGACTTACATAATTATCTCACAAAGTTGAATTAGTAGATTTAGGAAGGTGACTTGGCAACATAAAATATCTCGCCAAGTCGACTTGGGAAGTGGACAATTGGCAACATAAATTATCTCATCAAGTCGACTTATCAAATCTAGGAAAAAGTAGGAAGTCGAATTGGCAACATACAGATGTGCTCAAAATTATTCATACCCTTTGAAAAATCTAACATTTTTCAAATTTCCTCACTCCCAAAAACTATTGTGAAGGAACTTTCACTATATCTCAGGCCAGTTAGTGGCCACATGTTTTCGGCTCAGCACATTTGCATAACAATAGTAATGTCCAGATTTGCATTTTTGTGGCTGTTCAAAATTATTCATACACCTTACAAAATATCAGCATTTAGGCCATTTTTTGTGATAATGCACCTGCTTTCAATTTTTAATGCACCTTGTTGTTCAACAGTTATCCTAACATGTTTGCATAAGTAAAACTTAAGGCTATGCATGGTGGAAATCAACGTGTGTATGGGTTTACGGTAGCACCATGTGAATCTCATTTGTATATGTGTGGTTCTGAAAAGAACCAGTGAGTGTGAACTCAACGTTTCGAACAGCGTGCTCTGTTCGTCTTCAGGAGTAATGCCGGACTCGTGATGATGCAGGGCTATAAGTACTGGTTGAGGGGTTTCAGTGTACAATGTGTGCACTGAAGCGGCTTGGCTTGGGTGGAGGAGGCGTGGTTGTGCTAGGATCCTAATACTGTGGTTGGCACCAGTGTGCTCACTGGTGCATGACACTGTGGCAGTGGCTGTCGTGTTTGCATAAGATTTGAATCATTAACATATCTGTTCAATTAAATTTAAATCGAAGAATAGCATAGAATAGCACTCTGCTTGTAGGCTATAAAGTGAGGGGAGTTGATGCCTTCATTCTCAGTTTCTGGACTTGCGCATGAATAATTTTGAGCACAACTGTAAATTATCTGAATCCACATTATGTCAACTTGGTTAGATACATTATCTCGGTATCTAAACAAGTGGAATGGCACTCACAGAGCGCCGTACTAAATCATGTCTTTTGCATTACCTCTGGTAGCTGTGGTCCATTCCATGCGGAATCCACCAGCTGATGAACTACGATCAGTCATAAAGACCATGAGAATCTGATTGCTAGCCGTGGTGATGCTTGGCGGCGCTGTGCTACCACACCATGGGTCCTCACCGGAGATCTGGGGTGCTTCAAAGGTGCCTCCATTACGCACAGACAGGTAGTCATACTGGCACGAGGTGTGTGCCTCAATGTCAAACGCAGTGAAGGTTAACTATACCAGGCGGTAAAGATGGGAAAAATACGGGATTGTGACACAGGGTTCAGTAGAGGGTAAATTATCTCCTTGTTGCACCAAGTGAGTCACTCTAGCCTCCTGACTCAGCATGCTTAGGGCTAGGGTTACAGTTTGTGTTCTGTAACTATCTGGGTATATGCTAATAACGTGGTACAAAAAAACCTGTACACAGTATACTATTTTGAAACAGTTAACGACGTATCTGGTACATATGTAGTACATAAATTGTATGCACCTATAAATTGTTTCATCTCCCCTACCCGACCCTACCTTTTCTACATGAAGTGGGATTGTGACTTTATTTTAAGTGACAAAATCCCCACCCCTCAGCCAAAATTTAGGGGTACAAAATATGATGTATGTTTTCCCTTGTGCGCTGTTAATCAGTGATTTCCTTGTCAAAACCTTTTAAACGGGAAGTTTATCAATAACAAACAAAACATGGCTTACTCAAATTAGTATAGGATTAACAAAAAGGAAGTAATGAACAAGGCTGAAATGTGGAAAGAAGCACAAAGGTGACTATACGCGAGCACTTCACGTGCAATGCACGCCATGCGCATGCATACATAGTGGTATGATACCGCGGTAAAGGCCGATAACCAACTAGGATCAAGTCGATCTTGGTGGGTGTAGATTCTTTTGAAAAAAAATGCTCTTTTTGGCCGACAGAATAGCCTTGTCCAAGTCTATGATTGTGAGCTGGCAAAATATTAGCGACCTATCGCGATAAACTGTAGCCAGCGACTATAGGCTGGTTACCGGAATATCTTGGTCTGAAATCCAGACTTACACGCGCGAGGCTAAATCATAGCCTTGTTCTTTCTGTACACGATGTGTTATGTGTTTCTTATATCTGCGTTGGAAATCTGACGCAATTATTTATGCGAAACCCGAGTGGTTATAAATATTCATATCTTACATAACATCCTATCAGAGCTCCCTATTTTGACCTTCGGGTCAAATAGTGCGTGTGACCGGTTTGCCAGCATAAACGTCGTTCATATGTAGTGTACAGTATGTATCATGTGTATGTGTACATCTCTCCATGTCTCTGAAGCAATATGGCGAAATCATCACGTAGTGTTACAACTGAGGAAATCAACGGGAGTTTGAATTATGCAGCCGACAAATTGCAAATTGATGACTTTCACAAAGACCAGAAGATAGCCCTCACATATTTTCTGTAATTTGTGTTTGTGAACTTACCAACTGGGTATACGTACGTAAAATCTGCTATTTTTTAAACAGCACTGTATACATGTAGTTCTGTCAAAACAACCGTTAACCAATTAGCTTTTACGTCTCAGTGCTCTCTTCGAAAAATTAGCATAAAGAGTCCCCGCCCATAAATCACGTCTAGTACAGACAGAACAAGGCTATGATTTATCCTCACGCGTGTAAGTCTGGATTTCAGACCAAGATATTCCGGTAACCAGCCTACAGTCGTTGGCTAGAGTTTATCGCAAGAGGTTGCTAATATTTTGCCAGGTTACGATCATAGACTTGGACAAGGCTACCGACAGAATGGATTGCGAGTTTTTACTGATATCAAGAAATTATCCGGGTCATGTGTTCTAAAGCATAATGTAGCTCCTCTTGGTTATAGATTTCAGGAACCAACAATGATCACTGATTTCTGTGTCATTTAGCTCTTTAAAGGGATTGCTTTAGGCGAGAATTTTTCTCGATGCAGCAACAGTATCGCTATTTTGATGAAAAAGTTCCCGACCTACGCCACCTTAGACAGCGCGAAGCTTTTCCAATAAAATCTCGCATAAGGTTTCGCTTTGCAGTACTTTTGAAAATGACATAACTTTCGTGAAACATTTGCAAAATCGGCTGCAGGGATGACGTCATTCAACAGAGAAGGTGTCCTGTAAAGAGACAGGACTAGGATGTCGTTTTGACAGGGTGAGAGGTTAGTTGTTTACTCCTAGCTTACCGTGATGGTAGTGCCAGCAGTACCCTGAATGAGCCATGCACAGTGGTCATTGTGGTCATAGTCATTGGGATAGTTGGGGCTGGTTATCACTCCATCCGTGCCACTCACAAGACCTCCACATTCTACAATCACAAAAGAAAAATTAATAAAAGACAAACATCACCCCGACATGTGAAAATATAAAGATGACAAAAAGGGTTTACTTGAAACTCCAGAAAATCCAAATACAGCTTTGGAGTGGCAAATTCAGTTGTGTATTTGCTTCATTTCTTATTGACAAAAAGAGCCGATTTTTTTTGTGCCAAATCATTGAGTGTCTTCCTCACAAATGTTCATACTTTTGGAAGATGTTGTTACTTACGAGAAGCAGAGTACAAGATCCTGAATCCTCGGCCAATTTGTGTTCCATCAGTGATGAAGCGTACCAATGCGGATGGGTGTGGTATTAAGATGGGATCGGGAAGAGTAGAGCCACAGAAGACCCCAACGCTTGGAGTATTCACATCAATTCCTGTTGGTCAATCAGTGTACAAACAAGCAATTTTACATTTTACAATATAAAACACTCTAAAAAATCCCCGTCATTTGATTGGTGTGTTGTCTGTCACGTGTCATTGATCCATTCGGTATAAGTTATTATAACCCACGCTCTGGGCTGTACGCACCGTGGGCCACCTCTACCCCAACACCTTTTAGTTTAGATTCAGATTAAAGTTCCATTGTCACAGGAAACAAAATCAGCTTTCCCCTCCTTGTTGCACTGTAACACGTACAATTTTACCCCAAGAGGCCACACCCTACTTTGCACTGGACCTACTCCACCTGTCCTCACCTTGTTTTGTAAATTTATCCAGTATTTAATCTACTTATTATACAGGGTGTATCAGAAAAAAGGTATACACTCATAATATTGTAGATAAAACGGAAATTGTATTATATTTAGAAAATTGGCTCACACATATCGGTAA
The DNA here is from genome assembly GCA_037783545.1 of Henricia sp. BOLD:AAB3569. NCBI lineage: Eukaryota > Metazoa > Echinodermata > Asteroidea > Spinulosida > Echinasteridae > Henricia > Henricia sp. BOLD:AAB3569. Next base: position 2,255,897 of record JBBELK010000162.1, on the reverse strand, counting down.
ACATGTTTTCATTCACGTCTCGTCATCATCATGTTGGGAATTTCACGCCCGACTGAACAGGGGCTAGTTTTGTAAACAAAGCTAAAATTTATTTGCACGAAAAAATGGAAGATGCAAAACAGGATCAAGGAGCATGAGGTCAATTTGATATGTCCTTTCTTTGCTATCAGCTTTTTGGACAGTTCAGCTAGCCCCTCCACATGACCGTCTTTTTCTGCACCCAGATTTGCACGCTTAGCATAACACCAAATGCAGGCCTGATCACGGCTCTGTTCTGCCTGAGAAGGGTGACTTTGGTTCTTATCCGTCTCTCCAGGTCATCCAGTTCCACGGGCAGTAACAAAAACTTGAGATGTTCCCACAAGAAAAACCAAGTAGTGTTAGGTCTGGTGATTTTAAGGGGGCCATTCCCAAGTCCATTTCACAAATTTACCAGACCTAACATCACTGGAATTTTAATGGGGACATCTAAAGTCCAAGTTTTTGTTACTGCCCGTGGAACTTGATGACCTTGAGAGAGGAATAAGAAACAAAGTCGCCCTTCTCAGGCAGAACAGAGCAGTGATCGGGCGTGCATTTGGTGTTAGCTAAGCGTGCAAATCCGTGTGAAGAAAAAGACGGTCACGTGGAGGACTGAGGGGCTAGCTAAACTGTCTGAAAAGCTGATAGCAAAGAAAGGACATGCTCCTTCATCCTGTTTCGCATCTTTTACTTTTCCGAGCAAGTTAATTTTAGCTTTGTTTACAAAACTAACCCTTGTTCAGTCAGGCGTGAAATTCTCAAAATGATGACGATGTTAATGAAAACATGAAACCAATGTCTACCGATATATACTATATGTGTGGGCCAATTTTCTAAATATAATACAATTTCCTTTTTATCTACAATTTTATGAGTGTACTATGTACTCTTTCTGAAACATCCTGTACACCAGGGTTGTAGTCGAGTCCATCACAAGTCCAGAGCCAATAAAATCACAAGTCCGTGACATTTTTTTCCCCATTTTTTTACCATTTTGTTTCAAAGGTAGATCACAGGATTGAATAGCTGTTACAAATGGCATTATAAGATGTGTATGCTAGTTTAATATCTCATCTACACTCCGAGAAATCAATGAAAAACAGTGTCCATGCTGTCAAGAAATTGTGCGAAGCTACTGTCCTACCTAGTCTTGTTTCCTGGCTATACTGTACAGAACACAGAGCCATAATACCACGATAGTCAAAGGAGTCCTTTTAATATAATTTTGCAACCAATCTGTCAATAATCCTTGGCTTACCTGCATAGACTTCTACACGGTCATATCGGCAGTTAGCTCCTGTTTCAATATCAAAGTCTCCAGCAAATTGCAGATAGAGGGAGGTGTTGACTATGGCCTGATTGGCTAGAAGCCACTGGCAGTTCAAGTTGTTGGTGTAGTTGAGCGTACCGTATCCAATGGAGGAAAATGAGCCTCGATCCCCAGGGTTGACATTGATGAGAGCACCGCATACTGTCAACCAAATCAAGACCAAGAACTGAATGAATTATTATTGAATGGTTTGTTATGGTGTAATCTGGAGAGCTGCAAAGTATGTTGTAATGGACCTTCATCACGGTGCGGCCATCTTCCCTTTTCTTCTATTAAAATGAATGTAACCAAAGCGAGGCTTGCAGGAAAAATAGTTTGGTCCCGTTTTGAAACTGATCATTGTGTGCATCACAATGGCACAAGCGTTGCGGAAACCTTTCGTTGGGTAGTTGCTATTGATTCAATCTTTACTTTCAGAACTTTTCCCCTGTAAACTCGTCGATTACTTTTTGGGGTCATTGCAAATGATACACTGGGCCTTTAAAATACAACACTACAATAATGGACAGTACCCCGGACACAGCCTGTAATTTCAAGATACCACATGACATTATATTTTCAGACTTTAATGAGCATGGATCCACAGCTGATTTGTAGTTTACATGACATGGTAACAAAAACTCTGCCCATATTGTACGACATCCAACTCATTTCTTTAGAATAGGTTGCACAGAACTGTTTGGCTGCGCACAGCTGACATGCTGAGCTGACATGCTAGGGATCAAGATTGATCCCCTGATAAGAATGCGTCACTGTTGACCGCTATGATCCTGAGTGCCACGTTTACATTCTGTAGTTGATCTTGAGCGCGGTGCCAGAAGTTGCAGTCAAAGGTCATGCTCTATGTGCGTATGTACTAATCAATGTGTGCATGGGTTGTGCATGTACAGTGTACAAGGCCACTTGAATTTCGCCAGCTTTTACCCGCTACCGCTGTGGATGCGGCAGGATGCGGTAAAGATTAATTGCTTATCTAACCGCAAACTGATCCCGAGCTCGGGATCGAACCCTCCGCCATCTTGGGATGATCCGGGGCAAATTTGGTCCCGAGAACGTTTACACTCAGTTTGTGATCCGGGTCTGATCCCGAGCTCGGTGTTCGACCCCGAGCTCGGGTTCAAGTGTAAACAGGGTGCTTGTGGCCATGTTTATATGGTTTTTGCCATTGTATTGGGCAATGCCTTTAACCGTTCATGGCTGTTTCTACTGCAGACAAAATGCCGATTAGTTGGTGTGCTACGAGCGCATGCACAACAGTTGGAATGATGTGCCCCATTAAAAAAGTGTTATCGGCTCTTTATCCTGTTAAAACCTTCTCCAAGCAGGTTTGAATTTGCCATTGCACGCACCAGCAAATAACCAAATGAGGTTTTTTCAACTAGATGGATGGTGGTTCCATAAGTGTTTCCGAAACATTTATTGTGCCGAGGGTTGTCCACAAATTTTGTCTGGGCGCGCCACTCGTACAAACTCATCAGAGGTGCTGTTACCCGGACAAAAACTTGCTGCCCAGACAAAAATAATCCGTTTTCCCTTCTAAAAACTGACTCATTCTCCTCCAAAATTAGGTGTAGAATTGCCAAATGTGATTCGCTGGTCGCTGGATGCTGGCCTCATTATCGTTCACTTACCATGCATATATATCGCATCAGCGATCCATCCCACGGCCAATCACAGCCATGACAGTTGCATGCATCTGTTTCGAACAACACCCTCACAGGGCAAACGGGGATTCAATGGGCAGTGATCTCCACTACCGGTTTTGTCCGGGCGCGCCGCCCGGACAAAATCATCAGAGGTACCGTTAGCGCCCGGACAAAAACAATGTGCCCCCCGAACAAAAAAAATATAATTTCTCATCCAAAACACTATGAAAGTACACATTCCAAGATGAGCTGTAAATTCACGTAACGTGATTTGGTAGCCACTGGTGTCATTATCGGTTATTTACCACGCATATGTATCGGATGCGGCGACCCAAATCCGCATCGATAACAGCCATGACAGTATGCATTTGTTGAACAGCGCCCTCAATAGGCGAATTTGTTGACCTCTTGAGGGCGCTGCATGCCAAGCACTGTGCCGCGGCGTACGGGTGCGTTCGTGGTTGTGTGTTTGGGGATACGTGTGTGTTTGGGGATACGTGTGTGCGTGTGCGTGCACAACTACCAACCCGCCCCCGCTGAGCGCAGCGCGCCCGGACAAAATTTGGACTAGTGGAGATCACTGATGGGTTGGTCAGTGTTCACTATGTGAGGGCGCTGTTCAGTGTGCCTGGACAAGATAGCAACCAGTGGGGAACACTGATGGTCAGTAGAGACATGCTCAAAAACACAAATAACACTACTTTCCTTGACCTGTGACAGCCTGGATTACCTGAAGCATCCTGCGAGTCATATCGGGCACTGAACCCCCGGAACGCACGGCTGCCATCGCTGAAGAACACAACGCGCATTGTATTGCTGGTTGAGACCATTCCCTGAGGAGGGGTGTCGCCACAGAAACGGCCAAGGCTTGGGGTATCAGCGTCCAATCCATTGAAAATCTGATCATTACAAATGACAATAAATGATCAGAAAGTAACCGATGAGCTACAAGCCATAGTACATGTACGTTCATACGACAGAGAATGAAACAGTTCCGATATTTGTGGTCACCATGGGGAAATTGTTTATTGTAAGTCATATTAAAGGGCTTGTGACATGCTAAACAACGTTTTGCCGAATCTTTGCTTCATATGATGGATTACTTGTTCAGCAAGACATGCTATTGTTCGTTTGGATGTAAAATCAATAAAAGGTAGCCTTTTTGAACTTTGAAGATTTCATTGAAATAAACCACAGACAGAGGGCGCTGTTTGGAGTGCATTACGTAAGGAAGACAGAAGGGAAAGTTAAGAAAAAACATAAGATTTCAAGTTGGACTTGTGGCAAATTGCTGCAGTTTTCTCCCCCAGTTTCGACATGGCTTACAACAGGAAACATGTAGAACAAACTCAAACAGTCATGGATTACAAAAGTTCCAGGACGTTTGAGAAAAAAAGTGGAATCTTTTGTGCACAGTTAAATATGATTTTGCCTCTTGTGACGTCGTGACCTTGGTCATGAATATGCATATTCACATTAGCATTAAAACTAAAAACCTTTGTTTTAACCCCCAAAACAAGCTCAAAATAAGATTTTGATGAATGTAACTGAGTATATTGGTTTTATAGCATAGATTTCATTGATAAAAATCCCAAATAAGGGGCCCTTTAAAGTGTACAAAGTACCCACACTTCCAACTTTGCTTAGGGAAGAAACAAACAAAAACGAAACAAAAAATGTAACTGGTCAATTTTATGGACAACGATCTTTCTTAGCAAAGATACCCACAGCGATTATATGCACAATTTATTATTCAAAAGAGCTATCGTGGCGTTTAAATAGCTTACACCGAATTACACCGGGTTTACACTGGGGGATGCTCCCAGAAGATGCAAAAATAATGCTACAGGTTTTTGTTTTGAATTCGGGGACACAGGTCAAAGGTTGTTGCCAGGCGGGATATTCATAAACACCGTTATTGTTTGACTCAAGAAAAAAATTTAAGCCGGTGCCACACAAAAATAGTTGTCCTAAAGGTAACGCCAAACTTTGTCAATGCCTACAGACATCAATTGATTTGAATAGGAAAATGCATGTACTCTCACATTCACTCCTATTTTGGTCATAAATCTGTGCATTATTTTCGCACTCAAGTCGCGATTCCAAATTGTCCGCCATGTTTTACTACTCGCAACTTCCGCACAGTTACTAGATGACGTCATTACACCGCGCCTTACAGCTGATACCTGGCCGCGAGCTGGGGTAGTGGTGGGTGGCACCGGGGCAGACATGTGTATCAAGTGATGGCAAAAAGAACGCACTGGTGTTAAGCTTGTGTTACACGGTGCAAGCATCTCAAGCGCCACTAATGAAGCCTAACAATGCAGATAGCCTAGGGGAACCAAGAAACCAAATTTCACTTACTTCAACATAATCATATCTACATGAGGATCCTTCAAGCTCAAAATCATCAAACACCAACGTGACGACTTGTCCAACCGCTACAGTGATACGCCATTCACAGATACGTGAGTGTGTGTACTGCTGGGGATAGTTTGGGGATGTGAAGGTGCCAGTTGCTGTTGCCAAATCACCACCACAAACTGGGATAAAATGAAATGAAAACTTGCTAGAAATACTGGTGTTAAGAGTCACACGTTGCCTATTAAACAGAACCTTCAACGGCCCACTGATGATTTGTAATTACCCAAATGAATTTTCTACTCCATAAGTTCAGCAAGAAAAACAGCAAAAAAAGTGTTGATAGCAATAGTAGGAAATACCACATTTTTTTTTCTGTTTAAAAGGATACCTTTCTGCAAGAAATTAGCAACTGATATGGCCTTTTTTTCTTCATTTATTGGATTACGGATCCGCCGCTGAACAAATTTGAAGTTTGAACAAAAATTTAAAATATCTTATTTAAATGATGCGACAATGTAGGTGCTTTGTGTAGCTGCTAGTATATTATCCTTCCTAGCATGTGCATGACAAGAGTGCCTACAGCCAGGGATGCGTTCCAACGTTCACCAATGGTTACAGTGGTTTTGTGCACTCTTCTAATATGGAAATCAGGGTACCAGTTGTTGGCGAACATTGCAAACGTTTCCAATGATTGACAAACTGCTTATGCTGTAGTCATTGCGGGGTGAATTATGCCGTTTTTACTATCGCGGCAAACTTGATTGGCCTTTTGAAAAAGCTTAGAGCTGGATTATGTTCCTTCCTCCATGATTTAACTAACTCTAAAGCTACCTTACCATCAGTACTTGATTGAAAGCTGAGGCTGAATCCAACCGCAACTCCACTGTTATCTGTTGTGAAGTGGACCAAGGCATAGTTCGCCGATGTGTCAAAGCCTGGTGGAGCTGAGGACCCACAAACTCTAGCTAGTTCAAATGCTGCAAGAGTAGGGCAACAAAGAGTGAATATGATAGAAATATACTGCAAGGAAATCAATTAATTGCCAAAGTAAAATCACAATAGCTTTTTCTTCAATAGAAAAAGCCCATGCCATCTTGGCCCAATTCCATAAAACATTTAATGCTTAAAGGCCTGTAGATGATCTGTTTTTGAGCGATTCTGCGAATAAAACCATTATAAATCAAAAGAAAGACATCAACAAACTCATCCGAAGAAATTTCAGCTTTGTCAAATGTATCACGTTTGAAAAAACCTTAAAAATCCATATGCGTTTTCCTGGTCTTGGCGGGGTGTTTCAAATATTCGTTCTCAGTTTATCGGGTACTATGTGGCTTGCGTCATGCACTCTGTAGCGCACATCATATACTGCGTGTGCGCGCGATCTATAAAAATGCATCGCTTTGGAACACGCACAAGCAGTACACAGTGCCAATGCATTGTGGACCGCGTAGATGCAAACCAAAAATAAGTAAATCGTTTGCAAATGATCTAAATAATTTCATCTTTACGGATTATTTTCTGGTAAAATTATATCATTTTGAACGAAAACCTTTCATTGGATAGTTGCTATTAATTCAATCTTTACTTTCAGAACTTTTCCCCTGTAAACTCGTTGATTACTTTTTGGGGTCATTGCAAATGATACACTGGGCCTTTAAGCAAAGTTTTGCATAATGCAAAGCACACTACTTTGAGCGCAAACATTATCACAGTGCATGGTTAGGCTAAGTATGTAATTGGAGTGCACACGCAGCATTATCATATGCTGCACTCCTGCACATTGACAGTCTGCCTCAACAGAGTCAAAGTAAATCACTGGTGATCTATACATTTTGGTTTGGTTATCACTGCCACAAACAATTCTGGCCAAATTCTAGGATGTGGTTTCTTTTGGAACATTTATCCATAAATTGGTTGACTATGGTGACAAAAATGTTACTAATTGTTGTCACAAAAGCGTGTTGGTTAGTACTCCACTTGGCTGAAGTGCTTTAGCAGAAAACAAGATTTGTGAAGTGCCTTTCTGAAATAGATGTAAAGCATAAAACATGTGCTTTGTGGTTTTATGAATTTACATCCTTGTTACTAAACTCTTTCATCACAGTGCCCTGCTCACAGCGACTTGACAAATGTTCACTTCTGGCTGGAAAGCTCGCCACCTTTACACATACATGTAAAATAGCTTTCAATTAATTCCGGCACAGACACCATGGGCGTATACAAAACCTGCACCGAGTGACTCGAGAATGTCGTTCTTGGGTTGACAGTTACGAACATGAAAGTACATATGAGTGTGTGATTGCATCATTTTCTCAAAATGGAGGAAATTGTTAAGGCTCTGCAAACTAGGTTTTAAATACGCCTTATTATTCTAAGCCTTATCTGAGGTGCACCAGTTTCCCCTGAATTGGGGCAAATTATCAACTGATCATGGCAAAAACTAACACCGCCCTCAGGTCGACCTGCGATTCTCTTGCACCACGACAGAACACTCAGCATCAAGCAAAAAAGTAACGCTCAAGTCACAAAACTGAACAAATCGTGTATAAGTATCACTGAACATTAGTGGCAACTCGACACAAAATAATTGCAACCATGCTCATGTCACGCACGATGGTGTGATTTTTCCGCACACTGACTGGCTAAAGGAAATGCCGATTGGTTAAAGGAGGCGCGTGTTATATGCCCGCGTGATGCGTGCATCTCGTTTTCTTCCTTAGAACTTGGCTGTGACAATCGGCATCACGTCACAAAAATTGAAAATGTTCAACTCTTGCGATTGTTGATTTTTGTTTTTGCGCCGCCTGATGTCGGTTGTTGTTATGCCTCAGGTTGCAAAACAATCGTGGAAGGATTTTGATGCTGACAGGCGTAACTCAGGCACAGCTTAGTCATTAAAAGACAGTCGCCGCCTGTTCCACATCGTCACAAAGTCGAGGGTAGCTTTAGTGATAACAATGGGGCAGTTAATTATTTTTGAATTCATGAGATTTTCATGCCAGGCAAAGCATGGCCATTGTACCTGAAGAGTTTCTGCCATCATTGACTGTTAGAATGTCACCGGTCCCTGAGCAATCTGCTGCACTGTTGGTGATGATGAAATTGCTGTCAAAACTGAACCGGATGTAATGGCCATCAGGGGCCCTGATGGTCCAAGTACAGTCCAGGTTACTGGGGTAGTTATTGGGGAATCCGGGTGATGTTACTACTCCACTGGCTCCAACGATTGTCCCACCACATTGTGCTGTTGGGGGAAAAATACCAAGTACAAGACATGAAAACAAATTGCTTTTCAAGTTCTCTTCTGTCACAGGATAAATTGTAAAAAAGAAAAATGAAAGCACCAAACATGGAAAGGCTATTTATTGAATAATGTTCATGATTTTACAAAATAAAAATCTATGGTTGACATCCCCATAAAGTGGCAAGGCCTGTAATGTTTAACTAAGATTGGATAATCTTAATCATGAAAACAAGGAGAAAAGTCGGAACAAAGTGCATTCAAGTCCCGTTAACAGGGGCGGATCCAGGGGGGAGGGGGTTAAATATTGCCCCAGATCGCACCACAGAGCATCTAGAATCCATCTAGAAGCCGTTAGGGCTTCGCGCTACGCGCTCGCTATTTCATTGTCATCAGTATTTCATGCTTAAAAATTTCATGCCCCCCTTTTTAAAATCCTGGATCCGCCCCTGGTTAACACTTATTCACCTTCGCCAAATCAAACTCTGCAATTTTCAAAAAGGCGAGTTGAAGCCGGGTATAGACACTAAGTGTAAACGCAAAAGGCGAATCAGACACGGGTTTAATTCGCCTTTTTGAATTCACTATTTGGGTAGGTTTAAACCCCGCAATTGTCAAGGTCGCTTGTAGTGTAAATGCTACCCAAATCCAGATTCGACAATTTGAGCATCCTTGAGGCGGTGCCCGCCCTGTGTGGTAGATTTAATTAATGAATCCAACACCAGTTCTGCAACACTTAACATAACAGCCTACGCATGCGCTGCGTTCACAATTAGCAGTGACTTTTGTGGTTTGTAAACATTGGTGCAGTGTAAACACAGCAAATTTTCTAGTTTTGTGGTTGCAATAAAAATGCCAGGTCTGTATCCACCTTTGCCATTTCAAGTGTAAACATGGTGTGAAATAACACTTCATTTTCACTTTGCTTCCATCAGCATTTTTATTTGCGGCCCGTTTACACTCGATTCACCTTTGCCGAATCGAACTCCGCAATTTCCAAAAAGGGGAGTTGAAGCCGGGTAGGCACAAAGTGTAAATGCAAAAGATGAATTGAAAAAGGCGGATAAAGACCTGGGTCTGATTCGCCCTTTTCAAGTCACCTTTGGGGGAGGGTTGAACCCCGCAATTGTGGGGTTGAACCCTGCAATCGTCAAGGTCGTTTGTAGTGTAAACGCTACCCAGATACAGATTGGGCAATTTGAGTGTCCTTGGGGCGGTGCCCACAGTGTAGTAGATTTAATTGACCAATCTATAGTGCAGCAACACCTAACAGCTCACGCATGCACTGCAGTTACATTTAGTGGTGACTTTTGCAGTTTCTGAAGCGAGTTGAAGCGATTTGGGGTGTAGTGTAAACGTGGCAAATGTTCAGTTTTGGGTCGCAATAAAAATGCTGGATCTGTATCCACCTTTGCCGGTTCGAGTGTAAAAACGGTGTTGGTGTTCACATAATTCACTGTGCTAGCAGGTGTGAAGGAAAAGGGATTAAGATAATTGGATTACTGAGATTAGCACCTCCTAATAGGATTTCCCATTATCTCTTTAGACAGTTGATGTGATCCACTTAATAGCAGAGATTACCCTTGTGTAAACAACAACAATGGCCAATACTCAAGGGAATTAAAAAACCACAACAGGTTTTAGTCAGAGCTAGTCTCCAGGAATCTATGAATGGTGATTTCTTGGAATTTTGTGCTGAAAATTGTCACGTCATTTTCACAAACAATTTTAACCATAACATGTGAATTTCACGGTTATCTGGCTTTTCTCATATTCTTCCCATATATGTCAGGGCTGAAAATAAACTGTGATTTTAGTCATTCAGACCACATTTTGCTTGGTAGGTATTATTATTTTCTATAAGACCTTTTCCCACAAGCACTGATGACATATGCCTGCGATAAATGACGTATAGGTGTCTGTGTCTGTGTCTGAATGGAAAATATATTTTTTGTTGTTGTGAAGATTAGGTGCAAAGATCAGAAAATGGTTACAGGGAATTTTGGTGGTGGTGTGAAATGCTTGCCTGAATAGAAAAATGTCAGCTGCGGTCATACAAAATATTACCAGCAGTCATAACTAGTTATTGGCACATCTGGATATCACTGGGAAGTGGGAAACATTTTCTATTTTCTGCATCCAACAAATATTTTTCTAAATGCCACAATTATTTCTTGATCGTGGTGACTGTTTTTTTCTTTGCCTGCTGCAACCACTTTACAACCATCACAAAAATGTTATCTATCTCAAAAAAAATTTCTTGACCACGAAAAACGTACCCAATTACTACAAAAATGTTCACCTGTAAAAAAAAAAAATCATTATTACTGAAAACACATTTTCCAACTGTCGCTAATATTTCCTACCTGCTGAACATATTTTCAGCACACTGTGAAAAACATCACCGATACCTTCTTTCTTTTTAAAAAATATTTTTCTGAAAACATAAATTTTTTCATTCAAAGCCTAAATCATAACTCATGTACTCAATGAATGGTTTTAAAAATGTCCTTCCATTTTGTGGGATCCTAATTATATTAATAACACGCTGTGTTGAATTTATTCTATTTTTTCTTTGGTTGTACTCATCAAGGTGAGTAGTGATCACTTGATCCCACAATCTTAAACTAATCCCATGTGTCTTATTATTATGACAGACGCACACATTTGGCATCAAACTGATTTGTTTAGGTCTCGAAGTCTATCATGACAAGCTGGGAAACCATATGTTGCATTCAGCCTTCATGGGAAACGGCCCTAAGCAATCTTACCAATGGAGGCAGTCAGTTTGAAGCCCACATGAGCCCTGCTGGAGTCCGTGCGGAATCGAATGAACGCCGCATTGCCAGTTGTTGATACAGTGTCCGGTACAGTCGTACCACAAAATTTACCAAGCTGTGCAGCATTTTCAGATGAGCCATCCAAGATCTGGAGATAGTCGTAGTTGCAACTAAACAAGAAAAACAAGGAAAGGATCCAATTCAATTGAAATTTCTCTTAATCTTGTGGCGGAGTAGTTTTGGTTACTGGCTTGCAATACTGCAGGTTAGATACCCAGCTGTGGTACCTGTGCCCTTAAGCAAGACACTTATACACACGCTTGCTCCATCCAGGGATGTAATGCCATTGGCCTAGTAATAACACACTTAACAAATCCCAGAAGCAAACATTTGTTTGATGTTCAGGTGGTAAAAACCCATTATAATGTTCAGCAAACGTGAACATATCCATATAGAATGTGTGCTATATAAATGTAATAATTATAATTCATAAAATACCGTGGACAATTTATGAATCCCTATAGGCCGAGAGCACGTCACAGGGCCAGTCTTAAACGAACGATAAAGACCGGCTGTCCAGTCTTAAACACTTTCTTGTCTGGCCCGCAGTTGCGCTCGCGCCCTTGTCAGCGCATATGAAACACAGACACGCAAACAGAAACTACACGCACCCGAAAGCAAAATGTGCAATGGACATTTCAGATTGTTTAGACCCAATTAACCTTGCAACCAACAACACACTTTATTCGTCTATTATAAAGAAATTCCTTCCCACTGTGGCTTGAATTATTGGCATAATGCATCAAAACACAACATTACTATACTTTGAATGTAGTTCAATGTTAAACTGTGCGTCAAACGTCATGCCGATAGCTTGGCCCGAGGGCGCTGTAACAGTCCAGATGCATTCAACGTTATGTGGATATTCGTTGGGATAGTTGGGCGACATGATGTCACTGCTCGGGTAGCTGCTAGAAAGTTCAATTTGTCCACCGCACCCTGAAATCAGATATACACCATATATATGAATGTTCATGTACTACAGCAGTTGGTCAGATTGGCTCAACTTTCCACTTGTTATTAAAGGAGCATCACATTTTTGATCCCCTATTTTCCCCAGACGTGTCAACCATATTATGTGTCGTATTTTTGAAATTTCACGCCCTCAATCTGTATATTTCAAAGGATATTGTCAAAAATCCACCGAACTTTAGTAAACTAATGTATCAGTTACATAAAGCAGTGCAGTGATTACACAAACCTTTTAGCTTAATATCTAAATTGGAGAATTTGAATTGCAAATTTCCCGTAAGGTATTTTGTTTGATTGTTAAGTTAGAATGAAAATATTTGTTTTTTTCAAAATCCAGACAAGCTCCTTTAATATCCAGCTACAGTAAACTCCGGCTAAGTCGACATCGTACAAGTCGGCAAATCGCCTAAGTCGGCCGTCCGACGAAAGTCCGGATCGTCTATAATGCATTTCCATTGAAATATATGTTTCTAAATCGGCATTTGTAAGTCGCCATTTCGCCCAAGTCGGCATGTTATTCTCGGTCCATTTCAACAAAATGCAATACAAAATCCTTTGTGTAAGTCGGCACTTAAAAAAAACACACAATATGGCATCGATTTCCTTCCCTGCGGTTTTTAAGAAGTGTCGAGTGAAAAGACAAACACTGCTTAACTGACGTCTGTTTATTGGCACGCACGGACCGTGGTCGCCAGTGTATCGGTGTTGTCATGTTACAGCCAGGGCTGCGTTCGAAACACGCGAACATTGCAAACGTTTGCATCGTTCGCCAACAACTGGTACCCGGTTTTCCATAGACCAGTGCACAAAAGCACTACCAGTGGCAAACGTTGGCAACGTTCGCGTATGTGGAACGCAGCCCTGGCCATGTGTGAGATTGCGTGCACTCAAAAAGGGGTTTCCCCTGTACGCATGCGCACTTTCCATTTTGGGAGTCGTCGCATGATGCATACATGTACATCCATTACATGTAGAACTTTACACGTGCTCGCTCACGCGCGCGCGTATTTAGCGTGTCCATAAAAACATGACGTTCACATAAATCAATTAAGGATTTCGTTGCTGGAATCGACCCCAAAAACAAGGAGATTAAACCAAGGTAAATCAAAGCCTCCGTGCTGCAATTAACCATATTGGTCATTCTATAAATTTGGGGTCCAATTTTTCTGTCCCCTGTTACGTCTGACATCTTGTAAAATGTTGTAGTTTGTAAATTCAGGACATATTCTTTAAACGCCTTCTATTTCAAGGAGTGATTACATAAAGTACAATTCATAAAAATATGTTTTGAAGGCATTTTTAATGATACTTGTATGGCAAATGGCAGTATGTCAGGTGTAACAGGGACAGGAAAATGTCACACGTTGGACCCCAAATTTATAGAATCACCCACATGCATAGGCCGTTCGTGTAACGTTGTGTAAGTCGGCAAATGACGACTTATGGCATATGTCGGCATTCGCGTAAGTCGGCACAAATTTTCGGGTCCCAAGAGTGCCGACTTAGCCGGAGTTTACTGTATGTTCAGACAGTGTGTTAACAAGTTGAAAGCCGACTACGAGTATACTCGTAGTAACAGGTGTACCGGGTTCTGCCACTATAGGTATACTCGTAGAAAATGGGAACACGCCTTGTGGGAACGCCATACTCGGCAGTCAACGTGTTACGCCATGTCCGAGTTCATTAGCCTAGTCTTGAATTTACATATAAGTCTATAGAATGTGATGCAGCCATCATCTACTATTGACTTGCATCTAACAGCCAATAAATTAGCCTTTATAAAGTATGGCTGACACAATAGGAGGACGCACTTTGATTTGGGTATAAATTCAAAGTAAATGCAAAATAACTGCATTTGTCACTTTTTACTTATTTATTTTATTATAATTCTGTCTCTGTATTATAATTACAACAGGAAAATCAAGCTTTTTGAAAGAAACACAATTGTTTAAAAAATGTATACCCACATAAAAAAATTTTTTTCCCCGCCATACTTCTAAAAAGCTAATTCGGACACGGCCTAAAAAGGTGAAAGTTAAAAGTGTTTCTCAGAAAAGGTGTGCCTGTTGTAAAAATGAACTCATGCACCATTGTATGTTTTATTCTTCATCTGTAGAATGCTTATTGACATAAGGCGTGTGTTTTCAGTGCTACAACGGTTTTTAATTTCCACCATGCAGTCTAGATTCTTTACCCGTCGCTATTGAGCTGCGGCTTTCAAGTACTAAAACGAAACTATCTTTCAAACTTTCCGTGCAAATTTCGCCAATTCTCGATGCAACGGGTCGAGTTAGTAAACCACAATACTCCAAATTAGTATTTTTGGTGCTAATGTCCGATACTCATTGCCAACTTTGAATCCTCCATGCTTGAGATTTTGCAGGTGAATTGAAGAATTGTTTGAAAATCCTCAAATGTAGCCAGCAATGAAGTGGAACACACAATTTACTTAAAGGTACACACCGGTTTCGTTGGGCTATTTTGGGCTCGGAATTGACCCATACCAGATTCTGAATGCCCTTCCGAAATAAACTGAACATATCCTGAAAAGAAACCACAGAATTTTGCCGTTTTTGAGCAATTTTCAAAAAACAGATGTCACGTGACTTTTCGGAACCAGATTCTGGTTCCGAAAAGTCACATGGTCTTGCGAGTTAGTTTTGTGTCCAGTCGCATGAAAGTTTCTTACTGCAGAACTGCACCAAATTCAACTCTGATTTTTTCACAATATTTATAAGTAATTGACAAAAGAGAGACTATTTATACAGGTATGAAACAAAGTTGAACATAAGTATGAAAATTCGAACAGAAATGTTTGTTTAGAGAGTCCGGAGAATGGGACTCGGCGAGCGCGTGCTAGTATGGCAAACTACGGTGGATTGCACCGCGCAGCACGGCAAATATACCGAGTGCACACACGGCGGGTTGGTCGGTGTACATGTACGTTCGTGAAGAAAAAACATGATGCTAACTTCTCCAGAGAAAACGGAAATTCATAATCGGTCGTCCGGGCTGTCCAGTGAAATCGTGATCAGAAAATTGCAGATATCTCCGGTAGGAAAAGAGCGAATCGTTTGTGACAAAGTCGTGAAGCTCGCGCATAGTTGCAACGGCTGGTAAAGCGTACAACCCGTCTTTTTACCGTTTTTGTTAATTTTGCACTTCTTTAGTAAATTACGGGATATTTTGATGATTTTTTTTTCACAACGACCATCAAAAAAGTTCTGTCAATGCTGCTACATCACTAAATCATGTAAACACTAGGCCGGTGTGTACCTTTAAGATAGAAGAACAATATCAAAACTGAAGGCTAAAAATGCAACAAATGTACATTTAAAAACTGGTGGATGATTATCCACGAGCATACCTTGCTGTTGTGCCTGGTAAGACAAACTAAATCCACTAGATGCTCCGGAACCATCTGAGACAAATTCCACCCTGAGTAGATTACTGTTGGTCTCCATCTGGGCGGGGGCCGACGTGCCGCAGTATTTACCCAGAACTGGAGAACTGGCCTCCCCGCCATTCAAAAGCTGACAAATGGAAAATTAATGTTTCAAAATACATTGTAACATAAACTTTCAAATTAAAACCCGGTAATTCCATGAAATGTCTTGGGTATTACCAAGCTTATGTGCACCACCAAATTTCATTGAGGAATGGTTGTTTTAGAAATGGGTCTTTCCATAGTAAAGGGGGCATTTTAGCAACACAGACCATGTTTTCAAGGAATACCTTTGTCTGGTTTCGATATAAAAAAAATAAGTTCAAGTTGTTCTGAAGAGATAACTTAGGCCCAAAAAGGGTTACAAATAGTGTGACAACATGCCTTTCTAAAAACCCTGTGTACAAATTTCCAATATATGCTCGTAACCGAGACGGACACTTATGTTACATTTTAGGCCGTCCTGGTTACGAGCGTATATTAGAAATTTGTACACAGGGATTTTAGAAAGGGATGTTGTCACACTATTTGTAACTCTTTTTGGGCCTAAGTTATCTCTTTAGAACAACTTAAACTTATTTTTTTGTTTCAGACCTGACAAAGGCATTTCCTCGAAAATATGGTCTGTGTTGCCAAAATACACCCTTTACCTTGGAAAGACTCGAATACATGTAAATGTGTGTCCTGTGAGTAATGTTTTTTGCATCAACTGAAGAGTTTCCCCATGTGTATAAACATCAATTTGAATTTAGCTGATTTGTCACTTTGATATCTATTAAGTGAAACAATTAATGCAGTATTTTCCAACAAAAAAAATTAAAGCATGGCGGCAGGTATATACATGATACATGTATATATGTACACGTATATACATGTTTAAAATGAGGGAAACAAACGAGGAAAAAAACAAACCAACATTTAGTTATTGAACAATTACGACCATTATTTTGAATTATTGGAGTAGACTTGCCCAAGTCTGAGTCCCCGTGTTTGGTCTGTAATTGCGCAGCACACAGCATGCCTTTTCGGCTGGTGGCCTGTCTAATTTCTTTTCTTCTGTTTCTTATGTCTTAGAAAGTCTTCCGAGACAGAAGAAAAGAGATTTGACAAGCCACTAGTCCAGAGGGCGCACCGTACGCCGCGGCAAGGCGCGAAAAACTACCGTAAAAAAAACGGCGGTTTTCACAGGGTTGCCAATGTCTGAAATACAAAGTATAGCATGTATATGATGTTTTTTGTTAAAATAAAGTAAATGCTTTAAAAATTCATTCGGAGAAAAAAAAATTGAATTTGCTGAGAACCACGGACAATATAACTAAGTTAATTGTTGGCTATGTAAGAAGACATCAAATCAAGGATGTAGACGTTACAATATGTGATGACTTTATTATAAATTACCTGGACATAATCATTGTTGCAGTTGGTACTAGTGACAATGCTGAAACTTGTCTGGAAGGAGACTTCAATGGTTGTGCCTGCTGCCACCTCCACCACCCAAACACAATGCTGGTTACTAGGATAGTTGGATGGGTACAGTGGGCTGGTGATTGTGCCTACATTAGATGTAAGGCGCCCTCCACAGTCTAACCAGGGGAAAAGAAGAAGAAGTTGCAGTCTCATTCTGCGAGAAGTATTACTGCATCTATGTGGCTGAAATTTCTGCAAGGCAGTTTATCAACATTCTTTCGTTATGTAATTCTGTTAGCACAAAATCGGCTGCTAAGCCGTGCCATGAAATTGGCCCCGTATTCACAAAACGACTTAAGTCATGAAATTTAAGTGTCACGCTTAAATTCTAGATTTAAGTCAAATCTTAGGTGTTGATATGGACGAGAGAATCTCTCAGATTTTCGTGTCTTCGCTTCGCGTTCGCGGCGATAAATATATCCGAAGAAAAAACAGCATAGGCCTATTGAGGGCGCTAAAGACACCAAAACGTTGCGTTCGATGCGCTTCCTCGAGTCAGCGCTGACCTGAGGGATCATGCAAGGTGTGATGAGTCAGGAAAAACAAGGAATCGAGGTTAAACACGTGTCGACCCATATCGAACGCCACCTTTATTTACAAACATACATAATACATCGCGACGGCTGGTAAAGCGTATAGCCCAACATTTGTCTCTTTTGTTAATTTTAAACATTTCTAGTTAATCAAAATATTATTGTCAAGGATGCTAGATTGCTACATTATTTAAACAGTAAGCCGGTGTGTTTCTTTAACACTAAACTTTGATTACCCCTAAGGCCCAAATAAATGTATCTACTAGACAAAGATCCAGCAAAAAAAACTATTGACTTACAAGACTGATACGAAGCTTGGAAGCCTGTGCCATTGTGTGAAGCGTCCGAGTGGAAGACAGCAAGGAGAACATTAGATGTAGAAAAGATCGGCGCTGGTAAAGGATCTTGTCGACTACAGTACTTGCCAATGCTGGTGCCTGAATCTACAACAGAGCCTGAATTGAAATATGATGGATACAATCTTTTGGTCAAACCTGTGTATGGAGTTGAAAAACCTCAGGCAGCAAATGTTTGAATAAATACTTGCTGAAATATTAAACCTTCTACAAATCCTTGTTGACCTTTACGGTATACTTGCCCATAGACGTCATATAGACCTGTAAATCTGAGACCAATGTTTAATGGGATAAATATACATTTGAGTCGTTCCACAATGGATAACTTGCCTGTTGCAGCTGGCTAAATGGGTCTGTCCACAGTAATGGGGTACATTTGAAAAATAAGTCAATAATTCCTTTCAGATGTCTTTAGTTTATCTCAGAATTAAAGAAATGTCCTTGTTTTGTTCTCAAGAGATAACTTTTGCTCAAAAGGTAAGAAACTGCTGCCACAACATACATTTTTGAAAAGCTTGTGTACAATTCTTCCTATTACGTATGTAACGTAGACAGACCATTTTGTGACATATTTTTCCGTCTTTGTTACATGCGTAATAGGAAAATTTGTGCACAGGATTTTCACAAATGTATGTTGTAGGACTATTTTTCGTACTCCTTGGTGAAAAAGTTATTTCCTCAGTTTAGCTTGATAATTTAAAGATAAAATTAAGACATTTGAAGTGAACTGGGATCTAAGATCTCGAATGTACCCTATTACTGTGGAAAGACCCAAATACATGTAGGCCTAGTCACCAGTAAGTCAATTTGACTCAACTCTACAGATATATCAAGTTGCATTGTCTGAGAGGGCAGCATGCTACTGAATCAAATCAGAAGATAAACAAGGGGATTTTTGTTGTAGTCCAGATAAATCACGAAGGGAAAAACCTTAGACTTTGGCAGCTTGCAACACCAAGACGTACCAGCCCTTTCGAGACCAAGACATGAACGAGACGAGACTGAGAAAGAGACCAATAGACCTTTATCACGGTACATCCATCTTCGTATTTTTCCATGTACGTGTCGAGTACGACCCGTGCATCTGCACAATTGCGCAATAGCTCGTTTAATCTACCATTGTTGTGAGTGGAAGAATAACTGTCTGTGCTGCACAGTTCCGTGATCATGATACGTGTTTGCCTTTGTAATGCTACAGTCACACGGTCAAATAGATATGCTGCGGATTTTTTATATTTTTTATATCCGCAGAAAATCACTTAAAAACTGCGCAGAAAAGTTAAATTAGCCATGAAATACGGATAATTGCGGATGAATTACAGATAAATACGGACATTTACGCCTAAATGAAAAACAATTGCGGCAGGTGACATCAAATTTTTACGGATAGTTTACGGAGAGTTACGTATATTACGGATAATTACGGATGCATTGCGGATTTTTTATCCGCGGGAACTTTAAAAAATATTTTGAGATTTTCAAAATATTTCTGCGGATCCTGGCGGATGCTGTGGATTTGGCGGATTAATTACGGATCCATTATGGATAGATACGGATTCTGCGGATTTTTACGGACAAAAATCCGCAGCGTCCGCAAGATCCGTATATGACCGTGTGACTGTAGCATTATGCACACATGACAATTTCACTTGGGGGCAAAACTATTTTTCCTGAGCCTCGATTTGGTTACATTGTTTTAAACAGGGGATAGGGAAGATGGCCGCACCTTGATAAAGGTCAATAGCTTAACTCCATTAATGCTTTATTCCTTTAAAGTATTCCTTTAAAGACTACAGATCCGGGTGCTACGGTGCTCTGTGAGTGCCATCCCACTTGAATTGATTAGATTCCGAGATAATTTAAATTGACTTTTGCCGTGTTTACACTGGTCTAAAGTTCGGGATCAAGATTGTTAAACCGCAATGATTCTGAGTGCCGCGTTTACACTCTGTTGATCTCTAGCGCGGCACCAGAAGTTGCAGTTAGGTCATGCTCTACATGTATGTGTGCATGAACAAAACAATGTGTGCAGGTACATTGTACTACACTAGTGTGTAAGCCTGCTTGAATTTCGAGCGCTTTTCTCCCGCAACAGCTGTCAAACGGATGTGGGAAAGATTAATTGCTTACCTAACTGCAAACTGATCCCGAGCTCGGGGTTTGAACCTCCGCAGACGCGAGACCAAATCTTGGGGTCTGGTCCTGTGCCAAATTTGGTCTCAAGAGCGTTTACACTTAGTTTGTGATCCGGAGTTGATCCCGAGCTCGGTATTTGAACCCGAGCTCGGGATCAAGGGTAAACACACTGGGTGTTATGGCCGAGCGGTCTAGTGCATCGAACTCAAGTTCCTGCCAGTACTAGAATTAATGTGGGTTCGATTCCGGGCCGCGACAGGTTGTGACACTTGTGCTCTTGAGAAAGGCACTTGATCACACTTTCTCCATCCTTCGGAAGGGATGTAAAGCCGTTGGTCCGGTGCGTTAGGTAAAGTAACGCACTTTAAAGATCCCAGAGCATTTCTTCGTGAAGAGAAGGGGAGGGATTCCCCGGTGTCTCTGGCCATATCTAATTCATCATGGGTTTCCTCACGCTTGCCGCGCGAGCGACAGTGCAATGGGCACTTTTGAGGAATCCTTGGTTTCAGTACCAGAAATTAATAATAATAATAATAACAGTATAACATGGATTAAGTTGCATTGGCGAGATATTTATGTTGGCAAGTTGCCTTGTTAATCTTTTCAGTGGAATTGGCGAGAGAATTATGAAAGTCAAGTCGACTTGGCAAAATATCTTGCTAAAATATCTCAGTAGACTTAGTAGATTTGGGAAGTCATCTTAGCAACATAAATTATTTTGGCAAGTCGACTTAGTGTCTCGACAAGTCAACACAATCCACATTGTAAGTCGACTTGGTGAGATAAATCATCTCGGTATCTAAACGAGTAGGATGGCACTCACAGAGCGCCGTAGGCTGAAGAAAGATTATTTTATCTTATTCAGTGCAACAACCAAAAGCACGGTAAAGCAACCAATATGCTTTTCATGCTTATTTTGCTGGTTAGGGCTCAGACCACATGGGTCATGATCCAAAATGGCAGAAGACATGTCACCAGAAAGCAGTCTATACAAAATAAACTACTAACCATCATACAGTTGAATGTAGTCATAGTAGCAGGTGAAATGAAACTCCAGGTTCAATGCAGTGAATTCAAATCGGACTGTCTGGCCGGGGTTTGTCTCAATCAACCAGCTGCAGTCCAGATTCGTGCCATAGCCATTGGGGAAGTTGGGTGAAGAGAAACTGAGGAGCGTGGTACCAGCTGCCAACACACCGCCACAATCTGTAATCATTAACAACACAATCACATTAATTATTCACTGTTTTATTGGCCACACATATGCGAAAAACGCAGACAGTAGAATTATCATAATCTTTATATTAAAACAAATTGCATATTGATAACACCATGTATAGACTCTTTGCATTTGCATGACAAGGCCTTTTTACACTAGAACAGCCATCCCCGGGGTGAACTCGCTCCGGGTGAACTCGCTATGGGGCAACTCGTTATGGGGCAACTCGCTATGGGGCGACTCCCTCCGGGTGAACTCGCTATGGGGCGACTCCCTAAGTTTAACCCGCATCAATTCACACTTGTTCTGAAACTCGCCCCGGGGCGAACTCACCCCGGAGACCAGCAATTCGTCTCTTATGTGAACAAGCAAGAACTCAATCCTTCCCCTTTTCACACTACCATTCTCACGTCAGGGAAAGTGTCTCATCCAGGGGACAAAACATTTTAAACCCTGGTCCAGAACAGGGTTGAACTCGCCCCAGGGAAATAGAAATCTCAGGGGTGGCTCCGGGGTGGCGTGGAGGTGAGAATTTCAAGTAGGAATCAAAGCTTATTTTCATCCCTGCATTGCCTCAGGGCCACCCCCGAGATTTGATCTAGGGTTAAAATCGCATTGTCATCATTAATTCTGCAGGCTTCAATCTTTACAGCAACCACCAGCGGCCATTGACGCGATGCCCTAGTGAATTGCAGTGATGCCCTTTTAAAAAACATATACCTTTCGGCCACATTGGCTGATGTGCCCCTCAGATCGCAACACTTCAGCTCTGAACACCACACTTCAAATTTGCAGCAGAAATGTCTCCCGCAAAAAAATAATTTAATCATTCTTCCGAATCGCACGGCAGAACAGCCGGTCCGGTCCGGTCCTGGTAGGATCCCGGTAGTAATCCGCATACGGCACGGCCGCTTCGCTATCGCTACACATCGCGGCATGTGCTTGCATGATGGTACTGTAGCTAGCCTTTTATAAGTTGTTCCAATACGTTCTCTGTGCAACAGCACAAAAAGCCTGCGAAAAGCAACGCGCGTGAACACAGTAAATCCAAGCGAGTGGCTTGATAAAAGGCCAACCCGTGCCGATCGCTGTTTTGCTAACGTAAATGTTATTGGCTAGAATTTAGTACCAACGTGTCATATTATTTTTATCGACCAATCGGCATGCGTTTTACAACACGGTCGCTACACTTTCTTGGAAAACGTATGGCATGTTTTGTGTGCATGCAGTTGATCAGTTAGTACATGTAGCTTGGCTGTCGATCGTAAATGAAACTTTTCGTGCATCGCAACGACCGTAATTTGCTCGATCGTTATTTTTATGGAAAATATCTTCCACTCTCATGTATTAAGTATATGTATTTGGGAAATGAGAATACGTGTATTTCAAAATTGGAACGGTATTGTCAAACGCCAGTTACCGGCAAGGACCGGCCGCGGCCGTGCCGAGCCTGCTACTGCATGCAGCGCATGCGGGGACCGGGAAGATCGGCCTACAAAGCCTGGCCTGGGCCACATGAATGGGCGCAGCACGGTCTGTGAATAACATTTTGCTAAGAATTGGGAGGTTGATCAGATTTTTTTCTTTAAAATGACTCGTCTAGCATTGGAATGTGCAAATTTGGGGGGGAAACCAACATTTCAAGAGTGGGAAAAATTTAAGATTTTGTGAGGAAACACTTAGATTTTTTTCAGCCCGTCTCATTATGTTTTGCACACAAGGTATCAAGCCATGGTCAACTTCCCAATTCTTTCCGCAGCTCAACTTCCAAAAAGAGAAAATCTGCGGGAATTTGTCATTTTACTGAGGGAAAAAGTAGACCAAAAAGTTAGTCTACTTAGGAAAAACGTTTTTTACCAAGTCGGTCTCCATAGAGTTTGTGCATAGGGCTTAAGAGTTAAGTGCAGGTATTAATCTGCACAAAAAAATCCTTGAGAATCTATACTATAACACATGTAACAAGCCCTTCAAGACCCGAGAATAGCTCTCAAATGCACCAGAAAGCTTGTAAAGTAAAAACAAATACATCATCTTGAACACCGTCTTCAAATTGAAGGGAAGTGACATTAAGTCATCAACAAATACAATTTTTAAAAATGGCCTTGGTGCCCTTTCAATTGGCCTTGGTGCCCCCTTCTTTGTGGGAGCCTTCAAGGCCAAGTGGCCTTTCCCCTCTGAAGCTTAAGGCCTGATTCTGCCCTGCAGAATGACTATGCATATACCACAAAAGGTACACACTGAATTCTTGTAGAAAGGTAGCCTTGATTAAGGCGTTGGGCTTGTCTTCTAGACGGCCCGCTGAAGATAAAACTGAACAAAGCGCTTACAAGCTTCGGAATCTGTTGCATGTATTGGCTCACAACGCGCCGCGCTACGATTATGCACACACGCACGTACATGTATCGGTACGGTCCCTAAACCCAACGCCTTGATGGTTCTGCATTCAGCCAGCGAAACTCATTACAGTAATAGGAGACGGTCTTGGACAAGGCTAGTAGAAAGGGGATATAATAAAACAGTCTCATATTCTGTATTAGTGTATGGAGCCAATAGGTGGCATATCCCAAATTTGAAATGTTTGCAGATACTGCAATCTTTCTTTGTAGGGCGGCATTATCACAAACATTGTGTGTAATTTAAATATAAAAACCTGCCTCTTAACATGGCCGCAGGTGGGCAAAAATTATAACGTATACCATTTTGTGCATGTGAATCTTTATTCAGCTGATTGGCCGCCCCAATTCATTGCAGATGCACACCACTGTCAAGATAGGGTACCTACCTCCTGGGGGCAATGTGGGTACGACTCCAGTCACCTGACCAGTCACCTCAACCCATTCCAGAAGCCAACCACTGTCGGAAAAACTGCCATCTGTCTGGAAACGTACTGTAGCCACACTACCAGTGCTTTCTACAGAATCCGGGATGGATGCACCGCACGCTGACAAGAGGACTGGGGTATCGGCATCAGCACCATCATAAATCTAAACCAAACCCAGATAAGCACCACTAATTAGTTGCTGTTTCGATTTTTAAAAATCGATAAAAAGTACTGAACACAAACTAGTACAGAAACAGAAAGCACAATCCTGGGGCGCGTTTTATGTCAAAGTTTTATGTCAACTTGTGTTCTTAGCAAGAACAGCAGATATTCTTGTGAAAAACACAAATTGACACGCAATTTTGACTATTAACCCATATTTATAAAGCAAACAAATTATTGATAAAGCAATTTTTTCTACTAAACAGCTTTATAAAATTGGCCCCTGATCACGTACATGTATGAGTTACGGTTGTTTATTAAAGATGATGTCTTTTGTTTCTCTTTTAACACGGGAAAAGGTACATGTTGGAATTCCTTTCTTTTCACAAATTGTAAAAAAGCTTTCAGATATGAAAATGTGTGAACACTTTTCAACTGTGGGAAAAATTTTCCTTACTTTGTAAAAATTTCTCCTGTTTTTTTTTTCAACTTTGGTATTTAGTGATTTCGCATTTATAGGGAAAACTTTTAAAAAACCTCAAAGAGAAGGCATTTGTTTTTCCATTCACATTCACAGTTTTAATGTGAATGTGAATGTGAATGGAATGGAATAGACCTTTATCACGTTGCGGCCATCTTCCCCTTTTCTCCTATTAAAATGAACGTAACCAAAGCGAGGCTTGCAGAAAAAAATAGTTTGGTCCCGTTTTGAAATTGTTCATTGTGTGCATCACAATGGCACAGACGTTGTGCCATCAAGAGAGCGCGCAGCGTGGACAGTGATTCACACGGTAGATTACATGCGCTATCGCGCACAGACGCACTAATCGTGCCCCACATGTACTATGAGGAACAAGACAAAGATGGACGCACCGTGATAAAGGTCTATTGCATTGTGCTATACATGTATTTTTCTCTGCTGTTACATGTAGATGACACAGTGCATATGCATGTTAACATATTCTAAACAAAAAAGTAAACTAACCGTAACACTGTCAAAAGAACATCCAAAAAAACCGAAACCCCTCTCTACTGCAAAGGCAGTGAATGTTGAACGGACTCGATAGTTATTAGTGACGTAAATACTCCATTTAGCATCCAGATTGTCGGGGTAGTTTTGGGGGTAGAAAGGCGAGGCTATCTGTCCACTTGGTGCAATGAAGGTACCGCCAAAAACTGATTCAGGAAAAACAGAAGAATGTACATCACTGTAATGGTTGCTGTGCACATTTTGCAGATAAAGTGTACCATTATTAAGCATTGTTTTCATGATCTGATTGTGTTTGAGGCAGTGGCATTTTTCCCAAATTAGAGCTGTGCAAATTCAAATAACTTACTCTTTCAATATTATGATAATTGTTTTCAATACAGAATGTTAGATAATACTGACCTACATGTAATCACAATTTTTGTATACAATAACATTAACATTAAACAAAAATAATGCATGAATTTTTAAGGTTTTCTGAAGTATTACTGCGTCTATGTGGCTGAAATTTCTACGAAATTTATGAATACATGTATAGTATAAATGGAATCTTGCTTTTAATTACAAAACTGATACCTCGTCCAAAATTAGCCAGGAAACCAGCTCCTGTCCCACTATCATCAGAACGGAACTTCAGCCACATACTCCCACTAGAAGTCAGGGTACTAGGCAAGTCAGTACCACAGAATCGTCCAATCAAAGCACCGTTTTCATCGCCAACCCTTGCTTCTAAGTAGTCTCTGGAGCAGTCCGTCTCTATATTGAAAACACTAGAGAACAAAATAAAACCTTAATATCAATGCATTGAATTACACATTATATTATCACTAAAGTAATTTAGCAGAGCACTATAGATTAAGGATGTTGCTTGAGTGGTGCAAAGTCAATAATAGTTAGTCCAAAGTTGGTCCAAAGTCGGTCCCAAGTAATATGAGCTAACCAAATAGTAAAAAAATTGTTATACCGTTATTATTATTAAATTATCATTAATTATTTCTTGTATTGAAACTAAGGATTCCTCAAAAGTGCCCAAGGCACTGTAGCTCGTAAACCCGAGAGAACCTGTGAAGAGAAGACGATGAAGAAATGCTCAGTTTTTTAGGTGGGCGGGAAAACTCCTACCTAATTCTGTATAGGGGGAAACCAACGGAATCAAGCATGGACCAAGGACCCAATCCACATATTGACCTGGATGGGATTCAAACCAGGGCCACATAGGCTACGCCAACCTCACACTACTCAGTTTTAATGCTGGAGTTACACCCCGTTTACACTCGATTCTCCTTTGCCGAATCGAAGTGTAAACGCAAAAGGTGAATTGAAAAAGGCGGATCAGACCCGGGTCTGATTCGCCTTTTTCAAGTCACCTTTGGGGTAGGGTTGAACACAGCAATTGCGGGGTTGAATCCTGCAATCGTCAAGGTCGCTTGTAGTGTAAACGCTACCCGAATACAGATTCGGCAATTTGAGTGTCCTTGGGGCGGTGCCCGCAGTGTTGTAGATTTAATTGACCAATCTGGCACTGGCAGCAACACCTAACAGCTCACGCATGCGCTGCAGTTACATTTAGTGGTGACTTTTGCGGTTTCTGAAGCGGGTTGAAGCGATTTGGGGTGTAGTGTAAACGCGGCAAATGTTCAGTTTTGTGGTCGCAATAAAAATGCTGGATCTGTATCCACCTTTGCCGATTCGAGTGTAAACGCGGTGTTATTCAACCACGAACCTTCTCAGAAAAAGACATTGTTCTGAATGTAACTATGCAGCAGATGCAACCCCATCCTTTCCCTTCCCCTCCCCTCTTCCAGAATACAAAGGGAAAATGGCATCCAGTAGAGGTTTTTCTATTAACAATGTGGAGCTCCACATGTAAACTACACGTAATTCCAATAAAGTTTCAATTAAAAAGAGAAGAGTACATTGAACAAGGGGGTCTCCCCGTAAGAACCCATATGCAGGGGTCTCCATTGGCCGCTCTATTTTCTGGGTGCTCTGAGCAGTGCCCCCTCAAGCAGCAAACATTGACTAACCCAATAAGTCTCTGTTCACTTTGTGAGTGCACTGCTCAAAACAGCTGTGACGGTTCTACTCGACCAGGGATTGGCTCACCGGTGTGATAGATATGCATGGTAAGTGAATGATAATGACGTCAGCAGCCAGCGAATCATATTTGGAACATTTACACCTAATTTTAGAATGTGTCTGCTTTATTTCTTGAGTGTTTCTAGAAGGAGAAATGGATTATTTTTGTCCAGACAGCCAAGTTGCACTTCTTTATTAACACAATGTCTTTTCTTTCTTGGGTATACTTCTCTTTCAAAATGAAGTGAAAATCACAGATGCAATTAAAATCACAGAAACACGAAAAATGCTGGCTACTCAATGAAGTCTGGTTTTCAGTGCATTGTTTCACTCTAAATTGCCTCTGTGCCGAGTTTGCTCAAAGCGATGCATGCCAATTAAACACAATGTAAATCTAGCCTAATCAGTCAAGGCCCATCTATTGACAGACCTGAAGGAGACTTCAACCTGGTTGCCAGGCGATGATGTAATGCTCCAGACACACTCAGTGCTCTGTGGGTAGCTAGCTGGATAGCCAGGACTTGAGAAGGTTCCTCTTCGTGATGTGAAATCAGCTCCACAAACTGCACACAGGAGACAAAACCACATAACATTACACAAACAGGTTCAATTAGGAACGTCTTTAATCTTTCTTGACTAAACCGTATTGACACTGTATGATGGTGTTCAACATCCACTCTAGAGTGGTTGCCAGGTGATGCAGTGTCATTCACAATAGAACCAGTTCACCGACCCAATCAAAATAAAATAGAGTGACAAATGTTTGGTTTGATGCCTGGTATCCTGCCGTGAATGGTTAGCCACTTCTTGAGGTGGTCCATGCAGTGTAATGTTTATTACTTTTTGCAGTACAAATACATCGGTGTAACATTTTCTGGATCTACCAGAAGTACACAGTACACATGGAGAACTACTCTGCAGTGGATGCACTTTTGCATTTCGTACCAAGTACGAGTTATTTTGCATAACCCAGAATATGCAGACTTGCTTCTAGCCTTACATACTGTGTAATGATGGACAACCAGCATTTAATATTTTGGCCAAATCAGTAGAAACATGGCAGCGATTCGTGGTTTAGTTAAAATAGCCGGTGACAAAAACAGAGAGATGCGGAGTGCTCAGAAGTAACACACTAGGCTGGTTGGCCATTTTTGCTCTGTAATAGACCGTCTGAATGGTAGCCATCTTAGGAGGCAATCACATTGTCACCGTGCATTGTCAGGCGCTTTGTGGATCTATTGTAATCATATTGTTACAAATAAGAAAACCTGCCCTATAACATAGCCACCGGTGCAAACGGTCTATAGGCAACATGCTTAAAACAAGAGGAAAATTCACCCGACAGTGAGGTGGAATATATGGCCCTGAAGCCCGTCTGCTGGTTGGAGTTGTCTGACGTAAATGTGACAGTCAAGGCTGCACCAAAGGTAGTAACTGGCACTGGGATGGTGGAGCCGCACAGCTGGGCAATCTGTGGTCCGTTTTCATCATTGCCCTCATAAAGCGTGACAGAGTCGTGGTCACAGCCGTCAACGGATTCCTCAATGTCCATGTGTGTGAAGGTCAGGGTGACACGATCATCTGAAGGAATAAGTGTTTAAAATGTGAAAGAGTGTAAACTTGTTGGCATGGAAAAGCATCACATTCAGGGCGAGTAGCAAAGACAGGAACAAAAACTTATCAATTAGACATGCTTCAATCAATGACGAAGTGGAGACAATTGATACATTTAAGTATTTGGGCGTCATTCTTGATTCTAAGGTAACGTTTGGGCTACAAGTTGAGACAGTTTTTTTTTAAATGTCAACATAGGTTATATATTTTAAGGAAACTGAAATCATTTCAAGTTGATCCAAAATTACTTTTACTGTTATATGGGAGCATAGTTGAATCAGTGTTGTCTTACTGCAATATTTGCGTCTTCCGAGCACTGTCGGTAACAAATACAAATGTGTTACAGCGTGTCACTAAAACGGCTTTTAAAATTATAGGCCTGCCAATTAATAGTCTAGCACAGCTGACAGAAAAAGCCCTCGTCAGAAAAGCACGTGTGATTGTCAATGACCCATCTCACCCATTACATTCTGTATTTGAGCTACTCCCATCCAACAGGTGTTATCGTTGTCTTAAGTGCAATAGAAACCGGTTTAAGAACTCCTTTGTTCCCCAAGCCGTTCATGTCTTGAACAGGCTTGGTCTGTAATCATCTTTCTTGACCTTGAATTTGTGAGTGAAATGTTAGGAAGTGTTTGTATTGTTTGACTTTTTTTAGTGTATTTAAATGTATTTTGAATGTTTTTTGTGATGTATGTATTTTTATATGTATTTTTTAAGTCTAGCAGGCTGAAATCAAATATTTTTTTATGGACGAATAAATGAAATGAAATGAATGAATGACTAACCCTTCAACATTTTTTGCTCGCCCATTAAACTACAAAAAGAGTTTTGGCTCACTTATAGCAATATAATAAGTTACATAGTAATAACAGTCTCGGTACCAACACAGTTTCAAGGTTCTATGACCTCAACTTATCCGGTTTTAAACATACATCCGGTTTTAAATATACAGCCGACCACACATTTATTCCCGCATTGGGGTCAGAAGAGTGCTAATAATACTCACTGGGATTAGGTGACTCAATTATCCATGTGCAGTTCTGATAGGCTGGATAATCAGCAGGGTAGTTGGTAGACCTCAACACACCAGTTTGGGTTGCATCCAAACGACCACCACAAACTGTTGGGAGTGAGGTTAATATACCATTTAAGAATACCAACTTTTTTAATTCTCGAAACACAATAGTTTATATATAAATATAAAGAAATCTGGGATGCGGGAAAAACCAATTGGGCTTTATCGGGATTCTAACCGGAGACCTTTGACTCATCGGGCAGATGCTGTACCGGCTGAGCTGTAAGTATACTCCCACAGGTTTTTCTTATGAATGCAATAATTGGTATTCGGTACCTTATCACCATTGAAAAGATCACCTCAGGGCATTTAATTTGCACCATCACCTTCATGAGCAATATTTGTATACTATTTCCATTAAACTATGACGTGTTGTATACTATAAAGTACTTTAGTACAATTCACATTTCTACAATACAATAGACCCTAATTCTGACATTACCAGTCTGGTAAGTTGCATGGAATCCTCTTAGTGCGAAACTGCCATCAGCTAACATACGGATGAACATCTGCCTTCCAGTGGAGTAGATAGTAGCAGGGCTTGGCAGGCCCACACCACACTGGGTCAAGAGGACTGGATAGCTCTGAGATGGGCCATCAAAAACCTGCAAAGGAAAGGACAAGGTTTCCTAGAAAAGTAAACAATGCTACATTAATGGGCCTATTTCAAAAATAAGTCAATAATTCCTTTCGGATGTCTTCAGTTTACCTCATACTTAAAGAAATTCCCTTGTACTGTCTCAGGAGATATCTTTTGCCCAAAAAGGAAAATGCTGCCACAACATACACTTCTGAAAAGCTTGTATACATATTTCCCCTTATACGTATGTAACGTGGACAGACAAAATTGTGACAGATTAGGTGTACAGACTAGAACACCTAATGACGAAACACATCCGGCGGTCTGGCTGCACAAACCACGGCACTGTATCGGTCCCAACGTGCCACAACAGGTGTTCATGCACGTCACTGACTGATAAAATAAGCTACATCTATCAGCCTCCTTGATCTTTAGCTCAGATCTGCATTTCTTTTTTTAACCATATAGAGACCTGGTGAAAATCACGCTCCTAAAAAAAAATAAGAGTGGTTTTTGTTTGGTTTTTTTTTACCCCAAATCCCTCTGACTCCAAAATCAGACGGACTGCACTATACAATAAAGGGGATTGTACTTCAACACTCTCAAGGCCTTTTCTCGGGGTTGACGCAGGGTTAAAAAGAGACGTTTCACACTTGAGAAATTTTAAGGCCACATCAACCGTTTTGAGAGGATATTTTTACATCGTCCGTCATTCACTTTTACACTTTTCTGTAGTAAACAAAATTAGTGGCACAAGCAGCAAAAGAGAAAAACAGGGCAGAAAAGCGATGATGAATTCGGAAAATTTGAACTATTTTCGGCAGGGGATGGGACAGCACTTACGCATGCGAGCAACGCTCGTTATAGGCCTATCACTCGCCCCGGTTTAACTCAGGGTTGAACTCGCCCGAGGCGAGATAAACCCGGTTTGGCGAAACAAGTGTGCAACAATGCAGGGTTCAATTTCAATCTGGGGCGGTCTCGGAATTCACCCGGTTGAGTTCAACCTGGGTAGAGAGGTTGTAGTGTGAAATGGCTTGATGGATACAACTACCCACTATACCTTGACATAGTCATACCGGCAGGATGCACCCTCTAAATTGAAGTCTAAAAACGTCAGTTGGACACGGTGTTGAGGCTCAACAGTGATCCGCCAAGTGCAGTCTGTGTTATGGTCGTAATTGTTGGGGTAGTTGTGAGAGTGGAAGTCACCAGTTGGAGTTGAGAAGTTTCCACCACATCCTAGGGGAAAAAAAACAAAAAAAAAAACCAATGAACATTGAGTGGGAGTAAAAAAAACTTCTTTTTTAAAAATTACAGTAAAATCTTGTTGACTTGAAGCTCCAGTGAAAAGACGAAAAGTCTGAGTTCTCCAGGGTTTGAGTTAGCCAACGTTACGAATGTTATTATATTTGCCATTTCACAGCTTACCCCATAGCATGTGGTGCTTGCACACAATGTTACCTAGAGCTACTATTATTGACATTGAGAAGATTTGTCTCCGTTTCAAATGATGGTTTTAATAACATATGGAATTCTCCCTACATAAAAAAGGTTTTGGTCCATTGATATTGGAAACAAAATGTCTTTTGTGTCATTAGTTTGTGTCATTTTTATAGAAGTCGTACGTGTGTAAGGGGCCATGTGACATGTCCTGTTCAATCAGTTCAGGACCTTGTACTGTCACTTGACAGAATGGCCGTGTGGCGCTTGCACTGGGCCAGTAAGTGGGTTTTGTTGCAGCACTGTATGTAAGGTCCCGGTGTCTGATTGGACTGCAATGTGTTGTGGTTACGGGGTTTCTGTGGGATGCTTCTTGCTACGATGCTGAGGGTTGGTTTTTTTTGCAACTTCAGGTCAAAAGATGCACGGAGCAGAACATTTAGGTAAATTGAAATTGACAAATAAATTGTGAACAGTACTTGCATCTCACAATCTGACATGCCCAATTTTTCCTTCAAGTCAAGAGTAATTATAGATTTTCTCGCATATTTTAAAAACATTTTTCATTCAAATTCATAACCGGTTAACTTCAATTTCGTCTTGAAAATTCCTGACTTTGCATTTCCCATGTTCAATTTCGTGTTTGGTCGTTCATGTTCGTATTTGTCCAAACCATTTCGTACGTTTGCATACTTTTCGAAAATGACTATTCGATTTTGTCGTTAGCAGTTGCCAAACGTTCGACGAATAAAGCAATTTCGTCATTTGGGAATCAATTTCACATGTATTTCATTTGAATTCATCAATTGATTGTATGATAACTTTCGTTATTTCTACCTCATGTTTCCCTTTCTGTTTTAAACACATTCATTTTTTACAGGCATATATTATGGTTGCCTAATGTGGGCTTATAACAGTGACATGCAATGTTTGTTGAAGATTCGGAATCATGAGAGCAAGTGCAAGAAACTGACCTGAAAAGTTGTTCTTAAAAAGCTTGTCCACAAAGCTACATAGAGTCTGACCATCCGACGAATTTGATCAATAATTTTTTGAAATGGGTTGAACAAAGATTATTTTAATCCTTACGTGATGTACATAATCATCAGTCAAGACAAATTCGATTGAAATCTTACGACATTGAATAATAATAATAACAATAATGACAATTTATAACGCGCACAAAGGGGCTCAAGGCACTGATATAAAAGAAAAACAATCCTTGAATGCCTCGTTGAAAAGGCGTGTTTTTAGGCCTTTCTTAAACTGTGGAATAGATGGGGATGATCGTATCAATGAAGGCAATTTATTCCAGAGACGAGGTGCAGCACATGAAAAAGAGCGATCCCCCATGAGTGAAATGACCTAGGTTCTGTAAGAAGATTCATATTACTGGATCGAAGTCTGCGTGTGGGATTGTAAGGTTGTAATAGGTCGTCAATGTATGCTGGAGCATGACTGTGCAGTGATTTAAAGACAAAAGTATCTTGTAGACAGTTCTGAATTTTACAGGCAACCAGTGCAACTCAAATTGGTGTGATGTGATGTGTCTTTTTGAGAATGTAATGCTGCGTGCAGCTGAGTTCTGTATACGCTGCAACCGATCAATTTGTGATTGTGGGAGCCCAAACAAAAGTACACTACTCATATCCAGATGTGAAGTTATTCTATACTGAATGGACAATTTGTTCTGTTGCATGTGGATTGAGATATTAACGTATTTTACAAACAGTGCGGATATGAAATGATGTAAAATGCACAAAATTAGAGAAATGAGAGTTTAACGACATTATCCAATCAAATATGACCCCAAGGGATCTGGCCTTCGAGACCACTGGAATTTCAGTGTCACTTATTGTGATATAAGGAACGGATATTTTGGAAAGTTGTGAATGTGAACCAAACAACAAATGTTGAAAATGGTTGACCATTGGTCCTTTGGAAAGGCCATAGACCAAATCAATTTTAACATTTGCGCGTTTCACTCGTCTTAGGATGAAATTTAAGTTAACAAGATATGAATTTGAATGAAAAAAATGTTAAAATGTGTGGGAAAACCTGTAATTATCATACTAGATCTATTTCACAGCTTTACTAGACACTACCTGTTTCTGTGTGGTATTTATAAATGATACATCCACCGTTTATATAATCGAAATGGTGAATTTCTGCGTCTTTTACCAATCTTTCAAGTCTCACCTCCAACAATAGACTGATAGGATGCTGTGAAGCCACGGCCATTGACGCTAGCATCAGTGCGGAAGTGAATGTACATATTTCTGCCCGTTGTGGAAATCTGCTGGGCTGAGGTCTGCGAGTGACAGATTTGAGCCAGTTGCTGGCCGTTGGCATCGGTTCCTGAATAAACCTGTCAGGATTAAAAGGATTGTACAATCGAAACTGTAAACTTGAACCAAGCCTGCCAAAAACCTTCCTGTTCATTTTAATCTACAAAAGCAAATATGGGATGAGAGAAAATCCATACAGCCATCAATTGGATTCAAATCCATGACCTCTGGGAAGATGGTACACCAGCTGAGCTATATGAGGTGGAGTGGTCCACCAGCTGAGCCATGAGGCAGATGGTCCACCAGCTAAGCTACAAGGTAGAGTGGTACACTAGCTGAGCTACGAGGTAGAGTGGTACACCAGCTGAGGTACGAGGTAGAGTGGTACACCAGCTGAGCTAGGAGGCAGATGGTCTACCAGCTGAGCTAGGAGGCAGATGGTCTACCAGCTGAGCTAGGAGGCATATGGTCTACCAGCTGAGCTATGAGGTACAGTGGTCCACCAGTTGAGCTAGCTATGAGGTAGAGTGGTCCACCAGCTGAGCTACAAGGTAGAGTGGTACACTAGCTGAGGTACGAGGTAGAGTGGTACACCAGCTGAGCTAGGAGGCAGATGGTCTACCAGCCGAGCTAGGAGGCATATGGTCTACCAGCTGAGCTATGAGGTAGAGTGGTCCAGCAGCTGAGCTATGAGGCAGAGTGGTACACCAGCTGAGCTATGAGGCAGAGTGGTCCACCAGCTGAGCTATGAGGCAGAGTGGTACACCAGCTGAGCTATGAGGCAGAGTGGTCCACCAGCTGAGCTATGAGGCAGAGTGGTACACCAGCTGAGCTATGAGGCAGAGTGGTACACCAGCTGAGCTATGAGGCAGAGTGGTACACCAGCTGAACTATGAGCTATGAGGCAGAGTGGTACACCAGCTGAGCTATGAGGCAGAGTGGTCCACCAGCTATGCTATGAGGCAGAGTGGTACACCAGCTGAGCTATGAGGCAGAGTGGTACACCAGCTGAACTATGAGCTATGAGGCAGAGTGGTACACCAGCTGAGCTATGAGGCAGAGTGGTACACCAGCCGAGCTATGAGGCAGAGTGGTACACCAGCTGAGCTATGAGATACAGTGGTCCACCAGCTGAGCTATGAGGTAGAGTGGTCCACCAGCTGAGCTATGAGGTAGAGTGGTCCACCAGCTGAGCTATGAGGTACAGTGGTCCACCAGCTGAGCTATGAGGTAGAGTGGTCCACCAGCTAAACTACGAGGCAGAGTGGTACACCAGCTGAGCTATGAGGTACAGTGGTCCACCAGCTGAGCTATGAGGCAGAGTGGTACACCAGCTGAGCTATGAGGCAGAGTGGTACACCAGCTGAGCTATGAGGTACAGTGGTCCACCAGCTGAACTATGAGGTAGAGTGGTCCACCAGCTGAGCTATGAGGTAGAGTGGTCCACCAGCTGAGCTATGAGGTAGAGTGGTCCACCAGCTGAGCTATGAGGTACAGAGGTCCACCAGCTGAGCTATGAGGTAGAATGGTCCACCAGCTGAGCTATGAGGCAGAGTGGTACACCAGCTGAGCTATGAGGCAAATGGTCCAACAGCTGAGCTATGAGGCATAGTGGTACACCAGCTGAGCTATGAGGCAGAGTGGTACACCAGCTAAGCTACGAGGCAGAGTGGTACACCAGCTGAGCTATGAGGCAGATGGGTCTTTCTATAAATTAGGGGTCCAGCTTTGGTGTCCCCCGTTATATTTTACATCTTGTTTTTGTAAATTCAGGACACATTCTTTGAATACTTTCCATCTCAAAGAGTGAGTACATAAAGTACAATTCATACAAATGGTTTAAAAGCCATTTTAATGATTTTTGTACAAAAAATAACACATATCAGGTGTAACAGGGGACACCAAATGTCACACTTTTGGACCCCTAATTTATAGAAAGACCCAGATGGTCCACCAGCTGAGCTATGAGGCAGATGGTCCACCAGCTGAGCTATGAGGTAGAGTGGTAGACTCCTCCCAGTCCCGCCCCCCCTCACCACAAATCCAAAAATTTCACTCCGACAAAGTTCAAACTGTGCAAAGTATTCTTACAAAACAGAAAATGTGGGAAAATCTTGGCATTCTCCCATGCTATCGTTAAATTGTAAAATAATGTACGTACAGTCAATGCATCATAGGTGCAGTCATTGCTGGCCTCAACATCAAAGTCTGCGATAGTGAGTGTAATGGCGTGACCAAATTCCACGGTAATGGTCCAAGTGCAGATGCGGTTGTGGTCATAGTGATTGGGATAGTCGGGACTACTCAGTGTACCGGTGTTGTCCGTCAACACTCCTCCACAACCTGAAGACGGGCAAAAAGCAAAATAAAGTCTGATTACCTCATAGCAAAGGTTCTAAAGGTTAAAGAGCTAGAATCACCCTTGAAGGAAAATCCAGCAGTTAGGCTTTTTTCGATAGTCCAAACATCCCTCTTGCCGACGTGGATATTTTTTTTTTTAATTGTCGGTTTTAAGTGGATAAATTGCAAGCAAAAGTGCGCTTTTCGAAAATGAGATTTTCGCGATTTCTGAAACGCTCACTATGTATTAATGATATGTGCGTGACCCCGTGACGCAATCCTGAGAAAGAGAAGTCAACACGATTGTTAGCTCCATACGTTTACACGCAAAAAACTTAGAAAACCATCTCTGTTAGATGGCGATTTTTGCAGAATTCTTTTGGTCCAAAAAGCCAGAGATATGCCCAGTAGATATGTTCAGTGGTTGTATGTTTTACCAGACACTATGAAAAAAAAAGAGCGGAAAATGTTCTTTATTATTTCGAAGAATGAGAAATTAGTCGCGCGAAGGTGTACTTATAGGCGAACTTGTACCGGGTATAGGCTGCCGTGAGTTGGGTTATGTGTACGGCTGGGCTGCCGTGTGTGCGCGCGTATAGGGGCTATGCATCACATCACAATTTTTAAACTAGCTGTCTATTCATTTTCATTGACGATTCCACACGTGAATTGGATGCAATTTAACAAGCATAAAACAGCAACCGCTTGATGAATTTTTGCAACAAAGGTATTTTTGAAATCTGTTGCAGCTGGTCTGTTGTTCGAAAGTGGTTTTAACTCAAAATAGATATTTTGATTTTTTTTCCAACGGTTGAACTTGAAGTTGACCAAGTACAACGCTCGACCAT
The DNA here is from genome assembly GCA_037783545.1 of Henricia sp. BOLD:AAB3569. Taxonomy (NCBI): domain Eukaryota; kingdom Metazoa; phylum Echinodermata; class Asteroidea; order Spinulosida; family Echinasteridae; genus Henricia; species Henricia sp. BOLD:AAB3569. Next base: position 2,218,086 of record JBBELK010000162.1, on the reverse strand, counting down.
TTGCCAACTGCCGCTGTGGCACTCATGTGTTTTGCTTCAGTAAAAATCATAACTTTGTCTCAGTCGTCTTTTTTTTCCATCAAACTCTCACTGTTTCGTGGTTTACAGCTCATAACAAGATGTGGAATTCAACTCCTAAATTCATACCCAATTAATATTTTTTTTCAATTTTAAGATGGCCATTCGTGTCAAAACCAACAGCCTTGATTCACTGAAATTTACTTTAAAAGAGCATCATTGTGAGCCACAATTTAATTTTTTTTCACAAAAAGATAACAAATTGTTGTCATAGTACAGAAAGTATTTTTTCACGTTTGTAATTTGAATTACAAGGACGAAACAGGCATGATGAACATACACTTCGTATGTTTTCCATTCAATACTACACAGGCCGTTTTGAGTCCTCAGGATGACGTCACGCCCCTGTTTGTAAACAAACCAAGTGACCTCGAGCGTTTCAGAATTTCAAGTGAAGAGGGTCGGAACTGAATTGCGTTTTAAACAAAAGACTGTCCGTTTTTGGCAGAAAACACATTGTAATCGCGTTGTAGAAACATAAACCTCCATGATAAACAGGAAAACTAAAAAATGTGGATGGGGAGATTCTAGCTGTTTAATGGGAGATGCAAGGAACATCTGGGTGGGAAAAGATGTTTATTCTGCATTGAAATTTAACAAAAAAATCATGATTCAGGTTTTTTCTCCGGATCATGAGTGAGTGCACACACCAATGATTCTCAGCACTCGTTTTCTAATTTGAAAGTTCTGGTTCCAAATGGTTCCAATACCTTTACGTGCAGGGTGTGCGTGGCTTAAGTTACCGTGATGATGCACACTCGTTAAGTAAAATGTTGGGTCATTCCAAATGTTGCATTGGACTTTTAATGGGCTTTTACTTTGTTTGTACACAGAGATTACTTTCTGAAACAGTGAGGTAAAACATAATTTCTACTGCAGGAGAACCAACATGTTTTTTTTGGGAGGTGGGGAGCGGGGGTGTGTGGTGGTGAAAGCAAGGCTTTTTTAACATAGCACTTAGAGAGAGATTACCCAATTAATTGGGCTAAACCATCAATTGCAAGATACAACCTGGTAACTGAGAGGACGTTCAGACGAGGGGCTATCTCTGGAGCTAGCTCCGGAGCTAGCTAGCTCCATCCCAAACTCCTGTTGTTAGAACGCAATAAGCTCCACCTCTGGGGTTAGCTCGGGGGCTAGCCCTCCCCAAACTTAGCCCCACAAATTTGTGTGAACTTTCAGCACAGCGGGGTTTCTTTTATGACTTAGCTCCACCATTATTTACTGACTGAACGCAACTGACCTCGCTCTGTGGCATCTGGACAATGTTAATATGCTATAAAATTTGACCACATTTTAGCTCCGGAGCTAACTGTAGCTCCGGAGTTATCATCACCGTTTGAATGGGAGGACATTTTGGACTAACTCACTTTAGCTCCAGCGAACTCCCGCTGAGTCTGTTAATTGGATTGGGGCTAAAAAAAGTAGCCCTCCGTCTGAACATACCCTGATTGTCTCGATTAAAGGCGGAGTATATCATTTGCAATATGGAACATTTTGCAGATTCCTGGAATATGGACATTGCCTTAAAAGAAGAATGTTGGTACATTAGCATGCAGAAATGTCAGCTGCAGAGATGCACCAATGTTTCAGAAAACATTTCAAATCTATGCATGTTTTTGTGTCAAGTGAATGGTAAAAAAAAGTTTTCAAACCACCTTCAATTGTTAATTTCTTACCAAAAGTACCATCTTGAACATAAATAAATGCATGTGGTGTTTGTTGCCATTGCTTTCAACACTTTGAATAAGGTTTTCCTTGCAAATGATACACTGGGCCTTAAAAGTAAAAAATACCCGGGTGAGAGCTTAGTAGTGTGAAATGCCCTCTACATAGCACTGACCATTAATGGAATAAGATGCCTGAAACCCAGCAGAGGCAAGTGTCGAGTCAGAGTGGAACTTGATGAGCATGTATTGGCTAGTACTGGTGAAGAAAACACCCTCTGGCTGGAATGTATCACCACACAGCTGGTCACCGATTAATGGCGAGTTGTCTTCTTGACCATCACGGACCTGTTAAAAAAGGAAAAACAAGGAAATTTCAATGGTGTCTGTAGCCATTAGACTATCTGGGCTGAAACCAAGGCCGGGATTAGACGAATTACGACATCCCAATTTATTGTAGTATTACTACAGTACGATTATGAGATTTTGTCCATGTGACCCCAAATTTATTGTAATTGTGTCATAATCGGTCGATGACGAGAATTCTCATCATGCGATTGTAATCCGATTGTAATTGGATTACAATAAATTGGAAAAAAACGTGTGTGACCCCCATCTCGTAAACATATTACAAATCATCCCAAAAGCATCTGCGGAAACTTCCCCCGCGCGCGCGCGCATACTTTCTGCTTTATCGTGCGTGCGTGCGTGCGTGCGTGCGTGCGTGCGTGCGTGCGTGCGTGCGTGCGTGCGTGCGTGCGTGCGTGCGTGCGTGGCTTACTTTTCTATTGACAGGGCACTAGGCGCGCACGGCGAGGCAGCAAGCATGCACCACAACACGGGGAAAGCCACCGCAAGAGACGATGGGATAGATTACAATAGGATGACAAGATTGTGTGTTCGTGTGACCCCACTTTTATAATAATACGATTACAATCCGCATATAAAATAGGTTTGTTGTCTGACCCCAGTCGTATCACAATCACGTAATTACGAGAAATTTCCCATGTGACCCCGGCCCATGATACAGTCAGTTGTACTTGGAGTACTGTGGTCCAGGCAAATTTTTTAAAAAGCAGCTAGGCCAGGATTACATTCGTGTGCACTAGTGTACTTTGCCAGGACAATCTCTTATGCCGGGGTCACACTATCACGTAAAGCCTAGCTGTAAAAGGGCCACGTAGGGCCAATTTTGTGATACGGGGGTGGGACGTAGCTATCACGTAGCAGTTACGGCATCTATGTGGCAGTTACGTGGCACTTACTGCGAGGTAAAGCGGGATTTCCAAAAATATGTGTCACATGGTTCTTACTTTGTGGCAACTACGTGGAAATTACGTAGAAATTACGTAGCGAGTACGTGGCCTTACGAGGGTCTGACATAACAAGTACGTTGTTATCTCATGGTTCTACGGCAGTTACGTGGCCCTATGAGGCCTACGGTTTACAGGGTGCCGTAAATAAAACAAATTAAAAAATTAAAAATTGGCCCTACGTGGCCCTTACGGCTATGCTTTAGTGATAAGTGTGACCCCTGCATTATGCTGCTCCCACTCTGCGCTAGTTAGATGCTCTGAATGCATTTGGACACCCATTAAATAGATTGACAAGTGAATTGTACAAGTGACTTTCAAGAGGAGTATACAGTTAAAATCTCAATAATAAGAGCACTGTTATAAAACATCCACTTCCAAGGACAATTTTAAATTCCATTTCTTGTTCTTCACTGTTTTCATTCCCGGTAACATCACTGTTTTCATTCCCGGTAACACAAGGTTGTTTTAAAATATATATATACACTCGACCAAAAAGGTTCTGTCACCAGTAAGACATTTGTAGATATTTATTATGAAATTGGATTTAATGTAGGAAAATAATATATCAAATTTTAGCTGAACATATCACTCAAAGGAATAGAGCTCAACGAAGTCCATGATGGCAAGCTTCACGGAACAGGAATGCAACAAAGGAGTGTGGGGTCAGAATGAAAAACACCAAAAAACAACGATGTCAACTTTATTGCACTCAAGCAAGGGGAGTTACAGTTCAGTATTTTGCTTCCACCATACCTAATGCAATGGCACGATTCAGATTGGACAATTTAACCATTTTGATTTGGATGTTTTTGACAAGACATTGATAAATCCAAACTCACTTAAACATTTCCTAATTGTCTACACACAAATTGCCCAAATCACAAGTTGCATTGTTCTTTGGTGTTTTTCATTCTGACCCCACACTCCTTTGTTGCATTCCTGTTCAGTGAAGCTTGCCATCATGATCTCTCTTGAGCTCTATTCTTTTGTGGGATATGTTCAGCTAAAATTTGATATATTATTTTCCTACATTAAATCCAATTTCATAATAAATATCTACAAATGTCTTACTGGTGACAGAACCTTTTTGGTCGAGTGTATATATAAAGTCCCGAGGACCTGGCAAATCAAACTCTGACCAAAGGATCAAGGAGGCTAATAGACGTAGCTTATTTTATTGGTCAGTGACTTGTATGAACACCTCTTGATTGAGTACACCCGCCTTCGTGAGAGCCCCCAAGACAGGGCGAGCCACTCTGCTCCCTGAGAACGTGTACTTCTAGGACTGCTTTTGAGATGCGGGGTTCCAGAGGCAGGTCATCCCACACATGTTTAATCATGTTAAAACACAAACAAAACTGGTTTCTGGGAGCCCTCAACTACAAGATTCTCCCAGAAACAGGAAATGTCACATTTCATTGAGGTAAGAATGTCCACTTGGACCTGGACAAAAATACTGAAGTGGAACAGTCTTAAATACGATTCCAAAGTGATTGGTTAATCAGTGCCTCGTTAAGTTCAAAAAAGGATCAATAATTGATATTTTATTAAAATTTTGTTTCTTTTTCGAGAGAGCATATTTATGAGCTTGGACTATTGTTTTACAAAATGTTTTTCACCCCATCAAGCTAGGATGACATTGTTGCCAACTGACCTCAATGTAATCAAAGTTACAGCTTGAATGGAACTCCAGGTTGAGACTAGTAAAGGTCAGGTTGACCATGTTGCCCTCGGTGGTCTCAATGATCCATGTGCAATCCCGGTTGTGAGGGTAGGGATCGGGGAAGTTAGGGCTCTCTATGACGCCGTTATAGTCAGTCAGTCGGACATGGTCACAGTCTGAGTGAAAGATGGGAAAACGAGAATTGACACATCACTGAAATAGCTGTACACTGCTCAGAAAATGACAAGGAAATTTAATGATAACCTCATTTTAAATGTATGTTCCATATGGACATCATTAGATTTTTTCCGCTTTGAAATCACCTAACGAATTTGTCAAATACATCATTAAATAATAAAATAGTGCGAGGTCAGTAACTGAAAAGTCTACTACTAAAATGCAGCGAAACAGTGTATTGGTTTCAGTGTAGACTTTAATAGTAAGCTTGCCAACACAGAGGGTGACTTTTTAACTTTATTATTCTAAATAAAAATTAAAAAAGTAAAGCTGAAATTCCCATCTCTACCAGCATTTGCTGGTAGAGATGTCTTTATGTTTAATTTATCTGAATGTAATTTACATAAACCATGATGGGGGGCCAGTAAAATGGTGTCACTTTAATATTGCTTTGTTGATGTCTATAAACTCCACATCTTATACAAACATAACGGAGACGTGGTGGGTCTAGTTGATAGCGTGTCAGACCTTCGGTCCAGAGGTCTATGGTTCGAAGCCTGGCCATTGCACCGCGTTGTGTCCTTGGACAAGACACTTCACTCCATGTTGTCTCTCTTCACCCAGGTGTATAAATGGGTACCAGCAAATACGGTTGGGGAAACCCAACTAGTTGCTGGGGGTAGACGTGCGATGGACTGGCATCCCATCCAGGAGGATCAGTACATGTGTCATTGGTCCTAGTCACTCAATGGCATGGAAACCGGCCGTATGAGTACCGGCCGTATGAGCCAATATAAACATAACAAATCAACTATGAGACTAAAGAGCATTCTATGATTTTATAGATAATTCAGGCATTTTTGTGCAAAGGCAGTAGATGAAAAAAGGTTACCAGCATTTAAAGCACATTTTTAAATGAAAAGGTGGAAATAATTCCAATTTTCATGAAGTAAGCAATTGCGTCAGTCCAAACGAAGTAATTTTTGCCCATCACGACGCGGTATGCAATACACAATGTATATACTAAGTGTCACTATAAGTCCGAGTCCGAGTGACAAGTCACTTTCCTCGAGTCCCAGTCACGAGTCTCTTGTTTGCCAAATTAATGAAACTGAATCTGCTATATTTCGTTTACACAATATGTGAAATGACGCGCTGATGCGCTCCTTGCCGGCCTGGTGGAGCAGTGTACATTATTATTATTATTATTATTTATTCGGCCATTCAACAACAAATTTTACAACGTGCAAACATACAAACCATAAATACAATAAACAAAACTTAACTGAAACAAAACTACCCAATTCAAGCTGGCCAGGGCCGACAAAAGTATAATAAAACACTGTTGCTCGAAAGCATATTCGAAAACATATTCACGCATCTGTAGGTTTTTCCGAAAAATCATGCATTAAGCGCGCGAATATATATCCTTTTTTTTATGTGACTCGTGAGTCATTTTCCAATGTGACTCGAGTCGGGTCCGAGTCACGAAAACTGTGACTTGAGTCGGACTCGACCTGGACTTGAGTCCTACAACACTGCTCAGCAGACGTCTTTAGCCACTCGTCCTCCGAGCATGCCGAATGGCGGGTTCGATGGTCCTACAGTGGGTGACTGTAATTTACATGAAGTAAGGAACTTTACAAAATGTTGGGTCATTTATGATATAAACTCACTAGCTTGGTACACAGCATGAAATCCTGACCCTCCAACAGAGTAATCCGTCCTGAACTTGACTCTCATGCCGTTTCCAGTGGACTGGATTGGCGTTGGAATTTCGGTGCCACAGAATGTCCCAAGAAGGGGATCAATCTCTGTTAGGCCATCATAAACCTGGGGTGTTTAAGAGAAAAAAAACGGAATACATTGGAAATGTTTTGTCCTGATTTGACATCATTAGCACTGAAATCTTGGTACTTTCCCTTGGGACGTTATGAGAGGACAAACAATTTAAAAAGAAAATTCTTTATCCCCAAAAAGCATGCTTAATACATCAGACTGTTTTAAAGTCCGTCCCCAATGTCTGACAGTTCATGGTTTCTTTTATAGCTTTGAGGAAAGTTCCATAATTATTTTACGACAAATGCAAACGGCATTTTACTAGAAAATAATCCCGTGTCTTCAGAACTATGACTATTATTTCTTTTTTGCCAGCTTCCGAATGGACTACAAAACGTCGGATCAACTTTTAGTCAATCAGATGACAAAAATCTGTACATTCACCATAGTGATTGCTTTTTATTCAGATCAAGGTTAAGATGATAGAACCTTGGTAATCTGGAAGCCACGACTATGACCCTCGGCTTCAACCTCAGTGCAGTCGATATTTGTATATTTATACCTCATGTATAGATTCCTGTTATCTGATTGGTTAAAAGTGGGAGCATTGAATTAGTTAGACCCCGTGCCTGTAGACTTCCGACTATACCCCAGGCATAGTCTTTGCAATGCCCCGAGCATTTTACTGCTTTCCAGGCGTTTTGTCGTCTGTTGTAGATGATGAAGTCCTTAAGAAAATAAGAGAAGTGGCTTACAGTGAAAACCAGCTGTGTCAGGTGAAATGTGCTACTAAAGTGCTAGGTGATTATGCTACAATTTTTCCGCCGTAGACCAGCTTCCGAAATCGAAACTCGAAGGACCACTGTGGTGACTGTGACTCGTTACTTTTAACCAACCAGATGACAAAAATCTACACATTTGGTCTATAAAACAACTATCGACTGCTGTTTATTCGGGTCATGGTTAAGATTATAGGCCCTCGGTGATCTCGAAGCCATGAATAGTCATAGCTTCCGCCTCGGGGCATAGTCATGGCTTTGAGATAACCTTGTGCCTATAATCTTAACCATGCCCCTCATTGCAGTCAATATTCGTATACTATTTGTATACCTTAACATAGTCCAAGGCGCACGTGCCGTGAGTCTCCAGGTCCAGGTCAGCAAATGTCAGGTACAGAGTGCTGCCTTGGCTGGTGGTGATGAGCCAAAAACACTGGGCATTGTGGCCGTAAGGGTAGGGGTAGTTGGGAGACACCAGGCCCCCGGTTGGTGTATTCAGAGTCCCACCACAACCTGGAGTGAACAGAAACCAAAAGACTCGTGAATTGAGGTTTCAATGTCAGATGAATCAGCGACCAGAACGGCAACCAGAAGGCAAGATGGCGAGTTGAGAAGAGTCTACACACCCTTAGTGGCTGATTCTCTAAGTGTTTTGCCATCCCGGGCAATTCTTATGTTTTGTAACACACATTAATAATATTGAGGGATACCTGTGGCAGTTCCATCGTACGTGAGAGAAAACCCCCGATCGGAGTTAGAGAAGTCCGATTCAAACTTGATGTAGATCTTGTTGCTGTGTGAGGTGTACATGGTTGGGTTGATCGTGTGTCCACAAAATGTTCCAATCAGAGGAGACGTCGCATAGCCACCATTCCTGAGAACAAAGCAACTTGTGTTGTCATTGGCCCTTTCACATTGCCCCGTAATTATACAGTGGAACGAAAGAAACATGAATTTTCTTCAGAAACAAGTTTAATTAAAATGTGAAAATTTCTTTACGATACAAACGTGGACAAAAGTGAACAACAATTTGGCTCCACCGGGATTTGAACTGCAGACCTTCTTCTTAACGTGCAGACGCCCCTCCAATTGAGCTATGAAGCCAACTGGTGGTATTGCAGTTGTTCCTCACTGGCTGGAATTGGCTATCACATGAGCTTAACAGGCCATACAGAGGAATAAACCCTTGAATGAGATAATCGCCCCAATTCAGGTAACAGCTTCGTTACGCATGAATGAAACAGCTTCGTTACGCATGAATGAAACAGCTTCGTTACGCATGAATGAAACAGCTTCGTTACGCATTAATGAAACAGCTTCGTTACACATTAATGAAACAGCTTCGTTACACATTAATGAAACAGCTTCGTTACGCATGAATGAAACAGCTTCATTACGCAGAAATGAAACGGCTTCGTTACGCAGGAATGAAACGGCTTCGTTACGCATGAATGAAACAGCTTCGTTATGTAGGAATGAAACAGCTTCGTTACGCACGAATGAAACAGCTTCGTTACACATTAATAAAACAGCTTTGTTACGCATTAATGAAACAGCTTCGTTACGCATGAATGAAACAGCTTCGTTACGCATGAATGAAACAGCTTCGTTACGCATTAATGAAACAGCTTCGTTACGCATGAATGAAACAGCTTCGTTACACATTAATGAAACAGCTTCATTACACATTAATGAAACAGCTTCGTTACACATTAATGAAACAGCTTCGTTACGCATGAATGAAACAGCTTCGTTACGCATGAATGAAACAGCTTCGTTACGCATGAATGAAACAGCTTCATTACGCATGAATGAAACAGCTTCGTTACGCAGGAATGAAACAGCTTCGTTACGCATGAATGAAACAGCTTCGTTACGCAGGAATGAAACAGCTTCGTTACGCATGAATGAAACAGCTTCGTTACGCATTAATGAAACAGCTTCGTTACGCATTAATGAAACAGCTTCGTTACGCATTAATGAAACAGCTTCGTTACGCATGAATGAAACAGCTTCGTTACGCATTAATAAAACAGCTTCGTTACGCATTAATGAAACAGCTTCGTTACGCAGGAATGAAACAGCTTCGTTACGCATGAATGAAACAGCTTCGTTACGCATGAATGAAACAGCTTCGTTACACATTAATGAAACAGCTTTGTTACACATTAATGAAACAGCTTCGTTACACATTAATGAAACAGCTTCGTTACGCATGAATGAAACAGCTTCGTTACGCATGAATGAAACAGCTTCATTACGCAGGAATGAAACGGCTTCGTTACGCATGAATGAAACAGCTTCGTTACGCATGAATGAAACAGCTTCGTTACGCATGAATGAAACAGCTTCGTTACGCAGGAATGAAACAGCTTCGTTACGCATGAATGAAACAGCTTCGTTACGCATTAATGAAACAGCTTCGTTACACATTAATGAAACAGCTTCGTTACACATTAATGAAACAGCTTCGTTACGCATGAATGAAACAGCTTCGTTACACATTAATAAAACAGCTTCGTTACGCATTAATGAAACAGCTTCGTTACGCAGGAATGAAACAGCTTCGTTACGCATGAATGAAACAGCTTCGTTACGCATGAATGAAACAGCTTCGTTACACATTAATGAAACAGCTTCGTTACACATTAATGAAACAGCTTCGTTACGCATGAATGAAACAGCTTCGTTACGCATGAATGAAACAGCTTCATTACGCAGGAATGAAACGGCTTCGTTACGCATGAATGAAACGGCTTCGTTACGCATGAATAAAACAGCTTCGTTACGCATGAATGAAACAGCTTTGTTACGCATGAATGAAACAGCTTCGTTACGCATGAATGAAACAGCTTCGTTACGCATGAATGAAACAGCTTCGTTACGCATGAATGAAACAGCTTCGTTACGCATGAATGAAACAGCTTCGTTACGCATGAATGAAACAGCTTCGTTACGCAGGAATGAAACAGCTTCGTTACGCAGGAATGAAACAGCTTCATTACACATTAATGAAACAGCTTCGTTACGCATGAATGAAACAGCTTCGTTACACATTAATGAAACAGCTTCGTTACGCATGAATGAAACAGCTTCATTACGCAGGAATGAAACAGCTTCGTTACGCAGGAATGAAACAGCTTCGTTACGCATGAATGAAACGGCTTCGTTACGCAGGAATGAAACAGCTTCGTTACGCACGAATGAAACAGCTTCGTTACGCACGAATGAAACAGCTTCGTTACGCACGAATGAAACGGCTTCGTTACGCAGGAATGAAACAGCTTCGTTACGCAGGAATGAAACAGCTTCAATACGCACGAATGAAACAGCTTCGTTACGCACGAATGCATAAAGATGTGTTCTGAAATGTCTCACTCTCGGGTTGACTACACGTTTTTACGATAAAATTTTCCATGAGAAAAACAGCTAGGATGGAAAAATTGACACATTTTTCTAACCTGAGTTCTACATAGTCATAGCCACAGTTAGGATGCAGCTCCATTGCAAAATCAGTGAAGTTGACACTAATTTGTTGGCCCGTTGGCACCGTAATAACCCAGACGCACTGGCGATTATGAGGATAGTTGTCAGGGTAGTTTGGTGATGTGATAACTCCAGTTGTTGTTGATAATTCGCCACCACACACTACACAAGAGGGAAACAAAGCGCTGAGAATATCAAAACCTCCTAGAAAAAAATGTTTTTCCACTTTTTGATTGAAAAATCAAGGCCGTCAATCTGAGAGTGGGAATTTTGCATAATGAAGTTATGTGAATATTTCAATGTTAACTTCATTACAAAGGAAATTTTCAAATTTTGATTAAACTAAAAATGTTGAATTCCAGTGAATAAGAAAAAACACAATACAAGAAAAAAACATCAGTGATTGGGGCTTTGTACTGTAGCATTTGCATATAATCTACAGAATGTCAAAAGTCTTTGTAAGATCTGTGTCTTTTTAATAAACAATCAATTTATCACAGAGAATCTTGAGAAAGAAGACTTTTGGCACTTTAAAGTAATTTCTTATTTTAACACTGCGCTGCCATGCGCAAAGATCCATACATCATTGCACCAAGGTACTATTTTCAACACTACGGTACATGGGAATTGTGCACAATATTTTACCAATGCGTCTTTTACCAGAGGTCTTTCACCTTGAACAGTGACAGCTACGATAATTTTTCTGCAGTGAAAGCCCCTGGAATGAATGGCATTTGTTTTGTACACAAACACATGGGAGCCTGCCAGACAGTCTGGGTTTCTCCTGGAAAATCTGGTTCAAGTTTTCATCAGGGCTTAAAGGTGCACTCGCCATGTTTTTTGTTTAGCTCTGTCTAAAAGGAGCACTTGTAGAGTTTGAACAGTTAAACAAGAAAATAGTCGAAACTATATGTCAGTGCAGCACAGGAATAAAGGTAGAACACATGATTCGTATCTCCAAAATCAGAAATTTTCACAGATTTACACAATTAATTTCACTTCGCCCGAAAACCAATTCGCCCTGGACCACTCCGACCAAACACCATTTCGTGTGCAGGCTGTGGTTCAGGGCGAAGTGGTTCTAGGGCGAAGTGGTAATGACATAGTTTTTTACTGTTTTCTCAGAAATTAGACGAAGTACGGAGCTGACTTTTACTCAGGTTGGTTTTAATCATGCATATTTTCAATCACACAGGGAGATGAAACTCTAACGGTTTACCAATCATGTGTTCTACCTTTAAGCAGTAAATTTCACAAGCTCTAGTTATCTGGGCTCTACTTATTACATGAATTCTATACAATAACAAAATTATGTTAGACTAATACTAAGTTATTTTTGTAAAAGGCCCAAGCACTGACCAGTTGTAGCATCAAGTGCGACATAAGAAGCAGCAAAGCCATCCCGAGCAACGGTGGCATCTGTATGGAAGATGACGGTCATGACGTTGCCTGATGTTGTCAGTATCGGAGGAGGATCACTTCCACAGTATCTATTATAGAAATGGGTACAAAATTTCTGTGAGTATCGGTAAACAAATCGTTGGTGACATCGCAAAGTAACACACAAGTGCAGTTTGAGTACACTTCATAAAAAACAGTGGGGGCCGCAAAATTTTTACGAACTGACACCCATGTTTGCACACGCACTTCGTACACTGGAAGAGATTTCCACGAACTGATATGCGGTGAATTTTTGTTTTTTAATTTAAAATGCTTGACGTGAATAACTATTATACTAGTGAAATATAGTGAAACTTTAATCTAAACATTTTAATTAGTTAGTTTGTGGAAATGAAAACATTCTGATTACAGATGAAGTACTTGTGCATTAGGTTTGTGAAAACACATATTACATGCTGATGTCATTTTTCAGCCTACATGTAGGTATGCACTCAAGCGCCACTGTGTCAGTTCGTGGTGTCACCGACGAATGTGCCTGCAGTCATGAATGATGTGCATGGCAAGTTACTGTGACAGCACTCAAGACCTGACTAATTCTATAAATGGTTTTGAATCTAGTGTAACCGAGTTGGTAAGATAATTATACGAAACAGACAGTGCCAACACCAACAATGTACAAAAAGATAATAGGCGCAAGCCTGTTAGCTGTGTGTCAGTTGGTTGATAACAGTCACTGAAAAGCCATTTTAAACAAGTGGGTCTTTAGATGTTTCTTAAAAAGTTGTAGTTCGGTTTCGGATCGGAAAGATTGTGTTAGAGAGTTCCAGAGCTGTGGGACTCCAATTGAAAATGCCTTGTCTCCATAGGTTCTGGTCCTGCCTGAATTGACGGTGAGGAGCTGCTATGTAGATGACCTGAGGGATCTTGATGGCGTGTAAGGGACAACAAGTTGGGAGATGAAATCTGGGCACAGACCGTGGAGGGATTTGAAGATGATGAGCATAACTTTGTAATGAATTCTAGATTGAACTGGTAACCAGTGTAGGCTCTTTAGGACGGGTGTTATGTGATTCCTCTTCTTGGCCCTCGACACCAGTCGTGTAGCTGAATTCTGTACCCGTTGGAGCTTGGCAATGTCCTTATCCGGGGAACCTAGCAGAAGACTATTGCAGTTGTCAAGTACAGAAGTCACGAAGGCATGGACGAGCACCTCTGTTGTGTGGTTGTCTAGATAGTGACGGATGCTTCCAATCCTCCTGAGTGCCAAAGAAGCTTTGCTGCAGACTGCATTCACATGACGACGCATAGTGAGGTGACTATCAAAGTATGCGCCAAGGTCACGAACTGAAGTAGAGGGCTTGACTGGAAAGGTGTCTGGAATATTTAAAACCGGTTCTTGGGAAGGAACCGAAGCGTGAGGACAAATACAGAACCAACAAGGCTTGCCCACAGGTTCCTTATATAGGACCTTGCTGGCTCTCCAGTCACAACCCAGGAATTCCAAGCCTGCCAGTATACAATAATCTAAAATGCACATTTCAGTACCCTGACCCTGACGTACATGTACATGTACCAATGCCAGACTAGAGAAATCGCTTCGTTCGACGAAGATTAATTACAGTAAAATCTCGTTAAGTCGAAACTCAAGGGAATGGACAAAAACTTTGAGGTATCCGGAGTTTGAGTTAAACGGAAGTCCCGATTCGCTCCGCTCAACGCACGAATATGTATGTTGTGGACTCGGTATTTAGCCCATTTTGTAAGCACTTTTCCCGGCTCCAAAACATCGTTTTGGCAAAATTTGTTGTTGTTACTTGAAGGTCTATTTCATGTTTTGTGTCTTCATTTTATGGTGTTTTTTTCATCCCATCGTCCGTATTTTGTGGGCAGTTTGCAGTGCTGCACGCATGGCCAGCTGTGTGATTGCGTGTGCTATCTTGTACCTATAGAGGGTGCACTTGCCATTGTCCACAGTGCAGTGCATGGTATGGCTACGGACCACATGGTTCCGGGTGGGTATGCTTAAAGAGCTAGAATCCCCTTGAAGGAAAATCTAGCAGTTAGGCTTTTTTCGATAGTACAAACGTGGATTTCTTGCCGACGTGTATTTTTTTTTTTTTTTAATTGTTATTTTTGGTTACTTTGACCTTCCTGGTTGATAGATATTTCACATTATTTTGCCGACGTGGATTTTTTTTCTTTTTTAATTGTCGGTTTTAAGTGGATAAACTGCAAGTAAAAGTGCGCTTTTCGAAAATTTGATTTTCGCGATTCATGATATGCGCGTGACCCCGTGACGCAATCCTGAGAAAGAGAAGTCAACCCGGTTGTTAGCTCTATACATTTACACGCAAAAAACTTGGAAAACCATCTCTGTTAGATGGTGTTTTTTGAAGAATTTTGTTGGTCCAAAAAGCCAGAGATATGCCCAGTAGCTGCGTGGTTGTATGTTTTACCAGACACTATGAAAAAAAAAGAGCAGAAAGATTTTCTTTTCTATTACCAAGAGAGAGAAAAAAAATGAGTCGCTCATTCTAACTTGTAGCGGCCGATGTTCAATCACGTGGGAACTACGGCCCGCTAGCACTGTTCCATGCTGTACACAGACATGGACAAAACCACCCGTCGCAATGCACCAGTATTTACTTCAAAAGAGCTTCATTGTGAACCACAATTTCATCGTTTTTTCACAAAACAGGTAATAGTAGATTGTTGTCATATTACATGAAGTGTTTTTCACGTTTGTATTTTGAATTACAAGGACAAAACAGGCATGATAAACATTCACTTCGTGTATTTTCCATTCAATACTGCACAGGCCGTTTTGTATGTTTCTCAGGATGACGTCAAAACCCTGTTGATAAACAAACCAAGTGCCCTCGAGCGTTTCAGAATTTCGGGTGAAGAGGGTCGGAACTGCTTTGCGTTTTAAACAAAAAATCTACATTTGTTTTTTAGAAAACAAGTTGTGATGGTGTTGTAGACACATACAGCTCCATGATAAACAGGAAAACTTTAAAAATGTGGACGGGGGGATATTAGCTGTTTAACAATGGCAGTGAGCATGTGCGAGCACAACGCGATCTTCAATGCAGGACGAGGCCTTGCGGTATCATTCAGGCGTTCCAGGAAGGCAGATTTGTTACGGTTATGGATTGATTAGGCCCTATTGTATCAGGGGACATTATGCATCACGCTGCATCTTTTGATGAAAAGACGGATGATATCGACAGATAAGACTCTTGAAAAGATTTTCACACTTTGTGATCCCTTCGGTTGCGGTTTCTTTTTAGATTTGCCGAAAAACAATTCGAGGTAAACGGAGCAACTAGCACAGGAATTTCGAGTTACGAAGGTATTCGTGTGCACAAAAGCCTATTCTCATGTCGGGAATGAGGATTACTTCGAGGTAAACGGAGTTTCGAGTTATCCGGTTTCGACGAGATTTTACTGTAATCATCATTAGTTAATGAAGCGTGCATTTATATATCACTTTAATAACAAAGATCGAACGAAGAGCGACTGCTAACGAAGATCGAATAAAGCCGTGGGAGGTCGTACATGTGCGTCGCGCATCAAGCGCCGAGTTTCAAGCATCTCGACGCGCTGTGTGGTTTTCCAGAGGTGCGTCAAAAACAACTCTTGCTAGGCGCTCAACGCACAACGCGCTTGTACAACAGGCCCGCTAAATCACTTTGTCGAACGAAGGGAGACATTCACATTACAAATTTGCTTCATCGAATAAAGCGATATCTTCGTCGAATGAAGCTATTTTCTTCATCGAATAAAGCGATTCTAATCATTATCGAATGAAGAGGTGTGCGTTCACATCAGGAAATCTCTTCGTCAAATCATCGTCGAACAAAGCGATTTCTCTAGTGAGAACGGGGTCATAGACTCTTACTAAAGCCCTGGAGAGAAAAACCACATGTGAAATGAGATGCCTCCAGAAAGCTGCAATTAAAACCAGGAGAGACATGGTTAAAAAACGAGGTCATTGGGGAGATGGTGGGAACAACCCCAGTCCAGAAACACATCCAACGTCAACAAATTGAGTGGTTTGGCCACCTTGTCAAGATGGGCCCAAACCAGCCGGTATCCCAAGCCTACAACATGCGACACTCTGGAGTCTGGGCAAGAGGAAGACCCAGAAGGCTGTGGACAGACGAAGTGAAAGTAACCCTCCAGACCCACGGCCTGACGATCAGAAAGGCATCCCATCGAGCCCATGGCCGCTGTCTCCACTAAAGTAAAGTAAGTAAGTCCAGGTGCAGGCTAGCCATCACAAAGAAAACAATTGTAGTATTGTAACGGCGCCACACCCAACAGAGGTACTGCAATGTTACAGTAGTATTGGAATGTTACCAGTGACCTAAACAGGGCCAATTTTATAGAACATGTGACACTTAATCAAACATTTTGGATTAAGCACAGCCCGAAAATTCGCTCAAGCAAGGGCGTATTTCATAAAGCTTGTTCTAAGCACGCGAAAAGAGTGCGCGCACAATGCTGTCATCTGTTTCGTGCGAACACGTTCATCGTTTGCTTTGCTTATGTCAACGTTAACAATTTCAAATACCCTCATAATGGTG
The DNA here is from genome assembly GCA_037783545.1 of Henricia sp. BOLD:AAB3569. NCBI lineage: Eukaryota > Metazoa > Echinodermata > Asteroidea > Spinulosida > Echinasteridae > Henricia > Henricia sp. BOLD:AAB3569. The sequence goes on along the minus strand of JBBELK010000162.1, from coordinate 2,201,148 downwards.
CACTCACACCATAGCGTATGCTGAAACCTATGAGTTGCGTGTAAACAAATTTTTATACGCACCAAACGCAACCCAAATCAACAATTTTGTCAATTTCTAACCTATTCAACCTATGGGTTGCGTGTGGGTTGCGAACTGAACTTATGATCCCCCAATACCTGCAATCACCTGCGTGCGAGTTGCGTGCAGAACTTACGAGTTGCGTTGGCCTTGCGTGGTAGTTGCGAATATCGGTCACGTGATAAAAAGCTATAAAAGCGGAGCCAATTCAGTATTTTTTTCAGTACTGATTTGGTCATCGAAGAGTCAACATGGGGAAAGCTACCTCGGAGGTCCACCAACAACTGACTCCGATCTAGAAAAGGCACACTATTTATACCATTTCTCAACACGCATGTAGTACGCAACTCACACGCAACTAATAGGTTGCATATGCAGGGCATAGGTTGGGGATACGCTGGGAATACGCACAATAGGTTGGGGTACGCTACATGATCGCAACACATTCGCAACATGTACGCTACCAAAACCTGGCCAGATACCTCAAATTTGGACCTGCGATCACCTGCATTCATAACTTATGAGTTGCGATCGTGTTGCGTGCGTAGCGTACCTGTTGCGTATAAATTGATCGCAGGCATTCGCAGAGAATTACTGAACATGTTCAAAATTTCTGAACTTACTCTGCGTGTGTCTGCGATCACCTGCGTGGTTGTTGCGTACTTCAAACTTATAAAACCTATTAGTTGCGTGTGAGTTGCGTTCGGAACTTATGACCACTATTTTTTATTCGCAACCATACGCAACTGGTGATCGCTATGGTGTGAGGGCACCATAAGTAATGTATCCATTTTGAAATGACTGTCACTACCACAGAAAAACCTTGTCTACAGCTGAAAGTTGTGTATCTGTTGGAATATGTGTCTCAAATTTTGCCGAGTGTGGCGATGAAAAAAGATGGTGTCACGTTAGCAAAACAAATTAGTAGGTTAGCATGCGGTTTGGTTTGCTAGGTCAATGATTTTTATGAAATGGGGAGAGCTCTGATTAATCAGAAATCGGGTGCCAACATGATTTAAAACAAATGAGGAATGTTCCAAATTTGTTCAATAGAAAGAATAATTTCATTTATTGACAGATTTTATGTTCTATTTCACATGGCTTTGCCTCATGAAATTATTTGTACTAATGCACTCATAACCGTTCATTATTTGTATATTATTACAATCTTTTGCATCATTTTCTGCTACTTATTGTAAGTTTTATCACAAATGTTTCTAAAAAATCTCTGCTACCAACCTTCCCATGTCAGGTGACACAGCATCCGTGGAGTTATCGTAGATTTGAACGTAATCAAAGATGCAATTTCTGACACCCTCCAGACTAAACGAATTGAACGTCAGTCGGATGACGTAACCATCAGTCACGGTGACGACATATACGCAGTGCGCGCCATGAGGGTAGCCTTGGGGGTGGGGTGGTGATGCGAGGATACCAACGTCATCTGTGAACTGGCCACCACAGCCACCTGGGGGTTGAAGCACAAGGTCTCACATGTGACTGAGACATCAAACATTTCGGCCTCTAGTTTTATTTAGGAATAACCCAAAAGCAACCAGATGAACAAATTGTTCTGTTTTGAATAATTCATGTATTTCTAGAATTCTAAAGTTTATTTACAGCATCCCAATTTGCATTCATCCGTTACACAGATGTAATATCATTGGCAGATCCAGCATACAAAGGAAAAGCAGGAGTCTGACCCACTCCAGCTCCTGTAAAGACAGCCGAAGTGTGACGTGGGTTGCAATGGTAATAGACCTGAAACGTAATGACGTCAGGCAATGTTTACCGCGGTGCATTATGGGTGAAAAGTGGGACGAAATCTCTGCATCTCTAGTTTGCGTGCGTTGTATGCATAGCACCTAGCGTATTACAGTCTAGTCAATTTACGATTTGACCTAGAACTAATTGCAATATAAATCATTCTAACATGAATTTAGGCCGCAACATTCAAATAAACAACATATTAAAACTCTAATTGTTTCTTTTGAGTGAAAAGGTGTTTTTGAAGCAGTTTTTGAAGACAAACATTAAGAATTAAAATTTAGTCTGGTAACATTCCTTAGTCTGTATGTTTCGTAATAGTGGATGCGTAGTAATCGCGACCACTTGCGAGCAGACGGCAGTGTCCAAATCAGGTGCTCGCTTAAGAGCGTTTTTCTTAAGCGAGCACCTGATTTGGACACTGCCGTCTGCTCGCAAGTGGTCGCGATTACCATGCACCTACCATCGCGAAACTCATATTACATGCTAAGTGGTTGTATTACTACGCATCCACTATTACAAAACATATAGACTGAGGAACGTTACCAGACTAAATTTTAATTCTTAATGTTTGTCTTCAAAAACACCTTTCCACTCAAAAGAAACAATTAGATTGTTAATATGTTGTTTATTTGAATGTTGCGGCCTAGATTCATGTTAGAATGATTTACATTGCAATTAGTTCTAGGTCAAATCGTAAATAGACTATAATACGCTTGGCGCTATGCATACAACGCACGCAAACTAGAGATGCAGAGATTTCGTCCCACTTTTCACCCATAATGCACCGCGGTAAACGTTGCGTGACGTCATTATGTCATAGGTCTATTGGCCCTAAACATCATGGCTCTAAACATCACTAAGTGCGTTCCCCAGGACACGCTAACAACTATTAACGTGGACATTTGTCCACATTTCTATGCATAATGTTACTCAGCATTTTTCTGAGCTCAATATGTACTGTTGGTTTTCGACTACGAAGCTTCAAATTTAAACCATGGTATATTGGCACACTGCCTTGAGGTCTGAAATAAACTACGTAGCACTATACCTGGGCCAGCATCCTCAAAGCGGAAGGTAGCACGGAAGCCGTAGTTAGCGTATGAACCATCTGTCACAAATTTCAGGTACATGGAGTTTGCATTGGAGGATACGACAGCAGGCAATGCAGAGCCACACAGTGTATCGATGAGGGCTGCATCAGCTGAAGCACCATCTCGGACCTGATGGCCAAAACCTCAGCTTGTATGATTGAGTTGGTATTCAAATGTGTAGGGGTTGTTGCAAAGCACATACTAATATACATGTATTAAAGGAGCGTGACCAGATCACATTTTTGACCCACCCATTTTTCCCATGTGTTTTGAGATTTTGATACCATATCAATTGTCATATTTTTCTCATTACCATTCTGAAATTTCACATTCTCAATCCATATATATTTTTAAGGATATCGCCGAAAAAAACACTGATATTTTGTAAACTAATGTATGGTTCCATAAAGCAGTGCAGTAATTACACCAACTTTTTTGCTTCGACATCCAAATTGGAGATTGCAAATTACCTGTTTTCTTCCCATGGATAGTATTTTGGCAAGCTATTTTATATGATTGGTAGGTTAATACGAAATCCATTTTTCTGAACACGCTCCTTTAAAGGTAGTATATACTTATTTGGTAATTACCCTCCAAAAAATGTCTGAATTATTATCTAAAAGTTTACTTGTTATTGTAAGAACTCTGGATGCAGCAATAGGGCGACATTTCGGGAAGCCTCTCCCCGGGGACCACCAAAATTTCGGCAAGAGTCACTCAAAATGACACCTTATTTTTTTACCCAAAGCTTCCAAAAATGGTTCCAGACCTAACATAATTGGTTCTAGACCTAATAAAAATGGTTCTCGATTTAACAAAAATGGTTTTAAAAAAATATATTAGGGCGACACCAAACTGTCGCCCTATTGAGCGTGTCGCCCTAATATAGCTTTTTTACACACAAATTGTCGCCCTATCCTAGCATCCATAGTTTTTAAGATAGTAATGGTAGTAATCATCATGTGAAATTATTTGGTCTGAATTGCCCCATTCATGAGAAAAATCTCAAAACTATTTAAATCTCCAAAGATCGCGGCGATCTTTAGAGCTACATGTATTCATTCATGCACAAAAACCATGCTTGGATTTTCCATGTTTTCTGAAGTATTACTGCCTCTATGTGGCTGAAATTTCTACAAGTTAGTATTCTTGCCCTGAGCTCTTAAATACTAGTGGAAAGCATGCTGTTTTTTACAGTTTACAAAACAAGTATACTACCTTTAAAACCAAGTAAAATAACGTGGCTTAAAGGCCCAATATATCATTTCCAAATTATAAATTTGTAGGGATTCCCAGAACATATCTAAATAGGAATGTTGGTAAACTAGTGTGCAGACATTTCAGCTACATAAATGCATCAATGCTTCAGAAGTCGTTGAAATCAGTGTATGGTTTTTGTGTTATGTGACTGGTAAAAAATCATTTTGTTGGCCACAAAAGGTCATATAAACTCCTCAAAAAAAGTTCGGAAAGTCAAGTTTGACTGACGATTTCTCTCTTGTTACAAAATTTAAGGGAAATGATTTAGTATCATTGGAAAGCCCCGTTATTCCTCTTTACAGTGATGTGTCATTTGTTATGATTAATCAATTGGGGGATGTGCAGTATAGCAGAATACAGGGGTGGCTGGAAAGTGAAATGTCACAAAATTTACTGCTAAACATGCAGTGCATATTCCCCTTTTGCTTGGAGGATGGGAATGTGTCAATGCACTTTTTGACAATAGCGATGCATTTTGTGACATTTCACTTTACACCCACCCCCGTATTCAGCTGTGCTGCACATCCCCCAATCGCTTAATCAAAACAAATGACACATCGTAAAGAGGAATAACAGGGCTTTCCAATGATATAAATTCAAGAGAGAAATTGTCAGTCAAACTTGACTTTCCAAACTTTTTTTGAGGAGTTTATCTTATAAATATATGAGTGATTCCATAAATTAGGGTACCAACTTGTGACATGCAATTCATCGAAAAATTATTGGTTTCCTCGCGTAAGGGGGTGGGGGGGGACACCAAAATGCCCTTTCTCATTAAAACCAGTGTAATATTTGCTTCATACCATTTATGTGTTTATTTTTTAGATGTAGTCAATTCCAAGCTAAAAACTCAATTGATTTAGCCCGTCAGTGTTTTCATTACACTTTTATGGCACAAAAACAAATGTTTCACGTGTAAGGATTTTTTGGGGACACCAAAGTTGTTTTGCTTAAATTTTCAAATTCTGAAACAAGTTTACAAAATGTTTTGTGCTGTTTGTTTAAAAGGCTCCACGAAAAAAAAATTTTGCTAGAAATATTTGTATGTTAAGGTCGGCAAATATTGTTATAGTAACTGTAAAGTTTCACGACGTAAATATTAGAGGGACACCAAAGTGGTCAGACAAAAATCAGAATGACCATATTTTTATTGTTTGCCTAAATGTCAATGTCCATGTCCAAACATTTAGTGATTTGAAACGTACAGGCTTACATTGTGCATGGAAATTGAAAAGTTGTGGCAGTTGGTGTGGCCAGAACACCCAAAAGTTACGTACACAAGTTTCACGCGTAAAGCGGGCCTCCCACTGTGTGATTTTTGCTACGAATTAGGTACGATAAGCTACGATTTGGTATGATTGTGTGTAGAGTCTATAGACAGTATCTGGTAACCGTACCAATTCGTAGGAAATTCGTGGCAAAAACTTCTTACGCGTGAAACATTTTTTGCCAAACCTTTTGTATTACGAAAATATCAAATTGTTCATCAAATGTGGGTTTTATTGTCAAAAGCAATGTGTTATCAATCATTTTCGTTTACAAATAACCAAGCCAAACCACCGAAAACAAGAAAAATCTTCGTTTTAAAAGTGATTTTTAGTCAGAATTAGGACAACGCATATTCATGATACAAATTTTGAAGGTTTTGTTTAGTACAAATTGATGTTGGTGACACAAGCAAAACTCAAAAAATAACATGTGGACTAAAGTAAATTGACACTTCAACATGAAAGTACAATCTACCCATTCATGCCAATAGGGCCCGAATTTATGGAATCACCCATATACATGAAAGCTCAAACATTTTCTACAGAATGAATCAGCTACTGTATTATGTTACACAGCAGTGCTTTGTATAGCTCGAAATTACCCAGTTCTGGGCAGAATGTAACTTAAAATGTGGTATCTTCTCACACAGAAAGGTGCAATGCTATTGCAATCACACCCACCTCAAGATAATCATAGTTACAATCAGAATGAGCCTCGATGTCAAAGGTGACAAACGTCAGAAGCACCACCTGGCCCTGCGGAGCGTTGATGATGTACTCACAGGTCTTGTCATGGGGGTAGTAGTTGGGGAAGTAGGGTGACAGAAGCTCCTGGGATGGGTCCGAAAAGATGCCACCGCATTCTGCAGAACAAGGGGAATATATACTTAAAATGTGGTACATTCGTGGTGTGGTACATCTACAGTGTGGCAAGATCCCAAGGACCTCTTAATAGCCCACAAGCGAGATAACCTAACAAACGTCTTTGCGCGAAGCATGACGGGATTAAATGGAGACAATAGAGTGCTCGCCAAACTGCCGCTCATTGCGTTTATATACATCAAACTCACTGTAGTTTATACCACGCTCTTAAACTGACTGGAATGCAGTTAGCCCCCAGCAATTGAGCCACCTCCGAAGAGTTTCTGGATTATTTGTTGAAGCAATTTGTTACGGTAGTGACACCTTCCACAATTAATTCACGGACCAACACTATACCGCATATTTATTACAGTATTCCAAATAATCCCATGAACCCCTGCACAACATGGGTTTTGTTTATGCTACGTTTACACCATGTCCCCGGCAGTCCCGGCGCCCCGGTTTGGCCAAAACGTGGCGTGCCGTGGAACTTTTATTGTCTTTTTATTACTTCGGCTCGACTCGGCCCTAGTTGAGCCGGTGTGTTGCGTTCTACCACGGTGCGTTACGTCCCGGTACGGAAAGCGTGGCACGCCGTGCCGGTTCCGGAACGCGAGGCGGACGGCGCGCCCCGGAACCGGGACGGCGCGCTACGTTTCAAGCGGATCCACGTCCCAGGACGGCCTGCTAAGTTCTGATGCGGTGCCTCACGTCCGTCCTGTTCGTGTCACGTTTGTTGTCCCGGCCCAATACGTTCCCAACGGTGTGCGAGGGTCTGCTGCTGCGCTCTGCGACTGAACGTGGCAGCTGTCACGTTTCACGCCCCGGTGGTCACCCAGTGATCTCCCGGTGAGCCCCGGTGGGTATAAATAGTGCGCTCCACACCTTCATTTTACTTCGTCCTGGAGCGCGACGCAGTGAGGCGTAACTGGCCCTGAGCAACAACCGTCACACACCTTGGCGCACCGCAGCTCACCGGGCCGCATTCACACCATGCTGTGGCCACTACCGAGACGGGCCCTGGCAGACCGTGGGGTGCCGGGCTTCCAAACGTGGCGGAGCGTGAGGCGATCAGAGGTCCCCGGCACCCCACGGTGCCACACCCCGGTGACTCAAGGCACACTGCGGTCCGTCACTGCGGCCCAGGACGATTCTCATTAGTGCCGGGACTGCCGGGGTAAAATTTTTGACAGAGCTGCTCACTGGCCGGTCACCGGCCGGTGGCAAGGGTGAGCTACGGTCATTCACGTTTCGCCACCCCGGTCCCCTACGCTCCCCGACGTCCATCCCGGTGCCTCCACGGTGATCCTCTACCGGGGCGCCGGGACTGCCGGGGACATGGTTTAAACGTAGCATTACATTATTAACGCCATCTCTCATATAGTCTATGATTAATTATTATTATTATTATTTTTTTTTTTTTTGTACACAGTTGACGGCAGGATTATTTTTTGAAAAAAATTAAAAATTAAAAAGGCAAATGTGATTGGCCAAACGTTAAGACTGTTTAGCAGAAAAAGCTGTTTAGCAGAAAAATTTGCTTAATCCCAAATTTGTTTGCTTTATAAAAATAGTTTAATAGTACAAAATTGTTACTAACTTGTGTTCTTAGCAGGAATAGTAATACATTGTAATACACATCACATAAGATTTGGACTGTTAACCCATTTTTATAAAAACCAGCTTTATGAAATTGGCCCCTGGTCAAGCACCACAAATACTGACTCTTGAGAGTCATTTCTACATTAGGGTGTATGAATCTTCTCACCAAAAGATCATACTTTGCAACACTCGGATTGACTATACATTGCTAGAATGTGGTTAAACAAGGTAATAGCCAGATGCTATCATAAATGTATTAGCTGAGCAAAGTGCATTGCACGACACACTGGACCAATGGCTTTACATCCCTTCCTAAGGATGGAGCATTTGTGTTTAATTGTTACATTTCTATAGCGCACATTATGAATAATGTTCATGTGAGCTGTACATCACATTGAGCTTATGGAACTTTATTTTGCAGCCTGTATAGGACGAGTTGCATGAAGCTTATACATGTAAGTGTCTTCCACCTAAACATCGACATAATAATAAATAATAATGATTAGATTTTTAAAAACTCTGGATGCAGCAATAGCCAATATTTCGGGAAGAATCACTCAAATTGACACCAAATTTCTCTACCCGAAGCTTCCAAAAATGGTTACGACGGTTCTAGACCTAATAAAAATGGTTCTCGACTTAAACAAAATGGTTTTTGACCTAAACAAATTAGGGCGACACCAAATTGTCGCCCTATTGAGCGTGTCGCCCTAATATAGCTTTTTTACACACAAATTGTCGCCCTATCCTAGCAAACAGAGTTTTTGTATAGCGCACATATCCACCCTGCAGGGTGCTCAAGGCGCTATTACCATTATTACCGCTGCCATCAGGGAATCACCAGAACCATTTCGCTTCAACTAGGTGGCTGCTGGTCAGGCGCACAACCCAATCAGCAGTTAGATTGTGGCATTCCTCTTAACAGCTTCCCATATATCGCTTGGGTTCACGAGGCAACTGGGATTAAGTGCCTTGCCCAGGGACACAGACCCGTTGGTCGAAGTGGGGCTCGAACCCCCAACCTCTGATTGGGAGCCCCGCTTCATACCCACTAGACCACACGCGCCTTTACTACATAAGTTGGTGGTGCCATTAGCAGCTAACGGCCAGAAGCAACAGAGAATTCCCTTACTTTTTTCTAAAGAGTGCCCTGGGATCTTTTAAATGCGCTACACAACACATTGGACCAACAGCTTCACATCCCTTCCGGAGGATAGAGCAATTGTGCACAGGTACCACGATCGGATGCAGAACTCGCAACTCTACGTTTTCACCGAAGCGTTGCAAGTAAACGACCCAAGCCACTTGGCCGTGGTACCTCACTTTCCTCCGTCATGTCTCATTTATGAAATCAAATATTTTGTCCTTTGGAAACTCACGTAATTCATAGGTTGCCCTGAAACCACCAGCACTGAAGGACAGATCCGTCTTGAACTTGACCCATAGTGTATTACCGCTGGAAACAAATGGTGGTGGTACAGCAGTGGAATGGCAATAACGACCAACAAATGGTGCCGTCTCATCAAATCCATCTCGCAACTAGGAGATCAAATAGAGAACAACAACACATATTATCAATTTAATCTGTATGATCAATAGGCTACTGCTTCAACTTTTCCTAGAAAGGGAAAACAAACCATTACACAGTGGTTTAAAAGCCAGTACCACCCAGACATGACAAAATACCACAAACTTACTTCAATATACCTTCGATGTACTCACTTTGCACACCCATTCAACCTATTTACAATCCAAAACAGCTCATTACCCAGCCGCAAAACCTCCAAGAGGCTCTAAAACGCACGCAGTTCACGAAAGCTAAAGCGCCTTCTATTGACGATTACTTTGACATTATTTGAAGTTATGCCCATTTCAAACTCCCGTTGAGCTGATGCCTCTGATGGCGAATTCTGGATAGAGCATTTCAAGGACTAAAATATAATGCATAGAACATTTTAAAAAACGGTTGTTCTATTCGGGAAAATATTAGATTTAGTTCAGTTGACTGCACGTTTTAATTACTCGGCTTATTCTCATACCGGTACAGTTACATTAAGGCTACAAATAGGCATTTTTTTCGGGGCACAAAAAAGTTTTTTTGCCCCAAATCTATTTTTTCAAATACAACTGACTTGTTATAATTCAAAAATCTGCAAACCAAAATCGGCCGAAATGTCTGGGTCTTAAACCACTGTGCATTACCTCGACATAGTCATAGATGCAGTTGTCGTGTTCCTCAATGAGCAGGTCGGTGATAGTGAATAGAATCCTGCCGTTCTCTTGAATCTGTATCGTCCAGATGCACTCAGCATTGTGTGGGTAGGAGTTGGGGTAGTTAGGTGAGATGATGATGGCACTATCATCCGTCATGACGCCTCCGCAACCTGGATCAACTGTATTCACCACACATTGGTAACATCAATATTAAAATACAGTACATTTAAGAAGTGCCCTTTTTAAATACCACCCCTGTGGTCAAGTGTTGTTATAATAATAACGACGCTGGAAGTTTATTTAGCGCACAAATCCAACAACCGAGGGCAGGAACATTTAGGAAGTTACCTAGTATTTGCAGATCTGGGCGTCTGCCGCGGTCCCTCTGCTGCGTTTGACCCCTGGGGACCCCCAAAGGGGGCCAAAAATTGCGCTGGATCAAACATTCGAGGTACCACATGAAACTAAGTTTAGAAATGGTCCTAGCCAGACGAATTTTCTGCTGCAAAAGTCCCGCCAGACGCCCGCCAAAATCTCATTCCATATAATAAATGCAAGATACAACAGCCGTCAATAAACGAGTCCATTTGTTTTGAACGGGTAGCTTTGGCAGACGGCTGTTCTGTGTTTCATCCGGCATAAATCTGGGAGCGCTGTGATTGACTATGTTAAGTGGAGTTCTCGGGTACTGGGTTCGCACAAAAATTGGACACAGTATCCATACCAAAATAATGACTTTCTTAATTCAGCATTTGTCCATTTGTTTGCGAATTCACTGAAGAAGAGACAAGAACCGGGTGAGATTATGTACAGATTAATAGCAGACGCCCAGATCTGCAAATACTAGGTAACTTCCTAAATGTTCCTGCCCTCGGTTATTGGTACCTCGTTCGTTTAACCAAAACCCTCTGGGCTGCCAGTCTATATAGAAACCCAGCTCCCGGTTATCACACACAACAAATTCACTTCACTCGCAGGTACATTATCTGTACATTAATGGACAAATGTACAGATATGTGAACATCCTAAAACATTCTGCAGTCTGTGTCTAGTTTTAAAACAGCTAAAGAGAAGTTTTAACAACTTTCTTAAAATTTCCCAGAGTTGCTTGATTTATTGAGGCAATTTAGTGTGTTTGGCCAGATTAATCAGATTCAACTGCAATAGGATTGTACAGACAACGATCTTAGTGCCGTGGCCACTGGACGCGTTAGACAGGGGCAACAATATCAAGGTTCTACCTCCATTTAATTTTGTACGAACTGATTTGGGACCGACCAAATGTGGCCACTTTAGGAAGATGGCCTCTTTATAAAGGTGGTCTTCATAGCAGGTTTTACTGTACATACTTGATGTTGATGTGTAGGTGATATGGAAGCCAGTGTCCGTCCTGGAAATGTCACTGTGGAAGCGAATGAAGGCATATGGGCCGGTAGTAACTACTGGTCCCGGGCTTATTGTACTGCAGAATTTCCCCAGTGAAGGGTAACTCTCTGTTAGGCCATCCCGAATCTGTCCCAATATGAATAAAAGGGGAACAATTTCATAAATTTAAAATTAGACTGCTCAAAACGGTAGGTTTGTGTGTCAAAGGGTTTAAGTCATGCGAAATAAGTGTTTCCCAATGAGATGTTGGAAGATTCTTTTACAGAAATGCAGACAGAAATGCGACCCTCCCCCTCTTCATGAAATACTGTGCTGTCTAATAAATACTTGAGACACTGCTATGGGTAAATAAAAAAACATTTCCTAAAACCATGCTGTACTAGTAAAATACTACCGTGAGTTTGAACATGTTATGATGTTGCTAGGCAAAGGTCATTGTCACGCTTTTTAATTTTTCATAGAGATGGAGTAGATCTCAACCACATGTGGGGTGTAATGGCCGAGCGGTCTAGTGCGTCGAACTCAAGTTCCTGTGCCAGTACTAGAATGTGGGTTCGATTCCGGGCCGTGACGGGTTGTGGCACTTGTGTTCTTGAGCAAGGCACTTATTCACACTTGTTCCATCCTTCGGAAGGGATGTAAAGCCGTTGGTCCAGTGTGTTAGGTTTCGGTAACGCACTTTAAAGATCCCAGAGCATTCTTTGGTGAAGAGCAAGGGGAGGGATTCCCCGGTGTCACTGGCCGTTTCTAATTCAACTTTAAATTGATCCCATTCCTGTAATTGGCGGTTCTTCCGCTGTTGGATGTGGTGAATAAATAAATAAATAAATAAATAAACATGCAACTAATAAACCATACCTCCAAGTAGTCAAAATCACACGTCGCATGGTGCTCTAGCTGCAATGTGCCGAATGCAAAGGTGATGTACATTCCAGCATCTACAGTGACGGTCCACACGCAGTCCCTGTTGACGGGATAGTCGCCAGGGTATCCAGGGGAGTTGATGTTACCGTGATTGCTATCGGTCAGGTCACCACCACAGACTGAAACAAAGGGGCAGATGGGCATCAGTGTTAACACTAGCTATAACTGAAATAAATCGGGTCAACTATACCTTGAAACTTGGGTTGGCATTTGTGTCAAATGACTTGACTTGCTCAAAGGCAGTTTGACTCGACGTGATGTTAGCTGCCAGGGTACGTGGTCAATAACTTTGATTAGTTGGCTCAAATTTAAGGCTGTAGTCAACTCTATATAGACTATGTAAGTCTCGCGGCAAAGGTCCAATCTGAGCTTCCGGGCACAACACGACTAAAACGCCTATTCCTATAACACGGGCGAGATGTTGTTTTTTGTATATAAATTTTTCTGTCCAATCGTCCAACCGTCCAACCGACCCGAAAGTGATTCGGGTAACTAAAATGTTTTTTACAATATATAATACATGCATAATTATCTCTAAAAACGAAAAAAATTATTAAAATTTCGTGACCTGAATAAATTTCTCTGCTAGCATATTCTTCATCCAATTTGGAATGGATGACCCAAGTATGGATTCATGTGAAAATGAATGCTTCGAACTTGGGCATTTCGCCTATCGCTAGTGAGGTCTGTATGTACACTGTAGGCCTACATGTACGTACTGTACGTCGGCTGCTGTGCGTGTTGCATATCTTTTGCTGCATGTAGTTTACTATCTTCAAAGATTGACTTGTCGGCTCAGAAAAGATAGTGAATTTTTACATTTCGATTGCTTATTTTTGATTATATACCCCACTTCATCAATTGGAATGCAAGATTTTATTTAGAGATACGCGTTTTGGGCCGTCTGAGTTTACAAAAACCTGCGTAAACAAAATAATCCAAGAATTTCGCTCGCGACGTGCGTTGAAGAGATAGGGTCTTGTGCCCGGAAATAACAGTGGTCTCGCGCGGTCTCGTACGTTCGCGAGGTCAACTTACATAGTCTATTCAGGGGTGAGATTGGAAGAGGGTGTGGCTTCCTTGGGGGTGGGGGCGGGGGAGAGATGTAGAGACCACGAAGACTTCAACTTTTGGGATCCTTTTAAACACCACCATCGTGCAAATTTCAAAGTCAAAACATTTTAACCAGGTATCATAACAACCAGTTTTGTTTTAAATATTTACCTTGTACAAATGTAGATAATATTAAAAAGAATCTAGGCAACATTGATCGTTGAAGACAGGAAACGAAAGCGGAGGGTAAAATCGTTCGTAGCTCACTGCGCACTCATCACTGCACACGTACACGCATCACACACCACAACACACGACCGTTGCCAGTTTACGATGAAGACAAAGATGGTGCTTGCTTAGGGATTAGACTTGTACACGTCTGCTTTGCTACTCATTGCAGTCTCGGTAAGATCGCCGAGTGGCACAGTACATCGATGTACATGCTCTAAGTGTATATACATGTACAGTTGAAGTCAGAAGTTTACATACATGTACACCACTACCATCATCACCCAAAACGGTAAACAGGACTACCCGAACCATTGCAAGGTGTGCAAGCTATGTTTTAAGTACTGCAAGCAGGTGAGGAATTCCACAAAATTACGACTTTAGTAAAGACTGTCACAAAAATGGTGACAACGCAAGTTTAAGCACACCAGTTTTAACACAGTTGTATGTAAACTTCTGACTACAACTGTACATGCTCTATGTCATGGCACTTGCGTCAAGGTTGAATGGTTGAATGGTTTATTGACCTCTGCGACACCAAGTGGGGTATGGGAGCCAGTAAAGCATACATTTATAAACAAGTGCAATATGGGATATATGAAAAATAATTACATACAGTTAAAAAAGAAATTAACAATGGCACTTGGAAGGGCAAAAAAGCGAAAACTCAAATGTGGATTGCGGAGCACACAACAAAAAAGCGGAAATCCGCTAAAAATCGTAAATTTCACAATGAAAATCAGAAAACTCTCAAATCTCACCTCTGCACAGTAAGTCCCGTAACATTAAAATCACAAACCTTGCTTGATTCTCAGGATTGTGGGTTAGAAACCTAACCCACAATCCTAAGAATCAAGCAAGGTTTTTAGTTCAATGCACCAAGCCTTTGGGGCATTGTACCGCGATGTACAGCTAAAACTAGACACAAATTATAATGCATGCCTTTGTCGACTACAACAAACACTTTTTTTATAATGCCACAATGTTTGTTATAACATTACCTGGGTCTTGACTAGACCAGTTGATCCCAAATCCTTCATAGTTTCTACTGCCATCACTACGGAACCAGAAGTACAGCTGACTGTGAGTGCTAGTGATGGGGCCTGGTATGTCTCTTCCACAGAAACGCCCCACGGGCTGCGCTACAGCCGACGCGCCGTCGTTGATTTGAAGGAAGTCATAGTCACAGGTACCATGGCTCTCCAGTTTAAAGCGTGCAAACGTAATGTAGACAACCTGAAGAGAATGGTTCGTGTTATTTACAAAGCAGGCTTATAGTTTTGTTTAGTGTATTTACGTGTATATATTTTTTTTAAAGTAAAAATGTTATCTATAGGGCTTGGGAATGTGATGTCATGCAACGTCACAATGCAGTGGTTTCCGCCATGTTTGTTGGCAGTAACATGCGCGATGTACGTTCAGCTATAGCAATGGCAGCTGCGTATCACTGTTAAACTGTTAAACTGTAGTGCAAAGACCTACAACCACGCCTAGTAGGCCAAACATTTGGTCCACCCTCGTAAGTTTAGCACTAGTTTAATTTTTGTGCACTTTGAACTACAGTTTAACGATACGTTCAGCTTGTTTTGTTTCCACGCGTGCAGGACGCGTGCGCCGCGCCGCGACATGTGGAATTCAACTACTAGGTCGTTGTTTGCGTGATATGGAATCGCGCGGGTGCGGCACGCATCTAAACTTGACGAGGCTGCACGCCAGTTCGCATAGCAACCACTCACTACCTTGAAGTATGGCGGCCGAGAATGACGTCAATAATGGCGTCGTGATGTCGATTCCCAAGCCTTATAGGAGAAGTATCCCCAAGAAACAAATGACATTGTGTTAAAGCAGAGTGTTCAGATCACATTCTTGACACATTCACCCATTTTCCCCATGGGTGTTGAGATTTTGATACCATATCATTTGTCAAACATACATGTATTTTGTCATTACCATTCTCAAATTTTGTGCCCATCAATCCATACATTTTTAAGGGGTCGTCCAAATATGTCAACATTTCCACGGGTCTACAGAGCGCAGGAAGGGGGAGGGGGGGTGGGGGAAGGGGGTGGGGGAAGGGGGGGGGGGGTGTTGGGGGGAGGGGGTCGGAGGAAGGGGAGTCTGAAAAATACTACGCTCTGTACAACCGTGAAAATGTTGACAATTTTGGACGGCCCCTAAGGACATCGTCAAGAGATCACCAATGTTTTGTAAATTAAATTATCCGGTTACATGAAGCAGGGCAGTGATAACACCAAACATTTTGCTTCCACATCCAAACTAAAGATAGCAAGTTTTCTGTTTTCGTCTCATGGATAGTATTTTGAAGAGGTATTTTACAAGATTGTTAGGTTATCGAAATCCGTTTTCTGGGGGAAAAAATCTGAACAAGCTCCTTTAAACAAATCAACACGAAACATATTTTTCTAAAATAAAATATACAATTTAATAAAGTGCACATATTTTCAGCAGCAAACTGCAGAGAACTGTTTTTATAGTTAATTATCAAGGCGGTCAGTTGTATAGATTTGTCAAAGGGCACTTACACATGTACAGTTGAAGTCAGAAGTTTACATAAATGTACACCACTACCATCATCACCCAAAATGGTAGACAGGACTACCCGAACCATTGCAAGGTGTGCAAGACTTTAGTAAAGACTGTTACAAAAATGGTGAGAACGCAAGTTTAAGCACACCAGTTTTAACACAGTTGTATGTAAACTTCTGACTACAACTGTATCTGCATGTCCACATTAACGGTATAAAAATGTATGGTCTAATGCCATGGATAAAACCAATCTAACAAAATATTTCATGTTTGTCTGAAGACAAATGTTGATGGACCCACCTTATTATCTTGCACAGTAATAACCCATGCACAGCTGAGACTATGATCATAAAGTTGGCCTGATGGAGGGAACTCAAAGAATCCAGATGCTCCATTCAGGTAGCCACCACAACCTGCCAACCACAAACAATACAAATACAATTTTCAGTGTATTCATATTTTTTCCCAATTAAAAGTAGTCTAATTACCCTCCAAAAAATGTCTGAAATATTATCTAAAAGCCTACTTATTATCATCCTGTGAAATTATTTCGTCTGCAGTGCCCCTATTGATAACATTGAAAAAATGATAACATTATTTGAATCTCCAAATATTGCGTGTAGGCAATTTTTGGAGCCATTTATTCAAGCACAAAAACCATGCTTGGATTGTACAGGTTTTCTGGAGTACTACTGCATCTACGTGGCTGAAATTTCTACAAGGTACCGGTAGTTTTCTCGACATAGGCCTTTAATTACCAGTGGAAATCATGCTGTTTTTAACAGTTAACCAATCTCGTATAGGGCTTGGGAATCGACATAACGACACCATTATTGACGTCATTCTCGGCCGCCATACTTCAAGGTAGTGAGTGGTTGCTATGCAAACTGGCGTGCAGCCTCGTCAACTTTAGATACGTGCGGCGCCCGCGCGATTCCATATCACGCAAACAACGACCTAGTTGTTGAATTCGACATGTCGCGGCGCGGCGCACGCATCCTGCATGCGTGGGAACAAAACAAGCTGAACGTATCGTTAAACTGTAGTGCAAAGTGCACAACAATAAAACTAGTGCTCAACTTACGAGGGTGGACCAATTTTGTTGCCTACTAGGCCTTCGTCAGGGTGGTTGTGGGTCTTTGCACTACAGTTTAACAGTTTAACAGTGATACGCAGCTCCCTTTTGCTTATATCTGAACGTACTCGCGCATGTTACTGCCAACAAACATGGCGGAAACCACTGCATTGTGACGTTGCATGACATCACATTCCCAAGCCCTATACTACCTTTTTAAAAAATGCTAGCTTTTATCACTTGCAGTGGCTATAGTACTTATTTAAAATTGGATGACTGTAGGAATGAGGGGGTTTTCTTGGCTCTATGTTTTCTTGGCCCATGTATTACCTCTGCACTGCAACCAGCATTGCCAACCAACTGAATGTGATCTGGGGCCAATTTCATAAAGCTGTTTACTAGAAATATTTGCTGAATAAAAATGTGTTAATAGTCCAAATAGCATTTCAACTTGTGCTGTTCACAAGAATATCGGCTATTCTTACTAAGAACACAAGTTGACATACAATTTTGACTATTAACACATTTTTATAAAGCACACACATTTTTGAATAAGCAAATCTTTCTGCTAAACAACTTTATGAAATTAGCCCCAGGAGGTCAGAATTTTAAAAAATAAATTGTACAAAATATGTGTGCACAGTCACTTTTTCTTTAAAAAAGGAAACAACTTGAAGAATATATAGGCATAAGACATAAAGGTGCCTTATGTGTCTCAGGGTATGAAGAGGATCAAGTCATTAAATGAGTACTTAAATAAGTAATTAAACATTGTCACCACAGATTTTAGCTCGTTTAGCTCAAGATGTCATCTCTTTAGAATAGACATTGTACAGTATTTTTCTGACTGGTCAACATTATTCGAAAGCCTTGCGCAAAATGTGTAGTGTGTGTACGGATGTTTTGGTGCGTCCAGTTTGGATGCACATCCAGGTGGGGCTCTGTATGTTGTATGTTATTAGAAACATGCGGTACATGTATTTCCTACAAGCTTTATTATTAATTATTATTTCTTTCTGGTATTCATACCAAGGATTCCTCAATAGTGCTCATTGCACTGTCACTCGCAAGCGTGAGGAAACCCATGAAGAATTAGAAATGGCCAGAGACACCGGGAATCCCCATGCTCTTCACAAAAGAATGCTCTGGGATCTTTAAAGTGCGTTACCGTTACCTAACACACTGGACCAACGGCTTTACATCCCTTCCAAAGGATGGAGCAAGTGTGGTCGAGTGCCTTGCTCAAGGGCACAGGTACCGCAGCCAGGGGAGGTTCGAACCTGCAACCACAAGTTTTCACCCATGATTGCGAGTCAATGACCCAAACCACTCAGACACGGTAAGTAACAATTCTATCAAATGTATAACAGTGAACAAATTATATGCACAATTGCCACTCATGAAAGAAAAAAAAAGGAAACACAGACTAACTTTGTAGCTCATCTTGGCACCTCTCGCCGCTGTAGCCACTGACACAGTCACAATCAAACCCATTGATAATGTTATGGCACACGCCACCATTCTCACATGGTGAGGTTGCACATTCATCAATGTCTTCACCACAACGATCACCCTGCCAACCGGGTTCACACACACAGCGAATAGTGGTACCAAGGGTCTCACAACGCCCATTGATGCATGGGTTGTCCTGACATGTAGCACCCGTAGTGGCGGTACAACCTTGACCACCCTCGCCATTGCCAGTGTAGCCGGGATTGCAGGTGCAGATACGTCCATTGGGTGCACCTATGTTGGGATAAGAAAAGATGACTTTAACAACTTAACCACTTCGCCACGGGGAACTACATATGCAGTTCTCAGTGCGAGTGTCTTGGGGGCGGTTATACAGAATTTGCCTATGAATTAGACCAGGGCAGAGCTGGTTACTATTATCTTGCTGGCTTAGGGTCAAGTCAGTTTTTGGTTTTTTACCCGTGACTTGACTCTGGAGAAAATGACTTGTGACTGGACTTGGAAAATAATATTGATTTACGTCTTGAAATAAAAACTAGTCATCAAGTCTCCAGCCCCAGCGACATACATGTATACTGCATAACCAAAACTGCTAGTGCAGTCTCCCGCTCCAGGGGAATAAATTGGAAAATGCCTAGCCTATTCACCATTGAAATGAAACAACCAAAGTTAGGATGATATGAAAATCATATGGGCCTTCTTGGAATTATTGTTTAATAAACCCAAGGCTTGCGCCCAAATAGAATCCAAGACACACAACTAGATTAACGATTAACACCAGACTTTGAATTTGAACTCCAGACTACCGGGTAGTGACACACTGGGCAGATGCTCTACCAGCTGAGCTACATATGAGGCACAGTGGTATACTTAGGGAATGATTACTGCATATATGTGGCTGATAGTCCTAAAAGGCAGTTTATCAACAGTATTCATTATAATGCTGTTGTTGGTGATTTCAAGTTTTCCAATCATATAATGTTTCTTTAATAGGAAATCAGGTTAGCATGGCGGCAGATTGCTTGCCTTCCCTCTCCGTGGCCCTGGTTCGAATACCGTCCAAGCCAGGATGTGTATTGGATTTCAATCATTCTGGAGGCATCTCTACATATGTAGGGGTTTTCCTTCCACCTCTTGACCTGATAATTTCTTGATCACCTTTTTACAGGTTTCTTCAGGCTAACAGACCCGGGACTGATTCGCCTTTTTAATCCATCTTTTGTGTTATACACTCAAATGCAGCGTTCAATTTGGCAAAGACAAACAAATCCAGTGTAAATGGGCCTTTTCTCTTGAAAACAATGGGTTTTAAAATCTTTCATTTGAAGTATCGTTAAGCAAATGTGGTTAAGCACTTTTTTCGGAGAAAAAATAAATAAATAAATAAACCAAATATGAGCAAACAAACAAGAAGAAGAAAAAGGAAAGAACAAATACTAGAGGCTTGAGTGAAATCTCCTGCTGTACCTGTGTTTTCAACACATGTTGCAAACGGTGAGCATCCTCCATTATTCTGGCGACAGATCCCAACAAAGAGACAAGTAACACCATCACCAACATAGCCTGGCAAGAGACAAAGTTTTAACATCAAAATTCTTCCGACTCATTTTAACCTTCCAGTCTCCTAATAACACACATGATGAACCATCTTTAAACAATTTCATCCCATGCATCAACAAAAATAGCATCAATTTGCATAAATGAAATTAAATTGCGGGGTTCTCCATATTTTTGTTCAACTTGCATTCATTTTGCTGCCCCCGTTTATTATTGCCAGCTACATGTATATACACTGTAGCCTTTGGTCAGAGTAAAGATGATTTGTGGGGTACCGTGGCCGAGCGGTTTAGGTCATTGACTCGCAATCATAGGTGAAAACTTGGGGTTGCAGGTTCGTACCTCCCCACGGCTACGGTACCTGTGCCCTTGGGCAAGGCACTCAACCACACTTGCTCCTTCCTTCGGAAGGGATGTAAAGCCGTTGGTCCAGTGTGTTAGGTAATGGAAACGCACTCTAAACATCCCAGAGCATTCTTTCGTGAAGAGCAAGGGGGATCATCCCCGGTGTCTCTGGCCATTTCTAATTATAATTCTTCATGGGTTTCCTCACACTTGCGAGTGACAGTGCAATGAGCACTATTGAGGAATCCTTGGTATGAATACCAGAAAGAAATAATAATAATAATAATAATAAAATCGTTGGAAGACATCCAACCCATTTACATGGTCCAAAAAGCTTCCAATTTATGGACTACATGTATTTTTCAATGCAACATGGGGATTTGTTTTACTTAAGGCGCTCTTTATACCCATTTGCCAAAAAATTGTTTTCCCAGTGCAAGGGAAGCTATCCCCTCACCCGCACACTCTCAAGACTCCCACAACATCCCACAAGGCCTTTGACTTTCTATGCCTTGTTATTTTGCTAGTGTAGAGAACCATCACACAATGTGCATGTAACTGAAACACTGTAGAGAAGTTAATGGATTGTTTGATTTACCAGCAGGGCAAACACTGCACTGTCTAGATCCACGTGTATTGATGCACTGTACCAATGGGTACAAGGAACAGCCTCCGTTATTGACCAAGCACTCGTTAACATCACTGCACTCATGTCCATTACCGGTATAACCTGTGACAAAATTAGAGGCAATTTATTGAGTATCTGCGCAGGATACCAGAGTAAAGATGAATTCAATCTGGCTGGCCCTAACATAAAGATAGTAGGTAAAACTTAAGGCTATGCATGGTGGAAATCAACGTGTGTATGATTTTACGGTAGCACCATGTGAATCTCATTTGTATATATATGTGTGGTTCTGAAAAGAACCGGTGAGTGTGAACTCAACGTTTCGAACAGCGTGCTCTGTTCGTCTTTAGGAGTAATGCCGGACTCGTGATGATGCAGGGCTATAAGTACTGGTTGAGGGGTTTCAGTGTACAATGTGTGCACTGAAGCGGCTTGGCTTGGGTGGAGGAGGCGTGGTTGTGCTAAAGATAGTACATGTATACACATAAAGATATATACTTAAAGATAGTATACACGATTGGTAAACTGTTACAAATCGTTTTATCCCTCTGTGTGATTGAAGATATTCATGATAAAAACCAACCTGAGCAAAAACCAGCTCTGTACTTCGTCTAACTTTTAAGAAAACAGTCAAAAAACGGTTTGCAGTAATTTCGCCCCAAAACCACTTCGCCCTGAACCACGGTATGTGCATAAGTGGTTTTTGGGCAAAGTAGCATTTGGGCGAGGTAGTGTTTGAGGGGGGGGGGGGGGGGAATGGCACTTGGGCGAAGTGGTTTGGGGGCGAATTGAATTTACGTCTTGCGAGATGAAATATAATTGTTTTGCTCATTTCTCAAAGACTATAGCACTTCAGACAAAACAATTTCAGGGGAAGTTTTCTGCCGTCATCATGTTTATATATCGTGTAAGTTATGTGTAAATCAGTGAACATTTCTGATTCTTTGAGTAACCAATCATGTGTACTGCCTTTAAAGGCCCTATAGATGACCTGTTTTTTAGTGATTCTGAGAACAAAACCACTATAAATCAAAAGAAGGACATCAAAAAACCTTTCTGAAGACATGTCAGCTAAGTCAAATGTACCACGTTTTCCAAAATCATGAAAATCCATGTGCATTTTGGGTTTCAAATTGATTGTTTGTGACTTATTCTAATTTCGTCTCTTCGTTATCAGTCGGTCCCGTACGTACGTATGCACTCTGTGGCTCGCGTCACATGGTTGTTTGTGCCACCAGTCGGGTGCACAAGTACAGTGTAACCTACCTTACCTATGGAAAGTGTGCGAAGCCTGAATGATGCAGCCTGTAGGCTACATAGCGCCCATTTTGGACCGCCCAGATGCGAGCCAATGTACATGTAAGTAAATTCAATCTTATGAGGGCGGGCTTCCAGGTAAATCATTTGCAAATGATCTAAATAAATTTCCATGGATTATTTTCTGGTAAAAATGTATCATCTCGGGAGGAAACATTATTTTCATTGGATAGTTGCTACCAATTCAATCTTTACATTGTGAAATGTTTTCCTTGTCAAATCGTTGACTAACATTTTGGGTCATTGCAAATGATACAGTGGGCCTTTAAATGACTATAATAAATGATATCATGCCAGCTAATATTTAAGAGCAATTCCATGAAGAGGTAGAAATGACCTTAAAATTTGGAATTATATATTGTGCACAGTGGTTTAAGACCCAGACATTTCGGCCGATTTTGTTTTGCAATGTTTGGACTTATAACAGGTCAGTTGTATCTGAAAAGATGACTTTTTGGCAAAAAACTTTTGTGCCCAAAGAAATTGCCCATTTTTAGTCTTAATGTAACTGTATAAGATTAATTATAAGCTGAGTAATTAAAGCGTCCAGTCAACTGTACTCAATCTCATATTTTATCGAATAGAAATGATTTTTTTTTTTAAAGTTCTATGCATTGTATTTTAGTCCTTGAAATGCTCAAGTTCCATTGGTATAATGATTGTTTTAAATAATTATCAGTAAAGTGGCAAACGAAGCAGTAATATCTTATTGAAGAGTTTTGAAAAATATGTGTTTAGTCAGATATTTTTACAATCGGCCATGGCAAACTTTTCTACTCTGTTCACTTGATTACTTGGCTACAAAAGTAATCCGCCGCAAACTGAGTGCAAAGTCCCTTTGAGCGAAATAAATAAATCTTTTCAAAGACGTCTACGGCCCGGCATCGCGCCCTGCAGCTGTCGCAGAGTAAATGAATAGCGCCCTCTATTGTATTCATCAGCAAAACAAACCCAAATGAATGTTCGTTCTCCCCGACGCAAGCCACATTACTTGACTAACCTGCTGGGCAAGGTCCGCAATAGTAAGTACCAGGCACATTGATGCACTGAACCCTTGGCTCTAAGGAGCATGGATAGTGATCAGCTTCACATTCATTGATATCTTGTATACATGCTGGGTTGCTGCTTCCATCGGACTGCCAACCATCCAGGCACACACATGAATACTTGGGCTGTGAGGAATGGAGAAGACAATTAAGGGCACCCCAGTAAGTATAATTGACTGTCTGGCCCGAATAAACCTTCAATAAATTAAAATCTGGTCTATTGAGATAATATTCCCTCATACTCGGGACTTTCATACATACATACTCTTGATCTGGGCTGAAATCAAGCTGGTGCTGCCTGCGTCAGTTCTGTAAATTGTTCAACCCCACATTCAATCCCAAATCATTTCACACTCGTTTGTAGAAACCCAGCGTATTTCACCCTAGGGCAAGCTCAACTGACAATACACACTCATGGCAAATACAGGGTGGCCCACAAAAATGCCACACATTATGTCAATAAAATGCACAATCATTTTAATAAGTAACAAACATCCTATTTGGTGCACATATTACCTTAAGTCCGTGCACAACTTGTCATCCAAGTGTTAGGGCTAGGAATCAAAGAGTCTTGTTACATGTATACCACGGTAATAAATTGTGGATTTTTATTGGTTGAAAATCGATCACATGACATGCCACAAACACGCATGTACACCGGTCAGTAGTACGTGAGCGTACATGAGTGATGTACCCCATGCACAGGGTACATTACCTTGATCGTTCCTGTTGTTAAAAGTGTCGTTCTCATCGCGTTGTGTGAGCTCTTGTACGAGGGTGTAGCTGCGCTTGAGATTGATGTTGTTTTGTGAGCTGTGAATGGGGCACGCAGTGCTAGTAAAGCACTGTATTTCCGCTATGACTTCTACATCGTTTGTCACTGCTCATCTGCTATTTTTCACTGTGCAAATCTCACCGTAATTTCACCATAACAATGTTGGCAAATGACAAGGGATCACATCCTGAGAAGGTGTTTCTTTTTCGTTCCAAACACGAGATCAGAAATTTGATTTTTGTATGGGACAGCATCAACACGAAGATAAAATACAGAACATTGACAGTTTGTGAGTTTGATACGTAATCGATCTCATGTAATCATTACCGTGGTATAACAAAACAATAGACCGATCCAGTAAGCTCCGCCCATTTAGGAATTGACCAATCACAGCCTTAAGTTGAGGTAACCAAAAAGTGGATCTCCATTTTGGTTACCTGAGTCCTCAACATTTTGTGCACAGAGCTACGGCAAACTGCAGCACGAGTGACGCAAAAACACTATAAACATCATTTTTATCAGCGCAGAGGACCCTAGCCGGTTTAAAACGGATTGTATAAGACTGGCCAAACCTACTTCTAATCCTTTCATAAATGTGTTTTTGTGTAAATCGGTAAAACTCATTAAATGGGCGGAGCTTGCTGGATTGGTGTATTGTTGCCTGTTGTGATGGAGTCCATGGGTTTTGTACACACTCGGGGGCAAATGGCATCCTCGACACGTACATGTAGTGCAAGTGTACCAAGTGCAAGTACTTACTGTTGCAGTAACTATCCTAGGATCATTGACACAGAATCCGTGCCCACATAGGGCTGTGTGGGAGGCTGTGCTGCAATCATCGTATCTAATAGTGCACTGCGGGCCAAACCAGTTGGCTGGACAATTACATCTGTAATGAAAAAAAATCACAATGACAATGGCACCTTAAAGCTATGTACAATAAACTACCTGTCAAAAAAAACATGTCCTACTTTTAATCTGAAAGAACTTTTTCATTTTCCAACGGATTTAAACCAAAATTTCACATCATGTAAATGAGGCCTGACAAATTTTATTGCGCGACTTTCATCAGTTTTGTCCAAAAGGTTGAGATTTAAACGCAATACAAAAAAATCAATTTCAGAATTCGCTACTTTCAACTTGGCCTCCTTCAATGTCAATACATCGCTGGAGGAGGTGGTGGAATGTGTGCTGAGCCGAAAGATTTGAGGAAAGGCGGGATCACTCTAAATGTTACGCAAACCATCTTGATCATTTCGTGCAATTCATCAAGAGGTGCAAAGGGACCTGAGACATAGACAATTGCCTTGACAATGGCGGATGCCAAGTCGAAAGTGGCAAATTCTCAAATTTAGGATTTGTTTTCGTATAGCGTTTAAATCTCAACTTCTTGGACAAAACTGATGAAACTCATTCAAAGAAATTTGTTAGGCCTTGTTTACATGATGTGAAATTTTGGTTTAAATCCGTTGGAAAATGATAAAGTTATTCAAGATCAAAAGTGGGACATGGTTTTTTTTTTACACAGTAGTGTACATGTACATTACAATACATTTATCTTTTGTTATTATTTTTTAATGAAGCCTGCAGAAAAGCATGAACTGTGCCTTTACATTTTATAATAATGTATTGTTTTAAAACTATTACACTTAACAGTCTGTGCAGTAGGGGGCCTACACAACAATTAATAACAATGTCATGTTTAAAAACAACGCGAGGGAGTCATTGTTCATGCAAGTGTAGCCTCGCCGTTTTTCCAATACTGCGGTTCCGGTGCGAACAGGCAAAACATGCAGTGTATATAGTACTATAACACCAGGTTTATCTGCAGAGTGCAGACCTTGCTACACTTCCATGAGCGACTGTTTTTAACCCATTTTCGTGGGCTTTCAAAACAAAATGCTGCGTAACAAAGTGTTTACTGCATGGTGGTCAATTAAAAAGTTACTGCAAGAAGCCAATGTAAGAATGACACAATCTGATGTAATTAGAATTGATGATGCAATCACTGCATTCAAAAGTAAACGAATGTTCTCAAAGGTGGTCTTAAAGGGCCCCTTATTTAGGATTTTTATCAATGAAATCTATGCTTTAAAACCACTCTACTCAGTTAAAGTCATAAAAATCCTATTTGGAGCTTGCTTTGGGGGTTAAAACGAAGGTTTTTAGTTTTTATGCTAATGCAAATATGCATATTCATGACCAAGGTCACGATGTCACAAGAGGCACAGACAGGAAAATCACATACAATTGTGCACAAACGATTCCACTTTTTTCTCAATTTTCCTGAAACTTTTGTAATCCATGGCTGTTTGAGTTTGATTTACATGTTGCCTGCTGTAAGCCATGATAAAACTGGGGGTAGAAACTGCAGCAATTTGCCACAAGTCCAACTTGAAGTCTTATGTTTTTTCTTAACTTTTCCCTTCTGTCTTCCTTATGTGATGCACTCAAAACAGCGCCCTCTGTCTGTGATTTATTGCAATGAAATCTTCAAAGTTGCAAAAGGCCACCTTTTATTGATTTTACATCCAAACAAACAATAGTATGTCTTGCTGAACAAGTATTCCATCATTATGAAGCAAAGCTTAGGCACAAAGTTATTTTGGATGTCACAGCCCTTTAAGGTTTTGGCCACAACATGCAGATTCTATTTTTTTTTTCAAAGTTTGTACACAATAGCAACTATCCTGCCTTATCCACTGCAAGCACACAATGATACGTCTATAATATGCTACATATACAGGTTTTTATCTATATGTTTAGACTTGAGTCTTTCCACAGTAAAGGGGCATTTTGGCAACACAGACCATATTTTCCAGAAAATACCTTTGTCTGGTCTTAAATTAAAAGAAATAAGTTCAAGTTTAAATTGTTCTGATAACTTGGGCCAAAAAAGGGTTACAAATTGTTTGACAACATGCCTTTCTAAAAACCCTGTGTACAAATTGTCAATATACGCTCGTAACCAGGACGGCCTAAAATGTAACACAAGTGTCCGTCCCGGTTACGAGCGTATACTTGAAATTTGCTCGCCCCGCAAACCAACTCGCCCCGTCAAAATTACACCGGCGGAGCATATACAATAGACAGTCGATACTTTCGGGTGTTTTCCGGCCATCCGCATTGGACTAAGTTTTGTCAAATTTATGGAGATCTCCGTAAGTTTTACCAAAATTAGTCCAATGCGGACACGGCTTATGTACATGTAGCTGATATTTCTGCAGAGAAGTTTATCAACATTCTTCTTTGATGTTTTATCTGTTTTATTCATGGTCCTTTATACCAAGCAAAACATTCTGAAAACAGTGATTGATGAAAAAAGAAGCAAAAAGAAATGGTCAGGGTGATTTTTTCATGGCCCAAAATTGACACTTGACCCCTGACCTGAAGCTTCCTTGAGTGTTGACGCACTGTCCAGTGTTTTGACAACCTTCCTCCGTTCCACTGATGGTGGCACACTCATTCACATCGGCAGCACAGGTTTCTCCCTGGGAGTGAAATAACCACAAAAATGTAAACACGTTCCCAAACTTGTATGCAAAATAAAAAATATGCTTTGAACAACCCAAACTTTACAAAGTACATGTACATTTAGGTCACACTATGATGACCTGAAATTTCGATATGGTAACTTTCTATGAAAGACACTGTGCAGCTCAGCAATTCTACCATTATTGTTTTGAACAAGTTTTAAAAATACACAGAGAAAACCACATTCATGATCATAGTGAGACCGTTGGGCAACCTACATGGAAGCATATCATAAAGTACACGTATCTTACTAAATGTTCTCCTTGGATTTTATATTGAGCAATTTACCTTGTACCGGTATGACATTGCAATAATCAATGCATTTGGCATCAATGCAGTATTTAGTGATGGAATTTGCTCAACTTTCTAAAAGGTTTTGTTAGTGAAACAAGGAAAAATATGCCCGATGTTTCTTGAGTAATAAATTTATATAGTAAATAAAATGTGCAGCATTAAAAGCACCGCATTGTTGGGACTAGTTCTAGGATTACTTTCTTTAGTAGAAAAATGAAGTGCTAATAAAGTACAGGTTATGCAAACCTGTATGCGCAAACCTGTACGCACCACTGCTGCTGCTGCATTGAAGCAGCCCGTGAAATGAAGCGGAAATGTTTTTGAGGAGTGGCAAAATCGTATACACAGAGAGAACTGTGTGTGGTGTTGGTATAAAACCACTCTAAGACCATGAAAGCCAAGAAAAGTACAATGTATCAATGACAACTCCATGGTGATATCAAGACTCCAAGTTTGATGTTTTTAATGTAAAGGGCATGACAGCAATATGGGAGATTAGGATCGATCAAATAACTCAACTGAAGTCATAAGGTGCAAAATTGTGCTATACTATTTTTGGCTTAACTTAGTAATAACAAAATTACTGAACAAAAATGTCTGAATATTGCCAAGATTGATTTACCTGCCACCCAGGAACGCATCGACACTGGAATCCTTGGTACAGGTTGATGCAGGTACCTCCATGCTGACAGGGGTTATTCTGACACTCGTTTATGCTCAGATCCTGTAGAGGAAGGAAAAATTAATTTGTCAAAGGCACAGGCTCGTCAACAATGCGCGCACGGAAAATTCGTGCCACGAAATATGCAGCTCCATGCCTTTGCTATGGAGCCGACTAGCCTGTGCCTTTAATGCTACTGGGGGATAGCCAAAATCAATCATGCGATTGTAATTATGAACCTAATCGTTGACTGACTGTGGCTGCTCCAGCAGCAGGATGGTAAACTGTAAAAATGTTGGGTTTAGGGCTGTGTCAAATATTCAGGTTTATGAATATTACATGTAGATTGATAATAAAATAATTGAATACAAAAAGTACATGCAATTGTGTGGTTGACCAATTTTAAAGATTGATTACAGGATTGGGAAAACTGTTACAAATGGCACTATTTTCAGGAGTAATTGAGGACATTGTACGGTATGTTAAAAACTAACCCGACCGTAAGTCAGCTCAGTACCTTATCTAAATTGCGAAAAAACAACAAAAAAGTGTCCATGCTTTTAAGAAGCTGAAATCCTGCATGTATTTAGGCTGATTCCCTGGCTATATTGCATGTACATGTAGAAGTTGGACAAAATAGTTGGGACAGTGTGTACCCCCGCTCATTATTGATGCCGACTGCTGCAGATTTCGGTGGCATGCACCCCAGCAACCCAACGTTGCGCTGGGGCAGCACATGGTTTAGCCAGGGTGTCCCAAGCTATTTTGTCCAAGATTGTAGCCCCACAAATTTTCAGGGCTAGATTTGGGGAGGGTTAGCCCCGAAGCTAGCACCAGAGGTGGGGCTAAGTTATGTTCAGACGACAGGAGTTTTGGGTGGAGCTACATGTAGATGAGGAGCTAGCTCCGGAGATAGCTCCTCATCTGAATGACCTATACATGTACCGGTACATGTAGCTCTAGTACTGGGCCTGGATGCAGATAAATGAGACAACTTATGGTCAAGGTCTGGATTGGAACCCACAACCTGTAGAATTCTAGATCGGGTCTTGGGTAAGATGCACCACATTGCCTGGGCACACTGTTAAATTTTACACTAATTGCAATATAAAGCCACAATATCAAGCATGAAAACAACATCGATTACTTACATTCGCCAGTGTCTGAACAGTTTGCTCCAGAGCTGCTACCTGTAGAACAATACAACAAAAATAAAAAAGTTAAAATAACATTGAAATTCAAGCCTGTAATACAGCTCACCATTAGAAGGACAATGCAGTCAATCGTAGATAATGTACAAAGGGTAGACTTATTACTGCACTTTTCTTGAATTGTAAAGAGCCATAGATCTGTGGGTGAAACTACAAGGAACTGTTGTGTTATCTCATGCATAATTGGCCCTATAAAAGGAGGTTGAATACTCTGCGACTCTAGCAAGGAGATATGGGGGAACCAGCTTAAAGCCTAGCATACATCGACCTTGCAACTGGAAGCAACTCAACTGATCAGTTGCTGTCGCTGTGTGGGTAGCGCGCACATCGACAGCAACTGATTAGTTGCGCAACTACAATGTAGCGGCAACTGGGAGTATCCAGCCATGTCTACATTCCCAGAGCGTGCACATTGACACAGCAACTAGAGTACATTGACCGTGCAACTGGAAGCAACTGTTGCTTGCAGTTGCTGCCGATGTGCGCGCACATGATCAGATGCACGTGTGCAACTGACAGCAACTAGTTGCAAGTATGCGTACGGTACATCGACGCAACTGGCCGCAACTGGGTACAACTAGTTGCCAGAAAGTAGAACAAGAGCAACTACTGGCAACTGGAATTTTTCCAGTTGCCAGTAGTTGCGAGTGCGCATACATCAACTTTTTTAAGCAAATGATCAGTTGCTCCCAGTTGCCGCGAGTTGCTCCTACGTAGTTGCCGAAAATGCCAGTTGCCACTAGTTGCTTCGAGTTGCAAGGTCGATGTGTACGCTAGGCTTAACTTACACAATAATCTACACCATGATTAAATGATGCAACATTAATTACTGAAAGAAAAAAATAGTTAACACAATGGGTAAAATGGTTTGATAGACCCTGGAGGTAGGAACAAAGGCTTTTGTAGGTTAAGGCCCATCTACACAAGCCAACATTTGTTGGCCATCAAGGACCGTTATGAAGTTGGAACTTGATGGACAGTACCATGGATGTGCTCGACATGACACCAGGATACACCTGGGGCCAATTTCATATAGCCGTTTAGCAAAAAAAAATGCTTAATCAAAAATTTGTTTGCTTTATAAAAATGGGTTAATAGTAAACATTTTATGTCAACTTGTGTTCTTAGCAAAAATAGCAGATATTCTTGTAAAAAATGCAAATTGACATGCAATTTTGACTTAAGCAAGCATTTCTGCTAAACAGCTTTATGAAATTGGCCCCAGACACACCTGGGCCAACCATTATTTACAACCAAACTGAAGAGAATCGCATGCTATGTAGGTTTTTTTAAGGGTTTTTCCCTTGTACAATTTATAGGCCTGTCCGCATTGGACGTTTTTGGGGAAAACTTATCGAGACGATTTTTAATCCAGTGCGGACAGCCTAGGACGTTTTCCTCTCAGTAACTTTTGCTAGCCAACTGCTGCCCAGGAAAATTTACCAGGTAACTTTTCCCGAGACGATAAGTCCAATGTGGACACATCGTGTCGGTAAAATCGCTCTGGAAGTGTACGTCTTGGCCGTGAAGGTCATTCTGCAAAGGGACACTGCGCATGCTCTCCCACGATCTCGGTAAAAATTTTCCGTGTCGAAAAAGTCCAAATGCGGACAGCAGTAAAATTTAGCCATTTTTCATTTTACCATCGTCTCGGTAAAACCTCCCGAAAAACAAGTCTAATGCGGATGGACACGGCTAAATTCATATTTGTATTTCTCCTACAAAGTACTACTGTCATAAAAGAGAAAAGACCCAGCTGGAGTTCTGGTTATGACCCCAATTAAATGTGAGGCTAGATTTACAGCATTTTTGGTAATGGGAAGCAACCAATTTCCCTTAAGTCCCCACAAAATGTAAATATTGGGGAGGGAGATGTTGACTTCATGGAGAACTTGCTCTTCATGGAGAACGTGCCAGAGATTGGCCAATTTGGGGAGATAAAAAACATCCCTAAAACAGATGGAAGATATGAATAAAAAAAGATTATTCACATTGTACATTGTGTTTCTTCAAAGGTTTGAATTATCTTTCAATCTGTAACTAGTTTCACTTCAGCCACGACATTCACCTGACAGAGAACGTCAGCACCTGTCTCGCACACTGCTGCTGTTTTTAATGGGTTTAATGAACTTAAATTCGCACCCCGTAGGCTGAATTGCATGAAGCTTACAAGTATAGGTTCCACCTAAACATCGAGATATATACCGGTAGGTGGATGGTGCCATTGGCAGCCGACGGCCAGAGACATCGGGGAATCTCCTTACTCTTCACGAAAAAGTGCTCTGGGATCTTTTAAGTGCGTTACACAACACACTGGATCAATTGCTTTACATCCCTTCCGAAGGATAGAGCAAGTGTGTTTAAGTGCCTTGCTCAATGGCACAGGTACATGTACCACGCGGCTGGGTATCGAACCCGCAACCCCAAGTTTTCACCCTCATGTCGCGACTCAGTGACCCAAACCACTTGGCCACGGTACCCCACATAGAATGCAGTACATGACAAATCAAATTACATACGTGTACACTGAACCTTACAGGGCAAGACTCAATAATTTTGGCACCTATGCGACAATTTCATTTTTATCACTAGAGGGGCCAGGGGCCAATTTCATAAAGCATGTTAGCAGAAATTTTGGCTTAATCAAAAATTGGTTTGCTTTATAAAAATGGGTCAATAATCGAAATTGCATGTCAACTTGTGTTTTTCACAAGAATATCTGCTATTCTTGCTAAAAACACAAGTTGAAGTACAATTTTGTTTATTAACCCATTTTTATAAAGCACACAAATTTTTGATTAAGCAAATTTTTCTGCTAACATGCTTTATGAAATTGGCCCCTGGTTGCACTCTTCAGCAAAGTGCGCCAAGCAGCATAGCGGCATGAGGCCAGCATATACCGGTACATGTACTTTGTGCCTTACAAGCTATTATTATTACTACATGTAAATGGGCATGTACATCAGACATGCCCATGAGGGGCGTAGGTTTTCACAAAATAGGAGAAAGGGTAACAATTGGGAAGATTATCACAGATATTTTTCTTTAAAATGACTTTATATCAATTACCAGTAGAGGCCTGTCCGCATTGGAATT
Source organism: Henricia sp. BOLD:AAB3569 (assembly GCA_037783545.1). Lineage (NCBI taxonomy): Eukaryota > Metazoa > Echinodermata > Asteroidea > Spinulosida > Echinasteridae > Henricia > Henricia sp. BOLD:AAB3569. Next base: position 2,167,872 of record JBBELK010000162.1, on the reverse strand, counting down.
TATTTTTGGAAAACTTACCGAGACGATTGGTACTTTTCCCATTTTAAGTCCAATGCGGACAGCTTAGGATGTTTTCCTCTCAGTAACTTTTCCTAAGTCCAGCGGTTACTTTTCCTGGCCAACTGCTGCCCAGGAAAATTGACCAGGGAACTTTTCCCGAGACGAAAAGTCCAATGTGGACACAGCGAGTCTGTATGCTCTGGAAGCGTACGTCCAGGCCGTGATGGTCAAACTGCGAAGGGACACTGCGCATGCTCTCCAACGGTCTCGGTAAACTTTTTGTGTCAAAAAGTCCAAATGCGGACAGCAGTAAAATTTTACCATTTTTCATTTCACCATTGTCTCGGTAAAACCTCAAAAAAGCAAGTCCAATGCAGACACGGCTTAAGTGCAGATTTGATAGAAAAACCCAAGTTTAAGAGTTGGGAAAAATCAAAGATTTTCTCAGATAATACTTTAAAAATTGTTTTGCACACAAGGTCTGGAGCCATTCTTTCTGGGAAAAGCTTTCTCATACATAAGTGGGAAAGGTTTCCACACATTTTCACATGTTTTCACATTTTGTGGGGAAAAGGAGTTTCATTGAAGGGTAAAAAGTGTGAAAAGATGTCCCTTAATTTCCATGTTTCATTCTAGTGTACCGGTATTTCAGAGTTGTGGTGATAAATACGGTGCCGAACAGATCACAAAGAGTGAATATCAAATAAGTTTTGCACATGAAAGAGCACTTAGCAAATATTTGATTCGATGAAATGTTATTCAAATATTCAATGGACGATCAAATATATCCAAATTTGATTTGCTTGGCATTAACATTTCTGATGCTGTAGCCATTGCCCTTGATGCGGACACCGGACACTACATGTACAGTGTATGCATGTCTCCCATATATGTCCCAATGACACGGAGGTCGGGAGCAGTTGGTGCCACCATCTAGTGCACCAACAGTTTTCGACTAGCACCAAAGAACAACCATGACAACAACCACCACACACTTGAAAGCAGCCCTACTCTCTAAATGCAAAAGAGTGAAAAACTCACTCTCCAAAAGAGTGAATCCCTTATAAAACAGCTCCAAAAGAGTGAAAACCACTCTAAAAAGAGTGAAAATCTTAAAAAGAGTGAAAATTACTCTAAAAGAGGAGCCATATAAAGGACAACTCTTTTGCATAGCGAGTTTTTCACTCTTTTGCATTTAGAGAGTAGCTGATTAATCACATGGACAAGCAACCACTGTTGTAGTCGAGTACATTTTCATGAGTACAAGCAAATTTTCATGAGTACGAGTACGAGTAAATATTTTGTCATGAGTACGAGTAGATATACAAGTACTTTTTCGTGAGTACGAGTACGAGTAAATTTTCATGAGTGCCAGTGCGAGTACGTGTACCTTTTTTCACAAATATACATTGTATCATAGGTATAAGTGTCAGTTCCCTGTTTTTATGAGTATGAAGTTACCCTGTTAGGAACATGCAGACATTGCAGAATTTCAGCTGGAAAGTTTTAAATTATACTCTCCTGTAATCTGGAGAAAACCTAGTAAGTCAAATATTGGTGAAAATTGAGTTTAACATTTTTAACTGAAGTGGATAAACCTAGTAAGTCCAAATATGGGTCTAACTCAATTTTCACCAAAATGTGACTTACTAGGTTTTTCCAGATTACAGGAGTATACTGTAGGCCTACACATGCATTTTGTACACATGTTTTTTAGTAAAAGGGGTGTGGTCAGATCACAAATTGACTGTATCTTGAAAACTACAACAGATATTGGTATGATTCGCCACATTTAAGAACTTGATGTTCAACATATTGTTCAACAATTTGTGCACAAAATTGTGACGTCATGATGTCGTCACAGGTGTCACATTACAAGATTTCAAAGGTTATTATTTCAACAATTCATATCTCAAAACGGTGCAAGCTATCAACCCCCCAGCTATGGCGGTTATGCAGGGAGGTGATATTAGTTACCGGATTAGTGTATACAGCAGCCGATTTCACGAAACTTTACGCAATTGCCAATTGCCATTCCACAGGTGATAACAACGTCTGAAATTAATCACAAAATGTTCATTTAGCCCGATCACCTTGCGTTTGTAACAACAAACGTCATACCTCTAGTTCACATTGAAACCTTCAAGCAAATATATTGTGACATATATTATATGACTTTTTACGCATTACGGACCACGCACGTGTCCAATTTGACATTGAATGAACAACAGTTTTAAGACCAGTTACATTGTAGTTCTTCATTCCATTAATTCCTTATATAATGTAGTATTCATAAATACCGTACCTTAGACAGTTTACGCATCCCTATTGGCTGAAAGTACATAACGTGGGCAGTTTTAAACAAGCGATGAAGGCACAGTCAGTCTTAAACACTTTTAAGCCTGGCTAGCGGCCGCGCCCACGCTCTGGTCGGCGTGTCTGGAACACGTACTAGGGTCTTTCTATAAATCAGGGGTCCAGCTTTGGTGTCCCCCGTTACATTTTACATCTTGTTTTTGTAAATTCAGGACACATTCTTTAAATACTTTCCATCTCAAAGAGTGAATACATAAAGTACAATTCATACAAAATGGTTTAAAAGCCATTTTAATGATTTTTGTACGAAAAAATAACACATATCAGGTGTAACAGGGGACACCAAATGTCACACTTTTTGACCCCTAATTTATAGAAAGACCCACATACACACAGAAACTGCACACACTCCCGAAAGCAAATTGTGCACTGTGATGACAAGTACCTAGTCGTGTGCGTGTGCGTACAACACGCTTGCATTACGCATAATGCGCACGATCAAACAAAAACATATCGACGCACATCTAGCAGTTGTACGAACGCGGTGTTGACACTGTGGGTGTAGAAAGTGAATGCAAAACTACGAGCTAATTTTAGTGAGTTTTACCGATTTATAAAAAAAGGTATTTATGAATGGGATTAAAAGTAGGTTATATTGTCAGTTTTAAACAATCCGTTTAAAACCGGCTAGGGTCCTGGGCACCGATAATTGCCCGCGCCTTCGGCCTGGGCCATTATCAGTGCCCAGGACCCTATCCGGTTTTAAACATACTGTATATGTTTAAAACTGGCCAAACCTACATGTACTTTTAATCCCTAAAAATTATTGCAGACTATTTACATGTAAAGGCTGAGCCCAGAGAGTGAAGTTTTTCACTTTCTTCCAGCCTTGTGGGTCGTACCGTATTTGTTGAGCAACGTACATGTAATTTCAGCCAACCCTCCTGGATTTTGGGGAAGACCTCTGGGAAAACAGGTTCATTCCGTGACATATAATAATCCCCAAGGTTTTTAATTGACAATCCAGGAGGGTTTTTATCCATGTCAGGACTCACAAAATTAGTCATTTTCTGAAGAATCTGTTGCAAAATCTGCAAAATGAGTTTTGCCGAGCATTTAAGTGAGAGTTGTGTTGTATTTTTTAACCCTCTCTATTCACAAATGTTCTTGTGGTAAATCTGCAAAGTCCCAAGGACCTCCAACCATAACAAATCAACCAGAAACTGGCATTGTGCCAAAGTTGTTGAACACTTCCACCTTTTAAGGCATTCCGTATAACATACACCTTGAATGTACGTGTCACCAACATGCCATGTATGGTACAGGTGCCTGTGTACATATAAAAAATGAAGCATGATGTCTGACGTATTTACATCCAAACAAGACCATTTTAAGGAATAATCGTGTGAATCATCTGTTAAATCTCCAAATCTGGTGATTTTTTACAGTCCATTGACTCAATTGTAAACAGGTTTGTGTAATGCTCAATGCCAGGGTAACAATAAGAATATGCCCCAAGGGTCTGTATTGTGTGGAGCCTGGATTTACTACATGTATAGGATTAAGGCATGTGCCTGACATGTTGGAACAAGTTGTTTGTAAACAAAATAATGCCAAAACCTCTGTGAGTAATAGTGAAACTGCCAGAGCAAAAGAGTTGCCAAGAGCAAGAGTATCCATGACCCAGTTCTCACTAGAGAAATCGCTTCATTCGACGAATATTAGTTTATCATCGTTAGTTAGTGAAGCGTGTATATGTTTCCGGCCTATTGCACTGACATCACTTATTATGAAAACACTTGAGAAAATAGTTAAGTCAGAAATTCTCACTGAAATAGAACATTGTTTGGATCCTCTTCAGTTTGCATACAGGGCCAAGAAAGGGGTTGAAGATGCCAAGTTATTCATTTGAAATACATTGTATAAGCATTTGGAAATACCTAAGGCTCATGCAAGACTTCTATTTGCTGACCTGTCTAGTGCTTTTAATACACTGCAACCTACAATTTTGATTAACAGAATGGTTAATGATTTTTCTTTAGACAGGAACTTGGCGTCATGGGTTTTGGAATTTTTAACGGATAGGCCACAGAGAGTCCTTGCTAACAATTGTTTTTCAAATTGGAGAAATACTAATACTGGGTCACCTCAGGGATGCTGCTTGTCACCTCTGTTGTTTATTATGTATACTGACGGTTTTAGAAGCAGCTACAATGATCAATTTCTTGTTAAATTTTCGGACGATACAGTTTTACTAAGTCTTTTTACTGGGTCAGAACAAAGTCATGGTGCAGCTTTGGGAAAATTTGTTAATTACTGTGATGAGTCATATCTCGAACTGAACATTTCCAAAACAAAAGACATGATTATTGATTTCAGGCGGGAGAGGTGTGTTCATGAGGCGACTGTCATTCACGATGTGGACGTTGAGTCTGTTGAAAGCTACAAATACTTGGGTACTGTCTTTGACAATAAGTTGAAATTTGATTTTAATACACAGGTTATTGTCAAAAAATGTCAACAACGACTTTATATGTTACGTAAACTGAAGTTCTTTTCAGTTAATGAGCATATCATGACCTTGTTTTACAGGTCATTTATTGAAAGTGTCATTTCATTTTCGTTTATTTGCTGGATTTTTAACCTAAGTGTTAAGGACAAAGAGGCTCTACAAAGGATTGTTCGTGTTTGCTCTAAGATTACTGGGGAACCTAAAAGAAGCTTGCAGGGTTTTGCTCAGCAACAAATACTCAAAAAGGCTCTTGTGATAGTAAACAACACAACACATGTTCTTAATCAGGAGTTTGAACTGTTGCCATCTGGTCGGCGTTTTCGCTGCCCGAAGGTCAAAACAAATAGACGGAAATTCTCCTTTGTACTGCCATTCGCCTTCTTAATACGTAAATTGTATTACTTGTATGGTAATTGTACGAATGTGTTTTGTTTTTTGTTTTGTTTTTTGTTTTTTGTTTTTTGTTTTTTGTAAATTCTATATGTATACTGTGAGAGCCAAGGAAGTGCAATAATTGCCTAGTAGGGATGAATAAAGAAATTGAATTGAATTGAATTGAATTGAATGTTTACTTAACAAAGATTGAACAAAGAGCGGTACCGTTCACATTAGACAACTGCTAACGAAGATTGAATGAAGTGGATGCCCCCCTCTCGTTATGTGTGAAATTGCTTCGTCGAACTAAGGGAGGATTCACATTACAATTTTTGTTCGATCTCTTCATCGCATGAAGCGGTTTGGTTTCATCGAACAAAGCGCTTCTGATCTTCGTCAAATAAAGAGGCGTGCGTTCACATCAGGGAAATCTCTTTGTCAAATCATCGTCGAATCTATTTCTAAAAAGAAACTCTTTCCAATGTGGCATTATACATGTATTAACGCCACATGGGTCATGCTCATCAAATGGCACACAAAATGGCGGAAGGCAAGACATCACCTTTATCATTCGTTTAAGACCAACCACATGACATGCTTTCTGCCAGTAGGAATGCGTAAACTGTCGAAGGTACATGTACATGTATTTACAAATTAGGGAATAAAAGTGGGTTTGGCCAGTCTTAAAACCGGGCTAGGGGCCTGGACGAGTGATAATGGCCCGGGCCGCAGACATTATCACTCGTCTGGAGAATTGGGTTTACACTACAAAATGAACCCCACAATTCAGCTACATGTACCTACTTTAGTGCATACCCAAGTAATTTGTGATCCACATTCACACTATGCGAGTGGCAACCCGGAGAATATACATCGCACAACATCTGGCCTCCCATGACACGTTGTACCCACAACATCTCAAAATGGTGCCTCAAACAGTTGATCTTACTACTTCTGAATTTTCAAAGTCAACAAAGAAACCATACCATTTACCAAGACACGTTATCGATCACTAAAGACTGGCATGTTCCATTTAAGTACACATGAAGATGAGGTGTCTGTACTATAGGAAGGTTTAGATGCACAAAAATGCACGAGAAATATGTTTTGAGCGCTTGGTCGTTACTTTGAGGAAAATTATAGAACAGACCAAAACAAAAATCAACTTTTAAACATACAAAAATATGTGACTTTTGTGGCAAAATTCAAACCTGGGTTCTAAGACCTCCTCGTCTTAAAGATAGTATACATGATTGGTAAACTGTCACAAATAGTTTTATCCCCCTGTGTGATTGAAGATATGCATGATTAACCCTTTGCTTACCAATGTCGAGTTTACTCGACCACACAACACAATATGCTTGCTTACTAATGTCGAGTTTACTCGACCACTGACCTCATAGGTTTTTACACGTTTGCCCATACGTGTGGTACACAATAAACATGTGGCAATAAACAATGCGGTATGCAAAGGGTCTTAAACCAACCTGAGCAAAAACCAGCTCCATACTTTGTCTAACCTTTGAGAAAACAGTCAAAAAAGGGTTTAAAGTCATTTTGCCCCAAAACCACTTCGCCATGAACCACTTCGCCATGAACCACGGCATGTGCACGAAGTGGTTTTGGGGCGAAGTGGCGTTTGGGCGAGGTAGTGTTTGGACAAAGTGATTTGGGGTGAAATGGTACTTGGGCGAAGTGGTTTGGGGGCGAAATGGCACTTGGGCGAAGTGGTTTTGGTGATTTTTCACAGTCCATTGACTCAATTGTAAATAGGTTTGTGTAATGCTCAATGCCAGGGTAACAATAAGAATATGCCCCAAGGGTCTGTATTGTGCGTGTGCCTGACATGTTGGAACAAGTTGCTTGTAAACAAAAAAATGCCGAAACTTCTGTGAGTAATAGTGAAACTGCCAGAGCAAAAGAGTTGCTAAGAGCAAGAGTAACCATGACCCCGTTCTCACTAGAGAAATCACTTCATTTGACGAATATTAGTTTATCATCGTTAGTTAGTGAAGCGTGTATATGTTTACTTAACGAAGATTGAACAAAGAGCGGTACCGTTCACATTAGACAACTGCTAACGAAGATTGAATGAAGTAGGATGCCCCATCTCGTTATGTGTGAAATTGCTTCGTCAAACTAAGGGAGGGTTCACATTACAATTTTTTTTTTGTCGAATGAATCGATCTCTTCATCGCATGAAGCTATTTGGTTTCATCGAACAAAGCGATTCTGATCTTCAAATAAAGAGGCGTGCGGGGAAATCTCTTTGTCAAATCATCGTCAAATCTATTTCTAAAAAGAAACTCTTTCCAATGTGGTATTATACATGTATTAACGCCACATGGGTCATGCTCATCAAATGGCACACAAAATGGCGGAAGGCAAGACATCACCTTTATCATTCGTTTAAGACCAACCACATGACATGCTTTCTGCCAGTAGGAATGCGTAAACTGTCGAAGGTACATGTACATGTATTTACAAATTAGGGAATAAAAGTGGGTTTGGCCAGTCTTAAAACCGGGCTAGGGGCCTGGACGAGTGATAATGGCCCGGGCCGCAGACATTATCACTCGTCTGGAGAATTGGGTTCACACTACAAAATGAACCCCACATTTTAGCTTATATGTACATGTACCTACTTTAGTGCATACCCAAGTAATTTGTGATCCACATTCACACTATGCGAGTGGCAACCCGGAGAATATACATCGCACAACATCTGGCCTCCCATGACACGTTGCGCCCACAACATCTCAAAATGGTGCCCTGAAACAGTTGATCTTACTACTTCTGAATTTTCAAAGTCAACAAAGAAACCATACCATTTACCAAGACACGTTATCGATCACTAAAGACTGGCATCTTCCATTTAAAGGCAGTATACATCATTGGTAATCTCGAAAATCAGAAATGTTCACAGATTTACGCCTAACTTACACAATATAAACATGATGACCGTAGAAAACTTCCCCTGAAATGGTTTTGTCTGAAGTGCTATAGTCTTTGAGAAATGAGTAAAACAATTAGTTTTCGTCTCATGAGACGAAAATTCAATTCGCCCCAAAACCATTTCGCCCAAGTGCCATTTTGCCCCAAACCACTTCGCCCGAGTGCCATTTCGCCTCAAATTACTTCGTCCAAATACTCCATCGCCCAAATGCCACTTCGCCCCAAAACCACTTCGTGCACAAGCCGTGGTTCAGGGCGAAATGGTTCAGGGCAAAGTGGTTTTGGGGCGAAATGACTGCAAACCCTTTTTCGACTGTTTTCTCAAAAGTTAGACAGAGTACGGAGCTGGTTTTTGCTCAGGTTGGTTTTAATCATGCATATCTTCAATCACACAGGGGGATAAAACTATTTGTAACAGTTTACCAATCATGTATACAATCTTTAAGTACACATGAAGATGAGGTGTCTGTACTATAGGAAGGTTTAGATGCACAAAAATGCACGAGAAATATGTTTTGAGCGCTTGGTCGTTACTTTGATGAAAATTATAGAACAGACCAAAACAAAAATCAACTTTTAAACATACAAAAATATGTGACTTTTGTGGCAAAATTCAAACCTGGGTTCTAAGACCTCCTCGTCTTAAAGATAGTATACATGATTGGTAAACTGTTACAAATAGTTTTATCCCCCTGTGTGATTGAAGATATGCATGATTAAAACCAACCTGAGCAAAAACCAGCTGCGTACTTCGTCTAACCTTTGAGAAAACAGTCAAAAAAGAGTTTAAAGTCATTTCGCCCCAAAACCACTTCGCCATGAACCACGGCCTGCGCACGAAGTGGTTTTGGGGCGAAGTGGCGTTTGGGCGAGGTAGTGTTTGGACAAAGTGATTTGGGGTGAAATGGCACTTGGGCGAAGTGGTTTGGGGGCGAAATGGCACTTGGGCGAAGTGGTTTTGGTAATTTTTCACAGTCCATTGACTCCATTGTACATACATGTAGGTTTGTGTAATGCTCAATGCCAGGGTAACAATAAGAATATGCTCCAGTGGTCTGTATTGTGCGTGTGCCTGACATGTTGGAACAAGTTGCTTGTAAACACAAAAATGCCGAAACTTCTGTGAGTAATAATGAAACGCTAGAGCAAAAGAGTTGCCATTTGCTTGTAAACACAAAAATGCCGAAACTTCTGTGAGTAATAATGAAACGCTAGAGCAAAAGAGTTGCCATTTGCTTGTTAACACAAAAATGTCGAAACTTCTGTGAGTAATAGTGAACGCTAGAGCAAAAGAGTTGTCATTTGCTTGTAAACACAAAAATGCCGAAACTTCTGTGAGTAATAGTGAAACGCTAGAGCTTGTAAACACAAAAATGCCGAAACTTCTGTGAGTAATAGTGAAACTGCCAGAGCAAAAGAGTTGCCAAGAGCAAGACTAGTAACCATGACCCCGTTCTCACTAGAGAAATCACTTCATTCGACGAATATTATTTTATCATCGATACATAGTAAAGCATGTATATATGTTTACTTAACGAATATTGAACAAAGAGCGGTACCGTTCACATTAGACAACTGCTAACGAAGATTGAATGAAGTAGGATGCCCCATCTCGTTATGTGTGAAATTGCTTCGTCAAACTAAGGGAGGGTTCACATTACAATTTTTTTTTTGTCGAATGAATCGATCTCTTCATCGTATGAAGCTATTTGGTTTCATCGAACAAAGCGATTCTGATCTTCAAATAAAGAGGCGTGCGGGGAAATCTCTTTGTCAAATCATCGTCAAATCTATTTCTAAAAAGAAACTCTTTCCAATGTGGTATTATACATGTATTAACGCCACATGGGTCATGCTCATCAAATGGCACACAAAATGGCGGAAGGCAAGACATCACCTTTATCATTCGTTTAAGACCAACCACATGACATGCTTTCTGCCAGTAGGAATGCGTAAACTGTCGAAGGTACATGTACATGTATTTACAAATTAGGGAATAAAAGTGGGTTTGGCCAGTCTTAAAACCGGGCTAGGGGCCTGGACGAGTGATAATGGCCCGGGCCGCAGACATTATCACTCGTCTGGAGAATTGGGTTCACACTACAAAATGAACCCCACATTTCGTTATGTGTGAAATGGCACTTGGGCAAAATGGTTTTGGGGCGAATTGAATTTACGTCTTGCGAGATGAAAAATAATTGTTTTGACTATAGCACTTCAGACAAAACCATTTCAGGGGAAGTTTTCTGCCGTCGTCATGTTTATATCGTGTAAGCTTTATATTGCCTGCGAAACACCGACGGATACGTCAGTTATTGGCATAGTTGAGGCGCGTGCATTGACAGGATTCGTCAATGGATGAGTTCAAACTGGCTTGCTCTTAATGAAAGCAAGACAAGGGTTCTCAGGTTCTCATCAAAATTTAAGACGACTGTGTCTGCTGGTGTTCCTGATGAGGTACAATGTAGTTGTGCGGGTGGGTGACAGTCTTGCTCATCCTCCTCTACAGCACGTGATCTTGGAGTAACATTTGACTCCACTGTCAGTATGAACGCTCACGTAACTAATGTTTGTCGATCGGCATCACATGCCCCAAGTTGGAAAATTAGGAAAGGCCGCAATATTTTGGATTTAGGCTGCTACAGAAAAGTTAGTTCACGCTTTTATTAGCTCCCGCTTAGACTATTGTAATAGTCTTTTGTTTGGCCTTCAGTCAACTGAAATTAAAAAGTTGCAACTCATTCAGAATTCCGCTGCTCAACTGGTTGCCAGGACTGGCATTCACGAGAGCATTACCCTAATTCTTAGGGACCTTCACTGGCTGCCGGTCGAGCAGAGGATTCGTTTCAATATTCTTGCCGTTTCTCATAAAGTAATAAAAAATATGAACGCACCAATTTATCTTACTGAATTGTTAAACCTTCGTGTGCCAAAGAGAGTAACAAGGCAAAGCAGTGCAATTTGTCTTGAACCTCCAACAGTTATTATTAAAGTCAACTAGAACGAAATACTATGCAAATTGTGCATTTTCAGTTGTGGCTCCAAGAGTATGGAATGGGCTTCCTGTGAATATTCGAGATGCCTCCACTTATGAGTCATTTAAGTCTTTGCTCAAAACTTATCTTTTTAGGGATTTTTCGTTTGGTTAGTGAGTTTCGTGGTGTTATTGTATTTATAATGATTGTTTTTGTAAAGTGTGCAAAGATATTTATGTTGTGCACTTTAAACAATAAATGATTAGATTAGATTAGATTAGATAAGTTATGTGTAAATCTGTGAACATTTCTGATTCTTCGAGATACCAATCATGTGTACTGCCTTTAAGGATAACACCAGTGCTCAAGCCATTATGCGTTCACGTTTGTGTTTTACGTGCGTATTATGTCACTTTATAATAAATTATGTCATTGCTGGACGTTCGCAATTCAGCCAATGTACCCGAGTTGAAGAAAAACCGAAGGCATACACACTACTGAAGGTAACCTGGAGAATAGTCTCAAGGCTGCCGAACAAGTTGTTTGTAAACAAAATAATGCCAAAACTTCTGTGAGTAATAGTGAAACTTCTGTGAGTAATAGTGAAACTTCTGTGAGTAATAGTGAAACTTCTGTGAGTAATAGTGAAACTTCTGTGAGTAATAGTGAAACTGCCAGAGCAAAAGAGTTGCCAATTAGAGCAAGAGTAACCATGACCCCCATTCTCACTAGAGAAATCGCTTCATTCGACGAATATTAGTTTATCATCGTTAGTTAGTGAAGCGTGTATATGTTTACTTAACGAAGATTGAACAAAGAGCGGTACCGTTCACATTAGACAACTGCTAACGAAGATTGAATGAAGTGGGATGCCGGCCCCCATCTCGTTGTGTGAAATTGCTTCGTCGAACTAAGGGAGGGTTCACATTACAAATTTTTTTTTGTCGAATGAATCGATCTCTTCATCACATGAAGCTATTTGGTTTCATCGAACAAAGCGATTCTGATCTTCTTCAAATAAAGAGGCGTGCGGGGAAATCTCTTTGTCAAATCATCGTCAAATCTATTTCTAAAAAGAAACTCTTTCCAATGTGGCATTATACATGTATTAACGCCACATGGGTCATGCACATCAAATGGCACACAAAATGGCGGAAGGCAAGACATATCACTTTATCGTTCGTTTAAAGCGGGCTTCCCACTGTGCGATTTTTGCCACGAATTAGGTACGATTAGCTACGATTTGGTACGATTGTGTATAGAGTCTATGGACAGTCTCTGGTTATCGTACCAAATCGTAGGAAATTCGTGGCAAAAATCGCACAGTGGGAGGCCTGCTTTAGACCAACCACACGACATGCTTTCTGCCAGTAGGAATGCGTAAACTGTCGAAGGTACATGTATTTACAAATTAGGGAATAAAAGTGGGTTTGGCCAGTCTTAAAACCGGGTTAGGGGCCTGGACGAGTGATAATGGCCCGGGCCGCAGACATTATCACTCGTCTGGAGAATCGGGTTTACACTACAAAATGAACCCCACAATTCAGCTTATATGTACATGTACCTACTTTAGTGCATACCTAAGTAAATTGTGATCCACGTTCACACTATGCAAGTGGCAACCCGGAGAATATACATCGCACAACATCTGGCCTCCCATGACACGTTGCGGCCACAACATCTCAAAATGGTGCCTTAAAACAGTTGATCTTACTACTTCTGAATTTTCAAAGTCAACAAAGAAACCATACCATTTACCAAGACACGTTACCGATCACTAAAGACTGGCATCTTCCATTAAAAAGTACACATGAAGATGAGGTGTCTGTACTATAGGAAGGTTTAGATGCACAAAAATGCACGAGAAATATGTTTTGAGCGCTTGGTTGTTACTTTGAGGAAATTATAGAACAGACCAAAACAAAAATCAACTTTCAAACTGACAAAAATATGTGACTTTTGTGGCAAAATTCAAACCTGGGTTCTAAGACCTCCTCGTCTTAAAGATAGTACATGATTGGTAAACAGTTACAAATAGTTTTATCCCCCTGTGTGACTGAAGATATGCATGATTAAAACCAGCTGCGTACTTCGTCTAACCTTTGAGAAAACAGTCAAAAAAGAGTTTGAAGTCATTTCGCCCCAAACCACTTCGCCATGAACCACTTCGCCATGAACCACGGCCTGTGCATGAAGTGGTTTTGGGGCGAAGTGGCGTTTGGGCGAGGTAGTGTTTGGACAAAGTGATTTGGGGTAAAATGGCACTTGTGCGAAGTGGTTTGGGGGCGAAATGGCACTTGGGCGAAGTGGTTTTGTTGATTTTTCACAGTCCATTGACTCAATTGTAAATAGGTTTGTGTAATGCTCAATGCCAGGGTAACAATAAGAATATGCCCCAAGGGTCTGTATTGTGCGTGTGCCTGACATGTTGGAACAAGTTGCTTGTAAACACAAAAATGCCGAAACTTCTGTGAGTAATAGTGAAACTGCCAGAGCAAAAGAGTTGCCAATTAGAGCAAGAGTAACCATGACCCCGTTCTCACTAGAGAAATCGCTTCATTCGACGAATATTAGTTTATCATCGTTAGTTAGTGAAGCGTGTACATGTTAACTTAACGAAGATTAAACAAAGAGCGGTACCGTTCACATTAGACAACTGCTAACGAAGATTGAATGAAGTGGGATGCCCCCATCTCGTTATGTGTGAAATTGCTTCGTCGAACTAAGGGAGGGTTCACATTACAATTTTTTTTTTGTCGAATGAATCGATCTCTTCATCGCATGAAGCTATTTGGTTTCATCGAACAAAGCGATTCTTATCTTCGTCAAATGAAGAGGCGTGCGTTCACATCAGGGAAATCTCTTTGTCAAATCATCGTCGAATCTATTTCTAAAAAGAAACTCTTTCCAATGTGGCATTATACATGTACATGTATTTACAAATTAGGGAATAAAAGTGGGTTTGGCCAGTCTTAAAACCGGGCTTATATTCGAGATGCCTCCACTTATGAGTCATTTAAGTCTTTGCTCAAAACTTATCTTTTTAGGAATTTTTTGGCGTTATTGTATTTATAATGATTGTTTTTGTAAAGTGTGCAAAGATATTTATGTTCTGCACTTTAAACAATAAATGATTAGATTAGATAAGATCAGATAAGTTATGTGTAAATCTGTGAACATTTCTGATTCTTCGAGATACCAATCATGTGTACTGCCTTTAAGGATAACACCAGTGCTAGCTCAAGCCATTATGAGTTCACGTTTGTGTTTTACGTGCGTATTATGTCACCTTATAATAAATTACGTCTTTGCTTGACGTTCGCAATTCAGCCAACGTACCCGAGTTGAAGAAAAACCGAAGGCATACACACTACTGAAGGTAACCTGGAGAATAGTCTCAAGGCTGCCGTTAACCCCAAGATTTATGGGTATTAACCCACCTCACAAGCACGGTTAGAAAATACTTGGGTTATCAGGTGAGGTTTTGAGGCAGAATTTCTAACCCCAAGAAGTGTAGTGTGAACACTAAACATTACCCGGATTATCCCAGGATTAAATTGTGTTAACCCCAAGATAACCTGGGTAATACCATAGTTTGAAACCAGCATGAAAGGTGAATTGAAAAAAGATGGATCACTAGACCTCGGTCTGATCTGTTTCAATCCACCTTTTATGTTTTGGCCTACACTTCACGCATATACATGTACCCAGTTTCAACTCGCCTTTCTGGAAAATGTGGGGTTCCATTTGGCAAAGCCAAGTCGAGTGTAAAACAGGCCTACATGTACATGTATAGTCTTGGCATACATTACACCTGTACGGTATTGGCCAAAAATACACTATATTTCATGCACATGTATATATGTACAGTACATATGTATGCAGTTAAAGGGACACACCGGCTTTGTTGGGCTATTTTGGGCTCGAAATAGACCCATACATTATTCTGAAGCGCTTTCCAGAGTAAATTAGATATATCCTGAAAAGACGCCGTCAAATTTGGCCGTTTTTGAGCATTTTGCAAAAATTCAAGGTCACGTGACTTTTGGGAACCAGATTCTGGTTCCGAAAAGTCACGTGGTCTTGTGAGTTAGTTGTATTTCCAGCCGTATAAAAGTTTCTTACCGTGCAGAACTGCACCAAATTCAACTCTGATTTTCCCCCAATATTATTTATACAGGTATGAAACAAACTTAAACATAAGTATGAAAATTTGAACATAATTGTTTGTTTCTAGAGTCCAGAGAACGGGAGCGAGCGCGTGCTACGGCAGGCTACCGTGGAGTGTAGGATATTTGTCCCACACAGCACGGCAAATAGCCCGAGTGCACACACGGCCGGGTGTGTTGCTCCGGTGTACGTTCGTGAAGAAAAAACATGATGCCAACTCCTCAAAAGAAAACGGAAATTCCTATTCGGTCGTCTGGGTTGTCCAGTGAAATCGTGAGCAGAAAATTTGAGATATCCTGAGCAGGAGAAGAGCGAATCGTTTGTGACAAAGTCGTGAGGCTCGCGCGTAGTTGCAATGGCTGGTAAAGCGTATAACCCGTCTTTTGACAGTTTTTGTTAATTTTGCACTTCTTTAGTAAATTACGGGATATTTTGATGATCTTTTTTCACAACGACCATCAAAAAAGTATTGTCAATGCTGCTACATCACTAAATCATGTAAACAGTAGGCCCGTGTGTACCTTTAAACTTCCATCTTCCAAGAAAACAGCTGTGGGTCTCCTTTATATACATGTACATGTCACTTTGCCCCTGGATCAGCTCACCTTTGGCTGGATTCCAGAGCCTACCGGGTAGATATGTGCATGTACAGGTGTACACGTATAGGGGTCATTGGATTTAGTTCACTAATGTCAGGAAAGGAATTGCTTTTATTTAGATTTTCTTTGGGGGAGGGAGGGGTGTGGGTTTCACTTGCCATGAAAAAGCCCTTGTTTTTGTTCAGGTTTTTCCTCGTCTCCTATGTTCTTATTTTTCTCTAAGGGCAACATAAGGATTATCCATAATTCTCTTGCACAGACTTTTCACCTTTTTGCATGTTGAGTGTCCAGTGTCAAGCATCAACATCAAGGTCTGGCAAGCAGTTTTTGACATGCCACTTATGTGTAAATCAGCTTACGATAAACCACACAAGACATTCAGAGTGTCAGATGCTGGATGTACACGTGCGTGTGACCAATCTATCGCGAGGTTGCAGTTTAATTCAATATTCGATAGCGGTTACCTAAATGTAAACGGTACTGCCTTCCATTTGATCTTTATTCAAGAGCTAGAATCCAGCATTTGCCCATTTTTCGATAGTCCACTTATCCCTCCAGCCGACTTATACCGCTGTTTATTTCAAATCGTCCGTTTTAAGTGGATAAATCGCAAGCAAAAGTGCGATTTTCGAAAATGAAATTTTCGTGATTTCTGAAACGCTCATTAGGTATTAATGATATGACCCCGAGAGGCAATCCTGAGAAACACGAGTAAACACGGTCGGCAGTTCCATACGTTTACACGCAAAAAACTCAGAAAACCGTCTCTGTTCAATGGTGTTTTTTTAAGAATTGTTCACGTGCAAAAAGCCAGAGATGTGCCCAGTAGTTGTGTGCTTGTATGCTTTACTAGACACCATGAAAAAAAAAAGAGCAGAAAGATTTTCTTTTTTATTACCAAGGGAGAGAAAAATGAGTCGCTCGTTCTAACTTGTACCGGCCGATGTGCACCGTGTTGTGCAAATTTCAAACACGTGGGAACTACGGCCCGCAGGGACCGTACGTTCAACACGCACTGTGTGTGCCGTTCATTCCGTGACAAAACCACCGGTCGCAATGCACCAGTAGGCCTATTTACTTCAAAAGAGCTTCATTGTGAGCCACAATTTCACCGTTTTTTCATAAAAAGGTAATTGTAGACTATTGTCAGATTACATCAAGTGTTTTTCACGTTTGTATTTTGAATTACAAGGACAAAACAGGCATGATGAACATTCACTTCGTATATTTTCCATTTAATACTGCACAGACTGTTTTGTGTGTTTCTCAGGATGACGTCAAAACACTGTTTATTAACAAACCAAGTGACCTCGGGCGTTTCAGAGTTTCGGGTGAAGAGGGTCGGATCTGCTTTGCGTTTTAAACCAAAGGCTGGCGATTTTTGGTGGAAAACAAGTTGTGATAGTGTTGTAGACACATACACCTGCATGATAAACGTGAAAACTTTAAAAAATATGGACGGGGGGATACTAGCTGTTTAAGTTGGATGTACGCACACTTTATCTGATTAATCTTTTCCCACTACAAACTGCTTAACCAGGGGATTTGCCGCCTCGGGTTAAGCTTTTCTTACCCCGGGGTTCGTTACTCCCGAATTCTGTTCTCATTTGTTTCATTAACCCGGAGTTTTGTTAAACCCGGGCGAGCTTGCCCCGGGTTAACGCGATGCAGTTTCCCACTGCACGTGGAAACTCTTTACAGAGGCTTGGACCGAGATAGCTGTGGAACACTTAACACTGCTTGGTTTCCCACTACAATGCTTACCCAGGGGTTCGGCCGTTGACCCTGAGGTTGCCATCCTTAACCCTGGTCGCTGGCAGGGTTAACGAACCTGGGGTAACAGCCTATTTTTTTGTTAAAAATGTACAAAGTGACGTCATCGGGTGGGGGGGGGGGGGGGGGGGGGGGGGGGGGGGGGGGGGGGTTGGGGGGTGAAGATTCCCTCTCTGCGTTGAGTTAGGCATAATTCTACTTTGTTCATTGTTCGCCGTTATTCTCCAGCATTCACTGCAGTTATTTTGTTTTGTTCATCCCTCAACAAAATTGACCAATTCAAGCGACATTTATTTCCAATTATTTGTAGAACATTTTGTTGTGGCAAAATTGTAGTAATTCTTGGAGGTTCGCCAAAAACAATAGTGACATTGTGACCAGGCTTAAAGCAGACGTCTACAGCGGGCAACTGTAAAGGTATTCTTGTATTATATGACCCTGTTTGACACAAAAATGCAACCTACGCTACAGGAACATTATCTTATGTTGGATTTTCCAAATTCATGAACCCCATAAATCTGCTGTACATGTAGATCCGGGTCCAGATCTCAGTTGACTACTTTTTGCAGTCATTTCCTTGTTCTTTTAATAGTGTATGTAGGTTTTTTTCTATCGAAAAAAACATTTGCAAGGTTATGGTTATGTACATAGGTGTTTCACAGAAACCAATTTGAATATGTTTATAAATACACAGGTTGTACCAAGGGTTACATACATACAAAAGAAACAAATGAACCCCAAAAGTGGGTCTTTCTGTATGTGGGCTATTTCACAATAAGTGTACACTTTCAGTCTCACTGGCAACTGGGGGTCAAATTTCAAACTTGTTCAACTCACAAAAACTCTGTTGATCTGAAAACTTCAGGATGTACTAATAATTCCTAAAAAATCAGAGCGTGGCATTATGATTAACATGTTTATTTTTCCAATGAAATAATGATTCGTAATTGGTTGTCTGGAGAGGACATTTTGTTAAACACAGAATATCACAATATAATGGCCAGACTAAATGTTGAAATGGTAATGCCATGCAATGTCCTGTTAGAAGGAATGGTACTGTTAATTTTACAAACATAACATAAAATATTCCAATCATGGTTGACATGTTATATTACCTGCTGTCCTGGAGACAGTTTGACAATGACAGAATTGACGGTGTTCCATTTAAAACCCTTAAAGTTGTTGCAAAACTTTAATTTTTTAAACATAATTCCAGTGTTTGTCTGAATTTCAAAAATATTAAATGACTAGACATGAACTTTCTGCTCTGTGTCTCCTTAAATTGAAAAGAATGTTTTAGTTTAACCAACTACTGCACGATAAAATTAAAACACATGGTGGAATGGACCAGTGAAATACCGTGGCTATACCTAATGAATATTTTATGAGGTATAGTAAAACAAATACAACATGGTTTTCTTGGGAGATAGTGAAAACTAACGACCCCGAGGTGATGGATGATTGGCACTACATGTATCTCCCGAGGCATAAGCCGAGTATTTGTATTTGTATTTGTATACTATAACACATGTAACAAGCCCTTCAAGACCCCAGGATAGCTCTCAGATGCACCAGAAAGCTTGTAAAGTAAAACAAAAAAACATCTTGAACACCATCTTCAAATTGAAGGGAAGTGACATTAAGTCATCAACAAATAAACATTTTGAAAATGGCCTTGGTGCCCTTTTAATTGGCCTTGGTGCCCCTTCTTTTTATGGCCAAGTGGCCTTGCTCCTCTGAAGCTCAAGGTTGAGGCCTGATGTATACCTCAACACACTCTTCCCTTTTGTTAACGCAACACGCAACCCGCCCCCCACGACCCCTAAAAACTGAAAGGAATTCATTGGAAATTCATTAGATATTTGAGACACAATGGGGGAACAATGGTAGGGGATACCCTCTACCACATATCGTGCTGCATATGAAAATGTGGGCCTTTGTGTATACAGACAATACAGAATGTAGTATGACAACATACCATAATAATTTATCACGTGATAATTTATTGACACCTAGAGATAATTTTGATGACATCCGGAAAACAGAATGACGACATCTCGGGATATTTGATAAATTGTCTCGGGATGTCGTCATCTTACATGTACATGTACAATGTACATTCTGGATGAAATCATCCCATAATAAATTATCTTGTGATATTGTCATCCTACATTATGGATGTTGTCTTCTTGTTTTTCGGATGTCATCATCCCGTGATAAATTATCACGGAATGCCATCATCTTAAAGGAGCGTGACCAGATCACATTTGAGGAAAACTCATACTTTCAAGGAAATTGTCAAAAAACTACCGATGTTCTGTAAACTATATATCTGGTTCAATAAAGCAGTGCAGTGATTGCACCAACCATTTTTGCTTCCACATCCAAATTGGACATTGTAAATTTCCCGTTTTCTTCCCACGGATAGCATTTTGGGGAGGTAATCAATTTTCTGGAAAAACTCCTTTAATTTGTTCTGGATGGTGTCTCTCTCAGATAATTATCACAGGATAACGACATTTTGCACTGATGAATAGTCCTATGTTTTCACCCTGCGATAAATTATCTCTGGATTTCAACAAGTGAGATGGCAGTTCCAGAGCTCTGTGCTAAACACAAAACAACATATACACATTTTGAAAGTGTATTATTTAAACTTGCATTATATTGGCACTAACAATATTCAACGTATTCGTACCTGATTGAAGTAATTTGCAACAAGGAAATAAACCATTCATAAAAACATTGTCTCATCCACTGTAAAATGACACTATTTGTAAAACGGGTTTACTCCAGATAGCAAGGATTGATTTCAATGATGGCAGAAAACATGCTTGTTTTAATATGCAGTTCACTAGTGAATTACAAAATTTGCAAAATGCACGTCAGGCGTTGCAAAATTGAAGGAACCCGTGGTCGTTTGCATCACAAAAATTAGGTTGAATGAGAACTGGAGAGCATCGCATGCTCTTTTTCGGCCAATCGTAGCAAAGTGACTGTAAGCAGTTGACTTAATTCCAAGAAGTTTAATAGTTGAAGCAAAAAATGATACATTGTACATGGACAAGGCAGCAACCACAAAGTACATGTAGGCTAATGCACTGGTGTACAGTCATGGTGAATAATAAATAACATTACATACTGTACCAGGAGGACATACATGTACCAGAAATACAAAAGAATTCCAGATCCACAGCATGGTCACCACCCTCCAGCAATCGGGGTTATACCCAGCACGATATGTGGCAGAAGGGCTCTCCCCCTAACGCCCCATTACCTCAACACACTTCCCTTTTGTTAATGCACCAATCCCCCTAAAGACTGAAAGGAATTCCTTGGAAATTCCTTGGATGTTTGAGACACAATAGGGGAACAATGGTAGGGGGAGGAGTCCGTTTGCCACATATCGTGCTGCATATGATCGGGGTAGTGGCACAAATACAATTGAATGATCGGTGTGCATTTTTAAATGACAAAACCAAATGACTGCACTGGGACCGAACTGTGACTACATGTAGGTCCAGTCACACTAACACCACACAAAAGTAAATATGATAGCATTGAAATTGGGGGGCGGGGCTCGGCTCGTTGAACGCAAAAAACTACGTGCTATGAAACTAGTGACCAAGGCCCAAGTACATGCAATTCTTTAATTGATAGAATGTGTAGCCCGGAGACTGTTACAAGTCTGTAAATAATATTTAGTGAAAGCATAAAAAGACAATACATGTAGGCCTACTGTACATGTACCAGAAGGCTACCACATGTAGGATACGGAACCCGCCGGAGTCCAAGTACATGTATGAGTAGCCATACCCACCCACGACTGTCACGAGCCCAACTGCATTTTGAACGCAAGTTAATTACCCAAACGAAACTGGCCAAAATGGCAGTAAGCGATTGTTCTGTTTTCTTCGCCCCAGTAAACAAGTTCCCACACACAAATCTAGATCTATACATTTAAAAGGATTTCTGACAGTTCTGTGCACAGGCACGACGAATATCATAATCCAGTTCATAGTACCGGTATACCAGCGTTGGAGGTCTCAAGACCTTTTTTTAAGGTATCGGTCTTGGTCTCGGTCTCGTAGTTCTAATGTCTCGGTCTCGAGAGGGCTGGTCTCAGTCTTGAAGGAAAGGTCTTGGTCTTGGTCTCGGCTGTTAAAGTCTCGGGATTTTTCTTCGAGACCAGCCGAGACCTCATTAAAAATCCCAAAATTTAATAAAATCCAGTTGAACTTGATTCGGTATCACAGCGCCCATACAGACAACTCGACTCAAAGACTTCGCGCGCGCGAGAGCATGCAACGCTGCCCGAAAGTTGAGCCAACTCCACTTGCCATCAATTTACCGTACGTACCTTATTAAACATTAGACGTCGAGTTGTCTTTTTGAACGAGTTTCTGACCCGTTGCTCTGGGGTAACTGGTACCCATTTCCATGTCTCAGCTAGTTTTTCACATTTTTCACAAATGTACACGAATATTGAGGGCACACGGGTACCGGATCATCGTAAAGTATTTTGATTGGCTTTGGCTGAACTATGCCGATGAATATTTAGAAATACAGCACAATACAGCGCGAGGCGAAATATTTTTTATTCCCGTTTGTAAACATGTTTCTAGTTGTCAACGTGACGTCATAAAAATGTTTCTTGTTAGGAGTCGCGAAAACGGTCCCAGATTTTTGACTAAAAATGGCTTCCAGTAACGGTCCTAATTTGTGTTTCTATGTGGAATATGGGGACCGGGAGAGTGCACGCGCTCATCAGTGTCTGCAAAATTAACCGTCCATGCATGCATGTTGTTCTGCTGTAGATCCTGTCTATGTCGCGACTCGCGATCTGTAAATTCACAGCACCCAAGCTCGTCACACAGTTTGTGCACGTGCGCGTAGTGGTGTTTGAAAGACTCCTTATCTGAATAAACATTACTTGACGATGTGTTCATCACGTTACTTTTCAATCCAATGGCATCGGCTTTATTTGGGAGTCCATTGATGAATATTTATAACATTTTTATTCAATAAGACTTAGACTCTGCCATCAGTCAATTTTTGTTTCAGAATTAATTCATGTTGGAATATTCGGCACTATAAAGTAAGGAGAGTTTTTGCCGTAAAATGTCTCTTTTTTCGATAACATATGACACATAAACCTTATTATACCGGTAGGTCAACACGAGTTTTCTGACGGGTACATGTAAGAATTTAGTACTCGGACGTCACTATGTTTTCCTTCAAATGACTTATAAATGTCGGTAAGTGAAAATCTAATAATAAATTCAAAATTTAGAGGGGGAAATATTACTTTACTAGGAAAAACTTTGAATTCTTCTGAGTTGTACCATAGGTTTATTGCAGGGGGGCTTATGTGACCTGTGTCCGACTTGTAATTTTTTTTCCTCAGAAAATCAGCGCCACTATGCAAGCAGCGATGAGGAGTGTGTTCCTCCCAAAGTGCCTAGGCAAATACAAGAAACTTAGGACCAGGAACAAAAGTTGAGAGCCCTCACCCTGCAAATTACAGCTGTTGTGGTATCTTGAGGAGATACATGTACATGACGTACATTTGTAGATGTTGATGGTGGTCCTCTGCACTGCAGTTTTGGCAACAAAATCGAAATAAGTACCCCGATTTCAGCAAGCTGGCCCTTTCCCTCCTCTTCGCACCAGCTTCTAGTGCTCCAGTGGGGCGTATTTTAGTGCAGGGGGAATGCATAGTTCTGACATGTCAATCAAGCCGAACCCGCCGACCAATCACAACAGAGCTAGCAGACAGCGCCCACATACATGTACATGTAGGTCAAAGTGCATTGCCTCACAAACGACATCACAGGATTTTCTGCACATTGTACAGTGTTGTATGCGGTGATCCGGGTAAATTTTTGGTTTCAATGTCGGGCGATTCGCTGTTCAAAGGTAGGAAAGCGCATTTTTATGAATATATGGCATCCCTGCATTACTAGCCCTTTGCATGCTCAGTGTGTGCTACGGTACATGTAACTGTCGACCCTAAAACACACATGTATGCAAATGAGTTTTGTCCATGACGATCGAGTCCCGTTGCTTTGTACGTTGTGTCGCCATTTTTTGCGATGGCTTGTGAGCACATAGCAACAGTATCTAAGGGGCAGGGTTAACTGGGCAATCTCGGAACTATGCATTATAATGCGTCCCCACAGAGCCAGGATTTCATCTCAAATGCTGGAAAAACTAATGTTTCTCAAATGCAATGCGGGTCTATCTTGTTTTAAACAGGCTTAAAGCCCCATTATATGGTTAGAAAACCGGTACAAATATTGTTAATTTTTGAAAATTTGTCATTAAAATGCTGAAGTGCCAGGAAAACTACCTCCGACTCATTGCATATTTTTCATGCAAGGTCTCGGTCTCGGAACCCTTGGTCTCGGTCTCGGGGTGCCAAAGTCTCGGTCTCGGTGGTGTTGGTCTCGGTCTCGAAACAGCTGGTCTCGATCTTAGTCTCGGTCTTGAATGCTCGGGTCTCGGTCTCGGATTTACAGGTCTCGACTACAACGCGTCAACAAATGATGAATTTTTATATTGCCGGTACATGTACGTCCAGGGTTACCAGTTTTATCTCAAATTTATTCACCCCGGCAGTACCTGGGTCATAATCCCTAAAAAAAGAATCACTTATTCATACGGAAATAAAAGGTCAGATTTTTTTGAACTTTTGTTCAATTAACTTTTTGCAAAATCCACAAGACTTAAATTTTAAGAATTTTAAGATATGTTGACCCCAAATCGTTTGGTGAAACTTCCTATTTTGACGTGGAGCTGAAATGGTTAAAAAAAAAAGGTCACTGCATGTACTTTAGCTCTTATACGTGGTTCCTGAAAGTCGACGAATCTTGCAGCATACCGGTACGTACCGCAGGTTCTCAAGGTATTGGGCAGTGTTGATATATTGGCCTACATGTGAATATGGCTGGACAAAGGCGGTCCGCTGTGGAAGTAATCTGATTCACCACCATACTCTGTTTCCCCCTCCCCCACCGTGTCCCTCAGGAAAAAAAAGAGATGTAAAGAATATTTCATTTATACATGTGCGCAAAAGACTCCCGTTTCTGAAAGTTTCCGGAGTCACCCGAATGCACGTCCGGACATTCTCGTTGATCGTCGGGTGCGATTCGTCAGTGTTTCGAGAATTTAAATGGCATGGACGCTGCCCGCCACCGAATGTTTTTGATATACGAACACTCGGGCCTCGGGCTTTGAAAATCAAATGTTAAGAACTGCAACCAATAGCTGCACGAGTCCTAAAAATAAACGAATGACGTCATGTTACTATTTTAGACGTCTTGCTCGGCTGCCAGTCCTCATATTCATTCATTGTGTGTGGAATATGTGGAGCGGTTATTCAAACTGGCCACCGTGCACATCTTGAAAAATGCTTTTCTCAGTAGAAGCACTCCATGCATCAGCAGTATGTGAGTGTTGAATTTTTTAAGTCAGGTTACCTACATATGTATTCAAACAGAAAATTAGAGGGTGTTTTGTCTTTTTACTTGCATATTCTGCCCTGGAAAATGTATAGAAATAAAAGTGGCCGTTTGTAACAATGAAAATTGCCATTTTGTAATGCTTTAAACCCTTTTTTAAAATTTTGCTCAGCAACTAGTACTGCTTTGAACAAGAAATAAACAGTAACTGTACCCCCTTCAAAATACAAATCGCCCGTAACATACAGCTGACAAGTTAAAATGGTACACCTGATTGTGAAATAGCTGTACTGTCCCAGATTTGGAATTTGTCAAAATCTGGGACAGTACACGGCTATTTCACAATCAGGTGTACCATTTTAACTTGTCAGCTGTATGTTACAGGCTATTTGTTACCCTGTGGTAAATCAAATCATTTCACGCTTGATTTAGCACAAATTCACCCTAAGGCAAGTATCTACATGTATATGTACCCTGACAATGACAAAGAGGGACTCACAGTCTTCCCTGTACAAATGTTTTTCTTTGAGCAAATGTTTTTAAATTTTTATTAAATTGTGGGCAAAATTGGCAAATTGTCAAAATTCTGTACTTGTTGTTACCAGGCAAATAAAATGAGAAAAGGCATGCAGGGTGATATTAGGGAGGTTTCGCACCGTCACGGATACGGATACTGATACGTCATGACTCTATGCGCTTCTCGTGACGCGTAACCGTAGTACACATGTTTTCATACGCGTGAATAACGGGTATCGGCCTCCATACGCGTAGCATATTTTTTTCGTGAAGGATTAATAAGTTGTATGCATTTTATTTCTTTGTGATATATCTTCCATGAATACCGATCGAATTTATTGAGTCATGCCCACGAGAAAGTGAGCAAAATGAGCTGAAAATAAAGCAAAACGCAGAGCAGATTTAGCAGATCGTATTCACACAGTGCGAAACCCAGTTCAGTGTGCGCATCAACGTGAACAGTTACCGTTATCATATCCGTATTCGTAACAGTATTCGTCACCTTGCGAAACCTCCCTAATGGGATAACAAATACGTACGTGTACATGTACACAATAGGCCTTTTCACACTTGACGCGTTCCTTTGCCCACTCCACATGTGGCAGGGCAATGTGCATGGGAGAAAAAACCTTCAGCCATAAACCACGGCTGTCCAGGGGTGACACCGAGTACTGCACATGTGCGAACATTTAACGGCCATAGGTGTGTTTTATATTTGGCACGCTTTTTTGTGTCAAAATCGTATGGGTGTTATCCTACGCAATGTTTGGCAAAAATTTAAGCAATAAACAACCAGTAAAAATATGCAAAATTACTTTTGAAGACCTACTTTAAATAATTCCAAGGCAAACAAGTCTTTAAAAAGGCAGATATGACACGGAATTACGGATCGAAAAAAGGCTTACTTTGATTTTTGATTTAAATATTTTTTTTAAAAACATACTACAATTGTACCTTATTGCTCGCAAGATACATGTACCGGGGGTATCATTTTCCCAACATTGAGACATGTTTGTTTGTACAGTTTATGAACTGATTTAGTGTCTAATTTTGATTTGAATGTGGCAATAAAGGCAGATATTTTTTTATGTGTTAAAACAATTTTGAAATTTGCCGCGAAATTAACGTAAAAGTGTCTAGTACCTGGACTACGCGCTGTACTGTATATACAGCGTGCAGTACAGCTATGCTAGGCATACACGTGTGGTCAATGCATAGTTCCGAGATTGCCCGGTTAACCCCGCCCCTTAGATACTGTTGCTATGTGCTCACAAGCCATCGCAAAAAAATAGCGACACAACGTACAAAGCAATGGGACTCGGCATGGAAAGCACAGATTCATTAGAGAAAACTCAAAGGTTCGACAATTACCGTAGCACACACTGAGCGAAGGGCTAGTAATGCAGGGATGACATATATTCATAAAAATGCGCTTTCCTACCTTTGAACAGCGAATCGCCCGACATTGAAACCAAAATTCACCCGGTCACTGGCGCATACAACATTCAAACTGTACGGGCAGAAAATCGTGTAATTGTTTGTGATGATTGCATCACTTTGACCTACATGTATGTGGGCGCCGCGCTGTCTGCTAGCTCTGTTGTGATTGGTCGGCAGGTTCGGCTTGTCGGAACTATGCATTGACTACTCGTAACAGTTTCAGCGTCAATAATCGATACTAATGCAAACCACGGGTGTTTTTAAATTCAAATTATAGTCAAAATATTTTTATTGCCCGAATAAGTTTGTAATAAATATTTTGTTCAAGACGTTTGCTTTGTAAATTGTTACATGTACCGGTATATCAGGGAAAATTATGGTTTGGGAGAAATTGCTCTGAACATTTTGATGAAAAAAATATATTTTGTACGTTTTGTAAATCCACAAGATTATGTCAACCATTTGTCAGAAAGGCCATCAAATGTCTAACCATGTCTCATATGTTCCCCAAACGAGATTGGACTAAAACAGGCCAGGGTATCTACGACAGAGCTGCCAACCGGACCCTCCCAGATTTTGCAACAGATTCTTTTGAAAATTACTAATTATGCGAGTCCTGACATGGATAAAAACCCTCCTGGATTGTCAATTAACAACCTTGGGGATTTTTAGATGTGTTTGGAGTCACGGAATGAACCTGTTTTCCCAGATGTCTTCCCCAAAATCCGGGAGGGTTGGCAGCTCTGCTACGACCCAAAATTTCATTTGAATTCTTGGTCCAGTTTTATTTTTCGAAACACTAGCGTCGTCTGCTATAGCAAAAAAAAACGGCATGCCATCTGCAAATAGTCAGACCCTTCTCTTCTGGGAACCAGACCAGTTCTATGCCCGTTATCTCTACGAGCCTTGAACAGGCGTAAAACAAACCAACCAACATTTGTGCAAATTACGGAATCTTTTCAAAGTCTGAGACATAAATATATTCAGGTTCCAATCCCAATGAAGACCACATAAAATGGTTTCCATTTAGCCAAACCAGAGCCTTTACAACAACAGCATTTCCAAAAATGTTCTGAAGGGTTTAAAGCACACATTAAACTCACAGTAAAAACACTTTGTCTACATGCATGTAGACAAATTGTTTTTAAGGAGTGGTAGCTGTACCTTTCTCTGGGGAGTATCAACCCCAGGCAATTATTGCTTGTGTACTGTACATGTACATGGTTTTTTTTCCCTCGAACAAATATCCTGGAGCTTGAGGTTATCTCACATCCTACTCCTGAGCGGTTAATAATAATGTACACAGTACAAGCTCATGCAGTTGCATTTGATACAATTTACGTGTTCTGACTGTTTAAAAGTTCACCTGCCTATTGTACTGTAGGCCTGTAATATGCCCAAACATCCCAGGAATGTGTGTACCTAAAGCCATGTCAGCACTGAACTTATTTTTTAGGTCTTACCGAGATAATGGTTAAATTAAAAATTGTCAAATTTGACCACTGTCTACACTTGAACTTGTTTGACATGTGGAAGTTTTATCGAGACCACGGGAGAGGTACATGTTATCGTTTTGCTCTTCCACAGCCATTTTTAGCCAACACATCTGTCTTTGTGCTTTCTAATGTTGTAAAACATGATGTTGACTGTCTTCATTATTATCTTTGAATGATGCACTGGTAGCACTAATCAAACTTTAGATTGAAACAATAATAATATCTACTATAATTGCGACAAAAATGGGGGAACATTGCACTTCAGTTGGCAACTTGTCACATTAAGCGCCGCACTGCGAAACATGCAAAGTGCATCCATGTGTAGTGTCCCTTTGCAGCATCACCTTGCAGCTGAATTATTGAGGTTTGCATTGTACTCAATGTACAAGCCACAATTAACATGCCAAATAAATGGCAATGCTGTGTATCAAAGTGAATTTCACAAAATGATGTGATTATAGCCAGGAGGTTATTTAGGGGACAACGTACATATGTACCTGGTCCCAGAAATTCCAAAGCATGTTTTTGTCAGGCAAATGAGACAATGGATAATTTTAGAAAGGTTACACTTTTGCTCAATGATTCACAATCCTTGGCAGGGTTATTTCAGACTGTGCAAAAGTTG
Organism: Henricia sp. BOLD:AAB3569; assembly: GCA_037783545.1. NCBI lineage: Eukaryota > Metazoa > Echinodermata > Asteroidea > Spinulosida > Echinasteridae > Henricia > Henricia sp. BOLD:AAB3569. The sequence goes on along the minus strand of JBBELK010000162.1, from coordinate 2,138,657 downwards.
CCACCAAAGGCGTGTTTCCATTAGACTTCTTTTTCCGCGCCCTCGCAGGAACTTTCTGCGACTCCCTGTAAACATTTCTTCCTGTAAATCTCCCGTGCGTTCCCACTTACCATATATTTTACACGACGCGAGCGGAAAATTTAGCTACTCGGCTGGCCATATGTGGTCAATTGAGGGCGTGGTTTACATAACCTTTGACCTAACAGGATGTTTGACATGCCATGCGATGCACATATTGGCGCAAAATTATTAATTGTGTGCATGCTGCACGAAACCCAATCAAATTTCGAACAACTTCGATTAAACTTGCCATTATATTTGCAAAGAAAAGAGCATGAAAAAACACATGCGTACGTACATACAGGGCCCGTACATAATAACCAGATTTTTTTCGCGCAATGTGTGGTAGGATTGCACGATGCAGGAAGTGACATCATCCATTTGGCATTTTACACAGCGGCAGCGGTAGTTCTACAGGGCGGCGCTGTTCCCATTGGACTTTTCGAGGGCCCTGTAAAACTCCCGCGGTTGAGCGGAAACTTTCCGCGGCCTCTCTCGCCCTGTACGTTTTACATCGTGGTCGCGGTAACTTTACAGGGACGCTTATTCTCCGTGCGTCCCCATTGGACAAAATTTTGTTACTCTCCCGCACAACCACGCCCGGTCTAACCAAAATTAGTCCAATGGGAACACCACTCAAGTCATGGTTAATTCCCATCATCACTTTACATGTACTGTACATGTAGGTGTTTGTACAAGATACCCAATCAGGTTTTTGACATTTGAAGGCTATCATATTGGGCCGACGCATACATGTATCTAAACCACAGCCCATTGGCATCAGCAAGCTTGGTGGTGGAGCACAGGGATGTTCATTGTAATACATGTATGCAGGAGGTCCTGGTACAATGAAATTGGTACATACCCTGGTTTCCAAGTCGCTAGTTCCCTGGCTTTCCAGTGCAGAGACGCGAGTCTTCAGGCCTGTTATGTCTGATACCACAGTGTTGATTTGTTGCTGCACATCAGAAGGAATGCCAGAAGACTTTAGAGTCTCAATGTCTTGCTCGTTTTTATCCACCTGTGGTAGTGAAAACAAAACAAAAAATAGACTGCAGCAAACTTTGCAAGCTGGCACATAAAATTTGGTCACTCAAGGTAGTTTCCTGCAAGCTAGAAATGCAATGGTTACGAGTGATAAATTGTCATCGATGTCACGAACACAAGGATGCAGTGTCATGAGAAACGATAGGCCTATCCCCACAACGGAATGACATTAGTCCACTGGTTTCCAAGGCCTCCACCAAAAATACCGCATTGATCCAAAATCTGTGCAACTACCGCACGAATGAAACGTGGAAGTTCTCTTTTAGCTGCTGTTATCCCAAAGATTGGTGGGTTAAAACACCCACTGGTCAGGAATACAAATTGAACAAACAATTTTCATAAACAAGTTTAGGTGAACCCTTTGGTTAAAACTGTTATTTTGTTCCACTTTGGAATTTCTTTCACTGTGAAATCTGTAGATAGATTACAGGATTGCAATACTGTCACAGACTCAACCTGGGTTTAACTCAACCAGGGGCAAACCCTGAGCCCGCCCCAGAGTTCAAAAGGACATTTTCAAGTCTGCATTATTGCACACTTGTTTTGCTCAAACTGTGTTTATCTCACCCCGGGGCGAGTTCAACCTCGGGTTAGATGGGGAGGATTCACACTTGTGCAGCACTAACCGAAGCGAGTGATAACCAAGCGTTGTGTACCCTGCCCGAAATACATGTACATGTACATGGGTGATTCCATAAATTCGGGCCCCAATGGCATGAATGGGTATATTGTACTTTCATGTTGAATTGTCAAGTTACTTCAGTCCACATGTTATTTTTTGAGTTTTGCTTGTGTCACCAACATCAATTTGTACTAAACAAAACCTTCAAAATTGGTATCATGAATATGTGTTGTCCTAATTCTGACTAAAAATTATCACTTTTTAGGCAAACATTTGTGACATTTTAAAATATGGTCATTCTGATTTTCGTCGAACCACTTTGGTGTCGCCCTAATATTTACGTCGTGAAACTTTACAGTTACAACAATATTTGCCGAGCTTAACCTACGGACTTTTCTAGCAGAAATATATTTTCGTGGAGCCTTTTAAACAAACAGCACAAAACATTTTGTAAACTTGTTTCAGAATTTGAAAATTTAGCAAAACAACTTTGGTGTCCCCAAAAAATCCTTACACGCAAGGTCTACATCTTCAAAAATAAACACATAAATTGTAGGAAACAAATATTACACTGGTTCTAATGAGAAAAGGGCATTTTGGTGTCCCCCTTACGCGAGAAACCGATCATTATTCGACGAATTGCATGTCACAAGTTGGTACCCTAATTTATGGAATCACCCACATGTACGGTAGTACCAGTGAGCAAAATTTGGCACGCACCCCATATGGCCAATAACTTTCTCACTTCACCATCACTCTAGATACTTCTTCCTGCCTTCTTGGTCTTCTCTGCTGCTTGTGCTACAATGTACATGTACATGTATCTTATTTTAGGGATGAAATTGAAAAGTGCGAAAGAGAATGCTGGTTGATGTAAAAATAGGAAATGGACGCTCTGATCTGCTGCACGTTGCCACTAACATGTACCTACAAGGGTTCCAGTGAATGAACTGGGGCTAATTTCATAAGGCTGTTTAGCAGAAAAAAATTTGTTTTAAAATTCAAAATTTGTTTGCTTTATAAAAATATGTTAGGAGTCAAAATGTTACTTCCAAGAATACAAGTTTACATGATATTTTGACTATTAACCCATTTTTTCCTACTAAATTAACAGCTTTATGAAATAGCCCCTGTACATTTTGTGCTGTTGCTAAGCTGTATTACATTGTCTTTACTGCCAACAAGTTACTTGTAAGATTGTGTACACAAGGGGGGTGCATTGCATGTGTGTAATTGATGCACCATGTACATGTACATGTACAGTACATTTTTAGCAGTCGGACAGGAGTTTGGGTCGTATCTTACTACACATGTAAGTGATCTCTGGGAGGGGTGGTTATCTCATTGAATGGTCTATCCCTGGCCCTCTGTATGGCTTGTTAATCCCATGTGATAGCTAATCCCAGTCAGTGAGGAACAACTGCAATACCATGTTTCGAGACCACCAGTTGGCTTCATGTATATATGTGAAGTGTAAGGCTGAGGAATGGATGTTTTACTGTTAATGTTTAAAAGATAAAGTTCAAGAAGATCAAAACTTCAAAATGTAAAGTTTATAATCTAAATAATTTATAATGTTTTATTGTTAATTTTAACATTTTAAAGTGAGAAAGTTAAAAACAGTTGAAACAGTGAAACCTGTTATTAAGACCACCTTGATAAACAGGCCACCTGTTTATAGTGGCCAGTTTTTTACGGTCCCGAGGGTGGCAACTACATGTACAAGTTTCAATGCATTATAAGTGAGCAAAAAGCGATTTTAACCTCTTGATGCAGAGATTGTTTTGGTGCTCTTGTTTTGTGCAGTTGTTAATGACTCCCCTGTACCCCAAAGGGTCAATATTAGTGCCCCATTTTACAGCTTAAGTGAAGAGCTTGAATTTCATGAAAAAATCTGCTAGACCACAGGGTTAGTAGCTTAAATCAAAAGAGACAAATGTTGGGTTATACACTTTACCAGCCGTTGCGATGTATTATGTATCATATGTTTTTAAATAAAGGAGGCGTTCGATATGGGTCACACATGTTTAACCTCGATTCCTTGTTTTCCCAGACTTATCACACCTTGCATGATCCCTGAGGTCAGAGCTGACTCGAGGAAGCAACTCGAACGCAACGTTTAGGTGTTTTTAGCGCTCTCAATAGCCCTATCGCCGCGAACGCAAAGCAAAGACACGAAAATCAACATCCAGAAATCCTTCTTATGAAATCTGTTGGCAGATTTGTGTACAAATTGGAAAATACGGTATGTACATAGTGTTCGTACATGTAGGACATTTTTTTTCAACAAGAAGAGAAACCAACCGCGAATGACAAAAGCAACTTGCACTTCGCGCTAGTTTCTACGGCTGAAAATCTGGTTCCAAAAATTCACGTGACCTTGAATTTTGGGAAAATGCAAAAAAACGGCAAAATTTGACGGCGTCTTTTCAGGATATATATATATCTAATTTACTCTAGAAAGCGCTTTAGAATAATGTACGGGTTTATTTCGAGCCCAAAATAGCCCAACAAAGCAGGTGTGTTCCTTTAACCCAGGTAACTGTTACTGTTAACCCTGCTTAACAGTCAATTACATATTAGATGCCAGACTGCAGGAATGCTTGGCCCAAATTAGCATGTCCTTGAAGTACAGCCTAAATCCACATCTGGCACAACTCAAGTCTCGATTTTCACTGACTTGACTTACATGTAACTTGAGACTCCAACCTCAAATGACTTGACTTGACTTAAGACTCCAGCCTTAAATTAAGCCAAGAAAAAAAAGCTGTGTTTCCTATTACCCGCCCCAACCTAGAAATATTATGCAGAACTTATATCTTTTTACTCAAAAATAAATAAAAAAATAAAAACTTATTGTTCCTACCTAAAACCTAAATTCTGTGTACATCGCCTTTATTTTTGTACCCCTTTATGGGTTGTTCTAAAACCCCCTCGACCCCCATCCCCCTCGACCTGCCTTTAAAACACATCGAACCCGCGCACGCTTATCGCGGGCATCATGAACCCAATTAATTAAGCCGGGTGCGGCCCAAGTTCGATTGTGGCCCGAGTTCGAATGACGACCGTACACGAGAAAAAACGTTTACAGCGCGCGAACCACAGCACAGTATGTAGTACAGTGCTCGCATACGACGTACGCACAGTTAATTGCTCGGTTCCGCAAACCGAGGCACCCGGCAGCACAAAAACTTACTTTTATGGAAAGGTAGTCAGCCAGAAATATCCCGAATTTATTCAGCTACCGTATCTAAGACACTAGACATTTACAACAGTCGGTTGGAAGACTCCCACGACCCTCTGAGATTACGAGTTGAAAACAAAAGGTACAGTAGGCCTACCAAACAAAGCACGCGCGGTTTTTTCACGTGCCCGCGGACGTCAGGCCTGTGTTCACAGCCGGATTCCGAATGCGGGCCAGCCCGGCCCAGTTCAAATGAGCTGCGTCGCGCATCGCCTAGCCTTTGTTAAGGCCTCACAGCTGGGTGAGTCGCGCACCAGAACGAGAGCGCCACCATGCGACGAGGACGGGACGAGCAGCGCCAGCTGTGAGGCCTTTGTTGTCCCAAAATTTTGCTACCTGACAGGTAGCAAAATGCTAATGATCGTATTATACAGTGTGCGTATTGCGTTGAATAGCTAACAATGCGAGCCAATCAGGTTCGCTCGCAACGGTTTGTAATCACGCGCGCGCACTTCACATACAATGCGCGCGCGCCAACACAAAAACGGGGGCTGTAATAAAATAAATAATTATTCCGGGACGGCAAAGGCCTCACAGCTGGCGCTGCTCGTCCCGTCCTCGTCGCATGGTGGCGCTCTCGTTCTGGCGCGAGACTCACCCAGCTGTGAGGCCTTAACAAAGGCTACGCATCGCTTACAATGCGTTTTTAATGTGTGTATCACCGAAAGCGGTACAGTTATTATCGCACACAGCAGCCTGATGGCTGAACTATTGCACCGCTATCAGCGTCTTCAAATTAAGACAACTGGGACATCCGGGAACTGTTATTAGCTTATCTTGTTCCCAACGTCATTCACTTCAGGAAGCATCGTGTCCTTGGAGTTATTTTTATTTCCAGCTGTGTGGCTGTGTGATAGTTTATTCCTGAAGTTTATAACTGCATCAAATTCAGCTCTATTTTTATCAAAATGTTTATACCAAGGTTCCAAGGATTCCTTAAAGGCACAGTCTCGTCAGCAATACGCAGCGCAGGGGTGAGGGTGGGGGAGAAGAACATTTGATAGGTGCATTACATGTACCTAACACTGGGCCAACGGCTTTACGTCCCAACAAAATAATGGCCCGTTAGTGTGCTCTAATACTCCCGACGAGTGTCAGGTGATTTGGAAATTACAACTGATAAATCTCTAAGATTGCAGGAAAGCATTTGCACCAAATCCTGATGATGTTCGGTATTCCTCTACAATGATGGAGTAAAATAAAACAGATAAAGCATGGATAAAGTACACATGTAGGCCTACAAGTTTAGGCTACATGACTTGCTAAAAATGATGAGCATTTTAATTGTTATAAACTGATAAAGATGCACTTATAATAAACTAGCTTGGGGAGTGGGGACTAGTCATGGATCCCATTCATGAACCTTGCACTTAGGCTGGTTAAAATTCCTGTTTTTTGGAAACCACCAAAGTCGCCACCAAAATCAGATGTGATTTGTTCCGGTTTTCCCGTAAAATTATTTGTCACAAACTACTGATACAAAAGCAAATTAAGTTCCAGGAAAAACCAGAGGTTTCAAATTCCTGCAAAATGCACGAGTTTGAAATGAAGCACTGAAACCTTCTGAGCTAGCGTGACACGCGCACGCACGCACACGGCCGGCCGTGTCGGAAAAACAAGACTTTCCATATACTAGGGCGCTATTTGCGGAAACGGCAAACTATTGCGAAACTGGGCAATCTTCCTGTCTCGAAAGCATTTTTCTTCCAACCGACTGATGTAAATGTCTAGTGTCTTAGATAGCTGAATAAATTTGGGATATTTCTGGCTGACTACCTTTCCATAAAAGTAACTTTTTGTGCCGCCGGGTGCCTCGGACAATTTCCGTTTGCGGAACCGGGCAATCAACTGTACTACGTCGTGTGCGAGCACTGTAATACATACTTACTTTGTAGCTGTGCTGTGGTTCGCGCGCTGTAAACGTTTTTCTTGTGTACGGTCGACATTCGAACTCGGGCCGCAATTGAACTTAGGCTGCACCCGGCCGAATTCGAGCCGTAAACAAATCTAGATTGGGTTCATGATGCGCGGCCTCGATGTGTTTTAAAGGCAAGTCGTGGGTCGTGGGTCGTGGGTCGTGGGGATCGTGGGGGTCGAGGGGGTTTTAGAACAACCCCCCTTCAAAGCATGAAAAAGTGGCTCACTCTTGTATTTGCAATGTTGTAATGTGCAAGTGGTAAAAAAAATACTGACCGTTATCCCACCCTAATATTTTTGGCTGAAATAAATTTAGCCAACCTGAATATTGAGACTGTACCTCAACGGACTTCACTTGACTCGGACAAGTTTTTGAACATTTTGTTACTAGAGTCTGCCAAAAATGAAATGGAACTTTTTATGCAATTATTTTTTTCTTAATTTTCAGGACCGAATTGTATTTATACAGATCGCTTCACACTAAACACACAGCCGGCCGTCAACACGGGTCAAATAAGAAAATCTTGTTTCTTCTTGTTCCATCCAGCTGGTTTTGGATATAATTATCAGCCCAAATAGCCAGCACCTCCTATTCGGCATTTTGTCCGATTTCGAGCTCGACTTATCCGACACTTGGGAACAAAGTTGCATACGCTTCGCACAAAATAAAATATGTACACGAACTGCAAACAAATAACGCGCAAAAAAGTGAAAGCCAGGCTTGCAAGCAGGTCCAATGTTGTTGCAAAACAACATTTTACTGTGATGCTACTGTGCACGCAACTCTACACGGGTCCAACTTAACCCAAAGGCGTTCAGATTGTGGTTTTCAACACGTGCCAAACTTCTCTACACGGGTCGAGAGTTCTCAACCCACCTCCCGAGGTGGGTTAGTTTTAACACAGGTCGTATGCTCTACCTTTACACAGGTCAGTGCCGTGTTGAAATGTTGTAGTGTGAAAAGCTAACACGTGTCGGACCCATGTACAACACTTTTCGAAGTGTAAAACGGTCTTAAATCGCAACAGTGTGAACCAGGTGTTAACTAAACAATGTGATTTATCAGTTATCAGTAACAGGTACACTTGAAACTTGACAAGGTTGTAAATATAATCCAAATCTCCCCTTATCAAATATCAATAGATTTATCTCCAGGCTGTAAGAGTTTGAGTGTTTGAAGTAGATAACAGCAATTGCAAATGTCTATCAACAAGGCATAAAAGCCAAATTTTATTGCCAAAGGGAACTTTATGACTCTCATTCATTTTATTTTCTTCCAGAGTGGTAAAAATGTATGCATGTAGGCCTACATGGTCATGATGGTTTGCAATAAGTGACTGTATATAACAGCCCGTTTACACTCGATTTGCCTTTGCCGAATCGAACTCCGCAATTTCCAAAAAGGGGAGTTTAAGCCGGGTAGGCACTAAGTGTAAACGCAAAAGGTGAATTGAAAAAGGCGGGTCTGATTCGCCTTTTTCAAGTCACCTTTGGGGTAGGGTTGAACCCCGCAATTGCGGGGTTGAACCCTGCAATCGTCAAGGTCGCTTGTAGTGTAAACGCTACCCGAATACAGATTCGGCAATTTGAGTGTCCTTGGGGCGGGGCCCGCAGTGTTGTAAATTTTAATTGACCAATCTGGCACTAGTGCAGCAATACCTAACAGCTCACGCATGCGCTGCAGTTACATTTAGTGGTGACTTTTGCGGTTTCTGAAGCGAGTTGAAGCGATTTGGGGTGTAGTGTAAACGCGGCAAATGTTCAGTTTTGTGGTCGCAATAAAAATGCTGGATCTGTATCCACCTTTGCCGATTCGAGTGTAAACACGGTGTAACTGTGGATTGAACTCGCCCCAGGGCAAGGTAAACCGGTTTAAGCAAATTATGCGGGGTTCAAAAATTGCGATTCAACCAAAGGCGGACTCGGGGTTCACCCTTGGTCAAGTTCAACCCAGGTTGAGAGGCTGTAGTGTGAAAAGGCCTCCCGAGTGTAGTTGTACTAATACACGTAGCTGGTGAAAGCTGGCAATGTCAACATTGTTAAAATGGGTACAATGAACTACATGTCAGATTTTGTAAGTCCCCCAGTGTGGTACAGCAAATGTCAAGTACGTGAAACAATTAAGCCTTTGCTTATCAGGTAACCATAAAATGCACTTCAAATACAGGGAGTATACAGTAGAGTACCAGTGGGTGCTGGTACCTTTGAGATTCTGACAACAGTTCTTTGTGTACTTTGCTTTAAAAATACACAAACTCTTGACACCATCACTAACTGGTACATTACTTGTTTTTCTCTGATTTTTGGGGGCGCATTGGGTATCTTGACATGTAGTTTCTCAAGATTATCCCCAGTTATCTTTCTTTTCTTTGCACATTAGACCATTTTGTTTAATTAGGTGGATTACACTTTTTTTTGGCTCTCAATTCAGGCATGTAGCGGGAAAAACAAATTATGAAAGAGGGTGCCCTTTGCTTTATATCCGACAAAACAAATGTGGCTTTCCTAAATCTCACCCAAAACAATTGTAAAAGCTTTTTTCGGGAAATGATCGCATAAAAACAGCTTGATTGTATTAAACAACAGCTTTGCCTCACATTGATCCTTGATCATAGGCCTATCGAACATTTTCAACTTGAACAATGGGTATAAAGCGGGACTCCCAATCAGAGGTTGGGGGTTCGAGCACCACTTCGACCAACGTGTCTGTGTCCCTGGGCAAGGCACTTAATCCCAGTTGCCTCGTCGACCCAAGCGATATATGGGAAGCTGTTAAGGGGAATGCCACAATCTAACTGCTGATAGGGTTGTGCGCCTGACCAGCAGCCACCTAGTTGAAGCGAAATGGTTCTGGTGATTCCCTGATGGCAGCGGTAATAATGGTAACAGCGCCTTGAGCACCCTGCAGGGTGGATATGTGCGCTATATAAATCTAATCATCATCATCATCATCATCACCAATACATTGAAGATCGCACAAAAACTTGAGAAGGAAAATGGTTTCGGCAGCAGATCCATAATCCAAGGATTTTTTTAGAAAGGCCTATAATGTGTGATCAACAGTGCTATCAACAGCAGCCAACCTTTAGTAGGCTACAATGTACATGTGTAGGCAATATTACTGTTATTTTTACATGAAGAGGAAACAGAATGCACGGCATTTTATCTTACCCTGTTCACAACTTCTTCAACGTCAACTGCTCCAATCATAACACGGCCTGTGCCTGTAGTTTGAAACGTGATGTTGTGATTGGCTGCCGTCTGGAAAGTCAGATGACCCTGATTGGTCACCATCATTGGCCTGCAGAAGAAGAAAAAATTGACTTGTGTACCTGTACTAGGCCTTTTCCCACAACACTTACATTGTACCCAAAGATAACCCGGGTAAAACAGACAAATTTAACCCAAGATTACCCGGGTTAAGGGCTCGTTTCCTACAGCAAATCTCGGGGAAGACACACAGCTTCATCCCGCCCCCCATACACTATGCGGACTTCTCTTTGTTCTCGTGTACTGTAGACAATTTGGCTGAAAATCTTTTTTTTCTCAATAAAGTTTTTGCCCTAACTTTACAATTAGCCTAAGGGCATCATTACACACCTTACCCTTTTTTTTTAACCCCACTCCTTGTCCTTTTGTGAATGCTTAGACAACTCGTCTGCGGACCTGTGCAAGTCCATACAGTTACCGTGCTACCTGGTTTGTGCGGACCTCTTGTGTCCAAAAGTTCACATAGTGTATGTATAATGCTCGTACCATCTGTTTCCTTCCTCCATGTCCATGCTGGTACACTCACACACACACACACATTGGTTTTCTTATGTCTGCTGAGAGTGCTGTACCGTATGCCGATTATTGTCAAATTGGAAAGGAATTATTTTGTGGTGGAACGGGAAGAGGTCACCCAGCCCAGCCCAGCCCCCAGCCCCCAGCCCCCGCCCCCCACACACACACACAATGTGTGAAAATGTTCCACTGTCATAATTTCAGATGTACATAGTACACATGAAACGCTAAAATGAGACTGACCTAAAGTAAATTTTAAACAAGACAAATGAGTAAATATTACACAAAACTATGTTATTGTTGCATTTACGTTTATAATGGCGTTACACCAACTTGAAATGTTAACAAGTGGATATAACAACACGTTGGATTAGTAGAAGTAACAATATTAAAAGTCAAGTTAACTTTATTAGTTATATTTGAGTAATAATTACTGGAATCATATTGTCGTCTCTTTTACAGTTTTTGTAAAGTAGGAAGTACTGACATTTTAATATTTTGCGCAACGTAAAATTACTTCTTACGACAACAAAACCAGTTTAAGTTGGACAGACTGCATAAAACTTACTCAAAGTTATTAAGTTGCAATAACTTAAAATCACTGGTACCGGAAGACCCGTGCATAATTACGCATGCGCGTAGGGGACGTACAAAGTCTTGTTTCTGCGACGTGATAACCATGGCTGTTACGTTGCTTAGTTTTGGTTACCCCCGGGCCGAAAGCAATTACGGGCAAGCTCTCTTGGAGCATTGTTTGAGTAATTATCGATTCCCCATAAATGACTCTTGGGCCATTGGTCGTCCGGTTTCCCTAATTGGCAAGAAAATCCAATTGACAAACTTATGAAGTTAAACTTTGATATTAAGTTGCAATAACTTAAAAACACTGGACATTGGAAATGCATAGAATATGAGAGTGAATGCATTCCATTTGTTTTTTTGAGTTGTTTTAAAAAATACAACTATAAGTAATAAATATTTACTAGATTGAGTTGAAATTACTAATTAAAATTAAAAATGACCTCTTAACTTGAAATAATTAAGTATATTCAGTACTGTTGACAACAAGTAATCTTAACAAACAAATATACATGGCTTTAACTTAAAAATACATTAAGTTGAAAGGACGTAACTGAATTAAGGCAACAAAGTTGCCTTTATTTTTTTAAGTTTCCTCAATGAAATATTTTTTTGAGTGTAGTTTTGACAAATCAAAGTTTCTTGTGGATAGTAATTCATGGAATAATCACTCCAAACTGTTTATTAATTACTTCCTGAATATTTCCTGAGGTTTGGCTGGCCTCTGAAAGTTACATGTATATAGGTTTGTTTAAATGTTTTTTTTTCCTCTGCTTAGAGCTACCGTGTCAGTAATTTAACAGTGGCACACATGCACAATATCCCAAATCCAGTTTGCACCTAAGATATAAATGATAACGACAGAGTAAAAGGATGCAGGCCCGGACAAGAAAGTTTTTTTATGTAGCACAGGCCCGTTTTAAATGTCGTGCTTGTGTCGAATTAAATTCAACTGGATTTTGTTTTTTTTTAAATTTGACACGGCACAAGCACGACGTTTGCAACCATTTGGCTTGGCAAATCTGAGATTTCTGACACAAACTAACTAGATTACAGACTTCAACACAGATACAATTGTCACCCATAATTTTTTGACAAACGACTTAAAGTGACGTCTTCCCATCCAAAAGTTAACGCCAAAGAGTCACTTTTAACCTTTTTATTAAATGCTTAAAAAGTAGGTATGTGACAAAAAAAAACTAAAATCACTCCAGTTTAATAATAAAAGTTATTTTATTCAATAGAACTAGCAATATATACAAAATACCAAAATGAGCATGTTTTGTCCAGTATAAATGAAATTATTATCAAAATCATAGCTTCGGTATGTAAGAACGCCTTGAGAAGAAACTACTCTGCGCCAAAGTACCGGTAGAGCACCCTTTGTGGGCGAGCGACCAATAGGAAGCTGTAATTTTGCGCACGAGGTATGTACATGTACATTGTAACTTTGCGGATGAATATTGTGTGGAATTAGGACATTCGGTCATTTCTTCCTGCAGTTGCAACCGTCGTTTCTCTCTGCAAAAGTTTCAAACAGTTCTAATCTCGTAAGCTTCTGTCGGCTTCCCCGTCAAAGTGTACCAAGTTGAAGAAAACCAAATTTTAGGAAACAAGGTCAATATCAAATAAACTTGATTGAGCAAATGGGGATGACGACTTAAAAATACGTTAAAATCAATTTCCCAACAAGTAAGGCAATGTAATACATGTTAAACTTCCCCACTGGTCCTTTTGTTTTAGTGGTACTTGAATAGCATGCCTGATAAAGCTCAACGCTGATGACAACATCTCTGGGAAACACCGATTACGTCTCAAAAGTTGGTTGTGGTGCCACGTGATTTCTATAAAAAGTAACTTTCAGCTATTTGAAAGTAAGATCGGACGTTTTAATTGCGTTTGATTTTAAGTTGCAATGCAATGAAGACGTCAAGGGGCCAATTTCATAAAGCTGAACAGCAACAAATTTTGCTTTATAAAATCGTAGGCTAGTATCAAGTTAGTGATTAAAGTTTATATTCTGTATGTCGCACATCCTGGCACATTTGGGACCCGGTGTCATATGCCTTTGTATACGGGCATATCACCGTGTGACTGGACATGCTGGAGTGAAAACAAATTCGTTCATGCTTAGATACGTGTACGTGTTGTGTAGACAACGGCTTTGTTCCTTCGCTTGTCACCATTGGCACACTGTGGTTTTCACTCCAGCCCTACCGGAAGTGACGTTGCGGCAACCGACAGAATACATGTAGGTCTTCAATTTTTACTTCACACATTTTTTTGCAAAAAGCAACTAAACGTTGTAATTTATTAAGCAAATTTTTCTGCTAAACAGGTTTATGAAATTGATGAGTGTTGATACTCATCATACTGTAGTAGTGATACTGATAGGGGAAACGTAGTGTACCAAGGCCAAGTCCAAGACCCCGTTGAAGGAGAATGGCCAGAAAAAGTTTAAGAAGTAGGGATACTTCTGAAGTTATACTTGACATTCGTTACTTACTGTGCACTGTCTTCTGCGGCGTTCGGGTTTTGTCGCTTTTTCCTATCCTTTGCTAGCACTGGATAAGTCATCAATAGCAAAGTTAACCAAAGTACCCACAATGTCCGTGTGGACCCCATTGTAACACCTCTAACGTCCACAAACTTCAGTCAGTGAATGAAACTGAAGCTAGCAACGGTGTTCACGAGCCGTAGCTTTTCGAAGATCAGCTCCGAATACACACTTCCTCACGACTGACTTCACACGTACGTACCTGTACCTGGTGCTGTGTGGTTCCGGTTGTTGACGTTTTATAACTTTATTACAGGGGCTGTGTTAGCTTGGTACCAGCTTCCAGCTGGCACAGATCAGGGCGGTTCCCCATCACTTGATCATTTTACAATGGCTCATGTGACCTTTTAACAGTTCATTCATTTGTTAGCTTTGTCTTGGAAAGAAACTATAGGGCTTTTCACTCTCAACAGTGGGATCTGTATACATTAGACTGTTACAAGCAGCAAAAAAGCAACTTCTTCTTTTTTCACTACAGTAGGCCTCAACATCTCGGGGTTGACGCGGGGTTGACGCGGGGTTGAAATAAGCGACGATTAACACTTGAGAAATTTCAACCCCGCGCCAACCCCGAGATTGCTTTCAACCCGGGTTGAACTCAACCCTGCTCGGGACCAGGGTTGAAATCTTTCGCCCCGGGTTGAAACGCTCGCCCCGGGTTGAAAACGGTAGTAGGCCTGTTCACACTTGCACAAGTGTGAATCTTCACTGTTCATCTCGGGGTTGAACTCGCCCCGGGGCGAGATAAAAGCGGGTTGACAAGTGTGAAATGATGAGGGGTTGATCGCGGGGTTGAAAATTTGCGTTTCAACCCGGGGCGGTCGCGGGGATCGCCCCGGGTTGAGTTCAACCCGGGTTGAAAGCTCTAGTGGGAAAAGGCCTTATATTGGCTCATTCACTCTCAACAGTTGGATAGTATACATTAGACTGTTACAAACAGCAAAAAAGCAACTTGTTCTTTTTTCACTACAGTATAGGCCTCAACATTTGGGGTGTTAAAATGGAAGACTTACATGGTTTTTTTTCCTTGGCCTAAACTTTTGCAGTCTTATGTAAATTACAAAACTTTCCAATCAAGTTTGTGCCTTAAATACATGTATGCCTAGATTTTAATAACGTTTTGCTTTGGATTTAGCATGAGAATAATCATCCTCTTAAAACAGTGCCCCTTTAACGCACTCCCTCACTCCTGCCTACTAGTGGCCCTGTTGAAACCGGCCCCATTTCACTGGGGAACAAGCGACAAAAATCTTATCGCCTCTCTGGACCAATCAGGACGCTTGGCAGTGCATTGCAGGCATTCAAATGTAACTCGCACAGATTGTAAACACCGTGCATGCATGTGATACATGTACTCGGTAATGCTGGCCGTATGCCGCATCGGCGATTGGCTGCTATTTAAAGCATACAGGGGAATCTGTTCCATTCACTTTGGTCAGCATGCATCCCTGTTATTAATTAAGATCGTCGCCGGAAATGTTGGTAGGAATGGGACAGTCATAAGGAACAGAACTCAATACAATTTCTGGAAAGTATAGAAATGGTTTCTTTTCGGCATAACATGACCGAATTGATTAAATTACATCAAAATGACTCGGGCGTGTGTTGGCTGAACACAACAGCCGGCTTACCCTACAGATTTGCGTGGATTTCCTCAGGGTATTGTAATGTCGCTTAGCAGAGTGGAAATTACCTGATCTCGGGATGGAGAATAGTGGGCTATTTACAAACGTCAAGGTGCAGAATTTTAAAATACACAGATCACAGTATGCAACTACATGTAGCAAGATCCCTCATGCACATGTAGGCTACTTCACTGGTTTTAGCACTACACCTATGTGTACAACCAGTTCAAGTACTTAAAGGAACACACCGGCTTTGTTGGGCTATTTTGGGCTTTAAATAGACCCATACATTATTCTGAAGCACTTTTCAGAGTAAATTATATATATCCTGAAAAGACGCCGTCAAATTTGGCCGTTTGAGCATTTTTCAAAAAATCAAGGTCACGTGACTTTTCGGAACCAGATTCTGGTTCCGAAAAGCCACATGGTCTTGCGAGTTAGTTTTGTGTCCAGCCGCATGAATGTTTTCTACTGCAGAACTGCACCAATTTTAACTCTGATTTACCCCCAATATTTATAAGATATTGTATGAAACAAAGTTGAACATATGTATGAAAATTCGAACATAAATGTTTGTTTCCAGAGTCCGGAGAACGGGAGCGAGCGCGTGCTACGGCAGGCTACCGTGGAGTGTAGGATATTTGCCCCGCGCAGCACGGCAAATAGCCTGACTTCACACACGGCCGGGTGTGTTGCTCCGGTGTACGTTTGTGAAGACAAAACATGATGCCAACTCCCGGCAAAAGAAAACGGCAATTCCTATTCGGTCGTCCGGGCTGTCCAGTGAAATCGTGAGCAGAAAATTGGAGATATCCTGAGTAGGAGAAGAGCGAATCGTTTGCGCGTAGTTGAAACGGCTGGTAAAGCATATAACCCGTCTTTTAACCGTTTTTAATTGTTAATTTTGCACTTCTTTAGTAAATTACGGGATATTTTCAAAAAAGTATTGTCAATGCTGCTACATCTCTAAATCATGTAAACAGTAGGCCAGTGTGTACCTTTAATGTGTAAGCTGAATATTTTATGGGAATCTGCTTAAAGCCAAGGACACCACACTGCTGGATAAATGGCCTTGGCAAACTTTGTGCAAGTAGACCGTGTTTACACTTGATCCCGAGCTCGGGATCGAACACCGAGCTCGGGATCAGCCCCGGATCACAAATAGGTGTAAACGCTCTCGGAACCAAACTGGCCCCGGATCAGACCCCGAGATTTTGGTCTCGCGATGGCGGAGGGTTCGATCCCGAGCTCGGGATCAGTTTGCGGTTAGCTGGGCAATAAATCTTCCTCACACAGCCCCACATCCTGTTGTGGGCTAAAGCGCGCGAAAATTCCAGGAGAGCCCGCGCTCTTATTATGTACACGTACGTGTACACGTAGTACATGTATACACGCACACAGGTACCACTGGTTCCATGCATTGTGTGCAGGCATATAAATTATGCCATGACAAAATGCATGATACCCGGCCCGACGCGATCGACTCATGTGATGAGTCCGTTACGAAAACACAACGTACTACAAACGTAATTGGTATCCTGCATTCAGCAATCTTATTTGCGTGTCCGATACAAACTTTACACGTTGAGAAAAAGTGTTTCTGTATTTCCTCTACTTTCTGCATTTTCTCTACTTTCTGCAACTATCTAGCGACACTTTGTCATTATCATACAGCTTAGTTTTTAGTTGTTATATCAAGGATTTCAGAGTGTTATTCAACGATTTCCGACATAGCATAAGTTGACATTATTTCGTCGTGAAGAGAAGTTGACGAAGACGAAGTAGCCGAGTCGAGTTGTCTTCGTGTGAAAAGATGGCAAACGAAGTTCGCGGGCGCTCGTGGAGCAACGACGAACTGGCGAAGTTTTTGGACATTTGGGCCAGCGCAGAAATAATGGCTAAACTGGACGGAACATCTCGGAATTCTAACTTCTGGCCCCGCGCTCGGGATCAACAACAGATATAAACGCGGCACTCGAGGCCATTGCGGTTAACCTCAACACATTCTTATCAGGGGGTCAATCTTGATCCCGAGCTCGGGACCAGTGTAAACACGGTCGTAATGTACATTGTAGGCCCTATAACTAAGCATTAGGCTTGTATACCACCATAAGAATGGTTATAGTAGCCAGTGGCCTGGGTACTGAGTAATATTCATTTTCCTAGGATAGCTCAACACTTACAGGTACATGTACATGTACAAAATTACATACATGTACGTACGTACAAGTTAACATCGCCCGATCGCGAGTCGAGATCGGCCGGCAATGTCACTAACAACGACGACTGTTTAATGGCGCCTAAAAATATTAATCGTATCGCAGTCTTTGATTGTGGATAGCACTGCACCCCATCTGTAAGTACCGGTAGCCAAAAAGACAACAAAATTTAAAATCATCCCAGTGTCTTAAAAGTCATTTTATTTAACAGAACACTAAAAACAAAATCATACATGTAAAATACCAAAATGTGCATGTTTCGTCGAATTAATACACACTTCGTCACGACTGACTTCACACGTACAGGTACCCGTTTTCTCCATGGATTTTGCTCTAACCTATTAAAAATCATATAAAATACCTTCACAAAATACTATTCATTGGAAGAAAACGGGACATTGTCAATCCCAAAAAGGTTGGTGTATAATGTCTCCTATAACTTGGCGCACTTCGACAACTCACTGGAAATCCATTGCAGCAAAATCCTTCAGCATGGGGTTCAGGCTTGTACAGCTTAATCCAGAATTATATCCCTTCACCTTGAAGTTGAACATGACCATGTCAGCTGTTCCAACTTACCCCACCTATAGGGCAAGTTGAAACATGGTATGGGGTCAGTTGAAACACGGTATGTGGTCATTTAAAAACTGTACTAATAACTTCTGTGATCACCCTAATTAGCAAGGCAGACACTTAAGCTGTAATTTGGGGCGGTAATTAACCCTTTGGGGTACAGGGGATTAATTAACAACTGCACAAAACAAGAGCACCAAAACAATTTATGCATCAAGCGGTTAAGATCACTTTTTGCTCACTTATAAATGCAGTGAAACTGGCCATTATAAACAGGTGGCCTCTTTATAGAGGTAACTTAAGCATTAATCAAATGGCATTTGGGACCAAAGATGGGTGGCCACTATAAACAGGTGGCCTGTTTATCAAGGTGATCTTAACTAATTTCACTGTACAACCGTTTTTAACTTTCTAACTTGAAAATGTTAAAATTATCAATAAAACATTTTAATTTATTTCGATTAAAAACTTTACATTTTGAAGTTTTGATCTTCTTGAACTTTATCTTTTAAACATTAAAACAGCTAACCATCCATTCCTCAGCCATACACTTCACATGTACAATAGAATGCAAAATATGCATGGCCTGCGTCTATACATTTAAATTAGATATAAGCCAAATAAACGTGTAATTTAAGGTTAGGGTTAAAAGTAAAATAATTAAGGTTAAGTTTAAAAGTAAAATATCTTTAAAATTGTCGCCTTAAATTTTTCTTCTTTTGGGGAACAAAACCAAATGTTTAGACCGAGCTGTACAAGTTCATAAATTATAAACAAGTGAACGGCAAAATGTTGTCCCCCTTGCACAAAATGTGAGAAAATAAACTAAAACCTCTATCTAAATGTAAGGGCACTTACCTTCACCAATCTTCCTCCATGCTTCACCTATGGTTTAATTCCAACTAAACCCTCTGGCCTGTTTGACATTTGCAAGCTTACTACGAAAAACAGGGACTACAATTTGACATTTCGTTAACCTCATTTTGTAGCTTTGTACTACACCTTAAAATATGAACATCATTTATAGCATAGGTAATGGAACATTTCTGAATGGTGAAAAAATTACTCGGAAGGTACAAAAACAAACACATGCTGTGGACAATATAGTGGATAGCTGTTGCTAATAGCAACATATAAGTGGCAGGATTTCATAAAAATAAATACAGCCATGGAAGAAAATATCAATGTTTCAACATGTTCCAACTAACCCCACTCTCCTTATATGGAAACAAAACTCGTTAAGTATTGACACACTGGAATGAACTCAAAGAGGGATTTCAGACAAATTTTAATGCAAACAGTAAGGATAATTAAATTCAGATTACATATGTACATAATATATGTTTATCGAGAAGTCTGTAACTTGTTATTTTTATGAGAACTAATCTTGGTGCATGGGGCCAGGCCCCACTGCCTCTAATTTAGAAATGCACTGGTTGCTGTGTTTATCAATGCGTGCTATTGTTGCAGTAGCTGCTGTAGGGAGAGGACCTTGGATATAGAGAGGACCCATCGGTCTGGTTGGTAAAGGGAGTGTTGAATGTTGCTGATGTTGAAGTCATTGTCTTGGGGTACTTTTTGATGGCTTTCCTGATGCTCTTGGGAAGTAACCACACATTTTAAAAAGAGATATTTTGCATGGTGCAACCGCAAATCGTTTACCTTCTACCATGCATAGCCTCAAGTCTTATGCCTACATTTTTATTATTTCTCCAGTGTTTTGAAATGTACAGTTGAACCTCGACAAGCACCGTTAGTACAACATTCTGTGTATAACAAGGATAAAAATCAGATACCGATTTTATTCTTTTTTTTTTTTAAGTTCCCCACCATTTGTAGTTTCTAATAGTAAGGTTCACGACTTCATCTTAAATCTGCAAAGTCCCAAGAACTCTTTTATAAATATGACAAGTTTTGGCAGTACTGTACTAAACTGTATTGGGTCATTCAAACTGGAAAGGTCAAAAAGGCTTCCATAACTTTCAGGTTGCAAACTGTGTAAGGTCATTCAGAGCAGCTTATTGAAATAGCAGTAATTACAGTACAAGATGTTACAGAAGGACCCAATCATGACACTCTGGGAAGAATAAACAACCTGGTAGTGTAGGTAAATGGTGGTTGGTCTCAGGGACAAATGGTTCCACAGCACAAGTACATGCACAATGAGAAAATTCAGTCCCTCCAACTGGCAGTGAATTTTAAAAATTATTTCAGATATCAAATACCCCTTTCGCACTACCAAACCTCCGGGTTATCTCGGCGACACGAGCATTCCCACTACTCTTTTCAGCCCCGGGTTACGACAACAATTTCGGGTTAACGGCCGAACCCCGGGGTGAGCATTGTAGTGGGAAACCAAGCAGGGTTAAGTGTTCCACAGGTAATCGGCCTCTGTAAAGAGTGTTCGCGTGCAGTGGGAAACCGCATCGCATTAACCCGGGGCAAGTTCGCCCCGGGCTTAGCGAAACTCCAGGTTAATGAAACAAATGGGAAAAGAACTCAGGGTTACATGTAACTAAGGGCGGCAAATCTTCAGGTTAAGCAGTTTGTAGTAGTAGGAAAAGGGTAAATATTGTTCTTTCTATCACAAAAGCAGACCAAGTGCATCCTCAAATTGTATGCAACTAACACAAAACTGAAGGTGGATTGCAAAAACTGGTGTCCATGTTAACCGAGATTTCACTGTAATTGGGCACAATGTACCTTTAACATTCCAAAGTAGTACGATAATATCATTCATCTGCAAAATACAATACATTTGAGTAGCATCGTTCATACATGATGTTAAATTTGCTTAAATTTTATTTTTGCAACATTTTGCCTACACAGTGTATGAACTGCTTTTAAAGTTGCACCAAGGGAGTTTCATTAAAGTATACTTAGTACAGCCTAAAAATGTTCAACCATTTTAATTTTCGGATTGTTCAACAACTCACTTTTCCCCAAAAAATTGTCAAAGTACTCCACAATAAAAAGCACTGCAGGCTTCAATGAAAAAGTTTAGGCCTACGTTTTTTTCTGCAATAAATATTTTGAAGCAAATTGTACTCTAGCTAATTCACATAGCTTTTTATTACCCTCTTCAAGCAGATTTGATATCATGTGTGAACAACACCTTATGGCCATACATTGCAAAACGATGACCTCCACTGGCCTTGTTTTATAACTTTATTACAGGGGCTGTGTTAGCTTGGTACCATGCTTCCAGCTGGCACAGATCAGGGCAGTTCCCCATCACTTGATCATTTTACAATGGCTTATGTGACCTCTTAACTGTTGATTCATTTGTTAGCTTTGTCTTGGAAAAAAACTATATTGGCTCATTCACTCTCAACAGTGGGATCTGTATACATTAGACTGTTACAAGTAGTAGGCCTCAACATTTGGGGTGTTAAAGTGGGAGACTTACATGTATCTTGGTTTTTTTCCTTGGCCTAAACTTTTGCAGTCTTATGTAAATTACAAAACTTTCCAATCAAGTTTGTGCCTTAAATACATGTATGCCTAGATTTTAATAACGTTTTGCTTTGGATTTTGCATGAAAATAATCATCCTCTTAACGCACTCCCCGATCGTGCGTACCGAGGCCCTGTTGAAACCGGCCCCATTTCGCTGGGGAACAAGCGACAGAAATCTTGTCACCTCTCTGGACCAATCAGGACACTTGGCAGTGCATTGCAGGCATTCAAATGTAACTCGCACAGATTGTAAACACCGTGCATGCATGTGATACATGTACTCGGTAATGCTGGCCGTTGTCCGCATCGGGGATTGGCTGCTATTTAAAGCATACAGGGGAATCCGTTTTATGCACTTTGGTCAGCATGCATCCCTGTTATTAATTTTTAAAACTGTGGAGTAAATTAAGATCGTCGCCGGAAATGTTGGTAGGAATGGGACAGTCATAAGGAACAGAACTCAATACAATTTCTGGAAAGTATAGAAATCGTTTCTTTTCGGCATAACATGACCGAATTGATTAAATTACATCAAAATGACTCGGGCGTGTGCCGGCTGAACACAACAGCCGGCTTACTCCACATATTTGCGTGGATTTCCTCAGGGTATTGTAACGTCGCTTAGCAGAGTGGAAATTCCCTGAGATCTCGGGATGGAGAATAGTGGGCTATTTATAAACGTCAAAGTTTAAAATACACAGATCACAGTATGCAACCAGCAAGATCCCTCATGCACGTATACTTCACTGGTTTAGCACTACACATATGTGTACAACCAGTTCAAGTACTTAAAGGAACACACCGGCTTTGTTGGGCTCTAAATAGACCCATACATTATTCTGAAGCACTTTTCAGAGTAAATTAGATATATCCTGAAAAGACGCCGTCAAATTTGGCCGTTTTTGAGCATTTTTCAAAAAATCAAGGTCACGTGACCTTTCGGAACCAGATTCTGGTTCCGAAAAGTCACATGGTCTTGCGAGTTAGTTTCGTGTCCAGCCGCATGAATGTTTTCTACTGCAAAACTGCACCAAATTCAACTCTGATTTACCCCCAATATTTATAAGATATTGTATGAAACAAAGTTGAACATATGTATGAAAATTCGAACATAAATGTTTGTTCCGAAAGTCCGGAGAACGGGAGCGAGCGCGTGCAGGATATTTGCCCCGCGCAGCACGGCAAATAGCCTGACTCCACACACGGCCGGGTGTGTTGCTCCGGTGTACGTTTGTGAAGACAAAACATGATGCCAACTCCCGGCAAAAGAAAACGGAAATTCCTATTCAGTCGTCCGGGCTGTCCAGTGAAATCGTGAGCAGAAAATTGGAGATATCTTGGAGAAAAACGAATCGTTTGTGACAAAGTCGTGAGGCTCACGCATAGTTGAACGGCTGGTAAAGCGTATAACCCGTCTTTTAACCGTTGTTAATTTTGCACTTCTTTAGTAAATTACGGGATATTTTGATGATATTTTTTCACAACGACCATCAAAAAAGTATTGTCAATGCTGCTACATCTTTAAATCATGTAAACAGTAGGCCGGTGTGTACCTTTAATGTGTAAGCTGAATATTTCTGCGAATCTGCTAAAAGCCAAGGACACCACACTGCTGGATGAATGGCCTTGGCAAACTTTGTGCAAGTAATGTACATTGTAGACCCTAACTAAGCATTAGGCCTGTATTCATTTTCCTAGGATAATAGCTCAACAGGTACATGTACATGTACATACGTACAAGTTAACATCGCCCGATCGCGAGTCGAGATCGGCCGGCAATGTCACTAACAACGACGACTGTTTAATGGCGCCTAAAAATATTAATCGTATCGCAGTCTTTGATTGTGGATAGCACCCCATCTGTAAGTACCGGCAGCCAAAAATACAACAAAATTTATCTCGAGTGTCCGGCCCTTGCAGTGGGAAACCGCATCACGTTACTGACCAGGGCAAGTTCACTCCAGGCTTAGCGAAACTCCATGCAGGTTAATGAAACAAATGGGAAAAGAACTCGGGGTTAACTAAGGGCGGCAAATTTTCAGGTTAAGCAGTTTTTAGTAGTAGGAAAAGGGTAAATATTGTCCTTTCCATCACAAAAGCAGACCAAGACTGGTGCATTCTCAAATTTTATGCAACTAACACAAAACTGAAGGTGGATTGCAAAAACTGGTGTCCATGACTGAGATTTCACTGTAATTGGGCAGAATGCACCTTTAACATTCCAAAGTAGTACAATAATATCAGATGCAAGAATTATCAAAATACAATACATTTGAGTAGCATTGTTTATACATTATGTTAAATTTGCTTAAAAGTTAAAACTATTTTATTTTTTTGCAACATTTTGCCTACACAGTGTTTAACTGCTTTTAAAGTTGCACCAAGGGAGTTTCATTAAAGTATACTTAGTACAGCCTAAAAATGTTCAACCATTTTAATTTTCGGATTGTTCAACAACTCACTTTTTCCCCAAAAAATGTCAAAGTACTCCACAATAAAAAGCACTGCAGGCTTCAATGAAAACAAATTAGGCCTACGTTTTTTCTGCAATAAATATTTTGAAGCAAATTGTACTCTAGCTAATTCACATAGCTTTTTATTACCCTCTTCAAGCAGATTTGATATCATGTGTGAACAACACCTTATACATTGCAAAACGATGACCTCCACTGGCCTTGTTTTATAACTTTATTACAGGGGCTGTGTTAGCTTGGTACCATGCTTCCAGCTGGCACAGACCAGGGCAGTTCCCCATCACTTGATCATTTTACAATCATGTGACCTCTTAGAGATAGTATACATGATTGATAAACTGTTAAAAATAGTTTTATCCCCCTGTGTGATTGAAGATATGCATGATTAAAACCAACCTGAGCAAAAACCAGCTCCGTACTTCGTCTAACTTTTGAGAAAACAGTCAAAAAAGGGTTTACAGTCATTTCACCCCGAAACCACTTCGCCCTGAATAATTTGGCCCTGAACCAAAGCCTGTGCACGAAGTGGTTTTGGGGCGAAGTGGCATTTGGGTGATGTAGTGTTTGGACTAAGTAATTTGGAGCGAAATGGCACTCAGGCGAAGTGGTTTGGGGCGAAATGGCACTTGGGCGAAATGGTTTTGGGGCGAATTGAATTTTCGTCTCATGAGACGAAAACTAATTGTTTTTCTCATTTCTCAAAGACTATAGCACTTCAGACAAAACCATTTCAGGGGAAGTTTTCTACGGTCATCATGTTTATATTGTGCCAGTTAGGTGTAAATTCTGTGAACATTTCTGATTTTCGAGATACCAATCATGTATACTGCCTTTAACGGTTGATTCATTTGTTAGCTTTGTCTTGGAAAGAAACTATATATTGGCTCATTCACTCTCAACAGTGGGATAGTATACATTATAACACCTCGCCCACAGATTCTGTATCGTGGTTGGTCGAGAGCGTGTCACGTGACGTTGGCTATTTTGCTATCTTTGTACAAGTGCTCCAAAAGACTATACCATGCATTCCGAAAAGTACTATACCCCTAGCAACTCCCGCGCGCGGATATCGGTCGTGTGTGTGTGTGGGCGCTACACGCCTGCATTACGCGTAACGCGCGCGATCGAACAAAAACAACTTCACGCACAGCTACCAGTTGTACGAACGCGCTGGACACTGTAAGAAAGTGAATGCAAAAACAATTGATAAAACTGATTTCATTTTTTTTAAAGCCAAAATTAAGCAGAATCTGTGGGAGAGGTGTCATAAAACAAATATTGACTGCTTTATCTCGTGGTATAGTAAAACTAGCCTCCCTCGGTGACCCACGGAGCATTCTATTTTCCCTCGGCTTCGCCTCGGGAAAATAGAATGCTCCGTGGGTCACCTCGGGAGGCTAGTTTTACTATACCACTCGACGCAGTCAATATTTGTATATTAGACTGTTACAAACAGCAAAAAAGCAACTTAGAACTTCTTTTTGCACTACAGTAGGCCTCAACATTTGGGGTGTTAAAGTGGGAGACTTACATCATGTATCTTGGTTTTTTTTCCTTGGCCTAAACTTTTGCAGTCTTATGTAAATTACAAAACTTTCCAATCAAGTTTGTGCCTTAAATACATGTACGCCTAGATTTTAATAACGTTTTGCTTTGGATTTTGCAACAGTGCCCCTTTAACGCACTCCCTGATCGTGCGTACCGAGGCCCTGTTGAAACCGGCCCCATTTCGCTGGGGAACAAGCGACAGAAATCTTGTCACCTCTCTCGACCAATCAGGACGATTAGCAGTACATTGCAGGCATTCAAATGTAACTCGCACAGATTGTAAACACCGTGCATGCATGTGATACATGTACTCGGTAATGCTGGCCGTTGGCCGCATCGGCGATTGGTTGCTATTTAAAGCATACAGGGGAATCCGTTCTATTCACTTTGGTCAGCATGCATCCCTGTTATTAATTTTTTAAAATGCAGAGTAAATTAAGATCGTCGCTGGAAATTTTGGTAGGAATGGGACAGTCATATAAGGAACAGAACTCAATACAATTTCTGGAAAGTATAGAAATCGTTTCTTTTCGGCATAACATGACCGAATTGATTAAATTACATCAAAATGACTCGGGCGTGTGTTGGCTGAACACAACAGCCAGCTTAATCCACAGATTTGCGTGGATTTCCTCAGGGTATTGTAACGTCGCTTAGCAGAGTGGAAATTCCCTGAGATCTTGGGATGGAGAATAATGGGCTATTTATAAACATCAAGTTTTAAAATACACAGATCACAGTATGCAACCAGCAAGATCCCTCATGCACATGTAGGCTACTTCACTGGTTTTAGCAATATGTGTACAACCAGTTCAAGTACTTAAAGGGCCCCTTATTTAGGATTGTTATCAATGAAATCTATGCTTTAAAACCCCTCTACTCAGTTAAAGTCATAAAAATCCTATTTGGGGCTTGCTTTGGGAGTTAAAACAAAGGTTTTTAGTTTTTATGCTAATGAAAATATGCATATTCATGACCAAGGTCACGATGTCACAAGAGGCAAACACAGGAAAATTACATTCAACTGTGCACAAAAGATTCCACTTTTTTCTAAATTTTCCTGAAACTTTTGTAATCCATGGCTGTTTGAGTTTGTTTTACATGTTGCCTGCTGTAAGCCATGACAAAACTGGGGGTAGAAACTGCAGCAATTTGCCACAAGTCCAACTTGAAGTCTTATGTTTTTTTTTTAACTTTTCCCTTCTGTCTTTCTTGTGTGATGCATTCAAAACAGCGCCCTGTCTGTGATTTATTGCAATGAAATCTTCAAAGTTGAAAAAGGCCACCTTTTATTGATTTTACATCCAAACGAACAATAGTATGTCTTGCTGAACAAGTAATCCGTCATTATGAAGCAAAGCTTAGGCACAAAGTTGTTTAGCATGTCACAGCCCTTTAATGTGTAAATGTAAGCTGAATATTTCTGTGAATCTGCTTAAAGCCAAGGACACCACACTGCTGGATCAATGGCCTTGGCAAACTTTGTGCAAGTAATGTACATTGTAGGCCCTAACTAAGCATTAGGCCTGTATACCACCAAAATAAATGGTGCGTTTACGGTAACGGCCTAAAAACATCCAGGTAGGTAGGTAGGTAGGAAAATAATTTTATTTTGTAATTTTTGTTTTACATTTCAGTTCATGCATTTGCGTGTTGTTTTGCAATGTTTGAAACTCACTATTAACACTATTAACCGTGTTCATGTACAAGTGTAGACAATGTTATGTTCGTCTGAAATTATTGCAAATAGTGCTCATTTAAAATTATCAACTTGAAAATTGGCAATAAAAAGTTTAAGGTTGGCAATTTGGCCTCAAAAATTCCAGGTAGGTCGGGTTACCGTAAACACACCATTTATTTTGTTTGGCCTAAGAATGGCATGGTTACAGTAGCCAGTGGCCTGGGTACTGAGTATTCATTTTCCTAGGATAATAGCACAACAGGTACACGTACAAGTACATGTGTATAGGCCTATAAAATTACATACATACTGTACAAGTTAACAAAACAATTATGCCTGTAGACCCAATTATGATTGTAAAAAAAAACCAGCTTTCTGTGAGGCTCTCTGAACTACAAAATTGGAACACCAAAATCAATTCATTATTTGAAAAAAAGTGATACTTGTATAGGCCTAGTGTAAATACTGGAGCAAAAATGCCAGATTTTTTGAATTTTTGTTTAAAATCTCAGTAAGTACCGTACTTAGGGACACTATGAACTTTAGGAAGTAAATGTGGGATTTGTTTGCACTACATGTCTCATCTATTGTCATGTACGTGTGCAAATAAAATATCATGGTCATTATTGTTTTTAGTGACATCGCCCGATCGCGAGTCGAGATCGGCCGGCAATGTCACTAACAACGACGACTGTTTAATGGCACCTAAAAATATTGATCGTATTGTGGATAGCGCCCCATCTGTAAGTACCGGTAGCCAAAAAGACAACAAAATTTAAAATCACCCCAGTGTCTTAAAAGTCATTTTTTTTAACAGAACACAAAAAACAATGTGCATGTTTCGTCCAAATTATAATTTTAAAAAGTCTGAAAAATCAGCGTATATTGGCTACACATCAATTACAGTAGCCTTTTTGAAGTATGGCGGACACAATATGAGGGCGCACTTTGAAGTGGGTATAAAATCGAATAATATGCAATATAACTGCATTTTTCACTTTGCACTTATTTATTTTATTCACAATTCTGTCTCTGTATCATAATTGTAACATGTAAATCATGTTTTTGGAAAGAAATACAATTGTAAAAAAATTCATACCCAAATAAAATTGCGCTCTCTCCTTTTGTTCCGCCATTCTTCTAAAAGGCTGATGAAAGCTTGTGCCCATGCCCTAGCACCGCCGCGTTGCCTAAAAGTTCTGCGATGATAACTAGCGAGCCAACAAGCTACATGTAGGTCTGACAGGAACCGGAGCTATTTTGTTGTCTGGACGTGATCACATCTTGTAATTTAAATAATATCCCACTCGAGGTTTGGTGCATTTCCTAATAGCTTCAGTATAAGAACGCCTTGACAAGAAACTACACTGCGCCGATACATTGAACACGGATTTGGGTGAATTTATATATTTGAATCGATAGCTTATTCAATTCTAAGATATACTTCTCACTGACACTTCCGTCGCAAATGTTGCATTTCTGAGATAAATAAATGATAAAATTACTGCATAAAGTAATGCACAAAATGACGTGGCGAGCGGTCTGTGCGTAAGCGCGACAACAGAGGGCGCTGAGCTCGAGCGTGAATGGTTATCTTGTGCACTAACTGAAGGCAATTTTTGCAACAAAAGTGCAAGTGGGAAGTATATATATCTTAAAATTACATTATGTGTTGATTCCAGGAGGTAATTTCCTTAAAATCTTTGTTTAATGTATACGAAAATTATACCAAAAAAAGTGTTTCCTCACAAAATTTTAAAATTTTCTCACTCCCGAACTTTGGTTTTTCCATCTAATCTACACATGCTTGAAGAGTCATTTAAAAAAACAAATTTCTGATCAACTTCTCATCTCTTACCCAAAATTATTTAGAAGACTCATTGGGAAAAACCGATCATTGCACAAAACTCTTGATAGGAGAATGACCTCCATACCAGTATGTTTTTCAAAGTTTGATTTTGACTGTAGCCATACATGAGATTTCTGACACAGATGCAATTGTCACCGATTAAATTTTTTGACAAACGACTTAAAGTGACGTCTTCCTATCCAAAAGTTAGCGCCAAAGAGTCACTTTTAGCCTTCTTAACAGCGTTCTCCACTACCGGTTTTGTCCGGGCGCGCCGCCCGGACAAAATCATCAGAGGTACCGTTAGCGCCCGTACAAAAAACTCGGCCGCCCGGACAAAAATAATCCATTTCCCCCTCTAAAACACTTCAAAAGTACAGCCAAGTCATTTCCAAATTAGGTGTAAAGTCACCAAACATGATTCGCTAGCCATTGCATGGTGTCATTATCGTTCACTTACCACGCATATCTATGGCATCGGCGACCCAATCCGCAGTCGATAACGGCCATGGCAGTTGCATGCATTTCTTTTAAACAGCACCCTCATGCGGGAAATCAGTGTTCACCACGTGAGGGCGCTGCTCAGCGCACCCGGACAAAATATTTAGCAGTGGAGAACACTGCTTAATAAATGCTTAAAAAGTAGGTATGTGACCAAAAAAAAACTAAAATCACTCCACTTTAATAAATTAAAAGTCATTTTATTCAATAGAACTAGAAATACAAAAAACCAAAATAAGCATGTTTCGTCCAGTATAAATGAAATTATTACAGAAATCATGTTTGCAATGCGCTCATGATCACCAGTGGGCTATAGCTTCGGTATGTAAGAACGCCTTGAGAAGAAACTACTCTGCGCCAAAGTACCGGTAGAGCACCCTCTGTGGGCGAGCGACCAATAGGAAGCTGTAATTTTGCGCATGCGGTGTGTTCATTGTAACTTTGCGGATGAATATTGTGTGGCTTAGGCCAATGAAATTAGATTACTAGTTACTCGTCAACCATTTATCAAATTTTGGTGAGGGATTTTTTTCATTATTCAAAGGCACAGGCTTGTCAGCAATGCACGCGCGCCAAATTCGTGCCACGAAATATGCAGCCCCATAGCAAAGACATGGAGCTGCGTATCTCGTGACACGAATTTGGCGGGCGTGCATTGCTGACGAGCCTGTGCCTTAATTTAATCAAGGAAAAATACAACCTTTACACATACGTACGTGAACTGCCATTTAGAAAAAGTTTGGTGCCAGTATCAATTTTATTGAGTTAAACCGGGTAGCTTGTGTTTGAAGGAACAAGTTGAGATGACAAAATTATGGGAGATGTCTGGTTTGTGAAAGAGCAATATATTTGAATATAAACACAAAAGCTACAAAACACAGATCGCAGCTGCACAACTCAAATGGAAACTTTTCACCTGGGAGTTGTTTGCATCTGATTTTTCCCTTTTTTTTGCAAAATAATTAAATTTTGGCATAATGAAATTGTTTGGTGCAGGGTCAAAATCACATGCGGGCGCTGACGAGAAACTAGTAATCTAATTTCATTGGCCTTAGATACGTGTATGTGTTGCGTAGACAACGGCTTTGTTCCTTCGCTTGTCACCATGGGCACACTGTGGTTTTCACTCCAGCCCTACCGGAAGTGACGTTGCGGCGACCGACAGAATAGGTCTACAATTTTTACTTAACACATTTTTTGCAAAAAGCAACTAAATGTTGTAATTTATTAAGCATATTTTTGTGCTAAACAGCTTTATGAAATTGGCCCGTGTGACGTAGAGTGTTGATACTCATCATACTGTAGTGATACTGATACTGATAGGGGAAACCATGGAGGAAGGAAAAGTCTTTTCTCCTCCATGGGGAAACGTAGTGTACCAAGGCCAAGTCCAAGATCCCGTTGAAGGAGAATGGCCAGAAAAAGTTTAAAGAGGAAGAATCCCCCTTGACGAAAATCCAGCATTTAGGCTTTTTTCGATAGTCCAAACATCCCTCTTGCCAACGTGGATTTTTATTATTTTTTATTTGTCGGTTTTAAGTTGATAAATTGCAAGCAAAAGTGTGCTTTTCGAAAATGAGATTTTCGCGATTTCTGAAACGCTCATTAGGTATTCATGATATGCGCGTGACCCCGTGACGCAATCCTGAGAAAGAAAAGTCAACACGATTGTTAGCTCCATACGTTTACACGCAAAAAAATTGGAAAACCGTCTCTGTTAGATGGTGTTTTTTGAAGAATTGTTTTGGTCCAAAAAGCCAGAGATATGCCCAGTAGTTGCGTGGTTGTATGTTTTACCAGACATGAAAAAAAAGAGCAGAAGCTAAGATCCTTTTTTATTACGAAGAGAGAGAAAAATGAGTCGTTCATTCTAACTTGTACCGGTCGATGTGCATATACCGTGTGCCAATTTCAAACACGTGGGAACTACGGCGCGGCCCGCAGGCACCATTCCCACTGCTGTACACGGACCGCTGTTCGTTCCGTGACAAACACCGGTCGCAAATGCACCAGTGTTTCCTTCAAAAGACTCGTCTTCATTGTGAGCCACAATTTTACGTTTTTTTTCACAAAAAAGGTAATAGTAGATTATTGTCGTTTTACATCAGGAGTTTTCACGTTTGTATTTTGAATTACAAGGACAAAACAGGCATGATGAACATACACTTCGTATATTTTCCATTCAATACTGCACAGGCCGTTTTGTGTGTTTCTCAGGATGACGTATCGCCCCTGTTTATAAACAAACCAAGTGACCTCGAGCGTTTCAGAATTTCGGGTGAAGAGGGTCGGAACTGAATTGCGTTTTAAACAAATACTGTCGGTTTTTGGCGGAAAACACGTTGTAATCGCGTTGTAGAAACATAAACCTCCATGATAAACAGGAAAACTAAAAAAATGTGGATGGGGGAATTCTAGCCGTTTAAGAAGTAGAGATACTTCTGAAGTAACTTGACATTCGTTACTTACTGTGCACTGTCTTCTGCGGCGTTCGGGTTTTGTCGCTTTTTCCTATCCTTTGCTAGCACTGGATAAGTCATCAATAGCAAAGTTAACCAAAGTACCCACAATGTCCGCATGGACCCCATTGTAACACCTCACGTCCACAAACGTCAGTCAGTGAATGAAATTGAAGCTAGCAACGGTGTTCACGAGCCGTAGCTTTTCGAAGATCAGCTCCGAGGCCTCACGACTGACTTCACACGTACCGTACGTAAAACGGTAAAGGCCAATATTTGCATACCTCTCTCTGGTTGGTCAATTTGCTATGGATATTACATGTAGGCCTACATGTTCTAAACAGTTACCGTACCAGTGCTGTGTGGTTCGGTTGTTGACGTGACAGCTCGTGCCGGCTGAATAGCAACAAGTGCACGCCAACAAGAAAAGTTCGCTGGCCGCCTTGCCCATCGACATATATACACTGGATAAAAGTGTTGTTCAGCACTCACAAACCCTTTTGTTCGGCGATAATATGAAGCCCCATTAGTGCCACTTTTACACTAGGTAGACGAGTTAAAGATCACCCATGCCAATAATTTGTTTGATATTATGGAGCTATTATACACTTTACGATTTTGGCCATATTTTGTTTTTTCGTTGCTGTCAATATTTCGCCAATATTGTCACTCCCAACTTGAACACTTTAGCGGAGAATGGCCCTTACGTTTCTATTACAAATTATGTATGTATTTGTGGGGTGTTGTGCTAGTAGTACTAGAATGTAGGTTCGATTCCGGGCCGCGACGGGTTGTGGCACCTGTGCCCAAGGCACTTAACCACACTTGCTCCCATTCCTGTAATTGGCGGTCCCTCCGCTGTTGGATGTGGTGAACAAATAAAAAAACATAAAAAACATAAAAAACATATCGTTATATTCATACCAAAACGCCTAAAAATGTCAAGGCTAAACAAAACTTAAAGAAACTATGAGATCACCAAACTTAGAAAAAAAGCAAACCAACTACTAATGGATGCGAACGCAAACTGTAAAAACCTAACTAGCAACAACCTGTGAACAACTACCAACCTATCCAAAGCAAATCCTTCAGGTACTGAAAAATATACTGCTTTGGGTAAACAAATAAGAGTTTGTTCCGACAATTGCTAAAACATTGGGAAAAATCCTTGAGCGGTAGATAACCTTAAACCACCCAAAAATGAGAGTGGCCAATATGTTAAACACGCAAAAATCCTTTCTAACACCAAACGGCGACAAAAAGAAGACATGCCGGCACACGCCTGAAGGGGCGTTCACACTATCGCGGAAAAATCACACTGTTCCATTGGTTTGTACACAAACTGGTTTGCCGCTTGTGCGCGGCATATCGCGACGCGCACAACGTTTTGAGCTGGGTCAAAGTTCAAATCTGTTGAACTTTGACCGCGGTGCGCTGACCTTACCAACGCGCAGCCAATGAGGTATCAGAGAAGCCCAACGTTACCAGAGTGGAATTTTCTATTTTGGAATAATCGGCGATTGGGGGCTCATGCAATGCGGTGAGCGCAGCGCGAAAGTGTGATTTTTCCGCGATAGTGTGAACGCCCCTTAATGGCCCGGTCACACATACTATAGACGACGCATGGGGGACGCACGGCCCGCGCATTGAAAATTTGCAATTTTGGCCAGTGCGTTGTCGTTCGCTAGGTGTGCGTCATTATGCGTTACTCGTTCGTCGAGCGCGTTGGACCAACGTTATGCATTCGCTGTGTTCGTCGGGATTTTTTTGTGCATGCACAAAAATGTGCGCGGAGCTCGACGCATGAATGTACACGTCACAAGGACGCCAGACACGCGCAGAGCGCGCTAGACCAACGCCAGACATACGCGGAGCGCACGCTGTGTATTCGTTGTAAGTTCGGCGGCTGAGGTCTAGCGAACGCCTAGTGCACACCTGGCGCACACCTAGCGTGCTTCAAACGCATGCCCAGCGAACATGCGGCAAATATGTGCGTGCTGAACGGGACTCTAAAGGAGCGTTCACACTATCGCGGAAAATTCACACTTTCGCGCTGCGCTCACCGCATTGCATGAGTTCCTAATCGCCGATTATTCCAAAATAGAAAATTCCACTCTGGTAACTTGGGGCTTATCTGATACCTCACTGGCTGCGCGTTGGAAAGGTCAGCGCACCGCGGTCAAAGTTCAACAAATTTGAACTTTGACCCAGCTGAAAACGTTATGCGCGTCGCGATAGGCCGCGCACAAGCGGCAAACCAGTTTGTGTACAAACAATGGAACAGTGTGATTTTTCCGCGATAGTGTGAACGCCCCTTAACGCACCCAACGTTCTTCTTGCGTGTTCCTATAGCGTATACCTGGCGTGTACGTAGCGTGTACGTAGCGTGTAGTCATAGGGTAAATAAGCGGGTCCCGCACCACCTCCTCATCACTTCTCCTTCAACCCTCATGGGTGATAACAGAGGTTCCTACTGATCGTGTCTAGAAGAACCACCTCAGAAGATGAAATACGATCTACGAGCCGACGCTTTTTATAGGCACAGTCACGTGACCGCTGCCGTTCGCGGGCTGTGCGTTGAGCGCGCGGTGCATGCACTGGCCATTCGTCCCACACGCTAGCAAGACGTGATGCATTCGTTGGGGTTTTTGACATGTGCGCTCTGTATACGTACATGCGCTTTGTATGCGCCCAGTACACGCGCAGCGCGTCAGCAACACGCTATGCATTCGGTGTCAGCTAGCTAGCCTCTTCCAAATCCTGACAAAAGTTGGGCGCACAACGACGCACTGATCCTATTTTCCATTTTTTGCTGAATTTTTAGTGCACGGGCCGTGCGTCGTCTATGTGTGACCGGGCCATAAAGGAACTGAAAAACGTTCCTTTAGTCGCACAACCAAAAACCGGGGAAACTCTCCCATACCACCAATGTATAATTAACCCAGTAAAAACGGTACAATTGGACAAAATACAAATTTGGAATAAAATAATATAACATTTTATTTGAAATAATAAAAACAAGTCAATCAGAACGCCTGTGTCACTGAATGTGTGCTGTAAGTTAGAAACTAAAAACCTCACAAAATGCAGTTTAGAATTGTTCATTTCTAAAGTTCAATTTAACCTATACTTCCAAGTCATCCCTAGCAACATGGTTAAAGTACTAAAAGCACATGTACATATTAAATGAATAAAGGATTGCATGTTTCTTTGAATTATCGGATGCAACTTGAAAATTAATGTCTTGCATTTTTTATGCCGCACATTTCCAGTAGTCATCATAGTACTCCTCCAGCTTATCAGGCGCGGATCCAGGGGAGGGGAGGGGGGGGGGGGGGGGGGGGCGAGGGGGCACGTGCCCCCCGGGCAAATTGAGTAAAAAAAAAAAATGGGCGGAAAGGAAAGGAGGTAAAAGAAAAAAGGGGGGAGGGCAAGTAGTTGAGTAAAAAAAAAAAAAAATGGGGGGAAGGAAAGGCCGTAAAAAAACCAGAGAAATCGGAGGGCAATCTTCTTTAAAAAATACCGATGCCGATATTTAACATCTGCGTATACTTTTTGGCTTTAAAAATACTGAAAAAATGCAATAAGAAAAAAAAGGTAATCAATCATGCCATGGAACTGAATTCCCCCCTCAACATCTAATCCCCATGGTGGAGTATAATTACCTGATTCCTCAAAGTATATAAATTGTTCTGTTTCGTCTGAAAAAGGTTCAAGGTATACCTTGTGGAAATT
The DNA here is from genome assembly GCA_037783545.1 of Henricia sp. BOLD:AAB3569. Taxonomy (NCBI): domain Eukaryota; kingdom Metazoa; phylum Echinodermata; class Asteroidea; order Spinulosida; family Echinasteridae; genus Henricia; species Henricia sp. BOLD:AAB3569. Next base: position 2,102,723 of record JBBELK010000162.1, on the reverse strand, counting down.
TTTGCCGAGGACAACTTGACGCCAATACACATAGGCCTGCCTACTAATGGTCTATTATGTCTTGCAGCCGATCTGCCGATGTTTTAACACAGGGCATTAGGGCAAGGAACAGTCTGAAATCAAGTCCTTTTCTTGAACTTTTCAACTGGACTGAATTAAAACCAAGAAGAAATCCGGAAAAAATAAGAAATGATGATGGGTAAAAACTGCATATTAAATGCCAAATTGGGGAGGGAGAAACTTTATAGATTTTTGTCAACTTAACCGGGCGAAAATAATGGCTAAAAATAATGGCGAAAATAATTCTTCATACACACAATTCTCAAAACACACATTACAATCTTCAAAACTTTTGCTTAAAAAAGTCAGTTAAAAGTGGCCAGGAATCGCCTTAGATTGCATCACAGAGCATCTATAATCCAAAATTTCCCGGGGCCCTTAAGCGGGCCCCGGACCCCACGCCGTAAGGGCTTCGCGCTACGCGCTCGCATTTGTCCATTTTGGTTGTTTCCCCCCCGTCTACAAAATTCCTGGATCCGAAAATAATTCTTCATACACACAATTCTCAAAAACACACAACAATCTTCAAAACCTTTTCTTACAAATTTCAGTTAAAATTGGCCAGGAATCGCCTTAGATTGCACCACAGAGCATCTATAATCCAAAATTTCCCGGGGCCCTTAAGCGGGCCCCGGACCCCACGCCGTAAGGGCTTCGCGCTACGCGCTCGCATTTGTCCATTTTGGTTGTTTCCCCCCCGTCTACAAAATTCCTGGATCCGAAAATAATTCTTCATACACACAATTCTCAAAATCGCCTTAGATTGCACCACAGAGCATCTATAATCCAAAATTTCCCGGGGCCCTTAAAAGCGGGCCCCGGACCCCACGCCGTAAGGGCTTCGCGCTACGCGCTCGCATTTGTCCCTTTCGGTTGTGCCCCCCGTCTACAAAATTCCTGGATCCGCGCCTGCTTATGTAGCATTGTCTTAGCCACTTTTACTGAGGTATTATGGGGGGTGGGGGGGGGGGGGGGGGGGAGGTGCTTTGTCTGTCGGGCACACCCCACCACTGAAAAAGTCTTGCAGTGGCCATACATGGTACCTGGGTCTATGCCTAACATTTTCCAGTAGGTTTCATCAGGTTGCTCCACCAACTAGTCTAGCTCAGTTGTTGGGGTGGGGTATTTAAGGGGGTCTGTCGGGCACACTCCACCACTGAAAAAGTCTTGCAGTGGCCATACATGGTACCGGGGACTATGCCTAACACTTTCCAGTAGGTTTCATCAGGTTGCTCCACCAACTAGACTAGCTCAGTTTTGGGGGTGGGGTATTTAAGGGGGTCTGTCGGGCACACCCCACCACTGAAAAAGTATTGCAGTAGCCATTAATGATACCTGGGACTATGCTTAACATTTTCCAATAGATTTCATCGGGTTGCTCCACCAACTAGTCTAGCTCAGTTTTGAGGTCCCTTTCTTATGGCCCTCCTGACCACACCCACCACATAAAACCCGGCAGACTTCCATTTTATTACATGGTCAAGCACAAGGATCATTGCCATACTAAGTAAAATTGGTTGCTTTTCCAACTATGCTGACCCCTCCTGGCACCTGGTCTAAAGGGGTTACGGTTTGTGCTACCTTAATTTCCAACACATTATTATTTAATTATAAACGGTAACCAAGCACTCTATTTTTAATTTCAAATTATTTTCCTTTCCAAGACTGATGAACAAAACGCAGAAGTCTGCAACCTATACTATTATTGTACATTGCACATTATTTTCTATATATGTACCTGTAGACATGGACATTATTCCCACTGTTAAAACAAACTGTGATTACCTATATCTTAAAAAGAAAGAGTGGCAAATTGGTTTTAAAATATCATCCATGTGATATATCTTTGAATTTATATTGCTGTCATTGGAAATAAAACATGTATATATTCGCATTAAATTTAAAAGAAAATCAAAGTTTCGTTTTGTGAATTGTTTTCGTGCATGTGATTTAGAACACTATAACAAGTTGTAAAAGGGTAATAAGGTACCGGGTATGTCTGGAAAATGCAAATGTTGAGCGCTATATAAAACACACTGTAAAGGTATCTACACCAGCAGGAAGAGCCCTACAGGATTCCAAAGCCATCTTGTACGACAATAAAGACCTCTATAGGCATCGTATAGGTATTTACAGGACACAACATTGTCAAATAGGAATCCTATATGAATCCTATAGGAATCCTATAGGTATCTATATAGTTACCAACAAATCCTATAGGATTCTTGGAAATCCTATAGGATTTTTGGAAATCCTATAGGATCCTAAAGAATTCCTATAGGACTTTTTTGTAAGGGCATAGCCAATTGTTGGTTACCATTTTACCAACTGGTGTTCTCCCCTCCCCAACTTGTCCCAATAATTTGGCACGAGGAAAAGCTTAAAACGTTGGACATCTGTTGACCAATGATTGGTGTTTTCACATTGTAATAAAGGATACTTTCGTACATTTTGTTTTCTGTTTTTAATATGTAGTAACGCCTATTCAATCCCACCACAAACGTGGTAAGGCTGATACCCAACACCATGCAGTTGGGCATTATTCGCCCCAAAGATGGGTATCTTTATATTTGAACCAACGCTGGGTAAAAAGTTGGCTACACTTTCTGCTAGCACATGCCAGTACCTGTTTCACCCCCACTTTGTACCTAGGACAATACGCCACCTATGCCGTCTCCACGTCTAGAATGAAGGCGTTCCCCAGTACGGGGTACGGATATTATTGGATCACTTTGAAGCCGCTCCTTTTAATTCAGGTCTTCAAACGATTGCTTGCAGGCCTCCGACCACCTGAACTCACACGCCTTGCTAGTTTCGAGTGCGTGCAGGGGGCTAGCGATTTGCGCAAACCCGCGGATAAAGCTCCTATAGGAAGCCATACCGAGGAAACGTCTAACCTCTCCAACATTCTCAGGGACAGGCCATTCTGCCACAACACGGACCTTTTTAGGGTCGGTTTCAACTCCCTTAACAGATACTATATGCCCCAAGTACCTGACCGATCTCTGAAAGAGATATGGCATTTGCTGGGCTTCAGCTTGAGTCCAGCCTGCCTCAACTACTTTCCGTACTTAGACGCTCAATCTCTTGAGGTATGTCTCGACCGAACACAGTGAGTCTCTCAAACGTAGCGGGCGCATTGCAGAGGCCGAATGGCATGCAGTTCCAACGGTACAACCCGCTACGGACAAGAAAAGAGGACTTCTGGCTGGCATCTTCATCAAGGGCAACCTGCCAATAACCAGACGCAAGATCCAGAGTGGAGCGCCCGAAAGGGCGTCTAGAGTACGTATCGTCGGGGGACCGGGTATGCGTTCTTGCATTCAGCCGCCTATAATCGACGCAGAACCTTTGAGTCCCTTCCCCTTTTTCCGAACCTGGACAATGTTTGCTGCCCAGGGACTGTATAATAGTTCAATTACACCCCGCCTTTCAAGGTCTTTGACTTGCCTCTAGTTTCTCCTTGCTGAGCTAGAGGGTGCCTCCTAAGCCTTTCCCTCACAGGCTTGGCATTCCCCATATCGATGTGGTGTTGGACCACATTCGTGTGGCCAATATCATGATCGCCCGAGTAGAAAACATCTTGGAATTCGACGAAGCACTTCAAAACCTCAGCGTGATATTCATTATCCAACTGCTCCCTACTACGATAATACAACCCATGTAAATATGCAGGGAGGTTTCCATGAACCTCACCTAAACCTCTACTCTCGTGCGGCTGCTCAACCTCAACAGTTGAAATGCGTCCTAAAGTAGTCCCTCACCGGAGAACCCTTTTATTTTTTGTGGGGTTTAGAATCCTCACTGGGAGGTTCTCTTATTCTGCCTCAACAAAAGACCTCGCTACCACTAAACCTCTACTGGCCAGTTCCCCGCCTTCATTCACTGGCACAATCACGGCGGGACCACAATGCCTCATAAGGTTTAGCAATGTTTCCCGGCACAACAACCTCACACTCAGGCGGGATTTCGGTGGTCTCGGCCAACATAATTCTACCAACAAAGGATTCCCATGCACTACGTTTGCATATTATTTTCTCTCCATTCAGTCCCAATTCTAGGGATTAAAAATACAATCTTGCACACGTTGGCACGAGTAAATCCATTCCCAATATGCCTGAGCACTTAATGTCAGCGAAAATTGCCTTTACCGGGCAAACGGTTCTCCCGACCTTTATGTCTACCCAGGCAACGCCAAGTAGGCCTACTGACAATTGACTTCCATCAACCTGTCGTACATTTGGCCTTCCAGTTTCTAAAACGGGTCTTTGCTCCTTGTCGATCTCGTATAATAGACCGAACTTTGGATCAACGTGTCTGTGGATCCTATATCTATCAGGAACTTCACTCTAGCTCCTCTTATATAGTCAGGCAGCATGTGGTGTCCCGTGGGAACTTAATGATTAGAAGGTCTCACCTACTTAGATGTATTACAAGGGTGCTCAGAAGCACAAAAAACATTGTTGGCAATTTCAAAAATGTTGCAGAGGGCGGCCATCTTGGATTTCAAAATAGCCGCCAGTTTAAGCCTTATTGCATATAACTGTGTAAGGTGTAGGCAACTAATCAGCCGATTTTAAAGATCATGGTGTTGATATTATTGTTTTCCGTGGTACTAAATGCAATTCTGAGATTGTCAAAATGATGACAGGTCAGGGTCACGTGATTAGGATGAGGATCTGGGTCCTTTCCAATATGGCCGCCATTAAAACTAGCAGGTGTCAGGTGTAGGCAGTGTCAGGTGTAGGTACCTCAGCCGATTTTATACATCATGGTGTTTATACTATGGTTTTCCGTTGTGCCGAATGCAATTCCGACGTTTTCAAAATGATGGGAGGTCGGGGCCACGTGATTAGACCGAGGATCTGGGTCATTTCCAATATGGCCGCCATTAAAATTAACAGGTGCCAGTTGTAGGCAGGTGTCAGGTGTAGGTACATCATCAGCCGATTTTAAAGATCGTTCTGTTGATACTATATGGTTTTCCGAGGTGCTAAATGGAATTCTGAGGTTTTAAACTATGAGAGGTCAGGGTCACGTGATAAGGATGGGGGCAATTTCAAATCTGGGTCAATTCCAAGATGGCTGCCTCTGGCCTTAAATCGCTGAAATGGCTGTAACTTCTTTAATAATTTATGTAGAACAATGATTTAAATGTCTACCCTAGGGTTTTCATGGTCAGGCAATTCACTGACATAAATGAAATTTCAACCCAACCTTCAACAAACGATAAAAGCCACAATATCAAGATGGCGGTCATAAATCCCCAGTGGTATAGGGGTAGAGATAATTCGAACGCCCGTGCTTTAGTTATACTTCTCTTTAACTGCTGGTGTTGGATACGTAATATTTATAAGTATTGGTCAGTAACATGGATGATTACGTCTTGTAGCAAGGCTGGCTGCATCAGCGTCCGTAAGAGCCGCTAAGGCAGGGTGCGCAACTCTGCATGAATGCACTTCTAGAGCTGCTTTTGAGATGTACGATTCAGGAGGTCAGCTCATCCCACGCAGGGTTAATCCGGATAAACAACCCTTTAATTGGAGCCTTTAACTGCAAAATTCTCCACTAGAAGTAGAAAATTATTCATTGCTGTATGAATCGAAGGTACAACTGGACTAGCGGAAGTGTTTTGAAACGTTTTCAGAGTGGTTGTCGATCAGTGCCTTGTTGTACTGTATTGGGGTGGGTTGGGCCGGGTTTGGGCTGGGCTGGCTTTGGGGTGGGCTGGGGGCTGGGTTGGATGCTGGCGCTGGGCTGGCTGGCTTGGGCTGAGCTTGGGCTGGGGCTGGGCTGGGGGCTGGGGCTGGTCTGGGCCGGACTGGGCTGGGCTGGGCCGAGCCGAGCTGGGGCTGGTGGGGGCTGAAGTGTGCTGCGGCTGTGGGGGCTGGCCTGGGCCTGGGCCTGGGGATGGGGCCGGGGCTGGGGCGGAATGGGAATGGGGATGGGGATGGGGATGGGGATGGGGATGGGGATGGGGATGGGGATGGGGATGGGGCGGAATGGGATGGGTATGGGGATGAGGATGGGGATGGTTTGGTTGGTTGGCTTCAGGCTGGGCCGGAGTGGCTTCAGGCTGGGCCGGGGTGTATTCGTGCTGGCTGTGGGTTGGGCCGGGGTGGCTTCCAGCTGGGCTGAGCCTCCAGCTGGGGTCGGGTTGCTAGGGGCTGGGCCGGGGTGGCTTGGGGCTGGGCCGGGGTGGATTCGGGCTGGCTTTGGGTTGGGCCGGGGTGGCTTCTGGCTGGGCTAAACTTCCAGCTGGGCTGAACTTCCAGCTGGGGTCGGGTGGCTTGGGGATGGGATGGGGTGGCTTTGGGTTCGGCTGGGATGGCTTCAGTCTGCATGGGGTGGCTTTGGACTGGCTTCGTAGGGTGACTTCGTGCTGGGCCGGGATGGCCTCGGGCTAGGCTGAGGTGGATTCGGGCTGAGCCGGGGTGGTTTTGGGTTGGGCTGGGCCGGGGTAGCTTTGCGCTGGGCCGAGGTAGCTTGGGACTGGGCCGGGGTTAATTCGGGCTGGCTTTTGGTTGGGCCGGTGTGGCTTCTGGCTGGGCTGAACTTCCAGCTGGGGTCGGCTTGCTTGGGGCCGGGCTGGGGTGGCTTTGGGCTCGGCTGGGGTCACGTGGCTTTGGGCTGGCTTCGGGGTGACTTCGGGCTGGGCCGGGATGGTTTCGGGTTGGGCCGGGTGGTTTTGGGTTGGGCCGGGGTGGCTTTGCGCTGGGCCGGGGTGGCTTGGGGCTGGGCCGGGATTGATTCGGGCTGGCTTTGGGTTGGGCCGGGGTGGCTCCTGGCTGGGCTGAACTTCCAGCTGGGGGCGGGTGGCTTGGGGCTGGGCTGGGGTGGCTTTAGGCTCGGCTGGGGTGGCTTCGGTCTGGGGTGGCTTTGGGCTGGACTGGGATGGCTTTGGCTGGCCGGATGGCATCGGCATTTCCTCACTTCCAAAAACTATTGTGAAGGAACTTTCACTGTTTCCTATAGGACAGTTAGTTGCTGCCGGCCTTGCACAAGACCCCATGTTTTGGCTCAGCATCATTTGCATAACAATAGTAATGTCCAGATTTGCTTTTTTGTGCCTGTTCAAAATTATTCATGCCCGGTTACAAAATCTCAGCATTTAGGTATTTGTTTTCCTTTTTGTTGTGCAACATGTTTGCATAATATTTGAATCATTAACATATGTGTTCAATTTTACATTTAAATCAAAGAATGACATAGAATAGCACTCTGCTTTAGGCTACAAAGTGTGGGGAGTTAATGCCTTCATTCTCAGTTTCTGGTCAGCATGGCAAAGAAAAGATAACTCAGTGAGGACTTGCGCATGGCTATTGTCAATGGCCACGCAGAAGGGAAAGGCTAAGGCCATTTCGAAGCAGTTTAGAGCACCAGTTTCCACCGTTCAGATCATAATTAGGAAGTACAATAAGGAGTTCCACACAGTGAGAAACCGTAAAGGGCGTGGTCGTAAGTCGAATGTGTCACCTCGTCTGGCAAGAAAAGTGTGCCGAGAAGCCATCAACAATCCCCGCATCACCATGAAGGGTCTCCTGAACAGCATTGGCGAGTCTGGCGAAAAAAAGGGGAAGCGTATACAATCCAACGACCATACGGCCCCAACCGTCAAGCATGGAGGTGTTAACATATGCTGTGGGGATGCTTCTCGGAAAATGGGACTGGGAATCTCGTCAAAGTGGATGGGATCATGTAAAAGGAGCAGTAAATTAAGATCATCGATGAAAACATCAAGCAGTCCGCTGAGAATCTCCAGCTTGGTCAGCATTGGACCTACAATTGTATCAGCAGGACAACGATCCCAAATATACTGCTATTTGCATCGCCCCAAGCGTAGAGGGCGACTGTTCTACATCAGTTGTGATTCTGACAGCCGGCGCAGACGGCCCGTGTCGTCCTTTCGCTTAGGATTGACAACCGCGATTCAGGCGGATATGGAGGCGTTGAGGCGGGTTCGCCAGGCAGTTTCAGTTGTCCTTTATGTTTAGATTTTGTTTGGCTGCCTTCAAACTGGTTTTTGTTGTTGCTTTCGGCCACCTTTTTTTTTCACGAGCTCGTTTTTGTTTTCACGTTTTAGATCTTGGAACGTGCGGTATGTTTTGCTTCGTGAGATGTTTTGTATTATCACATGCCTTGGCATTGTGCTGTGCAATATGTAAATTGAGCAATGTGGGTTCTTTGATGGGGCAAGGTGGACAATGCGGCAGTGGACCGGGCAGCGCGCATCGTACGCTTCAGCGCTTTAGGGCGAGCCACCAGGCACACACCGAACGTACCGGTAATCGCCCTTCAGTCTTTCTCCGCACATGCCGCAACGACTCGAGCTCTTTCCAATTATGGGCGAACCGCTCGGAGTTGTTCAAGTAAGTAGCCCATGGTTTTGTGTGTATGGTCGCTACTTTGATGCGCACAATTAAATTAAGGAGAATGGACTTTCAGGAATTAAACAAAAATAAATAAATAAAACATTTAAATACTGATTTTCTGGCATGAAATCATAATTTAACCCCTGTTATTTTACACGGGTTAGTTATCACGCCCACAGATTTCTGTTTCTCTTACAGAATAGTGCTAAAAACTATACCCGGCGGCTGCCTAGATTTGGAACCCCATGGGTAGAGCTTTTGTGACAGATTTCAGAATTAATTGTCCCTCGGCAAATTTTGATATTGCATGCCCCCCCCCCCCCCCCCCCCCTCCACCCCCCCCCCCCCCCCCCCCCCCCCGTTTTGGCAGTTTTGCGCATTATTTATGCTTCATAGCGAGACGATATTCTCGGTGGTTTGACATGGAATTCAATCCAAGGAATAAGTGCCAATTATAATTCCGGTCTTCGGATTTGGAAGACGTATAGTTGTGTAATGTAGCGTTTCATTTGCTTTCCGGTATGAAACCGTTTGTACTGTATAATATTCATGTGTACAAAATATTTTACTGGCAGGGCGATCCTGAAGCCTACGGAGATGTTGGGGAACCAGTCAACGAAGAGTTTCGCGGGCTGTGCAAGTCCTTCGGGATTTCCTCGAAGTGCTTCGAGAGTCTGGTCGCAGACGGATGGACCGACGTCGATCAGTTGGTCGACTTGAATGAAGCCTGGAGGGCTCACGTGTTGAATCTGGCACCGAACGGCGGCCAGAAACGAAATCTGGAGAAGGTGATTGAGCGGGTTCAGGCTGGCCCCCTCCAGGAAAGGATCCCGAAGAGACAGAAGGTGTCCGATGCACAGACACCGCTTAATTGATGAGGCAGCCCCTGGTACATCGCAAGATAGCGAATCGCAGCACGGCACGTCTTCTCAGAGTGGCGCCATACCTAGTCGCCATTCCGTGACGCCCCAGGTAATTTTCCTCAGGTATTTACTTATGAGTTTTGCGAGTACCGATAGGGATCCTTCAAGTTTGAACCAGGGAGGCGCCCTGGCCTTGTTATATCAGTATTTCAGAGGGGAGAGCCCCTGGTATGCCCTATACATTGGAAAAATTGGAGGAGGGACACGGTAGTGTCCAGTTTGGTCCCCTGTGTGAGTAATCGTATCTTAGTGAATAACCGACGGGGAAAGCCCTGTCTGGAAAAAGAGGGTATGGCCCATGCACATTTGCTTTAAAGAGAGGTGAACATTCCTCTAGTTTTCAAGAGCGGTGCGATTGCAAAGTGCCTGGTAAATCCTCAAGGGTATGGGAATGTGCCCCTTGGTCTTTATTTTCGTTTGTAGCTCTTGGAGTGTTCCACTCCGCTTTGGCTGTTGTATATGGTCCAGCCATGTTTCGGGATATAACTGGTTTAGCTTGGTCGCCGCCCTTGGATGTAGATTTGACGGTCAAGGGGGGTGCGAAGATGCAGATTTTGGGTACAACACTGTCAGCTAAATGCGCGGTTCGCAGACCAGAGGTTGCGGTCTTGCACGGCGGTATAAATAATCTTAGCCATTCGCAGATGGGCGCTACGGCGGTGCAGGATCTTACCAGTGCATTCTCGTCCATAGCTAAGCACCTTAAAGACAGATTTTTAGGTTGCACGTTCGTGCTCTCTTCCGTTTGCCAGACCAAAGATGTGCCCCTTGGTCTTTATTTTCGTTTGTAGCTCTTGGAGTGTTCCACTCCGCTTTGGCTGTTGTATATGGTCCAGCCGTGAGCAGGTTGATTAGTACAATCAATTGCAATTTGAACGTATGGCCCAGAAGTTGCCTTGGGATGATTTCGGACAGGGAGCGATTTCTGGCCAATGGGGTTGCAAGGGGGTTGAAATCTTGGTGCAAAACAAGGAGGCCAGGTAAAGGACCCCTTTGGGAAGTAATTGTAGTGGGGAGCTGTTTGGGCTTCTTTTACGGGTATAGGGTTTGGAACAAGACGATTTTCAAGATGCAAATACAAAATGTTTGACCCAGGGCTGCAATTTTTATATACGGAATAAACATGGTTTTAACTTCGGACCCTTTGTGTGCAGTTATTCAGATGGGATAGCCCATCTTCATCACGGGAATGCCTGTGACGTTAGAGCTTTGACACCATGTGTTTATATGGGCATGACCAGCTTATTACTCTTATCCTTAAATCGGTATGGCTGGTTTTGTTTTGCCCGGTGGTCGTTTGTCGGCCCGGTAGGGGATAGCCCTTGTGTTTTAGTGCCTCGCTTAATTAGCGTCCGTGTTTGTTTGGATAAAAGTCATGTGCAACTATAGTTTCTTTCACTTAAGAGCGTTTAAAAAACTAAAAAACAAAACAAAAACAAAACCAACAGTAACAAACGCGCACGCAACTAAGCGAATGCAGTTTTCTTATAAAGACATCATCTGGGATGAGATCTTTTAGTTCTTTGCATACGTGCAGCCAATGAAGGTGGGGACAAGCCCTGCCCGATGATGCCGACAGTAACGTGTCGGAGAATGGGTTGGTTATAATTTGACGGGAGAGCCCTATAGCCTTTATGTTGTTTGGGCCATCTGTGTGATGTTCTGGGATGAGAGCCTCCACATAATGGAAGGAGTTTAAAGGAACAAACCCAGAAGGTGTTGTGCATGCTGTCTATTGTGCAACATTTAGTAAGTGAAGCGTTAATCGGTGAAGGTCGAATCTGACATATGTAATGTGAGCGTAGCCTAATTCTGTCCCAAGTTTTATCGGGTCTAATCGGTTATGTATAATAGAAGAAAAAAAAAAAAAAAAAAATCCTCACATAAAAATACTGTTAAGCCTTATAAGTCTTAGTTGGCCCTAATGTTAAGTTTGTATATGTTCATTTGCAGAACATGTGCAGAGGCGCAAATGGCAAAACCTTTGCGTAAATGATATGTGGTTTGAAGACCGTCAGGTCTGAGCGGAAGAGCCCCTTCAAGAATGATCATGAAGGTGCAAGGGACTGGGATGGACGATTAGCACTGTACTAATTGAGTTAAGCTCTTTCCCAATCTGGCAAATCTGAATAGATCTCTTGTGAATAGAGTCGAGTTCGGACTCGCGAGAGCTCAAACGAGGACGAGCCTCGATTAATTGACATAATTTGCCATTGGAGTTTTTTACTTGCTTTCCATGCAGACGAAGTCAGCGCTCGAGGTACACAAGGCCCAGCGCTTGGAGCTTCTCAAGGCATGTATGGAGACTGGATATGAGCGTAACGTAGCTTACGTCATGGCACTCCTTCGCAAGTATGTGGATGATTTCACGCCGCTTACTTTAGATGACGTCAAGGAGAAGCAACTTTATACGAATCTTCTGTCGGATTGTAATAAACACGTTGAGGCAAAGGTCGAGGGCATCGCTATGTATATTTACAAGTCCATCACTGGCGAGGACTCTGATAAGCGTTTGCGTTTTGCGCGGAAGCATTTGGGGGAAAATGCTGCGCCTGCCCAGCCCATGGGTCGTTTCAGACCTTTCAGAAATCAACCTGGCGAGGTTTCTGGATCTCGTTTTGTAGCTAATCCCAGACAGTGGGGCCAATTTCCTACAGCGCGATCCAGAGCTCGTGACATGTGTTTTCGGTGTCGTAAAAGGGGGCACTTCGCGCGTGATTGCAAAGAAACTGCTGGTTAGTGAGCTGCCTACAATTTCACAAATAAGGTACGATGTACACGTATGTTAACCTTATGGCAGATCGTGGATGTATAAGATGAACAAACAAAGCAAAGAGAGCAAGAAATAAATGAGTTAGAGTTTTGCATTGATTCAGCTCTGTGTGCAGGTGTCACTTGGACTTTGTTTCTGCATCGTAGTCGGTTATTTGTTTTGTTTTGTTTTTGTTTTTCAGGAGTACCAGCGCTATTTGAGAGTTTTAAAGACACACGAGTGGGAAGGTTCATCGGATGGAAACTTTGATCCATTTGCTGTTCGGGAGCGACAGAGACAGAGAGGAGTGTTTTCATGGGTCGATGTAACCGGAAGGTCTGCTTCAGCTCCGGATGGTTCAGCTCCGAATCCGATGATGGTGCTTTCTGATCGTTCTTTTCCAGACTTCGGCGCTCTTCGTTTTCGGGATCCAGATGTTTTTGTTACCGGAGGTCTGCACGATCAGCTGCAAGATTGGGAACCGATTTGGCCGAATGTCCAGTTATAGGACAGCGAGTGCGAAACTGGTTGCATCACGGAGTTGACATATTTGATTTCTTCAAACCATTTCGTGGAATTTATCGGGGTAGAAATTTCGACTCTGACATCCCGCCGCCCATGTATTTTCCCAACGCTCCTGTTTGCAAGGATGTTGTGCCTTTTATTAACAAAACAATCACGAAGCGCCTTATTGAAGGTTCGGTAGAGCTTCTGGGAGCTATCGGAAGGATTGACCCGCCAAGGTGTGTTAATGCGCTGACAGTGAAGCCCAGCAAACCGCGACTGGTTTTATCGATGAAGGGACCAAACCTATGGTGCCGGGATACGCCCTTTAACTTGGTTTCGCTTGGAGAAATTGCCAGATCAATTAACATTAACGGTTTTTTCTCGTGCACAGATGACGCCCAAGGTTACAAACAGGTGTTTTTATCTGACCGATCGAAGACTTTCTGTGGCTTTGAATGGGCCGGGTTTTATTTTGTCGACACAACTCTCCCTTTTGGATTCAAGAATAGTGCCTACATCTATTCCTCTTTCGGATTTTGCCTTTCGGCGTGGCTAAAGAACAGGGGAATCAACACAGAAATATGGATCGACGATCGTTTTATTGGAGAGTGTGGTTCCACGGCCCCTACAGAGGTTATCCAACACCAGCCGCACAGTGCGTCCAAGGGTACAACGCCGGTGAAGGACGACGGAGCTTATGACAGAGCATCCCGCGCCTTATATACTGTTTGCTACATGCAAACGATGCTTGGATACTTTGTGAATCTGAAGAAGAGCCAGTTGATTCCAACCTCACGCATGGTGCATTTGGGCTACGGGCTCTGTTCTCAGACTTTATCTTTCTGGATACCTGAGAAGAAGAAGCTTAAATTTCCTTCGCTCAACTCAGAGAAGGGATACTTTCGTCGGGCGCTGCTAATCTGAAGACTATGCAACGGTTCACAGGAAAGTGTCAGAGTTTCAACCTCGTTTTCCCAGCTGCTTCCTTGTTTACGAGAGAGTGCTGTTCGTTTATGTCCCAGCTGGACGACGAGGAGCTCTCCGCGCTCACGGCGCCTGTTCATCAAGAAGTTATGTTTTGGCGGTTTGTGGATTCTTTTACGGAGCCCATACCTTGGAAGGTGGGGCGACATTTGAGCGTGCAGCTCAGTTCCGACGCGTCTGGGTGTAAGTGGGCTGGAGTGCTCGACCTTGGTTCACGAGACATTACCTTCTCGGATTTTTGGCCAGAGAACATACAGGCGATGTCCGATATGGTTGTGGCACTTTCTCCATCCTTCGGAAGGGATGTAAAGCCGTTGGTCCGGTGTGTTAGATAAGGTAACACACTTTAAAGATCCCAGGGCATTTCTTCGTGAAGAGAAGGGGAGGGATTCCCCGGTGTCTCTGGCTAGGCCTAGTTCATCATGGGTTTCCTCACGCTTGCCGCGCGAGCGACAGTGCAATGGGCACTTATGAGGAATCCTTGGTTTCAGTACCAAAAATAAATAATAATAATAATAATAATAATCTGTTTCAAGGAAGCCTTGGCCTTGTATTTTGTTCTCTTGTCTATCATGGACATTCTATGGGACAGAAGAGTCGACGTCCGTGTGGACTCCAAGAGTCTATACCACGCGTGGACTGGTCTAAGAGCACGTTCTGTCAATCTGGCCAAGGTCCTCAAGTTGATCTTCGCTCTCTCGCTGGAAGTAAACTTCAGCCTTAAGTTGGAATGGGTACCATCTCAGGTTAATGTAGCAGATGCTCCATCCAGACGTCTTTCCAGAGATGATTCGCGGCTGACACAGCCCCTGTGGTTTGTTTTGCAACGACAGCTGGGAGACTCATCGGGCTTCACGTTCGACCTCATGGCTTTGCCATCCAACGTTCCAACGGGCAAGGATGGCAATCCGCTCAGGTTTTTCTCCAGATATCCTGTTCCGGGCACGTCAGGCATCAACGTGTTTTCTCAACCATGTCCGCAGAAGGAATTATGTATGTCTTCCCGCCATTCGTTTATATCCCTGCTTTGATACGTTTGTTTTGCGAGTGGGGTGACGTGACAATCACAATGGTATAGTACCAAAGCATCCACAGCCTGGCTCGATCATGGTGGCCGTACCTACAGACCTTCGTTCGGCAGTCCCTTTGCCTGGCACATTTAAATCAAGTCGGGGTACTTGAGTATCCCTCACGCCACGGCTACATTCCAAACACAGTGGGTATACCCTTCGAGCTTTGGGCATTCAAATGTTTCTTTCCGTCAAACGACAGAAGAGGGGAAAGCGATCTGATTTCCATAGATAAGCGATCAGTTGTGTTAGTCGCCGACTCCATGTTTCGGGATATAACTGGTTTAGCTTGGTCGCCGCCCTTGGATGTAGATTTGACGGTCAAGGGGGGTGCGAAGATGCAGATTTTGGGTACAACACTGTCAGCTAAATGCGCGGTTCGCAGACCAGAGGTTGCGGTCTTGCACGGCGGTATAAATAATCTTAGCCATTCGCAGATGGGCGCTACGGCGGTGCAGGATCTTACCAGTGCATTCTCGTCCATAGCTAAGCACCTTAAAGACAGATTTTCAGGTTGCACGTTCGTGCTCTCTTCCGTTTGCCAGACCAAAGATGTCGGTATCAATTAATTAGTGGCCCAGGCAAACACGGCCTTGCGGGATTTGTGTGGAGACGTGGGCTGGCACTTTCATTCCAATGACCATATCGTACAGGATGACCTTCTCGACCAGGTCCACTTGACAGCGTGGGGAACGCTAAAAATGCACAGGCGCATACATTCGCTTCTGAGAAGGATCCTAGGTCTTCGTAACGGAGTAGTTGTTAAAATTTAGCTAGGTGGCTCAACATGATCTCTGTTTTATCATTTATTTCAGCTCCTGTATGTGCAGTCACGATTGGGTTATCTCTACGGCAAGGTAGACGGTTCGAGTTACAACAAGCAGAAGCACAGTCTCGTCAACAGTTTGGAGAAATTTCTCTGTGATAATAGCGGAGTGGGATACTGTACAGCAGGGTCAGACTTAAATTCAACCACCCCAGATGACATCGTCAAGTTCTTAATAGACCGGGACTCCAGGGGTAAAACACAAGTTCACGTTTTAGGCTGTGTCAACCTAGGGAAGTCGGGAGTTTTTGGCTGTGGCTGCGGTCTTCATTTAGCCGCTGGAACTGTTGATTCATACGTCGGGCAATTGAGGGCCTACTTTAATTCGCAAGGCAAGACGGAACCGTGGCGCTCGGACTTTCAGTGGAGCAACCCGTGCAGTTCGCACCGTGTGCAGAAATACGTTAAGTGTATCAAGCTTGAGCAGGCTGAAGGACATGTTAATCCTAAACAGGCTGTGCCGATTTTCTCGGATAAGCTGCGGTGGTTACACTGTAAACATAAGTTAGTCATTTTGACTAATAAAAATTAGTCCAGCATGATGTCTGGAATGACTAATTAAAATTAGTCAGGTAAGCCAATGACTAACATTAAATAGTCATAAGTTAGTCAAATATTGGTCAGTTTTGACTAATATTTGTTAGTCATCTGACCAAATCCAACTATGTCTGAAATGACTAACTGTTAGTCATGTGACTTTTGCGGTTAGTCATCCAAAATGATGACTAATCACATTAGTCACAAGACTAAGGCGTTTTCTCTGTAAAAAAAACATAAAACACAATTTTGCGGACATTTTCAAGTTTTATTTTCCATTGTGCACACACTGACTTTCAAACAGAACATATTTACTGAATAATGATATACATATATGCACAATTCAACCCTGGTATTAACAAGCCTTCTGTGTCATTCTTATTGTAAACAAAACCCAGTTGACAAGTCTATAATTATTCAACAGTTATTTTTAACAATTTAAGGCCAAAATAATAGCGAGTTGATTGTCCAAAAAATTGGGCGTAAAATGAGGCCATTAGTAAGTTTTGATTACTCAAAATACCGACTGGTTTTTTTTTCAGTGAAAAAATACTGACCTGCATGGACACTATCCAATAAATAATTTGTTTATAATTATTGCAAGAATAATGTTAAAAATTATAACGAATAGCGATATTCTTTTTGGGTGTTTAATTGGGTGGTACATGTACGTGTTTTGCGGCAGCTTGCTGGTTAAAAATAAAATTCTTAATTTCTCCAAAGAGAAATAATTTTAAGGTTACACAAGAGGCAATGCAAATCATGCAAATATTAAACTGACCTTCTTGACAATTTCCAGTTCACTTTAGTGTCCTGTAATTTTCTGTAACAATGCCAGTGCTTTTCCCTAATTTAAACAAAAGGTTGAAAGGTATACAATCACTGCAGGATTAAGACCGATTCAGTAGGCAATCTCAGTGGCATTAAGTACGATGCGGAATTCTGTCCACTCCGGAAGGAATGCATCATCGGACCGTCCACCCTGATGCGAGGTGCGCCATTTTCCTGTGCATGCACCAACGAAGAGAGAGAAAAAAACATACATGTAGTAAATAATTTGATTAATTTCCAGGGGAAGCAGGACAACTCGCACCTTGGTCAACTCGTACGCTCAACTAGAATGTTAAGTCCTACTCTCAATGTACCGTAAGCAAAAATTCAATGCAAGTTTTCTTGTATTTGCAGGTTGCATTTCCGACACATTGTTTTCCTAAAATTATAATATCGAGTCATCTAGTGGGAAAATAAAATAAACCAATGAATGTACTTTCAGAGGGAAGTCTCATTCATGCTTATGATAAGAAACTGTATCAACTGTACAGTACGAGTTGTCTTAACTAAATGCCCAAAGTACGAGGTGACAGAGGTACGAGTTGTCTCTTTTCCATTTCCAAGGCTGACATCAAGCACGTTTTAAAACTAAAAGCCAGAATGATTGGGTCATTCCGTGTCAATTCAACACGCTTTTGGACCTGACCATCACGGATTGAAATGAAATTTGGTGTGCTGATTGGACCCCCTCAGAAACCCCCGAGAACTAAAATTGAATGTAATTCGGTCAATTAAAGACGCAGGATCGTCGACAATGCGCGCGTGCCAAATTCGTGCCACGAAATACGCAGCTCCATGCCCTTGCTGTGGAGCTGCGTATTTCGTGGCACGAATTTGGCTCGCGCGCACTGCCGACGAGCTTGTGCCTTTAATTTGTGTGATACGGGTCAACAAACGTTTGACTAATTAGCATGACCTGCTATGTTTGGGCAGTTGTATCTTTAAAAGCAATGGACCTATAGATATAAACTTTACATCATTTTAAAGCTCTTGAAATAGCCTTCATTTTAGCCTTCATTTCATAAATAACATGTATCTGTAACTGTGTACTATATGTACATGTGCTGTACATGGTATTTACATGTTAGCCAATGTTAAAATTATCATAGCTCAAACTGTAAGAGTGCCCATTCCAAACCTTTCTGGAAATGTTCCTTACATCTTAAGCTAACAAATAAAAAAACATTACGCATTTTTGCAAATCAAGGTCAAGGTTATAATCTTACATATTTGTTTTGTGGTACGAGATACAATTTTGATGAAATGAAGGCTATTTCAAGAGCTTTAAAATGATGTAAAATTTATACCGGTAGCTATAATAGGTCCATTGCTTTTAGAGATATAACTGTACGAACATAGCAGGTCATGCTAATTAGTCAAAAGTTCGTTGACCCGTATCAAAACAATTTATTGACCGAATGACACAATTTTAGTTTTCGGGGTTTCTCAAGGAGTCCAATCAGCACACCAAATTTCATTTTAATCCTTGATGGTCAGGTCCAAAAGCGTGTTGAATTGACACGGAATGACCCCATTTCATGTAGTGGCTGGTTGTCATTTTGCCTCAAAATTTGAATAACAATAATTACCAGCTGGTTGTGTCCTCTAGTGGTTTTAGATGCCCATGACTGGAAAATAATTAAATTAATACTTACAACATTTTTGAAGCAAAGATTTTATCTTGGGTGAATTTTCGATGAAGTTTTTTCTCCGCAGATTTTTTGTATGTATGCTGAACGATGAGGGCGCTATACAATTAATGTACATCACAGCTGGTAAGCTAGCACAACTTCAACCAAGAACTGTAACAGAACTTCAACCGACTGTACAGAAATTATCCATTATTCAAAGGACTCTAGTCGACTATAGTCGCTTGATCGAAGTTGCACTATCTTGCTGGCTGTGACGTATAGTGCCCTCATCGTTCAGCATACGTACTAGAGAAAAATCTCCCAAGAAAAAGCTTTGTCGGAAGTTCACGTGAGAGAAAACGGTGTTTTAAGTATTCATTTTCAATTATTTTCTAAACATGGATGTTTAAAACCACCATAGGAGACAATTACCAGCTGGGAATTAATCTGTTATTCCAATTTTGAGGCAAAATGAGAAACAGCCACTACAAGAAAATGGTGTGCACAAAGTAGAACTTACCATGTTGTCTCGGAAAAACAAATTCAGCGATGCCGATGGTGAACAATGATGCTAGGCCTACTCCCCGATGGCGATGCCCTTCATCCTGAGTGGCTGTAGCTCGGTTATGTAGACGGCCTCACGTCTCGTCGAGGTTCCTTGTCAAAGTCAAACGTCCACGTTCACATTAGCTGGCTGTATGTTAAAGAGTTCACTGAAAAGTTTCATCTCATATCTCATATTAAATCATATTGTTTTCTACACAATTACAATTTGTCTGTCATGTCTGTACGGCTACAAACATGACAAATGAATTACACTGTCTGTGCGGTTTACAATTACAGTCAACTCGACTGTTTGCCAACTCGACCGTTTCATATGTACCGCTTTTTTTGATCTTGTAAGTTGTAACGCGCAATTTTGTGACAAGGAATGATTTATCGGTCAGAAAAAAACCCCTACTTATAAATCACGTGTAAGTGTGTAAGCGAAATGTTTGCACCGCGCAAATTGGCAGAAAGTTCTTTCTCCATGATTTAATCATGAGTTTCAGCCTGCGAAAAGATTCACAAGGAAACTTTAGACGTTATCAGTTTTGCCACTTTGCAAACAAATTGACTTGAGCAAAACGAGTTTGAAAGCAGTTTAAGAACGCACGACGGTCGAGTTGGACAACGGTCGAGTTGGACAACCAGTGACAACGGTCGAGTTGACCTGCACCCGTCTGTGCCGTCAAAAATCGACCAAATACTGGTAGGCCTACCATGCCTATACATGAAATATGCATCGATACAATATGTGATTGTCTATTCTTTTAACAATTAACAACCTACATGTCTCCGTCCAAGCTTTATTATACACTGTTTTAATCAATCCTCAAACATCTTAAATGTTCAGAAATTTACTATGCAGATAAACTTCTTATAATACAGGACAATTCTCTTACCTTGCAGTTGTTGACATGTTCAGGATGGGGACGTTCAAAAGCGGATTACAGTACGATTCGTGAAGGTAGATTTACAGCAACACACATGCACGCAACCACACATGTATACAACGCCACGTTCACGGGTCTAACACGCACGTAACAATGCAATGCAAAATGGCGGCCGCGAACCTTAAAAATCGCGGTTTTTCACTTCGATGGTCCCCACTCGTTGCAAACACGAAACGCAAACTACCAGTTGCGCTTATCCAATAGAAATTCAGTATACGGTAGCGGTGTTTCGTTAGTCAGATGACTAATCGCATTTAGTCATTGCAAAATCTAAAACCTATCAATTTCAAGTTGTTAAATTACTGATTTTGATATCAAACTTGTGTAAACACTCTATTACCATCGGTATTAATTAAAAAACCACCCTAAAGTATCATAAGCATTTTATTTTCAAAATTTTTGCATTGAAAATGCTGCATTTTTATTTGTACTGAGAAAGATCATAAGTGTGATTAATTTGATAACAAAACTCAAGAAAAGAATATTCTAAAGTAAAGATGAACTTTAAAAAATCACGTTTAGCTCAAAATGAATGACTTACTTTTATTGGTCACAATCATCAGAAATGACTAAGGTACATTAGTCACTGCTGACTAACCATTAGTCCTGCATCGATTTTATTAGTCATAGAGACCTGACTAATCTAAATTAGTCATTTTGACTAATTTATGAGCACCAATGACTAACTTGTGTTTACAGTGTATCGAGGGAGATACGTTCCCGTTTATTTGAAGGCCAATCATTTATTCAGCGTTTCCTCCTACACAGAGACCGGGCTTTCTCAAGCGATGGTTCAGTTGGCCGAAGACAATTACGGATACAATTTGTGTGATGGTTTTCTTTTCCGTCCAACAGCGCCAGATCGGAAATCACTGGTCAACAAACCTCTTATGGGCAATGCATGCACCAACTCAGCGTCTGAAGTCCTATTTTGCTGCTTCTAACAATCCGAGTGATCAGAATTTGAGACCGCATGGTAA
Source organism: Henricia sp. BOLD:AAB3569 (assembly GCA_037783545.1). Taxonomy (NCBI): domain Eukaryota; kingdom Metazoa; phylum Echinodermata; class Asteroidea; order Spinulosida; family Echinasteridae; genus Henricia; species Henricia sp. BOLD:AAB3569. Next base: position 2,081,754 of record JBBELK010000162.1, on the reverse strand, counting down.
CCGTGCAGGGGTTGCGGCCACGCTCAAGATGCTCGGGGCCTCTGATCAACACAGGGGCGGATCCAGGAATTTTTCCAGGAGGGGGTTTTGCCACCAGGGAGGGGTTTTGCCTGTAAGATTGTTATGTCAGCTTGTTTCGGACAGGCGGACACGCAAAAAATGCATTACATAATATTTTTTGGTGTCGGAGCAGGGAGGGGTTTTGACCCCCAAAACCCCCCCTCTGGATCCGCGCCTGCAACAAGTCATGGATCACTGTAGGTGGGCGACACATCGCACATACAAACACTATTTGCATCGCCCCAAGCGTAGAGGGCGACTGTTCTACATCAGTTGTGATTCTGACTGACTAGGAGATGAGAGAGAAGTACGTCGTGTTTTGGTAGGTTCCAGTTTCTCTTTCCCGCCCGCCCTCCCCCTAATTTTTTCGTCTTTGGGCTTCGGTATCTACTCGCAGAATCGTTGTTTCCCATATCTAAGACATGTAGATACTGGAGCCTGAGACGTGAATGGGGCGATGCAAATACCTTACCAAGGCAGTCACTAAATGGTTCGAGGACAACCATGTGGACGTTCTGGAGTGGCTCGATCGCTCGGGGCAAATGAAACAAAACTATGGCCAACAAAAAATGTGTAACTAGACTAGACGATTTGTCGGATAATCAAAATGGCTACAAAATAAAAATAAAACATTTGGCCTCAGTCAGTTTGTTGTCAAGGGGCATATGAAGACAAAGTTTCCATACCACCTGGGGGTACGTCGACGCGACTCCACTGCACATGTGTCTCGCATGTGTGCCATGTTGCTGGGCAATTGCTAAATGGGCGGAGCTTACTGGAAACAGACATACAAACCTACATGTATAGACCACAAGGTCCTATTCAAAACTACGCGGCATTTCGTGATTTGCCTGGCGCCGCCTATCCTGAGATCTCAGGGAATTTCCACTCTGCAAAGCGACGTGACAATACCCTGAGGAAATACACGCAAATCTGTGGAGCGAGCCGGCTGTTGTCTTGAGCCAACTCACGCCCGAGTCATTTTAATGTAATTTAATCAATTCGGTCATGTTATGCCGAAAAGAAACAATTTCTATACTTTCCAGAAATTGTATTGGGTTCCGTTCCTTATGACTGTCCCATTCCTACCAAACTTTCAAACGACGAACTTTATTTACTCCGCAGTTTTTCAAATTAATAACAGGGATGCATGCTGACGAATGTAATGGAACGGATTCCCCAGTATTCTTTAAATAGCAGCCAATCGCCGACGCGGACAACGGCCAGCATTACCGAGTATTGTATCACATGCATGCACGGTGTTTACAATCTGCGCGCGTTACATTTGAATGCCTGCAATCGTGCTGCATAATGCACTGCAAGCGTCCTGATTGGTCCAGCAGAGGCGACAAGATTTCTGTCGCTAGTCCCACCGCCAAATGGGGCCTTTTTCAACAGGGCCACTGTACGCAGGAGTTAGGGAGTGCTTTAAAGGGGCACTGTTGCAAGAGGATGGGCGCCGCCCGACTAAAACAAAAGTATAGTGGGCAAATTCAGCTCTCGGTATAGGGAGTTTACGCACAGTTGAACTGTTCCAGTCAAAAATTGTACGAAGCAAGTTTTAAATTTTAACAAAACAAAAACATGTACTAACTATGGTTCACGTAGATTACAAAGTGTTCGGTTTCTGTGTGAATAATGTAAATATAAAATAAAGCGGTATTTGAAAAAAAAGAAACAAATTAAATATCAATCCACATGTGCGCTTTCAGTCCGTTTTGCACGCGTCGTGCACCCATCGCCCAACAGCCGCGAGCGCTTTCAACCCGCGCGGTTAGCTCGCGCAACCTATTGTGTCGTCATTTGCCCATACTTTTCCAGATCACGGTTTTGAATGCACGACTGTTCATCTATGCGTTTATATCTCTGTGTTACTGGATCGGTCTATTGAAATAGCGCCCTCGCCTTCCCATAATGCTTTGGTAAAAAGTTATAAAATGGCGGCTGGGTACGTTGAGACGAAAAGTTTTTGCCGCACGGCAGGAGTTTGAAAGTGCTGTAGAGCATGGAGGAAGGAATGTGTAGAGTAACAGGTAATTTGTGATTTTTAACAAACTAAGAAGATATTTGTAGGGTAGAAGGGGGTATATTAGACCAGATAAGGAAGATGTGCACATATTCTTCTGTCAATGAAGAGAATGCATATATTATTGAACAACTTGTCTTCATGCTAGGCCTATTCATTCAGGACCCGTGTAAAACGCGGAATGACGGAACGACTAAAAACTGGGTGTTACAATAGATATTGTCTCCCATACATCGAATACACAATTTGCACTGTTCATACATAATTATGGCACAACTATAGAATACAGGGCCCACTATACTTCAATCTCAACGTCTCCGGAGACGGAGTCACCGTCACGCACTGACGCACATTCATATATTGCGCCCTCTCTAGAATGAAATCAAAACATTCACAGACGTCTCCGCGTCTCCGCGTCACCAGATACCCTCTTGCCCAGAATAATCGAGTCACACACGTCACGCACTTACACATTCATATATTGCGCCCTCTTTAGAATGAACTGTTCAAGCCTATATTGCGCCCTCTTTGGAATGAACTGTTCAAGCGGCGCGCTCGGAAACGATCCCGTCGCCGGAGACGGAGTCGCGCACTTCTTTTATTTTAATTACCGACGAACTAATCCCCCCCCACCCCCCCCCGAATCCCCCCCCCCCCCCCCCCCCCCCAATGGCGGCACAAGAGGGATGTTTTAAAAAAGGTAAATAAAGACCGGAAACAGTGACGTTTTTATTTAAAGTACTTCGGTGTCCAGAGAGGGCGCTTTTCTTTTAATTACCGACGGGATACCCCCACAGTGGATACCCCCCTCGAATTCAAAACATTCACAGCCGTCTCCCGTCTCCGCGTCTCCGCCTCTCCAGAGACCCTCTTGCCAAGAAAAATGGCGGCACGAGAGGGATGTTTAAAAAAAGGTAAATAAAGACAGGAAACAGTGACGTTTTTATTCAAAGTACTTCGGTGTCCAGAGAGGGCGCTTTTCTTTTAATTACCGACGGGATACCCCCCTCCAATTCAAAACATTCACAGCCGTCTCCCGTCTCCGCCTCTCCAGAGACCCTCTTGCCAAGAAAAATGGCGGCACGAGAGGGATGTTTTAAAAAAGGTAAATAAAGACAAGAAACAGTGACGTTTTTATTCAAAGTACTTCGGTGTCCAGAGAGGGCGCTTTTCTTTTAATTACCGACGGGATACCCCCCTCCAATTCAAAACATTCACAGCCGTCTCCCGTCTCTGCGTCTCCGCCTCTCCAGAGACCCTCTTGCCAAGAAAAATGGCGGCACGAGAGGGATGTTTTAAAAAAGGTAAATAAAGACAGGAAACAGTAACGTTTTTATTCAGAGTACTTCGGTGTCCAGAGAGGGCGCTTTTCTTTTAATTACCGACCGGATACCCCTCTCGAATTCAAAACATTCACAGCCGTCTCCCGTCTCCGCCTCTCCAGAGACCCTCTTGCCAAGAAAAATGGCGGCACGAGAGGGATGTTTAAAAAAAGGTAAATAAAGACCGGAAACAGTGACGTTTTTATTCAAAGTATTTTGGTGTCCAGAGAGGGCGCTTTTCTTTTAATTACCGACGGGATACCCCCCTCCAATTCAAAACATTCACAGCCGTCTCCCGTCTCCGCGTCTCCGCCTCTCCAGAGACCCTCTTGCCAAGAAAAATGGCGGCACGAGAGGGATGTTTAAAAAAAAGGTAAATAAAGACCGGAAACAGTGACGTTTTTATTCAAAGTATTTTGGTGTCCAGAGAGGGCGCTTTTCTTTTAATTACCGACGGGATACCCCCCTCGAATTCAAAACATTCACAGCCGTCTCCCGTCTCCGCGTCTCCGCCTCTCCAGAGACCCTCTTGCCAAGAAAAATGGCGGCACGAGAGGGATGTTTTAAAAAAGGTAAATAAAGACAGGAAACAGTAACGTTTTTATTCAGAGTACTTCGGTGTCCAGAGAGGGCGCTTTTCTTTTAATTACCGACCGGATACCCCTCTCGAATTCAAAACATTCACAGCCGTCTCCCGTCTCCGCCTCTCCAGAGACCCTCTTGCCAAGAAAAATGGCGGCACGAGAGGGATGTTTAAAAAAAGGTAAATAAAGACCGGAAACAGTGACGTTTTTATTCAAAGTATTTTGGTGTCCAGAGAGGGCGCTTTTCTTTTAATTACCGACGGGATACCCCCCTCCAATTCAAAACATTCACAGCCGTCTCCCGTCTCCGCGTCTCCGCCTCTCCAGAGACCCTCTTGCCAAGAAAAATGGCGGCACGAGAGGGATGTTTAAAAAAAAGGTAAATAAAGACCGGAAACAGTGACGTTTTTATTCAAAGTATTTTGGTGTCCAGAGAGGGCGCTTTTCTTTTAATTACCGACGGGATACCCCCCTCGAATTCAAAACATTCACAGCCGTCTCCCGTCTCCGCGTCTCCGCCTCTCCAGAGACCCTCTTGCCAAGAAAAATGGCGGCACGAGAGGGATGTTTAAAAAAAGGTAAATAAAGACAGGAAACAGTGACGTTTTTATTCAGAGTACTTCGGTGTCCAGAGAGGGCGCTTTTCTTTTAATTACCGACGGGATACCCCCCTCCAATTCAAAACATTCACAGCCGTCTCCCGTCTCCGCGTCTCCGCGTCTTCAGAGACCCTCTTGCCAAGAAAAATGGCGGCACGAGAGGGAAGTTTAAAAAAAGGTAAATAAAGACAGGAAACAGTGACGTTTTTATTCAAGGTACTTCGGTGTCCAGAGAGGGCGCTTTTCTTTTAATTATCGACCGGATACCCCCCTCCAATTCAAAACATTCACAGCCGTCTCCCGTCTCCGCGTCTCCGCGTCTCCAGAGACCCTCTTGCCAAGAAAAATGGCGGCACGAGAGGGAAGTTTAAAAAAAGGTAAATAAAGACAGGAAACAGTGACGTTTTTATTCAAAGTACTTCGGTGTCCAGAGAGGGCGCTTTTCTTTTAATTACCGACGGGATACCCCCCTCCAATTCAAAACATTCACAGCCGTCTCCCGTCTCCGCCTCTCCAGAGACCCTCTTGCCAAGAAAAATGGCGGCACGAGAGGGATGTTTTAAAAAAGGTAAATAAAGACAAGAAACAGTGACGTTTTTATTCAAAGTACTTCGGTGTCCAGAGAGGGCGCTTTTCTTTTAATTACCGACGGGATACCCCCCTCCAATTCAAAACATTCACAGCCGTCTCCCGTCTCTGCGTCTCCGCCTCTCCAGAGACCCTCTTGCCAAGAAAAATGGCGGCACGAGAGGGATGTTTTAAAAAAGGTAAATAAAGACAGGAAACAGTAACGTTTTTATTCAGAGTACTTCGGTGTCCAGAGAGGGCGCTTTTCTTTTAATTACCGACCGGATACCCCTCTCGAATTCAAAACATTCACAGCCGTCTCCCGTCTCCGCCTCTCCAGAGACCCTCTTGCCAAGAAAAATGGCGGCACGAGAGGGATGTTTAAAAAAAGGTAAATAAAGACCGGAAACAGTGACGTTTTTATTCAAAGTATTTTGGTGTCCAGAGAGGGCGCTTTTCTTTTAATTACCGACGGGATACCCCCCTCCAATTCAAAACATTCACAGCCGTCTCCCGTCTCCGCGTCTCCGCCTCTCCAGAGACCCTCTTGCCAAGAAAAATGGCGGCACGAGAGGGATGTTTAAAAAAAAGGTAAATAAAGACCGGAAACAGTGACGTTTTTATTCAAAGTATTTTGGTGTCCAGAGAGGGCGCTTTTCTTTTAATTACCGACGGGATACCCCCCTCGAATTCAAAACATTCACAGCCGTCTCCCGTCTCCGCGTCTCCGCCTCTCCAGAGACCCTCTTGCCAAGAAAAATGGCGGCACGAGAGGGATGTTTTAAAAAAGGTAAATAAAGACAGGAAACAGTAACGTTTTTATTCAGAGTACTTCGGTGTCCAGAGAGGGCGCTTTTCTTTTAATTACCGACCGGATACCCCTCTCGAATTCAAAACATTCACAGCCGTCTCCCGTCTCCGCCTCTCCAGAGACCCTCTTGCCAAGAAAAATGGCGGCACGAGAGGGATGTTTAAAAAAAGGTAAATAAAGACCGGAAACAGTGACGTTTTTATTCAAAGTATTTTGGTGTCCAGAGAGGGCGCTTTTCTTTTAATTACCGACGGGATACCCCCCTCCAATTCAAAACATTCACAGCCGTCTCCCGTCTCCGCGTCTCCGCCTCTCCAGAGACCCTCTTGCCAAGAAAAATGGCGGCACGAGAGGGATGTTTAAAAAAAAGGTAAATAAAGACCGGAAACAGTGACGTTTTTATTCAAAGTATTTTGGTGTCCAGAGAGGGCGCTTTTCTTTTAATTACCGACGGGATACCCCCCTCGAATTCAAAACATTCACAGCCGTCTCCCGTCTCCGCGTCTCCGCCTCTCCAGAGACCCTCTTGCCAAGAAAAATGGCGGCACGAGAGGGATGTTTAAAAAAAGGTAAATAAAGACAGGAAACAGTGACGTTTTTATTCAGAGTACTTCGGTGTCCAGAGAGGGCGCTTTTCTTTTAATTACCGACGGGATACCCCCCTCCAATTCAAAACATTCACAGCCGTCTCCCGTCTCCGCGTCTCCGCGTCTTCAGAGACCCTCTTGCCAAGAAAAATGGCGGCACGAGAGGGAAGTTTAAAAAAAGGTAAATAAAGACAGGAAACAGTGACGTTTTTATTCAAGGTACTTCGGTGTCCAGAGAGGGCGCTTTTCTTTTAATTATCGACCGGATACCCCCCTCCAATTCAAAACATTCACAGCCGTCTCCCGTCTCCGCGTCTCCGCGTCTCCAGAGACCCTCTTGCCAAGAAAAATGGCGGCACGAGAGGGAAGTTTAAAAAAAGGTAAATAAAGACAGGAAACAGTGACGTTTTTATTCAAAGTACTTCGGTGTCCAGAGAGGGCGCTTTTCTTTTAATTACCGACGGGATACCCCCCTCCAATTCAAAACATTCACAGCCGTCTTGAGAGTGTCCCTTCTCGGACATTTTGTACTTCGGAGATTTTTTATAAAAGTAGAATAAAGCCCGATAACAATAAGCCAGTTCGGAGTCTCGACTGCGCATGCGTCTGCCGACTTTGGTTTGAGATAAACAAAGCGGTATGCATTGTGTTTATCTCAAATGACCTGTGTTTATCTCAAATGACCTTGACACAATCCCATAGACGTTCATTGCGCGCGCGAGATTCCGAACTGGCTTATTCCGGTAACGAATTCACGGCACATTGGTGCTTTCGACCACCAGAGGGCGTCTCACATCGTCTACGACGTCTCCATTCAACTTTGAAAAGGTGCTGTCGCGTGGGCCCTGTATTCTATAGTTACTCCATAATTATTATTATTATTATTATTTATTCGGCCTTCAACAACAAGGTACAAAATACAAACATACAACATACAATTCCAAAATGATATACGTCTGTATAGAAATTAATTTTTTCGTATCAACAACGCTTTGTTCCAGGATAACGTTTACTGTTTTGTATTCCACAGTCCTCGGACTATCCTTACATCATCAGGAAATTATGGAACAACCCGTCCCAGGGGTCCTAAAACGGCCATTTCGTAACGGTCATTCTCATTGCACACAATTAGTGCGGTAACTGCATATTTAGGCCAATGAAATTAGATGACTAGTTTCTCGTCAGCGCCCGCATGTGATATTGACCCCGCACCAAAAAATTTCATTATTCCAAACATTTCATTATTTTGCAAAAAAATTGGCGAAATCCGACACAAACTACTCCCAAGTGAAGTTTCTGTTTCGGTTGCGCAGTCAGTGTTGTGCAGCTAGCTTCGCAAAATGTATCACAGAATGCAGTATACCAACCGTACAGCATATCAGCGCTACCCCAGCACCCAGTATGGGCGGTGGGTACCAGCGAAAACCGTTCGTTGCAGGTCGAGTTCGGGCAGGCCTGTTCTTAACTCGTTCTCGACGGATGTGGTGTGTGATCCTGTTCCTAGTGCAGTGTTTTCGGGTCGCGTTCGCGCCATGCGTGCCAAAAACAGACCGCCCGAATTCGACATACGATAATTTGTGATCTCGTTTCCAGATCGCGTTATATGCACGACTTTTGTACACGAAACTCGGGTTGTATATTTTTGCCGTGGTGGTCACGAGGTTGGTAGATCGATTGTTTTCTGGCGCGCATTCACATGCAGATTTGTGTGTCTTTTGCAGTTTTGTGTGGATTTTTCCCGCTATGAATATGTTTTCCCTGGCGGTTTATCATGAAGACAGGTGTGTGGTTAAATGGAAGATTGTGGACATCGGGGATGTGAGCGATTCATATTCTTTTATTCAACTTTTCGACGAACTGAAGGCCGGTTTGGTCGATGGCATTGGCGAAGCAACGGAGTGGTTTCGCAATCGGAACTGTGCATTGGTTTACACTATACAGAAACAGGGACAGCAGCGTCCACGGATTTTGGAACACGTGCATCTAGAGTAGGTTTCGTGGGTAGGAGCTGTACCGATCTTATGGAATGCACACCCTCTATGGGCCGGCCATGGGGCCGTATAAAAGGCCTGCCATATTAAAATGTATTGCTCTTTCAAAACTCCTTTGTAATTTCCCATGATTTTTGCCATCTCAAGTTCTTCCTTCAAACACAAGCTACATGCAGGCCTACAACTCCATGGAACTGAGGAACTGATACTGGCACTAACTTTCTGGGCGACTTTTAGAGCCTAAATCAGTTTCAAAATAGCAGTTAGTGTATGCATGGTATGTATAACGGGTTGCATTTTTCATTGATAAGAATTTAAAGAAATAATGAATAATGAATAATGAAAAAAAAACCTCATCAAAATTTGAAAAGTGGTTGACGAGAAACTAGTAATCTAATTTCATTGGCCTTATAGGCCTACATTTTACGTCTGCATAAAAATTAATTTTTCCGTATCAAGAACGCTTTGTTCCAGGATAACCTTTACAGTTTTGTATTACACAGTCCTCGGACTATCTTTATATCATCGGGAAATTCTGGAACAACCCGTCTGGACGTTAAGGTCAAGTCTGGTAACCAATGCGCATTGGTATTCCTTTGTACACAGACTAGACACTTGGTTGTTTTTGAACAAGACAAAAACGGCTAGGCTGTGAGCATGGTAACCGGTTTGTTTCGCTAGAATTGTTGGCAAAATAATCATCGTGGCTGGTTATTTCCCTCAAGGACCTGCGTAGTGGTTATGCCTGGCAAGGTTTGGGTGAGTTTTAGGGGGAATTAGAGTGTCACGGTGAGAAAATGACATTTGTTTTGCGATGGCGGGTTCATGTTCTTAACTTCTCTCAGCTCTACTGCTAAAAGACCACATCCCAATGAAAAATGATAAAAAAAGAGCTGAGATTATCTTAGCTACGTCCCAAGGGGCCAAAAACGGCTATTCCATAACGGTCATTCTAAATGCACGCAATTATAGTGCGGTATACATGTAGGTCTATACGCGGTATATACATGTACATGTGTAGGTCTACATTTTACGTCTTCATATATAAATTAATTTTTCCGTATCAAGAACGCTTTGTTCCAGGATTAATTTTACGGTTTTGTATTCCACAGTCCACGGACCATCTTTACATCATCAGCAAATTCTGGAACAACCCGTCCCAAGGGGCCCAAAACGGCCATTCCTTAACGGTCATTCTCAATGCACGCATTTAGTGCGGTAATACGCCTACAATTATGTCTGCATAGAATTTAATATTTTCATATATCAAGAATGCTTTGTTCCAGGATAACTTTTACGGTATTGTATTCCACAGTCCTCAGACTATCTTTGCATCATCAGGAAATTCTGGAACAACCTGTCAAGAAAACAGAAAATAGCTTTATGTTCATTAAAGGCATTGTAAAAGTCATCAATAACTTGATGTAAACATGACCTTGTAGAGTGGTTTTAATAAATGCAAATTGATCAGCTGTAAACATATATCATGGGTATTAAGATAATCCAGAAGTTGAACCTTAACTTAATTTTAGCAACATGACAAACAACAGATATTGGTCTATAATTAGGCTTACCTTTATCCTTTTTACAACCTTTCCCTTGTAAATCGGAGTCGTACGGGCAAATTTCCAATCATCTGGAATAAATCCACTCTTATAAGAGACCGATTAAAAATGTAGCAGAGTCATCTGTAAATTATGCACCTATAGCCTGAGGAGTCTAGTATCAAAGTCCCAAACATCAAGATTACTATCCGCACTCGGATGACGTACCAGGTAAGGACTTTAATATAGACTCCTAAGGAATAGGGTCAAAACGAAGAGTATAAATACACTCAGGATTCTTGCAAATTGAAGAAGCCTTTTTAAATGAGTGAGCTATTTTTTTTTACCAGTAAAAAAAATCATTAATTTCAGAACAAGATCTGGATACGTACTGTTAATAAATTTATTATTTCCCGTGACTTTGTGAACCTCATGCCATAACTTTTTAGGATTCTTACTATATACTATAGGCCTACTTAGCTGACACATGATCAAAATATTCACGTTTAGCTTTTCTAATTAATAAAGTAACGTGATTGATGGTTTTTCTATAATCATTCAATGTATCCAGACAACCACTAGAAGTGGAGAGTGATGGAGAGTTTAACAATGTCCGAGGTCATCCAAAGACAATCTATTCCACGAGCATTGAGAATGACCGTTACGGAATGGCCGTTTTAGCTCCCTTGGGACGGATTGTTCCAGAATTTCCCGATGAAAATTTGTAGCTCCATGGTTTAAGTATTATTTTAACATTAATTTACATTGCTTAATAATTTGTCAGGTACTAGACAACATTTTTAAATGCGAGGATGCATTTGTGACCAGTGTGACAAAAATGACCTTTAGCTTCGATAATTATGTGCCATACTTTTTCTTCTGAAACTACATGTACAGCTTTGTTTTTGTTGAAGGATACAACAGTTAGGAAATTAACGTTATATAACCTTTGAATTGATAGCCAATACCGATTTTATTTGAGCACTTAAACACTGTTTATTGAACTTTTATGACTCGCCTGATATTCTAGGCATTTAATAGAACAATTCTCTGATGACATTTGAATTAACTTGGATGCCTGAACTTAATATTGACCTTTGTAATACTCTTGTTTTAACAGATGATTTTGAAGACCACGTGAGTTAAAAATAGGTACTGTGTATTGCTATAGCGCTGCACATACAAAATACTGTGTGTATTGACACTGTGTGTATTGTTTATGCACAACTGAATGGCATGTAATTTCTCTGTGTAGTACATATAGCGCGTGTGTACATGACTAAATTTGCATTCTCACAGCACACAACCCGCAAATCAGCGTACATTTAGCCGAGCTAGGCCGACCAGAAATCTACGGTATAAAATGAGCGATTGAGTTGGCTTGTTCGGTCACGAACTAGCCCCTATGTAGACTTGAGGTCAAGTCTCTAGACAGTCGTATTTGGTCCGTCTGACGTCTATAATCCCACACGCAACAGTCGTTGTTATAAATAGTAACTAGAGGTCGATTAGACTTGTTCCCAGTCCATTCACGACTACGCTGCTGCCGTTTACGAAACAACGGGTCTAGTTACAGACTTGACATCAAGTCTAGCCCCTATGGGAAGCAAGCCCTGCGCACGCGGTGCTGGTTCCGACCTGTCAATCAACTGAAACCGCCGACCAATCACAACAGAGCTAGCAGACAGCGCCCACATAGGTCAAAGTGCATTGCCTTACAAACCAACATCAAGCGATATTCTGCCCATACGTTGTACGCGGTGTTCCGGGTGAGTTTTTGGTTTCAAAGCCGGGCGATTCGCTGTTCAAAGGTGAGAAAGTGAATTTTTATGAATATATGACATATCTGTATCACTGGCCTTTTACTACATGTATGTAAGTGCGTGCCACGGTAACTGTCGACCCTGAAATATTAATACCTTTGAGTTTTCTCCACTGAATCTGTGCTTTCCGTTGAAAGTCCCATTGGTTTGTGCAGTGTGTGTGGAAATTTTTACGATGGCGTGTACGAGGCATAGCAACAATATCCAAAGGGGGCGGGGTTAATTGGGCAATCTCGGAACTATGCATTGCAAGAGCTGTGAAGAAGGCTGCAGCGGATTTCGGCTGAGGAGAGCCGTGAGGATAAAGTCGGCTAACAAGAGCCGCGAAGATGTGTACGTCTAGTCTACAGACAAGCTAATGCGAGCATAGCGCTAGGTTAGCTAAGCAGCTGCAATAAAGCATATCACAGAGCATAAGATCACATGTGAATTAACTATTTGCATATTGCCCCACAGTAAAAGCAAAGCATAGCACTATACCAATGAAGTAATGAGTACGCTTTGTGTTAGCCCCGCGAGCAGTGCTTCGGGTGGGGAAACCCTCAGCCCTGTCGTCTAATATACCCAAAATCTGTGGCAAACTCACGCAAATGAAATTTGTCCCATGGCTCTGATATTTGCTCAATAGGTGCACTCACCCCAGTTTATAAATATTCCGAAGAGTACGCATCGATCCGATGTCTAGTTTCGGTGAAATCGTGGGGAAAGTTTGGGACCTTTCGTGCGATGAAATACTTCTCTTTGACCAAAAATCAAATATCCGCATGCGCGAGAGCGGAGAGGTCAACACTAGACTGGTTCCACATCCTCAATTTACTTCCCTTCGTCGTAAAATATGAAGGGAAGTAAATATGAGAACAGCGAACCAGTCTAGATTGTGTTGACCTCTCCACTCTCGCGCATGCGGATATTTGATTTTTGGTCAAAGAGAAGGTATTTCATCGCACGAAAGGTCTCAAACTTTCCCCACGATTTCACCGAAACTAGACATCGGATCGATGCGTACTCTTCGGAATATTTATAAACTGGGGTGAGTGCACCTATTGAGCAAATATCAGAGCCATGGGACAAATTTCATTTGCGTGAGTTTGCCACAGATTTTGGGTATATTAGACGACAGGGCTGAGGGTTTTCCCACCCGAAGCACTGCTCGCGGGGCTAGCTTTGTGTATGCAAAAGAAGTCACGTGCACTAAGCGATTTACACGACACACTTAATTAATTTATAGTGCAAGCTTGAGGAGAATGTACATTGTGTAAATCGGCTGATTGACAGTTTGTTGGTTGTTTTTAATAAATTATTTGAACGTTAGAAAGGTTTCAACCAATCATTTATTTTAAGTCAAGCCTATAAATTCAATGACATTAGTTTGAAATGTTCGCAGTGAAACCTGCTATTAAGGCCACCTTGATAAATGGGCCACCTTGATAAACAGGCCACCTTGATAAACGGGCCACCTGCTTATAGTGGCTACCTGTCTTTGGGAGTACTACAACAATTTTGAGAGTACTATGGATACTACGGTATGTACACGTAGAATGTGTGGAGATTTTGATTTTAACCTGACATTGCAGAGTCATGTAAAAGGACTTCGTTAAAGATTGCGTTTGGAGCCGCGAACGGGATGGGAGCAAAATGTCTAATTCCTGAAAGTATTGCAAAAGAATGTCTTCCTAGTAAAAATGAGCGATACTTAATCAGCTGTCTGGAAGTACCGGTATACCAAACCAACATACATGTATTAGCCCCATATGGAAAGATTCTATAATTACATGTACATGTACATGTAGGCTCCAGTCATGAGTAAATTATTTACACTTGTACATGTTACATTATCCCATAGGTTCTGTATACAGGGTCTCAAGAACTGTCCAAGCCAGAAACTTGATCCGACAACTGCTCATGAGATCATTAACCTCAAATTAAGGCTTGCTTTCATGTACCTTTGTACATGTATTGTGCAGGTGGATTGATGGAGGGATACAACGATCATATTGATGGCATCAGAGATCAGGAATTTCCTGGATTATCGGGTAAGTACATATGATACATGTATATGTGACCTGGCACCACGAAATGGGTGGAAAGTTGCAAAAAATCATGTTCCACTTTTTATCATTTTCATAAACTATGGTATTTCAGGTTTAAAATGATGCATTAACCACTTTCATAGCTTGTTCCAATCCACGGATATAAGCAAATGAAGTTGACACTACCCAGAGACCCTGTTTTGAGTAAATGACCTTTAAAGTTGGGGTTGTGTAAACAACTGTGAAAATAGCAAGTCGCACAAGAAAGGGATCAGTATCTCCATAGCAACCAGAAGTTCCTGTAATCCGATTTCAATGACACTTGGTACACATAAATGTTATATCATTAGCAAATATATATCAAAGTTTGAAGAAGTTTCAGTTAATTAATAACCTATTAATTAAAGTCATTATACCCTGAGTGGTAGGCCTAGCTCCACTTGTTCAATTTCCTCATTTTCATTATGCTTATTTTTTACCATGTTTACTTCATTTTCCGTTTCGTTACCGACTTCGTCAGATGTATCAGACTGAGTGTCCATATCAGACTGAGTGTCCATATCAGACTGAGTGTCCATATCAGACTGAGTGTCCATATCAGACTGAGTGTCCATATCAGACTGAGTGTCCATATCAGACTGAGTGTTCATATCAGACCATTCATTGTCACTTTCCTCCGGGAGATCAGATTCATCATCTGAATGACGATCTTGGCCAAAATATTCCGTTACGACATCTGTCAATGCTGCATTGTCGGCTCCACACAATCCAAGGGCTCGGACATCTTCCAGCACCCCTCCATTCAGCCCCATCTGGAGCCCACATCGTGCTCCCAGAGGTTCACAAGTTGATAATAATACTAACAAATGCGATCGAGTAATCTCTGAGGATCATTTTTCATAAAAAACGTCAAAAATACTGAGCAGTTCTGTAGCACACGCTCTACCGAAAAGCTGCTGAATTCAGCACTTCCGCATTCTAGCATGGTCATGTGACGCGATTTGACCAATCACGCTCAGTGAATCAGCGAGTTCGGCTGTGGTTGCTATGATGGGTCGCTGTTTATTTACTCCATAAGACGAGTTCCTATTGGTTATTGGAAGGAAACTGGAAAGTCCCATCGCTAAAAATAGATACTGGGACAGATGACCTTTCAGACGATACCAAACATGTTACGGGTGCGTGTATAAATTGAACGAAAACACAACGCCGAATTAGATGTAAATACTGGCTATTTTCACGATCTT
The DNA here is from genome assembly GCA_037783545.1 of Henricia sp. BOLD:AAB3569. Classification (NCBI taxonomy): domain Eukaryota; kingdom Metazoa; phylum Echinodermata; class Asteroidea; order Spinulosida; family Echinasteridae; genus Henricia; species Henricia sp. BOLD:AAB3569. The sequence continues at coordinate 2,066,563 of JBBELK010000162.1, read as the reverse complement.
TTCATTAATTTGGAAATATTCCAGAGAGATAGCGCTTCCTAAAATTAACTGAAATTGATATTTTAGGGGTAGAATTTCTTTTAAAACTTCGGGAAATGACAGATGGATATTTTAATGTTCCGAAAATAACAACTCAAAATCACCCACCTATGGACTTTTTCGATGTTTTAACCCATATCTCCAAAACAACTTCAGCGACTTTCCGCTCATTTCGTGGTGCCAGGCCATATATGTACATGTACATCATCTCCTCTCTTTAGTGAAAAAAAGTACAGTGTATTGTCAGAACCCTTTCCTGTAATCACAGTGGCCCTAGGAGAATTACGTCAAAAGAAACCATGGTACCGGTACATTGTACATTTAAATCGCCGCGTGAGCGCGCATCCATGGGCCACACTGTACTTGCCTTGTCATTCTCCTCGGGCCACCGTCAACGCACCAACTGCACGTTCGCGAAAAAAACAAATCTACCTCCAGCTTTGGGCTACATATACTGTACATCCGGGAGCAATTTTGATTGAGTGACTAGAGCCCCTCGAACAACGGTAGAGTCCCTCGAACGACAGATAATTTCCATTGTTCGAAGGACTCTAGTTGAACTATAGTCGTCAATCAAACTTTCATCCACACCTGTGCGTGTCGTGAAGAGAAAAACTATTGTCGGCCATTGTCGGAAATATACGTTTTTGATTCAAAAACGGTATTGTCAAGAATATCTAAAACCACTAGACCATCCATCAATCTGGGAAATTTTGTGTGTTATTCCAATTTTGAGGGAAAATGAGCAAGAGCCCCTGCATGACAACGGTGTTTTCTGTCCTTTAGTACGGGAATCCGTAGGATTTATTCTGGTTTACCAAACCATTGAAGTTAGTTTAATATAGTGTACCAGTACCGTACATGTAGATGCACAAAGCCATTGCGCATTTTGCCCCGTCATGTTACACACACATACACACACCGTTACCACATACACCATGCGAACCTCGCTTTGTACTCGTGCACTGTAGCAAATTTGGCTGAAAATCTTTTTTTACTAAAAAACGAAACGCAGAATTTCGTCCCTAACACCACATCGCTACACACCTTATATATTTTTTTGAACTCTCCTCCCGCTTCCCTTATCCCTTTTTAAATGCTGAGACAACTCGTCTGCGAACCTGTGTAAGTCCACACAGTTGCGGTGCTTTCTGGTTTATGCGGACCTCGATTGTGTGCGTGTTCGTATAGTGTACTACACGCTCGTACACTTACACCAAGCTGTGAGTGTGAGCTGTCTGTGAGATTCTCTTCAATATTCCAAATTGTTTTGTGCATGAGGCTGGATTCAAACTGATTTTTTTGTCACGCGTTAACGCACATAAGGGTGGATTTACACGGAGCCTTTTCGCGCGTACATTTGACACGCGTCACTTTAACATCAGTGAAAAGTATTTTTCATGATTCAGTGGTTTTCAGTGCGTAGTTTTATTCCAAATTCCCTCCACACTGCTTTTTCTGAAAGTGGATTCACCCTTAGTTTGACGCGCGTTGCCTTAAGAAAATGCGGCATGGAGGGAATCTGATGCATGTAATAACCATGTACTAAAAACTTAAGCGACAAGTGTTTTTGTGCTTCTTTGATTTTTAGTGCATCAGGTGGCACCAATTTCCCACCACGCCACATTTTCCTGATGTGACGCGCATCAAATGTACGCATATTAACACGTGAACAAATTGGTAGACTGCGGTCTCGAAATTGGTATGGGTCTTGTACTTGCCAGCATTCACACGTCATAGTTATGATGCTTTCTTTTTTACTTGCAGGCGTGACCTATTTAGACCATGCAGGCACGACCCTCTATGCCAGGAGCCAATTGGACTTCATTCATCAGGATCTCATTAGTAACATCTATGGAAACCCCCATAGTAACTCTCCAAGCAGTAGACTAGCCACTGATACCATCGAACAAGTCCGTTTCAGGTCAGAGAAGATTGCCTCTTTTCAAGTTAGGGAAACTAAATGACACTAAATGTAATTGTCCTCGTTAATTAGGGTTTGTTTTGCCCTTGCCCAGCATAATTATTAACGCTGTATACTCGGTGCTTTCCCGAGACACTATGAAAAACCCTTATACATTTGTAGCTTGCGTGAGTGAGACTCAAACCCAGGACCTCCTGCAAACAAGGCAGACGTCTTAACCACTCGACCATTGTTCTCCACTGGTCAAAATCTTGTCCGGGTACGCTGATCAGGGCGCTGCTGACCGATCGCGAAGGCCAGTCACATGATGTAGGCACGTCCACGGCGGTGGGTCTGGGGGGCCTCCCCTGGGAAAATTTGGAATCTAGATGCGCTGAAACTCCACTTCAGGCTCATGTTGGACCCCATGTTGGACCATGCAAATGATGTCTGCCGATCGGATTTCTTTCGTCTAGTGTCTTCGGTGTTCGAATACTAAGGACAATGGGTGAAAAACACCGCCATGTCGGGCCTTGAAACACAAAAAGGAGGGCGAAAGGCAGTATTTCCCGTGCGCAAATACCGGTAGTGTCTACCCATCGTTTTTTTGTTTTGCATCTAGCGTCTTCGGTGTTCGAACAGAACAACACGAGTCAAAAACACCGCCGTGCGTATTAGTCCTACCGGTACGCCCTGGCATTGTATGGATCAAAAACCAGTGGCAATCCCCCCCCAAATTCCAAATTGTCCCTTGGATGTGATATTTGGCCAGTAGGTACACTTACCCAAACATATTCCGAAGAGTACTCATCAATCTGATGCTTAGTTTCGGTGAAATCTTGGGACAAAAATTCTCAAATACATGTACGAGTGCAAATTTTGGCAAATCACCTTTGAATCGAATGTGAAGTGTGAAAGTCACGTCCGACATCGCCGGAAAATAGCCAAAAAGGACAGTTTTCAAAACACTGGATTCGGCTTTACGCTGAATTTTGCTTCCCTGTTAAAGTTCTTTTTGTTGGCTTTATACAAGCTAAATAGAGATAAAAGTTAAAGTTGGTGTTTATATGTCAGATATTAATTTTTTGAAATTACATGCAGGCTGCATGCCCCCCTGTCCAAGGTTGAGTCGGAACCAAAACCGGTCGTTTTGAAACAGCTACATCGTTTTTGGTGCCTTGCTATCGGTTGACCTGTCCCACGCGACTTCTGCGCTCAGTCGAGTCATTTCAAATTCGATTGGGAGAATTTGGCCTTATTTTGTGCTCCAATTCTGGATTTTTTGTCCCAAAATTTCATCAAAAGTTGACATCAGATCGACGAGTACTCTTCGGAATATTGATGTGTTTGGGTGAGACTGAAAGTATCTATAAGCCAAACGGGTCCAAAGGACAAATTTGAATTTGAGGGCCAGGATTGCCTCTGTCACATTTTTGATCCATACAACACTGGGTCTAAAAGTAGGTCTACGCCATGCCCGGCTTTAAAGCACAAAAAGGAGGATCAAAAGCCATTTTTCTGTGCGCAAATCACCGAGGCAAATCAGATTTTTCGCGTCAAGGCAAGCATCACCGGTGTTCGAAAACGAAGGATATAGGAATTAAAAAACACCGCTTCGAAACACAAAAATGAGGGCGACGGAAAAACCATGTCTGCCGATCGGATTTTTAGGGCCCATTCGGACTTTGTATCATACAATGTATGTGTCTATGGTGCTCTTTTAACTTGTACAATGTACATGTACATGTACATGTAATTTAGAAAATTATTTTTATTGCAGAATTCTGCAGCACTTCAACACGTCACCTGAAGACCATTCAGTCATCTTCACGGCTGGTTGCACAGAAGCACTGAAACTTCTTGCTGACAACTTTGACTGGACATCCAAAAATTCCCACATGCAGCTAAAGAGAGATGGTCAAGAGAAAGATTCCCCAAACTTGAGAAATTTGAGGCGATCAGCTGGGATAACAAATGTACCAGAAGCAGTTGGTTGCAACCAGGCCAAATTGAGCGATCCATCCTGGCGTGCAGGTCCGGGTCTCTTCTGTTACCTCATAGACAACCACACGTCTGTTGTGGGCATGCGAGAAATTGCAAAAGCAAATGGTGCCGTCGTTTTATGCATTGCGTACAAAGACATCAAAGGCAGTACCAACAACATTTTAGAATGCATTCTTAAAACACAACTTGTTGATTCGGACAGCTCTAATAATTTGCAGAGCCATTATTCAAACAGAAATTGCCTTCTCGCATATCCAGCCCAATCCAATTTTTCAGGCACCAAGTACCCTCTTGAATTAGTCTGCAACATTAAAACTTTGTCTTTGAATTCTGACCTTCCTGACCGCTGGGCCGTAGTGCTTGATGCTGCATCATTTGTAAGCACATCTGCTCTAGATCTCTCAGCGTGTGAGGCAGACTTTATCACAATCTCGTTCTACAAGATTTTTGGTTTCCCGACTGGCTTGGGAGCTCTGATTGTTAGGAATGACGCTGCAGCATTTTTATGCAAATCGTATTTTGGAGGCGGGACTGTTCAGGCCTACCTTGCAAGACATCCTTTCCATGTGCCTAAACCAAGTCTCTCAGATCAGTAAGTGTACTGTGCAGCTAAAGAAGGAAGGCGTGAAAAACGAAGATGGTATATCTTTACATAGGGAGTAAAAGTGAGTTTGAACTGTCTTAAACTGTACGTTTAAAACCAGCTAGGGACCTGGATGGTGATAATGGCCCAAGCCGTAAGGCGAGAGCCATTATTAGCGTCCAGGCACCTAGCCGGTTTTAAACATACTGTTTAAGACTAGCCGAACCCACTTTTATTCCCATTCATAAATACCTTTTTTGTGTAAATCAGTAAAACTCGCCCAAATTCTGTGACAATAAACTTTTTCGACATTTTGTAAGCCTACTTTCATTACACGTACATGTACACGCATCGTGTTCATTTAAAGCGCTGCACGCCAGGTAGTTTTTGTTTAATTGCTTGCCTGTTGTACGCGCATTGCACACTGCCTGTAAACTTCACTTAATATTTTCAGGGGTGAGATTTTTCGGGATTTCCGGAATTTTACCAATTTGTAGCAGAATTTTTTTGTGTGCTCCGTGGCCGCGATATATTGTATATATATTTAATTAATTATGTTTTGCCCTTTTAGCAGGCCATACCTTTTTAATGAGAGCCCTCAATTGATTCAGTAATTTTGCGAAGCGGACGTGTACAATTATAATCCATAAACAAGCGCCATCTTTGCCTGCATCGCAACGGCGAGCGTGTGGTGTGTGTGATGCGTGCATGTATACCGTGCAGTGTGCGCGGCTGGCGCGATGCGGCAAGCAGCCAACGAACCGACTTTACCCTCCGCTTTCGCTTCACCGTCTTCAACGGTAGATGTTGCCTGGATTCTTTTTAATATTATCCACATTTTTTGGCCTACAGTATAAACAAGGTAAATATTTCAAACAAAACTGATTCTTGTGATGTCTAATTAAAATGTTTTTGACATTGCATTTTGCCTGATGCCGATGCGATGGTATGGTGGTGTTTAAAACGATCCTCCGAAAAGTTGAGGTTTGCGCGGTCTTTAGTCTACCCCACCCCACCTCCCCCCTCCCCCAAGAAAGCGATGCCCTTCCGGAATTTTTGTTTTCCTTTAATCTCACAAATTAATCTCTGTCAAATTTGCCTTCGGGTGTGTGGCAGTGAGAGTACATGTAAGAACCTTAGTAAAAACACGATACAAACTTTGAACTTAACACCAAAGGAAAATTGATTTCTTGCTCCTGGGCACAATAAAATACACATTGCCTTACACTATCTACGGAATTTCCACCCAGCAGTAAATTTATGCCCAATTGCAAAGGTGGTAATGTTGTATAATGTATGAGTACTGTGATAGTTTTTCTTTCCTTGAATATTAATTTTCATAACCTTGCTCTTTTGTAGATTTGAAGATGGAACACTACCCTTCCTTGACATCATTGCTCTGAAGCATGGATTTGACACCTTGGACAGGCTTGCAGGTACATTGTATGTAATGAGACGAATGAAAGAAAAGAAAATACCTCATCCACGTTTTGTTGTCCAAAAAGGAAGAGGATTATTTTATTAGATCCTGGAGTGATCTTGGTCTTCCAAGAGTACTCATCATTGTTTCAAAATAGTTTACTCCGTTTTATTCCTGCTTTTAGTGGTTTATATGCATACAAGACATTTTAGAGTATGGGAGTGTGAGGCTAGTTGGAAAAATTTTCACAAAATCGTCTATAAAACACTAACAGAATTTATTAAAGAAAAAACAACTACACCACTTTAAGCGTGCTACAAAAGGAGCCAATAAAACGAGACTTGTCGACGGTTTCTCATATAATCCACCTTGAACATGACGATGTTATATGTTCCGACTTACCCCACCTACATGTATGGGGTTAGTTGAAACATGGTGTGTTGTAAGTTGAACCATGGTGTGGGGTTATTGGCAAAAACAGATACTGTACATGTTACATACCGGTACCGTACATGACACGGCTATCACACTACATGTACCTTGGCACTCAATGCAGTGCTCTATGTACTCGTACAAAAAACTACATGTACTTGTCATTTGCAAAACTACATGTACCACTCGACTACTCATGATTACTGGAATTCTCTTTTCTAGTCGTGAAACTACTCTTTAATTTCAACTACTTCCAAGTTTAGGTAGCATGCAGACCATTTCAGACCACACCTTCAGCTTAGCAAAGTACGTCCATGACAGCCTAGCTGCCTTTCACCACGGTAATGGTTATCCTGTTGCCAAGCTGTACTGCGATACGAGTTTTGACAGCAAGATGCATCAAGGCCCTATTGTCAACTTCCTTCTCCAAAGATCCTCTGGTGAATTTATAGGATATGCCCAGGTAAATGTCAGTGTCTCTGATGAGATGCGATAACATTTCAAAATGGATGATTTTGTTTTTGTTTCAACTAATGTTTGATTATTATATTTTCGTTGTCATGGCGATGGTATAATGGATGCCATATCACATGTGTGTTTGGCATACATGCATTAAAGGCCCATTACATCGTTTGCAGTTATTCAAAATTTCACTTCACAAGTTTACAAGTTGTTTATTTACATTCTTCTTTAGACTTATAATGCCTTTCCAGGAGTTCGTAAAAAAGTTTTATTTGCAAATAAATAATAGTTTTCTTCTTGTTTGCACTTGCATACCTGTCAAGGACAATATACATCCATTCTTTTGCAAGCTGTATATTTTTTTTCATCTAAGTATGAAGAGTGCCCTGATTCAGTAAATACATTTAATATCACAAACCAGACTTGTGCAAAGCAGCTAGTCTTGCTTTGACACTTCCGTGTGTTCATGCATGCAAGCATGCTTGAACCAGTTCACCGGCCGCTGAAATTTGGTTTACTAGCTCATGTTGCTGATATTTTTAATTAGCCACACATATCACCCCTTTGATCACATGTGTACATTTGTTGAAAGGGACTTTTTCTGTCAATTCCTGTGACTGAAGGGGATAAGGTACATTTATACTGGTTCTTGTGAGCATGTACCATAAAACGGTAGTTTAAATGATGTTGATGTTGCACAATGCTGGTGGAAATTCAAACTGAGTTTGAGGCAGTTCTCCCCCATAGCCATGCCCTCTCGACCCTGATTTTGCACAGGCCATTTTCTTTAATCAGGTGAAGGTATGTGAAGAATTGTATTTTTATTATTATTATTTTTGTTAAACTTATTTTTTTTAAACTGTGACACTGGCTACATTGGCATGTTTCTTTTATAATCAGATTGAACGGCTTGCCTCGTTACACAACATTCACCTGCGTACAGGTTGCTTCTGCAATACTGGAGCTTGTCAACAACATCTGGACATGAATGATGAACAGATAAAACAAAACTTCCAGGTAACACATTTCTCATTTCTAATTTGATGTTTTATCACCGTATTTATAGCCTGGTTGAGAATACCATTTTTGTCTTATTTTATTGCCAATGAACTAAAATGTTGGTTTGATTCCCAGTCATGACACAGATCGACTTCTTGTGTCTTTGGACAAGACACTTTGCCACAATTGGACTTGTCTAGGGGAGCTATAATTTGGGTGTGTTTGGGTGAGCTGCATCCCTGCACTAATTTCCAATATACGCTCGAAACCAGGACGGCCTAAAAAGTGTCCATCCCGGTTACGAGCGTATATTATAAATTTGTACACAGGGTTTTTAGAAAGGCATGTTGTCATATTATTTGTAACCATTTTTGGGCCTAAGTTATCTCTTCAGAACAACTTAAACTTATTTCTTTTATTTTGAGACCATGCAGACAAAGGTATTTCCTTGAAAATATGGTCTGTGTTGCCAAAATGCCCCCTTTACTGTGGAAAGACCCACGTACATTTCTGATGAATCACCTCAACGGATTACCTTTGCAAAGAATTTAGAGCATCAAAAGTGGATGAGGACGGGCCCTTCCTGCTCTGATAAACTCCTTACTTTGCTACACGTAGGCAGGACATGTTTGTGGGGATGAGATGGACATCATCTCTGGTCAACCAACTGGCTCTGTGCGCATCTCATTTGGCTATATGTCTACACTTACCGATGCCAAAATGTTCCTGAGCTTTATTTGGGAATGTTTTGTGGAGCATACTCCTGCTGTGGAGTCAACAGCAGAAAAAATGGCTCTTTCGCCAACTACTGAAGGGAGCGACTTGTCACCCAAAAGAGAAAACCAAGATCCCCAAGTGTGCCAAGTATCAGATACTGAACCAAATCAAACTGGTGACGAGAATGTTACTCAACCGAACATTCGTCCATCTATTGCTAATGATGTACCTGATGGCAAAACACAGAGTAGGCAGGTGCTGACCAACATATTCTTGTACCCTGTCAAATCCTGTGCAGCATTTGAGGTGAGCAAAGATTGTTTTTAAGGCTGGGTTTGAGTCATGGCTCGTCTGTGTCAAGCATGTGGCAAAGCACTCTATTTAATTTGCCTGGTCTTTCACCGCAGGAGTGAACGATTCAATGAAATTAGTGTAAAGACATTGCCGTGGCAAGAGACAAATAGTGACATGTTTGTTTCACTCGCTTTAGTTTGGATACATTTGCATGTCAGACGGCAAGTCTTCCCTAAACGACCAGATATCAATTTCACTAAACTTTTTATACCTTAAAGGGCCCATGATTTGGGATTTTTATCAATGAAATCTATGCTATGAAACTACTCTACTCCGTTACATGTACAGTAATACAAATCCTATTTGAGGCTTGTTTGGGGGTTAAAACAAAGGTTTTTAGCTTTTATGCTAATGTTATAAAATGCATATTCATAAGTAAGGTTGTGATGTCACAAGAGGCAAACACAGGAAAATCACATTTAACTATGCACACAAGATTCCCCTTTTTTTCTCAAACTTGCTGAAACTTTTGTAATACATAGCTGTTTCAGTTTGTTTTACATGTTTCCTGTTGTAAGCGCTAACAAAACTGGGGGTGGAAACTGCAGCAGTTTGCCACAATTCCAACTCGAAGCAGGCCTCGAAATTTATACTTTATAGGGCGGAGCCACTTTGGCCTCAAAATTGTCTGTTGGGGCACCAATGCAGGGTTCGAATTAGACGGGTGCACGCATGCACTTTTTGATCTGTGCATGTAAGGATTTGTATTTACGTGCACTCCGTGCACGTACTTTTTTCAGGCCTAATTACGTACCTGGTATATTTTCCCACGTTGAAGACCAACTTGTCACAATACGCGCACCAAATTTTCCATTAATTGTGCACGCAACGCATGATCGATCGACCGACCAGCGCTAGCACAAGAATGTACCGATAATGCCGCTTTGTGCGTAGACGTAGTGTGGCCGTTTTCTAAACACTTCCTTCATCTATACGTTCCGGCTACATGCAGTTCACCATCCAAGCAATACAGCGCGTGAGCGCGTAGCATAAAAACGACCGGGAAAAAGACTCGGGGGGGGGTTGGGGGGGGGGGGGGGGGTAGGGGGGGGGGGGGGGGGGGGTACCGCAATTGAGCAATTGGATGCCCCTCTTGGCCACCGCTGAAACGTATGTTGTGCATGGATACATGTACAAACACGTACATGACTTGTACTGTGTCTAGCGATCGCAGAGGATCATGAATGCGCTGTATTCATACATGTACTGTATTCATACATGTACATGTACGTAAATTTGTGCGCGATATTGTGAATCATCCTATAGCGACTTTTAAAACCAGGTGAGGGTATCACACTCTGAAGTTTTATTTTGTCATTGATGAAATAAACGAACAGCGAGTTCTAGTAGTGACTGTACAAAAAAAATAATTTTATTGAATAAAACAAAACACCACCATTAAACAGCGAATATATAAATAATACTTTTTGTTATGATTTGCGTGCTCACTTTTTTGTGCATGTAAAAGTTGTTCTGTGCATGTAACTTTTTTAGTCTACATGCACCAGTGCATGTAATTTTTTTTTTTCTAGGTCGACCCCTGCACCAATGTCAGTTGGCAGGGCACTGAGGCCACTTTGCCAGGACCAGTTAGGGCATCGAGTCCATTCGAACACGTACTGATAATAATTCATACTGGTGCGCTTTAAATATATTTAACTCGAATTTGCACAACGGCAAACATGCCTAACATTATTTTTCCTTCCCTCCGGGGTCTTTTGGTTACAGAGGGAAAAAAAATCCCCGCTGGCAATAAACTTACACACAGTCGCTGTCTTGTTGGTATCGCGGACTTGTACCTAACCTGATTGGGCTTTAAAAGCAGCACTGAAGCAACACCACTGAGCAACGCTGATTGCACAAGTCTAATAATAAAACATGTGACCTTTGGTTACCAACGCACTGTGCAGAAAGTAGTTGATGACCCGTACAGGGAACCAGGATTCAGCTCACACGAAATGCCAACTAGTGTGGCTTCACTAGGGTTTTATACTCGGACAACACCATATTTTCGTGTAGTGCGTGTGTGCGTACGTACGGCACTGGAAACCGAGTCATCCACGAGTAAAACCGACCGGCTACATACATGTACAGTGGTTGATGTTTAGTGTCATGAACTTGGGATGTCGATTGTACGTTAGCATGTGTGTGTGTGTATACGTGCATTCTCCGCGGCAAGCTAGGCAAGTGAAATCCACCGCAGCACCCATCGTAGCTATGATCCATCGTAGCCCTTGGATCCATCGTACATGTCTAATTTTGGACCTTACAAAGAGTTTGGTGAAATCAACCCCATGACCATTCTTTCCTCCCCGGTAAATGATCTTATCACGTGTCTGTGTCAGCATGTACATGTGCACATGTACATGTGTACACATGTGAATATAAAAGTCATGCATTTTCGATGTTGATACATGTATTTCATGAATTCCTGAGTTTTGGGTGTACATGTACATGTACATGTAGGTGAGGAATGACTCTTTTTTTATGAAATTTTATTTTGACATGTAACTCGAAGGTTTTGAATTTAATCAAGATGAGACCGTGTTTCTTCTAATCCTATATTTGGTTATTTCATTTCTGTACTGAATGTCAGATGTTACATACATGTACATGTACCTCGTACAAGGCTCGAAATAATTTTTTTTCAGGCTGGAGCAATTTTGCTAATCATTGGTTTCATTTGAATAGCAATTCTGGAAATTGAGGAGCACTTATTTCCTACTAGAAATACGGTGCGATTGGCAGCCCGCCCGGCAGGCTTGAAGCTTCACGGCCGCCGCCGGTAGTTAGTGACCATTCCACACGAAATATTCTTATTTCTCAAATACATTTTGGCACATTATCCATGGGAGTTGACGATATTTTCCATAAAAATGACCATCAAGCAAAACACGGTCGCTGCGATGCACGAAAAAAACATCACAAAAATTACGATCGACAACCCAGCTATCTACATCATGTACCACGGGGTGTGGTTGAAACCCGGAGGTCGAAGTAACCCGGAGGTATAATTTGTTTGTGACCGTGTAGTACATGCTACAACCTACCTCCGGCTTGTTATTTTAATACCACGTAGCTCCGGAGCCACCGTCAACGCACGAACTACACGTTAGCAACAAAATCTACCTCCGGATTTCACATGCAGGGAAGTCCCCGTTCTGAGTAAGAGGCCAACTCGTGTTGTAAAACGCATGCTGATTGGCTGATAAAAATAATATGACCTGCTGCTAGTAAATTCTGGCCAATGACGTTCAAGTTAACAAAACGGTGATCGGCATTAGTTGGACTGGTTACCGCCCCACTAAAGCCGGGAATATTATGGCGTGGAAACCAGACTAGGCACGTTCCGGCGCGCGCGCGCGCCCGGGTATCGAACGTAAGCCCATCGTTTGTTTTAAATACAGCCTTTGTAGACTTTTAACTTGAAATATGAGGGAAGGGCAACCTTTTGTGCATTTATTTTGTTGCATTTAGTTTTGTAGCATATGTACTGTACATGATGTATGCTGGTGGTGGAAGCAATTCTGGACTAAACTTGTGCTAAAAAGTTGATTCGCGGTTTTGCTAGGCAATCAAAGTTTATGGTTCGCAAACTGCTGTTTTTGCATCGCAAACTGCGATGCGATACCGCTAATTTTGAGCACTGTCGTATATTCTCGTTCAGTGATTGGTTAAAAGTAGATCACGTGACGTAAATTAGTTCAACAATTTCTGTGGAAAAAAGTACTATTGTTTGACTTTTCGCGTCATACATGTACATGTAGATCATGAATGACAGTACATTCTTAAATACTTTTGTGCCGCACACGGACGTTCGCGCAAAACAGCCAGTGGTGTTTGCGTTTACGCTGACAATGTCCATTTATGGCGGATGTACCTTTGTTCTTCACAACTCAATCTTGTCCTGAAATACTAGACACACACAAATTCGGGTGATGGTGTTAAACTGCTGGCCCTCGATATGTCTGCTATTTCTCCTCGGCATGCGGCCTCGGGGAAATAGGCATACATTGTACCGCATCAAGATCACCTCAGGATATTAGTTAGCACCATCACCCTCATAAGCAGTCAAATTACATGCCATTATCTTACCAAATGTTTTCTTTGTTAGTTCAGTGTGCGTCTTCAAAAACCTGTTTGTTAATTTCCCTTTGGTTTGTGTGTCGGAGAACTGTGGTTCGAATCCTGGTGTTCCTCTCCTCCCATAAACTGTATTAGGTTAGTGAGTGGGAAATTGGACCCAGAGGATTCCTCTATGACAGGCACTGGATGGTGGTGAATGAAAGTGGAGTCTGCTTGAGTCAAAAGAGAGAAGAGAAGCTCTGTCTCATCAAGCCAACCATTGATCTTAAAAGCAGACATTTGTGGCTTCAATGTCAAGGTAAAGTGTCATCCAAGTAACGACGAATTAGGACCTTAAAGGAGCTTTTTCGGATTTTTCCAGAAAATATATTTTGTCTTGAAATAATAATCATATAAAATACCTCCCCAATATATCCATGGAAAGAAAACATGAAATTTCCAATCTCCAATTCGGATATGGAAGCAAAAAGGTTGGTATAATTACTGCACTGCTTTGTGGATTTTTGATGATATCCTTGAAACTATTTGAATTGAGAGCCTGAAAATTTCAAAATGGTAATGAGAAAAATATGACACGTGATAATGATATCACAAATGTGATCTGGACACGTTCCTTTAACTTGATTAGCGATTCTTATTTTGTAAGTTCAAGCAATAAAATGTGGTGGGTGGGTTGTGGGAGGAAATGCTCCCCATCCCACAATCCTTCCCCATTGGATACTTAGCCAGAAAAAAGAATTAAGGGAACAAAATACTGTAAGCTCAAGATTCCATTGTCCTACAGGATGCACTAGAAAGCCATCTCAAGAAATTAATTTATTATTTTTAAAAAAATCCATTACATCTACATCAAGAGACTTGAGTACATATTGTGTTCCTGATTCTTAGGCCATTGAAATGATCTACAAGAAAAGCATTCTCTTCTGTGTCTTTATCCTTTGTTTCTTGTAACTGGACTCCGGATTGATGGATATGTGAATGTGAAGGACTTTTTGATGGACTGTGTTGCATGATACACCTACAGCCTACATGTAATTAATATATTTTATCCTGAGGAAAGAGCAAGTGGGGTATAACAGTGTTTTGCCTAGCTTGGATATACATGTAGTGCAAGTACCAAGCTGGCCTTGAGCAATTCTGAGACCCAGTTCTATTACAGTGACCACAATATACTCCAATAGACCCATTTCTGTCCTCCACTTTGGTTGGTTCGGTCATGCTTGTTCATGTGAATTGATTGTTTATGCTCGTGCTAGACTATGAGTGCTTAACTTGAAATTGTGTATTTATTGCTTTTTGATTTCCTGGCATGCAGCGCATAGCTTATTTTTCAAAATATCTGCGGATGAACTGCTAAAGGAATTTTTTTCCCGCAATCATTGCAACGACCAGTTACATCACAATTGGAAATTAGGTCATTTTTGTGTCATGATTTAAAATAGCCCAACATGGTGGAAATTGTGATATCATCTCATAAGCAATCTAGAGGCAACAAAATTGGAGAAAAGATGAAATTAAAATTTGATTAATAATATTTTCACAGGGCAAACAACAATCAAGATTCCTCTCGACATTTATAACTCTGACCACGATTCAAAATCGAAGGATTATGTTCAGAGCAAAGTCTGCAACAACAGGTAAGTAACGATGGCAACCACTGTAAGCTACGTCGATATATCAATTTTATTGTGATATCGATATCAGCGATATCACTTTACTTATTACAAGGCGCATGTAAAAAACATTTACAATTGGACATGCTGCGAAAATTGGATATGTCACAAAATGAAACGGCAACAATAGTGTGCTATGTTCGTTCTTGATTAACAAACCGCAAGACTGCAGGTACTACATGTAAATTACCACTCCTATGTTTGTAACAATAGTAAAGTTGAAACATGCAAATGTGGTTGATCCAAAACATACAATATAATACTGGATAAACCTTTACTAGTCTATTAACCATGCCTGCTCACAAACTAGATAATCGGATACATGTACTGCTTGCGCATCTTGTGAGTTGCTGTTCAAGCCGGTAGAAACACATGGTCCTTTCCCCAAGAAGAGAAGGACATGTTTGTTTCGGATGGATGCGGATTCAAATCTGTGCAGATCTGTGATGAACTTCCGTGCAGATCCTGATCGAGATCCGTGATCTCTAGGATCCTTCTCGCTTGGTAGTTAAAAGATGTTACCCAAACTGACATGACCAAAATCTTTTATTGTTAATAAAAGGTCCTTGGGGCAAATAGAAGATTATAACGTGTTACAACAGAAAGCGCCTGACTTTGCTCACCAGTAACCGGATCATGAAACCTAACCATACGATAATGGCACTGTGTTTTTGTTTTTCCTGATGATCCATCAAAATATATGAAAAGGTCATGAATTGTTTTGATGTAATACTACCTGCAATACCCAGATATGGTAAATCCGTTTCTGAAACTTAAATCAATTTCTAAAAACTGCCCTCAACCGTGCTCTAATTAATTATTGAGGTTCAGTAGTTTTTCACAAAAAACATGACATCAAAAAGGATTTTTGATACAGATTTAGAAGATAGACGAATGTCAAAAAGTTAGTGTATATGGGGATCCCCATTTGTGTATGAGTGCTGTTTCATTACCTCTGCTGTTTAACGTTACTTCACCTGATCTACATCTACTCAGTGACTTGAATTTTTGGTGATACATGTAGTCCATGGTTCGAGGCCTAGTCACTGCTATCACGTTGTGTCCTTAGACAAGACACTCCACATTGTCTCTCTTCACCAAGGTGAAATGGGTACCAGTAAATGTTGGTCAGGGAACCGAACTACAGTAAGTGCTTGGGGTAAACCTGCGGCGGACTGAAATCCTATCCAGGGCGAGTAGCAGACAGTGCTCCTATAATAAAACACTCATGCAATTGGAACCGGGGACGAGTATCAGCCATATGAGCCAGCTAGGCTTGTGAAACGACTTTACGGTACATATGTAAACATGTACCGTACGTGACTCTGGGGATTGCAGAGCTGCTCTGGCAAACAACACCAACACCAACCGTAGTAAAAGATTTGAAATGCATGTTTTAAAAGGTAATTGTAATGCCACTGTTAACTGGGGCCGTGGGTGGTCTTGAAAAATACTACGCCCTGTAGAACTGTGAAAAGATTGACAACTTTGGAGGGCCCCTTACTATTAAGGTAAATCTTCTTTATACCAGAGTGAACACGATTGACTGTGGAGATGCTGTAGCCAAGTGGCTGTCTGCTGCCATCAAGCAAAAATGCCGTCTTCTCCAACAAAATACAGAATACACGCGCAACTGCAAACTCGTTGAGGGTAAGGAAGCTAGCTTTGCAAGATTTTGTGCAATTGTTTATTTTTCCCCTGGTGTGTGTAGCACTTCACCTACTCGTCTCGGTACTAAGCAAACCTTTTGCTTCCTTGAGAAAAAAGAATTATTTAAATATTTTTTGTTTAATCAAAGTCTTTTTAAGTTGCTTCATTTGAATTAAAGGGCTGTGACATGCTAAACAACTTTGTGCCTAATCTTTGCTTCATATGACAGATTACTTGTTCAGCAAGACATACTATTGTTCGTTTGGATGTAAAATCAATAAAAGGTGGCCTTTTTCAACTTTGAAGATTTCATTGCAATAAATCACAGACAGAGGGCGCTGTTTTGAGTGCATCACATAAGGAAGACAGAAGGGAAAAGTTAAGAAAAAACATAAGACTTCAAGTTGGACTTGTGGCAAATTGCTGCAGTTTCTACCCTCAGTTTTGTCATGACTTACAGCAGGCAACATGTTAAACAAACTCAAACGTTTCAGGAAAATTGAAAAAAAAATTGAATCTTTTGTGCACAGTTGAATGTGATTTTCCTGTGTTTGCCTCTTGTGACATCGTAATGCGAATATGCATATTCGCATTAGCATAAAAACTCCAAATAGGATTTTTATGACTTTAACTGAGTAAATAAGGGGCCCTTTAAACATTCATGTAACATGTCTAATTGAAATCTACCTGTAAATAATTCTCTTCCAAAAACACTAAGATCTTGACACGGGTGAAAATAAAAACATTTGGATTATTTTCTGGTATTTATTTAGCTTGTGTATGTTATCAATCAAAGAGTGATCCTGTCTATCACATAAAAAAAATCCAAAATATCCTTCTGTCAAGTTTATGCTACGTGTTTGCAATAATGGATATGCAATCAAAAGTCTGCATTTCGTGCGTACGTACAATGTATTGTAAGAAGCAGGGGCTTACAGTGATTAAATATTGCCTGAGATCGCACCACAGAGCATCTAGAATCCACGCCGTTAGAGATTCGCGCTACGCGCTCACCATTTGATTGTCTTCGTTTCATGCTTAAACATTTCACGCCCCTTTTTGGAAAATCCTGGATCCGCCCCTGCCTAGATTGACTCACGATTATGTATTGGTCACCCACAGGCAGTAGTGTCAACAGCACACGGAATTTATCTCTTGCCAACGAGTCTCCTTTTACTATGCTGAACCTGGCCAGTGCCCGGTCACTGCTCAAGATGATCAAACAGCGACACCAGATGATCAACCGGCCAATCAAAGACCTCAATGAGAATGACAGTGTGCAGTCAGTACCAATCACAGGGCAGCTTCCACTGGACAGTGCCAAAGAGGCATGGTTTAAATTAGAGGCAGAAGAGCTGATTGGTCGTTTCCGTGGTAACCTGGTGATTGATGGCTGTGAAGCCTTTTCTGAGGATGACTGGAATAAGATACAAATTGGGAATCACACATTCTTGGTAAGGTTTGGCTGAAACAGAATTATATAATATTGGATGGCTCTGAGAGTGATGAAAATACGGAACGAGCCAAAGGCGAGTTCAGTATTTTCATGACGACTGCAGTATATTCTCATATCACCCGAAAAGACATCAAATATTATTATTGCTGTATAAAATGAAGCTTATATCTTCTTTGTTTTGTAAGATTTCCATTTTTGTCTGTTTGGTGTTGAAAACTTCAGTTCATTTGCAACGTTTACTGCATGCTCTTTTGTTACTGTTGTACAGTATTTTTTGTTACTGTACTCCTCGCACGTAGCACAAGCGCAATCCATTCACTTGATGTATGATAAGCGCATATGCGTCTGTTTTGGTGCGCCCAGCGTGGATGCGCATCGGATAGGGCTCTCTGCTGCATAGTATCGGAAATGCACGGTATCCACAACAGCTTCATTTTATATAATAATACGACTTGGAAAACCCAAACCACCACCATGCGGTGTGATATACAGTAAAATCTCGATAAGTCGAAATCGGATACTTCGAAACTCTGTTTACCTCGAAGTAATGGCACATTCCCGACATAAGAAATTCCTGTATGAGTGCCTCTGTTTACCTCAAAGTTTATTATTTCATGAGTCATATCTGTTAATTGAATCTGTCTTTTCATCAAGAGATGCAGCATGATGCACTACCTTGCTGTCAGTTACAATAGGGCCTAATCAATCCATAAACTGCAACAAATCAGGCTTTCTGGAATGCGCTAGCGATAGGCAAAGCATGCGGTCGTGCAACCTCGAACAACGTGCTCACTGCCATTGTTAAAGCATGCCCGGAACGCGACCGAAACCTGGGATCGATTGTGGATAATGGTAAGTGCGCCCTCTATAGGTACAGGATAGCACTGATCACATAACCACACTGCTGGCAGTGCTTGCGTGTGCATGCGGCCTCTGCAAATACAGACGTATGATGAAAAAAAAAACACAAAATGAAGACACGAAACACTTGGTACGTTTTTTAAATGGATTTTACTGTAACAGGTATATTCATCAATGGCATAACCTTGCTCGGCTGGTTGTACAGTCCTACAAAATTGATGCCCAACGGCTTAAATAGGACATTTAGAAATGGCAGAAAGAGAGAAAGCTTCTTGAAAGACTTGGAAGATCATTCATGAAACTAGTGGTAAATCCACTGTGAACCCTGCATCCAGAGTGAGGGTACCTCGTACGCGAGTGCCGTAGCGAGAAGGCGGGACTCTAGGATTTATGCAAATGTAACACTCAACTGGTCTATTGGCTTATTACATGTGTATAATGCTTAACATCGGCAGAATAGACCAAACACCAATGCCAAGGGACCTGCAATTTATCTGGAGCTAATGCGTTGTCTCTCTCTGTTAAAGAACAGCAACTGAAATGTCTTGGCCACTCTCTTCGTCTGCCGAAAATGACCTTGTTTGCCAGTATGCGCTTTCTCACTCAAAACATGGCAAGCCAGGACGAGGGAGGCGAAAACAACTCTATCCACAATACATAGCCAAAGTGCTGAATGATTGATTTCCTCCAAGCCGAAGTGAATTGGTTGATGCTACACTCGACAGTTTGGGTTGGAATAGGCTCATCAAGGTCACCTGTTGTCAATACTACTCAACATAGGAAGACACAGCCGCCAAGAGAGGAGATCACATTCAGTTTTTGCTGACATGTATTTCATTCTCGGTTTATTTATTCACGCAAACGGTCTAAATCCAGACAGCATTCAAATTTACAATTAACTGTACAACAAAAGTAGCAAAAACCAAAAACACCTCACAAATTCACAAACGGGCAATAAAACAAAAAAACCTACAACAAAATTCTCGGTGAGACGCGCAGGAATGGTAGATCGGCTATAACGTTCCGTATTGCACCGTTGTATGGCAATACCAGACTGTGTGGTGTTCCTTAAAGGGACACATCGGCTTTGTTGGGCTATTTTGGGCTCGAAATGGACCCACACAAGATTTTAAAAGTCTCTCAGAAATAAACTGAATAGATCCTGAAAAGAAACCAAGGTCACGTGATTTTCTGGTACCAGATTTCGGTTCCAGAAAATCACGTGGTCTTGTAGTTAGTTTTACTTCCAGCTGTAGAAACCAACATGAAGTGCGAGTTGCTTTTGTCATTCGCAGTTGGTTTCTCTTCTTGATGGAAAATAATGTCCTAAGAACACTATTTACATACTGTATTTTCTAATTTGTAGACAAATCTGCCAGCAGGTTTTATTAGAAGGGCTTCTGGGCGTTGATATGGGCGAGAGAATCTGTCATATTTTCGCAGATTTGTGGCAATACAAATAATATCTGAAAAAAAAGCACCATGCATTGCGGACGTGCGAGAAACCACTGCGTTCGAGTACCTTTCGCGAGTCAGCGCTGACCTTGGAGGATCATGCAAGGTGTGAATAGTCGGGGGGAAATGATTTAAAACGGTTTTAACACGTGTCAGCCCGTATCGGATGCCACCTTTATTTACAAACACATGGTTTTATACAGCGATGGCCAGCTGGTGAAACGTATAGCCCAATATGGGCTTCTTTTGTTAATTTTAAACATTTTTACTTACTTGACAAATTTGATTATTTTTTGTCACAACAACCATCGAAAAATTATTGTCAGTGATGCTAAATCACTAAATCATGTAAACAGGTGTGTACCGTTAACTGTCTCTTAGAAGAGGGATTTTGCAGTTAGCAATAGTTCAGCTCGAATTCATGGTAATGGCGTAATGGCTTGCAACTCGGTTTAGATGCTTCAAAGGAAAGCTGCTACATGCTGATTAAAATGTGGAGTGCTCAGTAGGGGAACATACAGATAGTGATTTTGTTGGTTGTTTCCTTTGGTCAGGTTGCCGGTGCATGTAGTCGCTGTCAGATGGTATGTGTGGACCAACAGACAGCTGCTCGAAGCAAGGAGCCTTTACTAACGATATCATCAGTCAGAGGAAATAAGGTACCCAAAATATTTTTTGACAATGTTTTTGACAGGCACAATTGACATTAAATCTCCTACAAACTTTGGTATATTGTACACCTATCAGCAATTCTCATTCCGTGGGAACAGCAAAATTCAGTTATACCTACATGTATTTGCATTTTGGGAAGAAGTTAAAGAACACTTTTTAAATTACACTTTAATGTGGTAAACTGGGCCAGAAATTTACTCAAATTGAAAAGTATTGAACATCAAGTTTGTGCATATTGCCAAAATTACTCTTCAGTGACATTAAGGTGGATGTGTACATGCCAATTTCACACGTTTATTACATGATGTCGATAAAATGTAGCCTTTGATGAAAGACTACTTACATCATTTACGAGGGTGATTAGCAGTTTTGTTGCAAAATTGTTGGGTGTTGACCAACTATATGTAGTTGTGTTGTAATTGTAGCCGTTTTCCAAATGCAATCTCACTATACTAATATGCAGTATTTTTTGCTTGGTTTTCTGTCATTGACCAATTACAACCTGCACAGGTGCCTTTTGGTGTTCACCTGCTGCGAGATGATATCACCTCTAAAGGACCGACTCTGCGTGCTGGGGATGTAGTTTCAGTTCTCTAGCGATGATGAGAAACAAATGCTGTCTCCCTGTGCAACATTGGCTAGATCTTTAAAGGTCTTCCATACCAAGATGACAAGTCAATTGAGGTTACCAGCAGAAAAAGAGATGTCTTGCCAAGTTGAGCGACCAATTTCTGAAATGCAGACACTAAGTGCTACATACAGTAATACTGCAGTCAATAGTGGACATTTTGAAGAGTTGCACCAATGGAATTGTGCAATTTCTTTTTCTTGCAAACAACTAATTGTAGGAGCCTTTAATTACATTGTGCAACATACTGGATGTACATCGTTATGCTGCAGCTAATAGATGGCATAATACATTACCATCCACTTTGGTCAGGAGCACATATGTGCATACCAATGAGTAAGTTCTGGATTTCTGTCAAGATATACATTTTAAGATTTAAAAAAAATTGGTTAGTGGACAAAAAATTGGTAACAAAAGCGGGATAAATATTAGATGTTTCATATATGGAACATGTATTGAGAGGTTTTCCATAAATTGACATAAATTTCAGCTTTAAGTCATGTGCAGTTTTTGTGCACAGAAACAATATTCTTTCAATTATCAAATTTTACAAAAGGACACTGGACGTGTCTTTGGGAGGGCGGCCGTGTAATACGGGGGGCGGGGGGGGGGGGGGGGGGGGGGGCGGGGGGGGGGGGGGGGGGGCGGGGGGGGGGTGTCAAAGGTACACACCGGCCTACTGTATGTTTACATGATTTAGTGATGTAGCAGCATTGACAATACTTTTTGGATGGTCGTTGTGAAAAAAAAACCATCACAATATCCCGTAATTTACTAAAGAAGTGCAAAATTATGGGCACTTAGATTAGCACAAGGAAAATTTAAAGACAAATTTATAGATGCAGGTACTATAAGAAGTTAAAGCATAGAGTTAATCTAGATTGCACGTCAATCTACAAAGAAGACGACAGACTAAATTTCCGACGCCGATAAGTCAAGTTCCCAAGATTGAAAAACAAAACAACATAAACATTAACGTGCTCGGTTACGATGAAAAGAACGGCATCTACCCACTCCACTTTACAGAAAGCGAGGTCATTAACCTGATGCTATATTCCGACGGCGATAAAACCCACTACTGCTGGATCAAAAATTTAAAGAGGAAGAATCCCCCTTGACGAAAATCCAGCATTTAGGCTTTTTTCGATAGTCCAAACATCCCTCTTGCCGACGTGGATTTTTATTATTTTTTAATTGTCGGTTTTAAGTGGATAAATTGCAAGCAAAAGTGCGCTTTTCGAAAATGAGATTTTCGCGATTTCTGAAACGCTCATTAGGTATTCATGATATGCGCGTGACCCCGTGACGCAATCCTGAGAAAGAGAAGTCAACACGATTGTTAGCTCCATACGTTTACACGCCAAAAACTTGGAAAACCGTCTCTGTTAGATGGTGTTTTTTGAAGAATTTTGTTGGTCCAAAAAGCCAGAGATATGCCCAGTAGCTGTATGTTTTACCAGACACTATGAAAAAAAAAAGAGCAGAAATATTTTCTTTTCTATTACCAAGAGAGAAAAATGAGTCGCTCATTCTATAACTTGTACGGCCGATGTTCAAACACGTGGAGACTACGCCCGCAGGGGACCGTACCATGCTGTACACATACCGCTGTGAATGCCGTTCGTTCCGTGACAAAACCACCCGTCGCAATGCACCAGTATTTACTTCAAAAGAGGTTCATTGTGAGCCACAATTTCATCGTTTTTCACAAAACAGGTAATAGTAGATTGTTGTCATATTACATGAAGTGTTTTTCACATTTGTATTTTGAATTACAAGGACAAAACAGGCATGATAAACATTCACTTCGTGTATTTTCCATTCAATACTGCACAGACCGTTTTGTATGTTTCTCATCAGGATGACGTCAAAACAAGCCAAGTGACCTCGAGCGTTTCAGAATTTCGGGTGAAGAGGGTCGAAACTGCTTTACGTTTTAGGCAAAAGCCTGTCGATTTTTTGTGAAAAAAAAGTTGTGATGGTGTTGTAGACACATACACATTGATAAACAAAAAAACTATAACATTGAGGATGGGGGGTTTCTAGCTGTTTAAACAAACTATTATTTAGCGATAAGCATAAGTAAAAGAAGTAGGCCTACTTTTGCGTTCGCTGCCTGCAGCATTACGGAACCCAAGAGTTACTAAAAAGACACAAAATTGACTGCTCTGGTATTAGGTATAAAGCGAGCAGAATAGTTATGCCGTCTACTGAACTAGACCAATATAATCGTAGAAGAGACATTATAAAATTTAAAAACACGAAGCATAAGATGCAGGCCCCATTTGTAGTTTACGCAGATTTTGAATCGCTGATAGGTGCCTCACCGAGAAAAAGTCGGAAACGCGACCATCAAAATGCAAAAACACGAGGCATGCGGGTGGTCTTACGCGGTAGTCAGATGCGACGGACATCTAATGAGTAAAACATATTATAGGGGCGAAAACGTGGTTGAAAAATTGCTCGAAAATTTACAAAGAGAAGAAGCCGCCATAAACAAACATTTTGACTTTAAATGGCTTACCGACATACAAATCAAATTCTAAACAGGAGATGTATTAAAACTGCGCAAACAGAAAGAGGGTACATTTTAGAAGTGGACTTGGAATATCCAAAACAAATACACGACGAACACAACGACTACCCTCTGGCGCCAGAAAACTTGAACGTTCCTCAAGAGTGGTTTTCCGATTACCAACGGCGACTAATCAAGATAAGCGATCCGACACTCCCGACGTTAACAAATTAACGTGCACTCTGAAAAATAGAACGAAATACATCGTAGTACACTATCAGACGCTAAAACTGTATCTAAATCTCGGATTAAAGTTGACCAAGATTCACAGAATTCTATCGTTCAAGCAAGCTGCCTGGATGAAGTCGTATATATCGACAAAAACACTCAGCTCCGCAAAGAATCAAAATCAAAATTCGAAAAAGACTTTTTCAAATTGATGAATAATTCAGTCTTGGCAAGACCATGGAAAATGTACGAAATCGGCTAAACTCCGAGCTCATGAGATTAGAAGACGACAAGAAACTTTTTAAAATGTGTTCGTTACCAATTTACGAATCGACTACAGTCTTCGAAGACTGCAAACTGGCCATGGTCAACATCATGTACAGGACAAAGACGACGCTCGACAAACGAATCTACTGCGGTATGACGATATTGGACTCTTCGAAAACGCTCATGTACGACTTTTATTACAACAATTTAAAGGCCAATTAAGTACTAAAATAACGTAAACCTGGTGTACACGGACACCGACAGTCTTCTCTTGGAGATTAAAAGAGATGACGTATACGCGGACATGGGCAAGTATAAGCACCTGTACGATTTTTTAAATTACCCAGAGGATCGGACCACCCGGTGTACGTACGACAAAACGAATAAGAAGGTCATCGGCAAATTTAAAGATGAGTCTGCGGGTCAACAGATTATAGGGGCGGTGTGTATCAGACCAAAACTGTACGCCATTCAGACCGAGCGAGACGTCATAAAGAAGGCTAAAGGAATTAACAAGGTAGTGGTTAAAGACAACCTAACGGTAAATTTATATTTATCGCTATTCGATAAGACTTGTGTTTACCAAGATCAAAACATTCTAAAGAGCGAAAAACATCACATCCACTCTGTTACACAGAGTAAATTGGCCGATCCAGTAAGCCCCGCCCACGTAGAAACACATGTAGCAACAACGTGCGCACAATCATTAAATTGTACTGATCACCAAAAGACGATGTGGATCATTATTGTCCTATTTGATTGGTTGGTGGAAATTTCAAGGGCAGTGCTTAAACGCTTCTGGATCTGTCTTTAACATAATTCTAGACACATAAATTTTAGTCAATATAAAAGTTATCTTGTTGAAATCCGACACCAATTATTGTTACTGCTAACAGTGTGGGGGCAAAAACCCAGCATTTGGGTGGTCTTGGGGCATGCTCCCCAAAACAATTTGACATATCTAAGCTATTTTCTTGCAATGTGAGGCATACTGTGGGTCATATTCCTTCTTTATTCTCCAATCGGCGAAGTCACATCGCCGAGCACGCTCTTTATGTAAAAATTGTGAAATGCTAGCCACACTGGATCATGGGCGCTGGTCACCTTTAGGATAAAGAGGGCGCTATTCACAATCAATAGTAGAGTTCGGGCTGTTTTTGACACGTCCAATGTGTGAGTGATAGGTAGGCGTGTTCATTCGTTTCTGCCCTTCGGGCCTGTGTTAATTGTGTGTGACACGTGTCAAGAACCATGGAGGACTTCCTCCATGCAAGAACAGACCCACGTTTTTGAAGGGAAAACAATTTAGGTCGGCTGAAAGTATATAGGATATGCTTTCAGTAAAAAAACAGCCTATACTTTGCTTTCAGCTATCTGGAAGTAGGTCATAACAAGGCAAACACTAGCAGCCGATTTCACGAAAGAGTGCGCAGCTTGCGCAACTTTTGCAAAATGGCACAAGCCCCATATAGCTTGCGTGTAATTTTCACAGGAATGTTGCGCAGCCTACGCAATAAAATGTTGCGCAAGCGGACTTACGCAGTGCGTAAGGATTCGTGAAATCGGCTGCAGGTGTCTGTGCATGGTAATCTACCCATAAGCTTACATAAGAGCGCAATGTTCCAACAACAGTCCGAAATACACTCTTTGGTGTCTCCTCTCCAGCCAGACCAGCTTTCATCATCAGAGAGCCGTTGACCACGACCAAAGGCGTCTTGTCCAAATTACTCAGTTTGCGATCATCTGTTCGGGCCAAGGAAACAAAATGTGTTTACATGTAGTTGTACTTCCTTGTCTTTCACCTTTGTGGCCTTGGTTCCAATCCCATCTTGGTTAGTATGTGGGCTAGGTTCTCAGTCCCTGCTTGATTCTAAGGGTTTCCCCCATCCACACTTTTGTAGGGGTTAAAACTAAGGTAAGAGTTGAAAAGTTGGTCAGAATTTGTTTCTTCAAATGACTCACCAAGCATCGGTAAGTGCAGATAATCGAGGATAAAAAAATAAAATTAGAAGTGGGAAAATATTTGGATTTTTTGAGTAAACACTTGTCTCAATGTTTTGTACACAATGTCTGAGGTATAAATACCGTACACGTTCGTCACTAATTCTTCCTAATATGACATAATAATGCCCCAGGAAGGGTTAGGAAACCTGATTTTAACAATCAATGAGAAACTATCTCGTATTTCTTTAAAAACACTTGAGATTTTTACATCATGCTCCATAAACTTAACTAGTGAATAGTAAGTGCATGGAGTCTCAACTGGCGAACGAACGTGTATAGTAGTTTTTCCAAGGATTAAATAATAATATTAATAACAAAATTATTATAAATAAAATATTATCATTATAAATCCGGTAGTACGTACATGTACGTACTATTTACCAGAAAACACTGAAAAACACCGAAAAAAACATACTAAATACCGGGGAAAAACCGGAAAACATAGGAAAACCTACTAAATAACGGAAAACACCGGAAAACATACTAAATACCGGAAAAAACAAAAAAGAAAACACAAAAAAGAAAACACTGGAAAACACATAAAATACCGGAAAACGCCCAAATAACTCCCCAAAACATACCCAGAAACGCCCGGTATTTTAATGTGTTTTCCGGTATACATGTATATCGATAGTATGTTTTTCGGTGATTTCCGGTGTTTTCCGGTAAATAGTATCACCCTTATAAATCTAAACATGGAGGAAGAAACATGATCTAAAAATTCTTCCTCCATGATCTAAACAAGATCTGCAAGAAAGAAGAAGAAGCGGCTTACCAAGGGTTGGGGCTGCCATTGTGATTGTAACATAACACAAGTTCGTTGGGCGGGGTGATTTTATAAATGCGATTGGTGTCTATCAGCTGTTGAGCACGTCCAATTAGGACCAATGACTAAAAACTTCGCGGGCCGCGGGGGTTTCCCACCAAAATTTAATGCAGGATTGCAGGTGTCAACTATCCCTTGGCTTTAGGCCTATCTAAATGTTCAGATATGTGCACCTGTCATGCCTGTTGGACGAGCATCGACCTAGTACCTCAGCACTTTACCACAGCGCGAGCGCCTCTGGGTAGGTATAGCGCCCTCAGCCGATGAACTTCGCAACTCAAACTCACTCGGATCGGAAGTCACGAACCGAACAGAACCAGTCTTTATGATACATATGGGGCCTTTAAAGGCCTGAAAAATGTTGGATTCTAGATGCTATGTGGTGTGATCTCAGGCAATATTTAACCACATTTAAGCATGCAAAAGTGTGATGTCATATAAGACTTAAAGGCGCAGGCTCGTCAGCAATGCGCGCGCGCCAAATTCGTGCCACGAAATACGCAGCTCCATGCCTTTGCTATGGAGCTGCGTGTTTTGTGCCATGAATTTGGCGCGCGCGCATTGCTGACGAGCCTGTGCCTTTAAGGCATATACCCCAACGGTACGGTTGCGGGGGAGGGGGGCAGGGGGAGGGGGGGTGGGGGGGGGAGGGAGGGGTGTTGAAAAGCTTGGCATGGGAGCGTACGACCGCCCCCTTCTGGGACCGCCCCCGAAAGTGATCTGGTCAAACTCCTTTAAAGATGCCATTGAAAAAAGTTCAAAACGACGTTATTTGATACATCATTTCGGGCAGAGTCATTGCATTGGACAGTTTAAGTCAATATAGTGACTATAGGCCTACTGTTGATATCGAACTATCGATCATAGGCCTAGATATCGAACTATCGATCATAGGCCTAGATTCGGTATAATCAGCGCGTGGGGTTAGTAGGCCTATAGGCCTAGATATCGAACTATCGATCATAGGCCTAGACTCGGTAATCAGCGCGTGGGGTTAGTAGGCCTATAGGCCTAGATATCGAACTATCGATCATAGGCCTAGATATCGAACTATCGATCATAGGCCTAGACTCGGTAATCAGCGCGTGGGGTTAGTAGGCCTAGACTCGGTAATCAGCGCGTGGGGTTAGTAGGCCTAGCCGTCGCAAACACCGTGACGTTGAGGCAGATTGTAGACAATCATTCTTCGCGATCCTTTGGGACATTGGATCGAGATTTTTCTGTCGGCACAAATGACAGCAAGGCGACACGAGTTCATTTCACATAATATTCAAACCAAAAGGGAAGGTATTTCATTTTATTTGACTGCTTTGGTAGTTCCAATGAAGTTATTTTTATTTGCCCACCACCCTTTCGAAGTAGCCTATGTAAACTGTTCGGAAATCCTCTTTCGAGGTGTTATAAACATGTTCCGTTTAAGATTTATACTCCTGCATGATAAATTCCAACCAACTTTAAAATATCCACACTATGCGCCAAATTCGTGCCACGAAATACGCAGCTCCATGCCTTTGCTATGGAGCTGCGTATTTCGTGGCACGAATTTGGCGCGCGCGCGCATTGCTGACGAGCCTGTACATTAAAGAGGATCTGAACAAAATATCTTGGTCTTGCTTTTTAATACTTGACCCAAACGGTCAAACTGGATCTCCATCAAAAGGACCCAACTAACTGCAAATATATTTGTGGATTTGTTTTTAATTACATGCAACCTAAAACTGCCCAGTTCACAGCACAAGTTGATAATACATGATTTTGTTACAACCGCCAGTGATGTCCTCTACATTTTCATATTAGTTAAAAAGATATGTGTATAAACCCTTTACCAGCATTACGTGCATTTCATTGACGAATTAATTCGATTAAAATACAAAAGAGCTCTAAAAAGATATATAAAGTATATTTAAAATACCTTTATCGCTCTCACGATAATATTAGAATATAGGCCTACTACGCAACATTTGAATATGGCATGCTCTTATCGTTTGTTGACGATGATGTGGTCAGTGTCGCGGCGCAAGAATACCTTACCATCTCTCTGCGACGCAATGCTCATGAGATAGTCTCTGAATTCCGTCAAGACTTCGGGAGAGACATTCTTACGAAAGTTAATGACACTAGACAGTAAATCGAGCGTAAGGTGACCGTTTGGGTCGGCGTCGTCGAAGCACGTCGTGATGTCAAAGTCATGGTGGTCGTCTTTGTTATCGCAGTTCACGTAAGGAATGCTGCGTTTCTCCAAGTATTCGCGGACGTGCAGACTGCTGTAGCTTGGATTCCGGTCGTCGTTTGCTAACTGGAACCGCGCTTCCACCCTTATTAGGTCACAATTCTCTGCAAACATAAAGTAATTATACTGCTGAACGTGGATGGACGTTATAAAAGACACTGCATATGAATTTTGTTGTAAACAAACAAACTTGGCACTTTAGTTGTTTGGAGTGCGCGTCTGAAAAGACTATTGGTTGCAGAAATGGTAAATGCTGCAGTCCAGTTTATGGCAAATCCAGTCTCACATATAGGGCATTCAAAAGTCCTTCACGAGAATAAACCATCCGTTAATTTTGATAGATAAATCATCAATTGTAATCATATTTGGATGAGCATTTAACAAAGTTAAACCAACCTTCCGCTTATGTCTAAGCAGCCTACTTGTAAGCCTCAAAACTCCATTCCGCTATACTAACGGATGAAAGATAATATTCCTAAAAGCCTATACTGTATACCTCTTTAGTCTGTTGAAACAATGTCTTAGTATAGTGCGAAATTTTAATTATAATTACCTGATTTCATAGCCACGAGCAGGACGCCCCCTTGTGCCAATCGATCGTAGAGGAAATCCAACATGATGGCGGTAATTTCTGTCTCATAATATAGACAGAAGAGGGCGCTAATTACATGATACTTGGTCGTGTCTCCCGTCTTCTCGCAGGATTGTTTGTACTCGCTCAGTGTCTCTGTGCGGAATTCAAACTCCACTCCTTTCAAGTCATCTTGTTTCTTCTCAATGAGTTTCTTGTAGAGGTCGACGTGGAGGCGACTAGGGTCTACCACGGTATTGTGGATGGCATGATACTTGGTCAGGAGTCGCGTAATGAAGTTGGACTCTACCTTGCCTAGAGAAATGATTAACATTTAAAGAATATTGCAACAATAAAACTTAAGCGGGCCTCCCACTGTGCGATTTTTGCCACGAATTAGCTACGATTGGGTACGATTGTGTGTAGAGTCTATAGGCAGTCCCCGATAATCGTAGCTAGTCGTAGGGAATTCGTGGCCAAATCGCACAGTGGGAGGCCCGCTTAAAACCAGTTTTACTACAGTTGAGTGTCTTTTACGTCTACAATACCAAGGCACCCAAACCACTTCGCCCACATGCCATTAAACCCCAAATACCTACTTCGCCCCAAAAACACTTCGTGCATACAGGCCGTGGTTCAGGGCGAGTGGTTCAGGGCGAAATGGTTTTAGGGCGATATCTCTGAAAATATACGAATTGGAACGAACAATTTCAAAATGGTAATGATAAAAATATTACCAACAATATGGTAAAAAAATCTCAATACCCATGGGAAAAATAGGCAGTTCCAAAAATGTGATCTGGTCACGCTCCTTTAAGAGGTCAAATAATATCTCCCTCATCACAACTCAAACGGGGCGGTCGGGTTGGCGTACGGGTTCTTTCCTCGCCTTTCACCTCTGGCGTCCCGGGTTCGAATCCGGGGCGCGATATTTTGTGGGGGGGGGGGGGGGGGGGGGGGGGGGGGTTTGCACAGCGGGTCGTTCCGGTGTCGCTCAGGGTGCACCCAAGTAAATAGGCAGAGATCCGTGCGCCGAGGTCATGTATATTTTGTATGCCCTCAAAGAGCTGAACGAGTGTGCATGGTCTTGTGTACACTCTCAGAACGTTGGTTAAAATTTTTAACCAACTTGGTTAAAATTTTAACCAACCATGTATTACCAGGTGAACATCCCAACAGTTGGTTAAAACCTTAACCAACCCAGGTTGGTTAAATTTTAATACGTGGTTGGTTAAACTTTTTAACCAATTATTGGTTAATTTTATTTTAACCAATCTGTTGGTTAATGCCGAGTTGGGCAAATTTTAACCATGCAGTTGGTTATACCCGAATGGTTGGGCATTTTACTGAAATGCTGTTCACAGTAATTGGGCAATATTTTACCAACAGTTGGTTAATTTATTATGTTAAAAGTTTAGGTAAAAAGGACACCAAATAAAGGCAAACACCACACGATGGACTTGACAGTTTTAAATTTTTTTATTTTATTTATTTTGTGATACATGTATTTGATGTACATGTATGTACTTTAGCAGCAGGTGTAGGCCAAATATATACTGGTATTTTCTAAATGAAAGTGTTTGGCTTCCTTCAAACATTTTCATTTTTAAATGTTTCACCATCACACTGTGTTAACAATGAGTTCGAGAATGCTTGTGTGACGTTTAGCTCAGCTGCACTATATGAAGTCAGAGAGCGTACTTTTATTTTTGTGGTTTACACAGCCAAAGAAAGGTTAAATTCAGATTAGGAAATAACAATTTCCGAGTTGCAATTACAATTAATGGCAAGTTCGTTCTACAGTGTGAGTAAACAAAAAAAGTATTATACACTTTTAAAATTACTTTTTGTGTTTTAGTGTACAAATATTTATATGAGATGTTCTGACATGTATTTTGGATAGGTTCCCCTGTGTCCTTTAAATTATGTTTCATGCATGACCGCACATAAGGCAAATAAGGATGTCAGGTGGAACACGACTTGCGCCAACATCAGATGTCAGCTCTGCACTGGTTCAAATCCTTTTCTTTTTCCTAGCCATACTGAATTGGCGCAAGTCGTGTTCCACCCGACACCCTTATTTGCCTCATGTGCGGTCATGCATGAGACATAATTTATTTAAACTGCTACCAAAAGACACAGGAGAACTTATCCAAAATACATGTTGTCAAAACATCTCAAATAAATATTAATACACTAAAACACAAGTAATTTTAAAAGTGTATAGTTTTTTTTTTACTCAACCTGTAGTTGTGTCGAAAAAGTGGCCAAAATGCAGCTTTGATCAAAAAGACGTGGTTCACGCCGAAGCCTTGCTTAGCAGTAGCCTAGTCAGATCAACTGTGGTGTGCATGGTGAGTGGTTACGGCCTTGGCCTCTGCTGTCATAGTTCTTGTCGAGTAACAGTTGCTGCCAAGATGCCAAATCCGATCAGCCCCTCCTGTGTGGATAAACAAAATGAAACAATTAACAAAGTAAGATCCAAAGGCGGTAGGCCTATATGTGACCCATCCATTCATACTACTATTAAACTAATAGCAACTGATAATCTTTCTCATGGATACCGGCGCATTACAAATATTCATTATTATTATTAATAATGCACCTATCAATGCCCCCATCCCTCCCCCGCGCTACTCCACTCTGCGATGCCCCACCCCTTAGGTGGGGATTTGGTCCGACGATTTCCGTGCTCCTGCAGGGTGGGACTTAAACGCATGGAAATCAAATTTTCAGCGCACAGGGAGCAAAACGTGCATCTTTTGGCCCATGGGTGGGGAGTTTGTAACCCAAATTTTGCCCCACAGGTGGAGAATTTGTCATTCGAAAAGTGATAATCCCTACCTCTTAGGTGGGGCAGCCCGGCGGGAGTGGTGGGAAAAGTTACACGTATACAGGCCGTGCGTAGCGAGTATGGTGTATGTACTGTACATGTGATGTAGTTTGTGGCCCGCACTCGCTGCACACGGCGCGCTGCATGCAACGTGAAAGTAACGTTATATACTCGTGACAACCCGCGCGTACGGGTAAAACATAACACTTTGAAATCGGCTTAAATCTTCGAGAAAGGTTTCCAAAACCGACCGCTAGCAACCACTAAAATGTCTCCCCACCATTCATCGATCGGACCAGACAATTAACGAGGCAAAACTTACCTTAAATTAGTCGTTTCGGCTCGGAAACACCACTACATTTTGCAAATTTGCCGTCAACACATCCTCCATGACACGAGTCCTGTATACGTTTGTGTAGTAGTTTTACACGTACAAGGCACACACACACACGAAACGAACGCGCGTTGGCATTTTGTCGCTCTTGCCTTTCTGCAGACTATCGAGTCACTAACCAATGGTAGCTTCCACTGGACACCACGTGACATGGTTGGGCGAATTTTTTAACCAACTTTCGCTTCGCGGGGGGTGTAAATTATAACCATAGTTGGTTAAAATACAGCCCTCTGATCTAATGTTTTACACAACCCGCTGTTTACCCAACCAGAAAGCATAATATTTCTTAACCAACCCCTGGTTAAAGAAAAATTTACCCAACTCGGAGAATTTAACCAACATTGGGAGATTTTTAACCAACTGATTTTTAACCAGTGATATTTTAACCAGCGTTCTGAGAGTGTAGAATGTGGCCATCGCCGTGATGTGGGGTATTTTTTCTTCCAACTATAAATATTTTGGACAATGTGGCTCCTAAAAGTGGCCCTATTTTCCATTAGCATATGTGCTTTTTTTCAAAAATGGACGCTGCTCTGTTTAGCAACGTTCACTGTTGCAGGGGTAGTTTTGTTTCAAGTGGAAATTAGGGAATAAAAGTGACGGATTACCCTCAACTTTGTGTTTTTCTGCCGTTCTCAAAGATTTCAAGTTTAGTGTCTGCATATCCCTGGTGAGTTTTCTTATTTTTACAGTTACTTAAAAAGAACATTGTTAGTTTAAATGTGTCTTTTTTACAATTTCCTTTTTTTTTAGAAGTTAATACATCTGAAAAAACAAACTGTTCTTTTCATACTTTTGAAATCTCAAGAAATTATATTAGACTTTGATTTTCTTTGTTTTGTTAAACTTGAAGATATAGTATAGTGATTGGTAAACTGTTACAAATAGTTTTATCCCTCTGTGTGATTGAAGATATGCATGATTAAAACCAACCTGAGCAAAAACCAGCTCCGTACCTCGTCCAACTTTTGAGAAAACAGTCAAAAAAGGGTTTGCAGTCATTTCGCCCCAAAACCACTTCGCCCTGAACTATTTCGCCCTGAACCACGGCCTGTGCACGAAGTGGTTTTGGGGCGAAGTGGCATTTGGGCGATGTAGTGTTTGGACGAAGAAATTTGGGGCGAAATGGCACTCGGGCGAAATGGTTTTGGGGCGAATTGAATTTTCGTCTCATGAGACGAAAACTAATTGTTTAACTCATTTCTCAAAGACTATATAGCACTTCAAACATTTCAGGGGAAGTTTTCTACGGTCATCATGTTTATAATGGGGGCGTTCGAGATGCTGACACTGGGTAACACCAACTTACACCGGAGCGTTCTTTTAGACATCACGTGTTACACGAGTCTGCCCCGGTGGCGCATTTTTTTTTTTACACCACTGCGAGGGGTAATCATTCGTTACAGCACACGTACAAAGACTACGAAAAAGTCGCGCATGCGTAATAAGCCAATGATTGCAAACCGCGTGTCTGTCGACCGACGATGATACCGGTTACTTTTCACCACAGAAAAAAAATGAGGGGTAGCCGATCTTGGCTTTGAGATCTTGTATGCAAAACATAGTTTAAAGATACTACACGTAGGCTGAAAAATATGTGTTCCCTGTGAAAGTCTTCTATATTTTCCCACCTTCAACGGGGTTTTTCCATATCAAATATGCACCTACTGACATGAATGATATTTTTACTGGGTAATTTTAAAGAATTTTACAATTCTTAACATCAGAATTTTCGGATTATTTAGAAGAAGTGATTGAAAAAGTGTTTGGAGGGAACGTTTGAAATTATAGTGTTTAAAAAAAAAAACAATCAAAAATTAAGTGTTTCGAAAGAACGATCGAAACGTCGTTTTGAAAGAACGATCGAAACGCGCGTTTTAAAAGAACGACCGAAACATTTCGAAAGAACGATCGAAACGTCGTTATGATGGAACGATCGAAACGCGCGTTTCGAAAGAGCGATCAAAACGTTTCGATAGAACGATCGAAACGCGCGTTTCGAAAGAACGACCGAAACGCGCGTTTCGAAAGAGCGATCGAAACGTCGTTTCGAAAGAACGACCGAAACGCGCGTTTCGAAAGAACGATCGAAACGTCGTTTTGAAAGAATTAACGATCGAAACGTCGTTTCGAAAGAACGATTGAAACGTCGTTCCGAAAGAACGATCGAAATATCATTTCGAAAGAACTATCGAAACGCGTTTCGATAGAAAGAAGAAAAACAAGTTTTGGAAACAGATCGAGTTAACTTATACATTTGGAGGAAAGAAATGCCTTATGCCAGATGGGCTTATACATACTTTTGGGGACTTAATTCCGTCGATCGATGGTGTTTTGTTTCACAAAAATATTTCACCATTCATTCAACATAAAAAACATGCACTGATCATTTGGCTGATATTTTAATATGTATGCAGTTTTTGTTTTTGTTTTTCCTTCCTAATCAATCATGAAATTTATCTTATTATAATACATGTACAGTACGTACGTAAACAATCTACATGCACATGTACAGCGCATTGTATAGCACATGTATACGTACGGGGAACTTTAGTCTCTTCACCAGCATTGAAATTGTGCGTTTTCTGCCAAATTCCCCTCGCAGTGGTGTAAAACAAAAATGTGCGCCCCGGTGGCAGCCACCACTGCCCGAGCTCGCGGGCGGGTCTGTGGTGTAAAGCAAGGTGTAATGACGTCACCTAGTAACCGCGAGTAGTAAAACATGGCGGACAGTTTGAAGAAAAACACTTATTTATGACACAAAATAGGAGGGAATAGGGATGGAGTTTTATTCGTTGGTAACGCCCCTCAATATAGACAAATTGCAGTACCTTTGTTAACCTAATTTATGCCTGCAGGCATTGTTCGCATACTCTGTAGTCAGTATACAGGTCACTGCGCTTACTGAAGCATGTTCACATAAAACCCAGTGCATTCCCCGAGCCTTCATTTCAGGTCTACCGTTCCACTGCTAACTACCCATTGAGATTTGCTTAACTTCACGTTAAGTTTCCACGTATTTTCCGTCCAAATTTCTTTTTTATTCACAGGCCTCCTATGAGCTTTAACTGGTAAGATGCCCGGACTCTGACTGCCTTTTGCCGCGTTATAGGGAATTCGAAATCCGTGACGTCATCGCGCGTGCACTGTGGGTACACTATACTGCTCAGTTTTACAACGCATTCTTGCCGTTTCTGAAGTTGCGGATCAATTTAGCTTTATCCGTTGGTAACATCTCACTATAGACGAAATCCTCTACCTTTGTTAACCTAATTCACGCCTTGCATTGTCTGCATACTCTGTAGTCGGCATTCGGGTCTTTACGCTCACTAAAGTATGTTCACATAAAACCTTGTGTATTCTACGAGCCTTCAGTTTGAGGCATACCTATTCCACTGGTAACTATACCCATTGACATTTGTTTAAAGGACGTGTTAAATAAGGTTTTTATTAAATATAATTATAGTACAGGGTGTGTTTTACACATTACGATCATTTTCACAACAACAACAACAACAACAACAACAACAACAAAAAAAAAAAAAAAACAAAGACACACAATAACAGAGGAAATATCCATTGACTTGTGTACAAAATTGTCATTTTCGGTGAATTCTTGGTGTTATGATCTGTAACAGTTTACCGAGTTTGTTTAGTATGTCAGTTGCAACAATCCCAACAAGTTTGTTTGGGTCAGAAATGGATCAGTAGGCTACTGCTACTGTTTGAAATGTGATGTTGTTTGTTTGTTTGTTTGTTTTTTAAACTGTGGTTTCTCTCTATGACTAGCAATAAGGAGCGCCCTCGTATGTCAAGCAAATTTCGTCGAGTGCGTAGTCTTTATTATATAGGCGTGAATATGTGCTATTACACATATATAATATAGGTACTCTTCCATTTTAATTAGCGCAAAACAAGATATAGCGTGTTGAACTAAGACTAATCAGACTTTAATAATTCTTTGCTGGCGCAATCTGTCACTGTGAGGGCGCTTCATAGTTAATCGCATCTTCGAGCTCTCTTGTATTCAGTCACATACACATGTACATGTACACGATTTCGCGGGAAACGGCTAATTTCTAATATGCTTATCTCGGCTACCGATTGCTCTGTTTATGCAATAAAAGTAGTTTTTGGAATTTACAGGCAATTATCTGTAATGTGAAATGACGTATTCAACGACATTTTAACTTTTCCCCCAAGTCCTATTAGTCACAGGATATCCCGGTACAGTTTCGAGCAGAGTCCCACCCACTCTACCCTTCAGCTACACTTCATTCCATCCCAGGACAGCTGAAAACAATACTCCCAGCATTTGCCGGCCCATCTTGATCTGGTGTAGTCCCAACTAAGATCAGCGAGCCTGATACAGCACGAGGGTACTGCAACTCGGGCATCATTCAGGATGAACATAAGTGAGATGACGTCATAAAGGTGCGATGTAATTATGAAGAATGTACCAGTAGCCAATAGTGTGATACTGTGAAAGTGTAAGAAAAATTAATAGCCCATGCTCTGTTCTGGGAAGAATTGGTGCATATGGTTATCAGTTATCAAGGAAGGAAATCAAGTTCCTTTCGTTGCTTTCTCTCTCCCATCGTAATTGTAAACAAGTTTGCATTGTCAGAGAAATCCTTTGTTAGAATCTATACAAAAATTGTTCAATTCCAATATACTATTCGCATATCGCATAGCCTACGGGCAAAAGACGCCTTATACTAAATGTGAGTGATTACGACCCTTCGTTTTCAACATGCATTTCAACTACAGAAATGGAAGAAACGTCTTCAGTTCTTTTCACAGAACGCACAATTATCGTTTATATATTTCTATACCAATCCTCGGGCAAAGATGCCTTATATTAGATTTTAGTAATCTCGACCCTTCCTTTTTAACATGCAATTTAACTACAGACGTGAAGAAACGTCTTCAGTTATTTCATAAAACGCACAATATATATCTAAAATAGGGTTATCATCGTACAAATGTCGCACTCGACTATCGAAGATACCTCGGATTCACATGGGTCAATTAAATGAACATTCTCCCTTATTTGGCTTCTCGTCTGCACCCTTGCTCTTTACTATAATAATGATGAAACGGCTCCTTCTCCACTGTCGATCGTGTGACATTCTTATTGCCAAATCTAGACGATGGGTTTGTGTGTTGTACAAGCTTTAGATACTGATACAAGGATTCATTTGGTCTATAGAAGTACGAAAGATGCATAAAACCTTGAATGAACGGGATTTGGTAAGCACACTGATTGACCTTAGTGATGGATGGATGAAATCTCGAGAATGGTTCTTTTATTGATAAATTATGGGAACTTTTACGTATAGACTGTTTTGCTAGTTTAATTATTACAAGATAATTGACTCTTGATTAGCCCTAACACTATTCAACCCTCCAGAATAAATAATGTTACATACACCCTGGGGAGTTATAGACACGTTTGCTAACTTCAGATTGTGACATAAGTCTTAAGGGGCTGCCTATTACGTTCCCTATTTTTTAGACATAGCGGGATGGCTCGGTTGAAAGCATGTCACTTCAATATTACCTGATCAAACCGGTTTATCCAATTTTCTCCCAGGTCCAAAACAAACACTTTTCCGGACGGCTGTAATCTGGTAATTTAAAAGCAATTTTAGCCAAAAACAAATGACTACTGTCTAATTCAAATCCCAAAGAAAGTAGCCTATATAGAACGATGCGTTTTTAGACCTTCATTTTAAGCCCTTGTCATATTATCCAAGCCAAAGGTGACATAAGCCTATTATGAGCTACATAATAGCTGTCGTGATTTGTTATTAGATAATAATAATAATGATTAGATTTGTATAACGCACATATCCACCCTGCAGGGTGCTCAAGGCGCTGTTACCATTATTACCGATGCCATCAGGGAATCGCCAGAACCATTTCGCTTCAACTAGGTGGCTGCTGGTCAGACGCACAACCCTATCAGCAGTTAGATTGTGGCATTCCCCTTAACAGCTTCCCATATATCGCTTGGGTTGACGAGGCAACTGGGATTAAGTGCCCTGCCCAGGGACACAGACACGTTGGTCGAAGTGGGGCTCGAACCTAGGTACATGTACTCCAAACGCTTACACGGTCTCCACAGTACGCGGTCATGAGACTTGAATTCAAGCCTTCGCATTTGGCTAAGAGAGAAATAACCAGAGAACAGATAATGCCCCAAAAAAAAAAAAAAAAAGACACATTCCTGCTTAAATATATCAAAATCCCTTGCAAATACATTGAAAATTAATATTACGACTTGGAATTCATATCCTATATCTTTTATTTCTTTCAGAGACACTCGTGCAGTGACTGTATGCTCTGTGATTCTTCGATTGCTGTTTTCCTGGGAAATTGGGTAAACAAGTACAGAGGAATATGTATGTTAAAAAAGAGAAAACCATTGCTAGTTGGTCAGTATATAATGAATTAGAGCCGGACAAAAAAAAAATAAAAAAATAAAAATAAAAAAAATAATAATAATAATAATAATAACTAGACCTGTGTTCGTTCTTGACAACGAACACATGGCTGTTCCCCTCCTTT
Source organism: Henricia sp. BOLD:AAB3569 (assembly GCA_037783545.1). Classification (NCBI taxonomy): domain Eukaryota; kingdom Metazoa; phylum Echinodermata; class Asteroidea; order Spinulosida; family Echinasteridae; genus Henricia; species Henricia sp. BOLD:AAB3569. The sequence goes on along the minus strand of JBBELK010000162.1, from coordinate 2,026,728 downwards.
TTATAAACATATATGGTGTTCGGGATGACCTTTGTTAGTGATCGTATATGAAGAAATCACGATCGTATGTCAAACGGTCGAGTTTTTATCGATTTTTAAATATCGAATTTTATTACATGCCCCTTTAATCTGACATGTAGGGAAGGTCAAAGGTGTTGATATATGTTTGGATACCCCACCCTAGTCGAAGTGTAACACAGTTGACCCCATCGTGATATATTGTACCCCTTTCAAATGGCAAGGCAAAATCTGTTTGACCAATAGGAAACGAGGTCAAAGGTCAAGCCATGTGCGCATCTTAAAGACATTTGTTAGTGATCGTATATGCAGAAGGAATCAATTTTGTAGGTCAAACGGTAGATTTTGTATTGATTTTTAAATATTTAATTACGTAATCATCTTGTCGCTAGAGGGCGCTATTTCGTACGATGACGTCATCTCTTATATTTTTGGAAAGCTTAAGGGCCTCTGATAATAACACCATTGACCCTATCTCAATACCTCCTACCACTTTCAAACTAAGGGCCACTTCCGGTTTCGACCGGAAATGAGCAAGGTCAAGACCATATTTTTTGGATACACCACCCTAGGTCTAAGTGTAATACAGTTGACCACATCCAGATATCTTGTACCACTTTCAAATGGCAAGGCAAAATCTGTTTGACCAATAGGAAACGAGGTCCAAGGTCAAGGGGTGTGCGCATCTCAAAGACCCTTGTTAGTCATCGTATATGGCGCAGGAATCAAGATCGTAGGTCAAACGGTTGATTTTGTATTGATTTTCCAATATTTCATTACGTAATCATCTTGTCGCTAGAGGGCGCTATTTCGTACGATGACGTCATCACTTATATTTTTGGAAAGCTTAAGGGCCTCTGGTAATAACACCATTGACCCCATCTCAATACCTCCTTTCACTTTCAAACTAAGGGCCACTTCCGGTTTCGACCGGAAATGAGCAAGGTCAAAGGTCACCAACATATTTTTTACATACCCCACCCTAGTCGAAGTGTAACACAAGTGACTTTGTCCAAATATCTTGCACCACTTTCAAATGGCAAGGCAAAATCTGTTTGACCAATAGGAAACGAGGTCAAAGGTCAAGGCGTGTGCGCATCTTAAAGACTTTTGTTAGTCATCGTATATGGCGAAGGAATCAAGATCGTAGGTCAAACGGTTGAATTTTTATTGATTTTTGAATATTTAATTTATTAAACTTCATACCCCTTTAATCTGACACGTGATGACGTCATCATGACGTCATTAGTACTGTGCACAACTTCACATAGTGACCAATGTCCATGTGAAGTTTGAAGTCAATCATCAATGTGCAAGTGTCCGAAATAGCGTCTGAAAAAAGTGGAAGAAGTAAAAGAATAAAAAACTAGACCTGTGTTCGTTCTTGACAACGAACACATGGCTGTTCCCCTCCTTTTTAAAAAACATATATGGTGTTCGGGATGACCTTTGTTAGTGATCGTATATGAACAAAATCACGATCGTAGGTCAAACGGTTGAGTTTTTATCGATTTTTAAATATTGAATATTATTACATGCCCCTTTAATCTGACATGTAGGGAAGGTCAAAGTGTTGCTATATGTTTCGATACCCCACCCTAGTCGAAGTGTAACACAGTTGACCCCATCGTGATATCTTGTACCACTTTCAAATGGCAAGGCAAAATCTGTTAGACCAATAGGAAACGAGGTCAAAGGTCACGACCATATTTTTTGGATACACCACCCTAGGTCCAAGTGTAATACAGTTGAGCACATCCAGATATCTTGTACCACTTTCAAATGGAAAGGAAAACTCTGTTTGACCAATAGGAAACGAGGTCCAAGGTCAAGGGGTGTGCGCATCTCAAAGACCCTTGTTAGTCATCGTATATGGCGAAGGAATCAAGATCGTAGGTCAAACGGTTGATTTTTTATTGATTTTCCAATATTTCATTACGTAATCATCTTGTCGCTAGAGGGCGCTATTTCGTACGATGACGTCATCACTTATATTTTTGGAAAGCTTAAGGGCCTCTGATAATAACACCATTGACCCCATCTCAATACCTCCTACCACTTTCAAACTAAGGGCCACTTCCTGTTTCGACCGGAAGTGAGCAAGGTCAAAGGTCACCAACATATTTTTTAGATACCCCACCCTAGTCGAAGTGTAACACAAGTGACTTTGTCCAAATATCTTGCACCACTTTCAAATGGCAAGGCAAAATCTGTTTGACCAATAGGAAACGAGGTCAAAGGTCAAGGCGTGTGCGCATCTTAAAGACTTTTGTTAGTCATCGTATATGGCGAAGGAATCAAGATCGTAGGTCAAACGGTTGATTTTTTATTGATTTTTGAATATTTAATTTATTAAACTTCATGCGCCTTTAATCTGACACGTGATGACGTCATCATTACGTCATTAGTACTGTGCACTAATTCACATAGTGACCAATGTCCATGTGAAGTTTGAAGTCAATCATGAATGTGCAAGTGCCCGAAATAGCGTCTGAAAAAAGTGGAAGAAGGAAAAGAAAAAAAAACTAGACCTGTGTTCGTTCTTGACAACGAACACATGGCTGTTCCCCTCCTTTTTATAAACATATATGGTGTTCGGGATGACCTTTGTTAGTGATCGTATATGAAGAAATCACGATCGTAGGTCAAACTGTTGAGTTGTTATCGATTTTTAAATATTGAATATTATTACATGCCCCTTTAATCTGACATGTAGGGAAGGTCAAAGGTGTTGCTATATGTTTGGATACCCCACCCTAGTCGAAGTGTAACACAGTTGACCCCATCGTGATATATTGTACCCCTTTCAAATGGCAAGGCAAAATCTGTTAGACCAATAGGAAACGAGGTCAAAGGTCACGACCATATTTTTTGGATACACCACCCTAGGTCCAAGTGTAATACAGTTGACCACATGCGGATATCTTGTACCACTTTCAAATGGCAAGGCAAAATCTGTTTGACCAATAGGAAACGAGGTCAAAGGTCAAGCCCTGTGCGCATCTTAAAGACATTTGTTAGTGATCGTATATGCCACAGGAATCAAGATCGTAGGTCAAACAGTTGATTTTTTATTGATTTTTGAATATTTAATTACGTAATCATCTTGTCGGTAGAGGGCGCTATTTCGTACGATGACGTCATCACTTATATTTTTGGAAAGCTTAAGGGCCTCTGGTAATAACACCATTGACCCCATCTCAATACCTCCTTTCACTTTCAAACTAAGGGCCACTTCCGGTTTCGACCGGAAGTGAGCAAGGTCAAAGGTCACCAACATATTTTTTAGATACCCCACCCTAGTCGAAGTGTAACACAAGTGACTTTGTCCAAATATCTTGCACCACTTTCAAATGGCAAGGCAAAATCTGTTTGACCAATAGGAAACGAGGTCAAAGGTCAAGGCGTGTGCGCATCTTAAAGACTTTTGTTAGTCATCGTATATGGCGAAGGAATCAAGATCGTAGGTCAAACGGTTGAATTTTTATTGATTTTTGAATATTTAATTTATTAAACTTCATACCCCTTTAATCTGACACGTGATGACGTCATCATGACGTCATTAGTACTGTGCACAACTTCACATAGTGACCAATGTCCATGTGAAGTTTGAAGTCAATCATCAATGTGCAAGTGTCCGAAATAGCGTCTGAAAAAAGTGGAAGAAGTAAAAGAATAAAAAAAAAAAAAAAAAAAATCGTAACGAAAACAAAGGCTGTTCCGACCCGAATCGGAACAGCCAAACAAAAAAAAAAAAACTAGAAATGTGTTCGTTGAAAACGAACACATGGCTGTTCCCCTCCTTTTTATAAACATGTGTGGTGTTCGGGATGACCTTTGTTAGTGATTGTTTATGAAGAAATCACGATCGTAGGTCAAACGGTTGAGTTTTTATCTATTTTTAAATATTGAATATTATTACATGCCCCTTTAATCTGACATGTAGGGAAAGTCAAAGGTGTTGCTATATGTTTGGATACCCCACCCTAGTCGAAGTGTAACACAGTTGACCCCATCGTGGTATATTGTACCCCTTTCAAATGGCAAGGCAAAATCTGTTAGACCAATAGGAAACGAGGTCAAAGGTCAAGGGGTGTGCGCATCTCAAAGACCTTTGTTAGTCATCGTATATGCCGAAGGAATCAAGATCGTAGGTCAAACGGTTGATTTTTTATTGATTTTCCAATATTTCATTACGTAATCATCTTGTCGCTAGAGGGCGCTATTTCGTACGATGACGTCATCACTTATATTTTTGGAAAGCTTAAGGGCCTCTGATAATAACACCATTGAGCCCATCTCAATACCTCCTACCACTTTCAAACTAAGGGCCACTTCCGGTTTCGACCGGAAGTGAGCAAGGTCAAAGGTCACAAAAATATTTTTTAGATACCCCACCCTAGTCGAAGTGTAACACAAGTGACTTTGTCCAAATATCTTGCACCACTTTCAAATGGCAAGGCAAAATCTGTTTGACCAATAGGAAACGAGGTCAAAGGTCAAGGCGTGTGCGCATCTTAAAGACTTTTGTTAGTCATCGTATATGGCGAAGGAATCAAGATCGTAGGTCAAACGGTTGAATTTTTATTGATTTTTGAATATTTAATTTATTAAACTTCATACCCCTTTAATCTGACACGTGATGACGTCATGATTACGTCATTAGTACTATGCACTAATTCACATAGTGACCAATGTCCATGTAAAGTTTGAAGTCAATCATCAATGTGCAAGTGTCCGAAATAGCGTCTGAAAAAAGTGGAAGAAGTAAAAGAATAAAAAAAAAAAAAAAAAAAAAAAAAAATAAATCGTAACGAAAACAAAGGCTGTTCCCAACCGTGTTGGAACAGCCAAAAATAAATCGTAACGAAAACAAAGGCTGTTCCAACTCGAGTCGGAACAGCCAAAAAAAAATAACAAAGGCTGTTCCGACCAGAATCGGAACAGCCAATAATAAATCCGAGGAGCCTCGAGGGCTACAGTTTTCAAAACTAGACTGGATTGAAACCGGACAGATAATCCGAAGAGCCTGGAGGGCTACAGGGTTTTATGTATGGTACTCTATCCTTAAGGTCCAACCTATTTATGCAGAACATAGGTTTTATTGTTCTTATCCCTATGTATTCTGATAATTATCAACAAATATTGGCCTTATTAGGCCTAATCCAAATAAACGTCTCCGTTTGTTCGTATTTTCCACAAATCTTAAGTTCCCTGAAGCTTGTTGTTTTTTTTCGTTTTTTTTTACATTAGAGCTACAATTCCATTTAACGCTGTTTAAAGTATAGATTAGTTCACTAAGGTTCATTTGCAGTGACATCAACATGTTGCAAATAAGTAATCGCTCTTTAAGACCACTCACTCGCTCTGTAATAATACCTGTGTACTTCAATAATAATTCTTTCAATCAATAAGCAAATTTGATTTCAATACGCATGATCTTATTTTACATTGAATATCGGTTTGTGTCTAGATATACTTCACTGTAGTTCCTTGCAAATATGCCAGTTGCAATAATTGCATTATGCTTTATAATACTTTATTGATGATTATTCTTTCAAACAATTTTAATCCCAATATGCATTCGCATAATTGTGCTAATACAATTGTCTCAATGTCCGAAGAGCCTGAAGGTTGTTTATACAGAAATTAATACATGTACATGAGTTCATACCACGTATAATTAACTATTATCAGAATAACTCATTCACTTTCTATAATTATATGACATGAATGTCTTGAGCTCACTCAGTTGAGGACTAACTGTTTGGTTTTAGAGGGAAGCGAGTAACCTTTACTTTGATTATACTTATTACAAGATGTATTTCTTTTTGTTTCATTTAAACTGAGATCTTCTCGCAAAGAAACCAATTCAGGCACCTCGGTAAACAATCCAGGTAATGGGACAATGAACAAGGGAGTGCACTCTCTTTTGGTATCCTAGGATGCACCCACGTTTCCTCCTCAATCAGAAAAAGGGGGTTTTTCGTGGCCTCCGAGTGCCTGTAGCTTTGCTGCATGGACTGATACCGAAAGCCTTGCCACGTTCCTGGAGAGATTACCGTTCTAAATCTTCGAACGTGATTTTGCCTAATATCATATAATTATAGTTCATTGAAATTTTTCGATATGCGTTCTGATTATGGTGTAAATATAGTTAATTTTGTTATCAACAAAAAGTGTTGTAAGGGTAGTTGGCATCCGAACACAGACACCATCCCATGCTGTATTAATAAATTACTTAAAACCAAGTACTTATTGGCTGTTCCGATTCGGGTCGGAACAGCCTTTGTTTTCGTTACGATTTTTTATATTTTTGGCTGTTCCGATTCGGGTCGGAACAGCCTTTGTTTTCGTTACGGTTTTGTGTTACACTTCGACTAGGGTGGGGTATCCAAACATATATCAACACCTTTGACCTTCCCTACATGTCAGATTAAAGGGGCATGTAATAACATTTGATATTTAAAAATCGATAAAAACTCGACCGTTTGACATACGATCGTGATTTCTTCATATACGATCACTAACAAAGGTCATCCCGAACACCATATATGTTTATAAAAAGGAGGGGAACAGCCATGTGTTCGTTGTCAAGAACGAACACAGGTCTAGTTTCATTTGTTTCAGCATGGGTTTCAGCAATGGACGTTAAAGACCAATCTAAGCCACTGGTAATTCTGTGCAAAGACTACGAACATAACGTCCGATGCACGAATTACTCCAACGAGAAGATTTCCTCCTGGCTACCAGACTACATGAAGTGGGTTAACACCAACGTTGGGAGGCGGATGCTTGACCAGATGGATGTCGACTTACAACACGGGGAGAAGTTACGGCTTCTGGGCATAGGAAGTGGCAATGGTAATGTCAGGCGCAGATCCAAAGGGGGGGGGGGGGGGGGGGGGGGGGGGGGGTCAACCCCCCCCCCCCCCCCCCCTGCTCCGACACCAACAAATATAATGTAATGCATTTTTTGCGTGTCCGCCTGTCTGAAACAAGCAGACATAAAAATCTGATAGGCAAAACCCCTCCCTGGTGGCAAAACCCCCTCCTGGAAAAATTCCTGGATCCGCCCCTGAATGTCCAAGGCACTGCTTTGAGAACATAATCATTGATTAAAACATGATCAAGAAGTTCACTTGAGTATATATGCATGTCACCCCATAGTGTACCTGGTATAACGGTATGAAACAGGCATGCCCAGGGGCCAATTTCATGGCGTTGCTTAGCACGAAAATTTGCTTAGCACAGGATTTGTTTGCTTTATTTTGCAAAAATGGATTGCCAGCCAAAATCGTAAGTGATGTGTATTGAAAGGTATTCTCCTACTCTTGCGAAGAACACAAGTTGGTGTATAATTTTTGCTTGTAATCCATTTTATAAAGCAATTAAATCCTGTGCTAAGCAAATTTTCGTGCTAAGCAACGCCATGAAATTGGCCCCTGTTAGCAAGCTGAATAGAGGACTAAAGAAACAGTTCACTAGTTTTAGTGTAGATCCAGTAACCTTGGCAGCACATGCTGACGTTTTCTACTCTAGTACTCTATATCCTTTCATCACGATATGGAATTGGGGTAGGCCTATATACCAATAGCGTGCCTCCAATAGACTGCCGAAGTGAATACGTCACCTTTTGTTGGTTGCCTAGGCAATTGGCTCTAAACTAAAAAATCACTAAACCGTGTCCCTGTGCTTTGCAGTGGTACTTTTTTTCGACGGACATGATAGTTTAGAGCCAATAGACAGCCGAAGTGTGACGTGCGTTGCCATGGCAATTGGATCTAAACTATCATGGCCGTCGGGAAAAGTACCATTGGAAAAGCACTGGGACACGGTTGAGTGATTTTTAGTTTAGAGCCAATTGCCTATAGGCAACCAACAAAAGGTGACGTATTCACTTCGGCAGTCTATTGCCATGGCAATTCGTCACACTTCGCACTATGAACATCTAACAATGGAAATTGGGCACACACCATTGTTACTAACAATGGGGTTACAATGAACATGTACATGTTTTTGCTCATAGTGTCGGTAGTATGAAGGCGTCAGATATACGTATCGGGTCACGTAGTGTGACGCCGGTTTTATTTTTATCCCGATATTGCATTTCGTTATAATTGTTACCAATTCATCAGGTAAAGTAGAGTACAACTTCATGACGCGACTCCTGACTAAGTACCCTGCCATCCACAATACCGCCGTTGACCCCAGCCAGACTCAACTTGACCTCTACAAGAAACTCATTGAGGAGAAACGAGATGACTTGAAAGGAGTGGAGTTTGAGTTCCGCACAGAGACACTGAGCGAGTACAAACAATCCTGCGAGAGGACGGGAGACACAACCAAGTATCACGTTATTAGCACCCTCTTCTGTTTGTATTACGAAAAGGAAATGTTTAACATGTTGGCCTACATGTACGACCGGTTGGCACAAGGAGGCGTCTTGCTGGTGGCATTGGAATCAGGTAATGGATTAAAAAGTCTCTATGTACATAACAACTGTTAAATAAGTCGAACAGTCTTTTGAGAATATCTTTCATTCGTGTAGACCGTCACTGCGTTTTGAGGTTTACAATTATATCACAGAACAATAATCCTAACACTCTTCAATCAATATGATTTTACATACATGTACACCCTAGGGAGTTAGGTTTACTTTTGTCTGCCTAACCCTCTGACATTTACCGCACATGAATTTACACGGAGACTCGGGGGAAACTCGATAGATTTTAAGGTGCCTTTTCCATTTATTGGTATTTGGCGGTACGGTATACTTGGGTGATAATTCCAAGAAGATCGCCCCAACGTTAAAAACCCCATTGCCATTCCCTGACTGGTCTCCGGAAGTGTGACCCGAAACGAGACTTACACGGTCTATTGCAATTTATTGTATGTTCTTACAGAGAACTGTGGTGTGATGAAGGTGGAAGAGCATTTCAAGTTCGCAAAGGAACAGTGGGATGGATTCTACAACAGTGGGGACGTCTGCGAATACTTAGAGAAACGCGGTATTCTCTACGTGATCTGCGAAAACGAGGACAATCATCATGACTTTGACATCACGACTTGCTTCGACGACTCCGCAAACGGTGACCTTCTGCTGGACTACATATCTGATATCATGAACTTCCGGAAAAGCGTCTCTCCCGAAGTCTTGAAGGAGTTTAGAGACTATCTTATGGGTATTTCGTCACAGAGCGACGGCAAGGTGTTCCTGCGCCACGACGCTGATCATATTATCGTCACCAAGCAATAAAACGATGTCATACCAGGACAGACCACAATTCAAATTTACCAGATTTCACGTTTAAAAAGAACCATATTCGTATTTTGAGGAAATTGTTTCTTTCATGTATTTTAATCGACATATTTGTAAACGACGCGAACCTACCGATTTGTTAGTGAAGGGTTTATAAATTATATATTTTTAATAACTCCAACGGGAACCAGACCTATTCATGTTTGTATTTATTGACGTGGCGATGAGGAACCATACCAAAATGATGCGTTCGTTCTTGGTGAGGGTTTTAGCAACTTCGCACGAAATCAGCCAATTTCGAGCTGACTTACTTCTACGCCCGTATATGTGTGTGGTCGTCGTGTGCAGCTGTAATGCATAGTGTCGACCTGTCAATCAAGCCGAACCCGCCGACCAATCACAACAGAGCTAGCAGACGGCGCCCACATAGGTCAAAGTGATGCAATCATCACACAATCACGCGATTTTCTGCCCATACAGTTTGTATGTTGTATGCGCCAGTAACCGCGTGAATCAGTGGTTTCAATGTCGGGCGATTCGCTGTTCAAAGGTAGTAAAGCGCATTTGTATGAATATTTTTTTATGTCATCCCTGCATTACTAGCCCTTCGCTCAGTGTGTGCTACGGTAACTGTCGACCCTAAAACATAAATACCTTTGAGTTTTCTCCAATGAATCTGTGCTTTCCATGCCGAGTCCCGTTGTTTTGTACGTTGTGTCGCCATTTTTTTGCGATGGCTTGTGAGCACATAGCAACAATATCTAAGGGGCGGGGTTAACTGGGCAATCTCGGAACTATGCATTGTGTTATATTTCTAAATGCCGGCAATGCATAGTTCCGACCTGTCAATCAAGCCGAACCCGCGACCAATCACAACAGAGCTAGCAGACGGCGCCCACAAAGGTCAAAGTGATGCAATCATCGATCACAATCACGCAATGTTTTTGCCCATACAGTTTGTATGTTGTATGCGCCAGTGACCGGGTGAATTTTGGTTTCAATGTCGGGCGATTCGCTATTCAAAGGTAGGAAAGCGCATTTTTATAAATATATGTTATCCCTGCATTACTAGCCCTTCGCTCAGTGTGTGCTACGGTAACTGTCGACCCTAAAACATAAATACCTTTGAGTTTTCTCCAATGAATCTGTGCTTTCCATGCCGAGTCCCGTTGCTTTGTACGTACATGTCGCCATTTTTTTCGATGGCTTGTGAGCACATAGCAACAATATCTAAGGGGCGGGGTTAACTGGGCAATCTCGGAACTATGCATTATCTTGTTCAACAATGGCTCTCCTTTTAATAGGACTATCGGTAAAAAGTCGAAAGTGATAATAACAATGAATCAATTATATGATGTCTGGTGCTCCTCACGCCACTAATATTGTTTCATTTAATAAGCCAGTTCGGCGTTAGCCCATGGAACGTTGTGACGTCATGGATCAAAGGTCGTTTGTACATACAGAAGCAGGATCTCCGGGCGTGTTCGCTACGTTCGTGTGGCTGCGTATCGCATATTTTGCATTATAAAAGTTAAAATATACCGTCCAAGTAGAAACATTACCCTTACCTGTATTCCCCATTCATGAGCTATGAGCTATTTGTTTCGTTTTCCTCCAGCTTTTAGCCGTAATTTCGATGGAAACATCGTTTAGGGTGACGTGTTAGTTTCATTAGTTTCGCATCACTTAGGCCTATACTCTATTTCTTTATTTTGGAAAACGAAAACACAATTATCGTGGAGATTTGACCATCAGCTCCAACCTAGCTTGCGTGTATCAAATTAAAACATATTAGATTAGCTGATTTTTTTGAATAAAACTTCAATTAATTTCGATTTCAATTTTCAATTTCAATGACATTTATTTCGCATGCACTCTCTCAATTCAAATGAGGCAAGACAATTTACAAATTAACAAGGTATTAAATATACAATTGGTAAAATAAGTTGGTCAATATTGTGCTTGATAAGTCATTTTAATGAAAATAGCTCCCGACTCCTTGGCTTTTGGTCCTGCTCCCCAGCGATAGAGCCGACAACTGCTTGGGTCAGCAGTTTCCTTCCCCAGTGCAAGCCTAAGAATGGCAACAAATAGTGCAAATTTCCCATATAATGCATGTAACAAGGACACACACATTATTTTGTGTGTGTCTTTGTTACCTACGCTATATTAGAAATTTGCAAACAGGGCTTCTGCAGAAAGGTATGTTGTGACACTATTCGTTGCTGTTCTTTAGCTGAAGTTATCTCTTTAGATCTGTCTTATAATTTCCTTCGTTTTGGATGACATTATACAGAGATATAATCCTGCAAGAGAAAAAAGTATCTCCATTATTGAAAACAGACTTGCATAATGTAATGCTGTTTGGTAAGGTACCAGGTTATCAATACTTTCCATAAGTCACTGCAAGTGAGACTTGAAACGAATAAACAGTCTGGTACCTCAAATCGGCAGGTTTTCACATTGACAGAAGTAATTCTGGTGACACCAGTAAAATGATGTGTATATAACCAGGGACCTCACCAAGCAACGCACGACCCCAAACGCACCAATAGACAGCCGAAGTGTGACGTGCGTTGCCATATGGCAATTGGATCTAAACTATCATGACCGTCGGGAAAAGTACCATTGGAAAAGCACTGGGACACGGTTGAGTGATTTTTAGTTTAGATCCAATTGCCTAGGCAACCAACAAAAGGTGACGTATTTACTTCGGCAGTCTATTGGCACATTCGTCGACGTTGAGGGCAGCGTAGGAATCTACGCAGTCTCGAGTATACCAAGGTGGCAGGTGGGGGGTATTTGGACGAGAAGGAACGAGTCGGCAGAGGACGGTACGGTTGTATGTCTCAACGGTGGTAAGATAATAGTTTGGCCTCGGCGGCCAGCTTCTGGTGAGTATTATTATATATATACCTTTTTTTCCCCGCCCACCCGACCTCCTTCCTCATTGCTGAGCTTTCCTCTGGCTTCGGTTTCTATGCTCAATCCATCTAACCCATATCTAAACCCTATAGATACCGGAGTCGGACGGAAACAAAGGCGGTTGTGCAAATAGGTTACTATGTCCAAACAAAAGAGGAACAAAGGGACGTCCGCGATTGTCAGTGAGTTCACACCTACGTGCACTCGCGACACGTACTTGCGACACGCACTCGCCCGGCTTCATGTATTACCGAGACAACAGGTTTTCGACAGTCATCTATTATTGCACCCCAAGACGCCGATATATTCCAAAAACAGATAAACAGTTGGTTGAATCTGTGTCTGAGCTCTATATTACCAGCTTGTCTTTTAGACGGCCCGCTAAAGATAAAACTGAACAAAGCGCGTACGAGCTACGGAATCTGTTGCACGTATAGGCTCACAACGCGCCGCGCTACGACTATGCACACATGCACGTACTAGTATTGGTACGGTCCTAAACCCAACAGCCTTGATGGTTCTGCATTCAGCCAGCGAAACTCATTACAGTAATAGGGAAACCACCCCAGCGTGAGCTGAGATTTCATTGCTCGACGCACGCCAGGCTATGTTTGAAAAACGCTATGATCTGCGATCCCCAGTTTGTTCATCCGAGGCAGTATTAAGAGCTCCCACAAATCATTCAGGAAAGCTGTCATATTACGACCGTTGTCCCCCAGAAGTGTAATCAAATACGTCAACAGACAAGCACAATAAATGCTACGAACCCGAGAATATTTGTTGTTTTCGTCCATCGATCATGCCACGGTTCTCGTAACATGAGGACGCCATTACATGCATAATGCATGCTTCGCGGCATTACGTGCTACTCATGAAGCTTTTGATTGGCTGAAAACAAATGTTAAATATTCATACCTTGCATACCCGCATATCCAAAGCCCGCCCATTTTCGGCCAAAACCGGCCGAAAATATAAAGAAACACATTAAACTCGGAAGTGACAGACTAGACAAGGCCGTCTATCGAGCTAGGCCAGGCCGTACGCAGCTAGTACGCAGTATGTATTGCCGTACGGGTTTACTACGGACGTCGTTATCTCAAAGTGGCTCGTTTTGATGCCGTGTACAGTTTGCATGCGCTATAGACTAAATATTCCCTCGTACAGCAAAAAAACCTGCTGACGGCCTTGGACAAGGCTAACGGCTTTGATGCAATAGTAACCTATTTGCACAACCGCCTTTGTTTCCGTCCGACTCCGGTATCTATAGGGTTTAGATATGGGTTAGATGGATTTCGCCAAAACCTGCCCCCTTAGGCCGCCGAGAACCCCCAAACCTGCCCAAATACACCCCAATCCTTACCCAAACCTCAAACGAAAGCGGGAGACTGTATCAGATAGAAAGGAAAGAAAAACTGGACTATAGTTGTCTTGCTGCCTTTCTTTCATTCTATTTTCTTCTCTTTTCTTTTCTCAAGCTGTCGCTGCCTATAAAATTGATTAAAAAACAAAATGGGTAGTTTTGTTAGTAGGTGATGGCATTTATAGACATCAGCTGCATGTAGATGGCGGGAAAGCTACGCGGGCCCCGAGGCCCGAGTTCAGACGCCTATAGAATTGTCCGACGATATCTGCCATTGGACTTTGTTCAGCTGTGGAGACGGCGTCGCGTAATACCTGGACCGTGCTCTGACGCCTCATAACTCTCTCAACCTGGGTATAGTGCTTGTACGTCTTCCGCGACGCCCATTGGCAGTGGTCCATCACCTGCTCCTCCGATGCATCCAGGAGCCGCAGTGTGGTTGCTACCCAGGCACGGCTGTTGTGCGCTCTCAAAAGCTGGTTTTCAGGATTGTCTGTTGCGGCAAAATACATCTTCAGCCGTGAATTCGGTCCGTTAACAGGCGAAGGGTTTGTTTACGAGGACTCTGCGATTGGCCGCCAAGGGGCGAAAGATCAACCAGACTTTGAACTGCGCCGACTGGATCCATCTTTCCTTGGTCCTGCAACTTTATAATCATTATCAATGATGAGTCACCCTCACTTACCGTCTTGCCAATAGTGTGGCTGAATAAAAAATCGCCCCCTTCGATCCTTGTTATTTTTCAGGTTCTGATTCTTCCTAGGTCACCAGCTCTGTCCCCGGCCCATTATAGGCAGAGGAAAAGGGCCAAGTCTCGTTGTACCACGTAGCGCTAGGGGAAAAGACCTTCGCCTTTGCCAAGTCTCCAGGATCGGTCAGTGATCTCTTTCACCGACCATCGTAACTTATCAGAAAACAATGGAATTGCCTGCTTTGTAATGTGAGACTCAGCCTGCTCCAGCTGCATTGCATTCATGTATCTACGAACTTGGTGAGAGATGCAAGGGTTTGCGAACTTTTATCCCACTCGCCAGACTTCGGTCCTACCGAATGAGTTAAAGTATGCCCTTATCTGCCCAACATAAGAGTCCACGGTGCATGCCGCTAATATAAGCGGGCACCCACAAGAGCAGATCCCGTGCTTACCCAAATTTTTTCACCCTAAGCCGTGAATCTGCGTGCGACCTTCTGAGTCACGATCGATCGAAAAGCATAGGATGTCAAGTGGTGTCGCTGACTCCAGATTCTCCCCTTCAGTACAACATCATTTGCTTTGATGCTCCCGCAGAAATCGGTCTAATGCTGCAAATAAGTCCGCTCTTTTGCACTTCATATCCCTGCGTATCCAACACGTTTCCTAGTTTTGTCAGCCTGGTTGCCGCACTGATCATCTTCAAAAAGATACCTAAACGCTCTCATGAAGAAGGGGAGGGCATGATTGAAGAAGAAATTTAGCATTGTATCGCAATTCCCGAGGGCAAGCCCGAAACGGATCTTAAAAACAGCCGCAGCCTGCGCTGGAGCTTAGATATCCCATCATCGATAGGTGCACAATGTCCGCAAGATCCTGCTCCACGATGTAATCGTTCGAGAAAAACTGCCAGTTAGCATTCATGACAGACCTCTTTCAATAATGAGTTGACTACGGCGACTGAGCGATTGATGCCCACCATCTTGGTTTGGCACACTGAGGAAAGAACAAATATGCATATTGGGAATTTTTTCCCTGATCAGTTGGGCAACAGCGCGAAAAACCCCTACCACGTCAATTACACCCTGCGAAGGGTCGGTCAATCGGCTGAAATCATTTATGCCTCCGCGCAGAACTGCCACCTCCGGCTGAAAAGCCCTGCAAGATACCACCAGATGTCTACATAACGGGGCCATTTTTGTGCCTCCGTTGGCTAACATTTGCACGCTCAATGCTTTGGGCCAGCCGAATCCTTTGAACCCTCTGAACATTGAGTCGGACACAAGGAGAACATGGTGACGCTTAGCGTAAGCGATATCCATTCGGGGGGTGACAATACGTGGGAAGTAGCACTGGAAGGCCCAGAGCTCAAACCCCAGCCCTTGAAAAATTCGGGACATATCCCGTAGAAGACGGGTATTCTAAAAAAAAACCTGCTTGACCTGCCTCTGACAGGCGAAAGGAAGAACTTGAGTGGAGACTCGTTCCTGCGCGCCGGGACATTTGACGAAAGTGCCATCAAATCTGTGGGACTACCAGATGGGACCTAGGTCAACTTGAGCGAAAAATTTGCCTCCAAGGAGAGGGCAAAACAAAAAATTTAACTTCAACATTTTTGAAAGCGGTTTAGACCTAGCTCGGAGGCCAGTCCACAAGCATCCACCACATTTCTGGAATCTCCAACCACATCCACCATCAAGTTCCATAGCGAATCAAAGAATGAGAGCCACACAAAATATAGATCAAGGGCCTCCTTGCGACATATACCTGTGTGTCCCAAAATGTCTGCAGACCAGTAATCTCAGAAACTTACACTACCGTCCTATTTATAGCCAGATGCGTCTGCCGACAGTGCGATGCGATAGCTAGGTGGCGGCCTTGACTCCAAGGGATCTGCTGCGAGAAGCTATCGACAAACCTTCAAAATAGAATCTCCTCCCGCACTTGTGGTGACAGAGGCGTAGGCACGAGATCATCAAGTGTAGGTATGAAGGAGGAGCATTCCCTCAGAAACAAACAAACACCAGAGCAAAACTTTGGCCTTTGCCCACAAAACGTTGCATCTGCTTTTAGAGCATTTTATCCTCCCGCAAAATTGTCTCTCGTACCTCAGCGAATGATACCTTTTTATGCTCAGGAATCGGAAATGATAGGGTTTGGAGCAGATGCCGAACCCGAGATGCACCATGCTGTTCGATGGCTGCCGATGACTTTTCTTTAAGTTGCTGAACAAGCCGAGCTTTAACTGTATGTAGCGTACGACGTAAACGGCCCTTAGAGCTCTGATGTAGGAACCGTCCCCATGCATGTCCTGTTCACACCGCAATAAAACAAACACGACTTCGTATACTTTGCCCCTCCATCGCTGGGATGGCACTCACCAATGAAACGGTCGTCTATCCAGATTTCTGTATGTATACCTCTGTTCTTAAGCCATGCAGGAAGACAAAAGCCAATGGATGAGTAAACTTATGCACTGTTTTTTAAAACCAAACCCACTCGAAGCCGGAAAAGGTTCTGGACTCCTTGGTCAAGAAGATTTACTTGTATCCCTGGCTGTTGTCGGTACTTGAGAAAATATCGCCTTTGGTTATGGGTCTGACAACATTGCCTAAAGGTACCACACTGAAGGGTGTGTCCTTGCGCCAAAGATTAGGTCCCTTCATTGATAGAAGCAGACGCGGCTTCTTGGGTTCAACTGTCAAGGCAGTCACACATTTCGGCGGCTGTACTTCCTTGACCCTACCCACAACGTATATAGAGCCCTCTATCCACCGCCTGGTGATTGTGTCTATGAAAAGGCGACATAATCTTGACAATTGAGCGCATTTAAAATACCTTTCGGTGGGCAATTATAAACAGCAATTCCTGCCCCTGTATCTGCCATGAAACGACTGGAAAAAATCATACAGACTAATTCCATGATGAAGCCAACCATGAACTTCGTCCCTATTGGGTGACTCTGCTAAAATATCGTCCCAAAGCACCAGGATCATTGCTTAATGTGCCGGCTACAAAATAGTTGGATCTCTGAATCCGACCGCCTATAAATCTACCTGTAGTCTACCAGAGAGAACTTCAGGCGGGGTGGGTGTAAAAGGGACTGGCAAGCCACTTGGTTTGCCATTGAAAACTACCCACTGGGAGGTGCCTCGTTTCCGCTTCGCTGCGTGTGTAGCGATGGGATCAAAAGATTGATCAAAATCTCTCTCACACAGATGACTCTCCAGCATTTTCAAATACCACTGGTACTCAAATGTTTTTCCTTTACATCTTCGGCAAACAAAGGCTCGAACTCGTCCACGTATTCTCTAAACACAGACATCACGTAGACAACCTTGCGATCATAGCTCGTCTCCATGCACGCTTGAGCAGCTGCAGGCGTCTTGGCCTGTGGACATCCAGAGCCGACTTGGGCTGCATGTATGGAACAAACCATCACATAATTCATTGACGTGCTAACGGGGCCCGCCGTTCGACCTTTCATAAACGCACAAACCACGGCACTTTGTTTTTTTGGGATTCACAAAATGGCACAAAGAGGTGCCCCTGGACCACATTAAAATAAGCATGCCAGCGAAGGCCCATCAACATGGCATACAGAGGCCCGCCCTCTGCCAGGCACAGAGTACATATATGCGAAATAGAAGTACATTGTACCACAAACATGGCATTCAGAGGCCCGTCCTCTGCCAAGTATAGAGCGCATATATGCGAAATAGAAGTACATTGTACCACAAACACGGCATTCAGAGGCCCGTCCTCTGCCAAGTACAGAGTACATATATGCGAAATAGAAGTACATTGTACCCCAAACATGGCATTCAGAGGCCCGCCCTCTGCCAGGCACAGAGTACATATATGCGAAATAGAAGTACATTGTACCACAAACATGGCATTCAGAGGCCCGTCCTCTGCCAAGTATGAGCGCATATATGCGAAATAGAAGTACATTGTACCACAAACACGGCATTCAGAGGCCCGTCCTCTGCCAAGTACAGAGTATATATATGCGAAATAGAAGTACATTTGTACCATAAACATGGCATCCAAGTACATTTGTACCATAAACATGGCATTCAGAGGCCCGTCCTCTGCCTAGCACAGAGTACATATCTGCGAAAGAGAAGTACATTGTACCATAAACACGGCACACAGAGGCCCGTCCTCTGTCTAGTACAGAGTACATATATGCGAAATAGAAGTACATTGCACCATAAACATAGCATTCAGAGGCCCGTCCTCTGCCAAGTACATTTGTACCATAAACATAGCATTCAGAGGCCCGTCCTCTGCCAAGTACATTGCACCATAAACATAGCATTCAGAGGCCCGTCCTCTGCCAAGTACATTTGTACCATAAACATAGCATTCAGAGGCCCGTCCTCTGCCAAGTACATTTGTACCATAAACATAGAATTCAGAGGCCCGTCCTCTGCCGAGTACATTGCACCATAAACATAGCATTCAGAGGCCCGTCCTCTGCCAAGTACATTTGTACCATAAACATAGCATTCAGAGGCCCGTCCTCTGCCCAGTAAATTGCACCATAAACATAGCATTCAGAGGCCCGTCCTCTGCCAAGTACATTTGTACCATAAACATAGCATTCAGAAGCCCGTCCTCTGCCAAGTACATTGCACCATAAACATAGCATTCAGAGGCCCGTCCTCTGCCAAGTACATTTGTACCATAAACATAGCATTCAGAGGCCCGTCCTCTGCCAAGTACATTGCACCATAAACATAGCATTCAGAGGCCCGTCCTCTGCCAAGTACATTTGTACCATAAACATAGCATTCAGAGGCCCGTCCTCTGCCAAGTACATTTGTACCATAAACATAGCATTCAGAGGCCCGTCCTCTGCCAAGTACATTTGTACCATAAACATAGCATTCAGAGGCCCGTCCTCTGCCAATTAGTACAGAGCACATATATGCGAAATATAAGTACATTTGTACCATGAACATGGCCTTCAGAGGCCCGTCCTCTGCCTAGCACAGAGTACATATCTGCGAAAAAGAAGTACATTGTACCATAAACATGGCATACAGAGGCCCGTCCTCTGCCTAGCACAGAGTACATATATACGAAATAGAAGTACATTGCACCATAAACATGGCACTCAGAGGCCCGTCCTCTGCCTAGTACCGAGTACATACGGTGTATATGCAAAATAGCGTTACATTGTACATTGTACAATAAACCTGGTATTCAGAGGCGGCCCGTCCTCTGCCTAGTACAGACTACATACGGTGTATACGCAAAATATGGTTACATTGCACATGTACCATAAGCCTGGCATTCAGAGGCACGCCCTCAGCCTGGTACAGAGTACACATGCAAATCAAGGGTACATTCATACAGAGGCCCGCCCTCTGTGTATCGCACCTGCAATATAAATGCTCATTGGGCTTGGCGTCCCGAGGCCCGTCCTCTGTCTAGCACACACGCCATTTATGGGTATATTACACTTGACATACAGGGACCCGTCCTGTGTTTAGTACCTGTATCTATACACATAGAAAACATGGGCACATTAAAATTTGGCATTCATAAAATTGATATTATTAACTTCCCTTTCATAGGCCCGTCCTCTCTATAACAGACATGCAAATAGGGATACGCTAATTCAGAGGCCGGCTGTCTAGTAAAGAGTACCCATGCAAAAATAGAGTCACATCAGAACTTGGCATATTTCAACTTGGCATTTAGAGGCCCTCCTCTGCCTAGTACACATGCAAGCTAGGAGCATATTAAACTTGGCATTGGGAGTAATATTTACTCGGCATTCAGAGGTCCGTCCACTGTCTAGTACAGAGTACATGTGGAATATGTATTACCACTTAGTATTCAGAGGCCCGACCTCTGGCAAGTACACATGTAAACTATGGGTACTTTGAACTTGCCCTTTAGAGGCCCGTCCTCGGCCTATACAGATTCTGACTGGGGTTATGACGAAACTGTAAGTATTGTTAAGCCAAACTCACAGTGCACCTACACTCTAAAAACTCCCGGGTCAATTTTTTGACCATTTCTCCGGGTCAAAAAAAATTGACCCTTTTCCGGGTCAGACGATTGTTGCGATTGGATGAGAATGGTCACATGATTTGTGACGTCGTGTCAAAGCGGTCTATGCCTTTCTGTGATTGGCCGGAAATGGTCACATGGTTCTCGCAACCGCCCGCGCGCTGGATAAAATTTGTTTCGCCAACGGTTTTCCACGTCTACGTGGCTGCGAATCGTGCGATGTTCAAGAAAAAATCCGATCAAAATCTCATGATCTACAAACATGACAAAAGTGCTTCGTGAAACCAGCATGACTTCCTACATCATGTGGATGTTTCCGTGCATGGTAAGAAATCCACCAGGCTTAATTAACTGTAGTTTCTTGTGATAAATGTTACGTGCGTGCCCACAATTTTATTTTTTTTGTTTTGTGCGTAAACCATGCATATGACATTGCAATCTGCAGGTCAACTCGACCGTTTGCCATGACCTACACTACAGTTACTACATGCATGACATGTACATTGACAGATTTCTTCGGGGAAAAAATACATATGGGGGCTAAAACGGTTTCGTGTCAACTCGGTCCCGGTCCCAGTCAACTCGGTCCCACTCCCACATGTCCCAGGTCCCGAGTAAAGTTGGTCCCAAGTTGAAGTTCATGAAGTTCATGAAGTTAAATGGGTATTTTGTTCGTATACATTGAACAAAGATTTTAAGGAAATTACCTCCTGGAATCAACACATAATGTAATTTTAAGATATACTTCCCACTTGCACTTTTGTCGTAAATGTTGCTTTTCTGTAGAAAAATCACATTTTCTACTTCAGTTAGTGCACAAGATAACCATTCACGCGCGCGCGCAGCGCCCTCTGTTGTCGCGCTTACGCACAGACCGCTCGCCGCGTCATTTTGTGCATTACTTTATGCAGTAATTTTATCATTTATTTATCTCAGAAATGCAACATTTGCGACGGAAGTGTCAGTGGGAAGTATATCTTCGAATTAAATAAGCTATCGATTGCACTATATAACTTCACCCAAATCCGTGTTCAATGTATACAAAAAAAATACCGTTAAAAGAAACTCGATTCGGTCCCGAGTCAACTTGGTCCCAAGTCAACTGAAACTCAACTCGGTTCCAACGATTGAAGGCCCACGACAACTCGACCACTCTTGAAAAATGTACAAGATTTCCAAGCAGCCGAACTTTTCCGATTCATTTGATGGACGCAACATAACGATTATTTAATTTCACTGTCTGGTTGTGAATGGCAATTTGACGTTACAAAGCGGCTTTCGCCTTACAAAATAACAAAGTGTAGTTACTTTAGAGCTTGTGTGAAAGCTCGCCAGGCGGTAACGCTCGTTTTCACTTGTGCGAGAAAAATCAACGGATGATTGCGGCCGCGATACGCCAAATGCAAGAGCTTGCGAAAGTGAACTCGACGCGAATTGATGATTTGCGTCACAAATTCGCTTAAGTTCAACTAATTGGGCGAATGTTCACCGCAAATTATTTTACGTCAGATTTACGTTTGCGATTTGTGTCTGAAATGGATTGCGTTTACTTTCCTGTGCCGTGTCGCGGCAGGCCATGGCGCAAGCAAGTCCGTTGTTGCACATTGTGGGAATGCGGAAATTTGCACTCGCTCCTTCGTCACGTTTTAAGTACTAACCATGCTGCAAACCTTGATATTTGTTTGGGTCTAATGTCGTGCGGCGTAATTTCTATTGATCACGTTCAAATGACGTCACTTCCTACAAATTGTCACGTGCATCAGGATTTTAAGCGTAATTTTTTGTGACGCGTACGGTTGCGCCGTATTTCGAACAAATTGAGCAACACGCACGCGTGTTTGGGGCTTGGGACCGAGTTGGATTGGGACCGAGTTGACCTGCTGGTAGGGGGCCCTCTAGTATAATAGTAAAATCTTTTTCTGTCTAAACTTGTTTCGGAAAGAATTGAGAAGTTGATCAAAACACCTTGTGTGCAAAACATATTATGAGACGGGCTGAACAATTTTGAAGTGTTCCCTCACAACATCTTAATTTGTTTCCAATATAATTTATTGGTTTTTCATTCAAATCTGCACATTTCAATGCTAGATGAGTCATTTCAGTCTCAGACTGGTCAACTTTCCAACTCTTATTCATGTTTCTCAACTACTGCTCGTGGACGAGTTGTCCACTCGGTCCATGTACGAGTTGTCTGCTCGGTATGTAATTTACAAGTTGATTGTTTTTGTAAGCATAATTGTCTTTTTAAAAAATGTAAATTGTTTTTCTCTACAGGAAATAAAGTGGATGAAGAAAGTTTGATGCTTCTTATTATTAGACACATGCTTGGAGTTACCAAGAGTTGACACATCAAGCTAGTTTGGCTGAGAATGGAATTCCTAAAGCAGCAAAAAGCACAAGGTAGTTATCATAGCTTATAACATTATACTGCATACTTTTTCAGAACATTGTTTCAAAATTTCTGCTTCAAGTGCAGGAATCTATGCAGGCAACCAGTAGGCCTACAGTGTTAACTATGCATAATTTTGCATGGCATGTTGGTTGTATGTATGTGGTGTCCAGTCATATACGTACATGTACTACATGTACTTGCTCAAATCTTTATAAACTTGGCCATGTATCTTAGCTAAACTTAGCATAATAAAATAAAGTGCAAAGACAGCAAAGTTTATTTTTGCATCTGCAGGTATTTTAAGTTGACATGTTCAGCATTTCGTCATGCAATATTATAACCATAGATGGTGTTTCTTGACAGATGATCACAAGAGGACCCAATTACTACATGTATGCATCTTCTCCACCGGTGTAGGATGGAAGATTCCATCAAGTCCTGAGGCGTTAGATGTTCAGCCTGTAAGTAGCATTTATTATTATTTATTGCTGGTAATCATACCAAGGATTCCTCAATCATTGCACACTCGCAAGCGTGAGAGAACCCATGAAGAATTAGAATTAGAAATGGCCAGAGACACCGGAGAATCCCCTTGCTCTTCACGAATTACCATTACCTAACACACTGGACCAACGGCTTTACATCCATTCCGAAGGATGGAGCGAGTACGTGTGGTTGAGTGCTTTGCCCAATGGCACAGGTACCGCAGATTTGGTCGTCTAAAGATATTCTTAACGGGAAAATACGTTTTTAAAAAAATACTTAAAATACCGTTTTTGAATCAAAAACATATTTCTGACGGTGGCCGACAATCCCTTTTTTCTCTTCACGACGCACAGCGGCACAGGGTTGTGGATTAAACCCAGAGCAAGCTCGATTTACGACTATAGTTTGACTGGAGTCCCTCGAACAATATAAATTATCTGTCATTCAAGGGACGACTATAGAGTCCAGAGACTCGTCGCTCAATCAAACTTGCTCGTAGTCCAAAGCTGGAGGTGGATTTTTTTTTCTCGCGAATGTGCAGTTTGTGCGTTGATACTGGCCCATGGAGAACATCAAGGCGAGTACAGAGTGGCCCATACTATAGTAGCACTATCGTGTGCGCTCACGTGACGCCTTACCGTGGTTCTTTTGACGTTCTCTTTGGGCTACCGTCAACACACTAACTACACGTTCGCGAAAAAAAAAATCCTTCCAGGTTTGGGCTACATTTAGCAGCAAGTTAAATTGAGCGACTGTCTGTAGAGTCCCTTGAACAATGGTAGTCCCTCAAACAATGGATAATTTCCGTTGTTCGGGGGACTCTTAGTCTAGTCAAACTATAGTCGTCAATCGAACTTCTGAGTTTCTTGAGTGGCCATTTGACAAATTGTTTTCTCCCATTTTAGGTCGGGTTAAATATCCCAACGTACATGGAAGAGGGATGATGGAGGGAACCACTCATTGTTTGAGGAGGCAGTCGAATCAGAGCTGGTGTTCGTGTTTGTGGAACAAAAAGCCTTGGATTATTTGAAAGTCGACTCACATTTGACAGGAGTAGACGTTTGTTTTGAGTTCCACAGCATTTTGGACATTTCCCCTTGACATTGTTTATCTACATGAACATTCCTGCAGAAGGTAATGTACCAGTTTGGTGAAGACAGCCACACATCTGGATGCATTAGAACATTTAACTTTGGGTTTGAACTACATTCTCTGACCTCGTAATACCTTGTATAATCTGAATTTGTACTTTCATTTGGAGATAGTCAGAAAATATGTTCATTGATGTTTGTCAACACCCATGAACATATTTTGGCCAAAAGCACTTTGTGGCTGACTTCATTTGATGTTTGGCCTTGCTCAGTTACCATGGCAACCAGTTATCATGGTTATCCTGGCCTCCCTTCCCCCTCCACCTCTCTTCCCCCTTAAGACCTCGTAGGATCACCTCTCTGGGTCTGGCATGAAGAACACTATATGATCTTCGGTTTTCAATGCGTTTTACTTTTAGAAAAGGGTAACACATTGAATATTCCATTATTGTACAATTTGAGCCACCTTATACCGTTTTAGTAACATGCATTTGTGTGCTATATTTTATGGAGTTTCCCATGCCAAATTGCCAAAATATTCATTACATTAAAGATTTATTTAAAAGATGTATTTCAACGTGTATACAGTGCTGCAATATAAACAACTCAAAAGTACTGATCATCACAATGCATTCCTGGAAATAAATACATACATGTACATATGTATATTCATCAGCAGATCATTTAATGTTTACTTTTTATTTTCTTTGTAGTTGCTCTGCATGCAATATCCTATTCTAAACCCGACAAGGTAAGCATGTGTTCCTTTTCAATAACATGCACTTATTTATGGCAGCTACTCAAAAGGGAATAATGAAAATTATGAAAATAAAAATTCTGCTCAGATTTTATTCCTCAAACATATTGTTTTCAAGAAATTCTGTAGATTGTTGCCATAAATAGTGTGTGGAATACATGCTTATCTCGTCTGACCCGGAAAAATGGGTCATATTTGTCCCAACCCGTCTTGGGTCAGAATGACCCAACTTCTTGGGTCAGAATGACCCAGAGCCAGGTCAGAATGACCCAGAGCCGGGTCAGAAAGAATGACCCGATTTACGGGTCAAAAAATATTTTGACCCAACTTTCTGGGTCATACTGAGTGACCCAACATTCCGGGTCATTCTGACCCAGAAAGGGTTGGGTCAAATATGACCCTTTTTTCTGGTCAGATCTGACCCGTTCCGGGTCAGATCTGACCAGGGAGTTTTTAGAGTGTATACTTGCTGCCTAATGGCGACACATATCTATCATTCAGTCTAATGGACGTGCTCACGAACAACAGCATAGCATTCAGAGGCCCATCCTCTGCCTCCTCGAAGGAACTGGAAATTAAGACATGGGCTATTTCACAATAAGTGTACACTTTCAGTCTCACTGGCAAATCGGGGTAAAATTTCAAACTTGTCCAACTCACAAAAACTCTGTTGATCTAAAAACTTCAGGATGTATACTAATAATTCATAAAATATCAGAGCGTGGCATTATGATTAACATGTTTATTTTTTTCCAATGAAATAATGATTTGTAATTGGTTGTCTGGAGAGGACATTTTGTTAAACACAGAATATCACAATATAATGGCCAGACTAAATGTTGAAATGGTAATGCCATGCAATGTTCTGTTAGAAGGAATGGTACTGTTAATTTTACAAACATAAAATAAAATATTTCAATCATGGTTGACATGTTATATTACAATTAACTGCTGTCCTGGAGAGGACAAATGTTTAACGGATTTTCCACAACCCTGAATATGATCTGGAAAAAATTTACTCAAATCTCTCAATTGTCATATTTACTCCATCAAATGTGTCATGTAGATGATACAAACATCTTTGTGAGTACATGTCTCCAAACTATTCCATTGTGTGGAATACCTTGTCCTGGAGAGACATTACCATATTTTATTTAACGAGAAATTCACTTTATTTTGAAAGGTTCATAAAATTAACATTTTTCGACCGAATTACACCAACCCAAGTTTCACAATATTGTTGAACACTATATATCCATGATCGATCACCAAATTCACCACAATAATGCATCATCAACAAATGATTCCACTTAAACTAATGTAAAACTTGAAATGAGACTCCAAAATGGTGTTAAAAGTGCATGTAAATAGAGAAATTCAAAACGAATAACTCGTATAATTATGTAAAAATAGTTCTGTAGCTTGTCCGTCATATTACCCATCATATAAAATCACTCATAACACGTATGTGCACTGATAAAGTTATCCAGGATGGGTTATACTGTAATTTACTCAAATAACCACCTATTGTGAAATAGCCCACATGTACTCGGGGACCAGTCCTGGTCCATAGAAACACGATCTAGGCCTTGATACTCGGAAGCCCAACCCGTGCTTCGTAAATTGCCTAACAAAAGATGTGCTGAAACTGCGCGTTTGGGGGCCCGTCCTCCACTTCATAAATTTAGTAAGCAAGAGTCCATTCACTTGCCACTTAGGGCCTGTTCCATTACCTATGAGGGCGCTAACACAGGTACCTTAAAACAAAAGGCCAGAACCAGATTTCCCAAATGCTAGGCTGACTCCTTTTTTATTGCTATATTGCGCTCGCTATACATGCTCGAGCAATAACAAAACAAGAATTGTGAGGGCACTTTCCGAACTACGGATCTTGAAAGAGGCCCGCCCTCTATCATCTAACGAACCTGCCAAACTAGTATTTTAATTCCCATGATTCAAGGGCGTGCCCTGTTTATAAACATGTTAGAATTGCACACTGAGCCTTGTTTACCCGTTGGAGCATTCGCTCCAGATTTCGGCGTTGTCCTCCAATGGACGCCAAGGCGAACAAATTCTCCCTCCAGCGGTCTTCCAGACCTTGCAATTGGTCGATGTCTTCCCAACCATCCTTGGCGAGCTCTTTAAAGCACTTAGATGAAATCTTAAAAGTGCCGCACAGGCCTATAATTAGGCGCTTGCTGAGTTGTCTATGGCCAGGCATCCGCCTTTTCCTATAGGGAGCACGAAAAAAGCAACAAAGGAAATTTAAATTTCGGAAACTGTTTGTGTAAACGCCTATTATCGAAAACATTTCCACCTGCCCATGCCTTCTCCGACCCACCTAGTCTACGTTCACGCAGACCCACGCTGTACCTTGGCCGCCTGGCTCCATGAAAAGGCGGAGAAAAGCACTGTTTATAAATATATATATCTTGGTTTTTTTTTAAATTTGTTATAATGCGTACTTGTGCATGGTGGGCTTAGTAGCCCAAACTTAATTAAAGAGTCGTATGCATTTGTATACGTACAAAATATTTGGCTGTATACCTTGTATACCTGTCGAATGGTTGGGCCCCCGTCGCCACACAGGTGATACCTACAAAATACGAGCCTGTGGCTATTAGGCCTAATTCGCCATATGTATGGGCCTGACAGATGTTTTACCAAAACTGAATAATATCTGATGACATATAAAGCATTTAAGCAATTCGTACCTCAACTAAGGCGTAAATCATGTCCATCTTCAGCACATTCAGCAAACGAGTACATGTAGTTGGAAACTTGTCCGGTACATAAAACACGACGAGGCAGCACAACCAGCACACAGCATTGGCACTATTATAGCCTATAATACACACGCAAGCCCAATGAGAGGTGCATTGCTTAAGGCGCGCGAAAATTCAAAAGGAATTACTGGAGCGCGCTCTACCATTGTTGAGAAAGAGCCAATTTGACTATGTGCACAACGTATATAGGCTCTATCCCAACGTAGTGCCAACCGTGCGTGCGGTAACGACGATTGCCTGAAGCTGCCGTATAAAATGATACTGGTGCGCGGTGCTGCCCACACCTCTCAAGTGTTTAAATGCCTCTAAATTACTCTGGTTACCTGATTTCGCCTTACAAAACATCCCAAACTTGACGCTAGGTAACACACTGCTGCACTTTCATTTTCCTCGAAATGTATCAGCTAATTGGATGATAATTCAAAACCATTATTTATCCCGAGCGATCACACACACGTCCACCCGACGGGTTGGTATACTCGAGACTGCGTAGATTCCTACGCTGCCCTCAACGTCGACGGATGTGCCAATAGTGAGATTTCGGAGGCGAGTGTAGTTCTCGGCCGCTTTAAATTAGGTGAACTATGTTAATTAGTAATATATAGCTTAGATGTGGATTTGTTATGTTAACTAGTATTATAGAGCTTAGATATGAACCTACTGTATGTCTGTTTTGGTGATTATATCGGGGTCTAGGGGTGGAATAATTTTTCGCATAGTGGCGAATAAGCGATTTTTCCGAAATTGAGATTTTGTCATATTTAGGGTTCTAAATATGCCAATTTTCATTTGTAAAGGTTTTAAATCAAACAATTGAATGGTTTTTGAGTTATTAAAAAATGCAGAATGGCGAATAGGCTCATGATTGGCCCAGCGTTTTTTGCGTAGTGACGAATACCGACATTACGCTGGTGACCGATGGCGCCTTGCGCATTACAAGGCAACGCCTCCTGCCGGGAACCAACAGACATTGCGTGAACCAAACACTCTAGCTGGGGAGCGCGTACAGTGCAGCAGAATATACCTCGCCCATGTGGTGCCGTACTGTCCACACAAACAAATAGGACAAAACCCTCAATGACACAATGCGTATCATAACCGGCTGTATGCGACCGACTGAGACGACGTTCCTCCCCGTGCTAGCTGGAATAGCACCTCCCGACATCAGGCGCGAGTCACAGGTCATGAGTCACAGCCGCTAAGGAGAACCAACATCACCTC
Source organism: Henricia sp. BOLD:AAB3569 (assembly GCA_037783545.1). Taxonomy (NCBI): domain Eukaryota; kingdom Metazoa; phylum Echinodermata; class Asteroidea; order Spinulosida; family Echinasteridae; genus Henricia; species Henricia sp. BOLD:AAB3569. Next base: position 1,997,709 of record JBBELK010000162.1, on the reverse strand, counting down.
GTCCACCACCGAATCTCCTCTGCGACAACCCTGGGCCCACCACGACTTAAATCACGCAGGCCTTTCTCACGCCACGCAGGCGACGCAGCACAGAATTTGTGTGCTTCATAAAATGGGTTACCACCAAAAACTGTATGTCAAATCGGGTTTTAAGAAACACCACCTTCCTTTCGCAATGGTCTTTGCTGCACACGTACCTAGTTTGCCAAGAACCCTTGCTGAAACGAGTTGAGCTGAACTGTATTTCAGGCCTCGGGCTGTTCGACCAATGAGAGACAAGGAAAACTATTGACCTGGAATGTTTGACCTTTTAATGAAGCCGTTTCAATCATCTCGCGTGTTGTTTATCTCGCGACATCGTGGCCGCAATTACCACAATTTGTGTGGGGGAGATCTTTTTATGTATATGTATATCATTTTATCTTGCACGCAGTATAAATGTTCGTAACTGAAGGAAGACTTACTATATTTCGCTAAAAGCTAAACGCATGCTCATCTGAATAAAGATAGGCCTATTAAAAAACGTCCTTACAGTGACTGTTCATTTAAACATTAGACCCTATCCCCTAGTAAAAGTGGACGCTACCACTAAACGGAGCGAGGCGCGTGATTGGCTCTTGCTGTTGGCAACAGCGTCCGTAGCTATGATGCAATTTTGAATGTCGCGCTACGTGCTACGTGCACGCGCGCTTTATTATATCGGCACTGCATGCGATGACCGAGCAACATGCGCGGCGCGCGATTGGTGAGTTGCGATGCCGTTTCGAACAATCATCTCGCGTGTTGTTTATCTCGCGACATCGTGGCCGCAATTACCACAATTTGTGGCATGGATTTGCCCCACTGCATTGTTGAAAACAAGAGAGGCAAAACATGAGAATGTTGTGGTGCTCCGGCGGGATGCTCAGACACTATGAGCAACTAACAATGGAAATTGGGCACAAACCATTGTCATTAACAATGGTGTGTGCCCAATGTCCATTGTTAGTTGCTCACAGTGAGATAGCTCAGTTGCCATGTAAGCCAAGAACCTGGGTTCGAATCGCAGTCGGGGACTGCAATTTTCTCGTGTTTCTAAATTCATCTTTCAATTATCAATCCTTTCATATATATACATGTAGGCCTACCTTTAAAATACAATATAATTATGCACATCTTGAATCACACGTGGAGATAAGGTTGTTTTAACAGTTTTCCAATCCTGCATGTCTATCTTAAGTTGACTAAACTTCAAAAACCACACATACATGTACGCAAGTTTGCAGTTTATGCATGTGGTTAATCGGAAACAAGGTGGATTTTTACCACGCTCTGGGAAGTTGATTAAAGTTCAGTTTTGTGGGGGAAAAATGCATAGTGACTCCCTTCAGTTTGAGATGTAAGTTGTCTTAATTAAATTACCGGGGAGATCATCCTTCAATTGAACTCGGTATTAATGGAAAAGCGTACCGAATTGTATCTTATTGTAATTGTCAGGCCGTCCACTCTTAGGAAATTATACAGTCGTCGGACTAAAGGCCAGAAACGGTCGAAATTGGTTCGTCCGTCAAACTACAAAGAATGGATTATCAGATCTGACATTTACCATTTCATTAGCGATCAATGCAAACACAAAATGACTATACCATTACTTGCTTAATTCTGAAGATTGAGAATTCAAGTAAAAGGTCACGCCGCATGATTCTTTGATTCTCGCTGGGTTAGCCTATGGACTCTTGGGTGATTCCATAAATTAGGGTACCAACTTGTGACATGCACATTTTAGGCCCTAAATCCATAAATCATCACCATTCATCCTTTATTTTGTAAAACCATTTATTAAATTTGCATATTTACTCAGTTTCCTAAAAGTTATGGTATGTAAGTTCTTTTAAAGGGTTAAGAATCATGTATACCCTTTAAATATCTCCATTCATCGAAATATTATTGGTTTCTCTCGTAAGGGGCGACACCAAAATGCCCTTTTCTATTTAGAACCAGTGTAATATTTGTTTCATACCATTTATGTGTTTATTTTTAAAGATGTAATCAATTCCAAGCTAAAAACTCAATTGGTTAGTATGTCAGTGTTTTCATTATACACTTTTATGGCACAAAAACAAAGTTTCACGTGTAAGGATTTTTTGGGCATACCAAAGTTGTTTTGCCGAAATTTTACAAAGTTTACAAAATGTTTTGTTATGTATGTTTAAAAGGCTCCACGAAAAAATATTTTTGCTGGAAAGATCCGTATGTTAAGCTCAGCAAATATTGTTATAGTAACTGTACAGTTTCACGACGTAAATATTAGGGGGACACCAAAGTGGTCCGACGAAATCAGAATGACCCTATTTTTATTGTTTGCCTAAACATTTAAATGTCCAAACATTTAAGTGATTTGAAACCAAGTACAGGCTTACATTATGCATGGAAAATTGATACATATGTACACATGTTTCACGCGTAACATCCTACACGTGAAACATTTTTTTGCAAAAACTTTTGTATTACTAAAATATAAAATTATTCATCAAATGTGGGTTATATTGTCAAAAGCAATGTGTTGTCAATCATTTCAGTTTACAAATAACCAAGCTAACCCACCGAAAACAAGAAAAATCTTAGTTTTAAATGATGTGTTTAAAATGTCACAAATGTTTGCCTAAAAAGTGATAATTGTAGCCTATTTTTAGTTAAAGTAACTTGACAATTCAACATGAAATACCCATTCATGCCATTGGGGCCCGACTTTATGGAATCACCCTATAACGTTGTGACGACTCTTCATCGGTTACGGTTGTCGAAGGGACGATCTTCTATCGCTGCGATCCTAATTTAATAATACGAACATTAGAGTATTCTCCGTATAATAATCAGTTCTTTAGATGAATAATTCCGTTCTGAAAATGATTAGATTCGGAAAATGTAGAGTATGTAGTTTATATTAAATAAGAACCGACCGACGCTGGGTACGGTACATCGTTATGACAATGGAGAAGGACGTAAAAACGAAAAAAAATTGAAAAGAAACGTAGAATTGAAAGCTTAGGTCGGGTATTCAAAGGTAAGAGAGTGCGACGTATGGAATAAAAGACCCGACTGACGCTAGGTACGGTATGGTACCTTGTTATGACAATTGTAACAGACGTAGGAACGAAAATATTAGGATGGGTATTCAAGGGTACAAAGAATGTGACGAAAGGAATAAAAAGAACCGACGCATACGATAACTCGTTATGGTGACAATGGTAAATAACATATAGGCCTACAACCTAAAATATAATGTTTTTATACCTTTTAGAAGTATGGCGGAACAAAAGGAGATGGTGCAATTTTATGTGGCTATGAATTCTTTTAACATTGGTATTTCTTTCCAAAGACTTGATTTACATGTTGTAATTATAATACAAAGACATAAATAAAAGTGCACAGTGAAATTGCAGTTATTTTGCATTTAATGTGAATTTAAACCAAAATCAAAAAGTGCGCCCTCCTATTGTGTCCGCCATACTTCAAAAAGGCTAATTGAAAGGTATAAAGAAGTGCGAGGTGGTATCTCAGTTCAGTTCACTTTATTTCCATACTCAAAATGAATTACAATTTTACTAATACACTATAGTATAAAAAGGTAGTATGGGGGGAGCTCACAAAAAGCAATGCTTATCTAGTGTGAGCTTCCTCAGAAATAAATGTTAAGTTATAAAGTTAACCAAATTAATTAATAGTGCAAATAAATAAGAAAATAAAACCAAGCCAGCAAATCAATATAAATAAATCAGGAGCGCAGTAATGGTCAGCATTAAAATGAAATAAAGCAACTAAGTTGAGCTGTGTGTGAGTTCAACAAACAAAGCAGCAAAACGAGTTAAGGTAAGTAGATTAAGCAAATATGGCAAGTAGGTTTAGTTAACACAATGCAGAGCTGGGCAGGAAAAAAACTGCCATTCATACAAAGTTAAGGAATCAGAATTTTAATCGGCATATTTAGTAAGGAGGAAAGTTTTAAATTCTGTTTTAAATGCTGGTAACTTTTCTTGACTTTTCAAATTAGGATCAAGAGAATTCCATAGCTTTGGACCTTCGAAAGTGACACATTTCTTCCCAAGATTTGTACGAATTGCTTGAAGATGGTAGTGATGGACCTGTCTGGTGTAATGACTATGGAGGTGTTCGTTTTTTATAAAGGGCAATTGTAAATACTTTGGAACATTATTTTTTGATAATTGAAACATGAATATGCCTATAGTTGGTAAAGATAAATATCATTCACTTTTAGTAATTCGTAATGTTTAAAAAGAGGGTCAGTGTGAGCTCGATAGTCAGAATGAGAAATAATGCGTATATAACTCTTTTTTGAAGTAGTAGTATTCGAGAGACATATTGATTACAAGCATTTCCCCATGCTAATATACCATAGTTAATGTAAGATCATATCAAACTGTTGTACAACATGATGCAAATATCATTCGGAAGTAAATGCTTTAGGCGATTAATCACACCAATATGTTTGGAAACTACTTTACATGTGTAATCTATATGTGTTTTCCACGAGAGTTTATTATCTATAAAGATACCTAGAAACTTCGTGGAATTTGTTTCATTAATCTTGAAATTATTAATGCAAATATCTTTTGGCAGTTTATTAAGGGAATTGCTAAATAACATGCACGAAGTTTTACTTAGATTTAAGGAGAGTTTATTTGCCCTTATCCAGTCAGTTATGCTGTTCAACTCTGAATTAACAGTATCAACAAGGGTGAGAATATTTTTATGGCTATAAAATATATTGGAATCATCAGCGAAGAGAATGAATGATAAGATATCCGATGATTTAGTAATGTCATTTATATAAAGGAGAAAGAGAAGGGGACCAAGGATTGAACCTTGGGGGACTCCGCAAGTCAGGGTTCTGGAAGTGGATGCACATCCATTAATAAATACATGTTGTTTTCTCTGGTTAAGATAACTTCGAAACCAGGCTAATGGAGTACCCCTGATGCCATAATGGTTTAATTTATTAAGAAGTATGTCATGGTCCAAAGTATCGAATGCCTTCGAAAAATCAAAGAAAATACCAAGTGTGTGCTGGGAATTTTCAAAACCTTCTATTATGGTATTACAAAGATGTAATATTGCATGAGTTGTTGAATGCTTAGTCCTAAATCCAAATTGCGAAGTGTTATTTTGCTGTAAAAAAGCAAATGTACGTTTATAAACAATTTTCTCAAGGATTTTTGAGAATTGAGACAAAATTGATATTGGTCTATAGTTATTAACAAGATCAGATTCACCACTTTTATAAATAGGAATAACCTTTGCAACTTTCAAGTCAGATGGAAAAATTCCCGATAATAATGACATATTGATAATATGTGTAAGGGGGTCTATAATGCAATCAATTACTTTTTTTTTTATAACAGACACACTGATATCATCTAAACCTGTGCTTTTTTTATTAGGAAGATCGTCAATGATATCTTTAACCTCATATTTAGTGGCAGGAGTAAAAAAACACACAGTTTTGGCTGGGTTCAGAGAGGTAGTCAAAAAAAGAAGTGCTAGACTGGGGAATCTTCTGGGCAAGGTTTGGTCCAATATTTGCAAAGTAACTATTAAAATGTTCGGCCATTGCTGTAGCGTCTTTAATCAACTTGCCATTCTCGTTAATTGCTGTTAGCTTTTGAGATGGGTTTGTTTTGTTTAATAAGGCATTAAAGTTGCATTGCCTGTGTTTCGGTGACAGGATTAAAAAAAATTATTTACACAAGCGAACGAATTTAGAAAGCTTACGTGTCTCTGTAACGAAAAATATCAAAAACTTAAATTTCCGACGTCGGGAATTGGAGATACAAGCCTTTTTCTTGAAACGTGCTTCACATGTTGTACATGTGCGCGTACGCTCATATGTACATAGTATGTGTACAATGTACACATGTACGCGCACATGTACATTTACGTCATAACTCTGTCGATTAATTGACCTGCCAGCCTTTTAATCATTTCTTGTTTTTAATCGACTGGCATTAATCCTTGACGGATTTTTACGTTCTTGGTACCAAATGAAAGCTGATAACTTTTTCTATTCTAGAAAAATACCTATTTAACTTTAAAAAACAAATTTGACGCCCAAATCGGCCCAAACACGGGCAGTGCAACTTTAATGATTTTCCAAGTATTGCTAATATTATTCCTTTCTCTGTTGAATTCAGAAAAGTAATATTTCTTCTTAGCATTTCTTAAAACATTAGTTAAAATATTTTTATATCTAGTATAGTTAGAGTGATTTTCTTCATTTGGTTTACGAATAAATTTACGGTACAATTTATTTTTAACATTAATTGATTTAAGAAGAGACTCGGTTATCCATGGAGCGTTTGATTTTATTTTCTTGGCCCGAGTTTTTTTCTGTGGGATATTCTTATCGTAGTATCCTATTAATATACTATAAAAATTGCTATATGCGTCATTTACATTGTCCGATTCATGGACTGAAGACCAGTCTGCATGATGTAAGTCGGCATTCAATCTATCAATCCCTTCATTAGAGTAATTACGCACAGATTGTACAGTTTTTCTCGAAATTTTGTTTTTAATAGGTATTGATGTCGATACTGGCAAATGGTCGCTTAGATCTGATATTAATATCAATGATTTGGGTACTGGTAAGATATTCGAAAATATATTATCTATTAAGGTTGCTGAAGTTTTGGTAATTCTTGTTGGTTTATCTACAAGAGGAACAAAGGAATGAGAATACATTGTTTCTAAGAAATCTTGAGTGTTGTTATTTTCGGAATTCAAAAGATTTATGTTAAGATCACCACAGATTAACCCCTTTTTATCGTTTGAGGATAAATATCTCATAACATTTTGTAATTTGTCGGCAAAGTCAGTATAATTAGCTTTAGGGGGTTTGTAAATGACACCAGCTATACAATGTTTTTAGCATTATCATTTTTAACTTCTATAAAAATTTATTCCATTGCGGTAGTAGAAATGCAAAATTCACTTTTGATTTCGTAAGTAATATCATTTTTGATGTAAACGGCAACACCGCCGCCACTTGTATAATTTCTATTTACTATTTCGAGATTATAACCAGGAAGTGAAAATTGAGTTAGATTGTGGGATTCCTTAAGCCAAGTCTCTGTTAGGGCAATTATGGAAAATTCCGAGAGAGACTGGAGAAGAGTTCGCAAACTTTCAAAGTTTTTTGAGAGGTATCTATTTTTCATTTGGTGCAAGATATAAGACCGAGTGACTCCCCTTCCATTGTTCCCCTAGTGTGTGTAAAACATCCAAGGAATTCCCTTTCAGGTTTTTTGGGGAGTCGTACATTAACAAAACGGAAAGAGTGCGTTGAGGTATATAGGGGCGGTAAGGCCAAGGCGTTAGGGGGAGTCACTCGGTCTATGTGTGGCAGCATATACTATTTTTAACGCATATAGTTCGCAAAATAAAACCAACCAATTCATTTAGCCATGCACTGCATAATATACATTTTACAATATTTCTTATATAGTGATTTCATTAACCCTGTTAACGTGGCGCATTTCAGCAACTTACTGGAAATTCATTCACACATGCAGCAAAAACCAATAACATTGCAGGTTTACGCTTTTAAAGCTGTACAATAATAAAAGTCATATTTTGACACGTTAGGGGACACAAACAATACATGTATTGTAAATACGTTCAATTGTTATTTGTATTTTAGAAATGGGAACACAGACGGCAAGTATAACGATTGAACCGTCAACAGCTCTTATAATATCTATATATAATCAAATTTATTGTTAGTTCGTTGACATTTATCGTTTAAGTTTTTAAAAAACACCAAAATTACCGTGCTAGTATAGTCTGCTTGTTCAGAGAAGCATGTTTAGGCAGATTGGATTTGTAAATTATGTTGGTAATGCCTGGTTTAGAGAATACCGATCGACTTCTTTCTGCTTTGAGATTTCACGCGAAATTCTTATCGTCTGCAATGTATTATACCGCCGTGATTTGCAACTCAGTACAGTTAGGCTACTTTTATTGGATCGTTTTTCGTTAAAACAAATCCCGCTGCAGATGAACATTAACGCAATTTTGCGTGTATGTGCGCGCGGAAATTACTACAACTTGCATGGTATTTTCTTTCATTCTCGATAATCCTTTGTAGGCCCCCTATGTAGCAGCTCCACGGAGGATACAGATCTTTGTTATGTCAATTCGCTTTAACAACTTCCCTATATACCCAGCACGATATGTGGCAGAGGGACTACCCCCTGACGACCCTATGCCTTAACACACTCTTCCCTTTTGTTAACGCACCAATCTCCCCTAAAAACTGAAAGGAATTCCTTGGAAATTCTTAGGATGTTTGAGACACAATAGGGGAACAATGGTAGGGGGAAGTCCGTTTGCCACATATCGTGCTGCATATGAACTTCCCAGCTCAGTAGAATGCCGCCCTGCTTCGTCAATACAAAATTTGAATAACAAGAGGCTACGCTGCAAAAACGTTGTGTAATATTTTACTCAACATTTTACTCAACGTTGTCTAAGTATGCAATCCAGCAGTTGTTGAGTAAGAAAATGCACAACTCTGTTATCAATTCTGTTTACACAATAGTTGGTTAAATAAATTCAGCAACAGTTGCGTAATTCTGTTACTCAACAGTTGTTTTTTTTTGTTTACTCCTATGTTGATCATCGTGTAATAGCAACTGTTGAGCATTTCTGTCTATACGGAAACATGAAAGGGACATGATAACAAATAGTAAAATCATAATTATTATGACTTGTAAGTCATATAATAAGACTTATAAGTCATAATTATGACTTATGGTAAGTAAGTCATAATTAATTGTTTTCTTTTAATGTATGCGCCGGTAGCGTATTTTTTTTTACACCACTGCGAGGGGAAAATGAGGGGTTTTGTACCTTTTTAGCGTCTTGAGAGGAGACTAGGCCTATATAATAGGTTAGGGTTCAGGGTTAGGGTTTATAAGAGAGCTCGACTTGTAATCATAAGGTCCCTGGTTAGAATCTCAGTCATGTTTGGGATTTTTCGAAATTTCTCGGTTTCTTCTTTTTCTCTAATAGTGAGAGTAAGAGTTGTGACTATTTCCAAGATTTCCACTTGAGAAGTATCAGTCATTGGAAACCTAGACTCTATTCGGGTTGAAAAATTGGGGTGTACCTCTCGCTGCGGTGTAAAAAAAAAAACACGCGTCCCGGTATCTATCGAACAACTGTTGATAATTGTATTACGTGTGCAGGATTTCTATGTACTGTTAATTGATTTCATTTCGAAGGCTAGGGGATTTATAATGGATTTTATTTAGTAAACATGTTTGGGGACATTTACATGACATTATATTATGTAAAATGTGTGATACTGTATCCTCTTGTTAATGTTTTGTTTCGAACCTTTTACTATAAACAATATGTGCTTGTTACTGACGGAGGTCAAAGTAGTTGAAGTCGGTTCAGAGAAAATGAAGACACATCTTGCAGAGTTAAGTCTTGTTCAGGTAGTGGGTACGTTTAAGTAGGCTTGTACTACGTGTGAAAACTGGTCCTGCTTTTTATCTTAAATAAATTTGTAATTTTTCAACGGATTTAAACCAAAATTTCAGATCATGACAAATTTTATTGAGTGGGTTTTATCAGCTTTATCTGAGAGGGCAAGATTTAAAAGCCATACGGAAAAAATCACTTCGCGTGAAACGATCGAGATAGTAAACTTGCAATAACATTGGGGGTGATCCTGCATTTCGTTGGCTGCATCTTGCACATTTCACCACCATCCCCAGCAATGCATTACATTGTGAAGGAGGCTAAGTAAAAAGTGGGGAATTCTGAAAATGCCTTTTTTGTGTGGCTTTTAAAATTTCACCTTCTTTGACAAAACTAATGAAACTCACTTAATAAGATGTGCCAGGCGTTGTTTACATGATCTGAAATTCTGGTTAAAAGCCGTTGGAAAATTACAAAGTTATTCAAGATCAAACGTAGCTAGGTCATGTTTTTGACACGTAGCCACACTAAAAAATAAAGGTGCAAATATCCACCTTTTGGGGTGCAAACAAATGCAACACCACCAGCACCTTTTAGGGTTCAAATTTGCACCCTTAAAAGGGGGTGCAAGTTTGCACCCCATGTAAAGGTTCAACTGTGCACCTTTAAGGTTCAACTGTGCACCTTTAAGGTTCAACTGTGCACCTTTAAGGTTCAACTGTGCACCTTTAAGGTTCAACTGTGCACCTTTAAGGTTCAACTGTGCACCTTTGTAGGGTTCAAATTTGAACCCCTGGTTTTCAAAAGGTGCAAACGTGCTCCTAATAATTTGCTGGATTATTTCTAGCTGGGGTTCAGTTTTGCACCTTAGGGGTTGAAATGGGCACCCCACGGGGTTCAAATGGGCACCTTAGGGGTTCAAATGGGCACATCGGGAAGGTTGAAATATGCACCTATTTTACAGAGAATGCAATGGATATTGCATGGTTTTAGTGAATTTTGCAACGCATTCCATTGCATTTTATTTCTCAAAAAAGGTAAAATGCACGAAGTATTTAGAATATCACAGATTAACTCATTAAAAAAACTCGTATCATAACTACATGCAGCAACTGTAATGGTATTCTATAGCATTACATCAAAGAATAATTATATTCATTGGCGAATGAAGCACACGCTAGGTGGGGGAACACCAAATATAACCTTTTAGTTACCGAAAATATAGATATAGGACTATACAACACCGGTACTTGTATACATTGGCAAGATAAACTGTTTTCTGGCAAGAAAGTCAACAGCTGTCTTAAAGAAAATGTACGACACATGTTGTACATATAAGTTGGCAAGTAATAATGTTGTGACTGAGATAATAACCATAAATACAAGACACTTAACACTATAAGACCAACATAGGACCCCCAATCTAAAGGCAAGTTACAAGATGAACTACCACAAAATCATCTCTTTGTCATTGTTCACCTTGTGACCTGTGAAAAGTCTTGTAATGGTCTCGACTACAACACAATGAACAACCTACAACCAAGCAATAAAATTAGCACACATTTTAACGGTTCAATCGTGTCCCCTTAATCAGTAGAAAGCAAACCCCCCGTGTTTAGATCGAGGTTTAGAATGGCTACGTTTAATACCGTCACCTTTTCAATTCACCATTTGCACTTTATAGAACTGATTCAGGGGACACGATTGAACCATTTCAACACGTGAATAGAGTCTATCCAGGGCCTAATTTCATAGATCTGTTTAACAGCCCATTTTCCCGTTAACCGAGCGTCAGGCTATTTCATAGACATCGTTAACGGTAAGCAACTGAAAACCTGCCTTAACCGCAGAGCCAAATTTTGCTTAAGATAGTGACGCAACAATGGCTGTTTCCAAGCGCGCTCATGCTTAAGCACGCCGCGACCGTGAAATAGCCTTAACGTTAGCCCAACTTTTCTGCTACAGTAAGCACACGTTTTCAGCTAGCACTTTAGCAGCTCTATGAAATTGGGCCCTGATGGTTTCACAAAGATAATCATGTACATGTACTATAGCAAAACATGTGGAATTTAAACACATTCCTATTTCAATGTAAAAATCTAAAAATGTGTTTACAAAGTTGCTACATAACAAATACAACTTATGTAAGTATTGCCCGACACATTAATCCCTTTTGTGAAGCCCACTGCACACGGAAGGCGAAAAACACGAAACATGAAACAAATTTGTTTACCCCGCGTTTCAGTGTATCCATCAAACAATTGGAAAACAAAAATGCCACCAAAACAGATACAGCGCCGCCAGCGGTGACAATAAAGCAGTACAGTCACATGATACCACGTGATCCGGAATACGATTGACGATTGGTCGTCGCTAAAGGCCCTGTCACAAGAAACCGAATTGCATTACCGTTCATGTACCGTACTGATTTATGTGGAATCGGTATTGATAAGGAGTGATCGGTAAGTGGTCGTTTCTCTATCGTTACTGATAAGTTATTGACACTGGCTGTCTCGGGGTTATAAGGACAGCACGGAATTGCTGAAAAAAAGTTTTAGACATGTTCAAAAATTGCCACCGAACTGGAGCACGTTAACGGGTCGTTACTTGCACGCTATCAGCTCGGTATTGGATCTGTTTTGCCGTTTATAAGCCGTTACTGATACGGCAAGGTTTGATATCAGCGTACCAGTACCGGATCACGAACGATTGGATAGCGTTCTGATACAGAGCCGATACCGCACTTCACCTTACCTTCCCCGTTCGCTCCGTTCCTTACAACGTCGTAAACTTATTACTACCGTGTATCTACCGCCTATCACGCACTAATCACGACCGTTCTCCGAACAATCCGTGCATGACACACATGTAGTATAAATATGACTAAATTGTGATGAGAAGCTCAGTTCAGATCCAGATCCCACTAGAATTCCAAGATGAACGCGGCAGAAGATGCCGCGAGAATCCAAGCCATTGCTGCCCTGAACCACCACATTGACCTGATGAACATGTACATTGGAGTGCTGCGCCGCAATAGAAGAAGAAGAAGAAGAAAAAGAAGGAGAAGACAGAGAAGAGTGGAGTGGGTTCGGCCATGGATAGCCAGAAGACCAGACCTTGGGGTGTACGATCGGCTGATGGTAGAGTTGAGAGCTGAGGATCCGACTTCCTTCCTTCCTTGAGGCTCAGCCTCATCCTCAACCTCCAACTCAGCTTCAGCCTGCACCTCCTCTTCTCTTGCTGGAGAACTGCTGCTGCTGCTAGTCCCCCGTGAATGGCAGGATCATCATGGCCAACAGCACCCCTACCACGACCACGAGCAGCAATAACACGACCTCTACCACGAGCAGCAGCACCACGACCAGCACGACGACCACCACGGGGAGGGAGGACATCGTGGAGATCAGCTGTTATTAAATCTGCAGCTTCAGGGGCAGGATATTCACAACGACCACCAGCGCCACGACCACCGGCACCACGACTAGCAGCACCACGGTCACCAGCACGGCGTCCTCTTTTGCCCATCTTGAATCTGGAGAATGATTTAGTAGTGTTCTCGTAGTGTTCTCGTCGATATCCGAAACTGTAATGATTTTAATTTGAACGGAGACGCTTATTTATACACACGCTAGCCACCCGTTTCCGACGGTTGCCGGTCGGTATGCGTTCGGTATTGGTAAGGTGTTAGTAAGGTTTTGGTAAGTTATGTGCGGTGCGCAACAGTTTATAGAACGGTATTGATTCGTGTGTTCGGTCTTAGAACGGTCTTAGAACGGTAATGGTTAGGTTTAGCAACGGTGAATTCGTCAATAGTACTGTCTCGGCTCGGACAAAATTGCTAGATTCTGGATCAAATTGACCATTTTATGCTGTATACGGTACTGGTACGGAAACAGAACGGTACTGGGGCGGTATGAGAAAGTTGATGCATTGCATTTTATGTCCGTTCTCCACCGAACTAGAAAAATATTAATTTTTCAATAAGGTTTACGAACGTTCTTGCGATTCGGTTTCTTGTGACAGGGCCTTAAGACGTCGTTTCTCCAGTATCGAAACAAGTACCGCAGACGGTAGACCAACATTTCAGGAAACGATGTTTTCTGTTTATGGGTAATTAACGCAGACGAATATCAAAGTCACCAGAAAAATGTTTTTGTTTCGTGCTTAGTGTTTTTGACTCCTGTTTGCGCCGGGCTTTATAAAACATCAGCAACACAATTTTGTTGATAAATGATGCAACCATTACAGCTATGTGCTGCACCATATTTAAATTTATATGAAGAGAGAATAACATCAACCATGAAAAAAAGAAATCCCGATTTCCTGAAATAGTACGAGGCAAACATTACCGCCAAGCCCATGGGTACATTAGATGGTGAACATATGGAAACCCCATCCATGAGTACTTGCATGTCTGCCGTCTTGAACGCTTCCCCTTTCAGGACCAAACAGGGCGTAGATGCAATTGGGTCCTGTAACAAACATCAAAATTACATAACATTACCACCTGGTATTTACAAGTGTGAAAGCCAAGCAGCACACTGTTGACTAGTTTACAACAAGAGTTCAGGAAAACAAATATTTAATTTACGAAATGTTTTATACTTTTTTTGCCAATTATTAGCCATATTTGAAGTTTTAAATAGACTTTACTTTTAATCTGTTACCGGTATGTGAAAAAAATCCTTCAGAGTGACATTACCACCATTATTCATTAAATCCCAGTTAACACTATCAAAATTCTTAAAAGTGTGGATGTCAGCTCTGTCGTGTCAATTTGACAGGGAATGACAATGTTTATGTTTGATCAGATTGAGATATGGTGTAATTAACAATGCGGTTATTTCAAGAATAAACCATGTGCCAAGATGTTAAAATTACAGCAAAATAATGAAATTATTTCTTTAATGTAGTTACCGTATCAGTGCAGTACAGTCTAGGTTTCCCCCATCAAAACTGGAATTAGGAAGCAGCATGCTGTGATGGTCAATTCTGAAATACATAAAGGAACAAACAATATAAAAATAGGTCTCAGATATATCTGAACTCTCTGGAGTGAATTTGGCTGGTACCCTCCTCCCACCCTCCTCTATATTTCTGTTATATATTACAATCACACCATCGTACTTTTAATACACCTCTAAACAGCACTTTCAGGTTTCTTGGGGGTGTAAATATAAATGTAAAAAATAAAATAAAATATAAACTAAACAATGACAATTATATGAGGAAAGCCATTTTTCCCCGTTTGTGGTGGAAAAGGGGGGCGTGGGGGAAGGGGGAGGTGACAATTTGTTATCCCCCCACCCCCACCCTTGCTACGCCACTGGAATTGGGAACTGCAATTTACCTTTTGCTCTGTGCTGTCAGCAACCTATGGAATTCCATATGTGCCACTCAATCCGCGTCTCCTTTTTATCTCGTCGCGTTTTTTTTCCCGTCGCATTTTTTTTTTTCGTCGCATTTTTTTTATTTTCGTCGCATTTTTTTTTATTTCGTCGCATTTTTTTAAATTTTCGTCGCATTTGTTTTATTTTCGTCGCATTTTAGTTTATTTTCGTCGCCTTTTTTTTTTTTCGTCGCATTTTTTTTTTTTCGTCGCATTTTTATTTTCCGTCGCATTTTTTTTTTTCGTCGCATTTTTTTTCCGTCGCATTTTTTTTTTCCACTACTGCTACTCACGTATGTTCAAGGCCCATAGAGATAACGGGCACAGACTACTTTTTCTGGACTTGGGCGCGTGATTCCACGCCGCCGGAGTCGAGTAGAATCGATTCCACTTCGAATCGCGTTTCGATATTTTTTGAGGAATCGATTCCCTTTCATCTAGATTCTAGAACCAATAAATGAAATGAATAAATAAAATTAAGCCAAAGGCATTTTTGTTATGGATCTGACCCCTGAACCACCCTGATGACTAGCTGAACCTGGTACATCGTTTGTACTGGTGACGCGCCGTAGATCAACCAGTCGTCCAGGTACATGCAAAGGTTGACACCCTGCAGCCTGAGGTACGCTCCCACCGCCCTGGTAACCATCGTGAACACCCTGGGCGAAGTGGAAATCCCGAAGGGAAGGCACGTCCATTCGTACGTCTGGCCCAGGATTTCGAATCTGAGCCAGCGCTGGTCTAGGGACGAGACCGGGACGTGCAGGTAGGCATCCTTCAAATCGATAGAGGATGCCCACCTTCCCTTCAGCGGGCAGCGTAGGATGGACGCAAAAGTCTCCATCCTGAACTTGCGGGGCCGTATGAAACGGTTTAAGGGCTTGGGGTTCAGGATGGGGCGCCAGTCCCCGGTCTGCTTGGGAGCCAAGAAGAACGTCAACCAAAACCCCTCGCGATAGGGGGGAGGGGGGTCGACCGGAGAGATGGCGCCCTTGGCAAGCAGGGCAGAGACCTCTGTCATAAGGATGACATCCTTCTGACCCCCGTCCTGTGGATAAGGGGGTAGGTTTCGGTTAAGAAGTCGCTGGGGGTACCGCCGTGAATTCCAGGCGATAACCCCGAGACACAATCTCCAGAACCCAAGCGCCCGGGGAGCTGAGATGGCTGGCCACTCCGGACGAACGTCTGTGGGCAAGGAGCATGCCTGGACCCGTAGAGGCGGGAGAAGAGGAAAGCCAAGATCGAGTTGGCCCTTCTCCGCCTACTGCTCGGGCGCACAGGACAAGCCGAGCTTCTCGGCCGCCCTACGCACCACAGCAGGGATACACGCTGGAAGAGTGTCCACCTCCTCTGGGTCCATAGTGGCCGCCGGCGGGGCCAGGACGGATGTAGCCTCGTCAGGAGGATCGTCCGAACCCGAGTCATCCTCACCGCTGCTAGCCTCCGAGACATCGAAGGTTAGTGGGCGGTAGGAACCCGCGGAAGACGGGGCAGCTGATGGAACCAAAGGAGAAGGAGCAGGCGCGCATCCATCTGGGTAGAGGGCGCCGTTCCCGATGGACCTGCGGGCTCGTGAGCCGGCACTGACTGGTCAGCCCCAGTACAACGGTTGGGCTGGACCCGACCGAGCCCCAACGATGGCCCAAACCGGTTCTTCGTAGGCTCGACGCCTCCTGTCCCTTAAGGTACGCTATCCGAGGGACGGGGGTCACTTGCGTAACCGCCGTGCTCAGCTCTCATACCTGGGCCTACCGAATCGGCAGTACCCCTTCCTTTGAAGAGAGAGATGAGTTCCCGTAACAACGGTGCTACCTCGCTACCCAGAGGTTGTTCGGTAGCGGCCCCAACTGATCCAAGACCAGGGGGCCGAGCAGCCGGTGGTCGGGTCACAGCGTAGCCAACCAGGCTGGGGTGTATTGGTTACGTACTGCTGGGCAGCTAACTCCGAAGGGACTAGCTGTGGCAGGTACTCAGCACCAGCGGGACCCAGCCAAACTGGCTGACCCGCCTGTGCCCCGGTAGCATAAGCACCAACGTCATGTCCAGCTACCGGGTCTCCCGGCATGATGTGGTTTCAACGTTGTGACGATCTCCTTTGATTTTTCACCTCCTTTGATTTTTCACCGGAAATCGCAAAGACTGTATGAATCCGAATCGAGTACTTTTGAAAACGGCCATAATGCACTGAATTCGCGGCAACTACACTGCGGCAACATTTTTGCACCAGCGACGCGGTGTCATGGCGATATGGTTTTTCTATTACGTGTAGGGTTACCAGTTTATGTCAGACACAGAAATATTTAAAATTTTATTAACTTTTTGCTCAATCAACATTTCGCACACTCGGTGATCAATGAGATTTTAAGGATTTTTATAGTGGACCCCGAATCGGTAATTTTGAGGTGGTGTC
This sequence comes from Henricia sp. BOLD:AAB3569, assembly GCA_037783545.1. NCBI lineage: Eukaryota > Metazoa > Echinodermata > Asteroidea > Spinulosida > Echinasteridae > Henricia > Henricia sp. BOLD:AAB3569. The sequence goes on along the minus strand of JBBELK010000162.1, from coordinate 1,980,424 downwards.
AAAATGGTAACGAAACTGTCCCCACGCATGATATAATTCCTATCTAAGGTCTCCGGAAGTCAACGAGTCTCGCAGAGTCCCGCTCGTTCTCGGTCTATTGTGGGTGCACGTGCCCACTTTTGAAGGCATACAGAGTTCATTCCGCATACAGAGTGCACCCCACCACTCAGTTGTCGTGTCCCAATAACATATTATAGTATGCACACAAATCTACTATAAGCAAGGTGCCCACATTATTACCCCTGGTCACTAGGCTCACTGGAGAGCATACAGCCCTGTTGGACTCTCATGATGAGAGCGCCCAATCAAACACAGAACACTTTCACTCTCATACATGTACATGTAGGTATCCATTTGCTCCCGGTGAAACCAGATAGTCCATAACAAAGTGTCTTGCCCAAGGGCACACTCACATTGCCATCACCTGCATTCGAACTGACAACCTGTAGAATTGACCAGGTATTAGATATGACATATTAGACTGCTCTCCTTTAGTAACATGTTGTATACTATGTATAATGCAATTAATACTAGCGTTATTGAGCAAAATATTGACCTTTTTACAAAAATTCAAAAAACCATGAAGGAAAAAAGATACCAAACCAAATTGTATACTGAAGATAGATTGGATACAGTATTTTAAGATATGTAAGTTTCAATTGCTTGGGTAGTGACCTATCGGGGAACCACCCCTCAGAAGAGGAGGCTCATTTTGCCATTTTTCTTTGCGGACCCACTTTTAAACCTAGACCACGCCCCAAAAAGGGTGGAATTGCTTTGTCCTTGATATGAAGCAAACCCATGTGCCTAGTGTGTGTGCATATAAAATATGAAGTCAATTCAACCATCCATGTGGGCACCATGGGGAGCCAAAAATGAAAACAAGTTACCACGATAATCAAAAATGAGAGTTTTCGGGGAGCGACATCTCGAAAAGGAAACGTGGTAGCGTACTTTTGATAACAGAATCATGCAGATTAGATGCCAATCTATGTGTATATCAATTTTCAGGTAAAAAGCATTTTTGAGCTACAGGCCTCCAATGGCACGGCTACGATTGGGAAAATGTGGGTAGGGTAGGCATTTTATGGAGGTCATATCCCAGCAACGAGTTGGAGTTGGCCTCTAAAATTTTGTAAATGTTCATGACATAGGTTGAAGTATTTTTATAAAATGTTTTGACCAAATCCGAGTCGGACCCCTGACAACCTCTAGGTGATTTCACACGGAATGACCCAGCTATGCGGGGTTTCCTCAGCCGGCCGCCGGCTCACCCAACACCTACCCAGTTTGGGCCGGGAAGCGGTGTGCCGCGGCAGGGGTCTTTCCCGTTCATGGCCCAACTGGCCCGGCCAGTTTCGAACTTCTACACGGGTACACCCGCGACCGCGTTCAGCGCAGGGTATCCTGCACCGTCCCCGACCGCGGGAGACCCGGTAGCTGGACATGACGTTGGTGCTTATGCAGGCGGGTCAGCCAGTTTGGCTGGGTCCCGCTGGTGCTGAGTACCTGCCACATAGTCCCTTCGGAGTTAGCTGCCCAGCAGTACGTAACTAATACACCCCAGCCTGGTTGGCACGTCGGGGTGGACCAGTCCGGCACGGGTTTTCTACCATGGCTCCACCGGACTATGGCTACGCCGTGACCCGACCACCGGCTGCTCGGCCCCCTGGTCTTGGGTCAGTTGGGGCCGCTACCGAACAACCTCTGGGTAGCGAGGTAGCACCGTTGTTACGGGAACTCATCTCTCTCTTCAAAGGAAGGGGTACTACCGATTCGGTAGGCCCAGGTATGAGAGCTGAGCACGGCGGTTACGCAAGTGACCCCCGTCCCTCGGATAGCGTACTTTCAGGGACAGGAGGCGTCGAGCCTACGGAGAACCGGCTTGGGCCATCGTTGGGGCTCGGTCGGGTCCAGCCCAACCGTTGTACTGGGGCTGACCAGTCAGTGCCGGCTCACGAGCCCGCAGGTCCATCGGGAACGGCGCCCTCTACCCAGATGGATGCGCGCCTGCTCCTTCTCCTTTGGTTCCATCGGCTGCCCCGTCTTCCGCGGGTTCCTACCGCCCACTAACCTTCGATGTCTCGGAGGCTAGCAGCGGTGAGGATGACTCGGGTTCGGACGATCCTCCTGACGAGGCTACATCCGTCCTGGCCCCGCCGGCGGCCACTATGGACCCAGAGGAGGTGGACACTCTTCAAGCGTGTACCCTTTGCTGTGGTGCGTAGGGCGGCCGAGAAGCTCGGCTTGTCCAGTGCGCCCGAGCAGTAGGCGGAGAAGGGCCAACTCGATCTTGGCTTTCCTCTTCTCCCGCCTCCACGGGTCCAGGCATGCTCCTTGCCCACAGACGTTCGTCTACTGTGGGACAGGTCGGGGGCTGTTCCCCAGAAGTCTGGAATTTTCTCGGTGAAGGGTTTCACCAGATCATTCCGGACTACGGAGAAGGCTTATGACTCCTTCCTGAGGACACCCTCCATGGACCATGACGTCGCCGCTAGGCTACCGTCGACCAAGGGACCTCCAGCGGTCTTCTCTCCCTTCTGGGAGGAACAGCTGCGCCTTCTTGACTTGGCGGTGTCCTCCAGCCTTCGGCTAGGCGCCTTCTCCATGATCGTCGCCCACGACATGCGTCGGTTGTTATGGGCGACAGAGCAGATGCCGCCACGGAGGTCTCCGATGCTGCCATGGTAATGGCCGCGCTTGTAACCCGGAAGACGGAGACCTCGATGGCGCTGACCCTCCGTCTGGTCGCTAAGCTCAGACCTGGCTTCTCAGGTCTCGAAGACCAAGCCTAAGAAACAGGACGTCCTCTTCGGAGGCGCGTTCTGTTCTTCCCTGCTCGCTTTGGCCGAGCGGGTTGAGAGTGAGCAAGCGCTAAAGCAAGCACAGGCAAAGGTTTCTGGTTCCCAAAAAACCTTCGAGCAAGAAGAGCAAGGGCAAGCGCCCTTCCTGTTCGAGCTCTGGCAGGCCCGCCAAGCAGGAGAAATCAGGCACTTCCTAGGACACCAAGCAGTCCGGTGCCCCGGGTTCTTCTCAGAAGAATTTCAGGGCCAGGTCTGGCCAGCCTCCCAATTCGAAGGGCAAGGGCCCAAAGAAGGGGAAGCAACGTCGGTCCTGAGGGCTTGGCGGCCGCGGAATCCTCTCATGTAACGGGATCCCTACCACCTCCGGTGGGCGGCCGCCTTCGGTTGTATGCTCCGGAGTGGCCAGCCATCTCAGCTCCCCGGGCGCTTGGGTTCTGGAGATTGTGTCTCGGGGTTATCGCCTGGAATTCACGGCGGTACCCCCAGCGACTTCTTAACCGAAACCTACCCCCTTATCCACAGGACGGGGGTCAGAAGGATGTCATCCTTATGACAGAGGTCTCTGCCCTGCTTGCCAAGGGCGCCATCTCTCCGGTCGACCCCCTCCCCCCTATCGCGAGGGGTTTTGGTTGACGTTCTTCTTGGCTCCCAAGCAGACCGGGGACTGGCGCCCCATCCTGAACCCCAAGCCCTTAAATCGTTTCATACGGCCCCGCAAGTTCAGGATGGAGACTTTTGCGTCCATCCTACGCTGCCCGCTGAAGGGAAGGTGGGCATCCTCTATCGATTTGAAGGATGCCTACCTGCACGTCCCGGTCTCGTCCCTAGACCAGCGCTGGCTCAGATTCGAAATCCTGGGCCAGACGTACGAATGGACGTGCCTTCCCTTCGGGATTTCCACTTCGCCCAGGGTGTTCACGATGGTTACCAGGGCGGTGGGAGCGTACCTCAGGCTGCAGGGTGTCAACCTTTGCATGTACCTGGACGACTGGTTGATCTACGGCGCGTCACCAGTACAAACGATGCACCAGGGTGGTTCAGGGGTCAGATCCATAACAAAAATGCCTTCGGCTTAATTTTATTTCATTCATTTCATTTATTGGTTCTAGAATCTAGATGAAAGGGAATCGATTTCGACAGGGAATCGAGTTCTACAGGTAATCGATTCCTCAAAAAATATCGAAACGCGATTCGAAGTGGAATCGATTCTACTCGACTTCGGCGGCGTGGAATCACGCGCCCAAGCCCAGAAAAATAGTCTGTGTCCGTTATCTCTATGGGCCTTGAACAGACGTGAGTAGCAGTAGTTGAAAAAAAAATGCGACAGGAAAAAAAATGCGACGAAAAAAAAAATGCGCCGAAAAAAAAATTGCGACGAAAAGAGAAAAAATGCGAAGAAAAGAATAAATGCGATGGGAAAAAAAACGCGACGGGATAAAAAGGAGACGCGGATTGATTGGCACATATGGAATTCCATAGCAACCAATGATCTCCAGTAGACATGACATGTCTTCATCTTGCCGCTTAGCTGTAAGACTGCACCATGGAATGTGTGCATAGTGCTCCTCAAACGCAAGTATAGATGCTTTGGGCACCAGAAGACACTCCCACCTCTTTCAGACTCTAAATTCAATACAAAAAGGACACTACGACTAAACGACTGTTTAATCGCATAATAATAATATGAGCAGCATTTTCGCCAAAATCTAACTCAAGCACTACGACCTAGTATATGCCTTGTGTCGTGTCCAAATGCATACAAATGAGGTACTGACCCAGTCCTATATCATGGCTTACTTCAGTAGCCTACTTGAATTTAACAAAAAATCTACCCTAGGCTACATGCCCTATAAACGATGTATGATCGAATCAATACAGCGATGACTTATCTATATGAAGATCCGAGAAACAAAGACCCGAAATGTTCGAGTAACCGTTGGTGAAAACTGCCCTACAGAAGTGTCAAGGTTACGCGTACATGGGTACAATATGTATGTACATGTTCGTACATATACTACGAAACGCGTGTACACATGTAGGCCAACATGTTCTTGCATGGCCTGTGCACGTACGTGCATGTGTTGCTGCTACCTACATGTTTATACCATATGTATACTGTCCGAGTCACAGATCTATACGAAATGTCTAAATTGTCTTTACTTAAATCCGTATATGACTGGTTTCAAACGACACGTCCAACAATTGTTCCACTCGAGCAGTGTGAATAAGAGAGACAACCACAGAAAGTGCAACAATTGAAAGTTTGAGCGCCTTTGTCATGGAATGATCTGAGGATGATGAACGAGTTTGCCACGTACGTACGGAAGTATGCGTCCAGTTGGAAAATGGCGGCCTCAATGGAATTTGGGTTTCCCGCCCGGGCGCGGCGCGGGTGTGCTATGCGCACGCGCAATGCCGTTGGACGTATAAAAAAAGAGATTTAAAAAATATTCGGTCGTCTTTTTTTCTTCATTATCTATTTAGGCCCATTAACGAAAATCAACATCAAACTCGATAAAAAATTATAGCAATTTACAGGTTAGATTATAAAAGGGATTAACACAAATAAGAATAAATTAGGCCTACCTGCTTGCCTCTAAAAATTTGTATCATACAATGAATACAGTGACCATTTTCCTCCGTGCAATCACAGTGTACAATGTATGTGTACATTTCAGGCACAGATCAATATAAAATGAAATAAAGCTTTGGGCAAGTAGTACTAGGCCTATGTAGAATATCGGCAGATAACTATGTCGGCAGATTTAACTATTACTTACTTTTTCGTATAATACATTTACAAAAAACAAAACCTTTCTGGGGAAGGGTCGGTCGTGTTACGGCTTGAAGAACTTCCACGGGGAAACTTTTTTTCCCTTGCCTTGATTCATTGTTCCACGCCATGTTGGCCGTGCACCGATCAGCGCCCGATTGATGATCATGATGATCTTTATTTCATCACTGAGCCAATCACAAATCAGCGGCAAAGCGAGTAATGCCGTAATGTTAAAAGGCAACGCGCGCTACTTTTTTCTCCACTAAAAGCCAAGTTTTCACCTATTCCTGTGCCGGATAACGTATGTCCGTCAGATAAAATAAATTGTCTAATCATACACAGCAACATTCATTACAAACATATGCATAGGCCTACCCTCAATAAAACTATACGCTGCTCAAAAGACAACTCTTATTTTGAGTGTTAAAAGGTGCAGTTTTGCACCTTAACTTCACTCTCTATTTTTATACATTTCAAAAAGGTGCAAAATTGCACCTTTTTCATACTGAGACAAACTTTGCACCCTATTTTGAGAAAAAGGTGAATCTGCACCTTATTTGCACCTTTACGTCCAGTTGTCCAAGGGATTCGACGACACTGTATACATGGTTAACGTGCCATGTATGCGTATACGTATTTTGTAACACTGCGCTATGAAAATGGCCGCAGTGCATGTGCTATCTCATGTCACATAATCACTTGAAGTACTGGGCCCATGTGCATAAAAGGCTACTAGTTTAGCTGCCAACTAGTGCTTAGTAAGATTATAAATTCCCTAGTTTATACCTACGGAGTTGGCAACTAATTTGTGTTGCATAAAACCTCACTAGGCACATTGCTTACTAGTTGCATACTAGGACAATTTGGTTTGTAACTGATTTGGGTGCTATGGCCTTGGAGAGGAGGTGATTATGTCAGATACAATAGGCTTGTAGACAAGTTTATTGTGTTTGAGCTTCGAACCACATTCCAACTGAGCATAACTCATTTCTAAGGGTCTTTGTAACATTGCATTACTGCCCAGTACTTACAAGTAATCCGTCATTGTGAAGCAAAGCTTAGGCACAAAGTTGTTTAACTCCATGATTCTACGAGCCATGTTGTCCAAAGGCAGACTGATTAGTTGTCATCTAGTGACTTAGAGGTACCCCAGATCAACTCTAACTTTTGCCAGAATTTTAGAATGTTACTATATCTAGTTGGGTTTTATGCATCACAATTAGTAATCAACTAGGCTTAGTAAGCAACTTAAGTCCATTTTAGTTGCCAACTAGGCCTAGTAGCCTTTTATGCACATGGGCTCTGGACGTTTTTTTTAATGGAAACAATACCAAGCACATGCATGCACGTGTGACGTTTACATAACTGTTGGGTAATTTTTGATCAACAAATGCGTAATCTCTTACCCAACGTTGAACAAAGAAAATTGTTACAAAATGCACAAAATTTCAACATATGTTGTCTAAAACTGTGCTCAACGGACGATAAAAGTAATTTAACCAACGAATTTTACACAACTTGTTTGCAGTGTACGGTTTCGACGCTGGTTTTTCGTCGGTACCGTGGGCGGAGCATATCAAGCAAGGCTTTTCATTGGCGGCGACGTATAGATAATAAAAATAATAATGATAATAATAATAATAATAATTTAAATAACCCTGAATGCCGCAATAGGGCGACATTTCGGGAAGACTCTCACCGGAGACCACCGAAATTTCGGCAAGAATCACTCAAAATGGCACCTTATTTTTTTACCCGAAGCTTCCGGAGATGGTCACAGACCTAAGAGACACAGTTTCCAGACCTAATAAAAATGGTTCTCGATTTAAAAAAAATGGTTTTTGACCTAAAAAAATGATTTTTAAACTCAAAAATATTAGGGCGACACCAAAATGTCGCCCTATTGAGCAGGTCGCCCTAATATAGCTTTTTTACACACGATTTGTCGCCCTATCCTACAATTCATAGTTTTTATATAGCGCATATTCCATATGAATATGTTCATATGCGCTTTACAGAGAAAACAAATAATACAAATTTACCCACCACACATTACACAACTTAAACAGAAATGCAGCATTTTACACAACTATATACTTTCAGTTATAAAAGCTTGTTTAAAAAGGTACGTTTTCACTTTCTGTTTAAATAAATTAAAAACATTTCACTGGGTAGCTAGTTCCACAGTTTGGGGGCGGAATATTGAAATGAACAATCTCCAAGTGTAGCCTTACATCGGATACTGGCTGGGATCAATAACAATCCATTACTCGAGCGAAGACTATACCTTGTTTGGTGTTCAACCGATAATAAATTGCTTAAATATTCTGGGCCTGTACCAGGCGCGGATCCAGGAATTTTGTAGACGGGGGGCACAACAAAAAGGGACAAATGCGAGCGCGTATCGCGAAGCCCTTACGACGTGGGGTCCGGGGCCCGCTTAAGGGCCCCGGGAAATTTTGGATTCTAGATGCTCTGTGGTGCAATCTAAGGCGATTCCTGGCCACTTTTAACTGACTTTTTTAAGCAAAAGTTGTGAAGATTGTTGTGTGTTTTGAGAATTGTGTGTATGAAGAATTATTTTCGGATCCAGGAATTTTGTAGACGGGGTGCACAACAAAAAGGGACAAATGCGAGCGCGTAGCGCGAAGCCCTTACGGCGTGGGGTCCGGTCCGGGGCCCGCTTAAGGGCCCCGGGAAATTTTGGATTCTAGATGCTCTGTGGTGCAATTTAAGGCGATTCCTGGCCACTTTTAACTGATTTTTTTAAGCAAAAGTTTTTAAGATTGTTGTGTTTTGAGAATTGTGTGTATGAAGAATTATTTTCGCCATTATTTTTAGCCATTATTTTCGCCCGGTTAAGTTGACAAAAATCTATAAAGTTTCTCCCTCCCCAATTTGGCATTTAATATGCAGTTTTTACCCATCATCATTTCTTATTTTTCCGGATTTTTTCTTGGTTTTAATTCAGTCCAGTTGAAAAGTTCAAGAAAAGGACTTGATTTCAGACTGTTCCTTGACCTAATGCCCTGTGTTAAAACATCGGCAGATCGGCTGCAAGACATAATAGACCATTAGTAGGCAGGCCTATGTGTATTGGCGTCAAGTTGTCCTCGGCAACAATTTCCACAAGGTATACCTTGAACCTTTTTCAGACGAAACAGAACAATTGATATACTTTGAGGAATCAGGTCAGCAAACCAGACTTCACAGACTACCGATAACAAACGAAAAATGGTCAAACCAGTAATTATACTCCACCATGGGGATTAGATGTTGAGGGGGGAATTCAGTTCCATGGCATGATTGATTACCTTTTTTTTCTTATTGCATTTTTTCAGTATTTTTAAAGCCAAAAAGTATACGCAGATGTTAAATATCGGCAGATTGCCCTCCGATTTCTCTTTTTGTTTTTACGGCCTTTCCTTCCCCCCATTTTTTCTTTTTGACTCAACTACTTGCCCTCCCCCCTTTTTTCTTTTACCTCCTTTCCTTTCCGCCCATTTTTTTTTGGTTTTTTTTTGACTCAATTTGCCCGGGGGCACGTGCCCCCTCGGCACCCCCCCCCCCCCCCCCCCCCCCCCCCCCCCCCCCCCCTGGATCCGCGCCTGTGTACCATGAAAACATTTAAAAGTAATATCTTAAAATGAATACGATAAACTACTGGCAGCCAATGAAGGTTATGTAAGACAGGTGTGACAGACCTGTGACAAGTTTGGCAGCCGAATTATGAATTCTCTGCAGCTTTAGAATCTGTTAGTTAGGAAGTCCATACATCAGACTATTACAATAGTCTAATTTAATAGTAATAAAGGCATGTACTAAAATCTCGAATTTTTCGGATGTTATACAAATAATAAAATGCTGAACTACTTATTTTATTTATATGATCAGCCATATGAAGTTTGTTATCAAACGAAGTTTGTTATCAAACCACACTCCGAGATTCCTGACGGCACTATTAAGTGACGGTCTAATTTCAGTATTGGCAACGTGCAAATGAGAAATGTTAACTTTGTTCAAGTTGTTTCTTAGTACCTAATATGAGAAACCGTCGTACGTACGTTCAAACCAAGGAACGCTATTTCAACATTGCTCTTCTACGCAAAAAAAACACAATTATTTGGACAACGTCCAGTATTCTGCGCCAGTGTGAACCCGGATATGTGTGTGGTGATGCTCCACTGTGTCTGAGCTGAATTATAAGCTTGATTTGCAGTCGTTCATCCTTCATCCCATTTTCGTTAATGTATTATATAAATATTAGTGTTCTTTCCTCACTGTATTTTCTGCGTTAAATTTATCAAATATTTATTTTATGCATTTATATATAAGTTTATGTACATGTACTTATATTTTCTGTGTTACCTCTTCAAGTTAGGATTGGCAGGCTTTCGAGTCAAAGTGTTTCATTATACTTTTGTCAGTCCTGGCCAACTTAGATATGGTTGTTTTGTTGTTTAGTTTATTTTGGAATTGTATGTTGTATGTTTGTACTTTTTACTCTGTTGTTGAAGGCTGGAAACAGCGCCGCGAGTTGACAATACCTTATTGCACAGGCCGAGTTTAACGGCTCATTGCATTTCTCACGTGCTATGGATTAATGTTGCCACTGCACCGATCCTTCGGGACATTTTGGGGAGGCTCTTGTCACGATGTGCCACAAAGACAAGCCATTTATCGTCGTACTAAGAGTACCGCAGACGATATTGACGAATAACGTGCCCCTGTATTTTGAGAAGTCTCAACCGTAGTTCAAACCGCTATCCGGCCACAACTGCTAACCGCCGCCATCATGCTGGCTCACATTGTTAAGTGGCAGTTGATCCCTTTCATTTGTACTTAAATTAACCGTGCATGAATACAACCCAGTCTTACGAAATGCCGCCTAATTTCGACACCCGAAATACAGCGGGAACCTCACTCATTCAACGGCGTTCGACCTCAATGAACGGATCCCCATTTTCGTGGGTAGTTTCTTCGCGTTCCCGGGCAATCCTATATTTGGCGCTCTTGCCGCTACCGTCCAGACGGCCATCGACTACGTAAACAACTTGACTGGGTTCCTTGATGGTTACGAGCTGAGAATGCGACACAGAGTGACCAACGTACATGTAAGTTTCATTTCTGTTGCAGGTAGCCTAAAATCTGAAAAGCTGATCTCAAAATAATGTCTTTGTATATACTGTTTGCAAATTAAAAACGGAAGTGCCCATCACCGGAGGGGACTTTTAGTAAAGACAGATCGTTTCAAAGCCCGTCACGTTAGAGATAACTAACGTGTAGGCTATGTATATGCACAAGTGTGGACATTTTTACGAATCAAAATTGAATAGCTTTGCCTAACGGTTGTTCTACCGATTTCCAACATGATATAGGTTTTTCCGTACATTAAAACAAAATTCATTCAAATTCATACCCAGTTATAACTTTAATTTCGTCTCAAAACGAGTGAAACGGACAAAGCGCTACGATTAATTTGGTCTTTGGTCTTTCCAAATGAACAATGGTCAACTAATGTCAACGCGCATCTAGTTTTCTTTGGCCAATCAGCGTGCAGCGGAAAATGAAACCTTCGTGACATGAGCACGGGAGCGACTAATTTGTGTCGAATTGCACCGTGATCAGCGATATGCTGACACAGCATTGCGTACTTTACATTAAAAACCAACTTGGGCGGAAAAATTGTATTTGGCTATCTTGTGTAGCCACTCCACACCGTGCCGCACCTCACGTGTGTAAATTGCCAATTTTGGAGTCAAAATATTGAACTTTGCAACCATCGCTTTTGTTTTTGGGATACAGCAGGTCATTTTTGGCTTTTCCCCCATAGACAAAGCGCATAGGCGTTGTGCCCACTTTATCAGGTTGTTCCCAAACATTGATCTTAACCAAACTTGGTCACATTAAAGACATAGTATAAGAGGTGTGCGCCCAAGAATGGTTTCATTGTGACGTCATCAGTTACGTCATTACAATAGTTTTAAAAAGCCGAAAATTACCAAAATGTGTACTTTTTAAAATGATTTCCTTGCCACAACCGCGTGACGCAGAGTCTTCATATTTGGCAGACATATAGATAAGATCATGGACTACAATGTTCCTTGTGTAGTAATTTTTATCTGACCCTTCCTTCATGGGTCAATCGGAGGTCAAAGTTCAGCCAATTCAAAATTCACCGAGCAAACTTCGCAGAAATCAATTTTTACCGTAGCTGTCTATTCCGTGTGCCCTGTGTGACACGGCGCCGACCGAGACGGTGACACGGTAACTTTTTGCGTGGAAGCAAAATTCGGCCAAGTCAACATTTGCGTATATACAGGGTGGATTTAGGAAAAACGAACCGAGATATTATTGCTAATTGTAACTAAAGTAGGGCGCGTATGAATGAAAGGGAGATATCATCTGTTAGGGTTGAATCTCCTCTTTAAAATGACACCATGATCATGTCATTATGTTTTCGGTTGACTGAGCAGTGACCAGTGTTATGCCAGGGGCCTAGTTTTAGATTTGACCGTTCTCAATGCGAGCAAACTTCGCAGAAATCAATTTTTACCGTAGCTGTCTATTCCATGTGCCCTGTGTGACACGGCGCCCACCGAGACGGTGACACGGTAACTTTTTTCGTGAAAGCAGTCTTTTAACTGTGTCTACCAAAAATCACGGTTCGTCCATTTTTGTCTTGTTCCCCGTAGTACGAGCCGGGCACGATCAGTTTTTCACTTTCCCCAAAAAGTGCAAATAAATGCTGTACAAGAGCAGTGGATTTAAAAAACAGCCAGTCAATACACTGTAAAACACGAAACACTATTTACTGCATGTATTTACTTTGGTGTCCGGATGCAAACAACTCGCTCCACGCCTTTCGACCGTACAATTTACGGGCAATTCTTTACAGTGGTGTGCCCTTTAGTTTAGCAGGGCACTATATAGTCTCAACAGCGGCATTTCCTTGTTTTTAACGATCCCAACTGGTTGTATTAACAATAAGCATATTTTAATGAGCAATAAGGCTAGAAAGTTCCAGAAGAATGTACCTACTGAAAAACACGCAAAACTAGAGAGAGAGAGAGTCTGAAACGAGTTACAGCCGTGAGGTGTTCAGGGTTGGCTAAGGAGAGAGGTTCAAAGTTTGAGGTCACCAATGACAATCTTGTCGTCAACGTTTCAAGTTCATACCTCGTTCTCCAATTGTTAAAAATGCCATTTGTGATTTTAAAGGGGGAAAAATGAGGTAGGCCTACCTGATAACGTCATCCTGATGAAGTTCATACTTTGTTTTGTTTCGAGTTTTGGTGTTCTTGTCCAAATATCCACTTTTATTATTAGGTCACGCAAACATCTGGATTCTTAGTGTAAGACCTAGGATTATGCCAAGTTTCAAGTTCATTTCTTGTTCCGTTTTGAAGTGAAATTGTTGTCCACAAATCCACTTTTTAAGTATTTTTAAAAATATTATAGGCCAACCGATGACGTCATAGTGTCATCACACAAACGCCGGGATCTCTAGTCTAAGGTGTAAAAGTGTACACAATTTGCTGAACTTGACCTTCGATCGACACAGGAAGGAAGGGTTCAGATGAAAATGCCCACACAAAGAAAATTGTAGCCTATCATCTGATTTATATGTCTGCCAAATATGAAGACCCCGGATAGCGTGATTTTGGATAGGGAAACATTTTAAGAAATGCATATTTTGGTCATTTCCAGCTTTTAAAGGTATTTTTTAATTATTATAATTACGTAACCGATTACAACCAAACTTGGGATGAGAGAAAAATTGTAAGGGCCTTATCGGGATTCAAACCCGAGACCTATAAGGCACTCCCTCATGTTTTCCTTATTGACCCAATTTTTCTCTCGGTGTTGCATGGTAGCGCATTAACTGTTATGATGCCTAATCACCATTGAAATTTCGTTTTGCAATGGTGAACAGTGGGCTGGTCGCGAGCGAACCCTGCTAATATATTATTCCATTTCATCTTTAAAGTCTAATTTTTACATAATGACTCATTTACATTGGAGTGTTTCCAAAACAAATTTACAGTATAGGCCGGAGCCTGAAGATGGTGTGAACATGGTCAATATCTTTTAAGCGGTCAGTAGATTGATTTTAATTAATTTAATGTAAATATATAATTTATGTGTATTTGCAACTTCGATTCATATCTAGTTGTAAATGTAATAATTCGGTCGCTCATTATTTTGTACCGTTTAAAGTCGTAAGTGACTAACTTAAGTAATGGAAGGGTAGATTTCAAAGCATTGCTCTAAATTCCGAGGTGTTTTGAGGCAAACAAAGTGGAATCTGAAACGGAGACATGTGCCATTTTTCTTTCTTTTTTGAGGCTAGGCCTTTTAAGCGGACCAGGCTCGTCCTCTGTAAACGCATACTGAGGCCGCCACTTTTTAACCAGAGATTCTCCTCTGTAAACTTGCAGCCCGAGAAGGAGTCAATCCAGGTCAAAGGCGTCACTCTCGGTCTGTAAACTCACACCGCGGCTGCCAAATTTCCACCAGAGGCCCGTCCTCTGCAAAATTGACCCTGAGGCAGCCAATTTCAGCCGGAGGCTAATTTAGACCAGAGGCTCGTCCTCTGTATTTTTTGCTTTTGCAGCCATGCAATTTTAACCAGAGGCCCGTTCTCTGTATATTATCTTTTCTGCAGCCAATTTGACCAGAGGCCCGACCTGTATTTTCTTATATTTCTGCAGCCAATTTCGACCAGAGGCCCGTCTTCTGTATTTTTTTTTTATCTTTTCGGCAGCCAATATCTAGAAGAGGCCCGTTCCCTGTGTTTTCTTTGCCTTTTCTCCAGCCAATTTCAACCAGAGGCCTGTCCTCTGCGCACTTGTGTTTTCCGTGCAAGTTTTTCTAATTTGCACTGTTTAATTTATGTTTTATGCTTAATTTTCTGCTAATAGGCTTAATCCCTCTGGGATTTTTGGCTTATTTTATATGAACATTCATGTAATTCCTATATATGGTTGTATTAAAATTAAATAAAGGGAAACCGTCAGCGAACTCATTCTCATTTCGCCCTCAACGTCGACGGGTGATGCAAATAGTGACACATTTTCAACTTTCATTCTACTTCGCTGCGCTCATACGAATGAAAAACAGTTTGGTATGATTGGAACGCCATAAGGAACAACAAGGAGAAGGCATATATTAGTTCTAATATTTTATTGGTACAGCATGGTGGGGCACAAACATTGAGCTATTCAAAACATCATATTCAAAACAGTCGTACAAAAATAGACATTACAAATTCTCAATTTTTTGTCTCTTTCTTCGTCATCTGACGTTTTTTTTTTTTTGTAACCTTCATTTTGTCATCTGACTTCTTTCATTGGTCATATGACCGTATTTACAATTAGCAACACCGCCAGGAATATCGTATAAGGCTAACATTAACGCTATAATAAGGTACACTATCACAAATGTTATTACTTTTATGAACTGTTATTTGCGGATAACGTACATACATTGAAGAAACCACAGAGAAAAAACTACATGTAGTATGATCACAACTGTCGAAATCGGTATTCACAAACACATTCTCGCATGAATTGGAAATATAATATTTAGTCTGAGAAAAGTGACTGGGAAATGTTTAATCTATGTGTAACGTCCCACTTATCGGTTTTTTGCTTGATACGTTTTCCAACGCCCGTGTTGCATTATTAAGGCCTCTGGAACCTCCTTGTTGGCCAAATGAGAAGCGCCACCAGAGCGTAAACTATGGAGACCATATTCACCTGGGTTGTTCACACCTATTTTCTTGAGTGCGTCATGGAATAGCTGTCTACACCTGACATAGCTTAAGGATCTGTTTGGACCAAGTTTGTAAGTTTTCGAACTACTGAAGTAAGTCACGGGAGAAAACAAAAATTTGTCTTCGCCAATGACCTCTACCGAAAACGGGAATGAAGGGGGCGATGCCCTTAGAACTTAACCAGGACACAAATTGGCGACATTTGTACAAATAGGACACAAGGGTTCCTTCTGACTTTGCAAAGATTGTGTCAAGAAATATTTTCTCCTTAGTTTCTTGAAAAGGGCCAGGGAAAGTAAGCCAGAAGGGGTGGTCACGAACAATCTGTGTCGGGAAAAAAGATAAAAGAATTTTAATATCATGCTGCACATTTACAGATTAGAGCAAGAGTAAAAAAGGGGATTCACAATTAGGAAAAATCTAAGTATACTGCCCCAACATGGTCAGTGAAATATTTTGAACCGAGGAGTGAATTTTAGTTTCGACCATGTTTCAAAGCGAAGCAACCTATTTCGGTTACGAGGTCAACAATCCATCCTTGATAGACGGACCAAAGTAATGGCCAAAAAGGTTGGGACGGCCACCACGGAAATACTACAACACCTTTCGATTTACAGCAATGCATGTGCTTAAGAGAGGAGGGAATCAAGACGACCGGAGGAACAGCCAAAACATTTTTCCCGTGCCAATTTTGCGCGAATGCGTCTACACCAGAGGAACCAGGGTTCCAGAAACGAGAAAAGAAACGCGGTAACTTTGCGTTGTAAAAATTGGCGAAGCAGTCTATACTAAATGGTCCCCATCTAAGGTTAATAGTGTTGAAAAAACTGTCGGAAAGGGACCAGTCGTCTGTATCTACGAGTCTGCTTATGAAATCGGCTTGTTCATTTTTTTTGTCCGGGGAATCCATTCTACGTCTAGGCGGATTGAATGGCGAAGGCAAATATTAAAGATATCAAAAACCAAACATTGTAAGCTTTGTTTCATACTCCCCGATTCGATTATTTTTGCTGCAGACGCCATATCAGTGAGTAATTTCACCTCGGAAAAATGGATCAAGGGGAGAAATGACAACAGAGAAAATCGAATGGCTTCTTATTCCCGCCAAGTAGAGTTTTGGACCGATTCGTTAAATGACCAGAGCTTATGAGCCGTGTGAGTGTTAATTTTTTGTTGCAAATTATGGCGCCTGCACCAAAAGCGCTAGCGTCAGAGCATATTATCCTGTTGGCCACACGGTGATCAAAAACAAAACGAACATTCAAATTTTGAACGTTATGTTTCAAAAAATCTACCTCGGATATGCAATTATCTGAAAGAACAAGAGGGGAACTTTCGTTAGGAGCCTGTGCTATTACTATTTGGCATTGGCGAGTCATTAACCTTGTAATATTGCCAACAACTGGTGATAACGAGATTACTTGACCTACGAACGAGTGTAAGTCTCTGATAACAAGAGATCTGTGCTGTTAAATGAGAAATTCTATGGATTTATTAATGTTCTCAATTCTGTGTTCAAGACCTTTAGAGTTCCATGAGCGGTGTCCCACCTCATGCCTAACCAATCAACACAGGACGTGGGATTCCAGTTACTCTTGGAAATGTTATAAATAAATCCTGCACGCAAAAGATCTGATCGGATATGTTGAGAGATATTAAAAGCGAGTTCCGCATTGGGATGTTGCTCGGGAAGGGGAACGGATATAAACCCATCATCCAAATAAAGGGCTACAAGGATCCCACATGATCTCCAGTGCGAAACTAATGGCTTGAGTAATTTTGTGAATACATATGGGGCAGTGGTCAGACCAAATGGCACAACATTAAATTCAAAATATCTCTCAACTCCATTGATGCACCAAGAAAAACCAAAAAAACGTTGAGAATCAAGAGCGATGTCAAAATGGTGATAGCCCGATTTCAAATCGAACGATATCATGAGTGCCTTAGAAGAAAGAAACTGAAGGGCTATTTTCCAGTCATCTATCTTGAACGGCTTTTTGGGTATAAATTTATTCAGGACACTGAGATCAAGAATAAGCCTTTTTTCTGTGAAGTCGAGATGGCGACGGACAAGGGGCTTGTAACGTAAGACGGTTCCGTTTTTTTCTGTAATCCTGGAAGAGGCTAGTAACTCCAATATTGATTCTACTACGAATTTATCTTCACGTAATGCCGACTTGTTATTAGGTAGGTATATAGGCGGAACCCCTTCATTAAAAATCATATTAGGGGCACCGATATCGCGCCAAAACCCAATATGTTGTTTTAGTCTTCCTTTAATTGTCTGATTGTCAGATAGTAATGGCTCAACTTCTGGGTATTTATAGCAATGTACCTTGAGCACGTCGTCGAATATTTTGCACACGGAGGATCTAGGATTCTCCACTAAACACACAAAATGACAAAAATATATTAATGAAATAAATATTACAATTACACTTTAATTATTGGATTGTGTTGGTCTTATTTCGCACCACCTTCTGTTACAACTTAATATAAATATTAATAATAACAATCTTATTTCAAACCAACCTTTCTGGTTTTATCTGACACAATTTTACCGTCTTGGCAAAATTACAAAATAAACATCGTCTTTGTCACTGACAATTCTAAACTGAAAACGTATCCCTGGCCCTGCTGGGGATGACCAAGAGAACCAACCGTGATAGTAGCCGGCTACGAAAACTCTTAGAGAAAATTGAGAACGTAGTTTGGCTCCAGGCTTGCTATCTCTCGCCAACGAGATGATTGGATTCTCCCAAACTGGATCGTACCAAGATAAACTAGGAAAACGAAAACAAATAGTTTTTTAAACAATTATTTTCAATAAAATTACACGTCTGCTGTGTGGTGCGAGCCAACGTGAAGTGAAGGTCCCGCCACACCCAGATAACCCTGAACATACACAGGTAACATTCTTGCTTACGTACCGTGGAGAAACTAAATATTATGCTAATTCCCGTGGGCGATCAACCGCACATATTTTCGTTTCTCCACTAAACACACAAAATGACCGAAATATATTAATGAAATAAATATTACAATTACACTTTAATTATTGGATTGTGTTGGTCTTATTTCGGACCACATGCATATTATGTGCATAATCTGAGTTTAAAGCCAGGGAATTTACAATCCCAACGATTGAGACACTGAAAGAAGCTTCGGGAAGTCTTCTTTCACATATCCGTCTTTGGCAGATTCTGATTTCCACCTGCCATGTCTTTTAAATAACCTGTCTGGTATTCCCGCCTTGGCAGCCTCTGAGGCTCCGCCCGATCGGAGACTGTGAATACCGAACTTCGAAACATCTCCAACTAAAGGTTTAAGTGCATCCATTATGAGCTCACGCACCCTGGTATAAGACATAGGCTTATTAACACTTCTTACTTTGTAACCTTGTTTTGTGGGGGTTAGATTTCTAAATATGTAAGCATCTTGATCTTCAAGCCCTACCAGCTCCAGATATTTTTCCAGCATTTTAACTGGGCAGGCCTTAGAGGAAAGTCTAGCAATAACAACATGATTACCGTTTCTATAAATATCCGTTTTGATAAATAAGGAAACGTGAGTACTATCAAACGCTATAAATGTCCCTTTTTAATCTGTGAAAGTTCGTCAAAACGAAGAAAACCTGCAAAAGCAATTAGACACATAGTCACAGTTCGTATCTTTAGAAGATTTTTCACTGAAACATCTTCACAGTGATAATCATACATTTGAATCAGGATTTCAGCCGAAATGGGTTCTTTTTTGGAGACTGGCACTGCCAATCTACGTTTGAGACCTTCAGCAGCTTGTTTCACTACTGTCGACGAACAAGGGTCAGGTATAGCCCTTCCAATTTGTGTGCCCAAGAAATAGCAGCACATGTTTTGATTATGGGGCTTGGTGTTTTAGCCGCGTGACTGATGTGAATGAGATACAAGGAGACATAATAAGGGTCTGCTGGTAATTTGGATACCTCATATTTATCAATCCATGAACACCAATTAGTAAAAGCGCCTCCATATTGACTAATAGTGGAGTCGGGGAAAAAACGGGATTTCCTGAATGTCCACAACTCCTACTATCGGAATTTGTCCGTCTGGGAACAAAATTGGCCAAAACGGGGCCGAAAACCACTGAGGGCAAATCAGTGTTCCTGAGGCACTCGTGTGCATCATACGGAATAACACTCTTGGAATTAGATAAACTGGGGGCACTATCCAATTGTTTTCATTCGACCAATTAACTGTAAACGCATCTATGTTCTCACATCCCGGATTCCAGAATCTTGAATTAAATCGGGGGAGCTTGGCGTTATAGAAACTGGCAAATCTATCGACAGTATATCGACAGAGAAAATAATGTTTTCCACGGACCAATCATCCCTGTCTATAATCCTGCTAATATAATCTGCTTTTTCATTATCTGATCTTGGTATCCACTCCACTTCCAAGGAGATATTGTGTCTAACACAATTGCTGAAAATATCAACAGCAATCTTGTGCAATTCCTCTTTCATGGTACCACTCGTATACTGCTGGTTGTCTGTGAACCATTTGACCCTGTGACTTGCCAACTTATTCACATATGACAGCATAACTAATTCTACAGCCTTGAGCTCTCTCCATGTAGAACTCTTGGTTCTCTCAACCTGGTCCCAATGACCATGTGCACATTCATTTCGCACCTCTACAAGATACCCACCATATAGCCAGTACTACTAGCATCAGAGTAGGCCTATGCTATTCTAGAGGCTGTGGGTTTTGTCTCAATTGTTTCGCGATTTAATGCGCGAATGTTGTGCAACCAGAAGTTGAGTTCGCTTGTAGCTCGTTCCGATAGAGCAACAGAGGAACCCCAACTTGACCTAGTTTCTATGCACACATGCATGGCTTTGGTCATAAGTCTGGCTGTATTACCAACTACAAGACTTGTAGACACAATTTTGCCTACCAAGCTCGCCAAAACCCTTGCGTTAGCATAAGTACCAGTTGGACATTGGTTCTTGCGAATTTCTGTAATTCCTTGATAAATATCAAGTATTCTGTTTTCTGTTATGTTAAACGAACCTGTACTTAAATCTATGTCGTATCCCAACCATACTAGTGTTTGAGACGGTTCCCACTTGGACTAGTGTATGTTTGGTACAAAACCAGATGCAATAAGATCTGCTCTAATGTTCTCGGCAACATTTGTAGCTTCAAAAATATTCTTTCCGTATCCTAGACCATCATCCAAATACATAACAATATTTTTACCCTCACTTCTCCATTTTTTCACTAAAGGTCTAATAATTTTAGTGAATATGTATGGCGCAGAACTTAAACCAAACGGGAGGCACTTGAATCTAAAGGATGTACTCTTACCGTCAAGGACCCAATGAAAACCCAACAATTTTCTGTGTTCGGGGTGTACATCTACATGATGATATCCGGATTTGAGATCGAACTTGAACATAAAACCCCCTTGTCTTAGGAAATTCTGTGCCGTGCGAATATCCTCAAATTTTACTGAATTCTTTCGAATGAATTTATTCAGCAATCTTAGATCAAGAATGAGGCGTTTCTTCGTATTCCTCTGAACTGAAACAGTAAGAGGATTGGTAAAGTAGGGTCGTGAAGGACAAACTTCAATTGAACCCAACTGCAATAACTCGGATTTGGCCTCGGATACAAAAGCATTATGGGTCATAGCAGACCTGTTGTTTTTAGAATACTGCATCAATGGCAAATCGTAAAAGGGAATTTAATAACCGTTGACAATCGTCTCCATAATACATTCTGGGGTTCCAATTTGACGCCAGAAAAGAGAATGCGTTTTTAGTCTACCAGAAACTTTGATTAGTTGATTTCCTTGATTTTGTTCATAATCAGCATACTCTTTGTCCGGTTCAAATTGTAACAGGGAATCTTCAAAGCAGTGGTTATCATACGACATATCACTGTACTTAACTTTAGTTTCAATTACATTAGTGGCCTGCTGAACCTTGCTTGATCGCTGTGGTGGTCTGAAGCTGCCGTCTTGCCGGGCAGCTTTCCTTCCAGTGTCCAAACCTTCCACAGAAGAAACAGGCCCCTCTGCCTTGTCCGACGGTCCGGATGCCACGAAAAAGCTGATTAGGATAAACAGCGGCAGAAGTACTAGGGTCAGTGGTCCAGTCTTTCTTGAATTTCTTTGCCGCTTGATTGGTAGTTTGCTTCTTCTTGCTTCTCTTTGCTGCCCTGGCTTCGGCTCGTTTAATTCTCTTTTCGTCGTCTTCATCGTCAGCCAGCTCATTGGCTTCATACTCGATAACTGTCGTCCAGCCGTATTCGCTTTGTTCTGCAAGCTTAATCAGCTTCTGTCTTGTATCAATCAAGTCTTTAGCTCGTTTCAAAAGGGTTTCGACGTTGTTGGGGTTACCAACAGCTTCGGCTATCAGGTCGTTGACGGACTGATTAAACTCAAATTGCCGTTTATTTCCTTCCTTTTTCCACTTCTTCTCCGGTGCGGCTGCAATCTTTCTCTGAACGGCCTGGATTGTTCTCTGATTTTCCTCGCTAAACTCTAATTTTGTAGCTTCCAATGACTTGGCAAATGAATTCTGTACTATAGAAAACCTCCGTATAAATGAATGATACGCATGAATAGCCGAGGCCATGTGGGTAAAGAATGGAATTTAAATCTATTATGCATATGCAGAAATTGGTGTATGGCGGGCTAAACAAACAAAACTAGATTTTCTGCAAGTCCTGGAAGTTGATGGAGGCCCTCTTGCGGTCGGTCTAAGAAATCCGTGTTTATGCACAGCGCACTGTTGCCATGGTTACCGACCATGGGTTGCATGAATTAATGTATTGTTGTAAGAGCCACCAGCCAGTGATTGGATTAATTACACAAGCGGTAGTATTCTTTTGTTTGCATAAAACCAAAATGCACTCATGCAGAATGCCTATATTGGTCCATAAAAAAATGTAATCTGTTTGTTGTATACATGTAGACCAGACTCTGTTGTATGAGATTAAGCCGCTGGCTTGCACACCGTTCGCTTTTTGCAGAAATAAAATTGTGAAGTGATTCTAACCCAGGTGTCGGTGTATTTGTTATAAAATCGCCCTCGCCTCGACGACGTCGGACCTCCCCCACAAAATTATTAACAATAAAACAAATGCGTAAAATTTCTACAAGTTGTATAAAGTGTCTAAAGGATAAGATGGGTTTATTTTGCGAACAAAACTGCCTCTCAAGAAATTTCGAATCCTCTATCGGTTGGCTGCGGTAAAACGATAAATATTGGACTACACGCGTTTCCAAATTATCCAACTACTTTTTTGAGTGATTGCCACTCTTTTTACAGAATTTCACTCTTTTTAGAGTGATTTTCACTGTTTCTGAGTGGTTT
Source organism: Henricia sp. BOLD:AAB3569 (assembly GCA_037783545.1). Classification (NCBI taxonomy): domain Eukaryota; kingdom Metazoa; phylum Echinodermata; class Asteroidea; order Spinulosida; family Echinasteridae; genus Henricia; species Henricia sp. BOLD:AAB3569. Next base: position 1,957,694 of record JBBELK010000162.1, on the reverse strand, counting down.
TATAAGGGAGTCACTCTTTTGAAGAGTGAGTTTTTCACTCTTTTGCATTTAGAGTACGCAAATAGCCTGAGTGCACACACGGCTGCATGTGTTGCACCGGTGTACGTTTGTTAACAAAAACATTATGCCAACTCTTCAAAAGAAAACGGAAATTCCTATTCGGTCGTTCGGGCTGTCCAGTGAAATCGTGAGCAGAAAATTTGAGATATCCTGAGTAGGAGAAGGGCGAATCGTTTGTGACAAAGTCGTGAGGCTCGCGCGTAGTTGCAACGGCTGGTAAAGCGTATAACCCGTCTTTTGACTGTTTTTGTTAATTTTGCACTTTTTTAGTAAATTACGGGATATTTTGATGATCTTTTTTCACAACGACCATCAAAAAAGTATTGTCAATGCTGCTACATCACTAAATCATGTAAACAGTAGGCCGGTGTGTACCTTTAAGTGCAAATGACAACAATATAGCAAAAACTGGTAAAGCGTATAACCCGTCTTTTGACTGTTTTTGTTAATTTTGCACTTTTTTAGTAAATTACGGGATATTTTGATGATCTTTTTTCACAACGACCATCAAAAAAGTATTGTCAATGCTGCTACATCACTAAATCATGTAAACAGTAGGCCGGTGTGTACCTTTAAGTGCAAATGACAACAATATAGCAAAAACTCCGACCAAAGCATCTAAACCTCCCTATTAACGGTGCGTACAATAACACAAGGCCGTATTTTTTATCCATCACGTTAAATTAGAATTAAAGTGCGCTATACGTTATACGGGCCGCGACAAGTTAGGGGAACAAACAATACATACGTTCAATTATTGTTTGTATTTTAGAAATGGGAACACATCACAGACGGCAAATATAACGATTGAACCGTCAACATTTCTTATAATATCTATATACAATTAAAGTTAAAAAAATTACCGTTTAGGTACAATTGTTTCCACTGTGCTGGTAGTCTGTTGGTAATGGCGGGGTGTGTGTGTGCGGGGGGGGGGGGGGTGGGGGGTGCTGATGCACCCACTTTCAAAATAGGGGGTGGGGTGGGGTGGGGTGGGGTGGGGGGTGGGGTGGGGGTGGTTGGTGGAGGGGGGGGGGGGGGGGGGGGGCAAAGATGTCAATTTCTTCCCTGTCGGCAAAAATTTAAAAACATTAATGAAACTAATATAACACCGCTGATAAAACGCCACGGCAATGGCAATGCTATTACATGATATTACATGTATGTGCCCCCACCCCCACTTTTGAAGAGCTTGCTACGCCTATGATCAAGCAAGGCGTTTTATTGGCTGCGACGTAGATATTCGTCGTACGTACGTGGTGATTCTCCAGTGTGTCTGGTCTGAAGCTCGGAGATCAATACTTTGTCATTGCGAGGTTCGCCGTACTGGGGATCTGACGATTAATGTGTGAATGTGGCGTTATTTGCAGGCGAATATAGATTCTCTTTAGAACATCTATGTGCAGATATATGGTGAATACATCTACATATAGATTTGGGATTGTTAATGGGTAACCCGGAGTTTTAGCCAGGCTTCTATTCTGGGAACAGCGCCGCGAGTTGAGCCGAGTTTAACGGCTCATTGCATTTCTCACGTGCTGTGGACTCCTCTTGCCACTGCACTCCTTCGGGACATCTTGGGGAGGCTGTTGTCACGGTGTGCCACAAGGACAAGCAATTTATCGTTGTACTAAAAGTACCGCAGACGATATTGACGAATAACGTGCCCCTGTATTTTGAGAAGTCTAAACCGTAGTTCAAACCGCTATCCGGCCACTACTGCTAACCGCCGCTATCATGCTGGCTCACATTGTTAAGTGGCAGTTGATCCTTTTCATTTGTACTTTAACCGTGAATACAACCCAGTCTTACGAAATGCCGCCTCATTTCGACACCCACGATACAGCGGGAAACCTCACTCATTCCCCGGCGTTCGACCCCAATGAACGGATCCCCATCTTCGTGGGCGGTTTCTTCGCGTTCCCGGGCAATCCTATATTTGGCGCTCTTCCTGCTACCGTCCAGACGGCCATCGACCACGTTAACAACTTGACTGGGTTCCTTGATGGTTACGAGCTGAGAATGCGACACAGAGTGACAAACGTAAGTTTCATTTCTGTTGCAGGTAGGACCTAAAATCTGAAACGCTGATCTCAAAACAATGTCTTTGTAAATACTGTTTGCAAATTAAAAACGGAACTGCCCATCACCGGAGGGGACTTTTAGAAAAGACAGATCGTTTCGAAGCCCGTCACGTTAGAGATCAGTAACGTGTATGTATATGCACAAGTGCGGAAATTTTGCTAGGGTAAAATGAAATTTTACGAATCAAAATTGAATAGCTTTGCCTAACGGTTGTTCAACCGTTTTCCCCATGATATAGGTTTTTTCGTACATTTAAAAAAAAAATTCATTCAAATTCATTTCCGGTTATAACTTTAATTTGGTCCCAAAACGAGTGAAACGCACAAATGCTACAATTAATTTGGTCTTTGGTCTTTCCATATATATGAACAATGGTCAACTAATTTCAACATTTGTAGGTATGTTACAAAAATTAAAAAATTAAAAATCAACCATGATCAATATAAACGATATGAGCTGAAAGAGCGCAAAAAAGGAATATTTAAAATGGCGCAAAAAACATTGAGCATTTGAAGTTGCAAAATCTGCATACCGAATGGTCAAAAAAGACAAATAGGCCTAATTTTGATACATTCATTTAAATAGGGAAAAGGGAACGTGGCCGCACCGCGATAAAGGACTTTTGCACTCATAAACATTCATTATTTGTACACTACGGAAGGAAACCGGATGCGCGCGTGACGCGCGCATGGCACGCGCATTTACATTTCTTTGGCCAGTCAGGCTCCTATTTTCGGCTGTAATGAATCGTTTTAGATGTTTTTCAGGACGTCAAGTCCATTTATAACACTTTCAAAGTGACCGGAAGTGTCCATCACTTACTTCCGGTGGAAAAGTGTCGTATACCATTATCAACACAACCCTCTGAAGATTTTGCTAACATGGAGCCATACTTGACATTTACAGGTCAAGCTTTAAGATAAATACTTCATTCGTAATTATCTTCGACTATGGAATCTCATTTGGAACCACAGGTCGGACCAAATCCTGCAGGCTTCCACCCTGGCCCTTCTACAATTCCATATCTCAAGTACCCGGTCGCACCTAGCTGCACTAGACAAACAAACAGCCCGAGCACGAAATACCTTTTGCGATGTAAATGTGATACTGCCCAAGAACGTCTCCAAGACAGAGGCATCAAGGGCCAGGGTGGAAGCCTGCAGGATTTGGTTCCAAATGAGATCCCATAGTCGAAGGCAATAAGGAATGAAGTTCCAGTCGCGGCACAGTTCGCAGAAAGCCGAGGTGTTAACTAGCTTTGAGCATCAGATGGAAGTTCGTTCCATGATCTTGACTGTGTCGTGACCAGCTTCCTGTACCAGAGTTGAGACTACGCTTGGTGGAAATCAGTGTGTAAACGGTGTGCAGTTGCACCACGTGAACTATCTGTTTTGTAGATGTGAGGATACCGTATCGGCTGACCGATCCTGGGGAATTGGTTGGTCCCCTCTTATTTGGCCACAATAATGGCAGCGGTGGGATTTGTCATTGTCGTTAATTCTTTCTGTTTTCGCCACAATGGTGGCAGCGGTGGGATTTCTCTTGATCGTAGTTTGCCGGTCTTCCGGATTTTACCACACTATCACAAATACGACCGGTGTTGATGCTTACTGAAGCAGACATAGGTACAAAGAGTCACGGGTTAATTTATGATGACAGGCAGGTAGTACCCACCGAACCAGTTTGTTTTAATGTTGTAGTGTTTTAATGGTTATTACGTCATTACAGCATCTATCTAAAAGCTTCACCTGTACATGTACTTGTCCTAGGTTTCAGCAATATGGTTCCATGTTAGCAAAATCTTCAGAGGGTTGTGTGAAAATGAACTTAAATCCGACGTGGATGATGATGTTAATGGTGCACGACACTTCTCCACCGGAAGTCAGTGATGGCCACTTCCGGTCACTCTGAAAGTGTCATAGTTGGACTTAGCGTCCTGAAAACATCTAAAACGACCCTAATATTGTGTAAATTGGTTCATTATTGCCGAAAATAGGAGCCTGGTCGGTCTGGAGGAGGAGTCGGGAAATTTGAACTCACCGTTTTCCCATATTTTGACCTGAAATCAACCCAATAAAGCATAAACAATCAATTTTAGCACAAAAATCCTACCACACTAAATGTTGCAAGAAATACCAGTATATCATTTTGTGAAACACTGAAAATTGCGATATTTGTGAATAAGGGGTAGGGGTTAGCCTTAACAAGCGTCCTGACTACAATTCTTTAGCTAGACTGACCATCAATCACTTATATAAAAGATGATGATCTCAGGCAAATTTATAAATGCATAATTAGTCCCATTTTGAATGTTTTTAGTCCTTTTTGAACAAATTTCCTGACTCGGTGGGGTCTGGTAACTACGGAGCTCTGTAAGTGGCATCTAGTTTGTTGAGATCCTGACAATTTATCGCAGGATGACGACATATTCAAAGAACAAAAATGTCGTCATCCAGTGACAATTATCTCAGGAAGACGACATCCAGAGTGTAGGATGACGACATCCTGAAATTATTTATCGCGGGATGACAACATAAAAAATGTAGGATGACGACATCCAAAATATAGAATGTCGACATCCCGTGATAATATTTATCACGGGATGTCGACATCCAACTTATTGAGATCCCGTTATGATTTATCGCAGGATGACATAATATTCAGTGTAAAATGTCATCAACACGTGATAAATTATCACACGAAGTTGTCGTCCTAAATTCTGGATGTCGTCATCCCGTGATGAATTTTCTCAGGATGTCGTCATCCTACATTCTGAATGTCATCTTCCTGAGGTAATTATCACGGAATGATGCCATTTTATACTGAATATGTTGTCATCCTGCGATAAATCATCACGGGATCTCAACAAGTCAAATTACATTTCCAGAGCTCCGTAGTTAACAGTGCCCCACGGACAATAGCTATCATACAATTTTGTTTCGTGGTTTGTAGTCATATTCTCATTATAAATGTGGAAGCAGGCCACAGGGTCAAACAAGCACTGAAAGCCTAGTTTTCGATGGCAAATTTAAATTCCTCAAAACGGACGGCTGCTTCGTTTTGTCTGACGTTTTTTCCTCATTATTATACAGGCTTGTACAGCAATTTAATTGTGATTTTGTTTATGCCAGAGAGAAATTTTTCTAATTTCAATAACTCAAAACGGACGGCTGCTTCGTTTTGTCTGACGTTTTTTCCTCATTATTATACAGGCTTGTACAGCAATTTAATTGTGATTTTGTTTATGCCAGAGAGAAATGTTTCTAATTTCAATAACACACATCGTGGCCCGCCTATGTCAAAAAGTTGAAAAACATGAGCGCCATTGGATGAAAACGGATCCAAACTTGAAATTTCACAAGGAATTCATTTTTGTGGTATATCGCTTTCCGGAAAAACCGGGAAATGTGTCTAATTTGCAAAATTTCGAAAATTCCACGCAATTCATTTGGTCTTTCAGGTATAAGATCATGTTTGCACATTAGCTAAAGGATTTTAAGGGTCGCAGCTTCTATTTTTCACATCATTTCAGTGATTAGACATTGCGGATGAGCGAATATAGGGATACATCAAGTCTAAATAGCTTATTTACTTGCGATATTACCGCAGATGCTGTTTGTCCCAAGTGACAATGATCATCGTCTATTTGACTTTAAATGTTGCCATGGGAATCGGGTTGCCAGGGTCTCTACCTGGCAAGCTTTTTGGGAAACATCTTAACAATTGAATAGACTTAGGCAGGTGGGTGATCACCTGGGCGTGAGAACTTGTTAAAATCGACGAAACTCGCGTTTTAACAGCTTTCCCGCAAAAACTGGTAGTTTCATTTTTTGAAGTTGTGGGAATGGGAGAAATCTCAGAAAATGATAATGACCGCCGGGTGTGAAAATTAATGTCTCAGGTGTTTCTTCTCACGCATAATTATATATAAGTATGACGAGAAAAAGTGACATTTTAATATTCAAATTAAAGGGGTTGTTTTAAAGGAACAACTACGGAGCTCTGGAAGTGCCATCCAACTTGTTGAGATCCTAAAATAATTTATCCCAGGATGACAACATATCGGTGCAAAATGCCGTCATACTACATTATGGATGTCGTCTTCCTGAGATAATTATCACAGGATGACGACTCTTTGCTCTGAATATGTCGTCATTCTGCGATAAATTATCTCAGGATCTCAACAAGTCGGATGGCATTTCCAGAGCTCTGTCGTATTGCTATCGGAGTACACGAATTTTTTCCGCGAAAATGTAATTCTTTGCCAGTTTTTAGACAAAATGGCGGCGTCCATATCTCTAAATCGTTTCCAAGATACCTTGAAAACATTTAGAGATATCTTAAAAGCATTAAGAATATCTTTAATTAGGGAATAAAAGTGGGTTTGACCAGTCTTAAACATACGTTTAATACCGGATAGGGGTCTGGACGAGTAATAATGGCCCGAGCCGTATAGGCGAAGGCCATTATCAGCGTCCAGTACCCTAGCCGGTTTTAAACGGATTGTTTAAGACTAGCCAAATCAAGTTGTATTTCCATTCATAAATACTTTTTTGTTTAAATCGGTAAAACTCACCAAAAATCTTCGATAATCTGGTCGTTTTGCCATGTTTTGCACATGCATGACCCGCGTTTGTTCAAACTGCTGTTCTTTCTTGCGCGCGTCACGCGTTTTGCAAGCGTGTTGATGCGCCAACACATGACCGGGTACTTGTAGTGCGCATTTTGCTTTCGGGAGCGTGCAGTTTCTTTGTGCGTGTGCGTGTTCAATAAGCGCTGAATAGGGCGCAGGCGAGTGCCAGGCTAAAAAGTGTTTAAGACTGGCCGGTCTTTATCGTCCGTTTAATACTGGCCACGTGACGTGCTCTCAGCCAATAGGGATGCGTAAACTGTCTCAGGTATTTATGAATTACATTTAAATATATCTCTATAATTAAAAAACCTCTCCAGTTGTTACATTTTAAAGATATGTTGAAATAATAAAATAAAAAAAATCCCTTTCATTTGAATAAATGTCACTTTTTCTCGCCATGTAATTCTGCGTGGGAAGAAACAATGACATTATTTTTCACACGCGGTGGTCAACATTTTCTCAGAAATTACCCATCGTCTCGATATGACCCGGATTCCCACAACTTCAATGAATCTAGTAACAGTTTTCGGAGAAGCCGTTAAACGCGATCTCACGTAAGTTTCATCAATTTAATGGTTACTATTGTTACAAAATGATGTTTCCCGAGATGCAGGTTTACCCTGGCGACCCGATTCCTATGGTAACATTTAAAGACACTTGACCATGATCAATTGTCACTTGAGACAAATAATCCAACAGCATCTGCAGTAATATCGCAATATGTGTATTTAGATTTTGATGCATCCCTATATCCGCTCATCGGTAACGTCTAATCACTGAAATAAGGTTAACAGATAGAACCTCCGACCGTTAAAACCCTATAGCTAATGTGTAACATGATCTAATACGTGAAAAATCAGTGGATTGCATGAAATGTTGAAATTTATGCAAATTAGACAACTTTCCAGGTTTTTTTTCTGGAAAGCGAGACCACAAAAAATGAATTCCTTGTGAAATTTCAAGTTTGGATCCGTTTTCACCCAATGGCGCTCATGTTCTCCAACTTTTGACATAGGCACATGACACAAATGGGAAATTCGCAAAAACTGAATTTAATTTATAGTATTTGGGAAAAAATTGGAACAAAATTGCGTGTGCGTATTATTAGTGATGTTTGAACAAGTTCCGTTTTTAATTGCTGTACTCCAAGAAACGAAATCAATGACCCGTCCAGCAAAGTACTCTGGCATATACTGCATAGTATAAGGTGAAACAATAGTATACAATGGAGTTCTATCCTGCCCCATTATCTTGCAACAGTGCCCCTTTAACGCACTCCCTAACTCCTGCGTACAGTGGCCCTGTTGAAACAGGCCCCATTTCGCGGTGGAACAAGCGACAGAAATCTTGTCGCCTCTGCTGGACCAATCAGGACGCTTGGCAGTGCATTGCAGCATGATTGCAGGCATTTAAATGTAACGCGAGCAGATTGTAAACACCGTGCATGCATGTGATACATGTTCTCGGTAATGCTGGTCGTTGTCCGCGTCGGCGATTGGCTGCTATTTAAAGCATACTGGGGAATCCGTTCCATTACATTCGTCAGCATGCATCCCTGTTATTAATTTGAAAAACTGCGGAGTAAATTAAGATCGTCGTTTGAAAGTTTGGTAGGAATGGGACAGTCATAAGAAACAGAACCCAATACAATTTCTGGAAAGTATAGAAATCGTTTCTTTTCGGCATAACATGACCGAATTGATTAAATTACATCAAAATGACTCGGGCGTGAGTTGGCTCAAGACAACAACCGGCTCGCTCCACAGATTTGCGTGTGTTTCCTCAGGGTATTGTTACGTCGCTTTGCAGAGTGGAAATTCCCTGATATCTCAGGATGATCCTGCCCATGGTTCTCGTGTTTCGGAATTATTTAAATAATGATTACAGTGCTGTTTGTTAACGAAAAAGGCGAATTAGCAGTACAAATGTACAGGCCTAGGGTATACAATTTTTAGTACTTATAGAGAATGAGTATCTAGCTTTGAAGGAACACACCGATTCACTGTAAACATAAATTAGTGATGTAGCATCATTGACAATATTTTGTTGATGGTCATTGTGAAAACAAATCATCAAAATAACAGGCAATTAACTTTAAAAAGCTTAACTTTACAAAAGAGGTAAATTAGCAGTACAAATGTATAGGCCTAGGGTATACAATTTAAGTATGTATAGAGATTGAGTATCTAGCTTTAAAGGAACACACCGGTTCACTGTTAACATAAATTAGTGATGTAGCATCATTGACAATAATTTGAAAATAACAGGCAATTAACTTTAAAAAGCTTAAATTAACAAAAGAGGTCAAAAGTCGGGTTGTACGCTTTACCAGCCGTAGCAACTATCGCGCGAGCCTCACGACTTTGATTATTAACCCATTTTTATAAAGCAGACAAATTTTGTATTAAGCAAATGTTTTTGCTTAACTGCTTTATGAAATTGGCCCCTGACTATTTCCAAGATTGTCACTTGAGAAGTATCAGTCATTGGAAACTTAGTAGACTCTATCCAGGTTGAAAAATTGGGGTGTACCCCACGCTGCGGTGTAAAAAAAAAAAAACACGCGCACTGGAGCAACCGGCTGTTGTGACAGTTCCGCGTGGAGCTAACAGTTAGGTGAACAGACTAAAACAGCTAATGTCGGAACACACAGGGTGGTCTGGCTCCCTGCCGCTACCACAAGATCAATGCCTCGCTAGCCCCACGAGTGCATAAACCACGGCACCGCGTGTAGGGGATTACTGCCACGGGGTTTACGTCTCGTTAATAATAATAACAATAATAATAATAATGAATATTTGTAATGCGCCGGTATCCATCAGAAAGATGCTCAGGGCGCAGCAACACACAAGTATGAAAAACACCTGTAAATATCACAAACATTAGCTCGTACACTGTTCACCGTGGAACACGCTCCCGTTACTCGGACACTCTGAATCAAAATCTTACGTTCGCTTTTTCATAGTTATTTATAACTTTGTTTCATAATCTAAATAAATAATATATTTTGCTGAATTTGGTGCAGTACTGCAATAACAAACTTTCGTACGGCTGCAGGCAAAACTAACTCGCAAGAACATGTGATTTATCCGAACCAGAAATCTGGTTCGGATAAATCACGTGACCTTTATTTTTTTGAAACAATGCTCAAAAACGGCTAAATTGTAGGGTTTTTTCGGGGTCTCTTCAATTTATTTCGGAAAGACCTTTAAATTCATGTATATGTCCATTTCGAGCCCAAAAAAGCCCAACAAAGCCGGTGTGTTCCTTTAAGTGTTATCATTAATGACATTTGCATTTCTTGTAATTGTTAATATTCGTTTAGTCTCGTATCGGGTCTATTCACAATTAGGACTGCGGATAGGCAACTGCGTGCTACTACATGTAGGCTTCCATTTCATCTATTGCATTTTGGTTTTCTGAAAGTTTTTCTGAAGATGGCCCCGAACTGTGTTTTCTTTTGAAAGTACTGTATAGGCCTACCAACAAACACTGTGAATGTTGACATGATCGTGTTTGACAACATTACGTATATACTGAATTCGCCGTTTTGTTTAATTTATATTTTTGAAAATATTGTATATTTTTAATGAGAGGAAGCCGTTTGAAAACACCAGAAACAGAAACGTAGCCAGGCGCATTAAAATACAGGAATATAATGGAGTGAGTTGAAACCCGATTCCACTTCATTCCTGCAGTTTAATTAGCGTTGCGGCGTATCGTAAAATGACTCTGTGTTAAAGCTAATATGTACTGCTCAGGGGTCGTCAACACTCACGTCTTTAAAAAACGAGGCTACAGGTGTTGTTGTTTTTTACTCGGGGAACCCTTAAAGGCAGAGGCTCATCAATGCGCGCGTGAGGCCAAATTCGTGCCACGAAATACTCAGCTCCATGCCTTTACTATGGAGTTGCGTATTTCGTAGCACGAATTTGGCCTCACGCGCGCATTGACGAGCCTCTGCCTTTAAGCAGCGTTCACATTATCGCGGAAAAACCATGCCTGTACGCTGCGCTTACCGTATTGCATGAGCTCCCAGTCGCCAATTTTTCAAATATATATTTTTTTTCTACGGTGACACCGAGCCTCTCTGATACCTCAATGGCTGCGCGTTAGAAATGTCAGCGCACCGCGGTCAAAGTTCAACAAACGGGCGCGCGCAAAGCCATTTTTCGCGATAGTGTGAACGCCCCTTAAAAGTAGTATGCTTGTTTGGTAAACTGTTAAAAACGGCATGATTTCCACTGGTAATTGAAAGCATAGGTCGAGAAAACTACCTTGTAGAAATTTCAGCCACATAGATGCAGTAATACTTCAGAAAACCTGAAGAATTCAAGTACAGGCGATCTTTGGAGATTCAAATAATGTTTTTCTCACGAATGGGGGCAAGTCAGACGAAATAATTTCACAGGATGATTACTACCATTACCATCTTGATAACAAGTCAGCTTAAATATAATACTTCAGAAATTTGTTGGAGGGTAATTACCAAACAAGTAGACTACATTCACACTATCTAGAAAAAAATGTGCCATTGGTTTGTACAGAAGCTGAAGTCCAACGCGCAGCCAATGAGGTATCAGAGAAGCTCCGAGTCACCGGACCACTGTTTCCGCTTGAACCATGATGTGCGCCGATGGCCCATTATTTCAGCACCATTGTGTCCGGAAAAACCATTAAGTCCGCACCATTATGTCCTTTTGTACAATTATTATGTTCGCACTATTATGTAAGAATAGTCCGCACCATTAAGTCTCCACCATTGTGTCCCAAAAAAACCGTCTATGGACACAATAGTTCCAACGGACACGAAGGCCCTGTACGTACATGCGATTTGAAACGCCACTGTAATTCAGTGTTTGTTCTCCTGAGCAGTCTGTTTATTAGGGGTCTCACACGATCTTACGATGGTATTTGCTTGTTTTGAAAAATACTATTGACGGGCCATTAAACCTTAAATGCTGCGCCGTCTGTGCTACGGAATTTAGCCTTGAGAAAATCTAATTGGACAACGTATGGATAATGCTCTCGGTTAATTGCTCATCATAAATTTATGATAAGAAAAACATTCATAAATTTATGAAATTTTCTTGATTTCCGCGTGTTTTCCACCTTTGTTTTCTCTCGTGTTGTGTGTGCATAGTTGATTTAACGTAACGAAACTGCATAGATTATTTCATAGTTTTTTAATACGTTATTGTCGATTGTAAAAATCCGCTAGAGGGAAGTAATAAAACAAATTTAAATTCAAAGATTTAGTATCAAAAATGCATTTCAAAGAATGACGCCGTGATGATGAAGTCATTAGGTGTCAGCTTACAAACGTCAGAATCTAATATTTTTCAGATAAAAAAACAATCATAACAAATTCAACTGTTTGACCTACGATAAAGGTGATAACGTCGTCGTACGAAAAAAAATCAAAATGTTCAGAACGTATTTGAAACAAATATCTATTGGACATTTTGTATAAACTTTTTCAGTGCAGGTGTGTAGCATGGTCGTAGGTCAATGCACAGCTGTTGTCAATCGTTGATTTCAAGTGATTTCAAATCAAATTCGCATGCATTTGAATATTTGAAAAACTGAAACTTCATAGTCATGTTCCCTGCTATAAAGTTTGTGGCATATCACAATGACGTCAAAGTGACGTCATCAGATGTTTTCACAAAATACATTGAAAATCTAATGCGTGCATTTTCAAAAATCAGTAAGAACTTGACTCTTTAAACTATAAACCCTTTGGCTACTGTCAAAGCTAACCAAGGTCTAAAATTCGTACACAGAAATTGACCTTGTTCACTTCCGGTAGAAACTGGGGATGGACCACCACCTTGCATTTTTATTGCGACCGCAAAACTGAACATTTGCAGCGTTTACACTACACCCCAAATCGGCTTCAACTCGCCATCAGAAACCGCAAAAATCACCATGCACTAATTGTAACTGCAGCGCATGCGTGAGCTGTTAGGTGTTGCGGCACTAGTGCCAGATTGGTCAATTAAATCTACAACACGGCGGACACCGCCCCACGGACACTCACATCGACAGCCGAAGTGCGACGTGCGTTGCCATGGTAATTGGTTCTAAACATCATGGCCGTCGGGAAAAGTACCATTGCAAAACCACATGGACACGGTTCGGTGATTTGTTTAGTGTACAGCCAACTTCGGCAGTCTATTGCCGCCGAATCTGTATTCGGGTAGCGTTTACACTTGCAAGCGACCTTGACAATTTGCGGGATTCAACCCTATCCCAAAGGTGACTTGAAAAGGGCGATTCAATTCACCTTTTGCGTTTACACTTAGTCAGGGGCGGATCCAGGATTTTTAAAAGGGGGGGGGGGGGGGGGGGGGGCGTGAAATTTTTAAGCACGAAATGCTGATGACAATGAAATAGCGAGCGCATAGCGCGAAGCCCTAACGGCTTCTAGATGCTCTGTGGTGCGATCTGGGGCAATATTTAACCACTTTAAGCAGACAAAGTGTGCACAAAAAGTGTTTTTTTGTTTGTTTTGTTTGTTTGTTTTTTTAAAAGGGAGGGGCGTTCGCCCCCCCCCCCCCCCCCACGCCCCCTGGATCCGCCCCTGTTAGTGCCTACCCGGCTTCAACTCCCCTTTTTGGAAAAGATCGATTCAGCAAAGGCGAGTCGAGTGTAAACGGGCCTTTATTATTTGAAAGTGGTAATTGGTGCAGAAATGGGGTCGGTGATGTTAGTGTACAAGGTGATTGGGCTTTCTGGAAAAAAATAGGTGGTGACGTCATCGCATAGAGGGGCGCCCTCCAGCCACCAAGTTAAAAAGTCCCAAGACTAACGTATACGGCAACATATGTAAGAGTTGGCTCATTATTGGTGATTGCTGAACTTGTCGACAACCAAACATGACTGTTTGTGTAGTCAAAATTTGCATTTTAAACAGACTGTGGCGAAGGTTTTTTTTTATTGCCATGCAGTGTGTTGCCAATACGCATATTGAGAATATTGTGAATTTCTAAAAGACATACATAAGGCATCATCGGATTATCTTGAAACTGGTAAGGGTTGTAAAATGTAACAACAGTAAGCAGTGGCGTAACTACGGGGGGTTGGGGGGACCTCTGCACAGACCCCAGCTGAGGTCTGTGCAAACCCCCCCCACCCCCCCCCCCCCCCCGCACTCCAGCCCCCCGCACCCCTCCCCCATCCCCCCCCGCACCCCCACCCCCAACCCCCCCCCCCCCCTCCCCCCCGCACACCCCCCCCCCCCCCGCACCCCCCCGCACCACCCCCCCTCTGTAAGCATAATGCAAAATGATGTCATGGAGGCGTCATGTATTTCATATTTTTTAGTGAAGGTTAATTTGCCTTTATTTTCTATGAATCACGATAACATCAAACTCACTCCTCGCACGACGAATTGCGAGCGTTGACTATTATAGATATTTTGCTCGTTTTACAGGGCTCGCCAAATGAGGCGTTGGAACTATTGAACGACCTCGTGTACAATGGCCCGCACTTGTTGATGACGTGGGGCCCTATCCTATCTCGACAAGCACTAGTGGTAAATGAGGTTTCGCCATTGTACAACCTCGTTCAAGTAAGTGACGTGACACGATATTTTATTTCAAAATTTGTATGCGGTATTCGTTTTCCTTAAAAACATTTTATTCATATGTTTTGTCTTTTTTAACGATTACATTTTATTAAGTGGTGTCGAGTAAATAAGAATGAATGAGTAACTGAAAGTTAATAATGTTGCGGCACACTCTAAAAACTGAAGTGTTATAAATAAATCCCTAAGTGTTAGATTTAGCACTATCCAGGTGCTTCCTGAGGGACTGCACCTCAAGTGCCATTTCAGCACTTGATGAAGTGTCAGCATTGCAGCACTATCTAAGTGCTGTGAAAGTGCTACCAATACAGCACTAATATAGTGTTGATTTAAGTCCTTTGTAGCACCATCTTGGTGTACATCCAGCACCCCAAGGTGCAATCCACACAGCACTTGATGAAGCGGTTGGGCGCATGCGCAAGATTTCGCCGGGGTCATGCAAAAATAAATATTCATTACTCCGTGACCTGTTGGTTTTTTTTGCTGTCTGTCGATGTAGTAAAATAATACACTGCAAAAAATGCGGTGTTAAAATCTACACCACTGGTGTCAAATTTGATTCTTTGTTGGTATCCATATTGGGCAAGGATTTGGGTGTTGAGTAACACCAATTTGGAAATCAATAGTTTTTAACACTAAGAAGAGTGTTAAACTCTAACAACCCCATTTGGTGTCAACGTATTCTTCTTGGTGTTTATTTTGGGCAGGAATGTTGGTGTTAATTTACACCTAAATGTGGAATTAAATTGTAACAATTATACAGTTGATTTATTCTTACAGAATTCAAAGCCGACACCAATTGGTGTTAAATTTAACACCCATGGTGTAAATTAACACCAGCATTTGGTGTTAAAATATTTCAACACTGATCTGTTTGTGGTGGAACAGCAATGAAATTGTGCAACAGCAATATACCATTGTTTTCATCATGTTTTTTCATGATTTCGTCACATCCCTTAAGGAATAATGAAGATATCATAGGGAAGAAAAATTCAGATAGTCTAGCCATAAGTACAACGTGGTAATTATGGTTTGTATGCTTAAACGCGGAAAAATGATCAGAAACGCATGTAGCCAATCAAATAGCTGGATTTCTGCATTATGCATAATGATCATGCGCAGTTTATCAAGTTTAACACCATGCAAAATCTACACCACTTTTTGTGCTGTTAATCTATTACACCGGTGTTCGTTTGACACAAATGTAACACCCAAAGAATTAAAAAACCTTGGTGTTAGAAATTTAACACCGCGTTTTTTGCAGTGTACGGAAATCCGCGGCTGTCATCAACACGCGTCGACGCGATTCGCGCGAAAAAAAATAGCGATTTGTGAACAAGTTTCGCTCCGTTCATGACGCGAAAAAGTTCGATTTCAAGTGGAATTTTCAACATAAAGATGAGTTATCTGTAGCTTCTGGTAAGTAAGATTTTAACAATGAAACTTAATTCTATTGAATGATGATATTTCCAAATGAGCAAACCCAGTAGTATAATTCTTAACACTATTAAAGCACTTTGAAGTGCTAGAATAGCACCAATTATGGTGTTGGAAATGAACGCCTCCAAGTGTTATTATAGCACTATGAATAGCACCAATTATGGTGTTGGAAATGAACGCCTCCAAGTGTTATTATAGCACTATCTTAAAACTTAAAGTGCTGAATTTATGTAGCACTTGGATAGTGCTAGGTTTTAACACTTCAGTTTTTAGAGTGCAGGGTTGATTATTGATATGTTTTAGCCCGATGTTAAGTTAGAAAAAGTCATTTAATGGACTATTGGAGTAAAACTAACTTTTCAAAGTGTGGTTTGTAGCCGTAGTGCTGTGACGTTTTGGGAAATTGATATTCAAAGCTCCTAAACTTACAAAAACATTTTCGACCACGCTAATGATGTTTGCACTGGTTGATATATATTGAGCATCAATACAAATTTATCTATCGCGGCGTACAAGGGACATTGGAAATCGCAAATATCTTTGCAAAATATTTGCGATGTCGCATTTTTTTCCCCGCAAATATCTTTGCAAATTTGCAATGTCGCACATTGTTTCTTAAATATCTTTGCAAATATTTCCAATGTCATGTTTTTTTGCATACTGTATTGTATACTTGGCATTTTTTTTGGAAGCTGGGGTCTTTAAAGCCAGTTTCCCATATTTTCCTGGCGACGCGCGTTAGGTAGATCCTCTAGCTTCAAAAACGCGCCGCTTAGGCATGCCAAGTATGCACCAAAGTATGCGACAAAATGTACGACATCGCAAATACATGTATTTGAGTACTTCCATAACAAAAATGGCCCTTTCAAGTTAAGAAAATTGTTTAAAGAAATGTCTGTGCAATTTCTAAATAATGTAGAATATTTAAAATATTTTACAAAGGGTTAGACTTGTCTTTGTATCACAGTCTAGAAAATATTCAAGAAAATTTTCCACAACGTAAAAAGGGAACCAAACTGTACGGCTTTAAAAAAATAACAACCGGATCATTGTTAAAGATTTAACCTTTTGCGATGACATTTGACACGTTTTGTCTTATATCTCCGTAACCACTAGAAACTATACCTTTTTAATCCTTGTGACAAGCCGAACAGTTTGGTTACCTTTTTACGGCAATCAAATCATTTCCACTTTTGACCCCTGTATTATGGATTTAACCCCCTCCTGGATTCCGCCCACATAGGGGCCATTTTTTTCTTTTCAAAAATGCCCTCAAGATTAAGAATTAGTCATAACAGAAACTTATGCTCTGCATGGTCACTGAATCCTCATTTTTGACCCAACTGCCATTACCACAAACTCAGCACACATTTAGGCTAGGCCTACTTGAGGCACTACATGTATAGGCACTATCGCAAGGCACTCATTGCGGAAACAGTGTTGTCACAGGCACCTACGGATTCGTGCACACTGAAGGATGTCTGCAGTTGCAGTTCGTGGCAAGTATGATGATACTTGACTAAGCCCAACAGACTGTAAAGACTTGCGGGCCTTGTGGTGGTCATGACTGCACAGCACAGTAATAATACCTATAAAGATCACTGCAACTTTATTGTCAGTACGAAAATTGTTGATTCACCGAGTGATTTTCTAATATTGTCTGAACTTGAGGCATTGCTACGTAACGAGCCAATTACGCAACCTGCTCTCGCGTCAATATACACAGAACTCGAAAGCGACCAATAAGATAAATAGCTAGCTATTGCTGGGATATGCAAAATGACCGGGTCCGTGCCTGTGTACACAGTACGGCTGTGAAGTGAATGGGAAATAAAAATCAGCTTGCAGGCAGGCCAGAACACTCAACTGCCGGCGCTGCAAATGAAATCCATGTGTGGTAAAATAGAAAAGAAACTGGGGTGGCGGATTCGCACTGGGCCTTTTCGCGGAATTTCGAAGCGCGTTTCTTTGATAAAAAGTGGCTGGGAAAAAATTTGGAGTAAAACGACGCACTGGAAATTTCAGAATCAATTTGGGCGGAATTTGTTTTTTAATTCTGTAATTTTCCGTGCGTCGTTTTGCTTCAAATTTCATCCACACCGCTTTTTCACAAAGCGACGCGCGTCGACTTTACGTGCGAAAAGGCTCAGTGTGAATCCAAGGCGCCCGATGACATTGCATCTCTTGATTATATGATTATCCCATTGAAACATTCGCATATTAAGTAGTTCCTGTCCACTAACCAGCATAAACAAGGATGTCGTTCAGAATGGACCCAAAGGGCGGTCGGGTTGGCGTAGTGGTTCTTTCCCCGCCTTTTACCTGTGGTTCTTTCCCCGCCTTTGGGTTTGCAGTCCCATTTTTCTCTGTGGGTTTTCCTTCCACTTCTAAAGCTGCATCTCCTTCTTCGTCATCTCAAGTTAATAATAAAGTATATCATCACGGAAGTCAGTCGCGAGCGACTAGGACGTCAGGGACGCCGTGAGTGGATACGTACAGTTGTGCCCAAAATTATTCATACCCTTGTAATTTTTAGAGTATTTTGAATCATGTTAATAAATAGGTGTGTTTTGTCTGGCTTACTTATGATAACTATGTGCCAAAAAAACTGAAAGAATAACAACAAGTGACATTGGGTGAGGTCACAATTCGGTGTGTGTTACGTGTTAGTGTTAGTGTTACAGTTACAGATCTGTTAACAGATCTGTTATCTTAATTAGAATTGTTACCTCAGAACAAACGCCGTGTTAACAGGACGTGTTAAAAGTCATGTACAGAACCGCAAATTGCAGCGAGTGAGGGCGCAATCCTGTGTTGCGTGTTAGTGTTAGTATGACAGATCTGTTAACACCATGTTAACATCGAGTTAACATCGAGTTAAATTGGCGTCTCGGGAAACCGTGTTAGTGTTAGTGTAACAGATCTGTTGACTCGGCATCTTGGGAAATGTCAAGTCGGTAGGGTTCTGCACGCGACTTTCAGCACTAACACACACAGAATTGTGACATCCGGTCCGTGTTACACGAGCTTAACCACTAGTGATTGACATTTTCAAAACATTTACGGAGCCAAAGAAAATTCTCAATTGTGGGTAGAATGCAAGATCCAACACATTTATAAGTTGTGTTGAAAAATGAAACTCAATTTATTGAAAATCACGAAAGTTCTAAATCAATCAAAATTAACACCACCCACTTCGTTCAGATTAACTTGACAGATCTGTTAACAGATCTGTTACACTAACACGATCTGTAACATGAGGTGTTGAACTAACATGAGATGTAACACTAACACGTCCTAAACACCATGTTAACATTGAGTTAACACGGGGTTTGTTCTGAGGTCACAATTCTGATTAAGTTAACAGATCTGTTACACTAACACTAACACGCAACCCAGAGTTGTGACTTTGCCCTATGTACAGTGCAGATAATTAACATGATGTTAACACCGTGTTAACATATCTGTTAACACGGTGTTAACCTGGACGTTCAGTTAGAGGTCGAGATTAATGCCGTGTTAACAGATCTGTTAACAGATATGTAACACTAACACTAACACGTAACACACACAGAATTGTGACCTCACCCATTTTCTGTAATATATTTTTTGGGGGGTATTTTTTTGACATATTTCCCCAAAAAAGGTCATGTACATAATTATTCACACCCTTAATAAAGTCACTCTTAACAATCAATAGAAAAGTCTTTGTTTTTTATCACTGCCTCCAAACGGTTCCTGTATCGGCTTACAATTTTCGCCCTCTCCTCCTTCGCAAAAGTCTTAAGGTCATTGAGGTTGAATGGCTTCCTTGCCATCACCCGAGTCTTGAGTTCCTTTCATAGGTTATCGATCGGGTTGAGATCCGGGCTTTGGCTCGGCCACTCCAGAGCGTCAACATGGTTGTCCTCGAACCATTTCGTGACTGCCTTGGCAGTATGTTTGAGATCGTTGTCCTGCTGGTAGGTCCAATTGCTGACCAAGCTAGAGTTTCTCAGCGGACTGCTTGATGTTTTCATCGATTATCATTAATGTACTACTCCCTTTTCACGATCCCATCCACTTTGACGAGATTCCCAGTCCTATTTGCCGAGAAGCATCCCCAGCATGATGCTACCACCTCCATGCATGCTTGACGGTTGGGACCGTGTTGTTTGGATTGTACGCTTCCCCATTCTTTCGCCAGACATAAGCAACATCCATGTGCCCGAAAAGCTCCATTTTTGTCTCGTATGACCACAAAATCGATGACCAGAAGCTTGGATCCTTGTCCAGGTGTGCTTTAGCGAAGGCCAGACAAGCTTCCCGGTGTCTCCGCCTCATGAGTGCCGTCTTGTTTTTCTTTTCTTTTTTAGGTCGGCGGCCATGGAGACCTCCCTGTTGCAATGTCTGCCTGGATATCTTGGTCCCAGACTCACCAAGGCTGTTCAGGAGACCCTTCATGGCCATGCGAGGACTGTTGCTGGCTTCTCGGCACACTTTTCTTGCCAGACGAGATGACACCTTCGACTTATGACCACGCCCTTTAAACAGCTAGAATCCCCCCGTCCACATTGTTTAAGTTTTTCTGTTTATCATGGAGGTGTAAGAGTCTACAACACCATCACAACTTGTTTTTCACAAAAAATCGACAGGCTTTTGCTTAAAACGTAAAGTAGTTCCGACCCTCTTCACCCAAAATTCTGAAACGCTCGAGGTCACTTGGTTTGTTTATCAACAGGGTTTTGACGTCATCCTGAGAAACATACAAAACGGCCTGTGCAGTATTGAATGGAAAATACACGAAGTGAATGTTTATCATGCCTGTTTTGTCCTTGTAATTCAAAATACAAACGTGAAAAACACTTCATGTAATATGACAACAATCTACTATTACCTGTTTTGTGAAAAAACGGTGAAATTAAGGCTCACAATGAAGCTCTTTTGAAGTAAATACTGGTGCATTGCGACGGGTGGTTTTGTCACGGAACGAACGGCATTCACAGCGGTCTGTGTACAGCATGGAACGGTTCCCTGCGGGGTATCGGCCGGTACAAGTTAGAATGAGCGACTCAATTGTTTCTCTCTTGGTAATAGAAAAGAACATCTTTCTGCTCTTTTTTTTTCATAGTGTCTGGTAAAACATACAACCACGCAGCTACTGGGCATATCTCTGGCTTTTTGGACCAACAAAATTCTTCAAAAAACACCATCTAACAGAGACGGTTTTCCAAGTTTTTTGCGTGTAAACGTATGGAGCTAACAATCGTGTTGACTTCTCTTTCTCAGGATTGCGTCACGGGGTCACGCGCATATCATGAATACCTAATGAGCGTTTCAGAAATCGCGAAAATCTCATTTTCGAAAAGCGCACTTTTGCTTGCAATTTATCCACTTAAAACCGACAATTAAAAAATAATAAAAATCCACGTCGGCAAGGGAATGTTTGGACTATCGAAAAAAGCCTAAATGCTGGATTTTCGTCAAGGGGTATTCTTCCTCTTTAAGGTTTCTCACTCTGCGGAACTCCTTGTACTTCCTAATTATGCTCTAAACGGTGGAAACTGGCACTCTAAACTGCTTCGAATGACACGATTTCTTATGGGGAAATTGCACTTCTTGGGTATTCTATCGTTAGAAAATACAGAAATCGCCATGGCGGCGGGGTAGCCATGTACATTAGAGACACACTTTTACTCGCCGATGTGATCTTGAAAATGATGCCGTCGAATGTATTTGGGTCGATCTCGACAAAATTTGCAACTGGGCATTGAAATGGAAGGTCATCTTCGCTCCAGAGGAGTGTAAGGTGATGACCATGAGCAAGAAGAAACCATCTCGGCGTCATCACCTTACTCCTGGTGGCATAACACTTGAAGAGGAGGATGAGCTTGACATCCTAGGAGTTAAGTTCTCCAAGACAGTCAACTTCCACTTGCACATCAACTCCATCTTAACATTAACATTCATTCTCCCCGACGCAAGCTAAATCAATTACTGATTAATTGCAATCCCCGTTGCGAAATGATTCGAACCGGCCATTCAACACCGGCTAGCTCGGTGTTCGAGTGGTTAAGACGTCTGCCTTGTTTGCATGAGGTCGTGGTTTCGAATTCCACCCGAGCACGCTATGACGTTTTTCATAGTGTCTCGGGAAAGCACTGAGTAGGGCCTATACAGTGCTAATCTACGTCGGGTAAGGGCGAAACAAACCCTAATTAACAAGGTACCATTGATAGGTTTTTTCCTACCAAGATCACGTCTAGCCACGCTGGGAATAAACCATGGGTTACTCCACATTTAAACTCACTAATTCTAAAGCGCCAATTCCTCAACTCGACCTGAGTAGTTTGCCGGCTTACTTGCCTAGTGGTAAGCCACCGATGTCCGTGAATAAACTCAAGAAATTAAGTTCTTCCAATTAGCGCGGGGGTACCACATGGTACTAAAATTTGACCAGTTGCGGATGCTCACGATTCAAAATCGTGAAAGGGGGCTTAACTCGTACAAACATAATCACGATTTTGTTGTTGATGAATTGAGTGCTCGTTTTAGCCCGATACATAGTGTCGATGCGTATTGCACACAGCTGAAACAACGCGAACGCAAGCAAGGCGAAAAGTTGGCTGCGTCAGCGCAGGATGTTCACACGCTAATCAGCAATGCATAACCGCAAATGGACACAATTAACGCAAAACACTTAGCGGTAAGCTATTTTGTAGTTTCCGTGCGCCCACCTGGGGCCAATTTCATGGCGCTGTTTAGCACAAAATTTCATATGCAGCAGCACGATATTTTGTAGAAGGTATCCCCCTTACCATTGTTCCCCCACAAACATCCAAGGAATTTCCAAGGAATTCCTTTCAGTTTTTAGGGGGGGGTGGGGGGGGGGGGGGGGGGGGGGCGGGGGGGGGGGGGGGGGGGGGCGGGGGGGGGGGGGGGGTTTGGTGCGTTAAGCACCTCTATGCAAAGCAACTCTATGCTAAGCAAAATTTGTGCTAAATAGCGCCATTATGAAATTGGCCCCTGCAATAAGGGCTAAAGTATACGCCGCGCCGACCCAAATCTCTTATATTAGGGACACATTGCGTATCGCTGAAACGGCTGCTACGCAACAGCAGTAGCGACTGGCTAGTGTTCACGAAAATAAAGGGCCTAAAGAGAACACCTCAATTGATAAACGAATTTCTACGTTACAACGTAAACTTGATGAAAACATAAAGCTTGTTCAACATTTATTGCAAACGTACAACCGTAAAACCAAAGAATGTTATAACTGTGGTAACGTTGGCCACATACATATATTTTGCAAACTACCGGCACAACAAAATGCAGTTGTAACATTGGGCCCAATACATAAAAACTACCAACTGCTAATAAGAAGAAGCATCGAGCAAAAACAAGCCCATCAAGCAGAAGCAAACGCAAAAGCAATTGCTTGAAAACATATTCATAACCCTTTTCTTAAGCTTCCTTATAAGCCTCGTCTACACTGGCAAACACTATCACCAAACACTCACATAAATAAAGCCACGTCTACAATGGCAAACATTTCACAGAAAACAAGTTTGGTCTTAAAACTGCCATTTCGGCTGGCACGTACTGCTTTCTACGAATTTAAAGTCATGCCATTTGGGCTTTGTAGTGCCCCAGCCACTTTCGAGCGTTTAATGAAACGCGTCCTAGCTGGTCTTCATTGGAAAATATGTCTGGTTTATCTTGACGATATCATAATCTTTGCAAAATCTTTGTTGTTTTTTTGTTTTTAGTACAATCACACAGTCTGACCTGTTATGTACATTGTTGAGGCCTCTTGGTCAGACTTTGTTAAAACAACAATATAACTTAGAAATAACATCGTACGTGTATCTAGGTCAGGAAACAAAAGTCTTGGCAAACCAATCAGGTCAGCAAATCAATCTGTGTATGTATAATTCCATTTATTTTTTAAAATGTTTTCTTATTTGGTTGGTTCATACATGTATATTAGGTCTGCCTTGCAAATTCGCAAGCCTTACGTGACCGCGACAGGTACAGACTGACAGTGCAGATGTATTGGAGTGAGGATAGCGTGAACCCCGCACGAGTCGCCTTCATGCAGTACATGGGTTGGACAAAGGTCGCTATCATTTTCGAGGACAATGAATACTTTCGAGCGGTAAGATTTTGCAAACGGTAAATTGCTCGGTGTGATTACCATAATATCAGTAGGATGTTGGAATGGTAGAGTGGTTTAATAACACTTGACTAATTGCCATGTATGTACAATACAAACCATCGTGACGTGTAATCTGTCATTCAGAAAATTAGTTCCGGCATTTTATTGGCCATAAAGCGTCCTCTATAGCAGCGAGTTAAAAAAAATGGCAAAATGTATCATGTCTGTGGTCATGTTTTTGTATATTACCTCTTTCATCTTGGTAATTTCATAAACTCTTTATGTGTTTGCAGACACACTACATTTGGTATTTAAACAGTACTCAATGGTTAATACAATACGTTTCATTTAATTAAATAAACGTGTACATTGTAAGTGTGTACAGTGCAGAAGAACCAGTCTCATTAAGCACTCAAGACGATCCTAATCACAAACTAAAGAAGAATAAATAAAGGACAAAGGGACATTATTTTATGGAAAGGAAATGTATTCGAACCCCCCGTACCCCACCCCTGGTAATATTCCAGTTGTTTAATGTTCAAGCAAGCAAGTATGTTCTATATTGGTGTTTGAACCGTTCAAAGGATTTTTTTTATGAGTAATGTGAACAGGTAAACTATTTCCACACCTTACAACCCTGAGATTTGACACTCACCTCTGTTTCAAAACAGTAGTTCTATATTTTATTGGATTCAGTTTATTGACATTTTGAGTGTTGTATCTGTGGTAATACCGTGGTTTAACTTAGGAAGTATATTTCTATATTGAATGTTGAAATTGCACTCTACATGGTCACGATATTTAAGTCCCGCAACATACAGATTACAGCCTGTTGAGTTTTCGTCATTTATGAAAATCTACATAGAAATCGGCAATTTCACTGAAAACACGGCGAGCGAATATCTTGTCAAATTGACCCAATTACATCTCGTTATATTTAGTTGACAAGACATTTGAGTCATACTGACGAGAGTTAACAATATAAAACAATTTTCATTTGACGAGAAAGTGGTGGAATTCTCTTTTTGCATGCGCCTCTGATTTATGAATTGTCATTGTGACAAGAACGAACTTGTTGTGTACAATGACAAGTTAGATCCGACAAGAACGAACTTGTTATATCTGACAAGAACGAACTTATGTGACAATTACAAGTTATATCTGACAGGAACGAACTTAATATGTGACAATGACGAGTAAGATCTTGTTGTAACAAAGCTTGTTTAGATGCAAAAAGAGTAGTGTTAAATTAACACCAGTGGTGTTGTATTATATAGATACCAAGCCTGGTGTTAAGTTTTAACACCTAGGGTGTTAACAATAATGGATTTATTCCAAGTGTGGAATTAAAAACTAACACCTATGGTGTTAAATTTTAACACCAGTCTTGGTATTTACATAAGACAACACCACTGGTGTTAATTTAACACCACAATTTTTGCAGTGTACAGTGTATTAATGCGCAGGGAAATTGTATCCTCTTTCGGCAAGTAATTTTGCAATATGCCACTTTTCATTCTTTACGCAAGCGTTTTGTGATATTTGGAGAACCGTTTATATACACTGTTGTATATATAAATCCCATCATTTGCCTGAAAAGATTTAGTAAAAGTGAAACCCCAAATTTCAGCTGGAGCGGTCATCGTCAAAACTCTTCCTTTTCTGCACATATTGATCTTAACCAATGCAAATCGTCCTACAAACAAACGTGCATACACAATAAAAATTCGGAAAAGGCCATGTGTCTTGTTACCAATTAACAGACATAATGTCTACCATAATTTTCTTTGCTGCAGAATTCAGATGATCTCCGCGCCAAGTTGGAAGCAGACCACGTCTCCGTGATCGCTACGGAAGCTATAAGCGACGCCAGTCATCCAGAGCAGCAGTTACTGAGTTTAATGGTGAGATTATATGTCGCTAGTGGTCACCAAAGTGGATTTTTAAATTTATATTTCACGTTGAACGTCTGGATAATATAGAAACTGTAACCAAGTCATGCGTTAATCCAGTCAAGCCCATTTCAATACTTAATTCGGGTCACTGGTTAATAAATAAAACCTGACACATAAGGTGAAGAGATTTTTCGTAGACGAGTTTGATTTTTTTCCAGAAGAATCAACAACAACATTGGATACGTCGAGTACATAAATGCGTATAGCCATTTGTAGTGTTACAGGTGGTTGAAGTATAGATCCACCAAAGTGCGTTAAGTTAATCCTTTACTATATTGTTATTTGTATAGATCGAGATCTTGAACTTGGTCGGGTCTTTGATTCACGATGAGTCATTTTTGCAGTGACACGAGTCAAGTCGAGTCGTTTGTTCGTACGAGATCGAGTCTAATTGAGTCGAAAAAGAAGGGGAAAAACGAGTGGAGTCATTGACTAGAGTCATCAAAACATGTCTCTGAAGTTAGCTTGTTTTTGCTGTGCTGTGTATTTCCCTTGGAAGTCTTGAAATTGCCGAAGATTCCGTTGGTAAAACGCAATGCTCTGTAAAACTGGTCCCCCGAATTGACAAGTCCCAACACACTAAGCCGGGATATATCACGGATGAAATGGATAAGGTCTGTGGAACGACGTCTCAGGAATTTCTTTTGGGAAATATTTCCACGGAAATGTATTGTCACATTTGAAAGAATTATTCACAGAATGGCGCAAATGAGCAAAATCCGTTTGAAGAAAAATACGCGCTGCACTCTGGCAAACCACCCTGACAAGCGGCTGAGAACACAAAAGCCCGGATAATAGCCAGGACGAGCCAGTCTAAGTCCCTGGAGTGCACTTCAGATATTGGCGGGAAAGTTACCGCAGCTTTTAGTGCATTATTTACAGGGGTAACTTGCGAACATATTGTATTTGCCACGCGTGAATGGCTTTAAAGTGCGGCAAGACACTCTCTCTCTCTTGAGATTTGAGGGTTCGTAAAGCCGCTAAAACGATGCTCCACGTCCGTAAAGTGCAAAGTGTCCTCGAGAGCATCCCCCGTGATTCCGAAATCGGAATTTAATTCAACTCGGTTGAATTCAATTTATCTCATTGTTCAGGTGAGGTGTGTGAGCATGTGCCGCAGCGGCACTTCGCCGCGTTCACCATTTTCCTCCACCCCTCCGGTCTCATTATAGCGATCGATTGGGCCTGCGCCGGACCCATCCCCCACCCCTCCAGGTGGTCCCACAGCTGCGCCATCCACGACGCACGGGGTCGACCAACAGGTCGCCTCCACCCCGGCTCCTTAAGGTCCTTGGCACTAAGGATCCGATTCGCCGGAATCGACGGGGAGAAGCGAACCACGTGGCCGTAGAAGTTGCAGCTAGCGCTCTCGGATCAAGCAGGTGACCCTTACCACCCGCGCCCTGTCGAGCACCTCCTGGTTCTACACATGATTTATCCAGCGGTACCCGAAGATACGGCGGAGGGAAGTAGTCAGGAAGGCTTCCAGTTGTTGCCTCAACCCGCTGGTCAAGGTCCACGCTTCACTTGCGTAAAGCAAGACCGGCAGGACCAGCGAGCAGAAGACTGGGACTTTCGTCCATCTGCTCATATGCCGAGAGCGCCAAACAGTCTTGTTCAGTGAGTTCATCACTTCCTGCGCTAGACCTAGACGCCGAGTGACACAAGCCTCGTAAGTTGCGGAGCGGTGAACCACGCTACCGAGGTAAGTGAAGCTCCCTACGATCTCAACACTCTCGCCCGATGCAAGACGAGAATCGACAGCTGCATACAAACGGTCACCGAAAACCTGGATCTTGGTCTTGATCTAGGAGACTTGCAATCCGAGCCTCACCGCCTCCCTACTCAGCGTCCCCAGTGCCCCAAACAGAATCTCCATCGTCTCGGCAAAGATCACAGCGTCATCGGCGAAGTCGGTGATACATGATTTGAACATCTCCGAACGACACTCCGCTGTCGGTCCCTCCCACGACCCGTCCCATAATCCAGTCCATGCAAGTGTTGAAAAGTGACGCGGCCAGTACGCATCCCTGCCCCCTCCAGTATTAACTGGAAAGAAGTCAGAAACATCACTGGCGCACTTCACAGCACTCTCTGTTCCGGAGTACAGGGAGGCGATAAGATGCACCAACCGAGGGGGGATCCCGTGGAGCCCAAGGATCTTCCGAAGGGCATCCCTACTGACTGAGTCCAACGCTTTTTTGAAGTCGATGTAGGCTGCCATCAGCCTACGATTAAACTCTCGAAAGCGCTCGGTGAGGGATTGGAGGGCCAGAATGCGGTCTATAGTAGACCTCCTCGGAGTGGACCCGGACTGCTCATGACGCACCCGATTGAGAAGAACAAGGACCTTGCCCGGAACTGAGAGGAGGGTTACTGTAGTTGTTACACTCCCGAATGTCACCCTTCCAGGGCTGCTTTCGAGCGCTCGTCCCTGGTGCTCCCAGGTGGTGGAAACGTTACGTCACACGCATGCTTACACACGCTTTCGGGCGAGCACCATGGAGCACCTGGTGCCGCGCTCGAAAGCAGCCCTGATTGGGACAATAATGCCCTTCCTCGCCTCCAGTCGGATGGGATGGCACCCGATAACAAATAAGAGTGCGCAACCACAGGCTCGTTCATCGGCGGTGTCCCGGGGGCGCATTTTTTTTTTTACACCACTGCGAGGTGAATTTGGCAGAAAACGGACCATTTCACTGCTGGTGAAGAGACTAAAGTTCCCCGTACGTATACATGTGCTATACAATGCGCTGTACACATGTGCATGTATAGATTGTGTGCGCTACGTACATACGTACGTACTGTACATGTATTATAATAAGATAAATTTCATGATTGATTAGTAAGGAAAAAGAAGAACTGCATACATATTAAAATATCAGCCAAAGGATCAGTGCATGTTTTTTATGTTGAATGAATGGTGAAATATTTTTGTAAAAAAAAAACAACATCGATCGACAGAACAGTCCCCAAAAGTATGTATAAGCCCATGCCTAAGGCGCATTTCCTTCCTCCATGTACATGTATAAGTTAACTCGTTTCCAAAACTTGTTTTTCTTCTTTCCCTTGAAACACGTTTCGATCGTTCTTTCGAAACGACGTTTCGATCGTTCTTTCGAAACGACGTTTCGATCGTTCTTTCGAAACGCGCGTTTCGATCGTTCTTTCGAAACGCGCGTTTCGATCGTTCTTTCGAAACGCGCGTTTTGATCGTTCTTTTAAAACGCGCGTTTTGATCGTTCTTTTAAAACGCGCGTTTTGATCGTTCTTTTAAAACGCGCGTTTTGATCGTTCTTTTAAAATGCGCGTTTTGATCGTTCTATCAAAACGACGTTTCGATCGTTCTTTCGAAATGCGCGTTTCGATCGTTCTTTCAAAACGCGCGTTTTGATCGTTCTTTCGATCGTTCTTTCGAAACACGCGTTTCGATCGTTCTTTCAAAACGCGCGTTCGATCGTTCTTTCAAAACGCGCATTTTGATCGTTCTTTCAAAACGTTTAGATCGTCCTTTCGAAACAACGTTTCGATCGTTCTTTCGTAACGACGTTTCGATCGTTCTTTCGAAACACGTACTTATTTTTTGAATGTTTTTTTTAAAACACTATAATTTGCCCCTTAATTGAAGCACTTTTTGTTACCTAAAGTCACTTTTCAAACGTTCCCTCCAAACACTTTTTCAATCACTTCTTCTAAATAGGCCTACTCCGAAAATTCTGATGTTGTGAGAATTGTAAAATTCTTTAAAATTACCCAGTAAAAACATCAGTCATGTCAGTAGGTGCATATTTGATATGGAAAAACCCCGTTGAGGGTGGGAAAATATAGAAGACTTTTACAGGGAACACATATTTTTCAGCCTACGTGTAGTATCATTAAACTATATGTTTTGCATACCCGGTACATGATCTCTGAAAAGTCACCGGTATCATCGTCGCGGTCGACAGACACGCGGTTTGCAATCATTGGCTTGTTACGCATGCGCGGTATTTTCGTAGTCTTTGTACGTGCGCTGTAACGAAGGATTACCCCTCGCAGTGGTGTAAAAAAAAAATGCGCGTCCCGGGGGGCCCCTGCGGCATCCGACAGGGTGCCGGCCGATTCTCACAGCCCGGCCGGGCAGCTGTAGGGTCCATGTGGAGTTCCTTTTATACCCTGCAGGCCGGGCCTCGCTCGGCGCCCGGCCGGCGCCCGTGAACCCGGCCGGGGCCCCGCCGATGTCTATTACCGGGGCCCGGTCGGCGCCTGCCCGATATAAACATCGTCTGTGTCGTCACAAATTTGGCCCGGGGCCCGCCCGATGTGGCCAGTGCCCGGCCGGGCACCGGCGGGGGCCCTGTCGATGTTTTTACGATTAGGTTACGGCTTGGATCCGACTTGTATTTTTCGCCGGACCCCGAGTTGATTTTAAAGTGCGAATTAAAATGAACCGGGGGCCCGCCCGAAGCCAAAAATAGCCCGGCAGCCGCTGGGAGTCACACTGGGACCCTCCCGGAAGTGCAAAAAAACAGCCACTAAACTACCCGGGAAGACATCGGTTTGGAAATGTGACATAATCGGGCGACGAGGGTTCTGTGGGCTTTGCCCCGCCGCCTTCATGCGGCGCGCCCTCATCGCGTCAGGGGTACTCCACCGGAGCGGATTCGGTTTACTATAGTTTTGTGACCTAGTGCGAGTAAAATTGAAGGGGGTCGGGGTGCTAACCCGTTGAATTCACATAATACAAAGATTAGTTTACAGGAAAAGGAATGTAATATGGGAATTACCTCAAAACATCTGAAATGTACAGATGACAACATTAGGTACGGGGTGAGGCGTCAGCTTCATATTTAAATGGCAGGTGTGACAATAAATCCACAAAGTTCCTACTCGTGCACAATGCACGGTGACAAATCATAACAACATAGCAGTGCTGTTTACATAAAGGTGCTGATTACGTAACCGCGCATTATATAACCTTTATTCCACTAAGAATTCTGCGATACCAATCCCATATGGGTCAGGTTTTGCTCGAACCTCTTTTTCTCTGCCCTATTCTGTAACATTTTGGGGTATAAGCCTCAGATTAATGTGCAAGGTTTACTGAGCAAGGTGCAAAGATCTACCCGCTAGTAAGTATAGTATCTTACATAAAATATACGGGCAATGAACTGTATTCGAGAAACCTTGCATGAACCGGGACTCTAATCTGAGAGAGGTTTACTCTCGTACATGGAGTTCCGTTTTTATTACCGAAGCGTAGTATTTTGCACGTTTCGTTGCGCCAAAGGCGGCACGGGATGACTGCGTTTTGCGATTGGGCAGGGAGTAAAGAAAACGGCAAAGGCGGGACAAATTGATGTTATACAAAGTGCACATCAAACTGAAACGTCATTTTCAATTTTGTTTTCTAGTGGGATCTTTTGTCACGTAGATCCCCAAAACTTCGTTTTCCCCTTTCTGCGTTTTCTTGGCGTAAATGAAATTAAACGTAATGTTCAGTCAATCTGTCTTTGGCTGGAAAGCTA
The DNA here is from genome assembly GCA_037783545.1 of Henricia sp. BOLD:AAB3569. Classification (NCBI taxonomy): domain Eukaryota; kingdom Metazoa; phylum Echinodermata; class Asteroidea; order Spinulosida; family Echinasteridae; genus Henricia; species Henricia sp. BOLD:AAB3569. The sequence continues at coordinate 1,926,286 of JBBELK010000162.1, read as the reverse complement.
TTTCAAACTTGCTAAAAGGAAAAAAATAATAGCGCCCCATTCTAACAGGCGAAAACAGATATCGCCCCTGAACTTCGAGAACGACAAGCTGAGGTTCGTTGACATGGAAGGGATTTTGTTTTAAAGCCAGTATTAAAACCGCGCACCAAAAACTACAAAAATGCGAAATTAATTTTTGACTCCAGGTTACACTTACGTAAAAAAGTTCAAGCCATGGCGTTCATTCCATGGCCCATCAAGTTTTCAGTGTTTATAAAGGATTTATAATTTCATCTGTAGGTTAAGAAAACTAAAGAGGCAACGACGTTGCAAATTTACGTTTTTGTTACGTTCGCTAAAAACATTATATTAGAACCATTGCGAAAAGTTTTCCCCTTGACCGCGTGGGTTTTCCCCGGGGGATTTCTATGGGGGTTTTCCTCCCAAAACTGCAACTCCTTCTCGTTCATCGCCAGTTGATAATAAAGTGTGGTTAAAGCTAAAACCGTATAGTTGATGGCATAGAGGGCCTTAGTTGCCAAGATGCCATAAATTAACTACAACAACAACAACAACAACAACGTTTTCCCGTCAGGTTCTCATACGACACACTCTCCGATTATAGTTATTCATCACAAAGCAATAATGATTCAGTTATATATTGTACATTTGCATATGATTATATTAACGGTTCTCTTACTGATATTCCAGAAGTCTTGATCCCAGCCAAAATAAAAAGCCCATAAAGTTCAGATTTGTTTTATCAACTATGGTTTTCCGATTTTCCTAGGCTTGGTTTACACATAAATGTCAGGTTGTTTTGCTTCCTTACCCTTAAATTAGCCGAAAGCGTTGGGTGCACGTTTATTGGAAATGCCGAAAAGGTTTGTGATCTCGACCACTATTATATGCATCACTTGCATGTCATTGTATGAGCATTTGACCGTCCATATTAATAAGGTCAGAAATATTGCTTTGACTTTGGGACTGTCGCTTTATTGCGATGTGTACAGAAGCATATTAAGAAAGCGGATATTGCAAGGGAAAAAGATGCATTGGGAATTTAATTAGGCGAGACGGCTTTAAACTCGCCTCAGCGTTCAGATGATATTACAATGAATAATTCACAGTGCAACTAAGGGGCTACGTATTCCAATTGTGCATTTCTGTGCCCCACAATTAATGGAGGCCACACGCTATGCTGGTAGTTTGTTTTGGGGTCAATGTTTAACTGTCAGTCACATGTACTTTGTGATTGAGTGCAAGCGAGAAACCTAATTTTGATCTCCCTGAAACAGAATTTTATTTGTAAAAGCTTACTCTTGCGACCATGAAGAAAACCGCAAAATGTAAATTAAAGATGAAACCTTGCGTTTTGGGTGTGGCACCTTTTTTAATTGATATTTTTCTAGAAACATAAAAGTTATTCGCTTTCATATTAGACATCAACAAAACAAAAATCGACGTTTAGTTATCGAACAGTTACTGTAAATATTTCGAATTATTGGCGGTCCGCCAATAATTTAACTCGCGGCAAGGCGCAAAAACGGCCGTATACACGCTAAAAACAGACTGGTTGAATTCAACCAATGTGGTTGGTATATATTTGTACAACCAATATATTAGAAGTAAAATATCTATACAAAATGTATAGGCCGAGCTGTACAATCTTATTGGTTAAAATAACCAATCCAATATGGATTGGTTGAAGAAAGGGTTCCTAACCAATATGGATTGGTTATTTTAACCAATAGATTGGTTGGACACTACCAACCACATTTGTTGAATTCAACCAATCTGTTTTTAAAGTGTAAAAACGGCGTTTTCGCAGGGTTGCAGAAATTATGAGACCTACAAACTATATAACTTTAATGTTTTTGCTTCGACTATTTCAATTGAATTCAAAGAAATCTGGTCTAATTGTTTTCTCTATTTCAGAGACATAACGCAAGAATTATCTTCGCCCTTTCATATTTTGACACAGCAATCAAACTCTTCTGCAAGGTAAGACCTCCACTGTTCGTCTTATTCGTTGACTCTTTCATGTATTTAACATTTATACAATCATATTTTCACGCAGACAGAGTCAGTGTTTGCATTACGAAACGTAGTCCCGTTTCAAACGTCGTGCTTGTGCCGTGTCAAATTAAATTCAACTTGATTTTTTTAAAATTCGACACCGCACAAGCACGACGTTTGAAACCATTTGGCTAATTGGCAAATTGAATTCGGCACGGCAGAAGAATTGAGCTCGACAGGGTCTGCCGTGCTAACTCAATTTAGTGCGGCACTAGCACGGCGCGGTTTCAAACGTCGTGCTTTTGCCGTGTCGAATTTAATTCCAGTTCGAAGTTGGTCCGCAGTGGTGTTCACAATTAGGAATGCGCATGCTCGCAGCTAAAATGCGAGCAAAGAAATAGCCAACAAACAAGCGCATCAAAAAAATAAATATGGCGACTTACAATGGGCAGAATGGAAAACGCACGTGCACAACGTCCCAAGCAAACGACGTCGCTCTTTGTTAACCTGCGCATGTTCTTATGGAGTTCCAATAAACCTGTTATCCTGATGCTGATGCAGAAAAACGTGCATGTAAACGACGAATAACGCCATTACTTACTCTTCGACTCGAAAATATCAACCTACTTCCTGCGTGCAAAATTAGTTAATATTTAAATCAATGAATCCTTGTAGTGACGTAAGTACAGTTTTTAAAGCTACAATTACGTATGCCATAACAATAGCCACAGTAAAGATCTGATGTACGTGCGCATGCATGTAAACAAATAAACACTGGATAAGCACCGAGAAAATTTGGAACTAACCTAAGTCTCAGACCAATACCGGTCTCGTGTTAGTATGTACATGTACTATAGTCAGACATCATGATGGGCCGAGACCAATTATCTCGTTCGTGTTTACCGCGACGAGATCCTGGACCCAATTGTGCTGCCCTTTTTGGAGCAAGTTGGGGGTCGTGCTGTGTTTCAGCAGGACAACGCCCGTCCCCATGTGGCTCGTGTGTGCGCCGACTTCCTGGAGGAGAACGATGTCTAGGTGTTGCCATGGCCAGCTCTCAGTCCGGATTTGAACCCCATTGAGAATGTGTGGGACTTGCTCAGTTGTCGCATCCGACAACGAGCTCATCCCCCAGAGACACAACAGCAGCTGAGAGCGGCACTGGAGGAAGAGTGGGCGGCTATCCCACAGGACCAGCTACTGTCGATCCATGCGGCGACGAATGGAGGTCATGTTAATTATTGAACTGTAAATGCCACTTTTGTGAGCGGTGGTGCTAACATGTTTTGTTTTTGTTGTTGTTGTTAACAATGAAATAAACATTACATTACTTGGCTCAAATGTCAAGGACATATGTGGATTCAAACACATACATTTGATTTCACAAAATTCAGGCAAAAACCTTTTAAAAAATCAGTGGTGCGTTTCTTTTTTCCTTGAGTGTAGATACCAAGCCTGGTATCTACATAGGTGTTAATTTTAATACCACACTTGGAATAAATGCATTATTGTTAACACCCTCGGTGTTAAAACTAATACTTGTGGTGTTAAAATTTAACACCAGGCTTGGTATCTATATAGTGTAGTTGCGCATTTTGGTGGCGGCCATGACATATGACAGCTGTGTATGCACAGCAACGCGTAAACAAACGGGACAAAGTGTACTGCGAGACGGAAAATCGGACGCTGTCGTCGATTCGCATAAATCTCAGTCCCAGCCAACAAGGCCTAGTTTTAAGAAGGTTTTCTCGTGTTGGTGCTAGCTGCTGTACCGGCGATGCCTCAAGATTTGTGCCGTTTCGAGCTGCCACAACCGGCGGTGGAGGCCCGGAGTGACAGAAATGTGTGGGTTTTCAACCTATAGGCCCAGGCTGTAGCTATGACTGCACGGCCGGCTCTGCAAACAAAGTGGTCGGGCCAACTGCCTTCCAGCCAGCAGGTCTGGCAAGCCTGGCATTAGGTAGGCATTGCATATGCAGCTAGGGATATAGGCCTACATGTACTGGGAAAATTGCCGAGGGGGAGGCCATGCAAGCCGAAGTTGCTTAGGGGAGGGGAAGGGGATTTTTTAGGTGAAAAAAACTAGGTCGACACGTTTGTTCGCATACCATGTGTTTTCAATGAAACGACTTGATATTTTCTCATTGCTAAAATCATATTTCCTAACTAGGAAATAATTCCGTTTAGTGGTCGCCACTTATTCTCTTTATTGACTTATTTACCACAAAACATTAACCACAAAAACGTGTTAATATTTTAATGAGGAGTGATTTTAGGAGTGAAAAACATTTACCATTTTCCTTGAAAATACTTAACTTGTTCTGCCCTGTTCTGTAAACGGAATTCATACCTCTAACCAAATTTGCACGTTTTGGGGCATTATATGTCATATTTTATTAGGACGAATTAGTGGCGAACGTGTACGATATTTGTACCAAATTTTCAGGCATATATTTTTTAATGAGAGCATTATGTACGCCACTAATTATACGTATCTGTCCAGAAAAAAAAATTAGCAGTTGATCATGGCTTTAGATCTTATGTGCAAAACATATTTCTCACTAAAAAGTTTAGGTTTTTCCATCAAATCTGCACTTACCTATGCTAGATGTGTTATTAAAAAAAATATGATCAACTTTGATTTGATTTGAAATAATAGACATTTTTTGGGATTTTCTGCTAAGAACGGAAATAGCATGATTGGTACAGTGGACCTTTGACATGTATAAACTGGTTCCCGATCCTATCACTAATTGCGGAATGCCATCTACCTATAGGCCTACATGTCAAAGGTCCGCTGTACCAATTTGTGCTAATTCCATTGTTTGCGGAAAACCCCCAAAAGGTCTAATGTTTCACTGAAAGACTATAGCACTTCAGACCCAAACCATTTAAGGGGAAGTTTTCCACTATCATGGGGAAAAACAAACTAGGAAAAAACAAGCAACTGTTGAAAATGCTGTTTCTGTTACTGTTTTTTGTGTTGAAATAAATATTTCTTTAATATTTGCAGCGACCAAGTTCTGCTGACAGATGTACATCAAGTGTCAAGAAAACTACTGATGTTAAGACCAGATGAAGTAGACCACACCTACTCATGTTTTCCTGTTCAGTAGGCTGCTGTTGAGGTGATGATTGAAGTGCCTCCAAGCAATGACATTGAAGCACCAACTGAAGGCATACCCTGTCTTCCATCCATTCTGCATAATGGCCAAGGTACTTTTCCAGTTTAGTTCATTCAGAATGGCACTTAGACCCAGTATTAACGGTGTGTGGTGTTTTAGCTCCTTTTTTACACACTAAAAATCACAGAAATGTTAAAATGTAAAACTGGAATGTTGAAATCCCCATTTTGTCAAAATTCACCTTGCATACAGGTACACCTATTTTCTTGACTTCTCTTAACATAAAAAGGGCTTTGGGTAGGTTCTACTTTTTATTTGGACTTTCTTTTCACTTGTTGCTACATTTTTCAGGACTTCTAAAAACCCAGTATCGCATTAAATTTAACTAATTAAATTACATTCCCTGTACATGTATAGTTAGTTTCTCATGATTTGATTTGTTTCATTTCAGGTAAAACAAGATATGACAGAGCCAAGGACCGTTCCACCAAGAAACGGCACCTTTTGAAAAAGAGGAGGAAAAAGCCAAGAGAGAGACATTACCAGATGCATCCATCAACTGAGAAGAATGAGACAACAAAAGGTTATCAGACAGACTTAACTAGTTATAATATTATGCAGATGGAAATGGAAATTAATGAAATGAAAAAAACACATTTGCTGTGGGTTGACAAACGTGTGAGTCGGTTGTCACAGAATAAAGTTCTGCCTAGACCTGTGCCATTGTTAACAGTACAATTAAGCTCGCAGTATTATTTCCTCTTAGTGCTCCTTAAAAGAAAAGTGTTTATACTCAAGAAACAGCCATATGGCCTGTAGTGCTAGACCAAAAGTGCAACTCATACATTGTTCTTGTGCAAAGAAAAAGAAAATGATCAAATGATGAAAAGCAGATATAAACAAATGGCATTGCCTTGTTGTATGGGCACCGCCATTTTGTCCGAAAACTGGACTGTATGCGAAAAGACATTTTTCACCCAGTTTTGGAAAAAATTGCAGCACTCGCATTACGAGGCATCACTGCAACTGCCATTATTTGTTCATTTTCGCTTTCAGTGGGTTGTTTTACTTTTCTTTTGTGTAACAAGAAGGTACACAATGTCTGTGTCTTGGGTATATTTCTTTAATAATATGGGGGCGGAGCAAGAGGCAGCAGGGGTGGATTGGGGAGTGGGTGAATAGGGGAGTGGGTTTATGGTAAAGGGGCGTGTTGTGCTTGGATGCCAGATATTAAATACCAAAGCAGCAGCTAATTGACCGGGTTAATTTTTGTTTGTTTTTGTGGGCTGTACTGCCCCTTTTTGCGTATAAATTTGATATGTGTGGTGTGGAAAAAAAAGCAACATGGAGTGGAACGACACACTAAAAACGACACAATAAACTCGGGATAAAGGTGTTTTGTGATTCTGTAATTTTCGGTTGTCATTTCACTCCAAATTATCTACATAGTCACACCACTTTTTGTCAACAGGACCCACATCAAATTTAAGCACGAAAAGGCACAGTGTGATGAACCCACCCTTAGCAGTTAATTTGTAGAAGTCAGACCATTAAAAATATGCAGTGTTACACAACTACAGGTACAAAGTACCACAGACAAACATGGATAATATAAGGCATTCTGTTCATAGCAAGGACATTTGTAGGTCTAAACCCTTTGTTTTGCATTTTTTCAGGTTAATTTTTTCAGGAAATCTGCAAAGTAGGACCTCTTACTATACTGAAAGTCAAAAGAAAATGATTTTCAGCAGAAAGGTCAAATTGGGCAGTTCAAAAGAAAAACACTCAAGCATGTCATGCTCAATTTTAGGAACACTTTTTAACATAGTAACAAAAAATTCCTGTATCTTTGTAATTTTTATTCGATCAGTATAACAAGTTCCACTATTCTTAGGAGTGTATGTGTATTGTGGACCAAGGAATGCTTACTATAGTACAAATGTATTCAGTTTTATTGAAAACAATTGTCACTTTTTGACTAATGAATTTGAATAAAATATTGCAAAATATACAAATGTTGGACTTTCCATTGTCTGTGTATGTTTATTGCCGCTTTTTTCTCGCAATTCTAATGCAAATCAACTTAAAGGTTTTTGTAGCCCATCATTTGCAATGACCCAAAGTTGTTTACCTTAGTTAACAATGTTGACAGCAATAACAACAACCACATTTTATAATGTATTTCTGTCCAAGGTGGTACTTTCTGCAAGGTGGTAGTGCACTCAATATTTTGTTAAATGCAGGAATTTTATGGCTGAAATTTTTGTGGGCTACCGTAATTCACCAACATTCTTGATTGATGTTATTGCACTATAGTCTGTAAAAAAAGTTTCATCTTTTAAATGATATATTGTTGGGCCTTTAAAATCATCCATGTGCATGCATTTCTCACTGGTGGCCTTTTACTTAGAAACCAAGTTGTGGTTATTCAGCCTCGGCCTCGCTCACACAATAAGACTTGGGACAAGTCTCATCAGTGTCAAAGAGGCGGTTACATTGAAGTCGGACTTAGTCAAGTCTAGCGGATTTTCCCGTACCAGTACCACTCAGAGGGCGCTTTTTTACGTCACTGCGAAGGGAAAACGAGGGGGGTTTGTACCTGTTTAGCTTCTTAAAAGGAGACTATATAATACTAGGTTAAAGTATAGGGTTAAGGTTGGTTAGAAAAGAGCTCGACTTGCAATCATAAGGTCCCTTGGTTCAAATATCAGTGTCGTTTGGGATTTTCGAAATATAATAATAGTGAGAGTTTTGACTACTGTACTTCCAAGATTGTCACTTGAGAAGTAGGCCTATCAGTCATTGGAAAAACTGGGGTACGTACATCTGCGGTGTAAAAAAAAAAACACCAGGCCGGGCGCGAGCGGTGATTGTGAACACCTAAGTTGTAAAGCTAGCAAACCTTGGCAAAAGACTAAATTGGGACTTGATCACCGCGTCCACGATCACGATCACTTACACGAGCCGAGACTATGATAAAAACTGGATCTATCCACCGGCCATGATGAATATGTTCCGATCATATTGCTGCATAATCCCGCGTTGTCTGCACATAGCTAGCTACAGGCATGCGTCAGGGACGCACGTGCTGTTTACACAAGTGTCATATGTCATGGCGGCCTCGGCAACAACGCGCGCGTACGAAACAACACTATAAGACAACAGTTGGTGTTATTTAACACCACAGTTTTTGCAGTGTAGAGCTGCACTACGAAGACCCAGAGGGGACATTTAAGTATTTTCCTTTTTTATTTTTTTAATACGTACGTACGTGATAATACTACGTACGTACGTGATAATAGTACGTTTGTTCGTGATAATTTAATACGTACGTACGTGATAATTTATCACGTACGTACGTGATAATTTAATACGTACGTACGTGATAATATTAAGTACGTACGTAGTATTATCACGTACGTACGTGATAATAATACGTACGTACGTAGTATTATCACGTACGTACGTAGTATCATCACGTACGTACGTAATAAATTATCACGTACGTACGTAGTATTATCACGTACGTACGTATTGTTATCACGTACGTACGTGATAATAGTACGTACGTACTTATTATTATCACGTACGTACGTACTATTATCACGTACGTACGTATTAAAAATAAAAAAAGCATAATACTTAAATGTCCCCTCTGGGTCTTCGTACTGCCCAGATCAAAACGAGATGCAGACTGTCACAGCTGTTGTACTCGTGTCCGGTGGTCAGCTTCCAGGTAGCACACCCAGGGCAGCTTTCGAGCGCGGCACCAGGTGCTCCATGGTGCTCTATGGTGCTCGCCAGAAAGCGTGTGTAAGCATGTGTGTGACGTAACGTTTCCACCACCTGGGAGCACCAGGGACGAGCGCTCGAAAGCAGCCCAGGTGGTGCTTGGGCGGTCCCTGGGTCTTCTTCACGCAACGTCAGAATATGGAGTCCCGGTCCCCCTTCAATGTTGATGCGCAGCTTAGTTAAGGGTGCCATGAGCTGGCATGTCATCTGGTAGCAGTCAATATGGCCAAAGAGAGGGTGACGTCTTCGTATGCACATATCATTCGTTCCCACCCCCTCCCCCCTCCCGGGGTACCCCCCCCCCCCCCCACCCCCCTCTCCCGGGCTGCCGCCCCCCTTAGGTGGGGATTTGGCTAAATTGTTCATGCCCCAGGGTGGGGATCTTGTCGCATTGAAATACACATTTCTATGCATCTGATAGCAAAATGTACATGTTTTGCACCCGACGGTGGGGGTCTTTGTCATCTAAATTTTTCCCCAAGGGTGGGGATTTTGTCTCGCAAGAAAAGTGACAATCCCAACCTCTTATGTGGGGCAGTCCGGGGGTGAGGGGCGGGGGAAACAATTGATAGGTGCATTATTGTGGTGTTGGTGACCAGACAAAAGTCTTGTCGAAGCTGAATCCAACCAAATTTTTGTATTTGTTTTAAGGAGAAGTGTATCCGAGAAACAAACAGAAAAAAAAACCAAAAACATAAAAAAGTTGCAAGCAAAGACATAATTTTCGACCACTTTGTTTTAGGACGAAATGGATGAAAAGCTAGGATTGGCATGTTCCCGATTTATCTTTAAAATATTTGTTTTGTACTAAAACAAGCATCTCTAATCCAATAAATTTTCTCACTTTTTAATTATAATGTACAGGTTTACAACTAAATTCACCCCATCCTTCTCTTATTACCACTTTAAAATTATAGGCCGTTGTCTCATATTACCTTGAGCAAAGAGATTTTAACACTCCTAGTAATGTGTATTTTGCACACTTCAAGTTCAATATATTCATATTCCACTGTAAAACTGATATGATAAGATTATTTCCTTTTCATGCATTGGTTAATTTTCATTATGGAAATACCTGCTTTGTATACATGTATAATAATTTTGAGCCATGCTATGTGGTTGTGGTTCAATAGGATCGCTTCAATACCAAACAATAGCTTTATAGTAACAGTATTGTTTAGATTTAGGAATTTAAAAATTGCTTTTATGCTTTTTGTCAACAAAAAAACCCTTTGACCATCAAAATACAGCTTGCTGGTAAAGTCATGTGGATTCAGCACCACAAATTAAGTAGTGGCATGTTACCATGTTCTACGCAGACATTTGTTTGTTTTTTTAACAAAAAACTCAACGTTTTCAAAAATATTTTGAGTATATTTTTAACTTTAACTTAAAATACAGCTTGGCAACCATTTTTGGATTCAGCACTCCAAAATTAGGTAAAAGTAACGAGTAACGACCTTCTACTAAAAAAAACCTCTTCTTGTCAATTAGGCTACATCTCTTTTCTCCTTTTTTTTGGTTTTTACCCAAAACTAGTGTTTATAAACTTTTTTATGTTTTACCCCAGAGAAGCACCTTTGCCCTCAAAATACAACTTGGACACTGTCATTTATGGATTTAGAAAGAGTGGCATGTTATGGCATGTAACCATGTTCTATTTGAGAAAACAGTGGGTTTTTTTGCACAAAAACTGGTGTTTTTTTAACAAATGTTTGGCATTTTTGGGCCACAAATACCCCTTTAACTTAAAATACAACTTGATAACTGTCATGTTTGGATTCAGCACCCCAAAATGAGATTAAATCGACATGTTAGTACTAGAATGTAGGTTCGATCCCGGGCCGCGACGGGTTGTGGCACCTGTGCCCTTGAGCAAGGCACTCAACCACACTTGCTCCCATTCCTGTAATTGGCGGTCCCTCCGCTGTTGGATGTGGTGAATAAATAAATAAATAAATGTTACGACCTTCTACTTAAAAATGTCCCTTTTTTAGTCACTTTTTAAAAATGTCGCCTATTACTTAGCCTTGCACCAAAATTTGAAAATGTCTGGCAACACTGCGAACTATAAAGTTTTTTCCCCCAACTGTTTTTAAAATATTCTACAAGACCAATGTCTCATCTCAACAATATGTGGTCGATGTTGAAATTGGAGCACTACCACATGGGTTATGAGCTGTCAAAAAATTGTATATTTTCATACTAAAAAAAAGAGAAAAAACACCCCTATTTGAAATAAATGGTATAACCAACCCAAATACCTGGTGACTATTTTTATACATGCAGTGCAGTCTCCAAGGACCTACCTATCATTAACTTTTAAAGAAAATTATTTTCTATATCTTGTTTAATGGTGACGCAGTTTTGAAAATATGCAAATTTCACTCTTAAAAAAGTGAAAAAAGTGAAACAATCTAAATTTGGCTGTTGCCATAGCAACAAAGGTATTTTTTTTCAAAACTTTTACCACATTTGTTAGTTTATAATAAATGGGTTGCAATCAAATTGAAGCGCAAAAAAATAATATTCCCGTTACAGTGAAAGGATGATTTAGCTGCAATATTAGTGGGCAGTACAACTGGCGCATATGTCAAGTGCTCCGTAAATTAATTTGTGCTTAATGTGTGACGCCATACGCTCTGAAAGAATAATACAAAAAATCAACTATTGAAGACACTTTTGTGTATACATGTGCTGTACGTGATTGAGTGCATATTTGTGTAAAAAAAATTACGTTACTCAATGTGGTAACCAAATAAAATTGTGTTGACTTTTCTTTTATTATTATAATTTTAATCATTTTCGCCCGATGTCTACAAAAAAAGAGAAACGTATTTATCCGAAAATGTTTGAAACATGCAAATGTTGTTCAGTGCAGACGTTGTTAATTGCACCTGTGAGGCCCTGGCTCGAATCCCGCTGGGTATAAGGATGTGGATTGGGATTTTTCAGTTGTTAATTGAATATGGAGTTCCTTTTTATATTTATGGTGTTATAGGGATGTAAATGCTGTATACTATAGGTAGTAAAATGCACATGGAAATATGTAATGAATATACACTACACTCTCAGAACGTTGGTTAAAATTTTTAACCAACTTGGTTAAAATTTTAACCAACCATGTATTACCAGGTGAACATCCCAACAGTTGGTTAAAACATTAACCAACCAAGGTTGGTTACATTTTAATACGTGGTTGGTTAAACATTTTAACCAATTATTGGTTAATTTTATTTTAACCAATCTGTTGGTTAATGGCGAGTATGCAGTTGGTTATACCCGAATGGTTGGGCATTTTACTGAAATGCTGTTCACAATTGGGCAATATTTTACCAACAATTGGTTAATTTATTATGTTAAAAGTTTTAAAAAAAAGATATTTGGGTATAAAGGACACTAAATAAAGGCAAACACCACACGATGGACTTGACAGTTTTACATTGTTTATTTGTTTATTTTTTTTTGGGGGGGGGATGTATATTTGATGTACATGTATATACTTTAGCAGCAGGTGTAGGCCAAATATATACTGGTATTTTCTAAATGAAAGAGTTTAGCTTCCTTCAAACATGTTCATATTTAAATGTTTCACATCACACTGTGTTAACAATGAGTTCGAGATTGCTTGTGTGACGTTTAGCTCAGCTGCACTATATAAAGTCAGAAAAGAGCGTATTTTTATTTTTGTGGTTTACACAGCCAAAACAATTGTTAAATTCAGATTGGGAAATAACACTTGCAAACTTTCCGAGTTGCCATTATATTACTACGGGAAGTTCGTTCTGTGTCGAAAAAGTGGTCAAAATGCAGCTTTGATCAAGAAGACGTGGTTCACGCCGAAGCCTTGCTTAGCAGTAGCCTAGTCAGATCAACTGTGATGTGCATGATGAGTGGTTGTGGCCTTGGCTTCTGCTGTAAGTCGCGGTTGTTGTCGAGTAACAGTTGCTGCCAAGATGCCAAATCCGATCCGATCAGCCCCTCCTGTGTGGATAAACACAATGAAACAAGGACTATTAACAGTAAGATCCAAAGGCGGTATATGTGACCCATCCATTCATACTATTATTAAACTAATGTACCTATCAATTGTTGCCATCCACCGACCCAGACAAATAACGAGGCAGAACTTACCTTGAAATAGTTGTTTCAGCTCGGAAAGCACCACTACATTTTGCAAATTTGACGTCAACACATTCGCCATCTACCGTACGTTTGAGTATAGTTTTACACGTACAATGTACACAGACACGTACACACAGCGCGCGTGGGCATTTTGTCACTGCTGCTATTTTGCAGACAAACGAGTCACTAACCAATGGTAGCTTTCACTGGACACCACGTGACATGGTTGGGCGATTTTTTTTAACCAACATCGATTCGCGAGTGGTAAATATTATAACCAGAGTTGGTTAAAATACAGCCCTCTGATCTTATATTTTACACAACCCGCAGTTTACCCAACCAGAAAGCAGAATATTTCTTAACCAACCCCTGGTTAAAGAAAAATTTACCCAACTCATAGAATTTAACCAACATTGGGAGATTTTTAACCAACTGATTTTTAACCAGTGATATTTTAACCAGCATTCTGAGAGTGTAGTTATACTCCATTCATGAATACCTTAGACAGTTTACGCATCCCTATTGGCTGATAGCACATCACGTGGGCATTTTTAAACGAGCGACACATGCCCTATCAGTCTTAAACACTTTTGAGCCTGGCTCACAGCCGCGCCCTCGCCCTGGTCAGCGCGTATGGAACACGCACACGCACATGCAAACCGTACGCTCCCGAAAGCAAGGTGTGGACGTGCGCTGGCTGAAGTCATGTTCAGACGTGCACTACCTTCGAAGGTAAAGTTATAACAACGACAGTCCCACTACCAACGACGCGTGTCCACACGGTGCTTTAACAACCACGCGCAAGCATGCACACGGCCTATATACCAACGGTGCGCGCTCGTAAGTAGCGCGCTACTCATAATATTTCTCGTGGGTAAGTAGTTGGTAACTTGTAAGTAAGTGCGTCCACACGGTCACTACTTACGAGCTTACTCACGAGTGCCCACTACCAACGACTATACTTGTAAGTTAACAACGATCGTCTGAACGCACCTTGTGACAAGTACCCGGTCGTATGTGTGCGTGCGCGGACAACACGCTTGTATTATGAACAACAAAAATTCGACGCACAGCAGCAGTTCATACGAACGCGGTAGAAAGTGAATTCATGCTAATTTTGGTGAGTTTTACTGATTTACACAAAAAGGTTTTTATGAATGGGATTAAAAGTAGGTTCGGCCCGTCTTAAACAATCCGTTTAAAACCGGCTAGGGGCATGGGCCAAGCCGCCAGGCGAGGGCCATTATCAGCGCTCAGGACCCTAGCCGGTTTTAAACGTATGTTTAAGACTGGACAGACCTACTTTTAATCCCCAATTAAGACTTATAGTGTACGTTCCATACGTACACAGATCTGCACCACTGCGCATGTCGGCATTTGGAGTACCACAATGCTTCTTGAACCGCAAGGTGTCTCTGAAATACTATATTAACCAACCCGAGATGTTACACATTAGTGTCCTCGTACCCTGACAATGTCACGATCCGAAATGTACGCAACGCGAATACTAATGCATATGCAACCGCCTTCTTCTTTGTAAGTCTATTTGTTCTCACGACCGGCAACGTCTATTTGTTCGCGTATACTATCTGACATATGTCGAGTGGTGTTCCCATTTTTTTCCACTTTCACTTTCAAAGCAAAAGTACGGCGCTCTGTGAGTGCCATCCTTTGTCTAACCAAGTTTACTTATAACGTGGATTATGACGACTTGGCGAGATGCTAAGTCAACCCAGCGAGATAATTTATGTTGCCAAGTCGACATCCTAGATTTAATAAGTCGACTTGGCGAGATATTTATTTCGTCAAGTCGCCTTCCTGAAATCAATACGTCGACTTGGTGAGATAATTTGTTGCCAAGTAGCGAAATTTTGGCGGGCGTCTGGCGGAACTTTTGCAGCAGAAAATTCGTCTGGCGAGGGCCATTCCGTACTCTGTGTGATGTGCTCTATCATCTAAATTTAGTTTCATGTGGTACCTCGAATGTTTGACCCAGCGCTATTTTTTGCCCCCTTTCGGGGTCCCCAGCGTTCGTTTAACCAAAACTCTCTGGGCTGCCGATCTACTATAGGCCGTCAGCCTGGCCAAGGCGCGAAACTCTATCAGCAGTTAGATTGTGGCATTCTCCCCTAATAGCTTCCCAAATATCGCTTGGGTTGACGAGGCCACGTACACAAACACATTTTTGGAAAGAAATACAATTATCAAAAAACAATCATACCTATTAAAATTAAATAGCGCCCTCCCCTTTTGTTCCGCCACACTTTTAAAAGGCTAATTGATAACCGTTTTCGGTTGGACGTGATTGCGGTCAGTTTCAAACACAAATTATTGAAGCCAAGAAAGTAAAATAATCCCAGCTAATTGCTATAGTAAAAATTATAAAACACATGGATTTACCGTGCTGTGTAAAAGTGCTAAGTTAGTAATTAGCGCTATTCATAAACTCTCTGAGTTACGGGCAGCATTGAGGTTTCTTTCGATGAAAACCAAGTCAGTGCGTTGATTGGCCGATATGCCAGCCCAAATCATCACGCTTGGGCCACCCCACCAGTTGACTTGGCGGACACAAGCGTCGCGTAACGCTCGTGGCGTCTCCTGTACACCCGCTCCCTGCCATCGGCCCTGAAGCACTTGAACCTCTTTTCGTCACTGAAGACCACCTGCGACCATCTCTGCAATGTCCAGCGGCGGTGTGCTGTGCACCACTGGACCCGAGCCTGGCGATGTCGGCGTGTCAGCACTGAGCCCACGTATGGTCGATATGGTCTGATCCCGTCGGCCCGGAGACGATTTCTAATGGTTCTTGCACTCACTGGCCTGTGGTGTGTCCCTATGGTCTCAGCGGCAGTGCGTGTAGCGGGCTGGAACGGTAGTACTATTTACCGGAAAACACCGGAAAACATACTAAATACCGGAAAACATACTAAATACCGGAAAACACCGGAAAACAGTATTTTATGGTGTCTTCTGCAGGTAGTGGGGGTGGTGTTATTAAGTGCTTTCGGGTGTTTTCCGGTATTTAGTGTGTTTTCCGGTATTTAGTATGTTTTCCGGTGTTTTCCGGTATTTAGTGTGTTTTCCGGTGTTTTCCGGTATTTAGTGTGTTTTCCGGTATTTAGTATGTTTTCCGGTGTTTTTCGGTGTTTTCCGGTATTTAGTGTTTTCCGGTATTTAGTATGTTTTCCGGTGTTTTCCGGTGTTTTCCGGTATTTTCCGGTGTTTTCCGGTATATAGTATCACCCGGCTGGAACCTGTCATGGAGGTGTGACAGCCGGTTGGCGCGGTCTTGTGCAGCGGTCGTGACCCGCGGCCTGCCAGCTCGGGGACGATCCGCGGAGGTGCCAGTAGTGTTGTACGCTGTTCAAGACGCACAACAGTCGAGTGGTGGACCCCGAACAACCTGCCCACTCCCTGTCGGTTCCTTCCGGCTTGGAGCATGCCAATGGCTCGGTCTCTCTCAGGTTGTGACAGTCGTTGCATCATGGGTAACAAGTGTTTTGGCATCATTTTGGTGTCTTTTTATAGGCAAGGGTTGTGTTCAGGACAGGAGTAGTCAAACTCATCTCTAGGATTCTCTCATGTGTGACCATTAGCATAAAATGCAAAAACACAGCTTTTGGAATTCACCCAAATCACTCAGCCGTAACGAGATAAATAAAGATCGACGTTTATCTCTAAATTGCTCAAAATCTAGAACATGTACCATTTTTACAATGCCGGTCCTATTTCCTTTACATTTTACGTGGTGCGTTTCTTTTTCCTTGAGTGTATATAAGACAACACCACTGGTGTTAATTTAACACCACAGTTTTTGCAGTGTAAGTCCGCCATGATGGATTAAGAGAACAACGATGATCACTGTACATTTGTTGTTGTTTTTACTGCAACATGATTTTAAACTGTTTTTAATTATAACATTTAGATTTTGTTTCCCCAAAAGAACCTTTGCCCTCAAAATACATCTTGGACACCGCTATTTTTGGATTCAGCACCCCAAATTAAGTAAGAGTGGCATGTTACCATGTGCTATTTGAGGAAAAGGGTTTTTCTGTAAAAACAAAGCCTTGTTTTTCAACTAATTGTTATACTTTTTTGCAAAAAAATACCCCTTTAACGTAAAATACAGCTTCGTAACCATCATTTGTGGATTCACCACCACAAAATTAGGTCAAATAAACATGTTTCAACCTTCTACTAAAAAAATCCTCTTTCTGCCACCTTTTTGAAATGTCGCCTATTCTACTTAGCCTTCCACCAACATTTGAAAAAATGGGGAAATGTCTGGCAACACTGCGAAAAATAAAATATTTTACCCCAGCTATTCTTTTTATATTCCACAAGACCAATGTCTCATCTTAACAATATGTGGCCGATGTTCAAATTGGAGCACTACCATATGGGTTATGAGCTGTCAAACAATGGTATATTTTCATACTTTTCAAGTAAAAAAAACACCCCTATTTGAAATAAATGGTATTACCCACCCAAATACCTGGTGATTATTTTAATACATGCAGTGCAGCCTCCAAGGACCCACCTATCCACAACTGTTAAAGAAAATAATTTTCTATATCTTGTTTAATGGTGAAGCAGTTTTGAAAATATGCAAATTTCACTCTCCAAAACGTGAAAAAAATGCAAAACTAGCCTAAAAACGTAATTTGGCTGTTGCCATGGCAACAAAGTTATTTTGTTCAAACATTTTACCAAATTTGTTAGTTTGGGGCAAAGGTCCGTCAAATATGAAAGTATGAAAACAAATCTATTTTTGACCGTGGCCATCCGATTCTCGATATTAACAGTCCCTCACTCTTAAAACCTTAACCAACCCAGGTTTGTTAAATTTTAATACGTGGTTGGTTAAATTTGCAATGGGTAGGAGTTGGCAAATAATCCTTCAAAATTTTAGAAGCGGGTAGAGTTTACAACTGACACTTGTTCAGATTAAGTGACCCAAAGACATTTTTCTTTCAGGGAGTTGGCCGCTGCGGTCACTTAGTGGCCAAGCAAAGTCAAGTCGGTCATTCATTCTAAACGCGTATTCACGGCCAATGACTGGGAAATAAAAACAATTCAAAACAAATTTAAATTAACAATGATATAAAATAAAATACAACACTGTGCTATTTTGTCAACATAATTATTACAAACCAATTTACAAGAAGGAATAACGAACAGGGAATTTTTTGACCATTAACTAAACAAAATCCCAGAAATGTGAAAAAAACATGTCTGTTTCGTTCATAATGCCTCATCTTTAAATAGCAGACGACGGAAATATTTCGTCTGCTACGAGTAGTCGTGTCTCCCGACGAATGTTACATAATGTAACTGATATTCCTGATATGTAACAGACGAAATAGCGCCCTCAGTGTAATGTTTTAAGAAAACTTACAAAACTTACTGCGAATTAGCACCCCCAAAAAATCACATTTCCACTCATTAAGAAAATATTACATTTTCAGTATGTTAATGAGTGATTTTTTTATACACCAGCCAGTGTTGGAATGCATTATATTGTAATTAGTTCTAGGTCAAGCACAATTTTCCCGTAAATTGACCAGACTTATAATTATCGTCGTTGAAGGAACTCTAGTTAAAGAGGAAGAATCCCCTTGACGAAAATCCAGCATTTAGGCTTTTTTCGATAGTCCAAACATCCCTCTTGCCGACGTGGATTTTTATTATTTTTTAATTGTCGGTTTTAAGTAGATAAATTGCAAGCAAAAGTGCGCTTTTCGAAAATGAGATTTTCGCGATTTCTGAAACGCTCATTAGGTATTCATGATATGCGCGTGACCCCGTGACGCAATCCTGAGAAATAGAAGTCAACACGATTGTTAGCTCCATACGTTTACACGCAAACAACTTGGAAAACCGTCTCTGTTAGATGGTGTTTTTTGAAGAATTTTGTTGGTCCAAGAAGCCAGAGATATGCCCAGTAGCTGCGTAGTTGTATGTTTTACCAGACACTATAAAAAAAAAAGAGCAGAAAGATTTTATTTTCTATTACCAAGAGAGAGAAAAATGAGTCGCTCATTCTAACTTGTACCGGGCGATGTTCAAACACGTGGGAACTTCCCCCGCAGTGAACCGTCCTATGCTGTACACAGACCGATGTGAATGCCGTTCGTTCCGTGACAAAACCACCCGTCGCAATGCACCAGTATTTACTTCAAAAGAGCTTTCATATTACATGAAGTGTTTTTCATGTTTGTATTTTGAATTACAAGGACAAAACAGGCATGATAAACATTCACTTCGTGTATATTCCATTCAATACTGCACAGGCCGTTTTGTATGTTTCTCAGGATGACGTCAAAACCCTGTTGATAAACAAGCCAAGTGACCTCGAGCGTTTCAGAATTTCGGGTGAAGAGGGTCGGAACTGCTTTACGTTTTAAGCAAAAGCCTGACGATTTGTTTGTGAAAAACAAATTGTGATGGTGTTGTAGACACATACACCTCCATGATAAACAGAAAACAAAAAAAACGTGGAAGGGGGGATTCTAGCTGTTTAAGCAAAAGCTGACCATATAATCGTTGCTCGAACTCCAGTCCTCTTAACGCCGCTTGGTGTTGTATAGTAAATATTCGACCCTATTCGATCATATTCACTTCAACGCCCAATGTAATAATCACTTCGATAACCCCATTCGCGCAGTGACGTCGCCAGACTTTGCAAAGTGGGGTGTGGCGGGGGCCATTTTTATATGCTTGAAGAACAGGAAAATGTAACTGTTCTGTAACGTTCCCCTCCATACCCAAGTTTTGTTATACGTTTTGCATCTAACTCACTTGACTCTTTGAAAATGGTGTCAGCTACACTGAAGATTGAGTTGTGTATATTACAATTTCCCCGTGATCCCAATCTCCTTGTTTGCTTCAGATTTATCAATTTGAAATGTTCGGTGCCAAGTACGTGTGGATCGTGGTTGGTTGGTACCCCGAGAGATGGTGGGAACAGGTTGGCAATGGGGAGTGTACGGCCGATCAGCTAGAGGAGGCCCTGCAGTATCACCTCTCCGTGCCTGCCTGGCGTTCCGTGGATGACGTCAAGCAAATCCAGTACAACGATATCGTAAGTGTGGTTGCCTTTGTTGAGGATATTCTTTTGGTATAAAGCCGGTCCAATGTGCGATTTTTGCTGCAGTTTTCCTGCAGGATCTGTTGATATTACCGGATACTGTCTGTAGAGTCTATACATAGCCTCAGGTAATCTTTAAAAAAAATACCATGTTGTGGGAAGTTCGTGGCAAAAACCACCTATGAGGTCGGCTTAAGGTGCAAGGGGATTGCTATCAGTGCTGACGAAATGCCGCAACTTGAAACGTGCGCCTCAAGTACAGTAATGACGCAAAAATCATTAAAATGTTGTATTGGCTAAACATGTGCAATCGAAACCCCACTTCTGTTCGTTTTATAAAATGATCAGGACTTACATGTACATGTGTGTCTGAGATGCTGCCAAACATGCCATCATTGTGGTCCAAAACGACTTAAGCTATAAAGTGCGTTCAGACGATGGTTGTTAACTTAAAGTTAAGTCGTTGTTAGTGGGCACTCGTGAGTAAGCTCGTAAGTAGTGACCGTGTGGACGCACTTACTTACAAGTTAACAACGACGATTTAACAACGAGAAATCTTATGAATAGCGCGCTACTTACGAGCGCGCACCATTGCAATAAGGGCCGTGTGCATGCTTGCGCGTCGTTGTTAAAGCACCGTGTGGACATACGTCGTTGTTGGTGGGACTGTCGTTGTTAACTTCACTTTGGAAGGTAGTGCCCGTCTGAACATGGCTATAGACTGGTTCAGGGTCGTTTAATTAATGCGTGGTGGTGGCTGTATAATGTACTTGTGGAGCCAAGAGCCCTATAAAGCATAATCACCTCACGTTCTGTTTACATGCGTACAACTGTATGAGAGTCTCTGGGTACGTGGCAACAAACAGGAAAACACACATGTAAATAAACCGTATCATCGTCATGTTTCAGGCTCGGTAGGCGCTCATAGAGTACGTACCATGGCCGAATGGTTTGGCGCATTGAACTCAACGCCGTGCCTAATTTTACGATCGTGATTTCGATTCCCCGCCGCGTCCAAGGTGCGTGTGCCCTTTGGCAAGGCCCTTTGTCATACGTTGCCTCTCTCCACCCAGGAATAAATGGTTACCTGCAAGGGTTGCAGCCTTTGAGCGCTTGTGTGAGCAGGCTGCCGGTGCTGCATACTCCCCAGGGAGTTGTGCCCAATTGAGCATAGGATAATGATGTTGTTAAGTGCCATGAGTATCACTCAGGATAGATATCATTATGAGTAGACTAGTATATTTATCGTTGTTAATGCGAAGATTTTTACTGCAGTGCTGCCTTTTAATCGTTATTTTAGAAACCGCCAGAGGACCAACTACAATTCATCCGTGGTCTCCTGGACCGGGAGGGAGTTGACAGACTTGAGCACATCGAATCGTACGATGTTCTCATCACCATGGCGATGGCGCTGAATCGCTCCTTGGAGAAACTGGCGCGACTCGACCCTCCGAGGGCGCTACACGACTTTACCTACTCGGACACAGAAATGGCGGCGGTCCTTTTGGAGAGCGTTTATGAAACTCGATTTACCGGACCAACGGTGGGTTAAAATAAGTTTACTATACATTGTAAACAACTGCCCGTCAATTTTACGGTCGAAAGGTGTGCAGCGAGTTTCCACCTTTCTACCATAATTTTAACGGTTATCCCGTAAATGTTTTAACGGTTGTCCCGTTATACCCGTATTTTGACGGTGCTTTCCCCGTACTTCTCTAGTACTCTCGCTAATTACCCCTTGCAGTACTTTTATCTGCTGATTCCTGTAAGGTCGGTGGCTCAACTACAATACACATTTAGCAAAGCAACTTCTATTTATACTCAATGTAGGCTTACATCGTGTATATAGCCCACGGTTGCACACATCTACTAAAATTAAATTTACTATTAGTTGCTCATCTGTTGTACCCAACAACTGTCAATTTTGCATCTTTTCCCAGCAAAAAACTAACAAAAAGCAGAACAACTGAAAATTGAAGAAAATCACTATCTATACAAGGAAAATCTTTTTAGTAACGCGCAATCCCACAATGCTTTTAGCATCGTAAGAGCGCACCCCAACATCGTGGCCCAAGAATTTAGTACGATGAAAAATATCATGCAACGTAAGTGACAGGGGGTGAGGTGTTTTTTTTTAAAATTAAGTGACTGTGGCAGCAAATTGTGCAGATGTTTCAACAAATAGCATGCAATCTACATGTACTTGAAATTGAAATTTGGAGAATTCATGCGAAATTGAGTATTTGCTGTGTCAAATAGAATTAATACATGGAAATCGGCCAGGAAAGCCTGTGGTTTGCAATAATTAAATTGTCTTTCTTCCGAAAACATTTTCCTCTTTTTATCTCAATGTTATGCCGACAGGGACTAGTTGTAATCGAAGACGGCGGCTTCCGATCGGAGAGCAAAGTGCGTTTCTTTATCGCGCAATTTCAAGGTACGAACCCCACTCATATATACGATTAACATTTATTTTTAAAGATGTAACCGACCTTGAACACAGAAAATGTACGTCAAAACACTTTGGCTCTACAGACAAATTGAAGTGGAAAATAATTAAATAGCCTTTTCGATATCTCGCAAGCGCAAGGAATTGTGGTATTGCATGTACCTAAGTTAGGCGAACACTGCTTCTGATTGGTTTAACCTCATGCATATGTTGCATACTGATGTTTTTGTTGATAGCATTCACTTAAAGGCCCAGTGTATCATTTGCAATGACCCCAAAAAGTAATCGACGAGTTTACAGGGGGAAAGTTCTGAAAGTAAAGATTGAATTAATAGCAACTATCCAATGAAAGGTTTTCGCTCAAAATGATATAATTTTACCAGAAAATAATCCTTCAAGATAAAATTATTTAGATCGTTTGCAAACGATTTCCTTATTTTTGGTTCGCATCTACGCGGTCCAAAATGCATGGGCGCTGTGAACTCCGCGTGCGTGTTCCAACGCGATGCATTTTTATGGATCGCCACAGAGTGCATGACGCAAGCCACATAGTACCCGGGAGAGGCTATAAGCCAGGCACTCCCGTGCATGACGTAAACATCAATTGGGTACATTTCCTTCCATACCATGATGGTTTGTACACGGGCTGTGCACGGGAAACCTTACGTCATGCACGGAGTGCCTGGCTTATAGCCTCTCCCCATAGTACCCGATCAACTGAGAACGAATATTTGAAACACCCCTTCAAGACCAGGAAAACGCATATGGATTTTCATGGGTTTTTTAAACGTGGTACATTTGACAAAGCTGACATTTCTTCGGACAACTCTACGTTGTGTTTCGAGAGTTTCGAGGTGTTTGCAAAGTCATAGTCCGTGTACGTCCGCCATTAGCCTATGTCATATCACTCAAGCGTGACCAGTGCGCTTGCGCATTGAGGACCGAGAGCGGACAAATGTCAATATGGCGAATGGAACAAAGGGTTTAGCGTTTGTGTTCGGCCGCCATGTTGACAATTGTCCGCTTTAGTCGGTCACGCTTGAGTGTGTGACAGAGGCTAATAGCTGGGGGCCATCCAGTGCCATGAACTGTGGGTTTTGTGTTGATGATATGCTGTTACATTATGTTGTCACTTCGAACAATTTTGCGCGATTATTTGCTTGCGAAGCCTGTGTACGCGTACGCGTTGTGCGCTGTTCGATTTAACAACAAGACAAAGCGCCCAGTTCATGGCAGTGGATGGCCCCCAGTCTTGATTGATAGTCCTACGCTTTACCACTAGACTACCAAGCAACTCGCTAAACCTTCTCATTTTCTTCCTTGTATCGCTTTATTTAACAACTCCTCAGGCGCTATATAGAGAATATCAATATTCATATCCATTGCAACCAATCAGAAACCTCGATGGAGCCCCATAGCAAATATGTGGTACGGAAAGACATATCGCGTGCGTATTGGACACACTTTACTTATTTGGACACCGCTATTTTTGGATTCAGCACCCCAAATTAAGTAAGAGTGGCATGTTACCATGTGCTATTTGAGGAAAAGGGTTTTTCTGTAAAAACAAAGCCTTGTTTTTCAACTAATTGTTATACTTTTTTGCAAAAAAATACCCCTTTAACGTAAAATACAGCTTCGTAACCATCATTTGTGGATTCACCACCACAAAATTAGGTCAAATAAACATGTTTCAACCTTCTACTAAAAAAATCCTCTTTCTGCCACCTTTTTGAAATGTCGCCTATTCTACTTAGCCTTCCACCAACATTTGAAAAAATGGGGAAATGTCTGGCAACACTGCGAAAAATAAAATATTTTACCCCAGCTATTCTTTTTATATTCCACAAGACCAATGTCTCATCTTAACAATATGTGGCCGATGTTCAAATTGGAGCACTACCATATGGGTTATGAGCTGTCAAACAATGGTATATTTTCATACTTTTCAAGTAAAAAAAACACCCCTATTTGAAATAAATGGTATTACCCACCCAAATACCTGGTGATTATTTTAATACATGCAGTGCAGCCTCCAAGGACCCACCTATCCACAACTGTTAAAGAAAATAATTTTCTATATCTTGTTTAATGGTGAAGCAGTTTTGAAAATATGCAAATTTCACTCTCCAAAACGTGAAAAAAATGCAAAACTAGCCTAAAAACGTAATTTGGCTGTTGCCATGGCAACAAAGTTATTTTGTTCAAACATTTTACCAAATTTGTTAGTTTGGGGCAAAGGTCCGTCAAATATGAAAGTATGAAAACAAATCTATTTTTGACCGTGGCCATCCGATTCTCGATATTAACAGTCCCTCACTCTTAAAACCTTAACCAACCCAGGTTTGTTAAATTTTAATACGTGGTTGGTTAAATTTGCAATGGGTAGGAGTTGGCAAATAATCCTTCAAAATTTTAGAAGCGGGTAGAGTTTACAACTGACACTTGTTCAGATTAAGTGACCCAAAGACATTTTTCTTTCAGGGAGTTGGCCGCTGCGGTCACTTAGTGGCCAAGCAAAGTCAAGTCGGTCATTCATTCTAAACGCGTATTCACGGCCAATGACTGGGAAATAAAAACAATTCAAAACAAATTTAAATTAACAATGATATAAAATAAAATACAACACTGTGCTATTTTGTCAACATAATTATTACAAACCAATTTACAAGAAGGAATAACGAACAGGGAATTTTTTGACCATTAACTAAACAAAATCCCAGAAATGTGAAAAAAACATGTCTGTTTCGTTCATAATGCCTCATCTTTAAATAGCAGACGACGGAAATATTTCGTCTGCTACGAGTAGTCGTGTCTCCCGACGAATGTTACATAATGTAACTGATATTCCTGATATGTAACAGACGAAATAGCGCCCTCAGTGTAATGTTTTAAGAAAACTTACAAAACTTACTGCGAATTAGCACCCCCAAAAAATCACATTTCCACTCATTAAGAAAATATTACATTTTCAGTATGTTAATGAGTGATTTTTTTATACACCAGCCAGTGTTGGAATGCATTATATTGTAATTAGTTCTAGGTCAAGCACAATTTTCCCGTAAATTGACCAGACTTATAATTATCGTCGTTGAAGGAACTCTAGTTAAAGAGGAAGAATCCCCTTGACGAAAATCCAGCATTTAGGCTTTTTTCGATAGTCCAAACATCCCTCTTGCCGACGTGGATTTTTATTATTTTTTAATTGTCGGTTTTAAGTAGATAAATTGCAAGCAAAAGTGCGCTTTTCGAAAATGAGATTTTCGCGATTTCTGAAACGCTCATTAGGTATTCATGATATGCGCGTGACCCCGTGACGCAATCCTGAGAAATAGAAGTCAACACGATTGTTAGCTCCATACGTTAACACGCAAACAACTTGGAAAACCGTCTCTGTTAGATGGTGTTTTTTGAAGAATTTTGTTGGTCCAAGAAGCCAGAGATATGCCCAGTAGCTGCGTAGTTGTATGTTTTACCAGACACTATAAAAAAAAAAGAGCAGAAAGATTTTATTTTCTATTACCAAGAGAGAGAAAAATGAGTCGCTCATTCTAACTTGTACCGGGCGATGTTCAAACACGTGGGAACTTCCCCCGCAGTGAACCGTCCTATGCTGTACACAGACCGATGTGAATGCCGTTCGTTCCGTGACAAAACCACCCGTCGCAATGCACCAGTATTTACTTCAAAAGAGCTTTCATATTACATGAAGTGTTTTTCATGTTTGTATTTTGAAT
Organism: Henricia sp. BOLD:AAB3569; assembly: GCA_037783545.1. Classification (NCBI taxonomy): domain Eukaryota; kingdom Metazoa; phylum Echinodermata; class Asteroidea; order Spinulosida; family Echinasteridae; genus Henricia; species Henricia sp. BOLD:AAB3569. Next base: position 1,899,970 of record JBBELK010000162.1, on the reverse strand, counting down.
TACAAGGACAAAACAGGCATGATAAACATTCACTTCGTGTATATTCCATTCAATACTGCACAGGCCGTTTTGTATGTTTCTCAGGATGACGTCAAAACCCTGTTGATAAACAAGCCAAGTGACCTCGAGCGTTTCAGAATTTCGGGTGAAGAGGGTCGGAACTGCTTTACGTTTTAAGCAAAAGCCTGACGATTTGTTTGTGAAAAACAAATTGTGATGGTGTTGTAGACACATACACCTCCATGATAAACAGAAAACAAAAAAAACGTGGAAGGGGGGATTCTAGCTGTTTAAGCAAAAGCTGACCATATAATCGTTGCTCGAACTCCAGTCCTCTTAACGCCGCTTGGTGTTGTATAGTAAATATTCGACCCTATTCGATCATATTCACTTCAACGCCCAATGTAATAATCACTTCGATAACCCCATTCGCGCAGTGACGTCGCCAGACTTTGCAAAGTGGGGTGTGGCGGGGGCCATTTTTATATGCTTGAAGAACAGGAAAATGTAACTGTTCTGTAACGTTCCCCTCCATACCCAAGTTTTGTTATACGTTTTGCATCTAACTCACTTGACTCTTTGAAAATGGTGTCAGCTACACTGAAGATTGAGTTGTGTATATTACAATTTCCCCGTGATCCCAATCTCCTTGTTTGCTTCAGATTTATCAATTTGAAATGTTCGGTGCCAAGTACGTGTGGATCGTGGTTGGTTGGTACCCCGAGAGATGGTGGGAACAGGTTGGCAATGGGGAGTGTACGGCCGATCAGCTAGAGGAGGCCCTGCAGTATCACCTCTCCGTGCCTGCCTGGCGTTCCGTGGATGACGTCAAGCAAATCCAGTACAACGATATCGTAAGTGTGGTTGCCTTTGTTGAGGATATTCTTTTGGTATAAAGCCGGTCCAATGTGCGATTTTTGCTGCAGTTTTCCTGCAGGATCTGTTGATATTACCGGATACTGTCTGTAGAGTCTATACATAGCCTCAGGTAATCTTTAAAAAAAATACCATGTTGTGGGAAGTTCGTGGCAAAAACCACCTATGAGGTCGGCTTAAGGTGCAAGGGGATTGCTATCAGTGCTGACGAAATGCCGCAACTTGAAACGTGCGCCTCAAGTACAGTAATGACGCAAAAATCATTAAAATGTTGTATTGGCTAAACATGTGCAATCGAAACCCCACTTCTGTTCGTTTTATAAAATGATCAGGACTTACATGTACATGTGTGTCTGAGATGCTGCCAAACATGCCATCATTGTGGTCCAAAACGACTTAAGCTATAAAGTGCGTTCAGACGATGGTTGTTAACTTAAAGTTAAGTCGTTGTTAGTGGGCACTCGTGAGTAAGCTCGTAAGTAGTGACCGTGTGGACGCACTTACTTACAAGTTAACAACGACGATTTAACAACGAGAAATCTTATGAATAGCGCGCTACTTACGAGCGCGCACCATTGCAATAAGGGCCGTGTGCATGCTTGCGCGTCGTTGTTAAAGCACCGTGTGGACATACGTCGTTGTTGGTGGGACTGTCGTTGTTAACTTCACTTTGGAAGGTAGTGCCCGTCTGAACATGGCTATAGACTGGTTCAGGGTCGTTTAATTAATGCGTGGTGGTGGCTGTATAATGTACTTGTGGAGCCAAGAGCCCTATAAAGCATAATCACCTCACGTTCTGTTTACATGCGTACAACTGTATGAGAGTCTCTGGGTACGTGGCAACAAACAGGAAAACACACATGTAAATAAACCGTATCATCGTCATGTTTCAGGCTCGGTAGGCGCTCATAGAGTACGTACCATGGCCGAATGGTTTGGCGCATTGAACTCAACGCCGTGCCTAATTTTACGATCGTGATTTCGATTCCCCGCCGCGTCCAAGGTGCGTGTGCCCTTTGGCAAGGCCCTTTGTCATACGTTGCCTCTCTCCACCCAGGAATAAATGGTTACCTGCAAGGGTTGCAGCCTTTGAGCGCTTGTGTGAGCAGGCTGCCGGTGCTGCATACTCCCCAGGGAGTTGTGCCCAATTGAGCATAGGATAATGATGTTGTTAAGTGCCATGAGTATCACTCAGGATAGATATCATTATGAGTAGACTAGTATATTTATCGTTGTTAATGCGAAGATTTTTACTGCAGTGCTGCCTTTTAATCGTTATTTTAGAAACCGCCAGAGGACCAACTACAATTCATCCGTGGTCTCCTGGACCGGGAGGGAGTTGACAGACTTGAGCACATCGAATCGTACGATGTTCTCATCACCATGGCGATGGCGCTGAATCGCTCCTTGGAGAAACTGGCGCGACTCGACCCTCCGAGGGCGCTACACGACTTTACCTACTCGGACACAGAAATGGCGGCGGTCCTTTTGGAGAGCGTTTATGAAACTCGATTTACCGGACCAACGGTGGGTTAAAATAAGTTTACTATACATTGTAAACAACTGCCCGTCAATTTTACGGTCGAAAGGTGTGCAGCGAGTTTCCACCTTTCTACCATAATTTTAACGGTTATCCCGTAAATGTTTTAACGGTTGTCCCGTTATACCCGTATTTTGACGGTGCTTTCCCCGTACTTCTCTAGTACTCTCGCTAATTACCCCTTGCAGTACTTTTATCTGCTGATTCCTGTAAGGTCGGTGGCTCAACTACAATACACATTTAGCAAAGCAACTTCTATTTATACTCAATGTAGGCTTACATCGTGTATATAGCCCACGGTTGCACACATCTACTAAAATTAAATTTACTATTAGTTGCTCATCTGTTGTACCCAACAACTGTCAATTTTGCATCTTTTCCCAGCAAAAAACTAACAAAAAGCAGAACAACTGAAAATTGAAGAAAATCACTATCTATACAAGGAAAATCTTTTTAGTAACGCGCAATCCCACAATGCTTTTAGCATCGTAAGAGCGCACCCCAACATCGTGGCCCAAGAATTTAGTACGATGAAAAATATCATGCAACGTAAGTGACAGGGGGTGAGGTGTTTTTTTTTAAAATTAAGTGACTGTGGCAGCAAATTGTGCAGATGTTTCAACAAATAGCATGCAATCTACATGTACTTGAAATTGAAATTTGGAGAATTCATGCGAAATTGAGTATTTGCTGTGTCAAATAGAATTAATACATGGAAATCGGCCAGGAAAGCCTGTGGTTTGCAATAATTAAATTGTCTTTCTTCCGAAAACATTTTCCTCTTTTTATCTCAATGTTATGCCGACAGGGACTAGTTGTAATCGAAGACGGCGGCTTCCGATCGGAGAGCAAAGTGCGTTTCTTTATCGCGCAATTTCAAGGTACGAACCCCACTCATATATACGATTAACATTTATTTTTAAAGATGTAACCGACCTTGAACACAGAAAATGTACGTCAAAACACTTTGGCTCTACAGACAAATTGAAGTGGAAAATAATTAAATAGCCTTTTCGATATCTCGCAAGCGCAAGGAATTGTGGTATTGCATGTACCTAAGTTAGGCGAACACTGCTTCTGATTGGTTTAACCTCATGCATATGTTGCATACTGATGTTTTTGTTGATAGCATTCACTTAAAGGCCCAGTGTATCATTTGCAATGACCCCAAAAAGTAATCGACGAGTTTACAGGGGGAAAGTTCTGAAAGTAAAGATTGAATTAATAGCAACTATCCAATGAAAGGTTTTCGCTCAAAATGATATAATTTTACCAGAAAATAATCCTTCAAGATAAAATTATTTAGATCGTTTGCAAACGATTTCCTTATTTTTGGTTCGCATCTACGCGGTCCAAAATGCATGGGCGCTGTGAACTCCGCGTGCGTGTTCCAACGCGATGCATTTTTATGGATCGCCACAGAGTGCATGACGCAAGCCACATAGTACCCGGGAGAGGCTATAAGCCAGGCACTCCCGTGCATGACGTAAACATCAATTGGGTACATTTCCTTCCATACCATGATGGTTTGTACACGGGCTGTGCACGGGAAACCTTACGTCATGCACGGAGTGCCTGGCTTATAGCCTCTCCCCATAGTACCCGATCAACTGAGAACGAATATTTGAAACACCCCTTCAAGACCAGGAAAACGCATATGGATTTTCATGGGTTTTTTAAACGTGGTACATTTGACAAAGCTGACATTTCTTCGGACAACTCTACGTTGTGTTTCGAGAGTTTCGAGGTGTTTGCAAAGTCATAGTCCGTGTACGTCCGCCATTAGCCTATGTCATATCACTCAAGCGTGACCAGTGCGCTTGCGCATTGAGGACCGAGAGCGGACAAATGTCAATATGGCGAATGGAACAAAGGGTTTAGCGTTTGTGTTCGGCCGCCATGTTGACAATTGTCCGCTTTAGTCGGTCACGCTTGAGTGTGTGACAGAGGCTAATAGCTGGGGGCCATCCAGTGCCATGAACTGTGGGTTTTGTGTTGATGATATGCTGTTACATTATGTTGTCACTTCGAACAATTTTGCGCGATTATTTGCTTGCGAAGCCTGTGTACGCGTACGCGTTGTGCGCTGTTCGATTTAACAACAAGACAAAGCGCCCAGTTCATGGCAGTGGATGGCCCCCAGTCTTGATTGATAGTCCTACGCTTTACCACTAGACTACCAAGCAACTCGCTAAACCTTCTCATTTTCTTCCTTGTATCGCTTTATTTAACAACTCCTCAGGCGCTATATAGAGAATATCAATATTCATATCCATTGCAACCAATCAGAAACCTCGATGGAGCCCCATAGCAAATATGTGGTACGGAAAGACATATCGCGTGCGTATTGGACACACTTTACTTATTCTGGGAAACTCAAAAGTTTCAGTGAAAACTGAAATAAAATTCATTGCACGGTTTCAGTGTTCGATAGAAAACTAGTGCGGGTTCACACTGCACTAATTTTGTCGTCTCCGGTCCGTCAGTTCTTGGTCCGTTGATGCGTTTTCAATGTGAACCGTCTGAAAGATCAGCTTCATTTTATACGTACGTCGAGTCGAAAACTCAACGTATCCGAACGTTTCATACGTCGAATTGACGGATGACGGAAGAGTTAATCCGAGGTCTTCTTGTCCTTCGATTTTTCATACGTCAAGTCCGTTGTACGTTCAACAGTGCGACTAAAATACGTCCACCACAGGATGATTTTCTTAAGCGGTTTGTTTGGAAACAATCCTGTGGTAGATGTATTCTTTGTTTTCGAATGTGTGGTTGAACTCGGGCAGCTGGATCGCTGAGCTAGCTTTGCTCGCGAAAGGAACGAATGAAGATGGCGCGATGCGTGCTTCCCGTGTGTTTTGTTCAGCTCCTTCATGCGGTTGGATGCGTCGATAGTGTGAACCGCTGGTGAAGACGTACGTAAACGGACAGAATCTGGAACAAATTCAACTCATCCGTTTTGACGTGTGGCTACACGACGGACGGACAGACAACGGATGTATACGTACGTCCGACGGATTAAAATAGTGCAGTGGGAACCCGCCCTTAAGCCTGTATCCCACTGGGCTGCGATAGTTCGAGACTGTTTGCAGACTTGAAATTGGCGACTGTTTCAAGACAAAGTACGCGAACATAGTTGCAGTCCCACTGAATCAAATACAACAGATTTGTCTTGGCATGTACTCTCGTGTCTGATGTTGTCAAGATGGCAGTACTGACTGCGCATGCACAGAATGGGCGGGAATTATGCAAAAAGTCTTCAAAATGTCTTATAAATGTCTGATGACATTTTTTAGACATTCTGAAGACAATTTGGTGCACATTTCAAAACCTTGGCGACCACAGCTGTCGCAAACAAATTTTTGAACACGTTCAAAATTCCCGCGACATCATGACGACCTCCAGAAACAGACATAAATTCTGCAGACATTCTGCAGAATGACAGTCGCGATGTCGCCAAACAGTCGCAACCCTAGTGGGATACAGACTTTATCGTGCATCTTCCCACGTAGTTTTAAAGCCCCTATTTCACTGGGCTGCGACTGTTGGCGACAAATTGCGAACGACATTCGTAAGGGAGTTTTCAAAATGTCTCGAAACGTTCGCGGGGGTTCTCAATTTCCTCGCGTGAGTCGCAGTGCCTCGCTCTCGTGTCGCTGGAATTTCCAAAAATTCGCGCGACAAATTTTCTCTCAAAATAGTCACAGAGTCGTCGCGGGTGTCTCGAACCCGTCTCGAACCCTTATCAATTTAGTTTCCGTGAGTCAGAAAATGCGAGAAATGTGAGACAACTTTGCAAGGGAGCGGCGACCTATGAAACTAAATTGTGACTGATTGGAGACAAAAATGAGAATCTGACATTCCGGGCGTGCGACAGTCGCAAGTGCCAAAATTCCGCAATTTTGTCGCGCGAATGTCGCGCGAATGTCGCGGACTCCCGGCGATTTTTGCAACAAACTTCGCTGGGAGTTCGTGCGACATTCGTGCAACATTCGTGCGACATACGCAAACGTCTTCGTTAGTACCAATTCAGTGTGATTCCAAGTGAAAATTGTCGCTAATTCGCGTATTTTCTCGCAATTTTGTGTTTCCAACTAGTCGCGAGCTGTCGCAGCCCAGTGAGATACTACCTTAAGCGACCAGAAGCGCTCCAGACCTGTACGTCTAGCTGACCGGCTTTCCGCTGCGCCGAGTCGAAGGCAAGCCGTCGGCATACATGTATTCGGCTTACCGGCTTCCAGTTCAATTCTGTCAATATTTTGAACATTCATAAACGTTGTATGGATTACTATACAAGTCTTGTAAACTGTCATAGTTCACATGTTTGGTATGACAAACTGCACAGTTTTGGATGAAATTTTAAATGTTTTCACAAGAAAAACCTGATTGATCAGTCTTCACAAGAAAAACCTGATTGATCAGTCTTCTATGTTTTGTACACAGAGTCTAGGGCGAGGGTCGAGTCCTAAATTATTTTCAATATGGGGATTTTTGAATGCTTTTTTTGCAGGTACAAGGAAAAGAATAGTGATTTGAAAAAAGAAAATCTCTATCAAAAGAATTTAGTACTTGACCACACTTACAAATTCAAAGTTCATGCACTGTTTAAAAAAATCTCTGTTAATTTACAGTACGTTCATATGTCATTTGGCATTACATAGCGTACTGTTTTTGAACAGTACATTCTACTTTTTTGTTTTCTCTGTCTGCATACAGTAGACTCTACTGTTATTTGGAATTGTAAATTTACAGAAGATTCTTCTGTTTTTCAACAGACGACTAAGTGTTCGTTTTGTGCACAGTTTGTTCTTTAACAAAGCCTTCTTAGTCAGGGAATGTTGCTGAAACCTGGGAACTAAATCCTTACCAAATAATTTCTTCACCAATGTGTTAGTGAAGGTGTCTACTAACACCTCTTAAAAAGTTCAAATTAAATTCTCCTAGGAAACCACGTGTCTGACAGCTTCTAAAAGTTTTACCTTAAAAATGCAGTACAGACAACAGCCGTTGACAAAGCGCCCATTTGTTTTGAATGGTGTGCGCCTAAGCAGACGACTGTTTTGTGTTTCATCTGGCGCAAATGCGGGCAGCGCTGAGATTGGATTCGGAGCGCAATTTCCCGGTACTGGGATGTTAAAATAGTTTTATTGTTAGATCATTTGATTAAGAAAACTTCGTCCCTGACATCGCTGCTGGTTGAAAAGACCTATATAAATACGCCGAAATGGCAGTTTGACCATTCTTGTATGTCCATTCTTTTTACCACCGAGCATTCTAAATTTCATGCACACAGAAACCACAAAGGGAATTTTCCGTACATTGTGTTTGTTACAACATCGCAAATGACGGACAGGACAGTTGTCGCTATGAGAGTGTATTTGCAAACCATTTTAAAAATATTTAGTCTATAAAATAATATAAAATACGCAAACATTCGGATTTATGTAAAATAGACCAGGCTGAAAATGCGGAGCTAAGTATCACCTGGATAGTTAGTTAATCTCATGTGGTTTTTCTGGACCGGTTTTTCATAAAGAACATGAATATTTTGGGTACAAAGCTTAAATCCTGAACCCACACCCTATGATGGGGCGGGGCAGTGGAGTGGGCAGGGGAGTCTTGGCATATACATAGTCTGGCAGGAGGATTAGGGCCATATGCTCGGCCCTCTTCCACCAACATTAGAGGTCAGGGTCACGTGATTAAGCTGAGGATCAGGGCCATTTCCAAGATGGCCGCCATTGAAATTAACAGGTGCCAGGTGTAGGCAGCGTCAGGTGTAGGTACCTAGAGTCGGCCGATTTTAAAGATCCTGGTGTTGATACTATGGTTTTCCATGGTGCTGAATCAAATTCCGAGGCTTTTATAACGATGAAAGGTCAGGGTCACGTGATTAGGCTGGGGGTCGGGGTCATTTCCAAGAACTTGCCTTTTTACCCAGCGTGCACCACCTGGAAACAGCTAGATTTGCCAGGTATAGCATGGTGCTTGACTCACTCGTACGCGAGCGCCATATATCGCGAAGGCGGGACTCTAGTAGCATTTATGCAAATATATGGCGTGACTCTAGAATTTAGTGCAAATCTATCACGCAACTGGTCTATTATTGGCACTGAGTGGCACTAAACGTCCCCGAAATGATGCTGGCCTGTATGTACCACACACACACTTTCTTAACAATGTGGACATGATCAGAGGCTAAATATTCTTACAAAAGGTGGAGTTTTGCCAATCTAAATGAAAGGAAATATATTTCTACTGGGAATCGATTCCTCAAAAATCTGGATTCGCGATTCCGATTTCTAGACTGGGATAGATTCTACCCGATTCCGGCGTGGAATCGCCCAAGCATAGTATAGAGCCTTTCAACCGGCAGCCATGCATGTGGGACCGGAGCTGCGCTCCACATCAGCGGCGTAGCTATACGGGGACCTGGGGTGGGGGTGGGGGAGGGGTGAGGGCGGGGGGCATGTACTCCCCCACACATTTTCAGTGCCCCCTAAGGTGCACACCACCCCCCCCCCTTCCCCCGCCCCCGCGGAAAAATCCCAATGCGTGTTTTTTGTATTGCCCTTAAAAAGGCATGGAAAAGTGGAAACGATATACCTACCTGTAACTGACTGGATATGTCTGCTGATACTGCTGTATGGTTATACATGCACCCCCTCCTCCTCACTAAAAAGCAATTTTGATCTGTGCCCCACCCCACCCCACCCCACCCGAACCCCACCCCCAGTGAAAACAATCTGGCTACGCTGCTGTTATGTTCCACATACGCAAAAGTTTGCAAAGGTTGGCCATAAGGGGTGCCCGACTTTCCATAGACGAGTGCACAAATGTACTGTAACCAGTGGCGAACGTCGGCAGCATTTGGTTAAGTGGAACGCAGCCAGGCCATGGGATGATCACGCAAATTCGTTAGTTTTGTGATCTCCCTCCAGAAACTACTTCATTTTAGGTTTGAAAATCGTGGAAAATTATGCTTATCAATAACCCCAAACTCGCCAAGCCCAAAAGTTGCACATTTTTATGAACAAGACGAAAAATTACACTTATTTTTTCTAAAATAAATAAATCGCTGTCCAATCACAACGCGCCTCTCATAATGCACCGTCCAATGGCATAGCGTGTTCTACAGGTCTTTCGGTACGTGCACGTGCCACAACAACATGGCGTCTTCGTCCGACACCGCTGACCCAAATTTTGCCGAGGATGAAGAAGACGAGGAATGCCCTTTTTACTGTTGTATGCACGTAACTGATGTCAAATCTAAAGTAGTGAAATTCAGTGAGAAAAGTTTTGCAAAATTTAGGGATTGTAGCAACCGATGGCGTGAGTTAAACTGCCCGGAAAGTGTCATCGCGGCAGCGATACCGCTGGATTTCCACGACCATGACGACCACGCTCCTCGGCGCGTAAAACAGGAGGCTGAACATGGCGTTGGCGAAATGGCTGTCGCTAGTACTAGTACAACAACTAGTACTAGTTCTACACCGGGACGTCTTGGACGTGTCAGAGGAAGGTGGGCTTCATAAAACTACTCTATAATCCAATGTTTATTGTCAGCCAAAACTTAGTCTTACCATGGAGGTACCTCCATGGTCTTACCATTAATAAACCTTATCGACCTTCGCAATGCATCATGGTATAACTTTTTTGCTCATTTTCACGAGAACCAAAAAGAGTTCAAGAACCAACCTCCCGCCACTTTATCTTCAATAGGGGCCTACATATCAAACATACTGACAAACATGTCCCGAAACGAAAATGTTGCATAAATCATCGGGGATTCCCTTCGTGGCTGGCGAGTCTGTGTAACACTCGCAGAACACTCAATCCAACCACGCCGTGGCTATACGGCGCGTGTTGCATTGCGCATACCGAGCTGCGAGCGCGGTACACGGACTCCCCCACTACGAAGGGAATCCCCGATGATTTCTCGCATTTGCAACATTTTTGTTTCGGGACATGTTTGTCAGTATGTTTGATATGTATTGAAGATAAAGTGGTGGGAGGTTGGTTCTTGAACTCTTTTTGGTTTTCATGAAAATGAGCAAAAAAGTTGCCGAGTTCGCGTCCGCCCCATAGGTTTATGCACAAATAGCCGGGCAATTTTGTCATCCAATACCATGATGCATTGCGAACGTCGATAGGGTTACAGTTAACAACTAGCCCCCAGTCTGAGTCCAGAGAATGAAACCATCATTCTTGGCGGTTGGCCTCACTCCGGTGATCTGTTAAAATGATAGAAAGTTTGAAAAAGATGTGCATAAAGTCACGCTACTCGAACACTAGCTTGTGAACACCCTCATCAAATAGTGGTTATTGTTCATTTGTCCTCGAAATTGGACTGACACTACACACAAAATTCCAGCTGGTTGTGTGCTCTAGTGTTTTTCGATGTCCATGATTGGAAAAAAATGACAAAAAGAATACTTACAAGTTACAACACACTTTTCCAAGCAAAAATTGTCTCCCACGTGTAAACCTAACGGTACTTTTCTGCGCGTCCCGACATACAGCTGTTTCTTTACCTAACATGTCTACATTAGTGATTTGTCTCTTGAAAAAAAATATAAATCATAAAACGGCGTTGGCGTTGCCCGAACCCATATATGATATGGGTAATTTCATTTGTTCAGGGAATTGTTTCTGTCAGTTGAACCACTGCACCCCACCCTCATCGCTAACACCTCCTCCACGCCGCCCCCAATTGTATCAATCTATATTATTTCATTTGATCAATTGGTTCTGGTTTTTTTTTCTGTAATACATGTAGCATAGTAATTTAGTGCTATGTATTGAGAAAATGCATAGCAGAGAGTGCAAAACTGCATAGCAAACTGCTATGCTACAACAGCTAAATTATGTACTGAACTTTGTCACAATGTTTGTTTGACAGAAGACGCAGCGGTAATCCGGGGTATCACATGGAGTGTTATCGCTACTACTGTAACAACTCCAAAATCAAACGGGCAGAGGACAGACAGAGGAAGGCAGAGGACAGAGAGAAGAAAGAACAAGGTAAAACAAAATTTCTAATAGGCCTTTCCTAGAGCAGAATACAATTCAACTAGTGGTGCATGTTCATCATTTTCTTAACACTAACCCCTTGGTCCTATGCAAAATTGTGTACAAAATGGAGGATTTGGTACTGTTACTATGGTTTAAAGGAGGTCCTACTAATTACCAACAAACCAATAACAACCCGCGACAACCCATGACAAATGCACCAAAATCCAAAACTAAAGGCAAAGTATAATTGATAGCCTGTATACAGTCGTCATCTGTATATTTTTATGCTTTCAAAGTGTGAAGAAATAAGTTTTTTTTGTGTAATATTTTTGACACAGTAGTGTTAGCGAGAAGTACATTTCTCATGTAATGAAAAATATACAAGTTCAGCATTTTCGGATCCTTCAGAGTGGAAACAGCTGCTCAAAATGTTTACCAATATCTCAAAAATGATACCATCTTTTTGAAACAAATTTTCACAGAATGTTTTATACGACTGAAGTAGATGTGCAGTTCCAAATACAATGTACATTAGATGTGCCCTGCATTTAACTCTTCATGTATTATTCTAGGTCCCTACCCCCAAATTTCCAGTCCGTAATTTAAATAATGTTTACAAATTACAGCAGTGAATTGAACTGTGGCATTTACCTTGCAATTTCGATAGTTATATTTCCTAAACATCTTTTCCTTTAAAATTAGTATGCGGGAAAAAAACAATACCATGCAGGTCTGCAGTGAGGCGCAAGGTGCATGTAGAATTGAAACCTGATACTGTCTATTTGCCACAAATTAACATTTTTGCAGTTTAAAACTAGTCTGGTTTGCAGATTTTCTCATTATTTATTATTTTATTGTGTTAATTTGCAGAAAGCATGGCGGTGTCCTCAGTTGATCCTGTGGATGTTTCAGCGGAACTTGGAGATGATGGGCCACCAACTAAGCGACTACTTCGCTCTGTGACATCCAGTGACCAACAAGCGCAACCTTTACCTGGAAGACATCATGTTCTCCCCCTTCAGTGCATCATCTGTAGGAGTACGAAATACACCAAGGAACGAGCCACAAAAAAACGAAACGTTGAGAGGCTAATAAACTGTGAAACAATCCAAGGTGGTAAATTGTTGAAAGCTGCTAAAATTAGGCAAGACGAGCGGCTTTTACTTGACATTGATGTTGAAGTCATTTTTGAAGGGTGCAAGAAAACATGGATCATTGATAAAGTGGCTATTTTAAGCAATTGCATTCAAGCATGATTTGCAAGAGATGTCAATACGTGTACAATAACAATCAGGGATGCCGACTTTAAAGTTTAAATCATAAACAATGAACATAATAATAACACAGCATTTATACAAAGAGACCTTGTATATGCCTGGGACTAATGTCGCATTGATCTCAGTCAGCCACTCAACTGCGAACAAAAATTGATATGGTTTCCCCTCCAAGTACTCCACGCAGTAAACGTTGCTTAACTTTTAATTACATGTATATGTGTGACTGGCTCTTGCATTGAGCTAACTATGTGGACATGAAAGTTATATGTAAATAAAGAGACAACATACCAGTAGCATTTTTAAGATGACTTTATGCCAGGTTTATATTGAAAAGGTTAAGATTTGCAGGTGAACATCTCCTTCAAGAACTCTCAGAACTGCTTACACTTGTAAGAGTTACACACGTGATATTTAATACAACAAACCGTTTTCACAAAGCCTCAAATGAAAAAGATGGTGTACATTGTTTATATTGTAACAGTGTAGAATTTGAAAATGTTAGATGCAATAAATGAATGTACAATTTTATGAATAACAAAGTAATGCTGTTGTATGATAGCAACTGTTTAAGATTAACCTATTACATGTAAATGTATCCATACATTTCCGATGTTCAGATATTTTATGAAGATCGTCACATATGCACCTGATGACAACGGAGCTAAGTTACACTTTTAATGATACTTTGCACTAGTAGGTCCATTAACATGTGGCTGGCTAAGAAATTACAATTCCGAATGGATGAGGAGTAAAAAATAAAACGTTTTTGTGAAAACTCTGAAAATTTGCTGTATATGTTAACTTTTATCCTGATAAGAATCTCCCAACAGAAATGTAATTGATGAATAAAAAGAACAAATACATCTATAATCAGTATTTAAGCATACAAAATGCAAGGGGAGGTAGGGATGCAGGAATGATTTCAAACCATAAACAGGAACACATCTAAGAAAATAATTAAAAGGGATGCTTTCATATGACTTTATACAAATGTCTTTCTTTGGAAATAATTGAGAAAGCAGAAATAGAAAGAATGCAACTCAAACAATAACAAAGTCCCTGATGCACCAGTCAGTTGTTGAAAACAAAAAATTACTGACAAATTTCCAACATTGGTTTGTGTGCAATTTTGACTACCATACATTTGTACACGACTCTCTAAAAATGACCAATAGAGGGCGCTATTTTCAAACGTGAATTTTTTATTGAATTTTACTAATTAGTGTGCAGTTTTTGACACTGGCGACATTGATATTTTTGTTCAGGGGTATCAAAGCTATACATTGATAAACATTTCAGGTAGTTTCTGGGGGATAGATCACAGATTTTGATTTCTGAAAGCCTTTTGCATGATCATCCCATGGCCTATTTCCTATTCAAATTATGTGACACTATTTTTGCAATCCCATGGCCGGAGAACTACACACAGGATCTAATCACAGCGCTGCCGGCATTTGCGCCAGATGAAACACAAAACAGCCGTCTGACCCAGCGTATACGCCATTCAAAACAAATCGGCACTTTGCCAACGGCTGTTGTCTGTAATGCATTTTTAAGTTTTTACATTTTTAAGTCTGTACTGCATTTTTAAGAAGCTGTCCCGGGCTTTCCTATGGGAATTGAATTTCAACTTTTCAAGGGGTGTTAGTAGACACCTTCAGTAACAAATTGGTGTAGACATTATTTGGTAAGGATTTAGTTCCTAGATTTGCCAGATGTCAGATAATTTTCCCTGACTAATCTGTAGCCTACAGAAACAATTCTATGTAACTGAACGAAGCAGTCCAGGTTATTGACGACTGTTTCTTGTTGTCCGTTTGAGTGTGGATTGACAGTCTGCACTTATGCTCAATTTCCTAGCTTTTATTTGCATGTCGGGGTGTAGAGGAGGTTCAACAGGGCGTACAGTATACAGAAATACGATAAATTCAGGGGCAATTCCAGCCTGAATCTATTGTATTCCCGCACTATGAGGCAGGTTACTTGCTCCCGTATACCTCCACTGCAGGCAGTATTGAACCACAAATAACACGCAAATAAAAACCAAAAAATTAGTTAGAAAATGCCAACTCGCCTTTCACGACATGTAGAGCAGCTACTTCCCGTTCAAGTCGGCACTGCACTGAACAGTCTCCAGTACATATGTCGACACATAACGCCGGCCAAAAGCTGTCATTTGAAATTACTGCAGTGATTTCCCAGCATGCAACGTACTGGTACTCGCTATATCAACGCCGCGTAATTGCTGCCGCATACCAGGGAACATCGACGGGATAACAGAAGATTCTCCGTTTCTGAACGGTAACATGGCTGTATTTTAACAGGTGAAGATTAAAAGTGTCTTGTTCCTGAACAAACCTGTAATTTAACAGCAAATCGTCTGTAATCAACCAGAAACATATTTTTAAAATGCACACAGACGGAAGAATATTGTGCAATAACAACAAATTCCAAAAACAGTCAAAAGTTACAGTTCGATTTTGAGTTTTTCAACAGAAAAACACCTGGATTTTTTTAGGGAGGGGTTTTGCCAGTGCGAGTCCCCACAAAGTCGCTCCGGGGGTTGGGGGGTTATAGTTGAGGGAGTTGCGAGTCATTCATCAGTTGCGGTATATAATCCTCTGCTTGAAACGATTTAGGAGAAATAAGAATACCAAAGTCGTCTGCTGAATGTGATTATCCATATGATGGTTATTTAAAATGCGTTATTTAGATGAACCTGACATAACTGTTTGACAGAGGCTGGTAAAGTGTCTCGGTCGACTGTAGACTGGTTCCCGCTCCACATATTCCACATACAACGACTGAATATGAGGACCGGCTACTGTCGTGTTTAAAATAGCACTTTAAGCATTACGTCATGCATTTATTTTTAGGAGCACATATAACCGTTAATTTTCAAAGCGCGCTGCGCGCTATATGGCATGAGTGTACAACAATTTGAAAGGGGTTATTCCTTATTTGACCAATACAAATTTAATATATTAACCTTAAAATATTAAATATTCCCATTTTAATATACATGTAGGCTAGCATCAAAAAGAAAATTCAAACCTTGTCTGCATCACCCAAGGAGCTCCTACCGTACCGTAACTACAGCCACTGCGTAGTTTTAAATCCGTGGCATCACCACGCAGCGGCACGCGTACGTACGTGCGTGCACGCGACGTCAATTCAAATTCTCGAAACAATGACGAATTGTACCCGATGATTAACGGTAACGTCCGGACGACCGGACGTGCATTCGGGTAACTTCAGGAACCTTCGGAAAAGGAGGAATTCCTCCTGTTTCAAAATGGCGGAATTGGCGGCTGCCGGACCTTAAATTCAGTCTAGTCAAAGAATTGTTGGTCCGGGTACCAGACTAGGTCGACTGGGAAAGGGTTGGAGGGGGGAGGCGCGTGGTGGGTTGCATCCAATTTACCCACAAAATCAACCCGGGCAGACGTTATCAAACGAAAAAAAATGAAATGTTGGACAATTTATGAATTGTGAAGCTGAAAATGTTTTTTTTTTTATTGTGGTCATACTGACAACGCGATCCGTTGTCACGGTCTTATCCAACGGTTTACCGCCGAACGGAATATATATATATATATATATATATATATTTTTTTTTAAAGGTTAACCGTTGGAGGCTTGTCCAGTGGGGCGTTTTGACATTCAATAACCACATGTATTTTCCAAATCTAACATACTACATACCTTCAATGGAAGGGGTCGAGATTGGCTCATTAATTTATGTAACATTCGACAAAGAAGCGAGGATGGTGTTTATGATAACTATGAAAGGCCCGCTCCCCACCCATACATGTAACACTGTGTAGTGAAAACATACTTGCCATTTCTGTAGTAATCACAAATCGAGGACGTCCTCGATTCGCAAGGCGTCCTCGATACGTTGGTAAGTTTCCACATACAAGACCGCGATTCGCGGCTTAGACAAGTGCGCCACGCCGTGGGCTTGTTTATCCACATTCAATCCCACAATTCCTTGCGCGCGCGAGATATCAAAAAGGCTTAAAGAAAATCATAAAGATTGAAGCACTTTATCTAAACATGCTCAAAGTGACTTTTTAAAAACCGCACAGGAGGCAACATTGGATCTTCTTTCAACTTGGCAGTGAAGTAAAATGTGGCACCATGGGTAAGCACGATACAAAGTGATGTCATGATGACGTCATCAGGTGTTAGATTTAGAAGTCTAGAATGAAATGCCATTGTGTTTAAAATTAATCACATCAATTTTTATATTCGGTGCAAAAGCCCATGATTCTCTTTTAACGTTTTCCAGATGGTAAGATGTGGGAAATAGCCGAATTCAACAATCGCTTAAAGTCCTTCGAGAATCTAAAGGGAATGGCTTTCCGTTGGTCAGGTTGGTATGAATTTTACAAGACATTTTAAGGAATTGAAAGTGCGTGCACATTTATATAGATACTTGTTATTTTTTCGGGTTTGACAGGACGTGGTCCAGAAACAAACCCAGTAATCCTGTTGCAAACTTTAACAGTCCAAAAGCCACGTCTAGGCCAAATTCGGCAAACAAACGGTCAATTCCATTTATATGCCTTCGTTTTTTTAAACGGTTTTGGGTCTCCATTAGTTAAGTGCATATTGAGATCAAAACATTATAATTCAAACATCATTTCAATGGTCATAATCAGCTACGCATCTGATTTGGCCCTTTCTCCACTTTTCGTGAGAAATACGCCGAGGGAACTTCCAAAACATACTGACGAAATGAGCTGCTAGGCCTGACAACAAGTAAAATTTAAACACATTTCCGTTGACGGAATTTGAAATAATGCATGTACACCGGACTACCATATTTCATTTCGAGTTCCCGGAAGTCGATGAATCTCGCAGCGTACTGCAAGTTCTCGAGGTCAACTTATACGGTCTATTACAGAAGCAACATGAACATGCGGCAACATGAACATGCGGCAACATGCGGCAACATGAACATGCGGCAACATGCGGCAACATGAACATGCGGAAACATGGACATGCGGCAACATGGACATGCGGCAACATGAACATGCGGCAACATGAACATGCGGCAACATGGACATGCGGCAACATGGACATGCGGCAACATGGACATGCGGCAACATGGACATGCGGCAACATGAACATGCGGCAACATGGACATGCGGCAACATGGACATGCGGCAACATGGACATGCGGCAACATGGACATGCGGCAACATGAACATGCGGCAACATGGACATGCGGCAACATGGACATGCGGCAACATGGACATGCGGCAACATGGACATGCGGCAACATGGACATGCGGCAACATGAACATGCGGCAACATGGACATGCGGCAACATGGACATGCGGCAACATGGACATGCGGCAACATGAACATGCGGCAACATGAACATGCGGCAACATGGACATGCGGCAACATGGACATGCGGCAACATGGACATGCGGCAACATGAACATGCGGCAACATGAACATGCGGCAACATGGACATGCGGCAACATGAACATGCGGCAACATAGTCTAGGCCCTAGACGGTCATTATGTGTTGGATACCCGACTGCCGCAAGAGGGCGTAATCACGCGATAGACTCGTTCGTAGTCCTATCACCATATCTTCTTTTTTTTAAATGACCGTCTAGGGAAATCCGTAAATTTTCCCCCCGAAACAGGGGGGAAATTAGTGCGCATGCGTTAGTTTTGTATGCAGATACGGGTAGATTTTTCTTAACGCACGCGCACTTAAGAGCAAATAGCCTGGTACATGCACCGTACATGTACGTTCGGCGCTTATATCGTGTTGATTTGAAAGTTTCTTGTTGTTTTGTACGCGCCGTGGTTGATTTGACCGGTACGCGTTGATTTCGCCGGGTGGCTCGCGCGGTTGCAAGGGTAGGCGAAGACTCTTTGCAACGGACGGGTGGCGAAGTAACAGAACCTGGCCGACGTTGGCGGTTAGGCTTCGGTCGGTCTGAAAAATACCCCGGGAAAAAATACTTAGGGAAAAATCCATCTAGACCGCACGAGTTTTGAATTTTGCATAGAGTATAAAGCCCGACTAAAAACAAAAAGGATTTTCAAAAAAATTATAAATTATATACCGGCCCGATACACAGTGAGAGCCCAACGGAAAAAAATACCATAGTTTGGCAGTTGAGACTCCGTACACTAAGTCAATGGCCTGGGTAGCGACTTGAAATAAAAATTAAACATTTCTATTTTGAGTTAAAACCATTTTCACACAACAGACAAGTTGCAACAGCTATCAAAAATACTTTTGTTGCAAAAATTCATCAAGCAGTTCCTGTTTTATGCTTGTTAAAATGTGCCAAATTTACGTGCGGAATCGTCAATAAAAATGAATAGACAGCAACTTTAACAATTGTGATGTGATTTTGGTGATATTTTGGGGCGGAAAATCTCATCACTGCACAGGTGGATTTGCGTGATATTTGGCACAAATACAAAGAAAACCAGCCCCAATAGGCCTGTACCAAAAATAAATCAGCCTGGCAGATTAAATGACAGAAACTAAAGTGCAATTTCATGCAGCAGTCTATCAAGCTTGCAAACTTCGGTTACGGATTTGACCAAGTTGAAGTAATAGTGTCGCGACTGCACGACTGATGATGTCACGGATTTCCAAGTCCCTAGCATGGGCCTAAGGATTTATCTTATGACAGTGCTATTGTTGGTTTTAAGTTGACATTTAGAAAACCCACTGGGAGGGAAGGGGAATTTATGTCACGAAAAAATGTTTCTCTCTTGTCGATCCTATGTTTTTGTGCCCGCACGAGTCGCCCGGTGTGCAGTATTTGCTTTTTGCGAGTTCCTTTCTTCCAGATTTCGTCGAGCATGGAGCTATTTATAGCTCCATGGTGTGAGCGATTTTCTCTGTTATGGGATGGTAAAATGAAATGTGTATCTGTCAAATATTCCAGATTATTTCCGAAGATTTCTGAGCCATAGAGATTTAGGCCAATAAACTGTTCAACACACGATCAAGCTACGGCCACAAGCAGTGTTTTATTTTCACCCGGTTTTTTTTTTCATTCCAAAAAAAATGTACAGCTTGAAAGATTATTTTCCCGAACCGGCGGGTTTTTGAACTGGCAAATAGGTTCAACTGTGGCCTCGATTATCTGTGGAACAGTACCTATCATTTGCAATGTCCTATACAATTGTATTTCCAACAAAATCTATAAATTGCCGTGTCGAAATCGTAAGGTTTGCCGAGGGCATTACGATGTTCCCAGCCCGCGGCTTTCCCGTGCAGTAATGCCACGATGTGAGGACACAGGGGACTAGACATCGTGCATGCATGCATAGTAAGCAGGCGACAGTGCGCTCTGCATAACATTATGCATAACAGGTGCGCGCGCACGGCGCTGTCACTACGAGATTCCCAAGACGTTGTTATTGACTGTCTCGCGGCGATCGGTTTTCGGGACGGACGTTCAAAACGAAACAATAACAACGTCTAGGGTCTAGAGTAGCGGCAACATGAACCATGCGGCAACATGAACCATGCGGCAACATGAACCATGCGGCAACATGAACCATGCGGCAACACGAACCATGCGGCAACACGAACCATGCGGCAACACGAACCATGCGGCAACATGAACCATGCGGCAACATGAACCATGCGGCAACATGAACCATGCGGCAACATGAACCATGCGGCAACATGAACCATGCGGCAACATGAACCACGCCGCATGGTTCATGCGGCAACATGAACCATGCGGCAACATGCGCGCGTGAGTGTTTACTTTGGTATTGCAATACTCACGAAAATAATGTTACGTATTAACTAATAATGTTCCCACTTCCCAATTACAGACGAATGTCCCAGCCGGACTATGCGATGGCCGCTATAATTTGAAAACCCCAGATGCTGATTCCATTTGAAGATGCCTCGTGATAATGATGTAGCGGGGGAAAAACTTTATTGGTCGTTTAACCGGTTGAGTTAGCTTGTAAGGTTTTATTTAACGATTTAATTTATATAAATGAACGACTAGGTGACAAACTATACCAATATTTGCGAGGGATCAACTTCACTTTCTGTTATAGACCGTGTAAGTTGACCTCGAGAACTTGCGGTACGCTGCGAGATTCATTTTTTTCCGGTACCATTTTGGCTCCACGTCAAAATAAGCAGTTTTACGAAACAATTGGGATCCACTTTAAAATGAGATAAATTAGACGCCAGTGTTTTGGCGCGAATACGATGCATTATGGCCGTTTTAAAAATTACTTGATTCGGCTTCAGACGGTCTTTTTCGATTTTCTGTCCTGGTCGTGTGTGCTTTATTTGTTTAGATTTTTGTTGGAGGTTTTATTTGCTCTTAAAGGAGTGTGACCAGATCACTTTTTTTTACCCATAACTCCCCGGGACTTACCTTATGGGTCATGAGATTTTTAAATCATAACATCCGTTATATTTTTCTGATTACGAAACTGAAACTCCCGCGCTTCTAGGCCGCATATTTCCGAGGATATCGTCGAAAATCCACCGATTATTTGTAAACTAATTTTCCAGTATCAACGTTTATCCGCTGAAAGCATACTCGATAGTTTTGTTCAATTTTTTACTGGAAATTGCGAATGTTTTCGGGGTTTTGGGACATGGGAGGTGTGTATGGGAGTTACTTGATAATATTGGTAAGTTACATCGAAAACTATTTTCCAGAAACTCTGGTCACGCTCCTTTAACAGAAGTGAACGTTCAAGTCGACGTTAAAACCGGATATTTGTTTAGCCGCGTTAATATTTCTGAGATGCACCAGAGGCCAATTTCATAAAGCTGTTTAGAAAAAGAAATTGCTTAATCCAAAATTTGTTTGCTTTATAAAAATAGGTTAATCGTCAAAATTGTATATCAACTTATTTTTTTAGCAAGAATAGCAGAACACTAGTCAATTGTAATTTACATTACATAAGATTTTGCTGAAAACCCATTTTTATGAAGCAAACAAATTTTGGATTAAGCAAATTTTGTTGCTAAACAGCTTTATGAAATTGGTCCCAGGTCTGCGACTGTAATTTATAAAGGATACTTGCAAACCGGAAACTAATTAAAGCGGGGTTCACACTATCGCAGAAAAATCACACTGCCACGCTGCGCTCACCGCGTTGCATGCGGTCCCAAGCGTCGATCTCTCCAAAATAGAAAATTCAACTCCGGTAACTTGGGGCTTCTCTTATACCTCATTGGCTGCGCGTTGGAAAGGTCTGCGCACCGTCTTGCGCGTCGCGATAAGCCGCGCACAAGTGGCAAACCAGTTTATGTACAAACCAATGGCACAGGCGCGCGCAAAGCAATTTTTCCGCGATAGTGCGAACGCCCTGCGATGTTAGGTTGTTCTCATTTTGACCTTTGCTCCGACATAAGGGCTATTGACGAGCTCACAACGACAGCAAAGTGTCTGTGTGGCACAACAACATCTGAAACATACTTAATCTTACCTGAGATGTGCCATAATCTTAAATCACTGCCGGTGCATTTCCAATAAAATTCTACGAGGCAGATTTTGCTTGTATTACAAAATACTTACACAGCATTGAAAAGGATTTTATTCGAATACACTCGGGAGAAAACCATAATATGAGGCTTTTACTAAAGGCAGTTGGCAACTCACATTTTTCTTAGACGCAGCGGGCCTTCATTCATGTTCAAAGCCACCCTGACTTTCTTGGATTATTTCGGCAGGTGCGTCTTCACAAGCTTTTTGTACGCACAATTATGCATATAGGCACCTTTCCCTGGCAAATGTCGTGTGAACGCAGGTAACACATTTGGCATGGCCACTTGGCGCCAATCGGAGAGCCGCGAGATCAGTTACATTATAGTGCTCGCGATTCATGCTTGGGATGATCACACGCGAAGAAAACAAGCAGTTTATCCATGAATAAAGTATAAGTACGTTACAAAAAGCAATACAAATAAATATATTTTCAATAATAACTGTGTGTTGGTGGAAAGAACACGAAAGAAGATATAAAATGACACAACAATTATTGATATATGTAATATGGGTATCAGCAAAAATCTTAATCAGAAAAGAAGACATGAACAAACCGGGAAAAAAGCAATAACAATAGGTGATCGGGTCGAGACCGAACACCTAAAAGGCTATCCAGTCACTTCGTCCAAAAACCACTTCGCCCTGCACTACTTCGCACTGAACCACGGCCTGTATACGAAGTGGTTTTTGGGCGAAGTGTTTCAGAGCGAAGTGGTCCAGGGCGAAGTGAATTTTCGTCTAATGAGACAAAAATTAATTGTTTTACTCATTTCTTAAAGAATATAGCACTTCAGACAAAACCATTTCAGGGAAAATTTTCTACCACCGTCATGTTTATATTGTGTCAGTTATGTGTAAATCTGTGAACATTTATGATTTTCGAGATACCCATCATGTGTTCTACCTTTAACATGTCACACTGTAACATGATTTTGCGGACACCAAATGTTACAGCGTGAAACCCATTTTTGCATTCAGCTTATACAGTGAGACCAAAACATCAGTGAGACCATTAACAATCAGTGAGATCTACTAATAGGTATTAGTTAAGTGTAAATAAAATGTTTAAAATTACTATTTGTTAAACACTTACACAGTGTCACACTTAAAGGCACAGGCTCGTCAGCAATGCGCGCGTCCTAAATTAGTGCTAGGAAATACGCAGCTCCATAGCAAAGGCGTGGAGCTGCGTATTTCGTGGCACGAATTTGCCGCGCGCGCATTGCTGACGAGCCTGTGCATGCCTTTAATCATTTTTGTATGTTTTTGCTCAAGATGAACATGTAAACTTCATCCAGTTCTTTAAAGTTTGGTATCATTTGACAGTCTTTTAAATACTGTACAATTTCAAATCAGAATATTTAAGAAACATGCTTTGGTAGAACCAGCAAAACTAATTTCATGATTAGAAGTTGCACCAATTACTTTATGTACTCAACTTCATCGAATGACCCAGATAACATTACTTCCAACGTCCATTGTGTCCAAAAACCATTGTGGTACTCGTCAAAAGCCAAACAATTGTTGATCGAAACTTAAGCGGCCCCTGCTTCCTACAGACGATTGGTTCAAATAAATTTCTTATCACTTCGTGAAAAGTGCATGTCTAATTTTCACGAAATATTTTAAGTAAAAACAGCCATCAACGTAGGATTGTAAGCACCCCGGTGATGCGATTCTTGTACGTTAGTCGTGATTGAGCTGAAATTATATAAGCACAGGTTGAAGATTCCGCCAAATACTGTGTACTGTTGTAAGCCTGTGACACGTAAATCGATCGGTTCTTTCTGAAAGTGCAGCATGATGATTGCCAAAAAGTTCACGGGAAAAAATATAGCTGTCTGCAAGTAAAGTAAAAATTGGTCGGGTAGGTTTACATCCAGAAAAGTAAATCACTTAACCTGGTTTTTGTCCAGGTGGATCGCCGCCCGTTGATGGGAGGACACTGCGACGCCAGCACCAAACTATTAGCCCGCCAATTCGGGTGGCGTTGTTCGTTCTAGCATCATCAGGCATCCTTCTGGCTTTGACATTCCTCGCAATCAACGTGAAATTCAGAAGACAAAGGTAAAGCCCCGCGTAGTATAGACCGTATCGAATAGCCGCCATTTCGTGGAGCATCTTTTGTTACTTAAACCGTTCAACAATGGAAGCACAATATGTGCAACGATGCATGTCCTCAAGGAACAAAGAAATTGCTCCAAGAAATGGCGGCTATTCGATACGGTCTATTGGGCGATATTCGGTGCCCATGCTCCGATACCAGTAGTGTCGGAGATTAAGTGATCGATAGTCTTCGCTATCGGTAAAGACTAAACTTTACATGTAGGTAAAGACTACAGGGTAACTGATTCGTCCAAACAATAGCTGGTAATTTAAAGGCAGAGGCTCGTCAATGCGCGCGTGAGGCTAAATTCGTGCCACGAAATACGCAGCTCCATGCCTTTGCTATGGAGCTGCGTATTTCGTGGCACGAATTTGGCCTCACGCGCGCAATGACGAGCCTCTGCCTTTAAAACGTCCGTCGCTAAGGCACAGGAAAACAGTTTGATGGTTAGAGGCATAATCTTATCAACACACAAAGGGCGACGTTTTCATTTTAGTGCTCTATTGCTGTTAGATATCAAAAGCGGTTGTCGCCCAACATCGAAAGATGCTATAGCGGGTGAGATACTCAATCAGACAGGACTTGATGTGAAGTTTTCCGCTACAAAGGCTTATGATCAGTCCTCCTTTTAGTTCGTCCAATGGTGCTGCACCTCGGAACACCCTGTACCTTTATCCTGTTAGTCGCACTTTATATTAAATTTTATATTAAATAATTGAACGCTGACTTTTTACGGATGTGGTCTCGGCTTTCTGACGATCCATCGTGCAACCATCCTCTTGCAACAGTGCCCCTTTAACGCACTCCCTAACTCCTGCGTACAGTGGCCCTGTTGAAAAAAAGGCCCCATTTCGCGGTGGGACTAGCGACAGAAATCTTGTCGCCTCTGCTGGACCAATCAGGACGCTTGGCAGTGCATTTCAGCATAATTGCAGGCATTCAAATGTAACGCGCGCAGATTGTAAACACCGTGCATGCATGTGATACATGTACTCGGTAATGCTGGCTGTTGTCCGCGTCGGCGATTGGCTGCTATTTAAAGCATACTGGGAAATCCGTTCCATTACATTCTTCAGCATGCATCCCTGTTATTAATTTGAAAAACTGTGGAGTAAATTAAGATCGTCGTTTGAAAGTTTAGTAGGAATGGGACAGTCATAAGGAACGGAACCCAATACAATTTCTGGAAAGTATATAAATCGTTTCTTTTCGGCATAACATGACCGAATTGATTAAATTACATCAAAATGACTCGGGCGTGAGTTGGCTCAAGACAACAGCCGGCTCACTCCACATATTTGCGTGTGTTTCCTCAGGGTATTGTTACGTCGCTTTGCAGAGTGGAAATTCCCTGATATCTCAGGATGTCGTGCAACATGACGAGTGCACAAAGCCTCTTTTTAAATGGCGGGGCACGCGGTGATTTTACAATGAACATTTCATTTTTTGTTGTCGGACAGACCATGAACTATCCAACTTTTCTGTGGTATGGAAACGGTTTATTGTTTTTGGAATATTTGTGGAAGAAGAAAAAGCTCCTTGTTTTAGATAAATATATCATATTTGTACATATTTTGTACCCTTGTTTGACAGAGCCATCAAGATATCAACCCCTCCTCTCAACAATCTGATTGTCCTCGGGAGCGTGATGCTGTACGCGTCTGTCTTTGTTTTTGGCGTTGACGATTCCAAATTTTCAGATGACGACATTGTCAGAATATGTCACGTAAGTTCATTGCATTTGTAGCAAACTATGCTACAGAGTGGGTAATGATAATAATAATGGTGCATTCTTATATTGCGCATATGTCCACCCCGCGGGGTGCTCCTGGCGCTGTTGCCATTATTACCGCTGCCATCATGGAATCACCAGAACCATTTCGCTTCAACTAGGTGGCTGCTGGCCAGGCGCTCAACCCTATCAGCAGTTATATTGTGGCATTCCCCCTAACGGCTTCCCAAATATCGCTTGGGTTGACGAGGCAACTGGGATTAAGTGCCTTGCCCAGGGACACAGACACGTTGGTCATAGTGGGGCTTGAACCCACAACCTCTGATTGGAAGTCCCACTTCATACCCACTAGACCACACGGATATATAGACTAATAATGGTGTCAAATTCCCATTGTACAATTACGCTTCCTGGAGTCCACATTAATGTAATGAGGAAAATTGTATAAATTATGGGCTACACAAATGTAGGTGATAAACAATTGTAACAATACTGGTTCACCGCGTTTGAATTATCGCTAGTTCAAAGTTCCAAGCATCGATATATATATGGGTCTGTCCACAGTAATGGGGTACATTTCTGTAACATTCAAGATCTTAGGTCCGTGTTCACTTCAAATGTCTTAATTTTATCTTTAAATTATCAAGCTAAACTGAGGAAATAACTTTTTCACCAAGGAGTAAGAAAAATAGTCCTACAACATACATTTCTGAAAACCCCGTGCACAAAAGACGGAAAAAAATGTCACAAAATGGTCTGTCCACGTTACCTACGTAATAGGAAAATTTGTACACAAGCTTTTCAAAAATGTATGTTGTGGCAGAAATGTTTTACCTTTTTGGGCAAAAGCTATCTCCTGAGAACAAAACAAGGACATTTCTTTAATTCTGAGATAAACTAAAGACATCTGAAAGGAATTATTGACTTACATTTTTCAAATGTACCCCATTACTGTGGACAGACCCATATATATATACACTGGATGAAGCAACGACGTCTAAAATTAAAGCCACCGTCCGCCATTGTATCCCACCAAATACAATGCCTTCCCTAGACTGGTCGTACTGTCTCCACTAGTCTACATCATAGTCTACATGTGTTAAGTGGAATGCAAGCGATCGCATGGACCGGGGAGCAGTCTAGGCCAAGCATTGTTCGTGGGGTACAATGGCGGCCGGCGCAAGGCTTCAATTCTCGTATAGCCAACTGCTATTGCATACTTTATCCAGTGTATACATATCGATGGTTCCAAAATTGAATGTCCCGATAGGTCCATGCGGCGTCGGAGTCCAATTCCGAAAGGCGATACAGATTGAAAGCTAGTCCAGTATGTAGGCATATGGTGCGTGGATGCTTGGTGCGTGGATGCTTGGCGCCTGGTACACGGAGATGTAAGACATGTCTTTGAAAGTTAAAACATGGAGGGCACACTCAAAAGATCCACGCTCGGATGGTTTAGAACAGGAGTCAGACTAGAAATTCTGTTGTTCAAAGTCTTGGAAGTTTCCGAAGTCAAGGTTCACAAGTGTTCACATGGTTCGGTTGATTCAGGCCAATCTCAAGTGCCACCAAGGCCAATCTCGAAAAAAGTGCCACAAAGGCCAATCTCAAAGTGCCACCAAGGCCAATCTCGTAAAAGTGCCACAAAGGCCAATCTCGTAAAAGTGCCACAAAGGCCAATCTCGTTAAAGTGCCACAAAGGCCAATCTCAAAATTGCCACAAAGGCCAATTTGAAGAGTGCCACCAAGACCAATCTAAATTACTTTTTAATACCGTAAAAATACTTATGGTAAATTTAATTGAAACCCATCGATCTTGTCCAAGCGTGTGCAGGATATTCATCAAGCCGATCACCACAACCTTGCCTCAGTCATGTCACAACACTTGGCACATCGGTTCAGATCAAGCGAGAGTCCTACATCAAAACTTTCACTCGGTAATACCCCAGTCACAATTAGCTTGCGGTGGGTTTGCGAGTAGTTTGCGACGGATTTTTAGGCATTTTCGGCCGGCGCCCCACGGGACTCCTTGCGGCTGCCGGGTCATTTTTGGGCATCGGGCGGGCATCGAGTTACTTTTAAATCGGATTGTAAACCTGGTGCGGCGTTTCGCATCGCAAACTGATCGCCTCTAAATCGGTCGATGCCTGACTGATGTCCGGCAGGGCATCGCACACATCGGGCGGGCGCCGGGCCAATATTTGGACAACCCAGACAATCCATATATCGGCCAGGCGCCGCCCAGACGCCGCTCAGACGCCGGCCGGGCACCTCCCGGCGTCCAGGCGACTTGGCGGCGCCCGGCCGGCGTCTGGCCGACCAGCCACTGGGGCTCGCAGGTGCCCAAAAGCGCTGTGGATGTGGCCGCAAGCGCTGTGGAGGTATTAACGGCATTTTCGTCTTTGTCTTCTTGTTTCTTCGTCTCGTACAGTGCTCCTAGAGAAAGGTCGAAGTGAATAAAGAAGGTCAGAGGAGCGCCGCTATATATACCTCACCCCCAAATTGACAAACGGCCGCCAGATCGCGGCCGTTGATCGCTGGCCACTCGACAGGCACACTGCAGATGCCCGTCCGGCCGCCCGTCCGGCCGCCAACGAGTGCTTGCCGGACACCGGCCGATAAACGGGCCAAGAATCCGACTCCATTTCCAGGAAGGTCGGCCGATCGCCGGCCGGCGACACCCCGGGCCCCGTCATGGCAGCGTGCGGGGCACTTTTAATTGTGACTGTGACCGCCCTATCGCGCGATCTTTCGCCGACCTCTACACGCCGGCCGATGCCTATAAATCGCACACGCCGCCCGGCCTCCGCTTTAATTGTGACTTAGGTATAAAAAGAAGGGCTTTTGGGGTTTTGGGGTCCATCCACTAGGCCAAAAGTTGAAGTACATAAGGCTCTCCGCAAGCAAATTTAATTGAACAAAAACAGTCAAATCACAACAGAAGACAGCAAGAGAGCTTAGGCCACCAGTGATGTTAACAGGTTTGAAGCAGAGCAACAACTGACCCAGGGCATAAACTTATTACCATCCTCACACACTCAGCCCACACTGTGCACACCCAAGACCACACCTCAATGCACCGGAATAGGGACCCACCCAACTGCTGAATTCCTTTCCCATTGTGTTATCCCATACCTGTTCTACAGTCAAACCCCAAAAAGCCCTGTATGCAAAATAAAATGCAAATTAATGACATCACCTAAGTCTTAATGAATATTCACAATTTGGTTCATAACCCCAAAACTGACACAGTCAACCCGACATTAATCTTACAGTCACAATTATGTAAAAATACAACTTACAGTTATTTACAGTGTGCTGTATTTTAACAAACGCAATTGTTGGGTTAATAAAAGCAAAAACAAAAACTCCCTGCTTTCTTGTAATACACGCATTTTCGTTAAAATACATACCTTGTGTTTTATTGCTATAATCCTCTTCTTTTTTATAATTAAGAGATGAATTACAGCAAAATGTATTTTTACAAATAAAAAAATTAACCTCTGAAAACAGTCAAGATTTATATGTAAAATTACAAGAATTGTTTACAGTGTACTTATACCAGAAAACTCCCTTTAATTAGGCACGCAAATAAAATGCTGCGTTTTGCAGAAATTAACACCGTATCCCTTATTTCCTGTATTTTCTTCGTACAGCTGAAGCTTTGTCTCGTATGTGTTGGGATTTCAATGGGTTTTGGCGCCCTCTTCATGAAGACATACCGGATTCATGCTATTTTTAGCAGAGCTGTGGAGAAATTAAAAAGAGTGGTGAGTACGCAGATCTTTATGAAATGAAGACAAGAACCAAATATTGTATTTTTGAAGCATTTCGTTATCAGTGAGTCGATCAAGCGATCGTATATGTGGACGTAACTTGTCAGCTTCCTCAGTGAAGTCAGTGTGCGCCATCTTACATTTTTCTTTGCAATCGCTTACACACGATAAGTGCGTATAAACCCACGGGAAAAAAATCAAGCCACCGGAAGTTCCGGTGGCTTGATTTGTGTAGACTTTTTCCTGTTATTCACCACATTCAGTAGGACCAGATACCATTGAAAAACCCTTCGTTGTATTTTTTGGGGTAGCGTGCTATATTTACCCGTCTAGAATGAGAAGTGCATGTGCACATTTGGCCGAAGTGTGTGCTTTTGAACGATCTGTTTTGAATTTTGAATCCAATATTATTGTTGTTGTTTACATCAACGTTATTCGTTTAGGTGTTCGTATAAATTATTTATCGACGCGTGTTATAGGTTTTTAGTACATCGAAATATTACCTCGCACACTGTGTGTAAGCGATTGGAAAAAAACTGTACTACCAACAAAGAATGAATATTTATGGAGTTACGTTGTGTGTATACGATACAAACTTTTCTACAGTCGTAATAGTTCATGTTTCGGTTTTTTGTGTAGGCCATGCTTCTTGTGAATGCCCAGTTTGAAAATATTTCTTTAAAGTATTTTACTTTTTTTTCCCACAAACGTCCAGGACCTTCCCAACTACAAATTAATCTTGGGTGTCGCATTTGCTGTGACCGTTGACTTCTTAGTATTTGCAGTGTGGATATCATTGGGTCAGATGTACTTAGATGAAACAGAGTCGGATGCAGTGGTGAGTTACTTTAGCTTGACGCATGCGAGAGCTCTCTGCTTCGACTAAGTTCAATGGCGTATAAGCGGATACGTATGCATGCGCTTCTCGTTAATGGTCGATTGTGCCAAAAAATATTGTCATTTGTGGCTCTGCTTTTTTACTTTTGGCTAGCGTGTGTGTGTGCGTGCGTAGTGCAGTGCTTGCCTGTTAGCATCCTATCAAAACTTATAAACAATGGACGTACACGTTATATGTGCACATGTATGACGTCACAAATCTTTGTTTCCAAGGGATAAAAATGGGTTTGTCCATGCTGAGTTTCTACTGTTGGTAAATTTGTTTGTTGTGAAATTTGAAGTTTGTTTCCGTTGTTTGAAGCTTTGAAAGCATGGACATCTTTACTGACTGTCATTGCAGGCTGTCGTCACAATTTGTAGCAATTTTTAGCCAATTTACACACATCTATAAAAAGGTTCTTGATTCAGAAAATGGTATTACGGTTTGTACTATTTCTGAATGGTATCCATACATACTGGAATTTATATTATTGAAACGTATACTTTGCAACTTCTCCATTCAGTTAATACAGTAAAAAAAAACATATTTTAAAAATGTTTGGAGGTTAAAATCAAGTTGTTTTTCTTTTGTTTACGAATTTGCAAATTGATGCACAAATCTGTGATACTACATTACGTATGATAATTTAATATAATATCCCAAATTTGCCTCGGATACAGCTGGACGTGTCTGAACAAGAGACCTACGTTGTCTACGTCATATCTTACTGTACGTCCGAGTATCTGACCTACCTCACGGGGACAATCTACTTAACCAAGGGAATCCTACTTACCTTCGGAATATTTTTGGCGTGGGAAACGAGAGGTATTACTGTGTCTTCGCTCAATGACAGTAAGTCAAACCTTTAATGGTTCAAGTTTGTTCTAACAACATCGTCTGCAATGCTTTCGTCGGTTTTTATAAAACTGCACTTCTGGCGCATCCTCAGAAACGGAAGGCTTTTGTTGCAGAAGTCAGTCGCTGCTTGGGGAGTCCAGTGTTTTGAAAATTTGCGAGTGCTCGACGAAATACCGCATAAGTCATAATACGGTTTTTCTCGATAAAATCATTAGTGAATATTTCGTCAAATCGCCTATACATACGTCTACACGCCAACTGGATGTACTGGATACCCTACTAAGACCGTAGCTAGCCCGTGTGGATAGGAATATAGTCTATTTTACCATTAAGTGGGCCTTGTCATGCATCACCACAGAATTATTTATTATGCACACATGCATATCTCCGTAAAACACATATGTCACTTACAGTGGACTCCGGTCCATTTAGGATGGGTCGTCCAACCCCCTCTACTATCCCTAAAATGCGCACGAGCTTGTGGAGTGCGAAACGACTACATGTTACATGGCAAGTTTAATGAAACGATGTCATTCCACTATCGTGATAAAGCACAATCTGTGAACTATCATATATATTTTCCTGTCTGCATGAAATCACGAAAATATAAGTGTCTCGATAGATAACTCTTTGCTAAATTTTGTTTCTGAAAATCGCCAGGGAGCAACCTGCCTTGAAATTTCAAGACAAATGTTTCGTATATTTATTTCCCAGGTAAATACATCGCGATGTCTATTTACACGGTCGCCATATTGCTTGCCGTAGGCTTGCCAACGCTTAGTCTGGATGTGGTTCGCCAGAACGTTACCATAAATTTTGTCGTGTTAACGTCTGTCATCTTTATCACTACAACAACTGTTCTGTGTCTCGTTTTTCTTCCAAAGGTAATACATTGTGTTAGCCAAAGCTGTAATACACGATTATTCCTTCCCTTTTGGCTATATTGTAGACGCATTAAGGCGTCTGAGAGTCCTTGTGACCAATTGTTTGTACCCGAAACACGTGATAGTCTCATTTCAGTCCCGACAATTCACCTAAATTTAGGATGAGAGGGAAATCATAAGGGCCTTATCGGGATTCGAACCCGACTCACCGGCCAAATTCTCTACCAGCTGAGCTATATACGGCACAGTGGTATACTCTCTCACGTTTTCCCTATGAACCCAATTTCTCTCTCGGTATTACATGAGAGAGCAACTGGGCAAAGTAACGAACACATCTGATGGTGCCTAATCACCATTGAAATGAAACAGCAAAACTTGGGATGAGAGACAAATCATGAGGGTCTTGTCGAGAGTCGACCCAAGACCTCTGACTCACCGGGCAAATGCTCTACCAGCTGAGCTAAAAGGCACAGTAGTATACTCCCACATGTTTCTCCTGTGAACCAAATGTTTCTCTCGGTGTTGCATGGGAGCGCGACTTCATGGGAAAAGTAACGAACACATCTGGTATGGTAATCCCGATAAGGCCCTTGCAATTTTACTCCATTATTATAAGTTTTGTTTAACGATAGCCACCTTTGGAATCCTAGAATGGAATTTAAGGTACAAAGATTAAAGGCATAATTCCCCTTGATTATAGATATATCTTTTGTACTACTCTACCGGCCGAAAGGACTTCCAAATCAGCATGATGTCCAAATATGCGTCAAGCGGCTCAATGACGACGTTCGCCGAAGGTGCCACTGGATCGAGTGTAAAACTACGAGAGAAACTCCAAAGAGTAAGCTTAGTGTTTTGGCATGTCTACTCAACTACCACCACTTTCATATCTGGAGCAAGTATGATTCACGACCAAAGTTAACCATAGTTCGACTATTTCCAACCGAACGCAGTCTAGTCAACGATGGTAAGTCGTGTCTGGTCGACCATTTGGAACCAGCCCACAGGCATCGATATATATACACTGGATGAAGTATGCAATAGCAGTTGGCTATACGAGAATTGAAGCCACGCGCCGGCCGCCATTGTACCCCACGAACAATGCTTGGCCTAGACTGCTCCCCGGTCTATGCGATCGCTTGCATTCCACTTAACACATGTAGACTATGATGTAGACTAGTGAAGACAGTATGACCAGTCTATAGGCAAGGCATTGTATTTGGTGGGGTACAATGGCGGACGGTGGCTTCAATTTTAGACGTCGTTGCTTCATCCAGTGTATATATATCGATGCCCACAAGGCACGGTTGCGCTGGTCACTCGTACCCATCGCGTATAGAGTTGATGCAGTGTTTTGCGCGGAACCAACTGACCAACCAAAGGCGTTCGGACCTGCACGTTAATGCGCATGTGTGTTGCCAGGATGACGTTCGATCAGTGGTTGACTCTAGTCGTGAATCGAACTTGCTCATGGTTGTCGTTGATAGTATATTGCACATAGCTGTTGGACCTACACTAAAATCACCATTGTCAACGGCTATTGTCAACAATATTGTTCCGTGTTGTATATTTTCTAACCAGCAATTAATATTTGCCGGGTCACAGAGCAGCTAGCTTGAAAACAACACTAAAAATAGGCTTTTTTTGACGACGGTCTGCCGACAATCGCTAAAAAATTATTTTAAGATCCCATTTTCCTGGAAAGTAACAACACGTCATTTGCAATGCATTATTTTTACACGCGATTTTTACCCGATTTTTTATGGTAAGATTTCAAAAAAATGATATATTTTTGGCCAAGTGCATATTCGTGAGAAAAATCGCGATATCATGCATGCTGCCAACTGCAATATGCACAAAATACTGGTGTTATTTCCTTGGCGTCAAAATGGTTTGCAAGAGAGATTTATTTCCCTGTGACACCAATGGAAATTTGTGTATGCATATTGCTTTCAAGTCCCTTCAAGTGATGAGAACACAAACTAGAATGATGTACATGCAATACTTATTTCTGCAAACCGTGAAATAATAGCTATGATTAAATGAAAGTGCACATACACAAATAGGCAAAATATGCTGTTGCATTTTACAGCATGCAGGAGGCGCCTGGAAAAAAATTACAAACCAAATTCCACACATATGCATTCAAACTACATGCCAAATGAAAGACCGATTCCATGATTTGAAAACTTATAAAAACAGGAACAACAACATTACATAACTGAAGAATGCTGTTGATAGACTGCCTTGTAGAAATTTCAGCCACATATAGATGAAGTAATACTTCAAAAAAACCTTAAAAATCCATGCACGGTTTTGGTGTTGAATTGAATGTTAAAAAATCGTTTGTAAACGATTTTTCTTAAAGCACTTTTAGTTGACAATTTCTCCAACAAAGCTACTATTTTACACGGGAAAAATGATGTGGTGTTTGCATGTTACCATTGTTATCAACACTTGTGGTCTGGTTTTTCTTGTCAACCCCAAATTTTGGGTAACTGCAATGCCTAGCCCGGGGAAAAACCTCTTTCCTGACATGAAAACTGTACCCTCTATAGCTTTCAATTTAGCTGTTTAATGAAAATGTTTGAAATTTGCCGTTCTTTTTAAATCTTCCCTTAGAAAGAAGAGGAGTTAGGAGAATTGGTTAGCCATCTTGACGCCATAATCTCGGCGCTGACAGCCAAGTAGGGGAACAAGTCGATACTGTGCATGTAAAAGGAAGTACGTCAACACACCAGACGCTACTCACGTCGCACACGCAAAAGGCTAATGCACATGCACATTGCCGAACTGTTGGAGATACTCCGCATCAGTGTCCTCATCACAAGCAACGTCCTACCCCAACCCCACCCTACCCCACCACAACCCAACGCACCCCACCTCAACACAACCCAAACTTCCCCAGGGTGTTGACGTATATGCGGGTACCACAGTACTGCAGAATTTCAAATTGAAACCATTCAGGCAGAAGGTGTAGACGCTCGTCTTACGAAAATGGAGCGGTGGTGACGTGTTTTACCTTTTTGTGGTGATTTTGTTAAAGTCAGAGCATCTGTTGTCAGAGCATCTGTTTTATTAACACCGCGGATCCAACAACTCGACGCCTTGGAAAATTAATTATGTTTGTTTACATCTAAAGCACCTCTATTCAAAACTTGCCTGCTATGCCGTTGTGCGCACGCATCATGCTTTGCATTAGTTTGCATGGGGAATGACGTCAGAGGCATTAAAATCCAAAGCCGATGTGACCAGCGACCTCACCTTATCCAAATTTATGCACAGCAGATGCGTGCGCACAGCGATAGCCACACCCCCAGTGTTTTGACGCCATCGATATATAATCCCTGTATGAAGCAACGACAATATTTTATGCACGTAATTTTGTTAGGCTCGTGTATAGCGCGGTGTCTTATCCCTGCACCATGCCATTACGCTAGATATCGGGAATAGAACCAGACTCCGCTGTTTCGACACGTTCACAAACTTAAAAAGGCGTTTTTTGTGTGTGAGTATTTCTGGCTTCTTTACACTAGCGAGCAAAATGAGACAAAAAGAACATCGGCCATTCCTCCTTTTTCTACGACCGCTTATGTTATCGTCAGGTAACCGACTTAAAGGGCCTGAAATCGTATTTTTATCAATGAAATCTATGCTATAACATTTGGCGCATAATATAATTGCTAAACATCCTGTTCTCATCCCAAGTTTCATCCTGTTCTCGTAATTGAGCATGCCCGGAATTATTTGCACATGCGAAATCCGCAAATTTCGGCATTTTGCTTGCTGGTGATTCAGGCAGTTGCGCAACGTGATGTCATCAGTTTCACGAAGTAAATACTAATGCGCGATGTGATTGGTTGATCGAAATAGACCAATGCGAGATGGCGGCGCCCAAGAGATGCTTTTACGCGCACTATTTTGCGTTTTTACAGAAGATCGGCGCAATTACATCTTCTGGTTTGAGTTGGAATAGGTAGGCAGATATGATTTTTATGGGACATCTGCCAACTAACTCATTTAACTGAAGATGTCCTTTAAAGGTGTTTCACAGCAAATACTGTAAAACGTACATGTACATATAATGTTGTAAGTTACACTGAAAATGTTTAAAGGTTTGTGTTAATGGATGCCGGAAAAGCAAAACAAATATGTGTATACATAGGCCTATATATATATATATTGTCTAGTTGCCAGCTCTTTCTCCAGATGACATATTTTGTAATCCATAGACGTGTTTATCGGTGCACTTAAGTATGTCTGAGAATTCATTAAATTTGTTTAATTTGAGGGAAATTGTTGGCTAGGCCTACTTCTAACGGTGGTTAACCGTCCATTGTTAAAAATCGATAGATGATTTCCGGACTTTTCACGAATGTGTTAGCATGCAGTGCACTGTGATTTTAAATGG
The DNA here is from genome assembly GCA_037783545.1 of Henricia sp. BOLD:AAB3569. Lineage (NCBI taxonomy): Eukaryota > Metazoa > Echinodermata > Asteroidea > Spinulosida > Echinasteridae > Henricia > Henricia sp. BOLD:AAB3569. The sequence goes on along the minus strand of JBBELK010000162.1, from coordinate 1,863,087 downwards.
TTTATAGACTAATTTGCAGTTTGAAAAGTTACAATTTTGTTGTATTTTTTTCATGTTTGTAAACCGATAACACATACTTCACGACGATTGTGTGAATGGTTAAAATAAACGACACAGCACCAACTGATTCTGTGCCAGATTATTTTTTGTATGATTTTTATATTGGATAGAAATGTACAGACAAATGTCCACAAGTTTGGATGGGGAATATGAATTCTGCTTTGACAAAAAAACTTTGTTCCATCTGGATTCGAACCGTAGACCTGCACTCTCAGAACGTTGGTTAAAAATTTTAACCAACTTGGTTAAAATTTTAACCAACCATGTATTACCAGGTGAACATCCCAACAGTTGGTTAAAACCTTAACCAACCCAGGTTGGTTAAATTTTAATACGTGGTTGGTTAAACTTTTTAACCAATTATTGGTTAATTTTATTTTAACCAATCTGTTGGTTAATGCTGAGTTGGGCAAATTTTAACCATTCAGTTGGTTATACCCGAATGGTTGGGCATTTTACTGAAATGCTGTTCACAGTAATTGGGCAATATTTTACCAACAGTTGGTTAATTTATTATGTTAAAAGTTTTAAAAAAAATATATTTGGGTATAAAGGACACTAAATAAAGGCAAACACCACACGATGGACTTGACAGTTCTACAATTTTTGTATTTTATTTATTTTGTGATATTTGATGTACATCCCTATATACTTTAGCAGCAGGTGTAGGCCAAATATATACTGGTATTTTCTAAATGAAAGTGTTCGGCTTCCTTCAAACATTTTCATCTTTAAATGTTTCACATCACACTGTGTTAACAATGAGTTCGAGAATGCTTGTGTGACGTTTAGCTCAGCTGCACTATATGAAGTCAGAGAAGAGCGTACTTTTATTTTTGTGGTTTACACAGCCAAAGAAAGGTTAAATTCAGATTAGGAAATAACACTTGCCGAGTTGCAATTACAATGGCAAGTTCGTTCTACAGTGTGAGTAAACAAAACTACATGTATAAGTACACTTTTAAAATTACTTATTGTGTTTTAGTGTACCAATATTTATATGAGATGTTCTGACATGTATTTTGGATAGGTTCTCCTGTGTCCTTTAAATTATGTTTCATGCATGATCGCACATGAGGCAAATAAGGGTGTCAGGTGGAACACAAATTAATTATTTTCCGAAGAACCTGTTGCAAAATCCGGGACGGATGGCAGCTCTGCACTGGTTCAAATCCTTTTCTTTTTCCTAGCCATACTGAATTGGCGCAAGTCGTGTTCCACCCGACACCCTTATTTGCCTCATGTGCGGTCATGCATGAAACATAATTTAATTGAACTGCTACCAAATAACACAGCAGAACTTATCTAAAATACAGGTCGTCAAAACATCCCAAATAAATATTTATACACTGAAACAAAACAAGTAATTTTAAAAGTGTATAGTTTTTTTTACTCAAGCTGTAGTTGTGTCGAAAAAGTGGTCAAAATGCAGCTTTGATCAAGAAGACGTGGTTCACGCCGAAGCCTTGCTTAGCAGTGGCCTAGTCAGATCAACTGATGTGCACGATGAGTGGTTATGCCGCCTTGGCTTCTGCTGTCATAGTTGTTGCCGAGTAACAGTTGCTGCCAAGATGCCAAATCCGATCCGATCATCCCCTCCTTTGTGGATAAACAAAATGAAACAAGGACTATGTAAGATCCAAAGGCGGTATATGTGACCCATCCATTCATACCGGTACTACTATTAAACTAATAGCATCTGATAATCTTTCTGATGGATACCGTACCGGCGCATTACAAATATTCATTATTATTATTAATATTGCACCTATCACTGCCCCTACCCCTCCCCCGTGCGAGGTGGGGATTTGGCCTGACGATTTCCGTGCCCCAGGGTGGGACTTAAACGCATGGAAATCAAATTGTCAGCGCACAGGGAGCAAAACGTGCATCTTTTGCCCCATGGGTGGGGAGTTTGTAACCCAAATGGTGCATGGAGGAAGGAGTCTTTCCTTCCTCTATGGGTGGGGCAGCCCGGCGGGAGTGGTGGGGAAAGGTTACACGTATATAGGCCGTGCGTAGCGAGTATGGTGTACGATGTAGTTTGTAGCGCGGCCCGCACTCGCTGCACGTGCACACGGCCTACAACGTGTAAGTAACGTTATACTCGTGACAACCCGTACGGGTAAAAAATAACACTTTCGGCTTAAATTTTCGAGAAAGGTTTCCAAAACCGACCGCTAGCAACCACTAAAATGTCTCCCCACCATTCACCGATCAGACCAGACAATTAACGAGGCAGAACTTACCTTAAATTAGTTGTTTCGGCTCGGAAACACGACTACATTTTGCAAATTTGCCGTCAACACATCCGCCATGACACAGTCCTGTATACGTTTGTGTATAGTTTTACACGTACAAGGCACACACACGAAACGAACGCGCGCGCGTTGGCATTTTATCGCTGCTGCTTTTCTGCAGACAATCTAGTCACTAACCAATGGTAGCTTTCACTGGACACCACGTGACATGGTTGGGCGAATTTTTTAACCAACTTTCGCTTTGTGGGGGGTATGAATTATAACCACAGTTGGTTAAAATACAGCCCTCTGATCTTATATTTTACACAACCCGCAGTTTACCCAACCAGAAAGCAGTATATTTCTTAACCAACCCCTGGTTAAAGAAAAATTTTTAACCAGTGATATTTTAACCAGCGTTCTGAGAGTGTGCTTGACGTACCAATGGAGCTATGAAACCAAATGGTGGTATCGAAACACGGTGTTGGCATTTGTTCCACACTGATAAAATGGATTTGTACAGATCCAGGATATGTGGACCGTTGGGAGGGTGGTGGTGAATGTGTATCATACGAGCTAACAAAAACAAATCTGACTGCGCTAATAACACTCGTTAAAAAGGCGAGAAAATCCTTGAAGAAAACAAAGGATATCCGGATATGTTACAGTTGTATTTTCTTCTGAATGGGCCTACTTCTGTCCAACTCTTTGCGGAAAAACACCCATCTATGTAGATGGACAACAACTGTATGTTTACTCAAACCTTGGTGATTAATGCACTCCAGGGGAAGTTTATTGGTAAAAAATAGAGATATAATCCGGGTGTATCCGATGAAGTTAACTGGAGTGACTTAACTTACACAAATGGGTTATTTGAGTAACAGCAAAGTATGTACGGGTTTCCTACAACGACAAAGCTGGCAGATGACCAAATGATTCCTGCATGCAGCACCGCATAGAACGGTCGCGACTCAAAACATTAGAAATCGTGGAGTGTAACAGATCGCACGTTGCTGAAACAGAATTGTTTCAAAAACATTCAGGAACGAACTCAAGGCAGTAACGAAATAAAGGGAAAGGTAACCTTTGCTAATTTTGGAAACTGTCGTCCTCCAAACAACCGAATTCATGTCCGATCAAGATTGTCGACGCCTTTCAGGACCTTACGCGCACATTTGTTTGGTGTTTTTTTTGCTCCATTATGAAAATATTTCGCAGTTGATAACAAGTAACTCGCATTTTTGCAATCGCATTTTTATGTCAATCAAGGCATTAGATTTGAATAACTACTAACAGAATAGCACTTTTAAAGTGCGGAACCTTTACCTTGACTTGTAGTCATTTTTTGGGTGAAGATTAGGCCTATATATGATCAATTCAATAAACGGAACAAACGGGGAGGAAGCCACATTGCGGGGACATTTGTATAGGCATCGGGCTATACTGCGAGAAATAATTATGAAGTAGGCCTAACCACTGCATCGTTCTGTTGTTTTGTATGGAGCTAAACTAGACATTCCACACTCTAAAACAGGAAAAGCAAAGAATTACAAATTGGCAAAGAGCGACGCGCTCTCTATAAAAAATCATGTAGGCCTAGATCAATATAGTATGTTGATCCTATAGTATAGTATGTTGATCCTATAGTATGTTGATCCTATAGTATGTTGATCCTATATGTTGATCCTATAGTATGTTGATCATAGATAAATATAGTATTGATCCATATAGTATGTTGATCCATATAGTATTTTTTTATATCAAGACAGCAACATGCCACAAGTCCACCACACACAACACACCACCCAGGATAGCCCATTTTTGCACCGCCAGCCCTTTCAGAAGGCCCCGGTTCAAACACCGCGGATCCAACAACTCGACGCCTTGGAAAAACGGTTTAGATTAGATTGCATCTCTGTAGAGCGATTACGCTACAAGTGGTCTACTGATATTATTCCGCGTTACGATGCAACCAAGGACCAGTAATAGGGAAATATCGCCACATACACGTTCAATAATTGTACATGTTGAGCAACTGTCTATCAATCAATCCAACATTTACGCGTTAATATTACATATAGGCCTAACAAAGATCTAACTTATAGTTGCTTTTTTAGCAAAGTTCCAATGCTAGGGTGTGCCAACCATTTTCTCACTTTGTTACAATACCGTGTGTAATAGGCGACTGCTTTCTCCAGGAATTACCGGTACCTTGTTCCCGTTACCATATAATTGTGCAATAAACATAATAAAACTGACACATCTATACGCTAAAACATCCTAAAATTTGTGTTCCTTTTTCTAACAGAATAGAACTGAAAATAGTCTCATTTTGTAATCACACCGGGGCTTGTTGAAGCAAACAAACTCGAGGATATTTACCGGTCTTCAAACTAACCCATCGCGGCCGCCAAAGTGCGTAAACCCCCATCGAGGCTCCCAATCATCCCGGCCGCGTGTTTTGTTTTTTACACCACAGCTAGGGGTACACCCCAATTTTTCAACCCGAATAGAATATACTTTCCTATTGTGTAGCAAAGAGTCCCTCGTACGTAGTACTCGTTCATATGCAGACGAGAAGGTGTCATGTTTGAGTGGAAGCATGACAACGCGGGAAGGCGGTAAAGGCATTGACGGTTTTCACGCAGCCGAAAATGGACGTCCCAAATTTACTTCGCGATCGTTCTACACAAGACTATGGGCTATTTCTGCCTTTACTATGGTAGATTTAGAATCCCATTTACTTGCTTTTTAACTATATCCCGCACCGGCGTTACATCTATAACAGCAAAGGTTATTCCTAGGGCCATTATTGAAATGGATGTAGTCTAAAGCCCTACGCTGGTGGATAATTAGACGTTCAGATAGCCGAGAGCTGTTGAAGGGCGTGGTCTCGACGAACTAGCTGAAACAGGTTAGATTTCACTTAAGGGCCACAAAATGCTAAAATAAGAATGTTATACTTAGTTTTTATATAAAACGAATTCAGCTCTTGCTGCCGGAAAGAGGAAAGAGACTGATGTTATTAATTCTGACTCGCATAACAAAGAAAGATAAATCAATATGTCTATAAGAGATACATGTAAGTTTGATATTTGATAACGGCTAGAAAGTCATTTGATGAGTTTTTTTCAGAAGACCCGACAAGCAAGGAGAGTGCGCATCAGGTTTGCTCAGGTCAAAGCCACTTCTAACAAATACAAAAAGCCACATCGGTTAGCCCAACAGTGGTAGTGAGACATCTGAGAATGCAGGTAAATCCGTTATTGTTTGAGTGAATCAAGGATAGTATTCCCGTACAGTTACACTCCTCCAGATGATTTGTTTTTGTACCAGGAAACCTCAGATTGGAGTGGAATGGACATACGAGTTTTGAGATACATTTTACATGTATTCAGATAGCTGAATTGTATTATGCTATGTAATGTATTAGTGGGCAGTCATTTGTTCATATATGCAGTCCAGCGTTCATGGGCGAGTTTTAAGATGCCCGTATTCGTATGAATCGAGTTATATCGATGGTATTTCCCCAGTACGAGTAAGCTATGCAATACCACTTGTGACGGGCATACATGTATTTGTTCAATGTCGAGGGTTTTTAGCAACGAAAACCCTGACCTGTTTACACTGATTTTTTTCTGACACAATTCTCCATTGGTCTTATATACCCTTTCTCTATAGTACTTGCGATCAAGATTAATCAGTCACTTTCTGATATCTGATTTGTCGGAGAAACAAATTAAGCTCATTGTGCATAGGCCTATATAAGATTTTTACTTTGCTTTATTCAGTTAATCGTTTCAGTTTCATAAACAGCGCATGCGATTAAAAGAACCTCATCTTGAATATGTGGTAGGTGAACAGATTTTTGGGTGATCAATTACGTAATTACAGAACACTGCAGGCAAGGTGTTCTAATGATTTAGTTAAATAATGGTAAGCTGACGATCATTCATTCAGTATTTTCTTTTCATGTCCTTTTGGAATTATATTAATACCTAGCATAACATGTCTCGGGCTATTAGAGAAACAGTTTCATTGTAAGACACAAGCCGTTATAGCAAAGCTTCTCCAAAATTCAGAGAAGTTGATATGGACAGTAGATTCTGATTCAGGTTTCATTAAAGTGAAGAGCCCTGGGGCCGATTTCACTAACGTAAAAATTTGCGATCATCGTAAGAACGATCGTTAACTTCAATTCCATTGTACGTCAAGTTGCGGTGGATTACGAGTTTAGCGATTAATTTGGGCATTAGCGATCACCGCTGAGCGTTAGTGAAATCGGCCCCAGATTTGATTACTGTAAATCAGAGTACACTATACCGACAGTTATATAACTGGACATCTAGGTTATTATATGTCTGATTTTCATATAGGTGATGTCCGGGTTAAAGCTTGCACCGAAGCACGCAATCTTGGTGTCCTCTTTGACAGCATCATGAACTTCAACCAACATGTTTCCTCTGTCTGCCAATCCTCCTACATGCATCTTCGTCGCATTGCAGCTGTCAGGACGCTCATAACGTCGTCTGCTGCTGAACAGATCACACATGCCTTCATTTCATCTAAGCTTGACTTCTGTAATAGTTTACTCATGGGTCTTCCACAAAGTACACTAAAATGTCTCCAATCTGTACAGAATTCTGCCGCTCGATTACTCACATGCGCTCAAGGATTTCAGATCACATAACTCCCATTCTGCTCAAACTTCATTGGCTACCCATTAGGTACAGGATTCAATTTAAAGTTGCATTGTTGACATTTAAAGCCCTTCATGGATATGCACCATCTTACATTCAAGACTTGCTACAAGTCCGCACAGTGAGACCGAGTCTCAGGTCAACAGGTAACACGCTCTATGTTCCCAGAACCCGTCTAGTAACCTATGGGGATAGGATATTTTCTAGTTATGCACCCCGTCTTTGGAATTCTTTGCCAGATGAGCTGAGAGCCACACGTGATCTTTCTGTCTTTAAACGGCATTTAAAGACATTTCTTTCTAAGCAGGCTTTTCACAATAACTAGTGACTTTCTTTCTTGACCTGGCGCCTTTGAATGGCCTCCAGATATTGTGCGCCTAATAAGTGCTTTGCTATTATTATTATTAAATATTATAAATAGATAAATAATTGGACCATTTTTGATTTTCATGTCACAGCATCCTGAGATCGTGAACCGGTCCCAAGTTAGCGGCGCACTTGGTAAACTATAAATAATTGAAACGGTTGTGAAGCCTAAATCCGTAGGCTATGCATGATTTGCACTGTTTTGAAAATTGGTCAACCATTAATTTGACTGGGAAAACTTTTCCCACATGCAAGATTATGTACTTATGGTTCCAACTGTCAGTGGAATTTTGAATCCTCATTCTCAAATGGATTTCGCTGTTTTTGTGGCAGTTTTATAATGACGTAATGTCTATCTTTATACGAACGGTATAATTTTGGATTATTCTTGACAGGGTATATGTTCTCAAGTGTGAGCTACTGGAGCTTGAATGGCACACTGAATATGAAGGACTGCAGCACGGACAAAATTGTTGCCACGTACATGGGCCGCAGATGAAGTAGGTAAAAGCTTCATGTGGTTTGAATTATCAAGGTGTAGCGCTGGCCTTATAAGCTTGAAGGACAAGAAGATTACTGTGTTGAAGAAATTCGAAATGATTTCAGAATGATTGGTGCGTTTCACCGCTTTGCGTAGCTTCCTATACGGATTGCATTAACTGGAAACATTGTGTCCTGACTGAAAATACATGTATACACAGCTATATGTTCAGGATTGTGGCTGTGTTTTCTCCAAAGTCTGATATATGTAGAAATTAATGGTTTCCCAATCTCGGTAGTAAGCCGAGTTGTGCAACACAGAGTGCAATACCCAAGCTATATTATACACTTGTAATTCCAGTTTGGCTGTTTTACTGTTCAAGCCCGTTGGCAGATGTGCTTGTAGCAACAAGTGAATCATTTTTGAACGTACAGCGGGTTCACACGAATTTCTGCATCATTGAGCAGAAAATGATTGGTGCGTTTTACCGCTTTGGTCAGTCGGCTTTTTTGATATTCGGTCTCCCTACGCAGGTTGCCAACGATTTAAATGCGAACATTTTTTGGTTTGTTTTGGTTTTTGTTGTGTACTATAATATACAGTTGAGGTCAGAAGTTTACATACATGTACACAACTACCATCTTCATCCAAAATGGTAAACAGGACTACCCGAACCATTGCAAGGTGTGCAAGCTATGATTTAAGTACTGCAAGCACGTGAGGAATTCCACAAAATCACAAATTTAGTAAAGACTATTACAAAAATGGTGACAACGCAAGTTTAAGCACACCAGTTTTAACACAGTTGTATGTAAACTTCTGATTATTACAACTGTATATGTATACACAGCTGCTGTAATACAATGTGGCTGCTATCTTTCTCCCAAGTTTGGCACGGAGAAATTGGCTGGTTCCCCCATCTCGCTAATAAGCCGAGTTGTGGAACGCATTAAGACTAATAAGAGCGCTATGCAAAAGCAAAACACCCACAATCCCAGTTTGGCTTTTGCTCTTAATCATTCTACGCATTTTTATGCATTCCATTCAAACCCATAGGCATATGTGTTTGTATAGCAATAAGCGATTGGACGTTCCAGAACAATCAGAATTTTCTCTCAGCCGCTGGAAAGTTAATGACCGAGTACTCTGAACATGAGTTGAACATAGACTTTTTGGCTGCGTTCGGGCGTGTACTCGTGTTAACACGAGTTATACTCCTGCGCGCGTGAACGGCAAGAATAACGACACTCGGGTCAGTGAGAGTATGCTCTCACTACTCCCCAACAAATGGGGAGTGTGCTCTTACTCCCAACGAGAGTCATGTGATTTGTACGAAGATGGTGGAATATGGGTGGGATTTTTTGTGAATTTGCTCAACGTGTCAACTCAATAACTGAAACAATAACTCAATAAGGTTTGTTTTAGACGGCATCAAAGGTTTTCACGACATACGGCCTGTATTTCCTCAGTTTCTTTTGAGCAGTAAAACGGCGTTTTTTTGTGCAGTGATGGCAAGAGACGGCCATCTTCACTGATTGCCATTCGCGCACGCGGACTGCGGACTTGCCGTTCGCGTGATGTGACCCGAGTGCAATGCGCACGCATTACTCCCGAGTAACAAGAACTGCACGCCCGAACGCAGCCATAAACACTGAGTATATAGTTTTATGCAAAGCCACTGGGCGCATTTCTGTACGAAGTGCAAAAAGGGAGTCGTAAAACCACTGGGTATTCTCCGACCATAAGGACACACGACTGCGTGCATATAAACATAAACACCTATAATAGTGGGCCATGGTGGTTTACTGTGTTTATACTGTGAGGATGGGATGGGACCGCGACTGCGTGGATCCATAATTACCCGCGGGGGTGGTCGAAGTGTGACTATTGCATGCCACAGGTACATGTGTCAATATTTATACACCAGCATACTTTTGTCCGCGGGGACAGGTCGTACCTTACGGAATTACAGAAACCGATATTGCTTTCAGAACTTTTAGTACCGTGCTAATTAAATGTATTACAAGACATTTTCAACCTGGAGTGTTCTATACAATGGGCCAGCCAAGCCCTTGTTCCTCCATGGTTGACCATAGTTCCAGCTGCGGCGACAATGTCATAATAGGAGGTGACTTTAATTGTTCTTGATCGTCTGCGTACGCCCGTTGAACACAGACCCAAAGTTGCCTGCCTGCGTCAAACGTCGTGCTTCTGCCGTGTCGAATGCAATTCATTTAGGTGCGGCAAAAGCGCGACGGTGTTTGCACTTGCGTCAAACGTCGAATTTAATTGCAAAATTACAGTCGTATTTAATTGTGTATGTATATGTATGCCCGGCCAATTCCATGAACAAGATCATGCAATTTAAACATCCAACTCATTTGATTACATTTGAAAACGAAATCAAACCCCTTACATTCAAAAATAGTCATTCGATTTCATTAGTTTAGCATTTACTCTCCAATAAAATATAAGTAGGACTATATATAAATATCATTAACGAACGTTTTCGACAGGTTTTCATTCAAAATTCGTTTTTGTGGTAGGTCTTTGCGTTTTCGGAATCGTAAAGCACTGCAATATTCTAGAATCAGTACATGTACATCTCTCCTCCATGTCGATTTTGAACATAAAATATGCATAGAAAAGGAAATAATGCACATACAGAAAAGGAAAAGGTGAACCTTTTTCCTGCGCTTTAGCAATGGACGTATCAGATTACCAGCGAATGTTTAGACACGTTGAGTAGGCCTGGTCTATATTGACAAACAATAATTCACAGAAACATTTTGTTGCAATCAAAGAAAATTATGCAAAGTAATCAAATAGGTCAAATTTGCATTTATATATACGGGCTCAAATGTTGAAATTGATTAATCTTTAAACAAAAAATTAAAGATATATATAGTATAGTCTAGATAGACTTGAATGTCTTTAAAAGGGAATTACAGTAAATGAAAAGGAAAGTGCATGCACGAAAACAAAATTAGGTGCAATGAACCTTGACTCACTGAACGCGAAATTTAAAAAAGGTGAATTTGAAAACCTGTTAATGAAAATTTTCACCCAGGAGTGCTTCGGCTGCACTGGCTAAAGATTTATTTCTGTCTCAAAATCCACACCCCAGCGAGCATGAAAAACTAAACGAAAGCATTACTTTTTTGTGTGCATGTTTCAACTTTCCTCCAAAAAGCTGTTTAGATCAAGTCAATTCACTGCACAAACATTTCCCAATGGATAATTTTTTCAGCCGACAAAACGCTTTCGACTGTCCGAAAGCCACACCGCGGCACCCTGCGCTGGCGCTTCTGACATAAAATGCGCCGCGCGCTGCGCCGTCGCCATTTTGGATTTGTGGGGCTGTTTGTTTGTTTGCTGTTTTTGAGTATGTGCTTGCGCATGCGCATTCCAACTTCGTCAAGCCGAAGTACGAATTTATTTTGATTCGACACGACGATAGCACGACGTTTGACGCAACGTCGTGCAACTGCCGTGTAGCACGGCAGAGGCTGTCGTGTAGCACGGCAGAGTCGAACTTTTTGCGTCAAACGTCGTGCTCTTGCCGCGCTCTTGTCGCATTTAATTGAAAATTTTCTAAGTTATTGAGTTCGACACGGCAGAAGCACGACGTTTGACTGTCAATGCATTGTCGCTTTTTGACGTCTGGCGCAGACTGAATTCGGACAAACAAGAATTCACCTGGCTTGGAAACAACCCAGCATCCGTTCATGGCGTTTCTAAAGCTAGGTTGGATCGTTTTTACATTCCTTCCTGTCGTTTTTCTTCTGTTAATTCCTGCTCTGTTGTTCCCTGTCTCTCGGATCACAGTGCCGTCAGTATTGCGTTGAACTTCCCCTCTCAAATGCAGAGAGGGAGTGCATACTGGCATTTTAACAACTCCCTCTTGGATGATCCAAACTATAAAGAAATTATAAATCACTTCTGGGTTGATTGGACGGGGAAAAAAAGAGATTTTCCGGATCTCGCCTCGTGGTGGGACTTCGGAAAGTCCCACATAAAGTCCATCACCCAGATGTACAGTAAACAAATTGCCCACGAAAAACGTCAAACTCTCTTCCAACTCAATAAACAAATCGATGAACTTCAGTCTGCGCCAGACTTTACTCCTGAAATAAGGGATGCTCTTAAAGAGCAAGTAAATAATATGAACTTTCTTCTCAAATCACGGCGTGGCCCGCCTATGTCAAAAGTTGAAGAACATGAGCGCCATTGGATGAAAACGGATCCAAACTTGAAATTTTACAAGGAATTCATTTTTGGTGGTCTCGCTTTCCGGAAAAACCGGGAAAGTTGTCTAATTTGCATAATTTGGATAAATTTGCATAAATCCATTTATTTCTCACGTAATAAGTCATATTACACATTAGCTATACGGTTCCAAGGGTCGGAGGTTCTATTTTTCACCTCATTTCAGTGATTAGACGATGCTAATGAGCGGGTATAGGGATACATCAAGTCTAAATATCTTATTTACTCGCGATATTACCGCAGGTGCTGTTGGATCCTTTGTCCCAAGTGATCATGTTTAATGCGACCATAGGAATCAGCTCGCCAGGGTCTACCTGCTTCTCGGTAAACATCATTCTGTAACAAAAGTAACCATTAAATGTGCTCAGGCAGGTGGGTGATCACCTGGCTGTGGGAATTTGTCAAATTGACGAAACTCACGTACGTGAGATCGCGTTTAAAGGCTTTCTCAAAAAAGTGGTAGTTTCATTAAAGTTTTGGGAATCCGGGTCATATCGAGAAGACGGGCGATTTCTCAGAAAATGATGACCCCCTCGTGTCAAAAAAATAATGTCATTGTTTCTTCCCACGCAGAATAATGGCAAGAAAAGGTGACATTTATTCAAATGAAAGTAATTGGTTTTTAATTATTTCAAGATATCTTTAAAACTGCTCAGGCTTTCAATTATAGAGATATCTTTAAATACAATTTATAAATACCTTGGACAGTTTACGCATCCCTATAGTATTGGCTGAAAGCACGTCACGTTGCTAGTCTTAAACGGACGATAAAGACCAGCCAGTCTTAAACATGGCACGCGCCCGCGCCCTATTCAGCGCTTATGGAACACGCACACGCACACAGAAACTGCACGCGCCCGAAAGCAAAATGTGCCCTACAAGTACCCGGTCATGTGCGTACGCGTACAACACGCTTGGAGTACGCGTGACGCGCACGAAGAATTACATTTTCGCGGACAAATTCGTGTACTCTGATAGCAATAACTACAGATCTCTGGAAATGCCACCCGACTTGTTAAGATCCTAAGATAATTTATCGCAGAATGACGACATATTCAGAGCACAGTGTCGTCATCCTGTAATAATTATCTTAGGAGAACGACATCCAGAATGTAGGATGACGGCATTTTGCACCGAATATGTTGTCATCCTGGAATAAATTAGTTTAGGATTTCAACAAATTGGATGGCACTTCCATAGCTCCGTAGTTGTTTCTTCAGAACAACCCCTTTACTTTGAATATTAAAATGTCACTTTTTCTCGCCATACTTAAATATAATTCTGCGTGAGAAGAAACACAATTGAGACATTAATTTTCACACCCGGCGGTTATTATCATTTTCTGACTGGATTTCACCCATCATCCGGGATGAACCCGATTCCCACAACTTCAAACAATGAAACTGCCAGTTTTGGGAGAAAGCTGTTAAACGCAATCTCACGTGAGTTTCGTCGATTTAACAAGTTCCCATGCCCAGGTGATCACCCACCTGCTAGTAAGTGTATTCAATTGTTAAGATGTTTCCCGAGAAGCTTGCCAGGTAGACAAAGTTACAATGATCATTGCCACTTGGGACAAAGCATCTGCGACTCGATGTATACCTATATCCGCTCATTCGCAATATCTAATCACTGAAATGAGGTGAAAAATAGAACCTCTGACCCTTGAAACCCTATAGCTGATGTGCAACATGGTCTCATAGCTGAAAGACCAATGGATTGCGTGGATTTTTCGAATTTTTGCAAATTAGACACATTTCCCGGTTTTTCCGGAAAGCGAGACCACAAAAAATGAATTCCTTGTAAAATTTCAAGTTTGGATCCGTTTTCATCCAATGGCGCTCAATGTTCTTCAACTTTTGACATAGGCGGGCCACGCCGTGAAATGTGAAGCGCAGGACGCTCTCGTCAGATCCCGCTTCAAATTTACTAATGAAATTGACACTTGCTCTACTTTCTTTCTCAATCTTGAGAAAAACAATTATACTGCCAAAAACATTCCTAGAATCCGTCTTGCCTCTGGACAAATCACTGAAGACCCTAAAGAAATCAAGACTCATATCTACGACTTTTACCAGTCCCTTTATACTCTACTCCTACTGACGAGAGCACCCTCAGCGAACTCGTTACTGGACTTGATAAACTGGATCCTGCATATAGTCGAAGGACCTTGACCGCCCTCTGTCTCTGCAGGAGCTCGACCTTGCCGTCAAGGAACTTGGCAAAAACAAAACTCCAGGTCTTGACGGCACTCACCTCTGAATTTGTTCAATGTTTCTGGCCTATTCTTAAACAAGATTTTTTTTCTGTGTTCTTAACTCGTGCTTAAATTCTGGCTCTCTTCCTCGTTCTTTCAGACGCGCTGTCATTACTCTCCTCCCAAAGAAGGGAGACTTGGCAGATATTTCCAACTGGCGCCCTGTCTCCCTTCTAAATACCGACTACAAAGTACTTGCCAAGTTGCTTGCCGGCAGGCCTAAACAATGCATTGACAGCGTCGTCAGCCCGGACCAGACTTACTGCGTCCCGGGCCGATCCATATTTGATAATTTAAATTTAATACGTGAGGTTTTGTTTTATTGTAATTGTAATGACTTGCCCCTAGCCGTTGTCAACCTTGATCAAAAGAAAGCCTTTGACAGCGTTGATCACGGCTACCTGTTTAACACCATGAGAGCCATGGGCTTTGGGAATAATTTTATTCGACACATTCAGCTCTTGTACGGCAGCTCCGAGAGCCTCGTCAAAGTCTGTGGCTCCCTGACCTCTCCTTTCTCTTTTGAGAAGGGAATAAGGCAGGGATGCCCGCTCTCGGGGCTGCTGTACTCCATCGCGATAGAACCACTCTTACATAAAAATGAGACAAAAACTATCTTATATTCTCTTAACATTCCCGGTACAAATTAGTCTGCGTACGCAGACGACGTGTCTTTGTTTTTCACCTCTGACGCAGGTTTTAAAGTTGCTGAGGAGGTCTACGACCTCTTCAGCAGCGCTTCTGCTGCACGCCTCAATACCCAGAAATCCCAAGGACTGTGGGCCGGATCCTGGATCGGACGAAGTGACAAACCACTTAATTTTTTTCCCTTCCTTGGAGTTCACTTGGGAAACAACAATCACTATATCAAATTAAACTGGCAGAAATGCAAAAACAAACTTAACAAAACTCTCGCTTGTTGGTTCCGCTTTTCTGCCTCGTTCTCGTTCAAAGGAAAAACCCTCATTGCCAACCAACTCGCCGCTTCCAAACTTTTTCACTGTCTTGCTGTTCTTTCTCCCCCTGATAATATTCTAAGTGAGCTCCAAGACACTCTTGTTAATTTCGTCTGGTCCAATAAGCGACACTATCTCAAAAAGCCAATGCTGTATAAAAAAGCCCGACAAGGCAGGACTTGGTCTGGCATGCCTCCAAGCACGCACCATGACGTTCAGATTTCGTACTATTCAACGTTTTCTAAACCTCTCTCCTCATCAGGCCTTTTCCTTCATGGCTCACTTCCTCCAACAATACCGCAAACTCAATTATGATTATGAACTCTTCCACTTTAAAACCAACCCAAAATATCACACTAGTCTTCCCGTATTTTATAGTGAAATTTTGCGTGCTTGGACGGCCTCCGGAGCGCAAATAGAAACACGTCCGGGCGATATCAGCCACGTCATAAACTTATCTATCAATAGCGCCCTCGGCGGTGATGCGGATGATGATGGGGAGATGCCACCCGCGCGGCTCAAAGCGTGCGGGATCTTGCTCGTCTGTCACATCCTTCATCCTTCTTCCGGACACTGGATGGACAGCAAAACGCTCATCTCCTCCTTCAATGGTCTTCGTCCCCCGTCTCTCCGTCTTCTACAACGTGATCTTCAACATCTTCGTGAACGTCTTCTTCAAACTTTCCCGGATGTTTTCTATACGGATGGACTCCCTCCCGACCAGGCTGAAATTAGAGACATTCCCAGTTACCCGGTCTCTGTCGTCAATTTCAGCCTGCCATCCGTACAGAACGGACTCTCCGCACCATCAAAAATCGTCTACAACCACCTCGTCAGTACGTTGAACCCCCGGCATAAACTGGGGTTCGTTGACTGTTCAACAAATATTCAGTGGACTGAAATCTATCGGCTGCCAACATCAAAGAAGGAGGGAGACGTGCAGTTCAGACTTCTCCACAACTTCCTTCCTTCTCTCCCAGTACTTCATCACATCAACCCAGATATCTCTTCATCCTGCGGATGGTGCGGAGAGCCAGGAACCATTCAACATCTCTTCATCCAGTGCCCGATTATCCAACCAACTCTACAACTCCCTGCTACACTCCTCAGCCGTCTTCTACCATCTCTTCGCCTCGACTTCGACGTTTACTGGGCGCTAATCCCGCACGCGAAGGGCCGCGCTAAAGAAGCAGTTCGTCTTGGCAACTCCCTCATCGTCAGCTGCAAAAACGTTCTATATTTCCTTTATCGTACCTCCCATTTCGTTAACCCTTTCAATATCTGGCAATCTCGTTTGAAAAATAAAATTCTCATCGACTTCTCCTACTACAAATCCATTAATGACATAAACAGCTTCTTCTGTAAATGGTCCATCAACAACGCCCTTTTTACTTACGCCAATAACAAAATGACGTGGCTGATATAGCCCCGCTTTCTTTGTCTTCTTTCCTTTCCACCCTC
This sequence comes from Henricia sp. BOLD:AAB3569, assembly GCA_037783545.1. Classification (NCBI taxonomy): domain Eukaryota; kingdom Metazoa; phylum Echinodermata; class Asteroidea; order Spinulosida; family Echinasteridae; genus Henricia; species Henricia sp. BOLD:AAB3569. The sequence goes on along the minus strand of JBBELK010000162.1, from coordinate 1,846,297 downwards.
TTCCGCTCATTCCCGAAGCGTTTGCTCGCGATAAGCGAGACAGGCTTTATGCCGCGTTTCCGGGATTTGAGCTTTTCTCTTTCTGCCTTTCTCTTTTCGCGTTAGCTTGCTGGTCTCCGGAGCGGCTGCTCGACTTGTCGAGACGTGGTGTATACCTCCGTTCTTGGGATGAGCTTGCTGACGTGAATTTTCTCCCTTCGACTTGCTGGTGCCTGGATCGACTGTTCGACTTTGTCGAGACGGCGGAAGGTAGCTGTGTTCTCATAGAGCACGGCGCGGTGTATACCGCCCTCTACAGTTCGGGGGGGGGGGGGGGGGTGGGGGCGTGAAATTTTAAAGCATGAAATGCTGATGACAATGAAATAGCGAGCGTATAGCGCGAAGCCCTAATGGCTTCTAGATGGATTATAGATGCTCTGTGGTGCGATCTGGGGCAATATTTAACCACTTTAAGCAGAAAAAGGTGTTTTTTTAAAAAGGGGGTGGGGGTTGGGGGGGGCGTGCGCCCCCCACGCCCCCCTGGATCTGCCCCTGGGTGCTCTGCGCCCGCAAGCTGTGGTTGGCGGCCCTCGCAATCTGCCCGCCCACCCCTTTGGGTTGGGCACCCTTCTACCCCTTTCCTCTTTTGTAAGGAATTTTCGTAATTCTTATTCATTGAACTCAGTTGAATCATGAATGTATGCTTTCAATTTTGTTAAATCTTCATTGTCTACCTTGATTTTCTAATATATTGGTTGAATTCTTTGGTTTTTGTTTACAAATCTTTCATTATTATACAACCTTTTGTTTGCATCCTTTTGTAAATACTTAAGTTATCTTTTTTTTTAGTTTGTATATAATTGTTGATTACAGAGGATGCAATAAAGTTTTCTTTTGAAAAGTCAAAAAAAAGTCTTTCGAATGATAATACTTTTTTGATAATTGCAAAGTCATATAAGGAAAAAATTGAGTACTTGACCATGGAATCAGACCTTGTGTACAAAACGTATGAGACTGGATGAAAAAATAACGTTTTAAACTTTCCCTGCTAAATTGTCACTTCTAAGATCTTTCATGTCTAAGTTTCTTTATAACATTTCACACTTAAAAAGCTAGAATCCCCCTCGACGAAAAATCTAGCATTTGCACCTTTTTTGATAGTCCACATATCCCTCCAGCCGACTTATACCGCTGTTTATTTCAAATTGTCTGTTTTAAGTGGATAAATCGCAAGCAAAAGTGCGGTTTTCGAAAACCGTCTATGTTCAATGGTATTTTTTGAAGAATTTTTCTGGTGCAAAAAGCCAGAGATGTGCCCAGTAGTTGTATGCTTTACCAAGAGAGAGAAAAATGAGTCGCTCGTTCTTACTCGTACTGGCCGATGTGCATACCGTGCGAAACACGAGGGAACTACGGCCCGCAGGGACCGTTCCCACTGCTGTACACAGACCGCTGTGAGTGCCGTTCATTCTGTGACAAAACCACCGGTCGCAATGCACCAGTATTTACCTCAAAAGAGCTTCATTTGTGAGCCACAATTTCACCGTTTTTTCACTAAAAAGGTAATAGTAGATTATTGTCATATTACATCGTGTTTTTCACGTTTGTATTTTAAATTGCCAGGACAAAACAGGCATGATGAACATTCACTACGTATATTTTCCATTCAATACTGCACAGACCGTTTTATGTTCTTCTCAGGATGACGTAAAACCCCCGTTTATTAACAAACCATGAAAGTGACCTCGAGCATTTCAGAATTTCGGGTGAAGAGTGTCGGAATTGCTTTGCGTTTTAAGCAAAAGGCTGTCGATTTTTGGTGGAAAACAAGTTGTGATGGTGTTGTAGACACAAACACCTCAATGATAAACAAGCAGGAAAACTTTACAAATGTGGACGGGGGGATACTACTAGCTGTTTAATGATGCTTGCTTGATAGGCCATCTTGGTCAATCACTCAAGTAATACTCTTTTCTTCGTCTTCAGTAATTTTGGTACATAAATTATAACCACGTTATCATTATCCGCTTCGTCATATAGCGCAGTTTCATCGTATAAATCCGGAGTCAAATCCGCTTCTGTCGTATCCAAACTCAAAAAAGCTATATAGTATCCCTTGGTCAAGCCGTTTAATTTCCAAAAAGGGCAGTTTCATTGTATCAATCCCAATACAATCCCAATACGCTTCTGTCGACTCCAGAAATGTCAACATATTGTGCATCAGACATGGCGATATAGTAATTGTTGCTTGCAGCACACCACGAACGAAATGACTGCATGTCCTGAGCACCAGAATGCAGCGTGTTCGCATGAGTGATTCTGTTCTTACACCAAACCAAACGCCGTGCATTGCTGCGCGTTTCATTGTTCCGGGGCGGTGAAATGGATTAAGTTGGAGGATAGACTCGAAAGTGTAGCTTCTTAAAAATAATAGCTCGGCTTCGCCACGCCCATTATTTTCAAGAATCTACACTTCTCGTCCATTCTCTTTAATACCCCAGTCACAATTAGCTTGAGATGGGTTTGCGAGTAGTTTGCGACGGATTTCCGGGCATTTTCGGCCGGGGCCCTACGGGACTCCTTGCGGCTGCCGGGTCATTTTTGGGCATCGGGCGGGCATCGAGTTACTTTTAACTCGGACTTAAAACCTGGTGCGGCGTTTCGCATCGAAAACTGATCGCCAATAAATCGGTCGATGCCTGGCCGATGTCCGGCAGGGCATCGCACACATCGGGCGGGCGCCGGGCAAGCCAGGACAAGCCAGACAATCCATATATCGGCCATGCGCCGCTCAGACGCCGGCCGGGCCCCGCCCGGCGTCCGGCCGACTTGGCGGCGCCCGGCCGGAAATCGGCCTGACATCGGCCGGGGTATCGCAGTGACATAGGCAGGACATCAAACGAGTGCCTGCCGGACAGCGGCCGATAAACGGGCCAAGAATTCGACCCCATTCCGTCATGGCAGCGTGCGGGGCACTTTTAATTGTGACTGTGACCGCCCTAAGATCTTTTAATTGTGACTGTGACCGCCCTATCGCGCGATCTTTCGCCGACCTCTACACGCCGACCGTACCGATGCCTATAAATTGCACACGCCGCCCGCGGCCTCCGCTTTAATTGTGACTTGGGTATAACTTACCCATTCGTCATGGGACTCACTGTACCCATGACTGGCGACGCCACGCACACTCGGCTTCACGCAATACCGTAACCACAGATTTTCGACAGTTATCTCAAAAATTCCACCCCTAGACGCCCATATAACTCCAAAACCCCCTCTGCTCCGACACCAAAAAAATAATGTAATGCATTTTTTGCGTGTCCGCCTGTCCGAAACCCCCTCCTGGAAAAATTCCTGGATCCGCCCTGCCCATGTACCGCACGCAGTGAATTGTGGGGGAACCGTAAATGCACGTATTTCCTGAAAACACGAACACAGATTTACATACAAGGATTGCTTTTTTATGCACATGCGCATCCACACAACGGTTTTACAATCCTGAAGTCTATCACTAAAGGAAACTAACGCACGCAATAAACATAATAATGACGTCACGTTTAATTTAAATGTGCGCTTTTCTGTGGAAGCTTGTATTTATTTATTTATTTATTATATTTATTTACCCGGGGTGTGCCCAAACAGTTTACAAAAACTGGTTTCCATTGGGGCCCTGAAAACACTCATAAAACAAATATATTAAATTAAACAACTCCACAATCACAAACAAACTGGAATAAGATACAACAACTACAACATCAAAAATTTACAAAACATCAACACTCGCACAATTGGACAAAACTAATGGTTACAGAAGAACAACATCACAAGAAATATTATACATGCACGTGACACTGACATTTACGGTAATTACGGGAAGGGCGAAAAACCCGCAAAACTCTTTTTAAGAGAAACAAATGGGAAAATTCCCCTCCGGCTCCAAAATTAAAGTTTAATCATCCTCTTGCAACAGTGCCCCTTTAACGCACTCCCCAACTCCTGCGTACCGAGGCCCTGTTGAAACTGGCCCCATTTCGCGGGGGAACAAGCGAAAGAAATCTTGTCGCCTCTGCTGGTCCAATCAGGACGCTTGGCAGTGCGTTGCAGGCATTCAAATGTCACGCGCGCAGATTGTAAACACCGTGCATGAATGTGATACATGTACTCGGTAAGGCTGGTCGTTGTCCGCGTCGGCGATTGGTTGCTATTTAAAGCATACTGGGGAATCCGTTCCATTACATTCGTGAGCATGCATCCCTGTTATTAATTTGAAAAACTGCGGAGTAAATTAAGATCGTCGCCGTAAATTTTAGTAGGAATGGGACAGTCATAAGAAACAGAACCCAATACAATTTCTGGAAAGTATAGAAATCGTTTCTTTTCGGCATAACATGACCGAATTTATTAAATTACATCAAAATGACTCGGGCGTGTGTTGTCTGAACACAACAGCCGGCTTACTCCACAGATTTGCGTGGATTTTCTCAGAGTATTGTATCGTCGCTTAGCAGAGTGGAAATTCCCTGAGATCTCAGGATGCGAAGTCATACGACTCCGTAAATTGGCATTTCTCCCTTGAAGTTGATCGTGTGAATATTATGTATATTTCAATGCTACTTCGCTTTGCTCATACGCATGAAAAACAGTTTTGATCCTATACAACAACAAGTAATGGACATCAAAACAAAATAAATTTTGATAAATTTATTCAGACAGTATGGGGATGTAGGCCTGCATGCACAAATTGATGAATGTTCAAAAAGACACTTAAAATACTTGAAAAGGAAAAAGACAAAATATATTATTGGCTCAACATTGAACTCCAACTTGGAAAGGAATTAAAGGTAATAGACTGGTCACACAGGCCTCGCTGGCCTTACTGGGCGCGAGCCCTCACTATCAGCTTTTTTCGTACGTGTACACACACACACACACACAGAGTAGACCTCGATGGCCCGACTGAGCGCGAGCTCATCACGTCACTTATAAAACATGTTATCTGGACTTAGCCAAATTTATCTACTATAGGAAATAGTCGTCATAATTAATGATAAATATGCTAAAAACTGGGCCTTATAAACTCGACTGGCCGGGCGCGAGCAATCACCAGAATTAGATAAATGAAAAGTGCCATCTAAGCTCGACTTGTTGGGCCCGACTGAGCGTGATCCCTCAACTTGGGGAAAGGGAAATCATACTAATATGAACACTTGACCTCGTTGGCCTTTAAGAACAAAATTATCGTACAAAACGAAATGATAAACATGTTATGGCCTATTTGGCCGAACTTGGCGTGAGTCGTCACTTTAAGAAAAAGACTAGGGACTGAAAAAATTATTTTATAGTACTTATTGATGTAAAGTACAATACAGTCAAATACTGAATGCAAAGTGATGCTTACAACGAGCAAACAAATTCAAGTCTCAAGATTTTAATTTCTCTTGTTTTCAAGACTGAAATTGGGAGACAACCTTCTTGAAGTTCCTGTATTGTCAGTATACGACTATTTCTAATTTCAGATTTTAATCTCTAAGTCAATACGGATTTGGCAACTTGAAGACGTTGAGAGACGTCTCTATCAACATATCTGTTTTTAGCTAATGTGGTCTTCCAACGACCGTGCTGGAGGATCAACTCTTCCGAAATATTGTTGTTGGCCAGACGAGTTGCACCTCCAGAACGCAAGCTGTGAAGACCAAACTTGCTTACATCAGAGATTCCAACAGATTTGAGAGCGTCTAAGAAGAGTTCACGACATCTGGAGTAACTCAGTGGCTTATTCCGTGTACGTTTATAAGACTGTGAAGAAGAGCAGAAAGTGAGAGGTGTGAATATGAACTGGTCATCACCTAAGTTGATACCGCACTTATTCATGAATTTAAACAAAATGACATAAGGGGAAAATGTATCTTTGGAATGCGGGAGAAAGGCGAAATTTCCTTGTCTAAATACATCGGTCTTAGACTTGGGAATAAAAATTATAAGACCTTGGTCGTCAGGTAGTAAGGTGAGATGGCTGGCTTTGATTTCCGCGATTTCAGGGTGTCTAAATAAGAGTGTGTACTTGAGACTAACATAGCAAGCTGTTCTCAACTGGAGAAGTGAACAATCATCGCGAGCAAATTTAACCAAGATATTGTTGAGTAGTTCGAGAGATAATGGGCTTTTTTGAACTGGAGGGCGATGAAGAAATTTTCTGGAACTGACCATAATTTGCTGAACTATAGGAGAATCAATTGGATTGTCCTTAATGTTCATAAGAGAGTGAAGCCATTTAATTGCGGAAGCAGTTGTCGTAATGACACTATCTGTATGGGATGATGCTCTGATTTCGGAAAGGTATGCCATGAGAAATTGCTCTCGAACAGGGAACAAAAGGGGAATATTATGAGAATTCAACCAATTAATGAAATTACGACATTTATAGAAATAAGAATGACAAGTCCCACCCGCTTTGGCGGCGATAGCCTCATATAACAACTGCTTGGTAGACACCGCGTTGACCGAAGGAAAGTTATTCCAAAATGGTTGCTTCAAAATGATCTGTACACTCTCAGAACGTTGGTTAAAAATTTTAACCAACTTGGTTAAAATTTTAACCAACCATGTATTACCAGGTGAACATCCCAACAGTTGGTTAAAACCTTAACCAACCCAGGTTGGTTAAATTTTAATACGTGGTTGGTTAAACTTTTTAACCAATTATTGGTTAATTTTATTTTAACCAATCTGTTGGTTAATGCTGAGTTGGGCAAATTTTAACCATGCAGTTGGTTATACCCGAATGGTTGGGCATTTTACTGAAATGCTGTTCACAGTAATTGGGCAATATTTTACCAACAGTTGGTTAATTTATTATGTTAAAAGTTTATAAAAAAGATATTTGGGTATAAAGGACACTAAATAAAGGCAAACACCACACGATGGACTTGACAGTTTTACATTTATTTTATTTTATTTATTTTGTGATATTTGATGTACATGTATGTACTTTAGCAGCAGGTGTAGGCCAAATATATACTGGTATTTTCTAAATTAAAGTATTTGGCTTCCTTCAAACATTTTCATTTTTAAATGTTTCACCATCACACTGTGTTAACAATGAGTTCGAGAATGCTTGTGTGACGTTTAGCTCAGCTGCACTATATGAAGTCAGAGAGCGTACTTTTATTTTTGTGGTTTACACAGCCAAAGGAAGGTTAAATTCAGATTAGGAAATAACAATTTCCGAGTTGCAATTACAATTAATGGCAAGTTCGTTCTACAGTGTGAGTAAACAAAAAACTATTATACACTTTTAAAATTACTTTTTGTGTTTTAGTGTACCAATATTTATATGAGATGTTCTGACATGTATTTTGGATAGGTTCTCCTGTGCATGATCGCACATGAGGCAAATAAGGATGTCAGGTGGAACACGACTTGCGCCAACATCAGAATAGAAGAAAAAAAGAGACCACCAAATTAATTATTTTCCGAAGAACCTGTTGCAAAATCTGGGACGGATGGCAGCTCTGCACTGGTTCAAATCCTTTTCTTTTTCCTAGCCATACTGAATTGGCGCAAGTCGTGTTCCACCCGACACCCTTATTTGCCTCATGTGCGGTCATGCATGAGACATAATTTAATTAAACTGCTACCAAAAGACACATGAGAACTTATCCAAAATACATGTTGTCAAAACATCTCAAATAAATATTGATACACTAAAACACAACAAGTAATTTTAAAAGTGTATAGTTTTTTTTTTTACACAACCTGTAGTTGTGTCGAAAAAGTGGTCAAAATGCAGCTTTGATCAAAAAGACGTGGTTCACGCCGAAGCCTTGCTTAGCAGTAGCCTAGTCAGATCAACTGTGATGTGCATGATGAGTGGTTATGGCCTTGGCCTCTGCTGTCATAGTTGTTGTCGAGTAACAGTTGCTGCCAAGATGCCAAATTCGATCCGATCCAATCAGCCCCTCCTGTGTGGATAAACAAAATAAAAAAGGACTATTAACATAGTAAGATCCAAAGGCGGTAGGCCTATATGTGACCCATCTATTCATACTACTATTAAACTGATAGCAACTGATAATCTTTCTGATGGATACCGGCGCATTACAAATATTCATTATTATTATTAATAATGCACCTATCACTGCCCCCATCCCTCCCCCGCGCTACTCCACCCAGCGATGCCCCACCCCGTAGGTCCGACGATTTCCGTGCCCCTGCAGGGTGGGACTTAAACGCATGGAAATCAAATGTTTAGCGCACAGGGAGCAAAACGTGCATCTTTTGGCCCATGGGTGGGGAGTTTGTAACCCGAATTTTGCCCCACGGGTGGAGAATGTGTCATTCGAAAAGTGATAATCCCTACTCTTAGGTGGGGCAGCCCGGCGGGAGTGGTGGGAAAAAGTTACACGTATACAGGCCGTGCGTAGCTAGTATGGTGTACTGTACACATGTGATGTAGTTTGTGGCCCGCACTCGCTGCACACGGCGCGCTGCATGCAACGTGAAAGTAACGTTATACTCGTGACAACCCGCGCGTACGGGTAAAAAATAACACTTTGAAATCGGCTTAAATCTTCGAGAAAGGTTTCCAAAACCGACCGCTAGCAACCACTAAAATGTCCCCCCACCATTCACCGATCGGACCAGACAATTAACGAGGCAAAACTTACCTTAAATTAGTCGTTTCGGCTCGGAAACACCACTACATTTTGCAAATTTGCCGTCAACTCATCCTCCATGACACGAGTCCTGTATACGTTTGTGTAGTAGTTTTACACGTACAAGGCACACACACACGAAACGAACGCGCGTGGGCATTTTGTCGCTCTTGCCTTCCTGCAGACAATCGAGTCACTAACCAATGGTAGCTTTCACTGGACACCACGTGACATGGTTGGGCGAATTTTTTAACCAACTTTCGCTTCGCGGGGGGTGTAAATTATAACCATAGTTGGTTAAAATACAGCCCTCTGATCTTATATTTTACACAACCCGCTGTTTACCCAACCAGAAAGCATAATATTTCTTAACCAACCCCTGGTTAAAGAAAAATTTACCCAACTCGGAGAATTTAACAAACATTGGGAGATTTTTAACCAACTGATTTTTAACCAGTGATATTTTAACCAGCGTTTTGAGAGTGTACGAGAGCATAAACAAACATAAATAGAGAATTATACGATACATATTAAAGACAATCAAGATTAAAGAGTACAAACTAATTTAACAGCAGCCATCAAACCTTCAAAATTAGGCGAACCGAGTAGGGAGTTAGTGTTTCTACCGTGTACGAGTGCTTGTTTTCCTGGCATAGTTACCAGATCTTGAATGAACGGCCGAAATGTTTTCCATAAAATTGGCCAAAACGGATTAGAAGGCCACCATGGAAATACAAGTACACCCGACCCTCGACAATAGCGCAAGTGAGCCAAGACTGAAGGGATAAGGGACACTGGTGGTACTAGCAAGAACAGATCATGTGACCAATCTTGGGCAAACGCGTCAACGGCCTCAGCCCCAGGATTCCAATACCTAGAGAAAAAGCGGGGTAATTTGGCATTGTAGTACGTGGCAAAACAATCTACAGTGAAAGGACCCCATGCGTTATTGATAAGATCAAAAAAGGTGTCTGAAATACCCCAATCATCAATATCTATAATTTTGCTGATGAAATCGGCTTTCTCGTTAGCGGAACGGGGAATCCAAGTGAATTCTATACCGATTCGATGGGAAAGACAAAGCTCGAAAATATTGAAAGCTATGGATTGGAGTTCTGGGGCGGATTGCAATATGCGGTCTAAGACCGGTCTATAGGCTTAGCCGGTTAACGCGGCGTCCACTAAGACCGGTCTATAATTATAGCCCGCTTGCAATATCGTTGTCTTAAAGTTAGACCAGTCTTAAAATTTAAGCCCGCGGCGAGCAGGCTATAATTTTTAGACAACGCGCTACATCTCGTAATCTTGCATGAAAAAAGACGAACAAAATGCACATTGTGCCCATTAGAGCCTTTATAGTGCTATTTGATTACTTTCGCGGTCAGTTTCTCTGCAAAAACTGCACCACACACGCGTCATCAAGTGGCTTCGTGAGGACGTTTGTTTGGCTTGAAATCATGCAAGGATAGCCGGCTGCGTCACTTTCCGTTAAGGTGTGTGTGTTTTCGGCTGGCGCAGCCGTACTTCAGTTAGACTGGTTTATTGCAATGGGCTAAAGAAGCGTCTAAGCTGAGACCGGCTAAGTCGGATAGTCGGCTATAAAACATCGGTCTTAGACCAGTGGCTAAGTCGATTTTATTGCAATCCGCCCCAGGATATGAAGTTCCAAAAACAGGGTGAAAATGTTTGTAACAAAAAAAATTCAATATTTCTACCTTGTGCAGGAAGCCAGTAATGTGCTAACAAAGTTGCATGTGTCCTAATCTTTGGGATTGCCGGGTTTAGAAATCCACTACACATCACCGAACTGCATATTCCGGAGGAAAACGGCAAAAAGTCACGCTAATTTGCTATATATTTGTGCACAAATAATCCACTACTACAGCCAGCCAAGTTACGTTCAGCTTATTTTGTTCTCACCGCGCGCGTAGTCGAGTCCCGCGTACGCGTGCCGGCGCGGCCGGCTGTGCGCGCGTCGCAACTGAACTGGGCCATGGCCTCGGCGCATTGCGTGCCTGAAATCGTGACGCCGCACGCGCAAGCTTATCCAAACTTCACGATGCGTGACGCGACGGCAGCTGTTATTTATTTCTCTGAACTTTAACGTTAGGTTGTGCCTTAGATTTCACTATTTTGTTGATCAAATTTGGTATATGACATTTAAACCTCCCGTTCCTGTAAATGAAGACGTCAAGCATATATGGACATAAGTTCGACGTCCATTAAAAGGTAATATATAGCTTAAAAATTATGTGGAACTTTCAGTCCCCCTGTTTTGAGACATCGTGACCTGGACGTCACTCGTAATGCAATGAAGACGACGTCCAACCTGGGCTAGTCTTTGCCATGCCCCGGGCATAGTCATTTAGTGGGTTCCGAACGCGCGCATGTGCTACTAAATTGCCAGGTGATTATGCTACAAATGTTTGCTGTAAATATACAACTTTTCCGCCGTAGACCAGCTTCCGAAATCGAAACTCGAAGGACCACTGTCATGACTGTATGATGTATCGTTACTTTTAACCAACCAGATGACAAAAATCTACACATTCGGTATATATAGCACTCACAGAGAGCCGTGTGGACTGTGGTGAACAAAAAGTTCTTTTAAACTAAGTTGTTAATGTTAAATAGTCTAAATTTTGTTTCAAATTCATATGCATGATACTCACCCTGATTTCGTTGCACGTTGAGAACCAAAACGAATGTGCACATATAAGTACATATGTTACTCAGTGCTGCATGGCTACTGGAATTAAGCCAACGGTCACATAGCCCAGGTTGGACTCCGTACCGCATATACTGCATATGCAATGAAGACAACGTCCAACCTGGGCCAACAGTCACAGTAATTTAGACAGATAAAGAAGTCCCTTTCAACAAAAGGGGTTAACTGGTTAAAGTGCCAAAATATGGCAGTGGCACGATTGTGGCCTTTTTCCAAATCTCGACTTGGGCTCAGGCTCCGGCTCCATGTAAACTACATGAAGCCGGAGCCTGAGCCCAAGTCGAGATTTGGGAAAAGGCCCAGCAGCCGATTTCACGAAAGAGTGCGCAGCTTGCGCAACTTTTGCAAAATGGCGCAAGCCCTATAGCTTGCGTGAAATTTTCACAGGAATGTTGCGCAGCCTACGCAATAAAATGTTGCGCAAGCGGACTTACGCAGTGCGTAAGGATTCGTGAAATCGGCTGCAGATCTCCTGAAATCGGCTGCAGCAGCCGATTTCACGAAACTTACGCAGTTGCGTAACTCCACTTGCGCAACATTTTATTGCGTAAGTTACGCAACATTCTTCCGAAGATAACGCGCAAGCTATGGGGCTTGCGCCATTTGTCAAAAGTTGCGCAAGCTGCGCAAGCTGCGCAATGTTTCGTGAAATCGACTGCGGGAGACCTCCGAGGAATGATTGAATTGGTCTGTAAAACTTTAACAGGAGCTTGCATTGGCGGATCCCAGGGGTGTGCTACAGCCGCCTCACCCGCTAAAATAAACCTTATCGACGTTCTCAAGGCATCATGGGATTGGATAACAAATTGCAAACGTGGCTGGCAATTTTCACACAAACCTATGGGGCACTGGGGACATGACATTGTTCATGGATTTTATTCTCATTTCTGTTAAGCGATTGACATGTGATCTTCCCACACGTTCTTCATCAAGGAAAAATGCAATTTTTGACAAATTCATTTTTATTATAACTGTAGTAAACTGAAATAAAATGAAAACATTTAAAATAATGCACAGCACCAGTTTGTACTTTACAAAAGAATGCACCTGATTGGCTCTAACGTGGTAGCTCAACCCTGGCTCAACCAATCGTGACAGCCCTTATATAATGCTACAAACTGGCACCGTTCAAAAAGTCGAGTTTTCTTAGTTTATTTCATCCAAACTCAATTAAAATAAAAAGTATATTTGTCAAAAATTGCATCTTTCCTTGATCAAAAGCGTGTGGGAAGATCACATGTCAATCGCTTCACAGAAATGAGAATGAAATTAAAGAACGTTGTCATGTCCCCATAGATTTGTGTGAAAATTCCCAGCTTCATTTGTCATCCAATCCCATTATACAGGAGGAAAAAAGAAGGGGAGAGATTAGAAGGGGAGAGATGGAAGAATGTATACTCCCCTTCCCATATAGTCAATGTTAGTAGTCCAGGTAATATCACGTTTAATATTGTAACATTGGGACGTGAGTTTTGACAAAATATTGGCTCTCGATCTCTATTGGAATAATGATTTTCGCTACCGACATTATTTCTGAATTAGGTACAAACAGTTTTCTTTAATCATCGCATACAGACTGGTTCCCATACCTCATATTCCACATATGATGAACACAAATATGATGACCGGTACCCGTCACGTCTTATAGCTAACATGACGTCATGCATTCATTTATAGAAGCGCACTTAGGGTTGCATACAAGTAAATAGGGCTCCCATAGGAACCAATGCTAAATGCCCCATTTTCAAAAATCATTTAAAAATACTCACAACTCTCTCAGCATCTTAGGACAACAACCAAAATACTCATTGTGGTCCCATCTTTTCAATTCTGTTCAATTTTATGAGGGTAATCCGTCACTTTTATTCCCTAATTTCCACTTGAAACAAAACTATCCCTGCAACAGTGAAAATTGCTAAACAGACCAGCGTCCATTTTGGAACAAAGGCACATACGCTACTGGGCAAAATAGGGCCACTTTTAGGAGCTACAGTGTCTAAAATATTTGTAGTTGGAAGAAAAAATACCCCACATCGCGGCGATAGTCATATTCTACACAAGACCACACTCGTTCAGCTCGCAATTCTCTCTAATATAAAAGAATTTGAGGGCATACAAAATATTCATGAGCTCGGCGCACAGATCTTGCCTATTTACTTGTGTGCACCCTTAGAAGCGCACCGTTAATTTTTAAAGCACGCTGCGCGTAACCACAGCCAGTATATAACAATTAAGTATATAGTACAACACAAGCGCATGTGTCTTTTGGTCTTCTTAAGATGGTGGACGAAGACAGTTTTCTGCCCGATAATAATACTAATGATAAAACAACACACCAAGGAATGATCAAAATTTGTTAAAATAATATCGCATACCGGTATAGCTGCAGCTCGTACCTTGAAGCCGCCATGGCTCGCTAGCTGCTTCTTATTAATTAAATTACTATGAATTAAAACCCCCACCCCATCACTCGTACCCCAACCCTCCAACAAAAATAATTGGGAAGTTGATCTTGTGTGCAAAACATGAAAAATGTCAAGTGTTTTCTCACAAAACCTTAATTGTTTCCATGTTTTTTCTATCAAATCGGCACATTCCAATGCTAGATGAGTAATAAAAAAAAACAATTCTGATCAACTTCCCAACTCTTAGCCATGGGGATCTACCCCCAATACCTCCTCCCCAATCACCCCCAATACCTCCTCCCCAATCACCCCCACCCTTAATGCCCCCCCCCCCCATCATCCCCAATCCCTATACCCAGCACTATATATGACAAAGTGACTCCCAAAACGCACCTATACATGTACATCAACTAACTCTTCCCTCTAAACACACCAACTTCTCATAAAACCTGAAAGGAATTCCTTTACAATTCCTTGGATGTTTGAGGCACAATGGCGCTGCATTTGCCAACCCCAAACACATTAACAAAATACTTTAACAAAAAACTTTAACGTTTTGAGCGGGCGGACGGGCGAAATTTGGTATTACATAGGCTCGCCCCTGCTTCGCAGCTCGCCGAAAATTTAGTTTTAAAATGCATAGATTTGAAGAGAATGTATACATTTTAAACGCAACAGTCTGCTTTCTTATACAAAAGACACTACATTAAAAAGCTATAAAAGACCCTTGCACCAAGCTCATTTAAAGAGCGTGTTCAGATTTTACCAGAAAATGGATTTCGTTTTAACCTGGGAATCATATAAAATAACTTCCCAAAAATACTGTCAATGGGAAGAAAACAGGTAATTTAAATTCTCCAATTTGGATGTAGAAGAAGCAAAAAGGTCGGTGTAATTACTGCACTGCCTTATGGAACCAGCACTTGTAAAAACATGTAGTCCATGGGCCAGAGGCCAAAATTTCACTTATTGGTACCACCTGAGGTTGCAAAATCTAAATGCATTTTTTTGAAAGGTCTATGTCTAGGGATGATAAATTGATGTGATAGCAATCCCAGGGTGGCAGCTTAGTGGTAGAAAATGCCCACTTTTTAAGCCTAGTCAGAATGAAGCTTCTTCATAAATCCTTAGCACTTGGGTTAGGATGTGAACAATTCGCAATTACACCATTATGCTTTGTTGTATGATGATGAAACTTGGTCAAATTGTTGTTTAGCTATAGCTTTTAAAAATGACGTCACGTAAAAATACATTTTTTCTCTAGAGGGCGCTGTTCATAGACGTATATAATGTGTTCATATATTACACAATTTGTTTCAGATGCTAAACAGTATTTTAAACATTAATTTTTTGTTCGTGTCCCCTGTGAAACAAACCAAACTTAATTAATGGTTTAACAGTGTTGGTTTAGGTATGTTTTAACTATTTAGACAGTAACATTAAAAAAAATTGCCAGTATAGCACCTGTCTGAGTAACAGTATTGTCTATACATCATACATGTACATTGTAGTATTTATATTAGCGTCATGTTTACATGTATGTTGTTATCACTAGCTATGTCTCAAATGTGCTTCCAAAGACATCACAAATTAAGTAACCATACTCCACGTGATGATGAAATTCACATGATGACAAATTTATTGCCATGGCAACTATCTATAGAGGGCGCTATACTTGGATGAATATTTTGTACATGTATATGACACTAAATAAGAGCAACTTATGACCATACAATATCCTGTGCACATAAATAGTTACAAATAACCTGCTCTTCGGTGGTGCATCTTGCCACAGTTGCATTGTAAGGCAAATTGTATATGAAAAGTGACAGCTATACAATGTAGGGTTACTAAACAGATAGAAAGTTGGCAACAGCCAATTCATTTAGCTGCAGGGTTAATTGTGTTAGGCTTCATTGTGTTAGGAAACAGCGTGAGTCGATGGCAACCTCAATCTGCCCGAGAATTCCGAGTGCCTATCACGGGAGATACCAGATTGAATCTTCAGGTTACACCATTCTCAGATCCGAGATACCTCCGGTATCTCAAAACCGACTTGACCACTCTTGTCCTTTACACACGGAGTAACCAACTCCCTAACCCAACAAAATATTTGGAAAATCCATCTCCACCAAATACACTTGAATAACGGAAATCTCCATTTAACTTTGGTGGAACACGTCACTGATTCTATAAACTCGGAAAGAAAAATACCAATTCGTTATCAAAAATAATCCAAAACATACAATTAATCGGGATAGCCCATACAACAAAAATCAGGTAATTTACCAAAAAACCACACTCAAGGGTAACTATTGAAATTACCAAAACAAAAACTATACCTCAAAAATAGCTATCCCACCCAACGGATTCTTAAATTTAACGTGTACGAATGACACAAAATCCCAAAAATATAAACTGTGGAAATAAAAAATAAACAAAATAGCACAACACATCGGTAAAACTCCAACTATAAAGGACTACAACACATTGCAATTAACTAGATTTTGATTGCAAATACCCGAAAAAGGTCCTTTTCCACAAAATAGAAACAATCCGATGATAAATTTCCACGGATCACACGCAGATATCAGAATTTTCCTCTCTGCTGAACACGAACGCTCGTTGGACAACATAACCAAACAATGGGAGGTCACGCAGAGCATGATTCATCCACGACGCATAAAGAGCTGGGGAAACCCACACCAAACCAACTATAAACTGCAACAATGACGTGGTCGAAACACACCAGGCCTGTCAAGCCAGCGATGTGTCTCAACTTAACCGTATATACAACAAACACATCACCACCAAACTTTGACAGTCCCTACCATAACCTAGACCAACTAAAAGCAGAAATTGCGCAAACAAATAGATCTCTAAACTCAAAACAAGAGATAAACGCCTTGACAAAAATTACCCAAACACTACAGAATATAACATAAACAGCAGCATATCGTTATATTCATACCGAAACGCCTAAAAAATGTCAAGGCTAAACAAAACTCAAAGAAACTAAGAGATCACCAAACTTTGAAAAAAAGCAAACCAACTACAAATGGATGCGAACGCAAACTGTAAAAACCTAACTAGCAACAACCTGTGAACTACCAACCTATCCAAAGCAAATCGTTCAGGAACTGAAAAATATACCGCTTTGGGTAAACAACTAAGAGTTTGTTCCGACAATTGCTAAAAATTGGGAAAAATCTACGAGCGGTAGATAACCTTAAAACACCCATAAATGAGAGTGGCCAATATGTTAAACACGCAAAAATCCTTTCTAACACCAAACGGCGACAAAAAGAAAGCATGCCGGCACACGCCTAAACAAGCCAACGGATCAAAATAATGAAAGGACACTTCAAAAAGACAAAACTCCACTCAGTGTTAATATCCATAACAAACCAGAACTATAAAAAGAGCATTCACTGAACACTAAACAATCCTGCTCTAACTAAACAAAATAACAAAAGCTGGTTCTATCGCTCTCAAGATTTACCCAAATGCGAGGTAATCCGATTCATTTTGAATCAACCCGCAACTGATGAAGGGCAGACGGAAGCCCAGAAAGCTAGCTCTTGCTAAACCTAAAGGAACTGAAAAACGTTCCTTTAGTCGCACAACCAAAAAAACGTTCCTTTAGTCGCACAACCAAAAACCGGGGCAACTCTCCCATACCACTAATGTACAATTAACCCAGTAAAAACGGTACAATTGGACAAAATACAAATTTGGAATAAAATAATATAACATATTATTTCAAATAACCAAAACAAGTCAATCAGAACGCCTGTGTCACTGAATGGGTAAGAGCCTCCCCCCCCCCCTTACAAATGTATAGTAACAATCAACATACTGGCATAGGATTCATTGTTCACCAACTGCCTGTCTGTATTTTATTGCCATAACCACCTGCAGTAACAGCGTAATTAATATTATGCCAACCCATATGCCAAAGGATGTACATATAATGGAATTATCATGTAACTTAATGGCAAAACACAAAACTAAGAAAAACAGAGACTAAGCTGCTCATTTGGAGATGCTATCACATGGTTTTGTACTTAGGTCGATCCTACAAAGCATTTGGCACCCTTAATGTTTTGCCACCTTGGGTGTTACCAATATCTGGTCTGGCCCATGGACTATGACTGGACAATTGTAAGAACCGTTTTTGTTCCAGTCAAGACCGCAGTACGGACGCCGGGGCCTTTTAGTTCGCCAATACCAAGATACATGTCTGCAAAGAAACACAACATTTTACATCTTACTTCTATAGTTCTAACCAGTCAATCAAACTGAGTCCACGTGACCATTTTTGACCAATCACAACAGAGCTATAAGCAGACAGCACCCACATGGGGCCATTTTAGCACAAACATTTGCTAAGCACAGAATTTCTTTGCTTTGTAAACTGTGTTACAAGCCAAAATTTTATACATGTCCAATTGTGGGTTTTATTTTTAGAAACAGCAGCAAAATATTATAAATACACATGCGATTTTGGCTGGAAACCCAATTTTGCGAAGTATATGATCATTTAATCTCACCCTCAAAACTGATGAAACTCACTTGGATAAATTTGTCAGGCCTTGTTTACATGATGTGAATTTTTGGTTATTCAAGATTAAAAGTACATGTAGGCAGTTTCTTTTTTGACACGTAGGCCTAGTACATGTGTAGTTTCGTCAATGTACACGCACTTAAACACACTCACACATAGCAATTCTTTTTTTGGAAATGGAGTCGACTCCAAAAATGCTGGAGTTGCCCAAGGCTACTATCGACCCTGTAGCATATATTTTTTTGAAATATAAAAACAAATTCTCCAATGAATCTGCAGCCGATTTCACGAAACTTTACGCAATTGCGCAAGTCCACTTACGCCATTACTTGCGCAATAATTTATGGCGTAAGTGGACTTGCACAATTGCGTAAAGTTTCGTGAAATCGGCTGCTGCATGCAGCCGATTTCACGAAACTTACGCAGTTGCGTAAGCCCACTTGCGCAACATTTTATTGCGTAAGTTGCGCAACACTGTTCCGAAGATAACACGCAAGCTATGGGGTTTGCGCCGTTTGTCAAAAGTTGCGCAAGCTGCGCAATGTTTCGTGAAATCGACTGCTGGTCTTGCACAACTTACTCGAAGTGGCATTCACACTCTGCAGTGTAAAATAGTCGCCGACAGAGGCGTCGCCGGCAGAGGCGCACATAGATCCCTCTGGTCCAGTAGTTTTCTTTTGATACCAAAATCTGGGATTGGTGGAAGGGATAAGCTTTTTCCATTCGACTACCATTTGGTCCGGCATGTCCTTGCAATAAAGATCAACATCGTTTAGAAATGCTCAAGTACCTGTTAACCCATTATTAACTATTACAATTGTATTACATTGTAATACATTTTATTTATTCGCTGAAGAATCAATAAAAGCATAGAGTGCTGGGGCGGTTAAGGGCAGTGACAAAACGGTTAACTCATTAGAAAATGTATTACACTGTCATACATTGTATTTATTCACTAAAAAGTACGGATTGTTGGTGCGGTTTTGGGCGGTACAGTGACTAAAGGGTTAAGTAGCCTTGTTCAAGGTTGTGAGCTTGTCTCACCGTGCTCAACAGTGAACAGAATAATTCCTGGAATCTCTTGGTCTGTGTCTGAAGCACAACATTGTTCCAAGTGCACACGGCACGGTTATGTGTTTCTTTATATTTGTATCAGATTTCCTTGGGCTTTAATACTCTGCGACTTGGCCATTGCCGGCACAGTATACGACAAGCACACAGCCTTGGAAAAGGCTAGTTCTTCAGGCATCCGCGGGCGCGACGAGAGAAATGTACGTTGCGTGCCCGAGAAAAGACTGGCGCCCATGAAACTCAGTTCTGTACTCGTTAAAGCCTGTGCATGCAAGAACTATCTGGTGGGCAAAACCAACAAATATTTGTTTGCTCAGCATGAAGCTTGCCATATGTAGCAAATGTTCTTTTTTTTTCCTGTCTTGCGAGGTGAAAAATCTCACCATGTGCGGGCAACCTGAGCTACGTGTCGAACCATTAAATGTAACTAGCCAATTAAAACACATATCCATATATCCCATTTTCAAATGATATTTTGCCAAAGTCACAGACACTTTTGCTGGTCGCCTTCTTGAAATCAAGCGAATTGGCTTTTCGCTCCGCAAGGAGAAAACGCAGCAAAAACTGACCACAAGCAGTTATACAAATTACTTTTTGCTCTCGTGTGCCTGCCAGGCTTTGGGGTGGATTTACATTGCTTTTATGTGCGTATTTGACGTGCCTCGTTTTAAATAAAAGCAGTCTAGAGGGAGTTTGGAGTGAAACGACACATCCAATAGCACAAAATTAACTTGGGTAGAAATTCTCTCCACATTTTTTTCTCAAAACAACGCATGTCGCATGTACACACAAAAAAGCTCAGTATGAACTATGAATCCACCCTTAAAGGTACAGGCTCGTCGGCAATGCGCGCGCGTGCCAAATTTGTGCCACGAAATACGCAGCTCCGTAGCAAAGGCATGGAGCTGCGTGTTTCGTGGCACGAATTTGGCATGCGCGCATTGCTGACGAGCCTGTGTCTTTAACAAGCTACAAGTAAATTTGTTTATAAAGTTTCTATCAACGTAAAAAGCTGATAAAACTGTTAAAAAATTACTTGCACTTAACGTCATTTGGACCGGCGCAAAATTTGATGCAATAATTCCTAACTTCGAGAATGGACTTACCATTAATTCTAATTTGTCTTCCGAAGATGGAGTAGTTTGTGGGGTACGGGGTTTATATGGCTCGATGTTCTGTAAAGAGTATACAACTACTTGGCCTCTCCTAGGTCGGTTACCGGCATAGTTGTACTTGTAAAAAGAGGCTAAAATGAGATAAAATGGTTTGGGGTCATTAAATTATACCCAAGACACAAAGGACCTTGTGCTCAACAAGTGCAACTCGTAAATTATTTTAATGCAAAGAACAAAAAATATTACCTATACTGAAAAGCGAATACGAACTTCACAAAGAATGATAAATGCGGCGATGCCTCGCTAAGTAAGGGCACCGCCATTTTGTCCAAATACTAAGCAAATAATGACGTTTTTGCAGACAACTTTTTCATGTATTGCCATAAGAATGCCCGAAGGACTTGTACGTAAAGACATAATTCATATTCGCTTTTCTGTTCAGTGGGTAATATTTCTTGATCTAAGATAATTCACAAGTTGCTCTTGGTGAGCACGGGTCTTGTTTTTTGGGTATAATTCCCCCTTAAAGGCACAGGCTCGTCAGCAATGCGCACGCTCCAAATTTGTGCCACGAAATACGCAGCTCCATGCCTCTGGTATAGGCCTATGGAGCTGCGTATTTCGTGCACGAAATTGGCGCGCGCGCATTGCTGACGAGTTTGTGCTTTTAAGTATGGCGAGGTTGTAACAAACAACGAAACAATTTTCTTTTTTCATAAACTTCTAATTCTGTTAAATTTCATGTTTTAAGAAATAAAGAAGAAATGTACCGTACATTGAAATCAGTGTCTGTATTACAGTGTGTGTTCTCGAAGTTTGAGAATTCACCCTGGGAAAATTACAGCATTTGTGGGGGTGAGGGGTGATGAGATGGCCTACAGTCCGTGTCCGTGTACATTTTAGCATCGGTATAAGTTGTGTTAATTACATGCTGAAAATGTACTTGTCCATTCAAATTGTTGTTGCATTGGATATGATTTAGTGCCCTGCTGTATTCATTCATGTTTTCATTGGGAAAAGTCACCATTTGCGAGATTCCATTCTTGTTTTACCTATAGTCTAAATGTTTAACACTGTCAAGACATTTGTGACCTGTCGCGACAAAATGAGCAAAAGTCGCACTCCGCTATGATAACGACAGTTCAAAGTCAAAAAATGAAGGGGAGGTCAGTTTTAGGGTTTTGTAAGATTTGGAAAGAGTAACTCTTATCCTAATTGATTCCAAATTGTTAGCGTCATCCAACAATTAAAAACATCATTTTCAGACCAATTTTCACGACAGCTTTATTCGTGCCTTGTAAGAAATTTTATTTGAAGATTTGTAAGATTTGTAAGAACACTACCACTTCTCCAAGCTGTGTTGCGTTGAGGGAATAGTTATATGTTATATATCATTGGAAATCTCTTTTTCTGCAGAATTCAAATATACCAATATCCAATTTTTGAAAATTCCGACTTTCAGCTAATTATGTGGTGACAAGTCACATTTTAATGGGTCTATATTCTGTTACAAAATAATGTAGTGGGAAATGGTTTTATTTCTGAATTGAACATTGACGGACGTTTAAGGACTGGAATGAGACATAGTTTTGGAGATGGCATGTCGCAAAAGGTGACTCAACTTCCGTTGAGAACTAATAAAAGGTATCAAACTTATTTTGTAAACTTGATCTCGCAGCATAACATCTAGAGGGGAACAAAGTGTACCATCATCAGGGGGAAAAAGTCGGAAAAAAATAAATAACCAAGGAATTAGGTCCATGTATCAAACCGTAAACTGACTCACATGTCTGCAGATTGTATGACGTCTGAAAGACTAGTTCTCCATTTTCGATGGCCAGATAAGACAGGCTCTTTTCCTCGTCGACATAAATTTCGTACTTATGGACAGATTTTCCATGAAACTTAAAATACTTTTTGGCAGCAATGGGAGAAATGAGGGGTAGTTCATCTGTGTCATTTTCCAACCTCTGATTCACGTGGACACCGTCTGCAAAAAGCATAAACAAAAAGAGAAGTAGAAAAAGTTTCAGGAAAATTAGCAAATCAGCTTTGATATTGCTGAAATTGTTTTCAACTTACATTCAATTTCTTAATTAGTAAGTACTAACCAGTTAACGCCGGGATTATTTCAAACATTGCTGTCCGTATAGGCGCAGATTTATTTTTAGTTGAAGCATGGAGAAAGGAAAACAACTGAACTCATTAACCATGCACGGTAAAGTATTGTCGTTATAATGATACACCGTCATTGAAAATGTTACAATGAGCCTTTGAAGGCCCACTGTATCATTTGCAATGACCCCAAAAGTTAATTAACGAGTCGACGGGGAAACCTTCCTCAAAATAAAGACTGAATTGGTAGCAACTATCTCATGAAATGTTTCCGCCCGAGATGATATAATTTTACCAGAAAATAGTCCATGAAGATGAAATTATTTAGATCATTTGCAAACGATTTACTCTGGGCGGTACGAAATGGGCGCTGTGTACTGGGTGTAAGCAAAACAATTATTTTTCGTCTCGCTAGACATAAATTCAATTCGCCCCAAAACCATTTCGCCCTGGACCACCTTATCCTGAACTACTTCGCCCAAGTGCCATTTCGCCCCAAACCACTTCGTCCAAACACTACTTCGCCCAAACACTACTTCGCCCAAAAGCCACTTTACCCCAAAACAACTTTGTGCATAGGCCGTGGTTCAGGGCGAAGTGGTTCAGGGACGAAATGACTGGAAACCCTTTTTTGACTGTTTTCTCAAAAGTTAGATGACGTACGGAGCTGGTTTTTGCTTATGTTGGTTTTTATCATGCATACCTTCAATCACACAGGGGGATGAAACTATATTATTTGTAACAGTTTACCAATCATGTATACTGTCTTTAAACACAGTTGTACGTTTATAATGGAAATCGTACCTTTTTCGACAATTTCAACGATCACCCAGATATACGGTTGCAGTTGACTGTCACGTTTGACACCCTGGATGGAACATAACAAAAAAATGAATTTCATGCTGTTGACAACCTCTGAAACCATGTTTTGTTTGTATACTTTTGACTATTTTTTTGAGGGGCGGGGGGAGGGGGTATAGGGGACACACTTACCAGAAATATCTTGGGTTCCTCATAGTTAAGCAGAAGGCCCAGTACATGAAAGATGCCACTTCCTTCGATATTGTCACCATTTACTTCACGCAAAATGTCACCGTCCCTGCTTGAGCAAAACAACTTCAATAGACCATTTGGCCATTTTAGGGGGAAAAATTTAATAATGTGACATAAGATCCACAAAGTGCCTACTCATGCATGGTGCAAAGTGACAATGTGACTGCCTCCCAAGCAAGGGGTCTATCAGGCGAAGGACATGCAAATGGAATCAGCAAATACACACAGCATTTCCCTCTTAATTTCAATTAAACTGATACAGTACTTTTAGACGAAGCTTCTGAAGAATATTGTGGCCGTGTTCAAGCCGAATGAGTGTGGTCTAGAGTAGAAATTACCCATCATAATGTGGAGGATTTTTTTTCTTCTTCAACTATTTTAGGGTAATCTAGCTCGTGAAAATAGCGCTACTTTTCCCTGTAGCATAAGGAAATTGTTCCAAAAATGGACGCTCGTCTGTTTGGCAATTCGTACTCTTGTAGAGGCAGTTTGATTTCAAACAGAAATTAGTGAATAAAAGTGATATAATTGAACAGAATTGAAAATGTCTCTTTAAGGAGTTTGTTTTTGCCTTTTTTATCGAGACACTGAGTTTTAAGAATTTCTAAAATATTGGGCATTTTAGCATCGGTTCCAATGGGGGCCTGAATTCGTGAGATGCACCCATAAAAGTAATTATACGGACATTTTGTATCATTCTCACCGAAAACCAGCACTGTAGGCGAGGCCTTTTGGATCAACATCTTGGAAGACATATTGGTCTTGTTCTACTTCTTCCGAGGCCGCTTTTACTAACCCCAGTCTCGCGTTAAAATCCACGTACTTGATCACTTGCCCCGTCTCGTGGTCCAAGTAAGGCAGAAATATCTCCCCACCTGGACCCACCTGGATTTAAAGACCAATTACAAGATTGGAAAATGGTTACCAATTAAGTTATCACCATGTGTGATTGGGGATTGTGTATGATAAAAACCAACCTGTGTATAAGTCAGCTCAGTATACCTCTCTATGTTCCGAGAAAACATTGGAAAATTGTGTCCATGGATAGGCCTATAGTGCAGGGACAATGGAGCCACAATACTGCGGTAGTCAGGGACCTAGTATTGTTCACATAAGAGAACCCTTGTAACAAAAAATGCAATAGACTGCCGAAGTGAATACGTCATCTTTTGTTAGTTGCCGAGGGAATGGCTCTACATTAAAAATCACTGTACTTTTGCAATGGTATTTTTCCCGACGGCCATGATGTTTAGAGCCAATTACATGTACTATGGCAACACGTCACACTTCGGCTGTCTATTGCACACACACAATTATATAAATTAATCTTCAATTATAGTTTTATAATAAGATATCTTGAAGCGGAATCATTGTACATGTATTGGACAGTTGGGACGGTTTGAGTAAGGTCTGAATACAGTGCGGTTGAAAATTTTGACATTTGGAGATTATTCTCATAATTTTAGTTGTCTGCAACTTGTGTGCCTCTCAGAGAATTATCGTACTGAGATCGAACAGAGGTCGAACAGAGGTTGTAGCAAATCGCCATGAATCGCGGTATGTCGTTGCTATCGATTGTAGCTTGTCAACGCAAATCGACGGCTTTTTAGGGATGCCAAGATGCGATGACATACAGCGACATGTGTACAACATTTGTACGACATTTGTAAGACAAGTTAAGAGTTGCACAAGAGTTGCAAAAGTTGGCGGGAAAGTCAAATGGAGAACACAGCTATAGACTAAGAAAGCACACTGAACTCACATTATCAGTGTTATGCTCATTGCTGGAGTGGTTTTTTGCAACCGCTGGGTCCTCTTTTGTGTCTGAATCTAGAAAATTACATGAAAATATTAGAGGAATTAAAGTTGCATTGCCCGTGTTTCGGTGAAAGGATTAAAAAAAAAAATGTACACAAGCGAACAAATTTAGAAAGCTTACGTGTCTCTGTAACGAAAAATATCAAAAACTTAAATTTCCGACGTCGGGAATTGGAGATACAAGCCTTTTTCTTGAAACGTGCTTCACATGTTGTACATGTGCGCGTACGCTCATATGTACATAGTACAATGTATGTGTACAATGTACACATGTACGCGCACATGTACATTTACGTCATAACCCTGTCGATTAAATGACCTGCCAGCCTTTTAATAATTTCTTGTTTTTAATCGACTGGCATTAATCCTTGACGGATTTTTACGTTCTTGGTACCAAATGAAAGCTGATAACTTTTTCTATTCTAGAAAAATACCTATTTAACTTTTAAAAAAAAATTGTACGCCCAAATCGGCCCAAACACGGGCAGTGCAACTTTAACAAACAAAGGACATGCTTTTCACGAGACATTCTCTGTACAATCATTCAACAACTGCACAACTGCAGACAAGAGTACTTGAAATTTGTATTGTACTTGAAGTTTGGTGCATATAGAAATCTGTATTGTTAAAAAAGAAGGAAAGATCAACAAATGTTCTACTTACGACGATGTTTACTCCGAATGCTTGCCATTTTCTGCAATTTCAATACAAATACTAAACTTTAGTCCTAATTTAAGTGTTACTCGAATACAACAATTCACTAATCGCCCATAGTCATTGAGGTCAGCAAACTACATGTATTCCTCCATTCAGTTGAATGGCTTTCAACAATATGCTCGGCAATCCCAGGAGGCCCACTACCCGTTGACAACTGGATGCCATCCGTGACCAGAAATCCAGGTAAAAGGTGTACTTTTTAACGATCAAGCGCTGTACGTATGTATCGTGTTTAGGGTATCAAAAACACGGGGGAAAAAATGGGGTATTTTTTCAAAAATATCTTTTCTCAGATATGCATATTAAGGATTTGTGAGAGGACTTGGGATGGTAAATAATTAGTTTTGGCTCATGTAATTTCACTGGCAGGGCCAGGGCTCCGAGTGGACGTCAGCGACATCAACGTGCAGACATATACGCGTGTTCCTATACCGGTGGAGATCCGGGTATAATAGGGAACAAAAGGATAAAAAGGTGCACAATACAATTTTAATAGGTGAAAAGGTCTCCACAAGGTTCTCACGGAATAGAAATATGGATTTTACTCAAAAAGGAGGAATTTCCAAGGTAAACTTATCAAGTTGAAGTATCTAAAATAAGGGACATTCGGTCGAAATTTCAGCTCAGGAAAGCAATTGTGGTTTATTGAATGGGGGCGTTTTGAAAACGGGATGTCTCCACAAGGATACAAATTACACAATGGGTGCATTTTCAAACACTGGAAATTACGTGTTTAGGGTAGTTTTTAAAAACCTGTCGTCACTGTCGCATGGCATCCACTCATCAATGGGCAGTACCATTAAATGTGTTTAACTATACTTTAAATAAGTTTAAATAAGTTTAAATAAGTTTCACTGATACATGTATTGCAGGAACAACAGCATTAGGCCATATAACTGCCTTGTTAGAAATTTCAGTCACATAGATCCCACTCTCCCTCTCAACCCCCCCCCCCCCCCCCCCCCCCCCCCCCCTCCCCCACCCCACCTAAGAAGTAGGGAGCATCACTTTTCAAGTTGCAAAATCCCTATAAAAGAGCTGACAATCTCATTTCTATGTTCTAACTTCTAAGTCCCTCACCAGCACCCTGGACCATGAAAAATGTGACAAACTCCCCATGCCCAGGGTGGGGGGTGGGGGAGGAGGGAAGAGGAGGGAAGAGGAGGGAAGAGGAGGGGGAGGAGGGGGAGGAGGGGGAGGAGGGGGAGGAGGGGGAGAGGGGTCGGGGGGATGGGAGGAAACTATTGATAGGCACATATGCAGAAATTGAATTCGGATAAACATCTGTACAACTTACACTATGTCTATGGAGCATGACATAAAAATATCTTCAAACATGCTTCAAATAAAGTGTTTTCAAAGAAAAACCTGAAATTTGTCACTGCTAAAATCATGTTTCCTCGCCACATTTAAACTTTCTGGGACATTATCATGGGACAGTGCAACATATACCATTGTTTAGTGTGGACTGTGGTGAACGAAAAGTTGATATAGACCGAGTTGTTGTAGTATAAGTTGTGTTTCAAAATCATGGTACTCACCCCGTTTTTGTTGAGAACCAAAACGAATGTTGACTTCCTACTGCTGAATGGCTACTGGAAGTATAATCACTAATCAGCCTATAATACATGTAATTGCCTAGCCCAGGTTGGACTCTGTACCGCATACTACATGGGGATACAGAGTCCAGGGGCGGATTGCAATATGCGGTCTTAAGGGGCGTTCACACTATCGCGGAAAATTCACACTTTCGCGCTGCGCTCACCGCATTGCATGAGTTCCTAAAGGCGCATTCACACTATCGCGGAAAAATCACACTTTTGCGCTGCGCTCACCGCATTGCATGAGCTCCCAATCGCCAATTATTCCAAAATAGAAAATTCCACTCTGGTAACTTGGGGCTTCTCTGATACCTCATTGGCTGCGCGTTGGAAAGGTCAGCGCACCGCGGTCAAAGTTCAACAATTTTGAACTTTGACCCAGCTCAAAACGTTTTGCGCGTCGCGATAGGCCGCGCACAAGCGGCAAACCAGTTTGTGTACAAACCAATGGAACAGTGTGATTTTTCCGCGATAGTGTGAACGCCTTCTTTGCCGATTATTCCAAAATAGAAAATTCCACTCTGGTAACTTGGGGCTTCTCTGATACCTCATTGGCTGCGCGTTGGAAAGGTCAGCGCACCGCGGTCAAAGTTCAACAAATTTGAACTTTGACCCAGCTGAAAACGTTTTGCGCATCGCGATAGGCCGCGCACAAGCGGCAAACCAGTTTGTGTACAAACCAATGGAACAGTGTGATTTTTCCGCGATAGTGTGAACGCGCCTTAAGACCGGTCTATAGGCTTAGCCGGTTAACGCGGCGTCCACTAAGACCGGTCTATAATTATAGCCCGCTTGCAATATCGTTGTCTTAAAGTTAGACCAGTCTTAAAATTTAAGCCCGCGGCGAGCAGGCTATAATTTTTAGACAACGCGCTACATCTCGTAATCTTGCATGAAAAAAGACGAACAAAATGCACATTGTGCCCATTAGAGCCTTTATAGTGCTATTTGATTACTTTCGCGGTCAGTTTCTCTGCAAAAACTGCACCACACACGCGTCATCAAGTGGCTTCGTGAGGACGTTTGTTTGGCTTGAAATCATGCAAGGATAGCCGGCTGCGTCACTTTCCGTTGAGGTGTGTGTGTTTTCGGCTGGCGCAGCCGTACTTCAGTTAGACTGGTTTATTGCAATGGGCTAAAGAAGCGTCTAAGCTGAGACCGGCTAAGTCGGATAGTCGGCTATAAAACATCGGTCTTAGACCAGTGGCTAAGTCGATTTTATTGCAATCCGCCCCTGAATTCATGCTTCCTCTCTCGCCAATTTTAGCAGCTGCTTGATTGTCTGAAAATCTTAACCCGAGAATTTGAAACAAAAGGTAAAAAATATTAGAGGGAAAACAAAATTGAGTCAAGTTCTCGCCAGGTGGAACTTTTAGCCTTGTCTTGAGCTGAAAGGTTCTTGTGAGCTATATGGTCATCATTCAGAATTACAGCACCAGATGCAAAAGCACTGGCGTCAGAAAAAATAATCTCAATTTTGTTAACCTTAGGAGAGAGAAAAAGAAACCTGTTGTTAAGACGGGAGGCATTGTCTTGCCAAAATACAAGTTCCTCAAGACACGAATCGGTGAGGAAGGTGAACTGATTTTCATCATTGGCTTCAGCGATGAGGGACTGGCATTAATGTCTGGACATTAGTCTAGTAATGTTGCCTGCTACGGGAGATAGGGAGATGATTTGACCGACTATGGAATGGAGATCTCTAACGATGATAACCCGAGATTGTCTTAAGGCCGAGATGGAGTGATTTAGTTTATCAATGCGCCGATCTAGAACATTAAGAGTACCGGAAGCCGAATCCCAAGTCATACCTAGCCACACTATAGAGGTGGACGGACGCCATGAACTTTTGGTTATGTTATAAACAAAGCCTGCTTTTAAAAGATCCGACTTAACATGGGAAGAAATTTTAGAGGCTTGTTTGAAATGGGAGTCATAAGGATCGGCTTGAGGTACAATTATAAGACCATCATATAGATACAAAGCAAAGAAGATGCCGCAGGAGCGCCAATGTGTAACGAGGGGTTTCATGATTTGTGAAAATTAAAGGAGCCGATGATAAACCAAAAGGTAAAACTGTAAACTGAAAGTATCTTTGAACCCCGTCGAGACACCAGGAAAATCCCAAAAACTTATGAAATTGTGGGTGAATTTCGACATGATGATATCCAGATTTCAAATCAAAAGAGAAAAGCAATGCATTGGAATTGAAATATTGAAGCGCAATCTTCCAGTCGTCAATTTTGAAGTGGCTTTTTTGAACGTATATGTTTAACTGACTCAGGTCTAAGATTAAACGGTTTTTGTTAGAGGCTTGAGTTACCACAGAAAGAGGACTGGTTATGTAAGAGGGTGAATCCACCTCTTTTATTCTTTCCGAGGCTAGAAGCTCTGAAATGGAATCGGAAATAAAAGATTGATGACGAAGAGCTGATGCATTGTTGGGAAAGAACATGGAGGGCGGTTCTTGCAAAAACCAGATTCTAAAACCTTCTTGGATAATGGATAAAATCATGTGGGGGGCGTTAGTACTAGACCAGAAATTGCTATGAGCTCGTAATCTGCCTTTCACATTGATACTATCGGATGGTAGATCATTGTTATCATGAACGCAGGGTACCTTGATAATGTCATCAAATTTATTGCCAAGAGTACTAAGAGACGGGTCGGTTTGGCTCGTGCTTGGACAGCTCGATTGTTGCTGTGGCGTTTGAGGGTAGGAGAGGTCGATGGGGCATCGGGGAATGTCCGGGGCGTTTCTGCTGCCAAAGGAGCTGTAGGGGTTGTATCTGTATCTGGCTCCCGAGTGCTGGTTGAAGTTTTGATGTGTGGCGGCAAAGGGGCAGAATCGTGACCAATGTCCCGGCATACCACAGCTGAAGCAGTTATGGCCTGGCAAGCCTCGGGGGAAAAATGAAAAAGAACGAGAAAACAAAGGGAAATATCGATGGGGGATGGGTGGCGAAGTGCATTCGTGTAAACTAAACTGTGACATCACTTTCAGCCACGCACAACGTGTGCAGAATGTTTAATAACAGCATAGCACCCAGACCAGGGGCAAATTTCATAAAGCTGTTTTTGCCTAATGAAAAATCTGTTTGCTTTGAAAATATTTTTGCGACCATAAAAAGAAATCTGTGGCATTTCTACGCTCATTAAAATACCTAAACACAAAAGAAATTCCAGGCGTAACGCAGACATTCCAGGGGGAACACGTACATTCCAGGCGGTATCTGGGCACCGCCAGGAATTTCCATTGTGTTTTGGTATTTTATTGAGCGTGGATTTGCCCATCCTCTTGCAACAGTGCCCCTTTAACGCACTCCCTTACTCCTGCGTACAGTGGCCCTGTTGAAAAAGGCCTCATTTGGCGGTGGGACTAGCGACAGAAATCTTGTCGCCTCTGCTGGACCAATCAGAACGCTTGCAGTGCATTGTAGCACGATTGCAGGCATTCAAATGTAACGCGCGCAGATTGTAAACACCGTGCATGCATGTGATACATGTACTCGGTAATGCTGGCCGTTGTCCGCGTCGGCGATTGGCTGCTATTTAAAGCATACTGGGGAATCCGTTCCATTACATTCGTCAGCATGCATCCCTGTTATTAATGTGAACAACTGCGGAGTAAATAAGGTTCGTCGTTTGAAAGTTTGGTAGGAATGGGACAGTCATAAGGAACGGAACCCAATACAATTTCTGGAAAGTGTAGAAATTGTTTCTTTTCGGCTTAACATGACCGAATTGATTAAATTACATCAAAATTACTCGGGCGTGAGCTTGCTCAAGACAACAGCCGGCTCGCTCCACAGATTCGCGTGTATTTCCTCAGGGTATTGTCACGTCGCTTCGCATAGTGGAAATTCCCTGAGATCTCAGGATGGGATTTGCCGCGGATTTTCTTTGATGGTCGCAAAAAGAATACTAGCCAGCGCGACTTAAGACCCTTTTTTTTGCAGAGCGGGTCACATATGGGTAAGCAGTAAAAATTGTATGTCAACTTGTGTATTTAGAAATATTAGCAGAAAAACTGTAAAATACACATCACATACAATTTTGAGTGCTAACCCATTTTTGAAAGCAAACAAATCTTGCTTTTTATGAAATTTACCCCAGGTATTAAACGGTCATTCTCTGTACAAAGGGGTTCTACCACTGATTTCGCTGTATACGATGCAGTGGACGACATGCACGCCAGGGCGTATATCCGGAAACCCGGGGTGAGAAAAGTAATGGCTGTTACTCTGGGTTCCGAAAGAGTCTTGACGAAACTGGAAGGGCTCAAGGTAACTCCTCAACTATAGACCGACTTGTTTTAAATTAATTTCTGCACAGTAATTCATTTTGTACAAAAAATTACTTGTAATTTTCGAGTTGATGTGTGCGGACTGCAATAACTAAAATCGAAATGCCAAACTGTTTATTGGCTGTAAAAGACTACCATTATACATGTGGGTTAATTTTACAGTTTTGTCAGTGTATCGGCCTACCTTGGCCTTGCGCACGCACACACTTGATATTGGCGTCGTGTATAACCAAAAAGGCTAACTAATACTGTTTCTTTCTTTGAATTTCGCATGCTGGTGTTTGCGCGAGCTTTAAGCAGAAACGTTCCCTTTTCACTATTAATTACCAAATTAAGCGATGGATTTGAACATGTGCTTCATCAACTCAGCTATCCAACCCTGTGCTGGGTTTTTCCCAACATGCCAATTACAATTCGTGTATGTATTTTGTTAAAGGAGCGTGTCCAGATCACATTTTTGAGCGCCTTCCCCCCATTTTCCCCATGGGTTTGAGATTTTGAAACCATATCCTTTGTCATATTTTGTTCATAACCATTCGGAAATTTCGCGCTCTCAATCCCTATATATATCAGTCGTATAAAAAAAGCCGATGTTTTGTAGTTCAGTGATTAGTCGACACCAACCTTTTTGCTTCCATATAAAAATGGAGATTGGAAATTTCCTGTTTTCTTCACATAGATATATTTTGGGAAAGTATTTTATACGATTGTTAGATTGATGCGAAATCCATTTTCTGAAAAAAAAATCTAAAGACGCTCCTTTAATTGCACCTTTCTTGAACTCGTATGAACCACGATCAGCTGTTTTGGTCTTGTGTATTCGCATTATACTGTGTATTTGCATGTACTACTTGATGGTAGAAAAAAATATCGGTTCGGTATGTGCGTTTTAAAAACAGAAAGCAAAGTATTAAACGTATACGCGCGCCAAATTCGTGCCACGAAATACGCAGCTCCATGCCTTTTTTGTGAAACGAATTTGGCGCGCGCGCATTGCTGACGAGCATCGCCTTTAAAACTAGCAACACCTTAATAGTTTTGGATACAAATATATCAAAATTTTTTTTGTTTTACTACGCTTTACCGCGTACGTGGATTCAATAATTTAAGGACAACAGGCGAACACCGAAAACACTCACCAACTGTGCGTTGCAATCTATTTCGATTTATCCACGACCCCCGAAACCAATAGACTGGTTCCCGCCCCACATATTTCACATACGACGAATGAGTATGAGGACCGGCAGCCGCACGTCTAAAATAGCTAACATGACGTCATGCACTATTTCTAGAAGCGCAGCTATTCAATTCAATTCAATTCAATATTTTATTTCATCACAATTAAAAAACTTTAAAAGTGAAATTCATCTTCCCAATGTGCACACAGAATGACAGAAACAATATAAAACCTACATAATTTAGAAACGTAAACGTTTATATTAAATTTAAAACATCCATAAAAACAAAAAAGTAAGAATGTATACAATAAGCAGCAACTCATATCCGCTTGTACTACGTTATTTAAAAGGTTTTGATCTGATTTAGAAAAATTCAAATTGTACAAGTGAATGGCACTGGGTAAAAAAGAAAATCTGAACCGGTTTGTGTGAGTGGGGAGTGCACGAAATCTTCCTGATCGGAGGACGTGTAAAGATGAATGGAGAGGATGAGTTGGGTCTTGGGTTATAGTCTGCAGTTTTGTAAGATAGTTTGTTTCCATCATTTCGTTCATCTGTTTTACTTCCCAACCAATTATTTTCTTTGCAGTTTTAGTAATCCGTTCAATTTTCTTCCGGTTTTTTACAGTTAGGTTATTGTACCATACAATGCAACTAAAAGAAATGATTGACTGAACAACACTCTGGTAAAATAAACGCAATCACGGACATTAAAAGAGCTTAACTTCCTGAGAAAATATAACCTCTGGTTTGCCTTGGCACAAACTCTCTGAGTGTTTTTGTTCCAATTTAACCTGTTATCGATGACTGTCCCAAGATACTTGTACTCAGTGACATTTTCAACACATTCAGTTCTTATACTAACATGTCCAGCATTGTGCCGTTTTTTACGAAAGGCAAAAATATTGGCTATTGGCTGCAGCTCACAACCATTTTTTTTTCAAAGCGCGCTGCGCTACGGCCCGAGTGTTCGTAACCGCAGCCAGTATATAACAATTTCAAAGGAGTGGTATTCCATATCTGGCCAGTAAAAATTCAATATAACCGTATAAAGATTTGATGATAAAAATAAATAATATCAGGAGGAAAAACAATACTTGTTTGTCTTAAAAATATCCACAAGCCCATAGAAAAGAGAAAAAAAACATTCGGCGGCGTCTATGCCATTCTCATTCTCAAAACACATGACGAATCACACCCGACAATCAACGATAACGTCCAGACGTACATTCGGGTATTAACTCCGGAAACTTTCGGAAACAGGAGGAATTCTTCCCGTTTCAATATGGCGTACTGGCGGCTGCCGGACCTATAAAGATGATTTAGAAACAGTCGGAATCCGTTGGTATGGGAACCAGACTACGAAACCGGAAGTGGGAACCATCAGCATAATTTATGTGACATATTCGCCATGTCAGGTTTCTGAGTACTAATGGCTTCCAATACCGGTCCTTCGTGTTTGTAAGTGCAATATGCGGACCGGGAACCAGTCTAGCAACACGTTTCTGCTATATAGCAGAAACGTATAACTGAGGCCGCTATAGCGCCCTCAGTGTTTGCGCCTCGATCATGCGGAAAGCGTCTCTTAGCAACCAATTGAATGATTGGTTGTGGGGTACGCGGAAGTGAAGCAACAGGTGTTTACGCGTTGTCAGTAACGACGCACGAGTGATTGCAGGACCATGTATGCATACTGTGGTGCTTTTCGTAAAAGATATACATTTCATTTTTAGGCGTAGTTTCATTTTCTTGGCCCAAAAACATGTCTGAAGGAGTTGACGCTCCCATTTCTCCTCCGCCGGCCACTGACCAGCCATCAGCGGACGCTGCACCGGCAAGTAAACCGGACAAAACCAACAAATCTCCCCGATCACAGACAACTGCAAAATCACCCCGTGGCCCACCACCTCCCACCGCCGAACAGCTCGCTGAGAAAGAAAAGAGTTTTGTACTCGACTGCATTGCCGTGGATTCCATTGCCAAGGACTTTTCCCACTGCCAGCCCAAACTCGGGCCGGCTATTCCTTCCTACAATTCACAAAAGGACAGACACGTGAGGGTGTATTTTACACGGGAACAGGTCGACCAAACGCTGCGTAAGACCCAACAGGTAAATATAAAATAGGGCATTGCTGTTGCCCGTCGACACCTTGAGATTTGAGCAGTTTTACCCAACCCGCTTTTTCATGCACAATGCAGCTGCTTAATTAGGTGATCGGGCCAACAGCCCGATCACCTATTACTCTCGTACGATTTCTTTGTCTTTTTTTTTTTTTTTTTTTCTTTTTCCACTCAAACGTTTCCAGAGCTTTTCTTCAAAACGGTTCAAGCTATCAAATTGAAACTTGGTAGGAACATCAACCCCAATGTGAAGGTGTGCATACAAGTGTGACGTCATTGTGACGTCATCGGGTATCAAATTACAAACCAAAAATGACCAAAATATGCATGTTTTAAAATGCTTCCGTCTGGAAAACCACGTGACCCATGATCTTTGTATTTTGTAGGCTTATAGATCAGATCATGGCCAACAATTTTCTTCGTGTGGGCATTTTCATCTGACCCTTCCTTCTGTGGTCAATTTGAGGTCAAAGTTCAACGAAAACGAAAATCTCAATTTTTGCACTTATTGAGCAACAATGCCCATCAAACCAAGCTGAATCTTTAAGAAACTAAGTACAGGCATAGGTCCTATGGCAGACTTTCACCAGCGTGTATAATATTATGATGGTATCAAGCGTGACGTCATCGTGACGTCATCAAGTATCAAATTACACCCCCCAAAAAAACAAAATATGCATATTTTAAAATGCTTCCGTCTTGAAAACCACGTGACCCAGGATCTTCGTATTTGGCAGGTTTACAGATGACATTCTGTGCTACAACTTTCTTTGTGTGGGCATTTTCATCTGACCCTTCCTTCTGGGGTCAATTGGAGGTCAAAGTTCAACGAAACTGAGAATCTCAGTTTTTACACTTACCAGCAACAATGCCTATCAAACCAAGCTGAATCGTTAGTAAATTAGATACAGACATAGGCCCTACGGCAGACTTTCACCAGAATGTATAGTATCACGATGGCATCAAGTGTGACGTAATCATGACGTCATCAGGTGTCAAATTACAAAAATTCAAAGGTTATTATTTCCAAAATTCATATCTCAAGAACCGTAATAGATACTTGAACAATTCTTTCACAACATGATAAGTCTAAATGAACTGAACAAATCATACGACGTCATGACCCCTGTGTGACGCCTACTTCCGGTTTGGACCGGAAGTTGTTCTAAAATGTGCAATTTTTTAGCATTTTGAATGCAAATAGATTCAAAGTGGTAGTGAATTTGACCATATTTCTACGGAACGAAATGTTTCCACACATGTGGACCTTTTGACTATACCATTGGTGACGTCATCACATGGACGGTGGTTACGTAATGTGGTGTCAAATTACGCAAATTTGGAGCTGAGATGTTTTAAAATGCTGTATCTTGAAAACTACAACAGATATTGGTATGATTCCTTCGCCACATTTAAGAACTTGATGTTCAACATATTGTTCAACAATTTGTGCACAAAATTGTGACGTCATGATGTCGTCACAGGTGTTACATTACAAGATTTCAAAGGTTATTATTTTAACAATTCATATCTCAAAACGGTGCAAGCTATCAACTTGAAACTTGGTAGGAATATCAACCCCAATGTGAAGGTGTGCATACAAGTGTGACGTCATTGTGACGTCATCAGGTATCAAATTACAAACCAAAAATGTTCATCTGACCCTTCCTTCTGGGGTCAATGCATACTAGTTCCGACCTGTCAATCAACCGAACCCGGCGACCAATCACAACAGAGCTAGCAGATGTCACCCACATAGGTCAAAGTGCACTGTACGCTCACAACAACATGATCACGCGATATGTTCTGCCGGCCCCATACAATTTGTACAGTGTTGTATGCGACGATCCGGGTGAATTTTTGGTTTCAAGGCCGGTCGTTTCGTTGTTCAAAGGTACGTGATGATATGATATCCCTGTATTAATTACTGGTCCTTTACTCAGTGTGTTCTAAAATAACTGTTGACCCTGAAACATAAATACCTTTGAGTTTTCTTCAATGAATCTGTGCTTTCCGTTGAAAGTCCCATTGCTTTGTGCGTTGTGTGTCGCCATTTTTGACGATAGCGTGTGAGCCATAGCAACAATGTCCAAGGGGGCGGGGTTAACTGGGCAAAATCGGAACTATGCATTGGAGATCAAGGTTCAACGAACGCTAAAATCTCTATTTTTTCACTTACTGAGCAACAATGCCCATGAAACCCATCCTCTTGCAACAGTGCCCCTTTAACGCACTCCCTCACTCCTGCGTACAGTGGCCCTGTTGAAAAAGGCCCCATTTGGCGGTAGGACTAGCGACAGAAATCTTGTCGCCTCTGCTGGACCAATCAGGACGCTTACAGTGCATTGCAGCACGATTGCAGGCATTCAAATGTAACGCGCGCAGATTGCAAACACTGTGCATGCATGTGATACATAAGTACTCGGTAATGCTGGCCGTTGTCCGCGTCGGCGATTGGCTGCTATTTAAAGCATACTGGGGAATCCGTTCCATTACATTCGTCAGCATGCATCCCTGTTTTTAATGTGAAAAACTGCGCAGTAAATAAAGTTCGTCGTTTGAAAGTTTGGTAGAAATGGGACAGTCATAAGGAACGGAACCAAATACAATTTCTGGAAAGTATAGAAATTGTTTCTTTTCGGCATAACATGACCGAATTGATTAAATTACATCAAAATGCTCGGGCGTGAGTTGGCTCAAGACAACATCCGGCTCGCTCCACAGATTCGCGTGTATTTCCTCAGGGTATTGTTACGTCGCTTTGCAGAGTGGAAATTCCCTGATATCTCAGGATGATGAAACCAAGC
Source organism: Henricia sp. BOLD:AAB3569 (assembly GCA_037783545.1). Lineage (NCBI taxonomy): Eukaryota > Metazoa > Echinodermata > Asteroidea > Spinulosida > Echinasteridae > Henricia > Henricia sp. BOLD:AAB3569. Next base: position 1,808,062 of record JBBELK010000162.1, on the reverse strand, counting down.
TGAATCTTTAAAAAAAATAGATACAGGCATAGGCCCAAAGGTAGCCTTTTGTCAAGGCCTCGTGAATTTGACGATTTTGGTGACTTGAGCAGAGTCTACACGCTTCAGGGGGCGGTCGGGTTGGCGTAGCGGTTCTTTCCTCGCCTTTTACCTCTGGCGTCCCGGGTTCGAATCCGGGGCGTGTATGTGGATTGGGTTTGCAGTCCCAACTTGACCACGTGGGTTTTCCCCTAGGGGTTTCCTCCCACTTCTAAAAGGGCCTTAATTGCCGAAGATAACATAAATTAACAACAACAACGGTGCTAGCTTTGGGGGTTAAAACAAAGGTTTTTAGTTTTTATGCTAATGAATATGCATATTCATGAACAAGGTCACGATGTCACAAGAGGCAAACACAGGAAAATCACATTCAACCGTGCACAAAAGATTCACTTGTTTTCTCAATTTTCCTGAAACTTTTGTAATCCATGGCTATTTGAGTTTGTTTTACATGTTGCCTGCTGTATGCCATGACAAAACTGGGGGTAAAAACTGCAGCAATTTGCCACAAGTCCAACTTGAAGTCTTATGTTTTTTCTTAACTTTTCCCTTCTGTCTTCCTTATGTGATGCACTCAAAACAGCGCCCTCCGTCTGTGATTTATTGCAATGAAATCTTCAAAGTTGAAAAAGGCCACCTTTTATTGATTTTACATCCAAACGAACAATATTATGTCTTGCTGAACAAGTAATCCGTCATTATGAAGCAAAGCTTAGGCACAAAGTTGTTTAGCATGTCACAGGCCCTTTAACTCAATCTTAATATTAAATACATGTATGCTTATTTAATATTCACAGATGAGATTAATTGCAATGATAATCAATATCATAGTCGAGTAGTACGTCAACACAACGTCCAGTATTTTGTATTTATTTATTTATTTATTTATTCACCACATCCAACAGCGGAAGGACTGCCAATAACAGGAATGGGATCAATTACATACATGTACATGTAGATATTCGAATAACTATCAACTTCCAAGTTGAATTAGAAACAGCCAGAAACACCGGGAAATCCCTCCGCTTGTTCTTGACGAAAGAATGTTCTGGGATCTTTAAAGTGCGTTACCGAAACACACTGGACTAACGGCTTTACATTCCTTCCGAAGGACGGAACAAGTGTGATTAAGTGCCTTGCTAAAGAGCACAAGTGCCACAACCCGTCACGGCCCGGAATCGAACCCACATTCTAGTACTGGCACAGGAACTTGAGTTTGACGCACTAGACCGCTTGGTCATAACACCCTATCTCAATATGGTGCCTAATCACAAGTGAAAGGAAATAACCAAACTTGGGATGAGAGAAAAATCTAGTAGTACAATGTACGTATTATAACATTATTACTTTGCACACAACGAGCTCTTTAGAAAAGCATTGATATTTTGAGGTTCAAAGTGCTGTTAGTCTTACGAATTCTAGTAATAAATTTACAAGTAATAAAAAATCTAAAAGAAACGGAAATTAATTGCAAAGAGCTTTTCTTAATTTCTCACATGAGTTTTGGGTGCTTTTTTGTCCTACCTGTGACAGCCTTAAAAAACACACCAATGCACTTAACTTTGCTTTGACTTGATATAAATGACAAGAACTTTTGTCTTATTAAAAAGTGTGAACTGTCTAATTACATTACAGGTATTATGAATAAATATACTGACAGTCAATAAAAAAGCATCACCGGTATCTTGGCAATTTGTGAAGTACATGTATAATGCATTCCACTGTATTCATTAAGTCTAGACACAATAGTCCGAGTATTCAAACCAGTGAATTTTACGCTTCACTGTTTTTGTGGGGTTTTTTTCTGTACACGTTCCATTAAACTATTTTCAAATATTAAAGGTGATGCGTTTTCATTGACTGTCAGTACAGATCTGGGCATAAATGGAGTGAAGCCTTTGGAGTGAATAAAGCAGTTACTATTTTACATATTGTTTATATTTTAACATGGAAAGTATAAAAAGGTTGTTTTGTTACTTGATTGCAATTTGTTACGTATATTGCCCATTAAACCAAAGACATGCGCCTCTCTCACACAGACCGAAACAAAACCGGATTTATACCAGTCTCTTTACGATATGAATGGGACTGGGAGTGGTAACCAATTGTTTTCAAGACAATCAAGTTACATCTTTGTTTATTTAAGCAATAATAAAAAGACTTGCTCAAGAGCCACCATTGGCTGTGGCCAAGATTTGAACCTACATTCCAGCTATCTGGCACAGCAATTTGAGTTTGATGCAACAGATCATTATGCCATAGCATGCACATGTGGAGTACTATGTTTGTATATCACTTACATCATTAAAAGCACTAATAAATAACATTTCAGAATGTTCATAAATGAGGTGCCCTTGCATACACTGTCGTCCATGAATAATCCTCAACATAATTGTCAGCCAATACAAGTCTATGATAGGTCTTCAAGATAAATACCAGTCAAAACGTAGTGAATGGCATATTGTAGTCCATGGCATGTACTGAAGACAATCCCCAGCCAATACAAGCTGGAGATAAAATGGCATGAGCTCAGATGAATGGCATATAGTCCATGGCAGGTATTGATGAAGAAAATCTCGAGCTAATACAAGCTGGAGATGAAATGACATGAGCTCAGATGAAAAGCATAGTCCATGGCAGGTACTGAAGACAATCCCCAGTCAATACAAGCTGGAGATGAAATGGCATCAGCTCAGATGAATGGCATAGTCCATGGCAGGTACTGAAGACAATCCCCAGCCAATACAAGCTGGAGATGAAATGACATGAGCTCGGATGAATGGCATAGTCCATGGCAGGTACTGAAGACTATCCCCAGCCAATACTAGCTGGAGATGAAATGACATGAGCTCAGATGAAAAGCATAGTCCATGGCAGGTACTGAAGACAATCCCCAGCCAATACAAGCTGGAGATAAAATGACATGAGCTCAGATGAATGGCATAGTCCATGGCAGGTACTGAAGACAATCCCCAGCCAATACAAGCTGAAGATGAAATGGCGTGAGCTCGGTTGAATGGTGTAGTCCATGGCAGTTATTGAACACAATTCCCAGCCAATACAAGCTGGAGATGAAATGGCGTGAGCTCGGTTGAATGGTGTAGGCCATGGCAGGTACTGAAGACAATCCCCAGCCAATACAAGCTGGAGATGAAATGGCGTGAGCTCAGTTGAATGGTGTAGTCCATGGCAGGTAGTGAAGACAATCCCCAGCCAATATAAGCTGAAGATGAAATGGCATGAGCTCGGTTGAATGGTGTAGGCCATGGCAGGTACTGAAGACAATCCCCAGCCAATACAAGCTGGAGATGAAATGGCGTGAGCTCGGTTGAATGGTGTAGGCCAAGGCAGGTACTGAAGACAATCCCCAGCCAATACAAGCTGGAGATGAAATGGCGTGAGCTCGGTTGAATGGTGTAGTCCATGGCAGGTAGTGAAGACAATCCCCAGCCAATATAAGCTGGAGATGAAATGGCAAGAGCTCAGATGATTGGCTTTGTCCATTGCAGGAAATTAAGACAATCCCCAGCCAATACAAGCTGGAGTGAATAATGTAGTCCATGGCAGGTACTAAAGACAATCTCCAGTCAATACAAGCTGGAGATGAAATGGCGTGAGCTCACTTGATTGATGCAGTTATGACAGCTACTATAGACAATTCCCAGTTCAATCCATTTTGAGATCTTTGTTTTTGATGTCCATGTTGATGGGCTGAAGAAGCGCGGATTTCTGTGATAGTTCTGGTCTTTTGCTGGTTAACCATTAAAGATACTATCTTCCTCAGTAGAAGCAGGAACATGGTTATCTTGACTGCTTTTTGGAGCTAATAAATAAAAACAAAATCATACATGTACACGGTAAAATCAAGTAAATATAAAATATAAATGTCAGTTATTTCTGATACACACTGTGGACCCGTTGCACATTCTAAATAGTATTAATCTCTTCATTATTTTAACCGCTTTGATGAGTAACTTCTAAACATGTTGTTGCTGGTGTGATGTCATTAATTTGTTAAGGCTCAAGATCAATTAAAGCTTCAAGATCAATAATGTGTTTAACAAAAGATTTTGTTTTGAAACTCATGCATTTCTCATCTCGAGTGTCTTTCAAATATTTCAAAGACTTGATATTATTATCGTGAACACATATTGCTGGCACTTTGATATTTGTTGCTGCATCTTGCATTGCAATAAAAAAATTACCCTAAGTGGTGTTGTCAAAGTGTGTACGAAATCCTGACATTTCAAGACCTGTACCAGACATATACATTTACTTAATCCGACAGCTATGTAAAAACGTGTAGATGATTAGAAACAAATTTTAACACTTTCATGGTAACTATAATATGTAGGTATTACAGATGTTTCAACATCAGTCAAACCCCGTACATAAATGTGATCTATTAGTGTTCCATTCTCTGTAGTTGCCTCTTTTACACACTGCGTATATCCTTGCTCTTTCATTGCTTTTTCAATTGACGATTCCCTATCAAGAATATTGTCATTGAAATCACCCATGACAATGCATCTGTTGCTGATCTTATTTATTTCACTAACCAACTTGATCAAACTGTTAACAAAATCCTGAATGCCATATGATGATGGTCGATAAATAACAACAATTACAATTGATGTGTTAGAAATTACATGAAATGCAATATACTCAACATTCTGTACTGGTATATTCAATCTACTAAAAGATCTGCTTTTCCTGCCATACACCGCAACACCACCATGACTCTGTTCCTGCAAATGTTTCATCGACCCATTATATGACATGCCTCTTACTTGATGATAGCACTTGAAATTTTCCATGTGGAACTGACTTACTTGTTCAGATTCAACCCATGTCTCTGTTAGGCAAATGAAATCAGACTGCATTATTTCGCATTGGGATTCCATGTCTAAAAAGTGTGCTCTTAAGCCTTGTACATTATGAAGGGTTACTACAGTACATGTATTAGTTGTATCTGTTATATTTTGCTGCAAATTACTGGTAACAAATGCAGGCATGATATCCAAAGCTTCAGTAACTGATCTATCACAATACACATATTTAGGATCAAACCCCTCAATGACAAGTCCATTTAATGATGTCACACGACTTAAACCAACATATGCTTGACCTGCTGCAAATGTACGATTCAGACACACTACTGCTTTATTCACTGTCATACCTTGTACTTTATGTACTGTACATGCCCATGCAAGTTTCAGGGGAAATTGTCTCCTTGTGCATTTCTTTCCAATTGATTCTTCTTCCATCTTAATTAAAACAGAATCAGTATCATTTAGTGGCACTACCTGTCTCTTAAGTTTTGAGCCTACATTTTCATTATCAAATCTTACTTTGATATATTCAGCGTCCAATTGATCAGGCAACATTTCAATATGAGTAACAGTGCCAAATGCACCGTTTACTAATCCATCTGACACATCAATATTTTTTGTCAACATAACTCTTGCACCAATAGCAAGCCACAATGATCTGCAAAGACTGCCACGATTTGATTTTAGGGGTTTTTCTTTTAGCTTCAATCGTCCACTGCCATCTTTCTCAAAATCTTTTGCTTCTATACAAATGCAGTTTTCACATGTCTTATGTAAAACTTGGACATTGTGATTGTCAACCTGTTTATTTGTTGGATAAATATGAATAGCATCAAAACAGTCTTCCCCAGTTTCACGACTTTGCAAAATTGCAATAGTCTCATCATTTAAATTATCTTTCTTCACTTTCACCCGCAATTCATTTAGAACTAATGTAAATTTCTGATCTTTTTGTCTCATGATTTCCGTCAGTTCTACTTTTTGGAAATTATCATGCCACAATCCTGATTCAACAGTGTTATGATGTAACGATTTTCCTTTTACAGGAGGCAATTGATAAAAATCGCCAACTGCAATCACACTCACTTTACCAAAAGGATCTTGAAATCTTGTTTGTTTGATTTGTCGAAGTCGCCCATGTATGTAACACAGCATCTTTTGATCAACCATTGAAATTTCATCTACGATTAGAATTTGTAACTGACCTAATTCATTACGCAAGGTACTCATTTTCTCATCACCAAGTGGTTGATAAGGCAGTGATATGTTGATTCCAATTGACAAAGCACTATGCAGGGTTAAACCATTAATATTGTGTGCAGCAACACCAGTGGGAGCAGTTAGTAACACTGTGACATCATCTGGATTATGGGTTGATCGTCCAAGTATTCGCACAGCTTCACTGTAAATACACTTAATCAAATGACTCTTGCCTGTGCCTGCTCCTCCTGTTACAAATACGTGGAAAGGTTCTGGCTTTTTACCATTCACTTTATCTAAACACCACTTTCTGATCTTGTAGAAAACTTCTTTTTGTTTGGCATTTAACATTCGCATTAAACACGAAGCTTCATTCACAGTTATTCTGCGTGAACGGTATTCAATACCTTGTCCTGCCTTCTCTTTATCATTACATTTTAGGTCAGGTATATCATACTCATCCTCACTGGCTTCATTTACTGGACCTCTTTCATTTTCACATTCAATTCTCTCTGATTCAACCTCTGGTGAAATTAAAGCCCATGCATCCTCCTGTGGTCCAAACTTGTGCAAGTACTGTTCAACATCTTTCATAGATTCTATGTTAGCTTCAAATTTTTGACGATTAGTATCCACAATTAAGCTTACACGTTGTGTACGATCATCACACTCATGAAGTTTGACACTTGCAATGTTATAGAATTCTTCAAACGTTTCAAAGTGCAAAGGTTTTAATTGTGCATCAATACGATAAGGCAAGAAAAGCTGCAAGATGCTTTGATAGTATTTCTCTGAAATCTTTGAAATGGAAAATCTGGGATATTTAATCACTGCATATTGAGTCCGAGTACGTTTTCGTATATATCCTAAACCATTCTGTAATTCATGAATATTGGAATTAACTTTTCCTTTTTGAGCTTTTAGTGCTTCTGTACTATATAAAATTCTGTAATTTGAACAAAATGAAGCCAGACACATTTCATCAAAATCATGCGACTGTGGCCTTGCTTTATATCTATCAATCTTACTGTGGAGCCAGATGTCTTCATCATCAGCTTCTGACTTATTTTGAATTAACTTTAGAGGTAAGCTCATTCTTACTGGATTTTCTCCAACGGGTATAAATTCTACTTTTCTTGAGCATTCCTTTAACCTTAAGTTACACACACGATACACTGCCTCTTGAGCCGACACTTCACGATTCTGCAAATATGCATAGCCAACTTCCTTCATGCTTTGCTTTGCATCAAGATTTCCTTTCTGTGCTTCACTAGAAACATTACTCAACAGCATTCCCATCTCACGTTCTGCTTTTGACATGTACGATGCAACATATGCCACGCATCCAAAAATGTCCGTTATGTACTGAATATCTAAATTTGCATTCCATGCTCGTATCAAGTGAGAATTGTATTGATTTACCCAGACATCTTGGGGATTACGCTTTAACACAATGCTAAGTTTTTTAGTCAATAGCTCATTAGCCTTTTCAAATTCTTTTTGAGTGATCCCGGCAGCAGTGAACAGTTCTTCAGTAGACGTATACTGTTTCTCTTGATTTTGTACCTCATTCCAAATACTCTTTAATAATTCCTCTGCTTGAGCTTTACTAATAACATCATTATAAAGTTCATCCAAATCTGATATCTGACTCATGCTATCAATGTCACTATCATCAGCACTAAAATCATTTGTCTCGGCAGTAGTTGGTTCAACACGTCTGATTATAAAGGTTCTCTCAGATGGTGGTCTCGGAAAGTTAAACCTACATTCAGTACCCTTCTTTTTACAACTTTTTGAATGTTTTTTACTATGTACCTGTACATTATTGATAATTTCATGTAATTCTTCATCCTCATCTTTAGAAGGTAAATTACAGGAGATATATCTGTCTATAAAGGCAATGACGTCTTCATCAGAATCAGTGTCCAGTTTAGGAGCATCTTCAATCCAAAATAAACAATGCGTGTGTGGTGACCCTCTTTGTTGGAATTCAACTCGATAAAAATAATCTTTCACTTTGCCAATTGGTTGAGCTTCTGACATTATCACTTCCTTCAAAAACACATGAAATCTCTTATCAAACATTCGAGCTGCTGTAACAGGATTGCTCCTCAGTAACATACATTTGTCATTCCAGTCCAATTCATCAAAATTTCTAATGTCTCCCTGTTGTTTCATTATTGTACCAATTACTTCAGACCATCTCATATCAGCAGAGGAGAATGAACAGAACCATGTGGGAAGTCCAAGTTGTGTAATCATTGCTAACACATCTCTATGAGCACATTGCCAGTATGGTGGTGTGCCTCTTATAGGCTTCAAAAACTTATATCCTTTGTCAGATTTCAGCATATCTCTGAGTTTTTCTTTATTGTTAAGCATTGCTGATGTTATACTCTTCCCTTCCCGAGTTTTAGCAGTTCCTTTGCGCAAAGCAATAGAGACACTAGACATGACTTGTTGTATTTCTGACAAATATTGAGCATAAAATATGTAGTCTGTATTTTGAGCAAATCTGTGATCAGCATTCATCAATCGATTATGTAAATATCTACTGAGTGTTATCCTGACATTCCGTTTGTCCTTAAATATTGGTGTTCCAGTTGGAAATAGAATTGGAAAACACTTTGCCTCATTCCCTTCTTCCATTAATAATCTTACAGGATTATTACCTTCACACGGAGCAACACAGAATATTTCATCAAAATACTGATCAAGAACTTCTTGCCCTATATTTACTGGTTGCAGACAAGTGTCAAGTTGTACCCCACGCAATCGGTCCTCATCATCATCCTCAACATCACTTTCATCCTCAGTTTTAATGCTTGTATCTTCTTCATTGTTTACTTCAATGTTATTTTCAACCTCTTCCTCTTCATCATTCAAACATTCTGGTACATGATTTGCCCAATCTTCTTCTATTTCAATATCATGATACCATTTATTATTAGTTTTTAAATAAAACAAAGCTTGTTCTACATGCCATCTATTCACATATTGATACTCATGGTAACCTTTGTATGACAGTTTTCGTTTCAGTTTGATCCGTATCATGTCATTCTCATTTGCACATCTAGGTAGTCTTTGTACTGTCTCCATGGTATTTGATGGTACACAAACACAAGGTCCATAAATTCCTTTTTGACCACCCTTTGGACGATTTACAATTTTCATGAATGCGATATTCCTTGCAATTAAATGTTGTTCTAAACTATTCAGTCTCTGCAACTCTTCTGGAATGTCTATCAAACTTAGAGTATTCATACATGCTTCTGCTGGTACTCTGTTAGCAATTAGTTTTCTATGACATGTATAGCAAATCCACAATGTTCCTCTGTTTGATGTAGCCAAAGCACATGGCATATTACAATCTTCGTTACATTCATGTAAATACTGATCACAAATATATTGAAAGTATTTGTATTTATCTTTACTACATTTTTTTACCTGACTTTGAAAGAGCAATCTCTGACACACAGCACAAATACAGTCTGGACCACTTTCTGTTTTCTTCTTAAAATTCTCAATTACATTTTGTACGTGAGTTTTCATAGCCTTTACTTTCAATTGTCTTTCTTTTGACATTTTAACTTTATCCTTTCTGTAGTTGTCATCTGTATTGTATTTATTTTTATTTATCAATGTTATTGCCTGGATTAACTTCTTTCTGTAATATGTATTCCTATGATATTTGGTATTCCTTGCTCGTCGTTGTTTTTGTCTATACTTTTTATTCCCATGATACTTTCCCTTCTGTGCCTGAATTACCTTTCTTTTGTAATTTACATCTCCATGATACTTTCCTTTTTGTCTTTCAATTACGTGTCTTTTGTAATTTACATCTCCATGATACTTTCCTTTTTGTGTTTCAATTACCTGTCTTTTGTAATTTACATCTCCATGATACTTTCCTTTTTGTGTTTCAATTACCTGTCTTTTGTAATTTACATCTCCATGATACTTTCCTTTTTGTGTTTCAATTACCTGTCTTTTGTATTTTGCGTCTCCATGATATTTAGCTTTTACAGTTTGGATTTTTTTGATCTTGTAATTTGCATCTTTATGATATTTATCTTTCTGTGTCATAATTGTTTTAGTTTTATAATCAACATTTGTATGATATTTAATCATGACACTGTCACTTTTCTGTTTTTTAAAAACAGGATTTCCATGATAATTGAGTTTATCATATAATTTCTTTGCAGTGCTCTTCACATCGTCCTCATCAACGCATCCCGACAAATTTGACACATTTGCTTCATGTTGATTTTTCTGTTTTTTTCTTTCTCTGTCAATATTTCTCTTTGAACGCAAATTGTGACGACACTTTCTCTTTTTAATTACCCCTTTTCCAACTGCAATGTCTTTAATTACACTTCGTACATCAGACTTCACATTGTAACTGTTACATGCACCAATATCACTCACACTCTCTTGCCCTGCTTTATGGGAATTATTTTCTTTGGAGCACCGACCATTGTCCAGGATTGGTTCAATCAAAGCATTGCAGTTATTACTAATTAACTCATTAACTGATAACACCACATCATAATGTATCTGCTCCGTATGCATCAGGTAAATTCCTGCATCAGATGTCACAGTACCCACTTCACTCACTTTTCCTGAAAATATCAACCATCTATTGCTGTATGTATATATGTCTGTTCCCAAAAAATGTGCCAATGACATAATTTCAATCTCTGTTGCCCAGACACCAGAACACATAACTTTCCTCTTTAAAACATACTCTTCAACATTAGTGAATCCTTCAGGCAAGAAAGACTTGTATTGGTCCTCATACTTCAAAAGGTGATTCACAGCAGCCAATCGTAGTCTCATATGATTCCGTTCAGATCCAGATATAGCATAGGAAACAGCTCTGAAAAAACAATTTCCATCACCTCTGATGTTCTTTGTACAAGCTGGCTGACCCATATGGTTACACTGCTGAGGTATTTCATCGACTTTTGAAGTAATGTGAGCAATTCCAACTTTTCTACTTAATGCAAACTTATGTTCATGTCTTAATGGAACAAACTTAAAACTAGTCATTTCAGGTACTTCCATCATTTCAATATCACTACCTTCATTTACACATTCAACATCCCCAGTATTTATTGACACATTATTATCTGTAAAATCCTTAACTTTTTGATTTTTTAAATCTCTATCTTGTTTGCTTCTTTGGTTTTCCTTATTGTCATGTACATTCACTTCACCTTCTCTTTTCTCATTTATTTTTCCCATCATAACACCTGTAATTTCAAACTGATCATTGTCAGTTACATTCATTGATCTACCCAAATCAGTACAATACCTGTGTACATCTTGCAAGGTTGCTGCACTTTTTATCAAGCTCCTGCCTTCACTTACTTGGCAACCGTTATGATCTCTGGAATGGGAATCAAATATATAATACATACCACTTTGAGCAATAGCAGCAAATGTATTTCCTTTGAAACATATGAAGCAGGCATTGTATTGTTGTAGTGTTTGCTCAAGTGCATCATTCAATGTTATCATATTAAATTCCAATAAACTTAAGTTCATTCCAAAAGTACCACAGACAGACTCATGGTAAATCAAGCTAAAATGATGATTGAACACACACAGTTCATTTGGCAATTCATTGATTAACAAAAAATCATTATGCATAGTAGAGCTTTGTGACAAATGGCCATACAACTCATCACCAGTATTCAGTACCAAATCCATATCATGGCATGTCCACCTTTTCAATTCCTTTACTTGACTGTACATCATTGAACACAAACTATTAGCAACACATTGCTTTCCGCTATTCAAACCAAACTTTGCATGACCCTGGTGATAATTTCCCTGTATAGTAACATATTCCACAGCTGAGCATGGTGTACTCATGTACATAGTATGCATTTTTGAGTCCATTTTATCAGTGCTTTGGCATGATCGATGTTGCATTCCACATGTATTAATTGAATTTCCCTCATTTTTTTCTGCTTGCTGATCAGTATCAATGTCTACATGTATGTTCTTCTCTTCTACTTCCACCTTCCTCTTTTTAGTAACTGCTGACCTTTTCTTTACCTTTTCGGACAGTTGTTTATCAGCTTCCATATCAGTACTCTCTTTTCTCTTCACCGTTTGTCTTTGTTGTTTACTAATGCTCTCATTAGCATTTGAATCATTACTCTTTGTTTCAAGTTTGCTTGCTCTTTTTGTCTTTTTAGATATTCCGTTTGATTTAGCTGCATCAACTACCGTAGTCGATTTTCTTTTCCTCAAAAAATAACCACCAGTTTGTTTCTGCTGGTACAATGCATTGCTACATTCTGTACAATGTTCATGCTTCTGCGATTTCTTGAAAACCTCTCTCACCTTGTCAAAGACTTTCAGTTGTTCTTCAACTGCACTGGAACATTCTTGTACTGTATCCTGTCTTGTCCATTCATATAGATTTTTATCTGTAGGAATACCAATGTCATAAAACAAACTGTCACTGTAGTTAGATTGTCCGCATTTACAACAAACCCACAACACTCTCTTATCAATCAAATATGGCTCCATCTTCGTGAACTTTGTGCATGATAAATGAAATACCACAAGACACTTGTTACATCTTATTTGCCTTCTACCCGTTTCATGTCTGTCAGTATTCTCACAAAGCCAACACACATTATCAAACTGTTCAATGTTGGTGTCCTCCAATTTAGATTCATTTTGTTTACACTTCATCTTGGGCTTTCCACTTCCACATTTCTTGGGGACACTGGCACCCTTTAATGTTTGTTTCTTACCTCCCTTTAGTTTCTTTACAAGTTTACTCAAAATTCTTTTAGTGCGGTGAAAGATGTATTTCTGTGCTTTTTCATGAATCTTTTTATCTTCCTTGCTCACTTGTTCCTGTATAATACGACCGTTTCTCTTTCTGTTGTATGTCACAACTGTTTTGTCCTTTCCAGTTTTTGATATTTTGCACTTTTTGTCTCTTCTCGCTACACCAACTTTCTCATTTCTCTTGAGTTTTCCTTGACAACCCACAGACTTCCCATTTCTCTTGCTTTTTCCTTGACAACCCACGTACTTGTATGGTGATGCCTTGTTTCTGCAATGTCCTTTACTTACAGTCCCTTTCTGTTCTCGTATCATCAAATCAACTTCAAAGTCATTCAATTTACTTTTCAGTATGTCCAGGTTTTTCTCTTTTTCAAGCAATTTTTTTTCTTTAGCATTTATTTCCATCTCTTTCTTTTTTCCCCAACTTATTTGTCCACAGTTTTTCTTACTCCTTTTCTTCCCATTGTTTAAGTCCACATGCTTAAGTACTTTACTCAAACTTCTTTTAGTACCAGAGTAAATTTGTTTCCGTTGCTTCTCATACTGTGTTGAACCTGCTTCTTTACTTTCAAAACACATGTCCATGTACCTGCTCTTAAGTTTACGTTCTTTCCTCCTGTTGTATGACTTTCGTTTCCTTTGCTTACACTGTAGCCTTCTGTCTCTTTCATACAAGTTTTTCTGTCTATCTTTCAATTCACACTCCAAACACTGTAGTCTTACTTCAATGTCATTAAGCTGCATCACTCTGTGATTTATTTCAACTTTGCTTCTGCTTATGTTATTCCTCAAATCTATCTTAATGTTTTGCATATCATCTGTACACTTGCCTTTCCTATCTTCTGCAATTATCTCTTCTGGTTTTTCTCCAAGATTACTAATCTCAGTTATATCCATGTGTTTAGCCTTTATCCTTTGTTCACTGTTATCTCCAAGTATGGACTGTTCACAAGTTTCCCCATGTTCAATGTTATCTCCAAGCATAAACTGTTCATAGGTTTCCCCATGTTCAGTGTTATCTCCAAGTACAGACTGTTCACAGGTTTCCCCATGTTCAATGTTATCTCCAAGTACAGACTGTTCACAGGTTTCAACATGTTCAGTGTTATCTCCAAGTATAGACTGTTCACAGGTTTCCCCATGTTCAATGTTATCTCCAAGTATAGACTGTTCACAGGTTTCCCCATGTTCAGTGTTATCTCCAAGTATAGACTGTTCACAGGTTTCCCCATGTTCAGTGTTATCTCCAAGTATAGACTGTTCAAGGGTTTCCCCATGTTCAGTGTTATCTCCAAGTATAGACTGTTCACAGGTTTCCCCATGTTCAGTGTTATCTCCAAGTATAGACTGTTCACAGGTTTCCCCATGTTCAGTGTTATCTCCAAGTATAGACTGTTCACGGGTTTCCCCATGTTCAGTGTTATCTCCAAGTATAGACTGTTCACAGGTTTCCCCATGTTCAGTGTTATCTCCAAGTATAGACTGTTCACAGGTTTCCCCATGTTCAGTGTTATCTCCAAGTATAGACTGTTCACAGGTTTCCCCATGTTCAGTGTTATCTCCAAGTATAGACTGTTCACAGGTTTCCCCATGTTCAGTGTTATCTCCAAGTATAGACTGTTCACAGGTTTCCCCATGTTCAGTGTTATCTCCAAGTACAACTCTCCCTCCTTCAACAGCAACAGTCGCAATCATATTTGGCATCAGATTTCTAAAATACAATCAAATACAAATGCAAATTTTAAGCCAAAAGTGCCATTTCAAATTTCTACAAACAAATGCATTTCAGCTGTTATATCATACACAAGATTCATTCCATGTTATTTTGACACACTGCCAGGCCTGAATGTCACAGATTGAAATGAAATTTGGTGTGGTGATTGAACTCTTTGACAAACCCCTAGAACGAAAATTGTCATTTGGTCAATTATTTGTTCACTTACCATAGAACAAACTTAACTAATTAGCATGACCTGCTATATTTGGACATCCATAATTCCACAATTGAAGTACCAACAGATATAAATTTTATATCATTTTAAACTTCTAGAAATAGCATTCATTTAATAATACCAACATTGTATCTCGTGCCACAAACAAACAGAGAAATGTATAACCTTTAACGAATGAAGATTTCTTGATACCGGTAAGTGAACATGTTTTAAAAAAGGTCTGATTTCCTCTATCTGTAGATTAGCTTCTTTACATCTTTTGTCTAAATTGGTGAATGCCTACATTGTATTTCTTCTTAAAGTACATACTAATCACTCTATTTTATCACCCGGCTGGAATCTTTAATTGTCTATCATATCTCCAGTACTCAACTGTGACAAACGAAAGCACGTCCAAATGACACTTTTACATAAATTGTCCACTCATAGCCTTAAAGGAACACACGGGCTTCGTTAGGCTATTTTGGGTTCAAAATAGACCCACACATTATTATGAAAGTCTTTCCAAAATAAACTAAATTAATCTTAAAAAGAAATCATCAAAATTCGCAATTATTGACACTTAAACAAAAATCGATGTGACAATTTATCCGAACCGGATTTCTAATTCGGAAAAATCCAGTGGTCTTGGACTTAGTTTTATGTTCAGCCATATAAACCACTACGAAGTGCAAATTGCTATTCTCATTTGGAATTGGTTTATCTTCTTGTTTCAAAATATTGTGCAACAAACACTATATATGTGCATACTGTATTTTCCAATTTGTACGCTAATCTGCCAACATATTTCATAATAAAGGTTTCGCTGAACGGAGAAAAATAAAATAAAAAGCCACTGGCTCCTAAAGCAATTAGGGCCGAGTCAATCTGGGTCTGAGTTTGTACACAAGGAAAGAGGGGCTGAGTCAGTCTGGGTCCGAGTTTGTACACGGGGCAATGGAGGCCAAGTCAGTCTGGGGCCAAGTTTGTACACACTTAGTACACACACGGTCCTTAATCTGAAACAATCTCACTCACACTCTTTATGTACCAAAATCCAGGCAATTTTGCACTCGGATATGAATAGGATTATACAGTTTCCTCTACCCCATGGGTGCAAATCAACTTATAGACCTTTATCACGGCACGGCCATCTTCCCTTTTTCCATATTAAAATGATCGTAACGAAAGTGAGGCTTGCCAAAATAAAATAGTTTGCTCCATGTTGAAAATGTTCATCACAATGACATGCGCAAGGTGCGATCAAGAAAATGCAGTGCGGACAGTGATTCTCTCAAAACAATAACGGAAAACTGCACGCACTATTGCGCAGACATGTACACATGCATACTATGCAGTGGGGAACAAGACAAAGATGGACACACCGTAATAAAGGTCTATTGAACCAACTTAACATGTTCTGTATACATGCTGTACATGGCATTTACATGTTATTTATTATTTAAATTATCGTAACTCAAAAACTAAGATTACCCATCTCAAATCTTTCTGAAAAAGTTCCTTACATTTTAAGCTAACAAATAAAAAAAAAATTACACATTTTGACAAATACGCATTTGTGCAAATCAAGGTCAAAGGTTATAAATTCACAACTTTTTTGTGGTACAAGATACAATTTTGATGTAATTTTATACAATGAAAGCCATTTCAAGACTTTTAAAATGATATACCGGTACATATAAAGTGTATCTCTGTAGGCCCATTACTTTTAGAGATATAATTGTCCAAGCATAGCAGGTTATCCTAATTAGTCCACAGCACTGTACACACATGTTAAAGGCACAGGCTTGTCAGCAATGTGCGCGCGCCAAATTCATGCAGCCGAATATGCAGCTTCATGCCTTTGCTATGCTATGGAGCTGCGTATTTCGTGGCACGAAATTAGCCTGCGCGCATTGCTGATGAGGATGTGCCTTTAAATGGTTATCTTGTGCACTAACCATGCCAAGTGAATGCAATTTTTGAAGGATAATATGATTTTTCTACAAAAAAGCTAACATATCTGACAAAACTAAGTCAAAAATGCAACTGGGCAGTTTTGAGGCTGTACAGAAATGCCAAGTGTCTAACTGCCGAAATCCGAGAAAGCACATCAGACCAGACCACTTTCACATACATCATTGCAATTCTGAGAGTCTACTATTTCAGAAAATAACAGTAAAGCTTACGGAATCATCAATTTGGCCATCTACAGCATCTTGAAATATTGGACAAAATTCAGACAACATTCTGACCTGCATGCCCTGTGCGCCGCCATTTTAGCTGATATGCTGGACGATAATGGCACTTCTAACTCGATCATGAGACGTCAAGGAGCCCGGCTAGCTGTGCAATATGCATAATTCATATTGATGTCGCATGTGTTTATCCCAGCTGGCAAGTACATCACAAAATTGGCCATAACTGCACTGCACGCATGATGTACTTGCCAGGTGGGATAAACACATGGAACATCAATATGAATTATGCATATTGCACAGCCGCGCTCCTTCACTTCTCATGATCGAGAAGCACCACCATCATGACTATCGTCCAGTAGGCCTATATTAGCTAAAATGGTGGCACACAGGGCATGCAGGTCAGAACATTGTCCGAATTTTGTCCAATCAATGTTTCAAGACACCGTAGATGGCCAAATTGACAATTCGATAAGCTTTACCGTTATTTTATAAAACACTAGACTCTCAAGACTGCAATGATGTACCGGTATGTGAAAGTGCTCTGGTCTGATGTGCTTCGGACGATATTTGTTGTGAAACTTTCCCAGATTTCAGCAGTTTGACACTTGGCATTTCCATACAGCCTCATAGTACGGCTATAATAGCGACAGTAATAAGTCAGATTTGAAAAGCGAGCTATTTACAGCCCTTTTTGTAGGGCTAGTGGGCAGTAGTTCTAAACATTACATTATCTGTTTATCGCAGAACGTAATTTCCTTCACATCTTTGTTCAATGTATACGTAAAATATTTCACTTAGCCCAATTTTAAGCTTTACGAAACAGCGCCCTCTTGTATTTTTAGCTTTTCATGATAGGCCTATAGGGCTTGCGAATATGTGATGTCATGCAACGTCACAATGCAGTGCTTTCCGCCATGTTTGTTGCCAGTAACGTGCACGATGTACGTTCAGCTTGTTTTGTTTTCACGCGGGCAGGACGCACGCGCCGCGACATGTCATGTCAAATTCAATTAGGCCTACATGTAGTACTACTACTAAAGTACTAGTACAGTACTAGCCTACTAAATAGCGACCTGCCGTCCACATTACACACAAAAAATTGAAATGTATGTTCATTTTCCACATCTCCTTCCAATTACACCGAATAGGCCTATCTTTCGCACCTTAATAATCCAATCTGAATGATTTCTTTCCAAATTTCGCCATTAACTGCCCTAAAATGTGCCAATATTTACAACGTTTTCACAAAACCAACTTACCACGCACGCAATCACGTTAAACTGGTTCCCGATACCCAAACCGCACACGACCACCTTATACGTACCGAGTAGTCTACGAAGACGAACATTCCTGTTCACGTGTCGCCTTGCAACCAGTCAGTTCTCTTCACACGCATGCGCAACCAAAATCCTTTTCTTAATGAGGGCGCTATGACAAATCTACGGTAGATTTTAATGTCGCTAAACATTCGAACACAAACTGAGCCGCGACGGAACGCCAATGATGGTCCAACTTTTCAAATCTTATTTTCTTATCCACATCAAAATACAAAGGTTTTTTTTCTAGACGCAATCCAATCATACAAAAACAACATTTATAATAGTTTGATTATAATAGTTTGATTAAAGGCACAGGCTCGTCAGCAATGCGAGCGCCGCCAAATTCGTGCCACGAAATACGCAGCTCCATAGCAAAGGCAGTGACCTGCGTAATTCGTTACACAAATTTGCCGCGCGCGCACTGCGGACGAGCCTGTATCTTTCAGCCTTGTTCAACCTTATGTGGGCCTTTTTCAGGCCCCGAGTTAAAAAAGATGTTCTCAATCACCATGCAACTTGACATCCTGTAATATATGGTGTCGAATAGACCCGAAGTGGTAGAAACTTTGACCATGGTTCAACGAAACAAAATATTCCCACACGTACACGTGCACTTTATGACTATACCAATGATGATGACGTCATCACATGCACGGTGGTTACGTAATATGGTATGACATTACGTAGGTATTGCAGCTTATTTATGTCAGATTAAAGGTGCATGATATTAAGGCCCCCTTCAACGTTTGAAGCAGGCCTTAATATATTCAATTCTGACAATTTGGTAAAAAAATCAACCATTTGGCCTACATTCTTCATTCCCGCGCCACATCTGATCATTAATGTCTTCATCTGAGACCACCATGATGACGTCAGACAAAAACACCCATGTGTTCGTTATCACAACAAGTCTCATTTGTCTTTTTTTACAAATTTGATAAGAACATCCACCACCCTGAGAAATTGACCATGGTTCTATCTAACGACATTTTATCACACATGTAGACTTCATGACTATCTCAATGATGACGTCATCACTTGCACGTTGATTACGCAATGAGTTCAAATTACACAACATTTTGGAGTTGAATCGCTGCAAAAGTCATATCTCGACAACCACAAACATTATGTGCACTATTCTTTCGCCGAAACTAAAAACTTCAACAAATTGTTGTACATACGATGGTCAAATTACCAACCATATTAGCTCCATTTGCTTTCAAATAAACACCAAAAACTATTTTTGAATAGCTTCCACTTTCTACCGGAAGTTCAGATCACACAGAGATCATGTCTGTCTACAATTTCTTCAGTTCTCTCAGACCTATCATAATAATTTGTCACATACCTAGTACAATTCTTCAGATACAATTTGCCGCAGGTCTTCTTCCCTGTATACACCAATCCGGTAACTAAGATCTCCTCCCTGCATATCCGCCATAGCTGGGGGGCGTCCAGTGCATGGGCTGTGCGTTTTGTGTTGCTGTTAGAACGAAAAGCGCTCATCCATTACATGCACGAACGAGCCTCCTTCGCGTATAGGCTACGCGATGCGCCCGCCTTTGCGTACACGCGACGCGCCCGCCTTCGCGCGCACACAACCCTATGACGCGCAACTTGTTCGAAGTAAACAAATGCAGCTTCAACAACAGCAAAAACATACAGTTCATTCAGTGGAAGCCCCCCAGCTATTAGTCAGGCAGCATGTGGTAAGAAATTAAGGCCCGTGGGCATCGGATGATTAGAAAATGCCACATAGCTAGATGTCTTAATTACACCCCAAGGAACAAGAAAAACCATGTTGGCAAAATCTGAGTGGTTGCAGACGGCGGCCATCTTGGATTTCAAAATGGCTGACATTTTATAACCATTTTCTGCTAGAAAAAAAATTCCCCAACCTCCAACAAAATTTAACAAAAGATTTTTCAGTGGTTATTGGTCCTACTGAATGTGGTGAATGACAGGAAAAAAAGTCTACCAAAATCAAGTCACCAGAAATGGGTGAAATCTGGGCCAATTCCAAAATGGCCGCCAATGACCTTGAAAATCGTTAATTTAAAATGGCTGTAACTTCTGTAATATTTTGAGTAAAACGGTGACTTAAATGTCTACCCTAGGGTTTTCAGTGTCCGGGAATTCACTGGTATCCATGATATTTCAATCCAACCTTCGACAAAAAATAAAAGCCACAAATTCAAAATGGCGGTAATAATATATAGGCATGGAAGGGGGTAGAAACAATGGCTTCTCTAACTGCTTATGTCAGATGTAGCTTCTTTTATTGGTCAGTAATGTGCTCGAAGCCATATATGTCCTGCCTGAAGCCACCCTAGCCCATCCCGATGCCATCCAGCCCAGCCCGATGCAATCCAGGCCTGTCCGATGCCATCCGGCCCAGCCAAAGCCAGCCCAAAGCCACCCCAACCGAGCCTAAAGCCACCCCAGCCCAGCCCCAAGCCACCTGCCCCCAGCTGGAAGTTCAGCCCAGCCAGAAGCCACCCCGGCCCAACCCAAAGCCAGCCCGAATCAATCCCGGCCCAGCGCAAAGCCACCCCGGCCCAGCGCAAAGCCACCCCGGCCCAACCCAAAACCACTCCGGCCCAACCCGAAACCATCCCGGCCCAGCCTGAAGTCACCTCGAAGCCAGCCCAAAGCCACCCCAGACCGAAGCCACCCCAGCCGAGCCCAAAGCCACCCCAGCGCGGCCCCAAGCCACCCGACCCCAGCTGGAAGCTCAGCCCGGCCAGAAGCCACCCGGCCCAACCCAAAGCCAGCCCGAATTAACATCGGCCCAGCGCAAAGCTACCCCGGCCCGGCCCAACCCAAAACCACCCCGGCTCAGCCCAAATCCACCTCGGCCTAGCCTGAGGCCATCCTGGCCCAGCACGAAGTCACCCCGCGAAGCCAGTCCAAAGCCACCCCAGACTGAAGCCATCCCAGCCGAGCCCAAAGCCACCCCATCCCATCTCCAAGCCACCCGACCCCAGCTGGAAGTTCAGCCCAGCTTGAAGTTTAGCTCGAGCCAGAAGCCACCCCGGCCCAACCCAAAGCCAGCCCGAATCAACCCCGGCCCAGCCTAAAGCCACCCCGGCCCAACCCCAAGCCACCCCGGCCCAGCTCCAAGCCACCCGACCCCAGCTGGAGGCTCAGCCCAGCCGGAAGCCACCCGGCCCAACCCACAGCCAGCACGAATCCACCCCGGCCCAGCCTGAAGCCACTCCGGCCCAGCCTGAAGCCAACCAACCAAACCAGCCCCATCCCCAGTCCCAGGCCAGCCCATCCCAGCCCCCACAGCCGCAGCACAGTTCAGCCCCCACTAGCCCCAGCTCGGCTCGGCCCAGCCCAGCCCAATCCGGCCCAGCCCCAGCCCCAGCCCCGGCCCCAGCCCCAGCCCCAGCCCCAGCCCCAGCCCAAGCTCATCCAAAGCCCAGCCCCAAGCCAGCCAGCCCAGCGCCAGCAGCCAACTCAGCCCAACCCAGCCCCCAGCCCAGCCCAAAGCCAGCCCAGCTAAGCTTGCCAGCCCAGCCCCAACCCGGCCCAACCCACCTCAATACAGTACAACAAGGCACTCTGAAAACGTTTCAAAACACTTCCGCTAGTCCAGCTGTACCTTCGATTCATACAGCAATGAATTATTTTTATCCTGATTAAACCTGCGTGGGATGAGCTGACCTCCTCAATCGTACATCTCAAAAGCAACTCTAGAAGTGCATTCATGCAGAGTGGCGTACCCTGCCTTAGCGGCTCTTACGAACGCTGATGCAGCCAGCCTTGCTACAAGACGTAATCATCCATGTTACTGACCAATAATTATAAATATTACGTATCCAACACCAGCAGTTAAAGAGAAGTATAACTAAGCACGGGCCCTCGAATTCTCTCTACCCCTATACCACTGGGGATTTATGACCGCCATCTTGAGATTGTGGCTTTTATCGTTTGTTGAAGGTTGGGTTGAAATTTTATTGATGTCAGTGAATTGCCTGACCATGAAAACCCTAGAGTAGACATTTAAATCATTGTTCTACACAAAATATTAAAGAAGTTACAGCCATTTCAGCGATTTAAGGCCAACGGCAGCCATCTTGGAATTGACCCAGATTTGAAATTGACCTCATCCTTATCACGTGACCCTGACCTCTCATAGTTTAAAACCTCAGAATTCCATT
Organism: Henricia sp. BOLD:AAB3569; assembly: GCA_037783545.1. NCBI lineage: Eukaryota > Metazoa > Echinodermata > Asteroidea > Spinulosida > Echinasteridae > Henricia > Henricia sp. BOLD:AAB3569. The sequence goes on along the minus strand of JBBELK010000162.1, from coordinate 1,785,552 downwards.
TAGCACCTCGGAAAACCATATAGTATCAACAGAACGATCTTTAAAATCGGCTGATGATGTACCTAGCTACACCTGACACTGCATACAACTGGCACCTGTTAATTTTAATGGCGGCCATATTGGAAATGACCCAGATCCTCGGTCTAATCACGTGGCCCCGACCTCTCATCATTTTGAAAACCTCGGAATTGCATTCGGCACAACGGAAAACCATAGTATAAACCATGATGTTTAAAATCGGCTGAGGTACCTACACCTGACACTGCCTACACCCGACACCTGTTAAAGGAACACGTTGCCTTCGGGTTGCGCTTTATTGGGCGTTTTTGGGCTATTACAAGCGTTTGAAGTATAATGAGCACGATCTGAAAGATGTTTAAAAAGTAGAATATAATGATCCACACAAACGTGCCTTAGAAATGCTTCAATTTTGCGTAATTTCTCGAAGCAGCACGCTCCGCCATTTATGGGAGTCAAAATCTTGACTCCCATAAATGGCGGAGAAATTATATTAGTCTTATTTCCAGCCTGGAGAAAGAAATTATATTTCCTTCCTCCGTTGCGTGTGATGTGCCTGTTTTTTTCATTCGTGTCTACAATAACCATTGGGTATAAATCATCCAAGTCCTTTCTATCGGTTTGTCCCATGACAATATTCTTACCCTGATTGGCGAGGTTTTCGTTTTTTCTTTTTTGACGCGTCTGCTGTGTTCTCTTGACGATCCATTTTTTGACAGCCAGTCGGTGTGTGTGTGGGTGTTGTTTACATTTCACACATGTCTCGGGAGGCGGAGAATGGTATGGTACCTTGCGTTCATCTGATAGGTTTACCTGACCACTGGCTACGGCGCCAGCCTAACTCCTGTTCGTCGCTGCATTTTGCCCACTACCCGGACGATCGTATTGACGGCTTGAAATACGTATACATTTCGCGGGACATGTAGTGGGGGTCAGAGGTCAGTGTTTGTTTTTTTAATTACCATTCACTAATTATAACACAATAAGAGTGTTTTATTGCAAGAACAACTCTTAATAAGTATAAGGAACACCCTCAAACGTGAGATTTCGTGAAATCTGAAGGCAACTTGTTCCTTTAATTTTAATGGCGGGCATATTGGAAATGACCCAGATCCTCATCCTAATCACGTGACCCTGACCTGTCATCAGTTTGAAAATCTCAGAATTGCATTTAGCACCACGGAAAACAATAATATCAACACCATGATCTTTAAAATCGGCTGATTAGTTGCCTACACCTTACATAGTTATATGCAATAAGGCTTAAATTGCCGGCCATTTTGAAATCCAAGATGGCCGCCCTCTGCAACATTTTTGAAATTGCCAACAATGTTTTTTGTGCTTCTGAGCACCCTTGTAATACATCTAGGTAGGTGAGACCTTCTAATCATTAAGTTCCCACGGGACACCACATGCTGCCTGACTATATGGCGGATGTACAGGGAAGAAGACCTTATTACCGGATTGGTGTATATCCGCCATACCTGGGGGGCTTCCACTGAATGAACTGTATGTTTTTGCTGTTGCTGAAGCTGCATTTGTTTACTTCGAACAAGTTGCGCGTCTTTGTAGGGTTGTGTGCGCGCAAAGGCGGGCGCGTCGCGTGTACGCAAAGGCGGGCGCGTCGCGTATACGCGAAGGAGGCTCGTTCGCATTGAGCTATATATATATGTATGTAAATCAATGCTCGTTCGTGCATGTAATGGATGAGCGCTTTTCGTTCTAACAGCAACACAAAACGCACAGCCCATGCACTGGACGCCCCCAGCTATGGCGGATATGCAGGGAGGAGATATTAGTTACCGGACTAGTGTATACTTCCATTTTTGCCATTCCACGGGTGATAACAACGTCTGAAATTCATCACAAAATGTTCATTTAGCCCGATCACCTGGCGTTTGTAACAACAAACGTCATACCTCTAGTTTTTTTTTTTTTTCTTTTTCCACTCAAACGTTTCCAGAGGTTTTCTTCAAAACGGTTCAAGCTATCAACTTAAAACTTGGTAGGAACATCAACCCCAATGTGAAGATGTGCATACAAGTGTGACGTCATTGTGACGTCATTAGGTATCAAATTACAAACCAAAAATGACCAAAATATGCATGTTTTAAAATGCTTCCGTCTGGAAAACCACGTGACCCATGATCTTCGTATTTGACAGGCTTATATATCAGATCATGGCCTACAATTTTCTTCGTGTGGGCATTTTCATCTGACCCTTCCTTCTGGGGTCAATCTGAGGTCAAAGTTCAACGAAAACGAAAATCTCAATTTTTGCACTTATTGAGCAACAATGCCCATCAAACCAAGCTGAATCTTTAAGAAACTAAGTACAGGCATAGGTCCTATAGCAGACTTTCACCAGCGTGTTTAATATTATGATGGCATCAAGCGTGACGTCATCGTGACGTCATCAAGTATCAAATTACACCTCCCAAAAAACCAAAATATGCATATTTTAAAATGCTTCCGTCTCGAAAACCACGTGACCCAGGATCTTCGTATTTGGCAGGTTTATAGATGACATTCTGTGCTACAACTTTCTTTGTGTGGGCATTTTCATCTGACCCTTCCTTCTGGGGTCAATTGGAGGTCAAAGTTCAACGAAAACGGAAATCTCAGTTTTTACACTTACCAGTAACAATGCCCATCAAACCAAGCTGAATCGTTAGTAAATTAGATACAGACATAGGCCCTACGGCAGACTTTCACCAGCATGTATAGTATCATGACGTCATCAGGTGTCAAATTACAAAAATTCAAAGGTTATTATTTTCAAAATTCATATCTCAAGAACCGTAATACTGTTCCACAGACGGACTACTTCTGTTATCGTAAACAGAGAGCCCCATATACTCCACACACAGCGCCCGTGGTTACTGCACATTCCTATGGGCACACACAACTTCCGGCGAGTTCGTGTCAGTGATACACACTTCAACGCTAAAACGAATCGGGCTAAATAAGATCGGAACACTTCGGGTAAAGATTTGCGCGTTCTGATTGGCCGGTTGGCTTAGAAACGTCATCATCGGAAAAGAGTATGTTTCCAGCTAGCCTGGGGTCCATTCGCGTACAAAATCGACCGCGGGTTGCAACTTTTGCGATCAAAAACATTTTTTCTCGTCCATAAAGCGATCCATAATCAACGTGAATCACCAAGCGACAAGGTATGTATACAAAAGTAGACATTAAACAATCCTACCATACTGACAAAAAGTCCGTAAGGCCTACCATTTGTCGCAAAAATGTACTTTTAGGAGGGCATGTTGAGCAGGAATCCGAGACTTCGCTCGCGTGCAATGTCCACACCGACGTACGACCGAGTTCCACGCCGTGTGTAGGGCCGGGACGTACGGCGGTGGTGTGCCCACTGCATACGCGATGATCTCGTAATTCCCGTGAAACAAGCAATGATGCAGCGTTAGAAAAACTGCGTTTTACGTCAATCTGTGCAAAATTGTGTGCCAATTTTGTAACTGATATTGAATTTATTAACATTCAAAGACAATACGTGATATCAGATACACCAATTAAAGATATTTAGTTGTTACTTAACAAATGAAGGCAAATAATTTGTTGAGTAATATTATTCTTTGTCAATTATTTTTGCAGCTTTTCTGTGGTCCTCGTCCTGTGACATACCACCAGTGAGCCTGAAGATGAAAAAGGGTAGTACGAGTCCCTTGATGATGCAGAATCGTCATCCATAGTTGAGCCTCCTGCCCGTAGTAACATCTGTAATTACTATTATTTGTAAAGATTTAAATATAACCTCTAGGCTCCACATCCGTTTGTTTTGATCAAAACATAAATTATTTATCTCTGAAGAATAATACGTCATTCTCTTCTCTGTTTTGTATTTAATGTAACTTTGTAAGCAATTTGGAAAGTTGTACAGTTTGTGTGTGGATGCGCTACCTGTCATTCTTTTTTGCTGCCCTCAATCCACACCTCTCCAAAATAGTATTGGCTTGGTAATTAACACATACAGTGATTGATTATGTCAATTAAATTATTGATGCAAGTCCCAATCTTGACTATAGACAGATTTGATTATATCAGTATCTCTTATCAATCTATTTTTCAACATTAATTGGGGAAAAATAAGGTTCCCTTAACAATCAACATTTTTGCATAAATTATGCAAATTATGGGATTTCAATATAAACTAATTATCTGTAGTTAAGCAGGTTTGATTATTACAATGTCTTGCATCATTTAATTAAAGTAAATACTTTAATTAAATGATGCAAGATGCATTGTAATAATCAAACCTGCTTAAGATAAATTTGAGAAAAATGAGTTTTCCCTTGAAAATTGACCGTTTTTGCATAAATTATTAATTTATTATGCAAATGAGGTATTTAAAATATAAATTAATTATCTGTCCTTGTACATATATTAATAACTGTTGTTTGTACCAACTTTGGGCCATCCAGGATAGAGTTGAGCAAAGATATATAACCAAAAGTATAAGCCACAGTGACCATTGTCGGTGCCAAATTAGAAATAAAGAAAAACATAGGATAACCTTTGACCTGCCGATGAATTTTTACCCTGTTTTCAATTATCCAAACCGACTGTAGCTTCGCAATGCAAAATCCGATTTGAAAAAAAATAAACAGATTTCTTCTAGTCAATAACCACTCTTTCAATTGACACTGATTTTAAATCGATGTGGGCTTTAAAATAAAAGGGTTGAAACTGCCTAAATTATAATTATAGATACTTGAACAATTCTTTCACAACATGATAAGTCTAAATGAACTGAACAAATCATACGATGTCATGACCCCTGTGTGACGCCTACTTCCGGTCCAAACCGGAAGTTCTTCGAAAATGTGCAAATTTTTAGGATTTTTAATGCAAATAGATTCAAAGTGGTAGTGAATTTGACCATATTTCTACGGAACGAAATGTTTCCACACATGTGGACCTTTTGACTATACCATTGGTGACGTCATGACATGGACGGTGGTTACGTAATGTGGTGTCAAATTACGCAAATTTGGAGCCGAGATGTTTTAAAATGCTGTATCTTGAAAACTACAACAGATATTGGTATGATTCCTTCGCCACATTTAAGAACTTGATGTTCAACATATTGTTCAACAATTTGTGCACAAAATTGTGACGTCATGATGTCGTCACAGGTGTCACATTACAAGATTTCAAAGATTATTATTTCAACAATTCATATCTCATAACGGTGCAAGCTATCAACCCCCAGCTATGGCGGATATGCAGGGAGGAGATATTAGTTACCGGATTAGTGTATACAGCAGCCGATTTAACGAAACTTTACGCAATTGCGCAAGTCCACCTACGCCATAAGTTATTGCGCAAGTAATTGCGTAAGTGGACTTGCGCAATTGAGTAAAGTTTCGTGAAATCGGCTGCTGAACTTCCATTTTTGCCATTCCACAGGTGATAACAACGTCTGAAATTCATCACAAAATGTTCATTTACCCCGATCACCTGGCGTTTGTAACAACAAACGTCATACCTCTAGTTATTGTTGTTATAGTACATTTTAGCATACATGTACGTCATGGTGGATACATGGGTTAAAGGCTGGTAGGGTATGTATTTCAAGAAATCTAACATTATACATCAGTTACTGTGAAAATGCCCTTTTAATGACAAAGCGAGCTACATCCTATGACACGCTACATATGTAGCTCGCTATAGGTCATTGTAAGGGCGTTTCCACGGTAACTATACGTTACATGTAATGAGTACAAAAGCGAAACGTCACCCTTTGTCTGTTGCAAGGTTACTGGGCCTACACATAAACCATCGAATTTCCTGCGCTTTAGCGGAATACCAGCGAAAGTTGAATGCACGACACGCACAGTTTCCCCAAACAAATTCAGCCACCACGTTTTTGTTTTGGATATACTAATTCATGTCATCTACTAACAATTTATAAAAACAAAGTTGACATTTGGCTTGCGTCGGTGTGAATGAATATCAATTAGGGTTTGTTTTGCTTTATCCGACGTGACTTGATTACACTCGGTGCTTTCCCGAAACATATGAGAAAAATTTCATAGCGTGCTCGGGTGGGACTCAAACCCACGACCTTCTGCATACTAGGCAGAAAAATGAGGATTTATAGGGAAATACAAAAGACCATTGTAATAATTAAATGTTTTGTGAACATTTTCAAAAAATAGACATTTGATTTGCCACTTATTCACACACAAAAATCCATAAACATAATGTGTTACGCATAAAATAATTAGTATATTGCATACTCCTCATCGGGATTTAAACCCGACATCTCTGACACAGCTTTGTCTCGCACCTCACATTTTGTTAACAACGAAAAAGTTAATCAGAACATGTCAAGAACCCCGACGTTGCCATTGTTCATTGATTCGTTGAGGGTATCAAAGTTCACATTCATTGATAAACTTGACAGTGGTATCTCAACAAGTGGATTTTTCTGTCATGTATTTTGGTAGGACAAAGGTGGCTGTTCGATTGACGGGCCTGTGATTGACAGGTTTATTGAGTCTGGTGCCGGCTACAGATACCTGCACGCCAGAAATGCAGCGCCCAGCTCAGCCAAAGGTAATATACATGTCTATAATAAAGAGCCACCATCAGTGCATAGTTCCGAGATTGCCCAATTAACCCCGCCCACTTAGTTACTGTTGCTACGCCACAAGAGCAATCGCAAAAATGGCGACACACAACGCACGAAGCAGTGAGGACCGGCATGAAAGCACAGATTCATTGGAGAAAACTCAAATGTATTTATGTTTCAGGCATATTAGTAGAACAGCGAATCACCCGACATTGAAACCAAAATTGACTTGAGGCAACTGCATACAAGCAATACGTATGATACGACCGAGAACCGCGCTTAAGCACGTGCGTCTGTTTGTGAGCGATATGCTAATGCGCTGTCTACCGAACTCTAGCTATTGTGATTGGTCATTACAGTCATGTGGGTTTGGCTTGATTGACAGGTCGGAACTATGCGTTGATGCCAGTTGTCCCAGTAAAGGTTCTAAACACTTATTACTCAGTAATTTGAGATTCGTTACGTTGGCAATTAAAGTGCATCTATTAAAGCTCTTTATTGGCAGGTTGTATCAAGCATTGGTGCCATTTTTACTGCGTGTGTGCAGAGAATTTGTTCTAACCTTTAAAAGAAGTCACAATGGGATCTCTTTTTTTTTCAAAGTTAATTTAAAACGAACAACAATGCAATACTCGTAACAGTAACAAAAACATGATCCATTTGTACCACACTGGGTCTTAATTTCATCACATTATTATATATAATACCGCTGGACAATTGGGCACTTAGTTACTGTAAAACTCAGCTCCATACAGTTACCTGCATGCCGCATTGTGTGACTTATGTGAGCGCTCAGCCCCAAACCATCAATGTCAATCTTGTGTCCCAAGCAAAAATTTGCCTTTTCGTTGTAGTTTCTAATTTATTGTTATTAGAACCATGAAACAATGTTTATTGAAACTAGCATACACATGAAAACGAAAGATATTATGTTTTTATAGAAATATTACATGATTGGAAAATTTAAAACTGGAACATTAGCATTACCTAAAGAGTAATGTTGATAAACTGCCTAAATTTCAGCCACAAGTAATACTTCAGAAAACCTTAACAATCCATGCATGGTGACTGTGTTGGATGAATGGTCAAAAAATTGTATGCAATCAACGAATTTTTAAAATCAAAAACACCTTTACTTGGCAATCTCTCCCACAAAGGTACCATTTTACACGGGGGTAAATCAAGTGATGTTTATCACGATTGCTATCAACACTTTTAGTCGGGTTTTTCTTGTCAACTCGTGAAGTAAAATTTTGTGTCACTGCAAATGATGTATCGGGGCTTTAACTTTGGATAGCCGGTTGGTTCCACACGCCACAAGACCACATGGTCTACAAACACACCCGATGATAAAATCAGTGTTGTGTAACTACCTACTCAGCCACGTCCAGTTATTACAAAAATACAAGCTCCATATAAATATACTAAAAATGCGAACTAAAAATTTACGTTTTTATGGGATTGACGGTTGTTTGTTTTTGTTTTTTTTCAGCTGGTCATTCAAAGGATCAGATTAGTGGTCACGGTCAGTTTCTGTCAAATCCGAAGCCCATATTTGGGTTCAACGGCGAGTACGGGTACCGAAGGAACACCCCCTGGCTGCGCAACGTACCTTCCCCGTTTGGTATAGATCCAAGGTCTCCTACACATTGAAGCACACAGGGACTTGATTCAACTTCAGTTTAGTGTAATCCCACATTTGAACTCGTTCAGAAGTGGACGTTTTCACAGAGGACAGTACGGCTTTAAACAAAAATTGTGTTAATGTAATTTGTGTATACATATACATACACGGGGCTAAGTGAGTCTTATTGTTTTCTAAAATCAAGGTAACCGCCACCAAATAATTTACACTTTCCTCAAGGTTTTAAGCAAAGCACAAAAGAAAATGTTTGGTTAAAGAGAGCTATGCTACACGAATAAAGGGCAGATGGATATATGCGAGAATTGAAGCAACGCATCGGCCATCCTACCATAGCAACACGATTATAACTTGTTTGCCTAGACTGCTTTTCAGACCATATTAACACATGTACTCTAGTATAACCAGTCTATGCAAGGCATTGTTTTATCTGTGGTAAGACGTCGGAGGGTGGCGTCAATTAGAAGTGGCTTATCAGTCCATTTTTATAAAGGTCAGTGAGGTCGATGCCAAAAGTTTTGCTAAAAATGTATTCGTTTTACAGTTGCTACATGTTACCATTTAGTGATCACACCAACGACCTATAGTCACATTCAAATTAATCAGTCTGGGAACAATATTGTGGCAACACAATGAGTGTCCCAGTTGTCCGTGTCGACGCACCCTATACGGGGGGAAAATCCAGGTTGGCAACATGCGTAAAAATAAAACGTTCCGATTTTCTTTGGTTTTCAGAATATTGTGTTGGGTGGAGGTGGGGTTAGTGACGTACGTGGGGGTGCTCTATCTAAGCTTCGTTTGCCTTAACCACTGACTGTATGCAATGGACTGAGTACTATTTTTGAATGAAGCAACCGGCCGCTATATATCTTACTCTTAGGTTGACGCTTATACAGCGAAGTCAGGACGTGGGTCGTTATACAAAATTAGGGGCCGCTGGCGAGACATCGACCGGACTCGGACTTCAGCAGGGCGGAGTAAAGGTTTTTTAAATTAATGAATGCTGCAGTTGCAAACCTACCTGAACGGCTGTTTGGTGTAAATGTTTGAATAGTTTTAAAAAATATATTTCTAATACATGCACGTTTGTATTAGTAAATAGTTGAGACATGCCGATTGGGAGAGTTCCTGGCGCGCGTCGCGTATGTGTGTACACAAAAAAGTCTTCACGCGCAGTATAATATACAGAGAAGTAAACACCGTGATTAAATCGTGTAATAAACGATCTAGGAATAACTAAAAAATAAACAAACAATGATCGACAAAAAACCGCATGTGCTTTAAAAATTACGGCCGTCAATCTAAAACTTTAATTCTCATGAAAGTTCTGTCCAGGACCAGCAGGTCTATATAGCTTAAAGAGGAAGAATCCCCCTTGACGAAAACCGTCTCTGTTAGATGGTGTTTTTTGAAGAATTTATTTGGTCCAAAAACCCAGAGATATGCCCAGTAGCTGCGTGGTTGTATGTTTTACCAGACACTATGAAAAAAAAAGAGCAGAAAGATTTTCTTTTCTATTACCAAGAGAGAGAAAAATGAGTCGCTCATTCTAACTTGTACCGGCCGTTCAAACACGTGGGAACTAGCGGCCCGCAGGTACCGTTCCATGCTGTACACAGACCGCTGTGAATGCCGTTCGTTCCGTGACAAAACCACCCGTCGCAATGCACCAGTATTTACTTCAAAAGAGCTTCATTGTGAGCCACAATTTCACCGTTTTTTTTCACAAAACAGGTAATAGTAGATTGTTGTCATAACATGAAGTGTTTTTCACGTTGGTATTTTGAATTACAAGGACAAAACAGGCATGATAAACATTCACTTCGTGTATTTTCCATTCAATACTGCACAGGCCGTTTTGTATGTTTCTCAGGATGACGTCACAACCCTGTTGATAAACAAACCAAGTGACCTCGAGCGTTTCAGAATTTCGGGTGAAGAGGGTCGGAACTGCTTTACGTTTTAAGCAAAAGCCTGTCGATTTGTTTGTGAAAAACAAGTTGTGATGGTGTTGTAGGTTTGCATCACGCGCATCTAGTTTTTATGCATGCCCTTTGAGGAGGTTTGTAAAGCACCAGAGTGACGTCATTGGTAGGCTAGAGTACTAAAGTGAAAACATCACCCTTTGTGTGTTGCTAAGGTTACTGGGTCAACACTAAAGCCATTGAATCGTTCCTTAATGAACGTTTCAGATTATCAGCGAATGTTTAGACCCAGTTACTAATGGTAACTGACGTCACACTTTAGTACATGTGGTCTGTTGTTCCTCGCTCTTGTGAATGACTTTGTTTTAATTTTTAGTTAACATCCGTTATTAACATAGCATTTTGGCAAGGCTTTGGGGTTATATTGTTTGGTAAAATGTGGGATAATCGGACGTCTTGAGCGGAGTATAGAGGCTGGGCAAACGTTACGCCTTCTGCCTTGCCATAAAGCCCTTTTCGAACTGGCTACTGCTACATTATTCATTACATGCAAGTACACTATGAGCAACTAACAATGGAAATTTGCTACAAACCATTGTTATTAACAATGGTGTGTGCCCAATTTCCATTGTTAGTTGCTCATAGTGGTAGTTGACCCGAACGTGCAACGTCACAACATCATTACCCGCGCCTCACCCTACACGTGAACATTTTGAAAACAGATCGAAAACAGACTGTCAACTGAGCCAGGTACCAGTGTTTTGCACGCGCGCGTGTGATGCAAGTCACGTACAGTTCCCGTAGGACAATCCGACCAATCACATCGCCTGCGGCCTTGTGGACTCGTTCATTATCAACGTACTATAGGTACGGTACTTGCATTTACTTGGAAAATACCCCATTGGGCTCCATGTAAATACGTTTAAATTTGACAATTTTTTTTTATTATATCCACGTTTTATACGGAACGATTATGATTTCCATGTGATTTGATTTATTTGCTGTTTAATTTACCCTGTGAATACGTAAGCCTACCTTGTTTGTAGGAGCTCACGACGTGATTTGCATAAGGTGACCTGCACGTGACTGGCTGATTTCCCTACCAACTTTTGTAGCGATTATAAAGAAAAACATAAGAATTCCTCGCAGTTCGAAAAAGGCCAAGTGAATGAGACACTCGGCATGTGTAGACTCTACTCAAATCACCAAATCGCCCAAATTCACGAGGCCTTGTCAAAAGGCTGATCGAATGCTCAAGCAGTGTTTAAACGTGTAACTGGTTTTGTACAAAATTATAGCCCACTGTTGCATCACAAAATGCACAGTATTTAATATTGTACGTTGTTGTACCTTTTTATTTTATTGTCTCTTTTCCCTGTTTTATTATTACATTGCTCTTTTTTAGACTTGTAAAATATTGTAATTGGTTTAACTGTCTATTTTTTTTTTAATCTATCGCATGCATGGTCAGTGGATATTCTTGTAACATCCCTGTAACCAAAGTAATTGCAAAAAATCTCTACAATTGTGGGATTTGAAATTTGTTAAGTGTAAACTACAATGTATACTGTTTTAAAAAAATAAAATGTAACATATTTTATCGGTCGGTAAATAACGTGTATGAACATCTCTCGTGTCAAGACTAACTGCACCAGCCTCCGTAAGAGCCGCTGAGACAGGGTACACCATTATTGCTGAAGTGCGGGAAATAATTGGCAAAAATGAACTGTATTCGCAATCCATCGGAAATATTTGCAAGGTGGGGAAATGCTTGCGGCCGTGCGACGATCGGTCAATGTTTCTAGCAATCGAAACATGTTGACGATTATCACAAGTTGTTTGCTGCTAGTGGGCAATGTTATGTTAGTACTATACCTGTAACCATTCATTTTTGTCATCATAATCTGACGCGAGCGAATGAGCCCGTTTTACTATGGTGTTCAGCACCTGCCATCTCGCATCTCGCGTCTCGCATCTCGCATCTCGCATTTTGACTACCAAATCTCGCGTTACGTTTCGAATCTCGCATCTCGCGTCTCGCATCTCGCATCTCGCATCTCGCGTCTCGCGTCTCGCGTCTCGCATCTCGCGTCTCGCATCTCGCATCTCGCATCTCGCGTCTCGCGTCTCGCATATCGCATCTCGCATTTCGCATCTCGCATTTTTACTACCAAATCTCGATTACAAAATCCAGAATACATTCACCAGAGTATATCTTCCACACGGGGCTGATGAAGTGAGAACAATTTCACCATTTTAAAATGGTAAAACTTATTCATACTGTCCTCTTCAACTTAAAAAGTCTTTATTGATTCTGATCCAAAGCACACTTAATTTGGTTTCAGCTTCAACCGCACACTAATTAATACATTTTTAGGGAGTTAAAGAGACCCCTTCCAAAGAAAGGAACTAAAAAGTAACTATTTTGCGCAAAAACGCACATCTTTCAATGTTGTACCTTTCATGTCCCGGGCACACTTATTAGTCGAGTATCTATCGGGGTGGGGGTGGTCTTGTGCATCCGTGCACCCACCCCCAGTACTAAACCAAACCAACTTGTTTAGGTGCATTTTATGGTCCTAAAACACATTTTTGATGTTAACAGTGAAAAAACCCGATGCACTCGGGATATTCAAAATGGCGGCCACTAAAAATGTTTCAAAATCATATATTGGCCAAATAATATGATGAAAGCACTTAAACAATTGCTAGTTATATGTTTTTGACACTCACAAATTTATTTCTGGGGTTCCCTTTGTTCTATCATGCTTCAAAATCAAAATGGCGGCCAATATGGCTGCCAAAAGTGGCCAATATGAGAAAAATGATATACATGTATAATGGACAAAAAATATGATAAACACATACATGTCCATTAAATGCAATCCCCAGAATCAACCATTGGAGATATCCAAGATGGCGGCCAAAGTGCCTGCCAAAAATGCTAAAAAATTGAAAAGAATTAGCCAAAAAATATGCTAAAGGCATAATACAATTGTTAGTTGTAAGTTTTTATCCCCACAATATAATTTCTAGTCATTTTTGCTATCATACAATTTTTTTCCGCGTGGGCGTTTTCATCTGACCCTTCCGTCCTGGGCCAAATAAAGGTAAAAAGTTCAGCCAATTCACAAATCACATTTTTAGTATGTAATCATTTACGTCACCATGACGTCAATGATTACGTATGAACTGGAAACTTGGCACAATCCTAGGTTTTAGATTAAGGATCCCGATGTTTGCGTTACTTCACGATGACGTGGATTTTTGGACAAAAGACAATCTAACTCGAAAATGAAACAATGTATAAACTTGAAACTTGGTCCAGTTATGGACTATAGACAAGGGATCTTGATTATAGTATGATGTCATCATAACGTCATCGATTACTTAATTATAATAAATTCAAAATGGGCAAAAAAAAAGATGTTGGGACAAAAAGCGGCCTAACTCGGAAACGGAACATGGTATGAACTTGAAACTTGATACACTCTTAAACCTCAAGAGTACGCATCCTGACAAGTATGTGACTTGTAGATGACGTCACTTGCAACTTCATAATTTAAATATACCTTAAATGACGATTTTGGAAAATTTCGTTCTGACCTATGACGTACTCTTCTATTTGCCAAATCGATGGTCACTGCATTGGACCTCAGTGTGTGATATATTTAGGTTATGTCATTTTGACGATACTTCATTTCAACCTTTTTTAATACTCTATTTAAACCTTTAACCTCTGTCCTTTACATGCCCCGAACACCCTGCGTCTGTAACTTGTTTCAGACGCACTCGTCTTGTTATTATTATTACTCCATTTATATAGCGCATATTATTCTATCTTTTTAGATGTAATTAGCTGATGGGTTTAATAACAAAACATTTTTATTGGGTAATGTGTGAAATTTTTGTACAGCGCCTTGAGATGTCTATGGACATATAATGCGCTATATAAGCACCGTTTTATTATTATTATTATTATTCCATATGGATATGTTCACATGCGCTTCACATTATAATGGTTTTTTACGAAGCTAATACTCCACCTAAAACATCGATATACACAGGGGAGTGGCGCCATTGGCAGCCACGAAAGAGTCATGCGCCTGGGATCTTTTAAGTGCGTTACACAACACACTGGACCAACGGCTTTTACATCCCTTTCGAAGGATGGAGCAAGTGTGTTTAAGTGCCTTGCTAAAGGGCACAGGTATACCACGGCCGGGTATCGAACCTGCAACCCCAAGTTTTCACCCCAGTTTTGCAAGTCAGTGGCCCAAACCACTCAGCCACAGAACCCCATATTAATTAGTACCTAATTAGGGAGTTAAAGGGACCCTTCCCCACAAAGCTAAAAGGTAAAGATTTTTCACCAAAATATTCTGCAACTATACTCGCGAGTAGCAAAATCCACTAGTCTCCCAGCAGTAGTAATGAACCCATAAAAACGCAAAATAAGGAGGGAAATTGTTTTTTGTTTAATACATGCTGCTGGAAGTTTGTCATAGGGCCTATGCCTGTACCTAGTTTATTAAAGATCAAGCATAGTTTCATGGGCATTGTTGCCGCATAAGTACAAAACATACTAAAAATGTGATTTTTGAATTGGCTGAACTTTTACCTTTATTTGACCCAGGACGGAAGGGTCAGATGAAAACGCCCACGCGGAAAAAAATTGTATGATAGCAAAAATGACTAGAAATTATATTGTGGGGATAAAAACTTACAACTAACAATTGTATTATGCCTTTAGCATATTTTTTGGCTAATTCTTTTCAATTTTTTAGCATTTTTGGCAGGCACTTTGGCCGCCATCTTGGATATCTCCAATGGTTGATTCTGGGGATTGCATTTAATGGACATGTATGTGTTTATCATATTTTTTGTCCATTATACATGTATAGCATTTTTCTCATATTGGCCACTTTTGGCAGCCATATTGGCCGCCATTTTGATTTTGAAGCATGATAGAACAAAGGGAACCCCAGAAATAATTTTGTGAGTGTCAAAAACATATAACTAGCAATTGTTTAAGTGCTTTCATCATATTATTTGGCCAATATGTGATTTTGAACCATTTTTAGTGGCCGCCATTTTGAAAAACCCGAGTGCATCGGGTTTTTTCACTGTTAACATCAAAAATGTGTTTTAGGACCATAACATGCACCTACAAAAGTTGGTTTGGTTTAGTACTGGGGGTGGGTGCACGGATGCACAAGACCACCCCCACCCCCCATAGATACTCGACTAATAAGTGTGCCCGGGACATGAAAGGTACAACATTGAAAGATGTACGTTTTTGCGCAAAATAGTTACTTTTTAGTTCCTTTCTTTGGAAGGGGTCTCTTTAACTCCCTAAAAAGGTACTAATTAGTGTGCGGTTGAAGCTGAAACCAAATTAAGTGTGCTTTGGATCAGAATCAATTAAGACTTTTTAAGTTGAAGACGACAGTATGAATCAGTTTTGCTGGAGTCTGTTCAGAAAATTGTGAAATTGTTCTCACTTCATCAGCCCCGTGTGGAAGATATACTCTGGTGAATGTATTCTGGATTTTGTAATCGAGATTTGGTAGTAAAAATGCGAGATGCGAGATGCGAGATGCGAGATGCGAGACGCGAGACGCGAGATGCGAGATGCGAGACGCGAGATGCGAGATGCGAGATGCGAGATGCGAGACGCGAGACGCGAGACGCGAGATGCGAGATGCGAGATGCGAGATGCGAGACGCGAGACGCGAGACGCGAGACGCGAGACGCGAGACGCGAGATGCGAGACGCGAGATGCGAGATGCGAGATTCGAAACGTAACGCGAGATTTGGCAGTCAAAACGCGAGATGCGAGATGCGAGACGCGAGATGCGAGATGGCAGGTGCTGAACACCATATTTTACACCATCCTCTTAAAACAGTGCCCCTCTAACGCACTTCCCAATCGTGCGTACTGAGGCCCTGTTGAAACCGGCCCCATTTCGCTGGGGAACAAGCGACAGAAATCTTGTCGCCTCCTCTGGACAATCAGAAAACTTGGCAGTGCATTGCAGGCATTCAAATGTAACGCGCGCAGATTGTGAGTACCGTAGGGCCTACTAATGTTGGCCGTTGTCCGCGTCGGCGATTGGCTGCTATTTATAGCATACTGGGGAATCCGTTCTATTAAATTCGTCAGCATGCATCCCTGTTATTAATTTGAAAAGCTGCGGAGTAAATAAGATCGTCGCCGTGTTACTTCGCAGATTTGCGTGGATTTCCTCAGGGTAATGTTAGTAACGTCGCTTCGCAGAGTGGAAATTCCCTGAGATCTCAGAATGGTTTTACACTAATCAGTTCATTAGCTTAACACCAAACTACCCGCAAGTTTCGCTTAAGTTTCCGATACAAAGCCTAGAGAGACACTCTTTCTCAGAAACTTAAGCTTTATCTCAATGTAACACCAGCCACAAAGCATTGTCTCTCTTGCAAAAAAAGGTATTGCAAAGAGGGACAAAACTAGGGACGCAAAAACGGAGTAATCCGGATAGAACAGACAATGAACACGCATGGATGCATTTTCGGAGTAGGCGCCATACAACGCGCTGTCAATAGTCTCACTTTCTAATAGCCAAAGAACACGTTCCTCTCTTTGTTCGGTCTTCCTTTCTTGTGTATGGATCCCGTTGCGGCTTAGGACATTCATTTCCCTCCCTTCCCACACACCACCCCCTCACCCTCCCCCACCCCCTAAAAAAATAGATCTAGCCGTTCAAAACAAGTTTCTCTCCAAATGAAATGATTTCGCAAAATAACAAGTAGGCCTAGCTATTAAAGAAAAAAATGCATTTCTGTCCCATGTGCAGTAGGCTACATAGGATGAACTATGGAGGAAGAAACAGTGACACATGTAGAAATAAAATGGCGCCAGACCAAATGCCTAATTCTGCACATGTCGCGACGCAAAATCACTATACTTTTCCGGCAAACGGGATAACCTTTGGCAAAGATGCGAAAAAGATAGACGCTATGCACGATTTACAACGCGTATCTTCAATATGTAATTGAAGTATAGGGCTGAGGTTGTGTTGCGGACAGTGACACCATTGCGCCTATTGAGGTGTTTTTTATACCGTTATCTATATACTGTTAGCTTTTGGATTTACTATACATCGAGCACGGTTCGCGTTATGGACACCCAACAGAGAGAAGCAATAACAGTCAGAGTAGAGCTTCAATTCTGAAGCTCTTATCGGCTTGGGGATAATGTAATATCAATCGATCGGTAATAATTAATTAGCCTCTTTCCGTCAACAGACCAGCCAATCAGTGATCGTTTTAGCAAAGAGAATCAACATCAGTGGCCAACTGCCAAGTGTCACATGCAGCTCTGCTTCTTGCCCTTTGATTTTCTTTAACTCGGACATTTGTTATTATTTACCATCTCACTGCAGATTAAACCACACAAAGCAAGGTGGCCAATTGGCCAGGCAACGCACACGCCTGTTACGTCACGCTGCATGCTGCAACACAATAGTCGTTCGCGTGCTTCAACGCTAGAACCGAAATGGGCTCGCGTACCTAAATCTCATAGTCGACTTCTGCGTTAACGCCTAGACGGATCATTAATCACAATTTGTCTTCTGTCATTGATCAAATTATCCCATACAAATTTCTAATAGCGTAGTAACAGACAGTACTGTTTACAGAGTAAATCGTGTTTTATTGGGATTCTGAGGTTTATAACAACAGCCTAATATATTTTGATAATTCTCGTCATGAATTCGATGCTGGACTGTTTCGACCCAACGGTCTCCAGGTCTGCCTTCATAGAGTTTCCGCAGTACCACCATCAGTTCCTGCACCCTTACCCAGGCGGGCCGGCAGCGCCCAGCGTCCCCATGACCTGCTCGGCTTCCACGGTGCCTTCTTCCCAGTACTCGGTCCAGCCACCGCCGCAACCACCAACGCATGTAACGGGTATGCAGTACATTCCAGCGGGGCCAACACGGCCGCTTGGTCAGCCAGCCGCGGTTCCCTCCGAGACACGGTGCAGTGCGCCGGCTGTGATGCAACGCCACGTCCCGCATCTCGGTTATTCGTTCCCTCTCGGTTCCATGGGTCACCATCCAGCCTACAGCCATCACTACCCAACAAGCACACGCGACGGTATGTCTTTCATATATCTCACTGTATAGTTTTAGTGAAATTTTGCAATCATATTTTTTTGTTGATTTGAAGCTTATTTCCATATAAATTAGAAAGGAATTGTCAAACCATTGAGGAAGAAAAAAAATGTTATGAGCATGTCCATGGCTTGGTTCTTTCAAACATACACTATAAGCAACTATATTAAACAATGGAAATTGGGCACACACCATTGTTAATAACAATGGTTTGTGCCCAAATCTATTGTTAGTTGCTCATAGTGATATATTACCATTTTGTCCATAAAACTGAGCAGCCATGTTTAAAGCACAGGATTTGCAATGTCCCAAAATTTTAATCAATTTAACATTTAATCAACAAAATGTACTCAAATGGAAGATAGTGGGTCCAACTGTCCAATGCAATTTTTAAAGAAAACGACAAATTAAGATACATTTATAAACATGTGTGTGCACACATTTTCTCGGAATGTGGATGAGGTACTGAGCTGACTTGCACACATATACATCCTTAATCAGACATGGAGAAAAGTTCTCCATCTGTCTTTGGATGTCAAAAATTTAACATGAAAAGGTGGTTTCTTTTCCTGTCTCTAGACTGCCCTCTTCAACCAAAGAACACGAACCTATACGATGACGAAGAGGATCACACGGCAACCAAAGTCAGCGCCAAGGGTAAGAAGCTGAGGAAACCACGAACCATCTACTCCAGTCTTCAGCTGCAGAAACTGAACGAGAGATTCGTCAAGACTCAATACCTAGCGCTGCCCGAGAGAGCCGAGTTAGCTGCGTCGCTGGGATTGACTCAAACACAGGTTAGTTCAGTGCAATTCGCCCATGGAGTGGTCGATCAAAATTTTCACACGTTTTCGCAAATGCAGAATCAATTTTCAAATATCCCCTGATATACGGCAGTTGCTGAGTAAACCCCGGCTCCCCTCCACGAAAACCATAATGCATACGCATCATGTTTTTTAGAAGTATGGTGGAACAAAAGAAGATGGCTCAATTTTATTACAATTTTTTTAACAAAATGATTTACATGTTGTAATTATAATACAGAAACAGAATTATAAATAAAGTAAATAAGTGCAAAGTGAAAATACCGTTATTTTGCATATAATTCGAATTTATACTACCCAAATCAAAATGCGTCCTACATTGTGTCCGCCATACGAAAAGGCTAATTGTAAGACATGCCGTGGATGCCTGATGGGACACGGTCCACTGAACTTCCCCAGGAAATTCACATGTATCAAAGCATGACGTCATTGCGATCTAAATCTATTGAAACTGGAAATACGAGTAACTGTTGCCGATTTACGCCCAGTGAGAGACTTTTGAAACGATTGTGGCAACAAACCGGTCCTTTCCCGTTGTTTACGGTAAAAAGACCGAGTGTTTGCTGCCACCAGGGTCTCAAAGCTTCCCATAATGATCTGTGATGTTTGACGGAACAAATTATACAATGTGAGGAATTGGATTATGCTAACCAGCATAACTAATTGCCCACCAAGTGTGATGCAATGTTTTCAGGCGCGGATCCAATATAAATGTAATGCATTTTCTATGTATTCGCTTGTCCGCAAGAAGCTGACATAAGAAATATTACGGGAAAAACACCCCTATGGTGGCAACAACCCTCCCTGAAAAAATTTCCTTGCTCCGCCCTACTTTGTTTCCTTGCACAATATCTCTGGAGTCGAGTCCCAATGTTGTAGTGTTTTGCACCAGGTTTGCGAGATAGGCCCTATGTCTCTCAATTTAGTGTCAACGTCTAATTTTAAATCGCAAATCCTGGGCGAAATCGTAATTAATTCGAACAATGTTGCATAACCATCAGGTATATTTTAGAAAACGTTGCAAACTTTGGTGCACATTAAAATACACCATCCTGCCCAGCGCTGTTTTGATAACCGTGATAATACGGGACATTTACATGATGACATTAAATAATACAACTTCAGCTCCAAAGTCCAAACGAGCTTGCTGACTCTCCTAACTGAAAGAACCAAACCACAAATACACGTATTTCATGGTCCGTTAAAGACAGATTACATGATTGGAAGACTTTTTAAAAATAGGAACAACTGCATTATACTCTGCATAACTAAAGAATAATATTGATAAACTGCCTTGTGGAACTTTCATCCACATAGATGCAGGAATACTTCAGAAAACCTGAAAAATCCATGCTGTTGTATGAATGGTAAAAACAATTGTCTACAGACAATTTTTAAAAATCCCATTCAGTTGGCAATTTCTCGCAAAAAAGGTACTATTTTACACAGTGAAAAATGATCATGAGGTGTTTGTTACTGCAAATATTGTCATTGGGGCTTTAAGAACCATTTCCTACTAGGAGTGGAAAGCAGAGGGTAAAATTTAGGTAACATTTTCAGAACAAGCTTATCACACCCTAATTTGGTGGAATTATCTGTACTGACACCATTTTTGAAAGAAAATATATGTTGATAAATTTATCATATAGGCCTAACATTAAAATGATCACTTTCATGTTAAATTGACTACCATAGCTGGGTCTGCTGACCAAAAACGACATGGGGGTAGACACGATAACAGGCGTAAAGATGAAAAAAGTGACCGAGTTAGGGCAAAAAGGCGGCCATCTTAATATGGATTTTGTACATTTTCGTTCTTTTTTTGTGAATTTTTTCGTTCTTTTTTCTGAATATGGTGTCAGTACACGTTAAGTCATCAAACTGTGGTGTAATGAGCTTTATCTGAAAATATCACCTTCCATAGCCCACTCCTACTCCTAGGATTATTATAAGTCCAAAATCAGCATTGATTGACTTTGATTGCCCGCTTTTCTTCGTAAACAATGCGAAATGCAAACAAGAAATCTGGGAAAACCCACGGGAATTAGTGAATGGGTATGTTGGCGTAAACGCTGTCCGGTTGCAACCCTCATTTAGATGTGGCCCCAGTTGACATACGATTCTTGGAATTTGCATACCATCGGGGATTGCTTTCAAAATCGCTTTAATTAGGCGGCGACTGGGACTTGTACTGGTCGCCTAATTAGCTGGTGTGACGCGTGTTGGTTTTGATTGACACGCTTCGTTTTATAAAGCAGCAGATTGTGAAACCGGGGTGACCTTTGGATAAATTGCGTTAAAAAAAAAGCTGAAACTTAAAAGACCTCAATATAGGATTCCTAAATTCATGCAAGGCAATTGTTTTGATCAGTTACGGCCATCAAACCAAACCTAAAATAAGCACTCGCGATATATTGTTAAAATTCGTATACGTGACTTTATAATGATCTTTCAAATAATGTTTTGTACAAATTTCAGCCACGTAGATGCAGTAATACTTTAGGAAACCCTAAACTGACTCCCGGGCATGGGTTTTTGTGTTGAATGAATGGTAAAACAAATGGTTTGCAAACGATTCAAAAACACCGCCAGTTGGCAATTTCTCCCCTGCAAGAATGGTACCATTTGTACAAGGGGGAAATCATGTGGTGTTTGTTGCATTGTTATCAACACTGTCTTTTAGTCGGGTCATGAATTAAAATTTTGAGCCACTGCTAATGATGTACTGGGGCTTTATAAAGACTGAATAGTTGCCACTGATGTTTATAAGTGTTTGTTTATGCTTGCTCATAAATACGTCTTGTGACTTTTCCTGGTTCCAACAGGTGAAGATCTGGTTCCAGAATAGACGATCCAAGAACAAGAAGATCTCGAAACAGCATGGCTACACACCTACCAGTAGCACGGGCTGCCAAGACCCCGAAGCCGACCCCGAAGCCGACCCATCCCTCACCCCCACTCATCAGCCGGACACCCCCAGCCCAACTCCCACCGAAACACCAACAAGCCACAACCCGCTCGGTACTACGCTCACCCTACCCGCGGCTCCGGCGTTGTCAGACGAGGCTCTACTACCCTACAGCCGCCAGCGCCTACCGAGCACTGACGTGGGGGCCTTCAGGTACACCAGCCCCAACGCAGCCACATGCTCGACAGTACCGTGGGACTTCAGTCCAGAGGGCCTTCCCCCACCGCACCCAGCACGGTATATAGCCAGCGACAGCTATTCGTACCAGCAGCAGCATTACCCATCGCTTCCTCCCTACTCCTGGTTCGGGCATGATGTCACATCCACGGGAATAACACCACAGCAGCATCTTCTTACATCTGTACAACAGTGACAAGACAGTTGTGACAAACATTTGATTCAAACTTTTATGATTTTTTTGTTTAATAAGAGGAACAATCTGGGGTTTTCAAAGTCTTAGTTTGGTAGCACCAGTGGAATCACCGATATGTCTACAAAGTAAATTTAAAAAACGAGCCATGGACCAATTTAATGAAGCTGTTTAGCAGAAAAATTTGCTTAATCAAAAATTCGTTTGCTTTATAAAAATGGGTTAGCAGTCAGAATCTTGTGTGATGTGTATTACAACTGGTGTTCTGCTATTCTTGCTAAAAACACAAATTGACAAATTATATTTAGTAACATATTTTTATAAAGAAAACTAATTTTGGATTAAGCAAATTTTTCTGCTCAACAGCTTTATGAAATTGGCCCCTGGATCCTTTGATAGATTGTTTGGCTTTGCATTACGTTTATGTCACTTGAACCCCTTGGCTTTATCTTACAAAGTGGCCCATGCATGACACTGCAAATAGGCAAGGTGGAGAAAACGTCCAGAGTGACTTCCCACCTCTCACACAATTAAAGTAGACTGATATTGAATAAAATAGATTTATAACAGTGGTGGACAAGTACTTTGGTAATGCCCGGCGGGCGAGTGCTTCACATCCCACAATTTGCTATTGGTGCCTATGTATAGCCATGCCGGACTTCAAATTGACACCTTTTGTATTGAAGATAATTTTAGAAAATGACTAAAGTCAATAGTTTTTGTTGCTTATTATTTCTATATACAGTCGAACATGAATTCAAGGTCCTTGTTATAACAGTAATATTGTATTACCAGTCTTGAAATCAAAGGAAAACAAAGACTTGGGACTTAAACTTTTGCTTGTTATCAGCATTACTTTGTATTACATGTAACAGTGTTCTTATTATCAGTGTTTGACTGTACTATGACCTTTGCACCGGCGGCCATGACAGGGAGCATGTTTTCATATTTGATGTGACGATAGATCCACAAAGTGCCAGTACTCGAGCATGACACGACATCAATGTGACTGCCCCTGTCATGGCCGCCCGTGCAATGGGTCTATAGGCCTATGTACGGGAATTTCTGCGTACTCTAAAGTCTAAATCCGAACAAAAAAACATATACAGCGCACTCTCCGTTAAACTCGAGCCTGTGAGCTGGACACATTTATTTTTGAGTTGCGCTGCTTTAAAATGGTGCAGTTATGATGTCATCCTACATGAGGAAAGAATATCTGGCTTGTTTCAGGACTAAATCTCCAAGCTCTAGCCAAAATGACTAGTAAGTGAACTTTAATCACGTTCATTAAAGGCAGAGACTCGTCAGCAATGCGCGCACGCCAAATTCGTGCCAAGAAATACGCAGCTATGGAGCTGCGTATTTCGTGGCACGAATTTGGCGGGCGCGCATTGCTGACGAGCCTGTGCCTTTAAGACCCAAATAACCTTTTTTATCAAATAAGAACCACAGAAGATGAATAAAATAAACATGTTATCCCAGTTTGTAAATGTTTTAAGGGGAAATTATATACCCAAGAAACAAAAGACAACTCGTACATTATTGTAATGCAAAGAACAAAAAATATTACCCACTGAAAAGCGGATGCGAACTTCACAAAATGGCAATTTTAGCAATGCGTCGCACTAAGGGCGCCGCCATTCTGTCCGAATACTGGGCAAAAATGTTTCTGCGTACAACTTTTTTCGTGTATTGCCATATGAATAAATTAATGCACAAAGGACTTGTGCGCAAGGACGTAATTCTTTGCTCAGTATTCGGACAATATGGCGGCGCCCTTAGTGTGCGACGCATCGCTAAAATTGCCATTCTTTGTGAAGTTCGCATCCGCTTTTCAGTGGGTAATATTTGTTGGTGCTTTGCATCACAATAATGTACGAGTTGTACTTGTTGAGCACATGGTCTTTTGTTTCTTGTGTATAATTCCCATTTAACGTACTGTACTAGATAACATGTATGTCAACTGTACATGAGTTATTTACTGTACATTGTAATTTTTAATTTACTATATTGTAATGTGTCCAAAGAAATTAAATTTACTTGGTGTTTTCACGAACTAGCCACTTTCAGTGGTTGGCAGTAAACACTCGCTTACGTGTGACAATTACCTAGGGGTGTAGAAAGTTGTCTTTGTGTTTTTCGAATAAAGTCTTTAAAAAATTCCATGCTATATATAAAGTCCTCCAAAAGGAAGACGCGAGAGCAAAAGTTATGGAGAGGATACTGCGTTCAAAGTAACTGTTGTTCTTGTATTCTTCAAAACTATACGACGATACTCTTGAAACGGCCTGTCGGTTGCAATAGACTATGTAAGTCTCGCGGCAAA
Source organism: Henricia sp. BOLD:AAB3569 (assembly GCA_037783545.1). Taxonomy (NCBI): domain Eukaryota; kingdom Metazoa; phylum Echinodermata; class Asteroidea; order Spinulosida; family Echinasteridae; genus Henricia; species Henricia sp. BOLD:AAB3569. Next base: position 1,760,725 of record JBBELK010000162.1, on the reverse strand, counting down.
GGTCAACTCTGAGCTTCCGGGCACAACACGACTAAAACGCCTATTCCTATAACACGGGCGAGATTTTGTTTTTTGTATATAAATTTTTCTGTCCAATCTTAAGTATACAACCGACCCGAAAGTGATTCGGGTAACTAAAATGTTTTTTTTACAATATATAATACACGTATAATTATCTCTAAAAACGATAAAAATTTATTAAAATTTCGTGACCTGAATAAATTTCTCTGCTAGCATATTCTTCATCCAATTTGGAATGGATGACCCAAGTGTGGATTCATGTGAATATGAATGCTTCGAACTTGGGCACTCTAAACAAAGTCTGCAAGCTCTACTTTTGGTAGATGGCGTTTCGCCTATCGCTAGCGAGGTCTGTATGTACACTGTAGGACTACGTACGTCGGCTGCTGTGCGTGTTGCATATCTTTTGCTGCATGTAGTTTACGATCTTCAAAGATTGACTTGTCGGCTCAAAAAAGATCGTGAATTTTTACATTTCGATTGCTTATTTTTGATTATATACCCCACTTCATCAATTGAAATGCAAGATTTTATTTAGAGATACGCTTTTTACGCCGTCTGAGTTTACAAAAACCTGCGTAAACAAAATAATCCAAGGATTTCGCTCGCGACGTGCGTTGAAGAGATAGGGTCTTGTGCCCGGAAATAACAGTGGTCTCGCGCGGTCTCGTACGTTCGCGAGGTCAACTTACATAGTATATTCGACTGATTTCTTTTCAACGATACCAGCATAGTCAAACGGTATACTTCAAGAAACTTGTTTAGATTTTTACAGAAAATGGATTTTGTTCTAACTTAACAATCGTATAAAATGCCTCCCAACAAAAAAACTCCATCCAAAGAAAATATTAAATTTGCTATCTCCAATTTGGATATGGAAGCAAAAGGGTTGATGTAATCGCTGCATTGTTTTATGTAATCTGATAAATTATACAAAACATTGGCGATTTTTTGTTTACGATATCCATGAAAATATATAGGGATCGAGAGCGTGAAATTTTAGAATGGTGATGAGAAACATATGACACATGCATGATACGATATCAAAATCTCAACACTAATGGGAAAATGAGGAGCTTAAAAATGTGATATGGACACGCTCTTTTAAACACATCGCTTGCAAAAAGTGTTTGGCAACAACGAGAGAGTAATTTTAATCCACCTGTATCCCTCAGCAGTGTTGTCATGTGTATACCATATCGAACCACGAGTCCATGCAGGTCAAGTACAAGTTTTGTCCTTAAAGCCCATTATTTTGCAGTGACCCAAAATATTACTTGAGTTGACAAGAAAAGCGCGACCAAAAGTGTTGATAATAATTATTTTCCTTGATGTGTAAAATGGTGCCTTTGTGGGAAAAATTGCCAACTGAAAGTGATTTAGAAAAAAATTGTTTGCAAACTATTTGTTACCATTCATTCAACACAAAAACCATGAGTAGATTTTTAATGTTTTCTTAAGTACAACCGCATCTATATGGATGGAATTTCTACAAGACAGTTTATCAACATTATCCTTTTAAATATGTAATGCGTTTGGGGAATTTGGATGTGTTGAAAAACAACTTGGCTCCACCGGGATTCGAACCACGGGCCTTCTGCTTAACGTGCAGACGCACTACCAATTGAGCTATAATTCAAAGCCAATAGGTGTCTCGAAACACGGTCTTCACTGATTGATATTGGTTATCGCGTGAGACTTTATTAATATTTCCTTGATAGGACTTTGCAAGGTACGTTCCGACAGAAATCTTGTATTGTCAGAAACTAAAAAAAAAAAAAATTATGAAGAACAAGGACCTTGGGACATAAATGTTCCTTGTTATAAGCAGAATGCTACATTGCCGTCGCTGCTATAGGTTCAACTGTGTTATCCAACTAAAATCAAAATGAACAACATATATTCTAAAGATTTTCACAGCATAACGCAGAAGAAAACTGTCGCAATTCGTGTTGACCTCCATAGGAGATTGAGCATTTGCATCCATTTTTTGTTCAATCATAAAAGCCCCATTTCCCCGGTTGTGACGAAATAAGAAAGTGTATCCAGCTGAAAGAGAGTGATCTATACACTTTGGTGTGCGATCAGAGGACTGAAATGTAGGGAAGGAACCCATTTTAGCCGTGATTTTCCCGTGTTAAACACCACGTCCTGAGGCTCCGTGAGCAAATGTCCGCGGGTTTTTCATATGGAAGGCTAATATATACGTACAAAGTGATGGCCCCATGGTGCCAGCTGCGAAGAGAGGTTGACCAGAAGTAGCGCTAGCTGGGACCCTGGATTTGTTTTTTTCAATAAGAAGGAAATTCTTGCAATCTATGCACATTTCAGCATTATTTTAACTCTTTCGTGTGACTACTTTTGACCTTTTGTGCACCGCCAGACGGCCAGGCGGACATACATGTAGGCTAAAGGGGAGTCTGGTTCAGTAAAGCCGTATCCGCATTGGACTTTATTTGTGGGTGGTTTTACTGAGACGATGGTAAAATGAAAAATGGCAAAATGTTACTGCTGTCCGCATTTGGACTTTTTAACACGGGAAAATGTTACCGAGACCGTGGGAGAACATGCGCAGTGCCCCTTCGCAGTTGGACCTTCACGGCCCTAGACCTGCATGAAGAATGTCGATAATCTATGGTATGTGAGTCCCACGATTGGCTGTTCCACATGTAACAAAGCGTGCCGTAATTTGCACATACGTTTATTGATCACATTGTATATAACATCTTTGTGACGATTTACTGATGGGTTCCTTCAACGACTATAACTTCTTCCCACATGGTATTGTCGTGCTTTGGTATGAATGGACAGCACGACTTCCTAGAGCAGACGTTTTAACTATACGCGACCACTGACATAGCCGGTGTTTATACTCACTGGTTCGAATCGCAAAAGCGGTACCGCAAAAGTATATACCGCAAAAAATGTAATGGTTCAGGTTAATTATCTCGGCGGATGACGCAAATTAAACACCAGACGAGCTGGAGAGCATACTTAAGTATGGGCCTACGTGTACCCAGTCAACACATAACATCCCGATAGGCAAATTTGTGCAATTAAGATAATCAAGCAGTTAGTTTTGCGGGATCACTTGTCTTCATTTAATCAAGTTGATCTTAACTCCGACAAATCTGAGACAACGTATGAAAGTGAAAAGGTCATCCTTTGTTTGTTTCCAAAGCTACCGGGTCTCATATGAAAAAAACTTTGAGCCCATCTTGGACACAAAACGCAGCACTTATACTTATATACTGTGACTTTAGGTCTTCCGACTTTGCTTTTCCCTTGTTCTTATAATTCGCCTGGCATACTCTTATGAGCCATATATTCAGTATACAAGCCCGCAAACTGGCGGCTTGAGTCTACATTCTTTTGCCATTGTTATTCTCACTCCAATTAGTTGTATGACCGAATAATGTTTGGAAAATGACTTCAGTACGGAATACACAGGGTGCGAAATGACTTATGATAACAAAGTCGATGTTTCTATATACATTATGCTCAATTGAAAGAGATACATATGCGTCTCACAATCCCAAGCAGAATGGCTCAAAAGCACTTACATTTTTCCAGACCCCAGCGGTGAGAGCTCATTAGGGCACGGGCAATTAGCTCCGTTGAGCGGCGGCCTGGATGCGTGTCAGCTCCGGCAAGGTCATCGGGACTCTGCGACATAAAAGCCATGGCAGTTCACCTCACCGCAAGTCGCATTTCAAGGGTTTCGGCCTGAGAGTAAGTAGCCACCTGGAAATACTGGAAAATAACACAAACATTGATTTTTTATTATCATTATTTTCTTGTTTGAGATTTTATTTCCTGAAATACGTCAACCAAGGAAATTGATTTTACCAAATTCGAAGATGATTTTACGATTTTAAGTACTTCTAACAAATAACGCAGTCGTTTGTAGTACTTTTGTACAGTCCAATATCACGCTACTTAACATGTGCGAAGTGTTTCCTTTTGAAAACAGCATACACTTTCATTTTTTTCTGCTTGGTTATTAATAAATTACACAAACGCGGCTGTAAACGCGGCTGTAAACCTGAAATTGTGGAGTGGCTATAGACCAAAAGCAACCTGACTAACTTTTGGGGACAGACTAACTTTTATGCTTGGATATTTAATATACCCCACACTATAGCTTCAAGCTGTCAGTAGGTGTTTTATTCTTGGGTTTCGCTTTCTTGACAACCGGTTGCAATCCGCCATTACTGTGTCCATACTAGGGCACGCCAAAGCGAACATAATTCAACACTGATAATTTAATGTTGACGCATATTTTCGCAAATGTTGCGCAAGAAAATAAAAGTTGTCATGACTTTTAAATGTTATAGACTTTTTGAAACTGGCATACCGTGCTTTGGTTGGCATTTTTAAAAAAATGTTGAGACTTATTTTTTAGGGTTGATGGCAGAATTATCAGTGTTGAATATTTGGCGCGCCATAGTATGGACACAGTAAGGCGGATAGCAACCGGTTGTCAATAAAGTGAAACCCAAGAATTCTCCAAACTGCCTTTCAACCTTATCCCTATTACGAAGACTGCCCGAAATGGCTCCTTTGTATTTTCCCATGATGATCAACCGAACAGCCGAATAGACCGTATACTGTGGTTCGGACAGACGCCGGCCAGTCACACTTTCACCACAGGAGACATTGGGGGAAAAGGACAACAAAAGAGAGATTTTCTGACCTGACTCAGGCTTTGTGATAGTCACTGTCTATGGACACACGCCCCGGCGATTGTCATGTCATTACGGAGCTCTTTGGGTGATCTTCGGGGAATCTCAACGTGCCCAGTAGACGGTGGGAACCATTCCTCACAAAATAACAGCCATTCGCATGGTTTCCGTCGAACAAGCTTAGGACGGGCACACTATAGTGGGTCACGTTATAACAACGAAGCTGATTGTGATACATAAGCGGGACAAAATACATGCCACAGCTGTTGTTTTCGAAAATAAATTTCCCCAAAACATTTTAAACATGATGCTCGCTTATGTCATAAAAGAGTACAGGTCTAACCTAAAAGTTTCAGAAAAGCAATATACTGCCAAACTGAATCATCACCTTTTGTTAGTTGCCTTGACAATGGCTGTAAACTAAAAATCACTAAACCGTGTCCCTGCGCTTTTATCTGACGGCGAGCATGTTCCCTTGTATACTGAAATCAGCTGAAAATAGTTTTATTTTTGTTAACAAATACGGCCACGTTTACTTAAAGAGCTAGAATCCCCCTTGACGAAAAATCCAGCATTTGCACCTTTTTCGATAGTCACGTATTCCTCCAGCCGACGTACATCGCTGTTTATTTCAAATCGTCCGTTTTAAGTGGATAAATCGCAAACAAAAGTGCGGTTTTCGAAAATGAAATTTTCGCGATTTCTGAAACGCTCATTGGGTATTAATGATATGCGCATGACGCAGTGACGCAATCCTGAGAAACACGAGTAAACACGGTCGGCAGTTCCATACGTTTACACGCCAAAAACTCGAAAACCGTCTCTGTTCAATGGTGTTTTTTGAAGAATTGTTCTCATGCAAAAGGCCAGAGATTTGCCCAGTACTTGTGTGGTTGTATGCTTTACCAGACACCATGAAAAAAAAGAGAGCAGAAAGATTTTCTTTTGTAATTTTTCGCGTAATTTTTTTGTACACCACTGCGATGGGAAAATTAGGGGTTTTGTACCATTTTAGCGTCTTGAGCGGAGACTATATAATAGGTTAGGGTTCAGAGTTAGGGTTGGTTATTTTTAAGGAATTTAGGGTTTTGAATGCGGTGGGTTTGCAACCAGCTTCGTGGTCTGGTTAGAAGAGAGCTCGACTTGTAATCTCAAGGTCCATAGTTCGAATCTCAGTGTTGGTTCGGGATTTTTTTCCAGTTAAATTCTCCACACGGGCAAAATGGGTCCACGATTTATTTAAGCAACGTTGATTTGTGTGCAAATATTTTTACCATATTTACAATAAAATGAACGGAGAGCGCAAGTCTGCAACCGGATGGTTGAAAATCGTTAGAGGGCATAAGCCTTATGGTGGAACAAAAAGAGATGGCGCAATTTTATTTGGGTATTTTTTAAATGCATTTCTTTCAAAAAACTTAATTTACCCGTTGTATAACGTAACTATGTTACAAAGACAGAAATAAATAAGTGCAAAGTGCAGATATTTTGTAATTATTTCGAATTCATACCCAAATCAAAGCACGCACTCTATTGTGTCCGCCATACTTCCAAAAGGCTAATTCTATATTATGATGTGATTTGGTTCGGCGCCGCGACTGTAATACTTATTTTGTGTAAATTTCTGTTCAGGTCCCAGATTAATGCGCATACTAGTCAAATGGTTTCTCGTCGTCTTTCACGTAAAGTTTAATTCGTCTCTATATAATACAAAATGAAAACAAAACACATGACTCAACATTACCTAGGATCACAAATTAAAATACAACTACAAAGCATGCTGCTATCTTCGACGCAACTCATTTCATCACAGCAAGGAGTCAATTCCGAGATTTTACCGAGCTTTGACGCCGACCGAGAAACTCAATTTTCCCCCGTTGGTAACTCACGTGGCCTGCTTCCAAGACCTTCGCGCCCACCAGTCATCGACGGAGTCGTGCTGGGGAGGAAATATCCTCTCGACCTCGTGGGTAAAATTATGCATCGAAACGAAGAAGCCAAACGCATTCTAAACCTTGAAATCACACTTTCATTGCAAATAAGCACAAGTTTGCTGAAAGTTAACATTCATCGTAGCCAGGCCGCAAGGGGTGGGTCGACGTTTTAACATAATAATGTAACTTTCTATGGAGTAGGGCCTATAGTTGATTTAGCATTTTTAAAAAGTAATTTAAACAGCTAGTATCCCCCCGTCCACATTTTTTAAGTTTTCGTGTTTATCATACAGGTGTATGTGTCTACAACACCATCACAACTTGTTTTCCACAAAACATCGACAGCCTTTTGTTTAAAACGCAAAGCAGATCCGACCCTCTTCACCCGAAATTCTGAAACGCCCGAGGTCACTTGGTTTGTTGATAAACAGGGTTTTGACGTCATCCTGAGAAACACACAAAACGGAATGTGCAGTATTGGATGGAAAAAAATAAGAAGTGAATGTTCATCATGCCTGTTTTGTCCTTGTATTTCAAAATACAAACGTGAAAACACTTGATGTAATATGACAATAATCTACTATAATTACCTTTTTTGTGAAAAAACGGCGAAATTGTGGCTCACAATGACGCTCTTTTGAACTTGAAGTGAATACTGTACTGGTGCATTGCGACCGGTGGTTTTGTCACGGAACGAACGGCACACACACAGTGCGTGTTGAACGGTCCCTACGGGCCGTAGTTCCCACGTGTTTGAAATTTGCACAATACGGTGCAAGTTAGAACGGCCGGTACAAGTTAGAACGAGCGACTCATTTTTCTCTCTCTTGGTAATAAAAAAGAAAATCTTTCTACTCTCTTTTTTTCATGGTGTCTGGTAAAGCTACAACCACACAACTATGGGCACATCTATGGCTTTTTGCATGAGAACAATTCTTCAAAAAACACCATTGAACAGAGACGGTTTTGCGTGTAAACGTATGGAACTGACGACTGTGTTTACTCGTGTTTCTCAGGATTGCGTCACGGGGTCATGCGCATATCATTAATACCTAATGAGCGTTACAGAAATCGCGAAAATCTCATTTTCGAAAAGCGCACTTTTGCTTCCACTTTATCCACTTAAAACCGACAATTAAAAAAATAATAAAAATCCACGTCGGCAAGAGGGATGTTTGGACTATCGAAAATAGCCTAAATGCTGGACTTTCCTTCAAGGGGGATTCTAGCTCTTTAAACAACCTTTTTACAGTGTCTGAAAGGTATTATTAATTTGTAAAAGGTGGGGTGTGGGGGGTAGGGGTTGAGCCCTCTTATACCCCCTCAATTTTGGTATTTTCTCTGAAATTTGGCGTATATTTCAATCAGATATAGGATCGTGTTTGACAACAGCAGACATCCCCCCAACCGCCACCCCCCCCCCCCCCCCCCCCCCCCCCCCCCACACCCCCCCCCCCCCCCCCCGTTAACACGAGTATACTCCTGCGCGCGCGAACGGCAACGACACTCGGGACGGTGAGAGTATGCTCTCGCTACTCCCCAACAAATGGGGAGTGTGCTCTTACTCCCAAAGAGAGTCATGTGATTTGTACGAAGATGGCGAAATATGGGTGGGATTTTTTGTGAATTTGCTCAACGTGTTAACTTGATAACTGAAACAACAACTCACTAAAGTTTGTTTTTGACGGCATCAAAGGTTCTCGCGACTTACGGCCTGTATTTCCTCAGTTTCTTGTGAGCATTTAAACGGCGTTTCTTGTGCAGTGATGGCAAGAGACGGCCATCTTCACTGGGGGCGTTCGAGATGCTTACCTCGTGTAACACGGGGTTTACACCGGGGGAAGCCCCCAGAAGATGCAAAACGAACGACACAGGATCTAGCTTTGAATTCTGGGAACACGTGGTCAAAGGTTGTACGGGTGGGGTTTTATAAACGCCGTTAATGTTTGACTCGGAATGAAAAATGAAGCCGGCGCCACGCAAAAATAGTAGCCCTAAAGTACCGAAATAAACTTCGTCAATGCCCACAGACATCTACTGATTCAGCAAAATGTATTTACAGCCCCATTTCCCTCCTATTTTGTGTCATAAATAAGTGTTTTTCTTCGTACTCACTGTAATTTCAATGGAACCCAAAAACCATGGGCAAATTTCGCGAGAGGGCGTGCTCGCCCATTCATTTACACGTAAACCTACAAATGTACGCTTTGACACTGTACTCTCATGACAAGATTCTACTGTTCTATCGGATCTTGAAGAAATAAAAGCCTCAAACAGGGATAGGCTAGTTTGATATAGTATCGTAACTACTGTTACTAGAATTATCGATTTGTGGTTGATATCAGAAACAAGTAATTTGTCGAAATTTACGAGCCGAAGCATGGCAGAAACCGAGAACATCACAGACGCAGCTGGGCTAGGCCTGCCCGCGCCGTAACATGTCATTGCAAATAAATGCTTGTTCGGTTGTCATGGTTGTTGTGTGCGTAGGCTAGGCCTACTCTTTGTCTAGCCTTGACTTGTGCCATGCTTTGGCCAACCCTGGCCCTGATGACCACCGGATATGATCATGCTGTCCCAATCAACATCGAGAAAGGTCAGTATACTATTGGTTTTTTTTAAATTAGGACTAGGTTCGAACTTCAAACAACCCAACTTCAAGCAGAATAATTTTGAGAAAACCATTTTCCCCCTCATTTCAGTCGCACCAAAAACTTTTTTTCTCTCTAGAAGTGACTGAACAAGTACCAATATGTGCAGATTTAATGGAGCAAAAATATAAGTGAAAACAAAACTGAAGGTTTTTAAGGGAAAAAACTTTACTAGGGGCCTAGGCCTACATGTATTTTCAAAGAAATTGTAGGCGTAGTTTGGCCTATTTCAACTATTTTTCAAACAAAATGGTGGCACTCATAAAGCAATTGACATTTTGTGAATTTCGTATTTGCTTTCAGTGAGTCATGTACATGTACTTTGTATAAGACAATGCACTTGTCTGCACTCGTGTATCCCAATGTACTTTGTTTCTTGGGGAAACTTTACCCCATATTAAAGTAACGCTGGGTTACTCAAGCTTTAATAAATGATGTACATGTACATATGTATGTGATCCAATGCAGAGAACATGACTTCCTTGTATTGCATCTAGTCTGAAGACTCTTTTCCTTTCTTTTGTTTTTGGACAGAAATCAAAGTGATGTAGAAATGCCTCGAACCTGCAGTGTTATTCATCACGTGACTTCAGGGGCAACAGCCTGCCAAAGTAAGACAGGTATTGCCATGGTAATTGACTGTAAACATCATGGCTGTGCTTGTTGGAAAAAGTACCATTGCAAGAGCACAGGGAAACGGTTCAGTGATTTTTAGTGTAGAGCCATTTCCTTTGTTAAAGCCAAGGCCTGCAAACTTTTCTCTGCAACTACTGAAGTCAGACCTGGGTCGGGTCACGATAAAACCTTTTATTTCATCAGTAACTGTCTATTTCATCAGTAGAGCTATGTCTAAAAGCCAAAGGCAGCCAAAGGCAGCCAAAGGCTAGATTAGACAGTTGTCTTGTTTTCCCCATGATTTTAGCTGTCACCATTAATATGGGTAATGTGTACTGGTAATAGTTTTGGCAATGAAGACTTCCTAAATAACATGTTTGGCATTGAGTCATTTGGTAACTAAAGAATGAATTTTTATAAATTTCACTTTACACCTTTACACCTTTACACCTTTACACCATTAAAAAAAGGGACAACAACTTGTTTGAAGTTTGAAGTTATCGACGAATTTAATCAAAAATGTTTGTGAGATATTGCCCGGTGCATAAACCTTCATGAGAAACAGAAAATCTTGTTTTCAACATCGGCAACACAATTAATTTTGATGATAAACTCTGTAACTAGTGCAACTATGTGCTGCGCCATATTTGAAATTTTGAAAGGGATGATGATGATGTCAACCATACAATGATTGCATGGATGACGTCAAGATTGATGCCTTGTTTCCCGACTTCCATATGCTGTGAAGTATGTAAAATTATGTTGTATCCTGACCCACGCCCTCTCAAGTCCGAGCACGGAACTGCAAAAGATGGCGACTTACATGAAGCGTACAGAGTTGTCCCTTCCTTTAAATCAAAAAGTAGTCTTGTCCCAAGACCGAATTTTGGTTCGCCCCGCCTACGCGCTGTACCCACTACCGATAGAGGGCGCCATTCATACTTCGACCTGGGTACAGCGCGTAGGCGGGGCGTGTGGGAACCAAAGTTCAGTCTTGGGACAAGACTAGTCAGAAAGCAGTGCTGAATAGACTACTAAAGTGTGACGTCAGTTGCCATGGTAATTATGTCTAAACATTCGCTGGTAATTTGAAACGTCCATTGGTATAGCGCAGGGAAACAGTTCACTGGTTTTAGTGTAAACCCCAAAACCATGGCAACACACAAAGGGTGACGTATTCACTTTAGTAGTCTATTGATTTGACTATTGGACAGCAATAAACATTTTGTTGCATCTTTTATATTTGCATGTAGGCCTACATGCATACATGTGATTGCACAACTATGTATTTTATAAAAAATTACATGTTGTAAATTTAATAAATGCAAAATTTGTCAGTTATTTGTTACATGTAATTGCATCGTAGGAGTTTGTAAGCAAGTTCTCCAAAAGATACCGATAGTCAATGAAAATGCATTCACCATTAAGATTTGAAATTTGTTAATAGATCTTGTAAACAAAAAATAAAAAACACAAAGTCATTGAAGCGTAATATTCACTGATCTGAGTACTCGCACTATTGTGTGTAGACGAACTGAATAAAGCTGAATGCATTACACATTGCCGAGGCATATTTAAAAAATAAGGGTGATGCGTTTTCATTGACTGTCTGTGTAATTTAATTTTACAAGTAAAAATGGAAAAGAGTTACAATTAACATTAAATGAACAGGCAACATAATTTGTTGTACTTTGTGCTTTTGTGTAAGATTATCCTATGAAAATATTGAAGTTCTTTTTGAAAATTATACATTTGAGGCTTTCTCAACTTTGCGAGAGAATGCAATTTGGCTTGCGTCAGGAAGAATAAATATAAATTAGCGTTTGTTTTGCCCTATTTGACGTGACTCCCGATGTGACTTTACCAGCACTTTATACTCGTTTCCCCCCGAGACTGAGACAAACGTCATAGCATATTCAGTTGGGACATGAACCCACGACCTCCTGCATACCACCGAGCTGGTTGGTGTTGAGTACATGTAGCTGGTTCGAATCATACAGCAGCGAGTACCGCAACTGATGAAAGTGATTTGGCTTGCATCATTTAGAGGTTTTGTTTTTTCAGGTACAGTACGTACATGTATTAAACTAAACAACTGTACAAGAATGAAAAAGCACCTTTTCCCCTACTTGGAAGACACTTTTACCGTGAAGTTTGCAGGACCTTTATCGGGAATTTGCCAGGACGTTTGCCAAGACTTTCGGACTTTTGGCGCGAGTTTTGGTGTCATCAAATTTTGTCGGCAATAGTTTTACAAACATTTCACCCGATTTCAGCCGCAATTTTTGCCACAACATTTCCTGGCACTTTTGCCGCAATGTTTGCTGGAACTTTTGGGAACGTTTTGCAGGACATATAAAAAGTTACCAAAATGATAACAAAAAAAAGGGTACGAGTTGACTCGGGTACGAGTTGTCCCGGGTACAAGTTGTCCCGGGTACGAGTTGTCCCGGGTACGAGTTTTCTCGGGTACGAGTTTTCTCGGGTACGAGTTGTCTCGGGTTCGAGTTGTCCCGGGTTCGAGTTGTCCCGGGTACGAGTTGTCCCGGGTACGAGTTGTCCCGGGTACGAGTTGTCCCGGGTACGAGTTGTCTAGTATTCTTTATAATCTATTTAAAAAAAATTTAAAAAAATGTTAGTTTGATGATAAAAACACAAAATTAAGAGGAAAAAATGTCATGATTTTACTAAGGAAAAACTTTTCAGAGTTGTCTCACATAGGTTTAGTCCGATCCGTGCACGGTAATCTTTCAGCTGGAGTGACAAATTATTTCCCCGGCACGGTTGCCGGTTGCATAGCCACATTAATCCTGCAATAAGCACGCGCACAAATCAAGTTTACGCGGCCACGGCTATTCATCACGCACGGAAACGATGAAAAATCGGAGTCCATACAAACTTACAAAACAATTCCGAAAAAAATAAACACCTACGTAACTGTCAAAAACTGTGTACTAAATGGCCCAAATTGTTTTTTGGCCTAAACATTGCGTATTCTTCAGAAATCGGTGTTTTCCTGGAAAGTCCCGACGTTTTTCCATACGGTCGTGCACATTTCAAAATCACTTCCGCCCATGGTTTGGAGTTTAGTCTGGCGCCGTCTCACTTATGGTACCCTGCCGATCTTTTATACATGCCTTGCGCGTCTATCCATACCGCGCTACAGCGACCCCAGCGGCGAACAGTGGCCAACCAAAGAATAGACTGGCACCTGTAACCGTTTGATCTAGATTGGTTCCCGATCCCTATAGGTTGGTTCGCTTATTGCGAAAATATAGGGATCGGTAAAGGGCAGCCACGACGGGCAAAATTCTGCCCGTCACGTGGTTATTATTATTTTTGCATTGACATTTGTAACTTGGCTGTGCGTGTCGAACATATCCAATTATGTAAATAAAGTACATTGCCTAAAGCAAAGGGCTTGGCCAATTTTTTAATATAAAAAACTCAATGCGCACGCGCAAAGACGACTAATTATATTTTCCTGTGTGGAATATGTGGACGGGAACCAGTCTACCGTTTGATCTAGGAACCAGATAGACTGGTCCCCTGTCCATGTGCACTACGCTGCTCTCGCTATACAAGGACAGGCACACGCCGAGCAATAACCACGGGTGATTGGCCGTTGTATAACCACGCGTGATTGGTCGTTGTATTAAATATATGCATGATCTATTTTTAGAGTTTGCTCAACGGCGAGTAATCGTTAATTTTGTCGCTGGGTTTTGCATATCCTATTCAATCTTTGCCATCCCTTATAATTATTTAGTAATTTTGGCAGTGGTGTACTCGTCAACGCACAGGTTTGTACTGATACATTACTTTTTAATTGAAATGGCGCTGTTTGCCGTATTTTTAAGCCGCCAAACATCAATATCACAGTGCGGCCGTTGTTCAAAAAAGGTTTTTCATCGCATAACAAAACTCGACAAAACATGACAGAAACCCCATCGAATGATATGAATGACATGGTTGGATATAGAGCTATTTGTTCAACCTTGATTCCCACCGAAACCAGTATGTTTATTTGGTTCTGACAGCAATTTTACAGGCATATCTTCTGCTGTCGATGCAAAAATACCGCTGCTGCCGCCGCTGTAATTTTCCCAGACATTGATTGCGTAGCGCGCGCGATGCCAAATCGAACGAAGGCGCGCAACACGCTGTATTCTGGGCGCCTGCTTGGCGCTTGCGCAAACCGTGACACAGTCCTTTAATTTGCATAAACATCCAGGAATTCCTGGATATTTATGCAAAACATGGCGGCGTGTACCTGTCCTCATATACGACGGAGGGGAAGTAAATATGTGGACAAGGGAACCAGTCTAGGAACCAGATTACCAAAATTAAACTGGTTTCCGGTCCATATATTCTACTACGGTACAAGAATAATGACGACCGGTATTGGAACCATTTTTAATCACAAAACCGACTTTACGTCATAGCGTCGCGGGTTTCTTTCAAACACTTACACCGCGTTTACACTCGAATTTGTACTATTTCCGGCAGGGGACAGCACTTACGCATTCGCGCAACGCTCGATTATCACTCGCCCTGGGTTGGCGTTCTACAAGTGTGAATCCTCCCCGTCCTGGGTCATCCTGAGATATCAGGGAATTTCCACTCTGCAAAGCGACGTAACAATACCCTGAGGAAATACACGCAAATCTGTGGAGTGAGCCGGCTGTTGTCTTGAGCCAACTCACGCCCGAGTCATTTTGATGTAATTTAATCAATTCGGTCATGTTATGCCGAAAAGAAACGATTTCTATACTTTCCAGAAATTGTATTGGGTTCCGTTCCTTATGACTGTCCCATTCCTACCAAACTTTAAAACGACGATCTTAATTTACTCCGCAGTTTTTCAAATTAATAACAGGGATGCATGCTGACGAATGTAATGGAACAGATTCCCCAGTATGCTTTAAATAGCAGCCAATCGCCGACGCGGACAACGGCCAGCATTACCGAGTACATGTATCACATGCATGCACGGTGTTTACAATCTGCGCGCGTTACATTTGAATGCCTGCAATCATGCTGCAATGCACTGCCAAGCGTCCTGATTGGTCCAGCAGAGGCGACAAGATTTCTGTCGCTAGTCCCACCGCGAAATGGGGCCTTTTTCAACAGGGCCACTGTACGCCATCCTGAGATCTCAGGGAATTTCTACTCTGCAAAGCGACGTGACAATACCCTGAGGAAATACACGCAAATCTGTGGAGCGAGCCGGCTGTTGTCTTGAGCCAACTCACGCCCGAGTTATTTTGATGTAATTTAATCATTTCGGTCATGTTATGCCGAAAAGAAACAATTTCTATACTTTCCAGAAATTGTATTGGGTTCCGTTCCTTATGACTGTCCCATTCCTACCAAACCTTCAAACGACGAACCTCATTTACTCCGCAGTTTTTCAAATTAATAACAGGGATGCATGCTGACGAATGTAATGGAACAGATTCCCCAGTATGCTTTAAATAGCAGCCAATCGCCGACGCGGACAACGGTTAGCATTACCGAGTACATGTATCACATGCATGCACGGTGTTTACAATCTGCGCGCGTTACATTTGAATGCCTGCAATCGTGCTGCAATGCACTACACTGAAAACTTTATTTCGTCAATTGACACAAAAAAATTAGTCATACTCTGGGTCTTATTTGACTAATTTCCAATTAGTCATACGTGGTTTGAATTGACTAATTTTAATTAGTAATGAAAAAGGGTCTTATTTGCCTAATTTAAAAAATGATCAGTCATGCGGGAAAATTAATTTGTCATGCGGCAAAATTAATTAGTCTTGCACACAAAATTATTAGTCCTGCAGAAAAATTATTAGTCTTGCAGGAAAATTAATTAGTCCTGCAGTAAAATTAATTAGTAATGTCAGTTAGTCAGCCTGACAAACATACTTTGTCACGTGCAATATACGGTGTGTTTCGTATAACGTACTGAAATAGGCCTACGCAGAATACGTGCAATGACTGCACGGTGTGTTGTGTTAATGCAACAAAGACATCCGCAGTTTGATGACGATAATGGGGACAACAAAAATGGAAGAGGCAACGATGTACCCAGGAAAACATCCAGTTACTATTCGTAGCTCGTTTTATAAACTTACTTCTAACTGCAGCGAGAAAAGGAGTCTAACCTGGGCTGACCTAACATTACGAATACGTACTGAGTTGTCCTTATAGATCATGACTATTTGTGTCAATACACGGATGTTGAGACCCGAAGCACGGCCTCAACCATGTCTTTACTCCGACACACGACATAGTTTGAAACATGCAAACCAATTATTGCCTTAGAAATCTCAGAGTCCCGCACAGTTCTTTGGTGTCACACAAAACCCGTCACACGCTTACCTTTCCAGAGTAACGTCACAGAATGTTTAGTCCAGTCAAACACGACCCCATTTTACGGTGCGGTTCGCATGTAATGGCGTCGCACAGCTGCACGAAAACAAGAACTGAAGATTTATTTTCCCACGACTGATTTCATGACTAACCTTTTATTACATTATCAATGTAAAGAATAATCCCGCCAAAACTCATGACTAATTAAATTAGTCATGAGTTTCGGCTGCATTATTCTTGCCGTTAGTAATTCAATCAAAAGTTAGTCATGCAATTAGTCATGGGAAAATAAATCGTCAGTTGTTGTTTTACGTGACAATACAAATTAGTCAAAAGACGATCATCACATTTGTCAGTCGTTCAGATTAGTCTTCCGCTAATATTAATTTGTCCTGCAACAGTTTTAATTTGTCATGCACCAACAAAGATTTGTCATGTACCAACAAAAAGTTGTCAACTGACAAATTGTATACATGACTAATCATTTTGCCCTTGTTTGACTAATTTTCCACTGTGATTGACTATATAATGTTTTCAGTGTACAAGCGTCCTGATTGGTCCAGCAGAGGCGACCAAATGGGGCCTTTTTCAACAGGACCACTGTACGCAGGCGTTATGGAGTGCGTTAAAGGGGCACTGTTGCAAGAGGATGGTCCTGGGTTGGCGTTCTACAAGTGTGAATCCTCCCCGTTCAACTCGGGGTTGAACTCGCCCTGGGGTGAGATAAACGCGGTTGTGAAATGATGCGGGGCCCCGGGTTAAATGTGGTGTTGAACATTCATATTTCAACCCAGGGCGGTCTCGGATCGGGATTTGCTCCGGGTTCAGTTTAACCCGGGTTGAGAGGCTGTGAAAAGGCCTTTTCACAGTTTTACAGAAAGTATTTTTGTTGAAGACTCCCTGAAATACTATACTTATCAATTTTTGTCTGGCAGTACCATAAAATGTCAATATTTTACAGCATATGTCAAGTTCACATTTTAACTGCAGCTTTTTTTAATCTGCATGACTGCACAAATTTTACTTTGTGCTGAGATTCCTACTTTGCAGATTGATTTTTTTTTCTCTCTCTCTAAAAAAATGGAGAAACCCTTTTGCGCTATTGTTTGCTCGGTATAGAACCGTGAAAATGTTGTCAACTTTAGACGGCCCCAAAAGCACATGCTTTTTTCTTTCTTTTTCACACCACCCATTTTATTTCCCCTAGGCCGGGTCCTGGGTGTTGACACATTAATTGGCCACATGTTTACCCTGCCTGGGAATAAGCAAACCTTCCCCAAGGTGATTCATGCCCAATTGTCCGTGGGGCCGTGGGGTATACTGCTGTATAAGGACGCTATTCATTGGTCAACAGAAAGTCACCAAAATATGATTTCGTATTTGTTAACTTCAAAATCAAAACAGAAGCCGAAATATATAGGTGTCGACAATCTCTCGCAGGTGGAAAGTTTTTTGGGAAAATTAAAATGCACAAACAATGCTAAAACGTGTCTCAATGCGCCAGCCAATCAGGTGGCAGCTTTTATCAAGCAAAGATGGCGCAAACCACGGTCATTAGTAACCCCGCTCTCAAGGTTCTATCGAAATTAGCAGTTCAGAAGCTCGGGGAAGGAGCCATCGTCCGTCTTTAATTGTATAAGAAGACGATTTTTTTTTAATGCAGTTGTTACTCCCTTCAGTAGCTTTACTTTGAAAAATTATAAAATAAATTTCTATTTTGAATTATCGGGTGCTAATAAATGCCGATTAGAGCTCTCGTTGTACGTTCCATCCTTGCTTTCGAAATTCCGTGCTCAAAAGTATTAGGTTTGTCATATTGAGTCACTTTTTGAGCTATAGAGGGCGCTCACAAATTTAACCTCGTAGCAATGCACAGTATACGGCTCATCGATATATAACTGGATGAAGCAACGACGTCTAAAAATGAAGCCACCGTCCGCCATTGTACCCCACCTAGACTGGTCATACTGTCTTCACTAGTCTATATCATGGTCTACATGTTTTAAATGGAATGCAAGTGATCGCATGGACCGGGAAGCAGTCTAGGCCAAGCATTGTTCGTGGGGTACAATGGCGGCCGGCGCATGGCTTCAATTCTCGTATAAAGCATCTGCTATTGCATACTTTATCCAGTGTATGTACATGTATATATCGATGATACGGCTATCGAAACTACTGGGAACGTCATTGTGCTTCCACCGTGTCGTCGTCTGCTGTGGCCATGACAACGTGAATAATTTTACTGAAAATAAAAGTTAAACGGGGTGCATCGTGCACCTTTGTAAAGGAGAAACATCAGATTTAGTAACAAATAAAAATATATATCCGAATCAGGACTTCTGACGAGCACAACTTGGCCTTTGTCACTCATTGTTATTAAATCACAATGCACCCCATTTTACATTTATTTTTAGTATAATTTTGCGAACAAACATGCACGTTTCTCTTTACGTTTTTATGGCCACAGCAGACGATGACACGATGGTTAGCACAATGACGTTCCCAGTAGTTTCGATAGCTTCAATCAGACGTAGACTTCATATTCAAGCATTTTCATGTAGATCCAACGGAGGTAGGTGCCACGAAACCCATTTTTTAAAAGCACTTTAACTTTAGGGGAGTGTCACACGTCATACATAACTCCTTGAACAAATCGTCCGGCCCTTTGCTGCTGTAGTAGGAGAGAGGTTCATTTTTATGCAGGATAATGCCCGTCCCACACTGCTCGTGTATCGATGAACTTCCTGGAGGATGAGGGCATACAGGGGCGGATCCAGGCATTTTTCCAGGAGGGGGTTTTGCCCGTCATATTTTTATGTCAGCTCGTTTCGGACAGGCGGACACAAACAAAATGGACCCGCGCCTGGCATAGGTCTCCGGATCTGAACCCCGTGGAGCATTGCTGGGTTATTCTTGGGAGTCTGAACGAGCATGTAACCAGCCTCTACACACTAAAAAATAAAGGTGCAAATAAGGTGCAGATTCACCAAAAAGGTACAAAGTTGCACCTTTTTCTCAAAATAGGGTGCAAAGTTTGTCTCAGTATGAAAAAGGTGCAATTTTGCACCTTTTTGAAATGTACAAAAATAGAGAGTGAAGTTAAGGTGCAAAACTGCACCTTAACACTCAAAATAAGAGTTGTCTTTTGAACAGCGTATAGTTTTATTGAGGGTAGGCCTATGCATACGTTTGTAATGAATGTTGTTGTGTATGATTAGACAATTTATTTTATCTGACGGACACACGTTATCCGGCACAGGAATAGGTGAAAACTTGGCTTTTAGTGGAGAAAAAAGTAGCGCGCGTTGCCTTTTAACATTACGGCATTACTCGCTTTGCCGCTGATTTGTGATTGGCTCAGTGATGAAATAAAGATCATCATGATCATCAATCGGGCGCTGATCGGTGCACGGCCAACATGGCGTGGAACAATGAATCAAGGCAAGGGAAAACAAGTTTCCCCGTGGAAGTTCTCCAAGCCGTAACACGACCGACCCTTCCCCAGAATTAAAGGTTTTGTTTTTTGTAAATGTATTATACGAAAAAGTAAGTAATAGTTAAATCTGCCGACATAGTTATCTGCCGATATTCTACATAGGCCTAGTACTACTTGCCCAAAGCTTTATTTCATTTTATATTGATCTGTGCCTGAAATGTACACATACATTGTACACTGTGATTGCACGGAGGAAAATGGTCACTGTATTCATTGTATGATACAAAAATTTAGAGGCAAGCAGGTAGGCCTAATTTATTCTTATTTGTGTAAATCCCTTTTATAATCTAACCTGTAAATTGCTATAATTTTGTATCGAGTTTGATGTTGATTTTCGTTAATGGGCCTAAATAGATAATGAAGAAAAAAAGACGACCGAATATTTTTTTAAATCTCTTTTTTCCCCCTTTTTTTTACGTCCAACGGCATTGCGCGTGCGCATAGCACACCCGCGCCGCGCCCGGGCGGGAAACCCAAATTCCATTGAGGCCGCCATTTTCCAACTGGACGCATACTTCCGTACGTACGTGCAAACTCGTTCATCATCCTCAGATCATTCCATGACAAAGGCGCTCAAACTTTCAATTGTTGCACTTTCTGTGGTTGTCTCTCTTATTCACACTGCTCCAGTGGAACAATTGTTGGTCGTGTCGTTTGAAATCAGTCATATACGAATGTAAGTAAAAACAATTTAGACATTTCGTATCTGTGACTCGGACAGTATACAGTCATGGTATATAAACATGTAGCAGCAACACATGCTATGCACGTACGAGTGAAGTACGTGCACAGGCCATGCAAGAACATGTGGCCTACATGTACATGTGTACACGCGTTTCGTAGTATATGTACGAACATGTACATATTGTACCCATGTAGGCCTACGCGTAACCTTGACACTTCTGTACGGCAGTTTTCATCGAACATGTCGGGTCTTTGTTTCTCGGATCTTCATCTTGTCCATGGAGCTATAAAAGGACTGTGTGACTAAGTCATCGCTGTATTGATTCGATCATACATCGTTTATAGGGCATGTAGCCTATAGGGTATATTTTTTGTTAAATTCAAGTAGGCTACTGAAGTAAGCCATGATATATAAGACTGGGTCAGTACCTTTTAATGCATTTGTATGCATTTGGACACGACACAAGGCATATAGGTCGTAGTGCTTGAGTTAGATTTTGGCGAAAATGCTGCTCATATTATGCGATTAAACAGTCGTTTAGTCGTAGTGTCCTTTTTGTATTGAATTTAGAGTCTAAAAGAGGTGGGAGTGTCTTCTGGTGCCCAAAGCATCTATACTTGCGTTTGAGGAGCACTATGCACACATTCCATGATGCAGTCTTAAGCGGCAAGATGAAGGCATGTCATGTCTGCTGGAGATCATTGGTTGCTGACAGCACAGAGCAAAAGGAAATAAAAGGTAAATTGCAGTTCCCAATTCCAGTGGCAGAGCAAGGGTGGGGGTGGGGGGATAATAAATTGTCACCTCCCCCTTCCCCCACGCCCCCCTTTTTCCACCACAAACAGAAAAAATGGCTTTCCTCATATAATTGTCATTGTTTAGTTTATATTTTATTTTATTTTTTTACATTTATATTTACACCCCCAAGAAACCTGAAAGTGCTGTTTAGAGGTGTATTAAAAGTACGATGGTGTGATTGTAATATATAACAGAAATCTAGAGGAGGGTGGGAGGAGGGTACCAGCCAAATTCACTCCAGAGAGTTCAGATATATCAGAGACCTATTTTTATATTGTTTGTTCCTTTATGTATTTCAGAATTGACCATCACAGCATGCTGCTTCCTAATTCCAGTTTTGATGGGGAAACCTAGACTGTACTGCACTGATACGGTAACTACATTAAAAAAATTATTTCATTATTTTGCTGTAATTTTAACATCTTGGCACATGGTTTATTCTTGAAAAAACCGCATTGTTAATTACACCATATCTCAATCTGATCAAACATAAACATTGTCATTCCCTGTCAAATTGACACGACAGAGCTGACATCCACACTTTTAAGAATTTTGACTGTTAACTGGGATTCAATGAATAATGGTGGTAATGTCACTCTGAAGGATTTTTTTTCACATAACAGATTAAAAGTAAAGTCTATTTAAAACTTCAAATATGGCTAATAATTGGCAAAAAAAGTATAAAACATTTCGTAAATTAAATATTTGTTTTCCTGAACTCGTGTTGTAAACTAGTCATCAGTGTGCTGCTTGGCTTTCACACTTGTAAATACCAGGTGATAATTTTATGTAATTTTGATGTTTGTTACAGGACCCAATTGCATCTACGCCCTGTTTGGTCCTGAAAGGGGAAGCGTTCAAGACGGCAGACATGCAAGTACTCATGGATGGGGTTTCCATATGTTCACCATCTAATGTACCCATGGGCTTGGCGGTAATGTTTGCCTCGTACTATTTCAGGAAATCGGGATTTCTTTTTTTCATGGTTGATGTTATTCTCTCTTCATATAAATTTAAATATGGTGCAGCACATAGCTGTAATGGTTGCATCATTTATCATCAAAATTGTGTTGCTGATGTTTTATAAAGCCCGGCGCAAACAGGAGGCAAAAACACTAAGCACGAAACAAAAACATTTTTCTGGTGACTTTGATATTCGTCTGCGTTAACCCATAAACAGAAAACATCGTTTCCTGAAATGTTGGTCTACCGTCTGCGGTACTTGTTTCGATACTGGAGAAACGACGTCTTAGCGACGACCAATCGTCAATCGTATTCCGGATCACGTGACTGTACTGCTTTATTGTCACCGCTGGCAGCGCTGTATCTGTTTTGGTGGCATTTTTGTTTTACAATTGTTTGATGGATACACTGAAACGCGGAACGGGGGGTAAACAAATTTGTTTCGTGTTTCCTGTTTTTCGCCTTCCGTGTGCAGTGGGCTTCACAAAAGGGATTAATGTGTCGGGCAATACTTACATAAGTTGTATTTGTTATGTAGCAACTTTGTAAACACATTTTTAGATTTTTACATTGAAATAGGAATGTGTTTAAATTCCACATGTTTTGCTATAGTACATGTACATGATTATCTTTGTGAAACCATCAGGGCCCAATTTCATAGAGCTGCTAAAGTGCTAGCTGAAAACGTGTGCTTACTGTAGCAGAAAAGTTGGGCTAACGTTAAGGCTGTTTCACGGTCGTGGCGTGCTTAAGCATGAGCGCGCTTGGAAACCGCCATTGTTGCGTCACTGCGGTTAAGGCAGGTTTTCAGTTGCTTATCGTTAACGATGTCTATGAAATAGCCTGACGCTCGGTTAACGGGAAAATGGGCTGTTAAACAGCTCTATGAAATTAGGCCCTGGATAGACTCTATTCACGTGTTGAAATGGTTCAATCGTGTCCCCTGAATCAGTTCTATAAAGTGCAAATGGTTAATTGAAAAGGTGACGGTATTAAACGTAGCCATTCCAAACCTCGATCTAAACACGAGGGGTTTGCTTTCTACTGATTAAGGGGACACGATTGAACCGTTAAAATGTGTGATAATGTTATTTGTAGGTTGTTAATTTGTGTTGTAGTCGAGACCATCACAAGACTTTTTACAGGTCACAAGGTGAACAATGACAAAGAGATGATTTTGTGGTAGTTCATCTTGTGACTTGCCTTTAGATTGGGGGTCCTATGTTGGTCTTATGATAGTGTTAAGTGTCTTGTATTTATGGTTATTATCTCAGTCACAACAGTATTACTTGCCAACTCATATGTACAACATGTGTTGTACATTTTCTTCAAGACAGCTGTTGACTTTCTTGCGACTTGCCAATGTATACAAGTACGGGTGTTGTATAGTCATATATCTATATTTTCAGTAACTAAAAGGTTATATTTGGTGTTCCCCCACTTGGCGTGTGCTTCATTCGCCAATGAATATAATTATTCTTTGTTGTAATGCTATAGAATACCATTACAGTTGCTGCATGTACTTGTAGTTATGATACGAGTTTTTTTAATGAGTTAATCTTTGATATTCTGAATACTTCGTGCATTTTACCTTTTTTGAGAAATAAAAAGCACTGAAATGCGTTTCAAAATTCACTAAAACCATGCAATATCATTGTATTCTCTGTAAAATAAGTGCATATTTCAACCATCGCGATGTGCCCATTTGAACCCCTAAGGTGCCCATTTGAACCCGTGGGGTGCCCATTTCAACCCCTAAGGTGCAAAACTGAACCCCAGCTAGAAAGAATCCAGCAAATTTTTAGGAGCACGTTTGCACCTTTTGAAAACCAGGGGTTCAAATTTGAACCCTACAAAGGTGCATAGTTGAACCTTAAAGGTGATAGTTGAACCTTAAAGGTGCATAGTTGAACCTTAAAGGTGCATAGTTGAACCTTAAAGGTGCATAGTTGAACCTTTACATGGGGTGCAAAGTTGCACCCCCTTTTAAGGGTGCAAATTTGAACCCTAAAAGGTGCTGGTGGTGTTGCATTTGTTTGCACCCCAAAAGGTGGATATTTGCACCTTTATTTTTTAGTGTGTAAGGACAATCGATGATCTCAGGACAGCCCTTGTAGAGGAATGGGCAGCTCTTCCTAAAGATTACATTAGGCATGTTCAGACGGGCACTACGTTCGAAGGTAAAGTTTACAACGACAGTCCCAGTAACAACGACGCGCGTCCACACGGTGCTTTAAAGGGGCACACCGGCTTACTGTTTACATATGTAGCAATCTAGCATCCTTGCCAATAATATTTCGATGGTCGTTGTGAAAAACAATTATCAAAATGTCACGTAATGAACTAGAAATGTTTTAAATTAACAAAAGAGACAAATGTTGGGCTATACGCTTTACCAGCCGTCGCGCGATGTATTATGTATCATGTGTTTGTAAATAAAGGTGGCGTTCGATATGGGTCGACACGTGTTTAACCTCGATTCCTTGTTTTCCCTGACTCATCACACCTTGCATGATCCCTCAGGTCAGCGCTGACTCGAGAAAGCACATCGAACGCAACGTTTTGGTGTCTTTAGCGCCCTCAATAGGCCTATGCTGTTTTTTCATCGCCGCGAACGCGAAGCGAAGACACGAAAATCTGAGAGATTCTCTCGTCCATATCAACACCCAGAAACCCTTCTTATGAAATCTGTTGGCAGATTTGTGTACATGTTGGAAAATACATTAGAAGAGAAACCAACCGCGAATGACAAAAGCAACTCGCACTTCGCGCTGGTTTCTACGGCTGGAAATACAACTAATCACAAGACCACGTGACTTTTCGGGACCAAAATCTGGTTCCGAAAAGTCACGTGACCTTGAATGTTTGAAAAATGCTAAAAAAACTGCCAAATTTGACGGCGTCTTTTCAGGAGATATCTTATTTACTCTGGAAAGCGCTTCAGAATAATGTATGGGTCTATTTCGAGCCCAAAATAGCCCAACAAAGCCGGTGTTCCCTTTAACAACGACGCGCAAGCATGCATACGGCCCATATACCAATAAGCCAGTTGCGTGATAGATTTGCATAAATCCTAGAGTCCTGCCTCTGCGCTATGGCGCTCGCATAATAAGAGAGTCGTGCACCAGACTACCAGGCCGTTGGCAACGGTTGCCAAGTGGCAAGTGGGTGCACGCTAGAGCAATGTTACCTGGCGCGAAAGTCTGTATACGGTACCTGCAGCCGATTTCACGAAACACTGCGCAACTTGCGCCATGGCGTAAGACTTGCGCCATAACTTTATGGCGTAGCTGCGCAATAAACCCAAGATCGATTTCACGAAACTCTCCTTAGCTGCGCAACGTTTATTTTCTCACTTTAGCACTTGTAACTTCTAGGACGAGGCTAATTTCTAGTTTATCAACAACTATTGGATGTTTGCGCTTGATAAAATAGTCATACATAAAACATACGTCGTTGTTTTTCACAAATGTTGCACTGTCATCATGGCTGCCGTCACGTCGCTCGGTCATCATGCGTCGCGTCGAAGATTTCACTGATAAAGGCCGTTTTCTACTAACGGAAGGCTGGGGTTCAGTTCTTTGACGATACGGTAAATAAGCACGTGTAGCTAGCTGCATTATCGCCACTTTTCACTGTCCTACGACACATTTTTCCAACTTACGCCACCAAAAACCATTGCGCAAGTTACGCCACATTTTATGGCGTAAGTGGGCGAGTTGCGCCATATCCAAACGTGGCGCAACTTTCGTGAAACGCGCCGCAACTTATTGCGCAAGTTGCGCAATAGTTTATGGCGTAAGTGGACTTGCGCAATTGCGTAAAGTTTCGTGAAATCGGCTGCTGGAGTACCTCGCACATTACTCTATGCATTTTGAAGCTGGACCATCCGAAATTACATGTTGAAATGAGCATGTTGAAACATGTACTCGCCATGAAATTTCGTCAAAATAACGAGTTAGAACGTCTTGTTTGACTCGAATTGGACGTTAACTTTGAAAGCTGGATCGTTCCCAATCTGTGCATGATAAATTCAAGAAAAGAGTAACGATTTCGGGTTATGAGACTGGTTTAAAGTTGCCGATTGAACGTCGAACCCGAACGAAGGGAGACGTATACACTATACAGCAAACTTGACTTGAAATAGGGGAAATAAGATGACATGCAGCTGGTAAATCTTGCCACAATATGATAAAATGAATATCGCCGTTGATTGTTTATCAATTCGACGGATCGGAACATCGTAAGAAATTGGCGAGTTTTACTGTTCCAGAACGCGCGTTCAACATAACAGCGAGCGACTCTCGTTTTGCGTACATGACCGACATATTTTAAATACACCTTCCGAAGCCCAAATAAAATCGCGAGAAATGCATCAACGTACGCGACTTAAAGGGAACACCGGCTTACTGTTTACACAATGTAGCAATCTAGCATCCTTGACAATAATATTTGGATGGTCGTTGTGAAAAAAATGTCACGTAATTAACTAGAAATGTTTCAAATTAACAAACGAGACATTATTTTCCAACAAGAAGAGAAACCAACCGCGAATGACAAAAGCAACTCGCACTTCGCGCTGGTTTCTACGGCTGGAAATACAACTAACTCACAAGACCACGTGACTTTTCGAAAAATGCTAAAAAACTGCCAAATTTGACGGCGTCTTTTCAGGATATCTAATTTACTCTGGAAAGCGCTTTAGAATAATGTATCGGTCTATTTCGAGCCCAAAATAGCCCAACGAAGCCGGTGTGTCCCTTTAATCAGGTGAAGATATAAATACCGTACACCCTCGCCATTAATTCTTCCAAATTTAGTAGCAAACGTGTATACAAAAATGTTCTCGCAGCAACTTGGGGAAAATTCATGTTTCCTAACCAAATCATGTTTCTTAACCAAATTTACAATTTCTAGGGGGCATTATCATGTCATATTAGAAAGAATTAGTGGCGAGGGTGTACGGTATTTATATATCCAATTGATTAAGTTGCGTATACGTTGATGCATTTCTCGCGATTTTATTTGGGCTTCGGAAGGTGTATTTAAAATATGCCGGTCATATACGCAAAACGAGAGTCGCTCGCTGTTATGTTGAACGCGCGTTCTGGAACAGTATAAAACTCGCCAATTTCTTACGATGTTCCGTCGAATGGATAAACAATCAACGGCGATATTAATTTTATCATATTGTGGCAATATCTACCAGCTGCATGTCATCTTATTTCCCCTATTTCAAGTCAAGTTTGCTGTATAGTGTATATACGTCTCCCTTCGTTCGGGTTCGACGTTCAATCGGCAACTTTAAACCAGTCTCATAACCCGGAATCGTTACTCTTTTCTTGCATTTATCATGCACAGATTCCAGATTGGGAACGATCCAGCTTTCAAAGTTAACGTCCATTTCGAGTCAAACTAGACGTTCTAACTCGTTATTTTGACGAAATTTCAAGGCGAGTACATGTTTCAACATGCTCATTTCAACATGTAGGCCTAATTTCGGATGGTACAGCTTCAAAATGCATAGAGTAATGTGCGAGGCTAACATGTTCTAGCGTGCACCCCCTTGCCACTTGGCAACCGTTGCCAACGGCCTGGCAGTCTGGTGCATGACTCTCTTATATGCGAGCGCCATAGCGCAGAGGCAGGACTCTAGGATTTATGCAAATCTATCACGCAACTGGCTTATTGTGCGCGCTCGTAAGCAGCTCGCTACTCATAAGATTTCTCGTGGGTAAATCGTCGTTGGTTACTCACGAGTGCCCACAACCAATGACTTACTTATAAGTTAACAACCTAATGATAGACCAATCGATCTATATGTTTAATCGTTGTTTGGAATGTGTGAATGCCCACGGTGGTCATACAAGTTACTTACGTCATTTAAATAAAATTTGTTAAGAATTAAATAAAATTGATAAACAAAAATTGTTATTTTTAATCATTTCACAATATTCATCGTTATCGATGGGAAAACATGATTATGGCGCATGCGGTAATAATTTCATTAAGAAATAACTTTAAGAACCCTATACTGTCCGATCAAGGTGGGAAAAAATGGTTAGTCTTGGCCAAAAATATAAAAAAATATGGTTTGCTCCCTTAGTTGTTTTGTACTTCACAGAATGCTGTGTCGGGAAACAAGGTAATCATGTATTCGACTAATGAAGCTGGTTTCGCGGTTTACGTCATCCTCCGTCGCAAAAGAGCACTAGCCTTTTACAAGTATGGCGGAACAAATTTTATTTGGGTATGAATTTTGTAACAATTGTATTTCTTTAAAAAAAGAAGATTTACATTGTAATTGCAATACATAGGTGCAAATTTAAAAACGCAGGTATTTTGCAATTAATTCCAATTTATACCCAAATCAAAGAGCGCCCACTAATGTGTCCGCCATTCTTCAATAAGTCTAATTGTAAGTTTAATTACGGTGCAACACATTCAGATTTGTTTCAAAGATTGTTGAAGACACTGAAAACAAATTCCCCTGGATTCCCATGAACAGGTTCGAACAAAAGAGGAGCACAAGAGAGTTACCGATTGGTGAATGCGTGTGTGTTTAAATGCCAAAGGCACAGCATAATTATATGGAGTTCCAAAAAAAGGAATATTTTGTACAAGTCTTATTTATATCTGCTTAGATAAAAAAAAACATTGAGAGAATAAATAACGTAAATACATGCGTTTGGTCCGATTAGGAAATACATGTACCTCTTATCTTTTTACGTATCTATTTTAACTTTTTGCTTGTCAATTTTTAGACTTTATCCTCATTGATTAAAAACAACCATCCAACAAATGAAATGTGTACATGTACACAGTATTATCAGAAAGTACAGTAATGGCTTCAATATTCCGATAATCGGGGATATTTTCTCGAAATCAATACTTAAGCCAAAATCTCCCAATTATATACGCTTTGTATAACATATTACTACTAATTCATGAATAGGAAGACCGATTTGGGGTTAAACAATAGTGTTGGGACGACCGGTCGCGTTAGGACGACCGGTCATCGGTCATCCTAACAACAATGGCTCCAAAAAGCATCTTAATTAGGTCAAAAACCATTTTTATTAGGTTTGTAACCATTTCTATTAGGGTACGCACCATTTTCGTCTAGATTGCAAAAAATTGTTTTATAGAGATTTTCAGGAGAAAATTAGTGTCCATTTACGATCTTTTTACCGAGAATTTTGTGGTTTTAGTGGTCACCGGCGGGATTCTAGCCAAAAGTGTCGTCCTATTCGGGGTTCGGCGGTTATATATACTTTCAGTGTCACAATATATACTTATACGCCTGATAAAGACAAATTTTGAACTGATCTTCGTCGCAAAAAAATATCCTTGAATGTTTTCAAAATTTACATTGCGTCGTCTTAGTATAAAATAAATACTGAGCAACAAAAGAAGCGAAAATATTTTTTTGCAGAAACAAGTTTAATCAAAATCTGAAAATGTCTTTCTTTTTAATTATGTTGACATCGAAATTCTCACATGGCAGCATTATTACGCACGACTACATGAAGTTACTGTGCTAAAATTTCGGATTGACTTTTTTAATCAAAAAGTTTAGAAATCTTTCGCGCTTTTGTTGTTGCTCGGTAAACATCGATCGCAGTGGCAATTTAATAGTGACAGTACATCAGATGAATTCATGCAACTGAACGTCCATGTATTTGCTGGTGTATGTACACTTGAACCCAATCGCCATGCATACCCACCCCATATACCAAGACAACAAACTTCAAATAAACGATCATTTCAATACATGTCAATTATATAGACCGTATCGAATAGCTGCCATATAGTAAGGCAGTTTGTTGACCAATTTAAACAACAAAAGTTTCCCTACAAGATGGCAACTATTCGATATGGTCTAAAATTTGGACAAACTGGATATTTGGCAGTATTTTTAAAATTTAAGAAGTCTCTATTTACCACAATTTTGTTACAAATTCACGGCTGAATCCCCCCAAATTAAATATGCATACAGATGCAGAAACGCACCAATGTTGGTATCCATTTTAAAATAAATTATTGTGCGTCCTCCTGAAACAGGCAAGTTGGGCGAGAGCTCAATAAATAATTTCTTAGAAAGTTTCAAGAAACGTAGTAAGTATTTCGTTTAAAAGGGGCTCACACTAGTTTCGATTTCATTCCATGCATAGTGCTTCAACGCAACGGGAGACTTTTGAAACTCGTGGTGGCAGCAAACAAACTGGTCCTTTTCCATTGTTTACGTCACGTTTGAGCTGAAGTGCGCGTGGTCAACATGACGTAACCAATGGTAAAGGACCAGGGGCCAATTTCATAAAGCAGTTAAGCAGAAAAATTTGCTTAATCAAAAATTTGTGTGCTTTATAAAAATGGGTTAATAATAAAAATTGTACTTCAACTTGTGTTTTTAGCAAGAATAGCAGATATTCTTGTGAAAAACACAAGTTGACATGCAATTTTGACTATTGACTCATTTTTATAAAGCAAAGAAATTTTTGATTAAGCAAATTTTTCTGCTTAATTGCTTTATGAAATTGGCCCCAGTTTGTTTGCTGCCACCGAGCGTCTCAAAAAGTCTTCCATTGAATATGGACGCGATGTTTTCCTGTTTCGAAGATAGTAGTGGCACATCCAAAACAGAAGGAGAAGAAGCAGCAAAGTGATCAACAGCAGTAAGAGTTCGTCGATTCGGAAAGTGACCACATGCATTTTCCTTCTGTGATATTCTTTTTTACTAAAAAACCATAAACATTTACGCAAAATACAGTTCCAAGAATTCTTAAAGAAATGAGCCCTGCCAGGTCAGAATTACATTTTGTGGGAACAAACTGGGCACTCGGAAAACGTGATGTTCTTTTGCCAAGAACGTGGCTTCCGTATTCCTTGGACTTGATGTTTGTATTCAGAGGACATGATGTTCTTAATCCGAGGACATGTTTTATTCCGAGGACATCGTTTTCTTAACACGAAGGGGGACAGGTTTGTGTTGCTGTCCTTAAGTTGGACAAGAGAACAATTGCATTCCTGCATTTCAGTTGGGAATAGAAGCGCGTTGAGAAAGAGGTGGTAACTAAGGTGACGGCCGTTTCGTGCTTTTCTCTCCAGTGGACTTCGTCTTGGAGACCTCACCATCCATCCCCATAATGGCCACTGTGGAATGGTTGTATAACCCTTGCTTCATCAGCTGCATTGCCAGGCAGTTGCGCACGCCGTTGGCCTTCTTAATCTTGGCCCGTTTGTTCTGAAACCAAATCTTGATCTGGGACTCGTTCAGCCGCAGCTCTGCGGCCAGGCCACGGCGGCGCTCTTCCGTCAGGTAGTTGCTCTGCTGGAATTCATGTTTGAGACGCTGGAGCTGTTGGGCGCTGAAGGCCGTGCGAGGGCGCTTCTCGTCTCGCCGGCTCGGGGCGACGCTGCTTACGTCGGCGCAGATGCTAGGAAGCGGAGATCGGGCTTTGATCTTGCGAGTCCTCGGACCTGGCAACAAAAAATTATATATATCTTAACGAATATCTCCACGGAAAAAAAATTATGCTCCCGAAACCATCCTCCACATAAATAGAGACCAAACTGCACTCGCGTTGAGTTAACAAGTAGAAGGACTGTTCAAACGTGTCCCCTGAATCAGTTATATGGAGTACAAACTGCTGACTGGAAAGGTTCCAGGCGTTCTAAATCTCGCTGTTTAGACGATGATTGAAACGCATAAAATAGTTCGGTACTTTTCCAATCAGCAGTTTACTTTCTATAGGGACACACATTAAACTGTCCTTCCGTATATGAATATGGTACAAAGTATAAGGGTAAAACAACCATAAACTGGTGCCAACGCAGTGGGATACTCTGGCATATGAGGCATTTTAAATGCTTTATACGGAACGATACATTTGTTGCAAGCACTTTCAGACAGATTACATGCCTATCACAACCACTTAGCATTGCTTTCGACTTTCAAATATTGCCTTAAGTGAGGATAGAATGTCGTCATGAATACGTTTGTAATAAGTGGTCACACTTCAGTCAGAGGCTGAAACGTGGAGTGAAGAAACGCCCTGAAAATCACAGAATCACAAAAACACTTTCTGCCCATCAAGTTGATTATGTGGTTTTTAGTGTGTCGTTTTACTCCAATTACCCTCCACGCCGCTTTTTCTCAAAAAGCACGAAGCTTTTTATCATTTACGCACGAAAAAAACTGCAGTGTGAATCCACCCCAAGGTGCATGCGCGCGTCCTGTGACACGATGACGCGCACAATGAGGCACACGATTGGCTTGCAGGCTTGTTTATTTTTTGTTTGTTATTACACTTTGCACTGGCATAAAAAATACAGGAAATGCTAATAAAAATATACAAATGTAGAAATTAAAATATACATCAAATGTAAAAAAAATAAATAAAATACCAAGCCAGTGCGTGGCAAGGAGGAACAGGTGACCAGCACCTCTACAAGGCCGTCCTACCACAAAGATTGTCCTCTAATACCCCACCCTCAAGAAAAAAAGACATTCAGGCGGGACAGACAATTACATACGACAACTATAGGGCAATGGCAATGCGACACCCACGTGCAAACATCATCCGCCGGAAGCTTAAATGATGGAAGCTTAAATAGCGCAACAAAATATCTTTACGTCGTTGCTGCATTATTTGCTGAGGGAGACATTAATAGTTTCAAATTTTATGTGAAATGAATAAAAGGTAGCATTTTTCAACTTTCAAAATTTCTTCGCAGACACTCACAGAAAGCGAGCGCTGTAGGAACACGCAAGAGTAAAGACAAACATAAGGAATCACAGTGGAATTGTCAAAATGCTGCGGTTTCCACCCCCATTTTTTTTCACATGGTTTACAAAAGGCAATAATGTAAAATAAAACGAAACAGCTAAGGGTTACAAAACGTCCAGCAAGTTGGAGAAAAACTGATAATCTTTTGTGTACAATGAGTGTGACTCTCCTGTGCATGCTAAATGTACCTCATAACTTTGTTAATGAATGTGCATGCTCGTATTTTAACGCCAAAATAACTTACAAATATGTTTTGTATGACTGTAATGGGAGGTAGTAGTTGCACAGCAATAGCATATCATTGCTAAATATCATTTTACAGGCCCAAGTAATCTAGATGTAGCTCGCATGGTCTATGTTTAAACATGTTGCCATTAATTTGTTTTGTACATAGTGTCGTAGGCCTATGACAGATTGTGGATTACAATTTCCGATTAAGCAAAGCAGTGTATTTCTCGCGTTTAAAGCCCAATTCATACTTGCTCGGCGACCCACATGCGGAACTAAAATTTTGTCCGGGGTCGAACAAGTTCAACAGTGTGCGGTCAGTCCGCATCTGAGCGCACGGGTCGTTAGATTGGTTCCCGATCCCTATAGATTGGTTCGCTTATTGCGAAAATATAGGGATCGGTAAAGGGCAGCCATGACGGGCAGAATTCTGCCCGTCACGTGGTTATTATTATTATTTTTATTGTTTTAGTAAGTGCGCAGATTTTGCATTTGCAACTTGGCCGTGCGTGTCGAACATATCCAATTATGTAAATAAAGTACATTGCCTAAAGCAAACGGCTTGGCCAATTTTTAAATACATGTATAAAAAACACAATGCGCACGCGCAAAGACGACCAATTACAGATCAAGATGAAGCGCCCTTTACCTGTCCTTAAATTCTCCTGTGTGGAATATGTGGACGGGAACCAGTCTAACGGGTCGTTTCCACCCGTTTATACTGTGCTCGCGCTCAATCCCTTCCTGTTCTGTTCGAGATAAACCAAATTACTTTATCTTTTTGCGCTTTGCGCGTGACCCCGACACGACGTGACACGTATAGGCCTATGCCAACTTTGCAATAAACTGGCAGCAGAGGTTCACATGTGTATATACTGGTGCCATATAAAATGGTTTGTTTTTGTCAAGAAAAAAAGCGTTTTCGTCACATGAGAATGAGCGATTAATGAAAGAACTGGGGAATTACCTGAATTTGTATAATCATGGATTGCCATAATGGGTAATTCCATAAAAACGGGACACTATCCCCCTTACGTCGTGACTTCAGAATTACCCTCGACATATAAATAATATGAGCTCATGAATCGAACATCACTTTTATCTGTTGATATACTATACCCAAAACTTAGCGAGAACGATTTGAAATATTTCGCTCATAATGTAAGTTGAATCGATAAAGTCTAGGTTCGACAGCTGATGGGTAGAATCAGCTAATACCTTTTCCAGAACGAAACTGGTCAAAAAGACTTCAAATTTAATCGCAAGAAAAAATTGTCTTAATATTTTTAAGACATTATTTTACATTTAATTTTATTAGAAATTGCCATTTTTACAAATGCATCAAAATGTCACACTTTGGCTCCTGTTTTTATGGAAATACCCATATGCTGCTTGTTCCCCGATGATTTTGAATGGAGAGGGAGCGTTGAAAGAGCGGGGTGGGGGTGCATTTTTGAGAGATTAATACACGAAAGCTAACGGTTGATTGTACAGTATACGGGGCCGCATCGGCGCAACACGACAGCTGAGTGCGCCGTGTGCCCGATTTTTACCTCGGCGACTTATTAGCGCAAAGCGGACTTGTATGAACGTGTGAAAACTCCGCAGCGACTACACTCGGCGAGTATGCGGCGAGTGAGTTCGGCGGAGAAGTAAGAACTTAGCTTAACGATATAAACAACACATTGAACAAGATATAGGTGTTCGGGGTCGGTTAAGGAGAGAGGTTGAATGAAAGTATCATCATGATTATAATGAGGTCGCCAATGACACCTTGCCGTCAAACAAAAGTCAGGATACCCAGTCTGAGATACAAGATTATACCAAGTTTTAAGTTTATACCACGTTTCGTTCTCCAGTTAGGCTGCACTTTGCTAAAAATGTATTTTTTTGTGATTTTTCAAAATATTATAATTATATACCTGATGACGTCATCATGAAGTCACACAAACTGCAAGATTCCCTGGACTGTAGCACATTTCAAGTTCATACCTTCTTCCGTTTTCGAGTTTAGTTGTTTTTGTCCAAAAATCCACTTTTTAAGACTTTTTCAAATTATTATAATTAGGTCGCCGATGACGTCTTCGTTAAGTCACGCAAACATCGGGATCCTTTGTCTAAGACCTAGGACCATGCAAGTTTCAAGTACATACCTTGTTCCGTTTTCAAGTTAAACTGGTTTTTTTAAATAATATAATAAGCCAACCGATGACGTCATAGTGTCAGCACACAAACGCCGGGATCCCTAGTCTAAGGTGTAAAAGTGTACCAAATTTGAAGTTCATACCTTGTTCCGTTCTCCAGTTAGTCTGCATTTTGTTAAACAAAAAGATTTTTTGAATTTGCTGAACTTTGACCTTCGATTGACCTAAGAAGGAAGGGTCAGACAAAATGCCCACTCTGCCAAATATGAAGATCCTTGGTCACAAGGTTTTTGAGACGAATTTTGTTTTTTGATTTAATGTTGAAATGCATTTTTTTGGGGGGTGGGGGATTTGAAAAACCAAAATGGCGTCACATAAGTATAAATGACGTCAACATGACGTCATACATGCAGTTGTAATTTTGTCAAGGGGCCAATGTCTGTACCTAGTTTCATGAAGATCAAGTATAGTTCAAGAATTGTTTTTTGTTTAATTGGCTGAACTTTGACCTTCAATTAACTCAGGAAGGATAGGTCAGATGAAAATGCCTACACGAAAAAAAAGTAGACTATGATCTGATCTATATGTCTGTCAAATATGAAGACCCTGGGTCAGGTGGTTTTGGAGGGGGAACATTTTAAGAAATGCATATTTTTGTCATTTTCATCTTGTATTTTGACATTTCATGACGTCACGATGACGTCACAACAATATGCACACACTCAGACCAGGTTCTAAGTTGGTACCAAGTTTGAAGTTCGTACCAAATTCGAGTTTCCACCGTAAGAGGAAGAGAAAAAAAGTACGAAAAAACTAACAGAAACAACGCAGCCTTCAGTTCTTATTTCTCCAAAAAATATAGAACCAACTTCTACACTGTAATATTTCCCCGAGTCAAAATGTGGATAATTCATGAGTGTTTTCCCAATCATTTGTTTCTATTTCCCCAGCAATCAGGCCACGTCATGTTCTGTCAATGCGCTGGCAAATCTTCATCGTATCGGCACTGCCAAGACTGTGGCTATTTCCTCCACAGTAATTCATCAAAATGTCGGCTCTCCGTCATTTCCAAACTGCCCGCGACGTCTGCAAGTGTATAGCCGACTGTTGCTGCTGTTACCCTTTAAAGATACATGATTGACTTTTCTGCGGTGGGTGGTGCGGGAAATATTGGGGGGTTTAGATGCACGTAAAACGCGAACATGAACGCGAAATTCTAAATTCTTTCAGCACCGGTCACCTCATGAGGAGATCTTAGAACTCGGGCTCGAATCTTGGTCACATCAAAAGCTTTTTCTCGCCACGAAACTCAAAAATGTAGGTTTTTGTTTTCAAAAATATGTTCTACATAGGCGGATACAGAACATTTTTGTTAGGGGGAGGGGCATGGGAGGGGGGGGGGGGGGGGGGGTGGGGGGGTGGGGGGGGGGGGGGGGTGGGGGGGTGGGGGGGGGGGGGGGGGGGGGGTGCGCTGAGAGCCAAACATTTTTCAAAACTCCCGTCCCAATGTTAAAAACGTGATATTACCTGGACTACTACCATATACTATGGGAAGGGGAGAGCGTTCTTCCCTCTCTTTCTTCCTTCCGTCTCTTTTTTACATTTTTGTTTAGGGTTGTGGTCGCTATAGTCCCCTCAGCACGCCACCCCCCCCCACCCCCCTCATACCCTGGATCCGCCAACTTTCTAAGATCTCCTCAGAATAATGGCGAAGTGTTCAAAGTATTTCACGTTCACGTTCGCGAATTAAATGCATCTATATAAACCTCCCTACTATTAAATAAAAACACTCACTATTTCATGTTTGCGTTCGTATATAGATCACGGGAAAACAAGAACATTACCGTTATCGTATGGTCTGGTCATGATGAGCTGAGCAAAGCCAGGTTTCCACATTATTATTCCTGCCGTCCTAAAATGCCCACAGATCACACCTTTCCCTAAAACTGTACTAATAAATTGGCGCGCATTCTTAATCTTGCCCCGTATACGATGGGATTCGCAAACCACGCGCTCAACGTATAACTTTTAAAACGATCGAATCTGGTTTCAGACATTTACCTTTTTCTTTTGTCTTTGGTTCTTTATTTAAAAGCCGAAAGAAAGTCAGGCCTTAGCCTAACAATCCCCAACAAGAGTATAACTTTTCCTCAGGTGTATACTGTGCAAGGGGGTCTACGACCCCGGTTCTGCAGATGGTGTATGACGGTTAAGTCCATGACACCCTAGATAATCTGGGCCTGGGGTGAGACTTAGCAAGTGTCAGCATACTAGTCGGGGAAAGCGAGACAACTTGGCAGTGCATTTGGTGCAAGATATAAGACCGAGTGACCAGTTCCCCTATTGTGTGTTAAACATCCAAGGAATTCCCTTTCAGGTTTTAGAGGGAGTCGTACGTTAACAAAAGGGAAGAATGTGTTGAGGTATAGGGGCGGTAGTAGGGGGAGAGTCTCTCGGTCTCATATGTGGCAGCATATATGGCAGTGGGCTTGCTATACTTGAGCACATACCTAGACCGTTATTCGTTTGAACCGTACGTGGTGCCGAGATCCAGTAGTGGTTTGAACTCGATACCTCGGTCATTTAATTCTGTTGGTGATGCATTCGAGTCCAGACTGCGTTCGTGGTGCGCAAGTCAATGGGATACGGCACCTGTCATAAATTACATCCCATCATTTTTGTTCAGCTAATCATCAAGAGCAAGGTTACGTAAATGACGTGGGGACGCAAAGATTGGATGTCTATCGCCGGGGGAAACCCCCATCAAGGCGCCTATATATAGACCGTATCGAATAGCTGCCATCTTGTGGGGCACTTTTTGTTACTTTAACCGGTTCAACAATGTAAGGACAATATGAGCAACCATGCATGTTCTCAACAAAGAAACTGCCCCACAAGATGGGGAGTATATAGCCCCGGCTAATTGCGAAAAGCGAAACGATTATGACGTCATTAATTGCGCAGCATAGATTCGCACCAGGTAAAACTACTTCCAACTTGGGGGGTTGGTGGAGGGGGGAACAGACTACTAAAGTGAAAACGTCACCCTTTGTGTGTTGCCATGGTTTTTGGGTCTACACTAAAACCAGTGAACTGTTTCCCTGCGCTATACCAATGGACGTTTCAGATTACCAGCGAATGTTTAGACCCAAAAACCATGGCAACCGACGTCACACTTTAGTAGTCTATTCCGCCGCTCGAATATTACTGTGTGACGTCAAAATTGCCTTGCTTTTGCAATTTGCTTGAAGCCTTGAGGAACCGGGTTTTAGGCACGAACGCAACATCTGGTACGGTGCCTGATCACCATTGAAATGAAACAAACAAACTTGGGATGAGAGAAAAATCGTTAAGGGCCCTATTGGGATTCGAAACCGAGACCTCTGACTCACAGGGCAGACGCTCTACCAGCTGAGGTAAAGACACATGCAGTTGGTACTCCGTCGGGTTTTACCAGCTCAACTAGTAGAGCGTCTGTCCGGTGAGTCAGAGGTCTCGTGTTTGAATCCAAATAGGGCTGTTACGATTGTTTTCTCATCCCAATTTCGGGCTTTAGGCACTCGTTGTTCGATCTCTTGGCAACACAATTAAAAGCTTTAATCAATTACATGTAATATTACAAGAACAATCTTCGTTCAAAAGATTTATTTTGTTTTGTTTCGCTGGAATTTGTTTCAACCATCACTATGAACATCTAACAATGGAAATTTGGCACACACTATTGTTACTAACAATGGGGTGACAATGAACATGTACATGTTTTTGCTCATAGTGCATGTCCATTTACAGTTTTATATTGATGAGTACCAGCGAGAGAATTTATGTTTCCATCACAAAACAATCTTTTCTCCAAATGAAGTTGTCTCGCAAAACGTCTGGCCTTTCGATTTGAACAAGAACCTTGTTTGCAAAGTAAACATGATGGTGCTGCTATCCGTGCACACTAGCGCTTGTACTCTATACAAGAAGCTTTCTGTTTCGTGAGACCAACTGTACATCTATCGACAGGGCAACAGGCGTAGAGAGATACGGTACTAAGACCCAAGAGCAATAATAGGGAATATCACGGAGGGCCCGTCTTGAAGCGGCCGGCGCAAAGTAGTCCCGTGGGAGCTGTCGGCTTGCCATCGCCCGTGGACCAAACGCTACCTGCCCGGTCCTGCAGGGAGTTCAATATCGGACGTCGACTCGATTCAACGCCAGTAAAACCCCTCGTTTTTAATATTTGTTGAAACCCACGCACATGGCTAACGTTAGCTAGCAGTATGCTTATGGGGTGTGAAAACTGCACCATCCACAGCCATTAAGTAATCATAAAAAATATCGTTGCCCAATCTATCTGCCAGCACCGGCTGCCCAAAAAACAATGCGGCGAGTGTTGACTTTTATTAAACATGTAGTACTGTCAAACAATGCGTAGAATGCCATTATTTTACCACCGATTCTGTTGAATGTCACTTCACCAGAATAGGTTTTTACTGTATTATGTTTGACCCCTGTGGTCGACACAGGAGTGCTGACGTGCTAAACCTTATTCACAAGGAATACATTTTCAATCATGTGCCCCAAGTCAGTTTTTTTTACAATGTAAACTGCTGATTTGGACGGTGCCAGACTATACTTTGGAATGGATGATTGGAACCATGATCTCAAGCGCACGTCGAGACTTGCAAACGATAACATGGGCGTATTTGGAACCCCGTTTTCAGAACATATAAAAAGGTGGATTCACACTGGTGGATTCAGCGTTTTTGCGCATTAATGCAATGCGCGTAACTCGGTTTTTAGAGAGTTTGGAGTGGAATTATGCACTGTGAAAATCACAGAATCACAAAAAAAATACTTGCCGCCCAAGTTGATTCTGTGATTTTCAGTGCCCCATTTATTCCGAATACCATCCAAACCATTTTTTTTTTAAAGCGACGCGTGTCATATATTTGCGCACAAAAGGCTCAAGCGGCGTTCACACTATCGCGGAAAAATAACGCTGTCGTGCTGCGCTCACTGCATTGCATGCATGAGCTCCCAATCGCTAATCTTTCCAAAATAAATAATTCAACACCGGTAATATGGGGCTTCTCTGATACCTCATTGGCTGCGCGATGGAAAGGTCACCGCACCGCGGTCAAAGTTCAACAAATTTGTACTTTGACCCAGCTCAAAACGTTATGCGCGACGCGACAGGTCGCGCACAAGTGGCAAACCAGCTTCTTTACAAATCAATGGCACAGGCGCGCGTAAAGCCATTTTTCCGCGATAGTGTGCGCTTGCGTGAACGCCCCTTCAGTGTAAAGGGGAGTTCACACTATCGCGGAAAAATCACACTGCCGCGCTGCGCTCACCACATTGCATGAGGTACCAATCGCCGATCTTTCCAAAATAGAAAATTCCACTCTGGTAACTTGGGGCTTCTCTGATACCTCATTGGCTGCGCGTTGGAAAGGTCAGCGCAACGCGGTCAAAGTTCAACAAATTTGAACTTTGACCCAGCTCAAAACGTTTTGCGCGTCGCGATAGATAGGCCGCGCACAAGCGGCAAACCAGATTGTGTACAAACCAATGGCACAGTTTGATTCTTCTGCGATAGTGTGAACGCCCCTTAAATCATAATTCCGACGCGCGTCGCTTTTAGAAAAGGCAGCGGAGGAATTTGGAGCGAAACAACGAAATGAAACACTTTCCGCCCAAGTTGATTTCGTGGTTTTGAGCGTGTTGTTTTACTCCGGAGTTTTCAATGCCGTAACCGAACGCAGCAAGAGTCTCACTCCCTGCTTAGTGAGGAGTGGAAGACGATCGATATGTTCAAATTCCGCAGGGTTCTGATTTTTAAAAAGGTCCTACGATTGAAAATGACTGGAATAGTACACGATGGAGGTGACAGTGAAAACAAACCTGATAATTATGCCACCATTTTCGGTTGGTCGTCGTGTTTCTTCTCAGTATTTCTTTCCCTTTTGTTTATCATAATATAGCCTCATGCAGCCTTTTCCTGATGCATATACATGTATGACATTAGGGCCTACAGAGAACTTGCGTTGTTTGTAACTGGAATCCAACTTTGACGCACCATTACGCGTGAAATGAATCTGCCCATGGCTTCTGTTTTCTTTCCACCTTCTGAAAACATGTTTCAGGAACCAGGAGTTTGCGAAATCAAACGGGGGCATGATAGTGCTGACGAGGATAAACCCTCATCCTGAAAGATACATTCTTGACGTTAAACATTTAAGGTTTTATTTTTGGTACACCCGCCGGACAGAAAGAGCGGGAAAGAAGTATGCCGCGAGAATCCGGGAACTATGATGTTGTATGTCACTATGTGTGGACTTGCAATAATAAGCCGGGCTATGCAGCTGTGTCACT
This sequence comes from Henricia sp. BOLD:AAB3569, assembly GCA_037783545.1. NCBI lineage: Eukaryota > Metazoa > Echinodermata > Asteroidea > Spinulosida > Echinasteridae > Henricia > Henricia sp. BOLD:AAB3569. Next base: position 1,718,992 of record JBBELK010000162.1, on the reverse strand, counting down.
GCCACCGAAGCGTAGATTGCGATGAGAGAGGCAGGGTGAATTGCTGTCTCTCCCTGTTCAGCCAATTCCCACGTGGTGCCCCTCCGGACACAAGATGATAACAGCGTTCTGATTACTCCGGGAGGTGTTTCACATCCGCAGCAATTTCGACCGGCATGACTTCAAAAACATACGGGGACGGATTTCCACCTGCGGCGGTTCTCTACTTGTCAGTGTAGCGACCGTGTTTTAGAGGAGACCACCCCAAAAATAACGCTTACCAATCGCGTAAGGGAGTTTTCGAGAACAGAACGGGAAGAAATCGGGGTTGATTGTTGCTTCTGCACCGCGGGGCACTAACGCGATTACCACATTTCTCAGCGCGTGGGTTTTGGGAATGGTTGTACGACCAACTTGGTCCATACTTTGGTTCGGGTCTGTCTGTACTTTAACAGTCTGGTGCGGGCACACTAGCAAAGTTACTGGCGTGGGGAGGGTGACCGGGCGGGCAATGGGACGAAGACAGGCTGGGTCACCCAGGCCCACCCAGACAGCTGTTCGTCCCATCGCATCGGTCTGAGGATCTGCGGGGCTTATAATGCTAAAATTCTCTGATGGACACCGAGAGAGTAGGCTATGCCATTCGAGAATAGGCGGACTTTTGTCTGTTGACGTATGCTACTGTACTTTGGCCTAACTTTCAAATCTTTTGAAATGAAGTCAGTAAGTAAAACCTACACTTTTGGTAACATCGATTTTGTGGATGGAAAAAGCCAACATACACTGTGAAATTTTAGACGTGGCGGCCTCCAATGCCGATACAATCGCCAAAAGCTTCTGAAGGAACGCAGGATCATCCCTAATGTCATTGCATACCTCTCGATCGTTTTGCGCAACTCATGCATCAGAGTGGTACAGAGGGACCTCTGACATAAACAATTTCCTTGACATTGGAGTACACCAGTCGAAAGTGGCAGATATAGTGAAATTAAGTATTTTTTCTGTATGACTTTTAAATCTTATCCTCTCGGTCAAAGCTGATGCAACTCGCTCACTAAAATTAGTTTAGGCCTTCACATGTTTAACATGTGCGCGTACGCTCATGTACATAGTACATGTATGTGTACAATGTACACACGTACGCGCACATGTACATTTTACGTCATAACCCTGTCAAATAAAAGACAGGGCCTGTCTTTTATTATTTCTTGATTTTAATCGACTGGCATTAATCCTTGATGGATTTTAAAGTTCTTGGTACCAAATGAAAGCTGATAACTTTTTATATTCTAGAAAAATAGCAATTTAACTTTTAACAAAGATTTTGACGCTCAAATCGGCCTAAAATCGGACAGTGCAACTTTAACAGCAAAAAACGTGTAAATATGCGGCAGTTCCCTTTGGAAACAGCACGTGTTTTATTATAAACATAGCAGTGGGCAGAAACATCTTCAAAACTGTGAATAGGCCTACATATTATTTGAAACTACTTTAAAATTGCATATTTATAGTGTAAAGACATAAATACGTGATCAACGAGGACCACGGCTTCGGCACATTGATGAGAACGACACCAACTGGTAAGAAACTGGATAAACCAGTAACTCAGCCGGACAAGCCACAACAGCATAATCAACAGCAGCAGCAACGACAACAGCAGCAACAGCATGCACCATCAGCGCAACATTAACAGCAATATGTAGCCTACGCCAGTCGCAGTATATCAAGAGCAAAGCATTATTTGCCGGACACTCCCTATGGTATGACTCACATCCAATCCCCACCCACCTCAACCGAAGAAATCAGGCTCAGTGTCTGACTGCATTAATAAATCAACACAAAAATCTCCCGCCATGAACGGCAAAGGTGTGATTTACCGTTGTGACGCTGCTTCATCGGTTAAAGACAGATGACATGATTGGAAAACATTTAAAAACAATAACAACAGCATGTATGTATAGAATAATATTTTATACCGCCTTGTCAGTGGAAATTCCGGCCACACTTCAGAAAACCTTAAAAATCCATGCATAGTTTTTGCGTTGAATGAATGGTAACAATCGCGGCAAACGATTAGAAAAAACACCTTCAGTTGGTAATTTCTGTCACAAAGGTATACAATTTTACACGGGAAAAAATAAAGTGGTATTTGTTACCATCAACGGGCTTTTCTTGTCAACTCGTGAAGTAAATGTTTGGGTAATTGCAAATTATGTACTGGACTTTAAATATTATTGTCTGCGTTTAGGCCGATTAAACACTGAAAATAAATTTCAATAAAACAATTTGCCTTCCGTTCTTATCTATAACTGTTTGACCCCTTATCATGTTTTTTTGATGTTGACCTTTCCTGTAAATTTCACAAAGACATGAGATTATAGCCGTGTTGAGAATCTCAAAACTCTGACGTGTTCATAAATGCTGGAAGTTATTCCTCATTGTCTAGTTCCCTGTATAGATCAAACTAAGTAACTCATAATTATCGGGAGATTGTCAGGCGAGGGAACGAAGACCAGCTGGCTTGAACAGGCACAATTATGTGAATTCGATGAGAAATAACGTGCATGTGGATTAATTAAAGTTTGTAAATTGGAGTAAGTATAAGAAACAAATTCAGGTGTTACTAACGACGATCTGCCAACCACCTCTGAAAATTGATAAAAATTACATGACTGTCTAAATTATATGCACCGTTATTTCACATTCAAATAATGTAGGCCTACTTCACAATTGTTTATTTTTATTTTGAATATTCTGTATACAAGCTTTTAAAATGGGCAATATTGACAATTTAAGACGAAAAAGTAACAAGTCCACAAATTAAACGCCGTTTGTATCACATTTGTGGATACAGTGCACACCTCCGCCAGGGAGTTGCGGTATACTTTCGCCACACCGCAGGCGTGCGTATATGGAGCTTCGGCAAGCTAGACCAGTCCGCGACACCTACGGTCGTGAGCAGGGTTCCCAGTTGTCTAAAACATCATTCTAACAACACCGGGTGATGGATGGAAGTACCGTATATCACGATCGGCCCGCCGAATCGTCAAATATTTAGCAAAGGAGGGAGAATAACAACGGATTCGGTGTATGTGTGTAGCTCCGTAACGTATAACCCAAGCCATTTACAAGTTGCGACGGCACCAAACTCTCGCGTCGGCCAGTTGCGAAGATTTTTTTTTAGGCCTAGAGGAAAGAAAAACATGACGCGAGTTTTTGCAGTCAACGATCAATCACTTTTATTTATGCAGCAGGAAACGCATGAACTTGCATAAACTTGGATGCATTATTGAACTTGACGGAAACCGGCAGAAACTCACATCAGACTGCAGCTACGGGTTTTCTTTTATTTATCCCTAGTCCGCTTATTGCACTTTACTGGAATTCGTTTCACAGAACTTTGGACTTTTGCGTAAGATCGTGCCATATATCTCCAACAGGCGGACACATTTGAAATTAGCACTGGCAGCCTCGTTTCAGATGCTGAGCCATTGTATCACTACATTTTATCTCAAAGGAAAGCACCGAGACCCTCGTTTTCGATGACAATTTGAAATTTCTCTGCAAAGTGCTGCAGTTAGAAACACCTCCCAAATTTAAAGCAAATACATTGAGCAAGTGTTATACCTATTCACTTACATCTCAGCGACCACAGTCACAGGGTAACAAACAACAAGAACAAGAACAAAACAAAACAAATAATTCCCGGGTAAATCTGGGTCAGAATTAACCCAACCCTCTTTCTTAGTTAAAGGTGACACTTGTCTGGGTCACAAAAACACCTTTATAAATAGTCAAATTGCTGGGTCATTTTGTCACCATTTTACCAAAGTTTTCTGTAGTTGACCCGGGAAAGGTTGTGACCAGATGTTTTAATACGTATACCAAGAACTCAAGCAGAAAAGTGACAGCATCGAGCACGATCAACGAGCAGAACTCAGACATAAACTGTGTTGTGGCATCACGGTGGTTTCTTATTAAAAAGCTCAGAAAAAAAGGGAAATTGATAAATTCGCGCCAGTAGGCGTTCATGTTACATTTTCTTGGTTTTGTGCGATACGGTCGGTGCTTGTGCACAGGAAGGGTTCCTCTCGAGCCAGCAGGCCCGTTGACAGGATAGCAGTATAGAGAGCCAGGAGTTAAACAGCAACATTACGGAAATTGATTCACGTTCGCGTAGTGACAGGGGTGGGGAGGTGATTGTTCACCCTGGAAAATTCAACGGGGCCCGACACGTGTTTTCTGTTCATCAGAGTTTCCGTGAGTGAGATCTGATAGTTTCAATTACAGTTTTTTCCAATCGCTTACACACGGTGTGCGCAGCAATATTTAAATGCACTTTAAACCCAACACGCGTCGAGAAATAATTTACACGAGCCCTAAACTAATAACATTGATATCAAAATAAAACATTGCTTTCAAAATTAAAAACACATGGTTCTAAAGCACACACGTTTGCCAAATGTGCGCATGCACTTCTTAAACAAATAAACAACAGTGGCAAGCTGCGTAAAACAGGAGAGGCAATGCTAACGCACAAAGCTCAATGATGTATTTTCGAGAATTTGTTTCTTTCAATTTCTGTGGTCACTATCGTGCAATATACACAATTCCTATTTAGAGAATCAAACAGGTAAACATTTACCAAGAAAAGTAGCAAAGTTACGTCGTAATGCTTCTGTATCTTGACATGACAGGTATATACGGGAAATCGATCAGAAGTCTCAAGCGACAGTCTCAAGTAGCGGATATACACTGGTACAGTAATGAAACATTTTCCAGCCTGAATGGCAATCATTCAAAAACCCACGACATTGCATAACGAAGAATGTTGTGGTATTACAAGCCCCCCCCCCCCCCCCCACCCCCCCACCCCCCCCCCCCCCCCCCCCCCCCCAGGAAAAAAAAATGTTTGAAAACAATTCCACAACGGTCGATAACTTGCGTAAGATAATTGACATATCGTATTTGAGACATACAATGGTGATTTGAAGCTGATTGACATGTGTATGAAAACTTTTCATTGTTTAAAACAAACCAACTTCACAAGTGAAAGGCCTTCCATCCGGTTCACATTCTGGGCAGCGTTGTTTTCCTGAATCAAAATTGATGACCGTGCCGGTCTATGTATCAATAAGGGTGATGGGTCTTTTGTCATGAAAGGAAAAACAAATTCATTTTAGTTTCTCCCTTCCCTCCTCTTTACCTTTCTTTTCTGGATGTCCTTCAGATCCTGTAAGGCCTTCTCATCTAATATACATTTTCATCTCAAAATATAATCCAGTAATATTGTGTTTTCGCTCGTGATAACTGATCGACTTCGTGTGTTGTTTGGATTTATTTGTGTGAGGTAAGAACTATTTCAACTGGTACAAGCTTTTACTTTTTGAAAATAGTGTCATAAATGCACACAAAAGAGATCCGTGTTAAGTAAACGTTTGTCCGTTAAGTGGCTTGCACTGGACGTTTTCTGTATGGCAGTTGGTGCGAAAACAACCATAATGTACTTTACGTTTTGCGCATAGGGTGAACGTTTGCGAACGGCGTGTGTTTGCATTCGAATATTGTGGCTTTTGTTGCACGTATCGTGTGTAAGCGGTTGGAAAAAACTGTAAGAGCTCGACTGATGTTGTATACCAGGGAACATCGACGGGATATAACAGAATATTCTCCGTTTCTGAACGGTAACATGGCTGTATTTTAACGGGTGAAGATCCAAAGTGTCTTGTTCCTGAACAAACCTGTAACTTAACGGCAAATCGTCTGTATTCAAACAGAAAAAAAATGTTTTTAAAATGTACACAGACGGAAGAAAATTCCAAAAACAGTAAAAGTTCGATTTTGAATTTTTCAACAGAAAAACACCTGTGACTCAACACTAGTTGTTTACAGTGTACGATCGTTGTGCACGTTCCTATGTGGCCTACACAATTAGTAATATGTACAGGTGCGGCGGGAACTTGACCTTCCGCAGAACGGATCCCAGTTATATATCCTTAGCTACCTAGACGCCGTCCAGGGAATGCTTCATGTTTTGCTTCGTACCCTGCAGCAAATTCGAATTTGTAATTTTCGCTATTTTAAAATCTGACTTTGATTGGTATTTAGCTTCACGAAATTGTAGATTTTGGGCACCAACAATTTCACATTTTGTAAAATAAGCCTTCAAAGTGGTTGCTATGGTGTTCTGGCAAAAATGGAATTTTGCTCGAGATTAGGTGCTTTTATGATGTTATGTTATGAGCACATTCGGAGTTTTCCTGGAAAAATTAAAGGCTTCCAAAGAAACATTATAGGCCTACATATTAAATCTTGGAAAAACACAATTATTTTCTGCTAGAATTTGATTTTTGTGTTATTCTGAACGATTATAGACATCCCTAAAACGGGGTATTCTTTCTTTTCTTAGGATTTTGCAGGATACATGGATATAGGAACAGGCATATGACGTGTGCTCAAAAAACCCAATTTTGTTATCACATTACGATAATACCTTACCTACATGACATGATAAATTGGACATTTTCATCTGTTTGTCTAATATCTGCCCACAACTGTGGCTCAAACGTTCGATCTGCTCATTTTCTCACAATATTCATACACCACAAATCAGCACTTATTGAAGTTCTGTTTATTCATATGGGTTATTGATGCCCTCCTCCATTCAAATCAACCTTTGAAAACAAAACATGAAGGTCCAAAATTTGCACAATATAGTGCCATTTTGGCAACTTTGAAATCATTACTTTTGCTAACAAAAACAACCTAAAGTTTTGAAAGGATTCAAATTTTTCAAGAAATTTTTACCACTAAAGGTATAAAAAGTTGTCAAGATGCCGGAAAGTTCAAAAACTTGTTCGCCAGTGAGGGCATTGTGTATTGTTTATCTGCCGTGTAGAAACGCCCACAATTCTGCAGTCGCTATTTTTCCGGGCCCAAACAACGGCACAAAACTTACATTTAAAACTGTAATCATACATGCATCAATACGCTATACTGCAAAATAAATTTAGATTTTCGTTTTCAAATGTTTGCAAATGGCACACGAGGGCTTTATAAACGTGTGTATAGACACGTGTGCGAAAATGAGTTACGAAAACGACCGAAAAAGGAGACATTTGTGGTCTAGAAATCACCACGACGGAACAGCTTCAGCGCGAGTGTGAAATGACCTTATGACCACGAGTTCGGGAAGCGAGCCGCGTTAATCGATGGCCTTATAGGAGGTAAAGTCACTCCAATGCAGTGACATATTGGCACATGGAAAGTTACGGACGATTTTATGCGACAAGTGTGAACTTTGAGAATTACTAAAGGTTTCCAAAACCGGTATTGAGTATTGTGGATAGCTCAGTGGACTTTCTTTCTTGAATCGACCACATTGCACTGAAAGAGATAATATAACAATATATTTATAGAAACTCCAAACGATGAAATAAAGTTCATTGTCAACACCGGGCAACTTTGGTGGATACCTTAAAGGAGTGTGACCAGATCACCTTTTTTTTTACCCATAACTCCCCGGGACTTACCTTATGGGTCATGAGATTTTTATATCATAACATCCGTTATATTTTTCTGATTACGAAACTGAAACTCCCGCGCTTCTAGGCCGCATATTTCCGAGGATATCGTCGAAAATCCACCGATTATTTGTAAACTAAATTTCCAGTATCAACGTTTATACGCTGAAAGCCGACTCGATAGTTTTGTTCAATATTTTACTGGAAATTGCGAATGTTTTCGGGTTTTTGGGACATGGGAGGTGTGTATGGGAGTTACTTGATAATATTGGTAAGTTACATCGAAAACTATTTTCCAGAAACTCTGGTCACGCTCCTTTAAGTTGAATGTAAAAATTGCAATAAAGTGTGTAATTAAGCGAATAATGCGTTTCATGTATGCGGTCCAAGGTATAATCTGGCACCATCTCAGTCAGCAATTCTATATACACTGATTCAGTGAAAACGATTGAAAATGGCTTTGTCGTTAATCGGTGTATCGGAGTTTACCGAATGTTGTGAAGATAATATGGAGCATCGAAAAACACATTATATAATTTGCATTAACATAATTTACATAAACATGTACAAAATTGTAAATAATACAAACAAAATCCGGCTTTTCGGGGTAAATGTGTGCATGCATGAATTAATAAAGTCACTGCTTTCAAAGCAGCGTTTCGTTAGACCGCTTTTTCATTGGGAATTTATCACCCACAATAAATTTAGGCTTTTAAAATTTGAATGCAAAAGTATCCACATCAGTGATGTTGATAATGAAAAATTCCTAGTACTGTCCATTTTGTTTTGATTGTATATGGAAGAAAAAGACTGGCCGCTATTGACGGGCATCCACGACGTGCCTGGTAGCCTGAAGCGAACAGGTAATCCGTGAGATAAAATCCAGCGTCTTCCCAGAGAATGGATTTTAGGTTTATAGATTATACTGTTTATACGGTTTCTTCCTATAGAGAAAGAATACATGTACATACGGCGTTGTTGACCATTTTGTCTGTTAAATCAGGGATGTGATTGGATGTTTGAGAAGAAAAACCTGAAATTGCGAGTGCGCAGCGTGAAGCCATTACGGCGTGTGTGAATCACACGTTTCACAAGAGTCATGTTTTTTGGCTAAAAAACCCGATTTCAGGAAAAAACCTGAAAAACCACATCCCTGTTAAAATGTTGAGCGAAAAATCACAATGTTCTAATGAAACTATATTCTTGGGGTGATAAACTTTCCAAAACTAAAAGAAGAAGAACACCCAAGAAACATTGCGTTGAACAAGTGCTGTATCCGTATATTATTGTTATACAAGGATCAAGAAATATGACCCACTGAGTGTAGCACAAGAATTGAACAGAATTTGGTAAACAAAGCTAAATTTCCCACGCATCATCTGCGCCGTCATTCTCACTTACAACACCATGCAACTTTGTTTCTGTTTTAATGGAAGCCGCGACATGTACGAGTTTCCAGCCAAAGCTCCAGTACATCATTTGCAGTTACCAAACATTCTACTTTACGAGTTGACAAGAAAAACCAACTGGAAAAAAATCGTGTAACGATGTCCTTATACCATTCATTCAACACAAAAACCATGCAATTTTTAAAGGTTTTCTCCATCTATGTGGCTGAAATTTCTACAAGGCAGTTTATGAACATTATTTAGTATGAACATATGTAATGAACATAAATGCTGTTGTTCCTGCAGTTTTTAAAGGCCATTGTATCATTTGCAATGAGTTGACAGGAAATTTAAAACCTTACTCAAAGTGTTGATAGCAATGGTAACAAACACAACATGAATTTATTTCCTTCCAAAATGGTATTTCATGCCGGAAATTGACAACCGAAGGTGGTTTTCTAAAAAGGTCCAGTGCACGGGACTTTTTTTACTTTTCACTTGTACACAAAATCCATATATAGATTTTCAAGGTTTTCTGAAGCGTTGATGCATCTAAGTAACTAAAATTTCTTCAGGCTATAGTTTACCAACATTCTGTAAAATGAATCTGTAAAATGTTTTATCTTGCAAATGATACGTATGCCTTTAAAAGTCTTCCAGTCACATGTAATTTGTCTTTAACGGTGATTAACTAACAAAGTCTTTCAAACTGTGGTGCACCGAGTGACAAATCTCTGCCAAGGCCGTGTAATGAGCGAACAAAAAAACCTCCCTTATTTTGATGGATGTTGGCAATCAAAATGCAAATAAGTACAGAGCGGTCCGCTCTGAAGTCTTTATCTCTTTGGGATGGCAGATATTTAGGACGCTTCATTAGTTTTTGTTAATTCGAATTGTGACGAATACAGTGCATTGTACTTCCCGCGCTCTAGAGGCAGGGCACCTTGATGACTTCAATATTTCAAAGTAGAGCAAGATGGTGCATATCAAATGTGTACAGCTTTTACTTTTCTAGTTATTGTCGATCGGTACATGCCTTTTGGGGCAAAACGAGTTTCAAAAACTGATTCCCGTACACGAATTAATTTCACGTAGTTTTGATCACTTAAAGCCCCATTACATCATTTGCAGCGACCCAAGGTATTATTTTAAAAAAAAAACCACACAACTAAAAGTGTTGATAGCAATAGTAACAAACACCACAAAAAAAATATTTGCATTTTTATGGTTTTTCTGAAGTATGTAGCTGAAATTAAAGGCAGTTTATTATCATTATTTTTTAGTTATGTAATGCTGTTGCTCCTGGAATTCGTAAAAACGTTTCATCTGCACATGATAATAATGTATCTTTTGAATGTTATATGTTTCAGGCAGATCTTGTAAGTACAAACTACGCTCGAAAGAATATGCGTACTTTATTTCATAACGAAATGGGTTTCTTGTATCGGTACATTCATATTGCATCAAATTTTCAAACGGTAAATGTGCAAACCAGTTTTGAATGATACTTTTAAGTTTCAATTGATTTTAACCATAAATCTGGACAAGGGGAAATGCACAGCACAGATTCGCACCAAGAAAAGATGTTCAATTATTTTGAATCAAACAACTACAGGGAAGAAAACAGAATAATTTATTGTTCTCCGTTTTAATTTGTTTAGGCAAAAACTGAAAAAGAAAGACTTTTTGCAATGGCATACTTGTCATATAGTCGAATAAACATATTTCAGGAAACAAATAAAAAATTGAAACATTGATTTCCTAGTTTTGTCGGTACATGTATTTCCTTTTTCTTTTTGTTGTATCTATGGGAACTCGTTTTGATGTACATATGTATCTTTATTTATTTATTTATTTGTATTCAATGGTTTATTCCAATTACAATGACCAACAGCTGCTGCTGACCGGGCCACCTTACATGGGGTAAACGATGAATATAAGAGAATATAACTTGGGTACGAGTAAAGAATAATATTAAACGTTTAACAAAAAAATACTAATGAGATAATATAAACTATCCAAGCTACAGTAATTAATTGAACAGATTATAAGATATTTGAAACATTCCAAGAACAACCACCTTTTATCCTCCACACACCCCCCACCCTCCCCTCCCCCAATTTACAAAATGTTAGCAAGCTGGGGAATGCTAGATTTTTTTGTATCTTTCTGTGTTACATTTCACTCTTGTCAACCCTGACATGTTGCGCAAGACCCGTGAGTTTACAGATTTTGATGGTGGTAGTAACTGTCTATGGCGTTTTGAGTTTAACAATTTCATTCTAAAGTTAGGAAACAAATTATTTCTTCGCTCTGTCAGAGACTGTAACTTGGTCAATTCAAGGCATTCACTGTAACTGCATTTCTTGCCATCAGAGCATTATTCGGAAAGCTCTCTTTTGTACAAATTCGATTTTCTTTGACTGACTTTGTGTAATGGCAGTATGCCAAACTGGTGAAGCGTACTCTAATGTTGGCCTGATATATATGTTATATAAACAGTGACCAAATCGTGGATTGAAGCACAAAATTTCTTCAAAATACATAAAATATACAGTCGTCGAGAGGCCTTAGACACAATCTCATTAAGTGAAACTACATTCAGCTGAGCGCCATTCAGTATAGAATCTGTTTGAGGTGTATATGTAGTTTTACCTTATACACATGTGATTATGTTGTTAATTTTATGCATGAGGTCCCAGATTAGAATTTGAGAGACGATATAATGCCAGATTGCAAAATAAATGATGGATTTATAAGGCCACGCTTACTGTAAATAAAGTTAGAGCAGATTTTGCTTTATTGCATGGGAGTGATACAGGCGCATGTTTCATCAGTACGCGGATTGTTAACTTCATCAAGGTGACGTAGAAAGCAATAATCGAGTTGTAATTACGAGTGCAATATACGAACAGGCCCAAATGACATTAATTCCTCTTCTGAAGTCCGGGCGGTTAACGCGTCGTCCGAACTCGCCTGGGAATGATACCCAATACCCGTGAATTTCACCCCCTCTCTCTGCCCCGTTCGCCTCGCCTGAATGCACGGTCTAAACTCGGTCTCATCTTAATATCATAAACAGCCGCCGCTTTACCAACGTATATTTTATAGGGTACTGGAGATATTAACTCAGCGCAGACATCTGTCCATAACTAATAGAGTCGAACGGGCCTTATCACGGCTAAATCAACGGGGTAATGATGCAGCAAGTATTGACTTAATCACTGGAGCGTTTTGGTTGCGGCAGCCGGCACGAATGCTTTCTCTGCACGGTATATAGCTGAAGAAGCTTTACACCGCTTCGCTCCGCTGCGCAGCGTATAAGCGTAACCACCGCAAGCAGTAATTGGCTTTCTCGTCCGTCCCCCAAGAACCCGAAGAAGAATAACAGTGTCAACTGTTTCGAAGTGACTTTAGTCACAGATGGTTTCATGATGGTCGCACTTCTGTCTTAACGCCTTAGCGAGTGAATTGATGAGCTTGTCTTGTCAGGTGTTACCGTGATGCAACCAAAGGGACTTTAACTAGTTTGTTTAATATTGAGCAGACATCAATATTGTTCGAGAGTCATTAATATAGTCTATGCGTGGAGCCTACACGTAGTAAAGCTGATAAGAATTCGGTTTTTACATAAAATGAAACATATTTCAAAATCCACCTTACAGATTGATTGCCGCTGAACGATCTTTTACACAATAGAAGATAAAGTTTTGGATTGTGTTCGTTATGTTGGTTTTTAATAACTTTATGATATACTATGCTTTGTTAAAAAAAGTAGCGTTTGTGACGATGTACTTGACCTTATAGTGGGCCGGTGTAAGGGCTTGCAAATTTATGATAAATTCGACAATATTAGTAATTTATTCTTATTTTTTATTTTTTTTAATATGCAGACATTAAAACTGGCAATAAAAGTTAGAAGGGGCTGTCTCGGATATAGGCTACACAAGTAAAGAAAAAGTCATCAAAAGACGTGCACATCCAGACCCCTGCCAACAGTAAAAACGGGTAAAAATAATAATAAAAATAAAATAAATTCAGACCAAAAAATATATAATATACAATCACAATTTAAAGTAATATGTAATGGTACTGTGCTTTATATCTACAATGTCACATACATTTCAGCTGCTGCTACAGACACCGCAGTTCACCTAATTGTGGGCTGGGATTGGTATTTTTGTGACATGCAAATAAAACTTTTACTCGCCTTGCGCAGCTTAACATAACTATTCATTGTAGATAATTAATAGGAATTACCGGCATGCCGTATGGTCTTGTAAGATGTGTTAACTAAACAATACAAGCGGTGCTAAATTTCAGGTGTAAGTGTCCGTGAATTTATTTATAAGATTTGTACTCGGTGTTTAATATAGAGATTGCCTTTACTGGCCACCTCCAGTACGTTTTATATGCCATGTCATTTACTGTGTATATCGCTGGCAGTAAACGTGTGTTGAAGTCTTTGATTTTCGGCGTGTGCTGAGCAGGGTAGAAGGAGTAAAATACGCTGTTTCTCAAAACTAATAATATATCGGAAATTCAATTTTCCGCGAACATGACCGTCTGTCGCATACACTGACTGCGGTCCCGCCGTGATATGAGCCACGAGGCCCCACGACCTGGCTCCTGTCAACTTGCTCGGGCCTAATTATTTCTGACCCTACGAGCGATCTGTTGGTTGATTTCAGTATAGGCACAATCTGCTTCGAGTTTATATTTTCCAAGCAAATGATTTAACCTTTAAAGAAAATGGTGTTTGGAGTGGGAAAGGATTGGGCTTCTGAATCACGTTAAGCCAACTTTTAGGGAAATATGATTAAGCGAGTGTTTTGAAAGAATTGTGAGTTTACAATAACAAGGAATTAAAGTCCGTCCACTAAAGTTGACATTTGACATAATTCTTTCGTACATGTACTTGGACAGAACGAAGGTTATATATTCATTTGCGTGTTTGAACTAATACAAGACAAAAACAATGTATGCTGTGTCTCGAACCTTTAAATTATTTGTTTTGGATATTCAATGCAACAGTAAATTGCTAGCACAATAACACGTTTGATTACGGTAATATTAACAGTTATGTATAAACAAAGTTATGGGAGAAAATTATTGTGGCAAAACAAAGGGCGAAATTACTGTAGTCCGAAACAATAGCTTTGTACACCTTAACCGTCTGAGGTACCACGCCCATAAAATGACACGTAAGCACCAAGGGGCTCATCGTAGAGGCGGTTTAGCGACCCAGCCAACCCCTGGGGCTAATCCTCTGCAAGGTTATTGACTTGTAAACATCTCTTCTTTATATTCTGTCACTGGGGAAGCGGTAACATGGGTGTATTTACACGCAGAGTATTGCATTACAGTAAAAAACGTACGTTTGTACACAAACTAGGGGTTGAAGTCAACATTAAAAGGACAGAATCTGAAATGATAGGCTTTTCAACTGAGGATTACATGTAGGCCTAGTTTCAGCAAAATTAGCCCTCAGGGTTTTTTGTAATTAATATTATTTTTTTTAAGTGCCTCTGAGATGAGCACCTTTGTCGATCGCAGGGTTAACATTCTTTTACAAATCTGGAAATCGTACGTTATTTATTAAAGCTTTGAAATGTGTTTGACTGGAATAATATATATATATATATTTAATTATGTTCGATTGGTATAATGTATTTAGTTTCAAAAATTGTACCATGGGGAACAACAAATTCTTCCCTGCTTAAAAAACAAAACAAAATAGTGTGGTGCTGCAATCAATGACGGAAACTCCGCAAAAACGTCATACCACCGTTGCCTATTAAACCCGGTGAGAGCGGCATGCGCTATCAGAAACCGCATGGCTATACTACTTTAAACACAGCTTTCTATAAGTCAACACACGGATGCGACATGTTGTGGATTAAATCGAATGCTTGAAATTACATCGACAAATGAAACCATTAATACCCGTTGGTCTAAGTTCCCCTTTAAACATGCTTGAAACATTTATTTATTTATTTGTTTATTTATTTATTTATCTTTAATTTACCAATTTTGTGAATAGGTCACGAGTTTTGTAAAATCGACCACTTTTGTGAATAAGTCACTTTGTGAATTCTCAAGCTCACGAGTCTTGTAAAATATTTCCGGGGCATGCCATACTGTCATGATCGTTAACTCTCCACTAATCGCCCTCGCGACGCCCATTTAAAGACAAACTACATGAAAAAAAAAAGAAAACAGAAAAACAGAAACAACAGCATTACATAACTAAAGAATAACGTTGATAAACTGCCTTGTAGAAATCTCAGCCACATAGGTGAAGTATACTTAAGAAAACCTTAACAAATCCATGCATGGTTTTTGTATATGAATGAATGGTAAAAAAGTTGTCTGCATGCAGGCAACTTTTTAAAAGTAAAATTTTAAGTAAAATTGTGGGTAACTGCAAATGATATATTTGGGGTTTGAAGCGAAGGCCAGCAGAGAAAAAAACAATAAGACCAACCCACCCTCACTTATTTAGCCTTTTATTGTTATATTGGCAATCTTCGTTTGAACCGATGAGATCGAACTGAAGCCTGGTGCATGCTCAGTAGCATATATAGTTGCAACAGGCTCGTCAGAAGCAGTTTGACATTATAGACTGGCCATGCTGAGATATGTAGAAAGGAATAATGAAGTGCAATTCAAATTACGGCAAACCACTAAGCATATGAAGTAATTTACGTTGCTCTAACTAATACTAATGATGAGCATAACAGTTGCTGTAAGCTGTGAGGAATCACAAGGAAAGGAAACATAGATTCGGAAACAAAAGTGATATTTGGCAAATTATAGGACTGGCCCTAGCCGACCCAACTGACCCGGTTTCTACGCCCCTGTGCAAAGTTGCAAAGTTTTAAAAAGGGCTTATCCAAAATTATTTTTTAACATCCCATTGCAAATTAAACAATAGACGAAGTCAGTCCATAACGCTGCCGATTCGAAGTTATAGTTTGATTTTTGAGGCATCACCTTTTGTGTTGATAGAGCTGAAATTTTACAATAAATACGGAAAATAACCTGAGGCCGTGGAAACAAAATAAATATATTACCTACTGAAAATCGTCTAAATCTCAAACTCCTGATCGTAACAAAATTGCCAGATAGTTGATGACGAAAGCGGAACGGTATTATAGCAGTGATAATTTAATACAGCACGGAATGCCTCTATCCGTGATGTTATTGTTAATATTACATGACATCCTCGGCGACAATAGAGCTTCTGCACCGGCGGCCATGACAGGGGGCAGGTTTTCTTATTTAAATTATGTAACAATAGAACTACAAAGCACCTACTCATGCATGACACTTGGTAAAAATGTGACTGCCCCCTGTCATGGCTGCCGTGCAAAGGCTGTATTGGCCTTTTATTTCATAAACTTTAAGGTACCGGTATTAGCTTTTAAATTTACTTTAACTTACCATGTCGAAGGGGATGCAGTAAGAGGGAAGAATAACGCCAGAGCAGGGACTGTATCAAATTGAATACACGTATCTCTTTAACGCGTGGGATAATTTTGTCGTAGACAGTTCAAGCCCGAAAAAAAGGCCAAGACTTTCCTTATTTTCATTGTGGGCGAAAAGCTGAGATTTTGACGTTGCGTTAGTTTCTTAGGCCAACCGGTATAGGTTCTGCTGTACTATTGCTTTAAAATGGGAAAATAACAATGCGGACTAAAATACGCAAGGGAGCCCGTTTACGGGCAGTTAATGGGCCTATATAAGTCGACCATCTGTCGTTCATCTTGCGATTAAAATACTCTACCAGACCACTTTCAGTTTTAATATCTACCTCAGTCTTTCTAAGATTTTACATAGGATGTATAATGTGGCTTACGTCTAATATTGGGTAGGCCTATGTTATGTTGTTTTTGCCGTGTGGGTAGCACAATAATGGCAAACACTGATCTTTCATAGAGAGATCAAATGCCAGAAACACTGCCCTGAAACGTTTTACATGCATTATACAACGCACTGGACCAGGGAATTGATATCCCATCCGAAGTATGAAGCAAGCGCACTTTACTCGTGAGCGCGCAAGTAGCACGGCCGGGATAAAACCCACAACGTTTTCCAAGCCGTTATCGTAATTCTATAGACATTACGGCATCCGTGTATTTACAAGTAGGAAGTACTCAGTATGATATGTGACGTGGTTTTACCCAACACAAGAGAAAATTAGTTTCTCAAATTAGTGTATCATACGAAGTCAATCGCAGTGATATGGTTCAATTAACGTGATTTGACCCTTGCACCAAAATGCCTAAATCTTTAATAAGTCATTAATAATAAAAAGACCAATTACTGAGCGGACGTTATCAAATAACACGAAGGCAGTGTTATTCAATCGAAGGTGAAATTAAGCAACAAAGTTAAAGAGGCAGCGAGATCATTTTCTGTAAATTAAGTAAATATTATGAGGACAAGTATGGCCTGGTCACAATTTAAAATACAGGGTAGGAATTTCAACAGTGAGAAGCACTGCTGCAGTTGTTTTTGTATTTGATGGGTAGTTCTGTTACATGTATACCTACGGAAGGACTGCCCGTGGCCATGGCCAATAATCTGGGTGATGGGCTTTAAGACCTTCGTGGAATCTCCCCCTCGAAAAAGCGACGATATATTTTTGTCCTTCGTGCATTTGAAACTTTTCTAGCTTTTACGAAAGGATGTTCTGTCAAAAATGGATTTACTATAAAAAATTAAATTGCATGAAAAATAAAGCAAACAGAATAAATTGACGCCCCACTTAAACCATTCAAAACCCACCAACATGTTTGGAAATCTGTTTTCCCTGCTTGGTCGATTATGTCTTTGTTTTGTATACGGTATTGATAACATTGAACGTTAAATATGTCCAATTCCCTAATGGCACGCATAATATCAGCACATTCTGTTTGGGACACACCCGCACCGCACTAACAAACTTATTTTGTAACCGCATTATTACAAAATAATGTTGTTTCGTTATGGAAACTAATGGCTTTCTAGAGGTATCCATCAAAACACGAACGGGCCACTAATAACCGAGATATAGGTGATTGAAAACACGTTTCCAAACTTATTTCAGGGATTTATTTACAAGAGAAATAATCGTGTTAAGAAAAAAGTGTTCAGAAAAAAAGTGTTATAGGAAAAGCTGAAGAATTACCAATCGTACAAATATCTGCATGCTCAGCCAAGCGTGACCATTTAAATTCTTAAATTATAAAATCTTTTCATGGCCATTTTGATGTTGGAAGGTTTTGGCAAAACGATTTCAAAGGTATTATGTTGCGACATTCGTGTTTAACTTTGGGTGGTTATTTCTTTTCTTATCCCAAGGCAAGAGCGAGCCAAGAATCGCCTCATATTTTGAGGCGATTCTTGAAATCTGAAATCTGAAAATGAGTATTGGGTAAGATGTTTGAAGAACAATAATGTTGGTAAAAATTAAATTATAAATAAAGAAAACTGCATTTTTATGTGCGACTAACTGTGACACATTAAAATAAAACAAACTTAAATTTGACAATGAGTGTGTTTGGTAATAAAACTGCATAATTTTAAGTTTAGCCTGTTTTCAATTTATGGAACTTGTGAAACTGCTTATTGCATCGGGGCTCATTTAACTGCAATGATCGGAATTAGTAAGAACACATACTTTCCCAGGGTAGGGGTTGTTCGATTTTTTTAACTGGAAATGTTTACTATCAAAATACAGCATTATACACGAACAAAGCGTCAGCCTTTGTCTTTATTGGTGAATCCGAGGTTAGAACAAATGCTGTTTAATCCAAAACTGAGAAGTTCAAAGAATTATGTCCGTGTGTGCTGGGAAAGAAATATGGACAATATTATTATAATTATTGTTTATATTTTGGTTCCCTGCGTCTTCTCCAGATGAAACTAAACAACCATGCACTTCGAAAGATAAGCGTGTAATCGAATGAACCCTAACTGAAAATAATAGCACGTCATTCACCGTGTTTTCACATGATCATTCATTCTACCATTCGCTTACAGTCGAAATCAATATTTCATAATTTAGTAGATTTACAAATCATATATACTGGCTGTAAATCATTACCTGATGATGGTCTGTCGGAATATCTCGTGCAGTAGACCCAGGCTGGCCACTGCTCCTGCTTCGGCCCTTTGTCGTTTAGTTCGGTGTTTCTGATTTTCGCGCCTTGGTTCAACTGCTTTGTCACAATGATCTCATTTGCCTTTTCCGCCCCATCTTCGCTTCGTTCTTTCTCATCTTCCTCGTATGCACATCGTCCAAAGTCCGGACGAAGGATGTTGTCGATGAAGAAGTTGGTGAATTTGGTCTGTATGGAGAGATCGCTCACCGAGTCGCGCCCGCTGTCGTCGTCGGCACTTGCGGGGCGCCTCTCGGGCTCACTATACGTAGACATGCTGGATGCGTATCACAGCTTACCGGAGTCTCCGGGAGTCTTCATATACAGGCCGGTTCCTTAAACTGATTATGTGGGTTCCCGACTGCCAAAGACCAGCGACCTGCGGCAATGGTTGCCGGTCTAACGAACCTGCAAAGACTGTACCGATTCGACACTCCTCGCTTTAATAGTCGCGTTTGTAATCCCAGTCTTTAAAAATGTGCTTAAACTCCACTCCCTAGTGTTTTTGGCTGTCAGGTCGTTAGCCGGTCATGCAACCCCAACAAAAACTTCCGAATTCAGACAGATGACCAACTTAAGACCAACTGACATTTACTTAGATGATCGTTTCTTGTTTTTCTCAGTCAAGTTTATCAGGAGAAATCATGTGTTAATGCAAACCTCTAACGTCATTTGTCCCCAGTTACGCACTAATGCTCCTTGACAGAGTACATCCGTGGAACTCCACCTTTCTTTGTCGTTTTTGAGCAAGTTGTTTTTGAGTAAACAAACTCTGTGTTTCCAGTGATCTGTCGCTTTCGTTCATATCATCGAACTAGATGGCTTCATTCCGCCTCAACAAGAATATTGATGTAATCTAGAAATTGGCAGCAGCAAAACTAACGGCGGAATGCGTCTTGTTGTCTAGACGGTGCCAGTTACGAAAAGCGGGCGCGCCAAGAACTCACCGCATTGTTCGCGCCAACAAGTCTTCGTCTGCGGGCAGACCGGGGCTTCATGTATTTTACATTGAACGGTACATGTTGCTCCACACAACACAGAGTTCTGGGAAAATTCGCGGACCGTCACCACGCCGAGTTATAATCGCAGGACCGTCATCACTGGGCGAGACCACTCAACATCAAACGGTGTAGTTCGCGCCTGGTGCAGCGCTTATACCGACATTTTTCCCTCCGTACTGCAGTCACGGTGTCCGTCCGTGGCCTGCAGTGGTTGACCAACCAGAGTTCGGGGGACTGTTGGCTGAAAACTTCGTGTCACGTGGTTTAACTGTGTCCAATTAATAGAAGGAGTCGTCATTGTCGTCGGGTGTGTTACATTTGCGAAAATAGCGGCGCACGAACAAATATTAACCCGACATATATCGAGGAGATAAAGGGGAAATAATCAGCCCAATAATCACCCCATAATAAACTATTTTGTAAAACATTAGTGTCCCTGAAAATGTGCTATTGTATTCGGCAAAGTGATTTAGAATATGCTAAAGGTTGGATACAGTCATTCATTATATGAATTTACATTTTCAAATCGGAACAAACCCTGTACATTTATCCATTTTCCGCGTACGATCAGCTGAAACATGAAAACGAACGCGTATATTAAATTAATGAGAAATGCGTATGGTGTCTATTGCGTGGCTTAAATACTTGGTTACATGGTATTTCTCTGTATTACCAATGTTTTGTTAGCCATGATACAAATTGTGCAACAGAATACTCCAGGTATAATGGTGCATAGTTTTCCAGACCAGATATCTATGAGCGGTCGTAGGATTTCGTATAGAAACTGATAACAGTTTGTGCGGTCCACTAAAAACGAAATACATGTACTTGAATTTGTTTTATATAAAATAAATTTTTGTACAGGGTCTGTTTTCCCACAAATTTTAAATCAAGAAGGTTCACTAAGATGTATTTTGAAAATGTATTTAAAGAAAATGCGTTTTCTAAGCCACCAAACTGCACAAACAATTCTTCTCAGATCACTGCACAATGCAGAAGCGGAAAAACAGACGGTACGACGTTTGCAAAAGAAACTAAATGGCGGCACATGTGCTACACTCGACCGTCAAATAATGCACCATTTGCCACGTCCGTCACTTTCTCTTTTGCCCGAAATGTCTGCAAGATCTTGTGCACTTTTCGCAGGGTTTAGAAGTTCGTTTCTGATCAATCAATGTCAAACACATTTGCACTTTTCGTGGACCCGAAAAAAGAGAGATCCACCAGCGATAATCGGGAAGTTAGAGAATTGTACCCGAACTTTCTAAATTTAACGAGAGTCGTCTGCATGTGACACACGGGGCGCGATGTTACCAATTGTGTCACTAAGTTAAGGATCGTATACGGACAAGTTTCTGCGTTGTGGCGAGCTTCAAAGGCGTCATAGTACATGTATCAGTGTTTCGACCCAAGTATACATATGTCCCAGAGTATACTGCGCGATATTTGAGAAAGAGCGGTGTGGATGGAATTTGGAGTGAAACCACCTACTGAAAACCATCCACATATTCAAGTTGGACGGAAAGTATTTGTCATGATTCTGTGGTTTTCAGTGCGTTGTTTCAGTCCGATTTTCCTCCTTGTTTTCTGAAAGCGACGCGCGTCGAATTTACGGTCCGAAACGGCTCAGTGTGAATCCACCTTAAATATGTATTGTATTTCGTTATTCGCTATCACGGTAAGGCGTAGACTTGCCCAAGTCTGACTTTGCGTGTTTGGTCTGAATGTGCAGTTGCCTGTCTAATATGTTTGCTTCTTTCCGGTTAGCAATAATTAGTGATAATAAAAATGGTGTCAAGTTTTACAAATTTGCAGTGACAATAAAGAGAGCAACTGAGAACTCCAAGGTTACAGCTTTACAGACTATACAGTACTTTTTCCAAGGAATTACAATTTACATGAGGAATTATTGCATCGGTCCATTACAATTTACTAAAATTATCAACATGTTAATTTTTTTGGTATTTGTTTTGGTAAAATTTCGACTTTTCGAATAATTTGCATTCGCGGATAGTTTGGAAATTTCCAAACGTATACCACGTCCATGTGAGTAAATGTTAAGTATGTAATTAACACAACTGATACCGATACTATACACAGACACCGCTCAACTTATGGAATGACCCACTTGCATTGAAGGATTGTTCGGTACCGGTAAACAACTGAAGAGCATTATTTTACCCCCCTCCCCCCAATCCCCGGAAGTCAGCACTAATTTCATCTAGCTTGGTGGGGGTGGGGTGTTACTCTACCCTCTTTTCGGACGGTCATTGGCCTAACGTCACATCGAATTTTTATTTTGGTGAATCCCGAGGCTATTTATTGAATAATTTCCACATCCCATTCCATTACTCCACTCTTGAACGGTCAGTGATGTGTCTTTCAGAACTTCGTTCGCACCCTAGCGATGCCACCCAACTTTGTGTCACCCCGTCTTTGAGGCGAAGACAGAGATACGCCCATTATCTTATAGATCCGTCCTCTTCGACAATCCGTGCACTATCAATGAAGGTTAGACCCGGGCGGCAAGTCTCTGTGCGTAAGTACTGTCTGTACTTTCGATGGCTCAATCTGACAGTGACACAAATGGTCTCTTGGGATTAGAAGCATTAACGAACATATTTACGTCGTGTTTGTAAAACCATGGTAAATTTACGTTTCATTGGATGGAACATTTTCACAAACATTCAGATATTTTTCAAAAGATATTGGAGATGCTGTTCGGTAATGGACCTGCTGTTCCAGCTCAACAAACGTTCTCGGCAGAGTGCGCATGATCATACTTATTTGCCAAGTGGGGGAGGGGGAATGGGGGGGGGGGGGGGGGGGTGGAGGTGTGCAAATGGGACTTTAGGTTTGTACGATTGTATGTGTGAGATGCTTCGCGTGCCCCTTTCCAATGTGTTGCGTCACCCCTTGCCGTCCCCCCCCCCCCCACCCCCACCAACCCACCCCCCCCCCCCCCCCCCCCCCCCTCCCCCCCCCCCTCCCTCCCCCCTCCACTGATGAGTACCATTGCCGATTTGTTGATGATTGATTTAAGTGGCACTGTCGCACCTTAGTAATTACACGTTTGAAGGCATAAGTAATATTTGTGAATACGACTACATACAAGCTATGTGGAAGAAAACTGATGAATGGAATGCAGTCCTTTAAACGATGCGCGAAGCACTTGGACCGATCCTTCACAAATCGAGACTTTTTGCCCGAGACAAAGGAAGCGCGGATAAGCAAGATCGATGATGTTTTCACGCCCCTGGGTCGCATTTCTTTTCCATGTGCGGAAGTCTCCAATTGGCAAAGAGAGGCGAATCTTTCCGTTTTTGTCAACGCCTGAAGGTACACTCTAGGGGCCATAGTCTAAAAAAAGGGGGTAGTACGACGACCCTTCAAGAAATCAAGTTTGATAAAGGACAATCACCCGTACAGGAAGTTGTATAAATTATGGGATTGGGGCATTTCGTCGAAATATGCCATCCCTGATAAATGGTTACGGATGATCATTTTTTCTTGGAAAGACATTCTTTCTTCCAAACGTCAACCAAAAATTAAATAGAGAAAAATGTAGTAACATGAGATATGGGTTAAATTTGAAGAGAATAGAATCTTCCTTTGAGTTACTGACAGTTTGGCTTATCGAGATTTCACTGCTATTACATAAAAAAACATCAGGCCTGGATATGCGACCCAAGCAGTAATGTCAAATGCACTAACGACATGTACAGTAGCCTAATCGATATCCAGTATATATGTGCGGCGTGCAACATCTATATTCCAAGCATACAGTAGGCTTAGAACCCGTATAACCAATTACTCCTATGTTTGATCATACTGCTGGAATACCAAGAAAATACATGAAAACAAAACATTTCAGGGCCCCGCAGGGAGAACAGTATATTGACAAGTGATCGGGCTACTTTGTTAAAATAACACGAAATGAAACGAAACGAAACGAAATGACATGAAACCGAACGACACGAAATGACATGAAACCAAACGAACCGAAATGACATGAAGCGAAACGAACCGAAATGACATGAAACCAAACGAACCGAATCGACATGAAACCAAACGAACCGAAATGACATGAAGCGAAACGACATAAAACGAAACGAAACGAGTTTGTCATGAAAAAAAAAAAAAAAAGAAGAAACGAAACGAAACGAAAAGAAACGGCTAGAGTCAATTTAGAGGAGAATTGAATAATTTTAGGAAACTTTTTGCTCTTTAACGACATTTTAGTCAATCACGGTCCAGTTTGTATTGGCAGGACAGTAGAAATGTCAATCAGCCACTCACATAGAACAGCGTCCATGAGCTGATCGTATCATCGTTGCGTATGCTGTTTCAATATGAAGATAACAGTCTGTGCAGCTCGTCAGTTACTGCACTTGATAGGCCAAAAACCAGGCGGAATGGACAAGTGTGAATTCATTACCCCGTCTTTCAGCAGCGCACTAAAATAGACTCGGTTCGGGCTTTAGCTGTCGGCATAGCATACAAGGGACTTGTGACTGGATATGTCATTCGACTGATCGACCGAAGCAGGGTGATCGTTTGGAAGTTCTTAATTGGTTTGAATTTGGAAATGGGGAGTTAACGGCCACCTTGTGACAATTCCGATTGCATTAACATATGTCTTATGACATAGGGGGAGCCTACATATTAAGAAACTACGTGTATCTTTTGTTGGCTGACCGAGAGAGGTTACATTTTCGGGGAACCATTAAATTATTTAGGGCTACCCCACACGCGCCCCGTACACTGCAAGTGTTGCATTCTTGCATTGAAAGAATATCTATGTTTTTAAAAGTCAATAATTGTCATTTACTACACTTCTCAAAGACACACTTACCACTACAACAACTGATTGCAGAATATTCTGTAATCCTTAAAGGGACATACCGGATTTGTTGTGGTATTTTGGGCTCGAAATAGACCCATACATGATTCTAAAAGTCTTTCCGAAATAGACTGAAGAGAACCTGAAAAGAAACCACCAAATTTGGCCGTTTTTGAGCATTTTTCAAAACAAATCAAGGTCACGTGATTTATCCGAACCAGATAATGGTTTGGATAAATCACGTGGTCTTGGAGTTAGTTTAGTTTCCAGCCGTAGAAACCAGCGCGAAGTGCGAGTTGCTTTTGTCATTCGTGGTTGGTTTCTCTTCTTGTTGGAAAATAATGTCCTACGAACACTATGTACATACCGTATTTTCCAATTTGTACACAAATCTGCCAACAGATTTCATAAGAAGGGTTTCTGGGTGTTGATATGGACAAAAGAATCTCTCAGATTTTCGTGTCTTCGCTTCGCGGCGATAAATAATACCGAAGAAAAAACAGCATTGGCCTATTGCGGGCGCTAAAGACACCAAAAAGTTGCGTTCGAGTTGTTTCCTCGAGTCAGCGCTGACCTGAGGGATCATGCAAGATGTGATGAGTCAGGGAAAACAAAGAAATCGAGGTTAAACACGTGTCGACCCATATCGAACGCCACCTTTATTTACAAACGCATGATACATAATACATCGCGACGGCTGGTAAAGCGTATAGCCCAACATTTGTCTCTTTTGTTAATTTTAAACATTTCTAGTTAATTACGTGACATTTTGATTTTGATTTTTTTTACTACGACCGTCGAAAATTTATTGTCAATGATGCTAGATCGGTACATTATGTAAACAGTAAGCCGGTGTGTCCCTTTAATTCCCCCGCGAAATAGCTGACCATATGGAAAACCTGCGGACATTGGCTCATGGAGCCTAACGACTTGGGGAAAATCACGGCTCAAATTGGCACAATCCATAAATATTCCTCTGTTACTAAAACCTAATGACGTGTACCTACATAGATCTCACACCATTTAAAAGTGTAGATCACCCTCTTTAAGTTGAATACACGTTGTTATTTCGTGGCATGTTTACGTTTTCATCAGCAGTTTACGATTCCGCGAACACGAATGGAAAGATGGCTTCTATAATGCGAATAATGTCTGCATTAACACTATGAACATCTAACAATGGAAATTGGGCACACACCATTGTTACTAACAATGGGGTTACAATGAACATGTACATGTTTTTGCTCATAGT
Organism: Henricia sp. BOLD:AAB3569; assembly: GCA_037783545.1. Lineage (NCBI taxonomy): Eukaryota > Metazoa > Echinodermata > Asteroidea > Spinulosida > Echinasteridae > Henricia > Henricia sp. BOLD:AAB3569. Next base: position 1,692,858 of record JBBELK010000162.1, on the reverse strand, counting down.
GTAACCTGATTCGGTTTTCTCATATTTAACTTATGAAATAAATTAATGCGGACATGATGTAATTCATGTGCATGGTACAATTGCAGATATGACATTTTAACGCGCACCCATGCTGTAACTTTGTTTATATTAACTTTTATAATTGTTTTATTTCTTATTATTTTTTTATTGATTGTATCAAAGTAAAAAGGTAATTATTTATGAAGCGTATGCTCTGCAAAATCACCTTTTTAAGTTTTCATCCGAGGGAAAGATGATTTCCGGGATAATTTACGGGACGACAGAAGTGTTGGTTATTATACACAAATCCCAAGAGGCGTGTGGACCAATCTGTTCTTGAAATTCCAGGCTTGATGGATGGAACCATCTTTTTGTCGCGTCTCCGCTTGACTACGAGATGAGTGGAAAAACACGTGTTTGTGTGGCGGCGAGGGATTGGCGTGGGCATGGGGCCATCTTGTCTTGATTGAACGTTTCAAACAAAACCCAACGCTGCCCAACATATGCTCCCGTGATAAGTCTAGTTTTGTAGCGGTACATTTTTCCCCCTTTTTTTTGCAGTTTAAACGAAAAGGGAAATTTACATTAATATTTTGTTCTTCGTCTGAAATACCATTGACTGGAAAATCATTGGAAGCTGCTTAACAACGGTTTCAGTGGCACGTGGAATATTTATCACAATTAAACTTTCCTTTACGAATTTCAGATTATCACTGGAAGCCTCGTCTTGGATGCTGATCCATAGCATTACGTCATGCGTCATTCCATTTGCAAATTCTTTCACAAATGAAAGCATGCACTGACACTCTCGTTTTAGATGACGATTTAAAATTCCTCTATAAACTTTATGTTTTATTCTACGTAGGCTATGTTGCCCGACTTTAAAGTCACATCTCATGGGAAAACTCAACTCTGGCAAGCTTCTCAGCACAAACAAAGAACCACCAGGCTTAACAATTTGATTTATATTCATTATGCTGGACATGTAGGCCTACATGAAAAACAAATACTGACTTACACTCGGATCTTTAGACTTCTTTAATCCCACGAGGTCTGTTGTCGCCTTTCTCGCTGGTCATAGTCCTTGTCTCAGTGCCTCCCTCTTGTCTACATTATCGATTTCATCCTCTTCGATCTTGATCTTTCTTTCCCCATGAACAGTCATGAAACTTCTTTGAGTTCTTGATCAAGAGTCCTTGGTCCATGTTTGCTGTTCTAAGTTGCTCAACCATATTACTCGGCTCGTCTTTGTTGTTGGCAAGAAGTGTCGTGTCATCTGCATATCTCATATTCCAGAGTACATCAACCACTTCACTTTACCAGGCGAGCTCGCTCTGGAAATTACTCTCTGGACTTCTCTGATGATCTTCTCAGCAACCGCGTTAAACCTCATGCTTTTAAGGCGTATGCTGGTATATCATCCATGCCAAATGCTTCTGTGTCTTTAAGTTTGTTATTTGCTGCTTCTATTTACTTATTCAAAACTTCAGATAATTCTTCTTTTCTTTCAATAAATTTATATGTTCTGCCATTGTACGGATACAATTTGGTAACAATAATCTTTGTACCATACACATGTACTCGAGTATCTATGGGGGACTCCCCGTGCACCACCCCCAGTACTAAACCAAACCAACTTTTTTAGGTGCATTTTATGGTCCTAAAACACATTTTTGATGTTAACAGTGAAAAACAAAACCCATGCACTCGGGATATTCAAAATGGCGGCCAATATGGCCGCCAAAATGGTCAAAAATCATACATTGGCCAAATAATATGATGAAAGCACTTATCAAATTGCTCGTTATATGTTTTTGACCCTCGCAAATTTATTTCTGGGGTCCCTTTTTTTCTATCATGCTTCAGATTCAAAATGGCGGCCAATATGGCGGCCAATATGGCTGCCAAAAGTGGCCAAATATGAGAAATATGATATATAATGGACACAAATAACGATAAACACATATTTAACAAAAGTTATATGTTTCTAACCCTCGCAAATTTATTTCTCTTTTTTCTATCATGCTTCCAAATCAAAATGGCGGCCAATATGGCCACCAAAAGTGGCCGATATGAGAAAAATGATATACATGTATAATGGACAAAAAAATATGATAAACGCATACATGTACATTAAATGCAATCCCCAGTATTAACTTACACCCTTTAAGGGGCTTTTTATGATCCTAAAGCATATCTGGGATGTTAACAATAAAATAAAATGCTCTGGAGATATCTAAGATGGCGGCCAGTATGGCCACTAATATGTACAACATGAAAAAGATCATATATCAGCAAAATATAATATGATAAAATCATTTATAAAATTGCTAGTTATGTTTTGACAGTTAAATTTTTTTCTGATGTCCCCTGTTTTCTATCATGCTCTAAATTCAAAATTGGCGACCAATATGGCTGCCAAAAGTGGCCAAATATGAGAAAAATAATATACAATGACCAACAAATAACGCATACATTGAATGCAACCCCCTCCCGCTGAACTAACCTCACCAACTTTTTATGGTGGCTTTTAGAGTCCTGAAACAGTTTTGGATATTATTAAAATAAAATCTTCTGGAGATAAAGATGGTGGCCAAAATAGCCGCCAAAAATAGTATAAAATGAAAAAGCATTTATAAATTGCTATTTATATGTTTTTGACCCTCACAAATTTATTTTCTATCATGCTTCAAATTTGAGCTCACAACCAATATGGCTGCCAAAAGTGGCCAAATGTGATACATATCAGCCAAAATATGTTAAATGAATGAATTAAATGGACCTCCCCCACCCCCACCCCAACCACACACACCCTCCCCAATAAATAACAACCTTTGGATATTAACAGAGAAAAAAACTTGCGGCCCTCGAGATATCCAAGATGCCGGCCAATATGGCTGCAGCCAATATGTTTTCTACCCTCAAAAATCATTTTTACGCTATCCCTGTTTTACTTCATATTTCATAATTGCGATCAGCATGGCTGCCAAAAGAGGCCTATATGTGAGAACAATGTCTGCTGTGCTGGCTGGGATATATAGTGCGTTTTCCCTTCCTCGCTGAAATGATCCTCCACTAAAACCTCAAAAATTTGAAAACCTCAAAAATATAATTTGCGAGGGTAAGAAACATAAATAAAAGTTTTGGCAATTTTATAAATGATTTTGTCATTATTTGGCTAATATATGATCTTTTGAATTTTGGACTTATTAGTGGCCATACTGGCCGCCATATAGATATCTCCAGAGCATTTTATTTTATTGTTAACATTCCAGATATGCTTCAGGATCACAAAAGGCACCCTAAAAGAGTGTAGGTAATTCTGGGGATTGCATTTAATGTACATGTATGCGTTTATCATATTTTTTGTCCATTATACATGTATATCATTTTTCTCATATTGGCCACATTTGGCAGCCATATTGGCCGCCATTTTGATTTGGAAGCATGATAGAAAAAAGAGGACCTTAGAAATAAATTTGCGAGGGTCAAAAACATAACTAGCAATTTTATAAGTGCTTTCATTATATTATTTGGCCAATATATGATTTTGGACCATTTTTGGCGGCCTTATTGTCAGCAAACAAATTAAAACAATTAAAGAATCATAAAGACACGGGTATATCGGCAATGCTATTAAAGCGCCGAGCGACTCGGCGAAAATAAACCCCTGAAAACACAACCTTTCCCCTACTTTTCGTCTAGCGCCCCCATCTTCACCCCAAAACTTCGAAACTAGAACAAAGAAATTGAAAAAAAAAGTAGCAGAAACATCTTCCTTCACATTCTATACACGCCACCAAGCGACATCGTTGGCTTCCACTACATTGCTAAAACGATCAAACAAACAAACCGTGTTCCCAGTCCGTAAGGGTCTAGTGTCAGACGTAAAAGCCCGCCAAGCTGCTGACCAGGAGTGTTCGTGTCTACTTCTGCATATTGAAAAGGGGGAAAAAACCAACAACAAATAAATCACGCAACGTGACTATTCTTCTTCTTTCGTATTCTTCTTCTTTCGGACAGGGATCTAGTTGCTGAGATTAGCCGATCTAAGTCGTTGCCCTGTAGCCACTTCAGTGCGAGAGAACAGGAAGAAAATTTCAGTTTTAGAGGTGGGAGAAAAACCCCACACACTAATGTGTGGGGGAAAACAATCAAGCAGGGACTGAGAACCCAATCCACATACTGACGCGGGCGGTATTCGAACCAGAGCCACACAGGTGGAAGGCGAGGAAAGAACCGCTACGCCAACCTGATTCTACGAGATAGGTATATGTACTGGTACTCTAGTTGCTTTTACACCAATTCCCCTTTTGCGTGTTTCGCATGAATAGCGTCTGGTATACTGTCGCACTTCCTTTCACATGCACACTTAGGATCCACTTGACCAGACTAAATGTTTGTTGCTAGGTGGTGCATGCGGCAGGTGTGAAGTACAAAATCAAAATCGATACCAGACGGTTCATTGCTAGGCAATAGCCTGCACCACGTAGGAACAATAGCATGGTATGTGAATTTCTAAACTGCACCTCCATTTGTCTATGAAAGTGAAGAATTCGGGGCGCCGGTGCTAGCCATTATGCAAATATTACACGCGAAAGGCTAATTTCGTTGAACGATGACCATCTTGTACAAATTCAAGAAAGTTTAAGTGATATTAGGGTAGAGAATGTACACGCATAATCAATATGTAAGAGATGGAGATAACATCCTTAATATCGAGATATTGCTGACGCGACGGGATTTTACTGCCATCGAACTTTCCCGTGGAAGTTATTATTATTATTATCAGTTTCATTTATACAGGGTGGCCTCATCAGTTTAAAAACTGCTATCCATAAGGGCCCTGTTACAAGGACTAAAACAAGACTATACAAAAGGAAGTAAAATCATAAACAGCCACGTATAAAACTAAAACTAACACAAATAAATGGATATTAAAACAAGACAAATATGAATTTAAAATCGGTTAAAATATGATAAAACCATAAGATATATATATATGTACATAAAACAGAATATTTGATAAAAATACTATCAAGTGAACACTACAGTTATAAGATAAAACGTAAATACAAATGATAAATTAACACGAAAACAGTATCAATTTATTTTAAAAGAGAGATTTAAAACACGCTAAGGATTTGGCATGCCTCTGAGCTGCTGTTAAAGAGCTATAGAATCCCCCTTGAAGGAAAATCCAGCAGTTAGGCTTTTTTCGATAGTCCAAACATCCCTCTTGCCGACGTGGATTTTTTTATTTTTTTTATTGTCGGTTTTAAGTGGATAAATTGCAAGCAAAAGTGCGCTTTTCGAAAATGAGATTTTTGCGATTTCTGAAACGCTCATTAGGTATTAATGATATGCGCGTGACCCCGTGACGCAATCCTGAGAAAGAGAAGTCAACACGATTGTTAGCTCCATACGTTTACACGCAAAAAACTTACACGGAAAACCGTCTCTGTTAGATGGTGTTTTTTGAAGAATTGTTTTGGTCCAAAAAGCCAGAGATATGCCCAGTAGTTGCGTGGTTGTATGTTTTACCAGACACTATGAAAAAAGGGTATTTGTTTTCGTATATACAGTGAACAAAGATTTGAATGAAATTACCTCCTGGAATCAACAGATCATCAAATTCTAAGATATACTTCCCACTTGCACTTCTGTCGCAAATGTTGCATTTCTGAGATAAATAAATGATAAATTACTGCGTAAAGTAATGCACAAAATGACGCGGCGAGCGGTCTGTGCGTAAGCGCGACAACAGAGGGCACTGCGCGCGCGCGTGAATGGTTATCTTCTACAGAAAAGCAACAATTGATAGGTGCATTTCATTGACGATTCCGCTCGTAAATTGGACGCAATTTAACAAGCATAAAACAGCAACCGCTTGATGAAATTTTGCAACAAAGGTATTTTTGAAATCTGCTGCAGCTGGTCTGTTGTTTGAAAGTGGTTTTAACTCAAAATAGATATTTTGATTTGTTTTCCAAGTCGCTAACAACGGTCGAAGTTGAAGTTGACCAAGTACAACGCAACGCTCGACCGTTTGCCAACTGCCGCTGTGGCACTCATGTGTTTGGCTTCAGTAAAAATCATAACTTTGTCTCAGTCGTCTTTTTTTCCCATCAAACTCTCACTGTTTCGTGGTTTACAGCTCATAACAAGATGTGGAATTCAACTCCTAAATTCATACCCAGTTAATATTTATTGTTCAATTTCAATACGGCCGTTCGTGTCAAAACCAACGGCCGCGATTCACTAAAATTTACTTCAAAAGAGCATCATTGTGAGCCACTACTTCATTTTTTGTTCACAAAAAGATAACAATAAATTGTTGTCATAGTACAGAAAGTATTTTCCACGTTTGTAATTTGAATTACAAGGACGAAACAGGCATGATGAACATACACTTCGTATGTTTTCCATTCAATACTACACAGGCCGTTTTGAGTTCTTCTCAGGATGACGTCACGCCCCTGTTTCGCGTGAAGAGGGTCGGAACTGAATTGCGTTTTAAACAAAAGACTGTCGGTTTTTGGCGGAAAACACGTTGTAATCGCGTTGTAGAAACATAAACCATGATAAACAGAAAAACTAAAAAAATGTGGATGGGGGGATTCTAGCTGTTTAACTTGTTCCATCCCAGGGTCCCCCGAGGTACTGAAATGTGCACTTGGCGGCATTTGTTTTGGGGGCAATTGGCAGATGTAGAAATTCGCTTGATTTAAAACGTGATGGCGTTTGGAAACGTGTCTTGAGATAAGAAGGACATAAGTTATTAAGACATTTGTACACCTCGCACATCCTAAGACACTCCCAGCGATATAGTAATGATGTCCAGTCGAGTTCTTGGTGTAAGTCAGTGATATGGGTTCTTGGGTGAGCATTTAATATTAATCTTTTAAGACGATTGTGAAGTTTTAGTAGTTTATCAGAATAGATGCGTGCGCAATTAGACCAAACCACGTCACAGTAATCAAATAGTGGTATGACCATGGCTGTGCTCAGCATTTTAAATGTTCGATCAGGAAGACATGGTTTGGCCGATCGTCTCAAGAACCAAATTCGCTGAGAGATGTTCTTGGCAATGTAATCTACGTGCTCAAACCAGGTCAGCTGTTCATCAAGAATAACCCCGAGATATTTATATTGTGTTACGCGCTCGACAACAGTGCCATTGGCAGAGACCTGTACATCGCTAAATGCGGACAGTCGTGGACGGGAGCCAAAAAATATATATTTAGTTTCACTCACATTAAGAATTAGTTTATGACTAGTCAGCCATTGAGTAAATTGGTTGATCCCGTCCACCATGTCACGTTTAACATTATCTGGGGAAGTCCCTTCAAACATAATCATGGTGTCGTCAGCATACATACTGACTTTTGTTGGATTGTTACTCCATACGGTGTACAGTGCAGTGCAATGACTGCGCCGAACAGGTGTACATGAACTAGGACAATATTGCCAAACGCATTGGATGGCACTTGGGAGGTAATAGCCATGTTCAGACGGGCACTACCTTCGAAGGTAAATTTAACAACGACGCGCGTCCACACGGTGCTTTAACAACGACGCGCAAGCATGCAAACGGCCCATATACCAACTGTGCGCGCTCGTAAGTAGCGCGATACTCATAAGATTTCTCGTGGGCAAATCGTCGTTGGTAACTTGTAAGTAAGTGCGTCTACACGGTCACTACTTACGAGCTTATACCCCTGTCACACCTACCCGCGATCAGCCGGCGACCGCTTTGCGCTCCCGGACTTTGTTCACCAAAGCGCAGTGACATCGCCAACAATAGACCGATTCAGTAAGCTCCGCCCATTTAGAAATTGCCTAGCAACATGCCACACATGTGAGGCACGTGTGCAGTAGAGTCACGTGGCCGTGCCGTGCGTCAGCGCCCTGGTCAGCGTGTATTGAAACACGCACACGCACACAGAAACTGCACGCTTGAAAGTAAAATGTGCACTTAGGTATCCGGTCGTGTGCGTACATCTACAACACGCCTGCATTACGCGTAACGCGCGCGATCGAACGAAAACATCTCGACACACATCTAGAACGCAGTGAATGCACAACATAGCAAAACGACAAGCCAATTTTGGTGAGTTTTTCCTGTTTACACAAAACCACATTGATGAAGGGATTAAAAGTAGGTTTGGATAGTCTAATACAATCCGTTTTAAACCGGCTAGGGTCCTCTACGCCGATAAAAATGATGTTTGTGGTGTTCAGTTTGCGTCACTCGTGCTGCATTTCGCCGTAGCTCTGTGCACAAAATTTTTAGGAATCAGGTAGCCAAAATGGCGATCTACTTTTTGGCTATACCTGAACCTGAGGCTGTGATTGGTCAATTCCAAAATGGGCGGAGCTTACTGGATCGGTCTATTGTGAAATGACATGCACCAGGTAGCTTAATAGTAGCTTACAGTACCCGCTTTTTACACTCTCACTGCGACCCTATGCGTTCCCAGTTTGATCTTCAGTACGCTCTCACTGCGCTCCCATTGGGCTATGTGCGCTCTCTGTGCGTCCAAGTCGCTCTTGCTGCGCTCTCACTATACGCTCTCAAAACGTTTGCAACTCGCTCACTGCGCATGCACGACGCATATAAATCCTGCGACCTTAGGATAACTGCTGTACAATTAGCACATTCTGCCTGATGCGGCCATGGTGAAGAGCAGATGCACACTGATTTGTGCAGATGATGGAGTTGTATTTGCCAAAATCTGTGTGGGGGACTCAGCGGTTCAAAATGGGATCGTAATAAGAACGCACTGTGAACCAATTGCAAACGTCGGAACAATGCCTTGGACGTATTACGAGCTTCATATTCTCAGTGGCACTGCAGTGTGGACGTAAAATGAGTGGAAACAAGTCCATAAAGCATAGTGGAAGTGCAGTAACGGCGCAACAGTAAATCTGGAGGACCCGATAATTTGCCAGCCAAATTGCTCGTAGAATTTGCGTATGAGCTTAGTACACCAGTTACTGAAATAATCAATGCATCGTTTTTTCAATGCAGCGTTCCGGTTCAGTGGAAACAAGCCGATATTGTTCCCATACCGAAACAACTCCCGCCTACTTTACATAAACTTAGGCCCATCTCTTTGACTCCATTACTGGCAAAAATTGCTGAAGGTTTTATTTGTAAATGGATCATGAACTCTATCCAACCCAATGTCGATAAAAGGCAATATGGCAACCAGAAAGGAATCTCCACTACCCATTGCCTGGTTGATGTTTATCATAACCTAGTCTCTGGTGCTTGCGTTCCAAATAATGTTAGTACCCTGGTGCTCACAGATTTTACAAAAGCCTTTGATTTGGTAAACCATGAAATTGCTGTTGACAAACTGTTGGAGTTGGGTGTATCGCCTGCTATTGTGCAATGGATTGTTAGTTTCCTAACTGGTCGTCAACAAAGGGTTAGATATAAACAAACATTTTCTGATTGGCATACTCTTTCTGGGGGTGTGCCCCAAGGTACTAAACTCGGACCTGTTGTATTCCTTGCCTATATTAATAACGCCGTTGACTGTACTCAGAATAAATGCTGGAAATATGTAGATGATCTTACTCTAAGCGAAAATAGACACATTACTGGTGTAAGCAGGATTCAAGCAGATTTAAACAATCTCAATGACTGGGCATTGGTAAACAAAATCCAATTGAACCCTTCTAAATGTAACACCATGCAGGTGTACTGTGGGAAAAAAGATCCTCCCTTTGTTCAATATTCCATTTCCAATGTTCATCTTCAACAGGTTCCCAGTGTGAAGTTGTTAGGTGTTACATTGCAAAACAACTTAAAATGGGATGCCCATGTCATGGAGATTGTTAAAAAAGCCAACATGAAACTTTTCATGCTTAGGAAACTTAAAATGACAGGGTTAACTGACAAAGAGCTTGTGACTGTGTATAAAGGTTATATTAGGCCTGTTATAGAATATGCTGCCCCATTGTGGCACTCGGGCATCACTACAACTCTTTCTAATCTATTGGAATCAGTACAAAGAAGAGTGTGCCACATTATATTGGGTCAAAAATATACTGGATATGAACAAGCTTTGACCAGTTTTGGTTTGGAACCTTTGGACAAGCGTAGAACCTTCCTTTGTAATAAATTTGCAATGAAATCCTTTAACTCAAACAAATTCAATGAGTGGTTTGTCAAATCAAAAAGCACCCATACTATGAATCTCCGGTCCAAACGAACACTTCATGTTCCAACTTGTAAAACAACCCGTTTTTATAATAGCCCAGTCCCATATTTCAACAGACTTGTTAATAACGCACTCAGTTCACTCCCACCAGCCCAATGAAATTACCGGTTCTTTTTAGTATAGTACATGTATTGTTCTTCTGTGCAATTTTTGATATGTATACTATATTTTTGTTTTTACTTTACTTCTTGTGATTGTAACTTCATCTAATTTTTATTGAAATTTGTATGTAAACTGACTTGTAATTCAGCCTGTGGGCTGCTATAAGCAGTGTTTTAATAAACCACAAATAATAATAATAATAAAAAGTATTGAGAGCCCAATGAGCGTACAGCAGTCGCACATCAGTTGCAGGGGACGATTTCTGCAACCACAGGTCGCTCCAGTGCGTTGTTGCTACGTCCACGATACGCTCATGTAGTTTGCTCTGCGCTGCCATGGCAACTGTACTGGGTCATTACACCGCTCTCTACAGGTTGCACACCAGTAAATAGGGCTCCAGTAGGAACCAATGCTAAATGCCCGATTTTCAAAAATCATTCAAAAATACTCACAACTCACTCTGCTTCCCAGGACAACAACCAGAATACTCACTGGTTTCTCATCTTTTCAATTCTGTTCAATTGTATGGGGGTAATCCGTCACTTTTATTCCCTAATTTCCACTTGAAACAAAACTACCCCTACAAGTAGTGAAACTTGCTAATCAGACCTGCATCCATTTTGGAACAAAGGCACATACGCTACTGGGCAAAATAGGGCCACTTTTAGGAGCTACAGTGTCTAAAATGTTTATAGTTGGAAGAAAAAATACCCCACATCGCGACGATAGTCATATTCTACACTCGTTCAGCTCGCAACTCTCCCTAATAAAGAAGAAATTGAGGGCATACAAAATATTCATGAGCTCGGCGCACAGATCTCTGCCTATTTACTTGGGTGCACCCGTCAGAGCGCCGACCCGCTGCGCTTGTTTTGAGCATGCCCAAAACAAGTGCCGAGGTTTGGCGCTCAAGGTAGCTCATGGCGACCCTCTTTCATCCTTGACTCGTCACCGAATCGTTCTCAGAGACCCTACTGCGCTTTGCCTCACGCTTTCATACTTTTCAGGTCGCAGTGGGAGCGCCAGCGTGATCGCGGGTAGGTGTGACGTATTACTCACGAGCGCCCACTACCAACGACTTACTTATAAGTTAACAACGATCGTCTGAACGCACATGTCGACCTCTCTCTAATATTACAGAAAAATGCAAACTGTTCATAAGCTCGGCGCACCGATTTCTGCCTGTTATGTGGGTGCACCCTTACAAGTCAAAAATGAACGATGGGTCCACCCTGTAGTTTGCAATAACTATATAGACGAGTATCATTACGTGTGGCGAATCGGACGCGCTGATATATGTTCGTGCTACACGTGTAAGCTAAACGAACGCAACTTTTATAAAGACACTGATAGAGCACTAGAATTAAAATGTCACTCTTTGTGTGTTGCCATGGTTACTGTGTCTACACTTAACCCAGTAAAATGTTTCTTTGTGCGTTTGGCAATGTACGTTTCAGATTACCAGCGAATGCTTAGTGCCAATTACCCTGACGTCATACTCTCACAGTTGTAAAAAAGGTAATACAAATGCTCCGTTCATCTAGTCCGTGGTGCCGAGAAGTACAGAAAGGGGATGGTATGGTTTGTCATGGAGGGTATATTCCATGTAAAAAGAGAACTTAGGGCGCCACCCTCACTACACCCTAGGTAAACCTATAATTATAGCTTCCTAGATTTTAGGACACGTGATATAGTTTGTCAAAAAAGTGACAAGAAACGATCCCTGCACGTCATACACAGACCTCCAGCAAACTAGAAGGAGATGGCATTTGAGAGGTAGAGGGGAATGGGGGTCAATATTAGGGGTAATTTACGTAAAGTTATAGAGGCACGTCCTGCACGCGAGCAAAACCTGTAAATTTGCATGACAGGTGTATATAGAAGTACGGTAAATAGAAAAAGTGAAATTATTATTCACCACTGTAATGAGTTTACACCGCACGGATAACACCTGCAGCCGATTTCACGAAAAATTGCGTAGCTTGCGCAAATTTTGAAAATGGTATCAGCCCCATAGGCTTGCGTGTATAATTATCACAGGAATGTGGCGCAGCTTATGCAATAAAAAGTTGCGCAAGTGGGCTTACGCAGTGCGTAAGGATTCGTGAAATCGGCTGCTGCGTATACAACACGTGCGTTTTACCAATGCATGTGAATAGGGTCAAGAACGGTAATTGATCACGTTCAAATGACGTCACTTCCTACAAATTGCCACGTGCATCGTGAGTTTGAGCGTATTTTGTTGTGACGCGCATCGGTTGCGCCGTATTTCGAATAAATTTCGAGCAACACGCGCGCGTGTTTGGAACATGTTCCAGGATGTGCGTGCGCGTACTTTATGGCGTTTAATACGCAGTAGAATGTTTTCATACGAAGATGGCGTCTGTGAACGTGATCAATAGACCGTATTCCTGAACGCGTGAGGGCGCTCGAACAAGATGATTTGGGGGAAAATGTCCATAGACGACTGTAGAAAAGTGGGGGTACGTGCATACGTACGTGGGGAAAGGTCGCGTACGCGAAGCGCGCAGACCTGTGTCGCGCGCACAGATTTCCATTCAAAATAAACGTTTAGAAGGCGTGTGCGCGTAGCGCGTTTTGTGTTCGAACATAACGCACGATGGGCGCGGACCAGGCGCGGACCACTTGACAGCGCCCTCCACGTTCAGGAATACGGCCTATAGGTGGATTCACGCAGAGCTTTTTCGCGCGTAAAATTGACGCGCGTAGCTTTGAGGAACATCGGTCTGCTGGAGGGAATTTGAAGTGAAGCAACGCAATGAAAAAATCACAGAATCAGTTTGGACGTCAAGTATTTCGTAATTCTGTGTTTTTCTGAACGTCATTTCACTCCAAATTCCCTTCATATTGCTATTTCTCAAAGCTAGGCGCATCAAATTTACGCATGACAAAGCTCAGTGTGAATCCACCCTTAACGTTTTAGCTAAACTCCAAAATCCTTACCCTTCGCTATCCGTTTTTCATCTGCGTGAAGAGGTATTGCTATCAGCGCTGAGAACAAAACTACACTTAAAGCACTAAAGCATCATTTGCAGTTACCCAACATTTTACTTCGCAAGTTGACGGTAAAACGGTACCTTTGTGGGAGAAATTGCTGACTGAAGACGCTTTTTAAATTGTCTGCAGACAACACTTTTACCATTCATTCATACACAAAAACCATGCATAGATTTTTCAGGTTTTCTGAAGTATTACTGCATCTATATATGTAGCTGAAATTTCCACAAGGCAGTTTATCAACATTATTCTTAAGTTGTGCAATGCTGTTTTTCTTGTTAAAAGTTTTCCAATTACAATGTATGTCATCTGTCTTTAAGAGACTTGTGTTAACGCAACAAGTGCGCACAGACCGATGATAAAAAAAACCACCGAAAGTCGTCTTATTAACTAACTGATTTCTATCAACGATTTGAGGATTACTTTGAGCGTTAGCTTTGGCTTTGGCTAGTCCATGTTGGACGTCAAACCGTCACTTCGTTTAGTAACGAGCCCAACTTGGGTTAGGTTTTGGCCTGCAATTTTAAAGTATACATTCATTACCCGTTCGGCAGGTCTACATCTACTGCATTCCCATATATCCACATCACATTTTATAAACGTCCATTGTGTCTACACCATTGTGTCCGAAAACCCATTATGTCTTCACCATGTTCTCCGAAAACCATTGTCTGCACCATTGTTTTCGAAAACCATCTGCAGATGTAAATGGTTCAAACAACCGGACACAATGGGACTTTACCGATGATACCTTAGTAGTCAGTACTATACTATATAACAAAAATCGGCAATGGTAATGCAAGTCCAATCAACAAATTGAATATTAAAGCAAGTGGGGTCTATGGTCTTTTCCTGAAAACGTAGAAAGCGAAATAGGTAAAAGCACAATTTGGGAGCACCAAGTAATAATGAACAATATACTATAGTTGAACATCTTCCCCGGAAGAGGCAGAAAGAGGCAGCTTCAAAGCAATTGGATTGAGCCTTGATTACACGTGGTTACACCATCTTAGAAAAGGACAGACTGTTCCTCCTTGAAAATGTAATGAGTCTTCGGGGTTATTTATTCGATTTAAATACATTCACTTTAACCCTCACCCTTTTCGGCATTTTCGGTGTTATTCTCTGTTTCAGATTTTCTAATTACAAACTGAAATTGATCTCGGAGCCCGACGAATACGGTAGGTTTGCGCCGATACCGTAAATAATGATGTTTATTTCGACCAAAACGACCCACTGCTTGGGTTCACGTGTCCCCACAGCGTAAAAGTCGACACTAAATACCGGGCCAAAGTGGCTCTTGCTGTCGCGCTTCGACGACCATGCTTTGCTGCCATCGCCACGGCGAGACCGGTTTTCTCTCGCCCGTACTTTCTAACCTCCCACAACTCTCTTGACGCTAATAATTGATATAAGTCCCCCATGGTCCCCCTCCAAGCCAGGTCCGTCAAAACTTGACAGTATTCATGAATAAATGACCCCATAAATGTAAATATGATGACCATAAATCATACATTCACAGCTTCCTCTTTTTATGTTGTATGATACATTAGAACAGCTGGGCCGTCGGTAGTTTTTGAGTGTATACATTGTATGGTCATGTGGTTGGAGTTCCGATATTATGCATTTAAAAGACACATCATCATTTCTAAAACTGTAATAAATTCAAATGTTGTACATTTATGTTTAAACAAAACAAAAAATTACTAAGCAAATTTTGACATGCTCTCCTGTCGGTTCAAACTTGTTCTTCCTGCCGGGTAGATAAATAAGGGATAAACCAAAAACATAATTAGACTTTTGATGTCCTTTTGCGAAAGCGACATCATCATCATCATCATCATCATCAAACCAGCAGACAAAGGCTCTGTTGTTGTTGTCGTCATGGACCGTCAACAATGACCGGACTAATTAATAATTGCGATCCTATACAGGTACATTTCTCAAAGGGAATCCAACGCACCTTAGACAACATGCGTGACCGCAACTGACTTTCTAAGAAAGCTCACAAATTTCTCTCTCCTCTTAACAGGACAGCCAGATTCTATCTCTAGCCTAAAGTCCAGAAGCCTGGCAACCCAGGCAGGCTCATTGTTTCTGGAAATGACTACCCAACAGAGCGTACAGTCGTATACTCAACATTTTTCAAATTTCCTTACTCCCAAAAACTATTGTGAAGGAACTTTCACTGTAGCCTTGCACAAGACCACATGTTTTTGGCTCAGACATTTGCATAAAGTAATGTCCAGATTTGCTTTTTGTGCCTGTTCAAAATTATTCATACCCCTTACAAAATGTAAGCATTTAGGCAATTTTGTTGTGATAATGCACCTGCCTTCGACATTCCAGTGATTCCTTTTTGTTGTTCAAAAGTTTGGATGGTTCTAAACATACGTTTAAAGACCATTCAATCCCATTCATAAATACCTTTTTTGTGTAAATCGGCAAAACTCACCAAAATTAGCTTGTCGTTGCATTCACTTTTTCGCTTCATCTTGTTTGTACGTTCAAACTGCTAGCTGTGCGTGCGCGTGCGGCGAGTTGTTTGTTCGATCCCGCGCGTTACGCGTAAATGCAGGGGTGTTGTGTATGCGCACTGTGACGAACCGGTAGATGTCGCATGCACAGTGCAAATTTTGCTGTCGGGAGCGTGCAGTTTCTGCGTTGCGTGTGCGAGTTCCATACGCTTAATAGGGCGCAGGCAGCAACGCGAGCCAGCTAGTTTTAAACACTAGTTATTATCATTTGTTTCAAACCGCTCACTTGATGTGTTCTCAGCCAATGAGGATGCGTAAACTGTCTAAGGTATTTATGAATTAAATTTAAATTAAAGAATGTAATAGAATAGCACTCTGCTTGTAGGCTATAAAGTGAGGATAGATGATGCCTTCATTCTCAGTTTCTGGTCAGCATGGCAAAGAAAAGAGAACTATTGTCAATGGCCACAAACACGGGAAAGGCTACAAGGCCCTTTCGAAGCAGTTTCCACCGTTCAGAGCATAACTATATGAAGTACAAGGAGTTCCACACAGTGAGAAACATTAAAGGGCGTGGTCGTAAGTCGAAGGTGTCATCTCGTCTGGCAAGAAAAGTGTGCCGAGAAGCCATCAACAATCCCCGCATCACCATGAAGAGTCTCCTGAACAGCCTTGGCGAGTCTGGGACCAAGATATCCAGGCAGACACTTCAGCGCACATTGCATCAGGGAGGTCTCCATGGCCGCCGACCTAGAAAGACGCCCACTCCTGAGGCAGAGACATCGGGAAGCTCGTCTGGCCTTCGCTAAAGAACACCTGGACAAGGATCCAAGCTTTTGGTCATCGATTCTGTGGTCAGACGAGACAAAAATGGAGTTTTTCGGGCACATGGATGTTGCTTATGTCTGGCGAAAGAAAGGGGAAGCGTACAATCCAAAGAACGTCCAAACCGTCAAGCATGAAGGTGGTAGCATCATGCTGTGGGGATGCTTCTCCGCAAATGGGACTGGGAATCTCGTCAAAGTGGTTTGGATCATGAAAAAGGAGCAGTACATTAAGATAATCGATGAAAACATCAAGCAGTCCGCTGATGAGAAACTCCAGCTTGCTAGCATTGGACCTACCAGCAGGACAACGATCCCAAACATACTGCCAAGGCAGTCACGAAATGGTTCGAGGACAACCATGTGGACGTTCTGGGGTGGCCTAGCCAAAGCCCGGATCTCAACCCGAGCGAGAATATATATAGGGAACTCAAGACTCGGGTGATGGCAAGGAAGCCTTCCAACCGCAATGACCTTGAGACTTTTGCGAAGGAGGAGTGAGCGAAAATCCCGGTGGAAACATGCCAAAGCATTGTAAGCCGATACAGAAACCGTTTGGAGGCAGTGATACAAAAAGGCTTTTCTATTGATTATTAAGAGTGACTTTATTAAAGGCCATGTAGATGATCTTTTTTTGAGCGATTATGCGAATAAAACCATTATAAATCAAAAGAACGACATCAACAAACTCCTCCGAAGAAATTTCAGCTTTGTCAAATGTACCACGTTTAAAAAAACAATGAAAATCCATATGCATTTTCCTGGTCTTGGCGGGGTGTTTCAAATATTCGTTCTCAGTTGATCGGGTACTACAATGTATGTGGCTTGTGTCATGCACTCTGTGGCGCACATACTGCGTGTGCGCGCGCGCGATCCATAAAAATGCATCGCGTTGGAACACGCACGCACACGGAGTACACAGCGCCCATGCATTTTGGACCGCGTAGATGCGAACCAAAAATAAGTAAATCGTTTGCAAACGATCTAAATAATTTCATCTTTACGGATTATTTTCTGGTAAAATTATATCATTTTGAGCGAAAACCTTTCATTGGATAGTTGCTTTTAATTCAATCTTTACTTTCAGAACTTTTCCCCTGTAAACTCGTCGATTACTTTTTGGGGTCATTGCAAATGATCCACTGGGCCTTGAAGGGTATGAATGATTATGGACATATGTCAATAAAATACCCCCAAAATAATATATTACAGAAAATGTCATTTGTTGTTATTCTTTCTGTCAGTTGTTTGTCACATACTTGACATAAGTAAGCCAGACAAAACTCACTCATTTATTAACATGATTCAAAATTACAAGGGTACGAATAATTTTGAGCACAACTGTAGGTTGAACTGACTAGTTTCTGAGACGCCCTCGTCTGCTCGCAAGTGGTCGTATTGCTACGCATCCATTCATAAATACCTTTTTTGTGTAAATCGGTAAAACTCACCAAAATTAGCTTGTTGTTGCATTCACTTTTTCGCTTCATCTTATTTGTACGTTCAAACTGCTAGACTGAGGAACGTTACCAGACCTAATTATTAATTCTTATTTTTTGTATTCAAAAACTGCTTCAAAAACACCTTTCCACCCAGAAGAAACAATTATATTTTTCATATGTTGTTTATTGAATGTTGTGGCCTCGATTTATGTTAGAATGATTGCTATTGCAATAGTTATAGGCAAAATAGTAAATTGACTGGACTAGAAGAGCCATTGGTAGTTTACAGACACCATCCCAATCTGCGAGACCTTCTATAGTTAGAGCCGCAGTCTCTCTAATAATTCCACCAACCCTCCAAATCTCCATGAAACCTTTATATGTAACTCTAGGTGCATAACATGTCGGGAGCACACCATGGGAACTGATTCTTTCAGAAGCCATTCCACCGGAGCTGTCTTTAAAGGCCCAGTGGATCATTTGCAATGACCCCAAAAAGTAATCGACGAGTTTACAGGGGAAAAGTTCTGAAAGTAAAGCTTGAATTAATAGCAACTATCCATTGAAAGGTTTCCGCTCAAAATAATATAATTTTACCAGAAAATAATCCGTAAAGATGAAATTATTTAGATCGTTTGCAAACGATTTACTTATTTTTGGTTCGCATCTACGCGGTCCAAAATGCATGGGCGCTGTGTACTCCGTGTGCGTGTTCCACGCGATGCCTTTTTATGGATCGCGCGCACACGCAGTATGTGCGCCACAGAGTGCATGACGCAAGCCACATATAGTACCCGATCAACTGAGAACGAATATTTGAAACACCCCGCCAAGACCAGGAAAATGCATATGGATTTTCATGGTTTTTTTAAACGTGGTACATTTGACAAAGCTGAAATTTCTTCGGATGAGTTTGTTGATGTCTTTCTTTTGATTTATAATAGTTTTATTCGGAGAATCGCTCAAAAACAGATCATCTACAGGGCCTTTAAGACAAAGTGTCACATCACTAATTGCACGTCTATATACCTTATCTCTTGCAGTCTGTGGTATTAAAGGAACACGTTGCCTTCAGATTTCACGAAATCCCACGTTTGAGGGTGTTCCTTATACTTATTAAGAGTTGTTTTTGCAATAAAACACATTTAATGTGTTATAATTAGTGAATGGTAATTTAAAAAAACAAACACTGACCTCTGACCCCCACTACATGTCCCGCGAAATGTATACGTATTTCAAGCCGTCAATACGATCGTCCGGGTAGTGGGCAAAATGCAGCGACGAACAGGAGTTAGGCTGGCGCCGTAGCCAGTGGTCAGGTAAACCTATCAGATGAACGCAAGGTACCATACCATTCTCCGCCTCCCGAGACATGTGTGAAATGTAAACACACACACACACACACACAGACTGGCTGTCAAAAAATGGATCGTCAAGAGAACACAGCAGACGCGTCAAAAAAGAAAAAACGAAAACCTCGCCATTCAGGGTAAGAATATTGTCACGGGACAACCCGATAGAAAGCCGGACTTGGATGATTTATACCCAATGGTTATTGTAGACACGAATTAAAAAAAATGATGATAATACGAAATTTTTTAATGAAATAATTGTTCAGAAGTATATATCTCAACAGCTGTGACTGGAAATAAGACTAATATAATTTCTCCGCCATTTATGGGAGTCAAGATTTTGACTCCCATAAATGGCGGAGCGTGCTGCTTCGAGAAATTACGCAAAATTGAAGCATTTCTAAGGCACGTTTGTGTGGATCATTATATTCTACTTTTTAAACATCTTTCAGATCGTGCTCATTATACTTCAAACGCTTGTAATAGCCCAAAAACGCCCAATAAAGCGCAACCCGAAGGCAACGTGTTCCTTTAAGTATGTGGGTGAGACGAAAACCACACTCAAGAAACGTTTCTACGGCCACAGATCCAGTCAACACCAGCAGAACTGACACCCTAGTTGGTGAACACTTTAACTGTACTAATCACTCCATTTCTGACATGTCCATACTCCATACAGGGTATTGAGGCCGTTGGCCACTATCCAGACTCTGTTCGACGCAGCAGAGAGAAACTTTGTATTAAACGACTCCGCACCATCCAGCCACATGGTCTCAACATTCAGGAGGGAAATTATTAATGTCTTAAATATTCTCTCCCATTTCGACCTACTTCCATTTTTGTTTCCTTATTTTTGCTGCCCCACCATCCCTCCCCACAACTCTGCACCCCCACCCAACCCCCACCCCCACCCCACTCACAACAACCCCCCCCCCCCCCCTCCCACCCCCCATTTTCCCAACCCTAATCTCCTCCTCCATTCCTGCTCCCACCCCATTTTGTCCTTTGGTTTGTTCCTCGTCCTAGTCATTCTGCTTTTGAAGAAGACCCTGCTAGGGTCGGAGCATGAGGCCACTAATTTTACAGTGTGATTTTACTACAGATCCTACTGGTTGGTAAGCAGTTTGCAACAGTTTTGTTTATTATTTATCTATACTTTTTTGGTAAAATTTACGGAAATGGTTGCTAATTTAACAAAATTACGTCAAAAATTTCCTGAAATTGTTGAGAGTCGACTGTCGACTGCTAGTTCGCGGGGATAAAAAATACACTGTCAATGTTACATTCGCTGAAAAGTCCATGCGGACTTCTTAAATTGCATGAGGTAACATGTTACTGTGAAGTTTTATCAAGGATAGGCGTATTCTACGGGCTAATAATAAATCCAAGTAGATACGTGCGGAAAATTAATCTTATTTTGGACATTTTCAGGCGCCGTGACTTATAGTATATACACAGGGCGGCTTATATTCCGAAAATTACGGTACCAGCATTATCAGTGAATCGCGGTAACCTTTTGAACAATTAGTCCAATGCAGGCTATATATTTAAATGAATACACAAGAGTGGCGTTTGCTGTATTTTCACAAATAATCTGGATTTGACTTATTTATTTATTTATTTATTTCGTAAATCATCAGGAACATGCACTGACATGTTCAAAGGTTTATATGAGGAAAATAGAGGTTTTGTCGTCTAGTTCCCGACCCCATCCCAAATGAAACTAGAGATCTAAAAAAGAAAAATACACATGGAAATCATGTGGTGTTTTTTACCATTCCTATCAACACTTTTACTCGTGAAGTAATCTTTTGGATAACTGAAAATGTTGTAATGGGGCTTTAATGTGTTCGGTTTCAATTTGAAACACGTCAAAAATGGAAAGAAACATTCACCCGTACACCCAGACAACATATCGTGCGTCGTGTTAACGCGAAACCTTTGGGAAGTTAGTATTTACGCTTGTTACTGTTTCACTGCAGTAACCCTCAATCATTCCTTAGCGATACAATTACGGCACAGGTAATATGATTTCCAAAGCACTTGATATTTTCATTAGTAAGGCTAGTCCGTGAAAGTCAAGCGACACGAGGCGGAAAAGTGACACCGTTGAGCGCCGTGCCGACTCCCGTCTACCGACCGGAACCCCCGCTGCGTGTGTGGAAACAATATAATCAACCCAATTTAACGTGGACCTCTAACTACCTTTATAAGAAGTACAGAACCGTGTATGCACCTTCATGTATATAACTGATTTCCCAACACCTCCCGCCCGGTTTACCCTACTTCTTACATTAAAACTGGTCACTGACATACATTTATTGGTACTATTGGTAATGGCGGGTCCATCCCTACACGTCGATGGTTTGCTTTAAGAGTATATGTTTACCTTTTCTTGGGTGAGACAGGGATGGGTGGGGGTAACAACCGATGGGTGCTATACGTTTTTGCCGAGATCGTTTTTGATGCAGACACATTATCCAATTTACCCCAGCGCGGTATGGAAATCGAGTTATGCTCGGCTGTGCGGTGTGGTAGTCACCTGCCCTGCTTTGATGGTGATGTCATTCCGTCCCGAATTGGAACTGACATTCGTAATTATCATCCCGCTGGCAGCAGTCACAGTATGGGTACTCTGTCTTCGCAAGATCAAACGACTTGGAGTGCACTTGTTGTACTGATGATTATTTAGGCCTACTCACTGAGCCCACTGCCAACAGACAAGTCATGCATGCTTTTGCTTTACCGACCATGTTTGTGGCAGGTTATGTTCAAGAATTGAGAAAAATGTACGTGCATGACGCGTGGTATACACTCTCAGAACGTGAGTTAAAATATCACTGGTTAAAAATCACTTGGTTAAAAATCTCCTAATGTTGGTTAAATTCTGAGTTGGGTATTTTTTATTTAACCAGTTGTTGGTTAGGTAGCACTATACTCTGCTTTCAGGTTGGGTTAACAATTACTGCAGGTTGTATTTTAACCAACTTTCTTTTTACTCCCCCCCCCCCCCCCCAAGCCCCCCCCCCCCCCCCCCCCCGCCAATCTCTGTTGGTTAAAACGGTTTTGTCGCGTGGTGTCCAGCGATAACTGCCTTTAGTGAATGATTCGCTAGCTGCAAGAAGGTACAGCAAAAATTGTCACGCGTCGTTGTCGCGTGTACACTGTATGCGCTTGTTCTCCCAAACAATCGTGGACATTTTAGGGAGGTCTAACAAAGAGAACAATATCGTCCGCGATTGGCAAGCGAACGTCCGCGATTCGCTCCTGTACAAAACCAACGAGACAACTACAATGTAGTATGCGGGAAAATAGCGAATGTGTTGAAAACGCACGGCAAAATGCAGTGGAGTTTTCGACTCGATAGAACTATAGAACTATTTCCAGGTAAGTCTGCCTTTTTTAATTGTCTGGTATTTCGGTGGATGGTGTCGAAAACATGCTAGAGTGGTTGCTAGCGGTCGATTTTGGAAACCTTTCTCGAAGGTTTAATTAGCAGACATAAAAGTGTTTTTTTTACCATGGCTTGTCGTTTAAAGAGCTAGAATCCCCTTGACGAAAAATCCAGCACTTGCAGCTTTTTCGATAGTCCACATATCCCTCTAGCCGACCTATAGCGCTGATTATTATCAAATTGTACGTTTTAAGTAGATAAATCGCAAGCAAAAGTGCGGTTTTCGAAAATGAAATGTTCGCGATTTCTGAAACGCTCATTAGGTATTAATGATATGCGCATGACCCCGTGACGCAATCCTGAAAAACACGAGTAAACACGGTCGGCAGTTCTATACGATTACACGCAAAAATCTCCGAATACCGTCTTTGTTCAATGGTGTTTTTTGAAGAATTGTTGTCGTGCAAAAAGCCAGAGATGTGCCCAGTAGTTGTGTGGTTGTATGCTTTACCAGACACCATGAAAAAAAAGAGCAGAAAGATTTTCTTTTTTATTACCAAGAGAGGGAAAATGAGTCGCTCGTTCTAACTTGTACCGGCCGATGTGCATACCGTGTTGTGCCAATTTCAAACACGTGGGAACTACGGCCCACAGGGACCGTTCCCACTGCTGTACACGGACCGCTGTGTATGCCGTTCGTTCCGTGACCGACAAAACCACCGGTCGCAATGCACCGGTATTTACTTCAAAAGAGCTTCTTTGTGAGCCACAATTTCACCGTTTTTTTCACAAAAAAAGGTAATAGTAGATTATTGTCATATTACATCAAGTGTTTTTCACGTTTGTATTTTGAATTACAAGGAAAAAACAGGCATGATGAACATTTACTCCGTGTATTTTCCATTCAATACTGCACAGGCCGTTTTGTGTTCTTCTCAGGATGACGTCAAAACCTGTTTATCAATAAACCAAGTGACCTTGAGCATTTCAGGATTTCGGGTGAAGAGAGTCGGAACTGCTTTGCGTTTTAAACAAAAAGCTGTCAATTTTTGGTGGAAAACAAGTTGCGATGGTGTTGTAGACACATACACCTCCACTATCAACATGAAAACTTAAAAAATGTGGAGAGGGGGTACTAGCTGTTTTTGTTCGTGTATCGCAATGCCTAAGTTGCACGTAGGTTGTGCGTACATGGTGTAGCGTTTATTATGCCAAGTCAAGAATGAATGGATCAATGTAATTGATGTTGGTACGTGCGTGTACCGCCTTTGTTTGGATCCTATAAGTCCTTGTTCCATGTTGTTTATCCATACAGGAGGGGCCGATCGTATCTGATCTGGCATATAGGCAACAGTTTACAACACAGCCATGACAGCAGCTTGCCAAGGCCACAACCACTCATCACACTTGATCTGACTAGGCTATTGCTAGGCAAGGCTTCGGCATGAACACGTCTTCGTGATAAAAGCTGGCGAGATGGGTCATTCTGATGGAAACACTAATGCGGTTAATTACACATTCTAGCATACATAACATGCTGGAAATAAGCTACCAAATCATCTGATCTGCCGTTTTACATTTTGTTTTCGAGGATGATGAGCTGCTTCCACAGTAAATTGGTGTGAGAATAACAACAGCCTCACTATGATAATTTAGACAATTTAGAAATATTTTAATTAAGTGACAGAACTCATTGTGTAACTGCGCGTGTTGACTGTAGGATACACGGGTACAGACAAACCTGCATTTATTGCCACCATTAATACCTAAGTCACAATTAAAGCGGAGGCCGGGCGGCGTGTGCGATTTATAGGCATCGGCCGGCGTGTAGAGGTCGGCGAAAGATCGCGCGATTGGGCGGTCACAGTCACAATTAAAAGTGCCCCGCACGCTGCCATGACGGAATGGGGTCGATTTCTTGGCCCGTTTATCGGCCGGTGTCCGGCAGGCACTCGTCCGATGTCATGCCGATGTCCTGCCTATGTCACTGCGATACCCCGGCCGATGTCTGGCCGATTTCCGGCCGGGCGCCGCCAAGTCGGCCGGACGCCGGCCGGGGCCCGGCCGGCGTCTGAGCAGCGTCTGGGCGGCGCCTGGACGGCGCCTGGCCGATATATGGATTGTCTGGGTTGTCAAAAATTTGGCCCGGAGCCCGCCCGATGTGTGCGATGCCCTGCCGGACATCGGCCAGGCATCGACCGATTTATTGGCGATCAGTTTGCGATGCGAAACGCCGCACCAGGTTTTAAGTCCGAGTTAAAAGTAAAGCCTAAAGACTAAGTCACAATTCCACCGATTAGGCTTCCGATGAGGTTACGATGCGCTACCGGGCTGAAAATCGGGAAGAATGAGCGGCGACCCACCAGGTGCCGGAGGGCGACCGGTGATTTTTTGGACGCAGGGGACACGCCGGGAAGAGATCGGGAGAAAAAAGCGCGGAGTTATTTTCTCCCGATGTCTTCCCGGGTGGACCCCCATCGGGGAGGCATCCGTGACACACCGGTGGGGGACCCGTGGGGGACCTTCCGGGGGCCTATCGGGCGCCGTCCTAATCGGAAGGAATTTCGCCGCCGGCGCCCTTCTCCGGTGGCCGGAGGG
This sequence comes from Henricia sp. BOLD:AAB3569, assembly GCA_037783545.1. Classification (NCBI taxonomy): domain Eukaryota; kingdom Metazoa; phylum Echinodermata; class Asteroidea; order Spinulosida; family Echinasteridae; genus Henricia; species Henricia sp. BOLD:AAB3569. Next base: position 1,667,416 of record JBBELK010000162.1, on the reverse strand, counting down.
TGATCGGTGGGTGACTGGTCGGTCATCGGAGAATGTCCGGTGTGTCCCCCGCCGGGCGCCGGTCATAATCATGACATCGCACGGTGCCCGGTGGGGCACTTACAGGCTTCCGGGAGGCGGCCGGGCGGCGATGCCCGGATGACTGCGATGTCGCCGGCCGGGTGCCGTCCGGGGACTCATCGATGCCCGGGCGGTTTCCGCCCGATGACCGTTGGGAAAGCGGACGATACCATTTTTTCGAAAATCGAGCGGCGGCCCACCGGCCATCGGCCGGTGACTGCTGGGGAAACCTCCGGACACCTCTCCTCTCGCCGATATGTAAAAGATCTGTGGGAAAATTTAACAGACATCGGGACGCCGGTGAAAATGTGACCTAGCTTTAACTCGATGCCCGCCCGATGCCCAAAAATGACCCAGCAGCCGCAAGGAGTCCCGTGGGGCCCCGGCCGAAAATGCCTAGAAATCCGTCGCAAACTACTCGCAAACCCATCGCAAGCTAATTGTGACTGGGGTATTAGGCAACCCAATGGAAACTGTGCTAGTGTTATTTCGCATGCAACCTGAGGTTAACCTTTCTTTGCCTGTGTAAACCATAAAATAAACAAAAACCCACTCTTCTCCAACTCTTCATAATCAACTTTTCATATAATGCAGCTAAACGTCACACAAGCATTGTTAAATTCATTGTTAAAGGTAGTCTATATTTGTTTGGTAATTACCCTTAAAAAAAATCTTAATTATTATCTTTAAGCTTACTTGTTATAAAGATGGCAATGATAGTAACCATCCTGTGAAATTATTTTGTCTGAATTGCCCCTATTCACAAGAAAAATGACAAAGATCGTCTGACGGCGATCTTTGGAGCCATTATCATTTATTCATGCACAAAAACCATATTTTGATTTTTCAGGTTTTCTGGAGTATTACTGCATCTGTGTACTTGAAATTTCTACAAGGTAGTTTTATCGACCTATGCTTTCAATTAATAGTGGAAATCATGCCGTTTTTAACAGTTTACCAAACTGGGGGACGGGTTGGGGAGGGGTGGGGGGTCGGGGAAGAGAGATATTACACTTATTTTCCCCCTTATTCTCCCTCTTTGTGCTTTGTTCCTCTCCCCACCCCACCCACCCGCCTTTGATTAGATCACTGAAATTTGTTTTGGTTTCAACAAATCTTCAACTAAGATAATCTCAGCTCTTGCTTTATCATTTTTCATTGGGATGTGGTCTTTTTAGCAGTAGAGCTGAGAAGCTTTAACTAGAACATGAACACGCTATCACAAAACAAATGTGTCATTTTCTCACCGTGACACACTAATTCCCCCTAAAACTCACCCAAACCTTGTCAGGCATAACCACTACGCAGGTCCTTGAGGGAAATAACCAGCCACGATGATTATTTTGCCAACAATTCCAGCGAAACAAACCGGTATGCTCACAGCCTAGCCGTTGTCTGGTTGTCATGTTGTGTTCAAAAAGTCTATCTGCCTAGTCTGTGTACAAAGGAATACCAATGCGCATTGGTTACCAGACGTTTAGATCACGTCTGGTAACCAATGCGCATTGGTATTCCTTTGTACACAGACTAGGCAGATAGACTTTTTGAACACAACATGACAACCAGACAACGGCTAGGGCCTAGGCTGTGAGCATACCGGTTTGTTTCGCTGGAATTGTTGGCAAAATAATCATCGTGGCTGGTTATTTCCCTCAAGGACCTGCGTAGTGATTATGCCTGACAAGGTTTGGGTGAGTTTTAGGGGGAATTAGTGTGTCACGGTGAGAAAATGACACATTTGTTTTGTGATAGCGTTGTTCATGTTCTTAAAACTTCTCAGCTCTACTGCTAAAAAGACCACATCCCAATGAAAAAAGAATAAAGCAAGAGCTGAGATTATCTTAGCTAACAAATCTTTGACTCTCTGTCCTCCCCTAAAAATATTCTGGATCCGCCTATGGAGCCATTGTTTAGAATCCTTAACCAACCACTTATTAAATTTTACCCAACTTGGATTGGTTAACCACTTGACGCCGGGAGACGTTCAAACATACTGAGATTTCCGCATCGGTGTAGCGAAGGACTTGTTAACACGTTTAAGGCTGGCTCACACTATGACGAATAGGGGGGTACGGCAAGCTACGTTAAGCTGCGAATTGCAATTGTGAATTTACCGCCAATCATCGTGTGTTGCCTTCAATTGTCGCTGACGAATTCGCTGGCGACCGCAGACGGCCGAAATCATCAGTCGCGTCCGTCGGCAAATTTTCAACATGTTGAAAATGTTGTGGCGGCAACAAATTCGTTGTTATTCCGTTAAGATTTCGTTGGAGACCGCAACCCTCATTTCCTTGACGTTTCCATGCCGTGCGAGGCCGTCTCTAGTCGTTTTGAGATCGTCACAATTTCGTTGGTAGTCGTTGTCAACGACCATTGACGACAAAACATCGGTAAGTGACGTCACATATCGAGCCCTGACGACACATTGCGGCAAGTAACGAAATTGTAACGACCATGGTGCGACAATGGCTTGCGAATTTTGTCCGGAGGGTGACGGGTGATGACTGTTGATGGCGGGTCGTTTGCGAGAACCTGCGGCATTACAACGGTGGTCATGGATGGGTTACGATTTTGAAACGATGGTCCACAATTTTAAACAGCTAGAATCCCCCCCCCCCCCTCCACATTTTTTTAGTTTTCCTGTTTATCATGGAGGTGTATGTGTCTACAACACCATCACAACTTGTTTTTCACAAAAAATCGACAGACTTTTGCTTAAAACGTAAAGCAGTTCCGACCCTCTTCACCCAAATTCTGAAACGCTCGAGGTCACTTGGCTTGTTTATCAACAGGGTGTTGACGTCATCCTGAGAAACATACAAAACGGTCTGTGCAGTATTGAATGGAAAATACACGAAGTGAATGTTTATCATGCCTATTTTGTCCTTGTAATTCAAAATACAAACGTGAAAAACACTTCATGTAATATGACAGCAATCTACTATTACCTGTTTTGTGAAAAAACGATGAAATTGTGGCTCACAGTGACTCTCTTTTGAAGTAAATACTGGTGAATTGCGACGGGTGGGTTTGGCACGGAACGAACGGCATTCACAGCGGTCTGTGTACGGTCCACTGCGGCGTAGTTTCCACGTGTTTGGACATCGGCCGTACAAGTTATAGAATGAGCGACTCATTTTTCTCTCTCTTGGTAATATAAAAGAAAATCTTTCTGCTCTTTTTTTTTCATAGTGTCTGGTAAAACATGCAACCACGCAGCTACTGGGCATATCTCTGGCTTTTTGGAACAACAAAATTCTTCACAAAACACCATCTAAAAGAGACGGTTTTCTAAGTTTTTTGCGTGTAAACGTATGGAGCTAACTATCGTGTTGACTTCTCTTTCTCAGGATTGCGTCACGGGGTCACGCGCATATCATGAATACCTAATGAGCGTTTCAGAAATCGCAAAAATCTCATTTTCGAAAAGCGCACTTTTGCTTGCAATTTATCCACTTAAAACCGACAATTAAAAAATAATAAAAATCCACGTCGGCAAGAGGGATGTTTGGACTAGTGAAAAAAGCCTAAATGCTGGATTTTCGTCAAGGGGGATTCTTCGTCTTTAAACTTTTTTGTACAATTTTTGACGTTTTTTGACTATTTTTGAAGTCGACTATTTATACGACCCGCACACACACAGGCTATGATGTCGGCCGCTGATCCACGTCATCGTCGCCGCAACCCACCGTTAGCCGCCGTTCTTTGCCGCCAGCCAATCCACCGCCAGCCGCCTGACCTCGTTCCTTGTTGCCGGGCTCCGTCGAGACATCGTCACTCGCCGCCCAGACAACGTCCGATTTTGGTCGCTAGACTCCGTTCCCTGCCGCAGCCATTCGTCCCCTGCCGTCGTGTTGTCGCTGAAGGTCGTTCCCACCCGTCAGCGAATCTTGCTTTTTCCATTTTGCCGTCGTTTTTCCGCCAAAATGTTGTGATTTTCACGTCCGTCGCCTTTCGCGGGTTATCTGCCGCTACTATGTGAGCCAGCCTTTAGGAGAAATTCACTTGTTACTGCTTTTGACGTCTACATTCACAGTAATTTGGGCAAATGGGCAATACCGTTTATACTTTATAACAAAGGGGCATTGGGGGTGTACAATAAAGGTGTATCACCATAACAACAATACTTTACCGCGCAGTTGTTTTCCTTCCTTAAGGTTGGCTCACAAAGTAGCGGCAGATAACCCGCGAAAGGCGACGGACGTGAAAATCACAAAATTTTGGCGGCAAAACGACGGCAAAATGGAAAAAGCAAGATTCGCTGACTGGTGGGAACGACCTTCAGCGACAACACGACGGCAGGGGACGAATGGCTGCGGCAGGGAACGGAGTCTAGCGACCAAAATCGGACGTTGTCTGGGCGGCGAGTGACGATGTCTCGACGGAGCCCGGCAACAAGGAACGAGGTCAGGCGGCTGGCGGTGGATTGGCTGGCGGCAAAGAACGGCGGCTAACGGTGGGTTGCGGCGACGATGACGCGGATCAGCGGCCGACATCATAGCCTGTGTGTGTGCGGGTCGTATAAATAGTCGACTTCAAAAATAGTCAAAAAACGTCAAAAATTGTACAAAAAAGTTTAAAATTGTGGACCATCGTTTCAAAATCGTAACCCATCCATGACCACCGTTGTAATGCCGCAGGTACTCGCAAACGACCCGCCAGTCATCACCCGTCACCCTCCGGACAAAATTCGCAAGCCATTGTCGCACCAAGGTCGTTACAATTTCGTTACTTGCCGCAATGTGTCGTCAGGGTTCGATATGTGACGTCACTTACCGATGTTTTGTCGTCAATGGTCGTTGACAACGACTACCAACGAAATTGTGACGACCTCAAAACGACTAGAGACGGCCTCGCACGGCATGGAAACGTCAAGGAAATGAGGGTTGCGGTCTCCAACGAAATCTTAACGGAATAACAACGATTTTTTTGCCGCCACAAAATTTTCAACATGTTGAAAATTTGCCGACGGACGCGACTGATGATTTCGGCCGTCTGCGGTCGCCAGCGAATTCGTCAGCGACAATTGAAGGCAACACACGATGATTGGCGGTAAATTCACAATTGCAATTCGCAGCTTAACGTAGCTTGCCGTACCCCCATATTCGTCATAGTGTGAGCCAGCCTTTAAGTACTGTCCACACTAGAGCATTTTGACGTTCCGCTGCCGTTGTATTTTGGGCGTGCGTCCAATTTTTGACGTTCACAGTGTGGACGTCCACAGAAACGATAACGTTAACCGTTAACGGCAAACGCCGTTGAAAAGTTACAACTTTCAGCGGTACCGCTGACGTTGACGTTCCGTCGCCGTTCCGTCGCAATTCACTCTAGTGTGGACGCACCTTTAATGCTTCAACTAAAAATAAACCCGCGCCTACGGACAGTAAGGTTTGAAATAATCCCGGCGTTAACTGGTTAAGGGCTTAACCAAACGTTGGGGTGTTCATCTGGTTATACATTGTAGGTTAAAGAGACATGCTCGTCAGCAATGCGCGCGCGCCATATTCGTGCCACGAAATACGCAGCTCCATGCATTTGCTATGGAGCTGCGTATTTCGTGGCACGATTTTGGCGCGCGCGCATTGCTGACGAGCCTGTGCCTTTCAACATGTTAACCAAGTTTGTTTAATTGTTTAACCAACGTTATAAGAGTGTACAACACCATGTGGCTGTGCATAGTGTGCAAGAAACTCAAGCAAGGCGTCGGCAAGCTTACTCCAGAATGACACATATGCTTTAACTAAACTGCATATTTTCCTGTTTTGTTGATTTCTACATTTGATTACATCCCATTTATTCATTTCAATATATGTAACCCTATTATATGTCTGTCCGATTGTTTGTAGGTCTTTGTTTCCTTGGTAAGTCTTTGTTTCCTTGTTAAGGGCATCGCCATATAAGCTGTATTGCTTCGGCAGATGCCTCCATAGTGCCACCCATATTATCTGTTTTTGTTTCTCATAGATGTAATTAATGTACAGTTTAATGGCATTATGGAAATAAATGTTGATTGAATGAATGAATGAATGAAACTGCTCCCCTGGTCTGTTAGTGCTGTAAGAGGGCGCACTACTTCAGGAATGACCAACGCGTACACAAACCATCGATATATATATACACTGGATGATGTATGCAATAGCAGTTGGCTATACGCATCTTCCTTTCGCAAGGGTCTTTGCTGCACACCGAGTTTCCGAGTTGAGCTAGGCTGTATTGAGGAATATATATGAATATTGATTAGCAAGTGACAGTGATCGCAACTGACCAATCACGCGCTGCGCATGTTGCTTGGTCATCGCGGTGCCGATATACTAAAGCGCGCGTGCACGTAGCACGTAGCGCGACATTCAAAATTGCATCATAGCTACGAAAGCCAATCACGCGCCTCGCTCCGTTTAGTGGTAGCGTCCACTTTTACTAGGGGGTGGGGTATAATGTTTAAATGAACAGTCACTGTAAGGACGTTTTTTAATAGGCCTATCTTTATTCAGATGAACTGCGTTTAGCTGTTAGCGAAATATAGTAAGTCTTCCTTCACTTACGAACATTTATACCGCGTGCAAGATAAAATGATATAAAAAGATCTCCCCATACAAATTGTGGTAATTGCGGCTACGATGTCGCGAGATACAACGCGCGAGATAATTGTTCCAAACGGCTTCATTAAAAGGTCAAAAGTGCCAGGTCAAAAAAATCCCTTGTCTCTCATTGGTCGAACAGCCCGAGGCCCTAAAATACAGCTTAGCTCAACTCGATGCAGCAAGGGTTTTTGGAAACTCGGTGTGCAGCAAAGACTCTTGCGAAAGGAAGATGGCTATACGAGAATTGAAGCCACGCGCCGGCCGCCATTGTACCCCACGAACAATGCTTAGCCTAGACTGCTCCCCGGTCCATGCGATCGCTTGCATTCCACTTAACACATGTAGACCATGATGTAGACTAGTGAGGACAGTATGACCAGTCTAGGCAAGGCATTGTATTTGGTGGGGTACAATGGCGGACGGTGGCTTAAATTTTAGACGTCGTTGCTTCATCCAGTGTATATATATCGATGACACAAACCAATATCGACAGTCTTGTAGTCTGGTTCCCACACCAAAAAAAATTCGATCACTAGACTGATTTTAAGGTCCGCAACCGCCAGTATACATGTTAGTCCGCCATATTGAAACAGGAGGAATTCCTCCTTTTTCCGAAGGTTCCCGAAGTTACCCGAATGCACGTCCGGACGTTGTCGTTAATCTTTGGGTATACGATTTGTCAGTGTTTCGCCGCGTGTTTATTTACGATGATGCAGACAAGGTTTTAATTTGATTTTATGCTATAATGGGCATGTGTAATATTTTAAGGTTAATATATTAAATTTGTATTGGCCAAATATGGAATAACCCTTTTCAAATTATTATACACTCGTGCCGCGCTTTGAAAATTAACGGTTATGCGCTCCTAAATATTAATGCATGACGTAATGCTTAGTGCTATTTTAAACACTACGGTAGCCGGTCCTCATATTCAGTCATTGGGTGAGGTCACAATTCTATGTGTGTTACGTGTTAGTGTTAGTGTTACAGATCTGTTAACAGATCTGTTATCTCAATTAGAATTGTGACCTCAGAACAAACGCCGTGTTAACACGGCGTGTTAGTGTGTGTTGAAAATCGTGCGCAGAACCGCAAATTGCAGTGTTCGAGGGCGCAATTCTGTGCTCCGTGTTAGTGTTAGTGTAACAGATCTGTTAACAGATCTGTTTCGGCATCTTGGGAAATGTCAAGTCGGTATAGGGTTCTGCACGACTTTCAACACTAACACTAACACAGAATTGTGACCTCCGGTCCGTGTTACACGAGCTTAACCACCAGTGATTGAAATTTTCAAAATCTTCACGGAGCCCAAAAAAAGTCTCAGTTGTGAGCTGAATGCAAAATCTAACACATTTATAAGTTGTGTTGAAAAATAAAACTCAATTTATTGAGAATCACGAAAGTTCCAAATTAATCAAAATTAACACCACCCTCTTCGTTTAGATTAACTTAACAGATCTGTTAACAGATCTGTCCCACTAACACGATGTGTAACATGAGTGTTTAACTAACATGAGATGTAACACTAACACGTCTTAAACATCATGTTATAGAGGGCGCTGTTCTGTAGCGACCAGTCTGCTGTATTTTGCTCTGTATTTTAACTTTGTTTTTTTGAGTTTTTGAGTTCGTTTTTGACTAGATGTTTGTGTCTTCGTTATCATCATGTTAGTTAAAGTGGACAGCATTATGTGGGCAGTATTTGTGACTTTGTTTCATGCTGTTGTGCCAGTAAATCGGTGTTTTGATAGTTCAGTTCCACCGTCGCTGCTGATTACGTACGACCGCCATTTTCTGTATGTATTATCCAATGCCCCGGCATCGAAGACAAAGCCTATGGGTTTGCCAGCCTTCACTCCAATAAAAGACAATAACGAACATGATGGCTTGGGCCTCGGAAGCGAGGAAAGCGGGGTGGTGTTAAGCATCGGATACGGAAAAGGGGACACCGATTACCTTTGCCTGCAATAACTTTTGGTAATGTCCGTTCGATATGTAATAAAATCGACGAAATTCGAGCTCTTATACCAAATATCACTGTGAATACAAAAACGCTAGTCTATTGTGTTTAAGAGAGACATGGTTGAACCCTGACATTCCAAGTGACATAATAGACATAGATGGCTTTCATCTTATTCGTCATGATCTTTCTTAGATAGACACTGGTAAACAACGGGGAGGTGGTGTTTGCGCCTATGTAAATAAGCTTTTGTGTGATAATTTTCAGGTAAAAACCCTCTCTAATCGGAATATTGAACTAATGTGTGTGGCATGTCGCATGTAGACCGTATTATCTACCACGTGAATTTAACCAGGTGCATTTATTCCTGGCCTATATACCTCCAATACGACTTCCAATGCTGATGAAGCCGTTCGTATAGTCCACAGTCCACAGTACAATCATTTGAAACTTTAGTACCGGACTCGCCTAAAATAATTCTTGGTGATTTTAACCACGTCCGATTGGAAGAGTTGTTTCCTCATTACACGCAATGTGTCGACAGTACAGCCCAACAAGGGGAAGGAACATTCTAGACCGCTGCTACTGTTCTGTTAAAAACGTTTATAAGGTCTGGAATGAGGATGTCGAGTATACTCTGCAAACTTGTTTTGCTATAACAGACTGGGAGATTCTACTAAATTCAGCAATATAAATGAAGCTACCGACATCGTCAATAGTTAAATAAACTTCTGTGTGGAGCTTCACGTGCCTACAAAAAACAGTCAAGGTGTATCCGAACAACAAGCCCTGGTTAAGCAAGTCTCTGAAAAGTCTGCTCGATCAGAAACAAGAGGCCTTCAAGAAAGGGAATGTTGATAAGTTACGAGAGCTGAAATCCAAGTTCACGACAGAAATAAAAAGAGCAAAGAAACTTTATAGAGATAAACTACACAATTATTTCCCTGGTAACAATACCAGAGAAGCTTGGCGGTGTCTCCATAACATCACAGGTTTCTCTTCTAAAAAAAAAAGCTGACTCGTTCTTAGGCACAGACAACCACCTGGTGTTTGCAAATTAACTAAATCAGTTTTTCGGCAGATTTGACATCCATGATTGGAGGGATCAACTGGAGGAGCAGCTCTCTGCCTTGTCTCCTGTACAGGATCAGCCAAATACCATGACTACCGGGGAGGTAGTGAAGCAACTTAAAAGACTGAATATACGCAAAGCAACTGGACCCGATAATATCAGTGGCAGAGTGCTAAAAGTGTGTGCACAGGAACTAGCTGTGCCTTTCTCCACACTGTTTCAGCAATCCATGAACACGTACCGGCTTGTTGAAAATCTGCCATAATTGTGCCGGTTCCTAAAAAACCGCAACCAAAACAGTTCAACGACTACAGGCCTGTTGCCCTGACTTCAGTGGTGATGAAATGTTTTAAAAAAAATCATCATCAAGCATTTGCTCACGACTGTATCATCACATATTGATAAACTGCAGTTTGCATACCAGCAAAATAAGTCTGTGCGTGATGCAGTTTTGACTCTGGTACATGGGCTTCAGCAACACACAGAAAATATTGGCTGTTATGCTCGTACAACATTTGTGGACTTTTCCTCGGCGTTTAACACCATTCAACCATATCGTCTTGTTGAGAAACTGCATAATCTAAATAATGTTGGTGTAGCAAACTAATGCTACAGAGTGGGTTGACTAAAATGGTATTAAATTCCCATTGTACAATTACGCTTCCTGGAGTCCAAAATAATGCTCAATCAGTTTAATTAATGATCAATGGAATGAGAAAAACTATATAAATTACAGGCTACACAAATGTAGGTGATAAACAATTTTAACAATACTGGTTCACCGCGTTTGAATTCTCGCTAGTTCAAAGTTCCATGATTGAATGTCCTGAAAGGTCCATGCGGCGTCGGAGTCCAATTCCGGAAGGCGAAACGGCTTGAAAGCTATTCGGTATGTTGGCATATGTGCGTGGATGCCTTGCGCCTGGTACGCAAAGATCATGTAAGACATGTCCATGGAAGTTGAAACATGAAGGGAACACTCAAAGGATCCACGCTCGGATGGTTCAGAACAGGAATTGGACTGGCAATTTGGTAGATCACAGCCTTCGAAGTTTCCGAAGTCAGAAGGTTCACAAGCTTAGTTCACGTGGTTCGGTTGATTCGAAAAATTTCGCAAGAATTCACAAGAGTTTGGTACATTCGAAACACTTGGAAGATTCTCAGCATTCGCAAGGTTTTGCTCATAGGAAGTGGAAGTGGAAGTGGAAGGTTTTGCTGGAGTAAAATACAAATGCATGAAAAACACAATAAGCATCTAAATACTTGCAATATTTTGTTGCATAAAAACTCAAAGTAATTTTCTGAAATTACTGAAAATAACCTTATGGCAATAAAAAACACTAACTGGGTTAAATCTTTAAACTTGGTCAGATAATCTAGGTGCATACACTTACTACAGACTAGCGTGGAAATACATGCACAGAGCACTAAACACCAACTTCACATGTGCATAAAATACAAAGGATTACATGTACATAAGAAACCTTTGACCTAGTTAAATTCTCGAACATGTGATTCCAAAAACGATATCAAATTCGTCTATTTGTACTTACTACGCTGGGGGGATAATGCTACATAACTCTTGGTTTAGTTACAAAACACTGGCAATCAGTTTGGTACAATTTTGATGGTCTATTCAGAGGATTTACGGGTCCAAAATTGACAAGTCAATGTAACAATCATGAATGGAATTTTGTGGAAATCAAGTGAGTCACTTTTACGGTCTCATTCAATAGCGCCCTCCATAGAGCAAAACTAATCTACGGAGTCTTAAAGTGGCTACATGTGCTGTCGGTAACATCCCGGCCCCGATGATACGCTCAAGTTGTCATCACCAAAGCATCAAGGACAGCAGTGTCGAAAAATTATCTCTGAAACGATGCAGTTCAACTGCCTATACTCATTATTGTCGCAGGGGTCATCCGACGGAATTGGTGTCATCTGAGCCTCTAGAAGACAGATCTTGTCGCTTGGACGATCATAGGACCCACTTTGGGTCTTCACCTGGACTGAACAAACAAATCCGATAATAGGCAAATTGGCAATTGTCGGGGATGAACAAACTCAAAGTGGCGAGTGATTAGTATTAAGTTTGGTATTCAGTCGCACATAAAGATAATGTATGAGTAGTGTATAAGTAGTGTATAAGTAATGTATAAGTAGTGTATGAGTAATGTATGAGTATCGATGAATATGTATAAGTAATGTATGAGTAATGTATGGGGCGTCAGGAAAAGACGTCTTTTGGCTTTGCATACGACCCCACAAAGACGTTAATAAGACGTCAATAAGACGTCAATAATTTACGTCTGCCGTGGAGCCAGCATTGAATTAACGTGGAAATAAGGTTGGGAATTGAGCGATATTCCGTTTGTCCAACGTTAACGCCAACTTATAAACAACGTTGTGCCAACGTTATTCGGAAGTGCAACTTTACGTTGGAACAACGTCATTTTCTAACGTTGGTCCAACGTTTCTTCATCAATTACTGACGTTGATCCAACGTTGGGCTAACGTAAGTTTGCTGTCTGGGGAGTTGCAACGTAGGTCTGGAATTGCTTGTCTTCGTTGCGCAGGTATTGCAGCACGATCATACTGTCCGTCCAGAAGATGGACTCAGCAAGTGGGATCTGCATTTCGCGCCTGATAATCTCATCTAGCTTAACTGCCACAACAGCTGCGGTGAGTTCCAGACGTGGAATCGTAGTAGCTCTTAGTGGTGCAAGTTTGGCCTTCGCCATAATGAAGGCACAATGCACCTGGCCGTCGGCATCTACTGATCGGAGGTAGCTGACCGCATCGTACGCCCTCTCAGACGCATCTGCGAAATGATGCAGCTGCATAGACGAAGTGGTGTTGGTCCCATTTGGTTTTACACATCTAGGTATTTCCATTCCCTTTATCAGGGGCAGGTCGTTCAGCCAACGATGCCACTGTTCGGCCATACCACTTGGCATAGGGTCATCCCATCCCGTTTTAAGACGACACAGTGTCTGGAACAACATTTTGGCTCTCAGAACAAAGGGACATACGAATCCCAAGAAATCGTATATTGAGCTGGTGATACTCAGCAATCCGCGTCTTGTGACGGGTTTCTCCTTCACGTTGGTGTCAAATCCAAAGGTGTCTGATTCAACCTTCCAAAGTACTCCTAGCGCTCTCTCAGATGGAAGAATCTCGTGGTCTAAATCCATAGTTGTGATGGTCTTGGCGCACTCCTGAGGTGGCACTGACTTCAAAACTGCTCGATAATTGCTTAACCACTTTGTAAGCCTAAACCCACCAAGAGCTAGCAAATCTCGAAGCTGGCTGACGAGACGAATGGCTTCCGATTCCGTTGGTGTGGATTTCAAACAGTCATCGACGTAGATGTTCTGGTCGATGGTCTGAACGGTTTCTTTGTCGTACCTCTCATGGTAGTCAAGAGCTGTGCGCTTCAATGCGAAGCTGGCACAACTTGGGCTCCAAATGCCACCAAACAAGTGCGAAGTCATACGATAGGTGAGGGGCTGGTTTCCAACCTCATCTCCTCTCCACCACAAGAAGCGAAGGGCATCTCGATCTTCGGTATTTACACGAACCTGGTGGAACATGCTCTCTATATCTGCCATCAAGGCAATGTGCTCCTGGCGAAACCTCAAAAGGACACCAATGAGCTTATTGGTGAGGTCAGGACCTTGGTAGACTCTGTCATTAAGTGAAGTGCCTCGGAAGTGCGCTGCACAGTCGAACACTATTCGAAGTTTGTCTGGCTTGCGAGGATTTACAGCAGGGTGGTGGGGCAAATACCACACATAACCATCAGCTCTGTCCATGTCACAGGTGGGTACAGCTTCTGCATGTCCTTTCTTCAGAAGATCATTGACACCACTGCTGTATTTCTTTAGCAGTGCGGGGTCTTTGGAGAGTCGCTTTCCTAGCGCCTTCAAACGCTGTTCAGCCATTGGTTTATTATCAGGAAGGTGTGGAGGCCTTTCTTTGAAGGGGATGCTCATGTAGTGGGCTTCTTCTCTATGCAGTGAATTCTCCCATATGGAAAGAACCTTTCTTTTACTGACGGATAGGGTCTCAGTGGTGCCCCCAACGTCGTCAAGCTTCCAAAACTTATCGACTTGATGTTGTAAGTCAAGGTCGGACTTGACAAAGTACGAGGTGGCTACCTTGGACTTCTTGCTTAAGTCAATTGGTCCATTCAGGGTCCAGCCAAGGGTGGTCTTGGTTGCATACGGCTCGCCCAAAGCACCTGCGCGGACTTCCAGTGGGACCATAACATGTGGTGCATCTTGTCCAATTAGGAGATGGACATCGTTGACGTCAACATCGGGTATATTGATGTCACGTAGGTGTGGCCAGCAGCTGAGTTCGTCCTCAGTGGCGAGACTACCGAGACCAATATTTAGTTTTGGCCTGGTAAGGACATTGGGTATTTGGATCACTTGAGAGACGTCATAATTAGCTATTTCCAAGCTGACCACAAAGGTGTTGACTTCAGCCTCCTTCAGGTCAAGAGTTGTTAGCCTTATGGTATCTTTCTTGGCCTTAATTCCAAGGCGTCGCATCAAGTCTTCAGAGCAGAAGCTCTGGGTTGAGCCACTGTCCATCAGCGCGTATGTACTTAGGAAATGATGTTGTCCTTGTGCCCTTATCTTAACAGGAACAATGGGAAAGGCTACCTTTACCTCGCCGGCCCCAGTGAGGTTGCATGCTACAACTGGATTGTTCGCAGTCGGAGTCTGTGGTGGAGTGGAACTATTCGGTGCAGCCTGAGTGACTGCTGGTGTTAGACTGTTGTCACTACGTGTACGTGGTAGATGCAAGTACTTGCTGTGCTTCATGCCACATCCCTGGACCGTGCACACAAAGGGGCGTGTGCAGTCCCTGCCTAGATGGCCTGGTTTGAAGCAATTTACGCAGAGCTTCTTGCCTTGCACAAATGCAAGACGGTCATTTATGCGTAGTGCCTTGAAGGCGTCACACTGATTGAGGTAATGGGGCTGCTCACAACGCGGGCAACGTTTAATGAAAGGCGTTGTCTGGTTTGTTTGGGAGCTACCCGGAGAAACCTTCGATGAAGAAGCTAGCTGGGTGCCAAAGTTCACTCGACGTTTAACAAACGTCTGGTTTCTGGACCTTGATTCCTTGGTTGCACCTCTTTGCACGATACCTCCAAAGACCGGATCCCGTGCCTCCTCAGCAGCATTAGCTACAAAGTGGGTAACATCGTCAATGTTTGGGGCCCTCTTCTTTGTTGTTTTTATGTGATGTACTTGCTTTAGCGATCGAGTCTTTAAGTGGTAGGGTAACTTCTCGACAATTGCTAAAAGGCTACTTCTGTTGTTTAACTCATTTAGGTATCCCATCGTGTCTAGGGTTTCTCCGCAGCATCGAAGGTCGTCAGCAAGATCCTGCAATGCATTGTTGTCAGCGACACTTGACCCTTTAGTCACCTTATCTATCCAGGCCTGTGCAATGGTATGTTCGTCTCCAAATCTCTCCTTTAAAAGACGAAGAGCAAGGGTGTATCCTTCTGACGGTTGTTTAACCGTGCAGCACTGCAGAAGTCGTCTAGCCTTCCCAGTACAGTACTGCATGAGACGGGTAAGTTTAGCTCCATCGCCGATGGTTTCTCGACCCACTGCATTTTCGAAGGCCCTGATAAATGACCAGTACCGGAGAGGATCGCCATCAAATGTCATGAGTTCAGCCTTAGGAAGTTGTAATGCTTCAACTAATGACTGTTGGTGTATACGGATGTCTTTAACCATCTGGCATAAAATATTTGTTACGTCTGTGCTTGTAGCCGACGGAGATCCAAAATGATCAACAGGCGGGGAGTACGACTCGTCAACAGGTCTTAAGGTTTCATGTGTCGGTATGTTGGCCTTTGGTGTACTGTTTACCTGAGCAGAAGGGCTAAAACCAGGCTTTATGAGGTTCTTATGGTGCTTCGGTGTGTTTTCGTCATTGGGTTTAACATTGGGTGTATCTTGGGTGAAGCACACATCTGACCTACTTGCTGCATCGGCCTCTGCAAAGGTTTTCTCCAGAGCCTCAGCCCTGGCATACTTGACCTTTATTTCTGACTCTCGTCGTTGTTGATCAAGCTTAAGTTGTTGTTCTTTCAACTTCATCATGGTACGTAGCGAGGCAAGTTCAATGGCGTGTTGCTCTTGCAGGGCAATGGCCTCTTAGCTCTGAGGCGGGCACTTGCAGTCGAACTCGCAGTCTATGCCTTGGATTTAGCACTTTGTTGACTGATAGAGTCGTCTGCATCAATGTCATCATCGGGGTTTTCATGCTGAATTTTAGGTTCGGCTTGGGTTTGGTTTTCTTCCAACCATTGCATAACTGAACCACGATAAGTTATCGCTTTATTCTCTGCCTCCTTCCAATAAGCTGCAGAACTTTTCTTCTCATTGTCACTTGTAAGGTGCTTGTCATACTCGTTATGTGCCTCAGCGAATTCTGCAAAGCACTTCTCAAACTCTTTCATGTTGGTTTCAAACTTAGGTGCATTTTTCTTGTCCTCCTTGAGGGTAGAAATTAGTTTAATTATTATGGTCAGTGCTCCTTTGCACGTGCCCCTGGTCTTCTTCAAGTCACGTGACTGCTGTGTGGTGTTTGATGCACTTGTAGGTGATTCGGGGTTTACTGCATCCATGATTAAACAACCAGGTTATTCACTTTCAACATGTGATAAATGCGTTCAGATCGTACAAAACTAATGTAGCAAACTAATGCTACAGAGTGGGTTGACTAAAATGGTATTAAATTCCCATTGTACAATTACGCTTCCTGGAGTCCAAAATAATGCTCAATCAGTTTAATTAATGATCAATGGAATGAGAAAAACTATATAAATTACAGGCTACACAAATGTAGGTGATAAACAATTTTAACAATACTGGTTCACCGCGTTTGAATTCTCGCTAGTTCAAAGTTCCATGATTGAATGTCCTGAAAGGTCCATGCGGTGTCGGAGTCCAATTCCGGAAGGCGAAACGGCTTGAAAGCTATTCGGTATGTTGGCATATGGTGCGTGGATGCCTTGCGCCTGGTACGCAAAGATCATGTAAGACATGTCCATGGAAGTTGAAACATGAAGGGAACACTCAAAGGATCCACGCTCGGATGGTTCAGAACAGGAATTGGACTGGCAATTTGGTAGATCACAGCCTTCGAAGTTTCCGAAGTCAGAAGGTTCACAAGCTTAGTTCACGTGGTTCGGTTGATTCGAAAGAATTCGCAAGAATTCACAAGAGTTTGGTACATTCGAAACACTTGGAAGATTCTCAGCATTCGCAAGGTTTTGCTCATAGGAAGTGGAAGTGGAAGTGGAAGTGGAAGGTTTTGCTGGAGTAAAATACAAATGCATGAAAAACACAATAAGCATCTAAATACTTGCAATGTTTTGTTGCATAAAAACTCAAAGTAATTTTCTGAAATTATTGAAAATAACCTTATGGCAATAAAAAACACTAACTGGGTTAAATCTTTAAACTTGGTCAGATAATCTAGGTGCATACACTTACTACATGTTATGTCAGGGACTTCCGGATTAAACCGATAAGACTGGGGTTTCTGATTGAACACGAATTAAATCAAACAAACGACTCAGTTCTGCAGTTCCAGGTTTTCATGTCACTTCACTCCATTACTCCAAGCACATGTCTGAATTCTATAGAAATACATTACTCAACATGGAGCCTTACATAGACTGGTTGGCTGTCTATACCAATAGTCTGTCTAGACTGGTTGGCTGTCTATACAAACACGACACTACAGACTAGCTTGGAAATACATGCACAGAGCACTAAACACGAACTTCACATGTGCATAAAATACAAAGGATTACATGTACATAAGAAACCTTTGACCTAGTTAAATTCTCGAACATGTGATTCCAAAAACGATATCAAATTCGTCTATTTGTACTTACTACGCTGGGGGGGATAATGCTACATAACTCTTGGTTTAGTTACAAAACACTGGCAATCAGTTTGGTACAATTTTGATGGTCTATTCAGAGGATTTACGGGTGCAAAATTGACAAGTCAATGTAACAATCACGAATGGAATTTTGTGGAAATCAAGTGAGTAACTTTTACGGTCTCATTCATTAGCGTCCTCCATAGAGCAAAACTAATCTACGGAGTCTTAAAGTGGCTACATGTGCTGTCCGTAACAGTTGGATCATCGTTGATCTTGTGGATTAGTGACTTTCTTCGGGATCGAGTTCAGCGGGTAAAAAAGTTAACACATGTAAACCATGTAAAAAAAGTAAAAAACGCTCTTAGTGACAGTTTAATCACAAACACTGGAACACCACGGGGATGTGTTTTATCCCCATTGTTGTTTATTTTGTATTCCAATGACTGTGTTTCCAATGTAAATGGTGTTGATATATTGAAATATGCAGATGATACAGTCATTGTTGGTTATATCAAAGATGGTGAAACAGCCTACAGACACAGTATTCAATCATTTGCGACTTGGTGTAATGATAATCACCTTCAATTCAATGTGAGTAAAACAAAGGAAATTGTTTTTAATTTTAGATCTAAACGTACATAGCAACCGATTATTCCAGTCAGTATCAATAACAGGAATGTTGAAATTGTTGAGTCTTATAAATATTTAGGCATTGTTGTAGACAATAAACTCAAATGGGCAGAACAGTGCAAGACACTTGTGTCCAAAGGTCAACAACGCATGTATTTTTTAAGAAAGCTCCGATTTTTTAATGTGGATAAAACATTTCTAAAGTTGTTTTACACATCGGTTATTTTGTATGGTTGTGTCGTATGGTTTAAGAACCTCAGAAAAGAAGATATGCATAAACTGCAAAAGATTGCTAACCAGGCAGGTAAAATATTTGGGGGCAAAATTGATCTTGCAAAAAAGCAAATGATATACTGCAAAATAAGGATCACCAGCTGTATCAACATTATCAGTTCATGAGGTCAGGAAAGAGATTTAGGAGCCTTCGATGTCATACGAGCCGATATTATTAGGAAGTTATTTTTCCTTTTTACAAAAACAGTTAATAAATGTATGACACATAGTAAAACACTTACATGTATAACCTGGCTTATTTAGGGTGGGCACTCAATCAGTATTTAAAAAATATGTAGTTCCTATTTAATGGGCTTTTTGAAGTATGGCGGACGCAATGGGAGGGTGGGTATAAAATCGAATAAAATGCAATATAACCGCAATCTTTCACTTTGCATGTATTTTATTAATAATCCTGTCTCTGTAATATAATTACAACATGTAAATCAAATTTTTGGAAAGACATACACTTGTTAAAAAAATTCATACCTTAATAAAATGATACCCTCAGGCTCTCTTTTTGTTCCGCCATACTTCTAAAAGGCTAATTGGTAATGAAAGTTGACAAACTAGTTCATGATGGGAAGGCTGGGGGAACTAGTTTGTCAAATTCCAATAACTTGGAGGAATATCGACAAGCTACCCAAAATAAGCCACCCAATATTTGTACATGTACAATAAAAATGGCACATACATAGAAGTTCTATAAGCATGTGTATTTTGGTATTATTGGAAATTGGAATATTTCAACTTAGATTGAAAGATGAATTTAGAAACACGAGAAAATTGCCATGCCCCAGGTCCTTGGCATACATGGCCAATTGCTCTGCCAACAGAGCTATGGGCATCCCGCCGGAGCACCACAACAATCTCGTGTTTGCCTCTCAAAATCAAAAATTTGTTTGCTTTAGAAAAATGTGTTAATAGTCAAAATTGCATGTCAGCTCTTGTTCTTCACA
Organism: Henricia sp. BOLD:AAB3569; assembly: GCA_037783545.1. NCBI lineage: Eukaryota > Metazoa > Echinodermata > Asteroidea > Spinulosida > Echinasteridae > Henricia > Henricia sp. BOLD:AAB3569. The sequence goes on along the minus strand of JBBELK010000162.1, from coordinate 1,647,949 downwards.
TACAATTTTGACTATTAACATATTTTTCTAAAGCAAACAAATTTTTGATTAAGCAAATGTTTTTGCAAAACAGCTTTATGAAATTGGCCCCTGGTCTATCCGTGAAGAATTGGCCTGTAATGTATATGGGTAATTCCCAAAAATTAGGGGTCCAAAAGTGTGACATGCTAAAAGTGTTGTTAGTGATTGAAAGTGGTTTCCCAGTAGAAAATAATTATTTTTATTTCAACAAATGCCGCTTAAATTTAATGTTTGTGTGTAGATTTGGCACCAAGGTTAATGCAAACTCATTCTACAGCCAATTTTCATTGGCGTAGGTAACCCGGGACACCAAACTCCTATTCAATACCATGGAACAAATTATAAGCCTTTATGGTCTTTTGTTTTGAACATTTTTCAGGAATCAGAGAACAAAAGAAGAAACTGATGCTACCCACTATAATCACAGGTCACAGTCTATTACTGAGAATTTGTGATCATGAGTGGTGATTTTTGAAGCAGAGAGTGTCGTACGTAACTGGGACACCAAAAATGTTAGACCCCTAATTTTGGGAATTACCCATATATGCTACGCAGCGAAAGTGCGACAGCGCGCGGTAAACTGTAGCCAACTGCAAAATAGTCTGGTTACCGAAATATCTTGGTCTGAAAACCCGACTTCACGCGCGAGGCTGAATCACAGCCTTGTTCTTTCTTCACTCGATGTGTTTTATGGGCGGGGACTCTTTATGCTAATTTTTCAAAGAGAGCACCGAGACGTAAAAGCTCAATGGTTAACGGTTGTTTTGACAGAACAATACGGTACTGTTTGAAAAATAGCAGATTTTTCGTACGTATACCCAGTTGTTAAGTTCACAAACACGTCATGCCTCTACAGAAAATATGTGATGGATATCTTCTGGTCTTCGTGAAAGTCATCAATTTGCAATTTGTCGGCTGCATAATTCAAACTACCGTTGATTTCCTCAGTTGTAACACTGCGTGATGATGTCGCCATATTGCATCAGAGACATGGAGAGATGCACACATACATGTACACTACACATGTACGACGTACAAACATTTATGCTTGCAAACCGATCACACGCACTATTCGACCCGAGGGTCAAAATAGTGCATAAGTAATTGCGTTGGATTTCCAACTCAGTTATAAAGAAACAAATAACACATCGTGTACAGAAAGAACAAGGCTGTGATTCAGCCTCGCGCGTGAAGTCAGGTTTTCAGACCAAGATATTTCGGTAACCAGACTATTTTGCAGTTGGCTACAGTTCACCGCGCGGTGTCGCAGTTTCGCTGCATAGCATACAGGCCAATTCTTCACGGATTCACGTAACTTCACAGCCTTTGGACAAGCCTATTGGTGATTAGGCACCATACCCAGATGTTGCGTTCGTAACTTCAAGGTAAATACTATTTTTACTATATATGGTACCGGTACACAATTCAAGGGATTTCTGAAGAAAAATAACACCCTTAACTACATGTATATTATCAAATGATGAATTCTTTAATAAAGTGCTATTTTAATAACAAAATCCAAGTTTCGATGGCTAGTACAAAACCTGCCTGATCTGATGGCAATATAGCAATATCATAAACAACTTAAATCCAATTTATACGACTGATACTCTTGTTCAAAAACTTCTTCCAACATTTGTAGGATGATTTTCAGTGGACATGTTCTATCGTGTATATGGGAATTTGAACATCTGCGAATAAGATTGAACACGCTGGACGATGTTTGAACATGCATATTATTTTTAACAAAATTAATGGTGGACAAACCAATCAGATTACAAATTTGGATCATATGGTATTTCGGGTCAAATTTCCCCATTCACAAAACCCATAAAACATTCATGAAGCTTGAACAAAGTTCTATTGTGTAAACTGGAAGTTTTAATGACTTCGAACAAGCGCGAACATCGTCATACATTTTGTTGGATGGTGTTTTACAAGCATAATTTGCCATATGTTCAACCAAACAGTGAAAAATACGAGGAACAAACAAGTTTTTTTTCTGCTGCCTTTTCCACAAATGCACGATTATTACAAATGGGTCACAATTGTAAAGGTAAATAAACAGACTTTCCAACCGACAGTCCTGAAAAATGTCCATACTTTTATGAGGAGCTTAGAAAGAATGAGTAGCGAACTAGGTCAGGCAATGATCCATAGGGTCACATCCCGTACAAATCAACAAGAGTTCCAAAGATATACTGCTAATACTAAATAGATGATTACACAGTCGGTTATACATTCAAATGTACATTCAAATAAGAAATCCTTGGATTCTTTATACATGTACATTAAAACCATTTTAAATTTATTGATTTTTTTTAAAACATGGCCATTGTTGAATAAATTTGGTATAAAGTAAAAAAAAAAAAAAAAACAAGTTACAGACGCAAGGTGTTCGGGGTATGTAAAGGACAGATGTAGAAGGTTTAAATATAGTATTGAAAAACAAATTGAAATAAAGTATTGTCTTCATGACGTCACCAACATATATTATACACTAAAGTTCAACACTTCAAAGCTTCATATTTTAAAGAATCAGGCATTTACATGTATGTGTTTTATTTACAATGTCAACCTTTTAAAGGAACCATGACCATAGCTCTTAGCACATTTTAAACATCAATTTGAAAAATAAAAAACTAAAAGGGTCATTTTTTTCTAAATTATTTTTAAATTATTATAATTAGGTACCCTATGGCGTCATTGTGGCACCACACAAAGTACAGGAGTCATATTGGTAGTATGCGGTACACGACTATAAAGTTTGAAGTCCATGCCTTGTTATGTTCTGTTAATAAGATAGACTGTTAATAAGATTGTCCAAAATTCCACTTTTTAAGGTATTTTCAAATCAATATGAGGTGCATGTAGCTAGCCGATGATGTCATCATGATGTCACATACTTGTCATGATGCCTACTCCAAGGTCTAAGACTGTACCAGGTTTCAAGTTTATACACTGTTCCGTTTTGAGTTGGATTGTTTTTTTTCTATAAAACTACACTCAAGTATTTCTGAAATTATTATATATAAATAAGTGATTATTCATATATAATATGAATATTACATTGAAACTAGAATTTGACGTTTGTTTTTATACAAACGCAAGGTGATCGGGTGACATGAACATTGATCTTATGATGACGTCACACTTTTAAAATTGGTTAAAAACTTGAGTTGGTCGATGTTGCAAAAGAAACATTCACATATCGACTGCCAGTATTGGAATTCTTAAGACATATGACTCTTTGATTATTCAACGCTAAAATTGTGTGTCTGATGACGTCATTATTGGCCTTATAGTCAATCTCACCATGACGTCACTATTGTGTGCACAAATTGTTCAAGGATCTACTGAAGAACAAGTTCTTACAAGTGGTGAAATAATCTTTCGAATATATTACAGTTCATAAGATTTGTCATTTGAGATCATATTACGTAACCACCGTGCACGTGATGACGTCATCATTGGTATAGTCATAAAGTCCACATGTGTGGGAACAATTCGTTCCGTAGAACTATGGTCAAATTCCCTACCACTTTGGCTCTATTTGCATTCAAAATGCTAAAGAATGGCACATTTTCGATTAACTTCCGGTTTAAACCGGAAGTAGCGGTCACACAGGGGTCACGTCAGTGTATGATTTGTTTAGTTCATTTAAACCTATAATGCTGTGAAAGAATTGTTCAAGTATCTATTACGGTTCTTGAGATATGAATTTTGGAAATAATAACCTTTGCATTTTGGTAATGTACGAAGTAACCCATGATTTTATTGTTGTAAGTACCAAGACCTTTCAAACAAGTTTGGGTGTCACGCCCAAATCTGTATACATTTTTCTGCAGACCCCCCTCGAAGATTTCTGCTTTACCCCCCACGGAGAAAATCTCATTTTCTCAATAAATCGGCCAATACACAACCAATCTTGACAAACAAGGTATCTTTTGCCATGGTTTAAGGGTCAAGGATCATGATATAATTGGTTAAGTTATGAATGGAGTGAATGGGAGACTTTTGAGGAGCAATATCAACAGAGGGCGCCAAACATACGGTCCCAGCGCATTTCGCGCCACGGTGACAGCCATTGCATTACACGTATTTTCGTGCTAAAAATGCGGTTGGAAATGTCGCCGTGAAACCCTACAATAATCAACGATGGAAAGCCCTAACAGTCATTATGAAAAATCAACCATTGAAGAACTTTAAAAATGTACTTTGAAAAGGAAAAGCTGAAACGTTGCGCGGAAACGTTGGTTGCCAAGAGGTAAGTAAACGCACGGATTTTTTTGGTCATTTTGTTTTCGGTCATGCATGTGGTTGATCGTGTTACGATGTATACATGTAGTGTGTGCACGATGCCAACAGTGCATATAAAATATCGGACGGTTCAGACTAGAAGCACATGCCTGTATAATTTAGGCTGTCGTGTCGAGGCCTCGCCTAACTTATGCCTTGTTTTGGCTACTGAAATGGAAATCCGAGTACAATTAATTAACTGCTTAAACGTCGAACAATGGAGTGAAAATGACATGAAGAAAGTCTAAACTCTGATCATCAGATTTGTGATTTTTACATTCCCATCTCTTCAGAGGAGTGACGAAAATGCAGTCTATTGTTTTTCTTCAACGTACCTTTCCATTTTCATAGTCATGTGCATGTCGCGAGGCCTATTCCATTTCTAATCCAGGCCTAGGCTACACTGGCGCTCACCATAGCATAGACCTGGTCATGGAATTATGCTGTTCTTGACAGACTTGGCAATGAGTGGTATATATATATATATTTTAATAATATTTTTGAGATATCTCTTATACTAATATGTTTATTTATTTTTTACTCATCACAAATGAAGGTTGAAGTGGTAAAACCAAATAGAAATTTGTTCTAACATTATATTTGTTTATTTTTGTTTTGCCAGAAATGGGGTCTACAACAGCATGAGAAACAATCAACAAACGTGATGTCAACCCCACACACATTATGGCTTTTAAAGGCACCCACAAGGACAGCAAGCAGGTAAAAGCTAGATCTCACAAATTAGGTCTTGCTTCAGTCTTCACTTCAGTGCGATTTTTGAATCTCAACTTGAACGTCATAAAGCAATATTCACATCTTTTTTGTTGTAAACATACCTGTAGACATTTGCTTTTGTTTTGATGTGAAGTTGAGCCTATTATACAGCAGGCAGACTGATTTTGTAAAAACGGAAAGAATTCCGTTTACTGGTCGCCACTTATTCTTCTCATAAAAACTTAAAAACCACCAAAACGTGCAAATATTTTAAAGGGAAGTGGTTTTTAGAAGTGAAAAACATTCAACAATTTCCTGGCGACCAGTAAAGGTAATTCAAACCGTAAAAAAGTATCTTTAATGTTTCAATTCAATAGGAGTGAAGTAACCTCTTGTTTTATTTATGACTTGTTTCTCTGACAGATTCCCAACATGTGAAATTAAGCAGCCAAGGCTTTCCAGGAAATCCAAATGATTCAGATCAGGCGTTCTTCCATGGGCAGTCAGGATATGGTTATGCCTTCATGGCAGCAGAGTCGACATTTGTGAAATGACTGAATTAATTTTAATTTTGGGAATTTGTGTACATGTATTGTAACATTGATTTATGCAGCTCAATCATGTGATGGAAAAAAATTGTATGCTCAAATTATCAATGGTCAAAACAATTTTCAAAAATAAATCAAAATTTTGTTGCCATTTAATTATTTTATTGAGCTAAAATACTTATTAATTTCCTGTGTTTACACATTCTAAAAAGCTTTTAAAACCAAGCAACTGGCAGGAACATTGAGGACTGTAAATGTACATTGCATGGATTTACCAGTACATATAAACATGTCATGTGAAAACTGCTAGCTTTTTCTTTTTGTTTTTTGAGGGTTTTTTTTCTTTTCTTTATTTCTTAGTCAAGAACTTATTAATGTTATGTCAGCTTAAACTTGCCGATAGTCTCAAGTTAACAATTGTCATGTTTCTTTTAGCCCCATAATTGATAAGTTGACCATTACTTGTATTCCTCAAAATGATTTAACAGGCGTCAGAACATGCTGATTTGATAGAAAACCCAAAATTAGAAGTGGCAAATTGACGGGTGTCTTTTATGTAACTCTTGGAATTTCTTTTTCAGCCACTCTCATTCTGTGTAATGGCCAACTGCTCAATCCCGTACACAGCCCTGTCAGCAGGTGGTAATTTGAAAACTACATGTAGTAAATTTGAAAGCAAATGCGGAATACCCTGCAACTCAAAACTGACGTTGCACGTGCCTTTATCGACTCGTTCTCGGACCAAACTTTCCTTCGTAATACAATCCTCCGAAGCCACGTCTACCTAATTATGCTTCACGGACTAAGAATTGCAGGGTATTCTGCAATTATGTTGAAAATGAACATTATTTGGTATATTCTATGCAGATTTATCATGTACATGTACACTTATATTTATAGTTTTCTAAACCATTAACAAAATAGCAAGCAAGAAGAATTTTGTTTCTTTCATTCTTGTATGCAAATGTTTTATCAACGTTCTACCCCTTCCCTGCAGGCATTGTCCGAAGGGTGGGGTGGGGACTTGGTAACATGCCTCGGCGTTGACCAGATGTTCCAAGGTAGAGATTTTGTCACAAATTTTGGCCCAGGGGTTGCGATTTTGTCACTCAAAAAGTGACAATTCTCATGTCCGAGGTGTGGTAGCCTGGGGGTGGGGGTGGTACTTAACCATGCCTCTCGGGTGAAAATTGATATCATGTTACATATGTAAGTCAAAAACACAAACAAAAAACTATCGTGGACGCACGCGTCACTTTCAAAGGTTTTTTGTTGTTGAGTGTTATTATAAACATGCCTGTTGGCTTCATGTCAACTTGACTTTATTGCTTGGAATCCCCTTAAAAAAAATAATAATAATAAAACAAAAACGCATCACCGCATCATTTTGGGAGACTAATTTTTGGCCTAATTTGTGTTTTTACAAACTCAAACACTGCATGTGTCATTCAAACTTGTTTTCACGAAGTTTTAATAAAGTGACTGGGGGTGGGGGTAAGGGTGCCAGAAATTTTGCTCTTTTTTCAACAAAAAATGGAAATTGATAGTGACATCATGGAGGAAATGTGACATGAACACTGCTCATACAATCGTCTTTAAACCGGTGAAAGTCGTCCGAAAAACGACACACTGCATTGAGTGCCCCGTTTATATAGTGCATACAGCCATTAATACACAGCCGGTGAGTGACGTATTGTACGCGCTTGAAGTACACCGAAGCCGCCACCGCGCGCCGCTGTTGACCACTGTTGCAGTTTTTATAGATAAACTCCACAACTTTCTCAGTTTGTATGTATTGTTTAGAAAACCATGACTAGTCCTTCCGCCACACACCACAAAAATACAGGATGTACGGGACTTCATTGCTGAGAAATAGAGCTCTGAAATTGAAGAAATTTACGTCCACACGTAAAACAAACGAGACCGAAGTCAGAAGAAAATCACTTCCGGGACCATGAAGGGCGCCCTCTTGTGTCTAAACCAGGATAGCCAAAAGTCTCCCATTATGATGTCATAAATATGCAAATTAAATTAATTGTCATTAAAATGCGTATATGCAGCACTATATGTGCCAATCCACAACCAGTTTTGACAAATATGACATCTTTTCCAATGTTTTTAATAAGGTTGGTTGTGTTACAAATGGAGTCTTTATGATGTCATAAATATGCAAATTAGATCCAAAATCGTCATTACATTTAAGAATACATTTACAATTAACACAGCCTGGGGCGGTCGGGTTGGCGTACGGGTTCTTTCCTCGCCTTTCACCTCTGGGGTCCCGGGTTCGAATCCGGGGCGTGTATGTGGATTGGGTTTGCAGTCCCTACTTGACCGCGTGGGTTTTCCCCTGGGGCATTTCTCTGGGGGTTTTCCTCCCACTTCTAAAACTGCAACTCCTTCTTCGTCATCTCAAGTTGATAATATAGTATAGTTAAAGCTAAAACCGTATAGTTGATGGCATAAAGGGCCATAGTTGCCGAAGATGCCATAAAATATACAACAACAACAACAACAACAACATAACACAGCCTCATCATTGAGCATGCATACAGTGATTAGAATGTTAAACAAAACTATGTTGACTGCTAGAATCATTATTCGGATTATGAATAATGAGTACATGTCAGCTAGACGGGAGTGGAGATTTTATGGCATCTTCGGCAACTAAGCCCTTTATGCCATTAACTATACGGTTTTAGCTTTAACTATACTATATTATCAACTTGAGATGACGAAGAAGGAGTTGCAGTTTTAGAAGTGAGAGGAAAACCCCCAGAGAAATGCCAGAGGTGAAAGGCGAGGAAGAACCCGTACGCCCCACAATATGTGGCAAACGGACTCACTCCTTTATCTCAACACATTCTTTCTTTTGTTAACGCACCAACACCCCTAACTGAAAGGAATTCCTTTAAAGGTCCTTGGATGTTTGAAACACAATGGGGGAACAATGGTAGCGTGTCAGTTTGCCACATATCATGCTGCATATGGTGGAAGATGCCAATTAATGCTACCGCATAAATCACAATAGACTGCCGAAGTGGACACGTCATGTTTTGAAACGTCCATTGCTAAGCCACATTGAAATTGTTCACTGGTTTTAGGTTTAGACCCGGTAACCTACATGTACTAACCTTGGCAACACACAAGACGGTAACATTTTCACTTTAGCAGTATTGTCGGTAGGGCACCAATACTTATGCAAGAAGGTGTATCCTCCATCAAAGAAATGCAATATTCTTAAAATGCCAATTCTTGATAAGAATAGAAGTTTGAGTACAGTGTGAATAACAAGGCACGAACCAAACACTTTGGAATGAATCGCTTTCAAGAATTATCCTTTAGTGATTTCTTCTAGGTCCAAGAGCTGGGGTTCATTTCACAAAAATAGGACTTAGTGAGGGTCTTAGCAATAGGAGTTGACTGTGCTTACGTCCTACAATATGACTTAAGAACCCCTAAAGATGGATCTCAGGACGTTTGTAGAACGAACCCCAAGAGATGATTGACAAAAATGCATACAATTGCAGCCTTACCACAAGAGGTGTTTATAAATATTACAGACTGATACAAAATGATACCTAAGAGCCTCCTTAATCTTTTTGTCAGAATATTATTATATATCTTTTTTTAAATACATACTATGTAGGTACCATCTCAACTACATTTACATGTATTATCTTTACGTTTCTGAACAAAAAATTGATTCGTTACCCCAGTGTGAACAAATTCCTTTAAAATCCCTTGGATGTTTGCGACACAACGTGGGAACAACTGAAGGGGAATAATGAAAGGTGGTATTCTATAGTCTGTCACATATCGTGCTGCATACCGGTATAAAAGCATTTTAATGACAATTCTGAACCTAATTAGCATATTTATGACATCATAATGACTCCATTCTTAACATAACCAATCCTATCATGATCCTTGACCCTGAAAACATTTGAAAATATACCTTGGTACCAGAATTATGCTTGGGCGCGGAAGTCTAAGTAAAACGGATTTTGTTTGGGACTAATTAAAACCGTTCTTAAATTAATTACGCACCATATTTTCCGTTCTTACGTTGTAATTTTGTGATTGGCCAAATTCGCTATCCGGGGCGAAATACCCGAAAATGACCACGCCCTTTTAAAGATGGCCACGCCCCTTTCTTCATCAGAGGAGCTGCTTTCGACACAGTTGTATCTACTAAATTCAACCGATATAGACTGCCGAAGTGAGTACGTCCTTTTGTTGGTTGCCTAGGCAATTGGATCTAAACTAAAAATCACTCAACCGTGTCCCAGTGCTTTTCCAATGGTACTTTTCCGACGGCCATGATAGTTTAGATCCAATTGCCATGGCAACGCACGTCACACTTCGGCTGTCTATTAACTAATATGACCCCGGGGAACAACTTGGGATGTGTCCCAAAATCGCTACGCCCTTTAGATGACCATGGCCCTTCTTATCAGAAGTGCTACTTCCGACATAACTGTACATGTATCTACTGAACTCGACTGATATAAACTTATTTGGCCCCGAGAAACAACTTGAGATGTGTTCCAAATTCACTAGTACCCGGAAATAACCACACCCTTTTAAATGACCACGCCCTATCTTCTCAGAAGTGCTACTTCCGACTAAGCCAAACTACTGAACTCAACTGTTATAAGCTAATTAGACCCCGGGGAATAATTTGGGATGTGTATCAAAATCGTCATCTAGGGAGAAGTACCCAAAAACGACCACACCCTTTTAAAAATGACCACGCCCCTTATTTAAAGTGCTACTTCCGACATCGCTGTATCTACTGAACTCGACTGATACAAGCTAATTTGACCCCGAGAAACAACTTGGGATTTGTGCTAAATTCGCTAGCCGGGAGAAGCACCCGAAAATGACCACACCTTGTTAAATGACCACACCCCTTCTTATCAGAAATGCGACTTCCATCATAGATGTACTACTGAACTCAACTGATATAAGCTAATGCGGGGAGAAATGCCCGAAATGACTTTAGTGCATGGAGAGATAACTTTTTGCCGTGACCAATATTCGAGCCCTTAATTTCGCGTTCACGTTTGAGGAACAATTGGATGTATGCTAGAATCGTTACCTGGGGACAAAGTACCCCAAAATGGCCACGCCCCCTTTTTTTGTCAGAAACGCATTACTTACGACATAGTTGTATCTACTGAACGCAACTGTTGTAAGCTCATTTTACACTGAGGAACAACTTGGGATGTGTGCCATATTCGCTGTTAAGGGAGAAGTACCCGGAAATGGCCACGCCCTTTTGAATGACCACACCTCTTTTTCTATCAGAAGTGCTTATTCCGACATAGCTGCACTACTGAACTCAACTGATATTATAATAATCTTATTTGACCCCGAGAAGCAACTTGTGATTTTTGACTAATTCACTACGCGGGGAGAAATGCCTGGAAATGACCACGCCCTTTTAAATGACCACACCCCTTTTTTCATCAGAAGTGCTACTTCCGACATACATCTGGGTATCTGGGTTGCTCAAAATATTCAGAATGGCCATGATGTTCAAGGGGTCATAGAAGAGTTTCGAATATGTATATTTTTATATTAGAGAAATAATTGCCAAAAATGTTGCCCATTACCATAGATACTACCCCTTACTACTTGTACCTGTATAGGAATTGCCAAATATTTATTAACATAAACGTTCCAGGCTTAAATTGTACATATGTCTATCTCTTGTTCTATAGTGCACTCACACAGGGGTAAACCGTGTGAGAGTTTGAAATGGACGTTGTTATGACTTCGGTATGGTGTAAATGACATTATAGCATATTTTTGAGGGGTGGGGTAGGCAATGCACCCTCTATCAGCAGTATTTAACACGAATAACTAGATTTTAAAATAATGTGCACCAAGCTAGAGTCAGTAGATTTATTTATTTTGAATAATTTTCACCATTTAACTACATGAAGAAGGTGAAACACAAGGAGCAGTGAGAGCGACCTCACCCTAAAAAGAAACCATTATACCATCATCGGATTGCTACACAAAGTCAATAATAAATGTTGCTCTGCCATCAAATACTGGTATATTTCTCTCCAAAGCAAAGATCCCTTTTTGCCCTCTATATACACGGTATAGATGTAATTTCTATCAAAATAGTAATTTAAAACTCTTATACGACCCCCTAAACATTATGAACATTCTGAAAATTTGGAGCAACCCAGAAAATACAACTATGTCGGAAGTACATTTCTGATCAGAAGGGGGTGTGGGCAATTAAAAGAGTGTGGTCATTTTCGGGTAGTTCTCCCCGGATAGCGAATTTGTCACACATCCCACGTTGTTCCTCGGAGTTAAATTAGCTTATATCAGTTGAGTTCAGCAGTACATATATGATGGAAGTAGCATTTCTGGTAAGAAGGGGCGTGGTCATTTAACAAGGTGTGGTCATTTTTGGGTACTTCTCCCGGCTAGCGAATTTGGCACAAATCCCAAGTTGTTCCTCGGGGTCAAGTTAGCTTGTATCAGTCGATTTCAGTAGATACAGCGACATCAGAATTAGCACTTTAAATAAAGGGCGTAATCATTTTTAAAAGGGCGTGGTCATTTTCAGGTACTTCTCCCAAGATGGCGATTTTGACACACACCCCAAGTTATTCTTTGGGGTCAAATTAGCTTATATCAGTTGAGTTTAGTAGTTTGGCTTTGTCGGAAGTAGCACTTCTGAGAAGTTGGGGCGTGGTCATTTAAAAGGGTGTTGTCATTTCCAGGTACTTTTTCATGGATAGTGAATTTGGAACACATTCCTAGTTGTTCTTCGGGGTCAAATTAGCTTATAACAGTCGAGTTCAGTAGATACATGTACAGTTATGTCGGAAGTAGCACTTCTGATAAGAAGGGGCATGGTCATTTAAAGGGCGTGGTCATTTTGGGGTACTTCTTCCCAGGTAGCGATTTGGGACACATCCCAAGTTGTTACCCGGGGTCATATTAGTTAATATCGGTTGAATTTAGTAGATATAACTGTGTCGAAAGCAGCTCTTCCGATGAAGAAAGGGGCGTGGCCATCTTAAAAAGGGCGTGGTCATTTTCGGGTATTTCGCCCCGGATAGCGAATTTGGCACACATCCCACGTTGTTCCTTGGGGTCAAATTAGCCTAGATCAGTAGATAAATCCTCTCCTAAATGAAGTGCATACAAAACTGTCACAGGTCCTAGACTAAAAAACAAAAGTCACACTTTTGCAGCAATAACACCCAAAAAACTATACGGAGTCTTTATGAAACTTGCTAAAGACATATGCTTAATGACAATCTTCCAAAAGCGTGCCTGATGTCATGATGACGTCATTTATGCTTACGCGACGCCATTTTGATTTTACATCACGTGCCTCAATTTTCTTTGTGCGTGAATTTTGAGTTGACAATTGTTTTTCTCGGAAAAGCAAACTAAATCATATTCGGCTAGTTAAATAATTTGTCATCATTCAAAAGAACTTAAGTTGCTCAAAAATTGTGCATAAAGCATACCGTCGTATCATATAGTGAGTTCTAAAAATAAAAGTTGATCAGAAATTCGTATCTTGAGAACTGCAATATATGTATTTGATTGATTCTTTCACCACATACAAGAATGTTTTTAAAGAAATTGAATGATCTGTGCTCCAAATTGCATAGAATGTCTTACATCATTAAACATGTTGCTTGCGAAAATTGTAATATCAATATGACGTCATCAGACAATCCGTCATTAGGCCCGATCACCTAGCGTTTGTAACAAAAACAAACGTCTTCCTCTAGTTGGGTACTTTGCTGCAAATGTGTGATTTTTGTACAAAAATGTGATTTTTGTACAAAAATGTGATTTTTGTACAAAAATGTGATTTTTGTACAAAAATGTGATTTTTGTACAAAAATGTGATTTTTGTACAAAAATGTGATTTTTGTACAAAAATGTGATTTTTGAATTCGCTGAACTTTGACCTTCATTTGACCCATGAAGGAAAGGTCAGATAAAAATGTCCACACAAAGAAAATGGTAGATCATCGTTAGTTAATGAAGTGTGCGTTCACATCTAGCTTTAATATCGAAGATCGAACGAGGATCGAAAGAAGAGCGGTACCGTTCACATAAGGCGACTGCTAACGAAATCGAACGAAGCTGTGCGACCCCATCTATCTTTACGTGTCAAATCGCTTCGTCAAATGAAGTTCACATTACAATTTTGCTTCGTCGAATGAAGCAATCTCTTCGTCGAATGAAGCTATTTGCTTCATCGAATAAAGCGATTTGCTTCATCGAATAAAGCGATTTGCTTCATCGAGCGATTTTAATAACCGTCGAATGAAGCGTGCGTTCACATCATGAAATCCCTTAGTCGAAACATCGTCAAATCTTCATCGAACGAAGTGATTTTTTTAGTGGGAACGGGATCAATGTTGGTTTTTTTCGTGTGTTGCTTTATTTTCAACTGGAGCTTTCCTGGTTGTTCATGTTATATCTAATAAATACATAAATAAATGAAAAAGCAATAGCAGCCAGGAAAGCTCAAGTTTAAAATAAAACAACACACAGAAAAACCAACGTTGTGAAGTGTGAACTTCCTTATTATCAAACTTGGAATGGCCCGAAAAGCACTACTCTTACATAATAGCCTGTGTATTCAAAACCAATGAAGCAAGACCGATGACATTTTCACTGGAGTTACAAAATTAAGCGAACTTTGCATATTTAGACACCAGATTAAGAATTAATTATTTAGCGGTCAATAAGAGGGACATGTGTTTTGGGGGACACGCTGTACAAGCCTCAGTCAAACAACACGTACTTTGAAATCTTGCGTCAGTTTGGGGGACGTTTCAAACCACCCAATCTCTGAATAAATTGCACCTTTAATTAACGACTACCAAGGTGGATGTTATGGGCGCACCGTAAATATATTCTGCCGATTTGTTATTGGGTTCAATCGCGAAAGCTCGGTTAATCCGGGTCCATGCCTGTAAATTTAGCGAGTTTCTTAGACTTTGTCGAAAAATCCACGGAAGATCTGACGTACTGAAATGTCCTGCAAGTCGGCAGTCAGCTGGCCATACACGAGAGGGTTGATGGTAGAATTTGCCGCATTTAAAACCAGCACGATCATTTCGATGGGTGTTTCAAATTTGTACCCCAAGAAGTAGTGGAGGGCGATGTATATGACATGTGCTGTGTTAACAGCGAAAATGGACAAGGCTGTGATAGCCAACTTGGCCACCACGCGCTGCTGGACTTGCGACGAGACAAGAGGCTGAAGACATAGCTTGCGGGCGACGCATGCGTACAGGACACAATTCAGGATCAAGAACAGCAGGCAGAAGGATGAAAATCAGGGCAACTTGCTGAAATCTGAAGAGATACACGACGAGTTTGATCAGGCCGCCACAGGCAGCTGCCGCCAGCCAGGCTCCTATACACACCTTGACTACACGGTGGCCATCGTTAACGAGAAGGCTGTACTTGAGCGGATAGCACACAGCTAAGAATCGCTCAGTTGTCACGATGGTCACGAACAAGCTGGCCGCGACGTAGCAGCTGGCGAAAAGAAAGCAAAATCCGCGCAGCAAGGGCGGCTCCTTGTCACCGATGCAGGTGAATGCCAGCACAAGCGCCAGGAACAACACCCCGACCAAGCAGATATTAGACAGATAGATATTGAAGGGCGTGCGGCGAGACGGGCTGCGAAGCACGAAGAGGAAAAATGTGACGTTGAAGATCAAACCTATGGGGAAGATTACGAAAATGAGAATCTGTGGAACCCGGGTAACTCGCACTTCAGACCACACCGTCGAGTTAATTCCATATTCGGCACTGGTCGCATTCATGATGTGCTTGAATGATCGGCTTTTCGTGTACTAAGTTGGTTGATGTGATACGGTATAATGTGCGTACAGGGTTGACAGCTCTTCAATCAATGTCTTTGCAACTCGCATAATTAGCCTGTTTTCTGGCTAGTCCAAACTAGCCACACTGACATATAGCCAAGTGCCGGGTTGCTACATGTATCGTCGTTTGGTTACTAATTGAATCAGCAATTTTTTCCCGATGATCATGAACCCCATTTTGACCGTTGTAATTCTCGTGATATCCTCACTGACCCGGATGTGTTGAAATCCAATGTCTTGTGCATGGAACGGTACTAGTTTAGGCGCATAATGAAGTACATGTACATGTATTTAGATGGAAGATGCCGTGAACCGCGTTTATCATGGGACACGTGGGAACAGCTCTGCCAATCCGAGCAGCAATGTCGAAGATGGCGTAGCAATAGCCTAATAGGTAATATATATGTTAAATAGGTAATATATATGCCTTAAAGGTAATATATATGTTTGGTAAACTGTTAAGAACGGCGTGATTTCCCCTGGTAATTGAAAGCCTAGGTCGAGAAAACTACCTTGTAGAAAGATCAGCCACATAGATGCAGTAATCCTTCACAAATCATGAAAAACTCAATCATGGTTTCTGTGTATGAATGAATGGCTCCAAAGATCGCCTACAGGCGATCTTTGGAGATTCATATAGTTTGGTCATTCTTATGAATGGGGCACTTCAGACGAAATTATTTCACAGGATGATTACTACCATTACCATCTTGATGACAAGTTTTTTGATAATAATTCAGACATCCTTTTCGAGGGTAATTACCAATCCTGTATATTACCCTTAAAGGCCCAATGTATCATTTGCAATGACCCCAAAAAGTAATCGACGAGTTTACAGGGGAAAAGTCACATAGTACCCGATCAACTGAGAACGAATATTTGAAACACCCCGCCAAGACCAGGAAAACGCATATGGGTTTTCATGGGTTTTTTTTAAACGTGGTACATTTGACAAAGCTGAAATTTCTTCGGATGAGTTTGTTGATGTCTTTCTTTTGATTTATAATACTTTTATTCGCAGAATCGCTCAAAAACAGATCATATACAGGGCCTTTAAGTGCAAAGTTTTGAAATGATGCATTGCTCAATCGAAAGGTTTTCAGTTTGGGTGTTCTGGTGTACTTCATTTCACATCAGTAGCGGATCCCTGCAGCCTCATTAAAATACAGGAATACAAAAGAAAAGCGGGGGTTGCAACCCACTAAAATCCATTGTATTATTGTATTTTAATAAGGCTGGATCCGCCACTGCACATGCACGCTTGGTATTCACTTTTTTTCTCGTAAACCAGAGTTTTATCCACTTAACCATATTCATTTATGTTGCTATGTGTTGCACGCGGCAGGTGTGAAGTACAGTATCAATAACGTATAATGACAAAAAACAATCAGACTATGAGTGATGGGCAATGGCGTGTACCACGTAGCAACAATAGCAGTATGTGACTTTCTAAACTGCACCTTTATTTGAAAGTGAAGAATTCGGGGCGCCAGCCATTATGCAAATGTTACAGGCAAAATGCAAATTTTTGGTTTCGTCGGACACGATCTGGCAACCATTGAAACGTTGGAAAACAAAATATCCAAATCACGGCGCAGTAGCGTATTTGATGTAGGCCTACAAGGAATGTTGCAGTACAGACATCCAGTGGAGCTATAAGCTGTTGACCTTTGAAACCTATACAGGTAGACTTTTTAAACATTTAATTCATTATTTTGTTTTGTGGCACATGTAGACACGAAAATGGCCCGTAGATACACATATCACTGCAAACGTTCTGTTCTTCCCACATACAAGTGCCTCTCCCTCCTTTCTGTACGCCTGCAAAATTGTGAAGAGATTAGTGAAAGGCATCTGTGGTAAAATGATTTATCAACAAATGCATCAGGCAAAAGATTACGTTTGCATAGCACGCCTGGGCGGTTCCGCATGGACACAATCCCCGCATAATTGAAACAATAACGACAGACCACATTTACTCCCGCATCATTCACATGTAGGTTGATATGCTGAGCCGTTTCATATCCGCAGTAAAAGCAATTAAAATAGACTTGCCAGTGAGCCGTTTTTTATTATGGCAATGCAGACAAGAATCAATCAGCGTTGTTGGGTTGGCTTCCGTTACCTAGACAGACTCTTCAATCGTTATATTTCGGGTGTTCCTAGAAAATAAATAAAAAAGCTTGCATTTTTTTTCAGAAGACAAATTGCGCCAAAAATAAAATGTGGGCTGAAATCATAGACACATTTGATCTCGTTAATAAGAAATCTTTGGGACTTTGCACATTAGGCCTACCTTGCTATAACAGATACCTTGTTGTTTCAGGGACAAGGATTGAGACCTCAAACCTTCGTCATTATTAGCATTAACAGTGCCCTTAGTGTCGAGATTGGACTGTTTTTGGCATTCAACCCCAAATTACTATCATGATGAATGACAAAGCACAAAATTGTTTTGCTTTGAGTAGATTGTGAAAAACTAGATACGATCAAAGAAAGAAAAAAACCTCAAACGACTGATTGTTTTTTTCAAAAGCATTTCTATATGGGCCTTTCCACAGTAATGTGGTACATTTCTGTAACATTCAAGATCTTAGGTCCCAGTTCACTTCAAATGTCGTAATTTTATCTTTAAATTATCAAGCTAAACTGAGGAAATAACTTTTCACCAAGGAGTAAGAAAAATAGTCCTACAACATACATGTACATTTGTGAAAACCCCGTGCATAAATTTTCCTATTACGCATGTAACAAAGACGGAAACAAATGGCGCAAAATGGTCTGTCCACGTTACATACGTAATAGGAAAATTTGTACACAAGCTTTTCAAAAATGTATGTTGTGGCAGCAATTTCTTACCTTTTTGGGCAAAAGTTATCTCCCGAGAACAAAACTTCTGAGATAAACTAAAGACATCTGAAAGGAATTATTGACTTATTCTTCAAATGTACCCCATTACTGTGGAAAGAACCACATACACATTGCACCTCAGTGGATGTACTAAATACAAATACCTGTAAAGTTTAACTGGAACCGAGTGAGGAAAAGTGTATAAACTGGCGTTTAGAAACACATAGGTTTACTTTTTTGTATTCCGTCCGGTACGGGAGGAACCTACAATTTTCAGGCAAAAATGTTTCGCCATGCAGCCATTTTACATGCGTATGTTTTTGTTCAAACAAAACAGTTGGCGATAAGTTTCTTGCGAGATGTCTTTGCTATTAATCCTAATCCTGCAAATGTACACATCTGTACACCGACCGTCTGTAAAGGTAGATAACGATTGATAAGCAAGAGCTCAAGTCTGAGGAACTTGAAACACTACAAGCAAGTACTTAATGTCAAAAGCTGGTTTTTATATGCATGTACATGTACATACGTTTTAAGCAATTTTGAATCTGGAAGCTGCACATTGCATGCTTGAACGAAATTAGCTTTTGCTTTTGCTTTTGCTTCAAAGTAGAAACTTTTCCTTGTTAGCACTTGCCGGTTTTTATGTATAAAAATGTAAGTAAAAGCGTATAGAAAAGGCAATTGCTCGTTTTTATGTATTCGGCCCAAAATGCTACAAAACCACAATAAAGACGAAGTTACAATATAGGAAGACCATATGAACTCCCTCAAGCAATACAAGAAGTGGAGCTATGTAGCCCGGGAAGAAAAGGTGCCTTCATGTTATATGACCAAGCCAAAGGGGTCTGATATCAACACTAAGACACATGTATGGGTATGTAGATTTCGACAAGGTACGTCTTTCAGGGAGTAGCCAAGAAGTACCTGGATGGAATAATGTCATTTCGGAAATTGGAATGCCACCTTCAACGTTGACATCCCTTGGCTATTATTCTGTTATCAATCATCCCATAACAGAGTACTGCACGATTCAAGAATATCTGAATGTATCTGCCGAAGCCACCAAAGAAGTAGGACAGGATTAGGTGATTACAACGTTCGACTTTACGGTGTGTACGAAAGCATTTCCAAACACGGGTATGAAAAACACATTATACTAATAATATTGGTTCCTCCTACCAAATCTGAGCTTACCTGAAGAAGATGGCTGATAGAAGCAGAGCTGACATCAGGGGTGTGTCAACAGACCAATACCGAAATGCTTATGGTGGCGTCGGTATGCTGCAACCGAAACGGCTTATTGAACGACTGCATCCCCAAAGCACTACGGCTACACACTTAACGCGAAGACCAGGCAATTACATCGCAAACCAATGTTGAAGCAAAGAATTTTAGTTGAAACCCCCGAAGTCGTAGCCACGTTCGCCACATATTTGTTACCGTGTAAAAATGCTTCTTTTAAAACTCTCGTTTTAACACTTTTTGATTGTAAACATCTTTTTTGCTATGTTTATTCAGATCAAACAGCCAATTGTTGTACCTGAATGTTTGTTTTTCCATAAAAGTTATTTTTGCTTTCCAAATCAGAGCGCTAAAAATGACTTATACTTTACCCCCAAATAATCGGCCATCCGACAGTGGGCGCGGCCATCTTGAAATGAACTACCATGTCGCTTTTTAATGTTTTCTTTGCTCTTACTTCCTGGCACTTCTTAAACAACAGAGGGTGGTGTACTGTTGTCCAAACTTCCCTCTTTCTAGCGATACCAAAATCAAGCATATTTGACAAATTTTTCTGGGTGAATTTTGGGAGTTTTGAAAGGTGATAAAACAGGTAAGATTTCACACGCAATGCGTTCTAGAATTTGTCTAAATTGACCTTGAAGGAGGCCATGAAAGGGGTATGAAAGCCTATTATTTTGGAAAGAATGGAGTTTCAGGAACATTTTTCACCTCAAAGATTTTTGTTTCGCATGGATTCGCACAAGCATAATTTGGGGACAGGGTGGCGGGCAAAGTGAGAGGAAACTAGAGCGCTCTCTGATCAGTGCGGCCGGACGGTGTGCCGTTTTACTGAAAACTAATGGTAACATTGTTGGAATAAAGCAGAAAGGGGCCATACAAATATAGGAAGTTTTGTTTGTTTAAAGGCCCAGTGGATCATTTGCAATGACCCCAAAAAGTAATCGACGAGTTTACAGGGGAAAAGTTCTGAAAGTAAAGATTTAATTAATAGCAACTATCCATTGAAGGGTTTTCGCTCAAAATGATATAATTTTACCAGAAAATAAGCCGTAAAGATGAAATTATTTAGATCGTTTGCAAACGATTTACTTATTTTTGGTTCGCATCTACGCGGTCCAAAATGCATGGGCGCTGTGTACACCGTGTGCGTGTTCCAACGCGATGCATTTTTGTGGATCGCGCGCACACGCAGTATGTGCGCCACAGTGCATGACCCAAGCCACATAGTACCCGATCAACTGAGAACGAATATTTGAAACACCCCGCCAATATGGGGCGCCGTTCGTCAACTAATTATTTAGGCGAATTATAGCATGTTTTTTCCATGGTTTATCTTAATTCTGTGTAAATAATGCATTTGTGTCAAAGGCCGTTTATGGTTTACAAACAACTCGATTCTTTACAAAACAGGAAATATACTTGTAGCTGTGCAAATTCATTATTTACAAATAATGAAAATTACCTCGGCGTTCCATACTTTATTAATGAAACCGACCAGTGTACATTTCAATGGTTTACAAACAAGAGAATTGTATCGTTCATAGACAATTCCATGGTTTATAAATAATGAATACTGCACATTGCTGCACGTTTTTCTGGTTTACAAATAATACAAAACTATCCAGTGCGCAATTACATGGTTTATAAACCAAGAAACTTGCACCGGGGTCTGATTTTCTATGGTTTATAAATAATGAAAATTGGTTAGGCCTAGTGGACGTACAATTCCATGGTTTATAAACAATCTAAACTGCGCCGTTCTAATCAATTTTGTGGATTCTGTGGTTTGTAAACAATTACAAATAGTCAATAGGCGTGCATTTTGATGGTTTGTAAATAATTGAAAGTGATCGTTGGCTCACAATTTCATGGTTTATAAATAATGAAAATGAACTAGTTAGTGTGTCGCAAAATTTCATGGTTTACAAACAGAAAAAAATAAAGCTTTAGGGCCTATACACTTGTCTGTCGTTTGTAAAGGTTGACTATCGATAAAATAAGAAGTATTATGCACTCGGTACATCTCAAAATACGATCATTGACGAAAAATTGAAGGGTTTGTAAATAATGAAAATGGACTAGTTAGTGTGTCGCAAAATTTCATGGTTTACAAACAGAGAAAATTAAAGCTTTATACACGTTTCTGTCGTTTCTAAAGGTTGACTATCGATAAAAAGAGAAGTATTATGCACTCGGTACATCTCAAAATACGATCATTGACGAAAAATTGAAGGGTTTGTAAACCATGAAAAACACGCTTCATAAACGTTTATTATAATCCAGTAACGTTGCGAGAGCAATGGGTGCGTTCAATTAGCTATCATCGAGTCATAGGGGTGCTCGTTCATAGTGTGAACAGTCCGGCAGACCATGGCAACAAAGGTATTTATGTGTACAGCTCATCGAACGCCACGGCACAGCCTTCAGCGCGCGCGCGGGAAATTCCAGGTTCATTACCCGACTAAACCTAGCCGCGTATTGGGCCCAAAATCCAGCCGCGGTCTTAAAATCTCAAACGGATGTAGTAAAAGGTGATAAAATCTTATTTTTTATTACACGAGTTCTGAGACTCTGGCAAAGAAATTGTTAAAATTCTCATAGAAATGTATTTCTTTTCACGGTGTTACCTAACTCAGTCATCTACCGGGCTGATTAAATTTTAAATGGTAATTTTAATTAATTAATTTTTAATTAATTTTAATTAATGAGGAGTCTCCATTTTCCACCCCAAAAGTGCCGAAAACTTAATACTGCCGACAAAATGGTCCCTTTAAAAGAAAATGTACACTACATAGTTTCAAACGGATTATGTAATAAAAATGCAAATTTTTCAAACTATGTGGTGTACATTTTATTTTAAAGGGACCATTTTGTCAGCAGTATTAAGTTTTCGGCACTTTTTTAGTGGAAACCAGACTCCTTATTATCCCTTTAATTAAGCACTAATTAGTGTACCGATTTGGCTTCCTCCAAAATTTGATCTGCCCCATGAACGGATTAAATGGATTACTAGTATGTAATACAAATGCTAATTTTTAAAACTATGTGGTGTACGTTTTCTTTTAAGTTTTTGGCACTTTTGGGGTAAAAAATGGAGACTCCTCATTAATTAAAATTAATTAAAAATTAATTAATTAAAATTACCATTTAAAATTTAATCAGCCCGGTAGATGACTAAGTTAGGTAACACCGTGAAAAGAAATACATTTCTATGAGAATTTTAACAATTTCTTTG
This sequence comes from Henricia sp. BOLD:AAB3569, assembly GCA_037783545.1. Lineage (NCBI taxonomy): Eukaryota > Metazoa > Echinodermata > Asteroidea > Spinulosida > Echinasteridae > Henricia > Henricia sp. BOLD:AAB3569. The sequence goes on along the minus strand of JBBELK010000162.1, from coordinate 1,625,129 downwards.
CCAGAGTCTCAGAACTCGTGTAATAAAAAATAAGAATATGTTTACATAGATAGATGGCGCTTTACAAATGCATGTGTTATTATTATTATTATTTTATCACCTTTTACTACATGCGTTTGAGATTTTAAGACCGCGGCTGAAACCGCGGCTGGATTTTGGGCCCAAGCAATACGCGGCTAGGTTTAGTCAGCTAATGAACCTGGAATTTCCCGCGCGCGCGCTGAAGGCTGTGCCGTGGCGTTCGATGAGCTGTACACATAAATACCTTTGTTGCCATGGTCTGCCGGACTGTTCACACTATGAACGAGCACCCCTATGACTCGATGATAGCTAATTGAACGCACCCATTGCTCTCGCAACGTTACTGGATTATAATAAACGTTTATGAAGCGTGTTTTTCATGGTTTACAAACCCTTCAATTTTTCGTCAATGATCGTATTTTGAGATGTACCGAGTGCATAATACTTCTCTTTTTATCGATAGTCAACCTTTACAAACGACAGAAACGTGTATAAAGCTTTAATTTTCTCTGTTTGTAAACCATGAAATTTTGCGACACACTAACTAGTTCATTTTCATTATTTACAAACCCTTCAATTTTTCGTCAATGATCGTATTTTGAGATGTACCGAGTGCATAATACTTCTTATTTTATCGATAGTCAACCTTTACAAACGACAGACAAGTGTATAAAGCTTTATTTTTTTCTGTTTGTAAACCATGAAATTTTGCGACACACTAACTAGTTCATTTTCATTATTTATAAACCATGAAATTGTGAGCCAACGATCACTTTCAATTATTTACAAACCATCAAAATGCACACCTATTGACTATTTGTAATTGTTTACAAACCACAGAATCCACAAAATTGATTAGAACGGCGCAGTTTAGATTGTTTATAAACCATGGAATTGTACGTCCACTAACCAATTTTCATTATTTATAAACCATAGAAAATCAGACCCCGGTGCAAGTTTCTTGGTTTATAAACCATGTAAATGCGCACTGGATAGTTTTGTATTATTTGTAAACCAGAAAAACGTGCAGCAATGTGCAGTATTCATTATTTATAAACCATGGAATTGTCTATGAACGATACAATTCTCTTGTTTGTAAACCATTGAAATGTACACTGGTCGGTTTCATTAATAAAGTATGGAACGCCGAGGTAATTTTCATTATTTGTAAATAATGAATTTGCACAGCTACAAGTATATTTCCTGTTTTGTAAAGAATCGAGTTGTTTGTAAACCATAAACGGCCTTTGACACAAATGCATTATTTACACAGAATTAAGATAAACCATGGAAAAAACATGCTATAATTCGCCTAAATAATTAGTTGACGAACGGCGCCCCATACGCCAAGACCAGGAAAATGCATATGGATTTTCATGGTTTTTTTAAACGTGGTATATTTGACAAAGCTGAAATTTCTTCGGATGAGTTTGTTGATGTCTTTCTTTTGATTTATAGGCCCTAATGGTTTTATTTGCAGAATCGCTCAAAAACAGATCATCTACAGGGCCTTTAACAAAGGCTGACTCATGGTGAAACTGATATAACAAGACTGAACCAAAATATGTGACGTCAATGACTAAACACATCAAATGACACCGGCTTAGTGCCACGGAAAGAGTTCTCTTTTATTTGTACTACCTCAGAGCTGAAGATATCCCCAATAGCAAGCCGCTGAATTGAGTGGTGAAATACGCGGATATACGCCGTCGCTAATTTTCGTGCTACGCTTAATCAAACATTTTGATTAAGCATAACATGTTTTATGAAATTGGGCCCTGGGTGGACGAGTGCCAAGGTAGGAATGTGTAGAGTGGCAGGGTGGCCAGTTCTAGAGGAATTCTCTCTGTGCCCTGTCAACAGTGTGGCCGCACTAGACTGTCGCACTTATTCGCCGAAGAGATAACACCTCAAAGGATAGAAAAGCTTCGACGATAAATTTATATAAATGGGTGTGCACAAGTATTTTGAATATGAGTTTCCGCGTGCCACGTGGAAGATGTGGTGTATAGTGTTTAAAAATAATTTGAAGTTTACTAATGAATAAATATTACTTTTAAATACTGCCTCTGTTTACGGGTAGAATTATTTTTAAAATTATAAATTCTCATACTGTGGTATTTTGGTTAACATTTCGCAGGCGCCTGGATCATCTCAAAACTATTGCAATTTTGTACTCGCCCTAACAAGTTAGGATTAACTGGGGGAAAAACATTCACTTGTATCAATTAAAGTTTATACAATGACAAATGTTGTACTTAAAAATTACATAATGCAATGCATGAACAGTACTTCATGCAAGTGCTGGCAGTGTCTTTCTTACAAAGAATAATGTGCAATCCATCCTGAACTTATACTCGTCCAAAATGCTGCCACATGTTCGTGCTCCATGCCGTTGTACTTTATGTCGTCGTTTTGATCATTGTCGACATCGTCAAAATCAGGAAGACGCATGTCGCGAGCGATGTTGTGAAGTACAAGAGTATAGCGGCGATGACGGGGCAAATTCTCTGAGGGCTCATTCTGTTTTCTTCATGCATCGACCGGAATCTGCGTTTCCAAAAAAACAACTTCCCATGCACCGATTGCCCTTTCTACAATGGAGCGATAGTGCCGTGCATTGGACAGCCTCAATTTTGATTTGTTTCTTTGTGTAGGGAGCCCATACCGAGGATTTGATTTGCATGCATGTACCCTTAAAGGGGCTATGGTGCAAACGAGAAAAGCAACTTCTGGTACGGTGACGCAAGTGAGGATCTTCTAATGTATTTGTATTCTTTTGCACTTACTGCACTGATACAAAGTAAAAACTCTGTAAAGACAGAAACAAGAAAAGGTATATAGTCACAATCTAAACTATTAAACACTGACAAGTTAATCTGGTGGAATATAGAATCGGCAACTAAAATATAGGCATGAAATTAAGGCTTTAAATGAGGAGCAATGACTGGACTAAAATACACTGAATTAAACAATCGGATAATTAACAATACAAATATTGTACGAGGCCTATATATATGAACATATACGTGCTGAACTCAAAATGAATCATCTTATAATATTGTCAAATTACCTGAAGGTTTTTCCTTCCTAGCACTTGCATCGAAAACAACAGAATTATTAAATACGTAAGGACAAAGAGTTTAAAAACAAAGTTTATACAAAGAATGCAAACGCGTCGCTCACGCACGCTGACGCAGGGCGGCGTCAAGTTTACGCGCCGCTCGCGCACGCTAGCGCAGGGCGGTGCTTAGGCGCGGCGATCATTTCATTCAAACCAACCATCCGGGGCCACAGAAGAAAGACCAACTCTTTACATGGCTTCATCTCCCTCTAAGATTAGACAACATTTCTGAACGCTCCGCTTCTTGTCTCCACTCTTGGTCCTGACCAGAACATTTCGGACGATTCCGTCATCACCGGGGTACACTTCGACGATTCGTGCCAGGTCCCACTTTCCGCGGGCGACGTTGTGGTCTGCAAGCAGCACGATATCTCCAACAGCAAGCTGCCGAGTAGCATGTCGCCATTTCCTTCGTGACATTAAGGTGTGGAAGTATTCCCTCGTGAAACGCTTCCAGAATTGGGTGATAAGACCCTGGACAAACTCAAACCGCTTGTTCAAATTCCTTGTCTCGTTGAACGCACCCTGCGGAACATCTGTAGTGGCACGTCCAATCATGAAGTGGTTGGGAGTAAGAGGTCTCAAGTCATTGGCGTCATCAGGTGAATGACCGATCGGTCTGGAGTTAAGAAGAGCTTCTACTTCACTGAAGGCTGTCGTCATTTCATTCCACGTAAGGGTCTGGCCTCCAATTGATACTCTCAGGGCGCTCTTCACTTGCTTGATCAAGCTCTCGTAAAATCCTCCTTGATGAGGACTGAGGGGAGTGATAAATCGCCACTCCAATTTGTGAAGAACTGCGAAGTCTTCCAACTGTTTTCGATCCTCTTTGAACAGCTTCTTTAGCTCCTTTTCTGCACCAATGAAAGAAGTGCCGTTGTCAGATATTATGGTTGAAGGCCAGCCATGATGTGCAGCAAATCGTCTAATTGCATGCATAAAGGCTTGGGTAGAAAGGTCCTCTACTACCTCCAAGTGGAAAGCTCGAACAGTGGCACAAGTGAATATGGCTCCCCAGGCTTTTTTCACCTTATTGCGACCGTATCTCAGCTTGAAAGGACCAAACAGATCAACTCCAACCGTTGTAAATGGTGGCGAGAACAATCTTAGACGCTCCTTAGGTAAATCGGCCATCAGGGTGACATGTGGAGACTGACGGAGCTTACGGCAGACCACACAGTTTCGCACCGTCTCCCTTGCAAGGCTCCGACCTTTGAGGATCCAGTACTTCCGTACAGTCGGACAAGGTCCTCTCAGCTCCTGGGTGGGCTGCTGCACTGTGGACTTCCTCCATTATCAATCGGGATATGCGACCCGAAGATGGCAGTAGAATTGGGTGAACTTGATCGTATGGGAGACTTGCCTTCCTTAGACGTCCGCCGACTCTTACGAGACCATCAACATCGACGAATGGGGTGAGGTCACGACATTTGACAGACCAATCTCCCAAATCCCGCTGGCAATTGGCCAACCAATAAATTTCAGCTTCCATGAGCTCCTCTGGCATGAGAATTCCGACCCGTGTCTTCATCTGACTTTGTCTCCTGGATTTCAAGTTGTAGATGAAGCGTAGACAATAAGCAGTAACTCTCAACAGTCTTCTCCAGCTTGAAAAGCTCCGGCAATCAATCGGTGAGGTCATGGTGTTCAGACTAGAGACAGACGAGACCAGCTTCGGCTTCTTTTTCTCCGGATCCTCCAAGGGAGCTGTTGCTTTCATTGGCGTTGGCCATTCCTCTTTTGGGAGTCGAAGAAAGGACGGTCCATTAACCCACCGCATGCCCATCTCAGAAGCTTTCAGACCACGGCTTAGATCGTCAGCAGGGTTGGCTTCAGTGGGTACATGGTTCCATAGACTTGTAGGCCAGGTCGACTGTATCTCTGCAACACGAACTCCTACGAAAGGCTTCAGATCGATTGATTCAGACTGTATCCAGTGAAGAACAATGCGTGCATCTGTCCACAGATGAACCTGGGGTTTTTCCCGAAGCTCAGTGTGAAGCATCTTGGCCAAACGTGAGGCGATGAGCGCAGCCATCAATTCCAGTCGCGGGATTGTGGTCTGGCGAAGAGGAACAACTCTAGACTTTGCCGCAAATAGACGAACGCATGGACCATTGGGGGTGTTCCAAAGCATGTAGGCGACAGCACCATAGGCGGAAATACTCGCATCTGCAAAAACATGCAACTCGGGAACGCCGAATGCATCTGCTGGCTTAACGCTCCTGGGCACGTCTAGCATCTCGAGTTCCTTTAGATCTTCAAACAACTTGGTCCACAATTCCACGTGATCTTTGGGAAGTTCGTCGTCCCATCCTAATTTGTCCAACCGCCAGATAGCTTGCATAGCTATCCTAGCTTTGATGGTCACGGGCGTAGCTAACCCCAGTGGGTCAAATAGCATTGACATCCTGGACAGGACTGATCTCTTTGTGAAGATCTCGGTCTCAGCTTCCTTGACCTTGAAAGTCAAAACATCTTCAGCCGGTTTCCAACACACTCCGAGAGTTTTGATGATCTCTTCGTCACCAAGGCTGACGCTAGAATTCATCTCATTGGGGGTTGACGCTGAGCGATACCACTTCTTCACCTTAAAGGAACCATCCTTGAGAAGGAGGTCTACATCTGATGTCAACTGCGTGGCTTGTGTCGTGGATGGGCAGGAATGAATCAGATCATCCATGTATCTGTCGTACTTCAGTATCAAAGAAGCTTCGGGGTGGGTAGATTTGAATTTCTCAGCAATTTGCAGCATGACGAAACTGGCCATAGCGGGTGAAGGCTTATCCCCGAATGTAACCCTCGTCATCTGATAAACATCTGGGTTTCTGGAATTGTCAAGGTTTCGCCACAGGAAGCGATGGACTTCAGTATCTTCCGATCTTAACAACACTTGGAGGAACATCTTGGAAATATCCCCAACAATCGCCACTAGATCCTCTCTAAATCGCAGTAGTACCCCAAGCAGGTTTCCAATCAGATTCGGCCCTTCATGGAGAAAGGAATTCAGCGAGACTCCGTGGTACTGGCTGGCAGGGTCGAAGACTACTCTCAAAGGAGTACTAACCTTCTCTGGTCGGTATACTCCATGATGGGGCAGATAATGGACAGGTCCCGCAGCAGGCTCGTCCGAATTCACTCGGACAGCCCAGCCCTTCTCCACATACTCCTTGATAGCTTTGTCATACATGCTGGCCTTGTTGGGATTCCTGGATAAACTCCGCTCCAAAGACTCCAAACGTTTCTCAGCCAGAGGACGATTATTCGGTAGGAGGGACGGGTCCTTCTTCCACGGCAGTCCAATCACATAGCGATCTCCCTCTTTGTGGCAGGAGTTAGCAAACATCTCCATTGCTCTGTTGTCGTCCTTGGACATGGTATCCAGTGGACAGCTACAACTCGGTGCTCTTATACCCAAAGTCTCAAAGTCATACAGCTTGCTCAGATCTAAACGATCCTTCATGACGGCACTGACGGACGCCCTTGAAGAAGATATGTTGCCTGGACCAATCACAAACCACCCAAGCGGGGTCTTCTTTCCAACTGGCTGAAATGGTAAGCCCTGCCGAACCTCCTCTTCAGCATGTAGATGGGCGTACTGGACTCCAAGGATAAGGTCAATCGGCCCGGCCTTATGGGAGAATTCTAGATCAGAGATGTGGGAGAAGGAGGAAAGCCACTGACGGTCTAAAGAAGCAACGCTCAGGATAGTACGGTTGATTTCATGTTCTTCGCCTCCAGACAATGGCGAAATCCAAAACTTTACACGACGACTAAATTTCTGCTTCAAGCGACCGCCTCCAACAACTGAAAGTTCCAGTGGTTCTCTTTTACCCTGTAGATTGAGAGCTTTCGCGAAATCTGTTCGAATAATGGTAGTTGCTGCACCGCTATCTATGAGAACATTGCCTTCTCTGACTCTTCCATTTCCAGCTCTGAAAATCACACGAACAGCAGGCAGAATCCCGTCTCGGTCCAAGGTAGAAACGGCACCGCTAGATGGGGGATCGAAGTGGATCAAAGGATGATGTACTCTTGTGCAACCATTCTTGCTGCATTTCTTCTTGGATCTACACTCTTCACTTCTATGGCCACGGATGAGACACGAGTAGCAGAGGCGATGGTCCTTGACGATCTTGAAGCGTTCTGTGGGGGAGGAGTTCACAAATTTGGGACAGTCCGTCACTCTGTGAGGTGACTCACAGACGTAGCACTTGATAGGCCTCCTCTCTTGGGGTTTCCTCTCGCTGGTAGCATGGACACCCTTGGATTTCTGACGATCTCTTGAAGACTTCTCATCTGCTCTGTCACATGCAAGATCTCCGAAATCGGGATCAAAGTCGGCCTTAACTTGCTTCCTAAGAAACTCGTTAATATGAGCAAGGTTAGGTAATTGATCTCGTTCACGAATTTGTGCCGCAATACCTTTCCATTTCAGAATCATGTAATCAGGTAAACGCTTGATTATTTGGCGCAAACTCTGAGAGGCATTGACATCTGCAAGAAAACCGATACGGTTAAGAGTGGCAAGACAATTAACAATGTCGAGTGAGAAATCACGCAAGGATCTACGATCAGAGTTACCAATCTTTGGCCCCTCGATCAAATTATCAATGCACTTTCTAGCAACGATGCTCCTGCACCCAAACTGCTCCTTTAGCATCTTCAAGGCAGTGTGGTACATTTTACCACTAGAACCCAGACCCATAATTGCCCTTTCAGCCTCACCGGTTAGATGCATTCTGAGTTGCATCATTCTCGAGTCATCGGTGAGGTGGCACTTGTTATGGATATGAGTTCTGAACGAATCTAAAAAATCTACATACCCCAGTGGATCACCACTAAACTTGTTCAGTTTGAGTGACGGAACATCTCTACTAGCTTCTAATCTAAACAATGCATCCGCTACAGTCACTTCGGAATTGTTCTTAGCGAAAACAGTCTCTTGAAATTCAATCAGCTCATCAATCCATGCGTCGAACGACTCATGAGTAGTTGTTCCCGGCATACGGGTGGACGTCACAGTAGCTCCCGATGGGGGCATCACAGCGGTTTCGGATGGGGGCACCATCACATCGGTTTCAGATTGGGGCGTCACAGGGGATTGGATGTGCGACGGTTGAACTCCGTCGCATGATAACGGAATGTCACTGACTGACCTTGGCTCAGAAGCCAGTTGATCACTGGCAGATCGGCAATCGTGAACGCAAGAAGATGAACTTTGATCTGTCTGATCCGAGTTCTGACGGAGCTGCGTCGTCGGATCCGCAGCTACAGAAGGCGAACTTTCACGACTCGGGGACTTAACAGGAACAGTACGTACGTTTAGACCTTCAAAGTACTTTGCGACGCATTCATCGAAGTCATAGAAGCTTTCCACTAGCTCAGTTTCCCATTTTTCCAACTTATCACAGTCCGCATCCGGCAGCTCAAACAACTCGGCGTTCACGTTGCAGGCCTCGGCGAACTCCTTTTGCAGGATGGCCAACTCCTTGTCAGCCCGAGATTTGGCGAGTCTGCGTTCTTCCATACAGGTGTAGATGCGGTTCATGCTGCGTGTGATCTTTCCTCGTAATATTTTCCGTTTAAGCCTCAGCTCTTCAACACGCGATTTCTGACGAACGGCATTGTCTTCGGTTACTCGGCTTTCTCCGTCTTCAACGTCGTCTCTCGAACTCATGTTGCCGTCTTCAAGCTCACCAACTATAACAGGTAGTTTCACAAACTGGTAGTCAGCTAGGTCGACTCTCACTGGAACTTCAATCCCTTCAGAACTTTGGTGAAAACGAGAAAAGCAACTTCTGGTACGGTGACGCAAGTGAGGATCTTCTAATGTATTTGTATTCTTTTGCACTTACTGCACTGATACAAAGTAAAAACTCTGTAAAGACAGAAACAAGAAAAGGTATATAGTCACAATCTAAACTATTAAACACTGACAAGTTAATCTGGTGGAATATAGAATCGGCAACTAAAATATAGGCATGAAATTAAGGCTTTAAATGAGGAGCAATGACTGGACTAAAATACACTGAATTAAACAATCGGATAATTAACAATACAAATATTGTACGAGGCCTATATATATGAACATATACGTGCTGAACTCAAAATGAATCATCTTATAATATTGTCAAATTACCTGAAGGTTTTTCCTTCCTAGCACTTGCATCGAAAACAACAGAATTATTAAATACGTAAGGACAAAGAGTTTAAAAACAAAGTTTATACAAAGAATGCAAACGCGTCGCTCACGCACGCTGACGCAGGGCGGCGTCAAGTTTACGCGCCGCTCGCGCACGCTAGCGCAGGGCGGTGCTTAGGCGCGGCGATCATTTCATTCAAACCAGGCTATGTCACGGTTTGCGCATGCGCAGCAAAACTTGAAAAAGTGTGGCTAACTTTTTCAAGATTTGTCGCCAGGTTTTGCACATCCTATTCAATCTTTGCCATCCCTTATAATTCTTTAGTAATTTTGGCAGTGGTGTACTTGTCAACATCCAGGATGTCATGATGCATTACTTTTTACTTGGAATCGCACTGTTTGCCGTATTTTTAAGCCGCCAAACATCGACATCACCGTGTGTGCGGCCGTCGTTAAAAAGAGAGTTTTTTCATCCCATCAAAAAATTCGACAAAACATGACAGAAACGGCATCGAATGATATGAATGACATGGTTGGATACATCAATTTACTTAACCTTGTTTTCCATCAAAAACTGACATGCTTATTTGGTCCTGACAGCAATTTTACAGCATACCTTCTGTCCTTGGAAAGACGATTTTGTTTTTCCAGATATTGATCGCGCAATCGCGCGCACGCGATGCCAAATCGAACAAATGCGCGCACACGATGCACAATGTAGTTGAATTCTGCGTATTGTAAACATTGAGCTCTATATATATACTAGAGACGCTATCTGGCTGGAATCGCGTCCGCGCGTGCGTTTTCAAAGTAGGGTAAACAACAATCTTGTTCGTTTGCGTTGTGTACATAAGTGTACGCATTTTTCTTCATTTATTCGTAAATTTGGGGCTGAAAATCGTATGTTCTGTCGAAATTTGTTTTAAAAGAGATAAGAAAGGTGACGGGTACACTGCAGTGCACGTTTCCTGAAAGATTGGCGAAATGGAAGATTATTTAACAGGTAAGCAGTAGGCTAGTACAATCTTTGTTTATCATCTTTCTTGTAATTATAGAAGTAAAATACTATGCCCATTGAACTTGCCGCATGAAAGCTAAAGATCAGTATTTTGATGTATGCACAAAACAAATTCATGACAAAGAAAATAAATGTTTAGTATCTATTTTTAAAAATCTATACACCGGCTCACTGTTTACATAATTTAGTGATGTAGCATCACTGAAATTTGTTTTGATGGTCCGTGTCAAAAAAGATCGTCAAATTGTCCCGTAATTAACTAAATCAAAGCTTAAAATTAACAAAAACGGTCAATGCGCTTTACCAGCCGTTCACTATCGCGCGAACTCCAGGCGACTTTGCAGCAAACGTTTCGCTCTACTCTTGGCAGCTTTCGATTTTTCATAGTTATGTTACATAACCTGAAATAATAAATAGTCTATTTTGTTAAATACGCATAGGCCTACATAAAGAAAACTGGCCAAATTTGGTGGTTTCTTTTCATGTATATGGGCCTAGTTTTCGAGCCTAAAATAGCCCAACAAAGCCGGTGAGTTCCTTTAATGTTTGACGATTGTATAGGCCTATTGCAACAGCTGGGCAAAAGTTCGGTGAAATCGTCATTTCCCATTCTTTTTTAAGCGAATTGTTTTGTTAAACAGCTGTTAAATTGGCCTGATCCATTGTTCAGCCGTGACCCGGTTTCAAAATATACTTGTAGCCTATATAGGACGCTAGCCTATAACTTAAGGGATTGTCAACACGTTACGGGATTAACAAAAACTTTCTTAAATTCTTTGAAAGGAGACACACACATTTCCCAATACATAATTTTGTATACACACTGCAGCAAAGCATGCAAGTGACGCGTTAATACCCTTCTTACGCGCCGCCATTGTTCGGCCGCGCATTTCTACACAAACACTCCCAGATAGCGTATCCAGTATATGTATGTAAATCAATGATTGTAAACACTCATGAACGAACACACTGCCCATGCGGCACGTGCTAAGTACACGATGTACACAACTATAGCACACACGCCAATGGCGTTGTGTAACGAAATTAGACTACATTCATCTGAGCCCGCACGTATGTCAAAATTAGTCTGGTACCCGGACCAAAAATGTTTTGACTAGACTGAATTTAAGGTCCGGCAACCGCCAATTCCGCCATTTTGAAACAGGAGGAATTCCTCCTTTTTCCGAAGGTTCCCGAAGTTACCCGAACGCACGTCCGGTCGTCCGGACGTTACCGTTAATCGTCGGGTACAATTCGTCATTGTATCGAGAATTTGAATTGACGTCGCGTGCACGTACGTACGCGTGTGTATTTATGGTGATGCCACGGATTTAAAACTACGCAGTGAGTAAAGCTAGGTTCATACTTCTCCGCCGAACTCACTCGCCGCATACTCGCCGAGTGTAGTCGCCGCAGAGTTTTCACGCGTTCATACAAGTCCGCTTTGCGCTAATAAGTCGCCGAGGGGAACAAGCGGAATATGGGTATTTACATAAAAACAGGAGCCAAAGTGTGACTTTTTGATGCATTTGTAAAAATGGTATTTCATGTTAACAAAATTGTTTAAAGAAGTTTCTGTGCAATTTCTAATGTAAAATAATGTCTTAAAAATATTCAAGAAAATTGTTTCTATCGATTACATTTCAAGTCCTTTTGACCAGTTTCGTTCTGGAAAAGGTATTTGCTGATTCTACCCAGCTGTCGAACCTGGACTTTATAGATTCAAATTACATTATGAGCGAAATATTTCAAAAGCCACACTTGCATTTACAAGATCGCACTAGTTTATTGAATCGTTCTCGTTATGTTTTGGGTATAGTATTGTAGCGAAATCACCTTTAATGTACATAGTGGGCTGGTGGGCCCCACGCGTGTCACCCAAGTGCCTGCCACGTGCTGGCCACGTGCGTGTGGTCGAGCATATTCGTTTCTCTTGCGTCCGCAATGAGGGTACTTTAGCCCCTTTTTCCGCACACTCGGCCTCTCTGCGCTGGGTTTCCTTGAACGTGTGATACGGCACGGCAAGTGAATGACACGCGGGAGGCTTACTACAGTCTAGGCAAGAACTAAGGGACGTAGGAGGCTGACTAAGTGAGTGAAGCACAGGAGCCGGTGGCCTTGGAGGCTGTCGTTATCTACAGAGGCTTACCCCAATCTGTGGCTATAGGGAGACTTAATTAAACCATACCCATTGTTTCCCCTGACAGGAAGTCTCTCTCTCTCATTTATTTCCTTGGTCCTCACATTCCCCTGTTCGGAGAGCCTAGGCAGAGTAGGCGCGGTAGATTTCCGGCGAACGGACCCCGCCCCCTTGATTTTACGGGAGGCGACTCCGAGGAGGAGGTGCCCGCGCTCTGACCAGGGGCTACCAGACGTCAGCCTCTGGTTGGATGGTGGCAGCGATTACCTGTAGGACTTCCTACACAACTTAACTAGACTTCGGTCCCGCTACACATGGTGGCAGCGGTGGGATTACTCTGCTAGGCTTACCGCAAAGAGGCAGGGTGATTGGTGAGGACCAACTGAGGTTACCCCTTTACCGTTGAGGCTTATGGGGGAATTTAGCAAGGCCATACTTGCTTTAGTAATTGTTTGCTTATTCATTATTCTGATTGTCTTAATATTTGTATTGAAATATTGGGGTTTGTTAAACTTGCTCCACCGATCGGCGGAAGACAAACGGGTCAAACTCGAAAGGATACACCTCGTAGCCAACGGCACGCACGTGGCGGTCGTGCTACAGGGTTTAGAGCAGAGGCTACCATCGGACGAAGAGCCTTTGGAGGAAGCATGTCAGAGGACGACGTTGTGATTGGGGACTTGGAACCGATCGAGGAACGCGGAGGTGGCATACCTTCAGCGAGAACTATCACAACTAAGAGTTCAGCTGGCACAGAAGGAGGACCTTCTGCAGGACCTTATCGAGGAGAATGCCGACAAGGCGCTGGAAGCGAGGAGACTGAACCGGAGGATGTCAAAGCTTGAAGAGCTGTGGCAGACTATTCCGTGGTCGGAATGGGTCGAGCAGAGACCAGGACAGACGTGGAACCGGGAGGCTGACAGAGCAGCCTCTCGAGGCGTAACAGTTCCGGGATCCCGGCTCGAGAGGCAAGAGGCTTACGGAGGAGCTACCCCAAAAGCTTACTGGCTGCCTCTTACAGAAGAGGCAGGGGACACAGACCAGAAACCCGGAACGCCCAAAGCGACCAAGAATAACTCCAGATCGATTCGACGGCAAACAGCCATGGATTGACTACCGGGGTAACTTTGAGTCATGCAAACTAGCAAATAATTGGGACGATGAGGAGGCTGCCGTCTTCCTCGCGGCAAGTTTGAAGGGGACGGCCCTTAAGGTACTGACAAATTGCAGCCAAGGTGGACACGATAAACCGCACGATTACAAGGAACTCCTGAAGCTGCTTAACGCCCGTTTTGGACCTGGGCAGATGGCAGAGAATTTCCTGATGGAATTACGAAACCGTCGCCAGGGCCCGAACGAAAGCATTCAAGAGCTGGGACAAGCGATTCGGGAACTTGCGTCTTTAGCGTACCCTGAATTTGCTGAGTCGGGACGTGATCGTCTTGCAAGAGGACATTTTGCTGATGCGGTAGCTGGTCAGACAATCCGGGAAGGAATTTTCCGTGCAAAACCGGCTACCCTCGACGAAGCGATCCAGGCCGCACTAGCGACTGAAAACTTCGAGAAAATGGAAAAGCAACGGGGATCACAAGAATCACAGGCCGACAAGAAGAAGTGCAGATCGGGAAGGGACGACGACATGATACCGAAAGAGACGCTAGAGGAAAGGATCAGGCGTTGCTTGGCGGAACAGCTGAGGGAGTTGGTGGTACAGGAGGTCTGTCAGCGGCTTCCGGCAGCTGTGGCTGGGATTCGACCCAGGGCAAGAGCCTCCCGCGGGAGACAGGGGAAGTCCGAAAGACGCGGTGTCTGTTTCTCTTGCGGGAGTCTTGGACATTTCAAACGGAACTGCCCTGCGGGGGAGGCCGACAGGCTGCCTCGATCCAAAGCCAAGATTCCAGCCAAGGGTTCACCGGAGGCAGGCGAGTCGAAAAGCCAGACCTTGGATAAAGCGAGCGTACGGAGCGGCCCACTACCGGAGGAAATACGGAAGGTCTTCGCGCCACTTGTCTCCCCGACGCACGGTTTCCACGTGCAGGGACGGGTGCGTGGAACGTCCATTACGTTCCTTGTTGACACAGGTACCACTGACACAATTATCTCGACAGAGGTTTACTACAAAATGCCAGTCGAGACGAGACCTTCACTACACCGGGACGGGGTCGCAGTATCCCAGGCGGACGGGTCCATCATGGAGACCCTCGGAGTGGCGAGCCTGGACGTATGCGTTGGAAGGACGACTCGTCAGGTTAATGTTGTCTTTGCCAAGGTGGAGTCACAGGGAATCCTTGGCATGGATTTCTTACTGCCAACTGGCGGCATACTGGACTTCAGGACCTGGGAGTTTGTGCTCAACGGGGAGCGAATCAAGTGTACGACCCAGTTGGGAGCACCACTCTGTGCACGGGTTGTGGTGGCAGAGGATGTCGAAGCAATCGTCCCAGGAAGGACGACGCAGACACCACCGGAAATCCACGGCATCGGAGTGGTGGAGCCGGCTGAAGGGAATGAGGAGCTGTCTCGACGGGGACTGATCCTCGCCCGGACACTTGTGAACACCAAACCGGACGGAGTGATCGCACTGCGGGTGCTGAATCCTGGTCAACGGGAATGCCACCTCCGCAGTGGAACGATGGTTGGTCGCCTCACGGTCGTACCGGAAGCCAACGTTGAGGAGGCACTGCCAGTAGCCCCCACTGATATTACCGGGCACGAAGCGAATGCTCCTCCTCACCTTCTGGATCTGTGGTCGCGCAGCATCGAAGGACTAGATCGGGAACATCATGAAGCTGTAGCCAATGCATTCTCTGCCGATGACCATGACCTTGGGAGGTGCGATTGGGTGAAGCACCACATAGACACAGACAACGCACGACCAATTAAAGAAAGACCGCGTCGACATCCAGCAAGTCAACGGGACGAGATAACAAAACAAGTCGGCGACCTACTGGAGAGAGGGATCATCGAACCTTCAGAAAGCCCATGGGCCTCGAATGTCGTCCTTGTGCGAAAGAAAGATGGCAGCAGGCGGTTCTGCATAGACTATAGGCGTCTTAACGCTGTAACTGTGAAGGACGCCTACCCGGTCCCGCGGATTGACGACACCTTAGATGCCTTATCCGGAGCGAGGTGGTTTTCCACCTTAGACCTCGTCTCCGGATACTGGCAGGTAGAGCTTGACGAGGAGGCCAAGAAAAAGTCAGCTTTCGTAGCTCGCGGGGGCTTGTACGCCTGGAAGGTTATGCCTTTCGGGCTGTGCAATGCCCCTGCCACATTTGAGCGGCTCATGGAGCGCGTAGTTCATGGACTCCAGTGGGAAACACTACTTGTCTACCTTGACGACGTCATAGTTTACGGCAAAAGCGTAGGCGAAGAGATAACCCGTTTGCGAGAGGTCTTCCAGAGATTTCGCTCGGCAGGGCTAAAACTGAAGCCGTCAAAATGCGCTTTGTTCAGACAATCAGTGAAATACCTGGGGCACGTAGTCTCTCCGGAAGGAATTTCTACTGACCCAGATAAAGTGGAGACTATCCGCACGTGGCCAACACCCACCTGTACGAAGGATGTACGTAGCTTTGTGGGACTTGCGTCATACTATCGGCGATTCATTCGTGGATTTGCCGATATCGCTCGCCCCTTACATCGCCTCACAGAGAAGGCACGGCAGTTCGAGTGGAACGAGGAATGCGAGGCTGCGTTCCAAGAGCTAAGGGGGCGCCTACAAGAGTCACCCATCCTCGCCTACCCGGAGGTAGATGGTGAATTTACGCTGGATACGGACGCGAGTGGGGAAGGATTAGGCGCTGTGCTTACCCAAGTCCAGCACGGGGAGGAAAGAGTAATTGCCTATGCTAGCAGGACACTTTCGAAACCGGAGCGAAACTACTGCGCCACTCGCCGCGAGCTTTTGGCAGTGGTGACGTATCTTAAGCATTTCCGCCAGTACCTTTATGGCAGAAGAGTCACCATCCGCACTGACCATGCATCTTTGCGGTGGCTTGTAAACTTCAGGGACCCGGAATGGCAACTCGCAAGGTGGATAGAGGCGATAGGCGAGTACGATTATGCAATCCAGCACAGACCCGGCCGAAAGCATGGCAACGCGGACGGTCTGTCGCGTCGGCCCTGCAATCAATGTGGTCGAGTGGACGGCGCTGTTGAGACAACTAAGGAGGTGGCTGATGATGATATACCTCGAGTTGAGGTGCGGGCACTGACCCTTGTGCCGGACATCACACTTGAAGGCCTTCGCCAGGCCCAATTGGACGATGACTCCATTGGTTACATACTACGAGCAAAGCGGGAAGGTTCACGACCTCGATATGAGGAAATTTCCCCCATGGCCCCAGCAATTAAGGCTTACTGGTCGCAATGGGACCAGCTGGAGATGCGCCAGACGGTTCTATGCAGGCGCTGGGAGTCGCACGACGGCCGGACCGTGCAATGGCGAGTAGTTCTGCCAGCGAAGTTCCGCAATTCACTTCTTAAGGAGATACACGGAGGAGAGACAGGGGGCCATTTTGGAATAACACGAACCCTGGCAAAGGCTCAAGCCAGATACTACTGGTGGCGCATGAGTGCAGACGTGCGGGCTGTCTGCAGACAATGCGACACGTGCGCAAAGCGCAAGTCGCCAACCCGCAAGAGGAGGGCACCTCTACAGCAGTACCAGGTTGGGGGTCCCTTGGAGCGGGTAGCGCTGGACCTGGTTGGGCCACTGCCGAAAACTGATGCAGGGAACCGATGGATCCTTGTGGTGGGGGATTACTTTACCAAATGGTCCGAGGCCTATGCGCTTCCGGATGGTCAGGCCGAGACGGTAGCCAACGCTTTCGTCGAGAACTTTGTGACTCGCTTTGGAATACCAAGAGAGCTGCACTCAGATCAGGGCCGGAACTTCATGTCAGATTTGTTTTCGAGCATGTGTGAGACACTCGGCATAAGGCGCACCCGCACTGTTGCCTACAACCCAAAATCCGATGGCATGATCGAGAGGTACAACAGGACACTCCTACACACCATCGCGATGATGATCGATCCCAAAAATCACCAAAAGGATTGGGACAAGAAGCTTATGTTTGCCACGTCTGCATACCGCGCTGTGCCACATGAGTCCACGGGGGAGACTCCGAACTTCATGATGTTTGGTAGAGAGGTGTTGTTGCCTGTGGATTTAACCACGGAAACACCTCCACCAGAAGGGGATGCGCCCGGCACAGACTACTCACAGGAGCTTAGACAAAGAATGCAGTCGGCTCATGCTCAGGCCCGACTGCACCTAGGAAAAAGTGCCCGTCACCAGAAGCAGACATACGACAGGCGGTCGAGAATGGTAGACATGCAGGAGGGTCGGTTCGCCTGGATGTTCAATCCAGCGAAGAAGGTCGGCATCTCCCCGAAACTGATGTCTCGTTGGGAGGGGCCCTACCTTATCGTCAACCGTCTCTCAGACGTGACGTTCCGCATACAGCGGAAACCAGGTGGTCGGCTCCAGGTCGTCCATGTGGACCGTCTCAAACCCTATCAGGGAGTTCCACTTGAGGCCTGGTCACCATCGCCCCGAAAACGACGAAGTGAAAGGAACGCTGAGCCAGAAGAAGTGGGTGCAGTCTTAGAAGGGGCTGCAGCCCGCGAGGTGGCGCTGACAAGGAGGGTGGCTCTAATGAGGACGCCAGTCATGACTCGGCGGGACAAGGCGATGTCGGGCCAGATGGAAGTAGCTCTTTCTTGGACTCCGAAGCCACGGATGTGCTTCCTACCGAGGAGGCGGCCCCACCCGAATCTCCGGGCATGATGCCTAGGAAAAACCCGTCTAGGACTAGGCGGCCCCCACTCCGTTATCGTTGATTGGACCCATGTTGCAATATGCTATGTAAATAATCAATGTTTTCGTGTTTTCATGCTCAGGGACGCCATGGAAAGGGACCGAGCGACAAGGAAGCGGCGACGGACCTTCGACTGCGACGAGTGCTCTAGGGCATACCCTCAACGGCAGAGCCTTTATCGCCACAAGCTGGCAGCACATCGTCCTCGACTGTACGCGTGGTGCAGAGAGTGCTCCTTCAAGTGTACGCGGAAAGACAACCTCCGTCGACACTATCGTAAGGAGCACCCGGGACGCGTTGCAGAAGTTGAGCGGGTAGCGATGGAGACAGAGGAGGAGCGGGAAAAGCCGGAGCGCGAGCGAGCTGATAGTCCTCGTGGAGACCGTGGACAGGGAGGCATCAGGGAGCGTGCAAAGTCGGGAGGGACCGATCCGTCGGGGAGTGCGCCGAGGTGCCGGCGGGTGCAGGCACGACGCCTGGAGGATGCAGGTACTTGGCAGGAGGCACTTCTATTCCTGCAAGAGGAGCGGGATGCTCGAGATCGAGAGACTGGAGCTGCGGCAGAGTCCCGCAAAAAGTTGTCCCCGCAGGGTTCCCAGGGATCTCCTACCAGAGAGAGGTCGGCCGACGAGCTACAAGACCCGAGGAAGGAGCAGTATAAAGGGCCCCGCGGAACAGAGGCATGTGTCTCCCCCGCCGCTTCCGGGAAGACTCGCAGATGGCAGGGGAGAGCCCTACCCGGTCATTCCAAAGCTTAATTTGGGCCTTTTGGAGGAAGACCTTAAGATCTCAAGCGACGAAGAGGACGATCCGGAACAGGCGACCCCATCGGAGGCCGGAGGATCCCCGGTTTCCGCCAAGGCCGAAGAGAAGGTGCCGGATTCGCCGAAGTCGATGTTTCCACCCCTAGAGTCGCCACTGAGAGGACGCGTGACTCGAGTCACAGAAACGCGCATCTTGACCATCTACGAAGGAGGGATGTTGTCCCAAGTAAAGAAAGAAGAGAGGGTCTACGACTTGGCGACGTCCTGAGCTTGAACTGTTCAAAAAGTTTAGATTCTTGTTATGAAGTTTCGGACCGAGTTTTTCCCTAGGCCCGAGGAACTGTTATTGTTTCATAAAGTTAAAGTTAAAGTTTTCACCCTTATAGTTCCTACTGAGTGTTAGACACACCTTCTAGGTGCCGCTAAAGGCACCCTACTTGTAAGAGTTTAGCCACAGATGGGGTGATTTCTGCTTTTGGCTCACATTTTATATTTGCTAGTTGTAATCGGGGCGATCAGGCAAAGAAGGGGGCTGTGTAGCGAAATCACCTTTAATGTACATAGTGGGCTGGTGGGCCCCACGCGTGTCACCCAAGTGCCTGCCACGTGCTGGCCACGTGCGTGTGGTCGAGCATATTCGTTTCTCTTGCGTCCGCAATGAGGGTACTTTAGCCCCTTTTTCCGCACACTCGGCCTCTCTGCGCTGGGTTTCCTTGAACGTGTGATACGGCACGGCAAGTGAATGACACGCGGGAGGCTTACTACAGTCTAGGCAAGAACGAAGGGACGTAGGAGGCTGACTAAGTGAGTGAAGCACAGGAGCCGGTGGCCTTGGAGGCTGTCGTTATCTACAGAGGCTTACCCCAATCTGTGGCTATAGGGAGACTTAATTAAACCATACCCATTGTTTCCCCCGACAGGAAGTCTCTCTCTCTCATTTATTTCCTTGGTCCTCACATTCCCCTGTTCGGAGAGCCTAGGCAGAGTAGGCGCGGTAGATTTCCGGCGAACGGACCCCGCCCCCTTGATTTCACGGGAGGCGACTCCGAGGAGGAGGTGCCCGCGCTCTGACCAGGGGCTACCAGACGTCAGCCTCTGGTTGGATGGTGGCAGCGATTACCTGTAGGACTTCCTACACAACTTAACTAGACTTCGGTCCCGCTACAGTATCAACATATACAAATTCATGAGCTCATATTATTTATATGCCGAGGGTAATTCTGAAGTCCGGTAATTACAAAAATTCAACTCCAGAAGTGTCACACCGTAAGGGGGACAGTGTCCCGTTTTTTTATGGAATTACCCATGGCAATCCATGATTGTACAAATTCGGGTAATTCCCCAGTTCTTTCATTAATCGCTCATTCTCATGTGACGAAAATGCTTTTTTCTTGACAAAAACCATTTTATATGGCACCAGTATATACATGTGAACATCTGCTGTCAGTTTATTGCAAAGTTGGCATAGGCCTATACATGTCACGACGTGTCGGGGTCACGCGCAAAGCGCAAAAAGATAAACTTGGTTTATCTCGAACGGAACAGGAACGGATTGAGCGCGCGCACAGTAGAAACGGATAGAAACGACCCGTGCGCTCAGATGCGAACTGACCGCGCACAGTTGAACTTGTTTGACCCTACTTAACTTGCCGCAACTGCGGCGGACAAAATATCCGTTCCGCATGTAGGTCGCCGAGCGAGTATGAATTGGGCTTTACGGGATTGCAACAGCAGATTAAAACTACATGACGGAGCTCACTGCATTGGTGATGCAGACAAGGTTTGAATTTTCTTTTTGATGCTCGCCTACATGTAGGCCTATATTAAAATGGGCATATTTAATATTTTAAGGTTAATATATTAAATTTGTATTGGTCAAATATGGAATAACCCCTTTCAAATTGTTGTACACTCATGCCATATAGCGCGCAGCGCGCGCGCTTTAAAAAAAATAACGGTTATGTGCTCCTACAAATAAATGCATGACGTAATGCTTAAAGGACGTGTGAAATATGATTTTTATTTAAAAAAACTATAGTACAGGATGTGTTTTACACATTTCAATCAATTTCAGAGAATTTGATAGTTGCGTTTGTGTAATTGCAAGTTTTCTATTTTAGTTATGCTAATGAAATTTCCATATTCATGAGCAAAGCGGTGATGTCATCTCAGGACAACAGAGGAATTCTCCATAGACTTGTGTACAAATGTTGGTGTCATTTTCAGTGGCTTCTTGATATCATGAACTGTATCAGTTTACTGAGTTTGTTAAGTATGTCATTTGCAACAATCCTGACAAGTTTGTTTGAGCCAAAAATGGATCAGTGGGGTACTGTTACTGTTTGAAATGTAATGTTTTTTATTTGTTTTTCAACTGTGGGTTCCCTCCATGATTAGCTATAAACAGCGCCCTCACCTGTCATGAAAATGTTGAAGTAAAGAAAAAGTCACTTCTTTCTAAAATAAAAACAAATTTGAGTTTCCCCTTTTGTTTGCAGCAGCAAAACCAGCTTGTTGTTAATGTTCACTTCACAAATCCTTTAAAGTGCTATTTTAAACACCACAGTAGCCGGTCCTCATATTCAGTCGTTGTATGTGGAATATATGGAGCGGGAACCAGTCTATGTCAAAATATGAAAGGATTTGGCGCATGCGCAAACCGTGACATAGCCCCTTTAATCTCATTTCTGGAATATCATCGTCAAATAAAATGTGTGTACATGTAAATGTAACTAGATTAATTTAATTTCATGCAATTAGCCTTTTGCGTGTGACATTTGCATAATGGCTGGCACCCCGAATTCTTCACTTTCAAATAAAGGTGCAGTTTAGAAAGTCACGTACTATGTTAAAATATCAAAATACCAAAATACATCTGCAAAAAATTAAATACAAAGACCAAAATGCAGAGTGCCAGAAATGGGGCTTGTTTCTGCTTCTGCTTGATACTGCAACAATCTCCTCGCAGAGATATTAGTGAGGTTTCGGTGTGCACGGTTAGTGATTACGACTACGATTAGCTAAACCTCAAAATCGTTACCTTTCGCTGTCCGTTTTTCACTAAGGTATAGAGGCGTTGCTATCAGTGTAAACAACAAAACAACACTTGGGATATTTGTGTAAACGCCACAAGTACGCACAAATCGATGACGTAAAATTCACTAATAGTCGTCGTTTTGCCTAACCGTATGCGACCGAAACCTCCCTATTATAAATTAAAACTTGCAGGCTTGTGCCAAAGCTGTTGAGATTAAGGTGTGTCTCTGACAGAGCGAAGGAATTATTTGTTTGTTAACTTTGGAATGAAATTGTTAAACTCAAAACACCCTAGACAGTTACGCAATGTCTGGTACACATCTGAAATTGCTGAAGCTAATATAAACGCCTACGCAAACGACTCGAAAGACGATGGCGTGCAGACAAGACTGCAATCAACAGAAAACTTTTTACAGATCAAAGATCACTTGTTTTAAAAATGATCAAGTCTGCTAAATAAAGCTAATTACTTCAAAGAGCAAATCTCTAGTTGCACCGGTCATAGCCAGTTCTTTAGAATCATTGATAGCGCTCTTCATCGATCAAGTAAGCCCAAACTCCCAGCACATACATCTTCACAGGAACTTGCAGAGAGGTTTAGCGACTTCTTTCTTGCAAAGATTCGCAACGAACTCGATTCATCGTATTCCTCAGGCATCACAAGTTATCCATCATTAAACGAAGACATAGCTCCATTAGAGACATTCGATCTTGTCAATGATGAAGAGTTTTGCGAATTATTTTGGCTTCGCCTTCAAAAACATGCCAGTTGGATGCAATTCCTACATGGATTTTGAAACGTCATGTGAAATTACTGTTGCCGTGCATTAAGTCAGTTGTCAATACGTCTCTTGAAATGGGCACATTCCCTACTGCTTTCAAACAGGCAATCGTCTCACCGCTTCTGAAAAAGGCATCACTTTAATAATCCAGAAGAACTCAAAAACTACAGACCAGTTTCAAATGTGAAGTTCGTCTCCAAGATACTTAAGGTACAATATAGTTGCATCACGCCTTTTGGATCATCTCTCCGATAATCAATTGTTTGAACCCTTCCAATCAGCGTATAGAAGATGTCACAGTAGTGAAACACCCCTTCTTCGTGTATCCATTGACATTTTGCGCACACTCGATAACAAACAAGCCATATTCCTTGTTCTACTGGACCTGTCATCTGCCTTTGATACAGTGGACCACTCGTTAGTCGATCGTCTCAAATCATGTGGAGTTACCGGTGTCGCTCTTGAGTGGTTTCAGTCATACCTAACTGACAGATCTCAAACCGTTCGAATCGCGCTGAATCAACATATGCACCTGCTAAGCTAAATTTTGGAGTCCCCCAGGGATCTGTGCTTGGACCAATATTATTCAGCATGTATTTCAGCCCAGTTGCCAATATCGCTCGTCAACATGGTATTAATATTCATCTTTACGCTGATGACACACAACTGTATATTCCATTTGATCCATCAAATTCCTCTAGTGAGCTCTCAACAAAACAACGTCTTGAAGCCTGCATTGCAGATATAGGTGTCTGGATGCTTGCCAACAAGTTAAAGCTTAACAACTGCAAGTCAGAGCTAGTCATCCTCTCTTCAAAATCCCAGCAAGCTGCAATTTATTCCCAGTCGATAACTGCTGGAAATGAGCACATCCCACTCTCAACTTCACCTCGGAATCTAGGAGCAACTTTTCATAAGAACATGTCTATGGATGCTCACGTCAAGAAGATTTGCCAATCAGTGTACTTCAACATCCGGAACATTAACAGCATCAGGAAAATCCTTGATGACAAGTCTGCTGCCATTCTCATACATGCTTTTGTCTTGTCAAGACTGGACATCAGAAACGCGCTCCTGTTCAATATTCAATCACGACAGTTAGACAAACTTCAGTGTGCCTTAAACGCTGCTGCTAGTCTTAAGCAGGACATCAAAGTTCGATCATCTCACCGGTACTACAGTCACTCCACTGGTTGCCTGTTCGGGAACGTATTCAATTCAAAATCCTCTTGTTAACATGGAAGGCAGTACACTGCCTGGCACCAACCTATCTACAGGACCTCGTTACCCCTTACATCCCTCAACGCAGTCTTCGATCTTCCAACAAGCACCTCTTAGAAATTCCCCGAACCCACAAGACGTACGGAAATAGAGCTTTCTCCTCTTGCGCACCGACACTCTGGAACAATCTACCACTAGAACTTAGATCAATTATAGCACTTATAGCAGTCTGGACACTTTTAGATCACATTTGAAGACTTTTTTTATTTTAGAACTGTTACACCAACAATGCATCCGCAGCTCCATCTTAACTACTCATTATTTCAGTACATTGTATTTGCTATTTCTTTCCTCAAGCGCCTCGGAATAGATTTATCTAGATAGATGGCGCTATACAAGTGTGTGTTATTATTTATATTGTTATTACTACCACCATCAAAATCTGTAAACTCACGGGTCTTGCGCAACATGTCAGGGTTGACAAGAGTAAAATATAACACAGAAAGATACAGAAAATCTACCATTCCTCAGCTGGCTAAAATTTTGTAAATCGGGGGAGGGGGGGGGGGCCTGGGCGAGGTTAGAAGGTGGTTGTTTTTGGAATGTTTTGTAGCTTGGATAGTTTATATCATCTTATGAGTAATTTTTTGTTAAATGTTTAATATTATTCTTTACTCTTTATAACACGTACCCAAGTTATTTATGTATATTCTCTTATATTCATCGTTTACCCAATGTAATAAGGTGGCTCGGTCAGCAGCAGCAGCTGTTGGTCATTGTAATTAAAATAAACCATTGAATTAATCAAAAAATCAAAAAAATATGGAAAATTTTAGTTTACCTACAGCCGTTTTTGCACAGTAATATTAATACATTTATGTTAAATGATAAAGCTGGAAGCTTTATCATTAAAACTTTATGCATTCCTATGGGCCAAGAGATTGTCACGTGGGTGGTCTTAAATGGAAGATGAAGACCCAGTGGTTTTAAGCACTTTTTAGTCTAGCCACTTTAGGGGATATGGAAAACATGCAAATAAAAACCACACATGCCCAAAAACAAATTTTGCTGTCGAAACAGCAAAGTTTAGTGCCAAGGAATTTCGGTGAGTTTTACTAATTTACACAAAAAGGTATTTATGTATGGAAATGAAAGTGGGTTTAGCCTATACTAGTAACTAGTGGCGACTGATGTTTCTGGCAACTAGAAGCAACTCATGACAACTGGGAGCAACCGATCAGTTGCTTAAAAAGTTGATGTACTTGCAACGACTGGCAACTGGAAAAATTTCAGTTGCTGCGAGTTGCTCATGTTCTACTTTCTGGCAACTGAACTAGTTGTATCCAGTTGCGGTCAGTTTTGTCGATGTACACGTACTTGCAACTGGTTGGTGTCAGAAGAACGAGTGCGTCTTATCACGTGAGGCGCACATCGACAGTGCTCAACTGATCACTTGAGTTGCAAGGTCGATGTACGCTAGGCTTTAGGTCGTTCTTCAACAGTGCGTTTAAAACCGGCTAGGAGCTTCCCCTTGCCTTGCGGCTCAGGCCATTATCAGCATCCAAGCCCGTAGCCGGTTTTAAATGTACAGTTTAAGACTATTCAAACCCAATTTCACTCACAACAGAATGTAAATCACTAATACCAAGATTTGTTTTATGCCATTGTACAACAATTCCCACTTTAAATATTCCGTCTTTCCCTTCAGGTCTTTGTTAAAATTCTGACCCTGTGTGCCGTCTATCACACTTCCTCTTGCTGTTGAAACTCAAGCAGTGTTTGGGTGTCCACGGCAATCAACAAAAACTCCACACCATCCAATCCCTGATTTGGAGAACAAAAATATAATTTGAATGTGCACTTTCTTTGAAGATTCCGATATAATGGACAACAAAATACACATTTACTCTATTCCTGAGGAAACTCATTACATCTCTGAAAAAAATTAAGGCATTTTTTCAAGCAGGGTTGGCGCAGGGTTTAAAAAAGCAACGTTTCACACTTGAAAATGTTCAACCCCACGTCAACCCCGAAATTGGTTTCAACCCGGATTAAACTCAACTCGGCTCAGGATCAAGTTTGAGATATTTCGCCCCGGGTTGAAACTCTCACCCTGGGTTGAAAATGGTAGTGTGAAACAAGCAGGGCTAAGTTTGCCCCGGGTCGAGATTCTTGCCACTTCCACGAATTCCTTTGCATTGTTTAGCTCTGAGAAGCCATATAGTGCGGTATGCATGTCATCCCGTCGGATTTATTTTTGCTTTATTGGGTTGATTTGAGGTTAAATAGTGGGAAAATGGTGGGGTTCAAATTTTCCGACCCCTGAATGACCCCCTGGGGGCGGGGTCTTTAGTTCCCCCTCCTCCAGACCGACTAGGCGTCTATTTTCGGCAATAATGAACCGATTTACACAATATTGGGGTCGTTTTAGATGTTTACAAGAACGCAAAGTCCATTTATGATACTCATAAAGTGACCGGAAGTGGCTATCAACGACTTCCGGTGGAGAACTCTCGTATACCATTACCATTTTCGTCCACATAAGATTCAAAGTCATTTTCACACCACCCTCTGAACATTTTGCTATCATGGAGCCATATTGCTGAAACCTGAGACACTACGTTCAGAGGTCAAGCTTTAAAATGGACGATGTAGTGAAGAAATAATCATTCAAACACTTAAAACATTTAAAAACTGGTTTGGTACATGTAGATACTGTCATCTTAAATTCACCCATGACTCTTTGTACCTGTCTGCTTCATGCAAGCATCAATCCTACTTGTGATTTATGTATTCGCACGTCGGAATGAAAAATCATTTTACCACACTGGAATTATGGGTTCAGAGTCCAATTATTTATTAATATAATCCAACAAATGATTACCAAAACATCGTCAACTGAATTAAATATCTTTATCAGTTGGTCCCCCTGTACTAAGATTTATATGGAACAACGAAGGACCAACTGATAACTCATATGTAGCTAACAGTCTGGTTTATCAATGAAAACCCATTATCACAAAATGGAACAAATCGGAGAAGCAAGAATCCAAACACATCAAGGGTTTTCTTAAACCTGAAAAGGCATTTAAAAATAGGAATACTGCAATAACTTAAGAGAGTTGTTTTTGTGGGGCCGAACCGCCACAAAACAGAATACAGTAATATAACAAACTTGATACAAGGACTATTTCGTATTTTTAAACAATGGATAACCATACAACCGTGAAATGTTATCTTTTATAATTTAAATACTTGTATAGACTCAAGACACATCTTCACTTTTCTGACTCGGCTCTGAACTGAAGTCACATCTCAAGTACACTTTCGAAAAACAACAAAATTATGTTCCGCCACCAAATGATTAAAGAATATGCCATACCCAACCCGAGAGAGAGAAAAAAACAACCGTGACATCATGGCAGGAGGTGGTTAGGTTTTTGTTCTACAAGACGTCAGATCAGAGGGTAGTCAGAAAAGAGAGCGAACTACGTCGCAGCGATATTTATAAAGGCTGAACCAAGAATCATTGAACCGTGAACACATATGGTACTGCATTGCTGGGCTGCACCCATGACAAAAGAACTTGACAAAGAATGGTCATGAAGGAGACATACCAAAGGGTGCAATCGGTAAAGGTCTCGGAATTGCAAACACACAGATCGACGCACTCTCCATAAACCTGATTAATATTCATTAATCTCGTATATATTGTGGCGTAATTGGGAAGAGGGGGAAACTACGACCAAGAGAAATCCCACCGCTGCCACCATTGTGGCGAAAACGGAAGAAAGAGAACAACGACCACGACAAATCCTACAGTAGTGCTTCCAGGTGAAAATAGTTCAAAGGCCTAAACTGACAGAGTTCAGCCTCTCCAGTTAAGCTTTCGAGGGCGGTCGATGCAGGTCCGGTTCCAACCAATCGTAGCAAGCCTTAGAGTTGATTGTTACGGGTCTGCAGTTCCCCCTCCTCCAGACTGATCAGGCTCCTATTTTCGGCAGTAATGGACCGATTTACACAATATTATGGTCGTTTCAGATGTTTTTGAGGATGCCAAGTCCATTTGTGACACTTTCAAAGTGACCGGAAGTGGGTATCATTGACTCCCGTTAAAACGACCAACCATCTTCAGCAGTGACGCCATAACGTTAGATGTCATACTCGGCGTCTAATAGTAATAAACCGCGTCATAAAATAGCTACTTTTGGTTTTAGGTTTCGATGTATGGGAAGTTGACAAGCGCAATTCTGTGTGATCTGACCATCCTGTTACAAGGAAGTTATATTTATATGTTGTAGAATTCTTGTGTGTTACTTCAGATAGGAGGCTCAGTAAGACTTGAGACTATACATGGTGGAAATCAGAGTGTTATCGGTTTGCAGTTGCACCATGAGAACTATATCTTTTGTATACGTGTAGTTCTTAAAAGAACCGGTGAGTGTTAACTCAACGTTTCGCACGGTGTGCTCTGTTCGTCTTCAGAGGAAGTGCCGGACTCATGATGATATAAGACTTAAGCGCTGGATGAGAGGATTGCTGGAAGAGGAGAGGATTGCTGGAAGAGGAGTGACTTGGATGCTTCGGTGTGTTTATGCATTGAATCCTTATCCTGTGGTTGGCTGTTGGTGTGCTCATACATGATACATATTATTGTTGCAGTGGCTGTAGTGGGACAAGGAACTTGGGTATATAAAACGATCCCAATATTGTGTAAATCAGTTCATTGTTGCCGAAAATGGGCGCCTGGTCGGTCTGTAAGAGGGGGAACTGAAGACCCCGCCCCCAGGGGGTCATCCAGGGGTCGGAAAATTTGAACCCCACCATTTTCCCACTATTTGACCTCAAATCAACCCAATAACGAAAAAACAAAATCTATTTTAGCACGAAAATCCTACGGGAGCCATTTTTGTCACATATCATACCACACTACATATAATATGCTGTTGTTACTAGAGTAGCAACTACCAATACACTGCCAAAAATGATTTTCTTACTTGAGAAACATTTTCTTGAAACGAGAAAATATATCTTATTTTAAGAAAACTGCTGTGAATTCTATGTTGCCGTTAGAAATATTTTCTCGAAATGCTAGAATGTGTTAGCTGTTTTGTGTAATTTTCTTGAAACGAGAAACTATATCTTATTTTAAGAAAACTGCTTTGAATTCTATGTTGCCGTTAGAAATATTTTCTCGTCATTAAGAAAACATTTTCCTACATTAAAGATATTTCTCAAACTGTCAAAACAAGAATATTTTTGACAAATCTCAGAATACTTTTCTAAAAACAAGATTTTTCCCTTTCCATTCAGCATGTTCATAAATTGTGTATATTGAATACAGCACGAGCATGTGAACTTTGACTGAAGGTAAGATACATGTATACATACATGCATATGTATTTTGGAATGCCTTTTTTTTGCAGAGCTCTAGTCGAATCTTTATAGGTCCAAGTTACAGGGGACTTTACAGAAACTATAAGGAAAACCTAAAGAACAAAAAAAGACCAAAACCTTTCCTTCCGAGTAGAATATGCTATCGCTACTCTATATATTTAAGTTCGCTTGACTGCACATTACATTTTTAAAAGAAAATATATCTTGAAATGTTTAATAATTATTACTTCAAGAAAGATTATCTTGTTTTAAGAAAACAGTTTTCTTGGTATAAGAAAACAGTTTTCTTGGTATAAGAAAACCTCTATTAAAAAATAATAAAATCTAGGGTTTAATAAAGTTTTCAGAAACTGAAATGTTTGTCAAGAAAATTGTTTTCTTATAAATACAAGACCGCTATTCCTGAAACAAGAAAAAACATCTAGGTTTTGGAAAAAAATTATATATATTTCATATTGAATATTTTCCATCAGATATTTTTCTCAATTTTCTCATTACAAGAAAAAATTCTCATTTTTGAAAGCTTTTCTTATTTTAAGGTAATTTTCACTATTTAGGAACATTCCTAATTAATTGTTCCTAAGTCATTTAGGAACAATTTATTTGGGAAAATTACAACTTAGGCATGATTAATTATCCTAAGTTAGGAACAATAAGTTGAGAATTTATAAAAAGTTCCTATCTTTATAGTAAGTGAAAGCATGGAGGTAGGAAGAGGCTGTGTGACCTTTGACCCATGTGTTCACTTGAAAAGTTGAGAGAGTGCATGACCATTCTTTTCTTCAAACAGTCCTAATTTCTGTAAGTATTTGCTTCATATCTCAATATTCTATGAATATAGTTTAGTATAAGATTAACAATGATAATTGTAATACACATGGAAAGAGTGTCATCTTCCAGGTAAATCAGAAAGTTGCATTTTAGGTAGATTTTAGCCTCAGTTAGTGCATCAAATTAACACACTAAACTCCCCTATATACAAATGCATACAGAAACTTGTGTTGGTAAATATTGAACTAGGCCTATATGCAGTGTTACATACACATGTAGGCCTGCAGAAAAAATGGTTCTATGCATTTTTTATATCAAACCTTTTCTGTTTAAGCTTAATTAGGCCTAGCCCAGGGGCCAATTTCATGGCGTTGCTTAGCACAAATTTGCACAAATTTGCTTAGGACAGGATTTGTTTGCTTTTTTTTTGCAAAAAAGAATGGATTGCCAGCCAAAATCGTAATTGATGTGTATTGAAAGGTACATTGTATTCTCCTACTCTTGCGAAGAAATTGGTCCAGGTTGGACTCCATATATGACGCGCGTGCTGACGATTTTTCTTTGTTTTTTTTGCATGGAAAGTGACGCACGCGCGCTATACACTAAACATAGTTCTTTTTTGGCCTAACTGGGACACCTAATGTTTTGGACCCCTAATTTTGAGAATTACCCATATTCATTGCACAATGTAATTCCCGTCATTGGTTCTATAATTTTCATGCATGCTTTATTTCAAAAAAGAAATAACTAGTTTTGAGAAAATTTAATGAGAAAATAATTCTTGCTTTTGAGAAAAAAATTATAATAACCACCTTAAAAAATATCTTGTTTGTGTTGGACATCCCAGAAAAATGTTTTCCTTAAATCAAGAAAAATAAAGTTTTCATGTCTCCCAAGAAAAAATGTGCGAGAAAAGATTTCTTAATTTTTTTCTTGTTTCAAGATGTAATCATAGTTGAGAATTTTTTTCTAAAAAGGTTAGAAAAAGTTGTTCAAACTCTTTTCTAATTTTTAGAAAATTATTCTTGACCTAGAAAAAAATAATTACTTACAGAAAAAAAAAAGGATTTTCTAGATATACTACCAAGAAAAAATGTGCGAGAAAAGATTTATTAATTTTTTTCTAGTTTCAAGATGTTGTTTTCTTAATTGAGAATATTTTTCTAAGAAGATCAGAAACAGGTTTTAAAACTTTTTTTCTAATTTTTAGAAAATTATTCTTGACCTAGAAAAAAAGATTACTTAAATCAAGAAATTAGGAATAAAAATGAGAATTTCATTTTTGGCAGTGTAGATGTCGTCTTCCATTGCTTTGTCTGGATCTCTGCCTTTGTAAAATGTAAAAATAAATAAGCAGAAAAAGAGGGATTTGTACGCCATCATGTCGCCAAGAGGAGCCATGTTGTTTTATGTTGCACTGTGGTATTATTTTATGCCTGTACTGCTGCGGAAAATTTTGCACACTGGTACAATTTCCAACAGGGTACAGCACTCACCCGAGTTGGCGTTGCACAAGTGTGATTCCTCCCGGTTCAACTCAGGGTCTCGCCCCTGGGCAAGATAAACACGGGTTTAGCGCAACAAATGTGAAGCAAATCAAGGTTGAATGCGGCGTTGAGAATTCATGATTCAATCCGAGATGGACTCAGGGTTTGCCTTGGGTTGAGTTCAACCCGGGTTGAGGGGCTGTAGTAAAAAGGCAGGCCTATAATTTGATACCTTTTTAGATCTGATAAGTTTGTGATCTCTGAATTCTGTCAGTTGTGCTCTCAGCGTCAGCTCACTGTTCACAAGAAATGCTTCACGACACCTCTGATACAAGTCACTGAGGGATAATCCTGAAAAATAAATAACTTGACCAAATAACAAACGCCTGAAAACAGCAGTCCCTTTGAATGGCGGCCATCTGAAATCTAAATACTTGTAAACTTTTGCAAGAAAAACCTACCTATAGGGCTGCCCTTCAAAGATTCTATTTCAGTTATTATCCTTGGGCTATTTGAACTTGTTGCTGAAAATGCCATAAAATTATCGGTAACTACAACAGCAGAACAGCATTGTTATTTTTTTGATCCTCTGCACCTCCACCACAAAATGGGTCATGAAGTCACCCCTAGTAATTTTGGCATGTCTCCATTTTTATTCTCCTGTACTTGTTTTGAGTCTTGCTTTATTTTATTAATTAATTTTTTTTGCCATTGCTGCAGTTACTTAAACTCAAATAAAAATATCACAGGACCAAAACAGCCCAGAAGTAAAAGTAAAATCACAGAAATACACAGTCAATGCTATTTTGAACTCCCAAGAAACTGTCCCTTGATATTACTTCCATGCATGGCTATGTTTCAAGGGCAAGAGATTAATGACTAGTGATTACAGGTTCATGTAATCACTTGTTGTTAAGTGTGTACAGTTCAACCTGTTTATAAGAGATCCTTTAAATTTGGACTTTGAAGATTGCCTTGTAATAACAAAATCTTTGTATTATCAGAAATGAAGAACAAAGGATTGGCATCTAAATTTGCCAGTGTTTTCAAGGTTTTACTGCATATCAAGTCACGAAGCATTTGTTCTAAGCTAGTCATGTTTCAAGACAAATACAAAAAAAGGTGGTAAGTTTGGAGACCAGCTCTGCCCTGGTAGTACTGATCCAGCTAATTCTCCATCTAATTCAATAATTGGTCCAAGCAGTAGCAAGTCAGAACTACAGTTAAACTTGTATACGAGTCTAAACGGTCTAAAATATAACACAAGTGTCCGTCCCAGTTACGAGCGTATATTGGAAATTTGTACACAGGGGGTTTAGAAAGGCATGTTGTCACACTATTTGTAACCCTTTTTGGGCCTAAATTATCTCTTCAGAACAACTTAAACTTATTTCTTTTATTTTGAGACCAGACCGAAAATATGGTGTGTGTTGCCAAAATGCCCCCTTTACTTTGGAAAGACCCATATATAGTGACCACCCTTGGGACTGTAAAAAAAATGGCCGCTATAAACAGGTGGCCCCTTTATTAAGATGGCATTACTAGCAGGTTTGACTGTACTAAGAAGTTGACCAACCTTGGTATGTTGCATCTTCTTGGTGTGATAGCTGGTACTCAACAAGCAAGTTGAAGATGCCTCTGTTTTATCAAAAGGAACAAACTAGAATCACGTTTTGTAAAATGGTAAAGTATAAACATTAAATCACTTCCACAATTAACTCTTTTAAGACCATATTTTAAGACGGTATTTAGAAAGCTCAATCTATAAAGCACGGTACATGTACCTACATACTTTTTTCTACTTTTTTCCTACATATGATTTTTCTCTCATCCCAAGTTTGGTTGCTACTATCTTCCTACCTCAAGGCCGTTGCTCCCGTACCGAGTTGTCCACAATGAGCCTTGCTGAAACGAGTTGAGCTAGTCTGTATTTGACCCCCGGGCTGTTTGACCAATGAGAGATACTGAACACTTTTGACCTGGCAGCATTGACCTTTTAATGAAGCCGTTTTGACCAATCATCTCGTGCGCTTCAGCAAGGCTCGTTTTTCAGCAAGGCTGTATGTATGTATATTATTTTATCGTGCACTTATGTATGCAGTATTGATGTTTGTGACTGAAAGAAGCCTTACTATATTTCGCTAAAAGCTAAACGTCCTAACTGTTCATTTAAACATTAGACCCCGCCACCCCCACCCCCCGCGGTAAAAATGGACACAACCACAACACGGAGTGAGGCGCGTGTGAATTACCGTGATTGGCTTTTGCTATGGTAACAGCGTCCCTAGCGATGATGCAATTTTGAATGAATACAGCCTAGCTCAACTCGTTTCAGCAAGGCTCATTGTGGACAACTCGGTGTGGGAGCAACGGCCTTGCGACAGGAAGATGGGTTGCTACATACTTTTGTACGTCTCTCTAAAATCTAAGCACCCCACTAGGTGCACAACCTAAGTTCATATTCACAAAAGATTTTAATAGTGGCCCACTTAAGGCTACAGTCACACTATAGATACCCATATGTCTGCGAGCGGGTGGCAAGCGGTTGGCATCAGTCACCTAACAGCTGCCAACTGATCAGCGAACATGTTACAACCTCTCCTGGATCAGTCGCAGACCACATGACCCCACAGTATAAATACGTGTACGCAGCAGCCAGAAATAATCCTTCCACTAATCGTCAACCACATATTGATTATTGCCGGCTAGTCGCCAATCTGTAGCCCACCTGTCTTCAGCAATTGGACAACGTTCTTATTAAGACACTTGACAACCGATCCCGGTTGTACGACCTGTCGCCATTTAGTTGGCAACTATAATTTCTTTATATAATTTTGTGATTTTAGTCGCCAGTGGTTGTCGCTGGTCGCAGCTTCTTTTTGTTTCCGGTTGTAACGGTCGTATCTCTAGTGTGACTGTAGCCTCAGTCAATCACGTAAAATCAATAAATTATGCATGCTAAAACACTACTACGTCACAATGTCTCTGCAGGGGCGGATCCAGAAATGTTTCCAGGGAGGGGTTTTGCCAGTGCCGACAAAGTCACTCAGCAGAGAGGGGGAGGAAGGGGTGGGGGGCGGGGGGTTACCAGTCATTCTTAATAATAATAATGAATATTTGTAATGCGCCGGTATCCATCAAAAAGATGCTCAACTTGTTGCGGACACTGGCAGACAGACAGAAAATGCATTACATTATTTAATGTTATTATTATTATTTTGGTTATTTTTAGTCAGAGCAGGGGGAGAGGGTTGACCCCAAAACCCCCCTCTGGATCTGGGCCTGCTGCTATCATAGCAGTGCATACCAAGTGTAGACGTTTCAAAAGTTCAATTATTGCTCATCTATCGTACATTCACATTGTACACACGTGTACAAATGTACAATGGATTTGAATAAAGTCAGTGATTAAAGGGGCTATGTCACGGTTTGCGCATGCGCTGCAAAACTTGAAAAAGTGTGGCGAACTTTTTCAAGTTTTGTCGCCAGGTTTTGCATATCCTATTCAATCTTTGCCATCCCTTATAATTCTTTAGTAATTTTTGCAGTGGTGTACTTGTCAACGTCCAGGATGTCCTGATGCATTACTTTTTACTTGGAATCGCACTGTTTGCCGTATTTTTAAGCCGCCAAACATCGACATCACCGTGTGTGCGGCCGTCGTTAATAGGAGTTTTTTCATCCCATCAATAAACTCGACAGAACATGACAGAAACGGCATCGAATGATATGAATGACATGGTTGAATACAGTAATTTACTTAACCTTGTTTTCCATCAAAACTGACATGCTTATTTGGTCCTGACAGCAATTTTACAGCATACCTTCTGTCCTTGGAAAGACACAGTGGCCGCCACCGATGTACGATTTTGTTTTGATCGAGCAATCGCGCGCGCGCGATGCCAAATCGAACAAATGCGCGCACACGATGCACAATGTAGTTGAATTCTGCGAATTGTAAACACTCATGAACAAACACACTGCCCATGCGGGACGTGCCAAGTACACGATGTACAGAACTTTAGCACACGCACTAATGGCGTTGTGTAACGAAATTG
The DNA here is from genome assembly GCA_037783545.1 of Henricia sp. BOLD:AAB3569. Lineage (NCBI taxonomy): Eukaryota > Metazoa > Echinodermata > Asteroidea > Spinulosida > Echinasteridae > Henricia > Henricia sp. BOLD:AAB3569. The sequence continues at coordinate 1,589,340 of JBBELK010000162.1, read as the reverse complement.
CACTACATTCATCTGAGCCGGCACGTGTGTCAAAATATGAAAGGATTTGGCGCATGCGCAAACCGTGACATAGCCCCTTTAAATAATAAGAATATGTATCAACCTGTTAGGAACTAATTAAGAACAAGTTGAAGTAACTACTAGAGTTAACTACATATGTATGTATATAATTTTGGCCCAAATGCAGTCTAGTCAACAATGGTTAGGTCTAGTGGACTACATGTATATCGAGCCATCGCACAATGTGTGGTTGATTGCACAGTCACTTGTCCTATCGCATAGGTCCTACCGTGAGATGTAGTGACATTCAGAAAATGTGTAATCTTCCAAAAGCTGAATTGTTTCAGGGTTCTCTCATAAATCATGTATTCATAAATACCTTAGACATTTTACGTATTCCTATTGGCAGAGAGCATGTCATGCGGGCGGTCTATATCAGACATTATATACCTCATGCGTAGATTCCAGTCATCTGATTGGTTAAAAGTGGGGGCATTGAATCGGCTAGACCCGGCGCATATATGCCCACCGGTCAATAGTCTTTGCCATGCCCCGGGCATAGTCATTTAGCGGGTTCCGGACGCGCGCATTACATGTGTTAGCATAGCTATAGCTGTGCACCAACTATGCAGCTGTGCGCTTCACGTATACATTCATCACTGAGGACGGTAATGGCGGAATCTCGACGTCATTTTGTCGTCTGTCGTAGATGATGAAGTCCTTAAGAAAGTAAGAGAAGTGGCCTACAGTGAAAACTGTGTCAGGTGAAATGTGCTACTAAAGTGCCAGGTGATTATGCTACAATGTTTGCTGTAAATATACAACTTTTCTGCCGTAGACCAGCCTCCGAAATCGAAACGCGAAGGACCACTGTCATGACTGTATGATGTCTCGTTACTTTTAACCAACCAGATGACAAAAATCTACACATTCGGTATATAAAACAAATATTGACTGCTGTTTATTCGGGTCATGGTTAAGATTATAGGCCCTCGGTGATCTCGAAGCCATGACTATGCCCCTCGGCTTCCGCCTCGGGGCATAGTCATGGCTTCGAGATCACCTTGGGCCTATAATCTTAACCATGCCCCTCATTGCAGTCAATATTTGTATAATAACACCCCAACTGGTTTTAAAATCTTTCTAGTCAGTTTCAGCGCGTATGGAAAATGCACTTGCACACAAAAACTGGACATGCCCGAAAGCAAATTGAGTGCCGTTCAAAAACAAATTATTGTAGGTGTGCACGGGCATACAATGCACAGGATAAGGCAAACAAAAGCCACCACATGCACAGCACTTCAAATGAACACGACACGTGTAAGAAGACCATAGTACGAAACAAAAAATTGCAAAACTGCACAGTTTGTCAAAAAATATTTGGGAGTTTTACTGATACATACAAAAAGGTATTTATTAATGGGAATAAAGGTGCATTTGATTGGTCTTAAATACAGACATGTGAGTGGAGCATAACAGAAATGTGGAGGGGGCGTGGCTTTGCGGGCAAGGCTTTTGGGGAGGCGGGACGTAGACAGTGTTATATACCTCATGCGTAGATTCCTGTCATCCGATTGGTTAAAAGTGGGGGCATTGAATCGGCTAGACCCGGCGCGTATATGCCCACCGGGCAATAGTCTTTGCCATGCCCCGGGCACAGTCATTTAGCGGGTTCCGGACGCGCGCATTACATGTGTTAGCATAGTTAGCTGTGCACCATATGCAGCTGGGCGCTTCACGTAAACATTCATCAGGATGGTAATGGCGGAATCTCGACGTCATTTTGTCGTCTGTCGTAGATGATGAAGTCCTTTAAAGTAAGAGAAGTGGCCTACAGTGAAAACTGTGTCAGGTGAATGTGCTACTAAAGTGCCAGGTGATTATGCTACAAATGTTTGCTGTAAATATACAACTTTTCCGCCGTAGACCAGCTTCCGAAATCGAAACTCGAAGGACCACTGTCATGACTGTATGATGTATTATACTTTTAACCAACCAGATGACAAAAATCTACACATTCGGTATATAAAACAAATATTGACTGCTGTTTATTCGGGTCATGGTTAAGATTATAGGCCCTCGGTGATCCCGAAGCCATGACTATGCCCCTCGGCTTCCGCCTCGGGGCATAGTCATGGCTTCGAGATCACCTTGGGCCTATAATCTTAACCATGCCCCTCGTTGCAGTCAATATTTGTATACTATTAATGCTTCAGCTTTGGAAACACCAGCACTGTGCAATGTCAACATTTTAACTACCGGTACCACGTTCACAAGAAACAGTTGAGTTTAAAATACATGTAACGTGTGTAAGTACCTTTTATGAATGTGAATAAAAAAGATAACATGCCGGCCAGCAAACGTGTCAGCGGTAGCGGTCGGTCAACTCTAGGCGCAGCGGGCCGGCTGCCAGTTCATGCAAACATGCACGCGCACACCACGAAAGTGTCATGGTGACTCGACTTGTTGCATCCATTTGGGACATCGCAAGATTAAAACCGACTGTGAAATTCCATGGGTTACTTGTGACATGACCAACCTGGCATTGGGTGTGAGACTTCTTAGTACATGAGTGAGTGAGCTGAGAGCAAGAACGCCTGACTGCTGGACGAGTAGAGAGTTCTCGTAAGAGGTTTCCTCTGTGTAAGGTTCATAAGTGGTCACGTCGTACCACATCCAGTAGAAACTGCTGGACTTGGCTTGGTCCCAGACTGCAAACCAAACACGGAAACACTTGCAAACAATAGCTGATATAATGAACAATAATCTATACTGAAGCCTTATGGGCCGTCCAAGGTTGTCAACCTTTTTCAAGACAGCTAGTTGTGCGATTGATCACCCGATTCTGATCCTGCATCGGCATCAGGAGTAACCTACAATCCTGGCCAAAATGGTTGGGCCACCTCCCCCGCTCCCCCGATCAATGTTGTTACTCCGCGCTGGAGCACAGACCGCGCGGAAATCAAACAACATTGAACGGGGGCCGGGGGGCCCAGCGAGTTTTGGCCAGGATTGTCTGAATTTTTACAGAAACTGTGGAATGAGAAACAGCATTGCGCAGAGGTTGGGGCAACATTATTTATTTGTTTTTTGTATCTATATACTTATTTACTATTTTTGTTTATCTTTTCCCCAAACGACACAGCACATCGCTTTCGTATTGGTGGATCACATGCATGCAAAACAAGTTCTTCAAATCAAAGTTCAGTTTGGAAATATATTTCATCAGTTAATGAAAAACTATAACCAGAGCGAGATCTGAACTCGGTCCCTCTAATTGATAGTCCCACTTTTGTCTAGTGGGATTCGAACCTGCGATGCTCGCTTTTCAAAGGCTATGTCTAAAACCATTAGACCACACAGACTACCCGCTTGGTGCTTGTCTTGTTTGTATAAAGCCTTACAAAATACATCGTTCATGGTTCGCCACACGACGTGCCATTCTATTTAGGCCGATTTCTGTAAACAAAATGCTGGTTTTGATGATTGTGAAGTGTGGATTGGAATCCCCAATAGCAATGTACATTCCCTTGAATTTTTTATTTTTTTTTCCCCCATAATTTTAACGAAATTAGCGAAAACTCATCGGTCCTCCATCCAAATAAAAAAGAAAAGAAAGAATGATTCTTCTTTTTAGTGTCCAGCCGCGAACCGTGGCTATTGCGTAACCCGCCAACGCGCACGTGCGGTGTCGGGGAGATTTAGCGAGTATAAACTGTCTAAGTGAATACGTCTTGTTTTGTTAGTTGCCTCACCAATGGCTCTTCTCTAAAACAAATCACTGGACCGTGTCAATATGCTTTTGCAATGGTACATTTTTCGAGGGCCATGATGTTTAGAGCCAATTACCATGTCAAACGTCACACTTCGGTTGTCCATTTTTCCCCTCTCCATCACTCTGGACGAGAGAGGCGCGCAATTGCAAAGTCCGTACATGACGTCATCGCGTCTCAATCCAGTGAGCTTTCATTCAACACGTGTGGCGCGAAGAAAATGCAACCAATACAATACGTTTGTTACCCTCCCCCCATATTTTTTTATTTAAATCAGATAAAAACGGGACACGAAGGGTTGATTCAATCATTACTGTAGTTTTACTGCATGGGATGCGCCGAAAGGGTTGATAGTCGGTCAAAATGCAAAGTGTCAGTGACGAGGAAAACCCGTCAAATGAGACAAGTTTACATACCCCTTGGCATTTCGACAAACCCTCCCAGACACAACATATCCCCTGCCATCCAGCCGTACTCTGTCCATAATATGTACATGTATCACGAAAATGTACATTCGGACAATCCTGGCCAAAATGGTTGGGCCACCTCCCTCGCTCCCCCGATCAATGTTGTTACTCCGCGCTGGAGCACAGACCGCGCGGAAATCAAACAACATTGAACGGGGGCCGGGAGGCCCAGCGAGTTTTGGCCAGGATTGTAGATGTCAAGGACATTTTTCAGTCACAGCTACATGTAGGCCATAACCTGGTCGCAGCTCAGGTGTGACTGGAGCTTTAAGGACATGGAATTATAGCGTCAGTCCATAAAATGAACTTCATTTGGCCTTTATTTTCAGTGTGGTATGCACTATATACTCGGGGCAAAATAATAGCATTAAGTGTGTTTCACAAAAATGCACCCAGTACATGTATATACAGGGATGATAGGCCTATTTGTTCTGAATGTTCCCAGAATAGACTTTGTCACAAACCACTAAGACAAAATAAGTGTTCAGTGTAAAACAACTTGGCTCCACTGGGATTTAACTGTGGCTAGACCTTTTGCTTAACGTGTATATGCCCTACTAATTGAGCTATGAAGGTAATGAATGGTCTCGAAACATGGTATTGCAGTTGTTACTCCCTAATTGGGATTGGCTATCACATGAGCTTAGCAAGCCCTACAGCATCCTGAGATCTCAGGGAATTTCCACTCTGCTAAGCGACGATACAATACCCTGAGGAAATCCACGCAATTCTGTTGAGTGAGCCGGCTGTTGTGTTCGGACATCACACGCCCGAGTCATTTTGATGTAATTTAATAAATTCGGTCATGTTATACCGGAAAGAAACGATTTCTATACTTTCGTCCCATTCCTGCCAAAATTTCCGGCGACGTTCTTAATTTACTCCGCAGTTTTTCAAATTAATGACAGGGATGCATGCTCACGAATGTAATGGAACGGATTCCCCAGTATGCTTTAACTACCAACCAATCGCCGACGCGGACAACGGCCAGCCTTACCGAGTACATGTATCACATTAATTCACGGTGTTTACAATCTGCGCGCGTGACATTTGAATGCCTGCAACGCACTGCTCAGCGTCCCGATTGGTCCAGCAGAGGCGACAAGATTTCTGTCGCTCGTTTCCCTGCGAAATGGGGCCGGTTTCAACAGGGCCACTGTACGCAGGAGTTGGGGAGTGCGTTAAAGGGGCACTGTTGCAAGAGGATGGCCCTACAGAGGGATAAACCCTTCAATGAGATAACCACCCCTCCCAGAGGTCACTTAAGATACGACCCAAACCCCTGCCTGGCTTGCCCCAATTTAAGTATGAATAGGTGAATTCTAGGGATAATGACCCAAGGACCTCCTGGGTGAATTAAGTCCATAGTTAAAACATTTGGGAAATCTTGATGCAGTGAAAAACAACTTGGCTCCCAATTCAAACTGCGGACCAGTGAGGAACAACTGCACTACCGTGTTTCAAGACCACCAGTTGGCTTCACAGCTTATTTGGTAGGGTGTGTGCATGTTAAGCAGCTAGAGGGTCCGTGGTTCGAATCCCGGTGGAGCCAGATTGTTTTTCACTGCATCCACATATAATAAACTCAATGGACATTTGTCCACATTTCTATGGTAATAAAATTACATAGATCTCTCTGGAAATAGAAACACTACAGTTTGCATTAAATTGCAAAATGTTGATCAGTCCTTACTGAGTGGTGCATTGATGTGATCTATTGTTGCTATGATGTGAACAGACGATAGCTGGGCAAGTGAGGAAAGCACGGACTGTGTCTTGTGCCCACGCAGCATGACACCATCAATATTGTGAATGATCAGAAAAACAGGCTCTGGGAAAAGAAACGAGAATGTCCATATATGAGATTGATTACATATTTACATGCATGTTTATTTATTATGCGCTCTGTGAGTGCCATGCTTACATGTATATCTCCAAGTTGACTTATAACGTGGATTAAGTCAACTTGGCGAGATAATGTACATGTACGTTGCCAAATCGACTTCCTGAAATTAATAAGTCGACTTGACAAGATCATTTATATTGCCAAGTCACCTTCCTAAAATCAGTAAGTCGACTTGTCCAGACATTTCATGTTACCAAGTCGCCTTGCTGAATCTATTAAGTCGACTTGACGAGATAATGACGTTGCCATGTCAACTTCTCACAGCTACGAAGGCGACTTTGCTAACATATCTCACCAAGTCAACTTATTTATTTTAAGAAGTCGACTTGGCAACATAAATTATCTCGCCAAGTCAACTTCAGAAGGTTGACTTAATCCATAATTATTATAAGTCAACTAGGAAAGATAATACATGTACATGTATGTCTGTATCTAATCAACAGGATGGCAACTCAAAGAGCACAATAACACCTCTCTATTATTTGTTTTCTGTGTAAATCAGCTTTTTAATGCAAGTATCAAGTGCACAGTATTGGTGGGTTGACAAAAAACTGGCCCTATAAAATGTACTTTGCGTATTCTTGGTAATGTTTTGTTAAGTGGCTCTTCAATGCGAGTCCCAGTGTACAGCAGAACATTGCCGTTCATGGTGGGGCCATGCAGAGCTGGCCCCATTTTAGTGCTATAATCACCAATGTACATGCCCCATACCAGTGGTGTTGTTTGATAAATGTAGTTCTTCCTGCCAGTACTGAAAACTGACACCATAAAGAGTGTCCATTCACCGAGTACAGAATCGTTTTCTTAAAGATCAACAGTAACGGATGCCAAAGTATTGCCATAATTGTTTATTATGTTAGAGTAGATACTAAATTACCTATTCATCAAAAAATTATGCTTGGGTTGCATTCCCATGACGAGATATTTGAATTCAAAATTGCAGACCGTTTCTGCCCAATTTAGGAAAACTTTTCACCAATTGACCGTTGGCGGCGCTGTACAGATTCTGGAAATCTTTGTCGCGATACCGGAGAAAACAAGCAATCTAGTACCCGGCTGAGCGCATGGCATCACTGGTGACCCACATGTATCATGTGCATTACGATATATCGATCGTGCGTGCGTGTGATTGTGATCGAGTTGCATGCCGCTTGCTCCAATCGATCAGGTTGGTCTAGGCCGTCCGTGAATTTTATTACCGGAAAATCGGGGAACAGAAGGGGCCCATCAATGCTAAAATGTGTATGTAAGGTGAGGTCTTTATCATGCACATCTTACTAATCTGTATTTAAAAGGCGATTACGGTCGTTTTCATTGCCGTCTTCTTGGGCGAACTCGTCCTGTTCGTCAGGGTCCGCAATGGGCTCAAAGCGGTATGGCTCCACGCCACGGAATTCATCGTGATCACCGGTGGCATTGGCATCGGAATCGTCCCCCGACAGCAAATCTTTCGAACTGCTAGTAGGCCTACATGTATCTGAACTGGAACTGGATTCTCGATCCGAGTACAGTTCCTCCTCGTCCATGCTACCGGTATGGTTTTCCCACGAATCATCGCTTTCTGCCATTATTATTGTCGATGGGAAGTAAAAAATGAAACGGCAAATTCTCTCTGTTCAGCTACCAGCAGGCCAACGCGAATGCCACGCACGCACGCGCGCACGCACGCTACGCATAACACTGTGCACCGCTTCTCGGGTTTGACGTCACAAATTTAAATATGCATGAGATGTAAATGAGCTGTGACGTCCAGCTCCTTTTCACAAAACCGGGCCTGACTCACGAAAAAAGGGGTCAGTAAAAATGCCTCAAAAACACCCAAAACTCGCGCAAAAGGTGGGGAAACAAACATGTGGTTATTTATCATAAATTGATCTTTAAAAAAAAAGTAAAACTACATGTATTAAATTACGGCATCCGTTACTGTTGATCTTTAAACAATGTGATTTGCCAAAATCATGCCAACACTTTAACATGAAACGTATGAAACGTTGGTTTTAAACTGGCACCTTTTACGCCACCAGTGGTGTTTTTTTACCAATATTAAAGAGGTAATAATACTTCAACAAGTTACTGAGAAAATTATTCCCATGAAAGCCAAATGTTTAATACCTTCTCGTTCTTCTAGTGAGTCTTGAATAAACTCACTCTGCTCGGCAAGACTGCGAAACCCTGTTTCATGCTCTAGTACACCATCTGTGATGCTGTTCAAAATCTGTATAAAGGAATATCTTGAAAATAAAAACTAATTACTATCATTTTTGGTTTTTACTTTTACATTCATTCAGTTAAAGATAGTATACATGATTGGTAAACTGTTACAAATAGTTTTATCTCCCTGTGTGATTAAATATATGCATGATTAAAACCAACCTAAGCAAAAATCAGCTCCGTACTTCGTCTAACTTTTGAGAAAACAGTCAAAAAAGGGTTTGCAGTCATTTCGCCCCAAAACCACTCCGCCCTGAACCATTTCGCCCTAAACCACGGCCTGTGCACGAAGTGGTTTTGGGGCGAAGTGGCATTTGGCGATGTAGTGTTTGGATGAAGTGATTTGGGGCGAAATGGCACTCGGGCGAAGTGGATTGGGGGCTAAAAGACACTTGGGCGAAATGGCTTTGGGGCGAATTTAATTTTCGTCTCATGAGACGAAAACCATTTCTTTTGCTCATTTCTCAAAGACTATAGCACTTCAGACAAAATCATTTCAGGGGAAGTTTTCTACGGTCATCATGTTTATATTGTGTAAGTTAGGCGTAAATCTGTGAACATTTCTGATTTTCGAGATACATGTACCAATCATGTATGCTGCCTTTAAATGTATTTGTCCTAAAGGTACCAGAACTGATTATTAAAGGATTAACGGCAATCAGTGTGGCCTACTCAGATGATTTCTGAAAAGTCAGTCATCGCTCAGTCCAAAAGATTCCCTATCCACATAAACAAAACAGCAGCAGCACATTCATTGTGACTGACTTCAACTCTTTTCCATTTAAAGCTACCCCCAGGTCGACCTTGTGACGACACAGAACAGTCAGCGACTGGCTTTTTATGATCGGAGCTATGCCCGTTGCTAGTAATCAAATTAGTCAGCGATTGTTTTGAGACCTGTGTATAGATCCGATAGCATTACGACAATCGTCATCAGGCGGCGCTAAAAAAATTAACAATCGTACGAGTAGAACATATTCAACTTTTGCGACATGATGCTGATTGTCACAGCCAAGTTCTATGAAAGAAAACATCCAGTCTTACTTCAGCCAATCAGCATGCGGAAAAATCACACCATCATGCAGTCAAGAGTATGGTTGCAATTATTTTGTTGAGATATTGTTTGTGATATGGTTTGTGACCTGAGCATTACTTTTGTGCTTGATGCCGAGTGTTCCGTCGCAGCGCAAGAGATTCGCAAGTCAACCTGAGGGTGACTTAAGAATCAAAACTGCAGCAGTACATACATGTACTGTATACATACATACAATTACTAGACCTTACACTGTACTTATATCAGTACACAAGCTGTAATTGAACATAGTTTATAAAAAAGCTCCACCCCCCTCCCCCCCAAAAAAGAAATGATGACCTTACTAAGTCTTTATAGTAATTCTGTACTTTGCTTGTAAGCCTGGCCAATGTAGCGGTATCTTGACTTTTGAGGGAAATTTATGACAAGAAAAGGTACAGTATAAAACATGCACACAGAATTCAATGCAAAATGTGAAAAACTTGACAACTGAACAAAAAGTTTTCTTCCTTTTGTATTAAAAAATATTTTAAAAAATGCTTTGTAAAGTTCTACATGTATCGCCATCTAGTAGTTTAAAATGTTAAACACGTCCTACTCACACTTTTGACGGTCAGTCCCGGGAAGAATCCATTTACTACAACATGACTCCAGCGGCTTAGCATCTCGGCTCTGAACATATCCAGAAGACGCCGTTTGGAGCCTAGGCCATACAGCATCAGGTTAAAGCCATGACTGCAAAACAAAAACAGTGGTGACGCTTGGGGTTTTCCATTACAGGCTTTACTTGGGGTATATTTGGTCAAATTTTTAGCAAAATCTGAGATGGTCACCCTGGAGCCCCTGGTTGATTTAGTATGGAATGACCCAAACCAAAGAGACACAAACCTGAGCTGGAACATCCACTTGTTGAACAGATCTTTATACTCTCTGTACAATTCCTGGACATCTTTGTTGTAGCTATTTGGGGCATCGCTTAGGGCCTTGTGGACTTGGTCCGAGTCCATCTGAGGGATGGCCAAACGTGCCAATGTATGGTCAGACGTTACTGACTGGCCAGAGTGGGCTGTGAAGTACTCCTCAGCCAAGTTGGGCTGCAAAAATATGGCAAACAAAAATTATCTAAGGGTAGGTCATATATTGAATTGAAAGCCAGGTACAATTTTCGAAACTTCAAGATATGAATATAAAGGTTTTGCAAATTAACACCAGTATGACCCCTAAATTCTAAATTTCTATAAAAGACAGCAAAATGCTCGTCTTCTACACATGTATGTGGGTCTTTCCATAAATTAGGGGTGATTTTTGTGTTCCCCCATTACATATGACATCTTGTTTTTTGTAAATTCAGGATACATTCTTTAAAGATAGTATACATGATTGGTAAACTGTTACAAATAGTTTTATCCCTCTGTGTGATTGAAGATATGCCTGGATAAAACCAACCTGAGCAAAAACCAGCTCCGTACTTGGTCTAACTTTTGAGAAAACAGTCAAAAAAGGGTTTGCAGTCATTTCGCCCTGAACCACGGCCTGTGCACGAAGTGGTTTTGGGGCGAAGTGGCACTTGGGCGAAGTGGTTTGGGGCGAATTGAATTTTCGTCTCATGAGACGAAAACTAATTGTTTTACTCATTTCTCAAAGACTATAGCACTTCAGACAAAACCATTTCAGGGGAAGTTTTCTACGGTCATCATGTTTATATTGTGTAAGTTAGGCGTAAATCTGTGAACATTTCTGATTTTCGAGATTACCAATCTCAAAGTATAGTTCATAAAATGGTTTGAAGGCCACTTTAATATTTGTATGGCAAATAGCACATGGGACACCAAAAATGTCACCTCATTTCAGGTGTTACAACTAGAGTTTTCTGTAATGAATTTGTAGCCAGCATGTCTGTTTCTACTAGAGACAAAAAACCAGTTTTTTGGACGTGCGCTGGGCAGTCATGGCAGTGGAAATGACGCGCTCCGTTAAAAACCGTTATCAGCCATTTTTACTGGCAAAATACCATTGCGCGCACTGGCAAAAACCTTCTCCTAGCTGGTTGTAATTTGCCGGTATGCGTACTGGCAAATAACCATTTAAAGCTGTTTCTACTAGAAGGACACCGCTTCTAAAGCGTTTTGGAAACGGTTATACTGCTCAGTAGAGACACGCTCATACTTACAAGATCCACCTCTCCTCTGGTTTTCCTCTTTGCTGAGGGTGTCTTCACTGCAGACTCCCTGGGTAACTGACCCCTTCTACCACCGTGTGTGGCATCCCTTTTTCCTCTCCTAAGTGGTGTTGAGGTAGAATCTGTGCTGTGGCTGCTGCGAATTTCATCATCATCCTCTTTTCCTTGATCACTATCGTCATCAGAACTTGAGGCCTTTGATGATTCACTGTCATCGTCAGAGTCAGGAACAAGCCCTAAGAAGGAAAATACACTTCTATCTCACGCTGGATTCACATTGAGCTTTTTAGGCATTAACACAGGTATATTTGACGTCTCTCGCTTTGTGAAAATGCACATAAAATAACGCATGTTACCGTGTAAAAAGGCTCAGTGTGAATCAAGTCGTACACGTAAATGGGTCTGTCCACAGTAAAGGGGTACATTTCTGTAACATTCAAGATCTTAGGTCCCAGTTCACTTCAAATGTCTTAATTTTATCTTTAAATTATCAAGCTAAACTGAGGAAATAACTTTTTCACCAAGGAGTAAGAAAAATAGTCCTACAACATACATTTGTGAAAACCTCGTGCACAAATTTTCCTATTACGCATGTAACAAAGACGGAAAAAAATGTCACAAAATTGTCTGTCCACGTTACATGCGTAATAGGAAAATTTGTACGCTTGCTTTTCATGCAAAAATGTATGTTGTGGCAGCAATTTCTTACCTTTTTGGGCAAAAGTTATCTCCTGAGAACAAAACAAGAACATTTCTTTAATTCTGAGATAAACTAAAGACATCTGAAAGGAATTATTGACTTATTTTTCAAATGTACTCCATTACTGTGGACAGACCCAAATTCACATGTGAAAATTACCTTTGCAGCCCAACCTAAACAAATGAGCACTTTATGAATCTTTACAAAAAATGCCCTCATCCCACGTCCATTTTTAAATGGTTAAAAAAGTGCCCTTTGTTTGTTAAAAATAATAATGAGTTTTTTACTTTGTCCTTTTCCTTCTAGTAGTAATTATCAAGCGCTGTTGATTTTTGTATGCCTGAATCGGCTACTGTTAATACCCGCTTGCAGTATAGTCAAACCTGCTTATAATGCCACTTTGATAAAGAGACCACCTGTTTATATCGATCACCTGTCTTGGTCCCAAATGCCATGTGTATAATACTGTTTCACTGTACAGGTATGGAGGAAGCAAACAAGATTGGGCCAAGAAAAAAAATACCTGTGTTTCCTATTACATCAAAAAATATTTAGGTTGGGTACGTGGAAAATATATGTTTATTTTGCTCCAATTTTTTTTTTTCATCTGAAAATATTAGGGTGGGATGATTGTCATTTGTTTAACTCTTGCACATTCTAATAGTTAATATCTATGTTAATACTACATTCCAGCACTGTAATATTCACTGATTCGGTAGATAATGTCTGAATTTAAAAATTAGGTGACTGCGGATACTAATGGCAAGTACACACATATATGGAAAGTAAACATTTAGAAATGTTTCTATTTCTGGATGTGCCAAGTTAATAATAAAGTTATCTTTCTTTGTAATAGAAACATATCTCTAATAGAATACAAATATCGCCAGTTTGGGATTAAAAACTTTGCACTTCCAGAAATAGAGATGTTTATAAATTTTAACTTTGCACACTATACATGTACTTGTACTTGACGCTCGACACGAATGTGTGTCCAGGTCTTTACACACAAGAGTGGGAGACCTGTTCAAGCTTTGATGAGGTGGGGAAAACATTAAAGGTGATGCACACAAAAATGTAGGTTTCAGGGAGGCACAATAAGTTTTTATTTACTGATTTTCTAGGTTTGGGCGGGAAAAGAGGAAACACAGATTCCCACCCCCCCCCCCCCCCCCCCCCCCCCCCCCCCCCCCCCCACCCCCCCTCCCCTTTCTGGCCTTTTCCTAAATCTTACTTCTACTTCTTCGAACAACTCTTGTCTCCAGCTGTTTGGGTTGTCTTCTGGCAGAGACTGGTGTCATGCTTTGTCTAGCCAATTGGGACATCTGGCCAGTCCGCTTAATCTTCTTGAACTGATAAACATCAGCTCCCCGAACTCCATCTCCATCCAGCAAGACTGAGCATTACAAAGAGAATGAAAATACTGAGGTTCCAGTGCTTTTTCCTTAGGAATAAATTTTACCAAGAAACACTGCCAAAAAACTTATTTGCCAAACAACTATTTGAATGATGATCATAACTTACATATAAGTTAGTACAAGTTGTCTTTATTTAAATTTCCTATTGATTAATATGGTAACTCATTGAATCTTTATTTTTAAAAATAAGACCTTTGTGTTTCAAATTCTGATTCCTGCTTAAAATAAAGGAGCATGTCCAGATCACATTTCGTACCCCCTCTGACTCCCCCCCCCCCCTCTGACTCCCCCCCCCCCCCCAACCCCCCCCCCCCCCCCCCCCCCCCCCCCCCCACACCCCCTCCTCCCCATTTTTTCCCATGGGTTTTGAGATTTTGATACCATATCATTTGTCATATTTTTCTCATTACCATTCTGAAATTTCACGCTCTTAGTTTTCAAGGATATCATCAAAAACCACAAATTTGTATCGGGTTCCATGAAGCAGTGCAGTAATTACACCAACCTTTTTGCTTTCACACTGAAAAAAAGGGATTGCAAATTTCCCGTTTTCTTCCCATGAATAGTACATGTATGTTGGGGAGGTACATGTATCAGGCCTCGAAATTCATTTTCAAAAGGGCACGGAAATTTTCTCTTAGTATAGGGCACCTAAATGAGTAAATGGAAAATTTGTGTTAGAACTTTTCAAGGGCAACACGGCAAAAGCATAGGGCACCGATGGCAATATGCCGTGGTGCCATGGATTATTTCAAGGCCTGATGTATTTTATGTAAGTTAAAATAAAATCCAATTTCTTGAAAATCTAAACATGCTCCTTTGACAATGTTTTAAAATTTTAATAAACCATTTGACCGGGAAAAACTTTACTCGAATGGAATTCAGATAAAAGTTGTGTTACAACTATCCACTGTAATGATTCTGTCTGTGATGATCTTTTCATGACAAAATGATACAGTATGTAATCAAAGTATGTATGTGTGTGCACAGCATACTTTTAAAAAAAGGCATGGCCATGGTCATCAAGTGATCGAAACTGGGCCTCTGATGACTTCTGTGGTATTATGGCTCCTTTGTCATACCGTAGAAACACCTTAAATAGCAGGGTTGAAGTCGATTCCCGCACAGGTCTGTCACAAGTCCAGTAAGAAGAAGCAAAGTATGAACACGCACAAAAGAATGCCTTTGTTTGAATTCATTTGTTGTGACTTAAATTAAAGATAGTATACATGATTGGTAAACTGTTACAAATAGTTTTATCCCCCTGTGTGATTGAAGATATGCATGATTAAAACCAACCTGAGCAAAAACCAGCTCCGTACTTCGTATAACGTTTGAGAAAACAGTCAAAAAAGGGTTTGCAGTCATTTCGCCCCAAAACCACTTCACCCTGAACCATTTCGGTTTTGAGGCGAAGTGGCATTTGGGCGATGTAGTGTTTGGACCAAGTAATTTGGGGCGAAATGGCACTCGGGCGAAGTGGTTTGGGGCGAAATGGTTTTGGGGCGAATTGAATTTTCGTCTCATGAGACGAAAACTAATTGTTTTACTCATTTCTCAAAGACTATAGCACTTCAGACAAAACCATTTCAGGGGAAGTTTTCTACGGTCATCATGTTTATATTGTGTAAATTAGGCGTAAATCTGTGAACATTTCTGATTTTCGAGATTACCATGTACATGTATACTGCCTTTAAGACCTGGGGATTTGTGATGGACTTGTGATTGACTACAACCCTGCTAAATAGGATGGTGGCTTCAACAAATTTCTTGAAAGCATTGGCACAGTTTTTCATTGTTTTCTTGGAATGTAGATAAGTACTTAAACACAGGTGAGGTTGGTTTTTATCATATACCGGTACCGTATGTGCACACCCTGACAGAATACATGATTGGAAAACTTTTAAAAGCATGAACAGCAGCATTAAAGGAACACACTGGCTTTGTTGGGCTATTTTGGGCTCGAAATAGACCCATACATTATTCTGAAGCGCCTTCGAGAGTAAATTAGATATATCCTGAAAAGACGCCGTCAAATTTGGCCGTTTTTGAGCACTTTTAAAAAATTTAAGGTCACGTGACTTTTCGGAACCAAATTCTGGTTCCGAAAAGTCACGTGGTCTTGTGAGTTAGTTGTATTTCCAGCCGTATAAAAGTTTCTTACTGCACCAAATTTAACTCTGATTTCCCCCCAATATTTATAATTAATTGACAAAAGAGAGACTATTTATACAGGTATGAAACAAAGATATGAAAATTTGAACATAATTGTTTGTTTCGAGAGTCCGGAGAACGGGAGCGAGCGCGTGCTACCGTGGAGTGTAGGATATTTGCCCCGCGCAGCACGGCAAATAGCCTGAGTGCACACCCACACGGGCGTGTTGCTCCGGTGTACGTTCGTGAAGAAAAAAACATGATGCCAACTCCTCAAAAGAAAACGGAAATTCCTATTCGGTCGTCCGGGCTGTCCAGTGAAATCGTGAGCAGAAAATTGGAGATATCCTGAGCAGGAGAAGAGCGAATCGTTTGTGACAAAGTTGTGAGGCTCGCGCGTAGTTGCAACGGCTGGTATAAAGTGTATAATCCGTCTTTTGACCGTTTTTGTTAATTTCGCACTTCTTTAGTAAATTACGGGATATTTTGATGATCTTTTTTCACAACAACCATCAAAAAAGTATTGTCAATGCTGCTACATCACTAAATCATGTAAACAGTAGGCCGGTGTGTACCTTTAAACTAAAGAATACATGTGTAATGTTGATAAACTGCCTTGTAGAAATTTCAGCCACATATGTTCAGTAGGCCTAAAACCTTTTAAGTACATGTACCGTATTACTGCATTAAATGGATGATCAATAAAAAAGTTGATAAATGGAATAATTTTGCCCATCACGAAGAATGGAAGAATTTTTGCCCATCATTTGAACCGACGCAATGATTTGCAAGACAACGTTTTTTAAAACCACCTTAAGTTGGTACAATGTACATGTAATTTCTCCCACAAAGGTACCATTTTAAATGGAAAATAACAATTGTGGTGTTTGTTACCATTGCTATCAACACATTTAGTCAGTTTTTTCTTTCTAACTTGTGAATTAAAATTTGTATAGAAGCTTTAATCATATAGTGGGGATTTTTTAATCAATTATGTTAGGCACGTACCAATTTTTTTCAAAAACCACCAATCACGAATCTTTTTTAGATCTAAAAAAATCTACAACGAATCTGCTTTACAAAACACTTTGTTTTATTTACATTGACCCAATGGTTGATTTTTTATGATTTGTTGAAGTGTTAAATTTCGGCCAATTCAGGAGATAGCGATTTCAGTAGTGAAGGACTAAAATGTTGTGACCGTTTAGATAAAATGTTCGTAACTTTAATAAAACTCAAGATATTTCTTTGAAATTTATTACAGGTGTAGATGATGATGTGGGTGACATGCAAGGCCACATTAAATATCGTTCCACCATCCTTGAAATGATCTTCGTGAAGAAAGTTCTTAGTATTGACGGGCGTCAATGCGGGCAACATCGGCAGCCAACCTGTATGTGCCAACAAGCTCACTTTAACGACTTGAAAAGAGACTGGTGTGATGGTTGGGGTGATGTCACGTCATGCGTCAAGAGAGGTGACTAGACTGGTTTCCAGTGCAGATTCTACGTACAAACACTGACATTTTTACAAATAATTCCAAATAAATTAAACAAAATCGAATCATACCAAAAATACATAAAAATAAATAACTAAATTAAATTCCAAATAAATGGAAATGTATTGTAATTACACTGATTATTGATACAGTTAAAGGCAATGCGCGCCCGCCAAATGTGTGTCACGCAATACGCAGCTCCATAGCAAAGGCATGGAGCTGCGTGTTTCGAGCACGAATTTGGCGGGCGCGCATTGCTGACGAGCCTGTGCCTTTAAAGGGAACTAATTAGTACAATGTTATGTGGCGGACTCCATTCAGAGGATTTATAAAATCATAAAGGTAAATAGTTGAATGAAATATATGATTGAACATGCACATACATGTAATACAATAAAACGATGTTAGATTAAATTAATAATAAAAAATAAATAATAAAAAATAAAAAATAATGCAGTCTCCTCGGCTAATAATCTTGTATTCGGATGTAATAGACAAAAGAAGAAAACAAATAATATAACCAGAATGAGGATTGAACTCGGGTCCTTTTGCTTGAAAGTCTAACACTTTACCACTAGACCACAAAGTGGCTAGTCAAACTCCCTCAAAATTGTTCCTTTATTCCTTTATTTACCGGTAAACAACTCCTTGAGGGCGCTATTAAGAGAGTATGAATATTCATTTACAATGCACCAATCAGAAGGCACAGAATCCTCTGCGTCGTTTTAAACAAATGTTTGCAGCCGTCCGCATTGGAATGCTTGTCTTTTCTCAAGCAGTTTAATGGAGCACTGCCGCCCCACTAAATTTGAGTTCATTATCGACCCTATAGCGTCGGAGATTATTATATGAAGAAAAGCCTCAATTTACTTACAATTTTACACGATAATACCTTAGTATATATCTTCTTTATTTAATTTCAAATCTGGGCTAGGTTATTTTTTATGAGACAATAACGCTTCAATTTGAGGTGAGTTATGTAGGCTAGCGCTACACTCGATAGACGGGCCGGATCTAAACAAAAATAAATCCAGAATAAATGTGAATTTTTGTCAATCTTTTAAGAGCCATAAGGCCACTTTTACCCAATTTAAATGCCCTTTTAAGCGAATTTTTGAAGACGCTCCAAATCGCAAAACGGCCACAAGACGCTCCAAAACGGCCACAAAATTTATTCGGCACAATAATGGCCGTGACGTCATGCTTTGGTACGTGCCTAATCATGTACAGTGTACAGTGTAATTTGTCTTTCGTGAAACAAATTAACTTGCTGGGTTTACCTTCGGGTGTTTTGCTCAACTCATCTGTATCTTCTTCTTCCCTTTCCTCATTGGGAGAGTTTGCTTCCTCCTTTGTACCTACATGTAAGGCAGCTTCATTGTAGTTGACAGATTTCCTACTAACACGTACTGGCCTCTTTTCTGAATCAGCTAATGTCTGCACTTTGGACCTCTTTGGTTTCATAGCTGATGAAAATACAAGAAAAGGGTATTATATAATCATCCAAGCTATCAATTTTGGGGTGTGGGTGAAAAACGGACCCTCCGGATCTTTCCAGATCTTCCGGATCTTTTTCAAAAATGGCTATTTAATGAACAGAAAGTGCCTAGTTTGACTTCTTAATACGCTTTCATACCTTTTACCGCCATGTACAGGCCTTATTTTTAAAGATCCGGCGTGGAAAAAAACCAATTTCTTTTTTCTTAGTGTCCTGCACTTCCTACGCCTATTTCTTCAAAAATTTCACTTTGTGGATAGTCGATGTGGTGTATGATTACAAATTGGTGCAATACATCATTACATAGTGGTATGTAAGCGTATTTATAAGTCAAACTAGGTACTTTCTGTTCGTTAAATATCAATTTTTAACAAAGATCCGGAAGATCCGGAGGGTCCGACTTTCACAAACTGCCTCAATTTTGCATCACATCACAATTTTTGAAGTTGCCGTGTATTCATTTTCATTGACGATTCCACACGTAAATTGGATGCAAATTTAACAAGCATTAAACGACAACCGCTTGATGAATATTTGCAACAAAAGTATTTTTGAAATCTGTTGCAACTTGTCTGTTGTGTGAAAGTTCCCCCCTCCCCCCACCCCAAGTCGCTACCTACCATCATGCACTCAAATCGAAGCAGGTCGTTTCGTACCCTGGTCGTTTCGTACCCAAGTCGTTTCGTACCCTGGGGCCAATTTCATAAAGCATGTTAGCAGAAAAATTTGCTTAATCAAAAATTTGTGTGCTTTATAAAAATGGGTTAATAAACAAAATTGTACTTCAACTTGTGTTTTTAGCAAGAATAGCAGATATTCTTGTGAAAAACACAAGTTGACATGCAATTTCGATTATTGACCCATTTTTATAAAGCAAACAAATTTTTGATTAAGCAAAAATTTCTGCTAACATGCTTTATGAAATTGGCCCCAGGTCGTTTCGTACCCAATCAATTATGATGCACAAAGGAGATTAAGCCAGTCATGCAAACCCGCTCCTGTTAGTCACCGACGCGCGGCATCATCATAGAGATGTACGTATCAAGTTCCCAGGCATTCACGCACAGTAGCTACCGAATGTGGGCCCTCTAGCGGCGAAAAATCCTTTGGGAAAACACATTTGGTTCCCGTTTTTATTAAGGTTGTTTTCCCTTTTTGAATTTTTAAAACTCATATTGAAAGAATATAACACTGGAATAACACAATAAACCAATTAAAAATCTATCGTATAGGGATCTACATAGTTTTGTTTTCATTTCAAAGGAAAAGCCGTATCCCCTTGAAAACCCGGGTAACTGGAGAAATATACATTAATTTAATAGATACATATTTTGTCCCTTTTATTTTTTTCTCCGATAAAGTTTGAAGTAAGTATTCAAAATCAAACTCATTAAGTAGAGCCTGTTAGTCCCAGAACAATTAGCGCGGTTGGCCGGCAACTCCACACGGCTAGGTGCATTGACGTATGAACCTCCCGGACTTGTGCTTTTTAAAAGTTCTTTTTTTAAAGGTTCAAATGTGCTAGTCATTTTGATTCCGTTATGGAGTTATGGCGTTCCAATTTTCAGATATGATAGAAACTGAAGCTAAACCTTTTGTGTGAGGGAAGGGTTCTGCATTACCCCTAACCCCCAACTATACCCATACAATCTTGGTAACCCATTGATCCAATTTCAATACCGTCCGCTCCAGTCATGCACCGCGCGCCGCGGTGCCCCTCATTGATACAGCGGTATCTTTGATAGCATTGTTGTTCAATAGAAAAGGATTTGGAACCCTTTGTCACGTGTGCAATGAATCCTGGGTGCGAAACGACCTGGGTACGAAACGACCTGGGTACGAAACGACTGGGTACGAAACAACTTGGGTACGAAACGACCGACATTCCCTATAACGACACGTTACATGAAGTGTTTGGCATGTTTGGAGGAAGAAAAGACACGCCTTTTGGCTTTGCACACGGCAGACTAAAACATTGAGTGGATTTACTTTACCGGAATTTTCTTCAACTGGAATAATATGCTGAATAACTTCATCGTTTCCAACAAATTCCACTGACACATGTTTGTTCCTGGGCGCCGCCATCTTTGTCGCGACGGGATACGTTAGACTAGTTTCCAGTCCACATATTCCACAAATGAACATGAATCGTGTTCGTATGTGGAATACGAGGTCTATAGGAACTAGTCTGATCTATTATGGCGTGTGGAACGTTGCACTATTCGATAATGCACAAATATATGTGCGATGTTTGACATATATGTGCGATGTTTGACATATATGTGCGATGTTTGACATATATGTGCGATGTTTGATATATATGTGCGATGTTTTTTCATATGTATGCGATGTTGAAAATATATGTGCAATAATTTGACATATATATGCAATGTTTTTTCATATGTATGCGATGTTAAAAATATATGTGCAATAATTTGACATATATATGCAATGTTTTTTTCATATGTATGCGATGTTAAAAATATATGTGCAATAATCTGACATATATGCAATGTTTTTTTCATATGTATGCGATGTTAAAAATATATGTGCGATATTTCACCAGCCGGAACCTAGCACGAATTTCGGGCTGCTATTTTCACGGCTTCCGGAAATGATCGAAAGCTAGATGAAACGTTAGGCATAGATGCTGCGCTTTTCAAATGATTTTGTACCGTCGTAAAAAGGAAAAATTGCACAATTTTTGTCTTCTAATCTGTAAAGAATATCCTCAAGTTTATTTGATAAGCGCCCCGAAAGATTTGGTTAGGATAAACCTCAACCCAATTAAATTTATGATTCGCGAGGGGTGCCAATCGGCGCCCCTTGCACACAGTTTTTATAAACCCAGTTCGCTATTCATTGTACAATGGGCTATGATTCGCGAGGGGTGCCAATCGGGGCCCCTTACTATGCACACACTTGTAGTTTTTATAAACCAAGTTCGCTATTCATTGTACAGTTGGATATGATTTGCGAGGGGTGCCAGGGGTAAATTCGCGAGGGGTAATTTTTAAATCCCAGTTTCTAAATTACAACATAGAAATATTGTAAAAAGCATTGTTTCTGGTATGATTTTCTGATAATTAAGATAATCTCCTTACAATCTAAGAACATTTGTCGTCTTAAGAAGAAAAACGTGGGAATTTGACTTTTTGTAATAGAACATGGGAGTTTTAGAGCAAGAAGGAAATAAATAAAGATTATCACCCATCAAAAATAGAGATAATTGTCTTCGTTGTTGTGATTTCTGCGTTTTGCGTTTTTGTTCGTTCATCTAGCGTTTTAGAAATTCTGTTAAAAGACAACCCCGCAATTACCCGTGCAAAAATGGTATATCATGGTTTCCAATAAAGACAAAATGTTTCCGATCGTGTAACATACACCGTGGAGAATTTGTGCCTATTTTTTTATCTATCCTTTAAAAAATGTAATTGGGCTGAGGTTTTCCCCTGACCAAATCTTTCGGGGCGCTTATAAAATAAACTTGAGGATGTTCTCACTGATTAAAAGGGGAAAAAATTGGGAATTTTCCCCTTTAACGATGGTACAAAATTATTGAAAAAGCGCGGCATATGTGTGTAAAATTGTGCCTAACTTTCCATCTAGCTTTCGAGCATTTCCGGAAGCCGTAAAAATTACAATATGTACAGCCATAGTTGGGGTCGCCTTTAATTAGACTGGTTTCCGTCCCAATATATTACGTCTGGATACTTCGTAGGGAACGGGAACCAGTCTAGCCTTTAATATGTGGGCGGTGTTCTAGACTGGTTCCCGTCCACATATTCCACACAGGAGACGTGATATGTGGGTATGATCTTTCAATATATGTGCGTACACCCAGCTATTAATCACGTGATGTGTATAACGTGATGAGAAACACGTGCGCGATGAAAGCCGTTTCTCCTTTGTTTATTTAGGCGTGACATAATTGTATAAACCATACCACGTACCATAGGCTACGCGACGGATGAAGGTCAGAAATAAAGGTTATGGGGCCCGCAAGGGTGACTCGCCGACGTTTTCAGTAAAAAAGGGTTTTGTTTGTCTGTTTTAACTTAGCAATCATACGTACAATACCTCCCAAAAATAATATCGACGGGGAATTTTTTTTAATGCAATCCCCAGTTTGGATGTGGAAGCAAAAAGGTGAATTACTGCACTGTTCTATGGAACCAGCTAGATAAATTATTTTGCAAAACATCGGTCTATTTCCGGCGATATCCTTAAAATATATACAGATTGAGAACGTGAAATTTCTTAATGGTAACGAGAAAAATTTGACAGACAATAAGATATCAAAATCTCAATTACCATGGGGAAAATGGGTGGCTCAAAAATGTGATCTGGCGCTCCTTTAAAGGAGCGTGTCCAGATCACATTTTTGAGCAGATGCACCTCCCCCCCACCACCCCCCACCCCCTACCATTTTTCCAATAGGGGTTGAAATGTTGATACCATATAATTTTTCATATTTTTCTCATGACCATTCTGAAATTTTGCGTTCTCAAAAGACCGATGTTTTGCACAATAATTTATCTGGTTCTTTAAAAAAGTGCAGCAATTAACCTTTTTGCTTCCACATCCGAGTCCACAAAGGTCTGTGCATGGCTACCATGAGCAATTTCATAAAGCTTCCACATCCAAACTGGGGATTGCATTGAATTTTTTTCCTCGTCGATATTATTTTTGGACGCTATTTTCATTGCTAAGTTAAAATACACAAACAAAACCCATTTTTCCCTTTACGTCTCTGATGAAATAAACAAAGGAGAAACGGTTATCATCGCGCACGTGTTTCTCATCACGTGATACACATCACGTGATTAATAGCTAGGTGCTACCTAGTCTGGTACTCGGACCAAAAATTTTTTGGGGGCGGTCGGGTTGGCGTACGGGTTCTTTCCTCGCGCCTTTCACCTCTGGGGTCCCGGGTTCGAATCCGGGGCGTGTATGTGGATTGGGTTTGCAGTCCCTACTTGACCGCGTGGGTTTTCCCTTGGGGCATTTCTCTGGGGTTTTTCCTCCCACTTCTAAAACTGCAACTCCTTCTTCGTCATCTCAAGTTGATAATATAGTATAGTTAAAGCTAAAACCGTATAGTTGATGGCATAAAGGGCCTTAGTTGCCGAAGATGCCATAAAATATACAACAACAACAAAAATGTTTTGACTAGACTGAATTATTCAGTCGTTGTATGTTGAATATGTGGACCGGGAACCAGTCTAGCATGTACATTGAAATATCTAGACTGGTTCCCGTCCACATATTCCACACAGGAGAATAGACTGGTTCCCGTCCACATATTCCACACTTTCGCAATAAGCGAACCAATCTATAGGGATCGGGAACCAATCTATGAAATATCATACCCACATATGACAAACACCGCGACCCCACACATTGAAATATCCCACATATATGTCGAAATATCGCACATATATTTTTAACATTGCATATATATGTCAAATTATTGCACATATATTTTTAACATCGCACACATATGGAAAAACATTGCAAATATATATGTCAAATTATTGCACATATATTTTTAACATCGCATACATATGAAAAAACATTGCATATATATGTCAAATTATCGCACATATATTTTCAACATCGCATACATATGAAAAAACATCGCACATATATATCAAACATCACACATATATGTCAAACATCGCACATATATGTCAAACGTCGCACATATATTTGTGCATTATCGAATATTGCAACGTATCACACGCCATAATCTATGGCTGCGTTCCATAGCTGTTACGAACGCTTGCAAACGTTGTTAAGCCCGGTTTCCATATAGACGTAACAAACGCAAACTAGCGACGCAAACAGTAACGCAGACAGTCGGCAAAGTTGAACCAAATTTAACTTTGTCGATTGTTTCCGTCATACGTGTTTGCATTGCAGTTGTTTGCTAAAGTAGTTGTGCACATGCAAGGAGCGCCAATTTCGTGTCACGAAATACGCAACTCCATGCCTTTGCTATATATGGCCGGAGCTGCGTATTTCGGGGCATTGCATGCTGACGAGCCTGTCCCTTTAACTGGTTACTTAAAGGAACACACCGGCTTTGTTGGGCTATTTTGGGCTCGAAATAGACCCATACATTATTCTAAAGCGCCTTCGAGAGTAAATTAGATATATCCTGAAAAGACGCCGTCAAATTTGGCCGTTTTTAAAGGCCCAGTGGATCATTTGCAATGACCCCAAAAAGTAATCGACGAGTTTACAGGGGAAAAGTTCTGAAAGTAAAGATTTAATTAATAGCAACTATCCACTGAAGGGTTTTCGCTCAAAATGATATAATTTTACCAGAAAATAGCCGTAAAGATGAAATTATTTAGATCGTTTGCAAACGATTTACTTATTTTTGGTTCGCATCTACGCGGTCCAAAATGCATGGGCGCTGTGTACTCCGTGTGCGTGTTCCAACGCGATGCATTTTTATGGATCGCGCGCACACGCACTTATGCGCCACAGAGTGCATGACGCAAGCCACATAGTACCCGATCAACTGAGAACGAATATTTGAAACACCCCGCCAAGACCAGGAAAATGCATATGGATTTTCATGGTTTTTTTAAACGTGGTATATTTGACAAAGCTGAAATTTCTTCGGATGAGTTTGTTGATGTCTTTCTTTTGATTTATATTGGTTTTATTCGCAGAATCGCACTTTTGAAAAATTCAAGGTCACGTGACTTTTCGGAACCAAATTATGGTTCCGAAAAGTCACGTGGTCTTGTGAGTTAGTTGTATTTCCAGCCGTATAAAAGTTTGTTACTGCAGAACTGCACCAAATTCAACTCTGATTTCCCCCCAATATTTATAAGTAATTGACAAAAGAGTGAGTATTTATACAGGTATGAAACAAAGTTAAACATAAGTATAAAAATTCGAACATAATTGTTTGTTTCGAAAGTCCGGAGAACGGGAGCGAGCAGACTACCGTAGAGTGTAGGATATTTTCCCCGCGCAGCACGGCAAATAGCCTGAGCTCCGGTGTACGTTCGTGAAGAAAAAACATGATGCCAACTCCTCAAAAGAAAACGGAAATCCTATTCGGTCGTCCGGCCTGTCCAGTGAAATCGTGAGCAGAAAATTGGAGATATCCTGAGCAGGAGAAGAGCGAATCGTTTGTGACAAAGTCGTGAGGCTCGCGCGTAGTTGCAACGGCTGGTAAAGCGTCTTTTGACCGTTTTTGTTAATTTTGCACTTCTTTAGTAAATTACGGGATATTTTGATCTTTTTTCACAACGACCATCAAAAAAGTATTGTCAATGCTGCTACATCACTAAATCATGTAAACATTAGGCCGGTGTGTACCTTTAAGGTAGCTGCAGCCGATTTCACGAAACTTTACGCAATTGCGCAAGTCCACTTACGCCATAAATTATTGCGCAAGTAATGGCGTAAGTGGACTTGCGCAATTGGGTAAAGTTTAGTGAAATCGGCTGCTGAAGAGAGAAGAGAGGGTTCTCACTGAGTGGAACTTGTCTGAAGAAAATAAATGGACCCAGCTTAATTGCCGCGGTCCATCTCTTGAAAGCCTGTTGGACACTGATGATGCTGAAAATAAGAGCCAGCCAGAGTGCGAAGATGCTGATGCCGTATCCAAGAGGATTAGGATGATAAACTCGATACACAGAATTCCAAATAAGATCTTAGGGTGGATTCACACTGACTCGTGAGCCTTTTTTCCGCGTAAATTTGACGCACGTCACTTTGAAATAAAAGCGGTACTGAAAATCACAAAATTACTTTCCGCTCAAGTTAATTCTGTCATGTAAATAAACTATTTTAAAAATCGGAAAATAAAAATGAAATGATTATTAACAAGATGACCCTGACCTTCATATATCTGAATCGCGTGACTCTAAGCTCACATCCTTTTGAAAACATCATATTAATTGGATTTACCACAGAAAACCGACTCGGACATCAGGGGTTGATTTCACGAAACGCTACGACTCCTTCGTGTAAAGCAGGCCTCCCACTGTGCGATTTTTGCCACGAAGTAGCGACGATTGGGTACGATTGGCTACGATTGTGTGTAGAGTCTATAGGCAGTCTCCGATAATCGTACCAATTCGTAGGGGAATCGTGGCAAAAATCGCACAGTGGGAGGCCTGCTTAACTTGAGAGGCACGTTACGGTGGTTTACCCTTGTCGTTTACTCGCTAATGGCCCAGTCACAATGTCGGCGATCTGTCGGGGATTAGTTTTGGCGGGGGGTCGTCGTAGAAAATAAAGAAGCCTTGAACAATCCTAGCAATAATCCTAATAAAAGTGGAGCAGTTACATTGTCTGAGATTTTTTCAAGGATTTTGACCCGGTTTTGTCGAAAAATCGTGGGATTAGCCTCCGATCGCCTCCGATTGCATCGGAGACGATATCTGCGAGCATCTTTTCTTTTAATTTCCCCCCCCCCCACCCCCCCCCCCCCCGGGTATATGTGGGGGAAAAGGAGGGTTTTCTGACCTCGGTCATCTGCAGCAAGAGCGTCTCAAACTTTTAGCGATCCGACCGGAGGCGCCCTTATATACACGGCGATTTACTACGATTCCACCGTACGATTCGTCGGAGACGATCACAGAAAGCGTACGAATCGTCGCAGGGCGCCTCCGATTCAGTCGGAGGGCGCCGGAGACCACTCGCAGACATTGAATCTCAACCTGAATTTCCAATCCCACACAGAATCTTGCGACTAGTCTCAGATTATTCGGAGGACGCCTCCGATTAATCGGAGGGCATCGTAGGTCATCAGAGATTGTGTCTGGGATGCCCAAAATGGGTGAAAAATCTTGCGAGCAATCTTAAAATTTTAAGTTCAAAGTTGGGGACCGCGACGGGTGTGGCGATGCCAAAAAAATCTGCGACAAGCCGCAGGCGTCCGGAGAGCGCCTCCGACGGGTGCAAAATCGTGAGATCTGTCTCAAGATTTTGTTCAAATTTCCCGGTTTTACCCATCGCCGACGCATCGCAACTGATTTGTGACTGGCCCATTAGGTGTTTACCCATGTGGTGGTTTTCCAAGTCGATGTCATGATGAGCTACGATCCTTCGCAACTCGGGTGCACTTTACGCGAGACGCACGTTAAGCGGGCCTCCCACTGTGCGATTTTCGCTACGAATTAGGTACGATTAGCTACGATTTGGTTACGATTGTGTAAAAAAATTGCGTAACCAATTCGAAGCTTAATCGTACCTAATTCGTGTCAAAAATCGCACAGTGGGAGGCCCGCTTTACTGTTTTACCCATCGCAACTGGTGTTACGAAGGATCGTAGCGCTTCGTGAAATCGGAAAACTTGAAGCTACTTGGCGAGGAGGAAAGTTATTTTATAAAACGGATGTTACTTGATAAAGTTGTGTTTTTTTATCTTTATTGCTGACTTTATATTAGAGAAAATTGAAAAACTGGACCATGTTCGTCAACCAAAATGAAAAACGTGGTGATGACGTCATAATGATATGCATTGACCCCGCTACGTCATAGCGAGGAGACAGTCACTATTTTGCAAAGCAAGTTGCATGCTTTCCGCATAGCATAAACCACCAGTCGTTATTTTTTTTGTAAACGTTTTCAACGTTTTCGGTGTATTTTCTCAGCGGTTGTTACACTTAATTCAGTGTTGGTCGTAACACTTGCAACTCTGTGGAAATTCCGCGGTTCCGTGCGTGCATACAACGTGTACGTGTACAAGGTACACGACAACAGTCAATGAAGCAGCTCTGTGTGTCTCCTCGCTATGACGTCACACACATAGCTCGAATTGATTGACGTGACCTTTCGTTTTCAGTTTCGCGTAAAAAGAGTCTCGGAAAAAGACTGACATTTTCTGACTTTTCTAGAAAGGAATACTGTTGAAAACCATGAAAGTGAAGGGAGATTTCCACCCATCTTTAAAATCGGCTGTTGCCTGATCGCGGCGATGATTCCCGCATATTACGACGAGCGCGCGCGTGAAAACTGAAGTACGACGTTTGAAAACTGAAGTACGACGTTTGAAAAGTTGAACCACGACGTTTGAAAGTTAAAGTACGACGTTTGCCTGTTTGTTTTGGAATTCCATATGTAGTCAGGGAATGTTGCTGGAACCTGGGAACTATATCTTTACCAAATAATTTCTTCACCAATGTGTTAGTGAAGGTGTCTACTAACACCTCTTAAAAAGTTGAAATTAAATTCCCCTAGGAAACCACGTGCCTAGCCTCTAAAAGTTTTAACCTAAAAATGCAGTACACACAACAGCCGTTGACAAAGCGCCCATTTGTTTTGAATGGTGTGCGCTTAAGCGGACGACTGTTTTGTGTTTCATCTGGCGCAAATGCGGGCAGCGCTGTGATTGGATTCGGAGCGCAATTCTCCGGTACTGGGATGGTTAAAATAGTTTTATTGTTAGATCATTTTATTAAGAAAACCTTGTCCCTGACATCCTGCTGGTTGAAAAGACCTATAGAAACATAAATACGCCGAAATGGCAGTTTGACCATTCTTGTACGTCCATTCCTTTTACCACCGAGCATTCTAAATTTCATGCACATAAAAACCACAAAGGGATATTTTCCGTATATTGTGTCTGTTACAACATCGCAAATGACGGACAGGACAGTTATCGCTATAAGAGTGTATTGGCAAACCATTTAAAAAATATTTAGTCTAAAATAATATATAATACACTGTACGTAAACATTCAACTATGTAAAATAGACCAGGCTGAAAATGAGCTAAGTATCACCTGGAGAGTTAGTTAATCTCATGTGGTTTTTCTGGACGCAGTTCCGACAGGAATCTCTCGGCCTGTTCTCCGGGACCAAATCCCCTTTCCAACCTTGCAGTAAGGTCGTCGTAGCTCACTTGTTCGCCGTGTGCCCCATCTCCAAGCACCTACTGGGCCTGCCCTTTCAGACTTGCCGACAAGAAAAAAGCTTTTTCTGCCGAAGTCCACACGTTAATGGCGGCACAAGCCTCAAAATGATCCTTGTAATCCCTCCAAGGAAGGTCCCCTGAGAATCTGTCCGGAATAAATCTCGGCTTTCGTTGTGCTCTGTGGATCTTCTCATCCCCTGCACCCGTCTTCTCTTCTGGTTCTGCCGTGGGTCTCTCTGGGTTCCTGCTTCCAATTGTCGTTCCCGTCAATCCTTGCTCCAGTCCTCCCATTTTCGTTGATGAGAAAACCTTTGGTAGCTGTGGTTGACTCGACTCCATCTTGGTAGTAAAAACTGGACCCCTTGTGCTGGATCGTTCATCTGCAGTCCACACATACTCGCTTCCAACTCTCCATTGTACCACCTTGAAAGGTCTCGCTGAGTGGAAGCCGTGCTCAGGTTTGCCGCTCGTGCAGACTGTCCGGATGCCAATGCATACCTTGGGCTGTTGGGGATGTTCGTATTCCTGCCGCCATGGTGCTGAAAACCAGTGGCACGTATGCGCCGTACCCCGGTTGCGTTTGGAAGTCCCCACTAGCGGTAGTGGTTCCCGGTGTGCAGAAACTCCAACATTCACTGTGGAATGTTCTCTTGTTCCCATTACCTCCGGGTACCAGTCTTCGATCTTCTTGGTTGTTACAGGTGGCCTGCGTGCCGCCTCTGCTTTAGCTCTTGCCATTTGTACGTTGCTCGCTGAAGTAGAGGAGCTAAATGGATTCAGCATAGGCGATCCTCCGGCTGGTTCCCCGAGCTCACCTATCCATTCACCCTCAATATGTGTAGTGCTGCTTGCCAATGGTTGCTTCATCCACCCTTCTCCATCAGTTGTCCATCCTGACAATCCTCCTGGAGCCGCTCCGGGACTCACTGTAGATGTCATTGGAGACAACTGATGCCGGGTTGCTTCCTTGACATGGTTGAAGCACGTTGGCTGCTCCACTAATTGTTGCTGTACTCCCCACAGCCGCTTGAAAGCAGTCACTCCCTCGGTACCGGAATTCCACTCCAGAATCGACCTCTTTCACCTGGTGTCTCCCCGGTGTAAGTACGACTTGCTACCTCTCCTATCCCACCGATGTGGCGGGCCGTACCAGTTTCCGTCAGGCTGGTCCGGTTGGTAGCGTGCCGCCTCTGCCATGTGGAACCCATGCAGTGGTGGGCCGCAACACCAGTGGTTTGTGAGACGGAGGAATCGGAGTGAGACTGTGGAGTCGGAGCAATCGGAATCGGACTGTGGAGTCGGAGCTCGGAATATGGGTGCATGGAGCAACATAAGAGCGGATCAACTTAAGGAACATTGCTTCTGATTTGCTTATTCCTAGGTGGAGCCAAACTATATAGACTAATAATTGGTGGACGGAGACAATTAAGGAATCATGTATTTAATCATTCATCTGTATCCGCCATGTCTCTCCTTCACAATCACGAGCCCCCTAATTTTAGACAATCTAACAATCGAAGGGAAACTCTCTCTAGAAAGTCAGCGCCCGGCGCGGCGGCCGGCGCCACTCAACTCTCGTGGCTAGGCTGAACGCCACTTTATAAACTTCCAGGCCCACTAGACTAAAGCACAATTTCTCTTTACCATACAACAGTGCCTAACTTAATCGACAAACTTAAATCAGACAACAGGATTCCCCAACATGTAATGTGCGAGTGACTTAATACAGGTGCTCAAAACATACAGTTGGTTTTGTGCTTAAAACATACAGTTGGTGCCTATGGCCCATATACATGAAGTTATTGTTCCGTCACAATATATGGAGTTTTATTCGTTGGTAACGCCCCTCAATATAGACAAATTGCAATACCTTTGTTAACCTAATTTATGCCTGGCATTGTTCGCATTCTCTGTAGTCAGTATACAGGTCACTGCGCTTACTGAAGCATGTTCACATAAAACCCAGTGCATTCCCCGAGCCTTCATTTCAGGTCTACCGTTCCACTGCTAACTACCCATTGAGATTTGCTTAACTTCACGTTAAGTTTCCACGTATTTTCCGTCCAAATTTCTTTTTTATTCACAGGCCTCCTATGAGCTTTAACTGGTAAGATGCCCGGACACTGACTGCCTTTTGCCGCGTTATAGGGAATTCGAAATCCGTGACGTCATCGCGCGTGCACTGTGGGTACACTATACTGCTCAGTTTTACAACGCATTCTTGCCGTTTCTGAAGTTGCGGATCAATTTAGCTTTATCCGTTGGTAACATCTCACTATAGACGAAATCCTCTACCTTTGTTAACCTAATTCACGCCTTGCATTGTCTGCATACTCTGTAGTCGGCATTCAGGTCTTTACGCTCACTAAAGTATGTTCACATAAAACCTTGTGTATTCTACGAGCCTTCAGTTTGAGGCATACCTATTAGTCGGGTATCTATGGGGGACCCCCCGTGCACCCCCCCCCCCCCCCCCCCAGTACTAAACCAAACCAACTTTTTTAGGTGCATTTTATGGTCCTAAAACACATTTTTGATGTTAACAGTAAAAAAAACCCGATGCACTAGGGTTATTCAAAATGGCGGCCAAAATGGCGGCCAAAATGGTAAAAAATCATATATTGGCCAAATAATATGATGAAAGCACTTAACAAATGGCTAGTTATATGTTTTTTACCCTCGCAAATTTATTTCTGGGGTCCCTTTTTTCTTTCATGCTTCAAATTCAAAATGGCGGCCAATATGGAGGCCAATATGGCTACCAAAAGTGGCCAACTGTGAGCAAAATGATATATAATGGACAAAAATAATGATAAACACATACATAACAAAAGTTATATGTTTTTGACCCTCGCAAATTTATTTCTGGGGTCCCCTTTTTTCTATCATGCTTCAAATTCAAAATGGCGGCCAATATGGCTGCCAAAAGTGGCCAATATGAGAACAATGATATACATGTATAATGGACAAAAAAATACATGTACATTAAATGCAATCCCCAGAATTAACTTACAACCTTTTAGGGTGTCTTTTATGATCCTGAAGCATATATGGGATGCTAACAAGAAAATAAAATGTTCTGGAGAGCAAGATGGCGGCCAGTATGGCCGCTAATATGTCCCAAATGGAAAAGATCATATATTAGCCAAATATAATATGATAAAATCATTTATAAAATTGCTAGTTATGTGCTTTTGACCGTTTTAAATGTTTTTCTGGCATCCCCTATTTTTCTATCATACATCATGCTCTAAATTCAAAATTGGCGACCAATATGGCTGCCAACAGTGGCCAAATGTAAGAAAAATGATATACAATGACCAAAAAATAATGCATAAATTAAATGCAACCCTTCCGCTAAATGCAACCCTTCGGCTAAACTAACCTCACCAACTTTTTATGATGCCTTTTAGAGTCCTGAAACAGTTTTAGGTGTTAACATTAAAATAAAATCTTCTGGAGACAAAGATGGTGGCCAATATGGCCGCCAAAAATTGGCTAAAATTAAAAGCATATCATAAGCCGAATAATTAGCATTTATAAATTGCTATTCATATGTTCTTGACCCTCATTTATTATACAACCAATATATGGCTGCCAATATATGTTAAATAAATGAATTCAATGACCCCCCCCCCCACCCCCCCCCACCCCTCCACACACACACACACACACACCCCAATAACAACCTTTGGGTGCGTTGATCCACGAAAACTATTTGGATTTTAACTGAGAAAAACCCTGCGGCCCTTGAGATATCCAAGATGCCGGCCAATATGGCTGACAAATCATATCACCCATATGATGCAATAAAAATTAATAAAATGGTTAGTTACTGGTATGTTTTCTACCCTCAACAATCATCTTTATGCTATCCTTTTTTACTTCAAATTCCATAATATGCGATCAGCATGGCTGCCAAAAGAGGCGAAAAATGTCTGCTGTGCTGGCTGGGCTAGTGCGTTTTCCCTTGCTCGCTTAAGGGATCCTCCACTAAGAGATCCAGTGAAACTGAAACTTCCCTCACTGTAGCATTGGCATATTGGATAGGTGTCTCCCCAGTACATGTCACCCAAGGGATGCATCTGTATGGAAATATCACACAGGACAACTGCCCATCCTAATCCTTCTGTTGCTTGCTGGTTTCTATCATGTTGAGGAGTGTACGATTAAACTGCTCTATAAGCACATCCAAATTTGAATTGTATTGAGTTGTTCACAATTTGTGTACGGTACCCCAATAATTATGCCCACTTCAATACCGTTGATGTTTCTGGAATCGCTCTTTCCCACTTTAGACTCCCTATTCACGAACAACAAACACCCCATTGTCTCATGATCCCATATCTGTGTCTCTCAGATCATATTTGTTGTGATCATGGAAAAAAATACTGAGGATATTTTAATATTGTTTGTAGACCTGATAAATCATTTTGGTGGTCATACCAGACTCATTTAACTCCAAACATGATAAGAATACCAATATGACAACTGATAAGGGTGAACAACATCATTTAATTTATGTTTTATAATTTGTTTTTGGCCGATTAGATATCATTTTTCTTACATTCAGCTACACTTGACAGCCATATTGATCGCTGTCTTGAATTTAAAGCATGGTAGCAAAGTAGCACGTACACCAGATAAAAATCTGTGAGTAAAAAATATATATAACTAATCATTTAAATCATTATTTTGCTATAAATATATGACCTTTTCTATTTTTGAAAATGTTTGGTGACCATATTGGCCACCATCTTGGATATCGCCAGACCATTTTTTAATTAACATGTTTTGCGACATCAAAAGGCACCCCAAAAGTTGGTGTGCGTTAGTTCTTGAAGGTGCAACAGTTTTTTTTAATTTTTCTCTTTATTATGTGTAATTTTTCTCATATTTAGCCACTTTTGGCAGCTACAGTGATCGCCATCTTCAAGCTGTGGGTTATTTTTGGCCCATTATATATCATTCTCCTCATATATGGCCACTTTTGGCAGCCATTTTTAATTTGGAGCATGGTAGAAAATCCTAAAAATAAAATTTGCGAGGGTAAGAAACATAACTAGCAATTTTATAAATGATTGTCATTATTTGGCTAATATACGGTACATGTATGATCTTTTTCATTTTGGACCATTTTTAGTAGCCATATTGGCCGCCATTTTAGATATCTCCAGAGCATTTCATTGTATTGTTAACATGCAAAATATGCTATATATCACAAAGGGCTCCCCAATAAGTTGGTGTGGGTTAGTTCTGGGTGGTTGCCTTTAATGTATGTGTTTATCATTATTTTTTGTCCATTATATATCTTTTTTTTCTTCATATTTTGCCATATTGGCCGCCATATTGGCAGCCATATTGGCCGCCATATTTAACTTGAAGCATGATAGTAAAATAGGGGACCCCAGAAATAAATTTGCGAGGGTCAAAAACGTGTAACTTTTGTTATGTGTTTATTATTATTTTTGTCCATTATATATCATTTTTCTCATATTTGGCCAATTTTGGCAGCCATATTGGCCTCCATATTGGCCGCCATTTTGAATTTGAAGCATGATGTATGATAGAAAAATAGGGGATGCCAGAAAAACATTTAAAACGGTCAAAAGCACATAACTAGCAATTTTATAAATGATTTTATCATATTATATTTGGCTAATATATGATCTTTTCCATTTGGGACATATTAGCGGCCATACTGGCCGCCATCTTGCTCTCCAGAACATTTTATTTTCTTGTTAGCATCCCATATATGCTTCAGGACCCTAAAAGGTTGTAAGTTAATTCTGGGGATTGCATTTAATGTACATGTATTTTTTTGTCCATTATACATGTATATCATTGTTCTCATATTGGCCACTTTTGGCAGCCATATTGGCCGCCATTTTGAATTTGAAGCATGATAGAAAAAAGGGGACCCCAGAAATAAATTTGCGAGGGTCAAAAACATATAACTTTTGTTATGTATGTGTTTATCATTATTTTTGTCCATTATATATCATTTTGCTCACAGTTGGCCACTTTTGGTAGCCATATTGGCCTCCATATTGGCCGCCATTTTGAATTTGAAGCATGAAAGAAAAAAGGGACCCCAGAAATAAATTTGCGAGGGTAAAAAACATATAACTAGCCATTTTTTAAGTGCTTTCATCATATTATTTGGCCAATATATGATTTTTGACCATTTTGGCCGCCATTTTGGCCGCCATTTTGAATAACCCTAGTGCATCGTTTTTTTTTTACTGTTAACATCAAAAATGTGTTTTAGGACCATAAAATGCACCTAAAAAAGTTGGTTTGGTTTAGTACTGGGGGGGGTGCACGGGGGGTCCCCCATAGATACCCGACTATATTCCACTGGTAACTATACCCATTGACATTTGTTTAAAGGATGTGTTAAATAAGGTTTTTATTAAATATAATTATAGTACAGGGTGTGTTTTACACATTACGATCATTTTCACAAAAAAAAAAAAAAACAAAGAAGAAAACAAAGACACACAATAACAGAGGAAATATCCATTGACTTGTGTACAAAATTGTCATTTTCGGTGAATTCTTGGTGTTATATGATCTGTAACAGTTTACCGAGTTTGTTTAGTATGTCAGTTGCAACAATCCCAACAAGTTTGTTTGGGTCAGAAATGGATCAGTAGGCTACTGCTACTGTTTGAAATGTGATGTTCTTTGTTTGTTTGTTTGTTTGTTTTTTAAACTGTGGTTTCTCTCTATGACTAGCAATAAGGAGCGCCCTCGTATGTCAAGCAAATTTCGTCGAGTGCATAGTCTTTATTATATAGGCGTGAATATGTGCTATTACACATATATAATATAGGTACTCTTCCATTTTAATTAGCGCAAAACAAGATATAGCGTGTTGAACTAAGACTAATCAGACTTTAATAATTCTTTGCTGGCGCAATCTGTCACTGTGAGGGCGCTTCATAGTTAATCGCATCTTCGAGCTCTCTTGTATTCAGTCACATGTACATGTACACGATTTCGCGGGAAACGGCTAATTTCTAATATGCTTATCTCGGCTACCGATTGCTCTGTTTATGCAATAAAAGTAGTTTTTGGAATTTACAGGCAATTATCTGTAATGTGAAATGACGTATTCAACGACATTTTAACTTTTCCCCCAAGTCCTATTAGTCACAG
The DNA here is from genome assembly GCA_037783545.1 of Henricia sp. BOLD:AAB3569. NCBI lineage: Eukaryota > Metazoa > Echinodermata > Asteroidea > Spinulosida > Echinasteridae > Henricia > Henricia sp. BOLD:AAB3569. The sequence continues at coordinate 1,552,449 of JBBELK010000162.1, read as the reverse complement.
GATATCCCGGTACAGTTTCGAGCAGAGTCCCACCCACTCTACCCTTCAGCTACACTTCATTCCATCCCAGGACAGCTGAAAACAATACTCCCAGCATTTGCCGGCCCATCTTGATCTGGTGTAGTCCCAACTAAGATCAGCGAGCCTGATACAGCACGAGGGTACTGCAACTCGGGCATCATTCAGGATGAACATAAGTGAGATGACGTCATAAAGGTGCGATGTAATTATGAAGAATGTACCAGTAGCCAATAGTGTGATACTGTGAAAGTGTAAGAAAAATTAATAGCCCATGCTCTGTTCTGGGAAGAATTGGTGCATATGGTTATCAGTTATCAAGGAAGGAAATCAAGTTCCTTTCGTTGCTTTCTCTCTCCCATCGTAATTGTAAACAAGTTTGCATTGTCAGAGAAATCCTTTGTTAGAATCTATACCAAAATTGTTCAATTCCAATATACTATTCGCATATCGCATAGCCTATGGGCAAAAGACGCCTTATACTAAATGTGAGGGATCTCGACCCTTCGTTTTCAACATGCATTTCAACTACAGAAATGGAAGAAACGTCTTCAGTTCTTTTCACAGAACGCACAATTATCGTTTATATATTTCTATACCAATCCTCGGGCAAAGATGCCTTATATTAGATTTTAGTAATCTCGACCCTTCCTTTTTAACATGCAATTTAACTACAGACGTGAAGAAACGTCTTCAGTTATTTCATAAAACGCACAATATATATCTAAAATAGGGTTATCATCGTACAAATGTCGCACTCGACTATCGAAGATACCTCGGATTCACATGGGTCAATTAAATGAACATTCTCCCTTATTTGGCTTCTCGTCTGTGCCCTTGCTCTTTACTATAATAATGATGAAACGGCTCCTTCTCCACTGTCGATCGTGTGACATTCTTATTGCCAAATCTAGACGATGGGTTTGTGTGTTGTACAAGCTTTAGATACTGATACAAGGATTCATTTGGTCTATAGAAGTACGAAAGATGCATAAAACCTTGAATGAACGGGATTTGGTAAGAACACTGATTGACCTTAGTGATGGATGGATGAAATCTCGAGAATGGTTCTTTTATTGATAAATTATGGGAACTTTTACGTATAGACTGTTTTGCTAGTTTAATTAATACAAGATAATTGACTCTTGATTAGCCCTAACACTATTCAACCCTTCAGAATAAATAATGTTACATACACCCTGGGGAGTTATAGACACGTTTGCTAACTTCAGATTGTGACATAAGTCTTAAGGGGCTGCCTATTACGTTCCCTATTTTTTAGACATAGCGGGATGGCTCGGTTGAAAGCATGTCACTTCAATATTACCTGATCAAACCGGTTTATCCAATTTTCTCCCAGGTCCAAAACAGACACTTTTCCGGACGGCTGTAATCTGGTAATTTAAAAGCAATTTTAGCCAAAAACAAATGACTACTGTCTAATTCAAATCCCAAAGAAAGTAGCCTATATAGAACGATGCGTTTTTAGACTTTCATTTTAAGCTCTTGTCATATTATCCAAGCCAAAGGTGACATAAGCCTATTATGAGCTACATAATAGCTGTCGTGATTTGTTATTAGATAATAATAATAATGATTAGATTTGTATAACGCACATATCCACCCTGCAGGGTGCTCAAGGCGCTGTTACCATTATTACCGAAGCCATCAGGGAATCACCAGAACCATTTCGCTTCAACTAGGTGGCTGCTGGTCAGACGCACAACCCTATCAGCAGTTAGATTGTGGCATTCCCCTTAACAGCTTCCCATATATCGCTTGGGTTGACGAGGCAACTGGGATTAAGTGCCCTGCCCAGGGACACAGACACGTTGGTCGAAGTGGGGCTCGAACCTAGGTACATGTACTCCAAACGCTTACACGGTCTCCACAGTACGCGGTCATGAGACTTGAATTCAAGCCTTCGCATTTGGCTAAGAGAGAAATAACCAGAGAACAGATAATGCCCAAAAAAAAAAAAAAAAAAAAAAAAAAAGACACATTCCTGCTTAAATATATCAAAATCCCTTGCAAATACATTGAAAATTAATATTACGACTTGGAATTCATATCCTATATCTTTTATTTCTTTCAGAGACACTCGTGCAGTGACTGTATGCTCTGTGATTCTTCGATTGCTGTTTTCCTGGGAAATTGGGTAAACAAGTACAGAGGAATATTGTGACGAAACTGGAGGGACTGGTATAAGTTTAAGTAGTTAATTATTCATGACGCGCAGCAGCCAATCACGAGCGCGCATTGGCCTATGTCTGGGCGCTCTAGAATCATGTGAGTCAGTTGTGTAGGTCGCGTCGTTCTGTGAGGAACGTTGTGTAGGTCGCGTCGTTCTGTGAGGAACGTCGTGTAGGTCGCGTCGTTCTGTGAGGAACGTTGTGTAGTATAGCGTCGTGCTGTGAACACCCTCGCGTGTGAATTCTGTGTAGCGACAGTGCAGCTAAGTTAACTGTTGGTAGCTTGACAGTCAGTCTGTGAAGACCGTACAGCTACAGCGCCAAGTCGGTGTTAGACATCGTGCCGCATAGCGTCGAAGCTTTGAGGAGCCGTCGCTGAGGATAGCTTCGAGTAAGCGACTGAGTGTTTTGCACTTGCGCTGGAGGAAAGTGAGTAGCCATTTGTTCAGTTTGGGGTTGACCAATTTGGGGCTGGGAGTGAGAAAGGAGGTAATTTGTAGGTTGGGTGTAGGCTACGGGCGGTAGTTAGGTTGACGCGAGCTTGCCTGTTAGGCCGGCTGAGGTTGACCTGTGTCGCATTGCCTACATAGTACTCGTAAATTTTGCCCTTTCTCTTGTGGTCCCGTGAGGGTCAATTATTAGCCCGGGGCTAGTCCAAACTGTATTGTTGGCTGCTCGCTGTCTCTTGTCGTGCGAGGTTTACCGTGCCCGTGAGGATTATTGGCACATTGAGTACATGTAATGTGGTTTACCCGTATTTCATCTAAGTTGATCACTTGTGAGGCTTACCTGTATTGCATTTACGTTGATTCATGTGTGAGGCTTATTAGAGCCACCCATCACCTGTGAGGATTACTGCATTGCCCTGTGTGCCTTATTAGACCCCGTAGGTTCCGTGAGGTTGAAGGTTGCTTAGTAACTGAATAATTCGTCTCTCTTTCGCAAAGTGGTGGTATATTTCCACCAAACGAACAGCCCCTAGGTTAGGTCCACTGTTCAGTAGATTATCCCCTCTTGTGCAAGGATAACCGCTCATTCCTGTACGAGGTTAATAAATATATTTGTGATATAGAGGTTAAACCAACCGCCCAGCGAGAGGGCGCCGCGCCACAATATGTATGTTAAAAAAGAGAAAACCATTGCTAGTTGGTCAGTATAATGAATTAGAGCCGGACAAAAAAAAAAAAAAAAAAAAATAATAATAATAATAATAATAATAATAATAAATCCGAGGAGCCTCGAGGGCTACAGTTTTCAAAACTAGACTGGATTGAAACCGGACAGATAATCCGAAGAGCCTGGAGGGCTACAGGGTTTTATGTATGGTACTCTATCCTTAAGGTCCAACCTATTTATGCAGAACATAGGTTTTATTGTTCTTATTCCTTTGTATTCTGATAATTATCAACAAATATTGGCCTTATTAGGCCTAATCCAAATAAACGTCTCCGTTTGTCCGTAATTTCCACAAATCTTAAGTTCCCTGAAGCTTGTTTTTTTTTTTTTTTACATTAGAGCTACAATTCCATTTAACGCTGTTTAAAGTCTAGATTAGTTCACTAAGGTTCATTTGCAGTGACATCAACATGTTGCAAATAAGTAATCGCTCTTTAAGACCACTCACTCGCTCTGTAATAATACCTGTGTACTTCAATAATAATTCTTTCAATCAATAAGCAAATTTGATTTCAATACGCATGATCTTATTTTACATTGAATATCGGTTTGTGTCTAGATATACTTCACTGTAGTTCCTTGCAAATATGCCAGTTGCAATAATTGCATTATGCTTTATAATACTTTATTGATGATTATTCTTTCAAACAATTTTAATCCCAATATGCATTCGCATAATTGTGCTAATACAATTGTCTCAATGTCCGAAGAGCCTGAAGGTTGTTTATACAGAAATTAATACATGTACATGAGTTCATACCACGTATAATTAACTATTATCAGAATAACTCATTCACTTTCTATAATTATATGACATGAATGTCTTGAGCTCACTCAGTTGAGGACTAACTGTTTGGTTTTAGAGGGAAGGGAGTAACCTTTACTTTGATTATACTTATTACAAGATGTATTTCTTTTTGTTTCATTTAAACTGAGATCTTCTCGCAAAGAAACCAATTCAGGCACCTCGGTAAACAATCCAGGTAATGGGACAATGAACAAGGGAGTGCACTCTCTTTTGGTATCCTAGGATGCACCCACGTTTCCTCCTCAATCAGAAAAAAAGGGGGTTTTTCGTGGCCTCCGAGTGCCTGTAGCTTTGCTGCATGGACTGATACCGAAAGCCTTGCCACGTTCCTGGAGAGATTACCGTTCTAAATCTTCGAACGTGATTTTGCCTAATATCATATAATTATAGTTCATTGAAATTTTTCGATATGCGTTCTGATTATGGTGTAAATATAGTTAATTTTGTTATCAACAAAAAGTGTTGTAAGGGTAGTTGGCATCCGAACACAGACACCATCCCATGCTGTATTAATAAATTACTTAAAACCGAGTACTTATTGTTTTTGTCTTTATTGAGGTAGTTGGTTTAGAATGAAACTGCTTTTCGTTCGTATGAGCAAAGCGAAGCAGAACGAAATATGGTTTTCCATGGTGCTGAATCCAATTCCGAGGTTTCGATGAAAGGTCAGGGTCACGTGATTAGGCTGGAGATTAGGGTCATTTCCGAGAACTTGCCTTTTTACCCACCGTGCACCACATGGAAACAGCCCGATTTGCCAGGTATATCATGGTGCTTGACTCTCGCTCGTACGCCGCGCGAGCGCCATTTATCGCGAAGGCGGGACTCTATAGTAGCATTTATGTAAATATAGCGCGTGACTCTAGAATTTAGTGCAAATTTATCACGCAACTGGTCTATTATTGAAACTGAGTGGCACTAAACGTCCCCGGAATGATGCCGGCCTGTATGTACCGCACACACTTTCTTAACAATGTGGACATGATCAGAGGCTAAATATTCTTACAAAAGTTGGAGTTTTGCCTTCAGAATTGCTAGGTAATTTCTGGAATCGGCAAGCTATCAGAATCGAATCTAAATGAAAGAAAATCGATTTATACTGGGAATCGATTCCTGAAAAATCTGGAATCACGATTCCGATTCCTAAAGTGGGATAGATATTCTACCCGATTCCGGCGTGGAATCGCCCAAGCCCAGTATAGAGCCTTTCAACCGGCAGCCATGCATGCATGCTTGTGAGGGACCGGAGTAGCGTTCCACATCAGCGGCGTAGCCACGGGGGGCCTGTGGGCACGTGCTCCCCACAAATGTTCAGTGACCCCCCCTGTGAATTCCCCCCGGTTTCCCCTCCCCTCCCCTCCCCTCCCCACCCCCGCCCCCCACCCCCCAGTTCCACATACGCGAAAGTTTTATACCAAGCACGATATGGGGCCTAAGGAGTAAGAACTCCCCCGCCTGAACACCCCTATGACTCAACACGTCACAATCTTCCCTTTATTTGTTAATGCACCAAAAAAAAACTCCCCCTAAAAACTGAAAGCTAGGAATTCCTTTGGGATTCCTTGGATGTTTGAGACACAATGGGGGAACAATGGTAGGGAGGAGTGGTACACTCGGCCCCATGTCGTGCTGCATATGGAAAGTTTGCAAAATTAAGGTTGGCCAAAAAAGGGTGCCCGACTTTCCATGGACGAGTACTGTAACCAGTGGCGAACGTCGGCAGCATTTGGTTAAGTGGAACGCAGCAAGGGCCCAATTTCATAAAGCTGTTTAGCAAAAAAATCTGCTTAATCAAAAATTTGTTTGCTTTATAAAAATATTTTAATAGTCAAAATTGTATATCAACTTGTGTTTTTAGCAAGAATAGCACAACACCAGTCAACTGTAAACACATCACATAAGATTTTGACTGCTAACCCACTTTTATAAAGCGAAAAATTTTTGGATTAAGCAATTTTTTTGCTAAACAGCTTTATGAAATTGGCCCCTGGGCTTTCCTATTCAAATTATGTGACACTATTTTTGCAATCCCATGGCCGGAGAACTACACACAGGATCTAATCACAGCGCTGCCGGCATTTGCGCCAGATGAAACACAAAACAGCCGTCTGACCCAGCGTATAGCTATTCAAAACAAATGGGCACTTTGCCAACGGCTGTTGTCTGTACTGCATTTTTAAGTCTGTACTGCATTTTTAAGAATTTCAACTTTTTGGGGGGTGTTAATAGTAGACACCTTCAGTAACAAATTGGTGAAGAAATTATTTGGTAAGGATTTAGTTACCAGATTTGCCAGATGTCAGCTAACTTTCCCTGACTATGACGAGCCTGTGCCTTTAAATACTTTCCATCTCAAAGAGCGAGTACATAAAGTACAATTCATACAAAATGGTTTAAAAGTCATTTTAATGATTTTTGTACAAAAAAATACCACATATCAGGTGTAACGGGGGACACTAAATGTTATACTTTTGGACCCCTAATTTATCGAAAGACCCAGCAAGTAAAATTGCGAAAAGTTCTGCAGTAAAGATCGAGATTTTGTCATTAAGTCTGTATACTAATATTTGGAATATCCAAGGCATGGTATGAACAAGCTGCATCCAGCAGAATTAGTGACAGGATCATATGACCCGTCATATGCAGGGAGTAATTCCAAGTTGTGTTAATTATCTTTTACGCATTTTTAATATTGGTGTGAATAACATATATGACTATATATGGAGTGGTGTAGTGTCAATAAGGGAAGTGGTTATGGACAGGAAGAATGTGGGTCACCTGTTTGATTTCTTTAAAACGGCACTCAAATGGAACCTTATACTTTATAGGAGGTATCCTTCCATTTAGCAGCATACTAATGCTTCTGCCAGTTATCCTCATGGAGGGATCTATTACAATGGTGATTATGAGCATAAAGTTTAGCTGCATATCATGTTACATAATAATTGTCAATAAGAGTGTAAAGGGAAATCTTCACATTCTGTAATTTGATGAGCGCCAGTTCCATATGTGTGGCTCCAGTACATATCCTTAACGCTTAATACTGGATACTGTCTAGGCCACTAGATGCTAAATCAAAGCGCATCCATATTGTAGCAGAAGCTTGATAAGGGAACTATTCTGATAGAGATTCGTGTTTGCAGTCGGCTCCCCAGTACGTCCCGTATTAAATACAAAAGGTTAAGTCTAGTTTTACATCTAGTAATAATACTATTAATAGTCTATGTGATTCTTCCAAGTTAACTTTTTATTAAAAAAAAACTCCAAGAAATTTGGCAGTTTTATCTAACTTAATGTTAGGTGAGGGGTGGTGTGACCCCAGGGTGGTGGGTTCACTTACATGTACTTTTTACAAGTAAGGAGGATTGACTGTCTTTGCTTGACCCAGTAAGAATTTACAAAAATATGCCAAGTATTTGCTCTATAAATTAAATACGTAGGCCTAATTAATTTATTATAAACAACCAACATGATATTATAAAATAAAAGTTGATTAAATGTTGACCATGTTGACTGAGTGGATCTATTTTGATCTTGGGTTTTTACCACTACAAACTGTTTAGCAGATGTAAATTACAGTTTGTGCTTGTTTGCGATTGCAATAAAATTTAATATTAGGAATAGGAGAGTCTTTAATATGTTTAGCACAAAAATTGAATAATTTAAGGTTACAAATGGATTCAAAGTAGCCTAAGGCTAGTTTCAGGGCTTTAAATAAGAGTTACAAATAAAGCCAATTATAAAGACTAATTATAGAGTCAAAGGGCACTACGTACACAAGAAACGTAAGGCTCTCTCCATCCAATTGCCAAGGCCCAAGGCCAGGGAGTCGGAATACAAGCAGAACATGAAACAGCCGTTGAGTCACACGACCGCTCCGGACGCACGCAAACAAAATTTGTGTGAACAAAGTTATTCAATAATGCACACAAAAGCGTCAAAAAATCAATAAAATCTCTGCACAGATGAGCACCAAACTCGGCCAGAATGTGCACGCAGTGCAGCTTTACAAGTTCGCTGCTGCAAAATAATGCACACTGACGGTTTACTGGGGAAAAATGTCAAAAGATTGTGCAGAAATTCGGACTTACCGTATGTTGAAGTTCTCGACTCAAGCAGAGGCCGATTTGCGCACGCGCACGGCGTAGGCCGCGACTAAGCACTCAACAACAAATTACTACGCCTTGCAAAATATTAAGACTATTGGATTGTCAAGAAACACAACCAAACAGAGCAAGAAGTCCTGTAAATCGGATGACTGACAACTGTCTATATTTCTCAGTTTTCTGTTTACAAAGCTGAAATAGTTGAGACTGATCAAGTGTTTAACATGTACTTCGTGGGGAGCGTAGACACTTGTACTTTTACTGGTTAGCGTAAATACGTTGTTACTTGGTAGACATTCGATCTGAAACAAACAATAAATGAAAGTCCTTCCTTAATTAAATATGATGTAGCTTGCAGGTAAATATCTGTTTACCTAAATAAACCAATTAATAAATGTCATGAAAAGTCTGTCTGCTGACTTTACTTAATGTGTCTGTGTCCATTCATTAACTAAACTGGTTATATAATTTATATAAACAATGATGGGTAGTAATCTGGGCAGTTCTTATACAAAGGAAAACTTAATTGAACTTTAACTGCATGTTACTTAAACTATACGGGTACATGTACACTGTACATGTTGAATTACATGTGAATCTCATGTCAAGTTTAGCACAAATCTTAACTGCTTTTGTTTCCTCAAATTTCACGTAAATAACCAAAGATTGAGACACTTACTTCTATAACAGGACTCTTTGCATTCTTCTGGTAATAAACACTGGTTAAACAAATGTCAGGAAACCTTCAAAACGGTATAAATTCAGTCTAAACTTTCGGAACTTTGCAGTGATCAAAACGTGACAGACTAAAGTGAACGAACTTTTAACTAGTTATGATTTAACATGAGAGGGCGCTATACAGTCTCTCCAGTAAGTTAGGTTTTCTGGGCGCTCGCGGGAACATCCTCCGCCCCGATGACAGCTTTGTCATCATCCTCATAACCTCCGTTTGGGTACAAGACGGCAATCTTGGTTACAGGTCTTCTGTATTCACCATCTGACGTCTTGACTTTGACGTTCCTAACCCGTTCGTCTGGTCCAGGATAGACATCGACTACTCTACCGACGTGCCACTTGCCTCTGAGAGCATTTGCCTCGGACATCATTACAACGTCATCAACTTGGATGTTGCGAACTTCAGAACGCCATTTTTTGCGAGGCACTAAGCTTGGGAAGACGTCCCTATGCCAACGTCTCCAAAACGAATCCACTATCCGCTGGACAAACTCCACTCGTCTTCTGGGGTCTTTGGTTTCCTGGAATGGCCCTTGAGTTACCTCTGTTGATGACCTTCCCAGAAGGATGTCGTTAGGGCACAAGTACTTCCCATCATCAGGGTCATTCGGGATCCGTCCAATCGGTCTCTGGTTGACGAGATTTGCTACTTCTTGTAGTGCGGTATACAGTTCGAATGGCGTGAGAACCTGAGCTCCTATGGCTTGCTTTAAGGCGGACTTGCAAGTCTTCACTAGTGCTTCAGCGCAACCGTTCTGATGTGGTGCACTTGGAGTCACAAAGATCCATTCCATCTGTCGATCGGCACAGAATTGACGAAGTGTATTCTTGTCCCATCCTCTTATCATCTCCCTCAGCTCTCTTTCTGCTCCTATGAACTGTGTTCCGTTGTCGCTTATTAACTTTGACGGGAGACCTCGAACCGCAAAGAACCTTCGCAGCACCTGTAGAAACTCCATCGTACTGCAATCTACGGCTAGCTCAAGGTGTACCGCTCGGGTATTTAAGCAGGTAAATATCACTCCATAATGTTTAGTAGTCTTGTTACGTCCCACTTTAACGAGATAGGGCCCGAAGTAATCACACGCAGTGTAGTGAAACGGTGGTGAAAATGGTGCAAGTCGGTAAGAAGGTAAGTTACCCATGAGTTGTGTCTCGGTCTTATGCTCAGTTTTCCGGCAGGGAACACAACGGTACTTCACTTTCTTGGCAAGCTTGTGAGCCTTCAGTATCCAGTACTTGTTTCTGATCCTGGCGACTGTGGCTGCAATTCCAGAGTGTCCAACTTCGTGCTTTTGTCGGGTAATTATCAGTGACATGTGGTGGTCATACGGTAACAGCGCTGGATGCTTTGTAGGATACGACACCAAGGACTTGTCAACTCTGCCACCAACCCTTATCAACCCATCTCCATCTATGTATGGCGTCAAAGTCTTGAACTCTCCATTGCTGAGACGCTTGTGCAAACTCTGTTGGGCTTGACGAATCCAGTAATTCTCTGCATCTGTTAGCTCCTGTGACGAAAGAGGACCGCTTCTACGTTTTTCCTGATTGTCTTTTCTGAGTCGGGAATTCCAGATGTATCGCTGTACGAATGCTGTCACTCTCACTAGTTTTCTCCAGGATGAGAATCTTGAACAGTCAATGAGATCTTCCTTGACTGCAATGACTAAGACAGACTGTGTCTTTCGTTCTTCCTTTTTCATCTCATTCAGGTCTACTTGGGACTTGCTCTGTGGCCAATCGGCCTCATCTAAGTACAGGAAATCTGGACCATGCTTCCATCGATCCGATAGTCGTTCCACAGCTATGCCTCGTGAGACATCGTCTGCAACGTTTACTTCTCCAGGAATGTGCTTCCATTGTGTCGGATCTGTGGCGTCTTGGATTTCTGCGACTCTGTTTGCCACGAATGGTTTGAGGGCCTTTGAGCTGCTTCGTATCCAGGCCAAGACGATAGTGCTGTCGCAGAGGAACATGGTTTTCGCAAACTGAAGCCTTGTCTCTTCCATGATAGTCTTATACAGACGTGCTGCTGTCACGGCCGCTTGCAGCTCTAGTCTTGGTACTGTAAGTCTTTTCAGGGGGGCTACTCTAGATTTAGCTGCTACAAATCTTACTCCATAGGACCCATGACTGAGTGACCATCTGAGGTAAGCGCAGGCACCAAACGCATCTTCAGACGCATCTGAGAAAATGCATAACATGCTTCCTACTGCATCAGAGGGAGTTAGACTTCTGTCAAAACTCACGGTGTTCAGGTTTTGTATCTCCATAAACAGACTGATCCATTGCTTTTCTTCGGTCAACGGCACCTCTTCATCCCATTCTAGTCCAAGCTGCCAGAGTCTCTGCATTCCGATCTTTACTCGAATCAGAAGTGCAGAGGCAAATCCGATGGGGTCAAAGATTCTTGCGATTTGACTAAGGACTCTTCTTTTGGTCAGCTTCGTACGGTTTTCTTCTCGGCCATTTGTGGGTATGTACTTCTGTACTTCAGTGTTGACTTTGTACGACAATATGTCGTCTTCAGGGTTCCAGACTGTCCCAAGTACTTTTTCTTCATTCAAGTTTTCCAGTAGTCTCATCTGTGGTTTGTCCTGTGACTTAACTTTATCATTCTTCAGCTTGTTAGTTAACCAACCTTTCACTTTGAATCCTCCTTGGGCTAAAGCATCGTCAATCTGATTCATCAGCATTTGGGCTTCGGCTTCAGTACACGTTGATGTGCAGATGTCGTCCATGTAGACATTTTCTTTCAGCACCTTTGCTGCCTCCGGGTAAGTAATTTCTACTTCTTCTGCAGTTTTTCTGAGTGCTATCTGCGCCATGGCAGGAGCGGGCTTATCACCAAACGTCAGGACTGTCTTCACGAAGACACTTGGCTCCTGGTCGGTTTTCATGCTTCTCCAGAGGAAGCGGTGTACGTGCTGGTCTCTTTCAGGAATCAATATCTGATGGTACATCTTGGAAATGTCTCCGCTGACTGCAACCTCGTTCTCTCTGAATCTCAAGATTACACCGAACAGACTGTTTAGTAGGTCTGGGCCTTTCATCCAATAATCATTCAACTGGTGACCATGGTAAGAAGCAGATGAATTGAAAACTATGCGCACTGGTGTGCTCTTCTTCTCTGGTCGGACTACTGCGTGGTGTGCGATGTAGTGAACTGGGCCTTCATAATTTCTCACTTCATCCGAAGAAAGCTTTCTGGCATACCCTAGGTCACACATCTCCATCATCTGATGATCGTAGCTTTCAGCAAGGCTTGGATCTCTTTGTAATCTGCGTTCAATTGACTGCAGCTTTTTTTCCACTTGCGATCTGTTATCTGGTAGTAAGTCTGGTTCTTTCTTCCAGGGGTATGGAATCATCCATCGGTTGCCAATCTTACGGCAAGACTTCTCAATAACTGCAGACTCCTCATTGTCGGCTACACTTCGTTTCTGGGGCAGGCAGGTGCATGCCTTCCCTGCGACTCCCATGGACTCCGTTGTCCAAAAGTCAGTCAGGTCAACTGGTGAAGAAAGACTGACATGCAAGACATGGGTTTTCTGTGCATGTCCTCTTGACGTCATGCCAAATATGACCCATCCAAGCGGTGAATGGCGAGCTACCAAATTTTCAGCTTCACGGGTCTCTCCAATGTGCAATTTCGGATGATCAATTCCGACGAGTAGATCAACTGGCCCTTTTTCTCTGTGTAGCTGACTGCAGGGTATCTTGAAATGTTGGGAAATTTCAAGAAGCTGAACTTCTGTTACCTCTTCTGTTATGCGAGGAATTGCAATTGCTTGAATTGCATGGACCTGGGGTTTATTCAGCGGTCGGACGTGTACACGAAATATCTGTGTTCTCAACTCTTCTTCTTCTCCTCCTACTTTATGGATAGCAACAGTTATGTCTTTACCTTGTAAATTCAGACGTCTGGCCAAAGATGTGGTGATTAGGCTTATCTGTGCACCGGAATCAAGAAGCAGATTTCCTCTGAGGCTTGCGCTCTGACAGCCAAGTACTTCAACCTCAACAATAGGCAGAATGGCATCTCCGTTGTTGACTGATGCAACTCCAACAGATCCAGTTGCGATGGGCCGGGAATGACCAATTAGGCCGGGGTGTACATGAAGCAGTGGGTGATGACACATTTTGCAGGGAATACCATTGATTATCTCCTTACACTGGCGCCGTCTGGTACATGTGGACATGTTGTGGGTTCTTCCTGCCTTCTTCATGCAACTGTAACAAGCATGGTTGTCTTTCATCAATTTCAGGCGTTCAATCGGTATCATTGAAGCTAGTCGGGGGCATTGGTCTACCCAGTGGTCGGCTGATTGGCAAATCCAACACTTAAAACTGGGGTGGGTTTTCTTTTCAACAGTTTTGATGTGATTTACTATTGACACATGAGCATTGCTTGGATTACGTACCGGTGCTGTTGCTCTCATGCGTGACTTCATTTCAGCATTCATCCAAGACATCAAATTTTCTAGGCTTGCCTCTTGTTCCTTTCCTTCAACGAACCGAAACCACACTTTTCTGTCATCGGCATTCATCTTCTTTTCAATCATTGCCAACATGTGATTGTTGTCCATGTCGTGTGGTCTGCCAACTTCTTTAAGAATGTTGTGACTTTTCTTGACTAGATGGACAAGCTCACAGAACCGGGTATCTTCGTCATTCTTAAGTGGCTTGAATTTCACGATGTCTTGTGTTATGATGTCTGCAATGAATCGCGGATCTCCATAAACTGCATTCAAATAATCCCATGCTGCATCGTAGTCACAACCGAGCCCTTTAATCATGTCAAGGGGTTTTCCCTGGAGACATGTCCGCAGGATAGCAATGGCATCACGCTTGCTGTATCGGCTATCAATCATGTATCGGAAGTCAGCTCTGAATGTGAAATATTCACGCACGTCGCCACCAAATTTGGGGAGCTTTGGTTTTTCCATCTTGAAACTACAGGTCAGTGTCCCATCTTTGGGGTCAGGTTTCACATTCGGGGTCGCAGCATTGGGTAACTCGGAATTTTCAGCAACTGGCGTAACTACTTCTGAAGCAGAAACCAATGTACATGTAACTGGACTGGCCATGACTTCATCTGATGTGACTGTGTCATCTGGCACGGCTGCATTGGGCGTGTCTGCATTGGGCGTGGCTACATCTGGCGAGGGGGGATCACTGGATACATGCACGGTAACTGATACGGGATCTGGCTCAACAGGATCAAATGCTGCAGACTCCGCACAAGACAAATCATCAGCTGATTTTACATAATCTGCAGCTTTGCATTTCAAGGCGATGAAAGTTTGTTGACAATTAGTGAGCCATTCCTCTTCTTTGTCAAATTCTTCATCGTCATCGATGTGCACTGTGTAGCATTCGTGTTTCTCCACAAGATTGTCAAAGGTGAGTTGCAACTTTTGCACTTGGTCAGTTATTTCCGACACTGACCGGTTTCCATCAAGCAGTAACTGTAGGGCATTTCCTTGTCGTGTGAGTGCCGCTTTAATGTTTCTGCGCTTTTTCTTTAACTGTTTTACTGCATGTTCATCCATCTTGACGTGCGTCGTATTTCTTTAGATCCCAGGTTAGCTTATTAGAAATCGAATTGATGGATTGTCAAGAAACACAACCAAACAGAGCAAGAAGTCCTGTAAATCGGATGACTGACAACTGTCTATATTTCTCAGTTTTCTGTTTACAAAGCTGAAATAGTTGAGACTGATCAAGTGTTTAACATGTACTTCGTGGGGAGCGTAGACACTTGTACTTTTACTGGTTAGCGTAAATACGTTGTTACTTGGTAGACATTCGATCTGAAACAAACAATAAATGAAAGTCCTTCCTTAATTAAATATGATGTAGCTTGCAGGTAAATATCTGTTTACCTAAATAAACCAATTAATAAATGTCATGAAAAGTCTGTCTGCTGACTTTACTTAATGTGTCTGTGTCCATTCATTAACTAAACTGGTTATATAATTTATATAAACAATGATGGGTAGTAATCTGGGCAGTTCTTATACAAAGGAAAACTTAATTGAACTTTAACTGCATGTTACTTAAACTATACGGGTACATGTACACTGTACATGTTGAATTACATGTGAATCTCATGTCAAGTTTAGCACAAATCTTAACTGCTTTTGTTTCCTCAAATTTCACGTAAATAACCAAAGATTGAGACACTTACTTCTATAACAGGACTCTTTGCATTCTTCTGGTAATAAACACTGGTTAAACAAATGTCAGGAAACCTTCAAAACGGTATAAATTCAGTCTAAACTTTCGGAACTTTGCAGTGATCAAAACGTGACAGACTAAAGTGAACGAACTTTTAACTAGTTATGATTTAACATGAGAGGGCGCTATACAGTCTCTCCAGTAAGTTAGGTTTTCTGGGCGCTCGCGGGAACAACTATAAAGCCTATCGTGACTGCCAATAATCTCTATCCTGCAATAAGATTCACAGTAAATGTCACTTGGCATTTTAGTAAAACGATTATCCAAAGTTGTATACCATTGACTGAAACAAACAGTCATGAGGCACTACTTCAAGGCGTGGAGTTACATTTTACACTCAGTAAATCGGTGAATTAAGTAAAAGTGCAACATAGATTGGCTCACTGTCCGCCAAATGTGGGTTACCGTGGCCTAGATTGGTTCCCGATCCCTATAGATTGGTTCGCTTATTGCGAAAATATAGGGATCGGTAAAGGGCAGCCATTACCGGGGAGAATTCTGCCCGGTCACGTGGTTATTATTATTTCTTTATTTTTTTAGTAAGTGCGCATATTTTGCATTGGCATTTGTAACTAACCCGGCCGTGCGTGTCGAACATATCCAAATGCAAATAAAGTACATTGCCAAAAGCAAAGGGCTTCGCCAATTTTTAAATATAAAACATACAATGCCCACGCACAAAGACGACCAATCACAGATCAAGATGAAGCGCACTTTACCTGTCCCTATATTCTCCTATGTGGAATATGTGGACGAGAACCAGTCTATGTGAAATATGTGGACGAGAACCAGTCTAACCGTGGCCGAGTGGTTTGGTTCCCGATCCCTATAGATTGGTTCGCTTATTGCGAAAATATTCTCCTGTGTGGAATATGTGGACGGGAACCAGTCTAAGTGGTTTGGGTCATTGACTCGCAATCACTAGTGAAAACATGGGGTTGCGGGTTCGAACCTTCCCCGGCTGCAGTACCTGTGCCCTTGTTTTTGTAAAATTGCTCAAAAACGGCAAAGTTCCGTGGTTTCTTTTCAGGATATGTTCAGTTTATTTTGGAAGGGCATTCAGAATCTTGTATCCATGGGTCAATTTCGAGCCCAAAATAGCCCAACGAAGCCGGTGTTACCTTTAAGTAACGGTAACGCACGTGTTAAAGGGACACACCGGCTTTGTTGGGCTATTTTGGGCTCGAAATAGCCCCATACATTATTCTGAAGCGCTTTCCAGAGTTAATTAGATATATCCTGAAAAGACGCCGTCAAATTTGGCCGTTTTTGAACATTTATCAAAAATCAAGGTCACGTGACTTTTCGGAACCAGATTCTGGTTCCGAAAAGTCACGTGGTCTAGTGAGTTAGTTGTATTTCAAGCCGTAGAAACCAGCGCGAGGTGCAAGTTGCTTTTGTCATTCGCGGTTGGTTTCTCTTGTTGGAAAATTGTGTCCTATTTTCCAATTTGTACACAAATCTGCCAACAGATTTCATAAGAAGGGTTTCTGGGTGTTGATATGGACGAGAAAATCTCTCAGATTTTCGTGTCTTCGCTTCGCGTTCGCGGCGATAATTAATAATTAAAGGAAAAAACATCATAGGACTATTAAGGGCGCTATAAAGACACCAAATCGTTGCGTTCGAGTTGCTTCCTCGAGTCAGCGCTGACCTGAGGGATCATGCAAGGTGTGATGAGTCAGGGAAAACAAGGAAACGAGGTTAAACACGTGTCGACCCATATCGAACGCCACCTTTATTTACAAACACATGATACATAATACATCGCGACGGCTGGTAAAGCCTATAGCCCAACGTTTGTCTCTTTTGTTAATTTTAAACATTTCTAGTTAATTACGTGACATTTAGAGACATTGTTTTTTTCACAACGGCCATCGAAAAATTATTGTCAAGGATGCTAGATTGCTACATTATGTACTAAGCCGGTGTGTCCCTTTAAGGTACTGATTTGTGTGCAGCCTTCAGGGGCCAATTTCATAGAGCTGGTTAAGCATGAAAAATTGCTTAAACAGCTAGAATCCCCCCTGCCACATTTTTTGAGTTTTTCTGTTTATCATGGAGGTGTATGTGTCTACAACACCATCACAACTTGTTTTTCACAAAAAAATCGACAGGCTTTTGCTTAAAACGTAAAGCAGTTCCGACCCTCTTCACCCGAAATTCTGAAACGCTCGAGGTCACTTGGTCTGTTTATTAACAGGGTTTTGACGTCATCCTGAGAAACATACAAAACGGTCTGTGCAGTAGTGAATGGAAAATACACGAAGTGAATGTTTATCATGCCTGTTTTGTCCTTGTAATTCAAAATACAAACGTGAAAAACACTTCATGTAATATGACAACAATCTACTATTACCTGTTTTGTGAAAAAACGGTGAAATTGTGGCTCACAATGAAGCTCTTTTGACGGAAGTAAATACTGGTGCATTGCGACGGGTAGTTTTGTCACGGAACGAGCGGCAATCACAGCGGTCTATGTACAGCATAGAACGGTTCCCTGCGGGCATCGGCCGTGTCAAGTTAGAATGGGCGACTTATTTATTTCTCTCTTGGTAATAGAAAAGGAAATCTTTCTGCTCTCTTTTTTTCATAGTGTCTGGTAAAACACAACCACGCAGCTACTGGGCATATCTCTGGCTTTTTGGACCAACAGAATTCTTCAAAAAACACCATCTAACAGAGACGGTTTTCTACGTTTTTTGCGTATAAACGTACGTATGGAGCTAACAATCGTGTTGACTTCTCTTTCTCAGGATTGCGTCACGGGGTCACGCGCATATCATGAATACCTAATGAACGTTTCAGAAATCGCGAAAATCTCATTTTCGAAAAGCGCACTTTTGCTTGCAATTTATCCACTTAAAACCGACAATTAAAAAATAATAAAAGGGGTGGGGGTGGGGGTGTGGGGGTGTGGGCGCAATGGCACCCCTGGCACCCACGCTTCCGCGCTCTCATCGCGATTCCCCAAACTAGACTGGTTCCCGTCCACATATTCCACACAGGTAAAGGGCGCTTCATCTTGATCTGTAATTGGTCGTCTTTGCGCGTGCGCATTGTGTTTTTTATATTTAAAAATTGGCCAAGCCCTTTGCTTTAGGCAATGTATTTTATTTATATAATTGGATATGTTCGACACGCACGGCCAAGTTACAAATATCAATGCAAAATCTGCGCACTTACTAAAACAAAAACAATAATAATAACCACGTGACGGGCAGAATTCTGCCCGTCATGGCTGTCCTTTACCGATCCCTATATTTTCGCAATAAGCGAACCAATCTATAGGGATCGGGAACCAATCTATTCCCCAGACCTGCAGCCGATTTCACGAAAATCTGGCACAAGCCCCATAGCTTGCGTGTTTATATCATCGCTAAATTGTTGCGCGACTTACGCAATATAACGTTGCGCAAGTGGGCTTACGCAACTGCGTAAGTTTCGTAAAATCGGCTGCTGATGTGCGAGCATCCACAAAAGGTGGGGAAACGAGACTAGATGCGTCCAAGTTGTCGGATCAGTGGTGGAGTTAGTCTGGTTCCCGGATGGACCAAACAAATCTATCACTAGACGAATTTGATTTTTGATGCTATACCTAATGGGCATGTGTTTTTTATTGGCCAAATATGGAATAACTCTTTTCAAATTGTGATACATTCGTGCTGCGCGCTTTGAAAATTAACGGTTATGCGCTCCTAAAAATAAATGCATGACGTAATGCTTAGTGCTATTTTAAACACCACGGTAGCCGGTCCTCATATTCAGTCGTATGTGGAATATGTGGAGCGGTAACCAGTCTATGGTGGAGTTGACTCAAAAGCGTTGCACCAACAAACGAACAGTTCCAAGATGGCGTCCTCCAGCAAGAAGAAAGTTGATCTCCGGGACTTGATGAAAAAACAACGCACAGAGAGTACGTCCACATCAAAAAGAATAAATTCACCATTAGCAAAATATCCTTTCTTAATTACACAGTCGAAATGCGTTAATCTTATCTTTCACTGTTTATTGCAAACAGGCTGGTTAACAAACGGGGTGCAGGCCAACTCGACAATTTACCAACTCGACTTTTGAGTTTTGGGAATAGCCGGCCTTCATCATTGTTCATGGCCTTAGGTAGCGACTTGGAAAAAAATAAATCAAAATTTCAACAGATAGAAAGTTGCAACAGATAGGCCTAGTGTATCAAAAATACTTTTGTTGCAAAAATTCATCAAGCGGTTCCGATTTTATGGTTGTTAAATTGTGTCAAATTTTTCTTGGTTAGTCTTAAATTGAAGCGTTATATATTTATCCTGTCCTTCATAAGAGCAGACTGTAAACAGAGTGCATCAACCATAGCTCTATGCATCAACTGACTATAAACAGCGGTGCCAAGTAGAGCATGAGGCGATGGAACTTCATGTATAAGCCTATAGTCATGCCTGTATTGGTGTCTTGAATCAAGACAAGGTAGTTGACGGCGCCCGCCAACTGCAGATTTTAGCGATATTTTGGGGCAGAAAATCTCACCACTGCACATGTGGATTTGCGTGATTTTTGGCACAAATACAAAGAAAACCAGCCCCAATATGATGTAGGCCTGTACCAAAAAGATTAAATAACAGAAACTAAAGGTAGCATCCCGGAATAATTGTTTAAACAACTCTGAATGCCGCAATAGGGCGACATATCGGGAAGACTCTGCCCGGGGACCACCGAAATTTCGGCAAGAGTCACTCAAAATTACACCTTATTTTTTTACCCAAAGCTTCCAGAGATGCTTCCAGACCAAAGAGAAACAGCTCCAGTCCCAATAAAAATGTTTTTTGACCTAACAAAATTATTTTTAAACTCAAAAATATTAGGGCGACACCAAAATGTCGCCCTATTGAGCAGGTCGCCCTAATATAGCTTTTTTACACACAAAATGTCGCCCTATCCTAGCATTCATAGTAATTTATTGATGTATTACAGCCCCTGTTACATTATTCATCCCTGCATTGTATGTGCTTCGAACGTATGTTTGTGTTGGCGCACGCGTGTTATATGTGAAGTGTGCGCGCAAGCTTAAAAACCGGTGCGCGCGAGCCCGATTGGCTCGCATTGTTAGCTATTAAACGCAACACGCAAACTGGATCATACGATCATTAGCATTTTGCTACCTGAGAGGTAGCAAAATTTCCTGGCGCTGCTCGTCCCGTCTTCGTCACATGGTGGTGCTCTCGTTCCGGTGCGCGACACCACCAGCTGCGAGGCCTTGAACAAAGGCTTCTGGTGTATTGACATACTTCCTTTCACATGCACACCTTTGTAGTATCCACTTGGCCAGACTAATTTTTTGTTGCTATTTGGTGCACGCTATACATGTCCACGTAGGTGTGAGGTACAGGATCGATACTGTGTTTTAACAAAAGGAAAGAATGGCATAAAGTAGCCAGCCTGTTGGTTGCTAGGCAATGGTGTGCACCACGTAGCAACAACGGCATAGTGTGCGTGTGTATTTTCCGGCAATCGTGGACCTTCATAGGAATAAACACATTCAAACTGTGGACCTTTAACAAACGTGGACTGTCCACGGTTGTAAAACTGTGTTTTTCAAACCTATATAGGTTTGAGAACCAATTATAATTATTATTGGTTCTCAAACCTATATAGGTTTGAGAACTATAGTAATTGGTTCTCAAACCTATATAGGTTTGAGAACCAACTATAATTATTGGTTCTCAAACCTATATAGGTTTGAGAACTATAATAATTAGTGTTAGGGTTAGGGTTAGGGTTAATTGATATAGGTTTGAGAACCAATTACTAGTTTTCAAACCTATATAGGTTTGAGAACCAACTATAATTATTTTTGATTCTCAAACCTATATAGGTTTGAGAACCATTTAGGTAAAATTTCATCTATCTAGCTTTAGGTAAAAAAAGTTGGTGTCATTTAATGAAAGAAATTCTTTCCTACAGTATAAGGTAAATCTAGTTAGGTCCACGATTGCTGGCAAATACAAGTATATGTGTGTGGACTTTCTAAACTGCACACTCTCCATTTGAAAGTGACAAATTCAGGGCGCCAGCCACAGTGTAAACTACAATAGTACAGTACATGTTTCCTGATTTCAGACGCATAATTATAACCACAGTGCGCAAAGTATCATACAAGTATAAACTGGAAAGTTTGTTCCATCCTTAACATAAGACACATATAACAATCTGGGCCAGCTTGTGTGTGTGGTTTGCAACTGTCAAGTAAAGAATGAGATTGTCTGGCCTGCACATCTGCAAGGGAAAAAGCACAAAGAGGTAAACATGTTACGTATCTTGTAAAAAATAGAGGTTTCGCACTGTTACAGATATCGGTATGGATACGGATACGTCATTACTTTATTATGCGCTTCGTGTGACTCATAACTGTAGTGCACATGTTTCCATACGTGTTGACTACGGTTATAGGTATGAAAACATATATCTGTTTTGCAGATTTTTCGCTTTTTTTGGGACTGACTATGAGTGACCCCTGTTCTCACTAGAGAAATCGCTTCGTTCGACGAAGATTAGTTAATCATCGTTAGTTAATGAAACGTGCGTTCACATATCACTTAACGAAGATCGAACGAAGATCGAATGAAGAGCGGTACCGTACACATTATAAGCGACCGCTAACGAAGATCGAATAAAGCTGTGGGAGGTCGTACATGCACGTCGCGCGTCTAGACGCGCTGTGGTTTTCCAGTGGCGCGTCTAAAAAAGTGCTTACTGGGCGCTTGACACACAACGCGCTTGTGCAACCAGGCCTGCCAAATTGCTTCGTCGAACGAAGGGAGCGTTCTCATTACAAATTTGTTTTATCGAATGAAGTGATTTCTTTATCGAATGAAGCGCTTTCTTCATCGAATGAAGCGATTTCTTCATTGGATGAAACGATTTCTTCATTGGATGAAGCAATTCTATTCATCGTCGAATGAAAAGGCGTGCGTTCACATGAGGAAAACCCTTCATCGAATCATTGTTAAATCATCGTTGAACAAAGCGACTTCTCTCCGAACGAGGTCTGATACATTTTGTACATTTTGTTTGCTTTGATATATCTTCCATGAATACATACTGAATTTAAATGAGTCGAAAAATGAATAAATTTTAACAGTGGATGCAGATAAATGTACACTTACATTGTACAAGTCATGTAGTGCGAAACCCAATTCAGTGTGCACATCAACGTACAGGTATACGGATAGCCTACCGTTATCATATCCGTATTCGAAACCGGTATTCGTCACCTTGCGAAACTTCTCTATTAACTATTTGTTTGTACCCCATATGGTAAAGTCAGCAGATATTGCAATACATTTAACCCTTGCCATAAACAAATGTACGGTTGGGAAAAAAATGATGCTATCTGGGATGCCCAGATATGTATAGCTCAGTTGGTAGAGCCATGTATGCCAAGGACCTGGGTTCGAATTACAGTCGGGGCATTGCAATTTTCTCGTGTTTCTAAATTCATCTTCAATTGTCAATCCTATCATATACCTTCAATATAATGATGATGACCTCTATAGTGAATGGGTTGGCATGGATTTGCCCCCCCCCCCCCCCCCCCCCCCCCCCCCCCCCCCTCCCCCCTCCTATGGAGGTAAGACCTCTTCACGATAGGCCATCAGTGTAACGAAATTGGTTGGCATGGATTTCCCCCACTGCATTGTTGGAAAAAGAGTGGCAAGCACGAGATTGTTGTGATGCTCCGGCGGGATGCCCAGATAGCTCAGTTGGTAGAGCAGTTGGCCATGTATGCCAAGGACCTGGGTTCGAATCCCAGTCGAGGATTGTAATTTTCTCGTGTTTCTAAATTCATCTTCAAAAAAACAACCTTGCAAATTACACTCTGATTGAAAGATTGAGAAGGCTGATACATGTACTGTACATGTAGATTTCTTGGTCAGTAATGTGTGTGAACACCTCTTGTGGCAAGGTTGACTGCATCAGCCTCCGTAAGAGCAGCTGAGGCAGGATGTACCACTCTGATTGAATTGCTCCTGATGACAGCTCATCCCATGCAAGTTTAATCAGTTTACACCCGTTTCATACAGGCGCACCAGATTCGCGCCCAACTAATTGTATTAAGATCCGATTAAAATTTGGTTTCAGACAGGCGTTCTTAATGCAAGCTGTGCTCACACTCAAGATTAACGTCTGAAACCAAGTCACTCTTCCGAGTCGTTCTCACCGATTGAAACAGTCGATCTTTCGACTTCTGGCGAACCAAGTCGCTCCAAATTGTTTCATCTGTCAAACATTAAATTTCTGGAATAATTTAGTTCGACGCGACTCTGGTGCGCCAGTATGAAACGGGTGTAAAAAACTTAAACAAAATCAAAACTGATATTTTAAGAAAATTGTATTTCTTGTTTAGGAGAGTATTTTAGAATGATTTGCAGATTAATGGCTGTGCACTGCAATTGAAGATACATACCATATAATGTACTTCAGCATACAAGTCATTTTTTGTTGTACAGAATGTTGTTGCTCTTCGGCATGGGGGCACCGCCAACTCCCAACCACAGAAACAAATTCCAGCACAACTTCAGACAGCGTCACCACACTCGACAGTAAAACGGAAAGCGGACAATATCACCTCAGCCACTCATCCAGAGAAGATGATGCGGACAAGTGCTGAAGTTGGCTGCACAAAAGGGTAATGCTTTGTAAGTTATACCGTCAAAGAGCTGATAAAACAATTTCTGGAAATCTGTTTTCTGCTCAAAATTAGGAGTACATGTACCGAGTTACATTACGTTTATGGTGATAATTCTCAAATTATCACTCAAAAATTGTGGTACTTTGGTAATTTGTCCAGCGCCATGAGTGCCTTGCTTGGCGGATACCGGCACTGTACTTGTACATGTATGTAAGTTTCCATTATTATTATACCCTGGCCTTTATGGTTAGGGTGCATCTCTCTTCAGTACAGACATTCTGTACTAGTATGTACGTAGATACAGGAATATTGTTCCTTGTCCTCATGTTCTGACTCCTCATGTTCAACAGCAAGTACAGTTTCCCATTCTGTTATGCTGATCTTACTGGGCTGCGGTAGCATGTAGCATGCGGTCGAGGTGCGCACGCCCCCCGTAGCTACGCCGCTGCACTGAGCATGCAGCGCCCTCATCAGGTGAACACAATCGCCACATGAGGGTGCTGTTCAAAAAAATCCATGCAACTGTCATGGCCGTTACTTTATCGACACGGATTTGGGTTGCCGATCGGATAGATATGCGTCGTAAGTGAACGATAATCATGATAATGACACCAGTGGCTAGCGAATCACGTTCGGAGAATTTGAACCTAACTTTGAAATTCCATGGCTGTACTTTCATAGTGTTTTAGAGGGGAAACTTGATTTATTTTTTTCCGGGTGGCCGAGTTTTTTGTCCGGGCGGCAAATTTTTGTCCGGGCGCAAACGGCACCTGTGATGATTTTGTCCAGGTGACGCCCCCGGACAAAACCGGTAGTGGAGAACACTGCTTTGTGTGGATTCAACAGCTTGTCCTTTATCTTCTGATTCTATAATAGCGTCTTTAATGATGATGATAATGATAATGGCATCTTATATAGTGCACATATCTATCCTGTGGGATACTCATGGCGCTTTACACATCATCACCCTGGTCATTGGGCACAACTCCCTGGGAGTACGCAACCCCGGCAGCCCGACACACAAGCGCTCAACGGCTGCGACCCTTGCAGGTACCCATTTACTCCTGGGTGGAGAGAGGCAACTGTAGTAATAATAGGTTGGACTTACTCCGTTTGATGACACAAATGACTGGACAAAGACACACGTTGAAGTTAACTGAACATCGCCATGTTGGGACGTGTATTGTAATCAACACAACAGGTCAAGGGTCACTATGACGTAGGGATATACTTATGCATATTCAACATCTCCCCTCTCTGGAAATAACAAAACTTGTTAACATGAAAATACAATTAAATATTAAACACTTGGAATTTGTGTTGATGTGTTTGCAAAGAGAATGTAATGCAAATGAATCATTAGAGTTCTGTTTTGTTTCACTGTAAAATGTTTCATGAGTCCTTTTGACAGTCCATTATGATCTCTAGAGTTCTTCAGAGTATCGATGAATGTTTGTAGTTTACTAGAGAGTTCAGTGTCCAAATAAACAATTGAAATGAACTGATTGATTATCTGAAAGTGTAATGAGTTCACAGTCCGAAGAGTATTAATGTCTGAATCTGAATGTTCGGTTTCGATGAGCGTTCAAATCATGACATAGTCCTGATGCCACATAGGTGTGTTCTTCATTCGCTCAGATTGTCTCAGGGTGTGTTGTTGCTGAGCAGGGGCTGTCTGTTTAGCTACAGGCTGTCCTGGCTGGAGGTCAAGAACTGGTTCCTCGGATGGTTTTGGCATAGAGACAATGTGACGACGGTTCCTTCGATACTGTGTTCCGTTCACTTCTACGATGTACGATCGGGGGGATCCAGCAGTGCGAATAACTTTCCCCATTGGACTGAGTTTTCCTTTTGTGCGAATTTTCACATGATCTCCTGCGGTCAACTGTTCCAATGCCCGGGCACCGTGTTTGTGATTGAAGTACTCTTCTCTCTTCCCCTTGCATTTAGCGTCAGTGTCGTGCAGGTTCTTCCGGTTGATGAGTTTGGGACGAAGATTCTTTGGCAGCATTGGTAGTGTGGTACGTAGCTCTCTGCCCATCAAAAGGCTTGCGGGACTCACTCCGAGACTTGGGAGCGGAGTAGTGCGGTAGGCCATTAGAGCACGTACAGGGTCAGGTTGACGGAGAATGGTCTTGGCAACATGAACAGCTTTTTCGGCCTGTCCATTTGCTTGTGGATAGTGTGGACTGGTGGTGATGTGGTTGAAGCAGTATTCCTTTGCGAATTGTTGAAACTCTCCAAGGAATTGCGGGCCATTGTCGGTTACGACTACCTCTGGAATTCCGTAACGAGCAAAGGTAATCTTCATGAAATTGATGACTGCGGTAGATGTTGTTTTGTGGAGATGGTGAATCTCAATCCATCTTGAGTAATAGTCAACAACTACCAAGTACTGCTTGCCATTCATTTCAGCAAGATCACAGGCGATGCGTTGCCATGCTCTCTGAGGCAAGGGCGTTGTTATCAGGGGTTCTGCTCTCTGTGCGGGTTGTTTGTCTCTGCAGAATTCACATCGCTGTATGTACTGTGCAATATCAGTTCCGATTCCAGGCCACCAAATGGCTTGACATGCACGAAGTCGGCTTTTGGATACACCGTGGTGACCTTCGTGAAGTTTAGCGAGCATCTCTTGTCGCATGTTCTGTGGAATGACGATGCGATCACCGTAGGTGAGAATGTCGTTGACTTGGCTTATTTTGTCTTGTTCTTCCCAATATCTCTTGACATCGGGTTCAACATCTTTGACGTACTTTGGCCATCCATTCTTAACATAGGATGCCACGAGTAACAGTTCGCTGTCTTGTTCAGTCTCATGAGCAATTTCGACGAGCTTGTCATCTGATGTCGGCCACTGTTTGGTTACCATGGTTACGTGAGCCGTGATTTCCTCTTCAAGATCATCACTGGTGTCTGCTGTCGGAGTCGTTTGGATCGGTGCTCGCGACAGAGTATCAGCTACAACGAGGGTTTTACCTGGTGTGTAGACGGCGGTACAGTGATATCTCATTAGGCGCATCAGTAGGCGTTGGCAACGAAGTGGTGCATCACACAGGTCCTTTGAATTTATCAAGGAAACGAGCGGTTTGTGGTCGGTTTGTAGTGTCACGTGTAGTCCTCTGATGTACACATAAAATCTCTCGCATGACCATACGCTGGCTAATAGCTCTTTCTCAATTTGTGCGTACTTTCTTTCAGCAGGACTCAAGGTTCGCGAGCAGTAGGCCACTGGCTTCCAACTGTCATCGCTCTGTTGTTGCAAAATGCATCCTCCAATACCATAGCTACTTGCATCTGCGCTAACCATGGTTGGTTTCTTCGGGTCGTAGTATGCAAGCGTTGGTGATTTGGTCAGGAGTGTCTTGAGATGTCTGAATGCATTTTTCTGTTGTACTCCCCATATCCAATGAACATTATCTTTCAGCAGATCCGTAATTGGGGCAGCAACTGATGATGCATGTGGGATGAATCGTGACAACCAATTTGTCATCCCCATGAGTCTCTTTACTTCCTCCTTTGAAGTAGGTGGTGGCATTTGCACGATTGCAGCAATCTTAGATGGATCCGCATGGATCCCATCTTTATCCAACTGAAATCCAAGGAAGCTGACACGTTGTTGTGCGATCTTTGATTTTTCCTTGTTGAGGCGCAATCCAGCATCCTGGAGTATTTTAAGCACAGACTTTAGTCGTTCATCATGCTCTGTTTGCGTGCCACCGGTGATGAGAATGTCATCCATATATACCACCACCCCTTCGAGGTCTACGAGTAGGTCACTCATTATGCGCTGATACACTTCTGGCGCTGATGTGATGCCGAAGGGTAGGCGTGTAAAACAGAAACGCCCGAATGGAGTGATGAAAGTGGTGAATTTCTGACTTTCACTGTCCAGTGGTACCTGCCAAAATCCATGTTTGGCGTCAAGAATCGAGAAAACTTGCGCTCCTCCGATTTTCCCCAAAATCTCTTCAAGTGTAGGGATTGTGAAGCGCTCTCTTGCTACAGCTTTGTTCAACTGACGAAGATCAACACAGATTCTGATTTTATTGTTCTTCTTGGGCACTATCACAATTGGTGCACACCAATCTGTTGGCTCTGTGATTCGGTTGATGATGCCCTGTCGTTCCATTTTCCCCAATTCCTCTTTCAACTGTGGGAGCATTGGCAATGGAATACGACGTGGAGCTGTCACGCAGTAGGGTGTAGCTGTGTCTGTTAGCTTGATATGAACTGGTGAGCCCTGCAGACATCCGGTACCTTCGAATACGCTGTCTGGCCTTATCATGGTATATACTCGCTTCAGTAAACCAAGAGTCTCACAGGCTTCTTTACTGAGAACTGGCTTTCCTTTATCCAGAATCTTGAAAATCAGTGAATACGTTTTGTTCTTCACTTCACACGACAACTTCTTCTGGCCTTTGGGCATGACTTTGCCACCAAAGTAGCCTTGTAGACGCGTTGTCGTTGGTTGCAGAGTTGAGTCACTTATTTTGAGTGAGTCGTACAAATCAGTGGGCAAAATGTTCACTTCAGAGCCGGTGTCCAACAAAAAGTGTATCATCTGACCTTCTACATTGATGGACTGTTGCCACACGTCATGCTCTGCTTTGTCTGTGCGTGTGTGATGCACAGAACCGACGAAGAAATCATTATCTTCTGCGCTGTCATCCTCAGGCTCAGTTGGATCTTGTTGTACTGATCGCAACTTTTTGGTCTTGCCCCGGCATACTGATGCAAAATGGCCAATCTTGTGGCAGTAATTACATTTCTGTCCACTTGCCGGGCATGTCTTGTGACTGGTATCTCGACCACAGCGGAAACATGATTTCCCATTCTGTTGCTGTTTGTTGTTTGTCTGAGTGTGCGGTCTTGTGAACTGCTTGGCTTTCCTGTGTAGTGCATGAACTGAAGCTGTGTCCACGCTGCCCTTTAATTCACGTAAGTCTTTCACGGCTGTTTCAAGGGTTTTAGCCAAGTTGACGGCTGCTTGGAAGCTCAGGCCATCTTTGGTGAGAAGATGCTTCTGGATGTTCTCACTACGGATACCACACACTAATCTGTCACGCAAAGCTTCATCTAAGAACTGACCAAAGTTGCAGGTACTGGCCAAATTCTGTAGGGTCATGGCATATTGTGCAATACTCTCTGAACTCTGTTGGTCTCTCTTGTAGAATCTGAATCTCTCTGAGACGGTCAGGCGTCTGGGGCCATAGTGCGCAATCAAAATCTCACACAGTTCAGAGTAGGATTGTTCACTGAGTGGAGTAGGCTCTGACAAACTTTTAGCGGTTTTGTAAACATTGGGGCCTACAACACTTAACAGAACAGCTGTCTGTTTTCCTTGTACAATATCATTGGCTTGAAAGTACAGGTCCAATCGTTCAATGTAATTGCGAATGTCTTCTACCTCATCATAACAATCGAGGCGACCGATCAGCGGCGCGTGGAAGTGCGCCCCCACTTGAGCGGCAGGTTGTGCCATTGTGGAACGAAAGAAACAACGAAGAAAACGGCTTTATTTACGTGTCCCCAAATGCCGTTATATCGATATATTATGTCCAAAATCTCGACAGGTATCTTAGAAAACCACCGCTGCTACCATGTAGTAATAATAGGTTGGACTTACTCCGTTTGATGACACAAATGACTGGACAAAGACACACGTTGAAGTTAACTGAACATCGCCATGTTGGGACGTGTATTGTAATCAACACAACAGGTCAAGGGTCACTATGACGTAGGGATATACTTATGCATATTCAACAGCAACTTATGGCAAAGTGTCTTGCCCAAGGGCACATGTACCTTGGTCGCGGGCGGGGATCGAACCCACAACCGTATATTTTAAGCACGGTCTTTAATTCAATGCACCAAACCGCTCGGCCATGGTACTCCAGAAACTGTTGCTTTTTAAACTGTGCTTGTCTGGAATTAGTGCTCTGAAATGGAGAAGAGAGCGGATAACGGATATCGTAAATTGTCTTCACTCATTGTAAATCAGAAACTTGTCAAGGAAAATCAGTGGATGGACTAAATGACGTGATGTCGTTTAGTATTTCATTTTCATTGTGAGTTCTTTGAGTGACAAGTGTTTTGTTGAAAATGTGCATGAAACAATATAATAAAGTAATGACAAAGACATGCTGCATGTAAATGCACGTTTTGACTTGCACTCGTCAGAGCATTGTGTTAGAAGGTACTTTAAATTTAATACCTTTTATAATTACATGTACTTTGACACTATTTTTCAACCGTAGGACTTTGCAAACACCTGATAGCAATGATAGTAATATAATGCATGGCTAATATATACAGGCTTTGTGTTCACATTGCAGTCCTCCACCAGGATTTTTTGACAGTGAAAATAAAAGCCCACCATCGCTTGAAGCTGCCAAGAAACTAACTGATGACCAGACTGAAAGAACTACAGTATCATCTATTCCATCAGGTATGGACCGTCTTGCATGTATGTGATAAAATGTATATAAGGCCAAAAAAAAATAATAGTTCTGCTTCCGGTTTCCCGACCGACCCTATTATTTATTTTTATTTTTATTTTTATTTATTTTTATTTATTTATTTATTTATTTTTTTATTGTTTAAAAATAAAATGTTATTTTAATTTCAAAATTTAAGTGTGTCCAATTGTTCCGTTTTACTGAGTTAATTGTGCATTGGTGGTATGGGAGAGTATCCCCGTTTTTGGTTGTGCGAGTAAAGGAACGTTTTTCAGTTCTTTTCAGTTGCGGGTGGATTCAAAATGAATCGGATTACCTCGCATTTGGGTAAATCCTTAGAGCGATAGAACCAGCTTTTTTTTAAATTTATGTTAGTTAGAGCAGGATTGTTTAGTGTTCAGTGACTGCTCTTTTTTTATAGTTCTGGTTTGTTGCTGGTATTAAAGTTGAGTGGAGTTTCCATTGTTTTACTGTTACCCTTAAGCCTTGACTACACGCAGATGCCTCCATATGATTGTGCACAAACAAAATTGGCAAAAAAAAAAAAATTCCCTACCTACCTACCCTATTTTGAAATGCAATGTAATCGGAAGCAGAACTATTTTTTTTTTTGGCCTAATGTACTAAAAGCCCTGTGCAGTGGGAAAGTATTGTAGACTTCTCCTGTGAACTAACAGGAATTAGACGTTCCTGCCCATCGAGTGAGATCTAGAGCAGTTAAGGCTCGTCAACCTTGGCTGGCAGCCCATCTAGGACCGGAGAAGGGAAACATCCAAAGCCAAACATCCACTGCCTTGCAGTTATCCATTGATGGGAGAGGCTTTAAGAATAAACCCCGAGGAAAAATCCAGAGTTGGAGTCCATAAGGCAGCTTGTTCTTGTCTGATAGATAGTTTGGTTTATTCAAATTCAAACTTGTAGCCAAGAGCAAAATTGCGTTTAATTTAGAAGTAAAATACAGGGTTATAAACATTAAAATCTTAAAATACACAGCGGATTACGAAAAGAAAATTACCACAGGGGACAAAAAAAGTCCCATTTCCATTAATATGATTGGTGAAGTAAGGGATTCTTAGAACTGGCCAACTCGGTAGCAAATTTCCTGCAAAATGTTTCTCTACGCACCTCAAGACTTGTCAAGTTAGTGATTTCCAACGCATCCTGATAAGTTGCGTATGACGATCTAATATTACTCTAAGAGCACGTTTTTGTACGAGTTAATCCCGCATTCCACATTATTGGATCTTATTGGACAGCTTTTGCCCACCTCGAGCTGGATAGTCCCCAGCTAGTGAGGTCCTGTCCTGCCAAGGTCTGCTATCTGAACAGCAGACTGTAACCATTGCACCAGGCAACTAAAGAACTGAATGAAAGGGACCAGCTCTAAAACTGGAAAGTTGCGAAGTTGCAATGTCCAGACAAGGATGACTGACCATTCTTCCTACCCCCAGGACATTAGTGACACTAGGAAGGCGACTGTTATAATCAACAAGCTTAAGAGACTGAACTTGGACATTGCCACCCTTCAGGAAACACAGCGGATGGAGACAGACTACATGTACATGTTTTACTGGCAGGGAAAGGGCTCTGATGAGATCATAAAACATTTCCAGAGTAGGCTTCACAGTGCTGAATAGTCTGCTGAGTACGGTAGAACCAGGCAGTAGTGGCTCAGAGCAACACCTGACTCTACCCCTTATAATGCCACCAAAGGCCCTATCACCCTTGTCAGTGTATACGCCCCAACACTGAGCTCTAGTCCAGATGTAAAGGACGAGTTCTACATGTACATCTTTTAATTGTCCGTCCACGTTACATACGTATACTTTATAAAGGGGAAATTTGTACACAAGCTTTTCAGAAATGTATGTTGTTGTGTCAGCATTTTCTTACCTTTTTGGGCAAAAGTTATCTCCTGAGAACAGTACAAGGGAATTTCTTTAAGATTGAGATAAACTGAAGACATCTGGAAGGAATTATTGACACCCCAATTATTGTTTAGAAGATCGCACTAGTTTATTGAATCTTTCTTGTTATGTTTTGCGTAGTATCAACAGATAAAGGTGGTGTTTGATTCATGAAGCCATATGTGACCCGGTACAACGTAATCAGGAATAAGTCGCCAATTTACTTTTTGAGATATGTACACGGTGAGAAAGGAAATTTCATAAGCTTTCTAATGATACCTATCACAAGCATGTAGCTTGTTCGGTTCTATAGTTATGATCCGATAACGTGACAAGCCATCGGTTGTTTACCAAATCCACTTTCCAAGAAAACCGGCCTTGAAATAAAATATATACGTCACCGAAATTGTGAAATAATAAGCTTTCGGACGATACCAAATTCATTCATTCATTCATTCATATGTAGGGGGTTCAATGAATAATAAGTATTAAGGGTGACAAAATGTATGGAAAATCGGTGTTATTCATAAGATTTTGATTACTTCCTAGAACAAAAGAACACGGACAATTCACACAAATCATCTTTATTTTCATCTTTAAGTATCGTTTTTACAATAAACACATTAATGACGGTAATCTATGACAACTACACTTCCTCAAAGTACCAAAACCCGAAAATCTACTTTGTTTACGATTTCACCTACATACCAAATTGACTGGGCCATTACTCGAAACGGCATCAGCGACTTATTCCTGATTACGTTCTACCGGGTCACATATATTCTTTATATGCTGAGGGTAATCGTTCTCTAAAGTCAGGTAATCATAACAAATCAACTCCAGAAGTGTCACGACGTACATGTACACTGTAAGGGGGACACTGTGTCCCGTTTTTATGGAATGACCCAACTGCAAATGATGTACCAGTATTGGGGCTTTAAAGCACAAAAAAACCTTTGTTACACTTTAATTCACCTTGCCACATTTTCCTAAACTCGCTAGCATGCATGTAATTGGTTTTTTTTCCATCTAACAATGTGTCTGCATTTTGACAAAACAAATATATTCTTGTGGTAGATTTCTCTGACCCTTCGACTTCTTCCAAAAGCACCAACAGAGCTCCAGAAGAGAAAGATGCAGATGTGCGGAACTCAACAGATGGCAAATCAAAAGAAAGGTATGTGAAATGTTTTTTGGTTGACATCTATCCCACTGACAATTTCTGATTCCAACATAATTACAAACATTTTCAAAGCGCCAAAGACAGATTACACGATTGGAAAACTCTTAAAAACAGGGCAGCATTTACTATATGTTACCTTGTAAAAATTTCAGCCACACAGATGCAGTAATACAGGTACTTCAGAAAACCTGTAAAATCCATGCATGGTTTTTGTGTTGAATGAATGGTAAAAAAGTTGTTTGCAGACACCTTTTTTTTAAATGGCAATTTCTTCTACAAAGGTACCATTTTACACGAACAAAAAACTGAGACTTTTGCATTTATCTCATACCTACATGTACAAGCTAGCTAGAGTGTTGGAACTGTCACTTTGCCCAAGGACATTTAGTTGGCATGGCCTATCCATGTGGGTCTTAAAAAGTCATAAATTCATTTTCTAAATTTAAAGCCTTAAAAAGCATTAAAAAGTATTAAATTGTTAGCTCAGATTTTGGGGCCTGTGGTGACCGAGTATGGAATTCTTTCCTGTTTTGGGGGTTTAATTGGTCTTAAAAAGGCATTAAAAAAGGTCTTAAAAAGTCTTACATTTGACTTGCTGAAACCCGCAGACACCCTGATTTCATAATCGTCCAGTTATAATTAAAGATGAGCATCTCACGTATTTAAGACATGAAGTGTTTCCTGAGCTGACTCAATAGACCTTTCATCTTCTCTGCGACACAGGAAGCCATCCACTGCTGCAGATGCAATACCTGAGGGTTTCTTTGATGACCCTGTCATGGATGCAAAGGTACACACTATTTCTGTGCTACATGTAACAAAACCATCAAAAGTAACAGTTGATATTACTTTAGGTAAGCATGTTTGTTCGCTCACGTCACACCAATAGGCTTTTGTTAATTTAACTCACAGGTTCGCAAAGTTGAAGTGAAAAACACCATGGAAGAGGAATGGAGCAAATTCCAGAA
Organism: Henricia sp. BOLD:AAB3569; assembly: GCA_037783545.1. Classification (NCBI taxonomy): domain Eukaryota; kingdom Metazoa; phylum Echinodermata; class Asteroidea; order Spinulosida; family Echinasteridae; genus Henricia; species Henricia sp. BOLD:AAB3569. The sequence goes on along the minus strand of JBBELK010000162.1, from coordinate 1,517,975 downwards.
AGAAATGGCAGAAGAAAACCAGGTAATACATGTAGGCCTATATGTCAAATGCAATAGACAGAATGAGAGATGACGTCAACAATGTAAACAAAGCCACGACGCACAGGTTCATGGGATTGTTTGGAGTACTATAATAAAATGGCCTATGGGGTTTAGCGTTGGTCCGTGTGTTCGACGTCGTAGGTGCTTTGTTATAAAAAATATGCCAGAGACTCTTCGGAGGTGACTCTAAGTGCCAGGAGCTAACTTCATCCCACAATTAGTTAAAGAGCGTGATTAAAACTACAGTGAGTTTGATTTACTCATCGCAAACGCAATGAGAAGAGGCTCTGTCCATCATGCTTTGCGCAGTATTGTTACGTCATTTTGCTTGCAGGCTAAGGCTATAGACCTTTATCATGCCACAGACATCTTTGACCCCGTTCTCACTAGAGAAATCGCTTCGTTCGACAATGAATCGACGAAGAGATTTCCTGATGTGAAAGCACGCAGCTTTATTCGACGATGATTAGAATCGCTTCATTCGATAAAGGAAATAGCTTAATTTGACGAAGAGATCGCTTCATTCGACGAAGCAAATTTGTAATGTGAACTGCTCCCTTCGTTTCATGAAGTGATTTGGCGGGCCTGTTGCACAAGCGCGTTGTGCGTCGAGTGCCTAGCAAGAGTTGTTTTTGATGCGCCGCTGGAAAACCACACGGCGTGTCTAGACGCTTGAAGCTCAGCACTTGATGCGGGACGCACATGTACGACCTCCTACGGCTTCATTCGATCTTCGTTAGCGGTCGCTTTTCATTCGATCTTCGATAAGTGATATATGAACGCACGCTTCATTAACTAACAATAATTAACTAATCTTCGTCGATCGAAGCGATTTCTCTCGTGAGAACAGGGTCATTGTACTGTTCCCTGTACGCTTCAGACACAATCAGTGTATCTGCACAACCGCACAATAGCGCAAGTTAATCTCCTCTTGTAAAGAATCACTTTTCGCACTGCATGTTAGCGAGATCGCACTATGCTCGTGACATTGTTATGCACACGGGACAATTTCAACATGGGGTCAAATTTTTTTCCTGCAATTTCCTGCCTCAATTTGGTTACGTAGATTTTAATGGAGGGAAAGGAAAGCCGCGCCATGATAAAGGTCTATAATTTACAACTAAATGTGGAAAGTGGTTGGCCTGTATGTCTTCTAAATTGTGCTGCTGGAATGATATACTTTACATATTTATAAAAGAAAGTGACCTCTGACTCGCATTCATGGTTCAGAGTTTAGATTTCATTTTTCCTCCACTGAGCAAAAGTTGCTTTGGTCTGTACACATGTAAAGGTAAAGTTAGTCCCATACTCATCCAATGAGCATTGGGGACATGCCGGTAGAGCGGCATTGTTTCCTGAGCCTCAGCATAATGGAGTAGGATGGCCAGTTCCTTTCTCCGCTGCCTGTACCTTCGCTTGGTCTTAATGGACTATATCATACATGGATTTAGCTTGTGTCGGGGAGACGCAAGGGGGTAAAAAAGACTGACCTTCATCCCACCCTAATAAATATTACCTTACGTCGGGTAAGGGCAAAACCAACCCTAATTAACTTGATAGACTAGCTACCCAATCACAGCTGGGTGAACTGAGGGTGCCCCGGCCGGGATTTGAACCCACGATCTGTGGGTTGGGAGACGAGCGCTCTAGCTTCCACTACGCCATCCGACACCCTAGACAACACATGTAGGTGTGCTAAATTTGCAGAAAAATCCAGTGGGATGTGTGGTTTTTAATATGCATGATAATCAGAGTAAATAATTTGCTGTCAATGATTAATTACTATCAATGCTAGAATAGGGCGACAAATCGTGTGTAAAAAAGGTATGTTAGGGCGACCTGCTCAATAGGGCGACATTTTGGTGGGATGTGGGATGTGTGGTTTTTAACATGCATGATAATCAGAGTAAATAATTTGCTGTCAATGATTAATTACTATCAATGCTAGAATAGGGCGACAAATCGTGTGTAAAAAAGGTATGTTAGGGCGACCTGCTCAATAGGGCGACATTTTGGTGTCGCCCTAATATTTTTGAGTTTAAAATTAATTTTTTTTAGGTCAAAAACCATTTTATTTAGGTCGAGAACCATTTTTATCGGGACTGGAGTTGTTTCTCTTCGGTCTGTGACCATCTCTGGAAGCTTTGGGTAAAAAAATAAGGTGTCATTTTGAGTGACTCTTGCCGAAATTTCGGTGGTCCCCGGTGAGAGTCTTGCCGAAATGTCGCCCTATTGCGGCATTCAGCGTTGTTTAAATTATTATTATTAATATTATTTTCTTGTATTCATACCAAGGACTCCTCTAAAGTGCCCATTGCACTGTCGCTCGCAAGCGTGAGGAAACCCATGACGAATTAGAAATTAGAAATGGTCAGAGGCACCGGGGCATCCCCTTGCTCTTTACGAAAGAATGCTCTGTGATCTTTAAAGTGTGTTACCGTTACCTAACACACACTGGACCAACGGCTTTACACCCCTTCCGAAGGATGGAGCAAGTGTGATTGAGTGCCTTCCTCAAGGGCTATGTTCCTTCTCATTTTCTGCAGGTATCCGAGAACATCCAGGTAGAGGATGAAGAAGCAGCACAAGTGGACAGGAACATTGATGAGATAGATGAACAAATGTAAGCAAAGAAAACACACTTCATAGATGTAGAAATTCCTTGCTGATTACTGGTCACATCTGATGTTGGGTAATAACTTTTGTTATATACCTCATGCGTAGATTCCTGTCATCTGATTGGTTAAAAGTGGGGGCATTGAATCAGCTAGACCCGGCGCGTATATGCCCACCGGGCAATAGTCTTTGCCATGCCCCGGGCATAGTCATTTAGCGGGTTCCGGACGCGCGCATTACATGTGTTAGCATAGCTGTGCACCAACTATGCAGCTGGGCGCTTCACGTAAACATTCATCAGGACGGTATAAATGGCGGAATCTCGACGTCTGTCGTAGATGATGAAGTCCTTAAAAATATAAGCGAAGTGGCCTACAGTGAAAAGTGTGTCAGGTGAAATGTGCTACTAAATTGCCAGGTGATTATGCTACAAATGTTTGCTGTAAATATACAACTTTTCCGCCGTAGACCACTGTCATGACTGTATGATGTATCGTTACTTTTAACCAACCAGATGACAAAAATCTACACATTCTGTATATAAAACAAATATTGACTGCTGTTTATTCGGGTCATGGTTAAGATTATAGGCCCTCGGTGATCTCGAAGCCATGACTATGCCCCTCGGCTTCCGCCTCGGGGCATAGTCATGGCTTCGAGATCACCTTGGGCCTATAATCTTAACCATGCCCCTCATTGCAGTCAATATTTGTATATTATATACCTCATCTTGTGATTGGTGAAAAGATGGGACACTGAAATTAAGCCCTGTGTCTTTAGAATTCATACTATGCTCCATGCGTAGTCTTTGCCATGGGAAGTCGGTTTCATTGCGCTCCAGGCAATGCCACAGATGTAGCGTAGCTGTGCACGTACAATGTTGTATGTAAGCACAGAGATGCCAACATCTATGATTTAGGCGTAGTTTGCACAATTGTTTCAGCCATTGGCGATCAGTATTGTGACATAATTCTACAGTGCGAGTCAAAAAAAACTATACACTTTTAAAATTACTTGTTGTGTTTTAGTGTACCAATATTTATATGAGATGTTTTGACATGTATTTTGGATAAGTTCTCCTGTGTCTTTTAGTAGCAGTTTAATTAAATTATGTTTCACGCATGACCGCACATGAGGCAAATAAGGGTGTCGGGTGGAACATGACTTGCGCCAACATCAGAATTGAAAAAAAGGGACCAAAACAAAACCCCAATAAACTTGCGTTTGTTTCTAGGTTGTGGCTTGTCCCTGTAGCTTGGTATTTACGAACATTTGATTTAATGGTGGCACGAGTTGGACATCTTTGCATTAGGAAATTGCTGGCGAAAGCTTTGGAACACGGGCATGGCACTTTGTGTGCGGTGGAATTCGCTTACCAAGTAGCCCTTTGCAAGGGTGTGAGCCATGTTTTGTTGCTCTGTTGATCCTTGACAACAACCAATTAAAGGCACAGGCTCGTCCGCAATGCGCGAGCGCCAAATTTGTGCCACGAAATACGCAGCTCCAGAGCAAAGGCATGGAGCTGCGTATTTCATGGCACGAATTTGGCGCGCGCGCATTGCTGACGAGCCTGTGCCTTTAAGTCACTGGCAGAGCTGCCAACCTTCCCGGGTTTTGGGGAAGACATCTGGGAAAACAGGTTTATTCCGTGACTCCAAACACATCTACAAATCCCCAAGGGTGTTAATTGACAATCCAGGAGGGTGTTTATCCATGTCAGGACTCACAAAATTAGTTATTGTCCGAAGAATCTGTTTGGAAAATCCGGGAGGGTTGGCAGCTCTGCACTGGTTCAAATCCTTTTCTTTTTCCTAGCCACACTGAATTGGCGCAAGTCGTGTTCCACACTAATGACACCCTTATTTGCCTCATGTGCGGTCATTCATAATTTAATTAAACTGCTACCAAAAGACACAGGAGAACTTATCTAAAATATATGTCAAAACATCTCATATAAATATTGATACACTAAAATACAACAAGTAATTTTAAAAGTGTATAGTATACAAATATTGACTGCAATGAGGGGCATGGTTAAGATTATAGGCCCAAGGTGATCTCGAAGCCATGACTATGCCCTGAGGCGGAAGCCGAGGGGCATAGTCATGGCTTCGAGATCACCGAGGGCCTATAATCTTAACCATGACCCGAATAAACAGCAGTCAATATTTGTTTTATATACCGAATGTGTAGATTTTTGTCATCTGGTTGGTTAAAAGTAACGATACATCATACAGTCAAGACATTGGTCCTTCGAGTTTCGATCTCGGAAGCTGGTCTACGGCGGAAAAGTTGTATATTTACAGCAAACATTGTAGCATAATCACCTGGCACTTTAGTAGCACATTTCACCTGACACAGTTTTCACTGTAGGCCACTTCTCTTACTTTCTTAAGGACTTCATCATCTACGACAGACGACAAAATGACGTCGAGATTCCGCCATTACCGTCCTGATGAATGTTTACGTGAGCGCACAGCTGCATAGTTGGTGCACAGCTATAGCTATGCTAACACATGTAATGCGCGCGCCGGAACCCGCTAAATGACTATGCCCAGCTGCATAGTTGGTGCACAGCTATAGCTATGCTAACACATGTAATGCGCGCGTCCGCAACCCGCTAAATGACTATGCCCGGGGCATGGCAAAGACTATTGACCAGTTGGCATACGCGCCGGGTCTAGCCGATTCAATGCCCCCACTTTTAACCAATCAGATGACAGGAATCTACGCATGAGGTATATAATTTTTTTTACTCACCCTGTATAATGCATAGCTTCAAATGTGGGTTTTAAATACAGCTTTGGGTGTAAGTTATAAAATTGTGTCAAAAGTCGGTGCTCCGTGGCAAACTACGCTTTTTCAAATTGCGATGTTGACATCTCTGTAAGCATTTCGTCCTATTGAAAACGGGGCAGTAATACATGTAAGATTTACCCATCGGTGTAGTGGATCGGAGGCCTAGTAAACATGTTTAGAGGAAATTTGTTTGTTACTGCGTTAGACTTCTACACTTGCAGTAATTTTGGAGGGAAGTGGCTAAAACAGTTCATAACAAATGTACAATGACAGTGCATCAACATACATAACAACATAAAATATTACTAGTGCTCAACTTACGAGGGTGGACCAAATTAACAACATAACAACATACTTGACCAGACATGGTTATTGACCAGACATGGTTATTGAATTTAGTTGTTTCCCGTCCTTCCATAAAAATAAACCTGTACCTACGTACAGCAATGTTTGAAATAATACCAGCGTTAACTGGTTAAACAAACGATTGGCTAACCTTGTCTGAACTACTTAAATGATACATTGTGTAGTGGTCGAGGCAGTGTTCTCCACTTCCTGGGATGCAGTTTGCAATTCAGTATCCTAAAACTATTTACAGGTCATTTATGCACAAATCTTGGACATTTCGTTTCATATTTTAGACACTGTTTTGCCAAGGTTGAAGCCCTGAGAGACAAGCAGGACAATATCAAGTCCCAAGTGGAAGCTGAGAGGTTGCAGCAGCAGCAGACAACAGGAGGTAGAAATCGGGAGGAAGGCAGTGGCAGTGGGGATGAGGCAGAGTTTGAGGAGTTTCTGGACTGGAGGTCAAAGAGCGTGTGGAAATGAAAGACACTTATACAAACAAATTGAATGTACACAAGAAACTGTCATGACTGGAAGCTCAATGGCAGATGTACCAAGTTTAGTACTCGCACGGCCGAGAGTAAACTGACACACCTCACCAGGGTTTCCCCAAAGTTTTATACTACCCTTTTGCTTTATAGATCAAACGAGAGATGACGTCAGTGCTGTATAAAACAAAACCATGTCGTGCAGGAGTTCATGGGAGTACTCTAAAAATGGCAGACACTGTATAGTGTTGCTCCGTGAAGTTGACGTGGTAGGTGCCTTGCTACCATACTGTTACTAAAAATGCTCCAGCTTTGGATGTGGCTCCGGTACCGGGGGCTAACTGCATCCCAATCAGTTGAAGTGTACATGTATGATACAAACTACCATGAATTTGACATACGTAAGCGCAAACACATTTAGCGACGGTTCATTGAGTACTCCATTTAATCTCATCATGCTTCGCTTGGTGCGGTTTGATACATCATCTGATTTGACTATTAACAATACTCTCACATTAAAAAGTACAAGAGAGACAATAAAACTACTGTAAGAAAAATTAAGTAAATACCTTCTCCCAAATAGCTGTTTTTGTTCTTGATACTACCAAGGGAGTGGATGGTGGATATAGGGCCAGACCTTGGTATGTGGGGTACCGTGGCTTGGGTCATTGACTTGTAATCATAGGTGAAAACTTAGGGTTGTGGGTTCGAACCTCCCCCCCGGCTGCGGTACACTTGCTCCATCCTTCGGAAGGGATGTAAAGCCATTGGTCCAGTGTGTTAGGTAAAGCAAGGGGATTCCCCGGTGTCTCTGGCCATGTCTAATTTATAATTCTTCATGAGTTTCCTTACGCTTGCGAGTGACAGTGCAATGGGCACTTTAGAGGAATCCTTGGTATGAATACCAAAAATAAATAATACAAATAATAACAATCAGCTTGTTTGCAGTAATGAATGTAAATCAGCAGTTAAAACTCCTACCACAGAAAGCATGTGAAAACGTTCATCAGACTCGGTCGTGATCCGGCTGTTTGGCACAGCATACGAGGTTATAATGCACCTATCCCACCCCCACCCCCCTCCCCCTCCCCCCCTCCCCCTCCCCTCCCCCCCTCCCCCTCCCCCTCCCCCCGCTCTGTCCCACCCCCTAGGTGGGGGTTTGATCACGTTTTTCATGCCCCAGGGTGGGGCATTTGACCCGTGTATTTGTATACAAGACGCGCATGTTTTGCACCCCGAGGGTGGGGATTTTTGTCACCTAAATGTTGCTCCAGGGGTGGGGATTTTGTCACAAAAAAGTGACAATCCCCACCTCTTAGGTGGGGTAGCCCGGGGGGTGGGGTTGGGGGAAACAATTGATAGGTGCATAAGTGAAAGTGATATTGTCTCACTCTGTTGTAGAATTTGAGTTACTGTAAAAATAACACACGGTCATATTGTACAAACGACTGTAAAGATTTATTACTTAAAGCCGGGCTGAAAGCTTGAAGCTACTTGGCGAGGAAGAAAGTTATTTTATAAAACGGATGTTACTTGATAAAGTTGCGTTTTTCTTATCTTCATTGCTGACTTTATATTGGAGAGAAAAATGAAAAACTAGACCATGTTCGTCAACCGGCAACAGACCAAAAATGAAAAACGGGGTGATGACGTCATAATGATATGCATTGACCCCGGTAGGCCTACGTCATAGCGAGGAGACAGTCACTATTTTGCAAAGCAAGTTGCATGCTTTCCGCATAGCATGAACCACCAGTCGTTATTTTTCTGTAAAAGTTTTCAGTGTATTTTCTTAGTGGTTGCTACACTGAATTTATTTTTTATATCAATAAAATGCCAGCTTCGTGCCTTGCTCATGGTAACACTTGCAACTCTGTAAAAAATCCGCGGTTCCGTGCGTGCATACAACGTGCACGTGTTTTAAGTTTGCTGCGAGGAGCTAGGTACACGACCATAGTCAGTAAAGCAGCTAATTAAGTGTGTCTCATCGCTATGACGTCACACACATAGCTCGAGTTGATTGACGTGACCTTTCGTTTTCAGTTTCGCGTGAAAAGAGTCTCGGAAAAAGACTGAAATTTTCTTAATTTTCTAGGATAAAATTATGAATATAATGTTCTTAGTACATGAAGAATCGGACTATAAAGAAAGGAATACTGTTGAAAACCATGAAAGTAAAGGGAGATTTCCACCCAGTTTTAAGACCTTTCCCACTAGACCAAATCTCGGGAGTGGCCCTGGGACGACGCGGGGTGAAAAACAAAATCCCACTTGAAATTCTCACCCTCGAGCAACCGCAGAGACACTTTCCCTGAGGCTAGAACGCGCGGTTGTGTAAAACGGGGCAGGGTGATGAGTTTTCACATTTTGAAGTAATGGACGAGGTGCCGATTTCATTAACAAAATATTTCTTCTTAATACTGCGTACATAAGTAAACAATAAAATATTATACATGTACATAACAAATCGCCCCCCATATAGTCTAGGACCTGTGACAGTTTTGTATGCACTTCATTTAGGAGATCATTTCTCAACTGATCTATGCTAATTTGACCTCAAGGAACAACGTACGTGGGATGTGTGCCAAATTCGCTATCCGGGACGAAATACCCGAAATGACCACACCTTTTTTAATATGGCCACGCCCCTTTCTTTATCAGAAGTGCTACTTCCGACATAGTTATATCTACTGAATTCAACTGATATAAGCTAACATGACCCCGAGGAACAACCTGGGATGTGTCCCAAAATCGCTACCCGGGGGAAAAGTACCCAAAAATGACCACGCCCTTTTAAATGACCACAACCTTTATCAGTACTACTTCCGACATACACTACAAAAAAAAAGTTAAGGATATTTTTCAAAATCGGGCTATCTTTTTCAGTTGGGTTTTTGTACAGTGGTTTTTGCCATTTTGTAATGTGTTTTGAAATGAAGCCCTATTTTAATGACCAGATACAGTTTTATTTACAATTTTAGCCACAACAAACAAGGATCTTAGGAAAGTGTCCAAAAAAGAAAATGTCCACATGGGGAAAACTGACTTCACATGCATCACACCCTAATCCAGCCCATCTCAGTATCTCGTGTGACCTCCTCTGGCTTGAATACAAGCCCGACACCGCCTTGGCATGCTCCGGATTAAACGGTCAATGGCCGCCTGGTCCAGTCTTTGCCACTCCTCAGTGAGGGCAGCTCTGAGCTCATTGGCGTTGGTTGGAGGGTGAAGACGTCGCTGCATGGCTCTCCCGAGCTGGTCCCAAAGGTGTTCAATAGGATTGAGATCCGGTGAACAGGCTGGCCAGTCCATACGACGGATTCCCTCTGTATCCAGACAGTCCTGCACCAGCCTTGCTCGATGGATTGGTGCGTTGTCGTCCATTAGCAGAAAATCAGGGCCCACAGCACCAGCATAGGCACGAACAATGGGGAGGATAATGTCATCCCGGTACATCCGGGCATTAATCGCCCCTTGCTGGAACACATGAAGGTCTGTGCGCCCCCCGACACTGATCCCTGCCCACACCATAACAGAGGGACCACCAAAACGATCGTGCTCAACAATGGCACACTCCGCAAAACGTTCCCCACGGGCCCTCCACACTCTCTGGCGTCTGTCGTTCGTGGAGACACAAAATCTGGACTCATCAGAGAAGAGTACACACGACCAGGCCTCGATATTCCAGTCCACGTGTGCATGACAAAATGCCAACCTCGTCTGACGGTGTCTAGGGGTCAGTCTTGGGCCCACAGCCGGACGTCTGGCATTCAGACCGCCAGCGTGCAGTCGGTTCCTCACAGTCTGGACACTGACATGAACACCGGTGGCATTTTGGAGATTGTTTCGCAGAGTTCTTGCTGAGTTCAAGCGGTTTCGTCGAGCGGTTGTCCTCAGATATCGATCCTGACGGGCAGTTAAAGCACGGGGGCGGCCTAAACGTGGTCTGTCATGATACAGGCCGGTCTGCTGGAAACGTCGATACAAACGTGACACAACACTCTGGCTTACAGCAAACCGCCTGGCCACCTCAACCTGCCTAACACCATCTTCAAGGAGCTGGATTGCTCTAGCCACATCCGTAGCATCCAGATGACGTCGCACAGCTCCACAACCTCGACACAACATCAACAAAACAACGACGACAGGCATGAACATTTTCATCTTGGCTTCTGTTGACTTGCAAAATGCACAATTTGGCCCAGAGAACAAGCTCTTTAAATACACAAGTGTGAGTACTGCCATAATGCTCAAATTGCCAAGGGTCAATCAAGTGGAACCGAGTTAAACTTAAAGGAATGGACAACAAACACAGGGAAGGTCCTGGAAAATGTTGGAATAATGGCCAATTCACAAAACAGCACCAAGCACAAAAAGAAATCCAAATATCCTTAACTTTTTTTTTGTAGTGTACCTATACATGTATCTACACTGTACTCGACTAATATAAGCTAAATTGACCCCGAGGAACAAGTACCCGGAAATGACCACACCCTTTTAAATGACCACGCCCAATCTTATCAAAAGTGCTACTTCCGACATAGCTAAACTACTAAACTCAACTGATATAAGTTACTTTGACCCCGAGGAATACCTTGGGATGTGTGTCAAAATCGCCACCCAGGGAGAAGTACCCGAAAATGACTAAGCCCTTTTTAAAATGACCACGCCCTTTTTAAAATGACCACGCCCCTTATTTAAAGTGCTATTTCCATCATAGATGTACTGCTGAACTCAACTGATGTAAGCTATAATTACCGGGTACTTGTTCCTCGGGGTCAAATTAGCTTATATTAGTCGAGTACAGTGTAGATACATGTATAGGTATGTCGGATAGTACTGATAAAGGTTGTGACCATGAAAACCCTAGGCCGATTAGTTGCCTACACCTTACATAGTTATATACAATAAGGCTTAAACTGATGACCCCGAGGAATACCTTGGGATGTGTGTCAAAATCGCCACCCAGGGAGAAGTACCCGAAAATGACAGCCCTTTTTAAAATGACCACGCCCTTTTTAAAATGACCACGCCCCTTATTTAAAGTGCTATTTCCATCATAGATGTACTGCTGAACTCAACTGATGTTAGCTAATTTAACTCCGAGGAACAATGTGAGACTGGACAAATTTGCTATCCGGGGAAAAGTACCCAAAAATGACACGTATTTGATGGCAGAGTAAAATTGTCTCTTGACTTTGTGTACCAATCTGATGATGGTAGAATTTTTTTTTTCAGGGTGAGGTCGCTTTCACTGCTCCTTGTGCTTCACCTTGTTCAACTTCGAAGTACATGTAGTTGAAGGGTGAAAATTATTCAAAAGAACAAATCTACTGACTATAGCTTGGTGCACATCTAGTTATTCGTGTTAATCAGTACTGCTGATGATGATGGGGTGCGTTGCCTACCCCACCTCTTAAAAAATGCTATATTTCATTATTTTCATAACAAAACCGATTATAAACTCTCACACGTTGCCTACCCCACCTCTTAAAAAATGCTATAATTTCATTATTTTCATAACAAAACCGATTATAAACTCTCACACGGTTTGAGTGCACAATAGCAGAGGAAATAGACATAATTATGCACTATTTAAGCCTGGAACGTTTACGTTCATATTTGGAAATTCCTATGTGTAGGTAGTTAGGGGTAGTATATCTATGTTTAATGGGTAACATTTTTGGCAATTTTTTTCTCTAATATCAAAGTATAATTTCGAAACTCTTCTATGACCCCTTAACATCATGGCCATTCTGAACATTTTGAGCAACGCAGATACCCAGCTGTAACAGTTCTGAAGATAGAACTATGTTGGAAGTAGCACTTCTAATGAAAAAAAGGGGTGTGGTAATTTAAACGTGCGTGGCTATTTTGGAGTACTTCTCCCCAGGTAGTGATCTTGGCATACATCCAATGTTGTTGCTCAGAGTAATAGTCAGGCAGCATGTGGTGTCCCATGGGAACTTAATGATTAAAAGGTCTCGCCTACCTAGATGTATTTAAAAGGGTGCCCAGAAGCACACAAAAAAACATTGTTGGCAAATTCAAAAATGTTGCAGATGGCGGCCATCTTGGATTTCAAAATGGCCGCCAGTTTAAGCCTTATTGTATACATGGAGCTATATATAAGAACTAGAGTGCGCACTTATCACGTGACCCCGTGCCTGTGCGCGGTACCCGGGCGTGCCGCCCTGGGACCGCGTCCGCCATTTTGTTAGTGGTCAAAATAATTGATAAATACCCGGATGTATCCACTGCAGTCAACGGCGCGGCAGCTATAAATGGGTTTTTAAATCATTTATTCGCTGTTTAACGCCAGTCATGAGTGACCTTTTTCTACTGTACCTAGGAAGGTATAAACGTACACCTCTGCCACTAATTATGGCATAATAATGTTACAAAAAGTGCGAATTTTGTTAGAAACGTGATTTTAGAAATGAAAAAAATACAGTTTTTCTCTTGAAAATGCTAGGTTATGCTATGTACTTAATGCATGGTGAACGGTAGAACGGTAGTTCTTCCCTTAGGCAGTCGGTTTCACCGGGAAATCCTGCACCTTACGGTCGCGCTGAACTAAATTATCCCAGAAATTTGAATTAAGTTCGACGTATGAAACAATTTGGAGCGACTTGGTTCGCCAGAAGTCGAAAGATCGACTGTTCCAGTCAGTCAGAACGACTGAACAGCGACTTGGTTTCAGACGTCGATCTTAAGTGTGGGCGCGGCTCGCATACGCCTGTCTGAAACAAAATTTTAATCGGAACGATCGTGCGCCTGTATGAAACGGGTGTTACTTTCCCCCAAGTTAATGGCTGAGGTACTAGTATACCCGAATGCTCTACCTACACACGCAAAAAGCAGTGGGGGACGTAGCAGGAAAGAACTAGGAAGTTGATCGTGGCTTCAGACCTTGTGTGCAAAATAGATGAGGCATGCTGAAAAATAAAATCCGGTGTTTCCTCACAAAATCTTAAACTTTCCCACTCCAAATTTAGAGTTTTTCCATCAAATCTGCACATTCTAATGCTAGATAAGTCATTAAAAAAAATTCTGATCAACTCCCCAAATCTTGTACACTACCCGGGCGACGATTTTGAATGTTGTTTGGCCCATGGAGAAAGAAAAGTGTTTGGCCTAACTAAAGTTTCAATCTTTTAAAGTAAAATATAAAATATAAACAATGATCCGACAGTCAGGTAGTTAGCAACCACATCTTTCTGCACCCCTATCGCTGAAAGCATTAATCTTAAAATAAAATTAAAGCTGAAAATACGCATGTCGTCAATACATTAGCACGTACTTTTTGCCCACTAACAAAATGGCGTCCACGCACCCTTGAGGGCACGGGGTCACGTGATAAGTGCTCACTCTAGTTCCTATATATAGCTCTGTGATTGTATATAACTATGTAAGGTGAGGCAACTAATCGGCCAAGGGTTTTCATGGTCAGGCATGGTGTGGGTTGGGCCGGGTTTGGGCTGGGGCTGGGCTGGGTTGGGCTGGCTGGCTGGGCTGGGCCGGGCGCGATATTTTTTTCCGTACCGTTGTTTAGCGAACATTGCTTCTGATTGGTTTAACCCCTATGCATATGTTGCATACTGATGTGTTTTGTCGATAACTACCTCAACATAACCCCACACCATACCACACTCTTTCCTCAATTAATAGTTAAAAAAAATTTAATACGAAATTCGATAGGAGATTCGAACCTGCAATCTCTCGATTGATAGCACTACGTCTTAACCACTAGGCTACCAAACGACTCGACAAACTCTTCAATTTTCTTTCTTATATCCTTTTATTTAATAACTCTTGGAGGCGCTATATAGAAAATATGAATATTCATTTACAATGCACCAATCGATGAAGCCCCATAGCGAATATGTGGTACGGAAAAAAATATCGCGGGCCGGGCCGGGCCGAGCCGGGGCTAGTTGGGGATGAGCTATACTGGGGTGTGCTGCGGCTGTGGGGGCTGGGATGGGGATGGGTTGGTTGGCTATGGGCTGGGCCGGGGTGGCTTCGGGCTGGGACGTGGTGGCTTCGGGGTGACTTCGGGCTGGGCCGGGATGGTCTCGGGCTCAGCCAGGCTGGCTTTGGGGTGGGGGTGGGGGGATGTCTTGTTAAGCACATTACGGACCAATAAAAGAAGCTACATCTGACATAAGCAGTTAAAGAAGTCATTTTCTCTACCCACTCCCATGCCTATATTATGACAGCCATTTCGAATTTGTGGAAGGTTGGATTGAAATATTATGGATACCAGTGAATTTCCTGACACAGAAAACCCCAGGGTAGACATTTAAGTCACTGTTTTACTCTAAATATTACATAAGTTGCGGCCATTTTAACGATTTTTAACGTCATTGCTGCGGCCATTTTGGAATTGGCCCAGATTTCACCCATTTCTGGTGACTTGATTTCGGTAGATTTTTTTTCCTGTCATTCACCACATTCAGTAGGACCAATAACCACTGAAAAACCTTTTGTTAATTTTGTTTTGAGGTTGGGTAACTTTTTAAAATGAAATATACCCAAATCTCTAGCAGAAAATAGTTCCAAAATGTCGGCCATTTTGAAATCCAAGATGGCCGCCGTCTGCAACCTCTCAGATTTTGCCAACATGGTTTTTCTTGTTTCTTGGGGTGTAATTAAGACATCTAACTATGTGACATTCTTACCACATGCCACCGGACTATAATATTAGCTTATCGGTCGAGTTCAGTAGATAAAGCAATGTTAAAAGTAGCACTTCTGATAAGAGGTCACAGGTCCTAGACTAATAAGAATCGTGGGGAATTGTCGGCTACGATATTTGAATTGATTTTTAAACAAATCTTGAGCCAACGGAAAGGTCGAATTATTAGTATGATTATGTCTTAATTTGACATTCCTGAGTATTAATGGATACTGGAAGGTCCCACTGCTTGAGGCAATCTAATTTACAAATGTCGTTAGCCGATACAACGCGCGAGATAATTGGTCAAAACGGCTTCATTAAAAGGTCAAAGGTGCAGGGTCAAAAGTGTTCAGTATCTCTTATTGGCCGAACAACTCGATGCAGCAACAAGGGTTTTGTGGAACTCGTTGTGGAGCAAATACATGTAGCCTACCTTTGCGACAGGAAGATGCGGTGTTTTTTTTACACGGAGTGAGCATTTCGAACGCCCCTATATTGATTATTATTATTTCTTTCTGGTATTCATACCAGAGGATTCCTCAGTAGTGCTCGTGAGCGTGAGGAAACCCATGAAGAATTAGATTTTATAGAAATGGCCAGAGACACCGGAGAATCCCCTTGCTCTTCACTAAAGAATGCTCTGGGATCTTTAGAGTGCGTTACCACTACCTAACACATTGGACCAACGGCTTTACATCCCTTCCGAAGGATGGAGCAAGTGTGGTTGAGTGCCTTGCCCAAGGGCACAGGTACCTCAGCCGGATTCGAACCCTCAACCCCAAGTTTTCACCCATGATTGCGAGTCAATGGCCCTAACCACTCGACCACGGTACCCCTCAGATTACAGTCGCGCGGACCATCGTAAGTATTTTTACTGCCAGACGAAACAATTGATAAATAGTTTATTAACACTTAGGCCTATTGACCCCTTTCGAACACGTGCGAATATGCCATTTTGGGAGTCAAATAATGCTGAGTCATTGTGGAAGCAATGTGCGTGCGCGTTGTGTGTGTCTCTGGTGGGCGTAACGCGGTTTAGTTCACCAATGGGAGCCTCAGCATAGCGCGTTACGCGCGCTATGGACACACACAACGCGCACGCACATTGCTTCCACAACGACGCGGCATTGTTTTACTCCCAAAATGACGTCATTGGCACGAGCTCAATAGTGTAATCCAAGCAACATTTAGTGAGCCCTCCCTCTTGTGATTATTTCATTGTTACATTGTGACGTCATGTAAATACCTTGGAGATACACCGCAGTTTTCCGTCGTTGGATTAGTCTATATATCAAGTGCGAAAACCAAATTTACGAATAAAATGAGTGTATTGTGTGCAGGACCTGCCTTGTCTGCAGGAAAAATTGTTTTTACGTTTCAAGAAAAAGACGTGACCTCGTGGTCGCGACGTGTCGTATAAAATCTTTGCTAATGAGGGCGTACGAGTTGGTCGGCGTACGAGTTGGTCGGCGTACGAGTTGGTCGGCGTACGAGTTGGTCGGCGTACGAGTTGGTCGGCGTACGAGTTGGTCGGCGTACGAGTTGGTCGGCGTACGAGTTGGTCGGCGTACGAGTTGGTCGGCGTACGAGTTGGTCGGCGTACGAGTTGGTCGGCGTACGAGTTGGTCGGCGTACGAGTTGGTCGGCGTACGAGTTGGTCGGCGTACGAGTTGGTCGGCGTACGAGTTGGTCGGCGTACGAGTTGGTCGGCGTACGAGTTGGTCGGCGTACGAGTTGGTCGGCGTACGAGTTGGCACGCGTACGAGTTGGCACGCGTACGAGTTGGCACGCGTACGAGTTGGCACGCGTACGAGTTGGCACGCGTACGAGTTGGCACGCGTACGAGTTGGCACGCGTACGAGTTGGCACGCGTACGAGTTGGCACGCGTACGAGTTGGCACGCGTACGAGTTGGCACGCGTACGAGTTGGCACGCGTACGAGTTGGCACGCGTACGAGTTGGCACGCGTACGAGTTGGCACGCGTACGAGTTGGCACGCGTACGAGTTGGCACGCGTACGAGTTGGCACGCGTACGAGTTGGCACGCGTACGAGTTGGCACGCGTACGAGTTGGCACGCGTACGAGTTGGCACGCGTACGAGTTGGCACGCGTACGAGTTGGCACGCGTACGAGTTGGCACGCGTACGAGTTGGCACGCGTACGAGTTGGCACGCGTACGAGTTGGCACGCGTACGAGTTGGCACGCGTACGAGTTGGCACGCGTACGAGTTGGCACGCGTACGAGTTGGCACGCGTACGAGTTGGCACGCGTACGAGTTGGCACGCGTACGAGTTGGCACGCGTACGAGTTGGCACGCGTACGAGTTGGCACGCGTACGAGTTGGCACGCGTACGAGTTGGCACGCGTACGAGTTGGCACGCGTACGAGTTGGCACGCGTACGAGTTGGCACGCGTACGAGTTGGGCGGTGGGAATGAGCGAACGAAATTCGTTCACCTCGTCTGGCTACTGTAAGCCGAATGGTGGCGCTGTTTTCAATTTCAAGATGGCCGCGGAATGCAAAAATAAAAGGTTGCATGAAAGCACCGTTTTCGGAGTTGTTTGCGAAAGGTCTATTTTATAGATACGCCTGTAGCTGTGTGGCCAAGCAGCGGATCGAGCCTGTGGAGTCTTCTTCCTCCATGCTTGGCCACAGTATGGGACTACAGCTAGGCCTACCCTTCAAGAGATTTCAGATGTAAAGGTAACTTCCGTCCTGCCTGCCGAATACCCGGACCCGGTTAGGCCATAGAGCAAGGAACAATGAGCCCTCTTGTGGTCAGCTCATTGTTAGCCCCGCGAGCAGTGCTTCGGGTGGGGAAACCCTCAGCCCTGTCTTCTAATATATCGTCAGTACTCCTAAATCCACGCGGTCCTATTTCTACGCACTCGCATTATGTTTGCCGGCCAATGCGCGCGCGTTCATCAGCGTTAGGTGCGCAGATTATGGAGGATCGAGGATACACCAAATCTGTGGCAAACTCACACAAATTAAATTTGTCCCATGGCTCCGATATTTGCTCAATAGGTGCACTCACCCCAGTTTATAAATATTCCTAAGAAGAGTACGCATCGATCCGATGTCTAGTTTCGGTGAAATCGTGGGGAAAGTTTGAGACTTTCCGTGCGATAAAATTCCGATTTTCACCATGCGCGAGAGCGGAGAGGTCAACACAATCTAGACTGGTTCGCTGTCCTCATATTTACTTCCCTTCATCTTACGACGAAGGGAAGTAAATTGAGGATGTGAAACCAGTCTAGTGTTGACCTCTCCGCTCTCGCGCATTTGATTTTTGGTGAAAGTCGGTATTTCATCGCACGGGGTCTCAAACTTTCCCAACGATTTCACCGAAACTAGACATCGGATCGATGCGTACTCTTCGGAATATTTATAAACTGGGGTGAGTGCACCTATTGAGCAAATTTCGGAGCCATGGAACAAATTTCATTTGCGTGAGTTTGCCACAGATTTGGTGTATATTCATGATATTAGAAGACAGGGCTGAGGGTTTCCCCACCCGAAGCACTGCTCGCGGGGCTAGCTCATTGTAAAATGTGAAAAAAAATGACGTTGGACTAGTTTTTTTCCTGTTTAGAAGAATCATCGGGGAAAACGGACCTTGGTGCTAAATTCTGGAGATTCCAGGGACTTCCGTGGTAAGTTTTTCAATGTTTAATTTTGATTGTAAAATGAAAATTCTGCTTGGAGTTCGGCGGCCATTTTGGTCGTGCAGGAAAATTCAACATGGGTCACTCCATGAAGTTGGGGCAAATGCACTAGAGCACCCACTGTGGGTTTCTCAACAGGTTTTTCTCGTTTAAACTCCAACTGGTATAAAAAAATTATGGTTTTTGTAAACATCAAGTTGAAGTTCTGCACAGCCATTAAACCAAAAACGTCCAAATATTTTCTAGACGGAAAATAAAAGATAATCAAGGTAATCATAGTCTTTTTTAATTGATTTTTGTGACATGCATTGACCTTATTTTTAGAAGTAAATATTTTGTTGATAGGAAAAAGGCAAAAATCAGAATATACTTTAACTTAAAACTGTATGACACAAAGTTATCTGGGGTACCTTAACCAAAATTGTCACGATAACTTTTGTTGTCCAGATAGCACTACAAAAATACACCTACCGATGCTACACGTGGCGTCCATGAAATACCAGTTTGTAGCATTGGGAGGTGAATCAAATCCATTGAATACTGTAAGGTGTACAATTGCAAATTATATTCAAAAGTCCTCTAAGTTTCTGTCCTAAAACTTACATAAAAGCTACAACAAATTTCCCTTTCAGAATTTTGTGCCATTGACTGATGTATGAAACCCATATCTTGTGGCGTCCAATAGTAAAAATGTAGCATCAGAATAGATTATTGTGAGTGTCAGGAAACAACTACAACTAAATACAAATAGAACATGCTGTAGTTTGAGGGAAATCAGTTGGAAATCTATTGGTGTGGGCTTTCAGTTCTGTGTACTGTGTGTGTGATCAGAATTTAACTTGGAAAAAATGGCGTCCATGTGTGACATCGGTAAGAATAATAACATTATTGGAGTGTGGCAGATGTCCAATCAATAAAATAATATAATTGTACACCAGTAAAAGACTTGCACTTATCATTCACTTCATTCAAGAATATTGGTCACTCAAAACATTTCTTCTTCTCGATGTAATTCAGTATAATAGCTATTACTGATGCTACGGGACACGGTATCCATGTAGCATCAGTACGAAATTGGCATAATATAAATGTCCTGAATAAATAGCAATTCTTGTAAACATAATGTAATTAATTTTAATCTTGATATATTCAAGAATATTTACAATTCAAAAAATGTCCTACTCATAATGACATTTTAAAGAGGCTCAGTGCATCACTGGTCTTCCCAACGCTACGGGACATGGTGTCCATGTAGCATCGGTATGAAATTGGCATGAAATAAATGGACTAAATAAATGGTAAAGCTTGTAAACATATTGCAATTAATTGTAATCTTGAATTATTCATGAATATTGAAACTCAAAACGATTCTTTCTCTTATGCGGTTCAGTATACACTAATAGTCCCAACGCTACGGGACATGGTGTCCATGTAGCATCGGTACATGTGAACAGGCACCACGGGAATAAACTTGTATCATATACACATTCAACAGTGAAATTATGATGCGTGGGGCTCCTTCCACAATATGTAACTGATTGAAGTCGGTGCCTGCTTCTCTAAGTGTTTTAAAACAAACGTGATAGGACATTAGCGCTTTTTGATGAGCCAGCAGCCGATTTCACGAAACTTTACGCAATTGCGTAAGTCCACTTATGCCATAAGTTATTGCGTAACTTGCGCAATAAGTTAATAAGCGTTTCACGTAAGATGCGCCACATCAGGATGTGGCGCAACTCGCCGACTTACGCCATAAAATGTGGCGTAACTTGCGCAATGGTTTTTGGTGGCGTAAGTTGGAAAAATGTGTCGTAGGACAGTGGAAAATGGCGATAATGCAGCTAGCTACACGTGCTTATTTACCGCATCGTCAACGAACTGAACCCCAGCCTTCCGTTTGTAGAAAACGGCCTTTATCGGTGAAATCTGCGACTCGACGCATTATGACTCGCGACGGAAGCCATGATGACCGTGCAAAATTTGTGAAAAACAACGACGTATGTTTTATGTACGACTATTTTATCAAGCGCAAGCATCAAATAGTCGTTGATAAACTAGAAATTAGCCTCGTCCTAGAAGTTACAAGTGCTAAAGTGAAAAAATAAACGTTGCGCAGCTAAGAAGAGTTTCGTGAAATCGATTTTAAGTAATTGCGCAGCTACGGCATAACTTTATGGCGTAAGTCTTGCGCCATAACCGTTTATGGCGCAAGTTACGCACTGTTTCGTGAAATCGGCTGCAGGACATGTATTTACCAATAATCAACACCTTGTAATTGGAATTTATGTTCAACACATGAAAAACTTTATGCTGTTTATGTTTTCAATGCATCAGGTGGGAAATTAATCAATAAAAACATTGATTAAATACTAAACTGTAATGAAAGGAAAGAGTGAGGAAATGTGATTTGGCGTCCATGTAGCATCGGTATTTTTGGAAGTGACATACAGATTTTGAACTGGTATGTTATTTCTGGTGCTGATGTATAGGAATTGCCTCTTTGTTTCTTAACCACCAACATATAGGCTAACTAAAATTGGAAAAGAAAAAGAAAAATACCGCTTTTGAAATTTTGACACCAATGTCACATTTTTTGCCCCAACTTCGTGGAGAGACCCACATGGCGAATGGGGGTAAATTGTCAAAGGGCTAAAAGTGTTATATAGAAAATGATAACGTCCCAATAAAAACGTCTAAAAAAACACTTTTAGCCTTCTAAAAGTAAGCCTACCCCATGTACCCGGTATCATAAACCAATAAACCTTATCGAATCCACCTTATCGACGTTCTCAAAGCATCATGGGATTGGATGACAAGTGAAGCTGGCAATTTTCACACAGACCTATGGGGCTCTGGGGACATGACAATGTTCATTGATTTTATTCTCGTTTCTGTTAAGCGATTGACATGTGATCTTCCCACACATTCTTCATCAAGGAAAAATGCAATTTTTGACAAATAGGCCTAACATTTTTATTCTAACTGTAAGCCCTAGTAAAATAAAATAAAATGAGAAAATTTAAAATAATGCACAGCACAAGTTTGTATTTTACAAAAGAACGCACCTGATTGGCTCTAACATGGTAGCTCAACCCTACTTCCAAATACTGAAAGGCACCCAGGCCTGTTTTTTGCTGATATATGCTTCTGCTTGGTGGCATGGGTGACTTTCAAGATCAGCACTTTTTTTTCCCCATCAAAATCGTTGCTCAAAATTGAATCTTTAGGCAAGTCATTTTACAGGAAATTGCTATTTTTGGTAAAATCAGAATCTCTACACGTTCTACATACCTCCACGGGGTGTTATGGCCGAGCGGTCTAGTGCGTCGAACTTAAGTTCCTGTGCTATATAGTACTAGAATGTAGGTTCGATTCCGGGCCACGATGGGTTGTGGCACCTGTGCCCTTGAGCAAGGCACTCAACCACACTTGCTCCTATTCCTGTAAATGGCGGTCCCTCCGCTGTTGGATGTGGTAAATAAATTTTAAAAAAAACTAGAGCTCATGTGCTTCACGAAGCACGGATATCAGCCTGAAATAGCTTTTATGAAAGGTTTTTCTGACCTTTGAACAATGTAGAATGTTGGGGAAACATTTGACTGGAAATCAAGATTCTGATGCATATAGTTTTTTTGAACTGGCACTGCTCCAGTGTCACATACAGCATATACATGTACGTACGTACAGCATTGCCAAGAATGTACCGATATTCCTGGCCGTTTTCGTTCCGGCTACATGCAATTCACCATCCGAGCAATACAGCGCGTGAGCGCGCATCATAAAAACGACCAGGAGAAAGACTAGGGGGTATTGCAATTGAGCAATTGGATATACCCCTCTAGGCCACCGCTGTATGTTGTGCATGGTCCTACATGTACAAACACGTGCATGACTTGTATATATACTGTGTGTAGCAATCGCCGAGGATCATGAATGCGATGTATTCATACGTAAATTTGTATTGTGAATCACCCAGTAGTGATTTATAAAACCAGGTGAGGGTATCGCACTTTTGAATTTTATTTTGTCATTGATGAAATAAACAAACAGCGAGTTCCAATCGTGACTGGACAAAAAAAATGCATTTTTTTGTTATTCTGATTTGTGTAGGCCTAAGTTCTTCGCATGTAACTTTTTTAGTCTACTTGACAAAGTTTACAATTTCGGCCAAAACTGACCAGTGGTCAGTTTTGTCGATGTTTGGTATTTTTGAGCTCGCCATTGAACGTAGATTCCAAAAATACTACCCAAAGTCCATTTTGGACGAAATTAAAAATTTCGGCCACTGCTGACCACTGACCACCACCTCAAAAAAATTGCGCTTCCTCGCTGACCCCGAAAATGACCTTCATGTTGCCATACGACCAAGTTGAAAATTTCGGCCACTGGACTGACCAATGACCTATAGAACTCTTAAGAAGCATTTTGTATAAGATGGGACTCGGATCAACGAAGATCCTGTCCAAATTTGGCTGAAAACGACAAAGGATTTGGGCAAATATTGGCACATATAGCATTTGGGTCATTCCAAAGAAAATGACCCGTACTGACCATTAGGTAGCCGATGGCCAAATTCTGTGAACAACCCATATGTAGCTTGGTCCAAATATGTTACTGACCACATTTGACATTAATTGGGTCAAGACTGTGGAAGAAGAAGCATTTTATAATTTTGGAGAAAATGACCAGTAGTGACCAGTAGTTGACCATTGACATCACGTGGTGGTCACCCAAGATAGGACTCCGGTCAAGGAAGACTCTGTCCAAATCTGGTTGAAATCGGCCACGGCGTTTGGCAGTTATTAGCAGATATGTGATGTCACGTGACCGTTTGCCCGAAGAAAGAAAGAATTTAGAAAGAAAGAAAGAAAGAAAGAAAGAAAGAAAGAAAGAATTTAGAAAGAAAGAAAGAAAGAAAGAATTTAGAAAGAAAGAAAGAAAGAAATCGGACGATCACAATATACCAGCGTGCTGCGCACGGCTGAAATAAATAAAGTCTGAAAAGTGGCGTACACTAGTCCGTAAAACCCAAATCTTTCAGGAGCAATCATACCACATGTCACCCAGTGTTTCCTCCATTTTAAGATGGCGCCGATTGCGTCTCGGCTTAGACTCGGCGCAGTCGATCTTTGGGCCTCCAGCACTAGCACGGTATACAGACAATGGGGGCGCTGTTCACAATTATTTGCTCTTGCCTGTGTGGCATTTACCGTACTGCCGGCGCCCCGCCTGGCCTAGCGAATCCACAGTCAATGACGCATTATATGTTAAAGATATTATATTTCCCCTGATATTTCAGGGCATGCATCTCTGAATATTGTTTTTAATTGATACTGTAGTTAGTTATCGACTAATTACTTTTAATCTTGTCAATATTTCGAAATCAACTTACAGCTAGACCCCAAAAAAGATTGTCAGTGTATAAAAATTAGGTTGTTTACACGGTTGCCAATGTCTCAACGACGAATTAAGTATGATTTGTTTCTTTGACTAATGGAAATGCCTCAAAGGGCCCCTTATTTGGGATTTTTATCAATGAAATACATGTATATGATATGAAATCACTAAACTGAGTTACATTCATAAAAATCCCATTTGGAGCTTGTTTTGGGGGTTAAAACAAAGGTTTTTAGTTTTTATGCTAATGAAAATATGCATATTCATGACCAAGGTCACGATGTGAGGCAAACACAGAAAAATCACATTAAAGGAGCGTGACCAGAGTTTCTGGAAAATAGTTTTCGATGTAACTTACCAATATTATCAAGTAACTCCCATACACACCTCCCATGTCCCAAAAACCCGAAAACATTCGCAATTTCCAGTAAAAAATTGAACAAAACTATCGAGTATGCTTTCAGCGGATAAACGTTGATACTGGAAAATTAGTTTACAAATAATCGGTGGATTTTCGACGATATCCTCGGAAATATGCGGCCTAGAAGCGCGGGAGTTTCAGTTTCGTAATCAGAAAAATATAACGGACGTTATGATATAAAAATCTCATGACCCATAAGGTAAGTCCCGGGGAGTTATGGGTAAAAAAAAGTGATCTGGTCACACTCCTTTAAACTGTGCACAAAAGTATCCACCTTTTTCTAAAACGTCCTGAAACTTTTGTCATCCATGGCTGTTTGAGTTTGTTTTACATGTTTCCTGTTGTAAGCCATGACGAAACTGGGGGAGAAAACTGCAGCAATTTGCCACAAGTCCAACTTGAAGTCACGACCTCCTGCATACATGGCAGATGTCTTAACCACTCGACCACCGAGCTAGCCGGTGTTGAATGGCCGATTCGAATCATTTCGCAACGGGATTGCAATTAGTCAGAATTTGATTTTAGACTTGCGTCGGGGAAACTGAATGTTAAGTAAGGTTGTTTTTGCCCCTACCCGACGCAATTATAAACACTGTATACTCAGTGCCTTCCCGAGACACTATGAAAAACTTCATAGCGTGCTCGGGTGGGACTCGAACCCACGACCTCCTGCATACATGGCAGATGTCTTAACCACTCGACCACCGAGCTAGCCATGTATGCAGGAGGTCGTGGGTTCGAGTCCCACCCGAGCACGCTATGAAGTTTTTCATAGTGTCTCGGGAAGGCACTGAGTATACAGTGTTTATAATTGCGTCGGGTAGGGGCAAAAACAACCTTACTTAACATTCAGTTTCCCCGACGCAAGTCTAAAATCAAATTCTGAAAGATTGAGAGTAATTAGTCGATAACTAAACAGCTTGTATACATGTAGGTTTTCTAACAAACTATCAATTAAAAACAATATTCAGAGATGCATGCCCTGAAATCCCAGGGGAAATATAACATCTTTAACGTATAACGCGTCATTGACTGTGGATTCGCTAGGCCAGGCGGGGCGCCGGCAGTACGGTTAATGCCACACAGGCAAGAGCAAATAATTGTGAACAGCGCCCCCATTGTCTGTACTGTGCTTGTGCTGGTGGCCCAAAGATCGACTGCGCCGAGTCTAAGCCGAGACGCAATCGGCGCCATCTTAAAATGGAGGAAACACTGGGTGACATGTGGTATGATTGCTCCTGAAAGATTCGGGTTTTACGGACTAGTGTACGCCACTTTTCAGACTATTTCAGCCAGGGAGGTATGTAGAACGTGTAGAGATTTCGATTTTACCAAAAATAGCAATTTCCTGTAAAATGACTTGCCTAAAGATTCCATTTTGAGCAAAGATTTTGATGGGGAAAAAAAAGTGCTGATCTTGAAAGCCATCCATGCCGCCAAGCAGAAGCATATATCAGCAAAAAACAGGCCTGGGCCCAGCTGGGTGCCTTTCAGTATTTGGAAGTAGCTCAACCCTGGCTCAACCAATCGTGACAACCTCTCTACATGTACCAGTATAATGGTACAAACTGGCGCCGTTCAAAAAGTTGACTTTTCTTGGTTTATTTAATTTAAGCTCAATTAAAATAAAAATTATATTTGTCAAAAATTGCATCTTTCCTTGATCAAAAGCGTGTGAGAAGATCACATGTTAATCGCTTCACAGAAATGAGAATGAAATCGATGAACGTTGTCATGTCCCCAGAGCCCCATAGGTTTGTGTGAAAATTCCCTGCTTCATCTGTCATCCAATCCCATGATGCCTTGAGAACGTCGATAAGGTTTATATCGACGTTCTCATAATCAATCAGTCAACAATGGGATTGGATGACAAATGAGGCTGGCAATTTTCCATGCAATTTTTACACAAACCTCTGGGGACATGACAATATTCATTGATTTTATTCTCATTTATGTGAATTGATTTATGACATGTGATCTTCCCACACGTTCTTCATAAAGGAAAGATGCAATTTTTGACAAATGTCATTTTTATTTTAACTGTAACTGAGAAAATTTAAAATAATGCACAGCACCAGTTTGTACTTTTTCGTATACATTGAACAGAGATTTTAAGGAAATTACCTCCTGGAATCAACAGATTATGTAATTTTAAGAGTATGTACTTCCCATTTGCACTTTTGTCGCAAATGTTGCTTTTCTGTAGAAAAATCACGTTTTCTTCAAAAATTGCCTTTAGTTAGTGCACAAGATAACCATTCACGCGAGCACGCAGCGCCCTCTGTTGTCGCGCTTACCCACAGACCGCTCGCCACGTCATTTTGTGCATTACTTCATGCAGTAAACATGGTAAATTTATAATTTATTTATCTCAGAAATGCAACAACGGAAGTATCAGTGGGAAGTATATCTTAGAATTGAATAAGCTGGTACATGTATCGATATATAAATTCACCGAAATCCGTGTTCAATGTATACATATGGCTCTAAGTCTAACGTACATTGTACATTGTAGTAGCTCAACCCTGGCTCAACCAATCGTGACAGCCCTTCGATAATGCTACGAACTGGCACCGTTCAAAAAGGCGAGTTTTCTTAATTTATTTCATCTACATGTGTATGTAACTTCTAAGCTCAATTCAAATAAAAATTATATTTGTCAAAAATTGCATCTTTCCTTGATCCAAAGCGTGTGGGAAGATTAATCGCTTCACAATGTTCACAGAAATGAGAATGAAATCGATGCTCAACATTGTCATGTCCCAGAGCCCCATAGGTTTGTGAGAAAATTCCCAGCTTCATTTGTCATCCAATCCCATGATGCCTTGAGAACGTCGATAAGGTTTATTGCCTAGACCAGTACGGGAAAACTCAGAATAAGGAAACGCTGCCGAATAAGGAAACATATCATGTTACCAAATAATGAAACTTCCTACCGGTATGTAAATGTGCATTTTATAAGGCGATATTGCACAAAGAAACATCATGAAACTTACCGATTAGAGTTTGTCATGTTTGTGTTGCCATGCCCAGTGTATTAAGTTTGATGGGTTGAGTGGCAAGGTGGTGTCTACTTCCAAATACTGTATACTGTATACTGTGGTCTTTTTTATTGTTTGTATTGAAAATATTATTATTATGCCGTTACTTTCAATCTAGAACCATTTTTTTCCCCATCAATTTCGTCGCTAAAAATGGTAATAAAATTTTTAGGCAAGTCTTTTTACTGGAAATTGCAATTCTTTGGTAAAATCAAAATCTCTACAGGTACTACCGGTACAATACCGGTACCTCTCTGGCTGAAATACTCTCAAAACTTACGTACACACCTTCGTTTTTATCAATTACACATGATAATCAAATTCCCATTCCCCAAGCCGACGTACATGTACATGTACAAATGTATGCAGAGTAGGTCCAGAAATTCTGATATAATAACACTTCAAAAAATCATACAAAATCAACCATTGGGTCAATATAAATAAAACAAAGTGTTTTGTAAAGCAGATTCATTGTAGATTTGTTTAGATCTAAAAAAATCGTGATTGGTGGTTTTTGAAAATAATTGGTACGTGCCTACAGTTACAACACATTCGATAATACAGAAAACACACATGTTTCAGCAAAGCATTAAGTGATAGAATATCCAAGCACTGAAGTGAAATAGTGATGTGTTTTTCGACTACCGTACCCATTGTTTAAACACAAGACAGCTTTTTAGTCTGGCAATTTCTTACTGGTAATGATCAGCATGCAAAATGACCAAAGGTTCATTAAAAATCACCATTCCATCCAAAGGACGTCTAAACTGACGCCACAGAATAGTGTGTACTGGATCCCATAAGGCGATCACATTAAATCACGACGCTTCTTCATTTTATGTTTCAAACTCATTTTTGTTTTATTGTTTGAGCTATATTGGGTTAGTACCCAAATCGCCAATTGATGGTGTGACTTAAACAAGACAGTCTGTAGGTTAATTACGATTTTAGCATACCGGTTATTTAGTTGTTTGATATTGAGTACATTTTTAATTAAGGCTGGTCGAATATACATGTACCTATAGGAATATACCCTATAGCGTAATTACACTTCATCATGTTCATACATGTAGTTCAACATGTTCAATGCATTTTGGGGGTTTGAAAATAAAATATTGAATGAGCAACTTAACGTAGCAATGTGTTGTCACAGTATTCACCACTTGCACGGTCGCGTTTAAAACCAGGCTTTCTAGGCATACCCGGTACATCATCTTTTAGAATACACAAAAGTCAACGTCACAGCAACCGGCATGGTAACGACACGAGGGAGTCATTGTTCATGCAAGGAAAGCCTACCCTACATGTACATGTAGGTTCTGTGCAAGCGGTGAAAAGGAAAAAGAATTAGAACAGTAATGATAATCACCTAAAGTTGAAATATTGCTGTGGTTTTTAAAGCCATTGGCCATTATGTTCAGGCTTCCTGCCGAAGGGCGAATACAAAAAAATGACCCACATTTTAAATGTCAGGTAGTACATGTAGTTAATGTGCCAAATCTTTAAGCACACTTTAAACAAAATATTTAATCTTAAAAAAATGTTTTTATTTGGCATCCATTGGCAGGAACCATGGAGGAAAGTACACATAGGGACAGCAACAGAGTTTTTGTCAAGGTGAAAGGAACGGATAACATCACCATTGTAAACCCAACAAACTCGAAGATTTACGTCAACTCAAATGATTCTGACGAAGATGATGATTCTGACAAAGACAGTCTTAAAGAAGGTGATTACCCTGTGCTTTGTTCCTCCAAACCTGGGTACATGTCCTGGGAGGTTCACTCTGTACATGTATGCCGGACGAACCCATGTGCATTGTCACTAAAAAAAAAAGGCCCCCTATTGCGAACGGACATAAAATATCCTCACCCCCTATTGCGGGACGGGGTGCGTCTGCCCGCTTTTGAAGGCAAAAAACAAACCCCCTAACCCACAAAATTTAAACGCACTTGCAAAAACGGTGCGGGGTAACTAATCAAAGTTAAGAATATCACAGCATTTCCGATTCTCAAAGTGGTGCCTGGAGTCTTATTCGCCGCAATATTTATATGATATATTGCTCTTAAGAAAGGAAAACGAGAGAGGGCCTACTGCAGGAGTGCGCATTCTGAAGGGGGCCGGCTATTTGCTCTTTTGCGGACCGCTTTTGAAGGCCAAAAAAACCCCCTAACCCGGAAAGTTTGGAATGCACATGGGTTCATACCGGCACACAGTACATGTATACTAGCCAGCAAAATATTTCCCCAAGCAAGGACATTTTAATTCAAAGTGAGCAGCGAGCCATTCTACATGTCTTACATACGGGATCCATAAACATTTGCCATGTTTGAAAATATCAGTGAGCGTTGGCAAATTGAGTATATCAATTTGATTATTGGCTTTCTTGAGACTATACATGTATTTCCCATAAATTGTCAAGAAAACTGTTCTTAGCCCTAGTCATTAAAACTGTCCTTGGTCATTTTGAAGCCCGTGTTTTCTCTTTTATTGAATACATGTACAACCCATTTTTGCTGGCTGGTACACTAAGTTAAAATACAGTATCAAATACTAGCATGACTTAACATGTGGTTAATACACTTTGGCCATCTTCAATTCAGGTGAGGGGACATCAAGAGGTAATGCCGAGTCCTTTCTTGAACACTGCAGAGCAGAAATTCTGCAGTTCTACCGGACCAACTACAGCACAGTTCAACTTCTTCCTTGGGATGCTACCAACACTGTGCTACTAGATGACATCTACACCAAGAATACTCTAGTACAGTACATCAAACTTGGGGCCTGTCATATGGAATGGAAAACAATGTCCTATGAAGAGCTTTTTAGAAGGCGAAAAGAATGGAAGCTGAAAAGACGTATCCTGGTTGAGGGTAAATCTGGTAGCGGCAAGTCTACTCTTGCTGCCAAGATGGTGCATGACTGGACGGTCCAGGACCCTGCTTGTATTTTAACCACCTTCAAGTTGTTGTTTCTGCTGGATTTGCAGTTAATAGGTCAGTCAGATAGCCTGACTGATGCCATATTCAACCAGATTCTACCAGATGACTCGGAAGTTACAACAAAAGACCTCAGGGATTTCATTTGGACCCATCCAGGTGAGGTACTGATCCTATTGAACTCATATGATGAGTCTGCTCTCTCAGCTGCCTGCACTGAAAAGGAAAATTCAAGGAGTGAAGTGAGCAAGATTATGTGCAATAGACTGCTGAGGGGTTGTCAGATTGTTGTCTTTACTCGACCATGGCGAGCGGAGGACTTTAGAAAGCTGTATGATGACTACAGTCACGTTCAGATTCTTGGGTACTCAAAAGCAGCCAGTCAGCACTACATCCAGAAGTATTTCAGCCACTCTTTGAGTGAAGCTCAGAAATTGATAAATTATCTGACATCATCAGAGGAGCTGTCTTCTCTTGCATGTACCCCAATGTTAACAGCTTTATTCTGCCTTCTCTGGGAAGAGAGAGTTCATGAGATCATTTTGCCAGAGACATTGAGTGGCATCTACGACCAGGTGCTGACCTATCTTATCAATCGGAACTATCCGTCGAGTATGGGTAATATATCTCCGACAAACTTTCCACTTGATGTGCAAAAGATGTTGCTGACAGTTGGTAAACTGGGTCTTGATGGCCTTGTAGCGTCCGAGCTAAAATTGATGTTTGAAGCCAGTGAGCTTGAAAGAGACATCTTGGATGAAGCATGTCGTGTTGGAATCATGTCCAGTGGCACAGTCCGCAAGAAACTAAAGGTGAAGCAGTATGTCTGGTTTGTGCACAAAACATTCCAGGAAAAGTGTGCTGCGGTTTATTTGGCCAGTCTCCTTAATGAAGATGACCAAGACTTCCTAGAGTACATCAGTAAAATCAAGACCGTAGAAGAAGTCCTGTCCCTGGAGTATCTCATTCTCTTTGCATGCAGTATGAGTGAGACTGTAGCCAAATTAATTGCAAACCATCTCGCTAAGCTTTACCAATCAGATCTTGAGGAGATCACCACTCAGTTTTATGAGGACCAAGAGCACCTGCACTATGATATTCGGGATCGATACAAGCGGTTCCTTGAGGTTTGCCTCAAGTGCACCTACGAGAGTGGCACAGGAAGTCTCCTAAGTGAGGAATTTTGCTGTCTTTTTCAGCGAAACCAGATTATGTTCAATTGTGCTGACTCGCAGTCTTCCACTTTTCATGCCTTGACATACTTTGTCAAACATATGAGCAGTCTGGTATCTACCAAGTCAAATCTACCTGTACCAGAAGATGTGAAAAAAGAAGATGAAGAATATACATGTAGCCTCGGTAGACAATCCTCTTGTTCCTCTACCAAGAGTATCCATTCACAGCTACCACTAGTGAGACTTCTACACTTCTATAACATGACTTTGGAACATGTCGCCATTCTAACGAGCACAATGCCTTTCCTCACAAGCCTTGAGAAGCTCTGCATAGATGGTGTCCACAATGTATCTGCTTCATCTATACAAGCTTTTGCTGACAACATTTCCTGTCAAGAGTCCTTAGTTGCTGTTAGCCTTGTGGACTTCCTTTGCGATTGTAGTCCAGTCGTATCTGCCCTGAAGTGTCCGATACTCCAGGAGATCCACATGCGTTGGATAGCGCAGCCAGAGTTTACTTCAACCTTAGCCAAGACTCTTCAATTTATGCCAGCCCTAAGGGTTCTCCAGTTGTCAAATAACAATCTCAAACCATGCCATGTCAGAACCCTTGCTCATCAGCTAAGGCATGTCCCAGCTCTGTGTGAGCTCGGTCTTTCCTGGAACCATGTTAGTAATGCCCTGGAAGACCTTGCCGCTAACTTGAACGTGGTACCACAACTTGATAAGCTCTATCTTAGTCATACAGAACTGGACAGCAAAGGAGTCATCAAGCTTGCGTCCAATCTGGTCCATATACCATTGTTAACCAACATTGATCTCAGTGACAATCCCAAGATAGGCAAAGAAGGATTTGTCATGTTTTTTACCAACATTCATCACCTCTCCAAGCTGGAGTACCTTGACTTGGAAGACAGCATCGTCAATGAAGAATCCATCCAAAGTGCGGCAGAGAATCTCAGAATGGACACATTGTCCTGGATTGATCTCTCTGCAAGATTTCTGTCTCCAATCAAGCTTTCTGCCAGCACCTGTTCAGCCCTGGCCACCATGCTTACCAGCCTCCCTCTTTTGACGGAGGTCTACCTCGAGCATGCTTACATTGATGACGTTGAAGGATGGGGGCAAATCCTGCTTGCTGGTCAAGAAAGTGCATCGATCAAGTTAATAAGGTACATGTACATGTACCACTATATGTAAGCTTGTTCCAAGATACGGTATTGTATGTACATGTACATGTGCATGTATTGTTTTCAATAAATATTTGTTTTCAATAAAATAATCTGTTATTTTGAAATATCATGACATTGCGATACCACAATGACACGAAAATAATCTTGTAACGCTTGTGGTGGCTGCTAGTGACTGTGCCAACAAAAACAGAAGGATTCATTGTTACCCTTTTTTTTCTATAGCCATTCACTCTTGTAAAAAGCTTTTTTTTTTCCAAGCGAAATGACCTGTGCAACATCAAACGACTCGTCTTCACCCCTACAATTATTGGTGTTTGCTTATGGGCACAAACTCTTTCACCAGCGGTTTTCACGAGCATTTTTTAACTGACTGCACATCATGGGCGTTATCGACATATGTAATTTTTGTTTAAATTGTGGTGGACCGCTGGACTAGTGACACACAAG
Source organism: Henricia sp. BOLD:AAB3569 (assembly GCA_037783545.1). Classification (NCBI taxonomy): domain Eukaryota; kingdom Metazoa; phylum Echinodermata; class Asteroidea; order Spinulosida; family Echinasteridae; genus Henricia; species Henricia sp. BOLD:AAB3569. The sequence continues at coordinate 1,484,719 of JBBELK010000162.1, read as the reverse complement.
TTTTACTAGACCAGAGCTGGAAAAAGAAATATTTCAAACGTTACACCTAACTTCACGTGTCTTTCACGTTTGTCCTGTGACTATAGTAGTTGCCATCTTACTGGGTATTCTCTTAAAATGTTTCCTCTTGGTTTTTAGAATGACTTCCAAATGTGTGTCCTTTGTGAATTCTGGCAGCGAGTCCGACGGAAGGCCATCTTGCTTAGATCTTGTTGGTTGGTGATCCTGTGCCTCGACATAACTGGCAATGAGGTATTGTCGTATTATAAACATACATGTAGGCCTACAGGTACATCATTTTACATACATGTACATACTGTACATGTAGTGCTAACATCCATTTAAGCAAGAGGGAAACACTTGCAGAAGGCTGCTGATAATTCTTTAGAATATTAACAGCATGCCGGTAGCAAAGTTTAATAATAATAATAATAATAATAATAATGATTAGATTTGTATAGCGCACATATCCAACCTGCAGGGTGTTCAAGGCGCTGTTACCATTATTACCACTGCCATCAGGGAATCACCAGAACCATTTCGCTTCAACTAGGTGGCTGCTGGTCAGGCGCACAACCCTATCAGCAGTTAGATTGTAGCATTCCCCTTAACAGCTTCCCATATATCGCTTGGGTTGACGAGGCAACTGGGATTAAGTGCCTTGCCCAGGGACACAGACACGTTGGTCGAAGTGAGGCTCGAACCCCCAACCTCTGATTGGAAGTCCCGCTTCATACCCACTAGACCACACGCGCTCCCAAAGTTTGTTATAAAAGTAGCACATGGAGCCTTATTTTTCAAACCGTATCTCTTCTGACCATTTAAAAAATCACTGTTAATTTGCTTCAAAATGTGCTTCATGTGAGTCGCCATGTTTTTCAGTTGGGTGCTTAGACTCACGAGGGCGTGAGTCGGGTCACAACAAAAAAAAGTTTGTACTTGGGGGAGGGGGAGAGGGGGAGCGGGAACAAATATTCAATCTCAACATCAACCATCCAATAAAAGGTCTGTTGCATAGTTATGTCATCCAACCTTTTAAAATTTGAGAAAGGGAACAGTACATACGGTACATTGTACGTATAGTTACATGTACCGGTATGTTGCCTTCAAAATGTTTCCTCTTCCTTTAAAGGCCCTGTAGATGATCTGTTTTTGAGCGATTCTGCGAATAAAACCATTATAAATCAAAAGAAAGACATCAACAAACTCATCCGAAGAAATTTCAGCTTTGTCAAATGTACCACGTTTAAAAAAACCAATGAAAATCCATATGCATTTTCCTGGTCTTGGCGGGGTGTTTCAAATATTCGTTCTCAGTTGATCGGGTACTATGTGGCTTGCGTCATGCACTCTGTGGCGCACATACTGCGTGTGCGCGCGATACAAAAAATGCATCGCGTTGGAACACGCACACGGAGTACACAGCGCCCATGCATTTTGGACCGCGTAGATGCGAACCAAAAATAAGTAAATCGTTTGCAAACGATCTAAATAATTTCATCTTTACGGATTATTTTCTGGTAAAATTATATCATTTTGAGCGGAAACCTTTCATTGGGTAGTTGCTATTAATTCAATCTTTACTTTCAGAACTTTTCCCCTGTAAACTCGTCGATTACTTTTTGGGGTCATTGCAAATGATCCACTGGGCCTTTAACACTGATGATCATCATTGATACTCTGTGGTGCGTTAAGATGACCAAACACATGTATAGGTGGGTCTTTCCACACTATTGCGCACAACTGATAACTTGGAGAGTAAGACACAGAAAGTGACTAAATGGCCTCAAGTACATTCTCAATCACTCTGAAAATTCTACGAAATTACAGAGTATTCTTGAAAATGTCATGTTCGTAACAGAGACGGACATTGCCATCTGAAAAGTGCTAAAGGCATTGATTACATTACAAAATAATACCCACACATCATGTATTACTAGCTCTAAAAAATTGATGAAACATTAACCCAAACCAATAGACCTGAAACGTAATGACGTCACGCAATGTTTACCGCGGTGCATTATGGGTGAAAAGTGGGGACGAAATCTCTGCATCTCTAGTTTGCATGCGTTGCATGCATAGCGCCTAGCGTATTATGCACGTAACTTTGTGAACTTTACTAACCGCTTCGCTGGCAAAAAAACGTCAAAAACAAAGATCGTAAATTTCTAAAATGCTTCGTGTCGGCATGTCGTTCATAATTTGAATCAATTTGAATCAATTCCGAATGGTCTGATCCAGCTCATTTTTAATCATTCAAATTTCTTTGTTTTAAATCACAAATTAGACCAGTCAATCCCACCGCTGCCACCAAACACTAACGGGGGTAAGCAAGTTCAAAATTAGCCCATGCATGTGGTTATAAACAAATAATTAACTTACATAAACGATTGGAGAACTGCTCGGACGGTGGCCTGAACGAAAATCTACAGTACTGTAACACTTTTCAGTAACGCATACTCATACATGTATAAAATTAATTTAAGCAGAACCACCATCCGAGCCTCCTGCTGTCCCCAGCCACAAAATGCCAAGTGCCTCCCCGAAAGCTCAAACGCAACCATACATTGTATATACATGTATACCTTATAGCCGTGGTAGCAACACAATGGATGTCTGGTATATGTGCCCAGTAGGCCCAGTAGGCCCAGGCCCATCGTTACAGTATAGCACGTATTGAACTTGTACTTCAAATTCAAGTACTCGGAAACACATTGTCTTAAGACTACCTCATCAGTACTTGGTAAAGGTACTTGACTACACAACCTTGTACATACCTGTGCATACACGTATGACGCAAGAGGTCCGTGACCGTAGTATTGCTTTTGTAGTGCTGTATTTTAATGGGATTATAATGTATCCTTTGTCTGTGTGTGATAATTTTTTATACAGCGTATATATGTAATTCCATGGTGTGCTTAAGAATTGAAGGGCAAATTTCTATTGATTTGTATCAAAAGAAACATACAGTATTATGTATACTGTATGTATGTAGAACTTTTGTACATGAATGAGTTTTCTGTTCCGTACAGTCCCTCTCTTTTCATGAAATATAATGTACGTACACATGTACATGTATTGACACCTTTCTAATGACGTCATTTTGGGAGTCAAATAATGCCGCGTCATCGTGAAAGCAATGTGCGTGCGCGTTCTGTGTCCATAGCACGCGTAACGCGCTATACTAAGGCTCCCATTGGTGAATTAAACCGCGTTATGCCCACCAGAGACACACACAACGCGCACGCACATCGCTTCCACAATGACTAAGCATTATTTGACTCCCAAAATGGCGTAATCGCACATGTTCGAAAGGGGTTAATACCAGTAAGTTGACATACGTACATGTAGCACTACCCATTCTAGTGGAAGCGTACATGTACAGTACCTCATTTACAGCAGTAGGGGGCCATCCATAAAGTACGTATGCGTGGAGGGGGTGGAGGGGGGTGAGGGGGGTGGGGGGGGGGGGGTTGAGCCAATGCGTACACCCAACGTTAAAGCATATGGGTGACGTCACGAAATATGCGTACAGCGAGAGGAGGGTCAAAAAGTCGGCATTTCGTGTGTACGTACTTTATGGACTCCCCTTAGCGTGCTACGGTACATCATAGAGCAAGGAACAGAAGGAGTTACAACTCAGCCCCTCCGCTAATCAGATTTATTGAGAGCAATTATCACCTCCCTCGCCCTGTGCAAAGTGTACGGACCATTTATCGATCGCCCACTGCGCGCTCAAACATCGCTGACCGCAGCCTGGCTTTATACCCTACGTGTGTTACCGAGTTTCGCTGCGCGTCACTGGTATCCGTCGTTTTCCATTCATAACTGGAGAGAAGACGCCAGAACAAACAACGACAACGCATGCGCATTTAACCCCATACATGCACCGGAAGAGTACGGTCCTTGCGCCATCTTGTAGAAAAGAAAATCGACTTCGTTCACAACTTTGAACCGTCAGAATCGGCCGATCGGTTGAAAAGTTACGTTGGTTTGTTTCTCATAATGTCAACGGAAAGTCCATGAATATGATATTCATAAATCTATGGAAAAGTCACCCGTTCGTGTGTTTCCTAGGCCTAAAAATGCGTGGAATGTATTCGTTAGACTTTGTACTTTCCAAAAATGGTGTTTTCCAATCGAGACACAGCGAGACACATGCTGAAAAAAATCCTTGCTCTATGGGTACATGTACATGTAGCTCTGTTATACTTGTAGCATGGGTTGAGAAAGACAACATATGGCCTGACCCGCCCAGTGGCCAGATCCAGCCTCATTAAAATACAGGAATACAATGGATTTGAGGCGGCTGTAGCCCCCACTTTTTATTTGTACAGGTATTCCTGTATTTTAATGAGGCTGGATCCGCCACTGCCTCTCATACACTGTAAGTTGTTGTTTAACACAACGTTTGAGGATCACACGCATGATTTTCAATTAAAGGAACACACCGGCACACTGTTTACATTTATCTCTTCAGTTTATTTCGGAAAGACCTTCAGAATCATGTATGGGTCTATTTCAAGCCCAAAATAGCCCACAAAGCTGGTGTGTTCCTTTAAGCTACATGTACATGTAGTATCAGGATTTCAGATCCCACAAATCTCAAACCTGATCGAGTTTAACTTACTGTACTATAGTTGTGAAAGTGGGCATCATCAAGTCAGTTAATTGAGATTGTATTCTATCCTTGTCCAAGGCTGTGACCTTGTCTTACCGTGCCGGCGATGGCCAAGCCGTGGAGAAAGGCCTGAGGAAATCCCGGCCAACCCGGCGCGTTTGCATCACAGCTACCGCATGTGGTGAACAGTGGCCAACAGCGAATAGGCTGGTTACCGGAATATCTTGGTCTAGAAACCAGAGTCCCCACAGTAGGCAACATGACAGCCTTGTTCCTTGTTCTGTACATGGCGTGCTTTATGGGCGGGGACTCTTTGCTAATTTTTCAAAGAGAGTACCAAGACGTATTTAAGCTCATCGGTTAACAGTTGTTTTGACAAAGCAATACGGCGTTGTTTGAAAAATAGTTAAAAAACACGTCTTACACTTATGTGTAAGACAAGCTCACAGCCTTGGACAAGGATATCAAAAATTATGTTTTCTTCCAATAATGGTGCTTTCTATCTTGAAAATAGTTTTTATTTTGCACAGAATTACATGTACATGTAATAGCGCTTATTTATTTTATTTATTTATTTATTTATTATTTATACTGGGGAACCTATATTCAGTTTTAAAAAACTGTTCTCCCATAGGTCCCAGTCAACAGTTAAAATATGTAAACAAATACATGTAACATTAAAAAAAAAAGAATAATTGATTAAAAATACAATCACAAAACAATTTGATTTTGAGAGAGGAACCATACCACTTAAGCATTTGTAAACCATTACATTAAGTAAACCTTACATACTTTATACTCACTATCTGTGGGAAATTGGCAAGAAGTAAAAACAAAAAATAGTAATTTATATAACTTATATGACACTCATTTACAAAGTGAACCAAAATGTCAATGCATGCAGAAATTAAGCTACTACCTCTACTAAAAAGTGCTGTGCTGCACCATGCCACACGTCCACCACTTGTAGTGGCGGATCCAGCTTCATTAAAATACAGGAATACAAGGGAAATCCTTTGTATTCCTGTATTTTAAAGAGGCTGGATCTGTCACTGACTTGCTTGGCCTAGTAAAATGATATCTAAATTCAATTTTCTCCTCTAAATTGAGAGCAAATGGTTATATCTCCATGTTTGTGACTGTGGTTTGCAAATCATTCACTCAAACGATCACGGTATTGAATCACTGTCTTCATCGAGTTTGTCCCAGATTGATGCTATCCACCAAGTCACGCATGTATTTCCGGTGCATGACGCAATTGGAAGGAGCCGTCCTTTTACAAATAATGGTGCAGGCTCTGTGATATGCATAGTACACTTTGCGCACACAGTATCTATTCAGAGCCAACCACCAAAGCTGTGCTTTCACACACGGTGTTTCCTTCCAATAACGTCACATTCACAGTTGGTTCCCACTCGTGACATTGCTTCTGCGTTTGTGCAAGACAAACAACCAATATATGTACATGATTTCCCCCAGCGGCCAGAATGACACAATTGGGTTTTTAAAATATATTTTACATGATCACATCCGTGATTTCGTTTCACTCATTTTGTTTGCCATACAATACAAAACCATACAAACTTTAACGAGGAAAGATTTAGGCTAAAGAATAAAGCAATTTTCACCTTGTTTAACATGTTTAAAAGGAGCGTGACCAGATCACATTTGTTTCCATGGGTGTATACCATTCTGAAATTTCGCATACTCAATCCGTATATTTCCAGGGATATCATCAGAAAACTACCAAACTTAAGTAAACTAATTTATCCAGTTACATAAAGTGCGATAATTACACCAGACATTTTTGCTTCCACATCCAAATTAGGGATTGCAAATTTCCCGTTATCTTCCCACCATGGATAGTACTTATTTGGGGATGTATTTTATATGATTGTTAGGTTAGAACGAAATCCATTTTTCTGACAAATCTGAACACGCTCCTTTAAGAAATCATTTTACTACACGTGCAGCTCTTTAAAATGCATTGTGCTAAATTTACAAAGTGCCACATGATCAATTAGCCATAGTTGTGTATAGTAAGTAATTTACAGTATCTGAATGTTATCTGCGACCCCCCAGCTACGTGCCTGGCTATGAAGCTCGTAAAAGACGTAATGTTGAATAAAATTGGCATGAATTTAACTAGAAATGGTAAAACAAAGAAATAGGACAAATAATTTTGGCAAATAAATACGGGCAACTACAAATTGGCCCAGCTGCAGTTGGCTGAATGCATTTGTGTGCACTTAATAAACAAACCGCAGTACACAGAATGTTGCAACTGAAGTGAGGCCATGGGTTTTGGTCCCCGAAATTCCAAAGCATCCATTTGTCAAACAACACATTTTAAAGAAATAGTTGTGTAAAACATCTTTTTCTACTTTTGGGTGCCTACAATTTCTCGGGCTAAATGTCCCTTTAAATAGTGGACTTTGGAAGTTGTGGCATTTTACATGTACACCAATTAATCTTCAACTACATGTATGTGTACTTAAATTAACAATAGTGACAACTCACTTTTGTACGCTGGTTTAATTACCAACATGTGGCTGTAACCTCATCATGTCTTTATATATACAACATGTATGTATTATAGTAGAAGAACAAATGTGTAGCCCAATTCTCTTTTTGTCAAGCCACAGTGACGAGTGGCCACAACTCAAACTGTTATGGTCTGTAATGTGATGGTCTGTAATATGATGGTTTACTACTTAAAGTATTGGACTTAATAATTACTACATTTACTTTTTATACATGTAGGTTTAATTAATTACAACCCTTGTTTTAGTACATGTATATAAAAAGCTGTTTTTATTTTTAAATACATACGTACATCGTTTAAAATGTGTTTATGCATAAGTATTACATGTAAGAATTTCTGCATTTTATACCCCTTTTTTGCAGAGTTCATGTCATTCCGCTACATCAGATGAAAGTTAAACTCCTCTGTAGTGACCGTCATCTGAAATAGTGTTGTTACTTATCCGCTAGATCTGTGGCATAAAGATAGAAAATAGTTTTGAGAAACTAGACTGTGTGGCAGTGGTTTAAAGCCATGAGTGGTCTCTCAGTTTTATACCCAGTCATTTGATTGCATTGACACAATGTACTTTAAAATCAATCGGACATTTTGGCTAAATTACAACACATTAGTCCATGCCTGAGTAACGTTTAACACTCGGATGCCATTACCAGAATAATATATTAATTTCCCGACAGTCGTCTGCCATCTTATCCTTTTTTTGTTTCTGAATAAAAACTCACCAAAAGTACTCGTAGCTTATTACAGTTTCATTCGTAACAGCCGGCTGCATCAAATCAACTGTAGCAGTGAGTACACCTCCGAGCGTTCGAGGCTAAGATGTGAACACAAATGAAATAAAAGCGATGCTGCATTATTATAATAGCATCGAGCATGGACATGTTAAAATGTTTCTGCTCTTTGCAGATGCTGTAACTGGTATTGACCCTTTGCAAAGTGGCCATCACATTCAATCACATTGTCACTGACCGTCATCCATGAGTACGCGCTTTGTGGATCAATTGTCACAATCACATCATTTAAATAAGAAAACCTGCACCCTAACATTGCCACCGGAGCAAAGGATCTTATCCAGTACAGTAATCAGTATGCTACTTGGAAATTTCCATTGCTAAATGCTATACTCAATTATCCTTTTGCGTGTTTCACATTAATAGTGTCTTGTGTACTGACATCGCAATAAACGTAACCAAAGCGAGGCTTGCAGAAAAATAGTTTGGTCCCGTTTTGAAAGTGTTCATTGAGTGCATCACAATGGCACAGGCGTTCCGCGCGATCAGGAGAGCGCGCAGCGTGGACAGTAATTCTCAACGGGAGATTACACGCGCTATCGCGCAGACGCACTGATCGTACTCGACACGTACTGTGGGGAACAAGACAAAGATGGACGCACCGTGACAAAGGTCTATTTACATGTATCTTACTGGTGTATGCAGCAGGTGTGAAGTACAGGGTCAATACCGTGTTTACCAAGGGACAGAATGGCATAAAGCAGCCAGACTGTTGGTTGCTAGGCATTGGCGTGCACCACGTAGCAACAACAGCATATTATGTGACTGTTTAAACTGCGCCTTCATTTGAAAGTGAAGAATTCGAGGCGCCAGCCATAGTGCAAAAGTTACGCACAAAAGGCTAATTAGTCGCTTATGGCGCACGGAGTCCTGGCTCTTTGCATTGTTGTTTAAAATTAGACACTACATGAAAAGTCAAGTTTTAAGCGGCCTTTCCTTAAGTCCGTTTTTCATGCGTCTCGTGCGTGCGTTACGTTTGCGTCTGAATCGCTCCGTAGACCGATACAGACGGACGAGCGCAGCGCAAACGCAACGCACGCAAAACGGATGAAAACGGACCAAAGGAAAGGCACATTACCAGTTGATCACTGCGTCATTAAGACTAACATCACATCAACCAACAATAACGACACGAGGGAGTTATTGTTCTTGCATGTTATTTATAACCCCGCTGTTGCCTGTAGCAGTGTAGTTATAAATTAAATGGCGCTTAGTTGCTCGGTTGCTTTTAGGTTACTGGCCAGTGGCGGATCCAGCCTCATTAAAATACAGGAATACAAAAGAAACGCGGGGCTGCATCCCCCTGAAATCCATTGTATTATTGTATGAGGCTGGATCCGCCACTGCCTGCACTCGCCACTGCCTGCACTCGCTTAAATTACTCGTGTAACTCTCACGCATGTGCATGTACATTTGTTGGACTAGAATAGACCGTATCGAATAGTTGCCATCTTGTATCTATAGGAAGTTTCTTTGTTAAGTGAGGGCATGCATAGTTGCACACTTTGTGCTTGATACATTATTGACCAATTAAAAGTTGCCATACAAGATGACAGCTATTCGATACGGTCTATATAGATTATTCCAGGCCATGGAAGATTTTGCAAAGGTTTCGACAGTGGCACCTACCTTAGCCTGAACAATGTCCCTGCGTGGAGAGTGGTAGCGTGCATGTGGTATTCCAGGGACATCTGATGATCTGCCTGTCCGCAACTTAAACAAATACAAGTCATTTTTATGAAAAACTTGCGTGAATCATGTGTGTTTTCCTTTGTGAAATTTGTTCACATTTCACACATTATGCGTCGGGCGGAAAGGAGGGGCAAGGCGAGGGCGTTATGTGGCAAAATCTCCCAATCTCGGGCAGAATGCACATTTATAGCCATATTTTTCCAACCGTGCCCCAAACACGGAAAAGTATCAACAATACGTATCATGTATCAACAATTGCCACTGTCTGTAGTGCATAAAACATGTAAAGGCTTTATTCAATGCTGTTCGTTGGAGTCTTGGGCAGAGTACAAACCGCTTTTCAGACACTAATTAACAAGTAGGGCGGAAAAGCCGGGGTTTAATTTCTGCATAAATGCACTTACAGCGGGATGGCTTCTGCTGACGTGTGAAGTTTCCCACGAAACTGTCGAGAGATCAGTCTCTGGAATTCGCAGGGGAGGTAGGCTGTACACGTCTGGGTCCTGTTTGGAGATAATTGTATAATTTGTACCACCAACCATTACAATTTGTACATGTAGGCCTACAACTATTTCATAATAATATGGTGCAACCAATTTCATTGGTAAAAAGAGTCAATCAGAAATTAACATTGGCCAATGCAACTAATCATACGCATACACTAGTAACAATAATTATATAATATTGGATGGCTTTGAGCCTTGAGGGTGATATGAGAATATACCAGGGTTGTAGTTGAGTCCATCACAAGTCTTTCACAAGTCTAAAGCCGATAAAATCACAAGTCCGTGACAAGTCCCGCACAAGTCCATTCAGGGATGTGATTGTTCCGGTTTTTCCCGGAACTTTCTTTTGTCTCATTGGTTTGTGACAATGATTATTCCGGGAAAACCAGAACAAATCACATACCTGAAGTAACGATCAATTGTTTAAAGCATTTCGCGTTCACGTTCGCGTTTTACGCGCATCTATTTTTGTTGCTGTGTGGTGTATGCAGCAGGTGTGCAGTACAGGGTCAAGACCGTGTTTACCAAAGGACAGAATGGCATAAAACAGCCAGACTATTGGTTGCTAGGCACTTAAGAAAGCCCGTTTGGAAAATGTCCCGGACACTTCTTCCAATACTTCAAACCTTTTGCATTAAAAATTATGATTAAATCATGCTGGGCTCCTGGACTAACTCGTTTAGATACCGAGACTTGCCAAGTTGACTTATAAATAACGTGGCGAGATATTTGATATTGCCAAGTCGACTTCCTGAAATCAATAAGTCGACTTGGCGAGATGTTTTGGTTGCCAAGTCGCCTTTCTAAATCTACTAAGTCGACTTGGTGAGATAATTATAGCCCTCAGTCAATTCGAGTTGGCAACAAATTATTCTACCAAGTCGATTTATTTAATTCAGGAGGTCGACTTTGCAATATAAATTTCCTCGCCAAGTCGATTTAATATCTCACCAAGTCGACATAACCCACGTTTAAAGTCAACTTGGTGATATCTCGGTATCTAAACAAGTAGATGGCACTCACAAAGCGCCGTATTATCGGGCAACTCGCTCGCCATGTTAAATTGACGTCGAAACAGACTCAGTAAAGTGGCGATTTGCATGTGCTTTACTTATAAGTGTATCGGCCGGCGTAGTCGGTATCACGTTTACACACCCCGACACCTGGAGTCTGAGATGTCAGACTCCAATCGGCAACCGATTTTGTCGGCGAATCGGCCCCAAAAAGTGTTTACACAGGCCGATGACGACCAATTTGTCGGCCGAGAGGCCAGTCGGCTGACAAAATCAGTCTCTGTAACCACGGTTTTGTAGGTGACTTGAATAACATAAATATGTAGCAGTTGCCGAGGGCGAAGTGTGAATTAAACCGAGTTGGGAAGATGTGCCTTTGATACTACATCAAACCTATGAATGGGTCTGGGTGGACAAGTTGGTCAGATGATTTGGGGGGTTTGCCAGGTAATCTGCCTTGGGAGTCTTTGCAAAGCAGAAAGTATGATGCAGGTAATTAGTCCATGCAGGATTCGAGAAGCATATGCTTTGTGTCAAATGACCAGATATTGATTTCGATCTCAACAAAGACCCACTTGTTTAATGACAGCTAATAATTGCTGTAAATGATTTATTAGTTGTGTACAACATCATTGGTTGCATCTTAACCAACGTATTATATTATTATTATTATTATTGGTTAAAAATTGGTTAAAAGATTGGTCCGTCCGGAACAAGAAAACTTGTCGGTTAGGGTACCTGTGAGTGTCTCACTGCCTCGATGGTGGTTCTCATGTTGCGAGCCCACTCTAGCTCTCTCTCCGTCAGCGATTCCTGTGAGCCTCGTCCGCCAAGACTCTCCCCACCCAACTCGGCCTCAACTGTGGCCAGGGTATCCAATGGAAGGTAGCTCACGGGGTAGAGCGACCGCACGCTGTCGACTTGCAGTGCGCTGCTGTACCGCCGCTCGTGCACCGGTGTGGGCCTCGGGCTGTCCGTTGGTGAAGATTCTTCGACGTCTTCGTTGGGCGTCTGCTCAGTTTTTTGGCGTTTTCGCATCATGGCAAGTGCTATCACCACCAGGATAACGAATACAACTCCACCGACAGAACATACGATGATGGCTGCGGTGTAATTTTGAGTGGTGTTTGCTTGTTCTATTTTTAAGCGAGACGAAAGGAAAGCAGAAAATAAACAATTTTAAATTTTGTTTAATTTAATGGCTTTATGGAACTTCAATTTGCAAATTAAGTCCTGATTGATGCTTACACTTGTCAAGCCTAAACATTAAGATACATTGGTGGGTGAGTGGCAGCCGATGGCCAGAGACATCGGTTAACCCATTTACTCTGTATAAAACAATGCTCTCGTTTCTTTTAAGTGCGTTAGACAACGCAGCGGACCAACGGCCTTACATCCCTCTTCCAAATGACCAAAGGATGGAGCAATTATGGTTAATTTGACAAAACAATTGCTGATTGTCCATTTTATGAGCCCTTTTTTAATTTCAATATTCCCTTCAATAATATGTCATTATAAGTTATTTAATCTGCCTTACTCGGTTGGCAGTATCTTCCACGGATTTCCGGTCTCAAATCGGTGTAATCGTTCCAGCAGATGCAGTTGAAATATTCCTCGGTGTCCGTGCACGTGGACGTGTTGCTGCAGTCGTGACGTTCTGTTTCGCATTCGTTGAGACCTGAACGATTTAATCAAGTTCAATTTTGTGTTTATCTAAAGTCTGATCTCAGCCATCTGAGCAACCTAGAGTACAGTAATTCGTGAAAATAGGACAGGCATGAGTTTAAGGAGACCAGCGGCGGCGGGGGGGGGGGGGGGGGGGGGGGGGGGGGGGGGGGGGGGGCGAAATGCACCCCCCCGGTTATTTTTTGGCCCCCCCCCCCCGTTTGCCCCTCCCCCCCGCCCCCCCCAGTTTTTCCCCCGATGGCGGAAATTGAGTTTAATCCCAAACCATTGCACCCAATTTGTTACAATGTTGTTTGCGCTGTACATAATATACTCAATTTCATCCACCATAATTAGCTGGCACCATAAAAAAAGCCCAATACACTTTACAAAATTACATTATATATTTTTGTTTGCCCCCCCTAAATTTAAGTTTGCCACCTCTTGACCCCCAGATTAACAGGTCTGGTGCCGCCGCTGAAGGAGACAGGACTTTGGGAGTACGTATACGGGACTAAACTTGTGCTGTACTTCGAGAGTTCTGTACATCGACCCGTGATCTGTTTGCGATTCGTCTGTGGAGTGGTTATATAGAGAAAGTCCATCTTGACAATTTTTTTAGAATTGCCTGACAGCTTTAATTTCATTCCGAAAGAGACATTTTGTTTACTGATCCTGTAGATCAGTTCAGATCAGTATTTAGGAGTTTCTATTTTTATTCGCCTACCAATAACAAGTATGGAATCTTTGTTGATCAAAAGGCTGTTGTTGAGGGCGCCCGATGAGACGGCCTTCGTCATCGTTTTTTCCAGGTAGTTGACGTCGGCCGTGGTGTTAGGGGCAAGTTCAATGGCAAATTCGGTCACTATGCTCCCACTCAAAAACCGAATAACCGAGCAGCTTAGGAACGAAGACTTTGTCGGTGAGTCTTTAATGTACACGGATTTGACCTGTTCGGAACAATACATTATTTAAGAGCAAGTTCGAGTAAAGTTAACTATACATGTATATCATTTTGGCCCAAATGCAGTCTAGTCAACAAAGGTTAGGTCTAGTGGACTACCAGTATACATGTACATGTGTATCGAGCCATTGCCCAACGTGTGGTTGCACAGTCACTGGTCTTATTAGCCTTATTCACGAGTCAGCCATCTTTAATCCACAGCGAGGCGAACCCTAATAATAATCGTCTTTAGCCATTACTTGGCTCGTTAGCGCTTTCTTCTACGAATTAACAATGGTGAACACTTTTGAATATGGATTATTTGGTGTCCAGCAGCCTTAAGTTCATAAATTGAAAGACCACTCCACTTGGTCAGGTTGTCCACCCATCTGGCATTAGGTCGCCCACAGCCTCTTCGTGCATGAGCCGGAAACCCTGTAATCACTGCAGCCGTCAGGCCACCACATCGTACTGTATGACCACACCAGTTTGCGAACCCTGTAGCAACGATAAACAACTCCGTGACAACACGTACAAACCGTGCACAAAGTTAATTGTCAGCAGCCTTTTCAGCAAGAATTCGGCAGAAATACCTTGGTAGATCGGCAAAATATAATGTGGACAGTTAGAAGAATACGTTCGCCAGCAAAATAAACTGTGCGGAGCACTTCAGACGGGGTTATTTGGAGGGATTTGTTCGCGATTTTAAGACGATCGGTGAGTACTCCGCATATGTATAGTATACGCGCACCGCGGCTTGCAAGCAAGCGACCTGCATAGTAGTGTCAATGCTGTTTGTGATTTATCCAATGAAAACAATACCATAATGGCTGACCAGTTGAGACTCCGTGCACATGTCTATGGAGCATCACACAAAAATCCAGTGTTTTCAAAGTAACATTTGAAATTTTCTTCCTGCAAAAATAACGTTTTCTAAACAAATTTAGGCCAACACAAGGAACGTGGAGATACGCGTCTTTTAGATCGATGGAGATCGCCCACCAGTGACTCTGAAGGGACTGAAGAACAGACGACAGAGTCTCCATGCGAAAGTGCTTGGGTCGAATGAATAGGTTGAGAGGGCGAAGATTGATGATGGGTCGCCATTCGCCCGATTTCTTGGGAGCGAGGAAAAACGTGGACGTGAAACCCAACGTCGTCTGTGTGGGAACAGGGATGATAGCGTTCTTCTGGAGTAGAGAGGCAATTTCGTTTTCCAGAGTAGATCGACGGAGCAAATCCGAAGGAATTGGCGTAATTTTGAGTTGAGAGTGACTGGGAGGGGTGCTTGTAAATTCCAGTCGATAACCGGTCGCAATAGTTTGAAGAACCCACTTGTCTGAGGTGATGGAGATCCACTTATGATAACAATTGAGGAGACAACCTCCGACCGGACCGGGAGAAGGGAGATGAAGATAGTCATCGGCCCTTGCGGAAACGCGATCCTTGGGACTTCGAAGGACGCGTCGATCGGGAGGGCCGAAACGAAGATGGCGGAGAGTATCTGGATCCGTGTGACGAAGTTGGAGCCATGGTGGACCACTTCCGGCGAAGGGAACGACCATTTTTCTCTGCTGCATTTAAGCGCTTGGCCTCGAGGATAACAGACTCGTTGAACCTACCGTCGAATAGGTCGGCACCCGCAAGAGGAAGGTCAAGCATCCTGTCTTTGGCGCCCAAGAAGGGAAGGAACATGTTGTTAAGAGTGAGTGATCGCCTGACCAGAGCGGTAGGAGCAAAGCCGATAGAGAATTGATGGAGACAAAGCTTAAGACAGTCATCCAGTGAACGATGTAGGTCAACGGTATTCTCATCTGATTTGGCAATGAGGTCTGATAACAGAAGTGCAAATGAGGAGAGTTTAGCTCCGATGCGAAGATTATTGTCTAGGGCAGAGATTTTAGAGTCCAAAGACTTTGTTGGTTGGTCAAAATATCAAGATGTAAGGCGAGGATTGTCCTTGCGTAGTGTATCTTGGGCTTCAGAACAAAGAATTGGAGTGGTGAAGTATTTGTCAGTAATGTGATGATTAGCTTGAAAAACTTTGCTCCAAACTGGGGTTCTAGGTGGGCGACGGCTATCTTGAACCTGAACCAAGGCTTTATCCATGATGGCTACGCACTCTCTGTCAACAGGGAAGGTATTGAGACGATCGGATGATTGTTGAAAGGCGGTGCGAAAGGAGGGCTGATCAATCTCATCAGATGATGAAGAGTGAAATTGATATAAATTGCGTACCTTGGAAACAGATCCCTTCAGACGCGAAGTCAGGGATTGGTAATCTTCGTGCTCTTGAAAGGAAGAGATAGATGAAGATGGCGATCTCGACCTGAGCCTAACACGGCGACCGCTAGATCGTGTCCCCGGGGAACGTGTGCGTGAACGCTCCGAGTGATACGGGGATCGAGGGCTGCGACGTGAGGAGCGCTCGGTGGATCGATGCGGTGAGCCCCGGCGTGTGACAGGGGAACGAGAACGCCCTGAGGTGCGGCGTGATCGGTCATGCGAACAATGGTACATTCCCCGTGCGCACTGCCGTAACGATGCCGGGGGCGAGATCAATGGCCGGAACAAAGGGGGGATCCTGATGCTGTGCAGAAAGGTATGTAGTTGGAATGTGACCCGTGTACGATGTCCGAGGCCCGTGAAAATGTTAAGGCGGTAGAGCCGTTGAACTGTACGGGTTGACCGCAGGCTGGAACAGTGGTGCCCCGTTGCCTCTGTAACTCGCCGCAAGCCGACTTGAAATTGGCGGCTCTTTCGGCGATCCCGCTGCTAGCATTTGAACCTCAGATGTAGCACCAACTGCCTGCATGTGTTGGTGAAGGCTAGCAAATGGAACTTGCGGGATTTCCCGGGACAAACTGGGTGTAGTACTGATGGTGACTGCAGGCGGTCCCGGGGGATCTCTTACAAGTGGCGAGAACGGGCGCCACGGTAGAATCGCGGGCAGCTTGATCACTTCTAGCTGGGGGACGTTTCTTGTTCTTGGACGAGTCAGCCGTGTTTAAACAAACACTTGTACAAGAGACTTGGCATAATGCTCGCGCTACAACTGCGCTGATAAAAACTGTAAGTGGCCCGCTTCGCGCGGGGGTTTTATTGGGGGCATTGCAGGCGTCGGACGCTGGGGACGCACGTGAGCTTTCAGCGAGATTTGGCCGCGCATGCGCACTGAATGCATTTGTAGGATAAACGAGGGTGAGTAATCTTCTGTACTGGAATTGGTACGTGTACGAGTCAGTGGTTGTACGAGTTTGCTATGCGTGAGTTGGCACGTGTACGAGATTGGCCAACTTGCGTATGAGTTGGCACGCGTACACTACAAGTTGGTTCGCATACGAGTTCATATGCAGCACGATATGTCGCAGAGGGTATCGCCCCTACCACCATTGTTCCCCCATTGTGTCTCAAACATCCAAGGAATTTCGAAGGAATTTCGAAGGAATTCCTTTCAGTTTTTAGGGGGAGTTTGTGCTGGATAGTGTGTTGAGGTATAGGGTCGTTAGGGGGGAGTCCCTTTGCCACATATCGTGCTGCATATATACGAGTTGACCTGTTTCCGTCCATGCAGGGCGCCTGCATGGATGGCCGCGGTGCGTTTATGCGGAATGTACTCACCGATCGTCTCGAAATAAAATTACTAACAAATTCCTCCAAATAACCCCGTCTGAAGTTCTCTGAACAGTTTTTGCTGGCGAACGTACTCTTCCAACTGTCCACATGATATTTTGCTAAGGTATTTCTGCCGAATTCTTGCTGAAAAGGCTGCTGGCAAATAACTTTGTGCAATGTTTGTACGTGTTGTCACGGAGTTGTTTACCGTTGCTATAGGGTTCGCCTCGCCCTGATTTAAAGATGGCCGACTCGTGAATAAGGCTAATGGCACAAGTCCTATACCGTGAGATGTTGCGGCGTTCAGATATGCACATGCACCGCCCAATCAAGACAATTTGAGAATTGTGACTGTCTGTCAACTGGGGAACTGCACCGTTTACGATCTGCTAACTGTGTGATATGGATGTGGTTTTTTGGTTAAAGTAGACAGTATATGTAGGATATTATATACCTCATGCGTTGCATCGCTTCTAAATACTTTTACCACAAATCTCACAGATAGTATTTCTGGTAGGGCTGATTCGTCATCTGGAAATTTACCATAATATTCCGTGGCATTTTTAACTCATGATGAGTTTAGAGTTATGTGCATTTCAAATACGCTGGAAACACGACTCAAGAGGCAAAGAGCTGCAACGTTATACCGGACGGAAGATTGAGTTCGAATTCCTATTCGGCCAAGTTTGTTTTTTCCTCGACCTAAATCTCGAAACGTTTCATATAAACTCCTCAAAAAAGTTCGGAAAGTCAAGTTTGACTGACGATTTCTCTCTTGTTACTAAATCATTTTCCTTGAATTTGGTATCATTGGAAAGCCCTGTTATTTCTCTTTACGGGGGCGGGTGTAAAGTGAAATGTCACAAAATGCATTGCTAACGGGGAATGCACTGCATGACAATAGCAGTGAATTTTGTGACATTTCACTTTCCACACACCCCTGTATTCCGCTATACTGCATATCCCCCAATCGATTAATCATAACAAATGACTGTAAAGAGGAATAACAGGGCTTTCCAATGATACCAAATTCAAGGGAAATTAGTAAAAAGAGATAAATCGTCAGTCAAACTTGACTTTCCGAACTTTTTGTGAGGAGTTTAGTTTATATAGCAAGGATAAACTTATACGTTCTACTTACCGCCGTGCATACTTTGATCTCCAAGTTTATGAACACCTGGCTGGTTCTGACGGTCAGTTCGTTAGTAAATACCGCGGGTGTTATGGTTCCGTTATTGGACACTAAGCTCTGTATACTGAACGATGCCTGGAAAGACTGTACCCCTGAGGACAGAAGTAGTTTGCATAATCAAAACTGTTTATGAAACTAATGATGTTGCAAATATTGTGTGGAGTCAACTAAGGGACAAATACCTTTACAGCTTATTTGCAATCCATATCCGCCATGAGGATGGCCGGTCTTAAAGTGGACGTCCAAGAAAGATCAGGGACCTGGACGCTGATGACAATGGCCCGAGTCGGAAACGAAGGCCATTATCGTTATTCGGGTCCTTAGCCAGTCTTACACTACGTATTAATTGTGAGTAACAGAAAATAAGGTTAATATACCTTTGTTTATGTCACGCCCCAACTACGCCAATGGTCCGAACTTATTGTCGGGACTTCTTAACAATAAACCCCGCCTTTCACATTATACCGTTGTTATTAGCCATCGTGCCCGTTCTCATCATGTTCTGCCCGGTTCTCAAGATAGACGGCATTAAACCGGACATCCCGTTTCTTTGTTCCAGTTCTTGCCTCAGGCTGGTAAGCGCGACTGAATCATGCGGTTAACACACGGCTCATAGGAGCCGTTGTGTCGGGCTCAGAGCGGTCAGCGCATGGTGAGCACCCCGACCATTGAGTTCGTCAGATAGAGGTAGTCATGAAACATGCGGCTACCAGGCCGCTGTGTGCGGCTCACACCGATTTTAGGATTTTCATATTGATTTTTGTTATTTCTTATCATAAACAGCAGTTGTGGTACTTCTATTACATGAATCTAGTATGTTTTTAACAAGTCATACACTGAGACATATCTGCCTTAATTTTTGCATCTTAATTTGCATAAATAAAAAATGGCCGCCAATTGTAAGATTTCACATTGATTTTGGGTCATTCCGTGTCAAAACAGCCAATATTCAGATATCTCGTATATGACACCTCTCATATTTTGTTGAAACCGTTTTCAAAAATACTTTGGGTTACCATACGAAGGAATCCCAATGCAGTTCGTAGCATCTTTGAAGCCCCATAACTTCTTTTATAAAAGTGATAGGGAGCTAAAATTTGGTTTGCTTGTAGACTCCTGCCAGATTGCAAGATTCTGCAGTCCAAAAATTAAAAATTAGTCAGCGCCCCTACATAAATTAGGATTTTTGGGGGTCCACCTCTCTCTCCAATAATACAATTAACTTGATGATTCAGACTAGATAATCTTGCAATCCGGGCAGGAGTCTACAGGCAAACCAAATTTTAGCTCCCTAGCACTATTAGAAAACAGGTTATGGGGCTTCAAAGATGCTACGAACTGCATTGAGCAATTCACATTTGTCAAAAGGGGCCTGACACTCGAATTTCAAAAGGTTGTCCTGCAAAAACCGTTAAAGATATTGAGCTAAAACTTTGGATTCCTTCGTTTGGTATTTTTGAAAAAAAAAGGTATTTTTAAAAAAGGTTTCAGCAAAATCTGAGAGGTGTCATATACATGGGTGGCTGAGTTGACACGGAATGACCCTTTTGTCATATATTTCTTATATTGAACTCGGGACCTTCTGATTGATAGTGCTATTCTTTATCACTACACCACCAAGCAACTCGCCAAAGCCACTGATTTTCGTTCTTTTATTACTTTGTTTAAACAACTTCTTAAGGGCGCTATATAGAGAGTATGAATATTCATTTAAAATGCACCAATCAGAAGGCACAGAATCCTCTGCCTATGCTATGTCGTTTGGAGAAAATAATTTCTCGTCCGGGTCAAGACAGTTCTCGTTGGGTTCATCCCAGTCCCAGCCCCGTCTCCACACAGCTCCTAAATCCCGACGAGAAAGTGGCTGAGAGCGGGAATGTGTAAGGCGGGCTTTAGTTAGAGCTGGTCAAACTTTTGCTGGAGCAGTCCTAACTAAAAATAAATTGCAGGAAAAGTCTTAACAATAACTTTGAACAGCTAGCATTGACCCCGTTCTCAGTAGAAAAATCGCTTCGTTCGACGATGATTCGACGAAGAGATTTCCTGATGTGAACGCACGCCTCTTCATTCGACGATGATTAGAATCGCTTCATTCGCTTGAAGCTCAGCGCTTGATGTGCGACCTCCCACGGCTTCATTCGATCTCCGTTAGCGGTCGCTCTTCGTTCGATCTTCGTTAAGTGATATATGAACGCACGCTTCAATAACTAACGATGATTAACTAATCTTCGTCGAACGAAGTGATTTCTCTAGTGAGAACGGGGTCATAGTTGGGGCGTAACACCCTCACTAATGCATTTGTTGGCTGCGTCAAAGGTATAGCCTGTCCTGCATTCACACTTGAAGCCGTCCATTAGATCGATGCATCTTTGCGTCACACGCTCACAGCTGTCCGTGAATGAAGAACATTCATCTGCGGGTAGGTTAAAGGATACAAAGAAACCAATTTAGACATTCCTCTTTAGATATGAACAAAAGAGAAAACATCCAGACCTAGTTAGTTTTGGTAAATTGGAGGGACTGTTTAACAAGAATGCCAGCTGTTTACAGCGACTGACAACAGGAAATCGAAAGAAAAAAATGGTACATAAATATCAATCTTCTTTTTAAAAAATGTCAGCACACAACGAAGCGTGTATTCGGACTTGTTTTTTGTTTACTCATCTATGTTAGCTGACGTTTTTGGAACAGATGAAGTAAGAGGAGTCGTTGGTGACCAACTAACAACTCTGCCGCCTCCTGTTGTGGACTCTGGTGTCGTTAGAGGTTGACTGGCAAGCTTACCGGTTGAAAGGAGTGAGGTTATGTCTGGTATGATAGTGCTGGGATTAAACGTTGTTGAATCTTTCACATCTGTGGCTTCGGTAGACGCTGTTTCACGGGATGATACGGGTTTCGACGACGAGGTTATATGTTGCTCAGAAGTTGTTGGTTCTTCATCTGTTGTCGCTTTGTCAGATGTTGGTTGTGGATGGTATGTATTCAGTGTAGCACCGTCCCGCGTGGTTGACAACAAGGTCGCGTATTTCAGAGTGGTTAAAATTGAGGTCGTTGTTTCTATTGTTGTTCCTCTGTCAGATACTGGTTCTGACGTTGATGCTGTTAGTGCTGTAGTGAAGAGATTCGTTGTTCGCAACGAGGACGCGCCTTGTTGGACATTGGTAGTTTTATAAAAGCTCGTCGCCGGATTGGTTGTTAATGAATTTTGCGATGTTCCAAGCTTACTGGTTGAGGATGGTGTGGCGTTTTCATGTGTGATCGTAACTGGATTAAAAGATGTACCTTTCTCTGCTGTGGTTTCAGGAGCTGTTATTTCTAGAGTTGATGGATTTCTCGATGAAAAGGATGTGTTTTCTTCTGAAGTTGTTGTTTTAATAGTACTTTGTTGTTCTTTTGTCGTTGTTTTGTCAGATGCTGCTTCTGGAGTGGATGGATTGAGTTTGATGTCATTGACCGTTGTCGAAGAGCTGGCGTCATGGAGAGCGGTAGAACTTGGAGTGGATGGAAGGTATCTTGTTCCTTGATCTAATGTAGTTTTGCCAGGTGGGATAGATGCTCCTACTGTTACTGGGGATGGTGTGTCTGGTGGAGGAGTGAAAAGATAGGACGTTCTTGCTTGGTCGGTTCCTGCTTTGTCAGATGTTGGGCCTAATGTGGATAGATTTGTTTGTGTGCTGGCCTTGTTTGTTGAAGATGGTCTGGCTGTTTCTTGTACAGCACTACTCACATTGAAAAGTATAGCTTTCTCTGTTGTGGCTTCAGGTGATGCTGTATTCGCAGTCATCAAAGTCATCGTCGTAAACGAGGTTCCGTTTTCGAAACTGGTTGCACCTGATATTGTTGGTAATGTAGTTGCTGTAGTGAATTTGACGGATGTGCTTGCTTGTTCTGTTGTGGCGTTGTCAGGTGTTGGGCCGAGAGTGGATACATTTGTCGGGGTGCTGAGCAGTTGCATGGCAGTACTGACATTAAATGTTATACCTTTCGCTGTTGGTGATGCTATTTCTAGAGTTGATAGATTTCGTGATAACGATGACGTCGTGTATTGTTCAGAAGTGGTGTGGTTCACGGTAGTTTGTTCCTGATCTGTTTTGGCTTCGTCAGATGTTGGTTCAAAAGTGGATTCACTCAGTTTAGTGGTGTCCTCCGTCGTCAACAAGGTTGCGTTTTGGACAACTGTTGCACCTGATGTTGTTGGTACTATCGTTGTTAAAGTGAATTGAATGGAGGTTGGTGTTTGGTCTGTTGTGGCGTTGTCAGGTGTTGTGCCGAGAGTGGATACATTTGTCGGTCTGCTGAGCTTACTGGTTGAAGTTGTTGTGTCTGTTTCTTGCATGGTAGTACCGACATTAAATGTCGTACCTTTTGCTGTTGTAGCTGCGGGTGATGCTATTTCTGGAGTTGATAGACTTCGTAATAACGATGACGTCGTGTATTGTTCAGAACTGGTGTGGTTCACGGTAGTTTGTTCCTGATCTGTTTTGGCTTCGTCAGATGTTGGTTCAAAAGTGGATGCACTCAGTTTAGTGGTGTCCTCCGTCGTCAACAAGGTTGCGTTTTGGACAACTGTTGCACCTGATGTTGTTGGTACTATAGTTGTTGAAGTGAATTGAATGGAGGTTGGTGTTTGGTCTGTTGTGGCGTTGTCAGGTGTTGTGCCGAGAGTGGATACATTTGTCGGTCTGCTGAGCTTACTGGTTGAAGTTGTTGTGTCTGTTTCTTGCATGGCAGTACGGACATTCAATGTTATACCTTTCGCTGTTGTGGCTTCAGGTGATGCTATTTCTAGAGTTGATAGATTTCGTGATAACGATGACGTCGTGTATTGTTCAGAAGTGGTGAGGTTCACGGTAGTTTGTTCCTGATCTGTTTTGGCTTCGTCAGATGTTGGTTCAAAAGTGGATTCACTCAGTTTAGTGGTGTCCTCCGTCGTCAGCAAGGTTGCGTTTTGGACAACGGTTGCACCTGATGTTGTTGATTGTATAGTAGGAGTAAATGGAATGGGTGTTCTTGTTTGGTCTGTTACGGTATTGTCTGGTGTTGGGCCGGTAGTGGATACATTTGTCGGGGTGCTGAGCTTACTGGTTGAAGATGGTGTGTCTGTTTCTTGTATGACAGTACTGTCATTAAATGTGGTACTGTTCGCTGTTGTAGCTGCGGGTGATGTTATTTGTAGAGTTGATAGATTTGTTGATAACATTGAGGATGTTTCGTGTTCAGAAGTGGTGGAATTAAGAGTAGTTTGTTCCCGATCTGTTTTGGCTTCGTCAGATGTTGGTTCAAAAGTGGATGCAATCAGTTTAGTGGTATCCTCCGTCGTCAACAAGGTTGCGTTTTGTACAACTGTTGCACCTGATGTTGTTGGTACTATAGTTGGAGTGAATGGAATGGGTGTTCTTGTTTGGTCTGTTATAGCGTTGTCTGGTGTTGGGCCGAGAGTGGATACATTTGTCGGGATGCTGAGCTTACTGGTTGAAGTTGTTGTGTCTGTTTCTTGCATGGCAGTACCGACATTAAATGTCGTACCTTTCGCTGTTGTAGCTGCGGGTGATGTTATTTCTACAGTTGATAGATTTGTTGATAACATTGAAGATGTTTCGTGTTCAGAAGTGGTGGGATTAATAGTAGTTAGTTCCTGATCTGTTTTGGCTTCGTCAGATGTTAGTTCAAAAGTGGATGCACTCACTTTAGTGGTGTCCTCCGTCGTCAACAAGGTTGCGTTTTCGACAACGGTGGCACCTGATGTTGTTGATACTATAGTTGTTGAAGTGAATTTAATGGATGTTGTTGTTTGGTCTGTTGTAACGTTGTCAGGTGTTGGGCCGAGAGTGGACACATTTGTCGGGGTGCTGAGCTTACTGGTCGAAGATGGTGTGTCTGTTTCTTGCATGGCAGTACGGACATTCAATGTTATACCTTTCGCTGTTGTGGCTTCAGGTGATGCTATTTCTAGAGTTGATATATTTCGTGATAACGATGACGTCGTGTATTGTTCAGAAGTGGTGTGGTTCACGGTAGTTTGTTCCTGATCTGTTTTGGCTTCGTCAGATGTTGGTTCAAAAGTGGATTCACTCAGTTTAGTGGTGTCCTCCGTCGTCAACAAGGTTGCGTTTTGGACAACGGTTGCACCTGATGTTGTTGATTGTATAGTAGGAGTAAATGGAATGGGTGTTCTTGTTTGGTCTGTTACGGTGTTGTCTGGTGTTGGGCCGAGAGTGGATACATTTGTCGGGGTGCTGAGCTTACTGGTTGAAGATGGTGTGTCTGTTTCTTGCATGGCAGTACCGACATTAAATGTCGTACCTTTCGCTGTTGTAGGTACGGGTGATGCTATTTCTGGAGTTGATAGACTTCGTGATAATGATGACGTCGTGTATTGTTCAGAAGTGGTGTGGTTCACGGTAGTTTGTTTCTGATCTGTTTTGGCTTCGTCAGATGTTGGTTCAAAAGTGGATACATCCAGTTTAGTGGCCTCCTGCGTCGTCAACAAGGTTGTGTTTTGGACAACGGTTGCACCTGATGTTGTTGATACTATAGTTGGAGTGAATCGAATGGGTGTTATTGTTCGGTCTGTTAGGGCGTTTTCTGGTGTTGGGCCGAGAGTGGATACATTTATCGGGGTGCTAAGTTTACTGGTTGAAGATGGTGTGTCTGTTTCTTGTATAACAGTACTGTCATTAAATGTGGTACTGTTCGCTGTTGTAGCTGCGGGTGATGTTATTTGTAGAGTTGATAGATTTGTTGATAACATTGAGGATGTTTTGTGTTCAGAAGTGGTGGAATTAAGAGTAGTTTGTTCCCGATCTGTTTTGGCTTCGTCAGATGTTGGTTCAAAAGTGGATGCACTCAGTTCAGTGGTATCCTCCGTCGTCAACAAGGTTGCGTTTTGGACAACGGTTGCACCTGATGTTGTTGATACTATAGTTGGAGTGAATGGAATGGGTGTTATTGTTCGGTCTGTTAGGGCGTTGTCTGGTGTTGGGCCGAGAGTGGATACATTTATCGGGGTGCTAAGTTTACTGGTTGAAGATGGTGTGTCTGTTTCTTGTATGACAGTACTGTCATTAAATGTGGTACTGTTCGCTGTTGTAGCTGCGGGTGATGTTATTTGTAGAGTTGATAGATTTGTTGATAACATTGAGGATGTTTCGTGTTCAGAAGTGGTGGAATTAAGAGTAGTTTGTTCCCGATCTGTTTTGGCTTCGTCAGATGTTGGTTCAAAAGTGGATTCACTCAGTTTAGTGGTGTCCTCCGTCGTCAACAAGGTTGCGTTTTGGACAACGGTTGCACCTGATGTTGTTGATTGTATAGTAGGAGTAAATGGAATGGGTGTTCTTGTTTGGTCTGTTACGGTGTTGTCTGGTGTTGGGCCGAGAGTGGATACATTTGTCGGGGTGCTGAGCTTACTGGTTGAAGATGGTGTGTCTGTTTCTTGCATGGCAGTACCGACATTAAATGTCGTACCTTTCGCTGTTGTAGGTGCGGGTGATGCTATTTCTGGAGTTGATAGACTTCGTGATAATGATGACGTCGTGTATTGTTCAGAAGTGGTGTGGTTCACGGTAGTTTGTTCCTGATCTGTTTTGGCTTCGTCAGATGTTGGTTCAAAAGTGGATTCACTAAGTTTAGTGGTGTCCTCCGTCGTCAACAAGGTTGCGTTTTGGACAACGGTTGCACCTGATGTTGTTGATTGTATAGTAGGAGTAAATGGAATGGGTGTTCTTGTTTGGTCTGTTACGGTATTGTCTGGTGTTGGGCCGGTAGTGGATACATTTGTCGGGGTGCTGAGCTTACTGGTTGAAGATGGTGTGTCTGTTTCTTGTATGACAGTACTGTCATTAAATGTGGTACTGTTCGCTGTTGTAGCTGCGGGTGATGTTATTTGTAGAGTTGATAGATTTGTTGATAACATTGAGGATGTTTCGTGTTCAGAAGTGGTGGAATTAAGAGTAGTTTGTTCCCGATCTGTTTTGGCTTCGTCAGATGTTGGTTCAAAAGTGGATGCACTCAGTTTAGTGGTATCCTCCGTCGTCAACAAGGTTGCGTTTTGTACAACTGTTGCACCTGATGTTGTTGGTACTATAGTTGGAGTGAATGGAATGGGTGTTCTTGTTTGGTCTGTTATAGCGTTGTCTGGTGTTGGGCCGAGAGTGGATACATTTGTCGGGATGCTGAGCTTACTGGTTGAAGTTGTTGTGTCTGTTTCTTGCATGGCAGTACCGACATTAAATGTCGTACCTTTCGCTGTTGTAGGTGCGGGTGATGCTATTTCTGGAGTTGATAGACTTCGTGATAATGATGACGTCGTGTATTGTTCAGAAGTGGTGTGGTTCACGGTAGTTTGTTCCTGATCTGTTTTGGCTTCGTCAGATGTTGGTTCAAAAGTGGATACATCCAGTTTAGTGGCGTCCTGCGTCGTCAACAAGGTTGCGTTTTGGACAACGGTTGCACCTGATGTTGTTGATACTATAGTTGGAGTGAATCGAATGGGTGTTATTGTTCGGTCTGTTAGGGCGTTGTCTAGTGTTGGGCCGAGAGTGGATACATTTATCGGGGTGCTAAGTTTACTGGTTGAAGATGGTGTGTCTGTTTCTTGTATGACAGTACTGTCATTAAATGTGGTACTGTTCGCTGTTGTAGCTGCGGGTGATGTTATTTGTAGAGTTGATAGATTTGTTGATAACATTGAGGATGTTTTGTGTTCAGAAGTGGTGGAATTAAGAGTAGTTTGTTCCCGATCTGTTTTGGCTTCGTCAGATGTTGGTTCAAAAGTGGATGCACTCAGTTTAGTGGTATCCTCCGTCGTCAACAAGGTTGCGTTTTGGACAACGGTTGCACCTGATGTTGTTGATACTATAGTTGGAGTGAATGGAATGGGTGTTATTGTTCGGTCTGTTAGGGCGTTGTCAGGTGTTGTGCCGAGAGTGGATACATTTGTCGGTCTGCTGAGCTTACTGGTTGAAGTTGTTGTGTCTGTTTCTTGCATGGCAGTACGGACATTCAATGTTATACCTTTCGCTGTTGTGGCTTCAGGTGATGCTATTTCTAGAGTTGATAGATTTCGTGATAACGATGACGTCGTGTATTGTTCAGAAGTGGTGTGGTTCACGGTAGTTTGTTCCTGATCTGTTTTGGCTTCGTCAGATGTTGGTTCAAAAGTGGATTCACTAAGTTTAGTGGTGTCCTCCGTCGTCAACAAGGTTGCGTTTTGGACAACGATTGCACCTGATGTTGTTGATTGTATAGTAGGAGTAAATGGAATGGGTGTTCTTGTTTGGTATATTACGGTATTGTCTGGTGTTGGGCCGGTAGTGGATACATTTGTCGGGGTGCTGAGCTTACTGGTTGAAGATGGTGTGTCTGTTTCTTGTATGACAGTACTGTCATTAAATGTGGTACTGTTCGCTGTTGTAGCTGCGGGTGATGTTATTTGTAGAGTTGATAGATTTGTTGATAACATTGAGGATGTTTCGTGTTCAGAAGTGGTGGAATTAAGAGTAGTTTGTTCCCGATCTGTTTTGGCTTCGTCAGATGTTGGTTCAAAAGTGGATGCAATCAGTTTAGTGGTATCCTCCATCGTCAACAAGGTTGCGTTTTGTACAACTGTTGCACCTGATGTTGTTGGTACTATAGTTGGAGTGAATGGAATGGGTGTTCTTGTTTGGTCTGTTATAGCGTTGTCTGGTGTTGGGCCGAGAGTGGATACATTTGTCGGGGTGCTGAGCTTACTGGTTGAAGTTGTTGTGTCTGTTTCTTGCATGGCAGTACCGACATTAAATGTCGTACCTTTCGCTGTTGTAGGTGCGGGTGATGCTATTTCTGGAGTTGATAGACTTCGTGATAATGATGACGTCGTGTATTGTTCAGAAGTGGTGTGGTTCACGGTAGTTTGTTCCTGATCTGTTTTGGCTTCGTCAGATGTTGGTTCAAAAGTGGATACATCCAGTTTAGTGGCGTCCTGCGTCGTCAACAAGGTTGCATTTTGGACAACGGTTGCACCTGATGTTGTTGATACTATAGTTGGAGTGAATGGAATGGGTGTTATTGTTCGGTCTGTTAGGGCGTTGTCTGGTGTTGGGCCGAGAGTGGATACATTTATCGGGGTGCTAAGTTTACTGGTTGAAGATGGTGTGTCTGTTTCTTGTATGACAGTACTGTCATTAAATGTCGTGCTTTTCGCTGTTGTAGCTGCGGGTGATGTTATTTCTACAGTTGATAGATTTGTTGATAACATTGAAGATGTTTCGTGTTCAGAAGTGGTGGGATTAATAGCAGTTAGTTCCTGATCTGTTTTGGCTTCGTCAGATGTTGGTTTAAAAGTGGATGCATACAGTTTAGTGGCGTCCTGCGTCGTCAACAAGGTTGCGTTTTGGACAACGGTTGCACCTGATGTTGTTGATTTTATAGTTGGAGTGAATGGAATGGGTGTTCTTGTTTGGTCTGTTATGGCATTGTTGTCTGGTGTTGGGCCGAGAGTAGACACATTTGTCGGAATACTGAGCTTACTGGTTGAAGATGGTGTGTCTGTTTCTTGCATGGCAGTCCCGACATTAAATGTCGTACCCTTCGCTGTTGTAGCTGCGGGTGATGCTATTTCTGGAGTTGATAGACTTCGTGATAACGATGACGTCGTGTATTGTTCAGAAGTGGTGTGGTTCACGGTAGTTTGTTCCTGATCTGTTTTGGCTTCGTCAGATGTTGGTTCAAAAGTGGATGCACTCAGTTTAGTGGTGTCCTCCGTCGTCAACAAGGTTGCGTTTTGGACAACTGTTGCACCTGATGTTGTTGGTACTATAGTTGTTGAAGTGAATTGAATGGAGGTTGGTGTTTGGTCTGTTGTGGCGTTGTCAGGTGTTGTGCCGAGAGTGGATACATTTGTCGGTCTGCTGAGCTTACTGGTTGAAGTTGTTGTGTCTGTTTCTTGCATGGCAGTACGGACATTCAATGTTATACATTTCGCTGTTGTGGCTTCAGGTGATGCTATTTCTAGAGTTGATAGATTTCGTGATAACGATGACGTCGTGTATTGTTCAGAAGTGGTGAGGTTCACGGTAGTTTGTTCCTGATCTGTTTTGGCTTCGTCAGATGTTGGTTCAAAAGTGGATTCACTCAGTTTAGTGGTGTCCTCCGTCGTCAGCAAGGTTGCGTTTTGGACAACGGTTGCACCTGATGTTGTTGATTGTATAGTAGGAGTAAATGGAATGGGTGTTCTTGTTTGGTCTGTTACGGTATTGTCTGGTGTTGGGCCGGTAGTGGATACATTTGTCGGGGTGCTAAGCTTACTGGTTGAAGATGGTGTGTCTGTTTCTTGTATGACAGTACTGTCATTAAATGTGGTACTGTTCGCTGTTGTAGCTGCGGGTGATGTTATTTGTAGAGTTGATAGATTTGTTGATAACATTGAGGATGTTTCGTGTTCAGAAGTGGTGGAATTAAGAGTAGTTTGTTCCCGATCTGTTTTGGCTTCGTCAGATGTTGGTTCAAAAGTGGATGCAATCAGTTTAGTGGTATCCTCCGTCGTCAACAAGGTTGCGTTTTGTACAACTGTTGCACCTGATGTTGTTGGTACTATAGTTGGAGTGAATGGAATGGGTGTTCTTGTTTGGTCTGTTATAGCGTTGTCTGGTGTTGGGCCGAGAGTGGATACATTTGTCGGGATGCTGAGCTTACTGGTTGAAGTTGTTGTGTCTGTTTCTTGCATGGCAGTACCGACATTAAATGTCGTACCTTTCGCTGTTGTAGCTGCGGGTGATGTTATTTCTACAGTTGATAGATTTGTTGATAACATTGAAGATGTTTCGTGTTCAGAAGTGGTGGGATTAATAGTAGTTAGTTCCTGATCTGTTTTGGCTTCGTCAGATGTTAGTTCAAAAGTGGATGCACTCAGTTTAGTGGTGTCCTCCGTCGTCAACAAGGTTGCGTTTTGGACAACGGTTGCACCTGATGTTGTTGATACTATAGTTGGAGTGAATGGAATGGGTGTTATTGTTCGGTCTGTTAGGGCGTTGTCTGGTGTTGGGCCGAGAGTGGATACATTTATCGGGGTGCTAAGTTTACTGGTTGAAGATGGTGTGTCTGTTTCTTGTATGACAGTACTGTCATTAAATGTCGTGCTTTTCGCTGTTGTAGCTGCGGGTGATGTTATTTCTACAGTTGATAGATTTGTTGATAACATTGAAGATGTTTCGTGTTCAGAAGTGGTGGGATTAATAGCAGTTAGTTCCTGATCTGTTTTGGCTTCGTCAGATGTTGGTTTAAAAGTGGATGCATACAGTTTAGTGGCGTCCTGCGTCGTCAACAAGGTTGCGTTTTGGACAACGGTTGCACCTGATGTTGTTGATTTTATAGTTGGAGTGAATGGAATGGGTGTTCTTGTTTGGTCTGTTATGGCATTGTTGTCTGGTGTTGGGCCGAGAGTAGACACATTTGTCGGAATACTGAGCTTACTGGTTGAAGATGGTGTGTCTGTTTCTTGCATGGCAGTCCCGACATTAAATGTCGTACCCTTCGCTGTTGTAGCTGCGGGTGATGCTATTTCTGGAGTTGATAGACTTCGTGATAACGATGACGTCGTGTATTGTTCAGAAGTGGTGTGGTTCACGGTAGTTTGTTCCTGATCTGTTTTGGCTTCGTCAGATGTTGGTTCAAAAGTGGATTCACTCAGTTTAGTGGTGTCCTCCGTCGTCAACAAGGTTGCGTTTTGGATAACTGTTGCACCTGATGTTGTTGGTACTATCGTTGTTAAAGTGAATTGAATGGAGGTTGGTGTTTGGTCTGTTGTGGCGTTGTCAGGTGTTGGGTCGAGAGTGGATACATTTGTCGGGATGCTGAGCTTACTGGTTGAAGATGTTGTGTCTGTTTCTTGCATGGCAGTACTGACATTAAATGTCGTA
Source organism: Henricia sp. BOLD:AAB3569 (assembly GCA_037783545.1). Lineage (NCBI taxonomy): Eukaryota > Metazoa > Echinodermata > Asteroidea > Spinulosida > Echinasteridae > Henricia > Henricia sp. BOLD:AAB3569. The sequence continues at coordinate 1,453,243 of JBBELK010000162.1, read as the reverse complement.
CCTTTCGCTGTTGTAGCTGCGGGTGATGCTATTTCTGGAGTTGATAGACTTCGTAATAACGATGACGTCGTGTATTGTTCAGAACTGGTGTGGTTCACGGTAGTTTGTTCCTGATCTGTTTTGGCTTCGTCAGATGTTGGTTCAAAAGTGGATGCACTCAGTTTAGTGGTGTCCCCAGTCGTCAACAAGGTTGCGTTTTGGACAACGGTCGCACCTGATGTTGTATATTGTATAGTTGTAGTGAATGGAATGGGTGTTCTCGTTTGGTCTGTTACGGTGTTGTCTGGTGTTGGGCCGAGATTTGATACATTTGTCGGGGTGCTGAGCTTACTGGTTGAAGATGGTGTGTCTGTTTCTTGTATGACAGTACTGTCATTAAATGTGGTACTGTTCGCTGTTGTAGCTGCGGGTGATGTTATTTCTAGAGTTGATAGATTTGTTGATAACATTGAAGATGTTTCGTTTTCAGAAGTGGTGGGATTTATAGTAGTTAGTTCCTGATCTGTTTTGGCTTCGTCAGATGTTGGTTCAAAAGTGGATGCATACAGTTTAGTGGCGTCCTGCGTCGTCAACAAGGTTGCGTTTTGGACAACTGTTGCACCTGATGTTGTTGATTTTATAGTTGGAGTGAATGGAATGGTTGTTCTTGTTTGGTCTGTTATAGCGTTGTCTGGTGTTGGGCCGAGAGTGGATACATTTATCTGGGTGCTAAGTTTACTGGTTGAAGATGGTGTGTCTGTTTCTTGTATGACAGTACTGTCATTAAATGTCGTGCTTTTCGCTGTTGTAGCTGCGGGTGTTGTTATTTCTAGAGTTGATATATTTCCTGATAACATTGAGGATGTTTCGTGTTCAGAAGTGGTGGGGTTAAAGGTTGTTGATTCATGATCTGTTTTTGCCTTGTAAGATGTTGGTTCAATAGTTGATACATCCGGTTCAGTGGCGTTCTTTGTCGTCAACAAGGTTGGGTTTCCGACACTGGTTGCCCCTGATATTGTTGATGCTATAGTTGTTGGAGACAAAGGAATGGGTGTTCTTGCTTGGTCTGTTATGACGTCGTCAGCGGTTGGGCCGAGAGTGGAGGTATTTGTCGAGGTGCTGAGCATACTGGTTGAAGATGGTGTGTCTGTTTCTTGTATGACAGTACTGGTATTAAATGTTACAGTAATACCTTTCGCTTTTGTTGCTTCGGGTGATGTTATTTCTGGAGTTGATACATTTCTTGGTAACATTGAGGTTGTGTCTTGTTTAGAAGTGGTGGAGGAGTTACTGGTAGTTGGTTCTTCATCTGTTTTGGCTACGTCAGATGTTAGTTCTGTAGTAATTACATCCAGTTTAGTGGCGTCATCCGCCGTCAACAAGGTTGCGTTTTCGACACTGGCAGCAATTGATGTTGTTGATACTATAGTTGCTGGGGGAAGTGAAATGGGTGTTTTTGCTTGGGCTGTTGTGGCGTCGTCAGGTGTAAGATCGTGAATGGATGCGTTTGTCGGGGTACTAAGCTTACTGGTTGAAGATGTTGTGTCTGTTTCTTGTATGACAGTACTTACATTAAATATTACATCAGGAGTTGAAATATTTTTTGATAACATTGAGGTCGGGTCTTCGTCAGAAGTGGCGGGATTAGCGGTAGTTTGTTCTTGATTTTTTGAGGTGTTATCAGATGTTGATTCTGCAATGGCTGCGTCCAGTTTAATGTCGTTTGTTGTCGCCAACGAGGTTGTGTTTTGGATAGTGGGTGGAAATGGGGTTTTTGATTCCGATGATGTTGAAGTGGAGGGAAGGGGTGCTGTTGCTTGAACAGACGCGAGTTTGCCGGATGTTGGGCCTGTTGTGGACGGATTTAGTGTGTCGATCCTACTGTCTGAGGTTACTTCAGTAGTTTCTTGTATAGTACTTGGATTGAAGGTTATAGCGCTTTTCTCTATCGTGAATTCAGGAGATGTTATTTCTGGAGGTAATGGATTCGTTGACAACAGCGAGGTTACTCCTACTAAAGTGGTTTGACTGATCAATGGTGCTTGTGATGTTATTTCGTTGCCAGACGCTGGTTCCTGTGTAGATGTTTCCAGTGTTTTCTGCTCATTCGTTGAAGGCGAGGATGAGTCTTGCAGCGGAATAGTTGGATTGGATGTTATTGCTTGGTCGACAATGTCCTTGTAAGATGTTGGGCCTGATGTGGTTGATGGGCTTAGCGTTCTACCAAGCTTACGTATTGAAGACAGTGTGGCTGTTTCCTGTGTTGTCATACTAGGAATAAATGTACCTTCCCCTGCAGGTGAAATTTCTTGACTTTGTGCATTTGTTGACCTCATCGACGTTGTGTCTTGCTTGAAAGTACCCAGATTAATTGTTGTCGGTCCTTCGTCTGTTGTATTGTGAATGGGCGTAGTCTGTGCTTCCACTGTTCCCATTTTTAAGCAAAGTACGAATGGTAATACACTAATTATTATCCGACCGGAGAGTATTTGGATCCGCGAAGCACAGCTGCGGATTGTATTTTGTTTCATTTTCGAGGTATCTTGCTGCTTATGTAGTGGTCGTCTTTCTCTTGGTAAGCAATTCTGATCTCGGTGCATTTTTTTCCTCAAACACACACAGAATTCCGGCGGTCCCTGCTGTTACCTAAAAAAACACCAAAGAAAACACAAGGACTAATTACATGTTAAATGTGTAACAACGTTTGAAAAGGGGTATGGTATATTTCTAACGATGGTCGGTCAACACTAGCTGCAATATGTTAGGATTATTGTCAAATAATGTATTTCTTAATTTCGTAACCTTGCCTTCTGGTATTCGCAAAAAGGGTAATAGATGTATATATAGATGTATACAGAATGTAACCTTGACAAACTTCAACGAGTACAGAACCGTGCAGCTCGACTCTTACTTTGTGTTAGTAGGCGTGAATTGGTTCCACCTTTACTTGCCAAACTTCACTGGCTTCCCATCCGACACAGAATCCAACTTAAGATTGTCCTCTTTGTCTTTAAATGCCTTCACCAAATTGCTCCTGTGTACCTCCTTCGCTGTACACAGCTCCGCGTACCAAGCCGTCCTGGGCTTCGGTCATGTAGGGATAACATGCTACTATCTGAACCACGATCCAGAAACAACATCACCGTTAAATCCTTCACCATCGCCGCACCCAAAATCTGGAACACTCTACCACTTGACATTAGGACACAGGTCACCGCCTCTTCGTTCAAGAAACATTTAAAATCTCACATATTTGCCACTGGTTGAGTTTTTGCCTGAGCGCCATGATCAAGGATATATGGAATGGCGCTACACTGCAGTTGTTGGCCCTATAAAATCCGTTGGTTAAATTACTTTAATCAGTTGTAGAACAACGTTTTAGGCAACATATAGGCCTATGCTGAAAGTTTGCATATTTTGCGCATATGTTGAACATATGTCTTTGTCCAACGTTGAATAAGGGATGTTGAATAAAAAAGTTGGATAACTGCGTTTCCTTACACATTTGTTGATTGAATGTGAGCGGCGAGAAAACAAAATTGACAACGGTTGAGCAAAAAGGACCACGTGGATAAAATTAACCAACATTTGTGTAAAAAATACTGAACAGTTATGTAAACGTCATGTACTTAGCTGTGCATGCGTGTGCTTGGTAATGATTGAGGTAGAACATCGTCGAAGTCGGTACCGAGAAAATGAAGCAAAATCCTAGACCGTGTGGGCTTGTTCAGGCAGTGGAGGACACTCATAGGTAAATAGGATAACTGGTGCACACTGTGGCACGTTATTTAGGGTATGTTTGCATTAAAAAGACGTTCAGTACTAAAGAGATTATGTGACATGCGATTAGCACATGCATGCGGCCATTTTCATGTCGCTGTGTTGCAAAATACGTACACATACATGGGGGCATAGCATGTACATTACGGTGTCACTGGACGTATATTATACCACGTGTCAAAAAAGTCCTACTTTTGATCTTGAATGATTTTGTAATTTTTCAACGGATTTTAACCAAACTTTCAGATCATGTAAACAAGGCTTGACAAATTTTATTGAGCGAGTTTAATCATATTTTTTCCAAGAGGCTGAGATTTTAAAAGCCACACAAAAATAGGTCAAAATTTCATAATTTGTTATTTTTATTTGATCTGCTTCAATAATAATACATTGCTGGAGACAGTGGTGGAAAGTGCAGGCTGCAGGATCCCCCATAATGTTTGCAAACCACCTCAATCGTTTCGCGCAAAGAGGTACAATTTGAATTTTGTTTTTCGTATGGCTTTTAAATGTTGCTCTCTATGAAAAAGCTGAAAAAACTCACTCAATAACATTGATCAGGCCTTGTTTACATGATCTAAAATGTTGGTTTAAATCCGTCCCAAAATTTCAAGGTTACACTGCAAAAACTGTGGTGTTAAATTAACACCAGTGGTGTTGTCTTATATAGATGCCAAGCCTGGTGTTAAAATTTAACACCATATGTGTTACTTTTAATACCACCTTTTGAATAAATGCACACTTGTGGTGTTAAAATTTAACACCAGGATTGGTATCTATTAAGACAACACCCACTGGTGTTATTTAACACCACATGACGTAGTACAAGCCCTCCCAAACGTAACCAGCCCAGTGTGTTACAGCCAGTGGAGTGTCTTCCACTACACGAACAAGCCTTAACTCTGTAAGATGTGTCTTCATATCCTCTGAACCGACTTGGAGGACGTTTGACCTTGGTCAGTAACAACCACAGCGTGAAATTGCCCGATAAAGAAATGGGTAAAAGTGTGCATAAACAGCACATTTTTATAGTAAAAGGTTCGAAACCCAACAAGGGGGTACAATACCACACATTTTACACAGAATGACATGTAAAATAATTTTACTCAAACATTCCTTAGCCTTTCAATTAAAATCACTTAACAATACATATAAATTCTGCACACATAACAAATTTATCAACAAAGTCATGATGACTTGTGCTAAGTCATAGTTACGACTTATAAGTGATAATTTTGACTTGTGCTACAAGTCATAACTATGACTTTATGTTTAATAATGTCCCTTCCACGCTTCCGTAGATAGAAATGCTCAGCAGTTACCGGTTACACAATGATCAACATATGAGTAAAAATCCAATTGTTGAGTACTTAAATCATCCAACTGCATGTTGAGTACTAGAATTACTCAATTACTTGTTAATTTGTTTAATCAACTACTGTGTAAACAGATTTGACAACAGGGTTGTACATTTTATTACTCAACAACTGCTCGATTGCATACTTAGACAACGTTGAGTAAAATGTTGAGTAAAATTATACTCAACGTTTTTGCAGTGTATATAAAAACCTGCTATTATATTATTATTATTAATAATACTATAAAACCGGTACATGTGCAGGATTTTGTAACAAAGACAGCAAAGGTACATGTGCAGGATTTTGTAACAAAGACAGCAAAGGTCAATGGTCGTGTATGCTGCCCTAAACTACAGACACAAAATAAAATTAATTACTTTGTGACAGCAAGGGGCTTAGATAGGCTCATAAATAAACCGAACTTCAAGTTGGCAATTATATTATATCACAACAATAACTTCTCATTAATCTAACTCAGACAAACGCAGCATTATAAATTTTCGATCCGGGTTTAATGATTGATTGGGTGACAAAAGGTAATAGACAACAAAGAATTGTTTTATCGTGATCGACCTTTAATTTGCAGGCAGTCGTGAAGGACGTGGATACCTTTTGAACACGGTTCACCTGGATAGAGATGCAATCATGGAGCTATATATAAGAACTAGAGTGCGCACTTATCACGTGACCCCGTGCCTGTGCGCGGTACCCGGGCGTGCCGCCCTGGGACCGCGTCCGCCATTTTGTTAGTGGTCAAAATGATTGATAAATACCCGGATGTATCCACTGCAGTCAACGGCGCGGCAGCTATAAATGGGCTTTTAAATGATTTATTGGCTGTTTAACGCCAGTCATGAGTGAGCTTTTTCTATTGTACCTAGGCAGGTATAAGTAACGTACACCTCTGCCACTAATTATGACATAATAATGTCACAAAAAGTGCGAATTTTGTTAGAAACGTGATTTTAGAAATGAAAAAAATACAGTTTTTCTCTTGAAAACGCTAGGTTATGCTATGTACTTAATGCATGGTGAACGGTAGAACGGTAGTTTTTCCCTTAGGCAGTCGGTTTCACCGGGAAATCCTGCACCTTACAGTCGCGCTGAACTAAATTATCCCAGAAATTTGAATTAAGTTCGACGTATGAAACAATTTGGAGCGACTTGGTTCGCCAGAAGTCGAAAGATCGAACGACTGAACAGCGACTTGGTTTCAGACGTCGATCTTAAGTGTGCGCGCGGCTCGCATACCGACGCCTGTCTGAAACAAAATTTTAATCGGAACGATCGTGCGCCTGTATGAAACGGGTGTTACTTTCCCCCAAGTTAATGGCTGAGGTACTAGTATACCCGAATGCTCTACCTACACACGCAAAAAGCAGTGGGGGACGTAGCAGGAAAGAACTAGGAAGTTGATCGTGGCTTCAGACCTTGTGTGCAAAATAGATGAGGCAGGCTGAAAAAAAATCCAGTGTTTCCTCACAAAATCTTAAACTTTCCCACTCCAAATTTCGAGTTTTTCCATCAAATCTGCACATTCTAATGCTAGATAAGTCATTAAAAAAAATTATGATCAACTCCCCAAATCTTGTACAGTACCCGGGCGACGATTTTGAATGTTGTTTGGCCCATGGGGAAAGAAAAGTGTTTGGCCTAACTAAAGTTTCAATCTTTTAAAGTAAAATATAAACATGGGACAATGATCCGACAGTCAGGATGATTGTAGTTAGCAACCACATCTTTCTGCACCCCTATCGCTGAAAGCATAATCTTAAAATAAAATTAAAGCTGAAAATACGCATGTCGTCAATACATTAGCACGTACTTTTTGCCCACTAACAAAATGGCGTCCACGCACCCTTGAGGGCACGGGGTCACGTGATAAGTGCTCACTCTAGTTCCTATATATAGCTCTGTGGATGCAATCAACGGAACTGCTCATCAAGGGCACTCACAGCTGTATGCTAGCCCTGTTGTGATTAGTCGGCGGGTTCGAATGATTGACAGGTCGGAACTATGCATTGTCCTTCAGAATGATTAGATGGTGGAAATTTCGGGGGCGGGGCTATTCCACGGCCCGATTTCAAGGTCTACATACCCATTTTAGCAGAACATTTATAAGAAAACCCGTAATTTTACCCCCAAACGGCAATTCTAAAATAAAGGTTTTTTTTCAAAAATGTTCAATTCTGCCTAGTTATACTGTACCTAAAAACTGCCTGGGTATCTCAGAATGGGTATGCCGTTGGAAGTACCTCAATATTCCTTAGGAATCCTGTGATATTAATTGTTGATATTAATTTTTGTGGGGTGTTATGGCCGAGCGGTCTAGTGCGTCAAACTCAAGTTCCTGTGCAAGTACTAGAATGTGGGTTTGATTCCGGGCCGTGACGGGTTGTGACACCTGTGCCCTTGAGCAAGGCACTCAACCACACTTGCTCCATCTTTCGGAAGGGATGTAAAGCCGTTGGTCCAGTGTGTTAGATAACAGTAACGCACTTTAAAGATCCCAGAGCATTATTTCGTAAAGAGCAAGGGGAGTGATTCCCCGGTGTCTCTGGCCGTTTCTAATTCAACTTAGAAGTTGATAGTTGATATTTGAACATCTATGTTAATTGATCCCATTCCTGTAATTGGCGGTCCTTCCGCTGTTGGATGTGGTGAATAAATAAATAAATAAATAAATAAAGTTTTATTACCAAAAATTGTGTTTTTACCAAAATGGCTGTTACCATGGCTGTTACCATGGCAACCATTGAGAACAGGATGAAACAAACCACTTTTTTTTAACAAATCACAATATCCATTTTTTAAATTTTTCATTTAAGCCTGCAAACTCATTTTGTAAGGAAAATATTTTTTAAAAAACACGGTTTGTTTTACCAAAATGGCATAAAACTACCACTTGAGAATGTCCATCACACCAAAAAAATGTGCCCAAGGTGGTCATCTTTCAAAAAAAAATGTGCCCAAGGTGGTCATCTTTCAAAAAAATAGAATGAGCCTTTGTCCCCCAAAATGGTACCGACAAGTGTCCTGGCCAATGGACTACGACGCGTGACGTTTTGAAAACCGAAGCGCGACGTTTTAAAAACCGAAGGCCGACGTTTCAATTAAAAACAGAAGCGCGACGTTTTAAAAACCGAAGCGCGACGTTTTGTTGGCAGAAATGGAACACCGTATGAATCTTTTAAAAAAAGAAACACGGTTTGTTTTACCGAAATGGCATAAAACTACCACTTGAGAATGTCCATCATACCAAAAAAATGTGCCCAATGTGGTCATCTTTCCAAAAAAATATGATGAGCCTTTGTCCCCAAAAATTGTACCGACAAGTGTCCTGGCCTTAGGACTACGACGCGCGACGTTTTGAAAATCGAAGCGCGACGTTTTAAAAACCGAAGGCCGACGTTTCAACTAAAAACAAAAGCGCGACGTTTTAAAAACCGAGCGCGACGTTTTGTTGGCAGAAATGGAACGCCGTTAGACCTACCCTTTCACATGTTGTGAAAATAATCGTCTCACGGGACACGGACACCCCGGGGGTTGGTTTTTGAAACCCGAGAATCGAACCAGTTCTGCCCATTAAAACACTTACCCAACTATGACAACGGGTTAGCGTTTAATTTGTAACCCTGTAAGCTGTGCACGTAATTATTATTTATTTTCGGTCTACGCCCATTCCGTGTCATTACAACGATGTCATTGCACGAATGGTGTCGTTGATTTACTGGAAATGTTGTCAAATGCAAAACTGATTTCGTTAATCACGAGTTATACCTAAGACACAAAATACATTGTGTTAAACAAGTGCCCAGACATTATTCAACAAGAAATATTGATACATGCAGCGCTGTCTATTTTGTTTGGGCGAAGACCGACGTTTTGGTGTACGACTTTTTTCGTGTACTGCCGGTAGCACAAAAATGTCTTCTTGGGTATACTTTTATTTCGTTTATGTTTTCACAAAAAAATAATCACAAAAATACAAGTACACGAGACGGCTTTAAAACGTAATTTAAATTTCCAAATACGACTGTATAGGATAAACGTGTAACTTAAAAAAAGGGCAGCCATCAAAATCTATCGTGTTTTGAGGTTTTAGTTGGTAGAACTTTGTATGAATATTACCCAAAAATGATTTGCACGAGACGCGCACAGCGCACGAACAAATCAATGTTTGAGCACTCTCGTGGACGGTATAAAACAGCAGATGGCTGCTTTGTATGAGCGAGAATTAAAGACAATTATTTGCTAAGACTGCTCTCCGATATACGATTGCATGCATACCATTTAACACATAGGCCTACTCCTGCAGTGAAAGTAACAAACGCAACATTTGGTATGGTGCCTGATTACCAAGTTTGGTTTTTCCAGTGAAAGTTGTATAATTATAACCAATCTAGGCAGGTAAGCACTTTTGTCCAACCACCAAAATGACATCGCACTTGATATGCATGAACAATTCCATGACGTCATGTGATACAGAGATGTCATAATATATCCATATCAATTCGCTTTCTTACCTTTGAACAGCGAATCGCCCGGCCTTGAAACCAAAAATTCACCCGGAACACCGCATACAACGTATCGGCAGAAAATCGCGTGATGTGTTGTTGTGAGGCAATGCACTTTGACCTATGTGGGCGCTGTCTGCTAGCTCTGTTGTGATTGGTCGGCGGGTTCGGTTGATTGACAGGTCGGAACTATGCATTGTGTACATAATCTATCTCCGTACGTGCGAGGCGCGTACACAAATTCTCTTAGATCTTGAACGAGTTTTCTTATTAGTTATCTAATCACGAAATTATGACACAACATATATGTTTGCTATTCTGACCGCACGAAAGGACGAACGCTGCGCCGCTATTATGGACCTCGTGACAGTGTGTGCGCGCACATGCCGAACCCTCTAAATATTCACTGTTTAATATTCATGTTATGAGGATGTCATTTTGGTGGTTCGACATCTGTTTTTCAGTGCCTACCATCTAGGCAAGGCGTTGTCTTTTCCAAGAGTAAGATGGCGGATGGTTGCTTTAATCAGGGGGTATACAGCCTGTACTACTTTGTAGAGTTGTGGGCGGGACCAGACCGCGCTAATGACCTACTCACGTGAGTGATGACGGACGTAATATGCAAAATCTGCCTATCGCATTGTCGCTACCATAGTAACGCGTTAAATCCACCCTATCAGCTGTACAATGTGGTGCGTGCTCGCTGTACGTACATTCGTATGTGTGGGCACATTTGGTGCAAGATATAAAACCGAGTTATACCCAGCACTATATATGGGGCCTAAGGACTCCCCCATAACGCTCCTATGACTCAACACACTCTTCCCTTTTGTTAACACACCAACCGACCCCAAAAAGCTAAGAATCGATATCAACATCGAAACAATCGCACAGCAGAATCGATTACACCCTACTGCCCCTATACCTCAACACACACTTCCCTTTTGTTAACGCACGACTTTCCCCTAAAACCTGAAAGGAAATTACTTGGATGTTTTACACACAATAGGGGAACAATGGAAGGGGGAGTAACCCGGTCTCATATCTTGCACCAAATGACATTAACGGCGCGCTACGAGAAGAAACGACGAAGGTCTTAGAGCCAAGACTAATAATGGGGTGGCTACAGTCCATTAAATATAGGTAAGTGCATCTATCTGAGACTCAAAATCGATGTATTCTTTGGGTGGGTTCATACTTTGCTATTTCGCGCGTAAATTCGACGTGCGTTGCTTTAAAAATAAAAGCGGTTTGGAGGAAATTTTGAGTGAAATGACGCAATAAAAACTAGAGAATCACCCAAGTTTCGCCCAAGTTGATTATACGGTTTCCAGTGCGTCTTTCTACTGCAATTTCCCTCCACGCCGTTTATTTTTTTTCGTTTTTTTTTTTTTTTTTTCTCAAAGTGACGCGCGTCAAATTTACGTGTGAAAAGGCTCAGTGTGAATCCTCCCTTAGCGGCAAATCATGCGCATTATACCACTTTACCGCAATTTTATGGCGTTACCCAGTGATGTTTGACATGTTTTTTTCGTATGATTCATTGTCGTTTGATTCGTCGCATTGCTCGTTAACTTCTAAACCCCCGACTCATGTCATAATTTTCAATGAGCAAGCTTTCACGACAAGAACGTAACATTTGACTAGGGACACTTGATCAAAGTACACGGGAGACGTCCATATCCAGTTAGGGTTATCGTGGCAAGTCATCAATCTTTTTGGAGGATTTTTAGGTTTTCAGAATATACAGCAACAAACAACACCGCGCTGATGACCTAGTAGGGAGCTTTCGATTTCAGGACGGTAGACACAGAGGACGGTAAGTCGAGCGAAAAATCAATCTGCGCATGCGCGAAACCGAACATCTCTTCGTCCTGTTGATTTTTGGAACGGTTCTAGGCCGAAATAGCGTTCGGTCTATAAACAGGACGGAGCCGTACATATCTGCACTGTCACGCGTTGCGTCGCCGTCCACAGAAATCGAAACGGCTTACAAATCGGGACGGGAGCAGTGTGCGAGGACCGTCATGGTAGGGAAACTCTCCGTCCTGTAGGCTCTACCGTCGCGTATGACGGAAGTAATATGCAAATTTGGCCTCGCACTGCTGCTATGATATACACTACTCAAAAGAATTAAAGGAACAAGAGAACAAAATGTTTTTGTCATGGTCTATATGGGCTACCGTTAGAACAAAAGGCATTAAAGTTATGTGAAAATCATCCAGGTGTTGTCAATTGATTCTCAAACAATACTCAACAATGTATGGCGAAATTTATTGATGTGGTAGCCTGTTAACATGACTAAAACATAAATGAACAAAAATATGGACATAATCATCTGGCAGGTTATCATGACTATCCGTACATTGTCCACGTTTTGGCAAAGTAAACGTTAATTAATCATTGTCTAGTAACTGGTATGACCTCCACGTGCTTGTATGCACTCCTGACAGCGTCGAGGCATGCTTAAAATTAACTCTTATGCTTAACTCTTATGGAGTCTTGAGGAATGTTCTCCCACTCTTCAACCAAGGCCTCTTTGAGTGTCTGTACAGAGTCTGGAGCATGTTCTCGACCTGCAACACGTCTGCCAAGCATGTCCCATGCATGCTCTATAGGGTTTAGGTCAGGAGATCTTGCCGGCCAGGGCATCGTGCTGATTCCCTCATTCTCAAGAAAGTTCATGGACACTCGTGCAGTGTGTGCACGAGCGTTATCTTGCACCAGGATGAATTTTTTACCTACGGCAGCAGCATATGGCCTCACAACAGGTTCCAGTATCTCATCTCGATACCTCAAACCTGTTAGTGCACCACCAGCTACCACGACGAGGTCCGTACGCCCCTCCAGGGAGATACCCGCCCACACCATAACTGATCCACTTCCAAAGTGGTCAAATTCGACAATGTTGCAGTTGAAATATCGTTCCCCCGACCGTCTCCAAACCCTTACACGTCTATCATTGGTTGAAACAGTGAACCTGCTTTCATTTGAGAACAGTACTGGTGCCCACTGGTCCATCTGCCAAAATTGATGGTTTCTAACAAAGTCCAGCCGGGCTCTGCGGTGTACTACGGACAAAATGGGGCATGTGGCTGGTCGTCTGGCTCTCATACCATCTTCATGCAGACGATTCCTGATTGGAAACACGGACATCAGTTGCCCTGTGGAAGCTTGTGGCTAAGGATCTTGCAGTAGATCGTCGATTTCGACGTGCCAGGATCCTCAGGTATCGGTCCTGGGGAGGGGTAGTCACACGTCTGCGACCTTGTCCTGGCCTCCTGGTGTACAGACCATCTTCCTGAAAACGTCTCCACAACCGGTTGATGACACTTACGGACACATCAAAATGTACAGCCACCGCACGCTGTGTATTGCCAAATTCAAGGAGCTGGACAGCTCCAGCAACCTCAGCTTCAGTTAACTGACGGCGAACACCAGTACTCAGTCCAAGCAGACAGACAACAAACAACAGAATTGGAAGAACCTTCATTTTGTTGCAAGAAGTGATAACAACTAGTGATGGCAAGTGTACCAATACCAACACCTTATACAGGGTAAAAAAAACACGCCTGTGGACACCCCCGTGTCCACGTGTTAGAAGACACGCATGATTTCACCAACATTGTTGAGTATTGTTTGAGAATCAATTGACAACACCTGGATGATTTTCACATAACTTTAATGCCTTTTGTTCTAACGGTAGCCCATATAGACCATGACAAAAACATTATGTTCTCTTGTTCCTTTAATTCTTTTGAGTAGTGTATAATGCTTTGTATCCATCCTATCGGTTGTACAGTGTACAATGCCGTGCGTGCCCAAGGGATCATGGGAGGACAGTAATGTTGCGCTATGATTGGACGGGCAAGCGGCCGCCCTTTCGTCACCCGGAGGTATGCGGATCTGAGAAAAGTACCAGGTGGGAGCCTTGCGCTCTCACTTGGGAAACGGCCGGCCTTGCGGGACCCCTTGTGGTACTGTTGTCTGACAAATTACTGGCGCTCCCCCAGTGATAACAACTAGTGATGGCAAGTGTACCAATACCAACACCTTATACAGGGTAAAAAAACACGCCTGTGGACACCCCCGTGTCCACGTGTTAGAAGACACGCATGATTTCACCAACATTGTTGAGTATTGTTTGAGAATCAATTGACAACACCTGGATGATTTTCACATAACTTTAATGCCTTTTGTTCTAACGGTAGCCCATATAGACCATGACAAAAACATTATGTTCTCTTGTTCCTTTAATTCTTTTGAGTAGTGTATAATGCTTTGTATCCATCCTATCGGTTGTACAGTGTACAATGCAGTGCGTGCCCAAGGGATCATGGGAGGACAGTAATGTTGCGCTATGATTGGACGGGCAAGCGGCCGCCCTTTCGTCACCCGGAGGTATGCGGATCTGAGAAAAGTACCAGGTGGGAGCCTTGCGCTCTCACTTGGGAAACGGCCGGCCTTGCGGGACCCCTTGTGGTACTGTTGTCTGACAAATTACTGGCGCTCCCCCACCCCTCCCCCCCCCCCCCCCCCCCCTCCCCCCTCCCATTAACCCCGTGCATGTTCTTGTTAAATCTTATTTTCAGCACTCTCAGTCTCTTTTTTTAAAACTGTTTTATTAATCAAAAGGAAAAATCAATACAAAATTACAGTTTACAGATAATTACACAAATATTAGAAATGATTAACTTTGGGGGTGTAGCAGCAGCCTTTAGGTACATGTTTTAGAATTAAATGAGAACAACCTGAGAATAAATGAGTTATCAAAATCTGAATTTCCATTTTTTAAAGTGAAGGGGTAAGGTCTGGTTCTTTTTTGAGATGTAGGCCTACTCGGTTGTAATTCTCATAAATGATTGAAAACCAATGAAAGATGGACTTTGACTTTGGAATTTACATTTATAAATGTAGAATTTAGCACAGAGAAATATGTATATGTATGTTGTTCTGTGACAATAGACTAGTAAAGTGTGACATCAGTTGCCATGGTAATTGGGTCTAAACAATCGCTGGTAATCTGAAACGTCCATTGGTATAGCGCAGGGAAACAGTTCACTGGTTTTAGTGTGGACCCAAAAACCATGGCAACACACAAAGGGTGACGTTTTCAGTTTAGTGGTATATTGATAATATAGTATAGATACTGACGAGCTGAGCTGAGCATGCGCATAGCACAAAGGGCACACGGACTGCCATAAGTGCCATTAACCCACAACAACAACAACAGTGCGTGCCTGCTGTACGTACAACTATACGTAGTACGTGTGCACTCCTTACGGTTTCAAATCGCAATTAATAAATCATCAGCGCACCAATCACCAACGTCAAAACAATCACACAGCATACTAATCGAATACACAACTAGTCGATGAAACTACGGCGCGTTATGACATGTACGAGAACAAACAAAACGACAAAGGTCTTGGAGCCAAGACTATACTCTGGCCAGTGTGCAGTTGATTCTGTGGTTTTCATTGCGTCATTTCACTCAACTCCTTTCACGCCATGTTTTCTCAAAACGCGCGAAAAGGCCCAGTGTGAATCCACCCTAAGAAATAACTGCTGCATGTATATTCCTGCATGCCGCTTGACTTGCATCAATCAGCCTTGTGCTTACATTGAATTAGACCAAAGCAACGCTTATATCGGGTGTCGATCGCAATGTATTAATGTTGTTTCTACGACTCGGGATGTCCCAAACGTGCACCCACATTGTTTACAAGATATTATTGTTTTCTTGAAAGCATGGACACATTTTTTCATTGTTTTCTCAGAACGCAAATGAGGTACTGAGCTGACTACATAGATTGGTTTTCAATGAGAAAAATGACAAAATGTTTTGAATCTCCAAAGATCGCATACAGGCGATCTTTGGAGCCATTCAATAATGCACAAAAACCGTGCTTGGATTTTTCAGGTTTTCTGAAGTATTACTGCATCTGAATGGCTGAAATTTCTACAAGGTAGTTTTCTCAACTTATGCTTTAAATTAACAATAAAAATCATGCCGTTTCTAACAGTTTACCAAACGAGTATACTACCTTTAAACAGTTTTCCAGTTATGTAATCTGTCTTTAAACGTGCGTTTCTATGCAGACAAGAAAGCCCCTTTGTTATACTGTATTATATTGAACCATTCATTTGGCCCAGTTCGAGTACGTGCGAATTCATTTTATGAAATCAATTTCAGTTTTAATACTTAAAGAGGAAGAATCCCCCTTGACGAAAATCCAGCATTTAGGCTTTTTTCGATAGTCCAAACATCCCTCTTGCCGACGTGGATTTTTATTATTTTTTATTTGTCGGTTTTAAGTGGATAAATTGCAAGCAAAAGTGCGCTTTTCGAAAATGAGATTTTCGCGATTTCTGAAACGCTCATTAGGTATTCATGATATGCGCGTGACCCCGTGACGCAATCCTGAGAAAGAAAAGTCAACACGATTGTTAGCTCCATACGTTTACACGCAAAAAACTTGGAAACCCGTCTCTGTTAGATGGTGTTTTTTGAAGAATTGTTTTGGTCCAAAAAGCCAGAGATATGCTCAGTAGTTGCGTGGTTGTATGTTTTACCAGACATCATGAAAAAAAAGAGCAGAAGCTAAGATAATTTTTTATTACGAAGAGAGAGAAAAATGAGTCGCTCATTCTAACTTGTACCGGCCGATGTGCATATACCGTGTGCCAATTTCAAACACGTGGGAACTACGGCGCGGCCCGCAGGCACCATTTCCACTGCTGTACACGGACCGCTGTTCGTTCCGTGACAAACACCGGTCGCAATGCACCAGTGTTTCCTTCAAAAGACTCGACTTCATTGTGAGCCACAATTTTACGGTTTTTTTTCACAAAAAAGGTAATAGTAGATTGTCGTTTTACATGGGGTGTTTTCACGTTTGTATTTTGAATTACAAGGACAAAACAGGCATGATGAACATACACTTCGTATATTTTCCATTCAATACTGCACAGGCCGTTTTGTGTGTTTCTCAGGATGACGTATCGCCCCTGTTTGTAAACAAACCAAATGACCTCGAGCGTTTCAGAATTTGGGGTGAAGAGGGTCGGAACTGAATTGCGTTTTAAACAAATACTGTCGGTTTTTTGCGGAAAACACGTTGTAATCGCGTTGTAGAAACATAAACCTCCATGATAAACAGGAAAACTAAAAAAATGTGGATGGGGGGATTCTAGCTGTTTAAAGGCCCATTACTTTGTCCAACCGTTACTTCATGGGTTGATAAGAAAACCCCTGCTAAAAATGTTCATAGCAAACGAATCATGATTTTTTCCTGTGTAAAATGGTACCTTGTGGGGGGGAGGGGGTAGTTTCTTAAATTCTAAAATTTCTACATGGTAGGCTAATTTGCTGTATTCTTCTTCAGATACAAAACGCTGTTGTTCTAGAAATTCGCAAAAAAATAAAACCATCTGCAAATGATATAATGGCCTTTAAATAACTCAGTTCTCCATAAGCCTTTTAGAAGTGCGAAACAAAAGGAAAGGGCGCAATTTTATTTGGATATGATTTTTTTTAAACAATTTATTGTGTTTCTTTCCAAACACTTAATTTATATGTTGTAATTATAATACAGTGACAGAATATATTAATAAAATAAATAAGTTCGGGGGGAGGGAGGGGAGGGGGCGGGGGGAGGGGGAGGGGGTTGTAAATTTCGAGTTTTGTTTTATGAAAGTTGTTATATACGCATGACATGCAATCACTAAAGTAAATGCCTATCCTCACACCAAGATAATTTTACTATATGGAAAATTAGAAATACTCTTGCGCACGTTGATACGATGTATATACAAGTATTTATGAATGAACACTTAAAGATGTATTGTCCGTGCGTTTTGGGTGTGGCACCTCAAAAAAAAAAAAATTGATAAACACAAAATAAAACACAAAAGCTATTAAATAAACACAACAGTTATTCGATTTAAAATGAGACATCAATGAAAAAATCGAGCAACGTTTAATTATCGAGCAATTACTGTCGATATTTGGAATTATTGGCGGTCCGCCAATAATTCAAGACGTAGATTTTACCAAGTCAGACCTCCCGTGCTCGGTCTGCAACGCGCAGCGCACAGCGCGTCCTCCGAACGGGTAGCCTGTACAATCTCAGACAGAACAAAGAAAATTTGACAGGCCACCAGTCCAGAGGGCAAGCCGCACGTCGCTCATCACAGACCCACCTGAAGTCAGACCTGGGCAAGTCTAGGCAAGGCGCAAAAACTCCCATATAAAAACGGCGTTTTTCACAGAGTTGCCGGTGTCTAAAATACAAAGTATGCTCTTATTCGTTAAAATAAAGAAAATGCTTTAAAATTCGTTCAGAGAAAAAACAAATCGAAATTGCTGAGAACCACGGACAATATAACTTTAAAGACAGATTACATTTAATAGAAAAAAATAAAAACAGGAAAAACAGCATTATATAACTAAAGAACAATTATATTGATAAACTGACTAAAACCTTAAAACACGTGGTGCATGGTTTTTGTGTTGAATGATGGTACAAAAATGGTTTGCCTCTTTTTCCCCCTTTCTATTTATTCTTTTTTTTTAAAGCGCATATCATTCAGTTGACAATTTCTCCCACAAAGGTGACATAACACAGGAAAAATCCTGTGGTGTTTTTTACAATTACTTTTAGTCGTTTTTCTTGTCAACTCATGATGTAATGAAAGGTACAGGCTCGTCAGCAATGCGCACTCGCCAAATTCGTGCCACGAAATACGCAGCTCCATGCCTTTGCTACATGGAGCTGCGTATTTCGTGGCACGAAATTGGCGCGCGCAATGCTGACAAGCCTATTCCTTTAAAGCTCATTTATTTTTCCAAACCCCACAAAGTATGATACATACCTCTTTGTACAAACGGCGTAAATTACCTCCGACGAGAATAGACAGTCCTTGGTACCGTATATGTGCGATTGCATGTATAGCATCTAAATACGTGTTCCGTTTCCTTTCTTCGGTGCTGTTATTTCATTACCAGCACACTTTCGGAAAAAGTGGTCCTCTTCCCTTTCTTAACTTTTTTCTTATGTAGCTCGTGTGGCCGTGCAGCTGTCTGTGCAAGGACAGATAAGCCCATTAACACGTAATTGAATCACAGCGTGTGGCAATGTGAGGGTAACTCAGTGGGCGTGTGCATTGACCACTGGTTTGCATACCAGAAAGCTGGTTGGTGTGCCTGGTCACTATATATATATATTCAAAGTTATTAGATCCAGTATGCATTACATGTTCCGTTAACAAAAACCTGGTTGCTGCTTTATAAGATTGCGAATTGAATTTGTCAGCTTGTGTAATAACGGGTCATACCACAAATTTGAACATGTCCATGGTCATAAATCGTTTTAAATAGTGGAAATGCCATCATTTTCTTAAGCGTTGTGTTCTTTGTATTAAATACTGAAGATACAAACACTTTAGTGGCCTTGCTCACTACGGTTAAATGGAACAATTAAGGATTTAACTTTGATGCCAGTTCTAGGCCTATGTTAAATTTAAGTGTTGTTTTGGAAATAAAAGCAAACACATAGAATACACATGTAAATCATCGAAACATCACACACCTTTGGATCTTATTCAAAGTTATATTGTCCCATGGTTCTCACTAAATTCGATATTGTTTTCTGCGAACGATTTTTGAAGCATTTACTTTTTATTTTATTTTAGTATACTGTATTTATGACAATACAGCGCATTCTGTTTCATCTCACTTTACTGTACTGCAAATTTCAGCTGTACTGAAAATCCCTCAATTAATCATAATATACGATACTTCATTGCAAAAAAAGAATAACAGGGTTTCCAATTATACCAAAATTATCGACTTTGATTTTTTTAAAACGCAAATCACTAAATTCCTATTAGTCAGTCGACTTAATGCCGAAATCACAAGAAATAGAGATTTCTGTGCATGTTGTTTCAAACTTGTCGACTGACTGGCGGGTCAAATATAGGGACGACTCAGCTGATTGCAGCAAACGAAACCCCTCTATAATATTTACCCCTTTATACCCCACCCCCACCCCCCAAACCACCCTCCCCACCACCCCCTCAAACGGGATTGATACACAATGTCCGAACAATAAAGGAACAATAAATGGGACGTCCACGATTTGCGGTGTTTTTACCTTGTGTTGCAATCCCGACTGTTTAGGGGGTCAAGCCGTGTGTTTTTACAATCCTCTATAATTTAGCCTTCGACCCCCTAGTAAACGGGATTGCTAGATGGGGATCGAAGGAAAGAGGGTCGTGCTGAGGGGAGTTTATGAGAGGGTCGAAGGTTATTGCAATTACACAAGGTACATGTACACAAACGGCTCGACTCTTTTAAGCATCGATCCGACCTTAAACGGGACTGTTTCATAATGTACAGGTACACGCACACGAAATGACCCTCTGTAGCCTAATATCATGTTTTCCCGGCCAATTTTAGCAAAACAAATCCGTTCATTTTCGTCAAGACGCATTTTTAGTTTAATCGCATTCAAAATTACACTTTCACCATTCAAAGTTTAATCTATAGGGCTGGCTTTATGCTGTCTTTTTGCAATATGATCAATCAAATTTAAAGCCGTTGACGCGTGCAGGATTTTTTGTCTGCGCGCTTGTTTTTCTTTTTCGTTTACAGTAAATCTAATTTGCTTTAAATTTAGATGTGACATAGATTATTCGAGTACACTGCTATGTCGCTGTACGTTGTTCTACATGTATATGATATTCGTCTTCAAATAATCATTGTCTTAATGTGAATATTTCCCTTGTATTCTTAACCTTTGTTTGTATATGCCTGTCTCTGGAGTCATTTGAAAGCAATTCGGGAATTTGTTGATGTTTTTGCTTTTTACTGTGTGCTGTTCATATTGTTTTATATACATTGGGACTATTTGTATTTCAAATTAAAAGTTGACAAAAAGGAGTTACCACTATAACATCAAAAAGAACTTTGCTTTTGTTTCCCTGTATAGCGTTTTTACATGATTGTCCTTTTCTGTTTGTGCTTAGTTCCTCTACAGTTTTGTCTTTTTTAAGCTTTTATAAATGGGAAAATACGAGTCAAAAACGCATGCCACATGTACGAATTTGCATTCACATATGCGGACAATGTTTTCTTATTTATCAAAGTGAATTATTAATCAAACTCTTTCTAAGGCCCGATTTTGAATGAGAGAAAGGACTGTTTGAATTTGAAAGAACGCATTTATCGAAGGAATGCTAAAATAACAAAATTGAGTGACTTCGTTTGATGTTCGAATGCTCATATGAAGGATCATTCATTTCAAAACGATTATAAATGGGCCTCGTGTTAAAGTGAACGGTTTTTTTTGTTTTAATGAAATTGTCCGGGAAAACCTGAAAGCTTTGGTTTCTTCTTATTTAATTGTTATGTTTCTCCCTTCAATGGGTAGGCGTGTGCAATAATGAGCACAACAAAACTTGTAAAATTTGGAGTATTTTCTTTAAAGTCTTTTTTTCTTTGTGTGTGTATATAGTGTACTTCACCTGTTTCTAATGAACGCCCGAATTCTGCATTTTGCTTGCCTAAATACGAATATCAATGCACCACACGGCTGATACGTCTATGCGAAATCGAATGAGCATCGATGAAATTTGCTGGCGCTATTACGAATTAGTGTGCTTCTTTTTCGAAATTAAATGACCGTTGATGCAATCGATGTTCTATCAGAATGTAAACCTATTTAAAATTGAAACTTGCTTGTGATGGTGCACTTAATTTTGTGCGAAATTAAATAATATACCTGCAATATCAAAAGGAATGCAAATAGTCGGAAATCATCCGGGAAAATCCATTATTTGTAGTCGCGCAGATATGTTTGAGATAAGATTCCGCAAAGCACGTTGCATCAAACGTTGTCCCTCGTTATTGCCAACCATCTGTGATGCTCAATCTTGTATCAAACCAACCAACAGTTTGGTTAACTTCTATGACCATGGTTTGAATCGATTCCAATGTGGTGGGTCTGAAAATAAAAAAGTCGCTCTAGGTGGTCACTGGAGATTTCTAGGCCCAAGTCTAAACTCGAGTCTATACTCGGGGATAAACCGCCTCCGAGAATGGCATCGAGGAACGCAGAATCCCATACTGGCGTATCATTGATCAAACTGCGGATAAAGCTGACCTCTATCGGCACCCAGGTTGGCTTCCAAATTACTCCTGATATAATATCTATTTTGTTAGGGATCCACACTTCTCATTTTTGATGATATGTTGTACCTAAATTGGCCGACGCGTCGTCTCATTGCCGAGGTTGCATATGCGTCTAACAAAAATAAATAAATAAATAAAACGCCAGCATGCACCACTTATTTCCTCTTAATCATGTGATACAAGTACAGAAGATACACCTGCTATTCACGTGGAGAGATTGACGTATCCGTGGCAGTTCATCATTTATCTGACGTTTCAAATCGGCCGTTTCTCTCCTTGTGGCGAGGAGTCCCGGCAGTCGGCGACGAAGACAATCTATAAGTTCAGTTGTATTTTTTGTAGCATGTAAAGAATATATGTCGCTTGAATGTAGAAGTGTCGTGCAGAATGCACCTGAACAATTTAATCATAAAAGATGAAGCCATCTTGTATGTCAATGAATCATCTTCGGTAAAGAAATGACGTCTCCCTTCGTTAGAGCATGGAGAAAGCTTTTCTCCATGGTTAGAGTACCGGTCCACTCCCTATTAACGTGGCATTTTTGCATGCTTGGTTGCCAGAGCCGTACCCAGAATAATCTGTTTTCCCCTTCTTTGTGTACATCTTTTGCAATGTTTTTCAAACACCTCGTTTGACAATTTATTCTCTACCTGATGACCCTCGATCGGCATACTGACTTTTTAGCGTCTGTGTTTCAGCGTCGCCTCTCTGTCGCATCTCCGACGTCGCTTGAGACAATATTCTTATAGAACTGCTTCGCTTTGCTTGAGCAGTGTTTCCAGCCGCATGGTGTACGACCTTTTCATTTTCTTTCTCTACTGAATGGTGGTACTTTGTAATTAATTCTTCCTCTTCTAACCCCGTTTCACCACCCGTCAAATCTGCAGGTCCCATATCGTCATTCTCCGCCGTCTTCCGTCAAAGACGCATGCCCCATGTCATCCTCCTATGTCAAAGACGCAGGTCCCGTGTCATCTTCCTCCGTGTCCTCTATCAAAGACGCGGCCCCGTGTCATTATTTCCGTCTCATCTTTTAAAGACGTATGCCCGTGTCATCCTCCGTGTCGTCTAAAGACGCAGGCCCCGTATCATCTTCAGTGTCATCTAAAAACACATGCTCCGTATCATCCTCAGTGTCATCTTAAAACGCAGGCTCCGTGTCATTCTCTGCGTCATCTGAAGATGCAGGCCCCGTATCATCCTCAGTGCCATCTAAAGACGCAGGCCCCGTATCATCCTCCGTGTCATCTAAAAATGCGGGGACCTTATTCAAAAAGCCCCCGTAGCGGCACCGGACCCGTAAACCACCCCGTAGATGACTCCAGTGCCCACAGTCGATATTATGCATCAACGACCCGTGGATCTCTGGGCCCCGCAATCTTCCCCGGACTTTTATACGGGAGGTCTGCTATCATCCGCGTGTTTACGGGGTCAACGTACTTTGCTATATTGAAAACGGCAGTAGCATTCGAAAAGAGCAAATAGAAGAGTAAATTCGACAGAATTTGACCAGCCCTTCATGTCTTTTCACTTTTTATTTCATATACAATAATATTTTACTATTCCTGTCGGAGTTGACTCCTTCCCATGCGACAGCCTTATTCTTATTTATCGTTACAATATCGATGAATATGCCGCTACATACGGTTAAACCTCGTAAATAAAGTGTATGACTTTACAAACTATCTTAACTGCCAACGGGAATCTTCTATATTATCAGGATTGAAAGCAATATGAACCAAGACAACTAAGATTAAGGTCTTAATTTTTCCTTGTTATGGAAAATTGAGCAGTTGAAAAATTGAACAGTTCTTTTCGAAGTTCAACTTTATGTGGTAACATTTTTTACATTGTCAAGCAGAACTTTGCTTTTGGTGAACCTTTAGGAGGCCAATAAACGGCGTTCATTATCGCGATCTTGCGCGCGTCTGTGCCATTATGCACCTATCAATTTGACGCGCAGCGCTTTGATAAAAAGCAGCGTGGAGGGAATTTGTAGTGAAATAGCGCACCGAAAATTACAGAATCATGAAGATATACAACTCCACCCAAGTTTGTTAAATTTCCTCCACATCGGTATTTCTCAAAACGACGAGCGTCGCAATAATTCGCGCAAAAAGCTTAGTAACTGGCTATGTTCAGACATGGGACTACGGAGACCGAAAAAGGTTTAATATTCCGCAGTAACCGCAGGGGGCTTTTCCTGGCCTAAAAACTGAGCGTTCAGACATAATACATGCGAGGGGAAAGTCCCCCGCAGTGACTGCAGAATGTTAAGCCGGCCGTACACCTTGCATGCGTTTCGTCTGTGATCCGACCACGATAGCGCACGTTGCGCATTTGCATCACAAGGTGTACGGGTTTTGCCATGCGTTCCGATGGCGATGTGCTCACGATTTAGTGTACGTATCCGTCGAAACGCAATCGCAGAATTTCGAGCATGCTCGAAATTTGGCGTGTCTGTGCGATCGCAACGGAGTCGGAACGAAAGGTGTGCGGCTGGCTTTAGACATGTTTAGGTCTCCGTGCCGTATATAGTCTCATGTCTGAACATAGCCTGTGTTGAGGTCCACGCGTTTAGCGTGCGTTTCGGCCATATTCACACTCGTCCTCAATGTTTACGCAATGCATTGTAAACAACAGAAGCACCGAGGCAGGGTGCAAAAAGTGCACCGGGCCCGGTCATGTGGATTTTGTCTACGGGTGCGTTTATGAATACCACTTTCGGTAATTTGTGGGTCCCCGAAAACATTTCTACATTAACTCAGTATATTAGGCTAATGTGGCCCCTGTCGTGCCGTACAAGGGACATCGAAAATCGCAAATATCTTTGCAAATAATTTGTCAACTATCAAAGGTGCAAGTCCGATCCCGTCGTAGCCATCATCATTATCATCACTATAATTTCAAATTGCCTCAAACCCCTTTCGACGTCTCTGCTCTTGCCCAAGAAAGGTTAGAGCTGTAAAAGTAGGCATAAAAACCCCATTGTTTGCGAGTTCGGCACGAAACTCGTTTCGCCAATAGTCTCAAAGAGCCATGCGCACACCCGGCCTAAAAAGTTGGTTCTCAATTTACATTTGACAGCGACATGGTTAGCTTTGCACGAAAAACCTGTAAGGCCAAGGTTATGGCACACTTAATTATTTCTCGAGCCTAACATGTTTAAATGCATCTTCTTCTTTTCTTTTTGAGCCAATGCGTCTCAATATATACAGTCTGACGCTTGACATTTAAAGCCTTCCATCCCTTTACTGTTCTTCCGTTTTAGTTTCTCGATAAAGTAAACCATGTTTCATCTGTCGAAAAAAATAGCCACAGCTGACGTGCATCTATTATGACTGTGTATAACTTTCTGTGTATAACTTTCTCATACGTCATTCAGATTCATCAACGTTTTTCGCGCGGCGAGATAATTTTGCTGCATGTGACTAACTCCCTTTATGGAGGAATTTTAACAGGTTGTTTTCGGTTGGCAGGCTTACTCCCGTTGCTTTGCAATGTTTGTGCCAATTTGGCGGTGTTACCATTATATAGGACACTTCAAGCAACATGAAAAGCTTGCCGTGAACACCGTGATTTGTAAGGTGGCAAAAGTTTTGTTACAGTTTTTCTCAATCGCTTTAACACGGTTTTCGCAATCTTAAACTCAACTGTTAAAACAAAAAAACTCCGTTTGTACGACACTCCGGTAACTAAAACACAAAATACTATTGCTAGAATCAAATATTGTCAAATACAGATTGAAATTGCAACAAAGCCTTTACAAAGGCTCACACGGCTGTCAAATCGCGCAGACTTTGAACAGACCACTAACGCTCATTGACAAACGTTGTGAAACCACCTCCATGGTGAAACCAAAGTAATAATGAACTAGAGGTATGACGTTTGTTGTTACAAACGCCAGGTGATCGGGTTAAATGAACATTTTGTGATGAATTTCAGACGTTGTTATCACCTGTGGAATGGCAAAAATGGAAGTTCAGCAGCCGATTTCACGAAACTTTACGCAACTGCGCAAGTCCACTTACGCCATTACTTGCGCAATAACTTATGGCGTAAGTGGACTTGCGCAATTGCGTAAAGTTTCGTGAAATCGGCTGCTGTATACACTAATCCGGTAACTAATATCTCCTCCCTGCATATCCGCCATAGCTGGGGGTTGATAGCTTGCACCGTTTTGAGATATGAATTGTTGAAATAATAACCTTTGAAATCTTGTAATGTGACACCTGTGACGACATCATGACGTCACAATTTTGTGCACAAATTGTTGAACAATATGTTGAACATCAAGTTCTTAAATGTGGCGAAGGAATCATACCAATATCTGTTGTAGTTTTCAAGATACAGCATTTTAAAACATCTCAGCTCCAAATTTGCGTGATTTGACACCACATTACGTAACCACCGTCCATGTAATGACGTCACCAATGGTATAGTCAAAAGGTCCACATGTGTGGAAACATTTCGTTCCGTAGAAATATGGTCAAATTCACTACCACTTTGAATCTATTTGCATTCAAAATGCTAAAAAATTGCACATTTTCGAACAACTTCCGATTTGGACCGGAAGTAGGCGTCACACAGGGGTCATGACATCGTATGATTTGTTCAGTTCATTTAGACTTATCATGTTGTGAAAGAATTGTTCAAGTATCTATTACGGTTTTTGAGATATGAATTTTGAAAATAATAACCTTTGAATTTTTGTAATTTGACACCTGATGACGTCATTATTACGTCACACTTGATGCCATCATGATACTATACATGCTGGTGAAAGTCTGCCGTAGGGCCTATGTCTGTATCTAATTTACTAACGATTCAGCTTGGTTTGATGGGCATTGTTACTGGTAAGTGTAAAAACTGAGATTTCCGTTTTCGTTGAACTTTGACCTCCAATTGACCCCAGAAGGAAGGGTCAGATGAAAATGCCCACACAAAGAAAGTTGTAGCACAGAATGTCATCTATAAACCTGCCAAATACGAAGATCCTGGGTCACGTGGTTTTCGAGACGGAAGCATTTTAAAATATGCATATTTTGGTTTTTTGGGAGGTGTAATTTGATACTTGATGACGTCACGATGACGTCACGCTTGATGCCATCATAATATTAAACACGCTGGTGAAAGTCTGCTATAGGACCTATGCCTGTACTTAGTTTCTTAAAGATTCAGCTTGGTTTGATGGGCATTGTTGCTCAATAAGTGCAAAAATTGAGATTTTCGTTTTCGTTGAACTTTGACCTCAGATTGACCCCAGAAGGAAGGGTCAGATGAAAATGCCCACACGAAGAAAATTGTAGGCCATGATCTGATATATAAGCCTGTCAAATACGAAGATCATGGGTCACGTGGTTTTCCAGACGGAAGCATTTTAAAACATGCATATTTTGGTCATTTTTGGTTTGTAATTTGATACCTAATGACGTCACAATGACGTCACACTTGTATGCACATCTTCACATTGGGGTTGATGTTCCTACCAAGTTTTAAGTTGATAGCTTGAACCGTTTTGAAGAAAACCTCTGGAAACGTTTGAGTGGAAAAAGAAAAAGAACTAGACATTGGCGTTTTTTTTTAAAAAACGCAAGGTGATCGGGCGATATGAATATTGACTTTACTATGACGTCACACTTGGTTGAAATTGGTTGAAAATTTGAGTTGGTCGATTTTGAAAAGAAACATTCACATATCGATTGCCAGTATTGGAATTGTCAAGACATGACTATTCAATGCTAAAATTGTGTATATGATGACGTCATTATTGGCACAGTCAATCTTATCATGACGTCACAATTGTGTGCACAAATTGTTCAATGATCTACTGAAGAATAAGTTCTTAGCTATAATATGTGGTGAAAGAATCTTTCCAATATCTATTACAGTTCTCAAGATGTTGTCATTTGAGATCATATTACGTAACCACGAAGCACGTGATGACGTCATCATTGGTATAGTCATGAAGTCCACGTGTGAGAACATTTCGTTTTCAAATGTCCTACCACTTTGGCTCTATTTGCATTCAAAATGCCAAAAATAGGACATTTTTTAACAACTTCCGGTTTGGACCGGAGGTTTGGGTAACACAGCTAGGGGTCGTGTCATTGTATGATTTGTTCAGTTCATTTAGACCTATCATGCTGTGAAAGAATTGTTCAAGTATCTGTCAGGGTTTTTGAGATATGAGTTTTTGAAATTATAACTTTGAAAATCTTGTAATTTGACACCTGTGAGGACATCACAATTCTGTGCACAAATTGTTCAACAATTTGTTGAACATCAAGCTATTAAATGTGGCAAAGAAATCATTCAAATATCTATTGTAGTTTTGAAGATACAGCATTTGAAAATAATTTAGCTGGAACACTACGTAATTTGATACCATAGTACGTAACTACCGTGTGATGACGTCACCATTGGTATTGTCATAAATTCCACATGTGTAGAAACGTTTCGTTTCGTAGAACCATGGTCAAATTCCCTACCACTTTGGCTCTATTTGCATTCAAAGTGCTAAAAAAGTGTACATTTTCGAACCTCTTCCGGTTTGGACCGCAGGTTTGGGTCACACAGGGGTCATGCCATTGTATGATTTGTTCAGTTCATTGCGACCTATCATGCTGTGAAAGAATTGTTCAAGTATCTATTACGATTCTTGAGATATGAATTTTTGAAATAATAACCATTTAATTTTTGTAATTTGACACCTGTGACGATATCATGACGTCACAATGTTGTGCACAAATTGTTCAACAATTTGATAAACGTCAAGTTCTTAAATGTGGCGAAAGAATCATGCAAATATCTGCTGTAGTTCTCAAGATACAGCATTTTAAAACAATTCAGCTCCAAATTTGCGTATTTTGACACCACATTACGTAACTACCGTCCATGTGATGACGTCACCAATGGTATAGTCAAAAAGTCCAAATGTGTGGAAACATTTCGTTCCGTAGAAATATGGTCAAATTCACTACCACTTTGAATCTATTTGCATTCAAAACGCTTACAAAAATGCACATTTTCGAACAACTTCCGGTTTGGACCGGAAGTAGGCGTCACACAGGGGTCATGACATTGTATGATTTGTTCAGTTCATTTAGACTGATCATGTTGTGAAAGAATTGTTCAAGTATCTAATACGGTTCTTGAGATATGAATTTTTGAAATAATAACCTTTGAATTTTTGTAATTTGACACCTGATGACGTCATGATTACGTCACACTTGATGCCATCATGATACTATGCATTCTGGTGGAAGTCTGCCGTAGGGCCTATGTCTGTATCTAATTTACTAACGATTCAGCTTGGTTTGATAGGCATTGTTGCTGGTAAGTGTAAAAACTGAGATTCTCAGTTTCGTTGAACTTTGACCTCCAATTGACCCCAGAAGGAAGGGTCAGATGAAAATGCCCACACAAAGAAAATTGTAGCACGGAATGTCATCTATAAACCTGCCAAATACGAAGATCCTGGGTCACGTGGTTTTCAAGACGGAAGCATTTTAAAATATGCATATTTTGGTTTTTTGGAGGGTGTAATTTGATACTTGATGACGTCACGATGACGTCACGCTTGATGCCATCATAATATTATACACGCTGGTGAAAGTCTGCCATAGGACCTATGCCTGTACCTAGTTACTTAAAGATTCAGCTTGGTTTGATGGGCATTGTTGCTCAATAAGTGCAAAAATTGAGATTTTCGTTTTCGTTGAACTTTGACCTCAGATTGACCCCAGAAGGAAGGGTCAGATGAAAATGCCCACACAAAGAAAATTGTTGGCCATGATCTGATATATAAGCCTGCCAAATACGAAGATCATGAGTCACGTGGTTTTCCAGACGGAAGCATTTTAAAACATGCATATTTTGGTCATTTTTTTGTTGTAATTTGATACCCGATGACGTCACGGTGACGTCACACTTGTATGCACACCTTCACATTGGGGTTGATGTTCCTACCAAGTTTCAAGTTGATAGCTTGAACCGTTTCGAAGAAAAGCTCTGGAAACGTTTGAGTGGAAAAAGAAGAAAAATAACTAGAGGTATGACGTTTGTTGTTACAAACGCCAGGTGATCGGGGTAAATGAACATTTTGTGATGAATTTCAGACGTTGTTATCACCTGTGGAATGGCAAAAATGGAAGTTCAGCAGCCGATTTCACGAAACTTTACTCAATTGCGCAAGTCCACTTACGCCATTACTTGCGCAATAACTTATGGCGTAGGTGGACTTGCGCAATTGCGTAAAGTTTCGTGAAATCGGCTGCTGTATACACTAATCCGGTAACTAATATCTCCTCCCTGCATATCCGCCATAGCTGGGGGTTGATAGCTTGCACCGTTTTGAGATATGAATTGTTGAAATAATAATCTTTGAAATCTTGTAATGTGACACCTGTGACGACATCATGACGTCACAATTTTGTGCACAAATTGTTGAACAATATGTTGAACATCAAGTTCTTAAATGTGGCGAAGGAATCATACCAATATCTGTTGTAGTTTTCAAGATACAGCATTTTAAAACATCTCAGCTCCAAATTTGCGTAATTTGACACCACATTACGTAACCACCGTCCATGTCATGACGTCACCAATGGTATAGTCAAAAGGTCCACATGTGTGGAAACATTTCGTTCCGTAGAAATATGGTCAAATTCACTACCACTTTGAATCTATTTGCATTAAAAATGCTAAAAATTTGCACATTTTCGAAGAACTTTCGGTTTGGACCGGAAGTAGGCGTCACACGTGGGTCATGACATCGTATGATTTGTTCAGTTCATTTAGACTTATCATGTTGTGAAAGAATTGTTCAAGTATCTATAATTATAATTTAGGCAGTTTCAACCCTTTTATTTTAAAGCCCACATCGATTTAAAATCAGTGTCAATTGAAAGAGTGGTTATTGACTAGAAGAAATCTGTTTATTTTTTTCAAATCGGATTTTGCATTGCGAAGCTACAGTCGGTTTGGATAATTGAAAACAGGGTAAAAATTCATCGGCAGGTCAAAGGTTATCCCATGTTTTTCTTTATTTCTAATTTGGCACCGACAATGGTCACTGTGGCTTATACTTTTGGTTATATATCTTTGCTCAACTCTATCCTGGATGGCCCAAAGTTGGTACAAACAACAGTTATTAATATATGTACAAGGACAGATAATTAATTTATATTTTAAATACCTCATTTGCATAATAAATTAATAATTTATGCAAAAACGGTCAATTTTCAAGGGAAAACTCATTTTTCTCAAATTTATCTTAAGCAGGTTTGATTATTACAATGCATCTTGCATCATTTAATTAAAGTATTTACTTTAATTAAATGATGCAAGACATTGTAATAATCAAACCTGCTTAACTACAGATAATTAGTTTATATTGAAATCCCATAATTTGCATAATTTATGCAAAAATGTTGATTGTTAAGGGAACCTTATTTTTGCCCAATTAATGTTGAAAAATAGATTGATAAGAGATACTGATATAATCAAATCTGTCTATAGTCAAGATTGGGACTTGCATCAATAATTTAATTGACATAATCAATCACTGTATGTGTTAATTACCAAGCCAATACTATTTTGGAGAGGTGTGGATTGAGGGCAGCAAAAAAGAATGACAGGTAGCGCATCCACACACAAACTGTACAACTTTCCAAATTGCTTACAAAGTTACATTAAATACAAAACAGAGAAGAGAATGACGTATTATACTTCAGAGATAAAAAATTTATGTTTTGATCAAAACAAACGGATGTGGAGCCTAGAGGTTATATTTAAATCTTTACAAATAATAGTAATTACAGATGTTACTACGGGCAGGAGGCTCAACTATGGATGACGATTCTGCATCATCAAGGGACTCGTACTACCCTTTTTCATCTTCAGGCTCACTGGTGGTATGTCACAGGACGAGGACCACAGAAAAGCTGCAAAAATAATTGACAAAGAATAATATTACTCAACAAATTATTTGCCTTCATTTGTTAAGTAACAACTAAATATCTTTAATTGGTGTATCTGATATCACGTATTGTCTTTGAATGTTAATAAATTCAATATCAGTTACAAAATTGGCACACAATTTTGCACAGATTGACGTAAAACGCAGGTTTTCTAACGCTGCATCATTGCTTGTTTCACGGGAATTACGAGATCATCGCGTATGCAGTGGGCACACCACCGCCGTACGTCCCGGCCCTACACACGGCGTGGAACTCGGTCGTACGTCGGTGTGGACATTGCACGCGAGCGAAGTCTCGGATTCCTGCTCAACATGCCCTCCTAAAAGTACATTTTTGCGACAAATGGTAGGCCTTACGGACTTTTTGTCAGTATGGTAGGATTGTTTAATGTCTACTTTTGTATACATACCTTGTCGCTTGGTGATTCACGTTGATTATGGATCGCTTTATGGACGAGAAAAAATGTTTTTGATCGCAAATGTTGCAACCCGCGGTCGATTTTGTACGCGAATGGACCCCAGGCTAGCTGGAAACATACTCTTTTCCGATGATGACGTTTCTAAGCCAACCGGCCAATCAGAACGCGCAAATCTTTACCCGAAGTGTTCCGATCTTATTTAGCCCGATTCGTTTTAGCGTTGAAGTGTGTACCACTGACACGAACTCGCCGGAAGTTGTGTGTGCCCATAGGAATGTGCAGTAACCACGGGCGCTGTGTGTGGAGTATATGGGGCTCTCTGTTTACGATAACAGAAGTAGTCCGTCTGTGGAACAGTATTACGGTTCTTGAGATATGAATTTTGAAAATAATAACCTTTGAATTTTTGTAATTTGACACCTGATGACGTCATGATACTATACATGCTGGTGAAAGTCTGCCGTAGGGCCTATGTCTGTATCTAATTTACTAACGATTCAGCTTGGTTTGATAGGCATTGTTGCTGGTAAGTGTAAAAACTGAGATTCTCAGTTTCGTTGAACTTTGACCTCCAATTGACCCCAGAAGGAAGGGTCAGATGAAAATGCCCACACAAAGAAAATTGTAGCACAGAATGTCATCTGTAAACCTGCCAAATACGAAGATCCTGGGTCACGTGGTTTTCGAGACGGAAGCATTTTAAAATATGCATATTTTGTTTTTTTGGGGGGTGTAATTTGATACTTGATGACGTCACGATGACGTCACGCTTGATGCCATCATAATATTATACACGTTGGTGAAAGTCTGCCATAGGACCTATGCCTGTACTTAGTTACTTAAAGATTCAGCTTGGTTTGATGGGCATTGTTGCTCAATAAGTGCAAAAATTGCGATTTTCGTTTTCGTTGAACTTTGACCTCAGATTGACCCCAGAAGGAAGGGTCAGATGAAAATGCCCACACGAGGAAAATCGTAGGCCATGATCTTATCTATAAGCCTGCTAAATACGAAAATCATGGGTCACGTGGTTTTCCAGACGGAAGCATTTTAAAACATGCATATTTTAGTCATTTTTGGGTTGTAATTTGATACCCAATGACGTCACAATGACGTCACCCTTGTATGCACACCTTCACATTGGGGTTGATGTTCCTACAAAGTTTCAAGTTGATAGCTTGAACCGTTTTGAAGAAAAGCTCTGGAAACGTTTGAGTGGAAGAAGAAAAAAAAAAAAAGACAAAGAAATCGTACGAGAGTAATAGGTGATCGGGCTGTTGGCCCGATCACCTAAAAACTAGAGCTACGTCTGTTCTATGAACAGGGCGTAGGGCTTTTTCACATTTTTTTACTTGAAAAATTAGCATGCTTACCTTGTAAAATTAGATGTTGTTAACATATCAACTATTTAACCTAAAATATTAACCTTTAATGCGTTACCTTTAAAGGACTGATGACGTAATCAATGTTTTAACTACAGACATGTTTAGTGGTCGACGTACTCTATAAGCACCACTATGCGCTAATTTGCGCAAACATTGCTATGAAAGGGTAATTTTAAGATTTGTTAATTTCGCCGCTAGAGGGCGCATTTTTTGGAAAGCATTTACCTTAGACACTAACACTGCCAACCCGATCTCGGCATCGTTGACCACTTTTACAAAATAGGTTTATTTAAATGCACTTCCGGTAGAGCAAGGTCAAAGGTCAACACCATAGTTTTGAATACCCTACCCTAGTTGAACCATAAAACAGTAGACTAGCTCTGAACACGTTCAAACTACAAGCAGAGTCTGTTTGACCAATAGGTCAAACAGTCAAAGGTCAAAGCATGTGGGCATCTGAATCATAGTGATGAGATTTATATAGCGCACATATCCACCCAGCAGGGTGCTCAAGGCGCTGTTACCATTATTACCGCTGCCATCAGGGAATCACCAGAACCATTTCGCTTCAACTAGGTGGCTGCTTGTCAGGCGCACAACACTATCAGCAGTTAGATTGTGGCATTCCCCTTAACAGCTTTCCATATATCGCTTGGGTTTACGAGGCAACTGGGATTAAGTGCCTTGCCCAGGGACACAGACACGTTGGTCGAAGTGGGGTTCGAACCTCCAACCTCTGATTGGGAGTCCCGCCTCATATCCACTAGACCACACGCGTAAGATGTACACGTTTGCCCGCCACATTGAAACAGGAGGAATTGCTCCTTTTTGCAAATGTTCCCGAAGTTACCCGAATGCACGTCCGGACGTTATCGTTAATCGTCGGGTATGATTCGTCATTGTTTCGAGAATTTGAGTTGACGTCGCGTGCACTATGCGTGCCGCTGCGTGTGTAATTGGTGATGCAACGGATTCAGAACTACTACGCAGTGGCTATAGTTACGGTAACCGTAAAGCGATAATGAATGGCTATATAGTTACGGGATTACAAAAGCAGATTAAAAGTACAATATGGAGCTCAGCTGGGTGATGCAGACAAGGTTTGAATTTGATTTTAGATGCTAGGCCTACATGTATATTAAAATGGCATGTGTAATATATTAATTGTTTATGAATTTTTATTATTTTTTTTAGAAGTAGTTTGGAAGCATGACAATTAATCCTCGTGCGCGCTGTCAGTCCGCTTTGCGAGCGTCGTGCGTCCATCGCCCATACTTCATAGGAACGCGTACAATACACACGGCGTACGCGCGTTTTGGAATAGCCGTGAGCGCTTTAAACCCGCGCTGTTAGCTCATGCAGCCCATTGTGTCGTCATTTGCCCATACTTTTCCAAGTCACGATTTTCAATGCACGATCGTTGGTCTATTGGTTTATAGGTCTGTGCATCACCGTAATTTATGAATGACGCCCTCTGCCGGTCACGTACAGAAGTCGACATTTGGTGGCTTATGCATTGTTTTACGCAAATTTTGA
This sequence comes from Henricia sp. BOLD:AAB3569, assembly GCA_037783545.1. NCBI lineage: Eukaryota > Metazoa > Echinodermata > Asteroidea > Spinulosida > Echinasteridae > Henricia > Henricia sp. BOLD:AAB3569. The sequence goes on along the minus strand of JBBELK010000162.1, from coordinate 1,418,091 downwards.
CTTGGCTGAACTTTGGCCTTTAATTGACCCAGGACGGAGGAATCATATGAAAATGACTCCACCAAGCAAATTGTAGCCCATGATCTGATATATAATGTCTGCTAAATATGAAGACCTTGGATTATGTGGTTTTATAGAGGGAAACATTTTAAAAGTGCGTATTTTGGTAATTTTCATCTGCTGTCTCACGATGTAGTCAGCGAAAAAATATTGTTAATTTTTAGTTTGTTTTGTTCACATTTGGGATGGAAATCCGATGTTTACTCGAAAAACTGATATAGGCCTACATATATTAGTCATCAAAGGCAGAAATCAGAGCACATCATTTGTTAAGATTGAAAAGAATTTGGCCAAGAAGGAACATTTTCTTAATTATATTTGTTGAAGATGGTTCAATAAAATCCAGACAATGACTTAATGATATCAGGCCTATATTAAGCTTTGCACCTTACTAAACCTAAAAGGAAGAAAACAAACATTGGAATGAATGCTTCACGGCAAAACTACGACATTCCCTCAATAACATACAATTACTTTCTTGTAGAGAGTGGACTCTCTTAAATAAGACTGAAATAACATAAAAGATTGTATCCTACTCACATGTCCTTTTGTTAAACCATCTTCTGTAGAATTACACGTCCGTGGTAGACACAGTTAAAAGTTACCGTGTCACCGTCTCGGTCGACGCCGTGTCACACAGGGCACACGGAATAGACAGCTACGGTAAAGATTTATTTGTACGACGTTTGCTCGCATTGAGAACGGTCAAATCTAAAACTAGGCCCCTTGCATAACACTGGTCACTGCTCAGTCAACCAAAAACATAATGACATGATCATGGTGTCATTTTGAAGAGGAGATTCAACCCTAACAGATGATATCTCCCGTTCATTCATACGCGCCCTACTTTAGTTACAATTAGCAATAATATCTCGGTTTCGTTTTTTAAAATCCACCCTGTATATACGGAAATGTTGACTTGGCTAAACTTTGGCCTTCAATTGACCCAGGAAGGAAGGGTCAGATGAAAATGAGTACACAAAGCAAATTGTAGCGCAGGATCTGATCTATAATGTATGCTATTTATGAAGACCCTGGGTCATGTGGTTTTATAGAAGGAAACATTTTACGAAATGCATTTGTTGCTAATTTTTATGACGAAAATCCACTTTTTTGCCATTTTTAAATAATTATAATTACGTAATCATTGACGTCATGGTGATGTTCAACATGGTGGTGGAAGTTTGTGATGGGGCCCATGCCTGTACCTAGTTTTATGAAAATCAAGCGTACTTTAATAGCTAAAATTGCTTCATAAGTACACAAAAACACAACAAATGTGAATTTTGAAATGGCTGAACTTTGACCTTCGATTGACCCAGGAAGGAAGGGTCAGATGAAAATGCCTACACAAAGAACATTGTAGCCCATGATCTGATATATATGTATGCAAAATATAAAGACCCTGGGTCATGTGGGTTCATACAGGGAAGCGTTTTACGAAATGCATATTTTGGTAATTTTCATGATAAAAATCCACTTTTGTGCCATTTTAAAATTATTATAATTACGTAATCCTTGACGTCATGGTGACGTTCTACATGGTGGTGGACGTTTGTGATGGGGCCCATGCCTGTACCTAGTTTTATGAAAATCAAGCATGGTTGAATAGCTAATATTGCTTCATAAGTACAAACAAATACAAAAAATGTGATTTTTGAATTGGCTGAACTTTGACCTTCGATTGACCCAGGAAGGAAGGGTCAGATGAAAATGCCTACACTAAGAACATTGAAGCTCATGATCTGATCTAAATGTTTGCCAAAAATGAAAACCCTGGGTCATGTGGTTTGGGCAAGGGAACCATTTTAAAAAGTACATATTTCGGCAAATTTCCGCTTTTTAGGCATTTTTTAAGTGTTATAATGACGTAACTGATGACGTCACAATTAAGCCATTCTTGGGTGCACACCTCTTATACTATGTCTTTGATGTCACCAAGTTTGGTTAAGATCAATGTTTGGGAACAACCTGAAAAAGCGCCGACAACGCCCATGCGCTTTGTCTATGGGAAAAAAATCAGAAGAAGAAGAAATAAACGGAAAAAAAAAAAAAATCAAAACGAAAACAAAGGCTTTTTCGTCCTAAACGAAAAAGCCAAAAAGACAAAGAAATCGTACAATATCAATAGGTGATCGGGGAACAGCCCGATCACCTAATTATTCCTTATTCTACTGAAATATATGCGAATGCATCGAAAGAATACTTTAAGAATAGTAAATGGCACATAAAGGTGTAATTGTACTTCTAACGATCGCCTCTTAAGTTGCAGTTACCGTGTTAAAGCGATTGAGAAACACTGTAATTTGTATGAGTTAGTGACCAATATTGAAGGACGTTAGATCACTTGTACCACGCACAATGTACTATATATGCTGCTGCATAATGCATACTTTCAATATGTGGCCCAGCCCCAAAGTAAGTTTTATTGACCCCAGCTGCCACATGATAATTGGACACAACGGGGTGACGACTGATATACAGCTAATGACCGCAAACCTCTACTGCACAAAACCCCCGGCATGTGAGGTTTCCTATGCTGAACTAAGAGGACCACTTTTTCCGAGAGTGTGCTGGTAATGTTTTTTGTTCATGCGTAAAAAGCTGCTAGTATTATTCGGAAGTTTGCTGTATGTATCGACCGTATATACGGCCGTCAGCAGAAACTTTCAAAATGATTTGCACGTTGAAAGAAAGCCAGCCGGTGATACGACCCAAAACAAACATTGTACACCTTTTCTTTCCCACCATCTCTTATTGTAATCGCACCGTGACTAGTCTGCTCTGAAATCGAGTCACATTATTTTGAAAAGGGGAAATTGGACCTGATAGGCTGGTGGTAAAAAGAAGGGCACGCCCCTGGAATCAAGTGTCCAACCTACCCCACATGCAGAGCAGCTGCTTGACGTGGGTCACGTGACATAGCCGAAACCGGGATCCGGTTTTGCAACCAAAGCCAAAAATGTTAATGACGTCGTATAGCCAATAACGAGCTTTGGACGCTGGCAGCTACATCAGATTTTAGAAGAGACAGTAGAGTACTAAAACGAAAGCGTCACCCTTTGTTTTGTAACCAAGGTTACTGGTCTCCACTAAAACCAGTGAACTGTTTCCCGGTGCTTTACCAATATATGTTTTAGATGACTAGCGAATGTTTAGACCCGGTATGTGGTAACTGACGTTACACTTTAGTAGTTTATCGCGCACATTAGCTCGGTCTGCGCACTTCCGCATTGTAACCGAGGCTATTCGTGTCAAGTCGGCACGGTGCGCGTGCGCTACAAGTAATATTGTACAGTGACTGGATGAACATTTCTAAATTTCCTAAATTAATCAAAATAATACCTCAAACAGTGAAGAAATTTCCATATTTTACAATCATATTACAACAATTAACAGAATAATTTTGGCTGGGCACACTGTGCCATCACATTTTCAAGAAATAGTTGAAAATGCATGTTTTTGTCAATTTTATTGATTGTCCGTCCCTCACGCATAAAAACAGCCGCTGCATAAAACTGTAAAGTCAATTTCAACATGTGATAAATTGGGTGTGTGTATTAACATCAGTAGAAGGTAAACACTGCAGGTTCACTTTGGTTTTCATTTGTTGTATTGATTGAGGAAAGGCATTTGTCTCCTGATTTCCGTCCCTCACGTGAGGGACGGAATTGGATCACGCTCTGGAGTGATGCATTCACGTGCTTATATTAGTTCACTTCGGTTGCTTAACACGAAGAGTCTCGTTGTTAAACCCGGAAGTGCGCAGACCGGTCTCAGATTTGTTAATTTGGGATTCGTCTATGGGCTGAACGGTTTGTTTATTAAATAATGGGTATATAGCATTTTACGTGTTTCGCATGAATATAGGCCTATGTCATTTTACATGCATAATAAGTATCCACTTGACCAGGCTAAATGTTGTTGCTATGTGGTTCGCGCGGCAGGTGTGAAGTACAGAATCAATGCCATGTCCACCGTATGACAGAATGGCATAAAGCAACCAGACTTGTTGCTATAGGAAATGGCGTGCACCACGTAACAACAACAGCTATAATATGTGCCCTTTAAACTGCACCTCCTTTTGAAAGTGAAAAATTCGGTGCTCTAGCCATTATGGAAATGTTGCTCGCAAAAAGCTAATTGAGGAGTTGGCGTATGTGCGAGTGCAATTCGTAAGGACTTATTACTTCATGAAACATGTTTATGGTTACGATAGCAAAAACGCTGCCCCGGTTGCTAACAAAGACTGCTATGCGAGATCATTATCATCTGTCCGTTGCTATATGCTTATGCTCCTCGAGTTTACTCTCTATATCACATTTTTGACAATCGATCGCGAATTCAAACAAAATAACGGACCGATTAATACACCATAAGCAGATAATTATGTTGGCTGATTGTTGATGGTTGAAACCCACTTGAAATAAGGGATATCTCTCGAGTTAAAGGGACAAACCGGCTTTGTTGGGCTATTTTGGTCTCGAAATAGACGTAGACCCATACATGATTCTGAAAGTCTTTCCGAAATAGACTGAAGAGAACCTGAAAAGAAACCACCAAATTTGGCCGTTTTTATTTTGCATTTTTAAAAAAAAACCGAGGTCACGTGATTTATCGGAATCAGATTCTGGTTCCGATAAATCACGTGTCCTTGGAGTTAGTTTTATTTCCAGCCGTATGGCCGTGTGATACACAGTTTATTTATATTACCGCAATACTGCATCGAATTCAGCTCTGATTTGTTTTCAAAATATTTGAGTCTTTGACAAAGAGACTATTTATTCAGGAACCGAAGCGAGTTCTACGGTGGACAGTCTACCGGACAATGTGACATTTTGCCCGCCTAAAACCGGTATAGTGCCGTGGAACTACAATTGTACGTTCGTGAAGACAAACCATAAATGTCAGCTCCTCTACGGAAAACGGAAAAATCCAATCGGTCGTCCAGGCTGTCCAGTGAAATCTTCAGCAGAAAATGAGAGATGTCCAAAGTAAAAAGCTGCCAAGTGAAGAGCGAATCGTTTCCGACAAAGTCGTGAGTCTCGCGCGATAGTGAACGGCTGGTAAAGCGTAAAATTCGACTATTGACCGTTTTTATTAATTTTAAGCTTTTGTGGTTAATTACGGGACATTTTGACGATCTTTTTTCACAAGTACCATCCAAAAATGATTGTCAAGGATGCTGTATCACTAAATTACTTAAACAGTAGGCCGGTGTGTACCTTTAATTATAATTTACACGTACGTAGGCTAACACTACATAACAACCCTTGTAAAGTGGTCTGGTGTATCGCCGGCGCGTTGCAATTGTAAAGTACTAAAAGGGGAGTGATGGCGCTTTCCCATTCAGTGATACAGCAGTTCTGATTGACTTGTTTTGATTGTATGAAATAAAATTGAATTTATTTCAAAGCTTGTTTTGTCCAGTTTCTACCTTGCATGCTGGTTTCGATTATAGCCATTGGTGGTACGGAAGAGTTCCTCGGGTTTTAGGTTGTGCGAGTAAAAGAACGTTTTTCAGTTCCTTTAGTTTAGCAAGAGCTAGCTTTCTGGGCTTCCGTCTGCCCTTCGTCAGATGCGGTGGATTCAAAATAAATCGGATTATTCTCGCATTGGGGTTATTTTTGGGTAAATCTTGAGAGCGATAGAACCAGCTTTTTTTGTATTTTTTACTTAGAGCAGGATTGTTTAGTGTTGAGTGACTGCTCTTTTTTTATTCTGGTTTGTTGCTGGTATTGTTATGGATATTAAAACTGAGTGGTTTTTTTTTTTTTTTTCGGAGGTTTCCAACGGATCATTATATGATCCGTTGGCTTGTTTAAGCGTGTGCCGGCATGCCTTCTTTAAATCGCCGTTTGGTGTTAGAAAGGATTTTTGCGTGTTAAACATATGGGCCACACTAATTTCCAGTGGTTTAAAAGTTTATCTACCGCTCGTAGATCAAACAATCAAACCTGACAATCAAACTAAAGCCACCGAAACAACCAAAACCCCTCGAATTCTCAGAAACTTACAAATAACGTTTCGAGAAATTACAGAGGAAAGCATCACTATACGGTTGGCAGAAATAACGCTCAGTGAATACCGAAAACAACTGGAGAAAACTGACAAGCAAGTCACCCGCAGCACACCGAACGGCTCAAGAAACCATCGCCAATTTCCAAGACCCAGACCACCAAACGGCACAACGACTATACACGTTCTTCATCAGTGGACCAACCAGAGGCACAGAAAGGAAACGCAGTGATCTGTAACCACAAAAACAAAACCAACGGTCCCTTTCAGGACCACCACAAAATAAAACAAAAGAGATTTATGTATGCCTAAACGCCTACATTCCTAAAACGTTATATATAAACAATCACCTACTAATATAACGTTACCCAGTAAAACAAAGGTCATGGCCAAAAGAAAACTTAATAAAAGCCCTATCCTAATCCAACGGCTTTTCACATGGATGCAAATCCCAACAAATAAACGCCCGAGGGAAACAAAAACGATCCTTAGCAAAAAATTGCGAACGATTCATAACCAACCTGTCCAAAACCAAACTTTCAGAAACTGAAAAAAAAATTACATTGGGCAAAGGACTGAATTTTGTACCAATACCTGCTAAACCAACACGAAAATCCCTACTGAGCGACATAAAAACCTTTACCCGAAGAATGAGATTGTCATTCCTAATGCACAAAAAACAATCCCAACCACACCCATTTAAACCACATCCTAAATGGCAACCAACAACTACCTCCATTCAACATATTCAGACTATTAGACTTGTACTTCGTCCACCTTGCAATAAAGGCCATATATGAGTAAAATAAACATACTCTTCAAAACAGTCGCTAGGATCAACCGCGTCTGTTTTTGGGGGATTGACGCTCGGGTTAAGCGGCATCTTATGGTGTAGCAGGACCCCTTAGCCGCACCTTTGACGGGAATGCGCCTTTTAGCAGTGCCTTATGGTGTGACAGCACCTTTTAGCCACGTCCTATGGTAGTAAGATGATGTTACAGCATCCTTTAGCAGCCACTATGGTGGGAAGGCGCCCTTTGACAGCGCCTTATGGTGCTACTGGCACCCTCCAGTCGCAGGCTATGTTGGTATGGCACCCTTTAAGCGGCATCTTATGGTGTACACTCCTTTAGCAGTGCTTTGCGCGCGCCACTTTAGTTTGCCCGCTCCAACCACTGCTAAACTTCGCCGCATATCCTGCGAAGCCAATCAGCACACCGCTTACAAAATCGTTAGGTTTGTTGCACGGATAGCCAATCACAATCGGGTATCGCGCCGCGCCTCCTAACGTTCATGCATATGCATATATACAGCCGGTCCGCAGCGCGAGAAGTGAAATATACGCTTGCAAAAAAAGACGATGAAACACACCCCAAAAATCGGCAAATATTTCCCACTGCTAATACTCAAAACAGTCCATGTTTCCCTTCTACACAAAGAATATGTAATATTCTACCCATAAATAATGAAAATTCTACGTACATTTGTCTAGTCCAGTCAGGATCCAACGAAATCTAACGGCATTCTGAAAAAACAGAAATCCCAAATTACCGCCGTGGCGCCGTATGGTCTGATTGGCTAACGATGACGTCATTGCTCGTTCCAGATTAGACTGCTTTACGGTCCACCTATTTTGCGTTGGTTAAGTTGTACGCAAAGAGCTTTATTAAATCGCTCCGAATTCAAGTACACATACCTTATTTTGTTTAAATATCTACATTTCTCTTCTTTGAACAGTATTATTAAGCCCCACTAAATCAAAACCAGTAAGCTATTAAAACTCAAAGCATGGCCAATAAGCCAGGCGTGTATTTAATCAAGTTTTGATAAGTTTTTCCTTCAAATCCTGGCACTTAGCAAGGATTTGCAAGTTCAAATTTAAAGCTGGAGATTTTACTTTTTTGTACACAAGATTTAAGTAAAGGTCAGCTACTCTATGTTTACATCTGCCCAAATAAATTTAAATAAACAGCCAAACTCACTTTGGGAAAAAGATATATTATGGTCTTGTTTTTGTGACACAGAAACACATTATGACATAAAATGACAGACTGTTAACGGTTTTCTTTATTTATTCACTGTCACACAACTTTACACACTACACAACTGATAAATAAATATGTTAAAACAGGTATTATATAAATATGACATGGTGGATTTCAAAAACGTAAATATTCCCAAAAATTAACCCATAATACACTGTACATGCAAAACCATCTGCTGAATAAATAGTCACATCAATTAAAAGGTTTTGCTGTTGCAGAGAGTACATCATGAATAAATATTATTAATTAAACTCCTTAACAGCATTGTTAAATTCCAACTTTTTAAATAGATACTGAAAATAAAGAATACTCTCTGACGATATTTATTTTTAAAACAATTTTTTAAAATATTTAAATTGGAACACAGCAAAATGTTTGTTTGACGGTGAGATTTCTGGTCCAAAAAGGGTAGTTTGTGTTGCGAAACAGACTTGTGAAACCAGCGACAGTTTGGGGAGATTGTTGTCTGTGTTTGTGCAAAATGTCAGTGTAAAAAACATGCCCTTTGTTTGTTTGTTTTAGCACACAAAAATGATTATCAGTTTCTCTTCGTGAGCTTCGTCGAGTGCGTAGTTTTCATTCCAGGCGTAAATGTGTGCTATTAGATTGACAACGACGTTGCGTGCCCCACGTGTGCTACGTACTCCTGCTGCATTTAGGCTTTCGTAACAAAGCTTATAGTTTAGCAGAAAACGAGACAGCGTCATACTGCACCGCATTCTTCATCTCCAGCTCTCCCCTATAATCAGTTTACACACATGATTTCGCGGAAAAACGGCCGATTTCTAAGATGTATATCTCGGCTAGTGCCGCTAGCTCAATTAGTGCGATGAATGTTGTTTTGGAATTTACAGAAAATGTATTGTGAGATGATATTTTCAATCAAAATCGAACTTTGAAAAAGAGCTTGAAAAATTTGATTTCCCCACCTTTCTATAGGGATGTACAGTGATCACGGTGAAGGATTAGTGATGTCCGTGAAACAAATACTTACTGTGTATTAAAACCACACTATAACAACCAGGACGAAATAATGACAAAAAAGTCGACGCGACAGTGGGCAAAGCAACGTTAGTGTTGACGTACCTGGGCGCAGCCATCTTTACTGTGTCAGATGCAGGTCATGTGACAGAACCAACGTCAGGTGACAGAATCTAGCCAATTATGGCAAGTGTCATCCAGGCTCGGTCTTGGGTGACGTCACACCCACGCGCTCCGCAGGATTTGCGGCGAAGTTTAGCAGTGGTTGGAGCGGGCAAACTAAAGTGGTTCGCGCAAAGCACTGCTAAAGGAGTGTACTTATGGTGTAACACAGCACCATTTAGCTGTGCCCTATGGTGGGAAGGCACCCTTTAGCTGTGCCTTATGGTGTTACCAGCCCACTTTAGCTGCACCCTATGGTGGAAAGGTGCCATTTAGCGGCGGCTTATGATGGGACAGCACCCTTATCAGCACGCTATGGTGTGAAGGCACCCCTTGGCAGTGCCTTATGTTGTTACTGGCACGTTATGATGAAATGGCGCCCTTTAGCGGCATCTCATCGTCTAACAGCACCCAAGCTTTAGCTGCGCCCTGTGGTGGAAGGGCAGCATCTTATTATCACCCTTTAGCCGCGCCCTATTTGGAAGGGCACACTTTAGCGGCATCTTATGGTGTGGTCGCACCCATTAGGATTGCCTATATGGTGGGAATTATACTTTCCTATTGTGTAGCAGGAAGTACCTCGTACGTAGTACTCGTTCATATGCAGATGAGAAGGTGTCATGCTTGAGTGGAAGCATGACAACGCGGAAAGGCGTGTAAAGGCATTGACGGTTTTCACGCAGCCGAGAATGGATGTCCCAAATTTACTTCAAATAGAAACAGTTTGGAAGGGATCTGGGACAAGTTGCAGCCACTGATCGTCGTCATCATTTGGGCTAAGTAAATCATTTGCAAATGTTAGAGGGAAAGAAGGTAAGAGTGTAATGTCATTGATTCAGGGTGAATATAAGCTGATTGGAGTGTGCGCTTAGCACCAGGAAAAGCATCTTTTCCTGGTACGCGCACGGACGTTATCGACCTAGCGCTGAAGAACTGTGCTCCCCATAAAATTTTGTATTTTATGTTTTTGTTGCAGGTACATAGGGACGCCAGGCGCAATAGGAAATATTTTATTTACGTTTGAGCTTGCGAATTAGAAAATAAATGTATTTTCTTAGGAAGCGGTAAGCGTGTCGCATACTTGGGGCACAGGTGAACTGGTGCATTGCATAACGATTGTAGCAATGCAGTATAAAGATGCATGCTTAAGCGCATTGGTCACTCAGGTTTTTCGCACGCCACAGACAGGACGTACTAAATTTTAATTTAGTTTTATGTCAGTCGTTTCAGATTTCTCGACAATTCATTCTAGACAAAAAGGTTTGTGAGGAGCTAAGCTGGGGTAAGTGAGCCGGAGGGTTAAGCGGGCCTCCCGCTGTGCGATTTTTGCCGCGAGTTGGGTGCGATTGGCTAAGATTGTGTGTAGAGCCTATAGGCAGTCTCCGATAATCGTGCCAATGCGTAGGAGTTTCGTGGTAGGGATCGCACAGTTGAGGGCCTGCTTTAGTCTCCCAACTGACGCCTAACGCCTCCACGAAAGTCGACGTCCAAGTCCTGTCCTACTGCGGTAAAGCCGAATTCCCAATCAAGTATAAAGTGTATTTTTAATGTTTTCTTCTACAGGTGCGCAGCGATGGTGCGCAGAGACGGCGCGTATAGGCGCGTTAGAAAATGATTTATTCGCGTTTAAGCGCAGCTTATTAGAGAATAAGGTGCCTTTTAGCAGCCTCTGATGGTGTTACCGCCACCCTTTAGTCCCACGCTATGTTGGCATGGCGCCCGTAAGCGGTAGCGTATTGCGAAGCAGCACCCTTTAGCCGTGCCCTCCCTTACATAAATATTTGGAAAGCTTTGGGCAAGGTTGCGGCATTAGCTTGCCGGAAAGCTTGCGGAGAGCTTGCAGTGAGCTTGCAGAGAGCTTGCAGTGAGCTTGCAGAGAGCTTGCAGGGTTTCAATTATGCAAATTAGTTTAGCTTGCCACAAGCTTGCCGCAAGCTTGTCACATGCTCGCCAGAAAGGATTACAAAAAGGATTACAAAAAATGCGGTAGCGTATTGCGAAGCAGCACCCTTTAGCCGTGCCCTCCCTTACATAAATATTTGGAAAGCTTTGGGCAAGGTTGCGGCATTAGCTTGCCGGAAAGCTTGCAGAGAGCTTGCAGTGAGCTTGCAGTGAGCTTGCAGAGAGCTTGCAGTGAGCTTGCAGAGAGCTTGCAGAGAGCTTGCAGGGTTTCAATTATGCAAATTAGTTTAGCTTGCCACAAGCTTGCCGCAAGCTTGTCACATGCTCGCCAGAAAGGATTACAAAAAGGATTACAAAAAATGAAGAAAAAAATGTATTCAATTGAGATAATGTAAATAAAATTACACACATGCAAGTTAGCTAGCTGCAAGCTTGCATGCATGTTAGCTTGCTGCAAGCTGTCAGGCTCACGTGCAACTGTAATGAGTTTCGCTGGCTGAATGCAGAACCATCAGGGCGTTGGGTTTAGGACCGTACCGATACATGTACGTGCATGTGTGCATAGTCGTAGCGCGGCGCGTTGTGAGCCAATACGTGCAACAGATTCCGTAGCTTGTAGGCGCTTTGTTCAGTTTTATCTTCAGCGGGCCGTCTAGAAGACTAGCCTTGACCAAGGCGTTGGGCTTGTCTTCTAGACGGCCCGCTGAATATAAAACTGAACAAAGCGCTTACGAGATACGGAATCTGTTGCACGTATTGGCTCACAACGCGCCGCGCTACGACTATGCATGCACACAATTCTGCACGTACATGTATCGGTACGGTCCTAAACCCAACGCCTTGATGGTTCTGCATTCAGCCAGCGAAACTCATTACAATATAGGGAAACCACCCCAGCGCAGGGGCGGATCCAGGAATTTTTCCAGGGTGGGGGGGTGGGGGGGGTGGGGGGGGGGGGGGGGGGGGGGGGGGGTGGGGGGGGTGGGGGGGGGGGTGGGGGGGGGGGTGGGGTTTCGGCCTGTCAGATTTTGTTATATATATATATACATGTACATGGACATCTTTTTCTTGCGTAAAAATAGACGTATAATATTAACAATAACATAACAATAACATTTTTGTTGTTGTTGTTGTTGTTGTAAGAGCAGGGGTCTTTGACCCCCAAACACGCACCCCCTCCCCCCTCCCCCTGGATCCGCGCCTGCCAGCGTGAGCTGAAATTTCATTGGTCGACGCACGCCAGGCTATGTTTGAAAAACGCTATAATGTGGGATCCCCAGTTTGTTCATCCGAGGCAGTATTAAGAGCTCACACAAATCATTTAGGAAAATTGTCATATTACGACCGTTGTCCCCCAGAAGTGTGGGGGGGTGTGGGGGGGGGGGGGGGTGGGGGGGTGGGGGGGTGGGGGGGTGGGGGTGGGGGTGGGGGGGGGTGGGGGAGGGGGGGGTGGGGGTGGGGGGGTGGGGGGGGGGGGGGTGGGGGTGGGGGGGTGGGGGGGTGGGGGGTGGGGGGGGGGGGGGGGGTGGGGGGGGGGTGGGGTTTCGGCCCGTCAGATTTTGTTATATATATATATACATGTACATGGACATCTTTTTCTTGCGTAAAAATAGACGTATAATATTAACAATAACATAACAATAACATTTTTTGTTGTTGTTGTTGTTGTAAGAGCAGGGGTCTTTGACCCCCAAACACGCACCCCCTCCCCCCTCCCCCTGGATCCGCGCCTGCCAGCGTGAGCTGAAATTTCATTGGTCGACGCACGCCAGGCTATGTTTGAAAAACGCTATAATGTGGGATCCCCAGTTTGTTCATCCGAGGCAGTATTAAGAGCTCACACAAATCATTTAGGAAAATTGTCATATTACGACCGTTGTCCCCCAGAAGTGTAATCAAATACGTAAACAGACAAGCACAATAAATGCTACGAACCCGAGAATATTTGTTGTTTTCGTCCATCGATCATGCCACGGTTCTCGTAACATGAGGACGCCATGACATGCGTAATGCATGCTTTGCGGCATTACGTGCTACTCATGAAGCTCTTTATTGGCTGAAGACAAATGTTAAATATTCATACCTTGCATACCCGCATATCCAAAGCCCGCCCATTTTCGGCCAAAACCGGCCGAAAATATAAAGAAACACATTAAACCCGGAAGTGACAGACTCGACAAGGATGTCTATCGAGCTTGGCCAGGCCGTACGCAGTATGTATTGCCGTACGGGTTTACTACGAAAGTCGTTATCTCAAAGTGGCTCGTTTTGATGCCGTGTGCAGTTTGCATGCGCTAGACTAAATATTCCCTCGTACAGCAAAAAAACCTGCAGACGGCCTTGGACAAGGCTACTAGAAGACAAGAAAAATTAGTGATGTCCGAGTACTAAATTCTTACCTTTTTTTACTAACAAAATTACTTCCCTTCCAACTTTTAACACATTTTAGTGGTTATTAAATCACTATAAGGAGAATCAGTGGCGACTAGTGGTAATCGGAATTCTTTTCAAATCATGTACCTATCAATTGTTGCCCCCCCCCCCCCCCCCCCAACCAGTCCCCCCCCCCCCCCGCCAACCCCCCCCCCCCCCCCCCCACAAAATGCCAGATTCCTGTGTAGAATAAGGGCTGGAATATTCCAATCTCCACTTTTTAGATAGCGTATACCGGGGGAGGGGTGGGGCAAACAATTGTTAGGTGCATTAATCTAGTGACTTACATGTAGCTGTTCATCGCTGACACAACAGCGGGCAATCGAACCACGCATTCGGTCTACCTCTGGACAAAACGTAGTAGGTTCGAATCCCGGCCCGGCCCTTCCATGGTGCGTGTACCCTTGAGCAAGGTACTTTGCCACGCATTGCTTCTCTCCACCCAGGAGCAAAATGGGTACCTGAGAGGAAGCGAAAGTTGATGTGATTGATTAGCCGTTGAGCGCATAAGGCAGTCGGGGCTGTGTACTCTCCAGGGAGCTGAGAAGGATTAAGGAATGATATTACTGAGCCCAATGACCAGGGGTAATAATGCAGAAGCGCAATAAGAGATCCGTCGGAATTAATATGCGCTATATAAGAACTTCCTATTGATATTATTATTATTTCCTTTGACTTGACTATGTTTTTGTTGATATGTGGTGCACAATTGTATTTCTTTCCAAAAACATGATTTACATGTTGCAATTATAATACAGACACAGAATTTTAAATAAAATAAATAAGTGCAAAGTGAAAAATGCAGTTATATTGCATTTTATTCGATTTTATACCCACTTTACAAAGTGCGCCCTCCTATTGTGTCCGCCATACTTCAAAAAGGATAATAGCTTTACATATAAAGAATAATTTAATGTTGATAAAGTGCCTTGCAAAAATTTCTGCCACATGAATGCAGTAATATTTCAGAAAATAGTTAACCTAAAATTCATGTATGGTTTAGCGTAGTACACAAATGAATGTTAGAAAATATGTATGTAGCCTAGGCCTAGCCTAAACACATTAAAGAAAAACCTTCAGTTGGCACTTTTCCCCACAAGGGAATCATTTTACACGGAAAATGTGGTGTTTTCCTCGTCAACTCGTGAAGTGAAATTTTGGACTGTATTGGTGCTTTTATGAGTTTCAATAATCGATTTAAAGCAGTGAGGGAGCATTTATTTTAAAAATTGCTTTACTCACATGAGTCATAGCAAGAGAAAGTATTTTAAACTCATCGTTTCTATGCCCATGCATGTATTCGATATTTTGAACCGTCTTCCTCATGAAAACCCCTTATAGTGCGTGTAGTTCCCAAATTTCTCTAACGATAGGATCTAAGAGGAACGGTTTGCAAAATAGCAAAACATGTCGGAAAAGATTTGTCCGATGACGTCATCGACAGCTTCGTAGAGAACGTGACTTTTTCCGGAATGAAGAAGACGTACCAAAAGCTGGAAGATGAACACGGAGACAAAGGAAAAGAGTTGACGCATTTTGGGAAAAATCCACAACTAAAACAAGGTCAGCTTTTTATTTGAAATTCTAGTCGTAGGCATACACTTTGGCAAATTGTGAGCGATCAAAATACACGGGGTCGTGTGCGTTGATTTTGAAATGAATTTGCAATTATTTCGGCCAAGATATCTTTTTATAAAAAGATAAGTGAAGATGAATGTGTATGTATGCCCATTTGTTTTTACAAGGACGCCATCATGTGATAGAAACCATGCAATGTTACCTCTCTAGTTGTCCTTGCTGTATACATTGTATTCCACGGAACCAGCCTATAAAAAGGACGGCGGTTTCGCATAGTTTCGTGAAAGCATGGACACAAGTTTAAAGTTTGTAATTTTTAAATCATGTAATCTGTCTTTAAACTGAAAGGAGCGTGACCAGATCATATTTTTGTTTGAGCCCCCCATTTTCCCCATGAAAGTTGATATTTTGATACCGTATCGTGCACGCGTCATATTTTTCTCCTTACCATTCTTAAATGTTGCGCCCCAATCCGTATATTTCCAGTGATATCGTCAAAAAACGAGGCATATATGCATCACGACGTCTGAAGATAAACCACAGTGGTTGTGCTCCAAAACTAGTCTGTTTTCAGTCGTCGTAACACACCCTTTTGTGTACATTTGTACATCGGACGAGGACTTCAATAACATCTAAATCGAACCGATTTAATTTATGTGCGTCCTTGTATTTAATGCACCTATCAATTGTTTCCCCCACCCCTCCCCCGGGCTACCCCACCTAAGAGGTGGGGATTGTCACTTTTTTTTTGTGACAAAATCCCCACCCCTGGGGCATGCACACAGGACCGCCTCTGAGACAAGGTTCTGAACCGCAAACGGCACGAATGAGAAGACTACATCAATTCGCTGGTTTTGATGCAACAGGGAACCAGTGGCAAAGACCATACAATGTATACAATGTGTATGGTTGGGAACGGTGGTTTATCTTCACATGTCGTGATGCATATGAAAACCACCGATGTTTTGTATCCGGTTACATAAAGTAACGCAGTGATTACACCAACCTTTTTCCTTCCACATCTAAACTGTGGAATGCAAATTATTTTCCTATTTTCTTCGCATGATATAGTACTTTGGAGAGGTATGATTAGTACGAAAACCATTTGTTGTAAAATCTGGTTACACTCCTTTAACCTACATGTCCCTTTTTTCAGGGAAAGTCGGTGGTTGGAAGAACTATTTCACTGTGGAACAGAGCGCCATCTTCGACAAGGTTTACGCTCTGCGGATGCAAGGATCTGACTTGGATTTTGACTTCGAACTTTAAACTCTCGTGAGGCTGCGGTCTTGTGGGAAAGTGACACAGTTCGAAAGATATTTAGCCTTTTCTCATGCGCAAAGTTTTTGTTTTTAAATTTCACCATTTTCTGTTATGGAATATTCCTACCGATACGACCGCCAAAACCGTCGGCAGAATTTTATAATGACTCGAGTCAGTGACTCGATCACAAGGAACAAATGTCTCTACTAGGCCCGAGTCGTAACAAGGCAAATATGTCTCGACTCGAGCCGCCCCCTCATCAGAACACTCAACTCGATTTGAGTCACAGAGGGCCAACCAATGACTCGACTTGAGTTTTTACAAACAGATTATTCAACTCGACTTGATTTAACTCGCGCCTCATCAGAAAACTCAACCCGACTCGATTCGAGTCACAAGAAACAAATAACTCAACTTGATTCGATTCGAAAACTCAAATCACTGGGCAAAGACTCATTGCAAGCAAATGACTCGACTTGACTCGAGTCACATGGGGTCATTGCAAGCATATGACTCGACTTGACACGACTCGACTCAAGTCCCTTATCAGGAATCGACTCGAGTGAAAAGAAAATACTTGATTCCAAAGCTGAACATATAATTACTTCTGCTTATTTTGAAAATATAATTGCGATGATTTATGGCACAATACATATTAATAACATTTGCGTAATATATGAGACATAACTGATACTTTTCTCATTGTAGGATTTTGAACTAAAACGTGGAAATAAACTCATTTGCAAAGAGGAAAATGCGAATGCAGATGGTGTCAATACAGTTTTAAGGTAGGTTAATATATGTTACTATAATGGTTCGTACAATGTGAGTGAGATTTGAATACAACGTACTGTATTCCCTATATGCAAATATTTTATTTACGCGGAAATATTAAACTTTCCTTGGAATATCTCATTCTTGCGTTATAAAAAAAAACCCAATGTTTTATTAATTTATAATTTATTTAATTAGTTTTAGTACAAACCACACAAATACTTTAGTCCAAGATGCACGTATACTCAAATATACATTCACATCTGAAGATTTAGCTGTAATGTGAAAACCAGTGTCTATAGTTTACATTATTTCTGAGTTTTACATTGGATTAATTTATAATCTTTATTTCCTATGTAATTTTGCAGATGTAAGATTTGTATTTTTAAACTACAATGATAGAAAATGCTCGGGTTGGGATTTTGACCCATTGAAATAAAAAAATAAAGTCTGTGCATCTGCATGACAGCAAGACGCGCATGTTTTTTGCACCCGTGGGTGGGGGATTTTTCGTCACCTAAATTTTGCCCCAGGGGTGGGGATTTTGTCACGCGAAAAGTGACAATCTCAACTTCATAGATAGCGTATACCGGGGTGAGGGGTGGGGGAAACAATTGATAGGTGCATTAATCTAGTGACATAGCTGTTTATCGCTGACACAACAGCGGGCAATCGAGCCACGTATTCGGTCTACCTCTGGACCAAATACAGTAGCATTTCAATTGTTTATCGTGCACACTATAGAGTACGGTTGAACCACTCTACGAAACCGTGCGCCCAATATGCAACTCCATTTCACCGCAGTGGACCGAGTCGCGGCCCTGCTACAGCGGCAGCTCGGTTACAGAACCCATGAACTCTCGCCCTACCAGGGTCCTCCTGTAACAACCCGGGCACCATAAAGTAGTTTAAAGAACACATTTAAAGCCGTGGCAAAATACAGCGAAAATTACAATTTCAAGACAGCTAAGAAAAGGCGCCAAAATAGAGCAAAATCAAGCACACATGCAAAAATTCGCCTAGGGATACATACAAGTTTGTATAGGGATCAGATTCTGGTTCCGATAAATCACGTGTCCTTAGAGTTAGTTTTATTTCCAGCCGTATGGCCGTGTGATACACAGTTTATTCATATTACTGCAATTATATACTGCATCGAATTCAGCTCTGATCTTTTTTTCAAAATGTTTGAGTCTTTGACTATTTATTCAGGAACCGAAGCGAGTTCCACGGTGGACAGTCTACCGGACAATGTGACATTTTGCCCGCCTAAAACCGGTATAGTGCTGTGGAACTACAATTGTACGTTCGTGTCAAAGACAAACCATGAATGTCAGCTCCTCTACGGAAAACGGAAAAATCAATTCGGTCGTCCAGGCTGTCCAGTGAAATCTTCAGCAGAAAATGAGAGATATCCAAAGTAAAAAGCTGCCAAGTGAAAAACGAATCGTTTCCGACAAAGTCGTGAGTCTCGCGCGATAGTAAAGCGTAAATATAACTCGACTATTGACCGTTTTATTAATGTTAAGCTTTTACGGGACATTTTGACGATCTTTTTTTCACAAGTACCATCCAAAAATTATTGTCAATGATGCTGTATCACTAATTTACACGTACGTCGGCTTACACTACATAACAACGCTTGTAAAGTGGTCTGGTGTATCTCGCGTTGCAATCGTACAATTCCGTCAGGGATTATTGCCAGTCGATTAAAAACAAGAAATAATAAAAGACAGCTAGGGCCTTTTATTTGACAGGGTTATGACGTAAACGTACATGTAGGCCTATGCGTACATGTGTATATTATGGGTGTACGCGCAATGTACAACCCGTGAAGCCCGTTTCAAGAAAAAGGCTTGTATCTCCAATTCCCGACGTCGGAAATTTAATTTTTTTTTAAATATTTTTCGTTACAGAGACACGTAAGCTTTCTAAATTCGTTCGCTTTTGTGAATTAATTTTTAAAATCCTTCCACCCAAACACGGACAGTCAACTTTTAAATTAGTAGTCAAAATTATGTATGCCTATATATCAACTTGTGTCAGAACACCAGTTAATTGTAATACACATCACATAAGATTTTACTGCTGATCCATTTTTATAAAGTAAACAAATTTAATAAGTAAATTTTTCTGCTGAACAGCTTTATGAAATTGGCCCCTGGTCGCTTTATGCCGTTTTCTCCCAAGGTCAGTGAACACACATGTTGGAACAAACACTGAGAAGGGGTTTTAAACAAAATGTGTTCGCGCACACAAAAGGTATGCATGGGTTTTAAAGGTTTTCTGAAGCATCGATGTATTATGTAGGCTATATGAATACACTTTTGCCCTCCACTGTTGCTGACGTGTGTCCCCAAACTGATGGAAGATAATAATGAAACGATCGTAGAACAAGACAATCCACACAAGTGCTTCATCTAGCTAAATGTTTCATGTGTTTTATATGCATTTATGGTTTTTGCCTGCGTTTGTTTTAAAGAGGTTCAAAGTAGACTGTTCAAAGTAGATATGTTTTCCTCTGCTACTAAAAAAGCAGATCACTGGCTCTCAAACGTACACTTGAACATGGAGAAAAATCGTACAATGTTGATTTTAATTTTGATACGTTTTTCGATGTCTGGTAAAAAGGGTTAATGGGAATTAGAATGACTTGTTTCACCGTTAGATGACAGTGATATTATATGCGTGTGGGCACTTCAGAGCCTCCCCTTTCTCTTCCAGCTCCATCTCCACCCCAAATCCCCTTTCCACACACACACACACACACACACACACACCCATACATGTAAACACCGTGTAGTGAGGACATAGTTGCCATTCTATCAAACAGAGGACATTTCCTCCATTTGGTTTCTACCATTGCAGTATGACAGGCATCGCACAAATTTGACCGTTTTATACATATTACTAACTTTCTATTGTGTGTCGCTGTAGGGGGTGGGGGGATACATTAACATTTTCCTTATGCGATTCTTACCAATGATACACTGGGCCTTTAGGTGTGATGCGGTTCATCATAGTTTCATAGTATTACGACAATAGTCCTTAATGTTCTTCCATGTTCGCGTCTGAAGAGCTGTGGTGCACGATGTTTCAATGTCATGCTTGCCAGGAATCTTCTTCATCAAAAAGAATTTCCGCAACCCGTCCCTGACGTCCTGCTTCTCCGCGGCTGTCCAAGGACGATGCTTGAAGTACCGTTTTGGAGTTGCTTGTATCAGGGGTGGTACATGGTCCTCTCCTTTAATGCACACAAAAGCGTAACATGCTAAGGTTAATACAGTAGAAACGCACTCACAGTTGGAGACAACACGATTCATATTTCGCAAACAAAAGGGCATGGCCAATAGATGTGCAACATAATTGCATCATGGTTCTTTTTTTACGTGCGTGCATTTTTCGATAGAAGTGTGGCAGACGGCTTGTAGGGCCACAACTAAAATATGTATCTAGGAAATCAAGCCGTGACGGCATTTAGTTTAATAACTATTGTATGTTCTCAAGAGAATATGTCGTGATCCCAAAAGGGGATATTCCATTTAAAGGTCGAAGCATGTACGGAAATATTTTTGTTTTTAACAAATATCTAATCAATGAACAAACAAGTGGACTTGGCAAATGACAAAAACTTACTTCTTGTATCAATCGATGGATCACGGGAGTCCCCAGAATCGCTGCTGTCTTCACTGAAGCCTTCTGCATTGGTAACAAAATAGAAAATAAATTTTAGTTGTCATTAAGTTTTGTTTACCCTTCAATTTTACTTTAAATCCAATTTGTTTGGTTTTTTCGGTTTGTCAAGACTACAATGTACATGTAATATCATTGGGTTGGGTGGGGTGGGGTGGGATGGGGGTTGGGTGGGGTGGGATGGGGGGTGGGGGGTGGGGGGGGGAAACAGAGCGTAGCCAACCAATGGTTTGGCGTACACGTGATAAACTTCAAAACCAGGTCTACTTACCACCAGTTACATGCAAGTCGTCCAGGGATCTGCCCTGCTGGGAAGCCAAGTTGCCCCTCTCCAAACTGAGGAAGAGTCGAGATAGTTTAGCCACCCTCTGGACGGTATCTGGCAATTGGTAGTATTCACGATGGACGGCCAAATTATGGCCCATGAAGTCTGCAAGTGTTTCAAGCTGATGGTCCTTCAAGGCAAGCATTTGTGCTGCGGTTGCTACATGTTTACGAAGCTTGGTAGAGCGGATGCTATCAGCATTGTCAAGACCCGCAGCCTCTGCATATGTTCTGAGACAGTCGCTCCCCCTAATGTGCCCATTGCCTCCATATGAATGGCGGGCAAACAAGTAAATGTTGTCTTCAGCCACTCCAGCTTTATGTCTCATTGTCACCAGAGCATTCAACCATGTCATCACTTCATTGCTCACAAGCACAGGAACGGTTCTGTCCCTCTTGCCGACTATCTCCACGACGTTAAACATTTTACAGAGATGTCGTTCGAGATCAGACAGTAAGCAATCCCCACTGTCAGTGCCTGCCCTTCGTTTTTGGAAGTCCTGAACTTTCATCTTAGATACCTCTCCTTGCCGTCTGCGGTTAAACATAATTAGGTGGCATAGTGCGACTTCATTCAGCGTCTTCCAAGCTGTTCCTATCTGTGTACTCGTAGCCGACTGGAGACATTGCAATTCCCTGTTGCCAGTTTCGTGGAGGAACAATGACATTTTGACGACATCAGCATTTGTTGGGAGAACAGTAACTTTATTGCGCTTGCTTTGAGACAATGTTCTGTGTGCGTGGGCAGAAACCTGCTCTCCCCACTTTATGTCGCACAACTGAAGAAACTCTTCGGCTAATTCTGCTTTGCTCTTGTGACCATACTCCAGAGCATTTGCTTTCAGTATCTGCGCGCACTTCTTGATGGAATGACCAATCTTCAGAGCTAGTGAGGGAGCCTTGTACAGCTGGTCGTCCTCACTGAAGCCAGCAACATCCTTAATAGCCTTGACAATATCCCTGAAGTTGATGGGATGCATGAATGACTCAAGTCCTGAATTTGGCTGCTGGGTGTTTTTTCTAAGTTGGATGACGAGACGACCCATTTCACGCAATTTGTTTCGGATGTTACAATGTTTATCTGGATCATTGCCGAGTTTGAGATATTCACGTTTGGCTAGTTCAAGAATCAAGAAATCAGTCTTGGCTACAAGAGCAACAGCATCTCTTTTCATTGGACTAAGAACCTTGTTCAGGCGGTAAGACACACCGGCAGGAGGTGGCTTCAACAAATCACTCTTGTGAGCTACTCGACCAAGCACTCGACCTTTTCGGGTACTGCTTCCAGCAGTCCGTGCAGGCTTCAATGAACACTGATGTCTCCAAAGATCTCGACGCACGTAATACCCATAACAATGTATGCATGGTCCATATGAATGTGGGTCTACCTTTTGTGTGGGCCTATACGCAACTAACAAAATGCCCTGGCCTTCTCGGAGAACTTCGCAATTATGCATGTGATTACCCAAATTGCGGATTTTGGTCAGCATTTTCGTACGGGCACTGCGGTCAGTAGTGGACGCAACTTCCACAACTTCTCTTTCGTCTTTATGGCATGCCTGGAGATGACGGGGTAACTTTGCCTGAGGTTGATCGCAGTAAAAGCAAAAGTACTTCTTGTCCCATTTCCTTTGGCCACCCACATTACTAGTCCGCATGACGGTTATGCCACTCAATTGTTCAACTTGGTCACGCGATTTGCAGGTCTCCCTGTTTTCATCTGTACCACTGATTTGGTCGACTTCCACATGTACGGGCGGAGGTGCAGGGTCATCGGAGTCCGACATCTGACGGGCAACCTGGCATAGATACGAAACAGAAATACAAGTATTTCATTAGTCTGCTATTGGATGGGCCAAGCCTCTATAGGTACACAATGCCAACTAGTGCCACGTATTTAATTGGAAATGCATAATTTGTTTCATTTTATCCTTGCTCAATAGTAGTGCTATCTTGGTGAAATGTTATCTATTCCAAGTTAAACTAAAATCAAGTTGAACTCGATCAAGTTGAACTCAATCAGAGTTCAAGGTGGTCCGATCATGTATGGTTGACACAAAACTTTCTACTGGGCAAATGTGGATTGCAATTGGTTTACAGTCAACTGCATGGGTCAGAGTCTTAGATTTGGGTCCAACTCTGTCTAAGTTAAACTCGATCATTTGCACCGAGTTCGACTTGGACCAAGTTCAACTCCTTCCGAGATCAACTTTGACCGAGTTCAAATGGGACCGACTTCAATTTGGTTCTAATTCAACTCGATCCCGGACGGCTGGGAGTTGACTGCATGGGAACCAAGTCGTCCTCAGACCGAGTTGACAGGCGACCAAGTGATACTCGGACTGAGTTGACTGGTTCTCATTCCAGGGGTACCTATATACTGTACCTTGTAAAAATAAGCCGCACGTTTTCGGGGACGACCTTTGGGTTTCATTCTTTCGGCTTAACTCCTCGCTTCATGGACACACTGCAACAGATCGGAGCAAGCACTATATAGATTTAGTCTTCATGTAGAAGGGCGCCCTCTGTTGGTGAAAAAACGATTTGCGATATGGTCTTTAGACCTGTTCGGGGTTTTTCACACACAATGGAATTAGCATATTCATTTATTTTTTGTATAGCGGACCTTTGACATAATATCACCGACTATGGACCGTTTCCTAATCATATAAGCTTATTGTGGAGTGCCATCCACTGTACTCGGGAACCAAACTATAAAAGTCTGCTGTACCAGAATATACATGAGTATGCTAATTCCATTGTGTGGTAACTTGAATTAACTAAAACGACTTTGGCGGATATAACCTAGCTCTATTTGCAAACTCGGTTATATCCGCCAAAGTCGTTTTAATAGCCTACATGTAGTTCAATTTACCACCGACTGTCATGACTGTACCATGTACTAGTATAGGCCTAGCCCTAGGCTAGGCGCAGGCCCTATCAGCGTTTTGCGATGAAACTTTTCATAATCTGATAATTTAATAATATTACATGTAATACTAATAATAAGCTTACTATATACATGTTGTTAACTATCACTTGGGTATATAGCCTCACAATCGCGAGAATTATACTTACCATATTTGGAATCCGTTGAAGAAATAGCAGATTCAATTAGCAGATTTCGTGTTTTCCTCCAGGAAAATGACACGCTTGTGGTACGCATGAAGGATTCCGCATGAAGTTAGCGTCCCCAAATAAACAGTCTCGCTCTGACGTAAACCCTGTCAAAATGCCAGGGCTCGATTTACCGCGTATCGCACAAAACTCCAGAGGGCGCACTTACAGTTTCGGGTAACCCGGAGGAGAAAAATGAGGCAGGTGTAAATGACACACCACTCATGAAAACCGCACATTGAGGACTCCTTTAGAAATGGCTGGAATTTCTCTGGCAGTCACAACTACCCGCGAAAGCTCCATTTCTGTGATATATCAAACCGAGGACGAGCTCGGTTTGCAGGCCGTCCTCGGTTTGTGTGAGTGTATTCACATACAAGACCTCGATTCGCATCTTAGACAAGTCCACCCATCACTTGCCGATGATCAATTAGTCCATAGTTTGCAACCGCGTGCTTATATAGCCAGCCTTAATAGAACGAATTGCGTAATGGCCCCAAACACAATTGCCACAACATAAGCCACAAATGCCTCTGCTTGAAACGATTTATTTCCCAAACTTAAATAAAAAAGAAAACTAAAGTTGTCTGCTGAATACAACCTGTGGTGGAAAATAACACTATTTGGCTCTTATTTTTTTTAAATGTGATTGTCTATAGGATGGTTATTGAAATTGCGTTATTTAGATGAACCTGACATAATTGTTTGACAGAGGGCTGGTAAAGTAGAGATCGGTCGACCAAGGGAGGGGGCCTCCAATTTACCCACAAAAATCAACCCCTGCAGACCCCATCAAACGATAAATAATTAAATGCTAGACAATGTGTCAATTGGGAAGCTGAAAAAATGTTGTTTTATTGTGCCCATATTGACAACGCGATCCGTTTTCACCGTCTTATCCAACGGTATACCACCAAACAAACATTATATAAATATATATATATATCTTATATTTTCTAAATGGGGTTAACCGTTGCAGCGCTCGTCAAATGGGCGCTTTTACATACAATAATGACACGTATTTGCCTAAACCTAACATACTACCGACCCTTAATAAAAATACCTAATTAAATAAATACCTTTTTAAAAAATGGCATTAAGGAAATGAGGATATAAATACGAGTTTAAACACAAACGAACGTTATCGAAAGACCGGTATACTTCCATACCTTTCGACCCTTGGCAGAATGCCAAGCGATTAACATTTTAAGTGCATGCAACATGTGCTTTACACCTGTTGATGAATACAGGGAACCAGGACAATGCAAGATAAAATTTGGCGTGGGGAAAGTTTTTCTATAAAAGTCAACGGTACCCTAGCTCCAACTGTCATTTGCAGAATCGACATCACCATGCCAAACACCATAGAAAACAGAGATTTATCGTCACTAGGGAGTCGTCAGGTGCGGCAAGTTTACTTGGTAACATATAGCCAAGCAGACAGCGCGCTTGTGCCCGATCGAGCATCATTTGCGGAAAGGGTCGTGGAAGCTTTTACTACCCTCGGTCACCCAGCGCTGGTTTGCTGGTGTTGCTCCATGGAGAGCCATCGAAACGGGGCTTTTCACTATCACATGGCGATAAAACTTCAAAGTCCCAAGCGCTGGTTACAAGTACGAAATCGATTAGCTGATGTGCATGGTATCCGGGTAAACTTTTCGTCTCATCATAGTAATTATTTCAGTGCATGGCAATACGTTATGAAAGAAGACAAACTGGCAATTCATTCACCAGGCCACCCTGATTTAAGGAACACACTGCCCCCTCGTACAGCGGACGCGTCAAAGGCGCGTCACCGTGACGGTGACAACCCACAGACAACCCACGCCGGTGCTCCTGCCAAGAAAAAGCGACGCTCCCGCCTGTCTGCCTACGAGGTCAGCGAGATAGTCGTCTCTAAGGGTTTAAAGACGCGCTTAGAGTTGCTGGCGTTTGCCAACCAACAGAAGATGATGGGCAAAACCGACCTAGCCGAGTTCATTATCAACAGAGGCGAAAGAGTCGTCAATCAAGTAGTTAAGGTATTTAGGGATAAACGTATCAATCTCCCCCGTTAGCACATTTTGAAAGGATACGAATATGAAGCTTGCATTTTGCAAGGGAATTTACAAGTCTTACGTCAATAGACAGCCAAAACGTGACGTGTTGCCATGGTAAGTGGCTCTAAACATCATGGCCGTCAAAAAAAGTACCATTGCAAAAGCACAGGGACACGGTAGTAGTCTATGGCGCTTTATTTTGCAGCCATGTTAAGAGCCAGTTACCATGGCAACACGCGTCACACTTTGGCACTCCATTAGCCATCGGTAAGTGCAGATATGAAAAACCGAAATTTTGCAGGGGAAATAAAGCCAAACAAGATGACAAAACAACCCCCCAAAAATACAATGATTCCACTTTGATAAACATTTTCAAGCGCCAGACTCATGTGGCGTAAGTTTATTTTTTTGTACACGATGCTTTGTTGACGTCCGACTTGTCAATTCTTTCCATTTTCTTCGTGTAGCCGTGTATTTATTAATTTATGTTGTTTTGTTTTGTTTAAAGGATTCCTGGGATATGGCGGAGGCTGAGGAACTGCTGGCAAGGGGACGTCTAACCAGACTTGAGATACTTAAAAGGTCGCTCGCAAGGGATGAATGCATCTGTCGAGGTGAATGGCTTGCCTGCGCACACGAGACTTTGGCTAACAATAATTTAGTTAAAGAAACTTTTTCCAATGCAGTGAAAGAGCTTTTAGAAAAGGGTAGGGGTAAATACCGCAATGTCATGATTACTGGTCCAGCAAATTGTGGGAAAACTTTCTTGTTGAATCCGCTAAATAAAATATATGAAACGTTCACCAACCCAGCAACAACTACATTTGCATGGGTCGGTGCTGAGAAGGCAGAAGTCATCTTCCTAAATGACTTTAGGTGGAATTCAAAAATCCTTCCATGGCAAGACATGCTCTTGTTACTAGAAGGTCAACTGGTTCATCTCCCAGCCCCCAAATCCCATTTTGCAAGCGATTTAATTCTGGACAAGGACACCCCGGTTTTTTGCACTAGTAAAACACCCCTAGTCTTTGTCCAGGGTGGAAGTGTCGATGATAGAGAAACGGAGATGATGGCAGTTCGCTGGAAGATTTTCACATTATTCCACCAAATTGGGGAAGAGGAACAGAAACGTGTGGTGACATGCACACATTGCTTTGCCTCATTAATCCTAGATGAATGATCATAAGTGCTAAAAAAGAGTAATAGACCTAAAACATAATGACGTCATGGTTTATTGATATACAGGGTGGTGGAAAAAAAAGTTAACCCCAAATAAAAATGATTTGTTTTTTCACCCACTTCCTGTAATTGCAGAGAATGATGAGTAGGTTGATTAGCACTATTTATGAAACACTTTGGGATTTAGTTAAAGTGGATTGCAAGATCGAACACAATGAAGACCTCCAAAGTGGTAGGAAGCTCCTGTGGTCGAGCCAGTTTTGTACATTTCATGTATAATGAGCCATATCTTGAAATCCACTTAAAATAAATCCATAAGTGTTTTTTAGGAATAATGCTAAACAACCTACTCATCAGAAGTGGGTAAAAACAAATTGTAGGGAATTACAGGAAGTGGGTGAAAATCACTTTCGATGTGGGTGAAATGTTTTTTTTTCACCACCCTGTATGCGCATTTGCATGGGAGTCTTTGGGAAATTAGAGTTTGCAGGAAAGCGCACATGTAAGCAAACCATGACGTTGTGATGTCTATTTGGCTTTGTTGCTAAGGCAAACAAGCCTTTAACCAATACATAGTTAAACTAGTTGATGGGACACAAATAATACTAATACTAATAATACTGATACTGAAAAAAAAAAGTCCTATTTGTGACTTGTGCCATAAAAATGACTTTGACATTGTACTAGGTCATAAATGGGAATAAATTATTGCTTTCATTCATGCCCCTTTAATGTTTTGTTCAGAATGTTTCTATGGTGTTTGCCAACCGTGTTGTAAGTGAAATGTTGTCTAATGTACGTTTTGAGTACACAGACTGTCAAACTCGCTGTACATTAGGAAGTGGACTTCCATTTTAGTTACACTTGGTTTGAAGATGATCACTGCATTTTCATTGTTGAAAAATCTTAAAGTACTTTAACAAAACAAAAGTACCTGCAGAGTACCTTTGCGAGTACTTTTAGCATTTTAAAGGCCATAAGAGTTATTAACAATGAAGATGAAGTGATCATCTTTAAACCAAGTGTAAATGAAACGGAAGTCCAGTTCCTAATATACAGCGAGTTCGACAGTGTGTGTAATCACATCTTATAATAGACCACAATTCCTTTAAGTACTGAAACAAAAAACACCTCGATTACAACACTGATGTCGATTCTGCAAATGACACCCCCCAAAAGAAAAGAGGAAAAAAAACCTGGTGCCGGAATGTGTGGTTTTTTATGTGGTGAAATATCTATTAAATTGAATGTATATCTTTTGTGCAATAAATTGTCAGTACATATATTCATTAATTTCTGCCTGAAATCACCCGACTTTCTATTGTTTCGTCTCAGCTAGGTTGAGGAGGATGTACCCTACAATCCCATCTCTCTCTCCCCCCCCCCCCCCCCCCCCCCCCCAATTCAATGTTGTTTGGGGTTTTGTTTGGAGTTTTGCACGGAGTCCCAGGCCCAACATTGAATTGGGGGGGCGCGGGGGGGGGGGGGGGGCGCGGGGGGGCTCACTAAGTTGCCAAAGCATCAACGATGGAGTTTATGATATGTCTGACCTTGCATATTTTGGTTTCCGAGGAAGTTTGACAACTAAATTTACACTGACCCACCCACCCATACATGTAAACACCGTGTAGTGAGGACATAGTTGCCATTCTATCAAACAGAGGACATTTCCTCCATTTGGTTTCTACCATTGCAGTATGACAGGCATCGCACAAATTTGACCGTTTTATACATATTACTAACTTTCTATTGTGTGTCGCTGTAGGGGGTGGGGGGATACATTAACATTTTCCTTATGCGATTCTTACCAATGATACACTGGGCCTTTAGGTGTGATGCGGTTCATCATAGTTTCATAGTATTACGACAATAGTCCTTAATGTTCTTCCATGTTCGCGTCTGAAGAGCTGTGGTGCACGATGTTTCAATGTCATGCTTGCCAGGAATCTTCTTCATCAAAAAGAATTTCCGCAACCCGTCCCTGACGTCCTGCTTCTCCGCGGCTGTCCAAGGACGATGCTTGAAGTACCGTTTTGGAGTTGCTTGTATCAGGGGTGGTACATGGTCCTCTCCTTTAATGCACACAAAAGCGTAACATGCTAAGGTTAATACAGTAGAAACGCACTCACAGTTGGAGACAACACGATTCATATTTCGCAAACAAAAGGGCATGGCCAATAGATGTGCAACATAATTGCATCATGGTTCTTTTTTTACGTGCGTGCATTTTTCGATAGAAGTGTGGCAGACGGCTTGTAGGGCCACAACTAAAATATGTATCTAGGAAATCAAGCCGTGACGGCATTTAGTTTAATAACTATTGTATGTTCTCAAGAGAATATGTCGTGATCCCAAAAGGGGATATTCCATTTAAAGGTCGAAGCATGTACGGAAATATTTTTGTTTTTAACAAATATCTAATCAATGAACAAACAAGTGGACTTGGCAAATGACAAAAACTTACTTCTTGTATCAATCGATGGATCACGGGAGTCCCCAGAATCGCTGCTGTCTTCACTGAAGCCTTCTGCATTGGTAACAAAATAGAAAATAAATTTTAGTTGTCATTAAGTTTTGTTTACCCTTCAATTTTACTTTAAATCCAATTTGTTTGGTTTTTTCGGTTTGTCAAGACTACAATGTACATGTAATATCATTGGGTTGGGTGGGGTGGGGTGGGATGGGGGTTGGGTGGGGTGGGATGGGGGGTGGGGGGTGGGGGGGGGAAACAGAGCGTAGCCAACCAATGGTTTGGCGTACACGTGATAAACTTCAAAACCAGGTCTACTTACCACCAGTTACATGCAAGTCGTCCAGGGATCTGCCCTGCTGGGAAGCCAAGTTGCCCCTCTCCAAACTGAGGAAGAGTCGAGATAGTTTAGCCACCCTCTGGACGGTATCTGGCAATTGGTAGTATTCACGATGGACGGCCAAATTATGGCCCATGAAGTCTGCAAGTGTTTCAAGCTGATGGTCCTTCAAGGCAAGCATTTGTGCTGCGGTTGCTACATGTTTACGAAGCTTGGTAGAGCGGATGCTATCAGCATTGTCAAGACCCGCAGCCTCTGCATATGTTCTGAGACAGTCGCTCCCCCTAATGTGCCCATTGCCTCCATATGAATGGCGGGCAAACAAGTAAATGTTGTCTTCAGCCACTCCAGCTTTATGTCTCATTGTCACCAGAGCATTCAACCATGTCATCACTTCATTGCTCACAAGCACAGGAACGGTTCTGTCCCTCTTGCCGACTATCTCCACGACGTTAAACATTTTACAGAGATGTCGTTCGAGATCAGACAGTAAGCAATCCCCACTGTCAGTGCCTGCCCTTCGTTTTTGGAAGTCCTGAACTTTCATCTTAGATACCTCTCCTTGCCGTCTGCGGTTAAACATAATTAGGTGGCATAGTGCGACTTCATTCAGCGTCTTCCAAGCTGTTCCTATCTGTGTACTCGTAGCCGACTGGAGACATTGCAATTCCCTGTTGCCAGTTTCGTGGAGGAACAATGACATTTTGACGACATCAGCATTTGTTGGGAGAACAGTAACTTTATTGCGCTTGCTTTGAGACAATGTTCTGTGTGCGTGGGCAGAAACCTGCTCTCCCCACTTTATGTCGCACAACTGAAGAAACTCTTCGGCTAATTCTGCTTTGCTCTTGTGACCATACTCCAGAGCATTTGCTTTCAGTATCTGCGCGCACTTCTTGATGGAATGACCAATCTTCAGAGCTAGTGAGGGAGCCTTGTACAGCTGGTCGTCCTCACTGAAGCCAGCAACATCCTTAATAGCCTTGACAATATCCCTGAAGTTGATGGGATGCATGAATGACTCAAGTCCTGAATTTGGCTGCTGGGTGTTTTTTCTAAGTTGGATGACGAGACGACCCATTTCACGCAATTTGTTTCGGATGTTACAATGTTTATCTGGATCATTGCCGAGTTTGAGATATTCACGTTTGGCTAGTTCAAGAATCAAGAAATCAGTCTTGGCTACAAGAGCAACAGCATCTCTTTTCATTGGACTAAGAACCTTGTTCAGGCGGTAAGACACACCGGCAGGAGGTGGCTTCAACAAATCACTCTTGTGAGCTACTCGACCAAGCACTCGACCTTTTCGGGTACTGCTTCCAGCAGTCCGTGCAGGCTTCAATGAACACTGATGTCTCCAAAGATCTCGACGCACGTAATACCCATAACAATGTATGCATGGTCCATATGAATGTGGGTCTACCTTTTGTGTGGGCCTATACGCAACTAACAAAATGCCCTGGCCTTCTCGGAGAACTTCGCAATTATGCATGTGATTACCCAAATTGCGGATTTTGGTCAGCATTTTCGTACGGGCACTGCGGTCAGTAGTGGACGCAACTTCCACAACTTCTCTTTCGTCTTTATGGCATGCCTGGAGATGACGGGGTAACTTTGCCTGAGGTTGATCGCAGTAAAAGCAAAAGTACTTCTTGTCCCATTTCCTTTGGCCACCCACATTACTAGTCCGCATGACGGTTATGCCACTCAATTGTTCAACTTGGTCACGCGATTTGCAGGTCTCCCTGTTTTCATCTGTACCACTGATTTGGTCGACTTCCACATGTACGGGCGGAGGTGCAGGGTCATCGGAGTCCGACATCTGACGGGCAACCTGGCATAGATACGAAACAGAAATACAAGTATTTCATTAGTCTGCTATTGGATGGGCCAAGCCTCTATAGGTACACAATGCCAACTAGTGCCACGTATTTAATTGGAAATGCATAATTTGTTTCATTTTATCCTTGCTCAATAGTAGTGCTATCTTGGTGAAATGTTATCTATTCCAAGTTAAACTAAAATCAAGTTGAACTCGATCAAGTTGAACTCAATCAGAGTTCAAGGTGGTCCGATCATGTATGGTTGACACAAAACTTTCTACTGGGCAAATGTGGATTGCAATTGGTTTACAGTCAACTGCATGGGTCAGAGTCTTAGATTTGGGTCCAACTCTGTCTAAGTTAAACTCGATCATTTGCACCGAGTTCGACTTGGACCAAGTTCAACTCCTTCCGAGATCAACTTTGACCGAGTTCAAATGGGACCGACTTCAATTTGGTTCTAATTCAACTCGATCCCGGACGGCTGGGAGTTGACTGCATGGGAACCAAGTCGTCCTCAGACCGAGTTGACAGGCGACCAAGTGATACTCGGACTGAGTTGACTGGTTCTCATTCCAGGGGTACCTATATACTGTACCTTGTAAAAATAAGCCGCACGTTTTCGGGGACGACCTTTGGGTTTCATTCTTTCGGCTTAACTCCTCGCTTCATGGACACACTGCAACAGATCGGAGCAAGCACTATATAGATTTAGTCTTCATGTAGAAGGGCGCCCTCTGTTGGTGAAAAAACGATTTGCGATATGGTCTTTAGACCTGTTCGGGGTTTTTCACACACAATGGAATTAGCATATTCATTTATTTTTTGTATAGCGGACCTTTGACATAATATCACCGACTATGGACCGTTTCCTAATCATATAAGCTTATTGTGGAGTGCCATCCACTGTACTCGGGAACCAAACTATAAAAGTCTGCTGTACCAGAATATACATGAGTATGCTAATTCCATTGTGTGGTAACTTGAATTAACTAAAACGACTTTGGCGGATATAACCTAGCTCTATTTGCAAACTCGGTTATATCCGCCAAAGTCGTTTTAATAGCCTACATGTAGTTCAATTTACCACCGACTGTCATGACTGTACCATGTACTAGTATAGGCCTAGCCCTAGGCTAGGCGCAGGCCCTATCAGCGTTTTGCGATGAAACTTTTCATAATCTGATAATTTAATAATATTACATGTAATACTAATAATAAGCTTACTATATACATGTTGTTAACTATCACTTGGGTATATAGCCTCACAATCGCGAGAATTATACTTACCATATTTGGAATCCGTTGAAGAAATAGCAGATTCAATTAGCAGATTTCGTGTTTTCCTCCAGGAAAATGACACGCTTGTGGTACGCATGAAGGATTCCGCATGAAGTTAGCGTCCCCAAATAAACAGTCTCGCTCTGACGTAAACCCTGTCAAAATGCCAGGGCTCGATTTACCGCGTATCGCACAAAACTCCAGAGGGCGCACTTACAGTTTCGGGTAACCCGGAGGAGAAAAATGAGGCAGGTGTAAATGACACACCACTCATGAAAACCGCACATTGAGGACTCCTTTAGAAATGGCTGGAATTTCTCTGGCAGTCACAACTACCCGCGAAAGCTCCATTTCTGTGATATATCAAACCGAGGACGAGCTCGGTTTGCAGGCCGTCCTCGGTTTGTGTGAGTGTATTCACATACAAGACCTCGATTCGCATCTTAGACAAGTCCACACACACACACACACACACACACACCTTTGGTCTCCCCTCTCCTCGCCCTCATACCGCGGCTGCATTTCGGCATGGTCACCGCATTTTCAATGGGGTTGGAGGGGGGGGGGGGGTTTGGTTGACCGAAATTTACCGACGGCTGCTGGGCCTTCGCAGAGTCGCTCGCAGGGTGGGGGTTGCCGGGGGGGGGGAGGGGGGGGGGGGTGGGGGGGGGGGGGGGTGGGGGGGGGGGGGGGTGGGGGAGGGGGGGGGGGGGTGGGGTGGTGAGTACCTTCGCGGGACAACACGTGCCGACATAACATAATCTATATATATTACCACAACCGTAATAGCATTGCCGATTTCGCTGTGGCGTTTTGATGATGTAATTATTCAATTTATTTATTATTTTGCTGACCGCACCGTGAATTTGCCGACAGTACCATGATTTTCACTCGCCCCCTCCACCCCAACCCCCATCCCCATCTAGCGACGCCGCTGCATATGTTAAGTCAACCGGAGCTACCACTCCTTCAGCGCATAAGACGTTACAATAGCTTGGTGATGTTCCACAAAATCGTGTATCACCTTGTTGACCTGGACATCAAGAACCCCCATCGTCACGCACACGAATGGCTACGAAAAGTTGTAAACCCAACCAGCTTGTCATACCACAGTCTACTCCACAATCTCATCTTCATTCATTCTTTCCTAAGATGGCAATAGAATGGAATGACTAGCCAGATCATATAACATCCATAATTATGAAACATAACAGATTTTAGAACCGCGCTGCAAAGTTATCTGCAGTTGGAATGAGCAACTCCACAGCCACACAGCCCGTTCTGGGTTATGCTCACGGCAAGTTGAGCTGATCCATGAAGAGTATTCCATTATGTCTGCAGCAAACTGGCTGATTGTGCATTAGGTTTTCTCTATACGCAATGCACCTGCAGTCGTCAATGCTTAAAGGTACACACCGGCCTACTGTTTACATGATTTAGTGATGTAGCAGCATCGACAATACTTTTTTGATGGTCGTTGGGAAAATTTACTAAAGAAGTGCAAAATTAACAAAAACGGTCAAAAGACGGGTTATACGCTTTACCAGCCGTTGCAACTATGCGCGAGCCTCACGACTTTGTCACAAACGATTCGCTCTTCTCCTGCTCAGGATATCTCAAATTTTCTGCTCACGATTTCACTGGACAGCCCGGACGACCGAATAGGAATTTCCGTTTTCTTTTGAGGAGTTGGCATCATGTTTTTTTCTTCACGAACGTACACCGAAGCAACACGCTCGTGTGTGTGTGCACTCGGGCTATTTGCCGTGCTGCGCGGGCAAATATCCTACACTCCACGGTAGCCTGCCGTAGCACGCGCTCGCTCCCGTTCTCTGGACTCTCGAAACAAACAATTATGTTCGAATTTTCATACTTATGTTTAACTTTGTTTCATACCTGTATCAGTAGTCTCTCTTTTGTCAATTACTTATAAACATTGGGGGGAAATAAGAGTTGAATTTGGTGCAGTTCTGCAGTAACAAACTTTTATACGGCTGAAATACAACTAACTCACAAGACCACGTGACTTTTCGGAACCAGAATTTGGTTCCGAAAAGTCACGTGACCTTGAATTTTTCAAAAGTGCTCACAAACGGCCAAATTTGACGGCGTCTTTTCAGGATATATCTAATTTACTCTCGAAGGCGCTTCAGAATAATGTATGGGTCTATTTCGAGCACAAAATAGCCCAACAAAGCCGGTGTGTTCCTTTAAGACTAATTGTGTAATGCAAACAGTACACATATTTTCCGATGACTTTAGCATTTTTTCATCATTTAATAACAAAAATGTAGCGAAATGTAGCTGTAATCTTTCCACCCTCGAGGTGTTATGCGGTTACTAAATATACAATATTGTCAGGAAAAAAAACTCCAGAAAACTCCTGTTTACTCAAAAAAATGGCTGTTCTGTCTAGTTTACTCAAAAGGCGATAATTTTAGACCAAATATGACCCTATTTCCAACTGTTCCATTAAACGACGACTTGTATTTGAGTCTAGATTCCACTAACATATAAATATTTTAAAATGAACAAATAGACAAATAGACCTATGACATAATGACGTCACGCAATATTTACCGCGGTGCATTATGGGTGAAATGTGGGAACGAAATCTCTGCATCGCCAGAATCTTTCTTTTACTCAGGAAATTATCAATCCATTTTATAATTTTCCC
Organism: Henricia sp. BOLD:AAB3569; assembly: GCA_037783545.1. Lineage (NCBI taxonomy): Eukaryota > Metazoa > Echinodermata > Asteroidea > Spinulosida > Echinasteridae > Henricia > Henricia sp. BOLD:AAB3569. Next base: position 1,381,932 of record JBBELK010000162.1, on the reverse strand, counting down.
ATAAACTCCAAGTGATTGAAGTTTCAAGATAATTCCCTTACGCCTGCTTACGCCATAACATGTCATAAGCTTTTTCTATGTCAATGAAAACAGACAGAGTGCTTTCCTTATTAGCAAAACCTTTGTTAATATACGATTCAAGTTTGATAATATGGTCTTTGGTGCTAAGACCCTTGCGGAAACAACCCTGTTGATTACTTAAGAGATTATTACCTTCAAGATACCAAATTAGCCTGAAATTTACCATTTTCTCCATTATTTTACATATAGTAGAGGTTAATGCAATGGGCCTATAAGAAGGGGATCACATGGATTTTTACTTGGTTTAAGGATTGGTATGAGAATGGTATCTTTCCAAGCAGCAGGGCACTGTGATGCATGCCATATTACGTTAAAAATGAGGAGTAGGAATTCACAGGCTTTTGTAGGAAGATGTTTAAGGATGATATTGCGAATACCATCTTTGCCCGGTGAAGTGTCTTTGCTGTTATCAATAGCTTTATTGAGTTCAGACATAGTGAAAGGTTCATTTATGACCTTATCGTTGTAACTGTTAATAGACATTTCTGATTCAGTCTTATTTTTAAATTTAATAAAAGCTGGGTCATGGTTAGCATTACTACTGACCTTGCTGAAACTGTCAGCAATATAATTGGCTTTATCTTCATCAGTAATGATGTTATCTTGACCGTTTTTCAGTACAGGGATAGAGTTGTGAAGGCTAGAGTTATTGATAGCTTTAACTTTTTTCCAGATTTTTTGTTGTGGGGTACGGTGATTTATTTCACTACAAAATTTTCCCAGTCTTTACGCTTGGCAGATTTAATTGTTCTTCGGGCTATAGCATTAGCCCTTTTATACTTGATAAGATCATCTGGATGAAGAGTTTTCCTGAGAGTTTTAAGAGCTTCTTTCTTATTAAGGATAGCTTCTTTGCACTCATCATTCCACCACGATTTTGGAGGTTTGTTAGCTCTGGTGGGTTTAGTTTTAGGAATTGCATAATTTACAGCTGTCTCAAGTTGGGTAAGATATGAATCGTACATAGCATCAATGTCTTGAGAATTGTTGGGTTCTTTAATCATATCATTACAGGCATGTTGGAATTTATCCTAATCTGTAGCTTTCTTATAGGCCCATTGGGGAGTACGGTTATTGGAATTAAGAAAGCATTTTTTATTAAATTGAATAAGGAGAGGACAATGATCACTGCTCCAAGAATCATTAAGAGCATTCCAGTTACATTTAGTGGCAAAGTTAGGAGAGCACAAAGTGATATCTAGACATGACGTACTACCCCCAGAGCTAGAGGGATTAATTCTTGTACCACTACCATCATTAATGCAAACAAGGTTATGTTTTATAATTACAAAGCCATGTCTCCTGAATGCAAAGAATGGCAGGTTTTTCTTTCTAGTTATTTAAAGCATTTTTAAGTTCACTACCATGGGCATTGAGGGATTGTGCATTCCATTGAAGGATGATCATGATAAGAAAAAATAACATGTTTAGTTGTCTTGTTTTCCCTTTCTGGGTTTCTGACTTGAGCCTTGAGAAGGTGTGTGGTTCGTGTCTTTCTTATTAGTAGATTCTTTTTTCTTTTGGGTTTGTTTTGACTCTGGTTTAGAAGAGGTACTCGAAGTAGATGGCTGTTGTTTATCCTGTGTTTTTGGTATTTGAGTTGCACGGGAAATATGTTCAACAAGTGTTTTGATGGCAGTTTCTCTTTGCGCTTGGTTTTTGATGGACTCAAATATTTGTAGAGCTCACATCAGCATTTCAACAAGAGTGTGGTCAGCTTGGATGTAGGAAGAGGTTGGGCTAGTTTGAGTTCCAGTACTTTGAGTTTCAGTCTGTATGGAGGCATCTGCTTTATGAGGGAGAGGCTTAGGACGGTTCTGGTAGCGTTGGGTTTCTGTTGGTTGATTTTGAGATGGTCGGTTCACTTGGCCATGGTTTACATGTGCTTGAGCTTGCGGGTGATGATAAGTTGGCGAGCGTTGATAAGTTGGCGGCTGTGAGGGTGTGCTTTTGGGTTCAAAGATAATGTCGGTTTTAATAGCCTTCGCTGCTTATGCATAAGATATGTTGTAGGTGACACGGATGCTTTGAATCTTCTCTTCTTCTCTGATAGTAGAGCAACTACCATAAGCAGCCGAATGATTTCCTCCACAACGACAGCAGCGGGCATTCTCCTTCCGTTCACATTGCTCAAATCGATGGTTGCCACCACATCGGACACATCTCATTACCCCTCTGCATTGGCTTGACACATGGCCTAAACGCTGACACTTAAAACATCTTACAACAGGCGGGATGTACAACTTGATATTGAAAATCTCATAACCAACTTGGAAGTAGTCAGGGAGTGTGGGTTTATTGAAGGTGAGGCACACCGAGAGACTTTTCTCAAGCAGACCTTCCCTCTTTCTCATCAGTCGACGAACTTCATTGACACCAGACTTTTTACAAACTTTCAAATTCTCCTGATCGCCAAGGTCAGTTGGGATTCCAGTGATGACACCTTTACATTGGATCTCTGATTTGGCAAATCTGACAGTCAGCAACTGACCACTGGCCCAGCTGTGTAGGTGGGGGAGGGAGGGGAGGTGGGGGGAGGGAGGGGAGGTGGGGGGGGGGGGGGGAGGGGGGGGGGGAGGGGAGGGAGGGGAGGTGGGGCCGCGGCGATCTTGGCATATGCAGCACGATATGTGGCAGAGGGCATCTCCCCTACCATTGTTCCCCCATTGTGTCTCAAACATCCAAGGAATTTCCAAGGAATTCCTTTCAGTTTTTAGGAGGGATTGGTGCGTTAACAAAAGGGAAGAGTGTGTTGAGGTATAGGGGCGTTAGGGGGCAGTCCCTTTGCCACATATCGTGCTGGGTATAGATCACCACCCCTGGGACAAAATTTAGGTGACAAAAGGTGCAAAACATGCGCGTCTCATACTCAGTGTATACAGATGCGTATAAAGTTTTATTTCAATGCATGGGTCAAAATCCCCACCCTGGGGCATGAAAAACGTGACCAAACCCCCACCTTGGGGGTGGGGCAGCGCGGAGGGATGGGTGGGAGAATCGATAATCCTTATCGACGTTCTCAAGGCATCATGGGATTGGATGACAAATGAAGCTGGGAATTTTTACACAAACCTATGGGGCTCTGGGGACATGACAACGTTCATAGATTTCATTCTCATTTCTGTGAAGCGATATTATGTGATCTTCTCACACGCTTTTGATCAAGGAAAGATGCAATTTTTGACAAAGATGATTTTTATTTTAATTGAGCTTATAATAAGATGAAATAAACTAGGAAAACTCGACTTTTTGAACGGTGCCAGTTATTATAGAAGAGCTGTCACGGTTGGTTGAGCCAGGGTTGAGCATTCTTTTGTAAAGTATACAAACTGGTGCTGTGCACTATTTAAAATGTTCTCATTTTATTTCATTTTACTATAGTTAAAATAAAAATTATGTTTTTCAAAAATTGCATCTTTCCTTTATGAAGAACGTGTGGGAAGATCACATGTCAATCGCACCACAGAAATGAGAATAAAATCCATGATCATTGTCATGCCCCCAAAGCCCCATAGGTTTGTGTGAAAATTGCCAGCCTCGTATATCATCCAATCCCATGATGCCTTGAGAACGTCAATAAGGTTTATTGATAGGTGCATAGGCTAAGTAAACATTATGTAGTTACGGCTTAGCGAACAATGCATAGTTCCGAGATTGCCTAGTTAGCCCCGCCCCTTAGATATTGTTGCTATGTGCTCACAAGCCATTTTTTTCGCAAAAAATGTCGACACAACGTACGAAGCAACGGGACTCGGCATCATGGAAAGCACAGATTCATTGGAGAAAACTCAAAGGTATTTATGTTTTAGGGTCGACAGTTACTGAGCGAAGGGCTAGTAATGCAGGGATGACATAGGTATATTCATAAAAATGCGCTTTCTTATACCTTTGAACAGCGAATCGCCCGACATTGAAACCAAAATTCACCCGGTCACTGGCTCATACAACATACAAACTGTATGGGCATAACATCGCGTGATTGTGTGATGATTGCATCACTTTGACCTATGTGGGCGCCGTCTGCTAGCTCTGTTGTGATTGGTCGGCGGGTTCGGCTTGATTGACAGGTCGGAACTATGCATTCGGGGTAGACCCGGGGACCGGGAAACCCGGAAAAGCTGAGCGAACGCACCTATAAGTTTGTAGTCTGGTGCCGTATCAAGTTTCTTGTGAGTACAGGTAGGAAGATTTTATAAGCCAGACTCCATTCGTCGGACTGATGTTGCAACGTTTTGCAAGATTGACTGTTTTTTTCTTCTTCGGTTTTAGCACTTCATTAATAGCAGGTTCACGGGCGCGGCATGACGGCCGGATGACTGCAGAATCTTCAAGAGCTTTTAAAGAATGACTTGAAAAGTCAAACAGCAAGTTGCTGTGAATTAGCTGTTTGCACCAGCATTCAAGTACTAAGTGGCCTAGTAAACAGGTAAGGGAAAGTATTTCGTTTGCTGTTTTTTTTATATAATATTTTGCCTCGAAATTGGAATAGGCCTACCGGGCCCGGTGTCCCGATCTCAGATGTTCCGCGTGCTCAGATGTTCCGATGACCAAATATGGTAGCTTACGTCACGGAACGTCATGCGCACAGCATACGTAATTATACCAGTTTAGGTAGAGTGCTGAGTTGATCAGCAGAATTCGCGCCATGTACGTAGCGCGCAGTATGTACAGGTACTGGGTATGGTCACAGGTTTCTCCACGTTTCTGGTAGGGTACCGTATGCGTACGGGGATATACGGTAGTCTCATTTTTGCAAGATGGCGGCCGCGGAGCGTTCATGCCGTTTCGCCGTATTTAAAGAAAACAACGAACAAATAATTTATTACTTGAGCAAGCTGTCTTACGCATGCAGCAGGGCTTTCTGAGAGTCAGAAGAGAGTCGTGCGTGTGCAGGCAAAGAAACACACGTACGATGAGGCCAGACACATTCGCAAGGGGACAGTTTTACCTTTTACACCGGGACATGTGAGCACGCGGAACATCTGAGATCGTGCACGCAACGTGCTGAACTGTTCCGTGACGTCATCGGAACATCTGAGCACGCGGAACATCTGAGACCGTGACACCGGCCTAGAACTATGGGGGATAGTATATCCCCCATAGTTCTAGGGGTAGAATAGGCCTATAAAATTAAACATAGGCCTACAACATGTACAATAATCTAGTTAGGGACTTGAGAAAAATATGGTATTTTTTTCATATACATTTGATTTGAACACAGATTTGGGTGCTCCAATTTATATATTGGAATCGATAGCTTATATTCAATAAACCTTATCGACGTTCTCAATGCATTATGGGATTGGATGACAAAATTGCCCGGCCAAATGTGCATAAACCTATGAGGCGGACACCAACTCGGCAACTTTTTTACTCATTTTCACGAAAACCAAAAAGAGTTCAAGAATCAACCTCCCACCACTTTATCTTTGACACATCAAACATTCTGACAAACATGTCCTGAAACAGAAATGTCGCAAATGCGAGAAATCTTTGGGGATTCCCTTCGTATCGGTAGAGTCTGAGTACCACGCTCGCAGCTCGGTATGTGCTAGCGCTATCATGGCTATGCAACACACGGCGCTGGACGGATCGATTTTTAAAAATTTATATTGGTGGGGGAGTCCGTGGACTCGCAGTGCAGCACACTGCCGATACAGCGTGTGTTGCACCGATACGAAGGGAATATCCGATGATTTCTCGCATTTGCAACATTTCTGTTTCGGGACATGTTTGTCAGAATGTTTGATATGTGTCAAAGATAAAGTGGTGGGAGGTTGATTCTTGAACTCTTTTTGGTTTTCGTGAAAATGAGTAAAAAAGTTGCCGAGTTGGTGTCCGCCTCATAGGTTTATGCACATTTGGCCGGGCAATTTTGTAATCCAATCCCATAATGCATTGACAATGTCGATAAGGTTTATTCTATTTCCCACTGATCGAGTGACTGACACTTCCGTCGCAAATGTTGCATAGGCCTATCCCGAAAAAACTGAATTTTGATAAGCATTTTTTAACGCATTCTCGCTCACACTGCTGCGTGTTATGCCATGTCTGCAGTATGCGTACGTATTATTATCACGTACGTACGTACATGTACATGTACTAAAAAACAAAAAAGCATACATGTAGGCCTAATAGTAATAAGTTAAATGTCCCCTCTAGGTCTTCGTATGAAACTGAAAGGGTTTACCGACCGCTGTTAAATTAAAAAACAAGTATGGACAAACAACTAGGCGATGGTCTTGATGATATTCTAAACTTGGTGTAGAGGGAGCTCTATAGGGGCAACGTGTAAAACCGTAGCTACATTTTATTAACCAGCTGAGGGGCTTAATAACAAAATTAATAAATATATTTTAACCAGCTGAGGGGCTTAATAACAAAATTCATAAATATATTTGCGTTAGTGGGACTAATTTATTTTAGACGATATAGCGAGACGTACAGTGACCAATCTGTTTGATAAGGCCATCGGAATGAAAGTCATAGAATACCGTCCTCCGCCCGCATGACCAAATGGCCGCCGCCGAAATTTTTCATTATTCGAAAAATTTTCATTATTTCAAAAAAATTGGAACTTCAACGTACTTTCAATACTTGTTCATGAAAGAAATCGATATATATGGCGCCAAACCGAGAAATTCCGACCAATCAACCAAATTTTTCGAAATCAGACGGCAGACGATAGTCTTGAGCGCGAGATCCAAGTGCTGACACACAATTCCACTGTTCGTGTTTTTACGTTTCGGTGTAGCCGCGCGAGACTGCAAGTCCCGGGGCGCGTTCAATAGCGCAATACGTATGCATACCGACAATACCTTCAACGGTGAAGGTATAGGAAAATACCCATACCGGCGTACGTATGTATTGTGCTATTTAACGCACCCCCGATCTCACTTCGGCAATCTTCGGACGTTCTGTACACGTATGTATTCCGTCTCTGATTGGCTGTTGCCATCGCGACATCGAATTTTGGCCAATGAAAAATTACGTCTCATCGGTGTCTGCCTGTCATGCAATGATGGCAGACGTGAAAACGATTTGAAGACGAAAACGTAAGAAAAGTCCCGATTTCCCAAATTTCGTCCACTTTATGATCAATATGAAAGAAAAATAATGAAACCAAATCGTAAATAGAATACTAAAGAAACCGTAAGAGGTTTTCATATGAATTTATGGTGAGAATAAAATGTGGTATTTGGCGAGTTGATCTGATCATAGATCTGATTAATCCGAGTCGTGTCTCACTCGCACGCTGTCCTTATATGGGGGCAGCACATACATTGTCTATGTACACCTCGGGCACCTGTTTTTCAAAATAATGAAAAATGAATAATGAAAAAAAGCCGCATGTGTTTTTGAAATCTTCCGGACGGTATTCTATGACTTTCATTCCGATGGCCTAATATCAAAATTTTGCTCCAGTTTTCTGATGTTTGAGGCATCATGGGAAATAAACGACAAGGGTACAAAAGTCTTGAGATTACAAGGACCTCCATGGTGTGTTTTTAAATGTCTGATTTGGAATGTAAGGTAAGATTTTTGACAGAAGTTTTTGGACGAGTAAGGTTGTGTACACATGTAGCATGATTCACCACGGCGAATGGGGTTAAATTGGTAAAGGGCTAAAAGCGATGATAACGTCCCAATGTAAACGTCAGAAAATCACTTTTAGTTTTTTAAAAGTAAACCACGATTATGTGGGATTTTTCTTAATTTTTCTCCGCACTGACTTTGAACAACGACGTTCGACCACAGTCACAACAAACATGGCGCGAATTCAACGCGCGTGCGCACGTGGCGTAACATACAACTGTAATTGTTTGGTAAATTTTACATTATATTTTGTAAAATGTACTCGGGACTATGTAAACAATTACAAAACTTGTGTAAAATCATGGTTTACATATAAATTTGGTTTACTTTATTTTACACAACAAAGCAGTACTTTCTTTCGACGTTCGACGTTGCCTAAATTGTGTAAAAAAAAACCAACCAAACTTTTTTTACCTAATTATTTATTACTATTCATTGTGTGTGTGTAGCACACGTGGGGTGCGCAACGTCATTGTCAATGTGTAATAGCACACATTTACGCCTGGAATGAAAACTACGCACTCGACGACGCTCACAAAGAGGAACTGATAATCATTTTTGTGTGCTAAAAAAAACATGCACTTTGCATGTTTTTTTACACTGAAATTTTGCACAAACACAGACAACAATCTCCCCCAAACTGTCCCTGGTTTCACAAGTCTGTTTTGCAACACAAACTACCCTTTTTGGACCAGAAATCTCACCGTCAAACAAACATCTTGCTGTGTTCCAATTTAAATGTTTAAAAAAAAATTGTTTTAAAAATAAATATTGTCGGAAAGTATTCTTTATTTTCAGTATCTATTAAAATAGTTGGAATTAAACAATGCTGTGATGTTTTACAGCGCATTTCTCACGATGCGCCACTTTGTATATATGGCAGAAAGCCACTGTGAAACTTATCGGTATTAGTGTACCCAGTGCGCGTGCGATGACGTCACAGATTTCCAAGTTCCAATGTACAATGAAGCCCCCAATTTTGTGGCCAAAAACATCCGCAGACTCCGGATCATTGGCCACATACATGTACAGTGTATGGATAAACCCCCTCGCGAACAACTCCGACAACGGGTGTTTTTAATTGAAATACAGAGTTTGAGAAGCCGTAACTCACACATTTCGTTGTCTTTCATGTACCTCACCAAAAAAAGATAAATGTACGCATGATTAGGTACATGTAGGGTCTCTTACAATGCCTCCTTTCCGAGAAAAATGTGGGAATTCTACAAAATTTTCACCGTTTGTGTGTGATACTCGTCTCTTTTCTCGAGTATGTATCAACGTTACTGTGCATGCCACACTGTTTAGCGGTGCAATTTTAATTCATTTTAATTAATACTTTTTTCCATTTTAGAGTAGCCAAGCTCCATCATGAAGACTGAACATAGCCGGTCGTTGGACAACCCCTTCCTTTCTTCCAGTCTAAAAGGAACAAGCAGTTCAACAAGCTCGTTGCTAAATCCGCTGTTAAAAACAGACAAGAAACCGTCTGAGAATAGACTGGCTACCACTTCTACCGGTTTTCACTCGGCACCCAAATCGGTCTCAGTATGTATGAAGCAGGAGTCACTGAGCCTACAGCAGAACCGCTTACTGCTTAGTTCAAAGCTGACACCGCTTTCCTCCTCCGCACTAAGCAAAACATCACTAAAATCGAGCCTTTTAAGCAAAACCCCATTAGCAACAGCTGCCACCGTGTCCAAGTTGCCAACTTTGCATCTATCGGAGACCTCAAACGTTCCACAAACATCGCTCAACAAATCTCTGGCGCGTCAATCATCTGTTACAATTAAGTCAAAGTCCCTCAGTTTTGGAGCGCAGCGTGCCGCTGCGCGTCACACAGCCCAACCACCAAAACCTACGGAGATTAGCGAACTGGTTTTGGAAACGGAAACAGATTTTGAGATCCCGAAATATGATTTTCACTTTGAGTTCACCGATACGGAGGACCTCTTCTGGGATCTGGATGAGGAGAAGTACTTTGATGCTGTTGATCCTGAGGCCCTGTCTCTCATGATATCATCGGAGGATGCCAACACTAAAAAGGTAGGCCCCTAAATCTTCAAACTTTGAGATTGTCATGACAAGGAAATGATTTTTTTAATGAATATTAAGTGATTTCTTTTAGGGACTGCCGGGATGAATTGATTTGATAGAAATGTAGAGAAATGTCCATGAGTTACATGTACCGGTAGGGAAATCTGGATGCAGCGAAAAACAACTTGGCTCCACTGGGATTCAAACTGCGGACCTTCTGCTTAACATGCAAATGCCCTACCAATTTGCAGTTGTTCATCACTGATTGGGATTGGCCATCACCTGAGCTTAACAAGCCATACAGAGGACTATGTTAATATGTTTTCAAATACGGTACATATTGCTTGATTTTTGTTCCTCACGGACATTGTGGGTAAATTGATGGCACGTGTATGTACATGTACATAACATTGTACATGTGCACTAAGTATAGTAAAATTGTTGGGAAGTTTACAATTTTGTATTTTACATGTATTCTCAAAAATTACAAATTTCAATGTACTGGGGTATTGCACAATACTGTGAAATTTGTTTCAAGTATGATTCATGTACATGTACATGTATGTCAGACTGTGGTGAATGCTGACAGTTGAAATTTGTTAGTGCGTTTCATCGTGTTGCATCATAAATGCAAGTTGTAGGGCCTACCTGTATGTTGTACTGCTGATGTGACACAATGGGCCAGATACATTGAAGCAGATGACTCAACAACAGCAGAACAGTACCATGGGTATAGGCCTACATTTGTACGTGTACATGCTTTGTACTACGTGTAAAAAAAAACCATATCATACTTTTGATCTTATATACATACTTTTTTTATTTTCCAACGGATTTAAACCAAATTTTCACATCATGTAAACAAGGCTTTACAAATTTTATTGAGCGAGTTTCACCAGTTTTGTACAAGAGGGTGAGATTTAAAAGCCACAATTAAAAATCCTAAATTTCAGAATCTGCTACTTTCGACTTTGCACCTTGCACCTTGTCGTGCTTGTTGAGTTGCGCGAAATGATTAAGATGGTTTGCAATAACATTATGGATGATCCTGCATTTCCTCAGAAGCTTTTAGCTCCAGGGTCTTTCTATAAATTAGGGGTCCAGTGTTGGTGTCCCCCGTTACATTTTACATCTTGTTTTTGTAAATTTAGGACACATTCTTTAAATACTTTCCATCTCAAAGAGTGAGTACATAAACTACAATTCATACAAAATGGTTTAAAAGCCATTTTAATGATTTTTGTACAAAAAAAATAACACATATTAGGTGTAACGGGGGACACCAAATGTCACACTTTTGGACCCCTAATTTATAGAAACACCCATCAGCATGCACATTCAACCAGTCTCCAGCGGTGTATCGACATTGGAGTCGAAAGTGGCAAATTCTGAAATTGACCTTTTTTTTTCGTATGGCTATAATATCTTACCCTCTTGGTCAAATCTGATGAAACTCACTCAGTAAAATTTGGCAAGCCTTGTTTGCATGATGCAAAATTTTGGTTAAAATCCGTTGGAAAATGATAAAGTTATTTATGATGTTTTTTTTGACAGGTACACATGTAGTACATACATGTAATCTTGAAATAAAAAACAGTTTTTATGGAACATCTAACGTGGTTTTTCAAGAGAAGGCTGAGGTTTCATTAAAAAAAGGGGAAAAAAAGTTAGTCTTCAATTTGTTTGTTGTTATAAACCATGTAAGAATTGTATTTTATTGATAAAAACACTAAAATTAACAGGGAAAAATTTCATGATTTTACTAAGAAAAAACTTATAATTTCTCAGAGTTGTAGGTTTAGTGCGTGGGGTCTCAGTGGTTGTCCGTACATGGTAATATTTCCCCGAAAATATTGTGACTTGAGTCAAGGTCGGTTGACGCTGGTATTATTTTGGGCAGGGGAAAAAAATTATATAAAAAAAAGCAAATGTGATTGGCCAGAAGTCAAGACCAGGTCAAGCACCACAAATACTAACTCTTGAGAATCATTTCTTCTCACCAAAAGATCACTCGTGGTTAACGGTTAAATGCTTCATTCTGCTGTACAAATCAAAAGTGCCAAAATACACCATGTTTATTTCCCTTGCAGACATCTTTTATCAACTTGGTCAGCTCCTCACTGGTTAAAAGACCAGATTTCATGAAGTCCAGAGACGAAACTAGAGCAGCGGTCATTAAAAGTGCAGACTCGATCGTTCAGATTGATCCTGAATTCATACTGAAGGTTGGTTGGGGTTTAGGCTACAGAATGGGGACCATCAAGATGTACCGTATGTGGGTCATTTTATGAAAGCGGGACACAATGTACATACGTACCCGTTATGTTGCGACACTTCCGGAGTATATTTTTTTAAAAATACCATGCTTTAAAAAATGATTAGGCAAAAAAAAAAGAACTATGCTTAGTGTAAGTTTAAGTCTCCCAAATTGAGGCGGTGACGTGGCTTTTTTTCTGCTTTTTTTTTGGTAAGTTGATTCCAAGCAAAAGAGTCAAGTTGACATGAAGCCAACAAGCGTGTTTTTAATCGAAACACTTAAAATAATAAAAATAAAATAATAAAAATAAAATAATAAAAATAACAAAATAAATATAGTTTTTGTTGTGTGTTTTTGAGAAAAAAAACAAGCTTTGACACGCAAGGCACAAACCATTTACGTTTAAATTTCAGCTTTATAGGTAACGTCCCCGATTGCCGAAGTTAGGATGCGGGGACTTTCCATTGCTTCTCCTTTTTTTTGACATAGTTTTTTTGCGAAAACCTCCATAGGATTTGCATGGGATTGGCAATCGGGGACGGTGGCTCAATCGGGGACCTACATGTATTGTCCGTCTTTTGTTCAAGCAATGGAAAGTCCCCGATTGCCGGTAAACACACACGCACTAACGTTAAATGCGGTTCTTCTTTTTTTTGGCCTTACCTTCAGCATACACAGTATTTGACCTCATAAATCGAACAGTGCCTTTAATTACCAAGGATGATTCAATATATTTATACAGTATAGTGCGGTCTTCTGAATGCATGTGACATTTGGAACTTTTGTTAATTTGTTGAAATTTTTGTTGTAATGTGATTATAAAACCAGCAGCTACCTTTTACCGGAAGATACTGATCAAAATCGTAATAAGAGTTGAATCAATATAGTTATGAATTGAAAAATGTCTTGCTGTCCCCCTGTTACATCAATAAACAATTTTCAACAATTTTCAACACAGCTGTGATAGCGAGACATGTTTTATGTATTGGGCTGAGTGGTTTTGGTCGTTGACGAGCAATGTTTGGGTGAAACCTCAGTGTTGCCTGTTCAAAACCCGCTGTGGTACATGTACATTGTATCTGTTCACTTGAGCAAAACCCACTCAACCGTTGGTCCAGTATGTTGTGTAATGCACTTAAAAGATCCCAGAGCACTCGTTCGTGAAGAGTAAGGGGATTCCCCGGTGTCTCTGGCCGTTGGCTGCCAAAGGCGCTGTCCGCCTATGATGTATTTTGATGTTTAGGCGGTATATCATGGATGTAAAGCGCTGTTATATCTCGTGTAAGAGCGCTATATAAATAAAAGAAGAAAATAGGATGTCTCTCGGATTTTCCATGTACGCACTGCACGTTTCTTACCAACAGGTTGCGCTCTATTCCCGACGTGATCTAAACATCCGAACCACGGCCAACTTCTTGCTTGCACTGGCTTCAAACCGTCGGGAGTGTCGCCCGTATCTCAAGAAATACTACAAAGACTCGATAGTCCTTCCCTCCGACTGGGCCAGCGTGGCCGACCTATACTTGGTGAGATACCTTGATTATGATTAATGATTTTTCCTCATTTTCTTCATGACAGGATCTTGTCTTCATATTGTATGTGGTAGCAAACTGTCGCCATGAACAACAGGCAAAATTCCTTTCAAGTGGCTGCAGTGCCCATTTTAAGGGGTTCTGCACTGTTTCTCCGTCTTGTCCATGGCCGAGCGGTGTAGAGTGTTGAATCCAATACTATGGCCAATCCACAGGTCGTGGGTTTGAATCCCATCCCGGCTTGTCCATGGTGCGTGTGCTCTTGGGCAAGGCACTTTGCCATGAATTGCCTCTCTCCACCCAGGATGAAATGGGTACCTGTGAGGGTAGAGAAAGCTAATGTGTTTGATTAGTCCCTGTGCGCAGCACGGGACTGTAAACTCCCCAGGGAGCTGAGAAGGATTAAGGAATGATATTAATGAGCCCAATGACCTGCAGCCGATTTCACGAAACTTTACGCAATTGCGCAAGTCCACTTACGCCATAAATTATTGTGCAACTTGCGCAATAAAATGCTGCGCGTTTCACGAAAGTTGCGCCACATTTGGATATGGCGCAACTCGCCCACTTACGCCATAAAATGTGGCGTAACTTGCGCAATGGTTTTTGGTGGCGTAAGTTGGAAAAATGTGTCGTAGGACAGTGAAAAGTGGCGATAATGCAGCTAGCTACACGTGCTTATTTACCGTATCGTCAACGAACTGAACCCCAGCCTTCCGTTAGAGGAAAACGGCCTTTATCAGTGAAATCTTCGACGCGACGCATGATGACCGAGCGACGGCAGCCATGATGACAGTGCAACATTTGTGAAAAACAACGACGTATGTTTTATGTATGACTATTTTATCAAGCGCAAACATCCAATAGTCGTTGATAAACTAGAAATTAGCCTCGTCCTAGAAGTTACAAGTGCTAAAGTGAGAAAATAAACTTTGCGCAGCTAAGGAGAGTTTCGTGAAATCGATCTTGGGTTTATTGCGCAGCTACGCCATAAAGTTATGGCGCAAGTCTTACGCCATGGCGCAAGTTGCGCAGTGTTTCGTGAAATCGGCTGCAGGGGTAATAATGCAGAAAGCGCGTATAATGCGCTATATAAGAACTGTCTATTATCGTTATTGTCCGGTTGCGCTGAACAGCGCTCTCAAGTGGCAAACAGTGTCCAACTCAATGTTCGCCACGGATCCATGTAATGGTAATAGACTGGTATCAGGTCTTTTGGACGAACCACGTTTTTATGGTGGAACTTTAGTCTCGTCATTGTTTGTGTTTTTCTACAGTCATTCCATGACAACCACCTGAGCTACAAATCGCTGCCGTCTGCTCTGAGGAAGGTCATGGTTAACAAGTTTCCTGACTTTGACATCTATCAGCTAGGTAAGCCAAACTGAAAATTTACAAATTTCAAGAAAAATGGCACGCATTGGTCTGTCCTTGTGAATTTGCTTGGGCTTTTCAGAAAATGTTATGGCAGTAATATTTTGGGCAATTCCACGGTTAGTAATGTTACATACTGTACATGTATTCAGCAATTTACTGGAGTTCTACCGGGTAACCTCTGTTACACTACATGTACATGTCCTACTTTTGATCTTAAATAACTTTTTCATTTTCCAAAGGATTTAAACTAAAATTTCAGATCATGTAAAGAAGGCCTGACAAATTTTATTGCAATGAGTGAGTTTTTTTCAGTTTTGGACGAGAGGGCGAGATTTAAAAGCCATACGGAAAACAAACCTGCAACACTGAGGAAAAAAACAATTGGGTTCAAATCTCAAACCGGTGTTCGTATCCTTAATTTTTCACTGATCCCATATTTAGGCACTACACTAAATATTGCATTCCTTACGTTAAATTAAAGGCAGTATACATAATTGGTATCTCGAAAATCAAACATGTTCACAGATTTACGCCTAACTTACACAATATAAACATGATGACCGTAGAAAACTTTCGCTGAAATGGTTTTGTCTGAAGTGCTATAGTCTTTGAGAAATGAGTAAAACAATTAGTTTTCGTCTCATGAGACGAAAATTCAATTCGCCCCAAAACCATTTCGCCCAAGTGCCATTTTGCCCCTAAACCACTTCGCCCGAGTGCCATTTCGCCCGAGTGCCATTTCGCCCCAAATCACTTCTCCCAAACACTACATCTCCCAAATGCTACTTCGCCTCGAAACCACTTCATGCACAGGCCGTGGTTCAGGGCGAAATGGTTTAGGGCGAAGTGGTTTTGGGGCAAAATGACTGCAAACCCTCTTTTGACCGTTTTCTCAAAAGTTAGACGAAGTACGGAGCTGGTTTTTGCTGAGGTTGGTTTTAATCATGCATATCTTCAATCACACAGGGTGATGAAACTATTTGTAACAGTTTAACAATCATGTATACTATCTTTAAGGCAAGTACAACAAAACAAAGAAAGCGCAGAAGAAGAAGAAAGATCGGAAGAAGAAACAGCAGACCGAGAATCAAGATTCAAAGGAGAAAGCCGAATCTGACAAGGATTCCGAGGACATCGAAAGTGGTTCTGAGGAAGAAAAGGAGAAGGAGAAGGGCGAACAGGAGCAAGCTGAAGGCGAAAACAAGGGTCAGATAGAGGGCGACATTGTGGTTGATGAAGTGCATGATGATGATGAACTGTTCGGCCGTTGCGATTACTACACCCTCAAGCAGTTGATCAGAAAGCTTCACATTATGGAGCCTGTAGAAAACGTCATGTGTCTTGTTGGCAAGAAGTGAGTAGTGCTGCACCTTGTTCCTTTGACTCGAGTCACACAAGTGACACTTGACTTGAACTTGATTGACATAATAAATAATAATAATTGTGCATTCTTGTGTAGCCCACATGTCTACCCGCTGCAGGATACTCCTGGCGCTGTTGCCATTATTTCTGCCATCAGGGAATCACCAGAACCATTTTGGTGGCTGCTCGGCCGAGGTGCACAACCTTATCAGCACTTAAATTGTGGCATTCCCTCAACAGCTTCCCATGTTGCTTTATGAGGCAATTGAGATTAAGTGTCTTGCCCATGGACACAAACACATTACTACTTGTGAAATGTCTTGAGACTATACAAGGTGTCCATCTTTAAATGCAAATTATCAGAAATCTGTGCAATATTTCAAAAAGAGGTGTGTATGTACATGTAGGGAAAGCCCAGACTGTCCTCTGTCCAATGGTACCAGGGTCATTATGTAACTGTCGTGCATGACTGAGCAAACATGGCCATTATGAAAGGTGGTGAAATCATTACTGTGACAAGTTAGCACTTCACTTGAAAGTGGGATAAGGGCAATGAAGTGATGAAAGAACACATTTCTTTACAAACCTCACCTTAAAGATAAATTCAGGGGTGTTTGCTCTCGACATGCCCACCATTTCTTTCATACACAGCTCACATCGTCTCCTTATGTCTCTGACTGCTTGTCTTATCATTCCATGGTCTTGGCGGAGATCATTAACTTCATTCAAAATGCGTGTTCTTGACACTTTATTGCCCTTATCCCACTTTCAAGTGAAGTGCTAACTTGTCACAGTGATGATTTCACCACCTTTCATAATGGCAGACTCCCAAATTTTCCGCATCACGGAGAACACGGACGAAAAAAAAGAAATTTGATTAAGAACACGGAATCTGGAAAATAAAACGGACGTAAAAAAATATTCACAATAAAACGGAAATCACATGTTTTCTTCCAAAATTGTCTAAATTCAATCATTGGGAACTCTTCCCAGCAGAATATAATCAATCTAATTGCAAAAAATACCTGTTCAAATTATTACCAAAACGTTTTCCTGAAGCATGACCTCGGCCTAGCCTCCTGGGCATGTTGGCCGCTAGCGCTAGATGCATTTTACACATGATGATCATGGTGTTGGTCGCTACACCATTGCACGTGTTAAATGTTGCAACTCGTGGGAGCGGGTACCAGTGATGTTTGTGCCACAAACACGATCGACGGTGTTTACAGTCACGGGCTTTGGACTACAGTGTACATGTATTTAACTCGCTTGTTTACAGCTACATGTACAATGTAGTTCCTTAAGGCGGATACACACTATCGCGAAAAAATCACACTTTCGCGCTGCGCTCACCGCATTGCATGAGCTCCCAATCGCCGATTATTCCAAAATAGAAAATTCCACTCTGGTAACTTGGGGCTTCTCTGATACCTCATTGGCTGCACTTTGGAAAGGTCAGCGCACCGCGGTCAAAGTTCAACAAATTTGAACTTTGACCAAGCTCCAAACGTTTTGCGCGTCGCGATAGGCCGCGCACAAGCGGCAAACCAGTTTGTTTACAAACCAATGGAACAGTGTGATTTTTCCGCGATAGTGTGAACTCCCCTTTATTCATACCTACAGTACAGATACATATGTACATGTTATACATAAATATAAGAAAGTCGAAAAATTGAGTTTGTATTTAACCCGCATGGTGTTTTTTTTCCTCAAAATTCTTGAAATGCACTAGAATTAAGAAAGCCCAAGCCCAATCCTGTAATTTCGAAAACGCCCAATAGATCGATCGATCGTCGGCTGCCAAACAGTCCATGGTATCCTGCAGTGTGTAACGCATGACCTGAGAACCCGCTAAATTTTGTGTTGCCTTTAGATTGGTTCTCGATCCTATCGCTTATTCGTACTGCGATATTCATTTGTCATGTGGACAAAGTGTGTGGAATATGTGGATGGGAACCAATCTATGCTGCATCGTGCATGTCCACGACGCGTGATGTGAGCTGTCATGCTGGAGAAATGTCAAAAAAGTTTGAAGGTTTTGCCGTCCAGAACTCTGAAAAACGAAACTCTATAGCCAGATCTCCGAGTATACTTTATGTTTCAGATGACATCCTATTCTGCAAATATCGTTCCCATAGCTTAGAATTTCGTCGCAAAGACACTGTAGCCGATCATCTAGCCAGCAAAAAGTAGCAGACATGTGATTTTTGTAGTTTTAAATAACACGGAATTTTGCCAAAATTAACACCGAAAAAAAAACGGAATTTGAAATTTAAAAAACGTTATCTGGCAAAAAACAAAGCGGAAAATTTGGAGGTCTGTAATGGCTCAGTCATGAATGACAGTTACATAATAACCCTGGTACCATTGGACAGTCAGGACTTTCCCTACATACACACAGATTTCTGATAATTTGCATTTAAAGATGGGTTTCCTTTTTTTATGGACACCCTGTACTTGAGTTTGTGGAAAATCTGATGTAGCTTACCACATGTACATGTACATGTACTACAAACAGAATAGCAATATCAAAATTGTTTTTACTTTTATGAGGAAATAATCTTTTTAACCCCTTTCTAAAATTCTTGACTTTACCGGTTGTGACTGACAAAAACAGTTACTTATAAAATTTGATTTTTGAAAAATATATCCTTCTCCCCATGTTTGTGAATAACTTCCAGGTACCCAGTAGATCTTGAGTCATTTTACAAGACGCGTCTGGCAGGAACTTGGGAACCAGACCGTTCCGGCAAGCGCATGAAACTACCCACTCCCGAGACCTGGGAGACGCAGATCTCACTGAAGGGCAACAAGGCACTAGTTTGGGAGCAGCTGATTGGTAGGTCAAGATCATGTGACATTGGGGGAAAAGTTCCTGGCAAAGGGCTCATCAGTGTTGTTTAGCTCCTGGTATTTAAAGGCCCAGTGTATCATTTGCAATGACCCCAAAAAGTAATCGACGAGTTTACAGGGGAAAAGTTCTGAAAGTAAAGATTGAATTAATAGCAACTACCCAATGAAAGGTTTTCGCTCAAAATGATATAATTTTACCAGAAAATAATCCGTAAAGATGAAATTATTTAGATCGTTTGCAAACGATTTACTTATTTTTGGTTTGCATCTACGCGGTCCAAAATGCATGGGCGCTGTGTACTGCGTGTGCGTGTTCCAACGCGATGCATTTTTATGGATCGCGCGCACACGCAGTATATGATGTGCACCACAGAGTGCATGACGCAAGCCACATAGTACCCGATCAACTGAGAACGAATATTTGAAACACCCCGCCAAGACCAGGAAAACGCATATGGATTTTCATGTTTTTTTAAAACGTGGTACATTTGACAAAGCTGAAATTTCTTCGGATGAGTTTGATGTCTTTCTTTTGATTTATAATGGTTTTATTCGCAGAATCGCTCAAAAACAGATCATCTACAGGGCCTTTAAACACAGAGGTCATTCACATGAGTGGCTATTTCTGGAGCTACCTACCCCTAAAACATTTTGGCCATCAACAGTATTCTATAAATTTGTCATTTTAATCATTTTTGCAGACCACAAGAAACTGCCTTTCATGGCAATGCTGAGGAACCTTCGTAACATGCTGCAAGCTGGGGTGGGGCCCAAATACCATGCTTGGGTCATCCGCAAACTGACTGACGAGAATTCAGTCATCAACAGCAAGCAGTTTCCTGTGCGCTTTTTCTCTGCCTATTCTGTTCTGGACTCGATGGAATCACAACTTGACTACAAGGAAAAAGCTGGTCAGTATTGTTGATGTCCCCCAACGTGGCGCGGCCCCTAACGTGGTGTGCTTTACTTTCCGTTCTCTCTTGGCGCAATAAACAATCTGTTGCACTTGGCATTAAATAGAAATAAAGTTCTCAAGTACCTTCATAAATTATAAAACTGAATTACGGAGAAGAATCATTCAGTTACTAGAAATTCACCGGAATGTGAAGGCATCGCCGTTTGCTTCAGGTTGTCATTACACCATACACGGAAGCCTGTAATAGGCATTTCACGTGAATAAAATCAGGCATACTGGCGTTGTGCACAGTGTTACAGCGTGTGCGTGCAAGTGGTCTTTGTGGGCCATCGTAGTAAGGCATCGAACCGTTTCAGCCAATCAGCGACGCGCTCCACGTTAGGGGACAGTCCGGGCGATTTCGGGAAAAAGGTGTTCATCGTTTTGTCCTGATTGTTTGTGTTATTTTGTACTTGTTGATGAGTCAAAATATTAAAGTATTACTTTTTCTTGGAGCCTATGAATTATACTATAAGGTGAGTAAGTTTCAACTAATTCTGCTAAGGAGTTTTGCTATAAGGTGAGCGGATTTCTAGTGAGTTGTCGAAGTGCGCCAAGTTAGGGGACATCACTATATACTACCTGTGGAATACCCTGAGAACTATGAGGGATATACATCCTATTGATTGCTTTCCGTGACGTAAAACATCCGGGAATGTTTGGTAGTCAACAGTCACACGCGTGCGCAAATCGACGCACATGAACACGCGTAAAAAATACTCGCCAGCGTACTTTCATTCGAAGATGCCGCACACCCGCGTTGCAATACGTTCAAATGATTGAGCATGCACTCGGCTTGTAAAAACAAAAGTGTTATTACTTTTAAATTTTTATCCTTATCGATACAACAGCCATGACGCAACAACATAAAGCAAGGTTAAGTAACGGAGGTAAGTGCAAACCAATGCGCTTTTTTGCTTTTTTGGCCAGTAATATAAACTCGATCCACATGCGTCATGAAAAATAGAAACCAAAATGGTGGATGGAAGGTGTTACGTCACCGGAAAGCAATCAATAGTAATACGGCTGCCCAATAACTTTAACAAGCGGACATTAAAGCATGGCTAGCGCCATGGGGTACCATGGCCGAGTGGTGTAGCATGTTGAATCAAAGACTATGATAAATCTACAGGTCGTGGGTTTGAATCCCATCCCGGCTTGTGCGTGTGCTCTTGGGCAAGGCACTTTGCAAAAAATTGCCTCTCTCCACCCAGGAGGAAATGGGTAATATAATAATAATAATAGACAGTTCTTATATAGCGCATTACAGATCCAACGGACCTCTCAATGCGCTTTCTGCATTATTACCCCTGGTCATTGGGCTCAGTAATATAATTCCTTAATCCTTCTCAGCTCCCTGGGGAGTATACAGTCCCGTGCAGCTTATACGCACAGGGACTAATCAAACACATTAGCTTTCTCTACCCTCACAGGTACCCATTTCCTCCTAGGTGGAGAGAGGCAATTCATGGCAAAGTGCCTTGCCCAAGAGCACACGCACCATGGACAAGCCGGGATGGGATTCGAACCCACGACCTGTGGATTGACCATAGTCTTGGATTCAACACGCTACACCGCTCGGCCATGGTAGTGAAAGCTGATGTGTTTGATTAGTCCCTGTGCGCATAAGCTGCATGGGACTGTAAACTCCCCAGGGAGCTGAGAAGGATTAAGGAATGATATTACTGAGCCCAATGACCAGGGGTAATAATGCAGAAAGCGCATTGAGAGATCCGTCAGATCTGAAATGCGCTATATAAGAACTGCCTATTATTATTATTCTAATAACCTGCAGCTGAATCCCCACCAAATTTTAACTGATCGTTCTTGAGAACCTTACCTTGTGTGTGTCTACGGGTTTTGGGCAGATTTTGTTCATATAATTCTCGAAAATCCACCCTAGAACGGTTGCAAAATGCATTTTTTTGCATGATATTTAGTGTTGTTGACTTCTTAAAAGTGGATTTTTTAGAATTATATGGAAAAATTATGCAAACATTTCATATAGATTGTGAATTGTGTTAAGGTTCTCAAGAACTATCAGATGAAATTTGGTGGGAAATGGGTGGCAGGTTATTGTGCTAGCCATGTTTTAATGTCCGCTTCAGCTTAAAGTTGCTGCTAGGCCATACTGCTAAATCATGCATCCCATCGTTCAAGGTTCATTTGTTTTTTGGGTTTTTTTCCACAGTATCAAATCTATCAAAAATACACAGACAATCAATAATATTACAGTTTAGCCTGGTGGATACAACGGTATAGAAAAAAAATAGACACTTTGGGGATACTGCAGGGGAGCTCACTAGGAAGCAATGCTTATACATGTGTAAGCGTGAGCCCCAAACAGGTACGCTCATTGAGCCCAAACCAGAGACCCATGTAATGTTGAGTACAAAGATTGAATGATCAGTTAAAATAGCACAAGGTAGGAGTGCTCAATGAGTGTACTGTATACATTACCACAATTAAACTACAAGACAATAGACATACATGTACGAACAATACAGATCAAAAACAAATCAGGTCAGCAAAACAAGTAAAGATATACTAAATTAACTATACAATTAAATCAACTATAAGTTTGAATTAAAATAGATTTAAATAATCGCTTGAAAATGGGGAGATTAGACAAAGTTTGAAGTTGGTTGGAGAGTAAGTTCCAGAGCTTAGGTCCTCTATATTTAACAGTATTTTGAGCAAGAGTTGTACGACTAAATGGAATGTGAAATTTAGAAACTTGTCGAGTAAAATGCGAGTGAATTTCATAATTCTGACTAAATATACTGTTGATACATGTAGATATTGGTAATGTATTATGAGTACACTGGTACATTAGACACCCAAGTTGGACCTTATACATGGGTCATTCTATCAATTTGGGGTCAAATTTTTCTGTCCCCGTTACGTCTGACATCTTGTAAAATGTTGCAGTAAATTCAGGACATATTCTTTAAATGCCTTCTTTATGTAATCGAGTGATTACATAAAGTACAATTCATAAAAAAATGTTTTGAAGGCATTTTTAATAATACTTGTATGGCAAATGGCAGTACATGTATGTCAGGTGTAACAGGGACAGGAAAATGTCACACGTTGGACCCCAAATTTATAGAATGACCCACATATCACTAAGTATTATGTTTCACAAAAAGGGGATCTGTGTGTTCATGAAAGTCAACAACATTAATTCTTGGGGTACATGTAGGAAATTTCACTAACATGGAGCACAACTCGCAGCAGTTTCCATGTACATGTAGATCGGTATCAGTCCCAGGGGTGACATTTGTCCGGATTCCGGAAGTTTACCAACAGTCCGGATTTGAGAGTTTTCTGTTTTTCATTGTGAAATCTCAGATTTTTAGCAGATTTCCGATTTTTTGTTGTGCGCTCCGCGATCCACATATTATTTTCCGCTTTTTTGCCCTTCCAGCGGGCCATAATCTTTTAACGAGCGCCCTCAATTGATTCAGTAATTTTGCGAAGCAAACTTGTGCAAGTCGCCACGCAAGTGCCATGACTAGCGCTACCATGTACATGTATACTGTACCGCTCTGCGAGCAGACCAAGACAGCAACGAGTAGCGAACCAGACGTGTACAAGTCTAATCCCTAAGCAAGCACCATCTTTGCCTGCATCAAAAACTGGCAATGGTCGTGCATTGCGTGTTGTGTGTGCATGTGATGCGTGCACCGCAGTGGGCAACAAACCGATTTTACCCTCCGCTTTCGCTTCACCGTCTTCACTGATTAATGTTGCCTTGATTATTTTTTTAATATTCACATTTGTACAAGGTAAATATTTAAAACAAAACTGGTTCTTGTGATACCTGGTTAAAATGTTTTTGACATTGCAATTTGTACGATGGTGGTGTTTAAAACGATCCCAAAAGTTGAAGTCTTCATGGTCTCTCCCCCGCCCCCTCCCCCAAGGAAGCCACGCCCCTTCTATTTTTGTTTTTCTCCAGAATGTTTGTTTTCCTCCAATCTCATCCCTGATTAGTCGTGTTATTTACATGCTACAGTACATTCAAATTGTTGCTGTAGCGTAGTGCTCTGCTATATTCACTCATCTTTTCATCCGGCAATCTCTCACCGATTATGAGATTCTTATTTACCTCGATGCTACATATGTCACCACATATGTTTAACACTGAAAATACATTTTACTGGGTCTATAGTTTGTTTATACACCATAATGCAAGTACAGTGTATTTACTGTATTTTTTGAAAGGAATATTGACTGAAGTACATGTGTAGGAATGAGATGACACTACTTTTTTTCTTTTGAATTTTAGCCTACATGTAGTTTCAGATAGTACATGTACATAAATAAATGTCCTTTCTGTCCACAGATGCAGGAGAAATCGATCCAAAAGCTAGCAGAGGGCGTGGCCGTGGGTTCAGAGGTCGTGGGCGGGGACGCGGACGCGGACGGGGACGAGGTGGTCTGGGTAGGGGAAGCGGGAAAGGAGGAAAGCAGGTGCCTTCGTAAGTGAAACAATTTTCCTGGTATTAAAGGCACAGGCTCATCAGCAATGCACGCGCACCAAATTCGTGCCACGAAATACGCAGCTCCATAGCATGGAGCTGCGTATTTCGTGGCACGAATATGGTGCGCGCGCATTGCTGACGAGCCTGTGCCTTTAATAGAAAAATGCTGGAATGTAAGATATATGCATAAAACGTTATAAAGTATACATGTAATAATGTGTTGGTACACGTGCACATACACATGTACAACATGATATACAGTTTGTATTTAAACAGCTAGTATCCCCCGTCCACATTTTAAAAGTTTTTCTGTTTATCATGGAGGTGTACATGTATGTGTCTACAACACCATCACAACTTGTTTTCCAAAAAAAATCGACAGGCTTTTGCTTAAAACGCAAAGCAGTTCCGACCCTCTTCACCCGAAATTCTGAAACGCTCGAGGTCACTTGGTTTGTTTATCAACAGGGTTTTGACGTCATCCTGAGAAACATACAAAACGGCCTGTGCAGTATTGAATGGAAAATGCACTAAGTGAATGTTTATCATGCCTGTTTTGTCCTTGTAATTCAAAATACAAACGTGAAAAACACTTCATGTAATATGACAACAATCTACTATTACCCGTTTTGTGAAAAAACGATGAAATTGTGGCTCACAATGAAGCTCTTTTGAAGTAAATACTGGTGCATTGCGACGGGTGGTTTTGTCACGGAACGAACGGCATTCACAGCGGTCTGTGTACAGCATGGAACGGTCCCTGCGGGCCGTAGTTCCCACGTGTTTGAACATCGGCCAGTACAAGTTAGAATGAGCGACTAATTTTTCTCTCTCTTGGTAATAGAAAAGAAAATCTTTCTGCTCTTATAGTGTCTGGTAAAACATACAACCACGTAGCTACATGTACTGGGCATATCTCTGGCTTTTTGGACCAACAAAATTCTTCAAAAAAACCATCTAACAGAGACGGTTTTCCAGGTTTTTTGCGTGTAAACGTATGGAGCTAACAATCGTGTTGACTTCTCTTTCTCAGGATTGCGACTGAATGTTCTGAGAGTTTTCACTCCACAAACAACGGACACGGAAATAAGTGGCATATTTCAGTATTCAGCTCAGCTCAGACACGCTCTAATTCTCAATGGCCATTCCTTGTTGTGTCGCGTGAGAATTAGCCGCCATTGTTGCAGCTGATTAAACAACCTCATACTCACTATCATTCATTCTTATTCGATATCAGCATTGTCCGAATCTATTGCCCTGAGTACGAGGTCGAGAAAATGCCCGGGAAAATACATAGACTTGTTTCCATTCTCTATTTAGTCTACAGGATTGGCGATCAGTGTAGAAAATGTGAGGTGCTGCGGCAATAGAGGGCGCTGTTTTAGCTGCCGCAGTGAAAGAAAAAGGATTGACGCGCATGCTTAAAATCGACGCGGGTGCTGACCAGAGGACAGATCATCTTTTTGTTTGGCCTAATGTATGCTACAAAATGGTGGGGTGTTATGGCCGAGCGGTCTAGCGCGTCGAACTCAAGTTCCTGTGCCAGTACTAGAATGTGGGTTCGATTCCGGGCAGTGACACTTGTGCTCTTGAGCAAGGCACTTAATCACACTTGTTCCGTCCTTCGGAAGGGATGTAAAGCTGTTGGTCCAGTGTGTTACATGTAACGCACTTTAAAGATCCCAGAGCATTCTTTCGTGAAGAGCAAGGGGAGGGATTCCCCGGTGTCTCTGGCCGTTTCTAATTCAACTTAGAAGTTGATAGTTATTCGAATATCTATGTTAATTGATCCCATTCCTGTAATTGGCGGTTCTTCCGCTGTTGGATGTGGTGAATAAATAAATAAATAAATAAAAAATAAATAAAATAAAGGTTTGACACTATCGTCTACTTCATTCTTGTACATTTGTCATCTGCCCTATACACCAATCCAGTAACTAAGGTCTCCTTCCCTGTACATCCGCCATAGCTGGGGCGGCTTCCACTGAATGAACTATATGTTTTTGCTGTTGCTGAAGTTGCATTTGTTTACTTCGAACAAGTTGCGTGTCTTTGTAGGGTTGTGTTCCCGAAGAAGGCGTGTGTACGCGAAGGGGGGCGCATCGTGTGTACGCGAAGGGGGCATGTCGCGTGCATATGTATTAGATGAGCGCTTTTCGTTCTAACAGCAACACAAAATGCACAATCCATGCACTGGACGCCCCCCAGCTATGGCGGATATACAGGGAAGAAGACCTTAGTAACCGGATTGCTCTATAGGTCACCTTCTGAATTTATTGTTTACAGTGAGTTGAAATACACAAGAGAACTGTTAACTCGTTATCGCAAAGCCCTGGACACAGCTGTCAAGATTGCGACGCGACACAACATCAAACCAATCCGTGGCAAGACTTACCTGTTCTGCGATGTTGGACCCAAGATGACCGGCCATGCATTTGGGGCAACAGGAGTTAACACGGTACAGTTTTGCTGATACATTTTGTTAGTTTTCACGAACTTTCGCACTGGGTATGAAATTGTTGCAAAATCATTACAGCATGTGGGTAGATAACTAGCAACAATACAAGAGAATTGTGACAATTTTGTTATATATTTTTTTATATACAGTAAACTCCGGCTAAGTCGGCACTCTTGGGACTCGAAAATTTGTGCCGACTTACGTGAAATGCCGACATCTGCCGTAAGTCGTCATTTTGCCGACTTACACAACGTTGATAAGTATGGCATGCAATATTTAATGATGAAACAATTTTTGAAAATTCATTTTTGTTCCTCTCTCCAGTAGCTTCACTTGGAGAAATTATAAAATAATTCTCTATTTTGAACTATCATGTACTAATAAATGCTAATCAGACTTCCTGTTGTACGTTCCATCCTTGTTTTAGAAATTGAGCTTATTATTCTCTTCCAAATAATAGGTTTGTCATATTGAATCACTTGTTGACCTATAGAGGGCGCTCACAAATTTAACCTCGTCGCAACGCACAGTATACGTCTGATCGGAACTATCGATTCTACTGGGAACGTCCTTGTGCTTCAAACGTGTCGTCGTCTGCTATGGCCATAAAAACATGAAAGAGAAACATGCACGTTTTTTCGCAAAATTATACTCAAAATGAGAGTAAAACGGGGTGCATCGTGCACCTTTGTAAAAGGAGAAACATCAGATTTAGTAACAATGAGTAACAAAACCTCAAATTCTCATCTTATCTGAATCAGGACTTCTAACGAGCACATCTTGGCCTTTGTCGCTCATTGTTATTAAATCTGATATCTCTCCATTACAAAGGTGCACAGTGCACCCAGTTTTACTCTTTTTTTTTTCAGTATAATTTTGCAAACAAATGTGCACATTTCTCTTCACGTTTTTATGACCATAGCAGACGAAGACACGTTTGAAGCACAAGGACAATCCCAGTAGAATCAATAGTTCCGATCAGACGTATACTATGCGTTGCGACAGGGGTTAAATTTGTGAGCGCCCTCTATATGTCAACAAGTTCCATATGACAAACCTATTATTTGGAAGAGAATAAGCATGAAATTTCTAAAACAAGGATGGAACGTACAACGGGAGCTCTAATCGGCATTTATTAGTACCCGATAGTTCAAAATAAGAGAATTATTTTATAATTTCTCCAAGTAAAGCTACTGGAGAGAGGAACAAAAATGTATTTTCAAAAATCGTTTCATCATTAAATAATGCAGGCCATATTTATCGCGTGTGGTCTAGTGGGTATGAAGCGGGACTCCCAATCGGAGGTTGTGGGTTCAAGCCCCACTATGACCAACGTGTCTGTGCCCCTGGGCAAGGCACTTAATCCCAGTTGCCTCGTCAACCCAAGCGATATTTGGGAAGCTGTTAAGGGGAATGTCACAATCTAACTGCTGATAGTGTTGAGCGCCTGGCCAGCAGCCACCTAGTTGAAGCGAAATGGTTCTGGTGATTCCCTGATGGCAGCGGTAATAATGGCAACAGCGCCAGGAGCACCCCGCAGGGTGGACATGTGCGCTATATAAGAATCCACCATTATTATTATTATTAGATTCTATGAGAGATACGACAGATTTAACTTCAAATTTCACCCTTTTGTAACCAGTTGTGGAAATGACAACATTGAACATTAAATGTGTCGTGCTAAAAACTTCATATTCAAGCATTTTCATGTAGATCTGAAGTGGGTGCCACTTTAATGGGTAGCGTCACACGGCTTAAAAGCTTCTCCCAAAGTTCGATCCTAGTCTAACATTTTGTCACTTCATCCTTTCCTTCTTAGCTCAGAGACTGTTCCATTCTGCTTGGCCTGATGTGCAAGCATTCCTGCGAGGATTGTACAATGGTTGCCTATGGGACAATTCCTGATGAACAGCGAGTCGTTGAACTTGAGAAGGGAACGATCCTCGAAAATATAGCAAGCGTTGTTGCTTATGCCACGGTAATAAAAAATAGAGGCGCCATCAGGAGTTTGCTTTGGATGGGCTATTTTTTTCCCAGTGCATTTGTGGGGAAATGTCGACATCCGTGCGGCTGTGCTATGTTGTTCATATTACTAGATCATTTGTCGTTGATTTGTTTTTTTTACTAAAAAAACATAGTTAATGGTGCCCTTTTAAAACTACAAAAACACCCTAGTAAAAAAAATAAAATAAAATACAGACGATCTAGCCGAGCTGCGTGGATCATGTCGACATTTTCCCACAATGCACTGGGAAAAAAATTGCCTATCCAGAGCAAACTCTTGGTGGCGCTTCTATTGTTAAACGCCCGAATTGTCATTTTCTTTGATGTAAAAAATATATCATCTCAGGCAGAATCATTGCATTGGACAGTTGGAACCACCTCTGTCTTCCATTTGAGTAAGGATTTTTAGGACATTATTACAAATTGTGTACATTTGTGTACATTTTCATAAAAACAGGAGCCAAAGTGTGACAATTTTATGCATTTGTAAAAATGACCTTTTCAAGTTAACCAAATTTGTAAAAGAAATGTCTGTGCATTTTCTAAATAATGTATGATATTTAAAATAATTTACAAACGGTTAGACATGTCTTGGTATCATAGTCTTGAAAATATTAAAGAAAATTGTTTCACGACTTACAGTAAAGGGGGGACTCCAAGGCATTTTTCAACTCTTGTGATTACATTTCAAGTCTTTTTGACCATTTTCTTTCTGGAAAAGGTAGTTGCTGATTTTACCCACCTGTAGAATCTGGACTTTATCAATTCAAATTACAATTTGAGCGAAATTTGTTACATTTTGAGCGAACGTTTCTAAATGTCACACTTGCATTTAGAAGATCGCACTAGGTTATTGAATCGTAATGTTTTGGGTAGTATCAAGAGATAAAGGTGGTGTTCGATTCATGAGGCCGTATATTCTTTATATGCCGAGGGAAATCGTTCTGTGAAGTCCGGTAATTATAAAAATTAACTCCAGAAGTGGCACGACGTAAGGGGGACACTGTGTCCTGTTTTTATGGAATGACCCACATACAAGCTTTAACATCCTACTTGCAGGCTGCTTTTGGTGTCGAAATATACTGGGATGCCAAGCCCAGCAAGTTGGACATGAGGGAGTTGTACGACACGCTGCGTGATCGCGTACACATCGACAACTTGATTGTCATTGGCCACGACTTCACAGAGGATGGAACCGGCTGGTTGGAGCTAGAGGAATTTGTATCCAAGTACAGACAAGTCGTCAACCCCAATTTGCTCTTCGTCCGGATTGATTTGGATCACAGTTACATGTAAGATTAATCATAATTTTCCTGCATTCCCTCAAAGAAGCACTGCCTATGTATGGACTGATTCATGTAGAAATATCCACTTGCCAAATAGAGCATGTCTAGGGAGCATCGGCATTACGTCTTCAGTCAAGTCGTCGCAATTTTTGAATACTGACGAACAGGCACTTTTTGACAAATTTCGTTTTTTGACATATTTGCGATTTGTGGGGTCCTTGGGGTGCCCCCCTTCATTTTTGAACATTTCAAACCAAGATCTGAAAATGACGAACAACCCCATTTCGCTAAAAAAGTTGTTCCCATACTGACGAACATGGATTATTGGTTGGTGACCGTTCACTGCTTCTGCGTATTACAACACAGCGCGCTGGTACCGGGTACCAACCAATATCCCACGAAGCTGAACGCTGTTTTGATGAAGAAAAATCAAATAAATAAATATATGGAATTTTACAAAATGTTAGTTTGTGGATATGGTACTTAATTACCAAAGTGTTCATCAGTATTAAGATAAGTCTCATCCGCAGCCCCGATGAAGTAATACAACCGCTAATCTGGAGGACCGCCGTTCAAACACACACTAAACATATGGAGGTGGCGAACAACGTTTTGAGTTTTTCTCATAGTGACGAACCTGAAAGTGCATAGCGTTACGGGTGGCGAACAGCACGCGCAACGAATTTTGTTTTTTCTCATACCGACGAACGCGTTCACAGCTTTATAACTGCTCAGATATTAATCAAAAAAATGGAAAATACATAATTAATTAAAGTTTAGACATTAAGCAAGAAGGTTATAAAACCCAAAAGTGGAAATTTCCTTTCAAAAATGGTGAATTAAAAGAAAAACAAAAGTGCAACTAAAAACTCTAATTACTCGAAACTGCAGTTTGGCATGTTTGGCCATGTTCGTCAGTATGAGGAAAACGCGACGAAGTGTGTTAGTTTGCAGAGATCCACCGTAAGATCTACTTCTTTATCTATACACAACACCTTTTCGTCATCTGCACTTGTTTTTTAAAAGAAATGAGCGTGTTTTTAACTTACCGTGGAAGCCGCCATTTTGCAGTCGGAGATGACATCACACTGCGCAACTTGGTTTATGCTCGACTTCCCTCAGAACGACATCCTCTACAAGCACGTCGTGAGAATGTGCGCGCGAGACTGCCCGCATCATTTTAGTATGGTGTTTTATTGAGTGAGTTTCATCAGTTTTGGACAAAAGGGTGAGATTTAAAAGGCCACAAGAAAATAACCACTAAATTCCACACACATTCCACCAGTCTCCAACGGTGTATAGACATTGGAGGAGGCCAAGTCGAAAGTGGCGAATTCTGAAATTGACCGTTCTTTTTCGTAGGGCTATAAAATCTCACCCTCTTAGTCAAAATTTATGAAACTCACTCAGTAACATTTGTCAAGCCTTGTTTGCATGATGTGAAATTTTGGTTAAAGTCAGTAGGAAAATGACAAAGTTATTTAAGATCAATGTATGTTGTTTTTTGACAGATAGTAGTACAGGTAACAAAATCATTAGACAGAAATGTGGTGATTTTAATACTAACACAATGCATAGTTCCGAGATTGCCCAGTTAACCCCGCCCCCTTGGATATTGTTGCTATGTGCTCACAAGCCATCACAAAAAAATGGCGAGACTACGTACAAAGCAACGGGACTCGGCATGGAAAGCACAGATTCATTGGAGAAAACCCAAAGGTATTTATGTTTTGAGGTCGACAGTTACCGTAGCACACACTGAGCGAAGGGCTAGTAATGCAGGGATGACATATCTTTCATAAAAATGCGCTTTCCTACCTTTGAACAGCGAATCGCCCAACATTGAAACCAAAATTCACCCGGTCACTGGCGCATACAACATACAAACTGTATGGGCAGAACATCGTGGATTGTTTGTGATGATTGCATCACTTTGACCTTTGTGGGCGCCGTCTGCTAGCTCTGTTGTGATTGGTCGCGGGTTCGGCTTGATTGACAGGTCGGAACTATGCATTTACAGGTACAGAAAACCAATTTAAAACTGTTTTTACTTTCTCTCTCTAAAAGGGAAGAGAGTAAATTTAAGCCAACCCACCCTAACGACATTATCGTGACGGGGTACAGCGATAACATCCTGCGCTATATTGCAGAACGAGGAGACAGTGGACAACTGAACCATGTAGAGAATATTGACAAAGCCTACGGCTTGAGAGAACTGCAGGTAAAAACAGCTCTCCTCCGCCAACTTGGCTTGTGAAATGACTTTACATTGTAGCAGGGGCCTAGTTTCTTTCACATGAGGGCATCCTTGTACAAATGTGCGTGTGTATTTGCCGGCAATCGTGGACCTTAATAGGTATAAACACATTCAAACTGTGGACCTTTGACGAACGTGGACCGTCCACGGTTTTAAAACTGTCTTTTTCAAACCTATATAGGTTTGAGAACCAATTATAATTACTATTGGTTCACAAGTAATTGGTTCTCAAACCTATATAGGTTTGAGAACCAATTCTCAAACCTATATAGGTTTGAGAACCAATTAACCCTAACCCTAATTAATATTGGTTTTCAAACCTATATAGGTTTGAGAACAAATTACAGTTATTATTGGTTCTCAAACCTATATAGGTTTGAGAAAAAAAAATAATTATAGTTGGTTCTCAAACCTATATAGGTTTGAGAATTAGTTCTCAAACCTATATAGGTTTGAGAACCATTTAGGTAAAATTTCATCTATCTAGCTTTAGGTAAAAAATGTTGGTGTCATGAAAACAATTATTTTCTACAGTAAAGTAGAATTTTGTTAAACGTCATTAAAGAAATTCTTTCCTACAAAATAAGGTAAATCGAGTTAGGTCCACGATTGCCGGCAAATACAAGTATTGATGTGTGTGTGTGTGTGTGCGCCACATTTCTATAAATTCATCTTCAGTTATCAGTTTCTTTAAAGGGACACACCGGCTTACTGTTTAAATAATGTAGCAAACTAGCATCCTTGACAATAATAGTTCGATGGTCGTTGTGAAAAAAAAATTTTCAAAATGTCACGTAATTAACTAGAAATGTTTAAAATTAACAAAAGAGACAAATGTTGGGCTATACACCTTACCAGCTGTCGCGATGTACTATGTATCATGTAAATAAAGGTGGCATTCGATATGGGTTGACACATGTTTAACCTCGATTCCTTGTTTTCCCCCGACACATCACACCTTGCTTGATCCCTCAGGTCAGTGCTGAATCGAGGAAGCGCAACGTTTTGGTGTCTTTAGCGCCCTCAATACGCCTAAGCTGTTTTTTTCTTCGGATATTATTTATCGCCGCGAACGCGAAGCGAAGAAACGAAAATCTGAGAGATTCTCTAATCCATATCAACACCCAGAAAACCTTATGAAATCTGTTGGCAGATTTGTGTACATATTGGAAAATACGGTATGTACATAGTAACTTAGTGTTTGTAGGACATTGATTTCCAACAAGAAGAGAAACCAACCACGAATGACAAAAGCAACTCGCACTTCGCGCTGGTTTCTACGGCTGGAAATACAACTAACTCACAAGACCACGTGACTTTTCGGAACCAGAATCTGATTCCGAAAAGTCATGTGACCTTGAATTTTTGAAAAATGCTCAAACGGCCAAATTTGACGGCGTCTTTTCAGGATATATCTAATTTACTCTGGAAAGCGCTTCATAAAAATGTATGGGTCTATTTCGAGCCCAACAAAGCCGGTGTGTCCCTTTAATATTATATACCATCTCGGGCAGAATCATTGCATTGGACAGTTGGAAGCACTTCTATCTTACATTTGAGGTTTTTTTGGTCGGATGGTTAATTAAACATTTGGAACAGTTGTTGAAAATTCTGTACACAGGCTTTATCTTTTTTGTCATTTTACTGAATGTCCTTTGGCATTTCATCTCTGTTGTACAAGGCTGCCATCCTGAGACAAACGGACTCCAACGAGCATTCAGTGTCAAGCCCAGAGAAGCCCTTGCCTATTGTTGCACCAGTACACAGGTCAGTCAGTTGCCGTTCGGGAGTTTATTAGCTTCAATGTCTAGTCCTGAACTTCTAGTTAACTACTTCTAAAGGAAATATTTCCATGCCTCTACTTAGCTTTCTAAAAAGATGATCATTTAAGAAGAGTTTCAAAAGTGTATGCTTTTTAAAAACTTTTAAAATAAAGATCTCTTTTAGTCTTTGTCTGCAGGGGTCATAAGTTTCACAAGTGCACGAACTATACTTTTTTCTTCACCTCTGTGTTTATTTCACGTCAAAATTAATTTTATTTGCCAAGACAAGTCAAATTAAGTTAAGACTTAAGACTCTAGTAAAAAAATGAGCCCCTGTCAGCAAGTTTAAAAAGTACTGACCCAGCTGATTGTACAATGTACTACTTGTCAACAAAAAGTCCTACTTGATCTTAAAGGTAGAATACATGATTAGTATCAGATATGTTCACAGATTTACACATAACTTACACAATATAAACATGATGACGTTAGAAAACTTTCCTTAAAATGGTTTTGTCTAAAGTGCTATAGTCTTTGAGAAATGAGCAAAACAATGATTTTTCAAATTTTGAAATTTAGGGTTTTTTTTCCGTATGGATTTTAAATCTCTCTTGGACAAAACTGATGAAACTCACTCAATAAAATTTGTCAGGCCTCGTGTACATGATCTAAAATTCGTTATTTAAGATCAAAAGTTATTTAAGATTAAAAGGAGGACACGTTTTTTGGACACGTAGTATATAACCACCAAGCCAGGACTTGATATCAAGTCTCCTGCCGCGAAGAGGTTAACACCCACCCCTTCCTAACTTCCCAACTACCTTCCTCAGTATTACAAATGCCCTCGCCGGCATTTATTCTAAAGAGGCATGCCTGTCTTGGAATATTTGATGGTAAACGATTCTCAATGAAAACCAACCGTTACACATCTCTTATTTATATGTACGTGGGTCTTTCCACAGTAAAGGGGCCATTTTGGCAACATATTTTCGAGGAAATACCTTTGTCTGGTCTCAAAATAAAAGAAATAAGTTTAAGTTGTGCTGAAGAGATAACTTGGGCCCAAAAAGGGTTACAAATAGTGTGACAACATGCCTTTCTAAATATCCTGTGTACAGATTTCCAATATATACATGTACGCTCGTAACCGGGACGGTCATTTGTGTTACATTTTAGGCCGTCCCGGTTACGAGCGTATATTGGAAATTTGTACTCGGGGTTTTTAGAAAGGCATCTTGTCACACTATTTGTAACCCTTTTTGGGGCTAAGTTATCTCTTCAGAACAATTGAAACTTATTTCTTTTATTTTGAGACCATCCTGAGATCTCAGGGAATTTCCACTCTGCAAAGCGATGTGACAATACCCTGAGGAAATACACGCAAATCTGTGGAGCGAGCCGGCTGTTGTCTTGAGCCAACTCATTTTGATGTAATTTAATCAATTCGGTCATGTTATGCCGAAAAGAAACAATTTCTATACTTTCCAGAAATTGTATTGGGTTCTGTTCCTTATGACTGTCCCATTCCTACCAAACTTTCAAACGACGAACCTTATTTACTCCGCAGTTTTTCAAATTAATAACGGGGATGCATGCTGACGAATGTAATGGAACGGATTCCCCAGTATGCTTTAAATAGCAGCCAATCGCCGACGCGGACAACAGCCAGCATTACCGAGTACATGTATCACATTCATGCACGGTGTTTACAATCTGCGCGCGTTACATTTGAATGCCTGCAATCGTGCTGCATAATGCACTGCAAGCGTCCTGATTGGTCCAGCAGAGGCGACAAGATTTCTGTACCTAGTCCAACCGCCAAATGGGGCCTTTTTCAACAGGGCCACTGTACGCAGGAGTTAGTGAGTGCGTTAAAGGGGCACTGTTGCAAGAGAATGTTTTAAACCCAGACAAAGGTATTTTCTGGAAAATATGGTCCGTGTTGCTAAAATGCCCCCTTTACCGTGGAAAGACCCACATGTAAAGGTGGATAATTTAGCCAGTAAAATGTCATTTCTTCAATACAAACACGACTATAGTTTTTGACTTTCATCAACTCTTTTTCTGTCAGGTGGAGGACAGCTCGCGTCTTCATATCGTCTACTTTCCGTGACATGCACGGCGAGCGCGACCTACTGACACGCTTCGTGTTCCCGGAGCTCCGAGCTCGCGCCAAGAAACTCTTCCTCAACGTGTTTGAGGTGGACCTGAGATGGGGAGTGACTGAAGAAGAAACCAGACAGAATAGGTGCTTATTTCTATAGTTTTTCCGCTTAGAAACTTGCCAGATAAAAAATCTTTTACCCTAACTTACCCATGAACATACCACTTTAAAGATGTATTGTCTGTGAGTTTTGGGTGTGGTACCTCGAAACAAATTTTTGTATTGATATTTTTTAAATTATTCGCTTTCAATTGAGACATCAACGAAAATAATCGACCAACGTTTAGCTATCGAACAATTACTGTCAAAATTTTTAATTATTGGCGGTTCACTAATCACCAGAACCATTTCGCTTCAACTAGGTCGTCAGCCTGGCCAAAGCGCACAAATCTAGCAGCAGTTAGATTTTGGCATTCCCCTAACAGCTCCCCAAATATCGCTTGGGTTGACGATGCAATTGAGATTGAGTGTCTTGCCCACGGACACAAACACGTTGGCACACGTGGGGCTCGAACCCACAACCCTCCGATTAGGAGCACAGCTGTGTACCCACTAGGCCACACTTGCTGTTTTTGTTTTAATAATACCCACAGTATCTAACATGACTGTCATTCAAAAGCCGTTGCCATTATTACCGCTGCCATCAGGGAATCTCCAAAACCATTTCGCTTCAGCTATGTGGCTGCACAACGTGCACAACCTAGCTGGGCCTAATGGCACTTGCATTGTAGAATTCCCCCGACAATTTTTATTTTGTGTGGCCCTGGTAAATCTGTTGAAAAAAAATATCATACCTGCATTTGGACAAAATTCTATTTACTGCTCATGGATATTGTAATGGAAATCTTAAATTTCTCTCATTTAACAGTAAAACTTTTGAAAGTCTACATGTGTTATTGATTTATGGGGTAATCGAGAGGGGAAAAAATGGTTTCCGATGTAACAGGGAAGCGGTGCATCAAGTTGAACTTCGTGGAATTACCAAATAACTTATATAAAGTATTGGCTTTTATTAATAAATGTATCTGTTGAAAAATTGGGAAAAACTAGAGCTATGTTCTTTAAACAGAGCATAGAGCTTTTTTGCTTTCGTAGGGGTTTTGAATTTTGCGCTTTGTATTTTGTATCACCTATTACTTCTGTACGATTTCTTTGCCTTTTTTCCCCTTTTTTCGCACTCAAACGATTCCAGAGCTTTTCTTCAAAACGTTTCAAGATATCAACTTGAAACTTGGTATGAGTGTCAACCCTCATCCCAAGTTGTGCATACAAGTGTGATGTCATGATGACGTCATCGGGTGTCATATCACAATAAATCAAACTATTTGTTTTTGAATAGGTCCATAGAGATCTGCCTGACGGAGGTTTCACGTTGTGACTACTTTGTGGGGTTGTTGGGTATGCGCTACGGCTTCTGCCCAGAGACCTACGCAGTTCCAGCTTCCGGGGATTTTGATTGGCTGCAGGACTACCCACCAGGGCGCTCTATCACCGAACTGGAGATGCAGCATGCTGCCATGCGCGACCCGCAGAAAGCAGTGGGAAAGGCATTCTTCTATATCAGAAATGATGGCTTTATGACGTAAGACCATTCGTATTGTTAAAGGGCCCCTTATTTAGGATTTTTATCAATGAAATTTATGCTTTAAAACCACTCTACTCAGTTAAAGTCATAAAAATCCTATTTGGAGCTTGCTTTGGGGGTTAAAACAAAGGTTTTTAGTTTTTATGCTAATGCAAATATGCATATTCATGACCAAGGTCACGATGTCACAAGAGGCAAACACAGGAAAATCACAATCAACTGTGCACAAAAGATTACACTTTTTTCTCAATTTTCCTGAAACTTTTGTAATCCATGGCTGTTTGAGTTTGTTTTACATGTTGCCTGCTGTAAGCCATGACAAAACTGGGGGTAGAAACTGCAGCAATTTGCCACAAGTCCAACTTGAAGTCTTATGTTTTTTCTTAACGTTTCCCTTCTGTCTTCCTTATGTGATGCACTCAAAACAGCGCCCTCTGTCTGTTATTCATTGCAATGAAATCTTCAAAGTTGAAAAAGGCCACCTTTTTATTGATTTTACATCCAAACGAACAATAGTATGTCTTGCTGAACAAGTAATCCGTCATTATGAAGCAAAGCTTAGGCACAAAGTTGTTTAGCATGTCACAGGCCCTTTAAACAAGCATTGACAATGCCGAACACACACGACATTTACTGTAAAATGTAGGCTCACCCGTGTGTATAAGGCGCACCTCCAACTGTAGGCAACTGGCACAATGTACATGTACCTTATACATGAGTATACGGCACAGGCATACCCATGTATAAGGCGCATCCCCAACTTTTGATTTTTTAGAAATAACTGGTAG
Source organism: Henricia sp. BOLD:AAB3569 (assembly GCA_037783545.1). Classification (NCBI taxonomy): domain Eukaryota; kingdom Metazoa; phylum Echinodermata; class Asteroidea; order Spinulosida; family Echinasteridae; genus Henricia; species Henricia sp. BOLD:AAB3569. Next base: position 1,343,087 of record JBBELK010000162.1, on the reverse strand, counting down.
TTGGGGAGTGTTTGTTTCATGACAGATCTGAACCCAGATCCCGAGATATTTCACTGCGTGGAAACAAACAAAACTGCTCTCAACTAGGATCTCAAGTCATGTGAACATCAATTTATTTACCCAATTTGTAAAATTTCTCAACCAAATTTCACCCATGACATTTGTAAAGAAACGAACAGCCTAATTTGTTTGTATCATGTGTTGTCGCCCAGAATGTAAATGACGTTGCCATTTTGGATCTAGTGCTGAACCAGCGATCAGAATGTGCGCGAAATGAACGAGTTAAACACAGATCTGTGCAGATCTGAATCTAAATCTTTCTGAAACAAACACGCCTTCCATCCACCATTTTGGTTGTCATTTTTCATGACGAACGTGGCTCGAGTGATAACCGACAAAAAGAGCAAGAAAAGCGCATTGGTTACACTTACCTCTGTTGCTTAACCTTGCTTTATGTTATCGCGCCATGGCTGTTGCATCAATAAAGATAAAAACGTATTTCTTCAGGCTAAAAATCCGATCAAGTAGAAGCACTTTCGTTTTTACAAGCCGAGTGCATGCTCAATAATTTAAACGTATCGCAGCGCGCGCGTGTGGCATCTTCGAATGAAAATATGCTGGTGAGTATTTTTTTACGCGTGTTCATGTGCTTCTATTGGCGCGTGGGTGTACGCGCGTGATCGTTGACCACCAAACATTCCCGGATGTTCTACGTCATGGAAAGCAATCAATAGACCGTGTAAGTTGACCTCGAGAGCGTGCGGGACTCCGCGAGACTCGTCGACTTCCGGGGACCTCGGATATAAGTTTTAACACATGCAGCGACCCTTTTTTTCGGTACCATTTTCACACCACGTCAAAATTAGCAGTTTCACCTACCGATTCGGGGTCAACTGTAAACAATCTTTAAATCCAATTTATTACCTGTGCAAAAGGTTAATTGAGAAAAGTTCACAATTTTAAATTTGACCTTTTATTTCCGTCTCTGAGATAAACTGGTAACCCTACACGCCATAAAAAAACTGCACAGCCATGACAGCGCGTCGCTGGTAGTCCGCAAGTGGCGCGAATATTTTGGGGCCGTGTAGTTGGCGCGAATCATTGCATTATAGCGTTTTTTTTAAAGTTCTTGATTCGGCTTCAGATGGTCTTTGCGATTTCCGTCTTGTACGATTTCCGTCTATGTATAGTTTATTTGTTTGGGACGTTTGGTGGTTTTATCTACTCGCAACAGACATGAACGTTCAAGTTATCGTTCAAACTAGATATTTGATTTAGCAACGCTAATATTTCTGAGATGCACCAAGCCAGCGAGCCTGCCATTTGTAAAGGTACATTTCTATCTGTTTGTGACAAACTCGGACAACAGTTTCTTCATTTTATTTATTGGCGTCTGGGCGTTTACAAACGAGGTACGGTAAAGTGATAATTCAAAGAAGATCGTCGCAACGTTAAAACCCCATTGTCATTCCCTGACTGGTCCTCGGAAGTGTGACCCGCCGCGAGACTTACCGGCTGCGTTCGGGCGTGTACTCGTGTTAACACGAGTATACTCCTGCGCGCGTGAACGGCAAGATTAACGACACCCGGGGCGGGGAGAGTATGCTCTCACTACTCCCCAACAATTGGGGAGTGTGCTCTTACTCCTGACAAGTGTCATGTGATTTGTACGAAGATGGTGGAATATGGGTGGGATTTTTGGTGAATTTGCCCAACGTGTCAACTCAATAACTGAAACAATAACTCACTAAGGTTTGTTTTAGACGGCATTAAAGGTTCTCACGACTTACGGCCTGTATTTCCTCAGTTTCTTGTGAGCAATGAAACAGCATTTTTTTGTGCAGTGATGGCAAGAGACGTCCATCTTCACTGATTGCCATTCGCGCACGCGGACTGAGGACTTGCCGTTCGCGTGATGTGACCCGAGTGCAATGCGCACGCATTACTCCCGAGTAACGAGAACTACACGCCCGAACGCAGCCACAAGGTCTATTATTTATGTTTCTTTGATTCCAGTGAAGTTTCGCCTTCCTGCCAAGCTTCTTTCCAAGCGCAGTCTGACAAGGCCTTAGCCAAGATTGAGAAGCTGAAGGAGCGAGTGCGATGCAGTGGCCTGGAGGTCTTTGATGGGTAAGGGAATGAGTCCATATGAGACCCACTTTATGATAATTAGTAAAATCTAGCAAAATTGACAAAATGAGTTGCGCACATTGTTAGATAGGCCTTGATGGGTAAAGGGGCGGGGGTGGCTGGGTGGCAGGGGATAGGGCGGGGGTGGGGGTGGAGGGATGTGGCATATGTGACCCATTCTGTGAAAATGAGTAAGATAAGTAGAACATTTGACAAAATTTGGCAAATAATCACTTATTCATACTTAAAGGGGTGGGGTGTTATGGCCGAGCGGTCTAGTGCGTCGAACTTAAGTTCCTGTGATAGTACTAGAATGTAGGTTCGATTCCTGGCCGTGACGGGTTGTGGCACCTGCCCCCTTGAGCAAGGCACTCAACCACACTTGCTCCCATTCCTGTAATTGGCGGTCCCTCCGCTGTTGGATATGGTGAATAAATAAATAAATAAATAAATAAAAGGCAGTATACATGATTGGTATCTCGAAAATAAGAAATGTTCACAAAGTTACGCCCAACTTACACAATATAAACATGATGACAGTAGGAAACTTCCCCTGAAATGGTTTTGTCTAAAGTGCTATAGTCTTTGAGAAATGAGTAAAACAATTAGTTTTCGTCTCATGAAGCAAAAATTCAATTCGCCCCAAAACCATTTCGCCCAAGTGCCATTTCGCCCCAAATCACTTTGTCCAAATCACTTTGTCCAAACACTACATCGCCCAAATGCTACTTCGCCCCAAAACCACTTCATGCACAAGCCGTGGTTCAGGGCGAAATGATTCAGGGCGAAATGGTTTTAGGGCGAAATGCCTGCAAACCCTTTTTTGACTGTTTTCTCAAAAGTTAGATGAAGTACGGAACTGGTTTTTGCTCAGGTTGGTTTTAATCATGCATATATCTTCAATCACACAAGGGGATAAAACTATTTGTAACAGTTTACCAATCATGTATACTATCTTTAAATATTGGGGCAAGCCTGGCAGGGGTTTGGGGCGTACATGTATCTTAAGTGATCTCTGGGAGGGGTGGTTATCTCATTGAAGGGTTTTTCTCTCTGTAGGGCTTGCTATGTTCATGTGATGGCCAACTGCAATACCGTGATTCAAGACCACCAGTTGGCTTCATAGCTCAATTGGTAGAGGTCTGCAAGTTAATAAGCAAAAGGTCCACAGTTCGAATCCCGTTGGAGCCAAGTTGTTTTTCACTGCATCCAGATTTCCCAAACTCACTGATATTTGTCCACATTTGTATCAAATTTATTCACCCCGGCGGTCATAAAAAAAGAACACTGCACAAAAGCATCAAGAATTTTTTAAGTAACTCCCCAAAAATGCAAGTGTAACCAAATATTCTTTAGTGAAAGAGTTCCATAATAAAAGATATTTTCAAACTTTTACTTGGAAACGCAATTGCATCTAATAATTTGGTTTTATATTTTGGTGTAGATTGTTTATCTTGTAGCCAGTTTCAAACTCTGTAGAGTCAAAAGATTTCAGATATATTGAAGTTGCACTGTTTGTTCTCATTCTCTAGTTACCCCTGTCGATTTGGCGGTGTCGTAGACAACAAACCGGTCACCACCAACCTCGAAGAGTTGGGACTTCGTGTTGTCAACAACCTGTGGAATTCGTTCCTCCAGCATTACCCGGAAGAGGTGGACAAAATTGTTCTTTTTACGAGAAATAGAAATGAGGTTATATAACGTCACAAGCATTGGCCAGACATTCGCACTCCATCCAGTGCAAACTCTGGTGCAGACAAATTCCAGCACTACATTTGGCACTGTATTTAAGAATGATTCCTTCTAAATACCGATAGTCCCACCCCTATACGAGAGTGAAAACTTCCAAACAGATGAGTGTTCATTTTGGTATACGCTACTGTGCAAAATAAGGCAACTTTCACGATGTATAGATAGTCCAAAATCATCCATTTAAAAAAAAAAAAATGATGATCACACTCGTTCAGCTTTCAACTCTCTCTTTTATGAGCTCGGCACAATAATCTTTGCCTATACACCAATCCGGTAATAAGGTCTTCTTCCCTGTACATCCGCCATAGCTGGGGGGCTTCCACTGAATGAACTGTATGTTTTTGTTGTTGCTGAAGCTGCATTTGTTTACTTCGAACAAGTTGCGCGTCTTTGTATGTGCGCGCGTGAAGGCGGGCGCGTCGCGTGTACGCAAAGGCGGGCGCGTCGCGTATACGCGAAGGAGGCTCGTTCGTGCATGTAATGGATGAGCGCTTTTCGTTCTAACAGAAACACAAAACGCACAGCCCATGCACTGGACGCCCCCCAGCTATGGCGGATATGCAGGGAGGAGATCTTCGTTACCGGATTGGTGTATAGTTCGGTCTGCCCATAGAAACTTCTCCCAAACATGTAGCGATGGTCCAGCATGTAAACATTTTACGACAGTTTTCAGTCTACACGAATGAGTGTTACTCGCATAAGAATACTTTAAATCTATCGCAAGTGGCTGCCATTTTTGGCAAAGTAAGGGACCGAGAATATTAAATTCTACAGTTGTAAAAGGGTCGGGAAAGGCACCTTCAGCGACCGTTTCAGAAAGCTTATCCCATTTTCTCTGAATTTTCATATTTTTTATATCTTAAAAATTTATAATTGTCTTTCTATAAATTAGGGGTCGAAAAGTGGTTTAAAATGGCTTTTAAACCATTTTGTATGAATTGTACTTTATGTACTCACTCTTTGAGATGGAAAGTATTTAAAGAATGTGTCCTGAATTTACAAAAACAAGATGAAAAATGTAACTGGGGACACCAACACTGGACCCCTAATTTATAGAAAGACCCATATAAGGGAATTAGTCCCTCTGAGTGGTACCTTTATTAGTAAATTTGGAATCATAGACTAAACACATAAACGCAGCTAGCATATGACATACATGTACCAGTGTTGTAGGTGAGTGTGCTACAAGTCCTTGCAAGCCATCACAAGTTCCTGTATCTTAATTCAAGTTGCAAAGCTATTCAAATAGACCTGCTTTACGATAATCAGTCGAGCATCACACAGCGTGGGCCGAGTTTTTGCGAGCATAACTAGAGATCAGTGGGGGTGTTGGGGTGAACGCACTGAGAAGAACCTGGATACCGCCTGGAATTTCCATTCTATTTCATATTTTAAGGGTGTGCTCAATCTGCACTAATTTTGTCCGTCAAACTTACGTAAAATTGACGCACATTATCTCCGGTTTGTCAGTTTTTGGTCCGTTGATGAGTTTTTAGTGCGAGCTGTCTCAAAGATCAACTTCATTTACGTACGTCGAGTAGAAAAAATCAACATATCCAAACGTTTCGTTCGTTGATCCGAAGACCACTTGTCCATTTAATTTTCATCTGTCAAGTACACATGTATATTGCATGTACATCAGCGTGATCAAAATACATCTACAACAAGAAGATTTTCTAAAGCCGTTCTTTGGGGGAAAAAATCCTGTGGTGGGTGTATTCTTTGTTTTTGAATGTGTGGCTGAACTTGGGCGGCTTGATCACGGATGAAAACAGCGCGATGCGTGAATTTCAGAGGTGTTTTGTTCTAGCTCCACATGCGGTTGGATGTGTCGATAGTGTGAACTGCTTGTAAAAAGGGCATTTTTTTGTTGCCTGTGCTAGTGGTGAACTTGAGATGAAGGCCTTTTAATTGAAAATAAATATTATTTATCAAAAACAAGCAATCATATTTGTATCTACCATTTTGTTGCCAGGAAGCATTCTTGGATGAACTGTCCCATGAGGGCGCCCTTCATCAGGCCTACCTGGAAGCCCATGTGGCGGGATTCACCGGCCGCAAGAACCAGCTTAGACAGTGCCTGGATCTGATGGATACCTGTCGCAAGGGTCTGGTGGTCATCGCTGGGAAGAGTGGGTGTGGAAAGACTGCCCTCATGGTGAGCCATTTCGGTTACACATGCACACGAGAGTTTAATTCAAGTCATCGCAAGTTTGTCATATATGTTTGTGGTGAATGGGGCTGCTCTATGAACATGCATGTCTATCTGTCGGTTCTTGTTACGATACATGTACATGTACTCGACCAAAACAGTTCTGTCATCAGTAAGACATTTATAGATATTTATTATGAAATTGGATTTAATGTAGGAAAATAATATATCAAATTTTAGCTGAATATATCCCTCAAAGGAATAGAGCTCAAGAGAGATCATGATGGCAAGCTTCACTGAACAGGAATGCAACAAAGGAGTGTGGGATCAGAATGAAAAACACCAAAGAACAATGCAACTTGTGATTTGGGCAATTTGTGTGTAGACAATTAGGAAACTTTTAAGTGAGTTTGGATTTATCAATGTCTTGTCAAAAACATCCAAATCAAAATGGTTAAATTGTCCAATCTGAATCGTGCCATTGCATTATGTATGGTGGAAGCAAAATACTGAACTGTAATTCCCCTTGCTTGAGTGCAATAAAGTTGACATCATTGTTTTTTAGTGTTTTTCATTCTGAACTCACACTCCTTTGTTGCATTCGTGTTCAGTGAAGCTTGCCATCATGATCTCTCTTGAGCTCTATTCCTTTGAGGGATATGTTCAGCTAAAATTTGATATATTATTTTCCTACATTAAATCCAATTTCATAATAAATATCTACAAATGTCTTACTGGTGACAGAACTTTTTTGGTCAAGTGTATATTACCATCACTGGACAGTAATTTGAAGAAAAAAAGCCCCATTTTGTGAACTGTAAAAATAAAATCTCAGTTTAATAGTCGCATTACAAAAAAAAAAAGAACATGTAAAAAATGCATGTCTTCAAATAAAACATTTCCTCAAACGAGACACAGCTGAAACAACGCATCAGATTTCTTCCTTTGCTTGTTTAGTTGTAATTTTTGTTTTTTGCATATATGACATCAGTTTCAAAAAGTTTTAAAAAGTTAAAAATGTTATGGTGAGATAATTATACAGCTGTCCTATGCCTACATACTTGAAAATGAATTTGTTCCCAAAAATTCAACACCAAACTTGTTTTTAACCGAAGCTTGTTGCCTATGCATACATGCCAACTAGTCCGATTTTCTCGTATTTGTTCCGATTTTTAAGTGTTAGAAGTGTTGAAAATCGGAACAATCGCAACGGTCGACTTGACCTGACTCTCCGTGCGCGCCGGATGTGTTGTGTACATAAAAACGGGTGCAGTACTAGGTCAACTTGACCGTTGTACCAACTCGACCGTTGCAAGTTTCACTACAGACCGGTTTTTTACTCGGCAATGTTGGCAGGTATGCATATGGATCATTCCATGAAGTTGAGGAACAAAGTGTGACATTTCTTCATTTCCACAAAAATGGTCAATAAGAGAGCAATGAATCACCATTTATATAACGATGTTGCATGATGTGGTGGCTTACACTGTTTGGGGGTAATTTGGGAGTCTTCAGTGTAGACAAGGTGCCGCCATTTTGAACAAAGTGGTGGTTGTGGATGTAACTTGGAAACCAATACAGTTCAACTGCTTTCACTCCAACTACAAATTTTGTCATGTTGAATTTGAAATAAACAGTTCTCAAACTAAACAATCCTTTTTAATTTGAATTTGGAGGATTCTAGATTATATTTCTGTGTGATTCCAGAAAATCTGCTAAAAAGCACCAAATGTCACACCTACATTTGAACAAAATTCTATTTAGTTGACATCTAAATTTAAATCCATGAGGATTTTGTTACAAGTAATGAATGTTCTAAATTTCTCTCATCCAACAGCTTGAATTTCTGAATAGTATTGATTCATGGGGTTATCAAGGGCAAAAAGTAAAAATGGTTGTGGATGTAACACGGAAACAGTGTTCCTCAACTTCATGGAATGACCCATATGCCATTTTCTACACAAATATAGAAATTTAAATGTTAAGGTCATGTCGACTTCTTCATGGACTTTCCCATAAAACGGCATTGGTCACATATTTTGTTATCCTGTCTATTTAACTTTACAGTCATGTCTTGGCCAACGTTACAAGGATAAGATCGACGTGTCCCAAAGCAACAACATCTTGGTTCACTTTATGGGTGCAGCGGTGGGATCAAGCAATGTGCTGGCCATGCTACGACGTCTGTGCCAGGAACTCAAAAAGAGATTCGCCCTCACGCTCAGTGTGCCTGAGGATTACAAGTAAGGTGTTATTTTGTTGGGTTTAGGGAAATTTTTTTTTTAATTGTCATCACTTTTTGCTGTCTGTGGTTAACTCTTTCAGTGGCAGCGTTTTTTCAAATGTTTCACGTTTTTGGTAATTCTTTGAAATTCTGTAAAAAAATAAATAAATAAGTTGTATTCGCCAAACTTGTTGTATATTGTTCTTTTATAGATTCTAGAATCGATGGTATTGTTTTATTGAGTGATAAATACCAATGTTTTTCACTATCCGAATCCGAAAAATACTACTTCCTCGGCGGAGAAGCGAGTGCATTTTACTATGGGCGCCGCCATCTTGGCTGCTCAGAACTGCTCAGACTTTGCGCCCTCTTGAGGAACTCCGACGTCATACCTCAATGATATTGCGTATTGTGATAGATCAATGCGCCCTCTAGCGATATTTTTAGGTCGTACGTGTACGACGGTCGGGGTTTTTGAAGAACAAAATTGTTAAAACGAGATCGTACTATTCGTACTTGTACGGCCTTGGCACTGAAAGAGTTAATATAGGTTTTCCTGGCCAATTTCAGCAAACATGCAGTCAATTTGAACACGGCGTCATTCTGTTTGGCACGAAATTGAATGCTGCACGAAATCAGCGTTCAAATTCTTTTTAGAAGTATGTAATTCCACTCTTGCATCAAACGATTTAATAAAAGTAAAAGTCTGATTTAACAACTGCATCGATCAGCATTCAAATTCGCAGGAATTCGCAGGCCAACATCCTGACCCAGGACAGAGTTGCCTGGCGCCGTCTGGTGAACAGTGTAACCTCTACCCCGAAAAACTGGCAGAAGGGATGAATTAATGAATGAATGAATGAATAAGAAAGAAAGAAAGAGGACACACTGATGAAATGGACGGTGATTGCTGTTTTCCAAAATCTTCAGTAATTACCGAGTAATTAGCATTTTAATATCGGTTTCTTTTTGTAATTTGCTTTAACACTGTGTCATTTTCCCCTCTTGTAGCAAACTGATGATGGAGTTCCCAGAGTTCTTGAAGGCTGCTGCAGTGCATTGTGTTAATTCTCCATTGGTGATATTCCTGGATGGTCTAGACCAGATGGATGAGGCGTACCAAGCTAAAAGCATGGAGTGGCTGCCAAAGGATGTACCCAAGGTATGGACTTACACTGTACAAGGACTTCATAGGCTGCATCTACTAATTACACATGAGTCTATATGCCCTCCTGCCAGTAATGCTGTAACCGAACATACGAACCGAACGGGATTTTACCGAACTTGGCACTTCCGAACCGAACTGGACCGAACCGAACATTTCACTCAGTTCGGCTGTTCGGGAGTGTTTAACTTTGAATTTCACATCTATTTTAACTGCAAATGTGAAAGGCAGCTGGCTTCTGAGCTGAATGTCAAAACCCCACTCGAAATGACTTCTTATGCTTGCAAAAGTGCTTCGTGTTTAACTGTCGAACGTCATATGCACTGTTCAAATTCTTGTGCCAAATCAGATCCGACATTTTGAGCCCGGCCCTGGCGACCATTACCATTATCTACACAAACATCGCTCAAATATTGTATTGGCTCCATCGCCGCAACGTGCCAAAGCCATAGAGTTACCGCGCAGTATGCATCTGCACGATGTGCTGACAATAACTGTCGATTGATCGGAACGGTTTGATTGAAAACGCCCTCTAGCGGCGTGGCATACATTTGCATTGTGAAAATGGCGTATCGGGACAATTTTCTTGGACATAATTTTTCGCACATTGTGAAAAGCATTTTGAGGGAAATCCCTCTTACAGAAACACGGCGATACTTGCGGGTACCGTAATTTTCGGAATATAAGCCGCGGGTTATACGTTGATTTTGCCCCAAAAAAAGGTCTCTGCGGCTTACAAACCGGGCGGCTTATACGCCGAGCTCAAATCTTAAAATAATGATATGCTCATATACATTATGTATCGTGGTTCCTGAAATATCTCCATCAATTTTGTTATGGGATTTTTTATTGTCGACAAACGATCGTTGAAGGCCGTCGCACGCGCACGAAAAGGTGTGCAAATTTCCGATCTCAGGTGCAAAGTGTACCGACCTTCGTTGGTGATACATCGATGTGACACTGCACAAGCGCAGGCAACCAGTTCGCCATCGGACCTTGCCGGCCAGGCGTGAGTACTCGTCCAACGCCAAACAAATCGTTTGGTGCGTCTGTTCCTTCCGTGTTTTCTTCAATTCTTTACTTTTAGTTGGCGTTGTTTTAAAATCATTGTCTGTGGAAATTTGTCTTTTAAATGAAAAAAGTAATTTCAACGATGTCTTTGCTGTAAAATCACTTCCCTCAAAAGCCACTTAGCCCACGCTAGCGACTTGAAAATTTGTGATCTCATGAGCCGCGCAGTCGTGACACTATATATTATTGGTTAAATTCGTAACCAAAGTTTGCATGCCATGCTTGATGGACGGCGGCGTGAAATTGCACTGTAAATCATGCCGCCTTTTGTTTCTCTCATTTAATCTGTCAGGCTGATTTTGTTTGGTGCAAGGGCTGGTTTTCTTTTATATTTGTGTCAAATATCACGCAAATCCACCTCTGCAGTGGTATATTTCCCCAAAATCGGCAGGCTCGGCGCCGTCAACTACCTATGACCGTGGGCATAAACAAGGCACGTACGTGCCTATAGCGCCCTCATGCTGTGCTTGGCATAACATAAAACTGTTTAAAGGCATAGGCTTGTTAATGCGCGCGCGAGGACAAATTCGTGCCACGAAATACGCAGCTCTATAGCAAAGGCATGGAGCTGCGTATTTCGTGGTACGAATTTGGCCTAACGCGCGCATTGACGAGCCTCAGCCTTAAGGGGCCATGTCACGGTTTGCGCATGCGCAGCAAAACCTGAAAACGTGTGGCTAACTTTTTGAAGTTTTGTCGCCGGGTTTTGCATATCCTATTCAATCTTTGCCATCCCTTATAATTCTTTAGTAATTTTGGCAGTGGTGTACTTGTCAACGTCCAGGGTGTCCTGATGCACTACTTTTTACTTGGAATCGCACTGTTTGCCGTATTTTTAAGCCGCCAAACATCGACATCACTGTGTGTGCGGCCGTCCTTAAAAAGAGTTTTTTTTCATCCCATCAAAAAACTCAACAAAACATGACAGAAACGGCATCGAATGATATGAATGACATGGTTGGATACAGCAATTTGTTTAACCTTGTTTTCCATCAAAACTGACATGCTTATTTGGTCCTGAAATAACGTGCTTCGTGCCAAACAGGGCGCTTTGTATCACATCACAATTTTTGATATTATTGATGTTGCCGTCTATTCATTTTAATTTGATGCATTTTAACAAGCATCACGCAAGGTATCACGCATTGCGTGCGAAATTCTTGCAAACATCATGTTCACACAACACACATAAAGAGAAGTTTGGGGCAAGCTACTTTCTTTTTAATATCTTTATGGGGGCATGGGGGTTGTGTTAGCTCTGAAAATAGTTTGTTTTAAGTGTAGTTGTACTACAACTTGTAGCGACAACACGAATCCTTGGCCCTCGCCGGCTGCCATATTCACCGTCGCTGTGGCAAAGCACGACCGCCGAGCCACACTTCTGGCATCCCCTGCTGATGATTTTAACATTGACGAAGCCGTTCACGATCGTCAACATTACACATGCAGTTCGGTGGTGCACAACGCTGCAGCGTACGGTTTTCTGCAGAAAAGAAAAAAAAAGACAAAACGGACAAAAAGACAACGAAAAGCAAACAGCTCTTTTCAGGGCTACCAAAAGAAAAAAAGATAACTGGCATTTGCATGATGATCAGATCGTCATGCGTGGGCGCCCGCGCATGGCCCGCGATCAGGCATTTAGTACGGCGGCAGTTCTTTGTGGCCGACAAAATGGTGCGGCTAATAAGCCGGGCGGCTAATACGCCGACGGTGAATCTTGTTTCTGGAATTTTCGGGCTTCGCGGCTTATACCCCGGGCGGCTTATATTCCGAAAATTACGGTACTACAAACAATTGTCAGAAAAAAAAATTGTGTAAAAGAGCGAGTTTCAAGATAAAATATAAATACATAGGCCCTAATTTATAAAGTAGCTGCACGTGCGTGATCACTTTCAACCGGAACCCACACAGCCGACAGTACTTGCTAAACCCGAACCGAACAAATGTTTGGGAAGAAATTACAGAACCGAACCAGAACTTGCGGACTTTGTTACAGCATTACCTGCCAGGCATAATTCAGTGATTTTCAGTGCATTGTTTCACTCAAAACTCCTTCCACACTGCTTTTTCTCAAAGCGATGCACATGGCAATCATGCGCAAAGAGGCTCAGTGTGAATTTGTGTGGAGGGACAGTGCATAAGATTTTGCAAATTGGGGCCTACTTGCATACAAAATAAATTCTAATTTGTTCACAAATAATCAAAATTTGACCATTGCTTTTCTAGTTGACATAAAAAATACATAATCATGCATATTGACATATGCATGATTCCACAAACCGTCTGTGCTGAAAATTTCAAATTTTCCAAGAAGTTATGAAAATTTTCTCTTTTTTTCCTGTTTGGTATAGTTACTGTAGTTCACATTTAATGAAAGCAATAATTTAAACATAAATAAAAAACACATATTTACTCAAGTACTATTTCTTAAATTTAAGCAATGTTTGATTTTTTTGGCTAGGATGTGATGTTTGTGGTCAGCACCACTGTTGACAGTCAATCCCACAAGACACTGCTTCGTCGTGACCCTTTAACATTGACCCTTGGTCCTCTTGACCTCCTGGACAAGGCTACGGTGGTGAGACGCATGCTGGCTGTCCATCGCAAGACACTGGATGAATCGCCATTCAACAACCAGGTAAAGGATCCAAAAATCATCAAGGTTTTAACCACTTCGCGACGGGGAACTGCATATGCAGTTCTAAGTGCGAGTGTCTTGGGAGCGGTTATACAGAATTTAATAGCCCATGAATTAGACCAGGGCAGAACTGGTCTCCGGTATCTTGTTGGCTTGGGGTCAAGTCAAGTTTTGGTTTTTGACCTGTGACTTGACTCTGGAGAAAATGACTTGTGACTGGACTTGGGAAATAAGATTGATTTACGACTTGAAATAAAAACTAGTCATCAAGTCTCCAGCCCCAGAGACATACATGTATACTGCATAACCAAAACTGCTAGTGCAGTCTCCCGCTCCATGGGAATAAATTGGAAAATGCCTAGCCATCGCGAAGTGGTTAAATGTCTGTTGCAAAAGACTTGACTTAGACAGGGGTCACACGGGAAATTTCTCATAATTACTTGATTGTGATACTATTATGATAAAATTGTAATATTTCCAAATATTACCAGGGTCGTATTATGATAAAATGGGGTCGCTCAAACACACAATCTTGTCATTGTGTTGTAATCCATCCCATCGTCCCTTGCGGTCTCTTCCCCTATGTTGTGTGTGCGTTTCTGCCTCACTGCGCCACGCCCTGTAAATGGAAAAGTAAGCAAGGCGCGCACGGTGTAGCAGAAAGTATGCGCACGCGTGGGGAAGGTTACCGCAGGGGCTTATGGGATGGATTATAACAGGATTACGAGATGGCGTCACGTGCATTTTTTGCCAACTTATTGTAATTCGATTACAATTGGATTACAATCAAACGATGATAATTCTCGTCGTTGACCAATTATGATACGATTACTGTACTTTGGGGTCACACGCACAAAATCTCGTAATCGTGCTGTAAATACTACAATAAATTGGGATGTCGTTATTCGTTTGACCTAGGTCTTAAATTTTGAGTCACTGACAGAAACGACTTCACTTGACTGGGACTTCTTTTTTCTGACATGATCCTTCCAAAAAGGACTTGATTTTTGTAATAAAAAGTGCCTGATTTTTGTAATTTTGGGGAAAAAATTACTTGACCCGATTTGACCAACTTGCCTGATTTGACTTGACTTGATCAAACAAGCCTGACTTGACTAGACTTAACATTGTAAATTGGCTTGACTTAGGACTTAGTTAGTTTACTTGATTTGACTTAGGACTGGAAGATAATTTGACTTGTCTTCAGACTCGAGCAAAGAAAGCCACATTCTAACCCTGGCTATTATTATTAGGACTGAGATTAGTACAGTTAATTACAATAGTATGTGTATCAACATTTGACAGTTCTTGCTATCAGACTTTTTTAAAAACCTCCCCCCTACATTGTTCCCCCTGTTCCCCTCCCCCTACCATTGTTCCCCCATTGTATCTCAAACATCCAAGGAATTCCAAAGGAATTCCTTTCAGTTTTTAGTTTTTAGTTTAAGTTTTTAGGGGGAGGGGGGAAGGGAGTCCTTAGGCTGGATATAGGCGGCTAGAAATTTTCCAATTGATTCCCCTGGAGCGGGAGACTGCACTTGCAGTTTTGGTTTAATATGCAGTATACATGTACAGTATGTCTCTGGGACTGGAAACTTGATGACTAGTTTTTTTTTTAAGTCGTAAATCTATCTTATTTTCCAAGTCCAGTCACAAGTCATTTTCTCCAGAGTCAAGTCACAGGTCTAAAACCAAAAACTGACTTGAGCCCAAGCCAACAAGATGAGAGACCAGTTCTGCCCTGGTAGTACTGACCCATGGGCTAATTCTGTATAACCGCCCCCAAGACTTTTTATGCAGTTCCCCATCACAAAGGGGTTAATACTTATGTCTGTTATAATTACAACATGTAAATCAAGTGTTTGGAAAGAAATACAATTGCAAAACAAAATTCATAGCAAATAAAATTGCGCCCTTTCCTTTTATTCCGCCGTACTTCTAAAAGGCTGATCAGTACTGCTATTTGATACCACAAGTCAAAATCTCCGAAAACTGCAAGCGGAGAATGAGTGAGATACTGAATCAGCCAGACTTAAACATTTCTTGCCTTTTTTTAAAGGCAGTATACATGATTGGTATCTCAAAAATCAAAAATGTTCACAGATTTACGCCTAACTTACACAATATAAACATGATGACCGTAGAAAACTTCCCCTGAAATGGTTTTGTCTAAAGTGCTATAGTCTTTGAGAAATGAGTAAAACAATTAGTTTTGTCTCATGAGACGAAAATTCAATTCGCCCCAAAACCATGTCGCCCAAGTGCCATTTCGCCCGAGTGCCATTTCGCCCTAAATCACTTCGTCCAAACACTACATCGCCCAAATGCTACGAAGTACGGAGCTGGTTTTTGATCAGGTTGGTTTTAATCATGCATATCTTCAATCACACAGGGGGATAAAACTATTTGTAACAGTTTACCAATCATGTATACTATCTTTAAGAAATGGAATTCTTTTGTTGACAAACTATTTTTTTCTTTCCTTACCAGTGCCTTGGATTCTGAATGACAAATTTACATGAATGACGTTAATGTCTTGACAAAAATAATACACACATTTCTTTAACCCTTCTTTACAAATTGAATCCTACAGATGAAGTTACTAGTGGCTAAGAGAGAAGCCAATTTGCCACTGTTCCTCAGTCTAGCCTGCGAGGAGCTTCGAGTTTTTGGAGTCTTCGAGCAGGTAGTTTTCCACAAGTGTTGATAATTCTCTCTATTGGTGTGTTATGTCGCCGCTGTGGCACGTGTGCTTTGTAATAAACAAAATGTGTGTGCACACATTTTTTACCATTCACTTAACACAAAAACTATGCATGAATTTTGAAGGTTTTCTGAAGCATTGAATCTCAGGTGTGTGAAATCTTGTTGATTTCCATCAAAAGTAAACGTTTGGAAGGTGTGCGCACTAAGCGCGTTTTGTGTTTAAACATAACGCGCAATTTGCGCGGGGCCACTTGACGGCACCGTCACGCGTTCAGGAATACAGCCTATTATTAAAGTTGCGCTGTCCGATTTTAAGTCGATTTGAGCATCAAAATTATTTTTCAAAGTGAAATTACTATTTTTCTAGAATAGAAAAAGATATCGGCTTTCATTTGGTACCAAGAACGTAAAAATCCGTCAAGGATTAATGCCAGTCGATTAAAAACATGATATAATAAAAGACGGGCCCTGTCTTTTCGAGAGGGTTATGACGTACACGTGCGCGTATGTGTATACATTGTACACATACTATGTACATGAGCGTACGCGCATGCACATGTACAACATGTGAAGCCCGTTTCAAGAAAATGGCTTGTATCTCCAGTTCCTGACGTCGAAAATTTAAGTTTTTTTTATATTTATCTAAATTTGTTCGCTTGTGTAAATTATTTTTTAAAATCCTTTCACCCAAACACGTAAAGTCAACTTTAAAGTATTATAAGAGATAGCCAAGATTGAATACGATATGCAATACATGAGAGACGAAACCTAGGCCAACATTTTCAAGTTATATTGTCCGTGATTCTCGACAAATAAATTGTTTTTACGAAGGAATTTTTAAAGCATTTACTATATTTTAACGAAAACAAACATCATACTTTGTGTTTTAGACATCGGCAACCCTATGAAAAAACACCGTTTTTATACGGCCGTTTTTGCACCTTACCTAGACTTGCCCAAGTCTGACTTCCCGTGTTTGGTCTGTAATGCCCAGCGTACAGCGCGCCCTTTGGACTAGTGGCCTGTCTAATCTCTTTTCTTCTGTCTCAGAAAGAAGAAAACAGATTAGACAGGCCACTAGTTCGCTACGCATTACTGACCAATCACGGGAAGTCAGACTTAGGCAAGTCTGCGCTTTACTGTGATATATTGACAGTGATTGTTCGGTATTAAACGAAACGTTAGTTGATCCTTTTCAAGTTTCTAGAAAAATATCAGTTTAAGAAAAACATTTTTGTTGAGGTGCCACACCCAAAACGCATCGTCAATACATCTTTAAGAACCGTTAGGGGGAGTAATCCATTTTCTGGCCATGTTTACAGGTGTCTGAGCGACTGAAGCGAATGTCTCACACAATCAGTGCCTTGCTGCAAGAGGTCATGCAGAGACTGGAGGGAGACCACGGCAAGGACTTGCTGGGCACGGCGCTGGCTCTGCTTGTCTGTGCAAGAGATGGTGAGTCCCTTAATAAATCTTGTTTAAGTAAGGTTGTTTTTCCCCCGACGCAAGTCTAAATCTATTTCTGACTAATTGCAATCCCCGTTACGAAATTATTCGAACCGGCCATTCAACAACCGGCTAGCTCGGTGGTCGAGTGGTTAAGACGTTTGCCTTGTATGCAGGAGGTCTTGGGTTCGAGTCCCACCCGAGCACGCTATGAGGTTTTTCATAGTGTCTCGGGAAAGCACCGAGTATACAGTGTTAATAAATACGTTCAATTTCCCCGACGCAAGTCTAAATCAAAATCTTGTTTGCTAGATCCAAAAGCTTTTTAGAAAGAAGACCCTGTCAATGAAATTGTGTATTCGGATATTTTACAGGGAGAATCCAATGAGAGTAGAAATTATTTTACAGAGCATGTATTAACACTATAAATAATAGTCGGGAAAGCCAACTTTAGTCATGTCAGTCTAAATTCTGCTATGGAAGCGAAACAGCGCGATATCAATTCGTGTCACTACTTACGATCAAGACGTTAACTTACTCTAAAATATTCACCTTAATATTTTGTATTTTTTTGTTTTCTTGTTATGAATATTATTTTTGCGATGTATTTTATATGATTGTTAAGTTAGATTTAGATCAAATTTCCAGAAAATATGGACACGCTCCTTTAATATAATAAATTTAGAAAGGTTTTTTCCTGCGATAATTATTTTATTTGGAAAAGGTGTACCCTATTTGTAGAATTGAAAAGGCTATTGCACCAGATCAGCAGACAGTTTCGCGCCCGTTGTATTTTTGCGCATAGCCTCGTCGCCTAATCGGACCGCATTTTCACACAAAAGTTAGATTTCAAGTTTGCCGTCGGGCAATGTTTTTGATTAAATTGACAAAATTGCCTTGGTGCCATTTTTAATTGCTCCGATTCCTTTCAAAATTTGGGAAAAGCAAGGCAAATTATTGCCGTGCCCCTCTGAACGCATTCCGAGGCCTGATAGCAAAATAACATTTTGTGTGGAATTGCCCTCCTGTATACTTGCACTATTTGGCTAAATCCTTGTTTTTCTTGACAATAACATTGTGTAGGTCTCTTGGAGGATGAGCTCCACAGCCTCCTGAGTCTTCACAGCATCTTGGAAGGCAGCAAGTATCGTCTTGACGATGTTAAGAATGTGCGTCTGACTGCAGAGCGGATGTTGCCTCAAGCAGTCTTTGCTCGGTTGCTTCGGAGTCTACAAGGATTTCTGCGCCCACTTGGAGACCAAAGGTAGGCTTTTAATAATCACGTACAGGAATGAACTTTGTACAAGAATAAATATGGTATGCATTAAGTCTCAAATTTCAATTCATAAATATGTGTACCTTAGACAGTTTATGCATCACTATTGGCTGAGAGCATGTCACATGGCCAGTCTTAAACGGATGATAAAGACCGGCATGGCCCGCGCTTCAGTCAGTTCCAAATTCTCAACCATGCCCCTCATTGCAGTCAATATTTGTATATTCATCAATACCTTTGACAGTTTACGCATCCCTATTGGCTGAAAGCACATCACGTGGGCAGTTTTAAACGAGTGATCAATGCCCAGTCAGTCTTAAACACTTTTGAGCCTGACTCACAGCCGCGCCCGCGCCCTGGTCAGCGCGTATGGAACACGCACACACAAACTGCACGCTTCAGAAAGCAAATTGTGGACTGTGACAATGCACGTACAACACGCTTGCATTACGCGTAACACGCGTGATCGAACAAAAACAACTCGACGCACAGCTAACAGTTAATACGTACGCGGTAGAAAGTGAATTCATGCAAAGCATGGCAAAACGACAAGCTAATTTTTGTGAGTTTTACCGATTTACACATAAATGTATTGATGAATGGGATTAAAAGTAGGTTTGGCCAGTCTTAAACAATTCGGTTAAAACCGGCTAGGGTCTTGGGTGCTGATAATGGCCCTCACCTAGCGGCTTGGGCCATTATCAGCGCCCAGGACCCTAGCCGGTTTTAAACGGATTGTTTAAGACTGGCCAAACCTACTTTTAATCCCTAATTATTTCCCCTTGCACATTTGCATAATGTCAAATGAACTAGTCGAGATGATACAACCTGCATCCCCTTTCTCTATTTTGTCAGCGTGAATCATCTGAGTCTGGCCCACGGGGACATCAACAAAGCTGTCAGGCAGCGCTATATGAAGGGTGCAGGGGCTGAGTCTGAGACCAGACTGCATGCTTTGCTTGCTGGTGAGTACAAAAGATGGCTCTGATGAACAGAAGATGGGAAAAGAAATGTGTATAAGAAAAACTAGGAACAAATTCATGTTATATTTCCATGATTCTGGAAAACCCTCTGCATAACATTGGACATTGGGCTAGATTCAAACTGAGCCCATTTGTGCGTAAATATGACATTGGTTGTGTTGGAAAAAAAGCTTACCACAGAATCAAAGTATTTTAGTAATTGTGTGATTTTCAGTGCATTGTTTCAATCCAAATTCCTCAACTGTTTTTTTTTCTTCAAACTGACACGTAAAATCTACGTGTGAAAAAAGCTCAGTGAGAATCCACCCTAAGGGAACTTTTTGTCGTTTTACTGTTTTAAAACTTGCGATTTTTCTCTCATCCCAAGTTTGATCGTTTCATTTCAATGGTGATCAGGCACCACACCAGATGTTGTGTTCGTCACAAGTTATGGTGACATGAATAATAATAATAATAATAATAATATCTCTTAATGCTGCAAAGGGGCGACCCACCGGTAAGACTTTACCAAACTACCACCGAAATTTCGGCTAAAAGACATCGATTGGACACCAAAATTCTGTTACCCAAAGGTTCCGAATATGGTTCCAGACCTAAGAGAGATGGTTCTAGACCTAATAAAAATGGTTCTCGATTTGAAAAAGATGGATTTTGACCTAAAGAAATTGATTTTGACTTCCAAAATATTGGGGCTACGCCAAATTGTCGCCCTAACCAAGCGCATCGCCCTAATAGGGCTCTCTACGCAAAAAGTGTCAACCCATTGGATAAAATAGAGAAATAGATATTTAAACAACGCTGAATGCCGCAATAGGGCGACATTTCGGGAAGACTCTCCCCGGGGAGAAGAGAAACAACTCTAGTCCTAATAAAAATGGTTTTTGACCTTAAAAAAAATGGTTTTTGACCTAAAAAAAAATATTAGGGCGACACCAAAATGTCGCCCTAATATACCTTTTTTACACACAAATTGTCGCCCTATCCTAGCATCCATAGTTTTTTATGAAGATGGGCAATTTGCAATCAAATTTAAAGGGATTAAAGTGTACCTTTAGTCAAAAGCAAGGTACACTTTAATCCCTTTAAATTTGATTGCAAATTGCCCAGTTTCATAAAAAACTATGAATGCTAGGATAGGGCGACATTTTGTGTGTAAAAAAGCTATATTAGGGCGACGTGCTCAATAGGGCGACATTTTGGTGTCGCCCTAATATTTTTTTAATTTTTAATAATTTTTTTAGGTAAAAAACCATTTTGTTTAAATCGAGAACCATTTTTATTAGGTCTAGAACCGTCCCTCTTAGGTCTGGAAGCATTTTTGGAAGCTTTGGGTAAACAAAATAAGGTGTCATTTTGAGAGTCTTCCCGAAATGTCGCCCTATTGCGGCATCCAGCGTTGTTTAAATATCTATTTCTCTATTTTATCCAATGGGTTGACACTTTTTGCGTAGAGAGCCCTATTAGGGCGATGCGCTTGGTTAGGGGGACAATTTGGCGTAGCCCCAATATTTTGGAAGTCAAAATCAATTTCTTTAGGTCAAAATCCATCTTTTTCAAATCGAGAACCATTTTTATTAGGTCTAGAACCATCTCTCTTAGGTCTGGAACCATATTCGGAACCTTTGGGTAACAGAATTTTGGTGTCCAATCGATGTCTTTTAAATTTAGCCGAAATTTCGGTGGTCGTTTGGTAAAGTTTTACCGGTGGGTCGCCCCTTTGCAGCTTTAAGAGATATTATTATTATTATTATTTCTATTATTCATGTCACCATAACTTGTGACAAACACAACATCTGGTGTCGTGCCTAATCACCATTGAAATGAAACAACCAAACTTGGGATGAGAGAAAAATCGTAAGGGCCTTATCGGGATTTGAACCCGAGACCTCTGACTCACTAGATAGATACTTCACCAGCTGAGCTATAAGGCACAGCTGGTATACTCCCTCAGGTTTTCCCATAACTTGTGATGTAAACCAACAGGTCACTGTACAATAATATGCTGAGCAGCACAACAAAATGCAAAAACCTTCTCCACTTTTTGATGAAAAAAGCAGTCAGTCTGAAAGTGGAAATTTTCAGCACACAGTCAGTCATGCATAATCAGGGATGCCAGTCTTCCGGCCTTTTCTTATTTTGGAAAAAGAAATCCGGCAAAGCCTTTTTTTCAGGCCGGAAAAATAAACGGTCAAAAATATTATTTTCAACTCTTCAAGTCAAAAAAAACGTGGAAAATTTTCTCACTTACTGATCAACGATGTCCGGATATGCCCTATGTCATGTATACTACATGTATGTACATGATTTGCACACATGCAGTATGTCTGTATCCCGGCCATAATCATTCACGGCTAAAGTACCACGAAACCAGACTATTGATCAGAAGTACATAGACTATAGAGGGCGCTGTATCCATACAGCAGTGCACATGGTGCCGGTGACATTGCACACTGTACATGTACATGTACATACTGTACATGTGCTGGCAAGGCTGTGTGCACACGTACATACGTACATACGTACGTACGTACATGTATACATACATGTACACGGTATGTGAATATTTCAATTTCAACTTTATTAAACCAACATTTTGAATAAACTGAAAATGTGCATTTCTTTTGTTGCTGGGTATAGAAAGAAGTGACTCTAAAATGATACAAAAACTTAAGAATGTGTTTTAAAACCTGTAAGCGGGCTTCCTAAATATTTCACAAATGATTAGTTATACTTTATACCGTGTTAAAGTCGATTACAACTGATCTGTTTTTCAAAATCTCGTGTTCAACTCCGTTTCAGGCTACTTCTTACAAGAGGCTGACCCCTCGAGCAATGGCATGTGGGTCGGACGCAAACCGCGCGCATTTAGAGAGCTCCCGTACCATCTGTCGCGAACGTTGGCGTACGCAGAGCTTCAGTCGGTACTTTGCAGTTTGCCGTTCATCTACACCAAGTGCAGGATGGGATTGGCATCGCAGCTAATGGATGACTTCGTTGGAGATGTCGCCGCAATGGTTCCCGGAGTGACGGGTACCGGCAGCAGAGCAGCGCAGCGAGACAGGGAGAAGTTTCTGACCAGGCCACAAGTGCAGGTAGCTTATAATGATATGAGTGGACAAACTTGTAACGGACAACCTGTGTGACTCTTGGTTTTTATTTGTTTTTATAATACCAAATCAACAATATAGGTGTCGCTTATATACTAGGTTTTCAGTGGAGGAACCAGCCTCATTAAAATAGAGTGTAATCCAATTCCGTCCCTCACGTGAGGGACGGAAATCAAGAGACAAATCTGGGTCTTTCCACAGTAATGGGGTACATTTCTGTAACATTCAAGATCTTAGGTCCCAGTTCACTTCAAATGTCCTAATTTTATCTTTAAATTATCAAGCTAAACTGAGGAAATAACTTTTTCACCAAGGAGTACGAAAAATAGTCCTACAACATACATTTGTGAAAACGCTGTGCACAAATTTTCCTATTACGCATGTAACAAAGACGGAAAAAAATGTCACAAAATGGTGTGTCCACGTTACATAGGTAATAGGAAAATTTGTACACAAGCTTTTCAAAAATGTATGTTGTGGCAGCAATTTCTTACCTTTTTGGGCAAAAGTTATCTCCTGAGAACAAAACAAGGACATTTCTTTAATTCTGAGATAAACTAAAGACATCTGAAAGGAATTATTGACTTATTTTTTAAATGTACCCAATTACTGTGGACAGACCCAAATGCCTTTCCTTAGTCAATACAACAAATGAAAACTAAAGTAAACCTGTTTGTTTACCTGCTACTGATATTAATACACACACCCAGTTTATCACATGTTGAAATTGACTTTACAGTTTTATGCAGAGGTTGTTTTTATTTGGAGGGATGGACAATCTTTTTCAACTATTTCTTGAAAATGTGATCACTCTCTACAGGAATGGATCACGCTCTACAGGAATACAATGGATTTCAGGGGGCTGTAGCCCCCGCTTTTTCTTTGTATTTCTGTATTTTAATGAGGCTAGATCCGCCACTGATACATGTAGTTCAACTTTCTGCAAATTTTTAGGGCGTGAAAAGATCGCTGTGGTGTAAAATTCAAATGTGTATTTACATTGTCGTGAAGTATGAACTGGGCTTTACGGGAACAGAGATCCGAAAATTGATAAGATCAAGACAAGAACAAAATTCCCACTTAATACTAATATCATGAGTAGATTATTATTCTTAAGCTTAACAAAGACGGCTAGTCATACTTAAAACACCACTTGTAAATCTTACACGAGGAACAACTGCAATACATGTACCTTGTTTCGAGACCACCAGTTGGCTTCATACATGTAGCAATATTGGTATGGTGTCTGCACATTAAGGCCAAAAACAAACTATGTTTAGCGTAAGTTGAAGTCTCCCAAAATGATGCGGTGACACGGCTTATTTTGTTTTTTCGCTTTTAAAAAACAAAAATTGAGTGGATTCCAAGGCATATTTTTAATCGAAACACTCAACAGACGGTGCGTGTCTAAGTAAAAAAACTTTGACGTGCAGGTTGAAAGTGAAGCGCACGCTAGTGCAAAACAGTCTTCTTTTTTTTGGCCTATAAAGCAGAAGTTCCGTGGTTTAAATCCCGGTGGAGCCAAGTGTTTTTTTCACTGTATCAAGATTTTTCAAAGACATGGGGCGTGTTTGTTTCACGACAGATCCGAATCCAGATCCCGATCTGTTTTAACAAACAAACGAAACCGCTCTCGGCTCGGATCTCGAATCACGTGAATTGCAATTTATTTACCAAATTTGTCAAATTTCTGTTACAAATTTCTCCTACGACATTCGTCGTAAATAAACAAGCATTCTAAATTTGTTTGTATCGTGTGTGGCCTCTGAAAACTGAAGCGACACGGTTTTACTCACACAAAATCTCCACGATGTTTACGTCGCCATTTTGGATCTAGCGCTGAACCATCTCTCGAGAAGGATTCCACAGATCTCGATCAGGATGTGCGCGAAGTGAACGAGTTCACCTTGGATATGCGCCGATCTGAATCTGGATCCGTCCGAAACAAACACGGCCATGGACATTTTATCCACATTTGTATCGAATTTATTCACCCAGGCGGTCCCTGGGTCATTATCCCTGGCAAAAAAAAAAAAAATAAAATAAAATCACTTACAACATGTATTCATAAGTAAAAATGTCATAGGTAACTTAAAAGTAATTATTTTGAGTCCAGCATGTCACAAATTACCACCTTACTTTACATAAAAGTAGTGACGGCCTTTCTAGAAAGCTACTACCTTGTCTGTTTTGTAGGAATTCCGTTCATTCGTGTCGCGCAATCTCCACATAATCTCCAACCTGCCCGCCCTCACTTGGCAGCAAGCAGCCAACGAGCCGTCCCAGTCGGCTGTCTGCAAGTCCATGATGAGCGCCCTCGAGGATAGAAGCGCAGCGTCCCGACAGAGCCTTGTCGTTTGGAAGAACAAGCGAGAGGACCGTGAGGATTGCGCAATGACCGTCACTGGATTTATACAGGTGGGTTCTTGCAGGCATTGTAGTTAAATATGTATTGTTCGTGCGTTTTGGGTGTGCCACCCCGAACAATTTTGTTTTGTTTTGAATTGATGTTTTTTTGAAACAAAAGTTATTCACTTTCAAATGAGACATCAAAAAAAAAAAAATTGACCAACATTTAGTTATTGAACAATTACTGTCAATTATTCAAATTACTGGCGGTCCGCCAATAATTTAACTCGCAGTAAGGCGTAGACTTGCCCAAGTCTGACTTCATGTGTTTGGTCTGTAATACGCGGCGTACAGCGCGCCCTCTGGACTTGTGGCCTGTTTAATCTGTTTTCTTCTTTCTGAGACAGAAGGAAAGAGATTAGACATGCCACTAGTATACAGCACTATCAGCAGACATACAGTCAGTTACAGGTAGGTATAGGCCCTATCGTTATAAAAAAAACTTTATTTTCCTTGCCTTTTTCAGGGCAATACAGGATTTTCCGTGGGGGAATCTGACCCCCCGTATTTAGGCTGCTGATGTCGAACGCAGCTCCGGTCCCTCACATGCATGGCTGTCGGTTGAAAGCAACGCTGTACGGAGAAAAATAAAATAAGGAGCCACTGGCTCCTAAGGAAAAAAAAATGGGCGCCAGCATTTTTATTTTTAACTTGTTTGTACACATGGCAATGGGGGCCGAGTCGGTCTGGGGCTGAGTTTGTACACAAGTCAATGGGGGCCGAGTTGGTCTGGGGCCGAGTTTGTACACAAGTCAATGGGGGCCGAGTTGGTCTGGGGCCGAGTTTGTACACAAGTCAATGGGGGCCGAGTTGGTCTGGGGCCGAGTTTGTACACAATTCAATGGGGGCCGAGTTGGTCTGGGGCCGAGTTTGTACACAAGTCAATGGGGGCCGAGTTGGTCTGGGGCCGAGTTTGTACACAAGGCATTGGGGGCCGTGACGCGTGGTGCGTGCGTGGCGAAATGGAAAAATAATAAAGTGATCGCGATCGCTGTTTGCATGCCGCAAGTGAGAGAGCAGAACACTAGATTGTACCGCCCATAAACATAACTGATGCCCACTTTGGGCGACTAATGTGCGAATTTTGTGGTCGCCAATGGCGATAAGAATTTAACAACTGGTCGCATGTGAGCATTTTTAGGCGCCAATGCGACTATTTTAGTCGCACCGTACAGCGTTGGTTGAAAGGCTCTATTATTTATTTATTCACCACATCCAACAGCGGAAGAACCGCCAATTACAGGAATAGGATCAATTAACATAGATATAAATTAACACAGATATCAATTAACATAGATATCAATTAATATAGATATTCGAATAACTATCAACTCCTAAGTTGAATTAGAAACGGCCAGAGACACCGGGGAATCCCTCCCCTTGCTCTTCACGAAATAATGCTCTGGGATCTTTAAAGTGCGTTACATGTAACACACTGGACCAACGGCTTTACACAATTGTGATTAAGTGCCTTGCTCAAGAGCACAAGTGCCACAACCCATCACGGCCCAGAATCGAACCCACATTCTAGTACTGGCACAGGAACTTGAGTTTGACGCGCTAGACCGCTCGGACATAACAGTAACACACCACGTCATTTATAATACTGGGCTTGGGCGATTCGGCGCCGGAATCGGCGGTAGAATCTATCCCACTTCAGGCATCGTAATCGCGATTCCAGATGTTTGAGGTATCGATTCCTAGTAGAAATCGATTCCTTTCATTTATATTCGATTATATGAGTGGTAGCTTGCCGATTCCAGAAATTACCAAGCAATTCCGAAGGCAAAACTTCAACTTTTGTAAGAATATTTAGCCTCTGATCATGTTCACATTGTTAAGAAAGTGTGTGTGGTACATTTCGGGGACGTTTAGTGCCACTCGGTGCCAATGATAGACCAGTTGCGTGATAGATTTGCATAAATGTGACCCGCTCTGCAAAAAAAAGGTCTTAAGTCGCGCTGGCTGGTATTCTGTTTGCGACCATAAAAAGAAATCTGTGGCATTTCTACGCTCATTAAAATACCAAAACACAAAAGAAATTCCAGGCGTATTCCAGGGGGAACACAGACATTCCAGGCGGTATCTGGGCACCGCCAGGAATTTCTATTGTGTTTTGGTATTTTATTGAGCTTGGATTTGCCGCGGATTTCTTTTTATGGTCGCAAAAAGAATACTAGCCAGCGCGACTTAAGACCCTTTTTTGCAGAGCGGGTCACAAATGCTACTACAATCCCGCCTTCGCGCTATAGACCGTATCGAATAGCCGCGATTGTGTGGGGCAGTTTCTTTGTTCCTTGAGGACATGCATGATTGCACATATTGTGCTTCCATTGTTGAACGGTTTAAGTGCCCCACGAAAACGAAATGGCGGCTATTCGATATGGTATATAGGCCTACCTGGCAAATCGGGCTGTTTTCAGGTGGTGCACGCTGGGTAAAAAAGCAAGTTCCTGGAAATGACCCTGATCCTCAGCCTAATCACGTGACTCTGAACTTTCATCGTAATTTATAAAAACCTCGGAATTGGATTCAGCACCATGGAAAACCATATAGTATCAACACCAGGATCTTTAGAATCGGCCGACTCTTGGTATACCTATACACCTGACACGGCCTACGCCTGGCACCTGTAAATTTCAATGGCGGCCATCTTGGAAATGGCCCCGATTCTCAGCTTAGTCACGTGACCCTGACCTTTCATCATTTTAAAAACCTCAGAATTCGATTCAGAACCACAGAAAACCACAGGAGCAGCACCAGAATCCAATCCAATCACAGCGCTGCCCGCATTTGCGCCAGTATGAAACACAAAACAGTCGTCTGCTTAGGCGCACACCATTCAAAACAAATGGGCGCTTTGTCAACGGCTGTTGTCTGTACTGTATTTTTAAGGTAAAACTTTTAGAAGCTGTCACGTGGTTTCCTAGGGGAATTGAATTTCAACTTTTTAAGAGGTGTTAGTAGACACCTTCACTAACACATTGGCGAAGAAATTATTTGGTAAGGATTTAGTTCCCAGGTTTCAGCAAAATTCCCTGACTAAGAATCTAAACCACATGAGCATATCCTTGAACAAAAAATAAAGGCCCTTTCTTTTGACCTGTTGGTTTACTGTGGTATTCCGAAAGAAATCTAGAGCTGACAACTCCTATGATAAAAGAGAGATACATGTAGAAACCAGTGAAGGTGTTACTGTTTTGCTTCATGTTTATTCGTTCGACTTTTTCACATGTCATAGTAGGCATGTATTATGTGTTTGTATGTACATGTACATGCACACAACAGTACACATGTTCGGCCATTGCTGACTGTTTGCTCTGGTGGCCCTGGTCTACGTGGTCAAAATAAAAGAAATATTAAAGTTTAAGTTGTTCTGAGCGCGTGTGGTCTAGTGGGTATGAAGTGGAACTCCCAATCAGAGGTTGTGGGTTCAAGCCCCACTTCGACCAACGTGTCTGTCCCTGGGCAAGGCACTTAATCCCAGTTGCCTCGTCAACCCAAGCGATATTTGGGAAGCTTCTAAGGGGAATGCCACAATCTAACTGCTGATAGGGTTGAGCGTCTGGCCAGCAGCCACCTAGTTAAAGCAAAATGGTTCTGGTGATTCCCTGATGGCAGCGATAATAATAATGGCAACAGCGCCAGGAGCACCCCGCAGGGTGGACATGTGCGCTATATAAGAATCTACCATTATTATTATTATTATTATTACTGGATTAGTCTATTTTTATTGTTTGTCTTTTTGTATTAGGCTGTGACCTGTCTATCTCTGTCACCTGATGAACAGTTTGTGGCCTGTGGCAATGAAGACTGCACAGTCAAACTGTTTGAACGAGAAACAGCGAAGGTAATTGGTGTAGCCTGATTTCAATTGAAGCATTAGTTTACTTTTTACATTGATAAGCAAGTGGGTCTTTCCACAGTAAAGGGGGCATTTTGGCAACACGGACCATATTTTCGAGGAAATACCTTTGTCTCGTCTCAAAATAAAATAAATATTAAAGTTTAAGTTGTTCTGAAGAGATAACTTAGGCTCAAAAAGGGTTACAAATAGTGTGACAACATGGCTTTCTAAAAACCCCGTGTACAAATTTCCAATATACGATCGTAACCGGGACAGACACTTGTGTTACATTTTAGACCGTCCCGGTTATGAGCGTACAAGTTAAACTGCTTAGTGCAGTCACGGTGCCCGAACATCACGAGATACCGAGGACCAAAACTGCATTTTGCAATATTTGAAAAGTGTCAATTTCACCTTTAAATGCTGCTTATTCATGCATGACATAAGGTATGGACCCACCACTTGAAATGCACGTTCCATGCATTGCACTAATTATCCACACCAAGTTTCGTGTAATTCCGAAATTTACTTTAGGAGATATAATGTATTATTTAGAGGGGGACTTAACTTTGTTGAGGTGTTTATATTAAAGCAATTCGTAATGTTATTTGGCCAATAGGACGTCAAGAGCTTTGTTGGTCATTTTGATGCAATCACCGACTGCTGCTTCGCAGGTCGGCAGCGTCTAGTCACAGCCTCTGTTGATCAGACACTCAGTTTATGGGATTTCAACCAGGGCCATCGGTAAGTCACCATAGCCTGTATACAAGATTTGTAATGTCCCAAAATGTTATTCAACCGAGCGAGACAAGGTGTCACCCTGCTCCATGGTTGATTTCCCTGAAATAAAACTCACATTACACACTGGACGGTGAAACAGGGACCCCTATTTGTCCTGGGGGATGGGGGTTTGGAGGATTGACCAGACACTCGGTGCCATTGTCCCTTCATGACCCGGAGGTTAGCGGACCTGTAAAAATACCGGCGGGGCCCGGGCCCTTAAACTGCAAGGGAAACGGCCGACCTTGCGGGACCATTTAGACACGGTACCGTGTGTCTGGGAGATCCTCTATAACCGGCCTCCTGGGGATTCCCTTGGAAAACTGCCCAGAATCCATGTAGTACTTATATACAATGTCTCTTCAATCCTATTGAAATATATCGCTTGTTATCTATACAACTGATTCCAAGATCATGTATTTTTCACAACTTACATGATTTAATTATCTTTAATTTAAACCAAGCATTTTATATATTAACATATTCCCGCCATGAATATGGCCATTGATGCCGGCATGGCGTTAAACTCCAAACTCACTCACTCAACCGAGCAATAAAAGAACAGCAATTTCTTCGTTTAATTCTTCAGTTTAATCAAAAACTTTAAAAATACCTTTTGTAATTATTGTTGACATGGAAATATTCATAATATAAACTTTTCAAAACAAGTTCGGAACTCAAGTTTGACTGACAATTTCTCTATTGTCACCGAGTCATTTACCTTGAATTTGGTATCATTGGAAAGCCCTATTACACCGTGTTTACACTTGAACCGGCAAAGGTGGATGCAGACCCAGCATTTTTATTGCGACCACAAAACTGAACATTTGCCACGTTTACACTACACCTTGATCCGGCTTCAACTCGCCTTTAGAAACCACAAAAGTCACCACTAATTGTAACTGCAGCGCATGCGTGTCATTTGTTATGATTAAGCAATTGGGGGATGTGCAGCACAGCTAAATACGGGGGCGGGTGTAAAGTGAAATGTCACAAAATGCATTGCTATTGTCAAAAACTGTATTGACACATTACCATCCCCCAAGTAAAAGGGGAATGCACTGTATGACAATAGCAGTGAATTTTGTGACATTTCACTTTACACCCACATTCCGCTATACTGCACATCCCCCAATTGCTTAATCATAACAAATCACGCATCATTGTAAAGAGGAATAACGGGGCTTTCCAATGATACCAAATTCAAGGAAAATTTGTAACAGTTTTCCATTCATGTATTAACTCTTCTTCATAAATACCTTAGACAGTTTACGCATCCCTATTGGCTGAGAGCACGTCACGTGGGCAGTCTTAAACTAGCGATAATGACCAGTGTGCGTGCGTGCGCAACACGACTGCATTGCGCGTAACGCGCGCGATCGAACAAAAACAACCTCACACAGCTAGCAGTTGTACGAACGCGGTACGTGTTGATACTGTGGAAAGTGAATGCAAAACATGGCAAAACGACGAGCTAATTTTAGTGAATTACACAAAAAGGTATTGATGATTGGGATGAAAAGTAGGTTTGACCAATCCTAAACAACCCGTTTAAACCAGCTAGGGGTCCTGGCGGCTCGGGCATTATCAGTGGCGAGGACCCCTAGCTGGTTTTAAACGTATGTTTAAGATTGGCCAAACCTACTTTTAATCCCTAATTTTCTGCTGGCCATGTCTTGCATAACAGGATTGCAGTTCTGAAGGGCCACCGTCGCCGCATCAATGCTTGTTGCCATAGCAACCGTAGCTCTCTAATTGTCTCGGCTTCGTGGGACTGCACCCTGAAACTGTGGAACGACAGCGACGGCCGACTTGTGGATACGCTAAAAGATACGACACCGCTGAACTGCGTAGCCTTCCACCCAGAGGGCAGGCTGGTGGTGGTTGGAGGCTGGGACGCGGCGATGAAGATCTGGCATGTCGAAAACAAGAAGAGAGTTGGGGTAAGCATCTCTTGCTTGGGAATACCATAACAAACTGTGAATGGTGCGCCTTATACACAGAGATAGCTGGCCATGTCCAGCAGACTGATCTATGAGCAGTTTCATTTATGTTTCTACTAAAGTACTGCACATGGCCATTTTCATGGCACTGGTAAGCACAACAATTTGCTAAGCAAAGAATTTGTTTGCTTTTTTAAAATGGGTTACTAGCCAAAAATTGTACATGTACCGGTATATCAAATTGTATTCTTAGAAACAATAATAATCTGTAAATGCACATCAAATACAATTTTGTCTGGTAGCTCATTTTTGCAAAATAAAGCAAGCAAATCCCGTGCCAAGCAAATTCCATACCTGCCAACTAGTCCGATTTTATCGTATTTGTTCTGATTTTTAAGTGTTAAAAGTGTTGAAAATCGGAACAATCGGAACGGTGGACTTGACTTGACTCCCCGCGCGCCGTATGTGTTGTGTACATGAAAACGGGTGCAGTACTAGGTCAACTTGACTGTTGTACCAACTTGACCGTTGCAAGTTTCACTAGTCGAATTTTTTTACTCGGCAATGTTGGCAGGTATGAAATTCCTGTGCTTAGCAGCACCATGAAATTGGCCCCTTGGCATCGGAACCTATTTACATGTAGTACCCCATACATGTATGTACCTTTTTTATGTAGTGTGGATAATAAAAAAATGCAACAATGCCGGAGTGAATGCCCAGGGTAGCATAATTATGTACATGCGAGGGTACTATTGGTTTAATCCCTTAATAGTGACCATAGTGGCCACAAGCGGCCTGAAGCCTAATGCCCACAAATTATTATTATTATTATTATTTCTTTCTGGTATTCATACCAAGGATTCCTCAATAGTGCTCATTGCACTGTCACTCGCAAGCGTGAGGAAACCCAATTAGAATTAGAAATGGCCAGAGACACCAGGGAATCCCCTTGCTCTTCACGAAAGAATGCTCTGGGATCTTTAAAGTGCGTTACCGTTACCTAACACACTGGACCAACTGCTTTACATCCCTTTCGAAGGATGGAGCAAGTGTGGTTGAGTGCCTTGCCCAAGGGCACAGGTACTGCAGCCGGATTCTAACCCGCATCCCCAGGTTTTCACCTATGATTGCGAGTCAATGACCCATACCACTCGGCCACGGTACCTAGAACCGTAAGCGGCCACCAGCCCCATAATGTTTGAACGCCTCACTTTTACATGCTATATAGGGCGCTTGCACAGGGGGTCAAAAGGTCACGGTTTGCATTTGCTTGTCTTCCAGATCGTGAGAGAACAATAGAGCCACGTGGGGAAACACACGTGGCTGCTAGCAAAAAAGCACGTGGCTCTATTCTCTCCCGATCTGGAAGACAAGCAATAGTGACCCGTGACCTTTTGACCCCCCTGTGCAAGCGGCCTATACTCAACATCGCATTTTTAGTTCTGTTGTGTATTGTAATTATTCAGCTTTCGATTGAGGTACAAATACATGTATGTATAATTTGTTGGTATGGATGTTGATATTTTCCTGTTGGTAGCTACATGTAGTTGATATCTCATTTTCTTGGCAAACAAAAAAACCATTGTTAATAACAATGGTTTGTGCCCAATTTCCATTGTTAGTTGCTCATAGTGTGTCTCTGGGCCTATAACTGAGTACACATACAGTTGAATGCAAATGTATGGTCACTAAAGGGTTAATCAAGCAGTTCCCATTTCTAGGAACCAAGTCTTTACACAGATCGCTTTTGGCTTTTGCAACCTTAAAATGACGATCAGTTGTGTCAACGTACGAAACTGAAAGTAACACCACCCTACTGAAAGAGAACCATACAAAAATGTATTGGTATTCGAAGACATTGACGTTACGACAATTCATTTGATGGTGGCAGCTATTTCATACAGTCTAGACCACTTGGGGACAATGCATTTATTAAGACGAGTATAAAGCAGTGTTTTGAAAGCTTTTGGTCAGAATAAGCAGATATACAGTTGAAGTCAGAAGTATAAATACATGTACACCACTACCATCATCACCCAAAATGGTAAACGGGACTACCCAAACCATTGCAAGGTATACAAGCTATGTTTTTTAGTACTGCATGCACATGAGGAATTCCACAAAATCAAGAATTTAGTAAAGACTGTTACAAAAATGGTGTAAGCACACCAGTTTTAACACTTGGTTGCATACAGTTGTATTTATACTTCTGACTTCAACTGTATATTTTATTAGTTATCCCACGAGCGCGAGTGGAATACGGCATAATGTAGTGCGTCTGCGTCCCATATCCCACGAGGCCGAAAGCCGAGTGGGATATGGGACGCAGACGCACTACATTATGCTGTATTTCCACGAGCGTGAGTGGGATAACGAATTTATCTTCAAGCAAACTTGACGCACTATTAACACGCGCACACTGCGCGAGATTAAAGTACTACTCCGCACATACAGTATGCATAGGGACGCAGTTATCTTGGAATACCATGGCGCATTACACAGAGTGCAATATGAGAATCGGAAGAGTATTATGAAACATTATCACACTGTTGGTTGCCATGGATCCACCAATCAGAACCACGGATTCAAGTTTGCTTGAAGATAAATATACATCGCAGCGCATTTATTCCAGCACAAATCATCCATTTTGATTGTTATCCTTTGCAGATCCTGAGAGGTCACAAGGCCTCAATTCGTGCTGTAGCCTACTCGCCAAGTGGAGCCCACATTGCATCGGCGTCTCTGGATGGAACTGTCAAGATATGGTCATCTAAAACTGGCACACAGGTAAAAGTGCTGTGGTTTTATTATAAGAGTTACACATGTAGGCCCGCTCCAAACGCCGGACTTCTGCCGTGTCTAATTCAAATGATGGCCAAAAATTTGAATTAGACACGGCAGAAGTTCGGCGCTCTTCTGCCGAAAGTTTGACAGGTCTTGCCGCTTTTAACAACAATAGAGCGGCACGGCTTCAAACGGCGAATTTCTGCCGTGTCTATTTCAATTGGTACGTCCCAAATGAGAATTGCAGTTGCACCGTTTTAAAATGCGCATGCGCCTACCACAGCCGTTATATTGCAACGTTAAAACCAAATGGAAATGTCCTTTTTTAAAACTATTTAGTTTAATACCGACATGTGCCACATGTTTCTGATGATGGATTCACACACTTATGTAACAATTGTTGAGATTGTGCACCAAAACCGGTCATTTCTGAAATAGTGTGATTATAAAGTCTGTAGAGACAAATCCCCAATCTATGCCTGGGAGATATGAGGATTTTTGTGACAGTGTTTCGTTCTAAATCATGTTCGATATGAGATATGATGTGCATATTAAAAGCAAGGCTTTAAACCTATTTGTCCCATTCTTCAGAAGGGATTTAAAGGCCCATTGTATCATTTGCAATGACCCATTTTGTTTGTCACGTGTTGACAAGAAAAACCTTACTCAAAGTGTTGATAGCAATGGTAACAAACATCACATGAATTTATTTCCGTCAAAAATGGTATTTCATCATGTTCATGCTGGAAATTGACAACCGAAGGTGGTTTTCTAAAAAACTTGTACACAAATTTCATACCAGTATATAGATTTTCAAGGTGTTCTGAGGCATTAATGCATCGAAGTAGCTAAATTTTCTTCAGGCTAGTTTACCAACATGCTTCCTTAGATATGTTACACTCTTATTCCACGAATCTGTAAAAAGTTTTATCTTGCAAATGATACATAGGGCCTTCCATGCATAACATCTCAGGATAGGAGCATAGGTTACCGAGTTAATGCTGGAACAATATATGGTAGGACGGTTGCCATTGAATATTGTGACAATAAAACCAATTCATCAGCTAGACTAAACATTGTTGATTGCATTCACGCTTGCTCAGTTTTACTAACAAGTTAAATCTATTAAACACCATTTAAATAATAATAATTTTTTGCAGCTTTTATATTTTATAATGGAGTTTGTGAATCTTTTTTCCCAGGTCGGAGGGCTAGATGGTCATGTGATGCCCATCAATCGTCTCTCATTCTCACCCAATGGACGTCAGCTGGTCACAGTTAGTGATGATCAGAGAGTCAAGGTAGGGTTACTGTAAAAACCTGTGTATAATAATTTTGTTCACCATTGCAAAATAAACGAAAGTACTGGGTGCATCTTATACACAGAACTAGGTTTCATTTCACTTCTGACTTAAAGGTAGAAGTCACAAGAATCTACCAAGTGCCCTGTGTGTACATTTAAAAATGTCAAGAAATTTAGACTAAATCTGATTTTTACTTGTATCGAACAAAAATTTTGAAAGGTTTCTTTTTTTTAAAAATCTTTGCTTACCTTGGACAAATTTATTTATTCCGCTTGCTTAAAGTTGCACTGCCCGTGTTTGGGCCGATTTGGGCGTACAATTTTTTTTTAAAAGTTAAATAGGTATTTTTCTAGAATAGAAAAAGTTATCAGCTTTCATTTGGTACCAAGAACGTAAAAATCCGTCAAGGATTAATGCCAGTCGATTAAAAACAAGAAATGATTAAATGGCTGGCAGGTCATTTAATCGACAGGGTTATGACGTAAATGTACATGTGCGTGTACATTGTACACATACTATGTAAATATGAGCGTACGCGCAGATGTACAACATGTGAAGCACGTTTCAAGAAAAAGGCTTGTATCTCCAATTCCCGACGTCGGAAATTTAAGTTTTTGATATTTTTCGTTACAGAGACACGTAAGCTTTCTAAATTCGTTCGCTTGTGTAAATTAATTTTGTTAATCCTTTCACCGAAACACGTGCAATGCAACTTTAAGTCAGAATTCATTTATTTGTTCATTCCAACATATGTACATGGGTATTTCCATAAAAACAGGAGCCAAAATGTGACATTTTGATGCATTTGTAAAAATGGCCTTTTCAAGTTAACCAAATTGCTTAAAGATAGTATACATGATTGGTAAACTGTTAGAAATAGTTTTATCCCCCTGTGTGATTGAAGATACATGTATGCATGATTAAAACCAACCTGAGCAAAAACCAGCTCTGTACTTCGTCTAACCTTTGAGAAAACAGTCAAAAAAGGGTTTGCAATCATTTCGCCCCAAAACCACTTCGCCCTGAACCATTTTGCCCTGAACCACGACCTGTGCACGAAGTGGTTTTGGGGCGAAGTGGCATTTGGGCGATGTAGTGTTTGGACGAAGTAATTTAGGGCGAAATGGCACTCGGGCGAAGTGGTTTGGGGCGAAATGGCACTTGGGCGAAATGGTTTTGGGGCGAATTGAATTTTCGTCTCCTGAGATGACATCTAATTGTTTTACTCATTTCTCAAAGACTGTAGCACTTCAGACAAAACCATTTCAGGGGAAGTTTTCTACAGTCATCATGTTTATATTGTGTAAGTTAGACGTAAATCTGTGAACATTTCTGATTTTCGAGATTACCAATGATGTATATTGCCTTTAAAAAAAAATCTGTGCAATATTTAAAATAATTTACAAACGGTTAGACATGTCTTGGTATCATAGTCTTGAAAATATTCAAAAAAATTGTTTAACATCGTAAGGGGAGACCTCAAGACATTTGTCAACTCCTGCGATCACATTTCAAGTCTTTTTGACCAGTTTCTTTCTGAAAAAGGTAGTTGCTGATTTAACCCAGCTGAAGAACCTGGACTTTATCGATTCAAATTACATTATGAGCAAATTTTGTTACATTTTGAGTTAAAGTTTCAAAATGTCACACTTGCATTTAGAAGATCGCACTAGTTTATTGAATCGTTCTCGTTATGTTTTGGGTCGTATCAACAGATAAAGGTGGTGTTCGATTCATAAGGCCAATGTTGGGAAAAAAATGGCTGTCTCAGTGCAAAAACCTCTTCGCCTTTAGTGAGATTTCTGCATAAATCTGACATTGGTTGGCCCAGTTGGATTTGACATGTACAGTGTGTAGTTGAAGTTTATTGATTTTAATCCTGGTTTCTTGTTTCTTCCTCAATCCAGGTCTGGTCGGGCAACCTCGGAAGAAAGCTGTCCATCTTTGGCCAGGATCGCTATGGTAATGCCACGGCAACGACCATTAGCCCCGACGGGATGCAGGTGGCCACAGGTTACCACGGCGGAGCGGTGCGGCTGTACGAAACCAACAGTGGCGCTGTGATTTGGGAGACGCAGCACCATCAAGCCAGGGTCATTGGGCTACGCTGGGTCCTCATGCCCACGACGACTCAGCTGGAAATGCTTGTTGGATGGGATTCGGGGAATGTTGCTGTAAGTCGGGATGTTTTTAAAAAGTGTCATATACTGTATGTTTAATACTAGCTGGGGACGTGGAAGCTGATAATGGTCCCCAACCGGTTTTAAATATGCTGTTTAAGACTGGCAAAACACACTTTTATTTCCACTCATAAATACCTTTTTGTGTAAATCAGTAAAACTCACTAAATTTGTACAGTATAAGCTTGCTGTGTTGCCATGTTTTGCATTGCTCTCAGCCAATTGACCTTTATCACGGTACGGCCATTTTTTGTCTTGTTACCTATACAGCCCGTTTACACTCGATTCGCCTTTGCCGAATCGAACTTCGCAATTTCCAAAAAGGGGAGTTGAAGCCGGGTAGGCACTAAGTGTAAACGCAAAGGGTGAATTCGCCTTTTTCAAGTCACCTTTGGGATAGGGTTCAACCCCGCAATTGCGGGGTTGAACCCTGCAATCGTCAAGGTCGCTTGTAGTGTAAACGCTACCCGAATACAGATTCGGCAATTTGAGTGTCCTTGGGGCGGTGCCCGCAGTGTAGTAGATTTAATTGACCAATCTGGCACTAGTGCAGCAATACCTGGTAACAGCTCACGCATGCGCCGCAGTTACATTTAGTGGTGACTTTTGCAGTTTCTGAAGGCGAGTTGAAGCGATTTGGGGTGTAGTGTAAACGCGGCATAAAAATGCTGGATCTGTATCCACCTTTGCCGGTTCGAGTGTAAACACGGTGATAGTGCGTGTCGATTAATTGGGATGATAGGGTGGGAGACAAATTTGATGATGGGGGTAGTGTGGTTGGGGATAGGGTGGGATAAGGGGCGCAGATTTATACAGTCAACCAATCTAAACTGGCCTAGCTCAGTCATCGAGTGGTTGAGACGTCTGACTAGCATGCAAGGGGTGGTGGGTTTAAGTCCCATCCAAGCACACTATGAAGTTTTTCCCATAGTGTCTTGGGGAAGCACCGAGTCCACAGTGTTCATAAAGGTACATGTATGTCGAGAGAGGGCAAAAAATACCTTACTTGATTCATTCTCAATGACAAAAGTTAAAACACCTTTCATTAGTTACATAATGTATACAGGAAATAAATTTAAATTTGTGGAAAGCAGTGAGCAATGGCAATTTCGCCAGTGGTATGAAACAAAGGAAGAATTGTTGATACATATGGTGTTAAATGGATGTGTTTTGCCGATACACGACAACTTACTCTTTCGCGTTTAGGTCGACCGGTTATGGGTAAAAACGGCTTATTAGGATGACCGACCGCATTAGGGCGACCGATAGCCGGTCGTCCTAACGCCAAGTGCTTCAAAAACCATCTTTATTAGGTCAAAAACCATTATTATTAGGTTCTTAACCATTTTTATTAGGTCACAAACCATTTTCGTCTAGGTCGCAAAACATTTTTTCAGAGAATTAGGTCGAGAAAATTGGTGTAAATTCATGAGTTTCTTTCCGACAATTTTGTGGTTTTAGTGGTCTCTGTAAGCACTCTACCCAAAACGGTCGTCCTAATACGGGGAAAATAGTTATTTGACACATGCACTATATACTCAGTGCTTTCCCGAGAACACGCTAAAAACTCATAGCATTGTTTGGGTGAGACCTGAACCCACGACCTTCTGCATGCTAGGCAGACGCCTTAACCACCCGACCACTGAGCATGCCAGTGTCGAATATGACAGCAATTTAAACTTTTAATTTCTGAGCCATGCTTTTATATTCCAGCTCCTCTCTGGTAGTACTGGCAAAATCAACACCATCTTAGCTTCTTATCTACATGCGGTCACCGACGTCGCATACAGCACACCCAACAGGCTAGCTGCAGTGACCTATGCAGACAATACCATCCACATATGGCGTGTGCCCCTGAATCGCAGGCCAAGCCAGAAAACGTGAGTAGGGCATTTTGCTGGAATCAAATTTAAAAGGTAGCCTTGACGTTTGTGGAATTTGTGTGTTTAAATGAATTTGCTAAGTTTGGAACATCAATATCAATTTAATTGGAAATAATAATTTTAAAAAGACGTATAACTTCGGCTTTGTGGTACATGTATATGGGACGCAGATGCACTTCACTCTCAAAGCGGCCTTATTCCACTCATGCTCGTGGGATAACTAATATTATAAAACACCCGAATTAATCCCCAGCATCTGATTGGTTCGTCGTCGGTCACGTGTCGTTGAATTTATCGGTATAACCCATGGTCTGTGCTGCATGCATCCCATACCATGGGTTATCCACCGACACGCCATGGTTTATCCACTCAAACTATACATTACGTGCACAAAATAAAAACAGGCACGGCTTCAAAAATGAAGATAGGTGCATGCTGATGACAACCATGCACTAAAACCTATTTGCAGATAATCAACATTTTCTGCAATGATGATTTCTTGACACAGCAACCTCGTTTTTATGTGCAAATGTTGTGAAACACAATAAAAATGTGACATTGTCCCGTCCATAATGTAAAGTTATTAAGCTCGTTAGCTAATGAGATGAAATATCACCAAGTCTTTTTCACCAACTTGTACAGCAATTGTATGGCTGCCATAAGTGATATTAAAGATGCTTTGTCATGCTCACTGGACTGGAGTTTCCCATTTTCCAGAAGCCCCTCACAGAGATGCCAACATACACGATTTGGGCGTAGCATTTACGAAATGCGTGCATCGCAGCGACCGTGGTTTGCTTGATCATCATTTTCAGGGAAAATTTCGTCAACTCCCATGGATAAAGTGCAATAAATTTGAGAAATGAGAATATTTCGAAAGTGGAATTGTTGTTGCAACCAAAAAAGGAATCCACTGAAAGCTTGGCCTTGGAATCGCCATTATTATTCTGGAGTTTCGGTATCCGTATCGTATTCAAGAATGTGTCACGCACATATTACACGTCAATACGCATGCGTTTTATGGGGGCGATAAACAGTGTGATAAATTGGAACTAGCTCTTCAAACAAATTCGGTTGCAATTTGATAAGCAACCTGCATAAACCAAAGAGCGCAACAAACCGCTACGCGCGCGTGGCGCTATCATTTTTGTTACAAACCTTACTGCTAACGCAAGTGCATGTGAATACCGCCCTCAATAAACTATGTCCAGAAAACGTACGATGCTTTATTAGGCCTAGTTAGGAAAAATCGTGATGAGCTTCTCAAGAGTGTTACTGTGGAGGTATTAACAATCCTTTTTCAATTTTTTTGTATTTAATTTTTAAATTGTTTTTTTTATATATATTTTTTTACAGCCGGTGAAAAATATTTCATCTGCATGGAAACAATCCTAAAGAATCCATAAACAAGCCCTTCAAGACCCCAGAATCCTTGTAAAGTCAAACGTTTTCGGACCCCGCGCCGTCGCTTATTTTCGGCAAAAATAGTGCTACTATTTTTTGGAATTGAATGTTTGCATCTCTGCCCTCAAAAGCTATGCCACATCCTGCCCCATCTGTAACGCTTCATCTTTTGTCTAATTACTGCAAAATGAAGGGGCAGATGTGAGATCACTAACTGAAATCAGATGATTGGTATCTTGAGGAATCAGAAATGTTTACGCACAACTTACACAATAAACACAATGACGGTAGAAAACTTCCCCTGAAATGGTTTTGTCTCAAGTGCTATAGTCTTTGAGAAATGAGCAAAACAATTATTTTTCATCTTGCGAGACGTTAATTCATTTCGCCCTAAAACCACCTCGCCCTGGATCACTTCGCCCTGAAACACTTCACCCAAAGGCCCCTAATTAAAACACTCTGTCTAAACACTACCTAACCCAAATGCCACTTCGGCCCAAAACAACTTCGTGCATACACAGGCCATGGTTCAGGGTGAAGTGGTTTTGTGGCGAAGTGGTTTTGGGGCCTAGCGACTGTAAACCATTTTTTGACTGTTTTCTCAAAGGTTAGACAAAGTACGGAGCTGGTTTTTGCTCAGGTTGGTTTTTATCATGCATATCTTCAATCACACAAGGGGATGACACTATTTATAACGGTTTACCAATCATGTATACTACCTTTAAAGGAGTGTGACCAGATCACCTTTTTTTTACCCATAACTCCCCGGGACTTACCTTATGGGTCATGAGATTTTTATATCATAACATCCGTTATATTTTTCTGATTACGAAACTGAAACTCCCGCGCTTCTAGGCCGCATATTTCCGAGGATATCGTCGAAAATCCACCGATTATTTGTAAACTAATTTTCCAGTATCAACGTTTATCCGCTGAAAGCCGACTCGATAGTTTTGTTCAAGTTTTCGGGTTTTTGGGACATGGGAGGTGTGTACGGGAGTTACTTGATAATATGGGTAAGTTACATCGAAAACTATTTTCCAGAAACTCTGGTCACGCTCCTTTAATAGTAAGACAACTATGAAGAAAATAAAATGTTTCTATTTGTACCAGTATTAATGTGAATATCTTGAACAATCTGTGAATGTCTCGTCTGTAAAGTTTCAAATAACGAGAAGTGGCCACACCCTTTGTACTTTCTCCATCCAGTCTGGAACCCTGTGCTGTGATACATGCTACCTGCAATGGCACAGTGCTCTGCTGTGGGTTCAGCATGGATGGCACCAGACTGGCCACAGGAAGTAAAGATGCGGTAAGATTGTCTAAGGTTCAAATTCTATGTTGTTTGTAGTTTAGTACAGGTACGAGTACTTTTCATGTAAGTGTACTTTTTTTTCCGCAAATATTGGTATGAGTGCAAGTTCTTTGTCTTTATGGATATGAGGTTTCCTCTCCAACACAGAAGTTGCATGGTTCCAGCTACCTAGCACATTTTAAATTATAGGTGAATTTTATAGCACATTTCACAGAATACACACCGAGTTTTTTCGTGCATAAATTTGATGCGCATCACTTTGAGAAAAAAGTAGTGTGGAGGGAATATGGAGTAGAATTGACTAAATTTTTTGAGTTCAGTTCACTAGACTTGGGCCAATTTCATAATGCTGTTTAGCAGAAAAATTTGCTTAATCCAAAATTTACTTTTCCAAAATTTGTTGATAGTCAAAATTGTAAGTCAACTTGTGTTTTTAACAAGAACAGCAGAACACCCAGCGTTCGCCCTTAACTTTTTTCCCAACTGGCCAACAGGGCCAGTTGTATTAAATCTTCACTGGCCCGTCGGCATTTCAAGTGGCCCGGTTTAATACCATTAAATTTTCTAGTTGTTCTTTTTAAAGTGTGAGTGTACTCTTGGGGGCAGTTATACAGAATTAGCCCATAGTACTACCCGGGCAGAGCTGGTCTTTTTCAACCTGTTGGCTTGGGGTCAAGTCAGTTTTTGGTTTTTGACATGTGACTTGACTCTGGAGAAAATGACTTGTGACTGGACTTGGAAAATGAGATTGATTTACGACTTAAATAAAAACTAGTCATCAAGTCTCCAGCCCCAGAGACATGTATGTACATGCAAGTGCAGTCTCTCACTCCAGGGGAATAAATTAGAACCGGCTGTGGGAGTCTGAAGAAAGATCAAAGTTATTTCATCACTCCTTTAAATTTAGTACTGTTTTATTTCAACTGGACAGCCGGACCATTTGGGAAGGCTTTCCAGCTGGCTCGAGACCATTTCAACTGTCATTTGGCCAACGGACCAGTGCTAATTCGAACGCTGACACCAGTCAATTGTAATACACATCACATAAGATTTTGAGCTGAAAACCCATTTTTATAAAGCAAACAAATTTTGGATTAAGCCAATTTTTCTGCTAAATAGCTTTATGAATTTGACCCTTACTCGGCCATATGATACCTCATGCAAATGAGTGACGTTTACTGTTGAATTGATTTGCTGGTATTTTCATTTTTTTTTTCTTCTCTGAATAGAGTTTACAGGTTTGGAGTATGGAAACTGACTATTTAAGTGGCGAGAGGGGAGATGGTGTCATACGCCCACTTGATGAGATTCATGCATGTCATAAGGACTGGATTACAGCACTCTGCTGGTCAGACAACGGCGATTTCTTGGTAAAAGAATCCTCTTGGTGTCAATTGGGAATTATACCCAAAGAACAAAAGACCTTTTGGTCAACAAGTACAACTCATACATTATTGTAATACTAGAACAAGAAATATTACCTATTATATAATGCCCAAGTAGATCCTTGTGATCTGATTGGACGATAGCAGGTCACGTGTCGTTTAATATTTAATCCATTTAATGCTACGTCACTATACCGTACAATTTTGTTCCATCTGCCGTGCAATTTTGTTCCATACGTTTTTTCCATTGCACGGTGCGTGCGCGTGTACAGTATTGTATGTGATGCGCTTGTTCTCCCAAACAATCGTGGACGTTTTAGGGAGGTCTAACAAAGAGAACAATATCGTCCGCGATTGGCAAGCGAACGTCCGCGATTCGCTCCTGTACAAAACCAACCAGAGTAAGGAAAAATAGACTATGTCCAAACAAAAGAGGAACAAAGGGACGTCCGCGATTGTATGTGGATTCGCACCTTCATGTGCGTGTCTAATGTATGGCGCGAGCGCGACCAGTGAACGCAATCGGCCCCTGACACAAAAACGTTTTTATTACAACTCACAAGCGACATGGCGAGTGTTGTACTTTATGACTGACGATGAAATAAATTCGAAGGGTAAGCCTGAATATTTGTTAAAAAAGTAGGATGACAAGGATCTACTTGGACGTTATATAAAACAAATAATGAATGTTTTAATTCGTGCAATGGGAGGAATATTTTCATTCCGCGAAAGATGGAATGTGTTCCATTCAACTCTGCTTCGCATTGTTGAATGGAACATTAAGACACAGGCGTTGCACGATCAAGAGAGCGCGCAGCGTGGACAGTTTTTCAATGGTAGATTACACGCGCGCAGACGCACTGATCGTACCCGACACATACTATGGGGAACAAGACAAAGATGGATGCACCGTGATAAAGGTCTATTGCAGCGATGCCTTGCAGTATGGACGCCA
The DNA here is from genome assembly GCA_037783545.1 of Henricia sp. BOLD:AAB3569. Classification (NCBI taxonomy): domain Eukaryota; kingdom Metazoa; phylum Echinodermata; class Asteroidea; order Spinulosida; family Echinasteridae; genus Henricia; species Henricia sp. BOLD:AAB3569. The sequence goes on along the minus strand of JBBELK010000162.1, from coordinate 1,298,248 downwards.
CCATTTTAGGGAATCAGGTTGGCGTAGCGGTTCTTTCCTCACCTTCCACCAATGCGGCCCTGGTTCGAATCCCGTCCGGGCCAGTATGTGGATTGGGTCATCTCAGTGGCACACGGTGCCTTGCGTGTTCACCAAACTCGTAAGAGGGTCATTCTATAAATTTGGGGTCCAATTTTTCTGTCCCCGTTACATCTGACATCTTGTAAAATGTTGTAGTTTGTAAATTCAGGACACATTCTTTAAATGCCTTCTATCTTAAAGAGTGCTTACTTAAAGTACAATTCACAAAAATATGTTTTGAAGCCATTTTTAATGCCACAATTTAACTGATAGGGTTAAGCGCCTGGCCAGCAGCCACCTAGTTGAAGCGAAATGGTTCTGGTGATTCCCTGATGGCAGCGGTAATAATGGCAACAGTGCCAGGAGCACCGGGATTCCAGGAACCTTTTTGCTTCCACATCCAAATTGAATTTCCTGTTTTCTTCATAGTATCTTTGAGGGGTATTTGATATCGTCGGTCGCACCACGAAGTGGCGTATCAGTGAAAACAAATTTTTCTTGCAATTTCTGTTTTTGGTATAATTGAACTTTATTTGGTGTCCTTAACATTTATGCAAGGTTACGAGACTTGACAATTTGTATTTTTTTAATTACAGAAGTTGCCTTAAACCACGTAACTAATGGGTTTGCAAATCTACTTTTTCACGAAGTGGCGTATCGCAATACGCCACTTCGTGAAAATGCCACGCGCTAGGGCGATGTTGTAAATATTACGCGCGCAGAGAAATACAGACAGGGGGCGAATTCTGTGGCAAATCACGCATGATCGGCATTTTTCTTTTTCACGAAGTGACGAATAAGTTTTAAGCTAAAGTGTTCTTTAATTAGACAATTAATACAACAAAAAAAGTATATTTTTACGTCATTTAACTCATACTAAAAAGTATCACCTAAAAAGACTAACAGCTTTTCATAGAATAACCGACCAAGTTAGAGTTTTAAAAAGTGACCAACTTCAAAAGCGATTTTCTCAAAACAAAGTTTTACTACTGCGTTCGCGGATACGCCACTTCGTGGTGCAACCGACGATATGATTGATAGGTTGGGAAAAAAATGTATTTCTTGAAAAAACTGAATAAGCTCCTTTATCAGTAGAAATTGTTATTTTAAGCTTTTAAATGTTTGCAGGTGACTGCATCCAACGACTTCACCCTCAAACTGTGGGACATGAAGACATTAACAGAGAAGACACAATTTATGGGCCACACCAGCGCCATCAACGCTGTAGCCTTCAGTGTAAGTATAACCTTTGGCTGTTTGTTGGGAAATATAAATTGGGGAAATAGCGGACAACTCTTGGCTTGGGCGACATTACTTTAATTTGCTAATAAGTGTAGATAAGAATGTACTCAGTACAGGAAATTTAATCCATTATTTTTCTCAAATACTGAATGATCTGAAGATGCACTCCATGATGACCTCGTGAATTATTAAATGGGTAATTTCAATATTAGGGATTATTATATAAAATGAAGCTGTGAGCGATACCGTGCATTTCTGTTACTGTACGTTATAGCGCCCTCTGTGGGTGGAAAATGTCACACACTGTACAGTAATATACAAATACTGTACAACAGTATCGATTCTGCATGTATGCACAACCGGAACCAACCGAGCTCGCGCGCGCACTTCAATTCCACGAAATGAAAAAATGGCGAGCCCAGATTTGATACGATAGAAGACGATGAATACGATGACATCCTCCAAAATAAAGAAAGCGGAGCGACACGGAGAAGCACTGCGAAAGCAGTGAACATTTTGAAGCTGTACTTGAGGGAAAAGGAATTGTCAGAGGACTTTGAAGACTTAAGCAAAATTTAACTGAATGCGATTCTCCGTAAGTTTTAGGCCTACGTGGGATTACGAAAGTATTTGAAAACAGTTTCCATATGTGCCAGCGCAGCATGGAGCTACAAAAGGAGCTCCATGGTGCCAGGGTGAAATGTTTACTGTTGCTTGTGGAACTTTCAACAATTTCGAATTTTAAATTATACTGTCTGAAAAATGTTACAAGTGTGTAAGCTTCATTTTATATAACAATAATAATATTGGATGTCTTTTCGGGTGATTTGAGAATATACCGCACTCGTCATGAAAATACCGAACTCGCCTTCGGCTCGTTCGGTATTTTCATGACTCGTGCGGTATATTCTCATATCACCCTCAAAGCCATCCAATATTATATAATTACTTTAACAGGGATAGCCGGAATTCCGGCTTTTTCTTATTTTGGAAAAAGAAATACGGCAACGCCTTTTTTCCCAGGCCGAAAAAGTAAACGGCCAGAAATATAAACGGCCGGAAATATAAGGAGAATATATTTGCAACTCTTCAAGCCAAAAAAGACGTGGAAAATTGTCTCACTTACTGATCAACGATGTTTGGATATGCCGTGTATGTACAGCCTATGTACATGTATGTACACGCACGTAGCACGTTTTCCCAATGATTGGCACACATGCAGTATGCCTGTATCCCGGCCGTAATCATTCACTGCTAAAGTACCGCGAAACCAGACTATCGATTAGAAGTACATAGAGGGTGCTGTATCCATACAGTGGTGGTTAGATCACATACATACTGACATATTCATTGCATTGCACTCTAGTGGGGTACCGTGGCCGAGCGGTTTAGGTCATTGACTCGCAATCATAGGTGAAAACTTGGGGTTGCAGGTTCGAACCTCCCCACGGCTACGGTACCTGTGCCCTTGGGCAAGGCACTCAACCACACTTGCTCCATCCTTCGGAAGGGATGTAAAGCCGTTGGTCCAGTGTGTTAGGTAATAGAAAACGCACTCTAAAGATCCCAGAGCATTCTTTCGTGAAGAGCAAGGGGGATCATCCCCGGTGTCTCTGGCCATGCATTTCTAATTCTAATTCTTCATGGGTTTCCTCACGCTTGCGAGTGACAGTGCAATGAGCACTATTGAGGAATCCTTGGTATGAATACCAGAAAGAAATAATAATAATAATAATAATAATATACTGTAAATGTACATACTGTACAGTGTACTGCGCTGGCGTGTCCATGTGCACACATACAGTTGTAGTCAAAAGTTTACATACAACTGTGTTAAAATTGGTGTGCTTAAACTTGCGTTGTCACCATTTTTGTAACAGTCTTTACTAAAGCCGTGATTTTGTGGAATTCCTCACGTGCTTGCAGTACTTAAAACATAGCTTGCACACCTTGCAATGGTTCGGGTAGTCCTGTTTACCATTTTGGATGATGATGGTAGTGGTGTAAACTTCTGACTTCAACTGTACATGCAGTTAATACGGTTAATACGATAGTGGCTGTTTTTCTGGTAAGGGCCGCTGGCATCCCTGCTTTAACCCTTAAACATCCACCGCACATAAAGTTACACAGAGATAGAGTGCTGTACCCTGGTGCTTGTTCTCTATCAGCCCGTTGGTTGCAAACAACTGTTGCTTTGTGTCACTGTATCACTAGAGAAGTATGATTGTTCATAGCGTCCATTATGAGGGGTACATAAAATAGAATGGACAATCCGGGTAGTACCAGGCTAGGCTACAGCCTGGAATGTTTGGGTACCCCCTAGTCTGTGCTATTCTGTCGAGTTATCATCCTGAGATATCAGGGAATTTCCACTCTGCAAAGCGACGTAACAATACCCTGAGGAAACACACGCAAATCTGTGGAGCGAGCCGGCTGTTGTCTTGAGCCAACTCACGCCCGAGTCATTTTGATGTAATTTAATCAATTCGGTTATGCCGAAAAGAAACGATTTATATACTTTCCAGAAATTGTATTGGGTTCCGTTTCTTATGACTGTCCCATTCCTACCAAACTTTCAAACGACAATCTTAATTTACTCCGCAGTTTTTCAAATTAATAACAGGGATGCATGCTGACGAATGTAATGGAATGGATTCCCCAGTATGCTTTAAATAGCAGCCAATCGCCGACGCGGACAACAGCCAGCATTACCGAGTACATGTATCACATGCATGCACGGTGTTTACAATCTGCGCGTGTTACATTTGAATGCCTGCAATCATGCTGCAATGCACTGCCAAGTGTCCTGATTGGTCCAGCAGAGGCGACAAGATTTCCGTCACTAGTCCCACCGCGAAATGGGGCCTTTTTCAACAGGGCCACTGTACGCAGGAGTTAGGGAGTGCGTTAAAGGGGCACTGTTGCAAGAGGATGTCGAGTTATGGGCGAAACCACACCGTGCTAATGACCTACTCACGTGAGTGATGATGGACAGTCATATGCAAGTTTGACCTTGCAGTGTTGCAACCGGAACCATATTCATCGCGTGGTGCACTTTGCATGTTTACTGTACGAACACATTCCTACATGTGCACTTAATTGTTACGGTTTCAAATCGTAATGAATAAATCTTCAGTGCATCTGATCTCGATCGCTGATTGGCTCCCCTGACTTTTCAGGGGAATATTGGCTAAAAACAAAGAAAAAGTTAATCAGCCACAGAGCAAATAGCCAAGACCTTTGTCGAAGTCTGGTCAACCACACAACAGAGGGCACGCTAGTACGAGAACAAACAAACGACAAAGATCTTGGAGCCAAGACTAGGTACCGCCCGGAATTTCCATTGTATTTTCGAATTTAAAGGCACAGGCTCGTCAGCAATGCGCGCCCGCCAAATTCGTGCTCGAAACACGCAGCTCCATGCCTTTGCTATGGAGCTGCGTATTGCGTGGCACACATTTGGCGGGCGCGCATTGCTGACGTGCCTTTAATGTGTCTGGATCAGCCGATTATTTCTGGTCGTGAAAACTCGGCCCACATTATATGACATCCAACTTATTTTGTAATTGTCGCAATGCTGTTGGCCGATATGTTTGCTATTGGTTTTTGACTCTTCTTTTCTTTCTTTGAACCATTAGCAAGGCTGTGTGGTGTCGGCCTGCTTTGATGGCTCAGTCCGCGTCTGGTCCCATAAGGGTATTGAGATCACCACACTTTATGGCCACAATGCTCGTGTCAATAGCTGCGACATCTTTGTGTCTGCAAAACACGTGGAGAGTAAGAAATGGTTTCTTGGTTTTATTGCAGGTTTAATTTTAATTTTTTATTTTTCGGCCAAATTGTTTTAAACCTTATCAGTTCTTTCAGACATAATAAATTCACCTGTAGGTTCGTGTAAATGCTTGGCTCATATTTTCCATGGGAAACCCAGACTGTCTGGCAGGTCCCTATATTCCTGTGTTTAAAACAAATGCCATTCATTTTAGGGGGCTTTTACTTAAAGGGGCTGTGTCACAGTTTGCGCATGCGCCAAATCCTTTCATCTTTTGACATACGTGCGCGCTCAGACGAATATAATGCAATTTTGTTACACAACGCCATTGGTGTGCGTAAATGTACATCAAGTACTTAGCACGTGTGGGCAGTATGTGTTCGTTCATGAGTGTTTACAATACGCAGAATTCAACTACATCGTGTTGCGGCTTGCGCGCCTTCGTTCGATTTGGCATCGCGCGTGCGATCAATGTTTGGAAAAAAATCGGTACAGCGGCGGCAGCCACAGTGTCTTTCCATCGACAGACGATATGCTGTAAAATTGCTGTCTGCAGGACCAAATAAGCATACCAGTTTTGGTGGAAATCAAGGTTCAACAAATTGTTGTATCCATCTATGTCATTCATATAATTTGATGTCGTTTCTGTCATGTTTTGTCAAGTTATTCGAATGACGGCCGCGCACCCGATGTTTGACGGCCTAAAAATACGGCAAAAGGCGCCATTTCAAGTAAAAAGTAATGCATCAGGACAACCTGGGCGTTGAAAAGTACACCACTGCCAGAATTACTAAAGAATTATAAGGGATGGCAAAGATTGAATAGGATATGCAAAACCCAGTGACAAAATTTGTAAAAGTTAGCCCAACTTTTTCAAGTTTGGCTGCGCATGCGCAAACCGTGACACAGCCCCTTTAAGGAAAAGCATCCCGTCTTTGTTCAAGGCAAAAGATTTCACGTAGACACTTCAATAAAGCATTGTAAATTGCAAATAATCATTATGCCCAACCCATGGGTACTGTTGAAGCAGTACCTTGGTGCAATGATGCTCATACTTTTGCTCATTGCAGCGCAGGGATAAATACTTGTTAATTTTGTTGCATTTGTAGATGTCTTTGAAGGTTTTGATTCTAAGGAGTCCAAGCCAGAGAGCCAGTCCTGGGCGAGCCAAGTGGCCACGGCAGAATGGAAAGATCAACATCAGAAGAGAATACTAGACAAGGTTGAGATGGTGCGACTGGAGAATGTCCTGGTAGCGACAGCCAGCGATGACGCCATGACACACCTATGGAAGCCCTTGCAGGTCAGTCTGGGAAGTTAATGTAGTAGGAGTATTTGACCATATAGTTCCAAACTGGGTTGTTTTAAAATAGCATTCATAAATATCTTTCATATAACGCCAAAGTAGTTCCTTGTGATCTGATTGGACGATAGCAGGGGCCAATTTCATAAAGCTGTTTAGCAGAAAAAGTTGCTTAATCAAAAATTTGTTTCCTTTATAAAAATGGGTTAACTGTCGAAATTGTATGTCAACTTGTGTTTTTCAAAAGAATATCTGCTGTTCTTGCTAAGAACACAAGTTGACATACAATTTATATTTTTAACCCATTTTATAAAGAAAACAAATTTTTGATTAAGCAACTATTTTTGCTAAACAGCTTTATGAAATTGGCCCCTTGTCACATGTCGTTCAATATTTAATCCATTTAATGTCACTAACCATGCAATTTTGGCGTGCAATTTTGTTCCACACGTTTTTTTCCATTGCACAGTGCGCCCGCGCCCACTGTATTAATTTAGCGTGTATGTGTGCATGTCGAATGTATGACGCGAGCACGACTCCTGACAAAAACGTTTTACAACTCACGTCACATGCGCAAGCATGGTGGGTTTTGTACTTATGACGGACGATGAAATATACTAGAAGGGTATTAAAGCCTAAATAATTTGTAAAAATAAAAGTAGGATGACGAGGATCTACATTTGTACTTGGCCGTTATATAAAACAAATAATGAATGTTTTAATTTGTGCAATGGAAGGAATATTTTCATTCGGTGAAAGATGGAATGTGTTCCATTCAACTCGGCTTCGTCTCGTTGAATGGAACATTCCATCTTTCACTTCATTATTTGTATAACAGTTTACGCATCCCTAAAGACCGCATACTGTAAGTCTTGCGGCGGGTCACACTTCCCCGGAAGTCAGGGAATGGCAGTTGGGTTTTAACGTTGTGACGATGTTCTTTGATTTGTCACTTTTATACCGTACCATATTTGTAAGCGCCCAATTGCCAATAAATAGAAAAGGCACCGTAACTTCTGCCGATTCAATAAATAAAATGAAGAAAATGTTGTCTGAACTTGTCACAAACAAATAAAAATGTTTGACCTTTAGTTTTCGGTTTGCAAGTATCCTTTGCAAATTACAGGCTCAGGCTTGTTGCATCTCAGAAATATTAACGTGGATAAACAAATGCCTGGTTTGAACGACAACTTGAACGTTCACTTCTGTTAAGAGTAGATAAAACCACCACCAAAAACCTGAACAAATGAAGTACACACGGCCAAGACAGAAAATCGCAACGACCGTCTGAAGACGAATCAAGTGATTTTGAAAACGGCAATAATACATTGTATTCGCGCCAAAATTTGAAGTTAATTTGAAACACCCCAACTAGTCAAGAACGTCCTGGTAGCAACTGCCAGCGATAACTCCATGACACCCCACTGAAAACCCCCTATGAGTCTAGGGTGAAGTGGGTTGGTTTGTTTGTTTAATGAGTGTAAGACTGGAGAACCTTTGTCAAGCTTCATCCTAAAGCTTACAAACTTGCGGCATAAGTAACGTGGCCGCGTGGTTTGGGTCACTGACTCGGGTGAAAACTTGGGCTTGCGGGTTCGATACCTGGCCGTGGTGCCTGTGCCCTTGAACACCTTTGCTCCATCCTTCAGAAGGGATGACAAGTCGTTGGTCCAGTGTATTGTGTAATACACTTAAAAGATCCCAGAGCACTCTTTCGTCACGAGTAAGGGGATTCCCCGGTGTCTCTGGTCGTCGGCTGCCTATGGGGCAATTCCACCGTCACTAACGTTAGATTTATAAAATGTCAAGTCACTTTCATCTCACACAACCCCACAGCCTTTTGATCAATCTGAGGGTTTGCTACCATAATTGGACGTAGAGATCTGATTGGTCGAGACACGGGGCTTGCTTAATATTCATGCAACATTTTCAACAAAATGTGCTTGTGAATTATATTTCCTCAAGTAGTGGACCTATCAATATCCATTACTCCTGAATTTCAAAATGAGATATAATCATAGTAATAATTCGACCTTTCCGTTGGCCAAAGTTTTGGTTAAGAAATCAATTCAAAAATCGTAGCCGACAATTCTCTCAATTGTTGTGGGGGAGATTTTTTATATGTATATTATTTTATTGTACACCTAATGTACGCAGTATAAATGCTCGTGACTCAAAGAAGACCTACTACATTTCGCTAAAAGTTAAACGCAGTTCATCTGAATAAAGATACGTATCTATTGCAAAAATCCCTGGTTAAAAATGGACGCTACCAAACCGTGGAGTGTGGTGCGTGGATTACCATGATTGGTTCTTGCTATGGCAACAACGTCAACACGATTTGAATCGTGAATATTGTCGCGCAATCAGGTTTCTCAAGTCGGTAATACGGGTCGAAACCAAAATATATACTGCACATAAAAAAGGCTGTCGATCGTGTGCGGTAAAATGGCGTTAGACGGACAAAACACGAGCGTATAACCAAATTGTTTTCAAGTATAGGACAGCTGTGGAGGCCGCGATACAGTTTTACCAGACCATTTTGGCATGTTTTGTCGTTCAAAAGACGGGTCGGGCATTAGACGGATGGTTTTAAGGATGTTGGCTTGTCAAACACTCACCGAGCAAACCGGTATGTCAGCCAGAGTCGGTAACGCATAACGTCCAAGGCACAGTTACGCTAAAAATAAAATTTTCTTCACAATTTTCTCGGAAAGTAGGCACCGTACGATACCCTACCTAATGCAAATCTTTTTTAGTGAGGTAAGACAGCATATTGTGAGTTACGGCATCTCAAACTGCATTTCAAAAGCATTTTTCCGGCCCTGAAGACAAGTTACATGTACGATGTATTGGGATCATCAGCATCACGATTATTTCCATGCCATCGTGGTACCGCGATGTCACGATTGTTAAAAAATACAGACGATTAGTTCACCGTGGGAAAAAAATCATCACGATAGACGATGGTACCGTCTATCGGCACAAACTTATTTGTAAGCTTCATATAATTCAGCCTGCGAATTGAAGTTCATTAAACCCAGTACATTAAAAAAAAAAACGTCATGAATGATTTTTGTTTTAACCGTCTTTCAGGGTAATGAGATGGCCTCACTGAGTGGTCACTCCAACAGCGTCGTAGCGGTAGCCGTGTCCAGCAAGGGAGACATCATCACAGGATCGCTGGACAAAACCATGAAGATCTGGACTCCAAAGGTAGGGCCATGCTATTGATCAAGCAGGACATTTCAGTCATCAAGTCGGTGTTCTCCGCTGGTTGCCATCTTGTCCGGGCACACTGAGCAGCGGGAAATGCTGACCAATGCAGTGAATTCCTGTTTGCCATGTTAGGGCGCTGTTTAAAACAGATGCATGCATCTGTCATGGCCATGATGAGCCGCAGATTGGGTCGCCAATGCGGCCATAGATATGCCTGGTAAGTGAATGATAATGACGCCAGCGGCCAGCGAATCGTGTTTGGCAATTTCACACATAATTTTAGAATGACTCTGCCGTGTTTTTAGGCCAAAAAGAAAAATTAGTCTGTCTCTGGTCACACCGAATAGACCGATCCAGTAAGCTCCGCCCATTTAGAAATTGCCTAGCAACATGCCACACGTGCCATGCACATGTGCAGTAGAGTCGCGTGGCCGTGCCGTGCGTCAGCGTCCGCGCCCTGGTCAGCGCGTATTGAAACACACACACGCACACAGAAACTGCACGCTCGAAAGCAAAATTTGCACTTAAGTATCCGGTCGTGTGCGTGCACGTACAACACGCCTGCAATATGTGTAACGCGCGCCATCGAACAAAAACATCTCGACACACATCTAGAACGAAGTGAATGCAAAACTTAGCAAAACGACAAGCTAATTTTTGTAAGTTTTTCACGTTTACACAAAAACACATTTATGAAGGGATTCAAAGTAGGTTAGGATAGTCTTATACAATCCGTTTTAAACCCGTTAGCCTCCTCTGCGCTGATAAAAATGATGTTTATGGTGTTTTTGCATCACTCGTGCTGCATTTGCCGTAGCTCTGTGCACAAAAATTTGAGGACTCTGGTAACCAAAATGGAGATCTGCTGTTTGGTTACCTGAACCTGAGGCTGTGATTGGTCAATTCCAAAATGGGCGGAGCTTACTGGATCGGTCTATTGATGCGGCGACGCAGTGTTTTTTTTTTTCTCCCGCCATCGCGCACACAGATTCGTATGCAGTAAGGCCTATAGTAAACTTGCAGAGCCATCACAACACTGAATGTTCTGAGAGTTTTCACTCACAAACAATGGACACGGAAATAAGTGGCATATTTCAGTATTTAGCTCAGCTTAGACACGCTCTAATTCACAATCGCGATTCCTTGTTGTGTCGCGTGAGAATTACTCGCCCATTGTTACAGCTGATTAAACAACCTCATACTTACTATCATCGTCCGAATCTATTGCCCCGAGTACGAGGTCGAGCTGCCCGGGAAAAAATACATAGAGACTTGTTCCCATTCCCAACGTACCGATCTGTCTATCAATGTGAATTCTTCAAAACGTTTGTTTTTTTGTACAGACCTTTTCACAAATAATGCTTGAGTAAACTTTGATAGCTGTCCTTCCCGCAAATGCAGTTTGGTCTTTTGTCCAACCATAAAGCCCAGGGATGAACAAGATCAGTTTCTGTGCCCATATTAGAATCATTTTCATTTATTTCATTAAGGCCGGGGTCACACAAATTACGAATTGATTGAACACTCGACACACTACTTATAATAAGTTGGGGATATTGGTATGTTATAAATTTTGGATGGTTTTTTTTTCCACTGTTTTCCTGTGACAGGTGTATCTGTCAGGCAGATACAATCATATACAAAATAATTCAAGCGGAATGCATACCCTCAATAAAATATCTGTGTACATGCCAGAATATCCCTCACTTATCGTGAGTAGTGTACATGTAGGTATATTTAACATTTTTCACACTTGGAATGCCAATACACATGACCCGTGTCAGACCAGTTTTAAATAGATTTACTTCATATTTTGGATTTAATTTGCTGTCTTTTCTCTTAGTTGGAAGCTCAGGTTTTGTCCGCTAGCCACAATGGTGAAGTGACGGCTACTGCTTATTCTCCGAAGGGAAAATTTGCAATCTCAACAAGCAGGTATGATTTTCTAATGATGAAACTTTGTTTCCCGAAACTCTAAAATGTATCTGATTCACACATTGACAGCGAAATGACACATTTGGATGGAATAGTCGGACCATCTTAGAAATTTCTTTTTTTTTTTGCATCACTTTCTGGGCAAGCACTTTTTATTGCCCAATATTGCCCTGTCCTTGGCTGTACTTTCAAGGCTTGTCTAATGAAAAGCATCCCTGGCTTCGGCCTTCAAGCTTACTTTGTGCATTTCTATTGATGAACAGTCAACAGGCTGTGTTAAGTCTGCATTTTGTATTTAACTTCATGAGCAGAAACTGACTTCGGCTAGAACTAGACTAGCAAGTGTAAAAAAAAATGTAAAAACAGCTGGGCCTGTATTGTCCATTTAAGACCACCCATGTACTTCACGAACTTAAACAGCTAGAATCCCCCCCTTCCACATTTTGAGTTTTTCTGTTTATCATGGAGGTGTATGTGTCTACAACACCATGACAACTTGTTTTTCACAAAAAATCGACAGGCTTTTGCTTAAAACGTAAAGCAGTTCCGACCCTCTTCACCCGATATTCTGAAACGCTCGAGGTCACTTGGTTTGTTTATCAACGGGGTTTTGACGTCATCCTGAGAAACATACAAAACGGCCTGTGCAGTATTGAATGGAAAATACACCAAGTGAATGTTTATCATGCCTGTTTTGTCCTTGTAATTCAAAATACAAACGTGAAAAACACTTCATGTAATATGACAACAATCTACTATTACCTGTTTTGTGAAAAAACGGTGAAATTGTGGCTCACAATGAAGTAAATACTGGTGCATTGCGACGGGTGGTTTTGTCACGGAACGAACGGCATTCACAGCGGTCTGTGTACAGCATGGAACGGTTCCCTCCGGGCCGTATTTCCCAGGTGTTTGAACATCGGCCGGTACAAGTTAGAATGAGCGACTAATTTTTCTCTCTCTTTGTAATAGAAAAGAAAATCTTTCTGCTCTTTTTTTTTTCATAGTGTCTGGTAAAACATGCAACCACGCAGCTACTGGGCACATCTCTGGCTTTTTGGACCAACAAAAATGAATACCTAATAAGCGTTTCAGAAATCGCGAAAATCTCATTTTCGAAAAGTGCACTTTTGCTTGCAATTTATCCACTTAAAACCGACAATTAAAAAATAATAAAAATCCACGTCGGCGAGGGGGATGTTTGGACTATCGAAAAAACCTAAATGCTGGATTTTCATCAAGGGGGATTTTTCCTCTTTAACAAAGAATTATTGGCTTATGGGGGCCGCCATTTTGCCCAGAAATTGGGGAAAAAAATGAGGTTTTCGCAAACAACTCCTTCATGTGCTCCTTTAGCAATACTACGGAGTTCTGGAAGTGCCATCCGACTGGTTGAGATACTGAGTTAATTTAGCGCAGGATGACGACATATTTAGTGCAAAATGTCAGTATCTAGTGATAATTATCTAAGACGGACGACATCCAGAATGTAGGACGACGACATTTTGCACTGAATATGTTGTCATCCTACAATAAATTATCACGGGACCTCAACAAGTCAGATGGCACTTCAAGTGCTCTGTACAGTACATGTAAAGGTTGTCCGCAAAGACGTCATTCCTTGCCCAGATTCCAGACAAAATGGCGCCGCCCATAAGCCATTCTTAATGTGAAGTCTGTATCTAATTTTCAGCCGGTGAAATTCCTTGTTCTTTGTATAAAAATAATGTTCCAGTTACACAATGTTACACGATGTCTTTTGTTTCTTGGGTATAATTCTCCTTTAATTCTGTCTACAAGTTTTGTTGAATTGTTTTCCTTTCATCAGAAATGGAGAGGTCATGGTTTGGAAAATGCCGGACAAAGACTCGGACTTGGAGGCTCTTCCAAAGGTCATTTTCTCCAGCAAGGTGAGTTTGTAACACACGGGATCATTTACTTGTACTGTACGAAACGAATAGTCTCAAAATGGGACAAAATGTATATATTTGTGTCAAGTATATTTGTGGCCATTTTGAAGGTGAACACTCGGTTGCATTTGTTCCGCTTTTGTGGGCCGGGAATTAATGAAAAAGTGATGCAAGGGAATCGCACAAAATCACGTCGCAATATTTTTTTAAAAGTGATAGGGTCTGTGATAATCACTTCAACTGGTCAGGAACTGTTAGAGCTAGCCTTGTCCAAGGCGGTGTCTGCTTTTTGTTTGCTATACGAGCGAATATCGGGTCTTGCGCATGCAAACCACAAACGACACCAAAACGAGCCAACGTGCGGTTACAGCTTCTATACCATGTACAACCCATACGGCAACACACGTCGCGGCGTACATGTATAGTACAGCTGCATACGGCCTGCCGGCTCGAAAGACTGCCTTGTCGGGTCTGTTACTTCGGGGTTTAATGTCTTTTTAATTTTTTTCGGCCAGTTTTGGCCGAAAATGGGTGGGCTTTAAATATGCGGGTGTGTAAGGTATGAATATTTAAGATTTGTCTTGAGCCAATCGAGAGCTTCCTGAGTAGCACGTGATGACGCGAAGCATGCATTCTGCATGTAATGGCGTCCGCCATGTTTCGAGTACGGTGGTATGATCGACTGGACGAAAATAACAAATGTTCCCAGGTTTGTAGCATTTATCTGTTTACATATTTGATTACACTTTTTGGGGACAACAGTCGTAATATGATAGCTTGCCTGAATGATTTGTGGGAGCTCTTAATACTGCCTCGGACAGACAAACCTGTCGCGCGTCGACCAATGAAATTTTTGCTCACGTGGGGGTGGTTCCCCCATTACAGTAATGAGTTTCTCTGGCTGAATGCAAAACCATCAAGGTGTTGGGTTCAGACCGTACAGTACTTTACGTACGTACATGTTCATCGTCATAGCGCGGCGCACGCGTGCTGTAAGCGTACAGCATGAATGCCACAGCTGGTCCTCTCTGACAGGCACTGTTATGTTTTATCTTTGGCGGGCCATTGAAGACAAGCCCAACGCCTTGATGAAGGCTATGTGAGAGCTGGTATGGGATCTAAATTTTCTACTGTTAGTCCATGTCCCCTATGAAATGCTTTGTGTAAATGTTCTCAGTTTCATCCTGTTGATGTCCTTTAGATCCCAGGCCCGCACGCACACAAACTTGGTGATCACACTTTTTGCATTGCGTGGTTGGCTTCAAAAATGACAAAGTAAAACTCCCTGCATATGAGGCTTGTCGGAATATCTTGAGTCACTATTGGTAGTCCCATAATGGCAGTGTTTTGTGGAAACTATGCTATGTTTGCTTAGAAAACCAACAACAAAACAGACACTCTCGCGTCCTGGGCGACACTCGGACACGTAAGCTTACAGCACATAGCCATGTTGTTTGCCTGATGTCCGATTATGATACATGTACATTGTACTTGCATGGCGTCACCATTTTGAAACTAAGTTTTATTTTAGCATTAGTGTGAAGCGCATTTATGAGCTTATCAAGAAGTGTACATGTATGCATTACCACAGCGTATAGGTGCGCTTGTAAACATTTACTTTACATTTTGGTGCTCGCGCACAGAAGATAATTTACAAAATTGGATGATCAAATGTTCGGATATTTAGTTTTTAAGAACCCATATTGCAAAATCTTCGGTTTCTCCCAACACTATAAGGAGCCCCTAAAATGCATCTTAGAATTTTCTGAAATTAACCTCTGAGCTTGAAATAGCACTTGCAAGAGGATCTGAAAAAATATCCTCGATCTCAACTTTAAAATGTCATTTGTAGCCCATCGGTCAAACTGGATCTCCCGTCAGTATATTCGCCCACTCGAACTCAGGTTCGCGAATATACCAGACCTAATGTGCCCTACCTGCCTACACATAAAACAGAACTACATCTCAGTTTTATGCTTTCAATCAAGTCAACAGACTTACAGTGTCACTGGATTGGACAGCACCATCATGTTAGTACTACAGCTCTGTAGTACTGTACCTTCAACAGAACTCCTTAAAAACTAGAAATGAAACGGAGCCGGGACGTGCATAACCGCACCTTCTCATTAGCATACATGTAGTTTTGGGCACCTTCATTTGCATAGTTTTGGGCACCTTCATTTGCATGGTTTTGGGCACCTTCATTTGCATAGTTTTGGGCACTTCCCCATTGAATTACACGTAAAACCTCCCGCATGCGCACTTTCTCAATGTTTGTGACGATCGCGCATGTTATGTTCGAACACAAAATGCACTACACGCGCACGCGTTCCAGACTGCCGGAAACCGGTTACGGTGATGTGCCATTCAATAACACAGTCATTACTTATCTAGCTCTTAATAGAAATATGTGGTTCCTTCCCATTGTGTACTTGTATTGGACTTGTACTACATGTAAGACCTCTTACATTCCACAACAGATATATGGGTCTTTCTATAAATTAGGGGTCCAATTTTAGTTTCCCCCGTTACATTTTACATCTTGTTTTTGTAAATTCAGGATGCATTATTTAAACAGCTAGAATCCCCCTTCCACATTTTTTTAGTTTTTCTGTTTATCATGGAGGTGTATGTGTCTACAACACCATCACAACTTGTTTTTCACAAAAAATCGACAGACTTTTGCTTAAAACGTAAAGCAGTTCCGACCCTCTTCACCCAAATTCTGAAACGCTCGAGGTCACTCGGGTTGTTTATCAACAGGGTGTTGACGTCATCCTGAGAAACATACAAAACGGTCTGTGCAGTATTGAATGGAAAATACACGAAGTGAATGTTTATCATGCCTGTTTTGTCCTTGTAATTCAAAATACAAACGTGAAAAACACTTCATGTAATATGACAGCAATCTACTATTACCTGTTTTGTGAAAAAACGATGAAATTGTGGCTCACAGTGACTCTCTTTTGAAGTAAATACTGGTGCATTGCGACGGGTGGTTTTATCACGGAACGAACGGCATTCACAGCGGTCTGTGTACGGTCCACTGCGGCGTAGTTTCCACGTGTTTGGACATCGGCCGTACAAGTTATAGAATGAGCGACTCATTCTTCTCTCTCTTGGTAATAGAAAAGAAAATCTTTCTGCTCTTTTTTTTCATAGTGTCTGGTAAAACATGCAACCACGCAGCTACTGGGCATATCTCTGGCTTTTTGGAACAACAAAATTCTTCAAAAATCACCATCTAAAAGAGACGGTTTTCTAAGTTTTTTGCGTGTAAACGTATGGAGCTAACTATCGTGTTGACTTCTCTTTCTCAGGATTGCGTCACGGGGTCACGCGCATATCATGAATACCTAATGAGCGTTTCAGAAATCGCGAAATTCTCATTTTCGAAAAGTGCACTTTTGCTTGCAATTTATCCACTTAAAACCGACATTAAAAAATAATAAAAATCCACGTCGGCAAGAGGGATGTTTGGACTATCGAAAAAAGCCTAAATCCTGGATTTTCGTCAAGGGGGATTCTTCCTCTTTAAATACTTTCCATCTCAAAGAGTGAGTACATAAAGTACAATTCATACAAAATAGTAGACCCATATTCGAATAAAATTTGACATAAAATGCAAATTTATTGGCAACCAGAAGACGATGCTTTCAAAATGAAAACCAATTGACTTTTTCTACCGATGCTGTTTTTACTGCCTTCTTGTTTACACCCAGTTGACAGAAAAAGCCATCAATGCAGTGTGTTTTGTGGGTAACCGCCGGTTTGCTCTGGGGTCTGACGAGGGTATTGTCAGCGTGTGGGAGATCGAAGCCCCCACCCCACCCATGACTGCTTGGCGAGTCCAGTAAGTATGGCAGGCCAACTTATATTGTCTGTGCTTTGGAAAGATTTTTGCCTCAAATTCCACGCGCCGCCTGGAATTTCCATTGTTTTTTCGTATCGTAATAAGTGGGTCACATATATGCACTCATTAATTTTGGTAAATTGGGACTGCCACTAACATTGAAACAAAAATTATTGAAAAAGAGCATACGTAGGATTGTGATTTCATACAATGGCAGTGTGCTTACTATCGATAATGGCTCTATAATTGTCACAGGCATTTTTTTGAATGGGTCTGGCATTGAGACAAGTGTTAAGGGCTTGGGAATGTGATGTCATGCAATGTCACAATGCAGTGGTTTCCGCCATGTTTGTTGCCAGTAACGTGTGCGATGTACGTTCAGCTTGTTTTGATACTCATACCAAGTTTCAAGTTGATATCTTGAACCGTTTTGAAGAAAAGCTCTGGAATCGTTTGAGTGGGGAAAAGGGGGAAAAAAGGCAAATAAATCGTACAGAAGTAATAGGTGATCGGGCTGTTGGCCCGATCACCTTAAAATACAAAGCGCAAAATTCAAAACCACTACGAAAGCAAAAAAGCTCTATGCTCTGTTTAAAGAACAGACATAGCTCTAGTTTTTCCTAATTTTTCAACAGATACATTTATCAATAAAAGCCAATACTTTATATAAGTTATTTGGTAATTCCACGAAGTTCAACTTGATGCACCGCTTCCCTGTGGCAATGAGCATTCACAGTTAGGCGGCCTCCCACAACAGACTGAGCCGGGATTCTGCCGAAAGTCTGCAGCCGTCTGTCGTTGCTAAGCGGGCGGGAATCAGCAGAATGCCCGGGACCTGTGCACTAAAGCGCGGCGAAGTTAATGAGCTACTCTGGCCGAGATTTATGAATAATCATCATGAGCTGATCGGTGTTCATGAATACGAGCGTTTTTTCGCGACATGCCGCAAATGAGTAACATTGAACGGCTTCACTACCGTATTAATGTTATTTAGACGTCGTACATGAATCTCGGTGCCGCGAGCTTAGACTGTGATTCAACCACTAGTGCGAATGTTTGTTGCAAAAGATCCGACGCCCAAGATGTACAAAAATACAAACCAACGAAATGTTTCAAAATAGTGTCCAGGCCTGTTGGGCGAGCATTCTCATTATAAAGGGGAATTACATAAAAAAAACAAGTGTAACTCATACATTTTGTTCATACAAAGAACAAGGAATTTGACCTGCTAAAATTCGAATACGAACTTCACAAAGAATGGCTATGGGCACCGCCATTTTGTCCGGAAACTGGGCAAAGAATGACATTTTCGCGGACAACTCTTTCGTGTACTCCATTTGCAGTACCACTGAGCTCTGGAAGTGCCATCAGGCTTGTCGAGATCCTGAGATAATTTATTGCAGGATGACGACATATTCAGTGCAAAATATCATCATCCCGTGATAATTATCTCAGGAAGACGAAATTCAGAATGTAGGAGAAATATGCTGCTTTAGCATAATGTCTTTTGTTTCTTTGGTGTAATTCCCTTTTAAATCTGGGTACTAGACTGGTTTGATAAATTCTTACTCCAACACTTCTTACTCAGAAGCACATATTTTGTTTTTTCTATTTTCAGGCATGTGAGGAACATGCATGCAACCAGCCAGGACAAGAGCCCAATTACTTGTATGACCTATGACCCCAAGCTGGATAACCTGTACACAGGTCATTGGTCGGCAATGATCTGCATATTCCGTGTGGACTCTGGTAAACTGCACAATGTCTATGTCAGGTATGGACATTATGCAGGAACTTTTCAGATTAATAAAATTTCAAATTTAATAATTTGTTTACCCTTTCGGAAGATTTTTTCGGGGTGCTTTTGGAAATCACACTTTTGTAGTTGGTTGTTTACCAGTCAGGCCGACACTAGCGAATCTGGGCCTCTAACCAAGCCCCATTCTTTTGTATACATGTACCCTGCATAATATAAACAATCATCCTATTTCTGGTCCAGTGACGAGCGTGATTCAATTCCGTCCCTCATGGAAATTAAGAGACAAATGCCTTTCCTTAGTCAATACAACAAATGAAAACTAAAATGAACCTGTTTGATGTTAATACACACACCCAGTTTATCACATGTTGAAATTGACTTTACAGTTTTATGCAGAATAGGTTTTTTTTATGCGTGAGGGACGGGGAATCAATAAAATTGACAAAAACTACCATTTTTTACATGCATTTTCAACTATTTCTTGAAAATGTGATGGAACAGTGTGCCCAGCCAAATTTACTCTGTTAATTTTTGTAATATAATTGTAAAATATGGACATTTCTTTACTGTTTGAGGTATTTATTTTGATTAAATTAAGAAATTTTGGAATTTTCATCCAGTGTTTACCAGTTTTGGATCACGCTCTGACACAATGCAAACAACAGCTGTTTGCAACCAATGGCCTGACAGAGAAATAGCCCCAGGGTACAGCACTCCAGAGTTTTCTCTTTGAAGAGCTGTAATTTTATGTGCAATGCATGTTGAAGGGTTAAAGGCACAGGCTCGTCAGCAATGCGCGCCCGCCAAATGTGTGCCACGCAATACACAGCTCCATAGCAAAGGCATGGAGCTGCGTGTTTCGAGCACGAATTTGGCGGGCGCGCATTGCTGACGAGCCTGTGCCTTTAATCTATAAAACGCATTTGGAATTAAAGTATGCCCAGTAGCATGTTCGTTTCACAATAAAGCAAGGTTATGCTTAATGCGCTGTTTGAATGCAGGCATACAACCAAATCTCTGTGAAAAAGTATCAGAAATCACCACAAGAAATACATTAAAGGGCCCCTTATTTGGGATTATATAAAACCAATATACTCATACACTCATACATTCATACAAATCCCATTTGGAGCTTGTCTTGGGGGTTAAAACAGGTTTTTAGTTTTTATGCTAATGAAAATATGCATATTCATGACCAAGGTCATGATGTCACAAGAGGCAAACACAGGAAAATCACATTCAACTGTGCACAAAAGATTCCACCTTTTTTCTCAAACGCCTGGAACTTTTTTAATCCATGACTGTTTGAGTTTGTTCTACATGTTTCCTGTTGTAAGCCATGACGAAACTAGGGGAGAAAATTGCAGCAATTTGCCACAAGTCCAACTTGAAGTCCAACTTTTCCCTTCTGTCTTCCTTACGTGATGCACTTCAAACAGCGCCCTCTGTCTGTGGTTTATTGAAAAAAGCTACCTTTTATCGATTTTACATCCAAACGAACAATAGCATGTCTTTCTGAACAAGTAATCCATCATATGAAGCAAAGATTAGGCAGAAAGTTGTTTAGCATGTCATAAGCCCTTTAATTATGGATTGGTTATCACTGCCATGGAAAACTTGATCTTACCTACTACTGATTGGGGTATGTCTCAAGTTCTGACCCCTCAAATATTGATTTCTTTTGGAAAATTTAGCCTCTAATTTCTTCAGTATGGTGACGACAAAAGATTGCATCCAGGAAGCAGTTAAAGGCCCTGTAGATGATCTGTTTTTGAGCGATTCTGCGAATAACACCATTATAAATCAAAAGAAAGACATCAACAAACTCATCGGAAGAAATTTCAGCTTTGTCAAATGTACCACGTTTTAAAAAAAACATGAAAATCCATATGCGTTTTCCTGGTCTTGGCGGGGTATTTCAAATATTCGTTCTCAGTTGATCGGGTACTACATGTATGTGGCTTGCGTCATGCACTCTGTGGCGCACATCATATACTGCGTGTGCGCATAAAAATGCATCGCGTTGGAACACGCACACGTAGTACACAGCGCCCATGCGAACCAAAAATAAGTAAATCGTTTGCAAAGGATCTAAATAATTTCATCTTCACGGATTATTTTCTGGTAAAATTATATCATTTTGAGCGGAAACCATTGGGTAGTTGCTATTAATTCAATCTTTACTTTCAGAACTTTTCCCCTGTAAACTCGTCGATTACTTTTTGGGGTCATTGCAAATGATACACTGGGCCTTTAACACACAATTTGAATCGTAAAAGGCTTAATAATTAAAAAATGGGTTTTATGAAATGGGAATGCATTGCTTGGACTATCTTTCACTTCAAGTTAAAAATGTGAAATGATTCCATAGTTTCACAGGGTTCCCAAGGTAATGGAAAACCTGGAAATATGAACATTAATTTTTAGTCGTGAAAAAGTCATATCGAAAAAAAGTAAAACAAAATAGCCCAGGAAAACTAAACCCTCCCAATTTTGCCAGTACCCTCCTGGAAAATCAACCTAACTTTTACGATTTTACGGTTACATGCCATATGGGTGTGGAAACAAAAATTGCATCGTCCGTGTCTTTCTTTTGCTCAACTTTGCAACAGCACTCCGCAAGATGTGTCAGCAAAATTTTGAAACGGCTGTTGAATTTATGTCCCTCAAGCAACAGAGGGGACTGCATTTCTATTGCCTAGTCATGTGCGTGCTGCATGCAATCAAAATGGCAGACAAATAAGCTTGATGATCCGACGAATGACTGTAAACAGTTTTTTAATTTCTTTCTTTCTTTTTAAAATCCTGTATGCTTTAATGTATCTGTTGCATATTATTTTTACCCAGAAATGCAGAGACATCCCCCGACTGGATCCTAGACCTGAAGATACTCGGTGATAAGACCCTAGTGGCAAGTTTTGCTAATGGAGAACTGCAGCATTTCGTAGACACGGTTAGTGAAATTGTCTGATTTGGTATTGTACTGACTATAGGGGCCATCCATAAAGTACGTACGCACGGAGGGGGGAGGGGGGGTTGTTGACATTGCGTACACCATGCGTACAGGGGGGGAGGGGGGGTCCAAGCCAATGCGTATGTACGCAAACCGAAAATGTCTTTTTAGTAAATCGGGAAAGGATGGACAAGTTGACCATGGCTTCAGACCTTATGTACGAAATATATTAGACAGGCCACACATTTTTCTCACACATCTCACATTTTTCTCACTCCTCAAATTAGTTTTTTCCCATTAAATCCCCAGTTAAATGATGCTTGATGTGTCATTTTAAGGAAACAAAACAAAATGCAAAAGAAATCTATACATTTTGTCATTTATTTCAGACTTAGGTGGCGACATGCGAATCGTACTACACGTAGTAGTACATAGCACTATACATGTAGTACTGAACCATTTTTACCAATGCTGAGGTATATATGGAATGCGTATGCGTACAGGGGGTTAGGGGGGGTTGGAGCCACTGCGTACGCCATGCGTACAGACCGAAGTCCGGTTCGAACAAAAGAGACGACACTCGAAGATTTGAAAGGATTTTGTTTTTATCCCTTTGTCTGTATACCCGAGTCGTAATACAGGGTGTCCATAAAAAAAAGGAAACCCATCTTTAAATGCAAATTATCAGAAATCTGTGCAATATTTCAAAAAAAGGTGTGTATGTACAATGTAGGGAAAGTCCACACTGTCCTCTGTCCAATGGTACCAGGGTCATTATGTAACTGTCATGTACATGTATGGCCATTATGAAAGGTGGTGAAATCATCACTGTGACAAGTTAGCACTTGAAAGGGGGATAAGGGCAATGAAGTGATGAAAGAACACATTTCTCTTCAAACCTTATCATGGAATGGTAAGACGAGCAGTCAGAGACATGAGGAGACGATGTGAGCTGTGTATTTAGAGAAATAGTGGGTATGTCGAGGGCACAAACCCCTAAATTTATCTGTAAGCAAACTTGTGCAAGTCTAGTCGCCACGCAAGTGCCATGACATAGAGCGCTGTACCGTGTACATGTATGTACTGTGCCGCTCGGCGAGCAGACTGAGACTGCAACGAGTAGCGAAGCAGACGTGTACAAGTCTAATCCCTAAACAAGCTCCATCTCTGCCTGCATCATGAACTGGCAACGGTCGTGCGTTGCGTGTGGTGTGTGATGGTGCATGTGTGCAGTGGGCAACAAACGATTTTATTCTCTGCTTTAGCTTCACCGTCAACGATCGATGTTGCCTAGATTCTTTTTATTATTATCCACGATAATATTTGCATGATAGTGGTGTTTTAAACGATCCCAAAAGTTTGTCTTCATGGTCTAAATGTCTCTTCCCTTCCCCCCCCAAGGAAGCCACGCCCCTTCCTTTTGTTTTCTTCCGGAATTTGTTTTTCTCCAATCTTCCCTCTTAGTCGGGTATCTATGGGGGACCCCCCGTGCACCCCCCCCAGTACTAAACCAAACCAACTTTTTTAGATGCATTTTATGGTCCTAAAACACATTTTTGATGTTAACAGTAAAAAAAACCCGATGCACTCGGGTTATTCAAAATAGCGGCCAAAATGGCGGCCAAAATGGTCAAAAATCATATATTGGCCAAATAATATGATGAAAGCACTTAAAAAATGGCTAGTTATATGTTTTTTACCCTCGCAAATTTATTTCTGGGGTCCCTTTTTCTCTATCATGCTTCAAATTTAAAATGGTGGCCAATATGGAGGCCAATATGGCTGCCAAAAGTGGCCAACTGTAAGCAAAATGATATATAATGGACAAAACTAATGATAAACACATACATAACAGAAGTTATATGTTTTTGACCTTCGCAAATTTATTTCTGGGGTCCCTTTTTTTCTATCATGCTTCAAATTCAAATTGGCGGCTAATATGGAGGCCAATATGGCTGCCAAAAGTGGCCAACTGTGAGCAAAATGATATATAATGGACAAAAATAATAATAAACACATAACAAAAGTTACATGTTTTTGACCCTCGCAAATTTATTTCTGGGGTTCCCTATTTTACTATCATGCTTCAAGTTAAATGTGGCGGCCAATATGGCGGCCAATATGGCGGCCAATATGGCGGCCAATATGGCGGCCAATATGGCACAATATGAAGAAAAAAAAAGATATATAATGGACAAAAAATAATGATAAACACATACATTAAAGTTAAAGGCAACCACCCAGAACTAACCCACACCAACTTATTGGGACCCCGTTGTGATCCTATAGCATATTTAGCATGTTAACAATACAATAAAATGCTCTTGAGATATCTAAAATGGCGGCCAATATGGCCACTAAAAATGGTCCAAAATGAAAAAGATCATACATGTATATTAGCCAAATAATGACAATTTTTTATAAAGCTGCTAGTTATGTTTCTTACCCTCGCAAATTTTATTTTGAGGCACCTCAAAAGTTGAGGGTTTTCTACCATGCTCCAAATAAAAAATGACTGCCAAAAGCGGCCATATATGAGGAGAATGTTATATAATGGGCCAAAAACAACCCACAGCTTGAAGATGGCGATCACTGTAGCTGCCAAAAGTAGATAAATATGAGAAACATTAAACATATAAAGAGAAAAATATAAAAAACTGTTGCACCTTCAATCAAGAACTAAAGCACACCAACTTTTGAGGTGCCTTTTGATGTCACAAAACATGTTAATTAACAATGGTCTGGCCATCAATATGGCTGTCAAGTGTAGCTGAATGTAAGAAAAATGATATCTAATCGGCCAAAAACAAATTATGAAACATAAACTAAATGATGTTGTTCACCCTTATCAGTTGTCATCTTGGTATACTTATCATGTTTGAAGTTAAATGAGGCTGGTATGACCACCAAAATGGTTTTTCAGGTCTACAAAAAATATTAAATATCCTCAGTATTTGTTTCCATGATCACAACAAATATGATCTGAGAGATACAGATATGGGATCACGAGACAATGGGGTGTTTGTAGTTCGTGAAGAGGGAGTCTAAAGTTGAAAAGAACGATTCCACAGAAATCAACGGTATTGAAGTGGGCATAATTATTGGGGTACACAAAATGTGAACAACTCAATACAATTTGAATTTGGATGTGCTTATAGAGCAGTTTAACTGTACACTCCTCAACATGATAGAAACCAGCAAACAACAGATTAGGATCGGCAGTTGTCCTGTGCGATATTTCCATACAGATGCATCACTTGGGTCTACATGTACTGGGGACACACCTATCCAATATGGCAATGCTACGGTGAGGGAAGTTTCAGTTTCACTGGATCTCTTAGTGAAGGATCCCTTAAGCGAGCAAGGGAAAACGCACTAGCCAAGCCAGCACAGCAGACATGTTTCTCATTTGGCCTCTTTTGTCAGCCATGCTGATCGCACATTATGGAATATAAAGTAACAAAAGGATAGCGTAAAGATGATTGTTGAGGGTAGAAAACATACCAGTAACTAACCATTTTATTAATTTTTATTGCATCATATGGGTGATATGATTTGTCAGCCATATTGGCCGGCATCTAATTGGATATCTCAAGGGCCGCAGGGTTTTTATCTGTTAAAATCCAAATAGTTTTCGTGGATCAACGCACCCAAAGGTTGTTATTGGGGTGTGGGGGGAGGGGGTGGGTTATTAAATTCATTTATTTAACTTATTTTGGCAGCCATATATTGGTTGTATAATAAATATGGGTCAAGAACATATGAATAGCAATTTATAAATGCTAATTATTTGGCTTATGATATGCTTTTAATTTTAATAATGTTAACATCTAAAACTGTTTCAGGACTCTAAAAGGCATCATAAAAAGTTGGTAAGGTTAGTTTAGCGAAAGGGGGTTGCATTTCATTTATGCATTGTTTTTTGGTCATTGTATATCATTTTTCTTACATTTGGCCACTGTCGGCAGCCATATTGGTCGCCAATTTTGAATTTAGAGCATGATGTATGATAGAAAAATAGGGATGCCTAAAAAAAAAAATTAAAAACGGTCAAAAGCAAATAACTAGCAATTTTATAAATGATTTTATCATATTATATTTGGCTAATATATGATCTTTTCCATTTGGGACATATGGTGGCCATACTGGCCGCCATAATGGTCATCTCCATAGCATTTTATCTTCTTGTTAGCATCCCATGTGCTTCAGGATCATAAAAGACACCCTAAAAGGTTGTAAGTTTGATTGCATTTAATGTACATGTATTTTTTTGTCCATTTTACATGTATATCATTTTTCTCACATTGACCACTTTTGGCAGCCATATTGGCCGCCATTTTGAATTTGAAGCATGATAGAAAAAAGGGGACCCCAGAAATAAATTTGCGAGGGTCAAAAACATAACTTTTGTTATGTATGTGTTTATCATTATTTTTGTCCATTATATATCATTTTGCTCACAGTTGGCCACTTTTGGCAGCCACTTTTGGCAGCCATATTGGCCTCCATATTGGCCTCCATATTGGCCGCCATTTTAAATTTAAAGCATGATAGAAAAAAAGGGACACCAGAAATAAATTTACTTACACATTGTAAGTTAATTCTGGTGATTGCATTTAATGTACATGTATGTATTTTTTGTCCATTATATCATTTTTCTCATATTGACCACTTTTGGCAGCCATATTGGCCGCCATTTTGAATTTGAAGCATGATAGAAAAAAGGGGACCCCAGAAATAAATTTGCGAGGGTCAAAAACATAACTTTTGTTATGTATGTGTTAATCATTATTTTTGTCCATTAAATATCATTTTGCACACAGTTGGCCACTTTTGGCAGCCATATTGGCCTCCATATTGGCCGCCATTTTGAATTTGAAGCATGATAGAAAAAAAGGGACCCCAGAAATAAATTTGCGAGGGTAACAAACATATAACTAGCCATTTTTTAAGTGCTTTCATCATATTATTTGGCCAATATATGATTTTTGACCATTTTGGCCACCATTTTGGCCGCCATTTTGAATAACCCGAGTGCATCGGTTTTTTTTTACTGTTAACATCAAAAATGTGTTTTAGGACCATAAAATGCACCTAAAAAAGTTTGTTTGGTTTAGTACTGGGGGGGGGTGCACGGGGGGTCCCCCATAGATACCCGACTATCTGCAGCAACGATTTTCAACCTCTTTGTATCAGGAATTTGACATATATTCCAAAACGGGGAGTAGCCAGTACTGTCTAGAATGGTTTTTTTTGCACACAATATCTTCGTCAAGACTACCATCGTCTACCCAGAAAAGCTTTAATCCTGCTTTCCTTTTCTTTGGATTGTAGGAGTTGACTACAAGTTCCCATTTCAGCATTGTTGACTCGCCAGCAAAGGAACTTGCCCACCGTTATCAAGAACCCTGCTGGATCCATGCATGCACAGAGATCCAGTTACGCAAAGGCAAGAGCCTGGGGCTCGGGGATGACAGAGGCAGGGCCGTGCTGGCCGGAGACTCCAAGGGGAATCTGACAGTTTGCAATGTCACAACACGGGAAGTGGTCTTGAGAAAGAAGGTGAATGGAATGATGTAATATTGTCCATGCATTGTTGTTGTTAATTTTTATCTTCGGCAACTAATTGTAAGGCCCTTTGTGCCTTCGGCTCATTCAGTATTTTCGTGACTCGTGCTGTATATTCTCATATCACCCTTAAAGACATCCAATATTATGTAATTGTGCATTGGCCATATATAATTGTCAGCATTATTTTCTTTCCTAACTTGCCATAGGTGCATACACATGCTGTGAATGCTATCGCCGTGTGTGATGATGTCATCTGCACTGCTGCTGATGATAGCGCCCTTAAGCTGTGGTCCAGAAAGAACTTCAAACAGGTACAGCTAAAACAAAACACTTTATGCATAAATGTTCCCAATTTTTTTTTTCCAGAGGACAAAGTAAAAAGCATTAATTGGCACCAGTATAGTTGCTATTGGGACCTGTAAAAGTTATTTTAGGAAGAGATCAAGTCTTTCCCTCCCTTTTTTATTTTGCAAATTGTCATGCCTAAATTATATATAATTTTTCCTGCACCCTCTAATTCACCTTTTCCCTCCTTACCGTCCACTAGTCTACCATGCATGGTCCCATTGCTGACTTTCATTTACATGTAAAGAGTGCGATTCCCCAGTATACGCCAAATTCTACCAAATGCTCCAATTTGTTTTGAAAATGTTCTGGGGGAGGCCCACAGACCCCCGCTGGGGCTCGCGCCTTTGGAACCCTTCACCCCGCCCCCTTTGCAAACGGTGCTTGTTTGAAGTTCATAAACAAATTCAGTAGTTTACTGAATCTGGTCATGTCTGAATATACACGCAAATGCAAGAAATCTTGGTTATTTAAGTCAAACGACCCAAAATTTAGCCTAATTAAATTGTTAAAGGCACAGTCTCGTCAGCAATGCACGCACGCCAAATTCGTGCCACGAAATACCCAGCTCCATAGCAAAGGCATGGAGCTGCGTATTTCGTAGCACGAATTTGGCGTGCACGCATTGCTGACGAGCCTGTGCCTTTAAAATATGTCCGAAACTAGAGTCAGCACACATGAGTCAGCACACATTCGTTGTCAGTTCTAACTCAAAAGTTGACATTTCTTGCAGGTCGGTCAGTTCTACTGCCAAGCACCCGTTACCACGGTTACTGTCTGCCCCAAAACAGATCACACCGAGCTAGTCTGTGGAGACAAGCTAGGCAACATTTACTTTCTCGAGTGGCGAAGTAGATCCTCGGCTAAGCATTGAGCTTAAGTGCAGTTTGCCAGGATAGTGTATCATTGTACATGTATTTTAACCAAATATGAGGTTAATGAAAAATCCTATGGGCCTGATCTTTTCAATTAAATTCACTTTGTTTTCATACTCGAAATAATTTAGAAAATTACTAATATATAATGAGTTACTCAAACATGCAAAGTAGACACAAAATATTAAAAATACAAATTATATGAGAGTCAGGCTGTTAAATTTTAACAGCAAATTATGTGATATAAATAAACATTTACAAAATGTCATGCAGAATCAAAGTAACACACTAAAAAAGTTTATAAGTGAACCTAGAATTGAGCTAGGTTAATTAAAACGAATTGCTGTAGGACCATCGAACCCACCATTCGCCATCTGCATGCTCGGTGGTTAAGGCGTCTGCCTAGTATGCAGGAGGTCAGGGGTTTGAGTCCCGCCCGAGCATACTAACACCCCGTTTACACTCGATTCGCCTTTGCCGAATCGAACTCCGCAATTTCCAAAAAGGGGAGTTGAAGCCGGGTAGGCACTAAGTGTAAACGCAAAAGGTGAATTGAAAAAGGCGGATCAGACCCGGGTCTGATTCGCCTTTTTCAAGTCACCTTTGGGGTAGGGTTGAACCCCGCAATTGCGGGGTTGAACCCTGCAATCGTCAAGGTCGCTTGTAGTGTAAACGCTACCTGAATACAGATTCGGCAATTTGAGTGTCCTTGGGGCGGTGCCCGCAGTGTAGTAGATTTAATTGACCAATCTGGCACTAGTGCAGCAACAGCTCACGCATGCGCTGCAGTTACATTTAGTGGTGACTTTTGCGGTTTCTGAAGCGAGTTGAAGCGATTTGGGGTGTAGTGTAAACGCGGCAAATGTTCAGTTTTGTGGTCGCAATAAAAATGCTGGATCTGTATCCACCTTTGCCGATTCGAGTGTAAACGCGGTGTTAGAGTTTTTAGCGTGTCCTCGAGAAACGCACTTAGTATATAGTGCATACCACATCATGAGGGCGAATAACTTCCATGTATCATCATATGGACCGACCGACGCAATAATTACTTAGTTAAAACAAATCTTGATTCGAACCCGAGACCTCTGGTAAACCAGACAGATGCTCTGCCAGCTGAGCTCTATGAGGCACATTAGTATACTCCCTCTATCAGTTATGAAACAACCAAATAAACTGAGAATCCAAGAGAGGGAAAACCTGAGGGAGTTTACCACTGTGCCTCATAACTCGGCGGGTAGAGTATCATATCTGCCCAGTTTTTCAGAGGTCTTGGGTTAGATTCCCAGTATTAAGACCTGTGTTATTTTTTTTTTTTTTTTTTTATTTCTTCTTCATCCACATTTGCATATTTAATTTCAATGGTGTTTAGGCATCATTGTAGTCGAGTACATTTTTGTCAGCATAAGTTTGAGTATTTTTTTAAGGTACTTCAGTATGAATAATTTAGTACTCTGTCAGAAACTGATAAGTGCAAGTTCTTTATCTTTATGAATTATGGATATGAGAATTTTCCCATTAACATGCAGACTTTGCTGACAAATTTCAAATTATAGGTGAAATGTATGGCCGAGTAGAACAATTTTGTATTCTTTTTTTTTGTTCATGAGCACAGAAAAATCCCTTGAAAAATATTAGCAAGGAATAAAATATTAGCAAGGAATGAAAGTGGGTTTTTAAAACTTTCTCATGCAAAGGCTTATAACCCTTATTTTTTACGTCAACGTAACAACTTACAAGTAGCTTAATGTGAAAAGCCCAATTAGTTTATGAAAGCCCAATTTCAAAACGAAAGCCACCAGTATAGACCGTATCGAATAGCTGCCATCTTGTAGGGCAGTTTCTTTGTTCCATGAGGACATGCATGGTTGCGCATTTTGTGCTTACAATACGTTGTTGGCCATTTTAAACAAAAAAACGTTGCCGTACAAGATGACAGCTATTCGATATACGGTCAATAAAAGTGCAAAATGCATGATTTAATATGTGGAAAGTTCCACTATCCATGAAAAAAAAGATTTGTGAAAAAGATATTTCTTTTCGATGCAATAAATAAACAAATTTATTCTGACGAGGAATTTTGAAAAAAATCAAGTGTACCAAATTTACGTTAAATGCTATTGAATATCAACTATTTGAAGTGGGAATTCGTCACTTTGAAAATTAAAGGCAGTATACATCATTGGTAATCTCGTAAATCAGAAATGTTCACAGATTTACGCCTAACTTACACAATATAAACATGATGACCGTGGAAAACTTCCCCTAAAATAGTTTTGTCTGAAGTGCTATAGTCTTTGAGAAATGGGTAAAACAATTAGTTTTCGTCTCATGAGACGAAAATTCAATTCGCCCCAAAACCATTTCGCCCAAGTGCCATTTCGCCCCAAACCACTTCGCCCGAGTGCCATTTCGCCCCAAATTACTTCGTCCAAACACTACATCGCCCAAATGCCACTTCGCCTCAAAACCGCTTTGTGCACAGACCGTGGTTCAGGGCGAAGTGGTTTTTGGGCGAAATGACTGCAAACCCTTTTTTGACCGTTTTCTCAAAAGTTAGACGAAGTACGGAGCTGGTTTTTGCTCAGGTTGGTTTTAATCATGCATATCTTCAATCAAACGGGGGGGATACAACTATTTGTAACAGTTTACCAATCATGTATACTATCTTTAAGATTCAGTGTGATCATGTGTGATGGACCAATTGTCCATTGATCAAAATTGTGCACGTACATGTACCTTAGAAGGTGGTGGTGTGCAGATTATAATATTATGCAGATGATATTTAACCATAAATTACTTTTTTTCTTTCTTGTACTGTGGTATTTTCTTTAAAGTACATGATTGGTAAACTGTTAAAAACGGAGTTATTTCCACTCATTTTAAAAGCCTGTCATGTCGCGAAAACTGCCTTACAGCCATTTCATCAGCTACATAAGCCTACATGTAGATGCAGTAGGCTTAACTTGGAAAACCAATGCATCTTTTGGGCTTTTTATGTGTGTGAATGAATGGTAAAAGCAGACAACTTAAAACAAAAAAACCTAGCTTTAGTTGGCAATTTCTCCCATGAAAGTACCATTTTACACGGAAATAAAATCATATGGTGTTTGTTACCATTGCAATTCTTGTGAAGTAAAGTTTTGGGTATCTGCAAATGATGTTATGGGGCTTTAACAACTATAATTTACTGAGATGACATTTAAAAAATAGTCTGATACCGGGGGGTACCCGCTTTAAGGCTATTTTGCATCCTTGTATAAGGCTAATAATCTTTCGCAATTATCAGTTCGAAAACATTCAAAACAGTTAAAATTTCTATTTACTGTCATTGAGATTTAGACAGTAGTTTGAGCAGCAAATTATTTTCAAAAAACTATTACAATGTATTTTGTGAAGATGTATGAATGACTTTAGAAAAAGTATATTTTGCAGGGTTGTAGTCGAGTCCAGTAACCAGAAGCACAGTATGAACACACACAAAAGAATGCCTTTGTTGGAGTTCATTTGAATAGCTTGTGACTTGAATTAAGACCCAGGGACTTGTGAAGGCTTGTGAGGATTTATGATGGACTCGACTACAACCCTGATATTTTGCTTCTATGATTATTGTATATGTAGCTGAAGAATAGTAATACATTTATATGTGATTTTAATAAGCCGTTTGCAAGTTAATAAGGGGGCCTCTGTAAACTTGGCCCAACCAACCCAAGTCATAAAAACCAGTCTACCAGGATATGTGACAGAGACTCCCCCTACTGCCCCTATACCTCAACACTATACCTTAAAGGGCCCCTTATTTAGGATTTTTATCAATAAAATCTATGCTTTAAAACCACTCTACTCGGTTAAAGTCATAAACATCCTATTTGGAGCTTGCTTTGGGGGTTAAAACAAAGGTTTTTAGTTTTTATGCTAATGAAAATATGCATATTCATGACCTATGTCACAAGAGGCAAACACAGGAAAGTCACATTCAACTGTGCACAAAAGATTCCACTTTTTTCTCAATTTTCCTGAAACTTTTGTAATCCATGGCTGTTTGAGTTTGTTTTACATGTTGCCTGCTGTAAGCCATGACAAAACTGGGGGTAGAAACTGCAGCAATTTGCCACAAGTCCAACTTGAAGTCTTATGTTTTTTCTTAACTTTTCCCTTCTGTCTTCCGTATGTGATGCACTCAAAACAGCGCCCTCTGTCTGTGATTTATTGCAGTGAAATATTCAAAGTTGAAAAAGGCCACCTTTTATTTATTTTACATTCAAACGAACAATAGTATGTCTTGCTGAACAAGTAATCCGTCATTATGAAGCAAAGCTTAGGCACAAAGTTGTTTAGCATGTCAGAGGCCCTTTAACGCACCAACCCAGCCTCCCCTTAAAACCCTAAAGGAATTCCTGTAAAATTCCTTGAATATTTGGGACACAATGGTAGGAGCTACCTTCTGTCCCATGCATATGAGCACTAAAGTGAAAACGTCACCCTTTGTGTGTTGCCAAGGTTACTGGATCTACAGTAAAATCAATTAATTGTTTCCCTGCACTTTAGCAGTGGGCATTTTATATTACATGTACCAGCAAATGGTTAGACCCAGTTAATCTGACAAGTGACATCACACTTCAGTAGTCTATTATATATATTCATAAATACCTTAGACAGTTTACGCATCCTCATTGGGTGAGAACACATCACGTGGCCGGTTTTAAACAAATGATAATCACCTGAGTGTTTAAAACTAGCTGGCTTGCGTTTCTGCCTGCGCCCTAGTAAGCTTATGGAACTCGCACACGCATGCAGAAACTTACCTGGGAATTTACCGGGTCGTCTGCATTATTATCTGCATTATACGCGTAACGCGTGCGATCGAACAAACACGACGCACAGCTGATGAAGCGAATGCAAACGACAAGCTAATTTTGGTGAGTTTTACCGATTTACACAAAAAAGAGATTGATGAATAAGATTAAAAGTGGGTTTGGCCAGTCTTAAACAATCCGTTTAAAACCGGTTAGGGGCATGGACGCCGATAATGGCCTTCGGCTTGTGCCATTATTAGCGTCCAGTCCCCTATCCGGTTTTAAACGTATGTTTAGGACCATTCTAATCCCTAATTATATCAACTTTATTACTCTTTTTTTGTGACGATAGAGGCTCCGCTTATGTTGCGAGTGACAGCTGCTTGTCCCATTCTCGTTGATTTTTACTGGGATCAATCATTGCTGAAACCATTCCTATGAGGGTACAGTTAAAACGCTCAACAAGTCCGTTGGACTTCGGGTTGTATGCATCCTGAGATCTCGGGGTATTTTTACTCTGCCATAAGTGCCGTTACAATTGCCTGAGGAAATACACGCAAATATGTGAAGTTAGGCGGCTGTTACGCTTAGCGAACGCACACATGAGCCATTTTTGTGTAATTTAATCAATAGACCGTATTGAATATCCGCCATTTCGTGGGGAACCTTTTGTTACTTAAACCGTTCAACAATGGAAGCACAATATGTGCAACCATGCATGTCCTCAAGGAACAAAGAAACTGCCTCACGAAATGGCGGCTAATGTTTTGCTGAAAAGTAACAATGTATATGTGCTTTCCAAAAATTGTATTGGGTTTTTGTTCTTTCCGACTATCCCTTCCTACGAAATTTCCGGCGACGTTTTTATTTACTCTTAATTAATAATGAATTTTTCCAATAAATAAGAGGTATGAAGAATGGCAAACGTGCATATGGAACAGATTCCCCTGTATATGCTTCAAATAGCAACCAATCGGAGTTATCGTCCCATCTCACTCCTGTCTGTATACCCCTCGAGCTCTTCGATAGACTCATGAATACTGAACAGGATAGAACTAGTGCTTGAACATTTTCTCCCAAATGCGCAAGCAGGCTTCAGTGATCTACGTAATTATCTCCAGACGTTGCTTCCGAGTACTCATAAACATAAAACCAAGCAGAACACGCTCCCTCAGAAAATGACGTCCCTCGAGGATCAGTACAGTCCTCGCCCCTGCACGTACCTACCACGTACGCTAAGCTCCAAGCTTGCGTATGCCGACGACCTTGCCATTCTCACAACATGCAATACCTTTAAAGAGGTCGAGCACAATCTCACACTCGACATGCAGTCTCTGCAGAAATACTACCATCAATGGCGTCTCAAGCTTAATACCCAAAAGACAACCTGCTCGGTATTCCACCTCAACAACAGAGAGGCAAACAGAGCTGAAAGTCAAATTGAACGGTGTTAGGCCTAATCTCCCTTTTTGTGCCACCCCACTTACCTCGGCGTGAAACTTGACCGCTCCCTCACCTTCCGCTACCACGTGCAGAACGTTGCCGGGAATATTTCAGCCAGGGTCTGCCTCCTCCGCAGATACGACTGGGGAGCAGATTTCACAACCCTTCGCTCATCCACCCTGGCCCCTGCCTATGCTCCAGCTGAATATTACTGCGTCTCTGTATGGGGGCGTAGCTACCACACTAAGAGAGTGGACTCCCAACTCAACGCTGCTCTCCACATTACTACAGGCTGCCTGAAGCCTACATGTTGTACACCATCACACCACCTCCCCGTTCTTGCTGGCATCCCACCATAACCTCAGACGAGAAGCTGCGACAAGGCAGGCAGCCCTCAAGGCTACCAGACATGAGGCACAACCTCTCTACAAGAAGATAGATAGATAGTCCGTCCACCTCAGCGCCTGAAGAGCAGACAGCCTTTAATTTGTAAGAGCCGCCCAGACATACATGTACAGGAAGAAAACATCAGCCGACAAAAATGGTTCCTAGGCAAGTGGAGGAGACAGCAACCAGTTGATAGATTCTCCACCAAGCTGACAATATCAACCCATCCAGCTAGCTGGCTGCAACCTACCCCGTAAGGAATGGTGTCGCTTAAACCGCCTGCGTACTGGTGTCGGGCGCTTCAAGGCCTGCATGCACCAGTAGAAACTTGCTGACTCGGACAGATGCGATTGCGGGGAGGTACAAACTGCCGACTACCTCGTCCAAGACTGTCCCCTTCATCCCTTAGATGGCGGATGGGATGCTCTTAAGACTCTCTCCCCTAAGTGGCTCAGGGACGCTGCACATTCCCCACGTAGGAAATATAGACCATACGCAAGAAGCAACCAATCACCGTCCACGCCGAGCTAGCGCGGACATGCCAGCGCTACTACTATATAACACTACACTGTGATTACAATCTGTGCTATAGTCTAGGCTCTAGACGTTTTTGTTTTTGTTTTGAACGTGCGTTCGTCCCGAAAACCGATCGCTGCGACACAGTCAATAACAATGTTTATATACCTCATGCGTAGATTCCTGTCATCTGATTGGTTAAAATTGGGGGAATTGAATCTCGCATTTTTGTTTTTTACACCACTGCGAGGGGTAATCCTTCGTACAAAGACTACGAAAAAGTCGCGCATGCGTAATACGCCCCATAAGCCAATGATTGCAAACCGCGTGTCTGTCGACGATGATACCGGTGACTTTTCACCACAGAACAAAAAATGAGGGGTAGCCGATCTTGGCTTCGAGACTATGATCTTGTATGCAAAACATAGTTTATAATGATACTACACGTAGGCTGAAAAATATGTGTTCCCTGTGAAAGTCTTCTATATATTTTCCCACCCTCAACGGGGTTTTTCCATATCAAATATGCACCTACTGACATGACTGATGCTTTTACTGGGTAATTTTTAAAAAAAATTACAATTCTCAACATCAGAATTTTCGGAGTATTTAGAAGAAGTGATTGAAAAAGTGTTTGGAGGAAAGTTTGAAAAGTGACTTTAGGTAACAAAAGTGCTTCAAAGGGGCAAATTATAGTGTTTAAAAAAAACATGTAATCAAAAAGTGTTTTGAAAGAACGATTGAAACGTCGTTACGAAAGAACGATCGAAACGTCGTTACGAAAGAACGATTGAAACGTCGTTACGAAAGAACGATCGAAACGTCGTTACGAAAGAACGATCCAAACGTCGTTACGAAAGAACGATCGAAACGTCGTTTCGAAAGGACGATCGAAACGCGCGTTACGAAAGATTGATCGAAACGTTGTTTCGAAAGATTGATCGAAACGTTGTTTCGAAAGAATGATCGAAACGTCGTTTCGAAAGAACGATCGAAACGCGTTTCGATAGAACGATCGAAACCTGTTTCAAGGGAATTCGAAAGAAGAAAAAAAAGTTTTGGAAACAGAGTTACCTTATACATAGAGGAAGAAATAGGCATGGGCTTATACAAGTTTAGGGGACTGTTGTCGATCGATGTTTTTTTTTTTACAAAAATATTTCACCATTCATTTAACATAAAAAACATGCACTGATCCTTTGGCTGATATTTTAATATGTATGCGCGCAGTTCTTCTTTTTCCTTTCTAATCAATCATTTATCATCAATTTATCTTATTATAATTATATAATACATGTACAGTACGTACGTATAGCGCACACAATCTACATGCACATGTGTACAGCGCATTGTATAGCACATGTATACGTACGGGGAACTTTAGTCTCTTCACCAGCAGTGAAACGGTGCGTTTTCTGCCAAATTCCCCTCGCAGTGGTGTAAAAAAAAAATGCGCGCCCCGGGCATAGTTATGTAGCGGGTTCCGGACGCGCGCATTACATGTGTTAGCATAGCTATAGCTGTGCACCAACTATGCAGCTGTGCGCTTCACGTAAACATTCATCAGGACGGTAATGGCGGAATCTCGACGTCTGTCGTAGATGATGAAGTCCTAAAGAATATAAGAGAAGTCGCCTACAGTGAAAACTGTGTCAGGTAAAGTGCCAGGTGATTATGCTACAAATGTTTGCTGTAAATATACAACTTTTCCGCCGTAGACCAGCTTCCGAAATCGAAACTCGAAGGACCACTGTCATGACTGTATGATGTATCGTTACTTTTAACAAACCAGATGACAAAAATCTACACATTCGGTATATAAAACAAATATTGACTGCTGTTTATTCGGGTCATGGTTAAGATTATAGGCCCTCGGTGATCTCGAAGCCATAACTATGCCCCTCGGCTTCCGCCTCGGGGCATAGTCATGGCTTCGAGATCACCTTGGGCCTGTAATCTTAACCATGCCCCTCATTGCAGTCAATATTTGTATACTAGGGAATTTCGTAGTGACAGCGCCGTGCGCGCGCACCTGTTTTGTATAATGGTGCAGAGCGCACTGTCGCCTGCTTACTATGAATGCACGATGTCTAGTCCCCTGTGTCCTCACATCGTGGCATAACCTTACGATTTCGACACGGCATTTTAGAGATTTAGTTGGAAATACAATTGTGTAGGACATTGCAAATGATAGGTACTGTTCCACAGATAATCGAGGCCACAGATGAACTTATTTGCCAGTTTAAAACCCGCCGGTTCGGGAAAATAATCTTTCTGTTTCAAGCTTTCTGGAATGAAAAGAAAAACCGGGTGAAATTAAAACACCGCTTGTTGCCGTAGCTTGATCGTGTGTTGAACAGTTTATTGGCCTAAATCTCGATGGCTCAGAAATCTTCGTAAATAATTAATTTCTGAAAGATAGAAATGGCTGGCCTGTCTGGGTATGCACATGTTTATTTTGCGTAAAAAGTGAGTAAGACAATTGGGAATTGCATTTGTTTATTATCTGGAACATAAATTTTGCTGGGTTGTCGGTTCGCTCGAGACGACGGTCATTGCTAAGCGACTCCGCGAATTACATGTAGGCCCGGTAGCTGTCGACAAAACGTGTTTTGTTTTTGTCAATCGTGAAAAATACAGACAGAAATGTAGTAGACATAATGTAATGGATTTGTAAAAAAGGAAATGCAAGTTAACTAAACAAGTTTTGATTTGCCAAAATAAGGCAGAAAAAGCAAGAGTTTAAAAAAATGTCTGCCCATAGTTTAAATAAATGTTGGACAATACAGTGAACCAGGAGAAAGGAACACCCATGCAGTCTACTCGAAACAAGATAATTAATCTGCACTAGTTGTCCCGCGAGTGCGCCTTCCCCCCCGCCCCCTCCCCCCACCCCCCCCCCCCCCCCCCTCCCCCTGCTGAGCGACTTCGCGAAGGCCCGGTGGCTGTCGACAAAACTTTGTCACATCACATCAATCCCCCCCCCCCCCCAATCAAAATGGACTAGCTACAGCTACGTATGGGGAATCAATGTTGATCAATGGTACACGTAAGCTTAGCAAGCCCTACAGAGGGATAAACCCTTCAATGAGATAACCACCCCTCCCAGAGATCATTTAAGATACGCCCCAAACCCCTGCCCGGCTTGCCCCCGGTATCAAGGATGAATAAGTGATTATTTTTAGGGATTATGACCCAGGGACTGCCAGGGTGAATAAATTTGATACAAATGTGGGCAAATGTCACTCATGGACATTTGTCCACATTTGTATCGAATTTATTCACCCCGGTGGTCCCTGGGTCATAATCCCTAAAAATAATCACTTATTACTGCTCAAAATATTAAACTGAACATGAAATGTTACTGCAAGCATCATGAGTATGTTACAAACAACATGAAGGATTTGTCCTATCTCATTTAGACCACAGTCCCTAGCTTTTAATATACCTATGCCCTATACCTACCGGGTAGGGCTAGTAATTGAATAAAGGGGGGTTAGGGACAAAGTGAGACAAACTACAAAATACAAAAATATGGTTGGGGTTAGAAAGAACACTACAAAAAATATGCGTGTGCAAGGAAAACAATTTCCCCTTGCACCCCAATGGTTTCGATAAGGATTTACAAGACTAGCCTACATCACTTCCTCCTTGCAATCATGACCTATCAGTCATCAGTAGGTGCAAATCTAAATAGAAAACAAAAATTAGATAGGAACAAAAATAAGATTTTACTTCAAAAGAAATTTGTTGCCTGCCACTCTCACACTGACTTTTGCACGAGGTCTTAGGTTATGTCTGACTTGTTCTATTTCCAGGCAAAGAATTTAGTAGTGATCATGGATTCAAATCCTGTGCAATTAGACTGGTTGAAAAAACTTCCAAGTTAGTACTGTTTTTATAATTTAGAAAATCTTGATTTTTGTTGTTGTTGTAAGAGTTGGGAAGTTGATCATAATTTTTTTCTTTAAAATGACTAATCTATAGCATTAGAGGGTGCGGATTTAATGGGAAAAAAACAAAATTTCGACTGGGAAATGTCTCACATGTTTTGCACACAAGGTCTGAAGCCATGATCATGTCTTTTCCTCTTACCTCCTGATGATGTCTAATGACGAAAGTGTTTACCGGTTTCACAACTGAACAGTTAGGTACATGTACCAGTCAGTGAACATGCATGCATGCTGAACAGTCAACGTTGCAACATGTATTCCGTGGCTGTAGGCTGTGTCCACCACGCACCGAAATACTTTCCCTCAACTCGTTTCGGGAAAAAACAGTTGTCATTTTCCTCGAGATGAACTGTATGTCACACTCCAAAGAGTCCCAAAAGTGACAAACTTTGCTTAAAACACGCTTGAAATCCAACAGCCACGAGGCTGCCATGTCACGATGTTGACTTCCCCGATAGATCATGTGTGCAAGCCGCGTGCTTTCATTGGTTGAAAAAGAAATACGTCATTTTATTTCTCTGGCAGCGCAATGCATAATTAACTGCAGAAATTCACAACCCCCAACAAGCATATTTGGATGCAGCGTGTCAAAATCTATATGAAACAGCTATTATTTTTTAATTCTCAGAGGGGTGCCACGAAGGTGAAAGATAATCGGGGACATTTCCTCGCCTATTGTTATTTCCCTCAAGGACATGCGTAGTGGTTAAGCCTGACAAGGTTTGGGTGAGTCCTAGACTGGTCCCCTGTCCATGTGCACTACGCTGCTCTCGCTATACAAGGACAGGCACACGCCGAGCAATAACCACGGGTGATTGGCCGTTGTATTACCACGCGTGATTGGTCGTTGTATTAAATATATGCATGATCTATTTTTAGAGTTTGCTCAACAACGAGTGAATTTCGCAATCGTTAATTTTGTCGCTGGGTTTTGCATATCCTATTCAATCTTTGCCATCCCTTATAATTATTTAGTAATTTTGGCAGTGGTGTACTCGTCAACGCCCAGGTTTGTACTGATACATTACTTTTTACTTGAAATGGCGCTGTTTGCCGTATTTTTAAGCCGCCAAACATCAATATCACAGTGCGGCCGTTGTTCAAAAAACGTTTTTCATCGCATAAACAAACTCGACAAAACATGACAGAAACCCCATTGAATGATATGAATGACATGGTTGGATATATTGCTATTTGTTCAACCTTGATTTCCACCGAAACCAGTATGTTTATTTGGTTCTGACATCAATTTTACAGGCATATCTTCTGCTGTCGATGATATGCAAAAATACCGCTGCTGCCGCCGCTGTTATTTTCCCAGACATTGATTGCGTACCGCGCGACACGCTGTATTCTGGGCGCCTGCTTGGCGCTTGCGCAAACCGTGACACAGTCCTTTTAATTTGCATAAACATCCAGGAATTCCTGGATATTTATGCCAAACATGGCGGTGTGTACCTGTCCTCATATACGACGGAGGGGAAGTAAATATGTGGACAAGGGAACCAGTCTAGGTGAGTCCCAGGGGGAATTAGTGTGTCACTAGGAGAAAATTACACATTTTGATTTCAATGTTTTGAGATACTGTGTCCATGTTGACAAGTTCCCTAAGCCCTAATAAAGATAACCACATGGTAAAGTTAGGGCTTAGGTAACCTCGGCTAAGTGTTTTCAAGGAAAAACTAGCTATATTTTGAGTGCTAAACTCATGTTTCCTGACAAAATTCACCCTTTCGGAGGCATTACCATGTTAAAAAGAACATACCGGTACAGTAAAAATTAGTGGTGAAGGTGTACGGTGTTTATACATTTTTTCCAAATTATTTTTTTGAAAATGTTAGTTTGATGACAAAAACTAAATAATTAAGAGGGAAAAAGTCAGTTTTAATTAATATACATGTACTAAGGAAAAAAAACCATAATTTTTCAGAGTTGTCTCATAGGTTTAGTGCGTGCCGGGAGTCCCAGGTGTCCGTGCATGATCATCTTTCCGCTTTGTATACAGCACATGCTTTGTACATGTACTACAAATAAAATCTAACCATCTCTTTATCTTTCTGTTTTTCTTCTTTTCAGACCCACAAGGCACAAATATTAGTAGAGAGGTGTACTTGCAATAAAGCATGACGTCAAAAATGAATCTCTTGCAGCAACGTTTTCCTGTGAGGTAAAATATGTTGTATATTTCAGGGAACTTTTTTCCTCAAATATTACAATGCCACTGGACAGCCGCAGTCAACTACTTTATAACTTAGCGCCTGCCAGTCTGGCACACACAGTGGCGGATCAAGCCTTATTAAATTACAGGAATACAAAGGAAATCGATTGTATCCCTGTATTTTAATGAGGCTGGATCCGCCACTGACACAAACCCATGATGTTGAGCATTTACTGGTACCGTATTTACTTTTGCAATCATTATAAAGGGGAGCAGTGACAATAATCACATTATTAAAGTTGCACTGCCCGTGTTTTGGCCGATTTGGGCGTCAAATTTTTTTTTTAAAGATAAATAGGTATTTTTCTAGAATAGAAAAAGTTATCAGCTTTCATTTGGTACCAAGAACGCAAAAATCCGTCAAGGATTAATGCCAGTCGATTAAAAACAGGAAATTATTAAAAGGCTGGTAGGTCAATTAATCGACAGGGTTATGACGTAAATGTACATGTGCGCGTACATGTGTACATTGTACACATACTATGTACATATGAGCGTACGCGCACATGTACAACATGTGAAGCACGTTTCAAGAAAAAGGCTTGTATCTCCAATTCCCGACGTCGGAAATTTAAGTTTTTTATATTTTTCGTTACAGAGACACGTAAGCTTTCTAAATTCGTTCGCTTGTGTAAATTTATTTTTTTAATCCTTTCACCCAAACACGGGCAATGCAACTTTAATATACAAGATCCACCTTATACATGTAACAAGCAACACATGAGGTCCCAAGTTTTTCATACTGGGGACAAAGCTGTGTCCTTTATGTGCATTTGAAGTGAATTTCGGTTATAGTAGTACTGTAGTAAAATGATCTGCTGTTATGTATTGACTTGAGCAGAGACTAATGTATTGACTTGACCAAAGACTAATGTAATTGTTAGTAGTGCGCATGCGTGCACGTCCCTAGATATCTGGAAAGTACTGGGAACTCTCTTGTAATTCTGAATTGAGTTGACAACATGTTGGCCATCCAAGGCCCAAGTTTGAACATTTACAATGTGTCTGAGTGCCCTTTATTTGGCTAACAAGCCACCGTAGGAAACAACATCTGCTCATAACAAAGAAATGTTTAGGCCCTATCATTCAATCATTGATGTGGATCGTCGGGGAGTGAAGACCAAATTTAACAGACTAGAAATCTAGCTTTCGGATAAAGATGCAGAGAGACACAACTCCATGTTGTTGTATGTGGTGTTGTTCCCTTTAATCGTTTCAGTTTTTATTCGAACTGTAAGTAAATAATAAACATAAGAAAAATCCTTAGCAAAAGAAAACTGTGACTTAAAAATCCCTTTAAATCCTAACGAATACACGTACATGCCTAGGCTAATAGTATGCAGTCACCTTTAACTCTGAAACACTGAATTTGTCTGATTCAACAAATGCATTTCCTTCAGAACTATCTCAAAGACTGGCTTTGTAAATTCCCTTACACATTATGTCTAAATTGTCCTAGTTGTTTATAAGTTTAGCTCTTACTAGCTGGCAAGGTGAACAGGTCAAATTCCCAGTTATAAAATAAAACAAGAGACTGTGTGTCTGGCACTGGTAAATGGTCTGCGGTTCAGTGATAAATCTGTCATCAGTAAGGGTGTGTGTGGTTGCTGAGTGTAGTTGAAATGACCACATATCAATTGTACTCAATTCAAACAAAGCAGTCACTAGTATACTGTGTATGGTTTCAATGCATGCTGCACTTACAATATCAATAGTATCGATATAACTTAACAATACACGTATACTTGAAACAGAATTAAATGCAATCTTTCGATTTACGCTGTCAAACATATCATACATCAGAGAAGGGTTTGTGTTGCTAATTAAGAACAGTTTGCTATTTATCTTGCTTAAACTTCATTGTAATGGATCTACTATATAAACTTTCATGCACAATAGTTCTGCCTGCATATGCAGTCTGATGCAATCGCCATTAGGCCAAATATCCTAGGTTTTAACTTCCTAACTAAATAAAGCTTATAGTTATTAAAACTATAATTAAACTGGTACTCACTTCTTTGGCCAGACTCTAGGATTCACTAGCTTCAGTAAGCTGACACAAACTACGGTTCTAAACAGTAGAAATTTGGTTACATTTTTAACGGCAGGCCATGTGGTGTGAACATGGCTGATACATATCTGGCATCTGTCTGGCATAAACAAAAGTGAACCTTTTAGTGTTTAAAACAGAGGGCGCTATACAAGTCCCCATGCAGATTGCTCAAGGCAACATCCTCCATCCCGATGAGGTCATTTAGTCCTCATCATAACCTTCTACTGGGTAGATAACTGCTACCTTCGTGATTGGTCGTCCGTATTCTCCGCTTGCTGTTTTGACCTTCACGTTACGAACCTTTCCGTCTGACCCTGGAAATACATCAACAACTCGCCCTGACGACCATTTCCCACGGACTACATTGGCATCTGCGACAACAACGACATCGCCAACCTGAACATTGCGTCGATCTGCGGCCCACTTCTTGTAAGGTACTAACTGCGGAAGTACATCTCTGCTCCACCGCTTCCAGAACGAATCGACGATAGCTTGTATGAACTCCACGCGGTGTCTCGGATTATTGGTGTCTCTGAATGGCCCTTGTGGAATATCATTAGTAGCGCGTCCCAGGAGGATGTCATTCGGACTCAGATACGCACCATCATCTGGATCAGTTGGAATTCTCCCTATTGGTCGCTGGTTCACAAGGTTGGCTACCTCCAGCAGTACAGTGTAAAGCTCGAACGGCGTCAGAATTTGGGCTCCCACGGCCTTTTTGAGGGCAATC
Source organism: Henricia sp. BOLD:AAB3569 (assembly GCA_037783545.1). Lineage (NCBI taxonomy): Eukaryota > Metazoa > Echinodermata > Asteroidea > Spinulosida > Echinasteridae > Henricia > Henricia sp. BOLD:AAB3569. The sequence goes on along the minus strand of JBBELK010000162.1, from coordinate 1,253,358 downwards.
TTACAGCTCTTCACCATTGATTCTGCACACCCATTCTGGTGCGGTGCGGATGGGGTTATGAATTTCCACTTCATTCCCCTTTCTGCTCCAAACTCGCGTAACAGATCAGAGTCCCATCCTTGGACCATCTCGCGTAGCTCTCGCTCGGCTCCAACAAACTGGGTCCCATTGTCGCTGTTCATCAAAGCAGGGTAGCCTCTAATGGCAAAAAATCTACGAAGTACTTGTAGAAATTCCATCGTTGTACAGTCGACAGCTAATTCTAGGTGCACAGCTCTTGTATTGAGGCAAGTAAACAGGACTCCATAATGCTTCGCTGTCTTGTTTCGTGAAATCTTGACTGCCATTGGCCCAAAGTAGTCGCATGCAGTGAAGTAGAATGGTGGTGTATAAGGAGCTAGGCGTTGTTTTGGCAGATCAGCCATTCTTTGTGATTCCACTCGGTGTTCCATTACCCTGCAAGACACACAGCGGAACTTAACCGTCTTGGCTAGGTTGTGCGCTTTCATGATCCAGTAGTGGCGTCTTGACTTGGCAACAGTAGTTGCAACTCCATTGTGACCGTGCTGGTGTGTGTGGCGCATAATCAGAAGAGAGATGTGATGATTGTAGGGAAGTAGAGCGGGGTGCTTCGTGTCATACGATATCTTAGCTTCCCTAAGTCGTCCGCCAACCCTCATTATGCCCACTTCGTCAATGAAAGGACTCAGTGTTTTGAATTCTCCATCGGCCAGTCGTCTGTGTAATCCCTTCTGTGCCTTGATAACCCAGTAGTTGGTCCCTTCCGTTAACTCTTGTGGCGTCAGAGGACCTTCTCTGGGAATACCATCTGCCTTTTTCTGCCTCTTCACTTGTAGGTTCTGAATGAATCGTAATACGTATGCGGTAACTCTGATCAACTTTCTCCACTTTGAGAACTTCTTGCAGTCGATAACCTCTTCCCTTTCTGTAGTGATAAGAATGGCTTGCGTCTTTCGGCGTTCTTTATTTATTTCCTTCTGGTCAACCTGGATTATATCACGCGGCCAATCCTTCTCTGGTAAGTACAGAAAGTCAGGTCCGAATTTCCATCGCTGATTCAGCTCTTCAACGCTGATTCCCCTGGATACATCGTCTGCGACGTTTAACTCCCCTGGGATGTGTCGCCATTGTGACGGATCTGAATGGCTTTGGATCTCTGCTACTCGGTTAGACACGAACGGTTTAAACCCTCTGGCCTGACTACGAATCCAAGACAGTGCTATCAAGCTGTCTGACAGGAAGATCGTCTGTTCCACTTGTACCCTGGTCTCTTCAATGATGGTCTGGTACAGCCTTGTTGACATCAACGCTGCTTGTAGTTCCAGGCGTGGAATTGTCAGTTGTTTCAGGGGGGCAACTCGAGACTTGGCTGCAATGAAGCGTACATCAAATGTGCCATCTGCCATTTGCCATCTCAGATAGGCACATGTGCCAAAGGCTTCCTCTGATGCATCTGAAAACATGCACAGTATCGGATACCCAACAGTGTCGGATGGAGTCAGACATCGCGCGAAGCTGACGGTATTTAGCTGTTCCATTTCTACAAACAGCTCCTTCCACTTATTCAGTTCGCTGGCAGGTAGTTCCTGGTCCCAGTCGAGCCCTCGTTGCCACAAATGTTGCATGCCTATTTTGGCACGGATCAGGAAGGCAGCAGCAAATCCAATTGGGTCAAAAATGCGGGCGATGACACTCAGGATTTTCCGTTTTGTTAGCTTCGTCCTTTCTTTCTCTGGTTTCTCCACTGGCCAATATTCGTCTTTCATAGTCACCTTGTAGGAGATTTCATCTGTTTGGTGGTTCCAAACTGTGCCGAGAACTTTCTCTTCGGCTGTCACTTCAAGTACCTTTATTGGCGTTTCCTCAGATTCATTATCATCTCTTCTCAGTGATTCATTAGACAGCCATCCCTTTACGCTGAATCCACCTTCAGCAAGTACTAGGTCTATATTCCTTGTCAGCGTCTCTGCCTTAGGAACAGTGTGGACCGAATCACATATGTCGTCCATGTAGGTGTTTATCTTCAAGACTTGTGCTGCATCTGGGAATCTTTTCTCTGCTGATTCTGCTGTCTTTCTGAGCGCAGTCTGGGCCATAGCTGGTGCCGGCTTGTCTCCAAATGTCAGTACCGTCTTGATGTAGACATCTGGTTCCTGGTTTGTCTTCATGTTCCTCCACAGGAACCGATGAACATGCTGATCTTGTTCGGGGATCAGTATTCTGTGATACATCTTGGATATATCTGCGCTTATGGCTACTTTGTTCTCACGAAACTTGAGGATGACTCCAAACAGGTTGTTAAGGAGGTTTGGCCCTTTCAACCAGTAGTCATTCAGACAATGACCCTGAAAAACAGCTGAAGAGTTGAAGACGATCCGGAGGGGGGTGCTTTTGCTTTCTGGCTTCATAACTGCATGGTGAGAAATGTAGTGAACTGGGCCTGTGTACGACTTCATCTCAGCTTCAGATAACTTTCTTGCAAATTTCATATCCACCATTTCTCTCATCTGGGCATCATAAGCTTCAGCGTGGGTGGCATTCTTTTGTAATCGGCGTTCAATACAGGTTAGCTTCTTTTCTGCTTGAATTATGTTATCCGGTAGCTCCTTTGGATCTCTTTCCCATGGGTAGGGAATCATCCACTGGTTTCCAGCTCGCGTGCAAGACTCTTCAATTATCTTGGCTTCTTTCTGTTCTGATGGACTCATTTTCTGTTGCTCACAGCTGCACGTCTGAACCGCCACACCCATCGCTTCTGTCGACCAAAACTCTGTCATGTCTACTGGGGCAGAAAACTTTACGTGTAGGACTCGGTTAGTCTTACTGTGGTCGCCTGGACTGCTTCCAAAAATCACCCATCCCAATGGAGAACGACGGGCGACCAGATTCCCGACTTCTCGCGTTTCACCAGCATGCATTTGCGCATGGTCAATACCAATTAACAGGTCAACAGGGCCACCATCTCGATGAAGACTGCTTGGGGTTAGTTTAAACTGACAGGCTATTTCTTCCAGATCGACTGCAGCTATGTCATCACTTATGCACGGGATGCCTATGGCAGTGATAGTGTGCGTGAAACCTCTGCTTGGCTGACGGAGACGGACATCATATATTTTCGTCTGGAGCTCTTCTTCCTCTCCTCCCACTTTGGTGATAGTGGTTGTAACCTTCTTCCCTTTGAGCTTGAGCTTCTCGGCTAGGGAACATCGGATTAGTGTCACCTGAGCTCCAGAGTCCAGGAGTACATTCGCTGACTTAATGGTTCTGTCTCCCAGTACGTTTACTTGCAGCACTGGAAGCAGTGTATCGGCATGATTGGTACTTGTTGCTACACCTACTGAGCTACTTGGATGCTGTCGCGGTGTAAAGTGTAGCAACTGGTGGTGGAACATCTTACACTGGATCCCGTTTGTTTTTTCTGTGCACTGCCGACGTCTCGAGCAGGAGCTTGCATTGTGATCCCGTCCAGCTTTCTTTAAGCAGCTGAAACAGGCATGGTTCTGTCTTACCATGTTTAGTCGTTCTTCAGGACTTGCTGTTTTAAACTTGTCACACTGGTCGGTCCAATGACTAGATGAGTGGCAAACCCAACATTTGTTGTAGACTGGCATCTGCTTTGTATCTCGCTTCTGTACGTGGCTGACACGAGCGCCTGGTGTTGAGCAACGGACTGGTGCTGTTGCTCGCATTCTTGATTTCATTTCTGATGCCAGCCAGCTCAGTAGTTCTTCCAGAGTGGCTGTCTGCTTTTGGCTCTCAAGATGTCTGGACCAAACTTTCCGGTCATCTGAATTCATCTTTTGCTCGATAATGGCAAGCATATGGTTGTTATCCATGTCGTTCTTACGCCCAACTTCCTTCAAGGTATTGTAACTTCGCCTGACGAGATGCACTAGTTCGCAGAATCTTGCATCTTCTCCATCCCGAAGGGGCTTGAACTTCACAATATCTTGGGTGATTGTATCCGCTATGTATCGTGGGTCACCGTATATAGAATCAAGATATTCCCATGCGGCATCGTAATCCGATCCGATACCTTTAATCAGATCAAGTGGCTTCCCCTGTAAGCAAGTGCGTAATAGTGCAATAGCATCTCTCTTGCTGTATCGTGCATCCACCATGTGTTTGAAATCGGACCGAAAGATAAAATACTCTCGGACATCTCCGGCATATTTCGGCATCTTAGGCTTCTCCATCCTAAAACTGCATATATCATTTTTCGCAGACGGCGGATCGGGTGTTTTCTTTCCTTCTGTGGATGACTCAGCTACAGCTTCTTGGCTGTTTGACTCTTCTGACTTCTCTACGATAACGGCACTTTCGTCGGGCGGGTTTTCGTTCACAACAGGCTCTTCTAACGGCACGTCTTCTGGGCTTGATGCCTTTGCAGCCGGCTTTTCCTTTGCAAGCAGCTTCAGATAATCCTTTGCTCTACACTGGAGTTTGATGAAGAATTGCTGACAATCCTCCAGCCATGCTTCTTCTTGCTCAAATTCCTCATCATTCAGGATATGCTCGGTGTAGGCCTCATGTTTCTGAAGTAACTGGTCATAAATATGCTCAAACTTCTGAATCTGGGTCGTAACTTCAGTGGCGTCCCTCTCATTCTCTATCAATAACTGCAGTGCCTTTCCTTGTCTCGTGAGGGCAGCCTTAGTATTTCTTCTTTTGACTTTGAGCTCCTTTACGGTTGTGTCAGTCATCGTGATGTACAACACTTCCTCAAGATCCCGGGTAAGCAACCAAGAATTCGAATGATGTGGATCGTCGGGGAGTGAAGACCAAATTTAACAGACTAGAAATCTAGCTTTCGGATAAAGATGCAGAGAGACACAACTCCATGTTGTTGTATGTGGTGTTGTTCCCTTTAATCGTTTCAGTTTTTATTCGAACTGTAAGTAAATAATAAACATAAGAAAAATCCTTAGCAAAAGAAAACTGTGACTTAAAAATCCCTTTAAATCCTAACGAATACACGTACATGCCTAGGCTAATAGTATGCAGTCACCTTTAACTCTGAAACACTGAATTTGTCTGATTCAACAAATGCATTTCCTTCAGAACTATCTCAAAGACTGGCTTTGTAAATTCCCTTACACATTATGTCTAAATTGTCCTAGTTGTTTATAAGTTTAGCTCTTACTAGCTGGCAAGGTGAACAGGTCAAATTCCCAGTTATAAAATAAAACAAGAGACTGTGTGTCTGGCACTGGTAAATGGTCTGCGGTTCAGTGATAAATCTGTCATCAGTAAGGGTGTGTGTGGTTGCTGAGTGTAGTTGAAATGACCACATATCAATTGTACTCAATTCAAACAAAGCAGTCACTAGTATACTGTGTATGGTTTCAATGCATGCTGCACTTACAATATCAATAGTATCGATATAACTTAACAATACACGTATACTTGAAACAGAATTAAATGCAATCTTTCGATTTACGCTGTCAAACATATCATACATCAGAGAAGGGTTTGTGTTGCTAATTAAGAACAGTTTGCTATTTATCTTGCTTAAACTTCATTGTAATGGATCTACTATATAAACTTTCATGCACAATAGTTCTGCCTGCATATGCAGTCTGATGCAATCGCCATTAGGCCAAATATCCTAGGTTTTAACTTCCTAACTAAATAAAGCTTATAGTTATTAAAACTATAATTAAACTGGTACTCACTTCTTTGGCCAGACTCTAGGATTCACTAGCTTCAGTAAGCTGACACAAACTACGGTTCTAAACAGTAGAAATTTGGTTACATTTTTAACGGCAGGCCATGTGGTGTGAACATGGCTGATACATATCTGGCATCTGTCTGGCATAAACAAAAGTGAACTTTTTAGTGTTTAAAACAGAGGGCGCTATACAAGTCCCCATGCAGATTGCTCAAGGCAACAGATTTCATTCCTTTGTTTTAAAGAGGTGATTGAAAACTTTTCAAAACAGTACCAACAACATTACAGTACAGAAAACCTTTCAAAATAAAATCCATGCATGGCTTTTGTGCTGAACATGTTAAATAATTCATTTGCAAATTATTTTTCTAAAAGCACATAAATTTTTCCCACAAAGGAGAAGTTGATCATGGCCTCAGACCTTATGTGCAAAACATGAGGATTTTTAAAAAGTGTTTCCTCATAAAATCTTAAAATATTTCCAATTTGGGTTATTCCATCAAATCTGCACACTCCAATGGTTGTTAAGCCACTTTAAAGAAAAACAATCTGATGAACTTGTCAACTCTTACCGAAGGTGCAATTTTACATGAAAAAAGGAAATAATTTACAAGTCGGACATCTTTTATAACCTAAAACTACAAAACATATGAGATTGGCTAAAACAATTCCCAAGTTTTTCCCTGCCAAAGTTATTTTTCTATCCGAACTGCACTTACAGACGGCTAAAGTTGGCTAATTAGTCTTTTTAAGGAAGAGTGATATCCGACTTGAAAATTCTTACCCGTGAAATCATCCACAATTTGTCCAGAGAGAAAACAGATTCATCCTCGCATGCAGTACTGCTGCGTAAATGGATAGCGCCACTTACTGGCAAAACAATGGACTTTTCAATCGAAATGCAACAATGCGACAATGCGACGGCACGACGCGACAATGCGCCGTTGACGGCGTGAACGGCTAAGGAACATAATATCAACAATGCGACAATGCGACTATGCGACGGCACGACGCGACAATGCGACGGCACGACGCGACTATGCAACAACACGACGCGACAATGCGACGGCACGACGCGACAATGCGACGGCACGACGTGACAATGCGACGGCACGACGCGACAATGCGCCGTTGACGGCGCAAACGGCTACGGAGCCAGCCAAAAACGCCACACTTGCGACGCTGAACTGGCAGTAAAGCGACGGTCCCAACCCACCGTTCTTGCAAGTGCGTGCTGTCTACTTGCGAAAACGTGGAGATCCGTACGTGGTGAGTACCGCCTCAGTACGGATTTGGGAGCACGCAGACACGCCGTAGCACTTTTAGTGCACGAGGAACTTTCGCTGCGTTCGGGCTACGGATTCACCCCCAGTACGGGTGACGCGCGTGCCCTCTACAGCCAACGAGCGCACAACGCACTGACTCCGTGAGTCTATTAAATTTTTAAAACGGTCAGTTGCTCTACGGACGGCGCACTTAGCACGTGCGTGCTGCGCACGTGATAAGTTCGTGGTCCGTGCTTACTCGGCACTTCCCCAGTTCAACTGTCAAATGAGCACGTAGAACTCACGTGGACCGTACCGAGTAAGCACGTGCTCCCCACTTATAACGCACGTTGTGTGCACTGATTTCTGCAGTATATATACAAATCCGAGGCAGCAGCAGCTCTAGTCCAGATTCTGGACTATATTATTGCGATATTGGATCGTAGCGCGGCCGACTATAGAGGGCGGAATATCGATATTATTTGGACAGCGCATAATATAGTCCAGAATTAACCTCCAGTTCCCTGAGAAATCTCAGGGAACTATAGCTCCGCCCACCTAGTCTGATTGGACGCAGCGCTTATCAATCATGTGTGTGAGGCGCGCCGAATAATCGACGGTCGGGAATCGATTCTCGAAAATTGTCCGCGCAATACATCGCATAGACTGGTTCCCGCTCCACATATTACAACGACTGAATATGAGGACCGGCTACTGTCGTGTTTAAAATAGCACTTTAAGCATTACGTCATGCATTTATTTTTAGGAGCACATAACCGTTAATTTTCAAAGCGCGCGCACTGCGCGATATGGCATGAGTGTACAACAATTTGACAGGGGTTATTCTATATTTGACCAATAGGCCTACAAACTTAATATATTAACCTTAAAATATTAAATATGCCCATTTTAATCATGTAGGCTAGCATCAAAAAGAAAATTCTAGAAAATTCAAACCTTGTCTGCATCACCGAGTGAGCTCCATATTGTACATGAGTTTTAATCTGCTGTTGCAATCCCGTAACTATGGCCATTCAAACGGTTGTTTGTTTCTTCCTCCATGCCGTAACTATAGCCATTGCGTAGTTTGAAATCCGTGGCATCACCATAAATACACACGCAGCGGCACGTGTACGTGCACGCGATGTCAATTCAAATTCTCGAAACAATGACGAATTGTACCCGACGATTAACGGTAACGTACGTCCGGACTACCGGACGTGCATTCGGGTAACTTCGGGAACCTTCGGAAAAAGGAGGAATTCCTCCTGTTTCAAAATGGCGAAATTGACGGCTGCCGGACCTTAAATTCAGTCTAGTCAAAGAATTTTTGGTCCGGGTACCAGACTATACATCGCATAGTCATTATAATATTATAATGTATACATATCGGCCTCCTATGCCGGCTATGATGCGCTGTGCATTGTGAAACGAACAAACATACAGTATACACCTGCATGCGTGGCTATAGCCACGCATGCAGGTGTATACTGTATGTTTGTATAGTTGGAAAGAGTTGAGAAGTTGATCAGATTTTGTCTTCAAAATTACTCATCAAGCATATCTGTACGTGCAGATTTGATGAAACAAATATATATATAGGATTGAGAAAAAAAAAAAGATTTTGTGCGGAAACACTTCTTCATCCTGCCGTGCTCAAATTTTCTCACTTATAATTTTTCCCATGAAATCAGTGCACTTCATTTTAAAGAAACAAATCTTATCTACTAAATTCTGACCTCTTGACCTTAAAAATAGCTATTTTTAAGGTCAAGAGGTCAGAATTTAGTAAAATAAAGACACAGTACGTGTGCTTTGTGTATTTTATTGCATGGTATTTAAGAAAAATTTACATGCTAAAATAAAGCCAGTTATTAGTTCCAACAAAAGCAGGTGTACTAAATTTGTTGACTAATATATGGCCACTTTAGTACAAAATCCAGGAAATTTAGGCTCTATACACATAGGCAAAAAAAGCCCATATATACTGCAGTTTCTATTGCAGTTACCCATAAGAAAAACCAAACTAAAAGTGTAGATAACAATAACAAACTTTTAAACATCACATAATTTTCCCCGTGTAATTGTACATTTGTGGAAAAAATTGCCAACTAAAGTATTTCAACACAATTAAGTATTCAACACAAAAACCATACATGTATTTTTTTAGGTTTTCTGCCCTGATTTGAAAAATCACTGACTAGTATATATAGTGTTATGTTTTTGAAGATGGTTCATTGTCTGTGCACTTTATCTCACCCTGAAAATATTTTACATTTGAACATAAAATGCGGCATATACCTTTCTGATTTGATCTGCAGCTTTTTGGAGAAATTCCTGTGCAAAAAAGGGGCAATTTTTACAACTTCCTGATCTGTGCAAAGCTGCATTAATTCTACACTGATATATTTTGTTGTCTACAAAGTAATTTTGCTCCAAATTTAATTACGGCAGATGCAGAAATTGTTCATACTTCATTAACAGACAGTAATCCTCTGCAGCAGCACGTATATAAACATTCTGTGCATGGCTGCAGGTTACATTGAAAAATTAGTGTGAAAGGCAAATTGAACACTGTAATAAACTCATGTGTGTAGCTCATTTATTGCAGTTGTGTAGCTCAGAATGCATGTTTTTGAATCTTGTACTCCTACTGATTTCAGGAATTCAGTTTTGTTAAAAATTGCAACTGAAAGATTAATAATTTCTTGTTTTGCAGATTAACATCCATTCTTTTGAAAGTACACTGTTAATGAAAATCCTCATTGCAATTCAAGAATACTCATAATTGATTAGTTTTGTGTTTCACATGTTGAGACACTGAAAAATATGAGACTTCTAAATTTGAAGTGCTCACTTGCAGTTTTGTTTCACACCCCATGCCATTTTTAAATGAATGTTCAGGTCATATAGGCCTACCTAGGCAATTATACTGGCTGAGGATTGTTGTATCAACTATATTAGGCCTAATTTGAAATGTTTCAAGTTGAATAAATGTCTGGGAACTTATTTTGTTGAGTTTGTATTGAGGTGGCATAGTCATGAAGTCCCCCGGCCTGGAATTTTTTTCTACAGGAGGGTAAATTGTGTGCCTGCTTATTTGCACATTGCAAAAAAATTGTATGTTATCTGAAAGGTCCCTTCAAAAATACTGGATCATGCAAATGGAATTGAAGGATTTAACACAAATAAACTCAAGTGTGTAACTCAGTCTTAATTCAGAATGCATTTTTAAAATCTTGATGTATGTCACACTGAATTCAGTTTTATTAAAAATTGCAACTGAAAGATGAATAATTTCTAATTTTTTGTAGATTAACATTCCCATCTGTTAAAAGTAGGGATGGGCATTTACGGTTAATTCAGAAACCGGTTTGCAATTCTTTCCAGTGTCGGTTAACCGGTTAACCGTTCAGCCGACACCAAAGTTGTTGGTGTTGTTTTACTTTATAGGTGCATTTGCAATGCACACAATACCCCAGGCCCCCAAAATATCCGCATTGAATCTTTATCGGGTGAAAATTTTACTACGACTCCATATACATTTATTTCAATTTCATGAAGTAAATACAAAGAACCTTTGAAAACTATTGTAAATTCTTTAAAATTGGGTTTCGTTTAAACGTTCGGCAAAATGGTTTTTAATTTTTTCCCCGGTTAACCGGTTAAATGTCCAATCCCTGGTTGAAAGAGTGCATTATGTTAATGAAAACCCTCAAATCAAGCATCCTCATGATAATTTGATTACTTTTGTGCTTCACAAGTTAATGACAGATACATGAGACTTCCAAATTTGAAGGAATGGATTCAATGGACTGCTCACTTAATTGCAGTTTTGTTTCACACCCCATGTCCTTGTTAAATGAATGTTCAGGTCATAATCCCATTACTAGGTGACTCTTGTGTCAAATATTAATTTAAATAAGACTACCGAGAACTTATTTTGCTGAGTTGTGTACCTGCTTAATTATTTTGTGCATTGCAAAACATGTCTTTATCTGAAGCTCCCACCCGGCGGGCCACAAAAATATTAGATCTGCTACTACATTGTACATGTACATGTTGAACTTCAAGAAAAGGATAAACAAGAACAGTTGGTTTTTATATTATTTTCGTTTTTTTGCACTTTTAGCATGAAACTGAAATAAATGGCACAGCAAGGAATAAGCTATCCAAATGTTGTTTTTCCATGTAGGACCCCACCCAATCACTCGCACCCCCCTCACAGTAAACCTCCCAGGTACACCAGTCCCCCTACGCCCCACCCCCAAAGTGACCTAGCCATTAAAACGTTCGTGCTAGCTATATCTCTATTCTCGCTGCATGAGCTGAGTCACATACACACTGCATGCAATACGCGCAATGTGTACAGTACAGTACTCGTATGCAGTTTGCGCACACGTACATATGCTGCGCTGCAGATATCGATATCGCGGTATCCAACACCGCGACGTGAATGAATATTTATGAGCTCGATTGACCTTTGACCCCAGCGGGGAGTTGGAGGTTAAAGGAGTGTGACCAGATCACTTTTTTTTACCCATAACTCCCCGGGACTTACCTTATGGGTCATGAGATTTTTATATCATAACATCCGTTATATTTTTCTGATTACGAAACTGAAACTCCCGCGCTTCTAGGCCGCTTATTTCCGAGGATATCGTCGAAAATCCACCGATTATTTGTAAACTAATTTTCCAGTATCAACGTTTATCCGCTGAAAGCCGACTCGATAGTTTTGTTCAATTTTTTACTGGAAATTGCGAATGTTTTCGGGTTTTTGGGACATGGGAGGTGTGTATGGGAGTTACTTGATAATATTGGTAAGTTACATCGAAAACTATTTTCCAGAAACTCTGGTCACGCTCCTTTAAGTTCTGGACTATATTATGCGCTGTCCAAATAATATCGATATTCCGCCCTCTATAGTCGGCCGCGCTACGATCCAATATCGCAATAATATAGTCCAGAATCTGGACTACAGCAGCTCGGACTTCTGGAGAACCTCGGAAGGTCCTTCTATATATACCCCCACCCCCCTCCCCCCGACATGGGACGGAAAAACTCACGTTCATCGCACTTGCAAGCACTTACAACATGCGAGTGAGTAAGGACACCGTACGTGAGCAGCACGTGTAAAGTACGGCCTCCGTACGATAACGTGGCAATCGCACGGAGATCGTACGTTGTAAGCACGTTGTAAGCACGTACAACACCTTGCGCAACCGTGCGGGTGACGTGCTTTGACGTACTCCCTCCCTGCTCTTGCCACTCCCTCCACACGTTTTCAGAAAAACGTGGCGGCCGTGGCCTCCCCGAAAAACGTACGGACTAAAACACGCACGGCGGGTTGTGACCGTCGCTTAATAGAATTTCATACTACGGTGCCGGTACGGTGGCCTTGCGGTATGTGGCACACCCTGCGGGCAACGCAAGGCCCACGCACGGCTCCCGTACGCCCGCCGCACGCCATCCGAACGGCCCCCGTGCAAGTCTGCGCCGTGCATACGGTGGAGCGGGTATATATGTAGCCTTGACCAAGGCGTTGGGCTTGTCTTCTAGACGGCCCGCTGAAGATAAAACTCAACAATTTAAGCGCTCACGTATTGGCTCACAGCGCGCCGCGCTACGACTAGGCACACACGCACGTACATGTATTGGTACGGTCCTATATAAACCCAACGCCTTGATGGTTCTGCATTCAGCCAGCGAAACTCATTACAGTAATAGGGAAACCCACCCCAGCGTGAGCTGAGATTTCATTGGTTGACGCACGGCAGGTTATGTTTGAAAAACGCTATGATCTGCGATTACCAGTTTGTTCATCTGAGACAGTATTATGAGCTCCCACAAATCATTCAGGAAAGCTGTCGTATTACGATCATTGTCCCCCAAAGGTGTAATGAAATACGTAAACAGAAAAGCACAATAAATGCTACGAACCCGAAAATATTTGTTGTTTTTGTCCATCGATCATGCCACAGTTCTCGTAACATGAGGACGCCATTACATGCATGCTCGCGTCATTACGTGCTACTCATGAAGCTCTTGATTGGCTCAAGACAAATGTTAAATATTTATACATTGCATACCCGCATATCCAAAGCCCGCCGAAAAAATATAAAGAAAGACATTAAACCTGGAAGTGCAGACTCGACAAGGCTGTCTTTCGAGCTAGGCCAGGTCGTACGCAGTTAGTGCTGTATGTACGCAGCCAGTGTGTTGCCGTACGGGTTTACTATGGAAGTTGTATCGCACAGTGGCTCGTTTTGATGCCGTGTGCAGTTTGCATGCGCTAGACCCAATATTCTCTCGTACAGCAAACATACTGGAGACGGCCTTGGACAAGGCTAGTATATATACCGTATGGTCCCCCTGCGGCCGCCTTGCGGGCGCCTTGCGGCTATCTTGCGTCTGCCTTGGTATTTGTCAAAAAACTACGGCCGCCGCAGGGACGCCCGTGCGGCATCACTTCAAAATACGACGTGCGGCTACCCTAACATATGTGACTGCTACAGTATGTGACCGTGGGAATGCTGCGGCGGCCCTATAATTGCTATTGGCCGTAGAAATGTTAGACCCCACGGCCTCCGCGGCAACTGTGACTTAGGCATTATAGTTAGGCGTAAATCTGTGAACATTTTTGATTTTCGAGATACCAATCATGCATACTTCCTTTAAATATCAACGGAAACACAAATCACACCATATGTTAAAAAAGGCTTACTGAAATCAAGTAATCATACAGATAGACTGTATAAAAAGTATCTATAACTACAACTATATAACTACATATATTGAAGCTAATTATGTTAAGTATAAACACAAATTAATTAGCATAATAAGAGCTGCTAAAACAAACTATTATAATCGGTTGTTTGAACAGAAAAAAATGTAACACTATAACACATGGAAATTAATTAATGATGTGCTGAACAAAAGAAGCACAAATTACATAGGTTCTTTTGTTAATAGCAATGAAGTTCTAGACGACCCCAACTTAATCGATTCATGTTTCAATATTTTTGTTGTGAACATCGGGCCTGATCTCCATGTAGCTTCAAAATTCTTCAAAGTAATACTGATCCGTTAAATTACATAAAAACGATTGTCCGAATTCATTCTTTTTTTTCATCCAATTACAGAGGATAAGGTTTTGTCCTGTATATGTAAATTGCCAAATAAGAAAAGTTTTGGTTATGATGAATAAAATGCCTGTTGTTAACAAATATAGCACATATCATAGTAAAACCTTTAACTGAAATATTTCAGTTATCTTTAACTACTGGCATGTTTCCAAATCTTAAAATTGCCAAAGTTATCTCAGTTTTTGAAAATAACGGTTATTCATTTATTATCGCCCTATTTCAATTATGTCATGTTTTTCGAAAATACAATATACAGTATGGGTTCCGGGAGTCTCAGAAAATTTTCTACTAAAATGGCTTTGATTGATCTCATTGAAAAAGTTGGCGCGGCATTAGATAAATCAGAACAAAATATTGGGATTTTTCTTGATTTATCTAAAGCATTTGATACAATTTACCATGACAGATTACCTACTTAGGAATTAGAGGCACGCCAAAGTGGAAATAATTCAACACTGATAATTTACCATCAACCCTGAAAAAAATAAGTTTCAACATCTTTTCCCCAACATTTTATAAATTTACCATCAACCGATGAAAGAAAACAATATGTATCTTAATTGTCATAGCCACGTACTTTTCTTTAAAACCATTATTTGTGGTGTTCCACATGGTCCATTTTAGGACCAGTCTTATTTGTTCTTTATATAAACGATATCGCTAATTCATCAAATGTACTTTTTTATTTTATTTGCGGACGATACATTTTTTTGTAACATTTTTTGTACAGCCATCGTAACATACAGAATGTATTGAATATGATAAATTATGCAGTGTTTCAAAATGGCTATATTGCAATCGAATGCCAGTAAACCTAAGGCAAACTAATTACATGTTGTTTACCCCTAGAGCGCCGAGCACCGACTTAGAAGTCATTTTAAACAATACGATTCTCCCGCAAATGGCAGATGTCAAGTTTCTTGGTGTACTTACATAGATAACAAATTAACATGGAAAGCTCACTGCCAGAAATTCCACACACCTATTTCTCGTGTTCTCGGCATTCTACGAAAGCTTAGGTGAATTTTACCTTCCACCATTGTGTTATCATTATATAATACTATGTCCCACTTAAATTATGGTATACTAGCTAATTGGGGAAATTCATATCTATTAAATTTAAATTGTTCAAAAGAAGGCGCTTAGAGTTATTAGCCAGTCACATTCAATGACACATGCAGCTCCTTTGTTTTGGCGGTTGTATACACTGCCAGTTTTTGAATTGTTTAAATATCACCTTGGCATTCTCATGTTTAAATTTGTGCATAATATTCTGCCAAGCAGTCTATTGAAACTATTTAAACATTACAATGTGCTGATATTTACAGTTATAGAACAAGAAACGCGAACAAATTATGGATTAGTCCTGTTAGAACCACATCATATAAAGAATCGTTTAATTTTCAAGGACCCATATTGTGGAATAGCTTACCCTATACTCTTACCACCAGACCACCTTTCACCTTTAAAAAGTGTCTAAAACAACATATATTAGACTAGCTATAACTTGTGCGTCAGTATATCCGCAGTATTTTAAATATTGTTCATATTTTCCATATTTAATTATGTCTAACGTAACAATTTTTGTTAAAGTGAAACAGGCCTTTGATCTTTTACAATTAGCCTCTGGCTTTCTACCGAGGACCTGCCGTGCTTACGGCATACATTTCTTAAAAGTTAAGTTTTTCTAAGTCATCTTTATATATGTACATGTATGTCTACTTCGAAGTATTAATTATTTTATTACATGAATACATGCTATTGTATCCGTGAAGCGTGGCACTAAATGAATGAATGAATCTGTATAGGCCTACACAAAAATAACACAATTACACATGTATAGGTATTCCTCAAAGACTGTTTTTTGTATAGGAACATGGTAAATAATTGAGAATCCCAGTGCTAATAACTCAATGTTAAGATTCTAAACATTTATATTAATGACAAACTCCCATTTGGAAATGAACTCGATATTGCAGTCCTCCTTATGCTACGTTTACACCATGTCCCCGGCAGTCCCGGCGCCCCGGTAGAGGAGCACCGGGGAAAAACCGGGATGGACGTCGGGGAGCGTAGGGGACTGGGGTGGCGAAACGTGAATGACCGTAGCTCACCCTTGCCACCGGCCGGTGAGCAGCTCTGTCAAAACTTTTGCCCCGGCATTCCCGGCACTAATGAGAATCGTCCTGCGCCGCAGTGAGACGGGGCTTCCGTCACAGGGCGTGACGGACCGCAGTGTGCCTTGACTCACCGGGGTATGGCACCTTGGGGTGCCGGGGAACTCTGATCGCGGCCGGTGCCTCGAGCTCCGCCACGTTTGGAAGCCCGGCACCCCACTCTCTGCCAGGGCCCGACACGGTAGCGGCCACAGCTATTTATACCAACCGGGGCCCACCGGGTGACCACCGGGGCGTGAAACGTGACAGCTACCACGTTCAGTCGCAGGGCGCCGCAGCAGACCCTCGCACACCGTCGGGGACGTATTGGGCCGGGACAACAAACGTGACACGAACGAGACGGACGTGAGGCACCGCATCAGAACTTAGCAGGCCGGCCCGGGACGTGGACCCATCCGTAGTGGAACGGCGCTTGAAACGTAGCGCGCCGTCCCGGTTCCGGGGCGCGCCGTCCGCCTCGCGGCCCGCAACCGGCACGGCGCGCCACGCTTTCCGTACCGGGACGTAACGCACCGTGGTAGAACGCAACACACCGGCCCAACTAGGGCCGAGTCGAGCCAAAGTAATAAAAAGACAATACAAGTTCCACGGCACGCCACGTTTTGGCCAAACCGGGGCGCCGGGACTGCCGGGGACATGGTGTAAACGTAGCATTACTCGGGTGAAAAGACAAACAATTATACAGGATAACTCAAAAAATGTCACCCATAAAAATGTCAATAAAACGCACAATCCTTTAGGATAACAACGCCATATTTAGTGCACATTAACTTAAGTCCGTGTATGACTTTTCCACCAAGCACAGAGGCTGGGTGTTGAACAGTCTTTACATTCTAAAGGTCCACATTGTGGCCCCAAAGCAGCACCTTTTGCACATGAAGGGTTAATTTTATTTACAAAATGTTCTTCAAATTTGCCCCACATTCCTCCAGCGATTGCTGTAATCTTTGCCGTAATTGCCATTTTTAGATCAGGAATTGTCTCAGGATTATTCTCATCGACATCATCTTTCCGATAAACCCCAAAGATAAAACAAATTTGTTTAGGTTCATCTCTGGTGATTGCGCGGCCCATTCAGTTTTACACCTTTTACTGATGATCTCCAAATCGTTATCTCGATGTGCTTGCAATGCCATGAGGCACATATGCATGGGTACATTTTGGAAAGGGAATACAACAAAGACTGTTCGACCCCAGCCCTGAAACTTGGTGAAGTCATGCACGGGTTCAAGTTAACGTGCACCAAATATGGTGTTGTTCCCTGAAGGATTGTGCATTTTAATAACATTTTCATGAGTGCCATTTTTTTCCGGTAACCCTGTATTTTCCTGTGACAATGTGAAGTTTTGCCTAGACCAATCTTTAGTTACATCTTTATACGACACACAAAACTGATTAATATCTCCAGTATAACCTATATTTTCAGAGTTGGAATACCTTTACATTTAGTTTATATTAAACAAATGATTGTGACGCCATCCTCGGACATCCTTTGTAAACTTACAACAAAGATGTGTCCTTCCAAGTTTTGGAAAAACCTCGAAACATTACAATTAAAATTTGGTTTTGTCTCTATCATAATTATATCTCATTAGCTCAAACCTAAAGGGAATGTTAAAACAAAAGTTTGATTTGTGCAGAGGTTGTAGCACCAATTATATTGTATGTTCTGAGGAAATTTCTTGTTGCTTTGAGTCGACCGTTTTACAATTATCTCAGTCTGACTTGTATTGCATTTTGATTTTTTTAAAAGAGCTTCTTCAGATTCTCCCCCCCACCCCCCCAAAAAAAATAAATTTCGTTCTAACACAAAAATCGTATAAAATACCTCACCATAATACAGTTTACTAACTATCCATGGGAAGACAGAGGTTGGACTCGCTGCACTACTTCAATATGGAACCGGACAGTTTACAAAACATAGGTGGTTTTTTGACGATATCCTTGAGAATATACGGATTGAGAGCACGAAATTTCCGAATAGTAACAATAAAGATAGGACACCTGATATGGTATAACAATCCTTCAATGACAGTGACAAATACGATGCATGATTTTGAACAACCTGTATTTCTAACTCCTAGAATATGATGCAAGGGCTACAACCACAGCATTCATGGGGATAGTTGGGTGCATGGACATCGAGGTTATTGCCGTACAGCCAAAAAGTGCCCTTCTTGCGCTTCCATTCATACTCCACCTTGATGATTGGAATCCCAATCAACCTGTGTCTCTGAAACGGAAAACGGAAGAGTTACTTAAATCAAAGGCCCGCTGTATCATTTGCCTTATTCTACGCCATGATGTTGACGAGAAAAATCTTACTTAAAGACAGATTACATGACTGGGAAAACTTTTAAAAACAGTTACTTTACGAAACTAAAGAAAATAAACTGCCTTTTAGTATTTTAGCCACATAGATTCAGTAATACTTCAGAAAACGTCCATGGATTGTTTTTGTGTTAAATAAATGGTAAAAAATCATTTGCAAATTTTTAAAAATAGTCCGGTGGCATGTGGTAAGATATTAAGGCCCGTGGGCATCGGATGATTAGAAAATGCCATATAGCTATATGTTTTAATAACACCCCAAGGAACAAGAAAAAACATGTTGGCAAAATCTGAGGGGTTGCAGACGGCCGCCATCTTGGATTTTAAAATGGCCGCCATTTTGGAACTATTTTCTGCTAGAAATTCGGGTATATTTACCAAAAAAGTTCCCCAACCTCCAAAAAAGGTTTTAACAATGACAAGAAAAGAGTCTACCAAAATCAAGTCACCAGGGGCTAATTTCATAAAGCTGTTTAGCAGAAAAAAATTTGCTTAATCAAACATTTGTGTGCTTTATAAAAATGGGTTAATAGTAAAAATTGTATGTCAACTTGTGTTCTTAGTAAGAATAGCCGATATTCTTGTAGACAACACAAGTTGACATGCGATTTTGACTATTAAAACATTTTTACACAGCAAACAAATTTTCAATTAAGCAAATTTTTCTGCTAAACAGCCTAATGAAATTAGCCTCTGACATGGGTGAAATATGGGTCAATGGCTGTAAGTTCTTTAATATTTGGAGTAAAACAGTGATTTAAACGTCTACCCTGGGGTTTTAAGGGTCAGGGAATTCACTAGTATCCATGATATTTCAATCCAACCTTCGACAAACAATAAAAGCCACAAATTCAAAATGGCGGTCATAATACATGCATGGAAGGGGTAGGGAAAATGACTTCTCTACACTGTAACGAGTAAGTAATCATTTGACGAAAAAAAATTGTCATTTCATGGAATAATTTGACTAATCTTTATTTAGTCACCAAGTCGAAAGATTAGTCATTACATTTGTGCAATGACTAATAATAATTAGTCTTTAAAAATGGTATAATTTTTCGGGTGATTAGTCATTTTCCAACTTTAGTTAGTCTTCCACAAAAATTAATTAGTCATCCAAAAAGGTTGTAGCTAAAAATTAGTCTGACATTTCGACCTCATTTTTTCCTGCTAGGAATACACCCAGCGATAAGCAGCGTATTCCACCGAACGACGACAGATCAGACTCGTAGGGCTTTCACCCGATTTACCTCTTTCAACGTAACTTACCGTGGATTGTAATATATATTCATGTACACATACTGAAAACAGTAAAGCAAAGCACTGTAACAAGTGTATACGTACATGTACGTACGTACGTACCATGACGTACACGCATTACATTATTGTGAAAAACAAATTGTGAAAAACATTAACACTAGTAACATACATTTTTCATGTTTTGTGAAGCAAAATTCCATTTAAAGTTCAAATTACATGTTAATCGACGTACGAAGTAACCTTTTGCAATGTAGAACGGACATTCATCATACAATACTAAACATGATCGCTTTAATATTTGTTGTCAACATACATGTAGGCCTACATGTTTTTTTGTAAAACACGTACTGCAGACAAACAATTTCACTCCAAGACCCATCTTCCTTTCGCAACGGTCTTTCCTGCACACATACCTAGTTTGCCAAGAACCCTTGATGAAACGACTTGAGCTGGGCTGAATTTCAGGCCTCGGGCTGTTCGACCAATGAGAGACAAGATATCTTTTGACCTGGATCTTTTGACCTTTTAATGAAGCCGTTTCGAACAAACATCTCGCGTGTTGTTTATCCCGCGACATCGTAGCCGCAATTACCACATTGTGTGTGGGGGAGATCTTTTTATGTACATGTATATCATTTTATATTGCACGCAGTAGGCCTATACATGTTCGTAACTGAAGGAAGACTTACTATATTTCGCTAAAAGTTAAACGCAGTTCATCTGAATAAAGATATGTCTATTAAAAAAACTCCCTTACAGCAACTGTTCATTTAAACATTAGACCCCACCCCCTAGTAAAAGTGGACGCTACCACTAAACGGAGCGAGGCGCGTGATTGGCTCTTGCTGTTGGCAACAGGTCCGTCACTATGATGCATTTTGAATGTCGCGCTACGTGCTACGTGCACGCGCGCTTTAGTATATATCGGCACCATTGATTTACATACATATATATAGCTCAATGATCGGCACTGCATGCGATAACCGAGAAACATGCGCGGCGCGTGATTGGTCAGTTGCGATCACTGTCACTGGCTAATCAATATTCATATATATTCCTGAAATACAGCCCAGCTCAAGTCGTTTCAGCAAGGGTTCTTGGCAAACTAGGTACGTGTGCAGGAAAGATCGTTGCGAAAGGAAGATGTCCAAGACCATGTTTGTATGCAAGTTGTAGTTACAGTATACGTTCGCCTTGTCCAAGGCTATGAAATTGTGTGAATCCGTGAAGAATTTGCATGTATCCTTCGCAGCGAAAGTGCGCCATCGCGCGGTGAATTGTAGCTAACTGCAAAATAGTCTGGTTACCGAAATAACTTGGTCTGAATCCTGACTTCACGCGCAAGGCTGGATCATAGCCTTGTTCTTTATGTACATGTACTCGATTTGTTATGTGTTTCTTTATAACTGCGTTGGTAATCCGACGCAATAGACTACTAAAGCGATGCATTTCAGCGTTTTGGATACCATGTATCGGTGGAGCATGATGAAAAATATCCACAGCCAAAATTTGGTGGGAATTGGTTCATGGGGGCCCGAGATATGGCCGCATGAATACATATTTAGCCCCATTGAAATCAGTGTAAATTGGCCGGGTTCCAAACAGTTATGACCCAGGCCAATTTACACTGATTTCAATGGGGCTAATTAGGTATTCATGCGGCCATATCTCGGGCCACCATGAACCAATTCGTGTCAAATTTGATGTGTGAGGGTTTTTCATCATGTTCTACCGAAATATGGTCATGAAAATTTGATGACGTCACACTTTAGTAGTCTATTACTTATGCGAAACCCGAGTGCTTACAAATATTCATATCGATCTTACATAACATCCAATCAGAGCTCACTACTCGGGTCAAATGGTGCGTACGTGACCGGTTTGCATGCATAAACGTTTGTACGTCGTACGTGTGTAGTGTTGTTGTTGTTGGTTATTTTGTGGCATATTTGGCAACTAAGGCCCTTTATGCCATCAACTATACGGTTTTAGCTTTAACTATACTCCTCAACGAAAGTTTGCAAATTATTTTTTAGACATAAATTTCTCAGTCAATTTAAGATTTGTATAAACTGTGTTGGAAAACAGCGAAAAGCCCAGTCGGCAACATCGACAGTGGAATTTGAACATGTGGGGGAATGTTATGTTTTCCGATGAGTCCAGATTTTGCTTGCGGAAGTTGGATGGTAGAGTCAAAGTTTGGAGGAGGCGTGGTGAACGTTTTGCTGACTGTTGCGTTGACAGAGTAACAGCTTTTGGTGGAGGAAGTGTGATGGTCTGGGGTGGAATTCCCATCACTGGGAAGACAAGACTTGTGGTAATTCAAGGGAACTTAAATGCTGCCAGTTACCGAGATGATATCTTAAGACCAGTTGCCATCCCTTATCTCCGTAATCATGGACAAAATGCAATACTCCAATATGATAATGCCCGCCCACATCGAGCCAGGATTGTCAATGATTAGGCCTATCTCGAGAATAAGGTGTAGAAAGACTGCAGTGGTCCGCCATTAGTCCTGACCTCAACCCCATTGAACACTTGTGGGACCAGCTTGGGCGAGCAGTCCGTGCAAGAGTCACCGACGCAACAACACTGCGTCGAATCTTAGTCGAGGAATGGGATGCCATCCCACAAGATCGTGTTGCAAGTCTAGTGAGAAGCATGAGGAGGAGGTGTTAAGCTGTCATCGCAGCTTTTGGTTCATCCACCCGTTATTGAGGTAAGCAAAGCAAACGCTTTTCTTAAATAAAGTAATGTGTTTTTTTGTAATGACATGCGTGATTGTTCTGCTGATTTAATCAAATTTGGCACATATTCTCTATAAGACCTACCAGCATTCAAAAGAACTCAATTCCCAGCATTCAGAAGAACTCAATTCCCACAAATTTGGTGTCATTGTAAAGGGGATGGACTGAGCTTTTCACTGTTTTCCAACACAGTGTATAAAAGTCCTCAATTGACTGAGAAATTAATGTCTGAAAATAATTTCCAAACTTTCGTTGAGGAGTTTATATTATCAACTTGAGATGACAAAGAAGGAGTTGCAGTTTTAGAAGTGGAAGGAAAACCCCCAGAGAAATGCCCCAGGGGAATCCCCACGCGGTCAAGTAGGGACTGCAAACCCAATCCACATACACGTCCCGGATTCGAACCCGGGACGCCAGAGGTGAAAGGCGAGGAAAGAACCCGTGTGTAGTGTACAGTATGTAGGCCTGTCTGATGCAATTATGGCGACATCACACGTAGTGTTACAGTTGAGGAAATCAACGGTAGTTTAAATTATGCAGCCTACAAATTGCAAATTGATGACTTTCACGAAGACCAGAAGATATCCCTCACATATTTTCTGCAAAGGTATTACGTGTTTTTGAACTTACCAACTGGGTATAGGCTACGTATGGAAAATCTGCCATTTTTCAAACGGCACCGTATTGTTCTGTCAAAACAACCGTTAACCAATGAGCTTTTACGTCTCGGTGCTCTCTTAAAAAATTAGCATAAAGAGTCCCCGCCCATAAAACACATCGAGTACAAAAAGAACAAGGCTATGATCCAGCCTCGCGAGGGGCGGTCGGGTTGGCGTACGGGTTCTTTCCTCGCCTTTCACCTCTGGGGTCCCGGGTTCGAATCCGAGGCGTGTATGTGGATTGGGTTTGCAGTCCCTACTTGACCGCGTGGGTTTTCCCCTGGGGCATTTCTCTGGGTGTTTTCCTCCCACTTCTAAATCTGCAACTCCTTCTTCGTCATCCCAAGTTGATAATATAGTATATTTAAAGCTAAAACCGTATAGTTGATGGCATAAAGGGCCTTAGTTGCCGAAGATACCATAGAATATATATACAACAACAACAACATCTAGCCTCGCGCGTGAAGTCAGGATTCAGACCAAGATATTTCGGTAACCAGACTATTTTGCAGTTGGCTACAATTCACCGCGCGATGGCGCACTTTTGCTGCATAGCATACATGCAAATTCTTCATTTCATAGCCCTTGGACAAGGCTAGCTTGACTACAACTAACGTACGCTGGCCTTACCACGACTGGCAAAGCAACCCAATTTCGCCGACTTCGCGCACGAATTGCCTACGCTAACGACACCAAATTCACTAACCGATTCCGCCGGCACAACCGCGGTAAATGCGCACCAAACTGCTGTACTATCGCCGAATGATTTCCCTAAATTCTAGAGGAACCCACTGGATTTTCTAGAGCAGAAACACGAGCAATCATGTGTAACATGACATTTATTTCATTATCACGCACTGTGTGGATGTGATTTTCCATTTTTTATAAACATTATATCGTTCCATTATAAACGAAAGTGACGTCGTGGTTTTACAGTCTGACCTGAACTTACTCCACTCTTGGTCTGAGCGATGGAAACTAAATTTTAACGTGGATAAGTGTAAGGTCATGAGAATGACCAGAAAACAACAACATACAGATCCAAATTATTATATTGATGTGAAAAGATTGTCTACCACGAAGTGTGAAAAATACCTTGGTTTAACGATTAATGACAGGTTGAACTGGAACGAACACTGTCAGGCCATGTATACTAACTGTAGCAAAATGCTGGGTCTTATAAAACGTAATTTTCGAAACTGCTCCACTAACATTTTAAAGCGACTGTATGTTTCTCTTATTCGATCTCGACTAGATTATTGTTGTACAGCTTGGGACCCGTATAGATTAATCCATTCATCTGTTTTAGAACGTATTCAAAACCAGAGCGCTAGATTCATCCTTAGGGACTGGCATACAAGCTATGATACCTTACTGAGCGAATTAGGCTGGGTCAATCTTCAAACAAGAAGAAAATATTTGCGGCTTGTGATGTGTTTTAAAATTCTAAACAATCTTGTCAATGTCAATGCTCTAAACAAGTTTAACCGTGCTTCAAGAATTAGCCGAAATGATCACAACCTCAAGCTACAAATCCCTTTTGCCAAAACCGATTGCTTTAAGTTTTCCTTTTTTCTTCGAACAGCAAGTGATTGGAATACACTGCCGCATCACGTCATCCAAAACACATCTTTAAACGCCTTCAAACGTTCCCTTCTTATCTTTTTAATTCAATAGAGTGGGTATTTTTAATTGCCTTGCGTGAGTTTACTTTGCATGGATGACTGCTTCCTAGTGCCTGTGTGCTATTTTATTAATACAAGTACATGTAAACATAGATTTGTTTTTTGTTTTGTTTTTCTGCTTTACCCGAAAACATTTTTCCCTAAAATCTTTAAATGTGTATGTATGTATTTGTATTGTTTGGTGCAAAGTTTTGATCGTGCATTCGTATTTGAGCTCATTTTTATAACTGTATAATTGCTCTTGTCTTCCTACTATATATATGTCTGCTTATATTAATTTTTAACGAAGAATTTTCCTAATCTTATTTTTATATGTATTTTTAAATTTTTTTCAATCTTAATTTATACGGATTTTATCCGGGGAGTGGTTTTAAAATGGACTGTCAAGTCTCTTCCACAACCCTTGACTTTGTCAAAAATTGTAAATAAATAAACACTACGCCTACAGGGAGTGACTGTGCCCATATGGCACTGCGTCTTTTTGTACAGCATACGCTTCAGTCCGGGCGCAATGCGTCTTTTATAATTAGGATTACATCCTGTATGGAACTTAAGGGGCGTTCACATTATCGCGGAAAATGGCTTTGCGCGCAGCTGCTCCATAGGGTTGTACATAAACTAGTTTGCCGTTTGCGCGCGGCCTATCTGTTGAACTTTGACCGCTTTGCGCTGACCTTTCCAACGCGCAGCCAATAAGGTATCAGAGAAGGCTAAAGTTACTGGAGTTAAATTTTCTATTTTGGAAAGATCGGCGATTTGGACATCATGCAACGCGGTGAGCGCAGCCCGGCAGTGTGATTTTTTCGCAATAGTGTGAACTCCCCTTGTCTGGAATCTAACTTACATCTGGATTACATCATGTCTGAAACTTTATGAATGGAAGTAGACTGGCTGTCAGCCCACTTCGCTACACCATTTTTGACCAAAACTGGGCAAACAGACACCCCCAAAAAAGTATGTATTTGTATTTACCTGCCCTACGATGCGTTCAGTCTCGCAACTTGCGTGTTTCGTGAATAACGCCTGTGCTTTACTGTTCACATCCGGGACTCCAAATTTGCTCAGTGGCGCCACCTATAGTAACAACAAAACCTGTCTTGTTAAAAGCGTCAGAAGGGTTAGTGTTGACAAATTATTGAGGGAAACGTGGACGATATTGTAAAGGTGAACGACTGAGCAAGTTCGATTATTAAAGCGAATTGTGGTTAAAGTTGCACTGCCCGTGTTTGGGCCGATTTGGGCGTCAAATTTGTTTTTAAGTTAAATAGGTATTTTTCTAGAATAGAAAAAGTTATCAGCTTTCATTTGGTACCAAGAACGTAAAAATCCGTCAAGGATTAATGCCAGTCGATTAAAAACAAGAAATGATTAAAAGGCTGGCAGGTCAATTAATCGACAGGGTTATGACGTAAATGTACATGTGCGCGTACATGTGTACATTGTACACATACTATGTACATATGAGCGTACGCGCCCATGTACAACATGTGAAGCACGTTTCAAGAAAAAGGCTTGTATCTCCAATTCCCGACGTCGGAAATTTAAGTTTTTGATATTTTTCGTTACAGAGACACGTAAGCTTTCTAAATTCGTTCGCTTGTGTAAATTAATTTTTAAAATCCTTTCACCGAAACACGGGCAATGCAACTTTAACTACTTTCGATTAGAGTCCCTTAACGACGGAAATTACCCGTCGTTCGAGAGACTCTAGTATTACAGGTAAACTCTGTTAAAAGGGCATTCCTGATTGACTAATAAAAGTTAATATCCTCAAGACATGTTATTTTCTGATTGGTTGGTGGAGTATATTAGGCCTATTCTTTCGTTCTGGCGCCATTTTACATGGGGACCAGCAAACTAATAAAATGCTATATGCAATTGATGTATTTACCCCAACAAACACTTTGGACAAGTAAAACAAGCTGGCGTTTTCTACAGTATTTCGTTTGAGATAATTGCCTTTTATCGCACTTTCACAATCTTCTCTGGAGTTGTATGATGGGCAAAGAAGCCCTTAGGTGTTTTACCACTACTTACACTGTAAAAAGAAATGCCCGTAATTTTGCAGTGAAATCACTGTCAAACGGGTTGCCAAAGAAAAAAAAAGGAAAATTACGGAGAGTTATGGGTTCCTCAAACTACAGTTTTACTAAACTAAAATTGTAACGCTTATTCCGTAATTCTGTTAACGGTTGTCCCGTACAATTCTACGTTATACTCCCGTATTTTTACGGTGCTTTCCCCGTAGCTCTTAAACCGGCCGTACACCTTGCGTTTCGTCCGTGATTCGATCATGATAGCGCATGTTGTGCAGTCGCATCACAAGGTGTACCAATATCTAAGTGTACAGGCATATGTGCCATAAGTCCCAGTATAACGCCTACCGCACAACTGGTGGGTGTGGCAATGGGGGGTACCTAAAGGATAATTAAAAATAGGCTAGATCTCAAAAGCTAACCCATTGAAACCACTTGGTACATAATGCCCATCTTCTCCGCAATAAAAAGTGCCAGACATTTTCATTGGTGGGAGGGGCCTGCCAGACGCCATTATGCCACTCCCCCAAAATGAGCTAGGTCAGCTCATCACCTAACCCCTTAGAACCCGATGCAAAATGTTCGCCTGAACCCCCTGCCTCATCATTAATCACTGCCAGACGTTTTCTATGGTGGAGCGCCCCTGCCAGACGCCCTAAGTGGTCACCCCCCAATAATGAGCTGGATTATCTGGTCACCTTACCCATTGAAACCTGATGCAAAATGTTCGTCACTTGGTACATAATGCCCATCTTCTCCGCAATAATAAAACATGAGTGCCAGACATTTTCATTGGTGGGAGGGGCCTGCCAGACGCCATTATGCCACTCCCCCAAAATGAGATAGGTCAGCTCATCACCTAACCCCTTGGAACCCGATGCAAAATGTTAGTCTGAACCCCCTGCCTCATCATTAATCACTGCCAGACGTTTTCTATAGTGGAGCCCCCTTGCCAGACGCCCCAAGTGGCCACCCCCCAATAATGAGCTAGATTATCTGGTCACCTAACCCATTGAAACCTGATGCAAATTGTTCGTCTGAACTC
This sequence comes from Henricia sp. BOLD:AAB3569, assembly GCA_037783545.1. Classification (NCBI taxonomy): domain Eukaryota; kingdom Metazoa; phylum Echinodermata; class Asteroidea; order Spinulosida; family Echinasteridae; genus Henricia; species Henricia sp. BOLD:AAB3569. The sequence goes on along the minus strand of JBBELK010000162.1, from coordinate 1,225,313 downwards.
CCTGTCTCTTGATTGACCACTGCCAGACGTTTTCTATGGTGAAGCACCCCTGCCAGATTCCTCCCAAGTGGCCACTCCCTAATAATGAGCGATACTATCTGGTCACCTTACCCATTGAAACCTGATGCAAAATGTTCGTCTGAACCCCCTATCTCATGATTGACCACTGTCAGACGTTTTCTATTGTGGAGCCCTTCTGCCAGACGCCCCCAAGTGGCCACTCCCCCAAAATGAGCCAGATTATCTGGTCACCTAACCTTTTGAAATCAGTATCTTCTTCATTTTGAATTACAAAGGAGCAAAATTAGTACTGTAGGCTAAAGGGTGTTACTGTTACGACTATCAACAGTAGGGGAGAGTGGGGTTAGTTGGAACATTTTTCACAAAATCGTCTATAAAACACTAACATAATTGATTAAAGAAAAACAGCTATACCACTTTAAGCATACATATTTGGGCTACAAATGGAGCCTATAAAAAGTTATGACTCGTTGATGGTTTCTCGTATAATCCACCTTGAACATGACCATGTCAGCTGTTCCGAATTGGGGTAAGTTGGAACATGGTACGTTGTCTTTTAAAAACTGTACTATAACTTCTGTAATCACCCTAATTAGCAAGACAGACTCTTAAGCTGTAGATTGGGGCGCTTAACCCTTTGGGGTACATGGGAGTCACTATCAACTGCACAAAACAAAAGCACCAAAACAACAATGCATCAAGCGGTTAAGATCGCTTTTTGCTCAATTATAATGCAGTGAAACTTGTATATAGTTGCCACCCTCGGAACCGTAAAAAAAAACAAAAACTGGCCACTATAAACAGGTGGCCTGTTTGTTAAGATGGTCTTAATAGCAGGTTTCACTGTACAGCTGTTTTTAACTTTCTGACCTTAAACTGTTAAAATTAACAAAACATTCTAATTTATTTAAATTATAAACTTACATTTTAAAGTTTTGATCTTCTTTAACTTTATCTTTTAAACATTAACAGTAGAACATCCATTCCGCAGCCATACACTTCACGTGTAGGCCTACAATACAACTATGCAAAATATGCATGACCTATACATTTAAACTAGATATAAGCCAGATAAATGTGTAATTATAAGGTTAGGATTACATTTTTCCCCTTTTGGGAAACAAAACAAAATGTATTGGCCGAGTTGTACAAGTTCATAGATTATAAGCAAGTGAACGGCAAAATGTTATCCCTCTTACACAAAATGCGAGAAAATAAACTAAAACTTCTATCCAAAAGGCACTACTTTCACCTATGGGTTAGTTGAAACATGTTCCAACTAACCCCGTCATTTTGTTTCAACTAAACCCGCTGGCCTGTTTGACATTTGCAAGCTATATATGAAAAACAGAGACTACAATTTGACATTTTGTTAACCTAATTTTGTAGCATTGTAAGTACCCTCAAATATATAAAAGAAATAGTCGAGTGAAGCTATGAACATCGTTAGCATAATGTAACATTTCTGAATGATGAAAAAATTACTCGGAAGGTCCACAAACAAACGTTCCTTTCTCATTTTAATAGGTTTGCAGCACGTGTGAAAATATGGTGGATAGCTGTTGCTAATAGCAACATATCAGTGACAGGATTTCAAAAAAATAACTACAGCCATGGAAGAAAATATCAATGTTTCAACCACTGTTCCAACTAACCCCACCCTCCCCTATATTCCCCACAAGATGTTGCCACTCATCAGCTGCCTCAGTTTGTTTTATCTGGCCTCAATGACACGTTTCTTGCTCTGACCATATACACGTGGCATACAAACTTTGATGCCACATCTAGATCCAAACGACCTCCTCTCTCACCCATTCTGATGAAGAGATTCGGGAAGCGGCCAGTCTCATCTTTTTTCAGGATACCAAGTGGTTTTATCATCCCCTTCCTACATGTACATGTGAAAGACGTGAAAATTACTAGCAGATTTATCAACTACAGGCAAATAAATTTAGCTTTCCGATACTTTCAGCTTATAAAATAATGTGTTATACAAGTACACAGTTTTCAAACGGTAATTGTGTACGTATTGCAATATATTCAATCTGTTCAAGAGAGAGGTCGACTGCAGATCTGCTAGAGTCCTTGCTGGTTCCTCTTACAGTTTCGGATATGCATTTCCAACTTCTGCGATAAAAGCATTCCCATCTGGCATAGTTTGGTTGGTCGAGAGCAAAGAACACATCTAACAGTGCTGGAAATTATGCCAATGTAGCCAGACACTTAATTGGTTTTGACATACCTCTAGTTATCTCTGTGCAAGGGATTCATAAGATTAACGTAAATCGCCCAGTACTGTGCTGTTGGACTGTTGCTTCCCTCCAGCATCTTTTGGAGAAAGTCATAATATAATCTCATCAAAGTGTTAGGTGAAAGCTGGATCAGAGAGGTTCTTTTCAACTTGGCCGGTGTCAGATGGCACACTGTGCTAATCACAAGTTGAATTGACTCCAGCTCTTTGTATAAGCCCATGCAAAAGCGTTCGTAATTTGTTTGTTCCAGCACGTTTGACAGCAGTTGGTGAACTATTGCACAACGATTACAGAACTTGCATTTGATGAACCCCATCATCAACCCTTCAGGCAAGATCATATATGTTTCCCTCCAACTTGCAAAACAACTACAGATCAAGTGCTTTGGGGAGAGGCCTTCCTTTGGCTTCCTAGGCAGATATCCTAGCCATAGTGACAAATTTCCTGAACAGGAATATCTCCCGCTCTTTCCCAAGAAACTTTCTGAGGTTGTTTTCAGCTCTAATTTGCTGAGTTGTAGGATCATTTTCGGGCTTCTGTTCAACATTCTGGTATGTGTGACTCACAGTAGCATGTAGTGTTGTTTTACCATCTGGGGTTTCTATGTCTGCGTTGTCGTTGTCCCATACGCAGGCTGTCGCTAGATTTGGATCTAGACAAATGCCATCTGGGGCATAGCGCTCTTCGGACGCTATTGAATACGCAAATTCTGTCGCAATAATGACTCGAGATCTTGACTCGGACTCGAAACTCGGACTCAGATTTGATGTTGGATGACTCGAGTACAACACTGTTAGGTGACCAGATATAATGTAGCTCGTTTTTGGGAGTGGCCATTTGGGGTGTCTGGCGCTCCACCATATAAAACATCTGGCGGTGGTCGATCAAGAGACATGAGGTTCAGACGAACATTTTGCATTAGGTAATTCAAGGTGATGAGCTAATCTAGTTCATTTTGGAGGAGTGGCCATTTATGGGTGTCTGGCGGCTGGTGGTGGAGGGGCGTGCTCCACTGTAGAAAATGTATGTCATTTAGGGGGGTCTGTCAGGGGGCTCTACCATAGATAACGTCTGGCAGTGGTCAATGAAGAGACAGGGGGTTTAGACGAACATATACATCTGGTTTCAATAGGTTAGAATCTAGCTCATTTTGGGGGAAGTGGCCATTTGGGGGTGTCTAGCTTGCAGCTGCAGGGTGCCCCACCAAAGAAAACGTCTGGCAGGGGGAAATCAAGAACATGGAGTTCAGACGAACATTTTGCATCAGGTTTCAAAGGGTTAGGTGACCAGATAATCTAGCTTATTATTGGGGAGTGGCCACTTGGGGGGTCCACCATAGAAAACGTCTGGCAGTGGTCAATTATGAGACAGGGGGTTCATGCGAACATTTTGCATCGGGTTCCAAGGGGTTAGGTGATGAGCTGACCTAGCTAATTTTGGGGGAGTGGCATAATGGCGTTTGGCAGGCCCCTCCCACCAATGAAAATGTCTGGCACTCATGTTGTATTATTGCGGGGAAGATGGGCATTATGTACCAAGTGGTTTCAAGGGGTTAGCTTTTGAGATGATCTAGCCTATTTTGAGGTGTCCTTTAGGTACCACCCATTGCCACACCCACCAGTGTTCGTGCGGCAGACGTCCAATTCGTTATACTATGATTCATGGCACATGTGCCTGTATACTTAGATATTGGTTAGCTTTCCAGCTAGGCTAACCACTCAGGGCTCCTGCTCTAACAGTAGGACACATATGAATAATTCTTCATGGGTTTCCTCACGCTTGCGAGTGACAGTGCAATGAGCACTATTGAGGAATCCTTGGTATGAATACCAAAAAGAAATAATAATGATAATAATAATAATCTCTTAGGTTTGAATCTCCTCTTTAAAATGACACCCTAATCATGTCATTATGTTTCTGGTTGACTAAGTAGTGACCAGTGTTATGCAAGGGTCTAGTTATGGATTTGCGCCACTTTCTTTAATGCATGCCATAGCCTGTTTGGACGACCAAGTATCCATTGATAACCTAGGACTCCTCAGAAATTAACATGCCAATAGAAATGTCGGTGGGGGAAAAACCTGCACTTTCTTAAACAGAACACATCCAGTCTACATGAGAATGCAGCGATTTTTGTTGTTCAGTCCAAGGTCTGGGCGAAGGGGAACTGGTCGGTCATCCGAGGACATTATATGCAATTCAACAGGTCCTGCAGCAGGGAGAACACAGCAGCCATAGACAAAATGGTTTAGCACTGGCCCCAACCATGTGCAATTAAATTGTCCGGTGGTGCCCTTACAGAACTGTGAGACAACATAAACTGTTTTCTGGTGGTATTCAGAGGCGTCTTACGTTTTGCCAATGGATACTTGATCGTCCAAACAGGCTATGCCATATGGTTCTGGCAACTGAACGCCATTAAAGAAATTGGCGCAAATCCCAAACTAGACCCTTGCATAACATTGATTACTGCTCAGTCAACCGGAAACATAATGACATGATCAGGGTGTCATTCAAAAGAGGAGATTCCACCCTGACAGCGGATATCTTCCTTTGATTCATATATGCCCTACTTTAGTGATACAATTAGCGACAGCATCTCGGTTTCGTTTTTTATCCACCCTGTATAATCTCAGTGTAGGCCTACATCGTATAGCCCACGGTTGCACACATCTATACTAAAATTATATTTACTATTAGTCGCCCATCTGTCGCCAGCTTACAAAGAGCAAAAGAACTGAAAACTAAAGAAAATCACCATCTTTACAAGGGAAATCTCTTCAGCTACGCGCAATCCCACAATGCAATGTGAAAGGATTTTTACTGATTCACCCGTAAAAATGCATTCATACGGGCACTTTCCGTAAAATATACGTACTTTTACCATAAACGGTAACCTTTTTACAGTGTATATCAAAAATAGAAGGTAGTGTATTCTTATGTATCAGCAACAAATAAAAGAAAAATATTGGTTTCAATCACGATATTTCAATATACACAGCTTACCACAGCCTCTTCTTTCTTTTCTGTCTGGTAAAGTATAATTCCTTCACTCCCTTGAAGTCGTTTCTCTGGTACTTTTGTGTTGGTATGATGCACGAATTTGTCTTTCTTGACGATACTGAGAAAATGGAAAGTATTGTAAGTTTTACAAGCAGTTCATAAACGTCAGCAACATTGTCATAACCTAAGGGCGATCGAAAAAAGATAAAACCTTGGTAGAATCAAATTAACGTAATGTTAACCTTAACCAATACAAAATGTAAATGCATTACAAGAGCGTGTACATATCACACACTCTTGACTCTCCCCCCACACCTATTTTTCCCGTGGGTGTTGGGATTTTAACACCCTATCTTTTGTCTTATTTGTCTCATTACCATTCTGAAATTTCACGATCTCAATCCGTATATTTTAAAGGATATCGTAAAAAACGGTGTTTTGTAAACTGATTTATCCGGCTACATAAAGCAGTGCAGTGATTTACACCAAGCTTTCAGCTTCCACATGCATCCAAATTTGAGATAGCAAATTTCCTGTTTTCTTCCCATGGATACTATTTTGGGTAGGTATTTTATTATATATGATTGTTGGGTTTTAGAACAAAATCCATTTTCTTGAAAAATCTGGACAAGCTCCTTTAAGCAAGACAATTTGTTTTATTTCTTCGTAATCACTGAAGGGAAAACTGTTACATTAAACTTACAAGTACGAATTTACTTCTACGTAAAATTCCAACTGCTTGTGTCCTTTGCATACTTCGCACATTGTCACTGAATGTCCTTTGCAGTGGAGACACCTGTGCAAATTAATAAAATATATAGTCCGAGTTATTGTGTACATGTAATCGTTACGAAAAATGGGGCGTCGTATAATTGTTTATTTTTCAAGTATTTGTTTGCAATATACACACAAGAAAGTAGTTTGTACTCTTTTTTGTGGATTATGTGTTGTTTCATTATACGGAGTACAAATAACCAGGCCCTTACTGTAACTATCACATGTCGGCGCCAATGCTAAAGACACATTTTTCGGTAATGAAATTATTTTATAACTAGAGCTACGTCTGTTCTATGAACAGAGCGTAGGGCTTTTTTACATTTTTAAACTTTAAAACTTGAAAAACACCTAACCAGAATACAATGGACCAAATTATCTATGTTTGAACACTTTTAAATTATAAGCCAAAAACTGTTTGACCAATGGTTATTGAGGTCAAAGGTCACCCTTTTAATTTTTTTGTTTAAAGCTTGGCTATACCTAACCATAATACTATGAGTCCCGTGTTGTTTGTTATCACTTTAAAATTATAAGCCAATGAAGATTTGACCACTAGGAAACGAGGTCAAAGGTCAAGCAATGTGCGCGTTTGCATATTGCATAAACAAATTAGCCCATGATCTATATGTCTGTCAAATATGACGACCCTGGGTCACGTGGTTTTGGCAAGGAAAGCATTTTAAAAGTGCATATTTTGGTCATTTTCATGATAAAAATCCATTTTTGTAGCATTTTAAAATTATTATAATTATGTAATCAGTTATGTCATGGTAAAATTCTACATGGTGGTGGAAGTTTGTGATGGGGCCCATGCCTGTACCCAGTTTTATGAAAATCAAGCGTACTTTAATAGCTAATATTGCTTCATAATTACACAAAAACACAAGAAAGGTGATTTTTGAATTGGCTGAACTTTGACCTTCGATTGACCCAGGAAGGAAGGGTCAGATGGAAATGCCTACACAAAGAACATTGTAGCCCATGATCTGATCTATATGTCTGCTAAATACGAAGATCGTTGGTCTTGTGCTTTTATACAGGGAAACACTTTACGAGATGCATTTTTAGGTGATTTTCATGACGAAAATCCACTTTTTTGACATTTTTAAATTGTTATAATTACGTAATCATTGATGTTGGAACATGGTGGTGGGAGTTTGTGATGGGGCCCACCTAGTTTTATGACCATCAAGCGTACTTATACAAGAAAGGTGATTTTTGAATTGGCTGAACTTTGACCTTCGATTGACCCAGGAAGGAAGGGTCAGATGAAAATGCCGACACAAAGAACATTGTAGTCCATGATCTTGTAGTCCATTGTAGTCCATTGTAGTCCATTGTAGTCCATTTTTAGGCATTTTTAAAGTGTTGTAATGACGTAACTGATGACGTCACAATGAAGCCATTCTTGGGTGCACACCTCTTATATTATGTCTTTGATGTGACCAAGTTTGCTTAAGATCAATGTTTGGGAACAACCTGAAAAAGCGCCGACAACGCCTATGCGCTTTGTCTATGGGGAAAACAATCAGAAAAAGAAATAAACGGAAAAAAAACAGAGCTACGTCTGTTCTATGAACAGAGCGTAGGGCTTTTTCGATTTTTGTTAACTTCAAAAAATGAGCATGCTTAGCTTGCAAAATAAGATGTTAGCATATAAAGTATTTAATTTTTAAAAATGTTACCTTTAATGTGTTACCTTTAAAGGATTTATGACGTAATCAATGTTTTAACAACACAGACATGTTTGGTGGTCGACGCACTCTATAATCACCACTATTGGGCTAATTTGCGCAAACACTGCTATGAAAGGGTTATTTTAAGACTTTTTAATTTCGCCGCTAGAGCGCGCCCTTTTATGGAATGACGTAGAAACTTACATTTTTGGAAACCCTATTTACCTTAGAGACTAACACTACCAACCGCATCTCGGCAGCTTTCACCACTTTTACAAAATAGGTTCACTTAAATGCACTTCCGGTTTCCACCGGAAGTGAGAAAGGTCACAGGTCATGGCGATATTTTTTTGATACCCCACCATTGTCGAACTCAAACACCTTTGACCCCATCCAAATACCTCTTACCAGTTTTAAATGGCAAGACAAAGTCTGTTTGACCAATAGGGAATGAGGTCAAATGTCCAGGCATGTGGGCATCTGAAAGACCTTTATTAACGATCGTACATTAAATTATTAAATATGGAAACATTAAATTTCATGCCCCTTCATACGCGCCCGACTTTAGTTACAATTAGCAATAATATCTCGGTTCGTTTTTTAAAAATCCACCCTGTATATACGCAAATGTTGAATTGGCTGAACTTTGGCCTTCAATTGACACAGGACGGAAGGGTCAGATAAAAATGCCTACATGAACAAAATTGTAGCCCATGATCAGATCTATATGTCTGCCAAATATGACGAACCTGGGTCACGTGGTTCTTGCAAGGGAAGCATTTTAAAAGTGCGTATTTTGGTCATTTTCATGATAAAAATCCATTTTTGTAGCATTTTAAAATTATTATAATTATGTAATCAGTTATGTCATGTTAAAATTCTACATGGTGGTGGAATTTTGTGAAGGGGCCCATGCCTGTACCCAGTTTTATGAAAATCAAGCGTACTTTAAGTACAAAAAATACAAGAAAGGTGAATTTAGAATTGGCTGAACTTTGACCTTCGATTGACCCAGGAAGGAAGGGTCAGATGAAAATGCCTACACAAAGAACATTGTAGCCCATGATCTGATCTATATGTATGCCAAATATGAAGACCCTGGGTGATTTGTTTTTTTACAGGGAAGCGTTTTACGAAATGCATATTTTGGTAATTTTCATGATGAAAATCCACTTTTTTGCCATTTCTAAATTATTATAATTACGTAATCATTGACGTCATGGTGACGTTCTACATGGTGGTGGGAGTTTGTGATGGGGTCCATGCCTGTACCTAGTTATATGAACATCGAGCGTACTTTAATAGCTGATATTGCTTCATAAGTACAAAAAATACAAGAAAGGTGGTTTTTAAATTGGCTGAACTTTGACCTTCGATTAACCCAGATGAAAATTACTACAAAAGAACATTGTAGCCCATGATCTGATCTATATGTCTGCCAAATATGAAGAACATGGGTCACGCGGTTTTGACAAGGGAAGCATTTTTTGTCATTTTCGGCTTTTTAGGCATTTTAAAACTATTGTAATGACGTAACTGATGACGTCACAATGAAGCCATTCTTGGGTGCACACCTCTTATACTATGTCTTTGATGTGACCAAGTTTGGTTAAGATCAATGTTTGGGAACAATCTCAAAAAGCGCCGACAACGCCTATGCGCTTTGTCTATGGGAAAAAATCAAAAGAAGACTAGAGGTCTTGTGTTTATGTATAAACACAAGAGCTTTTCCGCATAAAAAAATACCGGTATTAAAGTTTAGGGTCAAAGGTCATGATCTTAATTTTTGCAAATCTTGAAAAACACGGACATTTTTACTTTGATCACAGGTCAAAACGCGCACCATTTTCTTGATTGTAAAAGATATTTATATAAGTGTTGATTTAATGCTTCACCTTTAAAGGAAATATGACGTCATGTATGTTTTGACTACACAAACATGCTTGGTGGTCAACATGCTCCATTATCACATATGATGAGCTATTTTGCATAGACTTTGCCTCAGAAACTTATTTTGGGACCTTTTTAACTTCGTCGCTAGAGGGCGCCCTTCCAAGTGATGACGTCATCATTTACATTAGTAGAATGCCCATTCACCTTGGACACTAACACTACAAGCCCGATCTCTGCATGTTGTAACACTTTCAAAAAAATAGGTCTATATTTAAGTGCACTTCCGGTTTCTACCGGAAGTGATCAAAATTAAAGGTCAATGTCTGTGTACGAAATTTAGATCTTGGTCCGCTGTGACTGTTACCACACGAATTACGGTCATATGTTAAAGTGCTGATTTTTAATCGAATTTTGAAAATTTGGAGCTTTAATTTTCAATTTATTGTAATATGACACACGATGACGTCATCGCAATGTCATTACAATGTGTCACTAACCTAATTACAGACAACATACCTGCAAAGTTTCATTTGTTTGCGCTGTTGTGTTCTGTAGATATGGGTCATCAAAGCTTTAAAATTCAAATGCATGTAAAATTCCACATGATGACGTCATCGATGTTTGACACCACAGGTATGTGCACTGACCCAAGGTCATGTTATATACCAACTTTGATCAATTTCAGACAAACTTCCCCACAGACATATGTTTAAAATACGTTTTGAAGAATTGTTATCTTGTCGCTAGAGGGCGCTATAACGTGCGATGACGTCATCACTTTTATTTTTGGAATGCCTGATGGCCATTGAGACTAACACTGTTGACCGCATCTCGATACCTCCTACCATTTTAAAACTAATGGCCACTTCCGGTCAAAGGTCATCGTCATACTTTTTGGATACCCCACCCTAGTCGAACCATAACACAGTTTACCACATCCCTCTACCCTTTTAACACTTTCAAACTACAAGGCAAAGTCTGTTTGACCAATAGGGAATGAGGTCAAAGGTCAAGGCATGTGGGCATCTGAAAGACCTTAATTAAGGATTGTATATGTCGAAGGAATCAAGATCGTAGGTCAAACGGTTGATTTTTAATGAATTTTTGAATATGGAAAACATTAAATTTCATACCCCTTTAATCTGACACCTGATGACGTCATGATGACGTATTTGTGTTAGGAACGTCTTTATAATATGATCTTTATTCATACAAAATTTCATTATTGTGTAAATTAAGGAACATATTGAAAAAGTGGCGTAAACGGTTTATGTGCATTGTCAATGGTACTTCCGGGTTAGAAGAAAAAGAAAAAACTAGAGGTCCTGTGTTTATGTATAAACACGGAGCTTTTCCGCAACAAAATACCGATATTAGAATTTAGGGTCTAAGGTCATGGTTTTAATGTTTGCAAATCTTGAAACACACGGACTTTCACTTTGATCACAGGTAAAAAAACGCTCAAATTTCTTGATTTTAAATTATATTTATGTAGGGACTCGTGAATATTCATGAGCGGTGCCCGTAAGCCCCGCCCTTACTACCAGACATTTCTGTTCAGTCGATGTCGCACGTACGAGTGATGAGAACAAGCCCTGTTCTTCGTGCGAAAATGGGTTAAGTTTTGAACCTTTTAGAACCACTTTTTATCGCTCAAAGGCCTGCCATCCGATATGTAGTCGAAGGGTACGGTACGTGAACATTCATTCCTTTATTGGTTAGAGCATTATGTTGTAATAACATTGGCAAAACTGAGTCTTGTTTATGACGAGTTGTCCAACTTTTGAAGTGTTCAACAGTGTACACATTGCATTGTATAGTACAGCCATGTTAACGTACATGTACACACATTAGGCCACGCATTGTGTACTCCATGTGGTGCATGTAGATAATGACCCCTGACCTCAGCTAGTGTTCTGTTCATGGTCGTTGCATTGCAACATGTGCGTTGTAATGACGAATTGTATTTTAAAATGGGTTTAATATAGTCTTTATTTTAGCATGGAAATCTCTTCGTATATCATGTAATTACAGGTGCTGAATTGTTCATCCTCTGTACTAAGAGCATGTAGATAGAGACGAGGTGCTGGGTAAGTTTTTGTCATGTAAATGATGTATCATGTAAAGACTGTAGCCTATATGGAATCACCAGAGTACAACTGTACATTATAAACTTATTCCTTATTTTATTATATTTTATTTATGTGAACATATTTGATTTTCAGGATTTTAGATTACTGGATTCTGGGATTTTTCGGAGTTTGGATTTTGGTTTTCTGGGAATTTTCACCACTAACCATCCGGAATTATTCTGCTGGAAACTATGTTACTGGAAACATTTATCTGCGAATCAAGAATAAATTATCACGGTGCAAAATAAGTTGTCAGTGTTTCAGTCTTCCTACCAGAGGATTCAACACCTCAACCCCCATGAACCGATGCACACGCGTCGCTTCGCTTCAATTGGCGTAGTCGGCAGGATGTGAAGACTGATTGTAATAATTATATTGCCAGTTTATTGTTGTAAATTTTCGGCTTAGTATTTTTATTACTATTTACTGCCGTTATTCAACATCAACAACAAAATCCCAGCAACCTTATGAGTAGCTCTATACATGCTCTGTTTGGCATAGCTGTTTTGTAGTATTTTTTATTCTCCCAATTTGACTCATACTTGCTTTCAAAGTTCTATTTACCTGTTTGGGGTAACAGAAATTTGGGTTACTCTTGTTGTAAGTCGAGTTTAGTGCTACTAAATTTGTTTGAGCTGTGTTTTTCACTAGTGGCTTCTGACCTACATGTACGTGTAATTCTTTGGGGTGTATTCAATAAATGTGTAAAATTTCGCTTTAGTGTAACGTCCCCACAGCATTGGACATGGCACTCCCAGAAAATGTTGCCGAGGCAATTTTGCAGTCAAACCAAGCACTTGCAGATACTTTGGCTGGTGCCTTCCAAAATCTTAGGTACCAGAGGGCCGTGACAGTTAAATTGAACAAGTTTAGTGGCCTCCCTAGGAAGTCAGGGGACCAGACCCTTGGTGAATGGCTGCATGACATGAACACATATGGTCGCCAGCTAGGGTTATCTGAACAAGAGAAAGTTAACACTGCATTTGATTATTTGGGGGAGTCGCAAGGGAAGAAGTATTGTGTACCCCTCCTCAAGAGAGAGACACATGGCCAACACCAGAAACGCTGCTTTCCCGTAGATTTGGCGCACCCGAAACCGTGCAGTCTTTGACAAGTGCCTTGTATGCACGTAGCCAGCTCCCTGAAGAAAGTCTTGCAGACTACAGTCGTTCCTTAATTAGAATGTATGATAGGATGGAGGTGGCAGCTGATACCGAACAATGTAGGGAAGCTCTTGTTCAGTTAAAAGAAAGCACACTCAGAGAGCAGTTTATTAGGGGCATCGGTGAGCCCGCTTTGCGCAGGGATCTTCGTAAGTTGTCTTTCGACCATACTGATTTACCATTTTTCGGTTTCCGTGAGTTGGCCCTGGGCCTATACCCGAACACAGAGGGTACTTTCCGGGCTGAGAGTGAAGCTGATGCTGCGCAATCCGTACATGCTGCGCAATCCGTGCACGCTGCGCGCTCTACTAGACCAGTGGGGACCAGTGATGAAAAATTGGGACAGTTAATTAAAGGTCAGAAACAACTTGTTTCCTCGGTACAAAAATTGGTCGACCAGCAATCGGATACGAATGCAAAGTTGCATAATCTGTCAGAGCAAATCTCTGGCTTAGTGATCGAACAGCGCACCAATAGGGGACCGAGAAGTAGGACCTCTTTAAAGTGTTCTTACTGCCAAAAATCAGGACATACAGTAGAAAACTGCTTTAAGCGCCAGCGAATTGAAGGCAGAAAGTCGGAGGTAGCTCCCTCAAATGAACCGATGATGAGTTCGGGAAAAGGTCAACCTCTGCCACAGAGGGCAGTGTTACAGGGGGAGTACCTTGTATTGTGCCCACGGTTCAGTTGTCCAGTAGCAAACAGATAATTTGTGATAAAGTAGAAGATGACATTGTGGCTGCCGAAGTGCAATTGACAGCGGCTGAAGTACGCCGTAAACTTCTGGCTAGATCTCCTACGGCTTCCGTTATCATTAACCGTACGGCATTCGTACAAAATGCCTGCTTGACACTGGAGCTGAGGCTTCCCTAATGACTAGTAAATTTTACAGTGAACATATGGCAAGCACTCATGAAAAGTTAAAACCAGTGGGTACGCTCATTAAATTAATGGGCGCAAATGACTTGGAAATTCCTGTCCAAGGTTATATTGAGACATCCCTGGAAGTATTCGGCCAGAAGTTTAAGGCAAGCTTTTTTTTTTGCGTAGAGACCAGTGCCCTGTAATACTTGGATGCAATATTTTGCGGCAAGTGGCTTCTAGAGAAAATAATATAGATTCAGCACTGCTGAACCCAGATTGGGATTTGGCACTTCGTTGGGTACGAACGACCTCCGATTTCGCTGACTGTGGAGGCTGTAGTGACGCTACCCCTCACCAACCGTTAATGTTGGATGTGTTTTCGTGTCATCGAGAGGTTATTCCTGCTCGTATGGTGAGTCGTGTTCGTTGTAAGCTGGATGCAAACACACCAGTTTTGGACGACAAGGAGTTCCTGGTTCAGACTTCCCCGTTACATTTGTCAAATAGTGGAGGCTTGAGGGAAGTCCAGTCGTGCGGTGTTACTGATCCGTCAGTATTGTGTCAGGTACTGGAAGGTATCGACCGATTTAAAGGTGCATCACTTGATGTTTTTGTGGCTAACGCAAGTGCGGAGCCCGTTGTTATTCCTCCCCTCACTAAAGTGGCAGTAGCTGTTGAGGTTGTTCCAGTGGAGGATGGGTTTAGTGTTTTTATGCACCGTGTTGTTTCTGACGGGACAGACGTTTTAGACTTGAAGTCTGATTGCTCGGAGTGCAACGAACCTGATGCTACCGTATCTAGTGACCCAAAAGATCCGGAAACCCAGCCTGATCGCGACCGATTTGTGTTTCCTGATGGGACGGATTTTCTTTTGCCCCCGGGAATTAGCCTGAGTCATTTGAAACCGACAGAAGCTGCTCTCGCAGCCGACTTGATCAAGAAGCACATAGATGCTTTTTCGTGTGACCCGTTTGATTTGGGTTGTTGTAATCTAATTCCTCATCAGATAAAGCTAAAGGATGACAAACCCGTCAATTTACCTTATCGTAGGATTGTACCCAGTCTTGTGGGAGAAGTCAAACAACTACTTCAGGATTTACTTGACCGCCAAGTTTTTCGTCGATCAACCAGTGCCTATGCTAGCCCAATAGTCCTGGTAAGAAAGAAAAGCGGGCAGTTAAGGCTGTGTATTGATTACAGGCTCCTCAATGCAAAGACCACCAAGGACGCCTTTCCTTTACCTAGAATAGAAGAGACTTTAGAGTCGCTCGCCGGGGCTAAACTGTTTTCGTCTCTTGATATGGCGCATGGCCACTTTCAGGTAGCCATGCATGAGGACTCTATTAGAAAGACGGCCTTCCGCGTACCGTGGGGTCTCTATGAATTCCTCCGCTTGCCTCAGGGATTGACCAATGCACCGAGCACTTTCCAGCGCATAGTAGAGTTGATCTTCGGCGATCTTAACCTGTCGGAGTTGGTCATGTATCTCGACGACCTGTTAGTCTTTTCGGGCACCTTTGAGGAGCATTTTGAGCGCTTAGCCAAAGTGTTCGACCGCCTCAGGTGCCATGACCTTAAGCTGAATGGCAAAAAGTGCCAGCTTTTCCGGACCTCCGTGCAGCACTTGGGCCACATTGTGAGCCGTGAAGGAGTGTCCGTGGACCCTGACAAGACTGCACGCATCCGAGACTGGCCTGTTCCAATTAGCGTGCAGCAACTTAGATCATTTTTAGGATTAGCCTCCTATTATCGGCGATTTGTTTTGGGATTTTCTAAGGTGGCTGAGCCATTACATGCACTGACCCGTAAAGACGAGCAAAAAGCAGGGAACGCCACCTTTGCATCGCGTTGGTCGGCGGAAGCTGATCAGGCTCTCAGAAGCAAGCCCTCTGTTCAACTCCTGTTCTGCGGTATCCCAATTTCAGTCAAGACTTTGTTCTAGAAGTTGATGCTTCATGGACAGGTCTGGGAGCATGCCTCTGTCAGCTGGATGACTCGGGGAAACTTCATCCAGTAGCTTTTGCCAGCCGGGGTCTTCGAGGTGCTGAAAAGGGGTACTCGGATCTCTCAAGCTTTAAGTTAGAGTTATTGGCCCTTAAATGGGCCGTCTCTGAAAAGTTCAGAGACTACCTGCTTGGACGTAACACGGTTGTATACACTGATAACAACCCATTAGCGCATCTCCGGACAGCGAAGCTTTGAGCTGTTGAACAGCGGTGGGCAGCACAGCTTGCCTCTTTTGACCTAGATATCCGGTACCGATCGGGAAAGTCAAATAAATGCGCTGACGCCCTCAGACGTTATCCGGGACCCCAGCCAGAGCTCGAAACTACTTTGCAGTTTTCCCAAGAGCATTGTGAGGAGGGTTTCTTAGTACCCCATTACATGCGAACTGTCAGTTGTGACTCGTCCTCGGATAAAACCGAAGTGTCGCCAGATCCAGTACCTTCGGTTCTGCCTTCGTATTCCCATGCTGAACTTGCATGTATGCAGCAAGAGGACGATGACCTCAAAATAGTTTGGGATCGATGGCATAGTCGATGGGAGCCTGGACATGACCCACCAGTTGGAGAACAACTTTCACCAGAAGCCCGAAGTTGGATTAAGGAGTGGCCACGTTTGAAGGAAAGAAATGGCATTCTGTATAGGTGTATCCGTGACCCTGGTATGGGAGATGTCTTTCAGCTCCTGGTTCCACGCAGGCTTAGGAAGACCATTATTGAAGCAGCCCATGATCATTAGGGGCACCAGGGAGTGGCAAGAACACTGTCCTTCATTAAGCAGCGATGTTTTTGGTCAGGGTTTTCGACCCAAGTGCAGAACCACATCAAGGATTGCTTCCAGTGCAGTGTCCAAGGCCCCTTGTCCAACTATTAGGCCACCCATGCGCCATCTTTTGGCCTTTCAACCACTAGAGCGGCTAGCAATTGATTTTGTAAAGCTAGATCGTGGCCTGGGAAATATTGAAGACGTATTGGTCCTCACTGATTCCTTCACAAAGTTCTCTGTTGCAGTGCCATGTAGAGACCAGACGGCACCAACGGTTGCTCGTGCATTACGAGATCACTGGTTCGTTCATTTTGGGATCCCCCTTCAGATACACTCTGATCAGGGACGCAATTTCGAAAGTGGGCTGATTCATGAGCTATGTAAGCTTTACAGCAAAACAAAAACTCGAACGACACCCTATCACCCCCAGGGTAACGGCCAGACCGAGAGGTTTAACCGTACCCTGTGTGGGTTGATCAAATCTCTAGATAGCGCAAGTCGCCACCGTTGGCCCGAACTTCTCCCCCATCTGGTCTATATTTATAATAGTACGCCTCACTCAGTGACAGGGTATCCGCCGTACACATTAATGTTTGGCAGAGAGTCCACTGTCCCCTTGGATCACCTGCTCAGCAACTCGCGCAGTCGCTGGAGTGAAAACAGCATCCAGAAGCAGGCCAAAATTATCCAGCACACTTACCAAGTAGTCAAGGATCGGCTTAATTACCAGAGCGGCAGAAGCGAACAAGCGTCGGTACGACAAAAGGGCCAAAGCAGGTCTACTAGTGATCGGGACTAGGGTCTTGCTGAAACAGTCTGCGCACACTGGACGTCATAAAATTGCAAACGCATTTAGTGAGCTCCCGTATGTCATAGTGGGTTGCAATGAGGAAAATGGCCTCTGTCTGATAAAACCAGCTGCAGGAGGAGACAGTAGATGGGTAAATCGTAAGCTACTTATTGTAGACCCGCGTAAAGAGCCAGATATTGCAGTGGGTGGGGATCCGTTGCAATGCCTACCATCTGTCGATGATAGTTACAGCTCTGGCAGTGAGTCAGAGGACGATGATTTTATTTTATCAATCCCCCCACAGCTATTTCATCATGATGATTGTGAACAAGGATCAGTCTGTAGTCGTGAACGACCAAGGAGGCAGTACGGAAGGCGTTGCCTACCCTGAATTCCTAACCAGTCAAGACACACATCTGCGTCGGTCGAAACGCCTACAGGAAAAGCATCAACCCGGCAAGTGGCCAAGTGCAATCACTTAACTGTTATAGGCCCCAGTATTACCACAAGGAGTAGCGATAGAGGTTGCCCGTGAGGTAACGGGACATGGTGAAAGCCACCTCTGCAGGCCTTCCTTTTTGTAGTACGTGTAGTGGACACCCTTCCAGTAAGAGTGTGTATGTGGTTTTAGGTACTACAGTGTAGTATTTTGTGACGGCATTTGTTAAATTAGAGGTTACCCCTAACGTTAATTACCGTTCCAATTTGTTTCTTTATATACAGTATTGTACGTTCCATTTGATATTAACTTTATTAGCGTGATATCCTAATACACAATAGGGGTTGCCTGCGCTGCAGGACACGGTGCCCAACCGCCTCTTTGTGTATTAGACTTCCGTAAGTTTGTTGCTTTTATAGTTCATATCTTGATGTCAAAGATTCAGACATCGTTTATCATGTCAAATCGGGCAAAGTATCAAGTGTATTTATTTGGTCATTCTTTCCCAGCAAATATCTTACGAGAGGCTCGTAGGAGCCATCGGCGAGTTATTGACTATGTGGGACTCACTGGTGAATGCAACTTGTACATCGACGGGCATCCTGGCTTAACCTACGACCGGTTTTTCACGAATAGTGACCATTACTGCCAAAAGTTAACGTCAAAGCCAATCGACATTCTGCTTGTAGATATGGGTACGAACGATCTCTGTCATCCAGATAAACGCCACAGGTTCTTGTCGATAAAACCACTCAGTTCTTAGATACATTAGCATCCCATGGCGTTTCCCCGCGACATATTGTATTGTTTTCGGTCATTCAAAGATCCAGGTTGACTCGACATGATCAGGTTGCACTCACTACGTTTAATCATAGAGTAAAACGCTTTAATTTACTTTTGGCCCACAAAATGCGCGAAATTCAAGGAGTTTTTGTGTATGCGCAGCGTAAAATAAATTACCCCAAATACTTAGTGGACGGATGCCACTTAACTGCGGAGGGCATGCATAAGTACTGTAAGGGTATTAAGGAAGTGGTCCTTCGCTATCAACTACAATAGTTAAATTGTGCCAGAAATAAACTTGGATCATAAGCCATTTAGCAACAAACTAATGATGGTTTAATTGTTATATGTGCCTCTGACATTTGTGGATGCATACAATCACCAATATTTTTGCAATTTTCATGACAAAGTTTTCCAAACAAGGTTCATGGTGATTTATGTTGGGCTCCCCATGTCTAATGCTGTGGTGACAGACAATTGAACACTTTGTGTAATTAATAGATATGTCTATGCTTCACATTTTTTACTGTTGAAGCTTACAGTTTGTTTAAGGTCCGCATATTCCTGATGGTGGACAAAAGGGATATAGATATATAAATATATAACCTGTAGTAAAGTGTAATTATCTTTATCATCATTTACTGACGCGAAGATTAAGCTTTGTAATTAAATCAGTCATTTGATGTCTTTTATGGCAATGGCATGAGTGTTATGGTAAAACTTTAATTATTTGTTCCGAGCCAGGGTTTTATTTAGATTCTGACATCTAGGTGTTGGGACTGTAATGATACCTGCAAATTAGGGTCTTACTGTTTGGATGAGAAGGATATCTCTCAGACAGTACACATGTTTTCAGAAGGTTGCCGAGATATATCCCTCCACCTGGCTAGGACCATGTTCTGTACTTAACACTGCTATAAGTAGACATCGATGCAGTGTATATTTCTGTGTCATATTATGTAAAAGAACTAAGTGGAAAAAGCGCTACTTCTGGATCAAGAGAATATGGTAATGGTTGATAAACCTACAGTTAACTTTTTATAAGTAAATCCGACAAATGTTTTTACAATGTTTATTTGTTTTACGCAAGGTTAATTGTTAGCCTGATATTGTCAGCTACGTGTAGTTTAAAGCTGTAGCAACATGTTATTGCACCATAGTAAAATGGCAACTTATTATGAACAATTGGGATGATTGTAATGTTACCCATATATGTTGCACTTTCAGGTAAAGAAACTTAAATTTGTTATGTAATTTAATAAGATTAAACCACTCGAGGTCGAGGGTTCCAAAGCAGGGAACTTGTAGGGACTCGTGAATATTCATGAGCGGTGCCCGTAAGCCCCGCCCTTACTACCAGACATTTCTGTTCAGTCGATGTCGCACGTACGAGTGATGAGAACAAGCCCTGTTCTTCGTGCGAAAATGGGTTAAGTTTTGAACCTTTTAGAACCACTTTTTATCGCTCAAAGGCCTGCCATCCGATATGTAGTCGAAGGGTACGGTACGTGAACATTCATTCCTTTATTGGTTAGAGCATTATGTTGTAATAACATTGGCAAAACTGAGTCTTGTTTATGACGAGTTGTCCAACTTTTGAAGTGTTCAACAGTGTACACATTGCATTGTATAGTACAGCCATGTTAACGTACATGTACACACATTAGGCCACGCATTGTGTACTCCATGTGGTGCATGTAGATAATGACCCCTGACCTCAGCTAGTGTTCTGTTCATGGTCGTTGCATTGCAACATGTGCGTTGTAATGACGAATTGTATTTTAAAATGGGTTTAATATAGTCTTTATTTTAGCATGGAAATCTCTTCGTATATCATGTAATTACAGGTGCTGAATTGTTCATCCTCTGTACTAAGAGCATGTAGATAGAGACGAGGTGCTGGGTAAGTTTTTGTCATGTAAATGATGTATCATGTAAAGACTGTAGCCTATATGGAATCACCAGAGTACAACTGTACATTATAAACTTATTCCTTATTTTATTATATTTTATTTATGTGAACATATTTGATTTTCAGAATTTTAGATTACTGGATTCTGGGATTTTTCGGAGTTTGGATTTTGGTTTTCTGGGAATTTTCACCACTAACCATCCGGAATTATTCTGCTGGAAACTATGTTACTGGAAACATTTATCTGCGAATCAAGAATAAATTATCACGGTGCAAAATAAGTTTCAGTCTTCCTACCAGAGGATTCAACACCTCAACCCCCATGAACCGATGCACACGCGTCGCTTCGCTTCATTTATATAATTGTTGTTTAAGTCTGTTTGACCAATATGGAATGAGGTCAAAGGTCAAGGCATGTGGGCATCTCAAAGACTTTTATTAAGGATGGTATATGCCGAAGGAATCAAGATCGTAGGTCAAACGGTTGATTTTTTATGAATTTTTTAATATGGAAAACATTAAATTTCATGCCCCTTTAATCGGACACGTGACGACGTCATAATGACGTATTTGTTTTATGACCCTCCTTAAAATATGATCTTTATTCATAATCATACCAAGTTTCATTGTCATTAGAATTGAGGAACATATTGAAATAGGGATGTAAACGGTTTATGTGCTATTTCATCATGATGATTGTGAACAAGGATCAGTCTGTAGTCGTGAACGACCAAGGAGGCAGTACGGAAGGCGTTGCCTACCCTGAATGCCTAACCAGTCAAGACACACATCTGCCTCGGTCGAAACGCCTACATGAAAAGCGTCAACCCGGCAAGTGGCCAAGTGCAATCACTTAACTGTTATAGGCCCCAGTATTACCACAAGGAGTAGCGATAGAGGTTGCCCGTGAGGTAACGGGACATGGTGAAAGCCACCTCTGCAGGCCTTCCTTTTTGTAGTACGTGTAGTGGACACCCTTCCAGTAAGAGTGTGTATGTGGTTTTAGGTACTACAGTGTAGTATTTTGTGACGGCATTTGTTAAATTAGAGGTTACCCCTAACGTTAATTACCGTTCCAATTTGTTTCTTTATATACAGTATTGTACGTTCCATTTGATATTAACTTTATTAGCGTGATATCCTAATACACAATAGGGGTTGCCTGCGCTGCAGGACACGGTGCCCAACCGCCTCTTTGTGTATTAGACTTCCGTAAGTTTGTTGCTTTTATAGTTCATATCTTGATGTCAAAGATTCAGACATCGTTTATCATGTCAAATCGGGCAAAGAATCAAGTGTATTTATTTGGTCATTCTTTCCCAGCAAATATCTTACGAGAGGCTCGTAGGAGCCATCGGCGAGTTATTGACTATGTGGGACTCACTGGTGAATGCAACTTGTACATCGACGGGCATCCTGGCTTAACCTACGACCGGTTTTTCACGAATAGTGACCATTACTGCCAAAAGTTAACGTCAAAGCCAATCGACATTCTGCTTGTAGATATGGGTACGAACGATCTCTGTCATCCAGATAAACGCCACAGGTTCTTGTCGATAAAACCACTCAGTTCTTAGATACATTAGCATCCCATGGCGTTTCCCCGCGACATATTGTATTGTTTTCGGTCATTCAAAGATCCAGGTTGACTCGACATGATCAGGTTGCACTCACTACGTTTAATCATAGAGTAAAACGCTTTAATTTACTTTTGGCCCACAAAATGCGCGAAATTCAAGGAGTTTTTGTGTATGCGCAGCGTAAAATAAATTACCCCAAATACTTAGTGGACGGATGCCACTTAACTGCGGAGGGCATGCATAAGTACTGTAAGGGTATTAAGGAAGTGGTCCTTCGCTATCAACTACAATAGTTAAATTGTGCCAGAAATAAACTTGGATCATAAGCCATTTAGCAACAAACTAATGATGGTTTAATTGTTGTGCCTCTGACATTTGTGGATGCATACAATCACCAATATTTCTGCAATTTTCATGACAAAGTTTTCCAAACAAGGTTCATGGTGATTTATGTTGGGTTCCCCATGTCTAATGCTGTGGTGACAGACAATTGAACACTTTGTGTAATTAATAGATATGTCTATGCTTCACATTTTTTACTGTTGAAGCTTACAGTTTGTTTAAGGTCCGCATATTCCTGATGGTGGACAAAAGGGATATAGATATATAAATATATAACCTGTAGTAAAGTGTAATTATCTTTATCATCATTTACTGACGCGAAGATTAAGCTTTGTAATTAAATCAGTCATTTGATGTCTTTTATGGCAATGGCATGAGTGTCCTGAGTGTTATGGTAAAACTTTAATTATTTGTTCCGAGCCAGGGTTTTATTTAGATTCTGACATCTAGGTGTTGGGACTGTAATGATACCTGCAAATTAGGGTCTTACTGTTTGGATGAGAAGGATATCTCTCAGACAGTGCACATGTTTTCAGAAGGTTGCCGAGATATATCCCTCCACATGGCTAGGACCATGTTCTGTACTTAACACTGCTAAGTAGACATCGATGCAGTGTATATTTCTGTGTCATATTATGTAAAAGAACTAAGTGGCAAAAGCGCTACTTCTGGATCAAGAGAATATGGTAATGGTTGATAAACCTACAGTTAACTTTTTATAAGTAAATCCGACAAATGTTTTTACAATGTTTATTTGTTTTACGCAAGGTTAATTGTTAGCCTGATATTGTCAGCTACGTGTAGTTTAAAGCTGTAGCAACATGTTATTGCACCATAGTAAAATGGCAACATATTATGAACAATTGGGATGATTGTAATGTTACCCATATATGTTGCACTTTCAGGTAAAGAAACTTAAATTTGTTATGTAATTTAATAAGATTAAACCACTCGAGGTCGAGGGTTCCAAAGCAGGGAACTTGTAGGGACTCGTGAATATTCATGAGCGGTGCCCGTAAGCCCCGCCCTTACTACCAGACATTTCTGTTCAGTCGATGTCGCACGTACGAGTGATGAGAACAAGCCCTGTTCTTCGTGCGAAAATGGGTTAAGTTTTGAACCTTTTAGAACCACTTTTTATCGCTCAAAGGCCTGCCATCCGATATGTAGTCGAAGGGTACGGTACGTGAACATTCATTCCTTTATTGGTTAGAGCATTATGTTGTAATAACATTGGCAAAACTGAGTCTTGTTTATGACGAGTTGTCCAACTTTTGAAGTGTTCAACAGTGTACACATTGCATTGTATAGTACAGCCATGTTAACGTACATGTACACACATTAGGCCACGCATTGTGTACTCCATGTGGTGCATGTAGATAATGACCCCTGACCTCAGCTAGTGTTCTGTTCATGGTCGTTGCATTGCAACATGTGCGTTGTAATGACGAATTGTATTTTAAAATGGGTTTAATATAGTCTTTATTTTAGCATGGAAATCTCTTCGTATATCATGTAATTACAGGTGCTGAATTGTTCATCCTCTGTACTAAGAGCATGTAGATAGAGACGAGGTGCTGGGTAAGTTTTTGTCATGTAAATGATGTATCATGTAAAGACTGTAGCCTATATGGAATCACCAGAGTACAACTGTACATTATAAACTTATTCCTTATTTTATTATATTTTATTTATGTGAACATATTTGATTTTCAGGATTTTAGATTACTGGATTCTGGGATTTTTCGGAGTTTGGATTTTGGTTTTCTGGGAATTTTCACCACTAACCATCCGGAATTATTCTGCTGGAAACTATGTTACTGGAAACATTTATCTGCGAATCAAGAATAAATTATCACGGTGCAAAATAAGTTTCAGTCTTCCTACCAGAGGATTCAACACCTCAACCCCCATGAACCGATGCACACGCGTCGCTTCGCTTCATTTATATAATTGTTGTTTAAGTCTGTTTGACCAATATGGAATGAGGTCAAAGGTCAAGGCATGTGGGCATCTCAAAGACTTTTATTAAGGATTGTATATGCCGAAGGAATCAAGATCGTAGGTCAAACTGTTGATTTTGTATGAATTTTTTAATATGCAAAACATTAAATTTCATGCCTCTTTAATCGGACACGCGATGACGTCATAATGACGTATTTGTTTTAGGACCGTCCTTACAATATGATATTTAGTCATACCAAGTTTCATTGTCATTAGAATTGAGGAATATATTGAAAATGGGATGTAAACGGTTTATGTGCATTGTTAATGGTACTTCCGGGTTAAAAGAAAAAGAAAGAAAAACAAAATAATAATAATCCGGACAAAAACAATACCTTTTCCGCAAGATTTGCGGAAAAGCTAAAAAATCGGGACAAAAACCAATACCTTTTCCGCAGGATTTGCAGAAAAGCTAAAAATTCGAACAAAAACAATACCTTTTCCGCAGGATTTGCGGAAAAGCTAAAAAAAACGGGGAAACAAAAAGTTAAACGAAAACAAAGGCTTTTTCGCGCAAAGCGAAAAAGCACCCCCAAACAAAAACTAGAGCTACGTCTGTTCAATTGACCCAGGAGGGAAGGGTCAGATGAAAATGCCAACACTATATGTCTGCCAAATATGACGACCCTTGGTCACGTGGTTTTAGCAAGGGAAGCCTTTTAAAAGGGGCATATTTTGGTGATTTTCATGATAAAAATCCACTTTTGTAGAAGTTTAAAATTATTATAATTACGTAATCAATGACGTCATGGTGATGTTCTACATGGTGGCGGAAGTTTATCATGTGGCCTATGCCTGTACCCAGTTTGATGAAGATCAAGCTTAGTTTAATAATTAATATTGCTGCATAAGTACAAAAAAATACAAAAAATGTGATTTTTGACTTAGCTGAACTTTGACCTTCAATTGACCCAGGACGAAATGGTCAGATGAAAATGCCTACACAAACAAAATTGTAGGCCATGATCAAATATATATTATTGCTAAACATGACGACTCTGGGTCACGAGGTTTTGGCAAGGAAAGCTTTTTAAAAAGTGCATATTTAGGTCATTTTTGGCTTTTTAGGCATGTTTAAACTATTATAATGACGTAACTGATGACGTCACAATGAAGTCATTCTTGGGTACACACCCCTTTTACTATGTCTTTGATGTGACCAAGTTTGGTTCAGATCGTTTTGGGAACAACCTGAAATAGCGGCGACAACGCCTATGTGCTTTGTCTATGGGAAACAAATCAGAAGAAGAAGAAGAAACTAGAGCTACGTCTGTTCTATAAACAGAGCGTAGGGCTTTTTCGCATTTTTTTTACTTCAAAACTTGAAAAACACCTGACCAGAATACAATGTACCAAATTCTCTATTTTTGAACACTTTTAAATTATAAGCCAAAAACTCTTTGACCAATGGTTATCGAGGTCAAAGGTCACCCTTTTTATTTTTTTTTAAAGCTTGGCTATACCTAACCATGTTGTTTGTTATCACTTTTAAATTATTAACCAACGAATATTTTAGCACTAGGAAACGAGGTGAAAGGTCAAGCAATGTGCGCATCTGCATATACTTTTATTTCATTCACCTGTTACCTGACACGCGATGACGTCATTATGACGTCATCAATTAACTACCTTTGCTAGTGATCGTATATGGGAAGGAATCAAGGTTGTAGCTCGTATTTTGTAATCTGACACTTGATGACGTCATTATGACATCGTCAGTTAAATACCTTTGTTAATGACCCTATATGGCGCAAGAACCACGATCATAGGTCAATCGGTTGATTTGTTATGAATGTTTAAATATGGAAAACATTAAATTGTATGCGTCTTTAATCTGATACCTGAACAGTTTTTAAGTTGTGTCAGTTTGCCAGGGTGGGGGAAGTACTACTATACAGATCTACCACTTCCAGGTGTTTGATGAACTGTGATATACCAAATCATGGTGCAGGTAAGATTCCTTTGACTTTTGATTACTTAATTAGCTCCTTGAGGAGTATCATAATGTAGGTTCAGGATCTATACTAAGAGAGTCTTCAGCCAAATTTCATATAAAACAAAATAACATGTACATTTAATGGAAATAGTACAGAAGCCTTCATCGATTGAGAAAAGATTTGTTTAGATTTGAAAATATGACAATTTTCAGTTTTTGCACTTTTAAAAACATCAATTAAGTTACTGTAAAATTAGTACTATTTGTCATAATGTCACGTGCCTTATACATTAAATATTTAAAAAAATTATCATGAAAACGTAGTTTAGAGGCAAGTTTTATTTCCCTTTGCGAATTATAAACTGTTTATTTTTACTAAATCGATACTCATCTGCTGTCTCACGGTGTAGTCAGCGAAAAAAGATTGTTAATTTTTAGTTTGTTTTGTTCACATTTGGGGTGGAAATCCGATGTTTACTCGAAAAACTTATATAGGCCTACACATATTAGTCATCAAAAGCATAAATCGTACCACATAATTTGACAAGGAAGCATTTTAAAAAGTGCAAATTTTGGTCATTCTCGGCTTTTTAGGCATTTTTAAACTATTGTAATGACGTAACTGATCACGTCACAATGAAGCCATTCTTGGGTGCACACCTCTTATACTATGTCTTTGATGTGACCAAGCTTGGTTAAGATCAATGTTTGTGAACAACCTGAAAAAGCGCCGACAACGCCTATGCGCTTTGTCAGTGGGAAAAAAATCGCCGCAAAGCGAAAAAGCAAAAAAAATCAAAACGAAAACAAAGGCTTTTTCGCCGCAAAGCGAAAAAGCCCAAACAAAAATCAAAACGAAAACAAAGGCTTTTTCGCCGCAAAGCGAAAAAGCAAAAAAAACGTGGGTAAACAAATCCAAAACGAAAACAAAGGCTTTTATGCCGCAAAGCGAAAAAGCCAAACAAACGGGGGGAAAAATCAAAACGAAAACAAAAGCTTTTTTGCCGCAAAGCGAAAAAGCCAAAGAAAAAAATCAGAACGAAAACAAAAGGCTTTTTCGCGCAAAGCGAAACTTTACATGCAGTGATGCACACAGTGAAGAAGCTGGTCTACTGCGAAAAAGTTGGTATTTACAGCAAAACACTGGTAGCCCATTTCACCTCACACTTTCTGGTTTCACTGTTAGCCCGCTTCTGTTAATTCCTAATTGAGGGTGCATGCCACTAAATAGGCAGAAATCGATGCGCGAGCTCATGAATATTTTGTTATGTCCTAATTGTTTTTATATTGGAGGGCGCTGAGAGCTGAACAGTACAGTGGGGTTTATTGTAGAATGTGTTCAGCATCGTGTTATGGGTGGGGTATTTTTCTTTCAACTAAGTATTCTCATATGCAGCACGATATTGTGCCGAGGGTACACCCCCTACCATTGCGCCCCCCCCCCCCCCCCCCCCCCATTGTATCTCACATCCAGGGCCCTATTGTATAAAACTTTAGGAATATTCCTAAGTAGGATTTAGGAACATTGATCATTCCTAAATCCAAATTGTTCCTAATTTTAGGAACATTCCTAAAGTTCTATTTCATAAAGCAACTTAGGAAAAAGATTGTTCCTATCTTGGCTGAAATTGTTTCTAACTTTAGGACTGATCATAATTAGACCTAAAGTTAAGTTAGGCTGTCGGGATGAGATCGAGTATGATGAAACATTGCAGATTAATCCACAGAAGATTGCCACAAGATCATTCAAGGAAAACTAAATTGTTCATGGAAAATTATCACATGGTAATTTGGCAGGAATTTTCAATCAAACAAAGGCTAGACCTATTCCATATAGTCAGTTTACTTGTCAACTCTGTGGCTATGTTTATGGCTGTAGGCCCACTTGAAAGGGAAAATCAACACACTAGATGAAGGAAAAGACTATTCAAAGAAAAAAAGCAACTTACTGGATTTGTGGAATAGACGAGAAGACTCACACAAAACAATGCTTCAGCAGATTTTTCTGCCTCATAATCATCATTTAGCTGCACAAAAAAACATTCCTTTTGCCGTTTCACCAACATGCAAATCAATTTAGCCTAAGACTATGCCTAGGCTCCGGCTGTGGTAGGCTTCATAGTTTTCCTTATTACAGCCTACATGTACATGTATCCTAGCATAAGGCCTAGCCATTTTCTTTTCAAAGCATAGCCAAGATCGAACTCGGTCATACAAACAGCAGTCTGTATATAGTTTATGCATTGTTCCTAACTTAGGATAATTAATAATGCCTAGGTTATAAATTTTCCAAATTAATTGTTCCTAAGTGACTTAGGAACAATTATTTAGGAATGTTCCCAAATAGTTTTATGAAATAGGGCCCAGGTTTGGAATTCCTTTCAGTTTTTAGTGGAGGCGGTGGGGGTGGGGGTGCGCTAACGAAAGGGAAGAGTGTGCCGAGTCATAAGGGCGTTAGGGGGAGTCCTTAGGCCCAAATAGTGCTGGGTATAAGTATTCTTGACAATATAACCCGTAAAAAAACACGGCCCTATTTTACGCAGTAGTGTGCAGGACTTTGCCAAAAAGGACGCTGGTTTAATTGTTTGTCAATTGTCACTCTTCTATAAGTATGGGTGGTTTTATTTCTAGCGGAAATTAGTATTTTACCTGATTGTTTAATATTTGACATTTAGCATTGTTTCCTATGGGGGCTCTATTTAGTGTGGTGCATCCTTGAGTACTCCATCATTTACGAGATTATAACGACTTTGAGATTCCGTTAGTATCGGCCTGTCTGTTTTGGGGCATTACATATCGATTTAAATGTTTACATGTAGCACGTATAGCTGTACAGTTTGTGTACAGCTATGCTTTAATACACCCGTGACGCGCGCGTCCGGAACCCACTAAAACTTACTGGGGCTGTGCGGGCTGGGTCGGGCTGTCTGGGGTTGTGGGGGCTGGATCGGGCTGTCTGGGGCTCAGTGTGGGGCTGGGTCGCTCGGGCTGTGCCGGGGCTGGGCTGGGACGGCTTTGGGCTTGACTGGATTGGGCTGGGACGGCTTTGGGCTTGACTGGATTGGGCCGGGATGGGAGGGCTTGGGGCCGGGATGGGAGGGCTTCGGGCTGGGAGGGCTTTGACCTGGGCCGAGATGGCTTCGAGCTGGGCATCATGGCTTCGGGCTGAGCTGGATGGCTTCTGGCTGGGCTTGGATGGCTTCGGGCTGGGCTTGGAGGGCTTCGGGCCTGGGCTTGGAGGGCTTCGGGCCTGGGCTGGGCTTAAGCCCGGATCAAAGTCAGAGTTATATAGGAACGGGGTGTAGTTAATTAAATGCCCCCATTTTTAACCAATCAGATGGCAGAAATATACACATTAGGTATATACATGTAATCTCTATTATAGGTTTCCCCTGCACATTTAAAAACTTTTTCATTCAAATACCGAGCAATAAAGGAAACGCAAATTTTCAGTTTAATCAAAATGTGATAATTTCTTTTGTAATTAAGATGACAACAAAACATTCACATAAAAGCTTCATTATGCAAGACTGCATAAATCTTCTGTTTGCTGAAAATTCCCACTTTCAGATTGAAAGTGGAGAAATTTGTTTGCGTTTCTTTTGTTGCTTGGTATATATTACCTTTGTCGCCCTTGGCCACTGCAGTATTCACATTTTCTAATCCTGCTCCTTCCTTTTGCTTTGCAGTACTTGCATTTAGTCTATAAATATTTAGATTAAAATATCATCGGGTCAATACGTTATATGTACTATATGCGGTTAAATTCATATAATGACGTTTGGACCATTCCTACATTTCTATTGTCTACCTCCATGTTTGGACGATGTCACGCTATTTGCTATAACTATAGCTAGAAAATGTTTTTATAATTTAAATCAACTGGGCTGTTTTGGGCCTATGGTGAGATCGATAGTTAAGTTGAGCAACAAATATTTCACCCGCAGTAGCTGTATTTCTATCAAAAAATGCACATAGAGTGATCGGGGAGAGATTTGCTGGGCTCATTACATTACATTCACATTGTAATCTCTGATTAGAGTTGACGTGATTTTACTCAGAAACACATCCACGGTGAACATGTTCGTGGAAAGAGTCGATTCCAACTATATGGATATCATGTAAACTTCGCAGGCTTACCTGAGCTACAATAATATTCTATTTTGAGAGAAGATAAGAACGATTCCGAAAGAAAGAAAAAACATTCTTGGGTGCAGGGCCCTTAATACAATGAAAATACCTAAATCTAAGTCTACCTTTCCTCTCCCTTGACACCGATAGCATCTGTTGAATCCTCTACCATCGCAGCCATAACACACCTTAGGAAAAGATAATACGGGTTAAACATGCACGATTGTGTTCTTGCTGCATAGAACCTGAATCACAAGTTGACTTCTCGTATTTTGTTAAAATGAATGGCATCGCTTTAAACACGGTACAAATTCTAGTCTACTTCTTATGTAATTTAAAAACAATTTACATAAGAAACACCACTCAAATACATTCTGCGTCAACGAACACAAGATTTCTAGAAATGTAAAGAATGGCGGAGAAGACACACGAGACTTTTGTTTCGGTTTGTCAGTATTAATTCTGTAGCATTGTTTGGCATTTAATTAAAGAGCCTCCATATGCAAAAGTACCCTAGAACTGTATGGGATTTCCTTAAATTCACTTCATAACTCGTTGCGAAGCGCAATCCCTGTCATCATTGGTCAGTTTGAACGTCAACGCCAATGTCTCCATCGTGGCATAGCTAAACCCCGTACTTTGACTGTTGTTCCACTTACTCGGAACTCACCACGTTCACTTGTAAATGATTCTAATTTGACACTCTGCAGCCTTAACACCAGATCCGTGAAAAGTGAGTCAGCTAATTTCCGGGACCACGTGAATTCAAGTAGTAGTAGTATAGAGCAGATATCTTTACGCTAACGGAAACGTGGTTCACAGACATGGACGTTGCACATAGGGTCGCGATTACTTCGCCGGGATTTCAACTCAGGGATTGTCCACGCATTGGAAGGACTGGTGGTGGACAGCGTTGTAGTCGAGACCTGTAAATCCGAGACCAAGACCGAGACCCGAGTAGTCAAGACCGAGACCAAGACCGAGACCAGCTGTTTCGAGACCGAGACCAGCTGTTTCGAGACCAACACCACCGAAACCGAGACTTTGGCACCCCGAGACCGAGACCGAGACCTTGCATAGTGGCGCTGAGAAAAAAATACAAGTCGGACACACGTCACATATAAGCCCTCCTGCAATAAACCTATGGGACAACTCAGAAGAATTATAAGTTTTTCCGAGTAAAATATGTATATTTTTCCCCTCTAAATTTAGATTTTTGAATTCTATTTTTCACTTACTGATGCTTTATAAGTCATTTGAAGGAACGAATAGTGACGTCCGAGTACCGCATTCTTACCCGTCATAAGACTCATGTTGACTTCTAATAAGGTTTGTGTGTCATGCGTTGTCGAAAGGAGGCATTTTACGGCTAAAACTCTCCTTACTTTATAGTGCCGAATATTCCAACATATTAATTCTGAAACAACTGATGGCAGAGTCTTATTGAATAAAATGTTATAAATATTCATCAATGTACTCCCAAATAAAGCCGATGCCATTGGATTGAAAAGTAACGTGAACGCATCGCACGTAATGTTTATTCAGACAAAGAGTTTTTAAAACACCACTACGCGCACGCGCACAAACTGTGCGACGAGCTTATGTGCCGTGAATTTACAGATCGCGAGTCGCGACACGACATATCGACAGGATCTACAGCAGAACAACATGCATGCATGGACGGTTAATTTTGCAGACACTGAGCGCGTGCAATTACAAGTGCACGGAAAAAAAATTTACTAGTCCCCGGTCCACATATTCCACATACAAACACAAACGAGGACTGTTACTGAAAGCCATTTTTAGTTAGAAACCTGGGGCCGTTTTGGCGACTCCTAACAAGAATTTTTTTTATGACGTCACGTTGACAACTAAAACATCTTTTGCCTCGCGCTGTATTGTGCTTTATTTCTAAATATTCATCGCCATCGTTCAGCCAAAGCCAATCAAAATACTTTACGATGGTCTGGTACCCGTGTGCCCACAATATTCGTGTGCATATGTGGAAAATGTGGTCCTGGAATCAGTCTAAAAAGAACGTTGACCAGTGTGTGGCCAGCTAGCTGAGGAATGGAAACAGGTACCAGTTACCCCAAAGCAACGGGTCAGAAACTCGTTTAAAAAGACAACTCGACGTCTAATGTTTAATAAGGTACGGTAGATTGCTGGCAAGTGAAGTTGGCTCAACTTTCGGACAGCGTTGCATGCTCTCGCGCGCGAAGTCTTTGAGTCGAGTTGTCTGTATGCGCGCTGTGATACCGAATCTAGTTAAACTGAATTTTTGGATTTTTAATGAGGTTCTCGGCGGGTCTCGAACAAAAATCCCGAGACTTTAACAGCCGAGACCGAGACCGAGATCAAGACCTTTCCTTCAAGACCGAGACCAGCCCTCTCGAGACCGAGACATTCAAACTACGAGACCGAGACCGAGACCATGTCTCGAGACCTCTAACGCTGGTGGTGGAACGGCCGTGTTGTTTAGAGACACTATTAAAGTAACTGCTGCTCATGACTCTTTATACAGTTCATTTAATTCTTCGTAATGGACTGTGGAATATAGTACTTGTTTTATGTTAACTTGTGATCGTATATACATGTGTAGACTACCATACTCGGCAAAACACCCAGTTATCGTTAATGTATTTTTTAACGAGTTTACAACATACCTTGTATTGTATTGTCGTCTGAACAAATTTTTATTAAAGGGGATTTTAATATACATGTTGATAATGGCAATAGTGATGCTTTGCAATTTTTAGACATTTTAACATCAATGGGCTTGAAACAACATGTTGATACACCGACACGTCAATGTGAGGACATTCTTGATGACAAACCTGTTCTCATGAATGACTTGGTCATTAATCGGTTATTCCTAAATCCACCTGGTGAACTGAATGATCTGGTGTGCTGTTACAATGAGACACTATGAGCTAATTTAGATGCTCATGCACCGGTAATAAATAAAACTGTTAATATACGACCGGCTATACCTTGGCTTAGCGAAGAGATAAAAACATCAAAACAATTTAGTCGTAAAGCTGAGAGAAAATGGCGACTCACTAAAAATGAGGATGATCTTAAACATTTTCGTACACAAAGGAATCGTACTAATTTTCTTATGAACAAGGCTAGACAACATTTTTTTACTAGTTTTATTAGGGAAAAAAGTTGCAACCAACGGAAACTTTTTAGTTCCATGAGCAAACTCTTAAAACCTAAAAGACAGACTATGATTCTTGATGTGGACAATCGTGTCTTTGCCAATGAAATGGGTAAATTTTGTATACGAAAAGTGGAAAATATACATGCTAAACTCAATGAAATGACTACTGATAATTTAGGCGTTTCTCATTAAATAAGGACAAGTACTTGTGCACAGTTTGATCGTTTTTTTACCAGTCACAGATTATGATGTTAAGATTTTTGTAAACTCGGGTTCTAAGAAATCTTGTTCCTTAGATCCTATGCCAACTATTCTTGTGGTAGACTGTTTAGATGTTTTATTGCCAACTATTACCAAAATCATAAATCTGTCTTTGGTATCTGGTACATTCCCCTCAGTTTGGAAAGAGTCGGTGGTTATTCCATTATTGAAAAAAAAGATAATTTAAGTTCCGCTGATTTTCAAAACTACCGTCCTATTAGTAATCTACAGTACATTTCCAAACTGACAGAAAGAGTAGTGTTTAATCAGATCCATAGTCACATGACCACCCATTCATTATATCCATTGCTACAATCGGCATATAGAAAGAATCATAGTACTGATGATAGCTTTACTGAAGGTACATAATGACATTTTAATGAAAATTAATTCACAATGTATCACATTGCTTGTACTTTTAGATCTTAGTGCTGCTTTCGACACGGTCGATCATACAATTCTTTTAGACCGTCTTTATTCCAGGATCGGGATAACCGGTGTAGCATTGGACTGGTTTAAGTCTTATTTGACAGGCAGGGGTCAGCGGGTTCTGTTTCAAGGAGCAGTCTCTGACCGGTTTGATGTGAATTGTGGTGTCCCACAGGGGTCCTGTCTAGGACCATCACTGTTCACCATATATGCTTCTGAATTATTTAACATTATTGAAAAACATTTACCTAGTGTCCACTGTTACGCTGACGATACTCAATTGTATATGTCATTCAAACCAGGTTATATTACTAACCAGCAGCAAGCTGTTAGTAGTATGGAGAGTTGTATACACGCCATTCGCCAATGGATGTCACAAAACTGGCTAATAATAAATGATTCGAAAACTGAATTTATCATTATTGGGAATAGGCAACAACTATCCAAAGTGAATATTTCTAATGTCAAAGTGGGCGATGTCAACATCTCACCAGTACTAACAGCTCGTAATCTTGGTTTTTGGTTTGCTTCAAAGTTTAGTATGGCTAAACGTTGGTTAAAAATGTTAACCAACTTGGTTAAAATTTTAACCAACCATGTATTACCAGGTGAACATCCCAACAGTTGGTTAAAACCTTAACCAACCCAGGTTGGTTAAATTTTAATACGTGGTTGGTTAACATTTTTAACCAATGATTGGTTAATTAAATTTTAACCAACCTGTTGGTTAATGGTGAGTTGGGCAAATTTTAACCATGCAGTTGGTTATACCAGAATGGTTGGGCAATTTACTTAAATGTTGTTCACAGAAATTGGGCAATATTTTACCAACAGTTGGTTGATTTATTATGTTATCAGTTCTTTAAGACACTAAATAAAGGCAAATACTACACAATGACCTTGATAATTTGACATTTTATTATTTTAAATATATCATGTACCATATTTGGATGTACATAATCAGCAGCAGTAGGTCAAATATATCCTGAAATTTTCTGAATGAAAGTATTTGGATTCTTTCTAACACATCACACTGTGTTAACATTGAGTTTGATAATGCTTGAGTGCTTTTTGTTTCTTTTGTGGTTTACACAGACAAAGAAAAGTTAACTTCGGGTTGCGAAATAACACTAACACAATTTATATTTAGTTGCGATTAGCTTGCAAAGTATGGAATGTTTGTTCTGGATCAAAAAGTGACCAAAATGCAGTTAGCATACAATAATTACTGTCCACTAAATAAAAAGTTTCCCGTATTCAGGCCTCTCACACCAGATTACTCTAAGGCAGCTGTAGCTCACGAACAAAATGTCAAACGGCAGATCATATGATTTAGTTATTATGTCCAGCACACTATGTCTTCTTGAATGTTAGTGTTTCCATCAGAATGATCCACCTCGATCGGCCCTCACCGCGGCTTTATCATGAAGACAATAGCATCAGGGAGTAGCAGTTGTCAAATCAACTATAAAGTGGTTGTCTTGGCTTCCCATTACCGTGTTGTTATTAAATTGCTGTATGGATAAACAGAATGAAACAAAGACTAATTTAGTATGCATGACATCTATCGGAAAGAATTTACAAGTCGGACATCACATAAGCCCTCATGCACTAAGCCTATGGGACAACTAAAATTCTAAATTTTTTCGAGTAAATTCTTTATATTTTTCCCCTCCAAATTTTGGTTTTCTCATTATATTTGCACTTATTGTTATTTAATAAATAATTTTAAGGCAAAATTAGTGATGTCCGAGTACTAAATTCTTACCCCTTTTTACTAAAAAAATACCAAAAAGACTTTTCTTTAAACGTTTAACACATTTTAGTGGTTATTAAATCACTATAAGGACAATCAGTGCCGACTAGTGGTAATCGGAATTATTTCCAAATTATGTACCTATCAATTGTTTCCCCCCATCCTCCCCCCGCGGTGCCCCACCTCTCAGGTGGCGATTCGTCAACGACGTACGCATATAGAAATAAAATTTACAGCGCACCTAGAGAAAAAAACGTGCACGTTTTGTCCCCATATGGGCGAGGATTTTGTCATCCAAATTTTCCCTAGGGGCGGGGAATTTATCACACGAAACTTAGTGACAACCCCCACCTCTTAGTCTTAGGTGGGACAGCCCGGGGGTACGGGTGGGGGACTAGGGAGGAGTGGGAGAAACGAAGACCGTTCGTATAGCGAGTACATGTATACTCCACTATCACTAGCATACACAGTCACGGCCTACGTGTACCATGCGTGTACAAAGCCTAGCCGTGCATGCCGTGCGTGTATGGTTTTTAAAAAATAGCACGTTCACACTATGAACATCTAACAATGGAAATTGGGCACACACCATTGTTACTAACAATGGGGTTACAATGAACATGTACATGTTTTTGCTCATAGTGTCATGTCGGCTTAAACCTTCGAAAAGGTCTGCCAAATCTTTCTGCTAGCAACCACTAATGTATCCACACAGTCTAACGAAATACCAGACGATTAAACGAGACAGGCTTACCTTAAAATAACCGTCATTTCGGCTCAGAAACACCGCTAATCTGACCGTGAACTTTCGCCATTGTGTGTGTGTGTATGCCTGTCTGTGTGTACGCACACACAACGTTTTTACATCGACAACGACGCGACGCGTGAAAAAAATGCTGCACTGGCGAATGCTGCCATTCACCAATGGCAGCTTTTGCTGGACACCACGTGACATGGTTGGGCGATTTGTTTTAACCAACTTCGCTTTTGTGGGGGGTCGACATTATAACCATAGTTGGTTAAAATACAGCCCTCTGATCTTATATTTTACACAACCCGCAGTTTACCCAACCAGAAAGCAGAATATTTCTTAACCAACCCCTGGTTAAAGAAAAATTTACCCAACTCATAGAATTTAACCAACATTGGGAGGTTTTTAACCAACTTATTTTTAACCAGTGATACTTTAACCAGCGTTCTGAGAGTGTAGACATATCCGTAAATTTTTATCCAGAGACACCCTTAACACTTTGGTCCATGCTTTAATAAATTCCCGATTTGATTACTGCAACAGTCTTTATTCTGGCCAACCAAAATCATACTTGGATAAACTACAACGTGTTCAAAATACAGCGGCAAGACTTGTATATGGTGCTTCTATTACAGAAACTACACTGGCTTCCCATTCCGGCTCGTATTCAATTTAAAGTATTGTTACTGACATTTAAAGCATTTCATAACCAGGCTCCCAAATATCTTTGTGATCTATTAACAAAAAGGGCGGATTCCAGTACTGTTATTCCTTACGATCTCAAACGTCTAATATGCTTAGTCTACCCAATGGAAAGATGTCAAAAACACTCGGTGACAGAGAATTTTGTTGTAGCTGCACCCACTTTATGGAACCGACTGCCCCAAAATGTCCGCTCAGCTCCGACTCTTGTAGATTTTAAGCGTAAATTTAAAACACACTTGTTCCTCAGCGCATATGTATAAATGATTGTTTTACAGGGAAATCGATCGATTTATGTCATCGTACTTTGTATGTGTTAATTAATAATCAGTATCTTTTTATTTTAACCAATTCTTTAGTTGTAGTGTAAGTACACCGTATTGTTATGCGCATTTGAACATAATTTCTTTCATGGAATTTGCGCAAAAACTCTGTTTGCTAGGATAGCCTAGGGCGACAATTTGTGTGTAAAAAAGCTATATTAGGGCGACACGCTCAATAGGGCGACGATTTGGTGTCGCCCTAATATTTTGGAGATTAAAAACCATTTTGTTAGGTCAAAAACCATTTTTTTGAAGGTCAAAAACCATTTTTATTAGGACTAGAACCGTCTCTCTTAGGTCTGGAACCATTTTTGGAAGCTTTGGGTAAAACAAATAAGGTGTAATTTTGAATGATTCTTCCAGAAATTTCGGTGGTCCCCGGGGAAAGGCTTCCCGATTTGTCGCCCTATTGCGGCATCCAGAGTTCTTACAATTACAATTATTATTATTATTAGGGAGGGTAACAGTTTTGGAAATTACTATGGATACTAGGATAGGGGGACATTTTGTGTGTATTAAAGCTATGTTAGGGCGACGCGCTCTATTAGGGCGACATTTTGGTGTCGCCCTAATATTTTTGAGTTTAAAAATCATTTTTTAGGTCAAAAACCATTTTATTTAGGTCGAGAACCATTTTTATTGGGACTGAAGTTGTTTCTCTTTGGTCTGGAACCATTTTTGGAAGCTTTGGGTAAAAAAATAAGGTGTCATTTTGAGTGACTCTTGCCGAAATTTCGGTGGTCCCCGGGGAGAGTCTTCCCGAAATGTCGCCCCTATTGCGGCATTCAGGGTTATTTAAATATTTGTCCCGGGAAAACGCAGAGGTGTCATTGTTGTAGTTAATTTTATGACATTATCGGCATCCAAGGCCCTTCATGCCATATACTATACAGTTACTTTATTAACAACTTAAGTTGACAACGAAGGAAATGCAGTTTAGACGTTAGAGAAAACACCAAGGAAAATCTGCTGGTGGAAAACCCGCATCGTCAAGTATAGGGATTGCAAATCCAATCCACACGCTCATGAAGCGACGCCGGAGGTCTAGGGCATGTGAAAGAACCACTACGCCAACCCGACCACCCTTATTTCGGTTAACAGTATTCCCTTTCAATCATTGGCTCCTGGCCCCTTACTTTAAGGACTCATTTTTGAAAATGTTTCTTCTACATGTAAATACAAATTACTGTCAAGTAGCATGTTGATTTGCCATGGAATTACTTTGGATATCAAATATTTAGTCCTTTTACCGCTGGGTTCTCAAGAAAAAACAACTGTTACGACGCGCGACGTTCATGGGAAAAAGTAATAACAGCAACTGTGGTCCAAAAAGTGCTGCGTTCCAATCAGTGATGTAGCCTATATGTATATGTATGTCTAAGGTTATCTGATAGACATCAAACTATAGATCAGTAAAAAAAACATAATCTTAACCTGTTACAGCCATGGTCGACATCATCAAATTTCCCATTTTGTTTCTCTTGACACTGTTCAATTATCTGCCAGCTATGCTGGGTACACTCTCAGAACGTTGGTTAAAAAGTCGCTGGGTAAAATCTCTTGTTTACAAAATCTCCCAATATTGGTTAAATTCTATGAGTTTGGTAAAGTTTTTCCTGTTTTTACCCCACAATTTCCCTCAAAAATCAAAACCCTGCCCTATTTTCACAAAAATAATCTTGTCATTCTGAAGAAAAAGATCAAGAGTATTAACATATATAGCCGGTTTAATAAAAATGAAACTTTTAATCTCTTATATGGAACGGGGTACTAAAAGTAAGGAATGCCCTTTTTAGCCTATATCATGACATAGGCTTAGGGCCTGTGTTAAATCCCGCTGAGAATGACAAGCATAACTTTTACAAAGAATTTGGGCCAAAATAAACAACAGACCATGCAACGATGATAATGATTTGCTAGGGCAGGCCTAGTATAAATGCTAGTGCATCAGGGGAGCGGGGGGCGGGGACAAATGCATGACATGTATGTTTTAACTTTGTTTCAGAAAACAAGAGGGAAAAGATGATTGGAGACGGAAGTACAGACTCTGGCTATGTACGTCAAAGAAAACAAGCAGGAGTTGCATGGAAGTGGAGAAGGGGCAGCTGTAGAGCAGAGGAAAAAGAAAGACATGGGAAGCTGCTGCCCAAATTATCCAGGCATCGTCAGGGGTCCTGAGAGATTAGGAAACTGTGCGAAAGAAATGGAGTGACTTGGCGTACAGAGCCAAGAAGTACAAAACTGACAGGATTGGCAAAAATGTTACTGGTTAGTCATACACAATGGACTATTATAATAGAGTGAATGAATTTACATTGTCGAGGAAGATTCCTGTTTATATTAAAGACCCAAAAATTAGGTCATTGTGGACTTTATATTCATTTGCTACATGATCTG
Organism: Henricia sp. BOLD:AAB3569; assembly: GCA_037783545.1. Classification (NCBI taxonomy): domain Eukaryota; kingdom Metazoa; phylum Echinodermata; class Asteroidea; order Spinulosida; family Echinasteridae; genus Henricia; species Henricia sp. BOLD:AAB3569. The sequence continues at coordinate 1,185,061 of JBBELK010000162.1, read as the reverse complement.
AAAACTGCCTCACAGAACTAAAGAATAATGTTGATAAACTGACTTGTAGAAAATGGATTACCCCTTAAAAAACCTGAAAAATCCAAGCATTTTTTGTGTGTGTTGATTGTATGGTAAAAACGTTGTCTGCAGACATTTGTTAAAACTTAAAGGCACCTTCAGTTGGCAATTTCTTCCACAAAGGTTCCATTTTACAAGGGATATAATCATGTGGTGTTTGTTACCATTGCTATGGAAATTTTAGTTTTAAATTTTGGGGTAACTGCAGCTAAAAAATATGGGTAACTGCAAATGTATTGGGGTTGTAATATATTTCTTCTTAGTACTTGTAAGGTGAATTCTAAGGATTGTTGAACATTATTTCATATAATGTTGATGTTTGATGCGATTATTTTGATTATTTTCCCCTTAGGCGGTGGTCCACAGCCACCAGTAAACACCACTTTGGAGTTTGTTCTAGAGGCACTTCCCGATGAAATCACTGAAGGGTTGTGGCCCTCTGGCTCATGTAAAAGCATTCCACAGGTAAGTAAATCATATTTGTGGATATGCCTGCAGGGTATTCTGTAGTTGGTCGGGTATGTTAACCTTTTATTTTTCCCCTGCAAATTGTTTCAATTTAATTAGATGTATAATGAGTGGAGACGTCTTATTCTTTCTTGTACTTCATCCAGACCTCAACATCCACCGAACTGCCCTCTGCTGACACAGGACATGTCTTTGTTGCCCCAATTCAAGGTTGTGGTTTAAACCCTCAGGTAAATTAATAAAATAATATTGCATAAATAACCATGTCAATGTCACCTTCAAAAATATGTAGTAATGTGGATAGTTTTCATGGTTTATCCAGTTAATCATTCCCAATTAATTTATTGTTGAACCATACCATTAAATGTGAATCATTTTGTTCATGTGTAGGGCGACTGTGGGCTGTCTAAGCAACCATCCTGCTGGTCATCTTCTGCCTCTACTTATGAAGTAAGTACATTAATAGACTACTGAAGTGTGACGTCAGTCTGGGTAGTTCGGTCTAAATAATGATATTCACTGGTTATCCTGATAATGAAACGTCCATTGCTAGAGCACGGGGGGAAAGTTCACTGGTTTTAGTGTAGACCCAGTAACCTTGGCAACACAAAGGGTGACACTTTCAATTTACTTCTCTATTAAAATGCAGATACTCTTTTATCATTGTTGCAGATAATCAGTGGATTATGGGGCAAAAATGTTTTGCGAGGTTGTGCACCCACGGTACTGGTAACTCAATGAGATGGTTTTGCGCTTTGCACTTGAACTTTAAAGCTTTAAAACAATTAGGGAGAAATATATGTCGTACTCAAACTGTGGAAAATACCTCTTTAAAAACAAACTTGAAAAAAAATATATACTTGACTTGAAAAAAAAAAACAATTCATGGCACTAGTGTAAGCTTTTGGAGTACCGGTAGTTTTTGTTATTTGTGCAAAAATGTTCCATGATGCATGTTTATTTTTGTATTTACTTATTTTTTCAGCCACAGTCTCAAGAAGATGACGCCCCAGTAAAGCCTGGGAAAAGAAAGAGAAGACAAGATAAACAGAAACCAGGGACCGCTATGACGATAGATATCTCCTGCAGGGACTGGGTTTTCAACTGCTTATTTGCGTAACCTCTACTCGAGATATTATACATGCTTATTAAGTCTTCTTTCATTCGTTCGGTCCATTCAACCGCCGCCACTTTAATTGAAAGCGCACATATGGTATAGGGGTATGGACGGCCAAATAGTCACAAATTGGAAACGTCTACGCAGTAAATTAACTGCATGAAAACGATGCTTTTGCCAACCATGGTATTTTAAACAAATACAAAATGAAGAAAAGCTTTACTTAATAGCCGAATACCCGAATCCTAACAGCACGTAACTTCTGAATAAAAATCGAAATGACGAAAAATGCTTTGTACTATTGGTCGTCCATATCCAATTGTATTCTGGTCGTCGATACAATCGTAAAGATTCGAAGGTTGAATCTTCGCGATCGAGTCGGGAAGCAGTTTGCGACAGCTCAGCGACTGGAGAAAATCGGGTCGTAAATCACCGCACACTTTACGACGAGACTGAAATACTGTCGGATCGTGGTCGGATCCTATAATGTGCGGCCCGCTTAAGGTACATCTCGCCCGACTGCGAAAGGGTTCTACTACAAAACCATGTCGCATGTGTGGGAAGGGAGTGACAATGCCATATCAATGTGCGTGCCGTGTGGATACAGGACCGAAAAAAACACAATTGGCACAGAGAACAGAGAGCTCCAGCGGCGGAGTTCAAACGGTTGTCAAAGATATGCTTAGATATTTTCAATTAAAGAAAAAGGTTACAACAGGTAAACTCATAAAGGGAGAGGTGCAGAGCCTAGACCCAAAGTCATCCAGACCCTCTGCCTTCCAGTGAGCCCACAGTTACGCAGCTTCTCTAAAATTGGCCAGCTGCTGGCCCAAAGTCATCAGGCCCTTTGCCGTCCAATGAGATAATATTTTTCCCACGCAGCTGAATTTAAGCTGTTGGTAATGATATAAATTCACAATTAGAAAAAAAGTTACAACATGTATACTCAAAGGGAGAGGTGCAGCAGATTTTAATATGTTAGTAAAGATGAACATTTTCCATTAAAGAAAAGGGTTACAACAGGTATACTCATACATCACCGTGGTGACTGTTCGAGAGTTCGCACTACCGCCAAGCTATTCGGGCTACGAAGTTACTCGAGGGTCAACAGAGCCGGTTTGATCAGAATGATCGGCGCGGCCCGCGCCCCGAGTTTCGGAAGAGAGTCGAGCGGGCGTGGAGAATAGGGATTACCAACGCCTGCGCGCACGAGAGGTACAACAACTCAAGTACGAGTAAACAGCTGCGCTCTTGGCTAGGGGCTACGCACAGCGGTTACGAAAGAACCCCCAGGTCCGGATGGCGGCACAACAGAGGATCGCAGACAAAGCGGAGCCCGTGACACGCCGAATTGCCCGAGAGGGCCCCCGCATCCCTGAGGAGCGATGGAGAAATGTAGAACTAGTCTTCCGACAAACTCAGTGGGTAATCGGAAATTACTTGCGGGGATGGTAAATCGATGTTCCACAAGGACATCTAACCGGTGTAAACCCAAGAGCTTTCTTAGAGGGCGTAAGCCACCTCATCTGCAGTAAACTCGTAGAAGAGCTACAGGCCCCCAGGAGAGTCAAGTTCCAGTTTGCCCTGAAGGTCTAGCTTCGGAAAGACAATCCAGATGGCAGAGAGGAGTATACACATCATGTGCTCCGTCACAAACAGTAGACAGTCATGCAGAACAATGACATTGATGAGGCGTTGAATATGGTATTTCCTATTCTACAAGAGGCCCTGGAGAAGTGGACTCAAAGAGACTGGGTTGGGTGGTTGACCACGTAAAAAACGCTGTGGCTAGACATAGCCAGGTACCAACCGCTAGGAGGTGGTTCGTACATTCCACTTCCGGCAGCCATCCGACTAAAGCACGCGGTGGTCAATGTGAAGAACAAAGATGACAACTGTCCACGGTTGGCCTTACTGTCGGCTTTGTTTCAAGCCGCAAAGGACCCACTAAGGCCCAGCAGATACCCCACAGAAGATTTCCTGGATTTCACGGGGATTGTTCCACCCCTAGACGCCCGTATAACCTAAAAACAGATATACAGTAGGTTGAATCTGTATCTGAGCTATTACCAGTTAGAAGCAATATTCTCCTTGTTCTGCTGCCCAAAGAGTGATCCATTATGATTTCCATAGTTCAGTGAAGCCTTGGTTTCAAGAGAACTAAATAATAAAAAGAAATTAACAAAATTAACAAAAATCTTTAGTTTTTCTTAGAGCTAAATTTGGTTTAAAAAAAATCAAATATGCACTTAGACCTACTGATGTTTGATACTGAAGGACAAGGAAATGACTCATCAGGTATTGGTATAAGTGTAGATTTGATGGGAAACTCCACATTTGTGAATATGAGAAAATTGTAACATTTTGCATAACATTTTCCGGTAAGAGTTGGGAAGTTGATCAGATTTTTTTTAAATTGACTCATCTATAAGCATTGGAATAGGCAGATTCTCGTACGTAATTTTATACACAAGTCAATGGGTTAACGGAGTTCTTGGCCGCTTCAAACTCGTAAAACGCGGTGAATTTCTGTTTTTGACACAAAATAATAACTGGTATTATAAAGCTCAGATACAGATTCAACCTACTGTATATCTGTTTTGAGGTTATACGGGCGTCTAGGGGAGGACGTTTTGAGATAACTGTCGACAATCTGTGGTTACGGTATTGCGTGAAGCCGTGCGTGCATGGCGTTGCCAGTCATGGGACTCACTACCCATGACTGGCGACGCCCTGCACGCACGGCTTCATTCAATACCGTAACCACAGATTGTCGACAGTTATCTCAAAAATTCCACCCCTAGACGCCCATATAAGCCCCATACAGATATTCAGTAGGTTGAATCTGTATCTGAACTATATATTACCAGTTGTCATTTTGTGTCAAAAACACAAATTCACCGCGTTTTACGAGTTTTAAACGGCCAAAGGCGTTACTCGCCATATGAACATGTGTACGTAAATTAATTAGTGAAAGGGTCTATCATGGTTCGTTCCTTCATTCATAAAAATGAAAATGAGCCTATACGTCTATAAAGTTCGGTTGAGACCACTGAAGCATGTATATTTGTAGATCGAGGAAACCAAATTCACCCTGGCTGAGGCAGAGCTGATGAATCGAGGGATGGAGTGTGAGTCCTCATATAATTCAAAATATATGGCAGGTAAGTCCTTTACATAATTGGAAACTATTTTTCGTCCTCGTCGTCAAGACTCACATTGTATACTTCAAAGCTATGCTGAAGCCAGGACTACACTTCCAAACTGTTGGGAAGCAATTCCTTTCTTGCAGAATTTGCTGAAAGTCTGTGCCGACGACTTACGACCAATCTGCCGTCAACGGGATCTAGGCAGTAGATAAAACTGCTATAGTTGCTGCTGTTAATGAATATGCTGCACATGTAATGTGCCTTGAGGTGGGATACATCTATCCCTGACGCCACCATGACTGTCTTTAGGTGTGGCTCAAGGGTGCTGTCACACCATAAGGTGCTGCTAAAGAGCGCCTTCAAACCACAGGGCACGGCTACAGGGTGCTGCTTCGTCATAAGATACCGCTTACGGGCGCCATACATGAACCAACATAGCGTAGGACTAAAGGGTGGCGGTAACACCACAAAAAGGCTGCTAAAATGCGCCTTCCCACAATATAGGGCACTGCTAAAGGGTGCGGCCACACCATAAGATGCCGCTAAAGTATGCCCTTCCAAATAGGGCGCGACTAAAGGGTGCTATTATACGATAAGATGCGGCTAAAGTGTGCCCTTCCACCATAGGGCGCGGCGAAAGCTTGGGTGTTGTTAGACGATGAGATGCCACTAAAGGGTGCCATTCCATCATAACATGCCAGTAATACCATGAGGCACTGCCGAAGGGTGCCTTCACACCATAGCGTGATGATGGGTGCTGTCCCATCATAAGGCGCCGCTAAATGGCACCTTCCCACCACATGGTGCAGCTAAAGTGGGCTGGTTACACCATAAGGCACTGCTAAAGGGTGCCTTCCACCATCATAGGCACAACTAAAAGGGTGCTGTTACACCATAAGATGCCGATAAAGGGTGCCATACCAACATACCGTGCGACTGAAGGTGCCAGTAACACCATAAGGCACTGTCAAAGGGCGCCTTCCCACCATAGCGTGCTGCTAAAGGGTGCTATCACACCACCTTCCCACCATATGATGTGTCTAAAGGGTGCTGTCAAACCATAAGGCAATGCTAAAAGGCGCATTCCCACCATAGGTGCGGCTAAGGGGTGCTGCTACACCATAAGATGCCACTTGACCCGAGCGTCAATACCCTAAAAACAGACGCGGTTGATCCTAGCGACTGTTTTGAAGAGTATGTTTGTTTTACCCATATAGCCTTCTGTGGTGGACGAAGTACAAGTCAAATGGTATGAATATGTTGAATGGAGATCCCTTACATCATATAAACTGGAAATGTGACTTATCCGACAATATATACAAGCCCAACCCCTAGAAGTACACAAGCTCTGCCCCGCTCAAATCATGCAGTGATAAATAGTCACTGTGCGTAATTGAAATTTTGCTGGGGATTAATTCCACTGGACTGAAAGGTATTTGTTGTGTACATAATACACTTTGTCTGGGTCAGCGATTGGTTGAACACAGCTGTTGTTTGCATACAGGGCTGGGAATGCATGGGTGACTGATTGTGCGGCAAACCAAGTGCGGCATTACAAGGGGATCAGGTTTTGTACACATTTCAATTAGGATTCCCTGAAATGAATGCCCTGCTTCCTGCGGTTCGCTGTGGCCGAAGGGTGAACCCCGGATAAAAGGTGACCGCACAGGCTTAAATTAGAAGGGTTAATAGAGGAATAGTTTGGGTTTGAGCTTTATCAGCCCCAACAAAGTTTAGTAATTAAAAAAAAGGTAAATTTGTACTTCGACAACGGTACCATTGAAGATCGGAGGGTTAAGGGCGTTAATCAACCAAAAATGATAGACAGAAGCCCCTGAAGAAATTTAGAGTTATAAATTCAGCTTCTAGAGGATCAAAAACATATAATTGGATTCCAAGATCATTCAAATCGGACAATTCTCTGGCATTTTATGAGGTCATGTCATAAGTATATGGTGGCCATCTTGAAAAATGGCGGTTTTTTTTAATTTTCAAGTGGCTAACGGGCTTTTCCAAAAAAGTGGCTCAAGAGGGATATACATGCAAAATTTGATGCTTGTATCCAGTTTTGAAGGATTGTTTCACTTATCTGCTGTACTAAGTGGAGTGTCTTCTACTACACGAACAAGCCTCATTTCTGTAAGATGTGTCTTCATGTCCTCTGAACTGACTTGGAGGACGTTTGACCTTGGTCAGTAACAACCACAGCGTGGAATTGCCCAATAAAGAAATGGGTAAAAGTGTGCATAAACAGCACATTTTATAGTAAAAGGTTCGAAACCCAACAAGAGGGTACAATACCACACATTTTACACAAAATGACATGTAAAATAATTTTACCCAATAATTTTACCATATATAAATTCCCTAGCCTTTCAATTGAAATCACTTAGCAATACATGGACATTCTGCACACATAACAAATTTATCAACAGTTGTTCATTGGATACCGGGGCATAAATACAAAAAGTAAGTCATGATGACTTGTGCTAAGTCATAATTATGACATAATTTTGACTTGTGCTACAAGTCATAACTATAACTTTCTTAATCATGTCCCTTCCAAGCTTTCGTAGATAGATATGCTCAACAGTTGCCGGTTACACAATGATCAACATATGAGTAAACCAAAACCCAACTGTTGAGTAGTATAATTACCCAACTGTTGAGTAGTAGAATTACCCAGCTGTTGAGTACTAGAATTAGGCGACTGTTGAGTACTATAATTACTCAACGGTTAAATTAATTAATCAACTATTGTGTAAACAGAATTGACAACAGGATTGTACATTTTATTATTCAACAACTGTTCGATTGCATACTTAGACAACGTTGAGTAAAATGTTGAGTAAAATTTTACTTAACGTTTTTGCAGTGTACATTAACGTGCAAAATGCGACAAATCGAACATCGGCCATTCCGTCTTTGTCAATTCTCTTCGACTGGCTATTTTATCGTCAGGTAACCTACGTAAATGCACTACGGAAATTAAAAACGGCTTCACTTTTCGAAATTGGCCCACGGCTTACCGGTCCCGGCAGCGTAATTTCTTTTACACCACTGCGAGGGGAAACTGGGGGGTTTTGTACCTTTTTAGCGTCTTGAGAGGAGACTATTAGGTTAGGGTTTAGAGTTAGGGTTAGTTATTTCAAAGGAATTTAGGGTTTTGAATGTGGTCGGTTTGCAACCAGCTTCGTGTTCTGGTTAGAAGAGAGCTGGACTTGTAATCATAAGGTCCCTGGTTCGAATCTCAGTCATGTTTGGGATTTTTCGAAATTTCTCGGTTTCTTCTTTTTCTCTAATAGTGAGAGTAAGAGTTGTGACTATTTCCAAGATTGTCACTTGACTATTTCCAAGATTGTCATTGGAAACTTAGACTCTATTCGGGTTGAAAAATTGGGGTGTACCCCTCACTGCAGTGTAAAAAAAAACACGCGTCCCGGCATATGTATAGACCAGGCGTCTTACATTCCAAAGATTGTTAATATACTATAAATGGCCGTATAATTATACCGCTTAAGCAGTATGATAGGTGTTATTATCAAATGTGATATGTTGTTGGAATCATTTTGTTTCTCGAAGTAAAAGTAGCATTTTGTAATCCTTTTAAGGAAATTAGAAGGTTGAAAAGACACTCGTATTCTGAATATGAGCAATATTGGTATCATGATGTTCCATTTAAACTGATTGGGTAATTGAAACACGCTGGAAATGGGCAAAAATAAAGAATACTGCCAAAAATTATCACATATTACAAACTCTTTTGAGCAATTATACCTTATTTTACACATTTATATACATGCAAAATATTGTAGTAATAAAAAAGTGCAAATGCAATATTAGTTTCATAGCCCAACATGCTACTTGAAATGTAAACATTGGCAAAACGAATTTCTTGATTTTGTGGTTGTGCGTTTGCAAGAACTATGCTATCCACAAGAAGAAAAAAACAACAAACTGAACACAAATTAAAAACACAGATCCCTTGATTAAATAGAACTACACGTACATGTATTTGCCTTATGTCACATGGACAAATAAAATACACTGTAGCAATTGTAGTGTCAACACAGTTTGTACGTGACGTCACGGTTTGTTCAGATGTACACTTTTCTATGGCATGATTATAAACCGCCATGCTCGCTGGAACTTTGATATACAGGGTGTTTCAAAAAAAAGTAAACACTTAGAAAAGTAATCAGAAAATGGAAATAATAATACGTGGAAGAAATTTCGTTCATAGATATGTTTGTAGGGGCATCACGCTTTGGTTCACACCATGCATTTGTGTATCTTTTCACGCATGACTGAACAGAGGCTTCTTTTGTCATGATCATCAAATTTGAGTTTCGCGAAAAATATTCTAGTAAAAATTGGATTGAAAGCATCATATCGGATTGGCAAGTTTTTTCATGCATGATAAATTATTCATTTTAACCCTTAATCCTCAACATGCTGTCCATTTCTGTCCAAGCAGATCTGCCAATCCGATATGATGCTTTCAATAAATATTTTTACCAGAATATTTTTCGCGAAACTCAAATTTGATGATCATGACAAAAGAAGCCTCTGTTCAGTCATGCGTGAAAAGATACAAAAATGCATGTTGTAAACCAAAGCGTGATGCCCTTACAAACATATCTATGTAACGAAATTTTTTCCACGAATTAATATTTCCATTTTCTGATTACTTTTGTAAGTGTTTACTTTATTTTGAAACACCCTGTAGATACATGTACACACATAAAGCATCTCTTTTTCTCTTCATTTCAGCTTGTTTTTGTATTGTCTCCCTTTTCCTTCTGCTTCAGAAGCTTCAGCACTTGTCTCTCTTGCTTCTCTTTCTTTCTCAGCATTCTGAATCTACGGAATATAAAATATCGAACGTATAGGCAATAAATATTATAAACATAATATTATTGTGTTTTAATCCTATAATTAGATAACTAATATCTTATAATCATGTTATCACATTGACAAGAGACCACAAATGGATACTTTAAAAAGAAAAGACATACATATTAAAAGTGATACTATCATTCATGCAGCACACATGCAGTTCCATTAACCCTGTTTACTTGGGGTAAATGAAACACCTCTGCAAAATTGTATTTTTAAATGGTTTTGGATGCATATTTTCATTAATAACCAATTTACCAGCTTAAAAGATACCATGCAATACCTAGTAATGCCAATACATTCGTAAATCATGCAAGAGGCAACAAAGTATAACTTCATTGACGAGGTTCAATTCCTCAAGGATGTGCATCCAACATGGCCGCCTGCACGTTCCTCAATTGTTTTTTATCAAATATAAGTGTAGTGAACTGGGTTTTCATAAAGAAATACTTATCTGTTGTTTTGGCACGGCCGACAGCAAAAGTTAGTTGAATGATTCTGCCAACCAAGAGAGGGCGCACTTCCACTTTAACGGTGACGCGCGCTAACACATACCTTTAGACTGTGATGAGGCATAAGTTCTGGTATTATTTTTTTTAGGAAAAAGTTATGATTAGGCCTTATCAACATGGAGCAATAAGTTTGTCATTATTAAATAATCATTGGATATGTTTTAATGTAAGATTTGCTATCCTGTCATCGTTTTGGGTGAGATTAACCATTTTATTAGGGCAAGGCGGATTAAGAACAGTTGGGTTAAGTGACCGGAACTATATTCTGTACCGTTCTCTCTGGACGTAGCCGCCAAAGTTGTTGGTTGTGTATCGACAGCCATGGCATAATTTTCACTATTTGCGGGATGTGAGACGGCCTGAAACTCCACCCTGTCACCTAAAATGATGAGGAAAAAGCATTACCGAGTTGAAGACGCGGTTATTAAATTGAAAGCAGAAGAAGCGGTAATAAATAACTATTTTAAAAGAGAAAACGCGCGACGGATGATTTACATAGAGAGTGATAAAGCCAAGATCAATAATTCTAAGCATTGTTGGATCTGCAAATATCCCATTAGGAATCAAGACCCGAGCAAATGTACTTGCTAGTTACCAAAACCAAAGGAAAGGAAAATATACGGTAGACAAGTAGTACTATGCGATGGATGCCACAAGGAAACCCAGTCATTTTCAAAAGTCAGAGATCACTGTCACATCACCGGGGAATTCAGAGGCGCTGCCCATAACGCGTGCTACCTGAAGCTATCTCTTAAACCAGATTTAACCAAGATTCCGGTCTTCTTCCATAACTTGAAAAATTACGACGCTCATCTACATGAATGAATGCAGGAAGTTTCGAGTTGTTTTGCATTCCGAAAACGACTAAAAAGTATATATCATTTTCACTCGGTCAACTCAGATTCGTCTACTCTTTCCACTTTCTAGCAAGCTCGCTAGACAAATTGATCAAGGTATGTCCAAAGGGCCAATTTAAATTTGTTAAAACACTGAACGAGGATAAATTCAGTTTATTGTTAAAAAGGGCGTTAACCAATACGAATACATGAACTCAATCAATAGATTTAGTGAAACCAAGCTTCCAACCAGGGCGAAATTCCACAGTACTCTGAATAACTCACACATCTCAAACGAAGACTATCAACACGCTAGTCAAGTGTGGCGAGAATTCGACATTAATAATCTTGGTGATTATTACGATTTATACGTTCAGACGGACACTCTGCTCTTAGCCGACATCTTGCAGAATTTCAGATCAACTTGCCTCGAGCACTACGGATTAGACCTAGCCAACTACTTTACTTTACCCGGTCCTAGTTGGGATGCCCTATTGAAACATTCAAAGGTCCAGCTAAAGTTAATGACGGATTTCGACAAATATCTTTTTGTCGAACGTGGCATAAGGGGTGGAATCTCTAGTGTGGGATCAAAGCGTTACGTCAAAGCAAATAACGAGTACCTACCCGATTACGACGAAAGAAAACCGAGCACGTTTATTCAATATCTAGACGCAAACGATCTCTACGGATGGGCCATGTCGCGACCGCTTCCCATGATAGACTTTAGGTGGTTACCCGATAGAAATTTAAAGGAATTTACGGAAGACGCGTTAAAGCGATTGGAGGCAAATTCAGAGACTGGGTACATATTAGAAGTCAATCTGGAATTCCCTCGAAAACTACACGATTTACACAACGATTACCCGCTGGCACCAGAGAACGCGAGTATACCTCAAGAGTGGTTTTCTGATTACCAAAAAGGATTGATTGAAGACAAAGAGATAAAACCACCCGACGTTGACAAATTGACTTACACTCTCAGAGTTAAAACCAAGTACGTCATACACTACCAGACGCTCAAGTTATATATAAACCTGGGATTAAATTTTAAAAAATATTCATCGGGTACTCGCTGGATGAAGTCGTACATCGATAAAAACACTAAATTCAGACAATAACCGACGTCAACTTTTTCAAGTTGATAAATAATTCCGTATTTGGTACGACGATGGAAAACGTTCGCAATCGAAAAAATTCTGAAGCTCGTGCAATCTGACGATGAAAAGTAACTGTTGAAAATGGTATCTTCGCCAAATTACGAATCGACCACCGTCTTCGAGGACTGTAATCTGGTAATGGTCAGCATGTATAAAACGAGGACCGTACTCTGGATCTGAGTAAGACGCTCATGTACGACTTTTACTACAACCATATCAAGGCCAAGTACCGATTGAGGTAACGTTAGCTTGGTTTACACCGAGCACTCCGTCATCAAGAAGGACAAGGGAATTAAAAAGGCCGTGGTGAAGGACAACTTGTCTTTAAATATTGTATTCGTCTTTGGTATTATACCAAAAGCAGAACATTCTAAAAAGCGAAAAACATCAAGTGTACTCGGTCACTCAAAATAAACTGGCAATTTCGCCGTTGGATACCAAGCGATACATTCTACCTAATGGCATTGACACATTGGCCTACGGACATTATACTTGGTGGGAGGTACAATGTAGCTCGGTGTCTGAGGGCACGACTTGAAGCTCCTGTCGAACAAACGACCTCTTCAGCGCCGGACCGTTTAAGTAATATAAAATTGGTTGTCCTTGAACGTGGGTGCACTCTTTAATGGTAAACGTTTTCAGACTCCAAACGGGGTCCGTAGCTCTTATTCTCTCTCCTCCTTTGGATTCGCCTGGGTTATACAGATATCTGACCGTGTGCTTACCGATTTTCAGCGGGGTCTCTTTGATACCCGGTGATGAGGGAAATTGTTCAACCAGTTTTAATTTGATAGCGTCGACCGGTCTCTTTTTATTAATCTGGTTTCTTCTCTATTCATCGCTTTATTTACGTCTGGTAGTGTCTTCACCCAATCGGTATTTCTAGAGTATTGATGCCCGAACAAGACTTCGGCCAAAGATCTGTTAAATCGTTCGACGATTCCCTGTGCCCGATGTAATTCCACGTTGTACGATCGTGCCGTGTTTTTCCATTAGTGAGCTAAACGTACCCATAAATTCTCTACCGGGGTCTTCTTTAATCAACTTTGGCCAAGTCAACGGCGATCTCTTGTAAATCTTGGTAATAACGTCTGCTACCTGGTCCGCTGTTTTGGCCGTGAGTGGTTCCGCTTCTTTATATCTACTAGCCACGTCTACCACCGTCAACGCGTATAAATCTGACCTTGTCGTAAGGTACAAACAATAGGTCGGCCTGATGTATACTATTTGGCGCTACATATAGTGAAGTCGGTCTTGGTATATACGCCGGTGGTGGTAAATAAACTTGCCACATGGCCTGCTGTGCGTAACCAATTTCTCGCCTCTGCTTCGCTCGTCTTTGCTTTTTTAGCTAACTTTGTAACCGCTCCTTCACCTTTCCAGTAGCCTCTTGGTCCGTAGTAGAACTTGGTAAATTTCTTATCGGTAATTTTATTAATGTAGTTATATTTGTAAATAGAATATGTCAATAAACCCAGACCGCCAACCACGAATATAATTTCACCGTTTTTGACGTGTTCTGGTTTGGTATAAAAGTCTGACAACTTAGGCTCGTATTGTAAACCAACGAGCATTCCCTTTTCCTCACCCGTAACCCGATTGTATTCGTACAGCGCTTCGTCTACGTCGTTAAAAGTCTTATTAGAGTGAGATTCTTTTTGAAGTCGGTCGCTACAAAAATCCAAGTATTTCAAACGATTTCGTTCGAATTTGTGCCTCGTCGAGGTCAATTTTTCTAACGCTAAGTCTTGTCGATTACGTTCTTTATCTTCGTGACTTCCGACTGTAGAAAACAAGAATTAGATCCGGTTAACGCCAAAACGTTCAGAAGAGCTCTAACAACCATCATTACGATTCCTGTAGCCATTAAATTAAACGATTAAAAAACTTAAATAAAATAATCAGTTTTAAATATAAATAAACGATGAATAAGATTTATTCTTACAGAGAAATCAAAAACCCAAACTCGATTAAAGGTCAAAGACGGTTGATTTGCATCGAGCAATCGGCCGAGACCGCTAGCGCCGGAAGTACGTTTAATTTAGATTTTCCAAAATTTACCAACAACGACGTCTTGATCCCCGGAACGGCATTGCTGCTATTTAGGGTAGAATTAAAAAGCAAAGCCGACGACAACAGAACCGTTTACAACAACGTGTCTCGCAATATCGAAAAGCAGATGCGCATTTCGATAAACAGTAACGAGATTTATAACTTGGACGATTACGACGTGTACCAGTCTTACAAATATCACTGGATCGCGGCCCATCACAAGGAGAACTTGAGTCTTTTTGGTATAGAAAAAGAAAACGTAACGAAACTAAGGATGGATTCGGCGGGTGCTTCGATCACAAACAAAGCGGAAGTGACGATAGCCAACGTGTACGGCAAGAATTACGCAATTCCGCGCTACACTGGAATTTTAAACGACCATTACCCGTTTTACCTGAGCGGACTAGAGGATAAATTATCGTTTGCTATCAAGTGGAACGATCACGCAAAGGTCGTCAAGTCCACCAGCACAGACGCGACTTATAAGATTACTCACTTGAAATTGAAATACGAAGTAGTCAACGAGCCATAATTGAATGGCCAAATAAGAGACAGGTACAGGAGGGGGCTTTCTTTTTATTTCGACAGAGTCCACCGGCAATACGGAAAGACTCTAAACAAGTCCGACAAGGACCTAGCGGACGCTATACCGCAAAACACTTATAATCCTGACTTGGCCAAAGTAAAAGTCGAAGTAGAAGGCATGCCGGAAGCGTTGTACGTGCCTGAGTTGAGAAAAGAACATAATTTTGGTGAAATATGCAAGTTCTAATTCGTGCACAACCTGGAAATGAATATGCCATCGGCGGTGCCTAAATACGTACAAATGCATCCGAATGCAATGGGTAAGTATCTGACGAATAAATACGCTCTTTGGCTAGACTTTAAAACTACCGATGACAACTCGGCGCACGGAAGCGGTAGGCGCATCGGATCGCACGGTGGGGGCATTCGAATCGAGCCCATGTCCGATGACGAGAAGGAGACCGACGATTTATATTAGTATTTTGCAATATTAAAGATGAGGCTACCTAAAGAACCCCACTGCGCGTTTGTATGTGGAAGAACGAAATCGGGTAAGACAAAATTTATATTAGATTTATTGTCGGGCATATATAAAGACTACTTTGAATACGTAGTTATATTGTGTACGACAATCTATAAAAATAAGACGTACTACGAATACGCCAAAACTGCGAGTTGTCTAATTTAGCTGTGAGCGGTAGGCACGACAATCACTCTTGCTGGTTGTTGACTCAACCGTACTAAAGGACTTTAGAGAACAGACCGAGTGGATCGCCATGTTTTATTGCAAGGACGAGGGGTCGTTTACGCAGTGTATGAAGGAAAATAAAGGAGTTCCGAGAGAAGAAACGAAGGACTTAGAGTACAAGTTTAAAAACGTAAAATACGTCAATTTGATATTGAAGACCGATCCTCCGGTAACTTACGACGTATCATAATTAATTACGTTTGGTATTACAAATAATTACGTTTTTCATTGTAATTAAGTATGTAATTAAATGTAAATGATGGACAATTGGTACGCAATAACGATAGTATATCAAACAGGTGTACTTGCGTTGTTATCGATAATAGCATTGGAGCTTTGGTGGTTTATTATATACTTTTATCACGCAGAAAAGTTATATAATAAAATAAAGAGTATATTTAAAGGAAGATGGAATAATAAAGTATACTGCAAGACTCTGGTCAAAGAAAAGATTTGAAATCTAAACTGCTAGAAGTCGTGGCTTCTGGTAAATCTAAAGCGTACCTGGGTAAAACATAAACTCAGAAAGACTTGGAAGAAATGAACGAAAAAGGTCTAGCCAAACTAAATCACTTATACGAGACCAACATCAGCGCCGAGATGACAAAAGGACTCATTTACCAAAGCCGTAAAATTTGTTTTACCCAAAATCGGATTAGGCAAAGTTTAGGTTGAAAATAGACGACGAGTCAACAAATTAAAACTGCACGTCGAACTAGAGACTAATCCCGCGGTAAATTCGGGGATCAGTAAAATGTTGAGCATAGTTTACGTAAGTTGCGGTAATCTTGTAGGTCCGTTGACGGCGATTTTAATTACCGCTAGTCACGGTGAAGTAGTTCAAGCGGAACCCGCGGTACCTACTGTAGTAGGAGCTGCAGTTGAAGATGAATTGGAATTGGAAGAAAAATTGATTTATTAAATTATTATGCCAATATTATATTGGTGTACACTGCAAAAACGTTGAGTAAAAATTTACTCAACATTTTACTCAACGTTGTCTAAGTATGCAATCGAGCAGTTGTTGAGTAATACAATGTACAACCCTGTTGTCAATTCTGTTTACACAACAGTTGCGTAATTCTAGTACTCAACAGTTGCGTAATTCTAGTACTCAACAGCTGCGTAATTCTAGTACTCAACAGTTGCGTAATTCTAGTACTCAACAGTTGCGTAATTCTAGTACTCAACAGTTGCGTAATTCTAGTACTCAACAGTTGGCTTTTGGTTTACTCATATGTTGATCATTTTGTAACCGGCAACTGTTGAGCATTTCTATCTACGGAAGCGTGGAAGAGACATGATTTAAAAAAAAAAGTCATAGTTATAACTTGTAGCACAAGTCAAAATTATGACTTATAAGTCATAATTACGACTTAGCACAAGTCATCATGACTTACTTTTTTATTCATGCCCCGGTATCCAATGAATAACTGTTGATAAATGTTGTTATGTGTGCAGAATGTCTATGTAGTGATTTCAATTGAAAGACTAGAGAATTGAATAATGGTAAAATGGTTGGGTAAAATTATTTTACATGTCATTTTGTGTAAAATTGTCACTACGACCAAACAAAAAAATCCCAAGCGGGTAGAACTGGGTAAAAAGCTCGCAAAACTTGAAACTGCGTGAGACCGCGGAAGAAATGAAAGCTACTGAGGCGCCCGAAGAAAAAGCTGTACCACGTGGTACGCTGTTGTTGGAGTAGCCGGATCTATAGGAACGCTGTATCTAGTTACTTTTTAAAAAATAAATCGCGGTTCATCCAAAACCTAAAAGTATGCCTGTAGTCAGCCCACATGAAACAAACTCGTCTATTTCTGACATGGAATAAAAAACGATAAAATAAATAAATATTATATTATATTATATTATATACTATAAAGAATTGATCAAAAGACGATAGCAAACACGGTTTATCATGCCGCAGTACTGTCCGCGCTGTCGATCGGTTACGCAATGTTTACTAAAAAAGTTGTTTAGCATGAAGCCCATAGACTTGGGCAGGGTAGACGCGATGGGCGCGGTTAAACTCACGGGATTGCGTTCACAAAAAATTGGTTAGTAACGCAGGTCATACTACCAACCAACGTAGTTAACCCCGTTTAAAAATTGTTATTTTAATTTAACTAAATTAGTAATTATAGTAAATAAGGAATGGCTGAGGGTGGTGATTTTATACCGATTGAAGAACTTGACCGCGATGAAGATGCCGATTTTGAAGATAAAGAGGTTGACGACCAAGATACGAGTATGCCTGTACTAGAAGACCAAACTTAAGCCGTGCTCAGACAGAGGCCGGTGAGGCCCGACCTTGACAAATTTGAACGTTTTCGTAAGGGAGAGAAAAATAAACGAATTTTCGCATTATACGAGAAAAAAAGCGGGGTACCCCAGAAATAATCAATTACGAAGATTTTAATAGACAAAGAAATGGCGAATGGATACACAAAACCAAACACGGGAAAGAAGTTATCGTAATTAATTTTATAGGTAAATCGTTAACAGTGATATCAGGACTAAGAAGCGCAGCCATAGAAGCGGGTTTAGAAGGTTACGAAATATAATATGTTATTGTAAACGACGCAGGCACTTACCCAAACAACCCGAAGAACCCGAAGAACCCCAACAACCCCAACAATAATTAAATGTAACATATGACTCAATCACCGGTTTCTTTATAAAAGAAACTGATGAAAAAAATAAACAAGACGTAATAGATGGATATCTAAGAGACACATTATTTAAACCTAGCGAAAATATAACGTTTAATGTATATAGAGACGGAACGCTCGACGTTGTTTGGAAAGGTAAATATTATCCGATAATCCAAGGAACTAAATCACACGGTAGTGGTGCGGTAATAGATGGCGTCCGTATAATGATGATGCATGGCGAGTTAGGCGTTGACAGGCATACTTTTGTAGTAATTATTAATGTCGACAAAGCCTTTGTAGTAACGACCAATGCATAGTTCCGAGATTGCCCAGTTAACCCCGCCCCTTAGATATTGTTGCTATGTGCTCACAAGCCATCGCGAAAAAATGGCGAGACTACGTACAAAGCAACGGGACTCGGCATGGAAAACACAGATTCATTGGAGAAAACCCAAAGGTATTTATGTTTTGAGGTCGACAGTTACCGTAGCACACACTGAGCGAAGGGCTAGTAATGCAGGGATGACATATATTCATAAAAATGCACTTTCCTACCATTGAACAGCGAATCACCCAACATTGAAACCAAAATTCACCCGGTCACTGGCGCATACAACATACAAACTGTATGGGCAGAAAATCGCGGATTGTGTGATGATTGCATCACTTTGACCTATGTGGGCGCCGTCTGCTAGCTCTGTTGTGATTGGTCGCGGGTTCGGCTTGATTGACAGGTCGGAACTATGCATTTACTGCCGCGTGTATCATATATGATACGCTCTCTTTTTAACTTAATACATTGAAATAAAATAAAACTGTTCCTGCAGTACCCTTTGTATCATAAAAGATACTGCAGCAGCCCCCTCTATTGACTGGTTTTGGTTCATTTGAGAGAACTTGAAAGCCAGTCTAGGATTCTGGAATGATGCCACAATTGCTTGGAGTGATGCGGTATATTTAGCTGAAAAATAACGGAGAAATTCCTACATTCAGAGTAAGTATCAATAAATGTAAGGTATTTGTGTTTTTTACGATGATCCATGGACTATTTTGGTAGCATTTTGAGAGAATTAGTGCATGTTTTCATAAGAAAATTTTGTTTTGAAAATGATGTATCGTATGTGATACAATGGGCACTCGTGTAAAGTTGCATGCACATGGCTTGTGTGCTATGCGCTATATGTGTACATGTATCACGTATGGGTGTATGGGTTCGCGTTTTGCACTGTATGTGGACATGTGTACGTGTGCACTTGCCTACAGTATAACTTAGGTGAGGGGTCAATATGATATACAATTTTAGTGACCTAACATAACATTTCATAAAATACCATAGTTACGGGTACCGTAACCAAACAAAAGTGTTTCGTGTACCGATCAACTGTGTGATTTATCAATTTTATAGAAATTATTTTCCATTCTGTCTCATTCATTTACTGTATTTCATTTGTTTTCAGGATTTTGAGGAGCAGCTGTCGCTGTAACATACTCTACACCGTGTCAAGAAGAGTGAGCGTCAAAGATGTCCTCGACTTTCTTGACAATGGAGATGACGGTGATGTGGACATGCTGTCGAAAAGTGACGAAGAGTTTCCCAGTGTGCACCCCCCCCCCCCCCCCCCCGCCCCCCACCCCCCCAACCCCGTTTCCCCAAACACAGCCCCAAACACACACGCACAACCTGGTGATTCCGCCCCAATTTGTGGACTCAAACATAAAATTGTTTTTCGATTTTGTGTTGGGAAATGGTGTACATGTATTTATCCACGAAACAGTCAAACGTGTGCACAAAGGACCTATTTGGCTTGTGTGTCATGTTCATCTAATCAGATAATTGATATAACCTCAAAAACAAACAAGTACTGCCATTTACATTTCAAAAGTGCACTATCTATATGTATAGATACAATACATGTACACCATATACATGTACATCATGAAGCATCAAAATCATGTCTTTACTGCCCAATGTATCATATATGCTACGGTGTCAAATTTCCGCTTGCGCAATAAAATTTTGGAAAAAGTTGTATATTTGTGTCAAATGGTCTATATGAAGTCCCTTTTCCATATTAGTGATTTTTTTTGATTGGCTTTTTAACTGTTTAACAGGGTTAACAGGGTTAAGCAGTACGTTAGAAGATATACTACCTGTAAACCAAGAAGCCGAAACGTCATTTAATGAATTTATATCGAATTCGCAAGAAATCCAAGAGCCGTATATACGTCGACCAAAACCATCTAAAAGAACGCAAACGGAAGGACTAAGATTTCGAGAACTAAAGGCGTTAGATAAGGAATTTCAATTAGAAGGTGAATTACGATTAAATGTGAAAAAAAATTAAATGAATTTGATGAATATATTAGAAAGATGAAAGACGATTTAATTGAATCCCTCGTTAAGGAAGATATATATAGGATACATAGAACTTTAAAAGATAACTATATTAAAAGAGCCGCTAGATTATAGGTGGCGAATATAGATTTAAGAAAGATAAACATCAAAATACCCTCATACCCCCGTAGACAACTTAAAGGGTGATAAGAAAATTATATTAGATTAGCATGCCGTTAAGATTTGTTAACGTTAAAGACGTGATCAATATTGAATGGGCGCGTATAAACCTGTCAACCAATAGGAGAGAGAATGTACAAAAGCATCCAATCGAACCGGTGGTATACAATGCCGACTATATCATTGGAGTGGTAAAAAGCTTTATGTTTTACCGATTGTAATAAAGTATACACTAATGTTCAAATGAGGCCGATGATTCTCACGACCATTCTCTTGTTTCTTCACCAGATTACGAACATTGTTCTCTCCCTAGTATCCCAGAAGAGTTTGTCAAAAAGCAAATTGCATCTTTGTCGGTTGGGAAAGCATATAAGTGTCGGTGTACCACAAGGATCAATTCTGGGCCCATTATTGTTTCTTGTATATACATATGACCTGCCTCTTTATGTATCCGATAAGCTATATATGTATGCCGATGACTCCACACTAACTTGCAGTTCCGAAAGCATTGTCGAAATTGAAACTAGCCTTAACAAGTCATTAGACATGATTCATCTGTGGTCCGTTAAAAATAAAATCAAAATTAATGCCAGTAAAACTAAATGTATGCTAATTGGCTCAAAGAAAAAGATAAGCGCGCATGAGCTCAGAGTACACATTAATAATGATCAAGTGCATAACGTTAAATCGTTTAAATGCTTGGGTGTTATTATTGACGAAACCTTAAGTTGGAACCAACATGTCGAATATGTAAAGAAAACAGTTTTCTCGAAATTAGCTATGTTAAAAAGAATTCGCGACTGTGTAACTCAACAGCACATGAACACCCTTATGTTAAGCTTAGTCATGCCTAGTCTAGATTATTGTTGCACAGTATGGGGTGACCGTTACGCATCTCATAACAATGTCTTGAACAAATGCCTCAAACGTGCAGCCAGAATAATACTGAAATGCGATTTCCTAACGCCATCAGCTGACATGTTTAAAAAGCTCGACTGGCTTGCCTATCCAGAGAGAGTTAAATACAAGAAAGCTATATTCGTCTTTAAAAGCATCAATTCCTTGGCCCCGCAGTATATGGCAAGTCTATTTACACCTTACGTACAAACTCGAGAAACTCGTCAATCTGCCGAAAAGACACTGAAAATTCCCTTTGCACGAAAGGGGTCTTACGCCTCGAGTTTTGCTGTAACTGGCGCCGCAATTTGGAACAGCCTCAGTGCTCACCTTAGAACTATGTCTTCTTTGAGCTCATTCAAATCGGCACTTCGCCAAACATACACATAATATTCACATGATCAACTTCAAGTGAGAAATGCTAATTTACGGAGTCGTATGACTTGGTTGCCATAAAATCAAACTTTAATTTTGGAGCCGGAGGGGAATTTTCCCATTTTTAAAATTTTGTTTTCTCTTAAAAAGAGTTTTTGCGGGTTTTTCGCCCTTCCCGTAATTAGCGTAAATTTTAGTGTCACATGCATGTATAATAATTACTTGTGATGTTCTTCTGTAACCATTCGGTTTTTTTTTTTTTTTTGTATTATGTTGTAATTGTTGTACAAATGTATCTTCTTCCAGTTTGTTAGTAATTATGAAGTTGTTCAATTTAGTATATTTGTTCTATGTGTGTTTGCAGGGCCCCAATGGAAACCAGTTTTTGTAAACTGTTTGGGCACACCCTGGGTAAATAAATGGAATAAATAAATAAATAAATAAATGTAACGGATGAAAGACGCACCATCAGATTTAATAAATTCGGTGAATTATTGGGTTTACCCAGAGGATGGCTAAAACCTAGAAACGCGTACGTAATCAACCCGGTAACAGATACCGTAGGGTCGATAATTATTTATTGCAATCAGATTTCGATGAATAAACATTTTTATAACGGTAAGCCGAGTACGATTTTAGGTACCTTACCGCTGAGCGGTGTAGATCGTGATTATTATAAACAAGTGTTCAAATAATACACTACCAACCGGGGTGTTAATTTAAATAACGGAATAATCAACGAGTTAATATTAAAGGTATAATACTGCAACGAATGCTTTATCATACATGTAGATGAGAATCTAAAACTGGTTTTAAATATTGACATTATTTAATCTTGATGTTATATAAAAGTAAATATGGAAGCGAGATTGCCAGAACCAAGAGAGAGAAAGATTTATCCAGAAATTCCAGAACGCGGTCTTAACTTGGGGTGAATCGTTCGCCGAAGCCACGTCCGCGGTGAGCAGATCCGTCGGAATAGCGGAGATTGCGGGTGCCATTAGTGCCCCTGTAGGCTTAGCGTTCTTTCGTTTCGACGGTTGATTGTACGTAAAAAACCGTACGGCGTGAACCATCCAATCAGAAGATTGCACTTGTTGTAGGTCCCGCCTACATCATGCCAATCAGTCGTACGAGTCGCCATCGACCACCTGCTGCTACAATTATTATTATTCATGAAGCGTTTGCATTCAAAAAATTCAAATGAGATCTCTGGACCCACAGCGGTCTTTTTCAATGCGGAATACATTGCAATGTTGTGCGGTAAACTATTATTGCCATAGTGCTCACTTACTACTATGTGTTTTAACAACGATAATCCAAATTCGAAAGGTTGTTTTGATTAGACTATACTTGGCAATACAAATGGAAATAATTTATAAGTCGGACGTCACATAAGTTGTCCTATAAGTTTAGTGCTGAAGAACAAATTTTTTTTTTTTTTAAATATCTTAGAGCAGAGAGTATGTGCTTTCCAATGGTACCTTGGTTACTTTCCTTGTGTCAAAAATCACAGCACCATTGTCTTGAAATGTAGGTGCAACATGGGGGCTGGTTCACTTGTTTAACAAAATTGAACAAGATTCCAGATTCTTTTTATTTCATTTTCATTCAACCAACTTAGAGAACATTCTGACGTCGCAATTCACTTATTTAAAAGAAAAAAACGCAGCGCATACGCGCACTGTGAGTGGTATCCTAATTGTTTAATTACCGAGATCAAATGTGGATTATTTCCCGCACTGTGGCCGCACAATATTACTGATACCTAATATACCTAATAGGTCGTCTTGAACTTAAATTAAGGGGAAATAGTCAACGTCTCAATAATTCTTACCACAAAAATTATTTTACAATTTTACACACGCACACATGTACGAACAACATAACCGATCGACGGCATTTTTTCTGACTGATTAAACCAATGCACGGCTTCGGTTGCCGACGCCCAAAGCCAACCATTGGGTTATTTTGTAATTACGTCAAAACATGGTCCTGGTTATGGTATAGCGAAAACGGGCCCGTTTAATAGAAGGTAAAACACGGTGGGCGAAATATGAAATTTCATGGGCAAAAAAAATCCAATAAACATTACAAGTTTGGCGAGCTGCAAAGCAATATACAAGTGAAAGCTCATCATCCTCCCTATCGAAACGTACCAATCCGTTTTAGCCGTTTTAGGGCGCAGAGACGAAAAACACCAAATATGATCAGGTGATTCTGGCACGATAGTTGAGCCCAAAATAAATCCATCAAATCAATAGACTACTGAAATGAATACGTCATATTTTCTTGGTTGCCTAGGCAATACACTAAAATCACTGAACCGTGTCCCTGCGCTTTTGCAATGGTACTTTTTTCCGACGGTCATGATGTTTAGAGCCAATTGCCATGGCACACGTCACACTTCGGCTATATTGCCCAAACCGTCTTGTTTCGTTGATATGTAAATGCGACGGTTCGAACCGTCAGGCTATTACGTCACTACAATTGCCTGAACCGTCGTGTTTTATTGATAAGGAAATGCACGGTTCTAACTGTCAGGCTATTCAGTCACTACAATTGCCTGAACCGTCGTGTTTCATTGATATGTAAATGGCGGTTCGAACCGTCAGGCTATTACGTCACTACAATTGCCTGAACCGTCGTGTTTTATTGATATGGAAATGCACGGTTCTAACTGTCAGGCTATTCAGTCACTACAATTGCCTTAACCGTCGTGTTTCATTGATATGTAAATGAGGTTCGAACCGTCAGGCTATTACGTCACTACAATTGCCTGAACCGTCGTGTTTCATTGATATGGAAATGCGACGGTTCTAACTGTCAGGCTATTCAGTCACTACAATTGCCTGAACCGTCGTGTTTCATTGATATGTAAATGAGACGGTTTGTCCAGTCGGGTCCATTCACCTGTTCACAATAAACGGTCGAAGTGAAAACGTCACCCTATTTTTAGTTTCCTAGGCAGTGGCTCCACTTTAAAAAAATCACTGAACAGTTTCCCTGCGCTTTTGAAAAAGTGTTTTATTCGGCAGCCATGGTGTTTGGAGCCAATTACCATGGCAATGCGTCACTTTTCGGGGCACCTTTTTGCCCCAACCGTTGTTTCGTCGACAGATGTGGGTCCTTCTGGTCGTTCATATTCCAATTGGCCGAAGTTTGTTTCAATCACATCGACGGCTTTTGTCGTGGCTTGCCGTGGCTTTAAACATCATGTCCGTCGGAAAAAGTAACAGGGACACGGTTTAGTTATTCTAAGTGTAGGCTACAGCCAATTGCCTAGGCAACCAACAAAAGATGACGTATTACTTCGGCAGTCTATTGCAATAGACTGCCGAAGTGAGTACGTCATTTAAACTAAAAAAATCACTGAACCATGTTTCTGTGCTTTTGCAATGGTACTTTTTTTCGACGGCCATGTTAGTTTACAGCCAATTGCCATGGCGACCACGTCATACTTTGGTTGTCTATAGGGTGCTTGTACATGGGGTCAAAATGTCACGGTTCGCTATAGACAGCCGAAGTGTGACGTGTTGCCATGGCAATTGGCTCTAAACCATCATAGCCGTCGGCAAAAATTGGAAATCAATTTCACATGTATTTCATTTGTCACTGACGCGTTTATACAGTCTGACCATCCGACAAATTTGATCGACAAATAATCATAAGTCGAATTCAATCTTTACATAATGCACGGATGATTTTTAGGTGAGACTGGTTTGATTAAAATCTCACGACATTGAATGAACAAATATTGAAATTGGTTGACCACTGATCATTTGGAAAGAAAAAAGACCAATTCAGTTGAAGCATTTGCGCGTCTCACTCGTCTTGGGACGAAAGTTACAGGTTATGGATTTGATTTAAAAAGTTTTAAAATGTGCGGGATTTGTGAGTTATATCCACAGTTTTAATGAATTTGTACCGAAGCGTAGAAGGGACATGAATAAAAATAAGTCTTAATTGTTGTGCTAAGTCAGAATTATGACTTATTTTTTGTATTCATGTCCGTTCATACAGCAACTTGAGAAAAGTAAATAAACGTCATTCGGTAATACGAAGACAAATGAATCCGCCGGGTGCGCCACCCCATCACTGTCCTTTTCATTTGGCCGTTATATCAAAAGGATTTTGGCACCTGCTTCAATTTTGTTTAGAAATCAGTGAACATGGCACGGCGCCTTCTATTGTATCAGGAGCATTTCAGGAATTCCCAGGAATTGACAACAGCAGACAGCGGGGGCGGCGCTGAGTCTGAGGCTCACTATCATTGTGCAGTGGCTCGTTCATATTTATAACATGTAAAACAGACGGTCGTGGACGCTTTTGTGATTGGATGAGGCCACAGTGGGTTAGCAGTACTGTGTGTATGGGATTCTGATTGGACAAGAAAATTACGCACCGCCCAACACGTAGGGCCTACGACAAACCGTTTGAAACGAAAGAACGCTCTTTATACTGGAATGAATCGCCTTAGGCACCGTCGGGTGCGCTACTCGCTATGTATAAAATAAACACGATTGAAGATTTATTTAGCACGGCTATAAACGACGGCAGGATTAATCACGAAGAATTTACGTTAATTAATAACGAGTTAGCTAAATTTCACGAAATGGCTGGCACTTTGAAAAGAAAGTACAGATCTAAAGATAAGAAAATCATGGATGAAACCGAAGTTGAAAAGCGGGTTTCCGAAAGATTAGAGAAATAAAAAAAGGACCTTATCGGAAAACGTATAAAAGCCGACGGATACCTGAAGATCCGCCGGCTTATGACGATGTAAATATAGTTAATCAAGTGCTCCTCGTTTAGATGATTACATTTGTTCGGTATTTAAAGACAATTATTGTTTGATTTTTAAAAGTAAATTACATTTTAAGCAGGCTAGGACGAAGTTGGATTTAATATGACCTTTAAAATTGTCTAATCGCTCAATCGTCGCAAGATTGTCCTTTTTGTTTCGGTGTACTGTAGCTTAACTTTACAGTCTTTGTAGTAACAGCATTCATAATCTTCGATTAAACCTCTTAGAAAATCCCGGTCTATAAAGTGATCGGGGTCAAATCTGTTATATATTTTATCACTCGTACAATTAAAAATCTTTTTAGGATCAGTGCAGAGCTTACACGATCGCCTGATTGTATTGTGTACGCAAACTTCAGACCCGTGGCACTGCAAAGATCTTTTCTTCTCTTCTGGTAGAAAATTCCTACTCCTCCACATTCGACGCAATTACTTTTCCGCCTTCCGTCCGGACATTCATATATTTTGTTTTTTTAAATTTGTATCTTCTCTAGACAGTCTTTACAATTTTGTTGTCCTAATCCATTATTTATTAATTTAAATTATTCCGTGTTCTTAAATTCTCGGCATTTCCTGCAAAACGTCGTTTCTGGCTCGTAAATCATTTTATATAGGTATCATAAGCTTATAAATATTTCAATTTTTAAAATATCACTTTTTTGACACGTGTTTATAAATTAACAGTAAAAAGTGGAGAGCTCGACCTCGAATACCCCAAAAAGAACACCAAATTTGTTTTGGGTGAATAGTACATGTACTACAGCAGAATTTAAAGAACATTTAAATTGAATTTTCGATTTTCGGAATTTCAAACGAATTTGCTGTGTATATACACAGGGATTTCTTTGATGTTCCTCACTATGACAGAACACGACAGCACAACGAATGGGGAAATAATTTAGTATTTGACCATCGGCTCCGACCTCGTGTACAAAACATATTATATTGGCTGAATTTTGTAAGTGTCTTTGAATATTTGTCTACGGAAAGAATTTACAAGTCGGACGTCACATACGCCCTCAGTGCACCAAACTATATGGGACAACTTAAAAGAATTGTATTGCTTTACTTTGTCAAATGTAACTTACAACTCAAAACATGTAATAATTTTAACTTAAGAAATTGTAGAATGGTTTTCTGGCTTTGTAAGAAAAAATATGAAATTGTGGCTCATAATTATGCCCTTTTGAAGTAAATTTCAGTGCATTGCGGCGTGATTTTGACACGGAACGGTAGATAGACAGCAGTCCGTGGATACCAATTTCGCGACCACAATCAGAATAGTGTTTCTAACACAGTTGCAGATTCAACCAATGGTCAGCTTTGGTTGTCGGCATTCGACGCCGTCCATTGGCTGAAGGGGAACCAGTATATTACGCCAGAAAGAGCATTTATGTTGTTGTCGCGAAAAACAGACCCTCGCAAACCTTCACTGAGTGCTGTTGTGACTACTGAGAAACCAATACCAAGTTCCCATAGATTTTGTGCACAGGTACTTTAGTGGCGAGCATAATTTCTATATACCTATTTCGTATCCGAAATTCAAGTGATTCGATGATGCTGTGTGAAAAAACCGTTCGAACCAGAACGATGCAATTGAGAGACGCGTAACCACACTTTTACACTAACAAGTGGTACCGCGTAGGATCTCCCGTGTGTAGATGGCGTGCACAAGTACAACACATGCAGTCTGGCCGGTAGAAGTTCGCCTACTCTTTAGAACTTTGTTTACGCACATACTAATTTTTCTCTCTGGAAATAAAAAAGAAGGTATTTCTGCTCTTATTTTTTTTCTTCATAGTATCTGGTAAAACATACAACCACGGCCACACAACTACTTGTCATATCAGAAGAATTTATTTGACATCAAAATTAAAATATATTTGTTGACACATTCAGGCCTACTTGTAGAAAAACAATTCCGTGTCATAAAATACAATTTAGGGTCATTTCAACTCATTTCAAACTGACTGCTTCCTAACTTCATTTTGTGATAAAATTTTATTTCAACGAATTTAATAAAAGCTGGGAAAACGGGCTTGTTGTACGTCCATCATTAATTGGATGAACAAGAATTAGCTGTTGTAGGCCCGTCAGTGATTTTTTTTTCCCGTAACTGGGTAGGCCACAGTGCCCAGAAAGCATGTGATCTCAATCCCAGTAAAAAACATTAGGCTACATTATTGTAAAAAACAAATGTTTTTCACCTGGTATTAAAGCGACGACAGAAACCCCATATTTCCCGTTTTATTGCTTTACTTTGTTGTCAAATCTAACGTACAACTCTCAAGGCAAATGTAATAAAGTTCTAACAGAAGAAATTGTAGAATGGTTTTCTTGCTTGTTTAACGAAGAAAGTGTCAGATTCTGACATAATTATGTTTGCAAAAAGTACAACAATTAACATTACTCCACGCCGGTCTGATTTCTGTCAATAACTTCATCAAAAGATACTTCAGTGTACATTTAAGTGCTTTTTTTTGCATCTTACAACGCGCTTTCTCAATGCATTTTTGCACGATGACTGTGTGTTTATATACACACGACCTTTGTCAAAAGTTCGTTCAAGGATATCATTTTGGTAAGATATTCACCGTGGTCTTTCGATAGTTGACATATCCATCCTGCCGACTTACACCGCTGTTTATTTTAAATTGTCCGTTTTAAGTGGATAAATCGCAAGCAAAAGTGCGGTTTTCGAAAATGAAAACGCTCATTAGGTATTAATGATATGCGCGTGACCCCGTGACGCAATCCTGAGAAACACGAGTAAACACGGTCGGCAGTTCCATACCTTTGAAGAATTTTTCTCGTGCAAAAAGCCAGAGATGTGCCAATTAGTTGTGGGGTTGTATACTTTACCAGACACCATGAAAACAAAAGCAGAAAGATTTTCTTTTCTATTACCAAGAGAGAGAAAAATTAGTCGCTCGTTCTAACTTGTACCGGCCGATGTTCAAACACGTGGGAACTATACGGCCCGCATAGACCGTTCCCACTGCTGTACACAGACTGCTGTGAATGCCGTTCGTTCCGTAACAAAACCACCCGTCGCAATGCACCAGTATTTACTTCAAAAAAGCTTCATTGTTAACCAGAATTTCACCGTTTTTTCACAAAACAGGTAATAGTAGATTATTGTCATATTACATGAAGTGTTTTTGACGTTTGTATTTTGAATTACAAGGACAAAACAGGCATGAACGTTTCAGAATTTCGGGTGAAGAGGGTCGATTTTTTGTGGAAAACAAATTGTGATGGTGTTGTAGGCACATACACCTCCATTATAAACAGGACAACTTAAACAAAATAGTCCGGGAGCCCAGCAGGATTTCATCATAATTTTGAGTGCAAAAGGTTTGAAGTGTGGGATTGGTAGAAGTAGCTGGGACATCTCCCAAACGGGCTTTCTTAAGTGTCCCGGGTGGTGCGTTGGGAGGGGGCAGCCCCCTAAAGTCACCCAAAAATTCGGTTTCATCATAATTGAGAGTGCAAACCCAATTTTAGCACGGATCGTAAGGCCAACCTACACTGATTGAAAATTCGTTACTTAAGAAAGATATATTTGGTGCGTTATAGCCACTTAAGAAAGCGGTTAATTAGCGCTAATTAGACGTTTAATCATAATTTTGAGTGCAAAAACAAAACGTATATCTATGTGCACCTTACACACGGCTGAACACAAAAATGCCACTTAAGAAAATTTCTGGTGGTGCGAACCCTACTTAAGAAAGGGTCAAAGGTTAATTAGGTCAAAGGTCACCAATATTCAAAATACGAAGAGCAAGTTTCTAGCGTGTTTGGATTAAAAGTTTATGACAAATCAATCACTGATTAACCATTTAAGAACAAGATATGTGGTGCTAAGTCTAATTAAGAAGGCCTTCAATTAGCACTAATTACACCTTTAATCATAATTACGAGTGCATCAATAAAACAAGTGCCAATGTGTTCCTATAACCATACAAAAGCAAAATCACCCGCTTAAGAAAATGTTCGGTGGTGCGAAACCCTGCTTAAGAACGCCTAGAAATCCTAAAGCTCAGGGTCACGTGTAACAGTAAGCCCCGCCCCCTGCGTCTTCCCATTCCCACCCTGCACCCCCGGCGCACTGCATCCCGGGCGCCCTGCACTGCCGACCCCCACCTCCCGGACGCGTAATTATTTTTTTTACACCACTGCGAGGGGAGAACAATGGGGTTTGTACCTTTTTAGCGTCTTGAGAGGAGACTATATAATAGGTTAGGGTTCAGGGTTAGGGTTTAGGGTTGGTTATTTTAAAGGAATTTAGGGTTTTAAATGCGGTCGGTTTGCAACCAGCTTCGTGGTCTGGTTAGAAGAGAGCTCGACCTGTAATCATAAGGTCCCTGGTTCGAATCTATATGCATGTTGGGATTTTCCGAAATTTCTCGGTTTCTTCTTTTTCTCTAATAGTGAGAGTAAGAGTTGTCACTATTTCCAAGATTGTCACTCGAGAAGTGTCAGTCATTGGAAACTTAGACTCTATTCGGGTTGAAAAATTGGGGTGTACCCCTCGCTGCGGTGTAAAAAAAAAACACGCCTCCCGGACCGCATGACCCAGGCGCCATGGTCCCCGGTTCCCTCTCCCGGTCCTGATCCCCACACCAATCATCCCCCCCCCACCCCCACCCCACCCCCCCCCCCCCACCTTCTCCCCCAGCCGGTCATGATACCTGCAAGTTGCAGATATGTGCTGTTGTCAAACACGATTGCCTAACGTCCGTACAATGTCCCAGCCAGCCTTGATTAGCCAATCCGTGGTCAACCTCAGCCTGCAGCGACCGCTCTCACGCACAGGAACCAAAGTTCTGTCCGATCGGCATGAACTTTGCCACCCCGCTTAAGACAATCCTGGTCGAATGATGTATTCAGTCAACAGAACTGCCCTTACAACACTTCAGCAAGACGACTGTATATAGATGATGATGATAATGGCATCTTATATAGACTAAGATTACTGCCATCTTGTCCACCACCACCTATATACCACTCTCTCTGGAAGGACCCCACACCAGCCACAGAACGCAATATGTCCAGTCAATTGCTGACTCTCCACCAGCCAGGACAAGATGGCAGTAATCGTAGTCTGCTTTGTCCATGTCTACGGGAAGGATGGGTATGGATCGGTCTTGGCGTAGGGCTTGGAGTGCTGACAGTTCTTGCCTTGAGTAGTTAGGTCTGGTTTGCTTGGCTTGCTTGTCAATGAGTACTTGGTTGATTTGGAGTGAGTCGGACATAATGTGTAAAGCGCCATGAGTATCTTGCAGAATAGATATGTGCGCTATATGTTGTTGTTGTTGTTCGTCCTTCGAAATCGAAGATGACCATGGCATCAGTTGGATGGTGAGCTGTTGCGATGAGTCCGGAGATGGCTGGTGAGGCCAATCCGGGCAAGGAAACCTCTCCCACAGGTGGGGCAGAAGTGGGTAGGCCCTGTGCTTTTGGAGCCGGTGACTCTGGCTTTGCGCATCTGGCGTTTCTGCTCGGCATGCTGGGAACGGCGCTCCTCCGCTCCCTGCATAAGGGATCCTGTTGTGATAGCACTGCGCAGCCCCGTCCTCATACTATGAAGGCGAGCCGAGCGATCCTAAAGAGGGCTGCTCGGTCACCCAGAAGGCTGCCGGTCTCCACTGCTGCCTCGGTCCAGTGAAGAACGACCACATGTCCTGAGCCGCCTGTGTGCAGGTTCGCGACTACAGCTCCCAGTGTATTCACACCTACTGCTTCGCCGTTTAATTCCCCATCGCCACAGGACTTGAAGATCGACTGAGGGTGATGTCATGACATGCGCTGCATCGGCCTCACTCTCTCGTCCTGATACGCCGGGTCCAGTGGCAAGACAAAGTCGAGACGGCTGGGGGCGGACCGGGATGCAGGAGTTGCCGGAAGGTGACAAGTATGCCATACAACCGCCTTGGCCTTCGGGGCTCCACTCCCGATTTGCTGTCGGGGTTTACTCCCTTAGCCTATGACTTTCTCAAGACATCCACAAGGCAGTGAAGCTATTTGACCCATAGCTGGGGCGGTGGTTGACATGGCACCAGGACGTATCCACACGTCGGTGGGCCTGCACACCATGTCTCTGGGGCCCACTGCTGCTCCGAGATCCCCTACAGATTCAGCCTGAGGCCGCAAGGTCCCCAGTTACCGTGTGTTGCCACGAGGAGGCACTGCATGAGTCCCTTTTCGCCCCGAACGAGGCTAGCCAGCAGCAGCAGCTGAGGGTAGAAAGCGGGGTGTGCAATACTATCTACAACAACACTACTGCACTAGACACTTCACATCACCCTGTGGCAAGGCCACTAACACATAATATGCCATTATCATCATCATCTACGGTCGTCTTGCTGAGGTGTTGTAAGGCCAGTTCTGTTGACTGAATGATGTCCTCGACCGGGATGGCAAAGTTCATGCCGAGGGACAGAACTTTGGTTTCTGTGCGTGAGAGCGGTCGCTGCATGCTCAGGTTGACCACGGTTTGGCTAATCAAGGCTGGCTGGGACCTGAAGGGCTTGGTATTGTACGGACGTTAGGATATAGATCAGTTCTATTGTCCGGCTCAGTGCGGACTCGGGCGCGTGGGTACGAGTGATTTTGTGAAATTTCCTGATCTGTTTACGGCCGGCGGTTGGTCCAAGGCGTGGTTACTAAACGACTTGGTGAGGGCTTGGATCATGGAAAAGTGGCGAATAGTGTCAGAAGCATGGGCTATCTCTCTTTCTTTTTTTGTGGGCAGCTCGGTGTGACCGGGTGCTAGAGATCTGGAGTCGTCGGAGGGTTAGGCTGGAAGCTCGCAGTATTCCGGTCCGGATAGGTTAACCAAAATCAACACAAACATAAAAATTCGCACTCCATTACCAAAGGTGGCTATAATATTACCGATCTTTAACCAGTTCCTAAACACAAAACTGACGGAAATAACCCCCTGAAATCCATCGTATTTCTGTATTTTAATGAGGCTAGATCCGTCACTGGGAATAATGCTTCCTAATTTGTGGAATTTGGTTCATTAGCTTGTTTGTGAATCAAGTGTTGAACTTGTTGGCGCGCATTACTCTAATTGATACCAATAAATTGGCTAAATAAGTTGTCCTTACGCACTTGATACACGTGATATGCTGTTCTTTTGGGTTACAAATTATTTATCAGCAAATCGGAAACAGTTAGTGGCGCGTAGGCTGGTTTGGTCGGGGTGGGGGGATTTTCATGAAAGCGGAACTTCAACTCCTGACAAGCCCACTCAGATCGTCGGGTTGTGTGATCGGTCTGATGTAGCTCAGCGGGGAAGGGGGAGGGGGTGCTGGTGCCCTCCTTTTATACACCGTAACCACCTCGACATTATTCTTCAATTTGGCACATGTATTAGGCAATCGTGTTTGACAACAGCACATATACTTGCAGGTATCATGACCGGCTGGGGGAGAGGGTGAGGGGGTGGGGTGATTGGTGTGGGGATCAGGACCGGGAGAGGGAACCGGGGACCATGGCGCCTGGGTCATGCGGTCCAGGAGGTGGGGGTCGGCAGTGCAGGGCGCCCGGGATGCAGTGCGCCGGGGTGCAGGGCGGGAATGGGAAGATGCAGGGGGCGGGGCTTACTGTTACACGTGACCCTGACCTTCAGGATTTCCAGGCGTTCTTAAGCAGGGTTCGCACCACCAAACATTTTCTTAAGCGGGTGATTTTGCTTTTGTATGGTTATAGGAACACATTGGCACTTGTTTTATTGATGCACTCGTAATTATGATTAAAGGTGTAATTAGTGCTAATTGAAGGCCTTCTTAATTAGACTTAGCACCACATATCTTGTTCTTAAATGGTTAATCAGTGATTGATTTGTCATAAACTTTTAATCCAAACAAGCTAGAAACTTGCCCTTCGTATTTTGAATATTGGTGACCTTTGACCTAATTAACCTTTGACCCTTTCTTAAGTAGGGTTCGCACCACCAGAAATTTTCTTCAGTGGAATTTTTGTGTTCAGCCGTGTGTAGGGTGCACATAGATATACGTTTTGTCTTTGCACTCAGAATTATGATTAAACGTCTAACTAGCGCTAATTAACCGCTTTCTTAAGTGGCTAACGCACCAAATATATCTTTCTTAAGTAACGAATTCTCAATCAGTGTAGGTTGGCCTTACGATCCGTGCTAAAATTGGGTTTGCACTCTCAATTATGATGAAACCGAATTTTTGGGTGACTTTAGGGGGCTGCCCCCTCCCAACGCACCACCCGGGACACTTAAGAAAGCCCGTTTGGGAGATGTCCCAGCTACTTCTACCAATCCCACACTTCAAACCTTTTGCACTCAAAATTATGATGAAATCCTGCTGGGCTCCCGGACTAAAATGTGGACGGGGGGATACTAGCTGTTGAAATACTTTTGCAATGGCTGCCCTGGCCCCACTGTTGCAATAATTGTAAAATTGTAATCTACAAGTATTTTGGTAATATTTTGGTAATTTCTTAACTGTCGGCATCCCGTTCCTTAGCAGTAACCTTACCAACTGGGATACATATATTTGAGTCAGAGCATCGTGTTTGATGACAGCAGAGCTCCGTCACTTACAGGTATCGACCCCCCCCCCCCCCCCCCCATCAGTAAATACAGGTGACGTTTTCTACATTCTCTTTAAAGAGACGACGTCAAAGATGGCTCAGTTTACCTCTAATGATGAGGAGAAGGGTGCTTTAACTGTCCTGACTTCCGGGGGCTCAAAATAGTCGTCTGGTACGTTGACTACCTCCCAGAGAGTACGAGGGGAGCCATCATGCGGAGTACCCACGGCTTGTCCTGAAATTATAAGAGGGCAGAACTTGAAAGGGCCGTACGCATATCCGAATATGTCTTTTTCGTGTAACATTTGCATAATGGCTTGCGCCCTAAATTCTTCACTTTCAAACGCAGGTGCAGTTTAGAAAGTCCGCATACTATGCTGTTGGTGCTACGTGGTACACGCCACTGCCTATCAACCAATAGTATATTAATTGCTTTATGTCATTCTCTCCTGCGGAGAACACGGTATTGATTCTGTACTCAACACCTGCCGCGTGTACGGCATAGCAAGAAACATTTATTTTGGTAAAGTAGATACCAAGTGTGCATAGAAAGAAAGTATATAAGTACACCAGACGCTATTCATGCGAAACACCCAAAAGACTTATTCGGCCACCCTGGGGTGGGGGTGGAGGTGGAGGTGGGGGTTGAGTAGCACCGGGGTGGGGTGGAGGTGGAGGTGGGGTGGGGTGGCGCTGAGGTAGTAAAATATAGGAAATTAAAGTATAGAAATGATAACGTTAAAACAATGTCGAGTGAAACAAAGCATTGATCAAAAACAAAAGTGAGTTAAAATAGATTATAAGAATGACTGAAACGAGGCGTTGATTTAAAACAAAAGTTTTGTTCTGCAACTACGTCTTCTCTTCGTTTGTGAATTTTATATCTACATGTATGTACGTACGTGTGCCGTAGAAAATGTCATACACAATGCCCGGCAATTTGTATAGGGTCATGACGTCACGTACGAGTTCGGACAGGCAAGGAGTGAACAATGGAATGACGTAGTGTATGACGCGCTACAGAGCGGGCGGGTTGTGACACGATGAGCCTACTGTTGTCTGACTGGTGGACGGTGACGCGACGAACAAGGAGATGTTTGGTTGTTACGGTAACAAGTTTCGTAACAAGTTTCGGCGGTATTTCAGCCATTTGACCGTGTGAGGAAACTTACACACTATGAAGTAAAACGTGGATGGCGAGAAGCTTTTAGTTCAACTGAGAACCGACCCTACTACTTCAACGTTTTTACTCGTGAGAGTGTATGGTCCATTCCCGAGGCAATGCCGATCTAGCCAGAGAATAAACAACCCGAGACTGGACCTGGCCCTGATATTTTGGCAGCTGCAATGGTTGAGGTTAATGACGGTTCATGGCAAGCAACGGGTCAGCAGCAAGAAACATCTTATGCAAACTACCAGATTGCGCCGCTTGTACCGGGATACCAACAAGCAGCCCCTGACGTGGACTACTGGTCAGCTCCGTCGGTGATGACTGGACAACCCACGAAAAGAACGTTTGTCCTAGATCCCGATCAAGAGGAAAACGAAAAGAAGGCGGTGAAATTTCATCTTGGAGGTGAGCGTTACGCCTGCGTTAAACGATTTAAGGGAAACGTATACATAAATACTAGAGAATATTACATAAACAAGAAGAACACAAAGTTACTCGCTGGGAAAAAAATGAATTAATTTGACTGTCGGTCAGTGGCAGCGCTTGACTCAACAGACTAACATTATAACCGACGCCATCAACACAAATTGAATTGTTTTTAAATTTGTAATAATTCCAAATTTTTCGTTTATTATTATGTATCTGTACAGATAAAGATGATAATGAATTAATGGAGACTAAAAGACGTGTCAGAGAAGTGCTCAAGATAATCTTGACCCAGGTAGTCACCGATCGCATTTTCGCCCTGACGAATAGAGCTCAACAACAACTAGGCTGCGAGGGCTGTGAGGAGGACTGGCCGAGTCAGTTTGACCACGCTTGGATGTTTTATGGATATACTTCCGAATGTCGCCTCCAGGACTTTGTTCACGAACATTATGACGAAGCTATACATATTGTGGATGTGACAAAAGTCAGGCTGGTGTTTGGTCTCGTAACTAGCCGATTAGGTGTTGGTCCGTTCACGTACGAGGGAATGAATCTAGAAACTATTATTCACGACATTTTAGATGAGTGGGAAACTGACCCCAATGACCTTAGTTGCACGTTTATTCCAATGCTCTCAACGTGCTAACTGAGCTCGTTAACGACGCAATGCAGAGATTGCGATTTTAATTTTGCCACATTGATGTGGCTCGCCCCACTATTATTATAAGTAGTATGTTATTAGTTTTTTGTTTTTGTTTGTATTATTATTATTATTTTAATAATTATTATTGGTGGTGGTAAACAACTGAAAGTTTTGTTATTTATTTATTATTGGTGGTGGTTATAAAGTTTTGTAAGTTATTTTAAGAACTTTATAAAGTCAAACCTCGATAACAAGAGCGCTGTTAGAATAACATTCTGCTCAATTCCAATTTCTTATTTTATTCCTCGTCTCCGTTCATGAAGGATTCTGTTATAACAAGGTTATGCGTAAATCCCCTAGTATCTCTTATTAACGAGGTTTGTCTGTATTTCTGACTTACAGTTGTAGTCAGAAGTTTACTCACAACTGGGTTAAAACTGGTGTGCTTAAACTTGCGTTGTCACCATTTTTGTAACAGTCTTTACTAAAGTCGTGATTTTGTGGAATTCCTCACGTGCTTGCAGTACTTAAAACATAGCTTGCACACCTTGTTATGGTTCGGGTAGTCCTGTTTACCATTTTTGGTGATGATGGTAGTGGTGTACATGTATGTAAACTTCTGACTTCAACTGTATGTATTTTGCATTCATGTTTTAATAAAGCATTACAGTGTAAAATGGAGGAGGTAGAGTAAATGGAGGATGGAGATCAGACTCGTTTAATAAAGAAAACAGACAAATATAATCCAGAATGTGTTTTGAAGATATTTATTTCATTATACCCTTTCAAATAATCCGTTAGCAAACATAAGGAGTAAAAAAAACAACAACAACAAACAAACACCAAAAGTAACATATTACGATGGTATAAGTAACTAAAATCTACTGTTGATACAAAACTAAAACGGTAATACTAAAATCTTTGAAGCAAACTTCGAGCAATTTGTCTAACGATAAATGACTCATCCTACACGGTTGTTTTAATACGTGTAAAATGTATCTTTATAAATTCGTTAACAATAACGTCGTTGTCAGTCTGATCCGAGGAAAGTAATCCAACGATTTTGTTCATTCTAAGATCTAGACAACGGCCAGTAAAAAGAATAGGCAATAGTGTCCACATACGGCCGACAGAGGGCCCTGCAGTCTCATCGGGTTATGT
This sequence comes from Henricia sp. BOLD:AAB3569, assembly GCA_037783545.1. Taxonomy (NCBI): domain Eukaryota; kingdom Metazoa; phylum Echinodermata; class Asteroidea; order Spinulosida; family Echinasteridae; genus Henricia; species Henricia sp. BOLD:AAB3569. The sequence continues at coordinate 1,146,304 of JBBELK010000162.1, read as the reverse complement.
AGATTCAAGTCCGCATTCTTCCTCAGAAATCCTTTAAATTTCTTTCTGAAACTACTAGTTTTGATTCACCACCGCGTTCATCACGGTCTACTTATTCGTCTTGTTTGAACAGTCCGTTAAATTTGGCCTCGTGTTTAGGCATTACTCTGTTCAAGGCTCTGTTTACTTCCATGCCTTTATTTACTTTTTCTTCGAGATCTTCCACAATCTCTTGATGAGTATCGTTATCTTTCAGATATAGGTAACTTGACAAGAAATCCTTGTAGTTGTTGAAAAAGATTCGATCGACTGCCCAGAGGGACTTCCTATTGGCTTTTTCCTTGGATTGATCTTCATCCATACCCTCGCCGACATACTTTTCATATTGTTCACTCCACATGTCGTCAGTGGATTCTTTGGCTTCTTCCAACCAGTCTTTGGCTTCTTCCAATAGGCGACATTGTCTTCCAATTCATAATCGGACTCATCCGATGATTTGTCATCTTTCTCCGTTTCAGATTCCGATTCATCTTCCTCAAAATCTTCGTCATCAGCCTGCGTAGAGTCAGTTCCACAGCTTTCTATTTCTGAATCTTGAAATATACGCTTTTTAAAATCGGGTTCATAATTATTATCCATGTCCGAATATTCAGATTGAATAGGTTCAGTTTCACGATCATCGTCAACTCTGTCCGTTTGAGATTCATCTTCAGCATGTACATTCTTTTCATGCCGCCGTAGGTTATATTTCCGCTCAAAACTTTTGTCACACTGGTGGCAAGCATGGGGTTTGATTGCAGAAGCAGCATTCATGTTGAATATTTGAAGGTTGATCTCCGAATGGTAAAAATCGGATTAAATCGTTAATATATATACATGTAACTACTCATTTTGCTTATACATGTACCTCTGATCTTTGTGCTCATATGCACATGCCCTGCACATTCTCTTGCTCTCATATAACGCCAGTGTTTACTAATTTTGGCTGCTCTTTTGCTCAATTCGCTGCTCATTGGCTCACTTCGCGCTGCTCATTACTTAATTCGCTGCTCATTTGCTTACTTCGCTGCTCATTTGACAATTTCGCTGCCCATTTTGCTCATTTCGCTGCCCATTTTGCTCATTTCGCTGCTCGTTTGCTCACTTCGCTGCTCATTTTGCTCGATGCGGCAAAAATGAGCACAATGAGCAGCGAAATGAGCAAATGAGCAGCGAAGTGAGCAAATGAGCAGCGAAATGAGCAGCTAAATAAGCAGCTAAATAAGCAAATGAGCAGCGAAAAGGGCAGCGAAATTACCAAAATGGGCAGCGAAATGATCAAAATGGGCAGCGAAATGATCAAATGAGCAGCGAAGTGAGCAAATGAGCAGCGAAGTGAGCCAATAAGCAGCGAATTAAGCAAAAGAGCAGCCAAAATGAGTAAACACTGGCGTTATATGAGAGCAAGAGAATGTGCAGGGCATGTGCATATGAGCACAAAGGTCAGAAGTATAAGCAAAATGAGTAGTTACATGTATATATATATTAACGATTTAATCCGATTTTTACCATTCGGAGATCAACCTTCAAATATTCAACATGAATGCTGCTTCTGCAATCAAACCCCATGCTTGCCACCAGTGTAACAAAAGTTTTGAGCGGAAATATAACCTACGGCGGCATGAAAAGAATGTACATGCTGAAGATGAATCTCAAACGGACAGAGTTGACGATGATCGTGAAACTGAACCTATTCAATCTGAATATTCGGACATGGATAATAATTATGAACCCGATTTTAAAAAGCGTATATTTCAAGATTCAGAAATAGAAAGCTGTGGAACTGACTCTACGCAGGCTGATGACGAAGATTTTGAGGAAGATGAATCGGAATCTGAAACGGAGAAAGATGACAAATCATCGGATGAGTCCGATTATGAATTGGAAGACAATGTCGCCTATCGAGACTGGTTGGAAGAAGCCAAAGAATCCACTGACGACATGTGGAGTGAACAATATGAAAAGTATGTCGGCGAGGGTATGGATGAAGATCAATCCAAGGAAAAAGCCAATAGGAAGTCCCTCTGGGCAGTCGATCGAATCTTTTTCAACAACTACAAGGATTTCTTGTCAAGTTACCTATATCTGAAAGATAACGATACTCATCAAGAGATTGTGGAAGGTCTCGAAGAAAAAGTAAATAAAGGCATGGAAGTAAACAGAGCCTTGAACAGAGTAATGCCTAAACACGAGGCCAAATTTAACGGACTGTTCAAACAAGACGAATAAGTAGACCGTGATGAACGCGGTGGTGAATCAAAACTAGTAGTTTCAGAAAGAAATTTAAAGGATTTCTGAGGAAGAATGCGGACGTGAATCTACATAACCCGATGAGACTGCAGGGCCCTCTGTCGGCCGTATGTGGACACTATTGCCTATTCTTTTTACTGCACCGTTGTCTAGATCTTAGTATGAACAAAATCGTTGGATTACTTTCCTCGGATCAGATTGACAACGACGTTATTGTTAACGAATTTATAAAGATACATTTTTCACGTATTAAAACAACCGTGTAGGATGAGTCATTTATCGTTAGACAAATTGCTCGAAGTTTGCTTCAAAGATTTTAGTATTACCGTTTTAGTTTTGTATCAAGAGTAGATTTTAGTTACTTATACCATCGTAATATGTTACTTTTTTTGTTTGTTTTTTTTTTTTTTTTTTACTCCTTATGTTTGCTAACGGATTATTTGAAAGGGTATAATGAATAATAATTCTACAATAATAATTATACAATGTACATTTAAATTATTAAGCAGTGCAATGATTCTGCCACTGTTTGATTATTGTGACGTTGCATGGTCAGCCAGTGCACAATGCCATATTGACAAGTTAACCAAGTTACATAATCGCCTGGCCAGATTAATCCTCAATGCTCATCCTCTGACTCATATCATATTAGTGACTTGCACCAGACTCTCTCATGGTTACCGCTTACTACCCGATGGGAACATCATAGAATGTGTGAAGTTTTTAAATGTATTAATGGTCTTAATCCATCTTACTTAAACAATAAATTCACTACGCCAGATCACACTGCTAATACACGTTCCAAAGCAAATGGGTCGCTTTTCTTGCCAATTGTTCCTCGTACAAATGCAGGTAAACGCACATTTCAGTATTTAGGCACAACTGGGTGGAACAAACTGACCACAGCCCAAAGACAAGCCAAATCTCTCGGGGTTTTTAAGTCATTACTTAATTGATTTATTCCTTTTACATGTTATTTGTAATAATAGACTCACTATTTTATCAGACTAGTTGTATAAATAATGTAGATTTTATATTTATGATGTTAATTTTCTTGTGTTATTCTATACATATTCAATTTGTTTTCATTTATAAGTTATTTTGTTCATTTAATTAGAGTTTATTTCTTTAAGGTTTTATTTTATTATTTTATTTGTGAGTCTATTGTAGATCTTTTGTCTTTTATAGTTTTACTTTGTCGCTATGTATTATGTTTTTAATGTTTTACGTTTTATATTTTATTTTATGTTTACATGTATGTTTTATATTTTATACCTCAAATAATTTTATTTTTTATTTACATAATAGTATTGTTATTTTACACTGGGCCCTTAAGGATAGCAGTTTCTATAACTGAGAAGGCAACCCAGTATAAATAAAACAGATAATAATAATAATAATAATAATGCCCGTAAGCCATCGTTTTTATGCCATCTGCTAGAACGTATCGCTTTGTGTTGAGCGGTGAAATTGCCAATTTATTATGAGTTACAGTAGTAGGAGACCAGCCTGTAGGTCCCGTGACCAAATTCTGGGAACAAAGGTTTGAAAGTGTTTTTGTGTTCCCTGATGAATACCGAACAATTTTGACTTGGGCTGCCCCCTTGAAAATGTCAGGCATTTCCGGGAGGGGTCAACAAAGGTCAAACGGGGGTCAAAATTCAAATATATTCCAATCGTGTCGATATGCATATCAAATTACTCGTCTAGTCATGAGGATTCCAAAAATGTATAGTTTGTTATACCTCCGACCATAAATGAGGGCGCTGTGGTCAAAAACGTCGAAAGGTCAACGCACTTTTGACTGGTGGTCAAATTCACCAACACAGTTAATATTATCCGATTCTAATGATTTTAGTGTCTAATAATATGTTTTCTGACATGGCAAATTCAACTAAGCAACTTTTAAAAGTAAAAGTGGTTGCCATAACCTTGAAATTTCAAAATGGCTGCTAAAAGGTTAATATAAATTAGCCAAAAACAACAATTTTTTCCCAAACCCATGGATAAGAAATTATTAAATGTTTGTCACCGAAACGTCACGAACAATTGAAACACTCCATTTTTAAAACAAATAATGATTTTTAATTATGTGTATCCTTTTTCTTTAGAGCACATGTTCGATATAATATTATACAGTATACCATATAAAGTGTATAGGTAAATGATGATGATGGGCTGTGAATATCTGCAACAATATAGCTTAACAACAACATGTTCCCTCATTGGGTAAAAGCTTATGGATGCAATGAAACTGACATTTTACGCTTGGTAAGTACCTCATTGAACCTTTCATCCTTTTTTGTCATATGTGATTGGACCAAAGACACAACAAAAAGTTAATATTTACAAAACAATTGATGGCTTAAACTAGGTTTAAATGGGCCAGAGCCCATATGGCAATATTATTACATTCCTCAAGCTAGTAATATTAATTGAGTATACAGGACATATAATACTCTGAATCATTGCGACCTTATTTCATGCTTGATGAAAATTGGTTTATTTACTTGATCTTCTCTGACCCATATGAACAATTAACTTGCGTGCATCTGCTCACTATGCTCCGTGACCCTATACGCTCAGCGCAGGAAAATGACACGGAAAACATCGCCGCACTGCAAACTTTTGTGAGTACATAAAAAGTACGTCTATGTTTATCACCAACTCGCTACGCATTTCAAAGTACAGAGTATTACCTTTAGTTTGGTTATTTTTTTAAAAATATATGATGCACGGGGAAAAGGGGCTTTTTTCACTCAAAGAACGGGTGTTAAACCTCAAAATCGGCAAAGTGAATAGAGGTCAACTCGATTACTGATCATTTTCCAGTGGGTTGTCTCACTGAATTGAACGGCACAGTCGTTCTCTTTGTCCCACAGATTCAACTCGCACTTATGAATAAACTACATAAAATTTCCGTCCCACTCATAAGAATCATTTTGATTGGACAACTTGGTTCAGATGGGTCAGAGAAGATCAAGTAAATCGACCAATTTTCATCAAGCATGAAATAAGGTCGCAATGATTCAGAGTATTATATGTCCTGTATACTCAAATAATATTACTAGCTTGAGGAATGTAATAATATTGCATATGATGGGCTCTGGCCCATTTAAACCTAGTTTAAGCCATCAATTGTTTTGTAAATATTAACTTTTTGTTGTGTCTTTGGTCCAATCACATATGAAAAAAAGGATGAAAGGTTCAATGCGTTGACCTTTTGACGTTTTAGACCACAGCGCCCTCATTTAAGGTCGGAGGTATAACAAACTATACATTTTCGGAATCCTCATGACTAGACGAGTAATTTGATATGCATATCGACACGATTGGAATATATTTGAATTTTGACCCCTGTTTGACCTTTGTTGACCCATCCCGAAAATGCCTGACATTTTCAAGGGGGCAGCCCAAGTCCAAATTGTTCGGTATTCATCAGGGAACACAAAAACACTTTCAAACCTTTGTTCCCAGAATTTGGTCACGGGACCTACAGGCTGGTCTCCTACTACAGTGTATATTTGGTGTTTCTCACACTTTAGAATGTTTTGATCTTGGTAAACGCAAGTCTTATCGAATAGCGATTTATTGTACAAATTTACGGTTAGATTATCCTTGACCACTACCTTTTTAATTCCCTTGGCCTTCTTAATTACGTCTCGCTCGGTCTGAATGGCGTACAGTTTTGGTCTGATGCATACAGCCTTGATAATTTGTTGACCCGCAGTCTCGTCTTTAAATTTGCCGATGACCTTTTTATTCGTTTTGTCGTACATCGGCGTGTGGTCCTCTGGATAATTTGAAAAATCGTATAGGTGCTTATACTTGTCCACGCTTATACCATGTCCGCGTAAATGTCTTTTTTTTATCTCTAAAAGAAGACTGTCCGTGTCCGTGTACACCGGGTTTATGTTATGTTTGTACTTGGCCTTCAAATGATTGTAATAAAAGTCGTACATTGGCGTTTTAGACAAGTCTAATATTGTCATACCGCAGTAGATTGGTTTGTCGAGTGTCGTCGTTGTCCTGTACATGTTTACTATTGCCAGTTTGCAGTCTTCAAAGATTGTAGTCGAGTCGTAGTTTGGACTTGAACACATTTTTAAAAGTTTCTTTTCATCTTATAATCTGACGAGCTCGGAGTTTAACCGATCGCGCACATTTTCCATGGTCTTTCCAAAGACGGAATTATTCATTAGCTTGAAAAAGTGTTTTTCGAATTCTGATTTTGATTCTTTGCGAAGCTGCGTATTTTTGTCGATGTACGACTTCATACAAGCCTATTGCTTGAACGATAGAATTCGGTGAATCTTAGTCAACTTGAATCCCAGATTAAGATACAGTTTTAACGTCTGATAATGTACGACGTATTTCGTTCTTTTTTTCAGAGTGCACGTTAATGTGTTAACGTCCGGCGTGTCGAGAACGTTGCATTCCATTAGTCGTCGTTGATAATCCGAAAACCATTCTGCCGGAACGTTCAAATGTTCTGGTGCCAGCGGGTAGTCGTGTTTGTTGTGTAATTATTTTGGATATTGCAAGTCTACTTCTAAAATGTATCATCTGGTCTTTCAGTTTGCTCTTCCAGTCGTTTTAATACTTCTTCGGTGAAGAATTTGATTTTTATGTTGGTAATTGTGAGGGCACTGTACGTGAAACCTTTTGTTTGGAACAAAAAACGTGAAAATTAAACAATGGGCCTTCTTTTCACGTTTTAAAAACATGAAATGTTCAGTTTTAACGTATGTCAAAGTATCACGTATTTTGGGGTCCAGCCGGTTGCTAGGGATTATCTTTTAACGTATCCAGATACGTGAAAACTGCACGGCGTTCGCGCCAATTAAAGGATTAGCGAAGGTGCTAAACAGTGATTGACAAAGTTTACTATTCACGTACTAGAAACTTTGTAGCGCTTTTCGGGAGTTGTGAGGTGATAATTTGTTGCCCACAAGCTTCATGCTCGACTACAAAAAAACGTGGAAGTCTTGCCGCGGTAATGTTTTGATCGGACGGAGGTGTTAAATAATCCTTTGTTGTAACATCACAGTGGCTCGTCATTAAACGATGGTTCAACAGTTAACCACTACATAACGGTACGTATTAGTATCAGGCTTAGATCTAATTGGTGGCGATTAGATTTGTAAAAAGAAGGCTTGGAATTTTGAGCCCGTTGTTTTCTTAAAATACATTGTATTTAGTAGGCCTACTTTTTTGCCCTTGTTGCCGCATGCGTAAGAACGAAAAGCCGGGCGAAAGGCCCGTGTAAATGCTCAGTTTTTACTGGAGGTTGGGGTGGAGGCCCGGGGTGGAGGAAAGAGAGCAACTGATAGTCGGCCGATTTTGTGCAACAAAAACGTTGGACAGCGCGAACACCATTGTGATCGGACTGCCCGCCAACAGGGGACTCCAAAATAGGGTGGACAGTCTGACATGGCCGATTATTAGGCCCGATTTCAAATGTTCACATATTTAACAATCGATTATCAATTACCGAAAACCCTTGCTCAGCTTATGCGGCCACATATCCCAAGTCGGCCCGGGGCGGCCCCGTGATTTTGGACGTGTCACGAACGCTCGATCGAGCGCGCGAGCGAATGCCTATTTTGACCCCGCTCGCGATATTTTTTTCCGTACGCTGTTTAGCGAACATTGCTTCTGATTGGTTTAACCCCCATGCATATGTTGCATACTGATGTGTTTTGTTAATTAACTACCTCAACATAACCCCACACCATACCACACTCTTTCCTCAATTAACAGTGAAAAAAAATAATACGACTCAAAGGAGATTCGAACCTGCAATCTCTAGATTGATAGTACATGTACTACGTCTTAACCACTAGACTACCAAACGACTCGAATATGAATATTCATTTACAATGCACCAATCAAACGCCTCGAATATCGCACCCCGCTCGGTCACCATGTGATTGCGGCAGTTGGACGGGTTCCCTGGCTTCATGAAGAGGCCACGGGTAGTTTAGACTGGTTCCCGCTCCACATATTCCACATTCAACGACATAATATGAGGACCGGCTACCGTGGTGTTTAAAATAGCACTAAGCATTACTTCATGCATTTATTTTTAGGAGCGCATAACCGTTAATTTTCGAAGCGCGCTGCGCGAGTGTATAACAATTTGAAAAGGGTTATTCCATATTTGGCCAATAAAGCACATGCCCATTAGGGCCTATAGCATCAAAAATCAAATTCAAACCTTGTCTTCACCATCGTAAAATAAACACGCGGCGAAACACTGACGAATCGTACCCGACGATAAACGATAACGTCCGCACGTGCATTCTGGTAACTTCGGGAACCTTCGGGAAAAGGAGGAATTCCTCCTGTTTCAATATGGCGGACTAATGTGTAGTATGTGTAATACTGGCGGTTGCCGGATCTTAAAATCAGTCGGAATTTTCTTGTCCGGAAACAAAACTACGGATCGTTGTGTACGTGGTCAGTAACATCTTTGGACCAAGCTACATATGGGTTGTTCACAGAATTTGGCCATTGGTTACCTAATGGTCAATACCGGTAATTTGTTTTGGAATGACCCAAATGCTATAGGTCTATGTGCCAATATTTACCAAAATCCTTTGTCATTTTCAGCCAAATTTGGACAGGATCTTCGTTGATTTTCATCGTATGGCAACATGAAGGTCATTTTCTGGGTCAACTAGGAAGCGCAATTTTTTTGAGGTGGTGGTCAGTGGTCAGCAGTGGCTGGAATTTAAAACTTCGTCCAAATGGACTTTGGGTGGTATTTTTAGAATTTACGTTCAATGGCGAGCTCAAAAATACCAAACATCGACAAAACTGACCAATGGTCAGTTTTGGCGGAAATTGTAAACTTTGTCGAAACTGACCAATGTTGGTATTTTTGGAATCTCTGCTGAACGGCGAAATCAATGGTACCCTACTGAATGTCATTTGTCAATGGTCAGTTTTAGTGGTCCAATTTCCGGACATCGTCGAAGGTCACTTTAGAGGGTATCAGCGGTGGACTTACATACACTGGTGCATGTAGACTAACAAAATTACATGCAAAAAACTTACACAAATCAGAATTTAAAAAAAATGCATTTCTTTTTGTCCAGTCACTGTTGGAACTCGCTGTCTGTTTATATTTCATCAATGACGAAATAAAATTCAAAAGTGTGATACCCTCACCTGGTTTTAGAAATCACTATCGGAAGATTCACAATACATCTACATGTATCGCGCGCAAATTTACGTATGAATACAGCGCAATAATGATCCTCAGCGATCGCTACACACAGTATAGTAATACAAGTCATGCACGTGTTTGTACATACAGCGGCATCCTCTTGCAACAGTGCCCCTTTAACGCACTCCCTAACTCTTGCGTACAGTGGCCCTGTTGAAACAGGCCTCATTTCGCGGTGGGACAAGCGACAGAAATCTTGTCGCCTCTGCTGGACCAATCAGGACGCTTGGCAGTGCATTGCAGCATGATTGCAGGCATTCAAATGTAACCGCGCAGATTGTAAACAACGTGCATGCATGTGATACATGTACTCGGTAATGCTGGCCGTTATCCGCGTCGGCGATTGGCTGCTATTTAAAGCATACTGGGGAATCCGTTCATTACATTCGTCAGCATGCATCCCTGTTATTAATTTGAAAAACCGCGGAGTAAATTAAGATCGTCGTTTGAAAGTTTGGTAGGAACGGGACAGTCATAAGGAACGGAACCCAATACAATTTCTGGAAAGTATAGAAATCGTTTCTGTTTGGCATAACATGACCGAATTGATTAAATTACATTAAAATGACTCGGGCGTGAGTTGGCTCAAGACAACAGCCGGCTCACTTCACATATTTGCGTGTGTTTCCTCAGGGTATTGTTACGTCGCTTTGCAGAGTGGAAATTCCCTGACATCTCAGGATGATACAGCGGTGGCCTAGGGGGTATATCCAATTGCTCAATTGCGATACCCCCTAGTCTTTTTTCCTGGTCGTTTTTATGCTACGCGCTCACGCGCTGTATTGCTCGGATGGTGAATTGCATGTAGCCGGAACGTATAGAAGAAGGAACTTATCGTGCTGTGCTAGAAATATTCATGTATCCATTACGGTTCTTGAGATATATATTTTTGAAATAGTAAACTTTGAATGTTTGTAATTTGACACCTGGTGACATCACGCTTGTATGCACACCTTGGGATGAGGGTGGATGTTCTTACCAAGTTCCACGTTGATATCTTGGTTCTATGACGATCCAGTATGGTTTATCGGTCAGTAAGTTTCCCAGTAAGTGCAAAAACTAAGGTTTTCGTTTTCGCGGATTTTTGACCTTGCAAGAAGCAAATAAAAATGCCAATAAAAAAAACGTTGTAGGCCTTGATCTGATCAATGTGTGTGCAACATACGAATATCCTGGGTCACTTGGTTTTCGAGATTTTAAAACATGCTTATTTTGGTCATTTTTGTGCTGTAATTGTAATTTTATACTTTATGACGCCACAATGACGTCACACTTGATGCAATCATGATATTATACACGCTGGTGACATTCTGACATAGGGATTATGCCTGTACCTAGTTTCTTAAAGATCCATCTTGGTTTCATTGGCATATTTGCTCAATAAATGCAAACATTTAGATTTTCGTCTTCAATGAATTTTGCCCTCAAATTGACCCCAGAAGAATGGGACAGATGAAAATGCCCACATGAAGGAAATTCTAGCCCATAATGTGATCTATAGGCCTGCCATATACGAAGATCCTCGGTCATGTGGTTTTGATCGAGACAGAAGCATTTTAAAATATGCATATTTGTGGGGTGTAATTTAATACTCGATGACGTCACAATGTCGTCACACTTGATGCCACCACGATACTGTACATGCTGGGCTGGGCTGGGCTGGGCTGGTGCTGGGGCTGGGCTGGGCTGGTGCTGGGGCTGGGCTGGGCTGGGCTGGACTTGCCGGGCCGGGCCGGGCCTGAATGAGATGGGATGGGGTTGGTGTTGGGCTTAGGGCTGGGACTGGGTTTGGGACTGGGGCTGGGGCTAGGGCTGGGGGGAGAGAGAGGCGGGGGGGGCGGGGTTGGGTGGGCCGGGCCGGGCCGGGCTGGACCGGGCCGGGCCGGGCTAAGCCGGACCGGGCCGGGCCGGGCTAAGCCGGGCTGGGCCAGGCTGGGCCGGCTGGGTACTAGTGAATTCCCTGGCCCTGAAAACCCTACGGTAGACATTTAAATCACTGTCCTGCTCTAAATATTAAAGAAGTTACAGCCATTTCAGCGATTTTCAAGGTCAACAGCGCCTATCTTGGAATTGATCCAGATTTCAACTATTTACGGTGGGTTGATTTTGGTGGACTTTTTTCCTTTCATTCACCACATAGTAGAACCAGAAACCGTTGATAAACCTTTCGTTAGAATTTGTTGGGGGTTAGTGTACTTTTTTCCATAAATATACCCGTCTAGAAGGCACTTCAGGCAGACAGTGTGGCGCACCCTGCCTCAGCGGCTCTTATGGAGGCTGGTGCAGTTAACCTTGTCACAAGAAGTGTTCACACACGTTACCGATAAAATATTACATTTTGTTTGGCTGCTCAATCTTTCGGTCAGTGTATAATTTGTGTCTTTTTAACCGTATATATACAACAAATATAATTTTGCTAGTTTTATTTTGAAATTCACAGGGTGACTCAGAGCAATTTCCTGGATTGTCAACATGTGTTCTGGTGTTCCTTAGGGTTCCTTCGACCAATCTAAAGTGGTAGTTTACTTTCACCACAACATTCCTACGGGAGTGCACATGTTCCCACACTATAAACTGTCGATTCGTAGCAATAACCTACAGTTTGTTGAATAGTGTGACCTCACAAGAATGGTTTAGGTGCTTATACCCGGGACACAATGAAAAAATATTTATAGCATGCTTGCGTGGGAACCCACGATCTACTGTGTACCAGGCATTATCTGTTGGTGATGTGTTATCAGTTGGTTTAGTACCAGTTAGTACATGTATATCGCACCACATCGTGCTGGGGATAATCCTAGCTACAAGACAACTGTGACATTATTTCAATGCCTCGAAGAATTAGTAGTAGTTTGTGTCCCGGGCATTGCCATGCCACAGCTATGCTCACCTTCATATCTGGAGTGCGCTTGTCTGCATGTTCTCTTCTCCACAACTGTTTCAAGAACGTACTACGATTGAGAAATAAAGATTACGCTGAGCTAATGCGAAAGAAAAATATCGTCTTCATCGGGGTGCGAAATTAAGGTTGTCCAAGCTTCCGTACATTATTTTTTTATGAAAGTGCGATTATAACTTGTTTGCGAAGCGTATACGATCCATAAATTCAATCTAAGAAACCGTTGCTCTAAACACTGCTAAAGTTTAAATGTAGTGTTTATTAAAAGTACTGTTTAAGTACTGTTTCTATTTGGGCGCATATGACAACATCAGACAAATTTAAAAGTATAGGGTGTAAACTAATTTGAAGGGTAAAAACCACTTCGAAGACGAACCAAACTAAACGTAAGAAATAGCTTACATGATATGTCGCTGAGGATTCCTTATTGACAATGGTCATCTCTTCAGCAGCCTGGTTGCCATAGCAACACCCACGTGCAGTCATACGCAGCAGACTATTTCGAATATCTGTATCAGAAGGCTCTAGCACCTCCCTGAATAGCAAAGAAAAACACTTCAGTACTCATATAAGACACATACGCTGGCTTCTTCAACACTTCTAAACATTAAAATGTGTCAACGCCATTAACGGCATTAGAATGGATTCACACTCAACCTTTTCGCGCGTAATTGCAACGCTTTGAGAAAAAAAAGCAATGTGGAGAAAATATGGAGTGAAAGGACACACTGAAAACCACAGACCCACAAAACAGATTGATTCTGTGATTTTACACTACGTCTTTTTTTTGGTCAAAGCGACGCGCGTCGCAATTACGCGCGAAAAGGCTCAGTAGGGATCCACCCTGAACTCGGTCGGGTTAAAGTAAACACACGTAAACTATGCGAGTAATAACATAATCAGATATTGCAAGGTAATATTTCTCCTGTAGGGGACGAGGACTTAAATACTCAGTGAAAGTTACACAGCTCCATCGATCCAATTGATTTATTTAGGTTTTATATAGTGTCTGTGGCCGCCATGGCGGACAGCATCCTCTTGCAACAGTGCCCCTTTAAAGCACTCCCTAACTCCTGTGTACAGTGGCCCTGTTGAAAAAGGCCTCATTTCGCGTTGGGACTAGCGACAGAAATCTTGTCGCCTCTGCTGGACCAATCAGGACGCTTGGCAGTGCATTGCGGAATGATTGCAGGCATTCAAATGTAACGCGCGCAGATTGTAAACACCGTGCATGCATGTGATACATGTACTCGGTAATGCTGGCCTTTGTCCGCGTCGACGATTGGCTGCTATTTAAAGCATACTGGGGAATCCGTTCCATTACATTCGTCAGCATGCATCCCTGTTATTAATTTGAAAAACTGCGGAGTGAATTAAGATCGTCGTTTGAAAGTTTGGTAGGAATGCGACAGTCATAAGGAACGGAACCCAATACAATACAATGGAAAGTATAGAAATCGTTTCTTTTCGGCATAACATGACCGAATTGATTAAATTACATCAAAATGACTCGGGCGTGAGTTGGCTCAAGACAACAGCCGGCTCACTCCACAGATTTGCATGTGTTTCCCTAGGGTATTGTTACGTCGCTTTGCAGAGTGGAAATTCCCTGATATCTCAGGATGGGCGGACAGCGGCGTCAGAAACGAGATTTCCCTACTTTCCCGCCGCTCGCGCCCGAGATTTTTCCGTGTGTGAGAGGGCCCTCAAAGATAGTATACATGATTGGTAAAATGTTACAAATAGTTTTATCCCCCTGTGTGATTGAAGATATGCATGATTAAAACCAATCTGAGCAAAAACCAGCTCCATACGTCGTCTAACTTTGGAGAAAACAGTTTTAAAAGGGTTTGCAGTCATTTCGCCCCAAAATCACTTCGCCCTAAACCATTTCGCCCTGAACTACGGCCTGTGCACGAAGTGGTTTTGGGGCGAAGTGGCATTTGGGCGATGTAGTGTTTGGACGAAGTAATTTGGGGCGAAATGGCACTCGGGCGAACTGGTTTGGGCGAAATGGCACTTGGGCGAAATGGTTTTAGGGCGAATTGAATTTTCATCTCGTGAGACGACAACTAATATAACTGTTTTACTCATTTCTCAAAGACTATAGCACTTCAGACAGAACAATTTCAGGGGAAGTTTTCTACGGTCATCATGTTTATATTGTGTAAGTTAAGCGTAAATCTGTGAACATTTCTGATTTTCGAGATTACCAATCCTGCATTTATTGCCAACAAGGAACACGTCACCAACATGGAATAATAAAGAGATTCTATTGCAGTTCGCGATTTTAAACAATTATAAGAAATATAAAATGGACACAAATCATATCAGTGACACATTTTATGTACTGAATTTGTGCCAAGAAGGGTATACAAGCCTACAATCTCATCTCAGCCCCGATATACTGTAACACAAAATCAAACAACGTGACATCAGGACTATGTTATACTTGTTTTATTCTGGGATGCTGCAGTCACCTACGCCCACTTTAAGTACAATGTCATGTGATTTGTACTATACATGTAATATAAATAAACATTGCAAAAATCTTGCTCTGGAAAAGTGCGATCACAACTTGTTAAACTAGTTAAACCAACATGATAGTGGATTTCCAGAAAATTTAGCTCAAAATACATACCCCGAGATAGGCGAAAAAAACAGAGGTAAAACGTAAAAGCAGAACAATACTCTGAACAATTCCTATCTGACCCCCTCCCCCGATCGAGTAGCCAGAATCACCGGCAACAACCTTTGACCACGTGTTCACATAATTCAAAGCGAGACCCTGTGTCGTTCGTTTTGCATCTTCTGAGGGCTTCCCCCGATGTAAACCCCCTGTTACCCGGTGTAAGCATCTCGAACGCCCCTATTGTCAAATGCCATATACCTTTTAATTTTTTATTTTTTTTTTGACAATCTTTCCGTATTAAAATACGGAAAGATTGTCAAAAAAAAAAAATACATCTATGGTTGAACCGTCATTTTCCGGTAAGAAAATCGGGATTAAGTGCAGAGGTACAGATATACAATTAAAATGTTTTGATTAAGATAACAGACATAAAAGCGATGTGTCCGCCTTTGGGGAAAATGCTCAATAACAATTTTTATAAGAACGAAAACCACTTTTCTTGAAAAATTGAACTGTGTGATGACGCGGTGACCGCCTGCGAATGATCATGACTTGCAACAGCCCGTGCAAGTGTGCCACATTACACTGCGCATTCCGCGCACCAGTACACAACAATCAAACCTTCAGACCTTACGTAACACCCACCAACAGGTGCTCTCACACTTACGATGAGATACCAATTCTCTTCTTATGTGCAATTCTCTTCTTATGTGCGGTTCGTACCGCAGCTGGCACATACTAAAACGTCAATCAGCTCATTGTGGGTCGTAGTGCACGAAATTCGTTTTAGTTGTAGCACATGCAGCTTAAATGCCTGTCCTCAATGGTGAACTCCTATTATGGCCGGGTAACGCATGCGGAGTGCCCGTCCTAGGAAAATTGTCCTTGTCGGAGTTAATAAATTTTCCTTTAACAGAACGTGATGCGATAAAGTTGGCAAAGGGATGAAAAAGACATGCACACGAATGTCAGCTGATGATTCATGCTGGCCACTTTCGACGAGGACTAGTCTTATATTTGACAGTTTCACATCGAAAAGGAGTCTCGAGGACTTTAGGATTAGGGATGGCGTGGCGTGTGCTGTCCGCGGTTGATTTATTGAAGCTTCTATCGATAATGGAACCAACACTGTCCGAATTGTGTCCATCTGATGATGCGGATTGCAAGCTAGTCGGTTGAATGAAACATGAAAATGCGTCGGATGCCGCTTCAACTCCGTCAGTTTCGCTGTAAAAACACGAAGCTTATGCCTTCCCACGCGGATTGCAGTTTACAGGCTAAGTCATACGACTAAGGCATGTCACCAGCCCGTGGACTTCGATAAGCATCGACTTTTCAGCTCGGATCGACTTGTTGCTTTCAATTGACATACTTCAAAATGCCCTGAAAGTAAAAAACAAAACTTTAGGGAAGGAACAAATTAATGGTTCATACTGCGTATCCGCTATTTTTGTTTGAAATGCGAACATCCATACGTACAAACACTGCCTTCATCGAGTGGTAATAGACACTCGTGTTCTGCAGGAGTTACTCGTGGACATCGACTGCCCCATGGACTGCCTAACTGGCTTGATCGACTGGTCATAGACACTAGTGCCTTGGTTTGCACATAGCTCCATGGTCTGCAGCTACCATTCAGTGAAGGAATAAATAAATTTATCATACTAGCATATCCGCTATTTCCGTTTAAAATCAGTCACTCAAGACTGCATGATTCACAGACGACTATATAATTATAAACAGTTACTGAAATATCAAAATGTGTTTTTTTTGGGGGGGGGGGGGGGGGGGGGGGGGCGAACGCCCATAGGTGCAAACATTGCAACAGCCTCGCTTTATCGACTGGCAGTAGACACTCGTGGACATGACGATTATACACAATGGAAACCCATCGTGGGCTTGCAGCTTGGTAAATTCCCGAAAACAAATATATTACCTCTAACAAATTCTCAAACAAAATGTCAGTAGCTTAGCAGCTTACGTTCTTCCATCACTACAGACTCAAAACAAAGAGGCGGCGCGCCCAAATGTTTTGTATGCTCAATTTAGAATGAAACGTGCAAATGCCGGCTTCACAGCCGGGGTACCAATAATGGAGTCAGAAAGGTTTCTTATTATTTAAAGGTATGTATTTTGTGCAGTAAAGAAATCTTGGGGAAAACATTTCCATACCTATTGGCAAAATGAACCCCATGGCCCATGTGTTATGAACCATGACAAAAATCTTAATGTTTTCAAACAAGAGCATTAAATCTTTTCACAGCTAAAATATGTTACTTTGCCAAATGTATCCTTTCCGAGACAGTGTCCTGTAATCTGAACAGCGCGTACATTGCGCTCACACGAGATAAATAGACAATCGGATTTAATGGTGATCCCAAAGAGGAACAACATGCCCCCATTCAAGCTCAAGGAAAATGGTTCAGCAACAAGAGAGAAATCGCCACCTAAACCTAGACACCTCACCCTCGTACACCACCCTCACACCCAGATGTGCCGCACTACCCCCAACAGCTCAACCCCCAACGACACATCACAAAACAGTGGACGCGATTAATGAAATCGTACTCTTGTATTGCGTAATTCAAAATTCAATTCAATTCAATTCAATTTATTATTAATCACATTAAAAATGTGAAATTTGTTCTCCCAGTGTACATGTACATCTTTAAAACAAAAAAAATAATACAATACTATACAATATAATCACCCATCACCAGTCACTAAAAAAACACCACACAATTGACAAGAAAATTGCTCCTCACAATCGGACAATTAAAAGGAAAAATCCTTGTGGCCACAAATATCAAACCACTAGTAGATTGCAACACCGTCTTAATATTATCTGATACAATTAGAGTTAAAAACCTGAATTGCCCACGGTAAAAACGAGGATCTAAACCTATTTGTTTTAAGATTAAGTTGTCTCACTCTACCAGACCGGTTCACAACAATAAATTGATGAAGAGGGTGTGTTCTGTCAGACATAATTTCGTTAAATTTTGTACTGAGCAACTCCATTGCAATATTTTGAATGCCCTGAATGTCCATCCCAATGATCCTCTTTGCCTGTTTGTCAATACGTTGAAGTTTTCCCCGGTTATGTTGAGAAAGTGATGTAAACCAAGAAATACAACAAAAAACTAAAATTGTATGTATCGTACTTTGATAAAACAATTTCAGAATCCTATAGCTTACATTAAAATATTTTAAAGAGCTAGAATCCCCCTTGAAGGAAAATCTATCAGTTAGGCTTTTTTCGATAGGCCAAACATAGGCCTACTGCCGACGTTGAATTCTTTTTTTTTAATTGTCAGTTTTAAGTGGATAAATTGCGAGCAAAAGTGCGCTTTTCGAAAATGAGATTTTCGCGATTTCTGAAACGCTCATTAGGTATTCATGATATGCGCGTGACCCCGTGACGCAATCCTGAGAAAGAGGAGTCAACACGATTGGAAAACCGTCTCTGTTAGATGGTGTTTTTTGAAGAATTTTGTTGGTCCAAAAAGCCAGAGATATGCCCAGTAGCTGCGTGTTTGTATGTTTTACCAGACACTATGAAAACAAAGAGCAGAAAGATTTTCTTTTCTATTACCAAGAGAGAGAAAAATGAGTCGCTCATTCTAACTTGTACCGGCCGATGTTCAAACACGTGGGAACTAGGGACCGTTCCATGCTGTACACAGACCGCTGTGAATGCCGTTCGTTCCGTGACAAAACCACCCGTCGCAATGCACCAGTATTTACTTCAAATAAGATCATTGTGAGCCACAATTTCATCGTTTTTTTTCACAAAACAGGTAATAGTGTTTTTCACGTTTGTATTTTGAATTACAAGGACAAAACAGGCATGATATACATTCACTTCGTGTATTTTCCATTCAATACTGCACAGGCCGTTTTGTATGTTTCTCAGGATGACGTCAAAACCCTGTTGATAAACAAACCAAGTGACCTCGAGCGTTTCAGAATTTCAGGTGAAGAGGGTCGGAACTGCTTTGCGTTTTAAGCAAAAGCCTGTCGATTTTTTGTGGAAAACAAGTTGTGATGGTGTTGTAGACACATACACCTCCATGATAAACAGAAAAACTTAACAAATGTGGACGGGGGGATACTAGCTGTTTAACTTTCTTAAAAAATACAGGCGCTGGTTGGCTTTCTTACAAATGCTGACCGTGTTTGCATTCCAATTTAACTTATCATCGACAACAACACCTAAGTATTTTAGTTCATGTACCACTTCAACTTTCAGGTTATTAATCTTAATCAATTCCCAATTCTGTTCACACCTAATAATTTCCTTGTTTTTTTCTACGTTTAAAACGAGACAATTTCTACCACACCAGTCAACAAAATTGTCAATGTTATCTCTATACTCAGTTTCTGAATTCCTTGTTATAAGCCCAGACAGAGCAGTGTCGTCAGCGTATTTTATCACGAAACAACAACCACCCTGTAAACAAAAATCACTGGTGTACAAAGAAAATAAAAGATAATAAAACGCACACTTGTGGGACACCGGTACTAATGCAAATTATGTCAGACGTAGTATTACCACACCTGACTCGCTGTGATCGCTGTACTAAAAAATTCTTTATCCAAAGTAACACATATGGATTAATGTTGCATAATTTATAATTTATGAGTAGGTATGGATTGATGGTATTAAGGCCGATGAGAAATCAAAATATAAGGTTCGAACATAATTTCCTGTTTTATCAAGGTCATAGCATCCATCACACCTCGTTTAGCCTAGCACCCCGTTTACACTCGATTCGGCAAAGGCGAATCGAACCCTGCAATTTCCAAAAAGGGGAGTTGAAGTCGGGAAATCACTAAGTGTAAACGCAAAAGGCGAATTGAAAAAGGCGGATCAGACCCGGGTCTGATCCGCCTTTTCAAGTCACCTTTGGGGTAGGGTTGAACCCTGCAATTGCGGGGTTGAACCCCGCAATCGTCAAGGTCGCTTGTAGTGTAAACGCTACCCGAATACAGATTCGGCAATTTAAGTGTCCTTGGGGCGGTACCCGCACTGTAGCAGATTTAATTGACCAATCTGGAACTAGTGCATAACACCTAACAGCTCACGCATGCGCTGCAGTTACAACTAGTGGTGACTTTTGCGGTTTCTGGGGGCGAGTTGAAGCCGGCTC
This sequence comes from Henricia sp. BOLD:AAB3569, assembly GCA_037783545.1. Classification (NCBI taxonomy): domain Eukaryota; kingdom Metazoa; phylum Echinodermata; class Asteroidea; order Spinulosida; family Echinasteridae; genus Henricia; species Henricia sp. BOLD:AAB3569. The sequence goes on along the minus strand of JBBELK010000162.1, from coordinate 1,126,118 downwards.
GATGTGTAGTGTAAACGCGGCAAATTGCCGAGTTTGCAGTTTGCTCTGCGGTTGCAATAAAAATGCCGAATCTGTATCCACCTTCGCCCGTTCGAGTGTAAACGCGGTGTTACAAGCAAATTGTAAAGGGTCACGAAATTATGAGTTTCCGCAATCAACATGTCTCTAACAATTTTCTCAAAACACTTCAAGGCAATAGCAGTTAAGGCTACTGGCCTGTAGTCATTAAGGACAGACGGAGTTGGTTTCTTTGGAATTGGGACAATCGTCGACGATTTCCAGAGATTTGGAACCACTCCGCTGTCCAATGACCACTGGTACAATTGCATAAAAACTCCAGCCAGTTCCTTGTAACACGACTTTAGGACTTTTTCAGATATCCCATCCGGACCTGCTGATTTGCATATTTGGCCTTAAACTGTTTTTCAACTGCTGCCACTGATAAATGTAACATATTATCATCACTCAAACGATAATTCAAGTCTTTACACAACTTCTATCAATCGTGTTGTGAGCTGTCCTTATCGAACCGTCCAAACAAATCATTCAACTCATCTGAAAAAGTCTTTGGGTCATTAAGAAATAGTTCACATCTACTACGCTGGGTGTATCTGGTAATGTCCTTCATGGCATCCCACGCTGACTTTGGGTCATTGGCTTTAGATCGGTTCTCGATGTCCTGTTCATATAAATGGCAGCGCAGTACTGTAGTTGCAAGGTCTAAAGGGTTTACCATTCGTATCCAGGCTGTGTTGCTCGAAACGCAACTGGGCAAAGTAACCGACCAAAAAGTAATTTCGCATGATTATGCTCCAGATTCAATAATCGGTTGCGAATGTAGTACAAACTCAAGAAAATCTCTGCAAATTGGCCCAGTTTGGGAAACATTCCTAACCACTTTGATTATGTAATCTGCACTATGTAATGTATTGCGCAATGGTCGCATACTACATGTGTATATACTTGTTTAGCCCCTATCAGTAAACATTCCTTATAAACAATCTGCATTCCAATTCGACCTGTCTTGCTTTGGTGCCAGTGCCGTCAAAACAATTTCAACAGTCTCGGTATTTTGGTTTAATAAATTCCTTTTATCGATCGTTGCTTATTTTCCTTAATATGATTCAATATTAACTAAAAGGTGTTTACTTTTTGTTTTTTTTAAATATCTGTAGGCTCAACATGATATCTCCGTCTCGACCAGTAAACGGAATTCATGCAGAAAACAAGCCCTCTGTGATGGCATTTTAAAGGTTCATACATTTAAAATAAGAGAAATGGCACTGTTAGGGCCTCACATTTGGAGAAATACAGACGTTACCAATTAGCACGCTCATAGTCGAAGACAAGCCATCATTGCTAAAAACGACCACTATACGTACGTGTGCCAGGGAATCTTGAACCATCAAGACGAAACAGGTTAGCTCGTGACGTTCTTAAAAATAGACAAGCCGCATTATATATACATACTGGTTTCATAGTAATAACGCACCGAAAGCGGAGCCAAAACTATACGGCGGCCATGACAGTATCGTTCTTATGCGTACCTGCGTAGGCCCCTTACAATTACATGTGTACAAATAATGCCTGGACTTAAAATTCTGATAAATTCATCTTCGTATTCGTTTTTTTGCCAAGCACACATACAAAGTCACAGTATAGCTTCAAATAGATAGTTTAAAGGAGCGTGACCAGAGTTTCTGGAAAATAGTTTTCGATGTAACTTACCAATATTATCAAGTAACTCCCATACACACCTCCCATGTCCCAAAAACCCGAAAACATTCGCAATTTCCAGTAAAAAATTGAACAAAACTATCGAGTATGCTTTTAGCGGATAAACGTTGATACTGGAAAATTAGTTTACAAATAATCGGTGGATTTTCGACGATATCCTCGGAAATATGCGGCCTAGAAGCGCGGGAGTTTCAGTTTCGTAATCAGAAAAATATAACGGATGTTATGATATAAAAATCTCATGACCCATAAGGTAAGTCCCGGGGAGTTATGGGTAAACAAAAGTGATCTGGTCACACTCCTTTAAACAAAGGGAGTACTTATCTTAGATTATTCCTGACGTGTCCGGAAATAATTCAGTAAATCATACCCCTGCTCTCTTTGGCCACACACTTAAGCAGATCTCGTTGACCCGGTTTATTGCGACCCCATTAGCTGGCAAATTGTATGCTTCCTCGCAGTGAAGGATTGAAATCAGCAAATGTATCTGGTTGTTAGTATCAAAGCAAACGACTTGGGGGAAAAACGGGAAAGAGACATGACGAAATGAACTGTGTGACGCGGTGACTGCCTGCGAATGACTTGCAACAGCCCATGAAAGTGTACCACATTACACGGCGCATTCCACGCACCAGTACACAACAATCAAACATTTAGACCTTACGTAACACCCACCAACAGGTGCTCTCACACTTACGATGAGATAACAATTCTCTTCTTATGTGCATGCCGAAGAGAATTTATAATTCTCGAGAACAGCACACATCTTATACACATCCCACACAACTGGATTCCTTATACAAAGTCTGTATAAGTTTGTGTTGATTTAAACAGGAAAGTCAGGGAAACAGCTTTTGATTTATTTGTTTTGTGAACAGGTAAGTCATTGGAAAGTTCCATCATTCTGTAAAAAAGTAGGTTTTTACTCATCAGTTTGTTTATTCTATCCTGAGGGAGTATACCAACTGTGCATTATAGCTCAGCTGGTAGAGCATCTGCCTAGTGAGTCAGAGGTCTGGGGTTCTAATCCCGATAAGGCCCTTACGATTTTTCTCTCATCCCAAGTTTGGTTTATTCTGTTATATAAGCTTTTGAAGGTTATTACTTCAGTACTTTTAGGTAAGTTCTTTATGGAAAGTTTCCTCGTTTGGAGGAATTATTGGTGACTTCTGAAAAGAATTCGAAACATTTTTGCGGATTTCATCTTTTTGAGATGTTCTTCTTTTTATTTCTGGGATATTTTCCCCATTTCTTCTGTTCACATAAAGCTTGTGCCAGGCATCTCAGGTGCAACATGCTTGTTTTAATACGATCTAAACGTAGCAGAACTTAAACACGACTACAAATTTTAAGCCCCGGTCAGACGAGGAGCCGTTCCGCTTAAGTTCAGAAAATTTCCGGAAAATGGGACAGAACGGCAGAAAATCATCAAATTTGTAGCCGTATTTGTAGTTTAGATCGTATTCAAACGTGATGGTCACGTTCACTTTACGTTTTCCGCGGGAAAATTCAAGTTCCCTTGCTCTCATTGAACCGTTCATTTTACAAGCCATCACGTGCTGCAAGTTTGATCACGTTCTCACAGCCGAGCTGATCCGAGCTGAGCCGAGTTGAACCGTTGGCATTACAACGGGAGAGGACGGATTAAACTGGCCTGCATCACATGCATGTTGCAAGTGAGATGTCTGACACAAACTTCATGTTTACAGAAGAAAGGGAAGAAAAAAAGAGCAACACTGTAAAACAAATGCTGGGTAAAATAAAATTTAAGAATCTCAATTTGACGTTTGTTGGGTCATATTTCCTCAACATATGCAGTAAATGTTCTGTTGGGTAAAACATCCAGAACACCAACGTTGGTTACATGCAAAGTTCTGTAAATTGGGAAACAGCGGCTATGATTGGGTGTTGTTTTACCTCTTGCTGAAAGTATTAAAAAGTATTGTGAAGACAAGAGAGGGCGCTTCAAAGTATACTGTAAATAATTCTGGGTGAAACAAAGTTGGAGATTTTCTGTTGGGTAAACCATCCAAGCGACCAACGTTGGTAACATTTGAGGTTCTATACGGCCCTTACAATTTTTCTCTCATCCCAAGTTACGTTGGTCAAAGGGTGTGCATTTATTTGGCACTAATTATACCGTGTGCTGAAAGTATTACAACGCTGAGCAAATTATAGGCCTACACTCATGACATTTATCTCCAGGTAAAATTTTAACACAAAGCAGGGCGCATTCTATCAACCGCAAACCTGGGAACAACTGCATATACCTGCACTGTAAATAATAATGGGTACATTTTGCCCAACTGTTACCCAACTTAGTTCAAATATCAACATGCCCATCTTTGGGGCGCAAAATACCCTGGGGTGCATGGTATTGTATGTACAATTGTTGGTTAAATTCTATATAAGCCTCCAATGTTTGGGTAGATATGTGCATATCTAATCGTTGGTTAAAAGTTAATTATCCAACGTTTGGGTAAATGTATGCTTGGCCAATTGTTGGTTAACTTCAACATAAAGCAGCAATCTTTTCGTATATGCCTAACATGTTGGGTATCTCGGGCCAAATATGCTCGACTAGACTATCTGTCCTGGTTGTTCTGTTGGAGCAGGCGGTCGGGTTGGCGTAATGGTTCTTCCTGCTCGCTGCCTGTGATGACCGCTTTCCAAAGGACTACCCTTGCACATAGGTGGTTTGGAGGAGTTGTTTTGCGAAATCCCGTGTGATGTCCTGGAAAGTTGCTATATGACGGAGTGACCAGTACGTACGTCACCGGGAACGCCGGTACAATTTTGGAACACGATTGGATCCGTGTCTGCAGTCTTGATGTTGGCTCGACCTGGACTGGTGATGATAGTGGATAATGACCTGGACTGGCAACGACAATGATGGAGGAACTGGTATCAACGGAATCGACATTGGACTGGACTTGACCTGGCTTGCGTGTTTTATTCGAACGAACAAAACATTTTATAAAAAGCCTGTGATGACCGCTTTCCAAAGGACTACCCTTGCACATAGGTGGTTTGGAGGAGTTTTTCGCGGAATCCCGTGATGTCCTGGAACTTTGCTCAATGGTGGAGTGACAAGTACGTACGTCACTGAGAACGCCGGTACAATTTTGGAACACGATTGGATCCGTGTCTGCGGTCTTGATGTTGGCTCGACCTGGACTGGTGATGATAGTGGATATTGACCTGGACTGGCAACGACAATGATGGAGGAACTGGTAGAAACGGAATCGACATTGGACTGGACTTGACCTGGCTTGCGTGTTTTATTCGGACGAATAAAACATTTTATAAAAAGCCTGTGCATGATGACCGCTTCCCAAAGGACTACCCTTGCACATAGATGGTTTGGAGGAGTTGTTTTGCGGAATCCCGTGTGATGTCCTGGAACGTTGCTCAATGACGGAGTGACCAGTACATACGTCACTGGGAATGCCGGTGGAATTTTGGAACACGATTGAATCCGTGTCTGCGGTCTTGATGATGGCTCGACCTGGACTGGTGATGATAGTGGATAATATGACCTGGACTGGCAACGACAATGATGGAGGAACTGGTAATAAACGGAATCGACATTGGACTGGACTTAATTGACCTGGCTTGCGTGTTTTATTCGGACGAATAAAACATTTTATAAAAAGCCTGTGATGACCGCTTTCCAAAGGACTACCCTTGCACATAGGTAGTTTGGAGGAGTTTTCTCGCGGAAACCCGTGTAATGTCCTGGAACGTTGCTCAATGACGGAGTGACCAGTACGTACGTCACCGGGAACGCCGGTACAATTTTGGAACACGATTGGATCCGTGTCTGCGGTCTTGATGTTGGCTCGACCTGGACTGGTGATGGTAGTGGATAATGACCTGGACTGGCAACGACAATGATGGAAAAAGTGGTATAAACGGAATCGACATTGGACTGGACTTGACCTGGCTTGCGTGTGTTATTCGAACGAATAAAACATTTTATAAAAAGCCTTTCACCTCTGGCGTCCCGGGTTCGAATCCGGGGCGTGTATGTGGATTGGGTTTGCGGTCCCTACTTGACCGCGTGGGTTTTCCCCTGGGGAATTTCTCTGGGGGTTTTCCTCCCACTTCTAAAACTGCAACTCCTTCTTCGTCATCTCAAGTATATAATATAGTATAGTTAAAGCTAAAACCGTATAGTTGATGGCATGAAGTGCCTTAGTTGCCGAAGATGCCATAAAATATACATGTACAACAACAACAACAACAACAACAACTGTTGGAGCATACGTGGGGTAATGAAAGAAACCTTTTGATTAAAGGTGGATCCCTTGCTGATGTCCTGAAAAGTTGCTAATTTTGAGTGGCCAGTACGTCTCTGGGAATGGCGGTGGATAATTTTGGAACACGATTGGATCCGTCTCTGTGGTCTTGATGATTGCTCGATCTGGACTGGTGACGATTGTGGTGGATAATACACGTGGGATTCTCGCCTGACTGGACTTAGACCAAACCAGTGCGTGTTTTATTTGAACGAATAAAACACTTTAGAAAACAAGGCTCTTGCCCGTTTTCTAAACATGATGAGGAAAATGGCATTTGCCAAGTACACTGCTGTTCCACCACGAACGGATTAAAGTGTGGATAAATATTGAATAGGGGTTACTACATATACAAAACTGGGGAGAAATATACAAAAGTGTCATTTATTACAATGTGAAAACACAAATCGTTGGTCAGCAAATGCCCAATGTTTAACTTTTCCTTGTGCAAAATTATTAGGACAAGTTGTGGAGGGGAGAACACCAGTTGGTGAAAAGGTAACCAATAATTGGCTATACGCCTTTCTTAATATTTATTCATGACGGACCAAAGCGAGGCTATAGTTCCACTCATTTAAGTGCCGGTTGTATGCGTGCGATAAGCCTACGAACGTACCGATGTGCTCCAAGTTGACAGCGTAAAACGTTCGTCGTTTGGACCTTTTTAGGTTTGCTTTTGTAGATTTCTGAGTGATAATGACCGACAGAAGCAGGGGCACATCAAAATTAGGAGAGACGAAGGACAGATCTTCGAAGGACATTTTTTAAAAATTATTTTGAACCGTGTCCGGAAATTGGGCCATGCAGCGACGATGACTCTTTTTCCTCCCTCTGTCATGTCTGTTGATTTATTACGGGTAAGAATTTACAAGTCGGACATCACGATAAGTTGAAAAATTACTAATTAACTAATGTTAGCCGTCAGTAAGTGCATATCTGATTGAAAAACAAAAATTTGGCAGGAAGAAATTACGATTCATATTTGAACAAAATCTTTGCCATTTTTCAGCCGATCTCATATTCGTATAATTTATGAGGCAGTACAAGAAGTCTGACTTGTAAATTCTCTCCTTTTTCATATAAAATGGTACCACTGGTAAGAGTTGAGAAGTTGATCAGAATTTATTTTCTTTAAAATGACCTATCTAGCATTGGAATGTGCATATTTGATGGAATAAATTTCAAGTGGAAAACATTTAAGATTTCGTTCAGCCCGTGTCTCATATGTTTTGCACACAAGGTCTGAAGCCATGATCAACTTCTCAATTATTTCGGGTACCTTTGTGCGAGAAATTGCCAATTACAGTTTTTTTTTTGACAATTTGCAAATGAATTATTCAGGCCTAGGCCTACCATTAAAAAAATCATGCATCAAAGCAGCATGTATTTTAAAGGTTTTTGAATTATTAATGAGTGAAATTTTAAAAGGCACCTTTAGTTCTGTAATGCTGTGCGTACCATTTTAAAAGTTTACCAGTCAATCGTGTCTCTAAACCTAATGAAGGAAAGCAATGATTGAAAGATAGGGCCTGAACATTTTCTTGTGATAAGCAGATTAATTAACGTTATTATTAGTATACAGCTTGCTGTCTTAGTTGCTAATGCAGGCACGTCAGTCTTTCCACAAATCTAATTTTTTAACAGAAAAATAATTGTCCCAAGCACTGATGAGTGATGACTAGAGTCTATACATGTAAAGAATAAACAAACTTGGAGGTCGGAGTTCAATTGTAATGTAGCATTTATTTTGTGTAGTCGGAGGCATGCATGCTTCCAAGTGGACTCAAACTGTCAAATTTTGTTCACATGTACACTTGTCTAAGACTCTATACGGGAGCAGGGGTCGATATCACAAAGATTTGTGACGCGTCGCAGATATAGCCACATCCATCGCAACTCGCTGAACCTGTTGCGAGATGCAATGAAATTGGTATACCGGTACTTGCGACGCGTCGCAAGTCTTTGACCCCATGGGTGCTGTTTAAGCTTAAAGGCACAGGCTCGAAAGCAATGCGCGCGCGCCAAATTCGTGCCACAAAATACGCAGCTCCATGCCTTTGCTATGGAGCTGCGTATTTCGTGGCACGAATTTGGCGCGTGTGCATTGCTGAAGAGCCTGTGCCTTTAGGCAGGAATGTACATGTACCTTCATAGCTCAGAAAAATTAACTTTCAAAATCCACTAGCTAATCTCATGACATCAGTAAGCCAAGCAGCACCGTGAAATTGGGCACAGTGGAGCTTTCATAAGAGCACACAAAGTGTGTCTACATGTATTCACTCCTTGGACAGTTTGCTGAAAATTTCAACAAAAAAGTTAAATACATGTACAGTGGAGGTTCATTCATGATTATCAAACAACTGTTGTAGTTGCATGTACATCTGCCAAGTAGGCCTCCATGTTATGTGAATACACCATGGAGTGTACATGTACTTTAATGTAGCTGATCACATGCTCAAAATAGAATGCGTCAAGCAAGGCTTTAACAGTTTTGTGTGTGGTTGTCCTTTGCAATTAACATAAGTCACAAAGTCCATACAGCTAGATGCAGGGCATTTGGGGAAAAAGTCTTGTGTAGCTGTAATTTTATCATCATTTATCAAATATGGAAGCCCCAGACACGAAGTAGCAACAAGACATTTTACTTAAAGAAGACCAAAGCGTGGAGACAAAGGATTGCACACTCTTCTGTCGGGAGAAGCCGCAAGTTGTCAGGAAGTATACGGACTGATGAGATTCCCGTGTAGATGGAGGTCAATCTTATTCCTCATTTTCTGGAAAAAAAAGCAAAGGAATCGCTTTTGTAAAACGGCATTTAATTGTAATTACTAAATTCATTATATGCACATTAAGGACAGCCTTGTCCATGGTCTCTACTACACTGTATCAAGCAGGTACGAGTTGTACATGCACACAACTGAACTCAACACTTGTGTATAGGCACTGCAAAAGTGCCCTGTTTTAACATGATTTTTGTAATATCAGCATGAAAAGCTTCTTATAAAGGTGGATCTATTCTATAGTATAGAGACTGCAAAAGTAAATACATGTACTAGTAAATGCTCAACATGGGTTTGTGCCCGGGGTTTGTGTGTCCCATGGGTGGAGTGACTGCTACCTTAAATGTGACATTGGAATTTTTGGTTAGAAAAAAGACCCTAAAGTTAAGTTACAACAAATTTTACCTCGCAGAAATACTTTGCCGACAGAGATTCCATCTTCCATGCCGTACTTTATTGCAACTCTGCTAATTTGTGGGTCTGAGGAGTAGAAAAACGAAAGAGAAAGAGATTGTTAGAATGCAATTAATGGAGCATGACATAATTAAAGTGTTTTCATTGCTAAAATCCTGACCTGAAAGTTTCCTGAACGAATTTACCCTAGTATTTGTCCTCCAGATTGAAAGTGTGAATAATAGAGCATATGTTTTTCTGCTAGCAGCTACGTGCGTTTCCCCACATGGCTATTTTCCCCCCCTCCCCCCAAAAAACATATGGAGGACAAACTTGGGACGGTCGTCACCTTGACAAGATTTGGGAAGTTGATCATAAAAATGTTGAATGTTTTGCACAGTATGCACACAAGGTATGAATTAGCCTAGCCCTATAGTTAGGGCTGTAAATTGCTCGCTTTTCAAATCTGACTTATTACAGTATTTGCGACTGTAATAAGTCAGATTTGAAAAGCGAGCAATTTACGGGCCCGCAATTTACAGCCCTAACTTTAGGGCTAGAATTAGCCATGATCAACTTCCCAATTCTTTCCGAAATTTGTTAACATTTCCATGCTAATATTACAATTTCTTAACAGAATTTCACGTTTTGGTGGTTGATTTTAATATGCCGTAAAAAAGAAAATGTAGTGCAGGCATTTCAGTACAATTTTACCACGAAGGCACGACACGAGCATGACAGTGAATCTGCATGTACTGTGTACATGCATGGTGTAGTGTAGGCATATGCAAACATGCATGTCGTTCGTTACGATATTTCATCAGGTTATGCGGATGTAAACACCATCATTTTACAGCATTCCTACCTTTCAAATCTTGCACCTACGCCGCTGAGAAGTACCTGCATTCTTTGCAAACTGTCTGTCTTTTGATATAATCATGGAGTCGACCATGAATCGACGAAACTTGAGGCTAAGCTAAGGTCCCTTGCGTTGACATCGATAGCTGCCATACATCGTGCGTGCGTTGAATGGTTTGTTTACTTTTCGGAGGAACTATAGCCTCGCTTTGGTCCGTTTATTAAGAAAGGCGTATGTAAGCTCACCAAAACCTTGGATGATTGAATTTAACCAACGGTTGCATGTATTGGCCATGCACATGTACCCATTAATTTGGTGATTGGATAACCAACAATTGGCCATAAATATCCACCTAAACCGTGCACATGGATGAATTAATTTAACCAACAATTGGCTATGCAATATTACCCAAACCTTGGATAATTAAATTTAAGCAACAATTGGCCATGCACATTTACCCAAACGTTGGATAATTAACTTTAACCAATAATTGGATATGCACATTCTCCGAAAGATTGGTTGATTAAGTTTAAACAATAATTGTGCATACAGTATCACCTAAGGTTTGGGTAAGGCTGTTACCCAACACCAGTTGGGCATTATGCGCCCTAAAGATGGGTATATTGATATTTAAACCGACGTTGGGTAAATTTTTTTATCAGTGTACGTCTGTTCTAGCTAAGATAATCTCAGCTCTTTTTTTATCATTTTTCATTGGGATGTGGTCTTTTCACGTGTAGAGCTGAGAGAAGTTATGAACATGAACCCGCCATCGCAAAAACAGGACAAAACAAATGTGTCATTTTCTCACCGTGACACACTAATTCCCCCTAAAACTCACCCAAACCTTGCCAGGCATAACCACTACGCAGGTCCTTGAGGGAAATAACCAGCCACGATGATTATTTTGCCAACAATTCCAGCAAAACAAACCGGTATGCTCACAGCCTAGCCGTTTTTGTCTTGTTCAAAAACAACCAAGTGTCTAGTCTGTGTACAAAGGAATACCAATGCGCATTGGTTACCAGACTTGACCTTTACGTCCAGACGTTAAGGTCAAGTCTGGTAACCAATGCGCATTGGTATTCCTTTGTACACAGACTAGGCAGATAGACTTTTTAAACACAACATGACAACGGTTAGGCTGTGAGCATACCGGTTTGTTTTGCTGGAATTGTTGGCAAAATGATCATCATGGCTGGTTATTTCCCTCAAGGACCTGCGTAGTGGTTATGCCTGGCAAGGTTTGGGTGAGTTTTAGGGGGAATTAGTGTGTCACGGTGAGAAAATGACACATTTGTTTTGTCCTGTTTTTGCGATGGCGGGTTCATGTTCATAACTTCTCTCAGCTCTACACGTGAAAAGACCACATCCCAATGAAAAATGATAAAAAAAGAGCTGAGATTATCTTAGCTACGTCTGTTCTATAAACAGAGCGTAGGGTTTTTTCGCATTTTTTTAAATACCAAAAAAAAATGTTGATTACTTAAGCATGTTTATTTCTACAAGCTCTACAATGACCGATACAGTGCAGTGGTGCTTAAAGGTCGAATGAATCCTCGAGCGTGTTCGAGGGTTTTCGTGGGTTTAGAGGCGACCGCTAAACGCTCGCGCGCCCTCGACCGCCCTCGCGAAAATAGAAACAGAAACTCACCCTCTGACTTGCAACCTTCAAACCTTCAAACTTGCAATTAAAATGAGAGTGACACGCTGATGTTAGACTGACTTTATAAAAGATGCAGCAGAGACATAAAAGAAGCCATTGGCATGTTACTAAGGAGTGTGCACAAGTGCATTGTGGGTAAGTCTGCGTAAATGCTGCCCTCTTTTGTTTTAGTTCAGTTATATTACATATAGTTACAATACATTAAGCCCTAAAACACACATGGGCCATACATTTGTATTGAAAAACTGCATCAAACTGGTGGTAACTCGCGTTACCTACGGTAACTCGCGTTACATGGTAACTTGTGTTACAGACTTTAGATGCTTATTTTTTAAATATTGGGATGAATTAGCAGAAAATGGCATCATAGGAAGTTAAAGTATTGGGTTTAATTAGAAAATAATGAATCTCACCATTTTATTTACTTCAGAAAAATTATTAGAGGAAAAAGTAGGTGTTTCGGTAACTCGCGTTACAATGTCTCTAATGCATAATATTCCTAAGCGTAGAATTAAGCAGCGATGAAATATCAACTTTCTTTATGGGCAGGGAAGAATCATGACTTATAACAATATAATTCATCATTTAGCTTGGTTTTGTTCCATTATTTACTTTGAAATATCATATCATTTCTAATTACCATTTTTTCATGGATTTTTTGCACAAATTGTCCTTAAAAAATTTTGGTCATATTTTGAAAAATCTGAAAGCTTTTAAAAAAAAAAATTCACAATGCAAAACTTGAACTCATACATAAATAAATTGTAGTTCCTAAACTTTCATTTCTTGAAGTTGAAATTTTCATGTCATGTCCACCTTTCCATGGAATTGCCCTTATGGAGTCTTGAGGAATGTTCTCCCACTCTTCAACCAAGGCCTCTCTGAGTGTTGTACAGAGTCTTGAGCATGTTCTCGACCTGCAACACGTCTGCCAAGCATGTCCCATGCATGCTCTATAGGGTTTAGGTCAGGAGATATTGCCGGCCAGGGCATCGTGCTGATTCCCTCATTCTCAAGAAAGTTCATGGACACTCGTGCAGTGTGTGCACGAGCGTTATCTTGCACCAGGATGAAATTTTCACCTACGGCAGCAGCATATGGCCTCACAACAAGTTCCAGTATCTCATCTCGATACCTCAAACCTGTTAGTGCACCACCAGCTACCACGACGAGGTACGTACGCCCCTCCAGGGAGATACCCGCCCACACCATAACTGATCCACCTCCAAAGTGGTCAAATTCGACAATGTTGCAGTTGAAATATCGTTCCCCCGACCGTCTCCAAACCCTTACACGTCTATCATTGGTTGAAACAGTGAACCTGCTTTCATTTGAGAACAGTACTGGTGCCCACTGGTCCATCTGCCAAAATTGATGGTTTCTAGCAAAGTCCAGCCGGGCTCTGCGGTGTACTACGGACAAAATGGGGCATGTGGCTGGTCGTCTGGCTCTCATACCATCTTCATGCTTCAGTCAACAATTTTCTTGATTAGTTGTATACGTATATGTAGCTCTATACGTGTAGGTACATGTGGCTGTATCTTTGCCATGTAGCCCATACACAAGTTTGTCAAATATTTGAGTAATAATTATTTTGAGTAATAATTATAACTTGATTGGTAATTACAAACTGATGTAAAAATAATATTTCAACAAGACTTAAATTGTATTGGTGCAAAACATGAGATTTGTTATAAATGGCGGAATCGGCGCTAGTAAGACTTCGAATCATTGACAGTAATTTCTTGATATCTAAACGTCCGGTGACACACCATGTTGGAAGGGGGGACATGGAAAGCAGGTTACACATTATGCAAACCTGAAGTCTCATTCGAGAGGCGAACAATGGCGTGGGGCAGGGCGGAGCACCACACATTTGTTCGGGAGGGGAGAGGGGAGGGGGTGGGGGCGACGTTGACCCTATTTCACACTATTTCATTTTGATAACTACCCGATACCTAAAAAGATTTTATTTAACTTGTTGTTGTTAATTTATGGCATCTTCGGCCCTTTATGCCATCAACTATATGGTTTTAGATTTAACTACACTACTCAAAAGAATTAAAGGAACAAGAGAACATAATGTTTTTGTCATGGTCTATATGGGCTACCGTTAGAACAAGAGCACAAAAGTTATGTGAAATCATTCAGGTGTTGTCAATTGATTCTCAAACAATACTCAACAATGTATGGCGAAATTTATTGATGTGGTAGCCTGTTAACATGACTAAAACATGAATGAACAAAAATATGGACATAATCATCTGGCAGGTTATCATGACTATCCGTACATTGTCCACGTTTTGGCAAAGTAAACGTTAATTAATCATTGTCTAGTAACTGGTATGACCTCCACGTGCTTGTATGCACTCCTGACAGCGTAAAGGCATGCTTAAAATTAACTGTCTTATGGAGTCTTGAGGAATGTTCTCCCACTCTTCAACCAAGGCCTCTCTGAGTGTCTGTACAGAGTCTGGAGCATGTTCTCGACCTGCAACACGTCTGCCAAGCATGTCCCATGCATGCTCTATAGGGTTTAGGTCAGGAGATCTTGCCGGCCAGGGCATCGTGCTGATTACCTCATTCTCAAGAAAGTTCATGGACACTCGTGCTGTGTGTGCACGAGCGTTATCTTGCACCAGGATGAAATTTTCACCTACGGCAGCAGCATATGGCCTCACAGCAGGTTCCAGTATCTCATCTCGATACCTCAAACATGTTAGTGCACCACCAGCTACCACGACGAGGTCCGTACGCCCCTCCAGGGAGATACCCGCCCACACCATAACTGATCCACCTCCAAAGTGGTCAAATTCGACAATGTTGCAGTTGAAATATCGTTCCCCCGACCGTCTCCAAACCCTTACACGTCTATCATTGGTTGAAACAGTGAACCTGTTTTCATTTGAGAACAGTACTGGTGCCCACTGGTCCATCTGCCAAAATTGATGGTTTCTAGCAAAGTCCAGCCGGGCTCTGCGGTGTACTACGGACAAAATGGGGCATGTGGCTGGTCGTCTGGCTCTCATACCATCTTCATGCAGACGATTCCTGACTGTTTGATTGGAAACACGGTTGCCCTGCATCCTCTTGCAACAGTGCCCCTTTAACGCACTCCCTAACTCCTGCGTACAGTGGCCCTGTTGAAAAAGGCCCCATTTCGCGGTGGGACTAGCGACAGAAATCTTGTCGCCTCTGCTAGACCAATCAGGACGCTTGGCAGTGCATTGTAGCATGATTGCAGGCATTCAAATGTAACGCGCGGAGATTGTAAACACCGTGCATGCATGTGATACATGTACTCGGTAATGCTGGCCGTTGTCTGCGTCGGCGATTGGCTGCTATTTAAAGCATACTGGGGAATCCGTTCCATTACATTCGTCAGCATGCATCCCTGTTATTAATTTTAAAAAACGGCGGAGTAAATTAAGATCGTCGTTTGAAAGTTTGGTAGGAATGGGACAGTCATAAGGAACGGAACCCAATACAATTTCTGGAAAGTATAGAAATCGTTTCTTTTCGGCATAACATGACCGAATTGATTAAATTACATCAAAATGACTCGGGCGTGAGTTGGCTCAAGACAACAGCCGGCTCACTCCACAGATTTGCGTGTGTTTCCTCAGGGTATTGTTACGTCGCTTTGCAGAGTGGAAATTCCCTGATATCTCAGGATGGTTGCCCTGTGGAAGCTTGTGGCTAAGGATCTTGCAGTAGATCGTCGATTTCGACGTGCCAGGATCCTCGGGTATCGGTCCTGGGGAGGGGTAGTCACACGTCTGCGACCTTGTCCTGGCCTCCTGGTGTACAGACCATCTTCCTGAAAACGTCTCCACAACCGGTTGATGACACTTACGGACACATCAAAATGTACAGCCACCGCACGCTGTGTATTGCCAAATTCAAGGAGCTGGACAGCTTTAGCAACCTCAGCTTCAGTTAACTGACGGCGAACACCAGTACTCAGTCCCAGCAGACAGACAACAAACAACAGAATTGGAAGAACCTTTATTTTGTTGCAAGAAGTGATAACAACTAGTGAGGACAAGTGTACCAATACCAACACCTTATACAGGGTAAAAGAACACGCCTGTGGACACCCTCGTGTCCACGTGTTAGAAGACACGCATGATTTCACCAACATTGTTGAGTATTGTTCGAGAATCAATTGACAACACCTGAATGATTTTCACATAACTTGAATGCCTCTTGTTCTAACGGTAGCCCATATAGACCATGACAAAAACATTATGTTCTCTTGTTCCTTTAATTCTTTTGAGTAGTGTACTACATTATCACCTTGAGATGACGAAGATGGAGTTGCAGTTTTAGAAGTGGGAGGAAAACCCCCAGAGAGATGCCGAAGCGGAAAACCCACGCGGTCAAGTAGGGACTGTAAACCCAATCCACATACACGTCCCGGATTCGAACCCGAGACGCCAGGGGTAAAATGCGAGGAAAGAACCACTACGCCAACCCGACCGCCCTTATTTAACTTTCTTCGGATGTTTGCATTACTACTTTGAGACACACTGGCAATGGCACAATGGAAGAGGCGTACCGTTCGCCACACATCATGCACCAAAATCCACCCACATAGTTGCCAGCCCACAGACAAGGCTTCCTGTTACGTTTCCTCGCCATATTATTTTACGGTATGCACATATACAAAAAGTGAAACAATGCGCCCTCCAGCGTTCGATTGGATAAATCACGTTACGTGGTTGTATGTTTACTCATTTCGACATAAAAGTAATTCGGTTTTTAAATTGTATTTGCCGAAAAAGAACTTTTGGAGAACTTTTTGGAACATTGATGACTGATACCTAAGGCATTTATTTCTGCCAAGATAATTTATTCCCGCGGTTGCTGATAAGGAACGAAACGATAGAGCGTCTCAGCTTATGGCCTATATGCCCATGGGGGGAAAAAAATCAGAAGTAGAAGGAGAAGAAGAAACGGAAAAAAACAAAAACAAAGGCTCTTCGTCGTAGCGAACAAGATTTGCGTGTGTTTCCTCAGGGTATTGTTACGTCGCTTTGCAGAGTGGAAATTTCCTGATATCTCAGGATGATGACTCAATTTTAAAAAAATGAAGAGTAAAACTTCAAAGGTGTTTCCCTGACTTTTACAGACTATAAGGAATCCAGTTGTGTAGGATGTGTGCTGTTATCAAGAATGTAGGCTTGTACAGAATACCCTTCTTGGCACAAATTAATTACATAATGTGTCACTAATATGATTTGTGTTCATTTCTGAATTGAAAACTGCATAGAATCTCTTCATTATTCCATTCTTTTACTCGTATGAACTCGTGTACAATGAGCATACATAGACTTTTAAGTTCAAAACTGAATCAGAACCTTAAGAGGACGGGAGAGACCTGGTGGAACATAAAAGAACGTGGTCAACTCGTAACGGCGGCAGCAGCCGAGTTCGCACGTTTTGACAAGTTTTATCACGATTGCTCACGAGTAGTCTCACGTTCGTCTCGTTCTGAACGTCTCCGATTCACGTTTTCGGCCTTCCTCCCGTGTGTTTTGAACTGTTCAAAACACTCGGCTCGCCAGCCGTCCTCTCCAGAACACGGCAGAGTTGCTCACGAGCTGCTCCAGATTTTTCCATAGTGGTCCCGTTCAGACCTCAAATTGCCAAATATGACAGAACGGGAAAGGACGACACCTGGACGGCTCCTCGTCTGACCGAGGCTTTATAATTTTCTTCCGTTCTGTCTCATTTTCCAAAATTTTTCGTCTGACCGGAGCTTAACATGCGAGTCAGTTACGTGTGTAGTACAAGTTTGGTATGAGTGACCCAAGATCGGCATATTGAGTGGGATTTGGCGCCAAAACATCTGGAATTTTTTTGCAAATTCTTGAAACTCCTGCGTGAAGTCTTACAACTCGTACCAAACTCTAAACCAAACTCGTGTGATACAGTGATATACGAGATATATGAGTATTTCCATAAAAAAAAACATGAGCCAAAGTGTGACTTTTGATGCATTTGTAAAAATGGCCTTTTAAAGTTAACAAAATTGTTTATAGAAACTCATATTCAATTTATAAATAATGTAGAATAGTTAAAATAATGTACAAACGATTAGACATGTCTTGGTATGATAGTCTTTAAAATATTCAAAAAAATTGTTTCACGACGTAAAGGGGACTCCAAGGCATTTTTCAACTCTCGCAATTACATTTCAAGTCTTTTTAACCAGTTTCTTTCTGGAAAAGTTTTTTGCTAATTTTACCCAGCTGCAGAACCTGGACTTTATCGATTCAAATTACATTACGAGCGAATATTTTTACATTTTGAGCGAAATTTGTAAAATGTCACACTTGTATTTAGAAGATAGCACTAGGTTATTTAATCGTTCTCGTTATGTTTTTGGTAGTATCAACAGATAAAGGTGGTGTTTGATTCACGAGGTCATGATGTATATTCTTAATATGCCGATAGTAATCGTTCTCTGATATCTGGTAATTATAAAAAAATCAACTCCAAAAGTGTCACGACGTAAGGTGGACACTGTGTCTCGTTTTCACGGAATGACCCATATACGAGTTGTACGAGTGGCCTACGAGTTGCATGAGTTTGCTAAGAGTTGCACGAGTGTGGTACGAGTTGCTCTTTCGTGGCCGAAACTTCAAAAATGTTCACCAGGAGTTACCCGCTGCTACCAGTTGCTACGAGCTGTTGTCTCCGGGTTATGCAAATATTCCTGAGTTGTCCCACAAGTTGTCCCGAGTTTCCCGACTTTGCAACTCTTAAAGCGCGTGCCAACTCGCGCCCGAAATGTTTAGTGTGTGAGAGTACCTTTAGCGGGAAAGATAACCGTTACATTCCGTCAAGGACTTGGAAATTCAGTAGTATGTAAAATGAGCGCCAGATGCCACTCAATACCACGTGAATGTGAACAATCATACAACGGAATATCATGTCGTGATATTGTAGTTAACCAGTTCTGAAAAATATTCCCTTAATTATTATTGGACCACGTTGTAATGTTTGTCACATACTACATTGATCTAGCAGAGGGAGTCTACGCACCACTCTTTCGACTTGAATATTAAAATTGTGCTTACGATTCAAATCGCCGTGATGGATCGTTCGGTTTACTGTCGGGCCTCTTTGCAGGCTTACCTGAAACGGGGCAAAAGTAACAAATACGAAAAATTACTCAACAAAAGTCAACCAAGCGAATCGCAAACAAGCGTTTTACAAAGCAGCCCAGTACCCTGGCTTTATTTACGCGCATCCGCTACACAGGGCTGAAGTGCACCCGGCCATAATTTCTGCCATTGGTGACGCTGTCTTGTTGTGGCGATTTAGACTGGCTCCCGCTCCACATATTCCACATGGAACGAATGAATATGAGATTCATTCGTTGTATGTGGACTTTTTTGGATTGGAAACCAGTCTACTCGCGATTTCATGTTCAATTGTGTACATATTACATTCACACCATCGTACTTTACACACTTTAGCCTATACATTTGTTTTTGGGGGAAATTTAAAACTAAACAAAAATAAAATAAAATAAACAGTAAATAATAAAGGGGGGGAGTTGGCGATTTTTCTTGGGCCCCCACCCACGCACCCCAACGCTCCCCCTCCCACACGCCACCCCACCCCCCCCCCCCACCCCACGCACCCCCACTTTAGAAAGGCCATTTTTACTTTATTATGTTTTGATGAGTATATAAGTCCGTTTTCAATACTGGAGAGACTTTTCACAAAGATCATAACTCTGTGGAATGCCAGTTATCTTCTCTCAAAACAAAAGAAACATCTTAAGACAGATTTAAGAAGATAACTTAGGCAACAAATAGTGCAACAGCATACATTTCTGAAAACCCTGTGTACGAATTTCCTATTTAACGTATGTAACATACGACACATAATTTGTGACATTTTCTTGGTGTCCTTGTTAAATACAGTATAATAGTAGAAATTTGCACACAGGATTTTTTAGGAAGGTATGTTGTGGCACTATTCGTTGAAGTTCTTTAGCTGGAGTTATCTCCTTAGATCCATCTTAAGATGTTTCTTTTGTTTTGAGACAAGATTAATGACATTGTACAGTGATATGATCCTGGAGGAAAAGGTCTCTCCAGTATTGAAAACAGACACATATAGGACATAGAAATACATCGCTTAGTCGTCCATTCGCCATACTTACTTTCTTTAAAAGTTATTATTTCATATTGTGGAATTATAGGAAGTGCTTGTTTCATTTTATATTCTGGTTTGCAGTCCTTCTCATTGTCTTCCACGTCAGTGTCAGGTGCATCAGGCCAATAGTGAGTTGGATTTTCTGCTTCTTCAAGTGGTAATGTCCATGCTGTAACCAATTATTAAAAAAAGTAAGAAAAGTCTCCTCGTGAATCAGGGTTTTAGAACACTAAACATGAATCTTCCACCAAACGGTCTCGAATAGACCTGGATATTTACATGCGCGTAATTCTATGTGTGAGTTTCTGGGTATCAGACGATTTAGGCCCTCTTCACGCGTTTTACCTGGTTTGTGAATTAAGTGGACCTACCAGTATCCATTACGCCAGAATTTGAAAGATAGCCATATTCATAGAGCCCAACAAGAATCATAATTTTGAGTGCAAACGGTTTGAAGTTTGGGATTGGTAGAAGTGTCTGATATATATCTTCCAAACAGGCTTTCTATGAGTGTCCTGGGTGGTGCGTTGGGAGGGGCACCCCCTTAAAGTCAACCAAAAACTCGGTTAAATCATAATTGAGAGTGCAAACCAAAAGCGCTTTAGTCACTTAAGAAAGCGGTTAATTAGCGCTAATTAGACGTCTAATCATAATTGTGAGTGCAAAGACAAAACGTATGTCTGTGTGCACCTTACACATGGCTGAACACAAAAATACCACTTAACACAAATTCTGGTGGTGCGATTGAGAAAGGGTCAAAGGCTAATTGGGTCAAAGGTCACTAATATTCAAATTACGAAGAGCAAATTTCAAACGTGTTTAGATTAAAAGTTTACGACAAATCAATCACTGATTAACCATTTAAGAACAAGAAATGAATAGTTAGGGGAAAATTAGGTTATTACGACAGCAAACCAACTTTTAAAACAAAAGAGAAATTAACTCGAATTTATTAAATTTGAAATCTCCATTTCTCTGTAACTGCTAGCTGTTATCGTGTGATAAACCGAACCTCTGTACATACAGAGGCAGTCTTTCAATGAAATTATCGACCGTGAAAAAGAGATTTACCCTATACATCGTTGCGAAATACATAGTAAACAACTCGAGGACAATCTATGACTAATGGATGTTATTGCAAAACAACTCCTAGATTGAATCATATGTTTTCCAAAACCATTTTTAGGCCTGCTGAAAAGTTGTTAATTTGTTTTCTTTTACAATCCAAATTAGAACGAAAGTTAAAAATTTGAACTAAGGTTCAATTCCAACTTTCAGTCTTTCGTTCAATCTTTGAGAGCAACTATTTTTAACATGTGAATTGTTGTGCAAGTATTTTAATCATACAAAATAAAGTTCAATGTATTTAGCCTAAGCTAGTGGGCTTGTTTAACCATACCGCACCGTGTGTGCTGTTAGGTAGGTCTCGTCTATTTTGTTAACCTAATCTTGTACATCTTTCTCAAATATTTTGTCCCAAGAAAAATGATATTTAAAAAAAATATTTCAAATTATATTGAAATTATATAAATATGGAGAGTGGACAGTGGACACAAACCAATCGGTTATTATTCGAAATGAAATAAATAAACGTCTACTAGATGGTTTTCTTAAAATAAACAATTTGCCCATATATATTCAAGAGGGGGAGAAGCAATGAACTAGAAAACAATATCTCCCTCATCAGTATAGTAAAAGGTGAAATACATGTGCACGAAGCAATAAAAAACGCAAAACACGTGTTGTTCCATGGTGTACAGCTGGTGTGGTCGTGAGTGAATCTTGCTGTAATTTATCTTCCGTTTAATCTATATTTTACAATAAGGCTTTTCGATTTCATATGTGTAATTAATTACAAGACTAATCTGAACATTTTCTTAAGGGCTAAATTATATTTCGACCGACTTGGGGAGACGTTTTCTGATTTCCATCTACCTTGCTTCTAAATTAAAAAAGGCGAAACATTGGCATTTAATGCTGCAGTGGCCCCAGTGGCCTGATCTCAAACTGTGCAGGCCATAAAAAGACAAGTTTGATACATGTGAAACAATATATACATGTTGAAACAATTTCTCTAGTACGCGTGTAACTTAAAGGATGAATTGTGGGATTTAACTATTTACTACATCTTGTAAATCTACGTATTAATGGCAATTCGCAATCAATAGGGTCTCCAAGTGCGGTAAAAACCGCTCTGCGACCGCTACAGGACAGGTGGCCTTAAATGTTCTGGCAATCACAACGTCAGCGCCGTTGCGAAATTAATCAATTTTCGAGGATTTGAGGTGTACGGTTAGCCTATTGGGCGTAATGGTACAGTCTTTGCGTGTAATCTTGCTCAGATCGTTGAAACGCAGAAAGCCCGCGTAAGACACAAAGCAAAACAAAACATAATTCGTAAATCAGCCAGGTCGGCGGACAAATGTTTTTCCATGATGTCGGGCGTTATTGGTTCTTTCCTGCGAGTGGTCGTGGCGTTCGTGCGTCTGTAGCTCTGAAGAGCGGTGTTCGCCATGGGGGTGTCGGTAGGTGATGGCAAGTTGGACAAGGAATGGACCCATTTGATGGCTGCTGCTGCGGACTCGGCGGTGGATTTTTGGCCCGATGTGGCGAGGTGGGTAACTTATAGGCAAAAATGCTGAGAGCCGACCAGCGGTGAAATGGATTAAGACGGAGAATGGACTCGAAAGTGTAGCTTCTTGAAAATAATGGGCTCGGCTTCGCCTCGCCCATTATTTTCAAGAAGCTACACTTCTCGTCCATTCTCCTTAACAGAATCGGCCACATAACCGCCATATCCATATGTTTGCTCGCGTCCGAGTAAACATGCCGATGTTTAATATAAAAACCGTTTAAGATTGATGAAATTCGATTGCCAAAACCGGAAGTCCGTTATGACGTCGTCTGTAATAAGGATTGGTTCGTTCCATGAAAGGCTGGGTTGGATAGTACGCTACATGACTCGGGTCATGAGTCGGTCAACTGACCGGTGACTTCGGCGAGGGTTCTGGCGCTTGTAGGTTTAGATTGTGCGTGGTCGGACTCGTTAATTGACGCGTTCAAGATAGTATATATGATTTGTAAACTGTTACAAATAGTTTTATCCCCCTGTGTGATTGAGTATATGCATGATTAAAACCAACCTGAGCAAAAACCAGCCCCGTACTTCGTCTAACATTTGAGAAAACAGTCAAAAAAGAGTTTGCAGTCATTTCGCCCCAAAACCACATCGCCCTTAACAATTTCGCCCACTGAACCACGGCCTGTGCACGAAGTGGTTTTGGGGCGAAGTGGCATTTGGGCGATTTAGTGTTTAGACGAAGTGATTTGGGGCGAAATGGCAGTCGGGCGAAGTGGTTTGGTGGCGAAATGGCACTTGGGCGAAATGGTTTTGGGGCGAATTGAATTTTCGTCTCATGAGACGAAAACTAATTGTTTTACTCATTTCTCAAAGACTATAGCACTTCAGACAAAACCATTTCAGGGGAAGTTTTCTACGGTCATCATGTTTATATTGTGTAAGTTAGGCGTAAATCTGTGAAAATTTCTGATTTTCGATATACAAATCATGCCTTTAGGCTTTGCGATTTTATCCGTAGGAACTGAGAATGTTAAAAAATACGAGTTCAAAACGAGGCCTAAGTACGTAATAGACGTATCGGGCTGCCAAACGCACTTCGTTTTGCTAGGAACGAAGCTGCTACGGAAGAGCGAGTCTTTCACGATGGAAGAGTTGCGTAGAGCGGAAGATAGGTGGGGAGAAATGATTAAGCCGTCAATGTACATGAAATGCCTTGAGCGCGCCATTAATAGATGAGCGGGCTAGTTATCTTAGTGAATAAGTAGCATGCCGAGGACAAACCGAAAGGCAGGACGCGGAAAAGGTAACATCTGGTCGAACGTGTCCTTGCAAGCCGAAATAATAATAATAATAATAATAAGACAGTTCTTATAGAGCGCATCACACAGTTGCCTCAATGCGCTTTACACAAAATGTTAAGTAGATTAATTGTGATGCATTATAAACCAACCCTATCAGAAAATAAGAATTCCTTTAATAAGGATTTGAATTCACTCTCGGTTGTAGCAGTCTTGATATGATATGGTAAAGTGTTCCAGAGAGCTGCTGATGCATGTGTGAAAAACCGATGGCCATAAGTGGTGGTGCGAGTGACTGGCATTTGGAGTAAAGATGCTGAACTGGATCGGAGGGTACGTGTTGGCTGATATGCATGAATGAGTTCCCGAAGGTAAGATGGAGCAGAGCCCTGAATGCATTTATACGTGAGGAGCAGTATCTTGAAGATGATACGTTTACTGACCGGTAACTAATGGAGATTACAAAGTATGGGAGTGATGTGGTGTCTGAGTGAAGAACGAGTGACGAGTCTTGCGGCAGAATTTTGAATGCGTTGAAGTTTATTGACTTGTAGTTGTGGAAGGGCATGAAGCAAACTGTTACAAAAGTCGAGACGGCAGGTAATGAATGCATGAACGAGTCTTTCAGTAGTTTGTTGATCCAACATCTTGCGCATGCGTCCAATCTTGTGAAGAGCCAGGGAGGAGGAACGACAAATATTGTTGATGTGATTTTGCATTTGAAGGTTCGAGCTTACAATAGGGGTGTTCGAGACGCTTACACCGGGTAA
Organism: Henricia sp. BOLD:AAB3569; assembly: GCA_037783545.1. Lineage (NCBI taxonomy): Eukaryota > Metazoa > Echinodermata > Asteroidea > Spinulosida > Echinasteridae > Henricia > Henricia sp. BOLD:AAB3569. The sequence goes on along the minus strand of JBBELK010000162.1, from coordinate 1,101,555 downwards.
CGGGGGGTTTACACCGGGGGAAGCCCCCAGAAGATGCAAAACGAACGACACAGGGTCTCGCTTTGAATTCTGGGAACACGTGGTCAAAAGTTGTTGCCGTGTGGGGATTTATAAACGCCGTTATCGTTTGACTCGGGATGAAAAATTAAGCCAGCGCCACGCAAAAATAGTAGCCCTAAAGTACCGAAATAAACTTCATCAATGCCCACAGACATCTACTGATTCAGCAAAATGTATTTACAGCCCAATTCCCTCCTATTTTGTGTCATAAGTAAGTGTTTTTCGTCGTACTCACGTCGCGATTCCAAACTGTCCGCCATGTTTTACTACTCGCGGTTACTAGGTGACGTCATTACACCTTGCTTTACACCACAGACCCGCCCGCGAGCTCGGGTAGTGGTGGCTGCCACCGGGGCAGACTCGTGTAGCACGTGATGGCTAAAAGAACGCTCCGGTGTAAGTTGGTGTTACCCGGTGTCAGCATCTCGAACGCCCCTAATGGTACCGAGGTCACGTGCACTTTTGACGGGTTTACTGCAGGAGTTACCGATACGGATGCTGTGTATTGGGGCGTGGTGTCGAAACTGCGAAGTAATATGAATGAATTCGGTCTTGTCATCATTTAATTTCAACTTGTTGATAGTATAGTAGACCACGATTTGATGTGTGCGAGACAGGACTCGAGCTTCTCAACAAGATTATGACGATGATCTTCAGTCATTGTGACGTATAGTTGGATATCGTCGGCATACACCATACAGTTGACGTCATGTGAAGCAATGATGTCTTCTAGAGAAGCAGTGTATAGCGTAAAGCACAAGGGACCAAGAACAGACCCTTGAGGGACTCCAGTATTAACCTTGTAAGATGGCGATGATACATTATTGATGGAAACGGATTGATGGCGATTTGTGAAATACGACTTGAACCAGTCTAGTGCAGACTCGGTAATGCCATATCGGTGACGTAATCGATGTATCATAATGTTGTGATCAATCGTGTCAAAGGCGGCGGAATAATCAAGAAGCACAAGGATAGCTTCCTGTCCCTTATCAACGGCAAGAAGCAGATCATTGTATACACGAATGAGGGATGTTTCAACACTTCGGTACTTTCTGTAGGCCGACTGCATTTTACCTGTAAGGTTGTGAGATGCCAAATAACATTGTACTTGATGAGCTGCAGCACGCTCTAACGTCTTTGCAAGAAATGGTAGATTAGCAATTGGTCTGTAGTTTCCAAGGTTACAAGGGTCCAGATTCTGTTTTTTGATGAGTGGAGTGATGCTGGCAAACTTTAGGGCATCAGGAAATCGTCCCTCTTGAAAGCTCATGTTGATAATACTGGCGATTGTCGGAACAAGCTCATCCAGGCAGTCTTTCAACAACCAGGTAGGTAGTGGATCTAACTGACAGTATTTAGACCTCGAGCCCGTGATGAGCTTTTTGACCTCATCAACCGATAGAGCACTGAACCTGTTCATTGATGCCTTTGGGTGGACATCACAATGATGGTCATTTCCGGCTCTTGAAGAATCAAGATGTTCTCTGAGGTTTTGGATTTTGGATGAGAAAAACTTAGCAAAGCGTCGAGCAAGTCGCACAGGTGACGACTCAGAGGGAAGTATTTTTGTAGATGATGCGGGTACAATCATCTTGTTTATCAAGTGAAACAAACTTTTATTGTCGCATTGGTCAAGTTTCGCTTTGTGGTAATTTGTCTTAGCATTCAAAACTAGTTGGTGATACTGAAAACGTTGTTGACAGTAGATCTGCCAATGTACTTCCAATTTCGATAACTTCCACCGGCGCTCGTGACGACGCAAATCTCGTCTTGCTACACGGATTTCATCAGTAAACCAGGGAGCATGTGGACGAGCTCTGATAGATCGTTTTCGTAGTGGTGCATGCTGGTCGAGTAGAGAACCGAGGCTGTACTGATACTGATCAGTCAAATCATCAAGATCTGATGATAGTGATAAGCACAGCGGAGAACCCAGAATATCACGTCGAAAAACATCGATGTCGATATTGCGAACGTTCCGGAACTGGACACCGACAGTTACAGCAACAGGACGATCGATATCCAAACGACATACAACGGCAGCGCGGTCAGACGACAAGAAATGTGTACAGTCCACATGTGAGATGAAATCGTCCGAAACCCTGGTTAATACGACGTCTAACGTGTGGCCACCTGGATGTGTGGGACCAGAAACAAGCTGCTTTAAACCAGCAGAATCATACAAGTCACAGAAACTTGAAGCTTCTCTAACGAGCTGATTGTCTATATGGAAATTGAGATCACCGGCGATCAAGATTCTTTTGGCGTCAGACTCGACATGTAGTAGGTAGTAGGGACGGTAGTAGGGACGTAAAATATGCTATCAACAGGATTGATACAAATGTAACATTGTGTCATATAGGAAATTTGTACAGCAAAAGGTCTGTTATTTCCTTTCTTGGCTCTACATGTGGGCATCTTTTTTTTATTTAATCGTCTAGTACTGATGTGCTTTTTTTAGAAAACATGATTGCATTATTTCAGAAAGATGAACTGCAAACAAGAATAGGCAAAGAATCTCTTAGGTCATTTCAGACTGTTTTGTGATGCAAACAGGCTCTCAATTTATGTCCAGTCAAGGACATCAACATCATATTAAAATTCCATTCTGTGAATTTATGTTTATACCCTGGATGACACGTTCTTTCCTTTATTGGTCAAGTGGTACTATATACAATGTGTTTACTGACCGGGTACATGTATTAAAAATGGGTATGTAAAACAAACATTATAGGACGTGTGTTGAGATTTTGTTTTGCCCTTTTATTTGTGAATTTTGTTGAACAGCATTTCAAATTAGTTTGTTGTTGAGACTATAACTCGAACACTTTACTGTCAAACTTGAACATACAGTTTGTGATGATGTACTTTCTTTTCGACCGAAAACAGTCGAGCAGGCCGAGAGGAAAAAGAGTATATAGGCTGGGCATAGCTTGAGACCCTGTGGAAAAATACAGGGGGCTTGATTTCATCTAATGCACCTATCAATGGTTGTCCCCACCTAGGGAATGGGGATTTGGTTTTTATGCCCCAGGGTGGGGATTTTGCCACCTAAATTGTTTCCAGGGGTGGGAAATTTGTCACTCGGAAATTGACAATCTCCACCTCGTTTGTGGGGTAGACCTAGCCAAGGTTACCTAGCTCGGCTCGAATTGTATCCGATGTGGTAATCTGTTACCACAGATTACCACATGATAAAATTCGAGCCGAGGTAACCTTGGCTAGGGTAGCCCGGGGTGGGGGAGGGGGTTGGACAATTGATAGACCTGTATAAGAAAATTATTAATATGGTTTTCCCTTCCAAAATTACTCTTTTTTAAACATCGGGGTAACCTCTTAACATTTCCCCTCTTATTTGTCTGTTTTTATCACCTTTTTATTTGGTTTAAAGATCTATAGAATTTAATTCAAGACGAGTAACAAGCTAACGTCAGGGTACTGAAATCCCCAGGTGAAATCCCGGCGGCCGTTAGCCGGGAAGCCGACCGTACCGATAGCTGCCTGCGCCTGCAGGCAGTGCGGTGTTGCCTGGCCCGGGCGCAGCGCTCGCTTGTCCGCAAATTGTCCCGATGCCGAGTTTTCCCTACACGTCAAAAATAACATTTGGGGCTGTTGACTCGATCAACCCAACAGACATCCCGAAGGCATTTCACACACACATAAACCTGCGCAACGTACCTTAGCGCAGGTTCCTTAGCAGGAGTATGTCCCAAGTCCCCGTGGTCATGCCTTTTGGTTTAGTTTGGGTATTTGGTACGAAGGAAAGGCCCCGAAATACGGTTAATTCATATAAATGTGTTTTAGGCAATATATTGAGCCCCATTGATTTTAAATGCCAAATTAAAGTGACCTACCTGGTTATCGAATTATTGTGTTTTGATTTTAAACGGAGAATACCTTGAGATTTGTATTTAAAAAAAAACATATTTAAACTGACAGGATAATTACCGTGTGGTACACATGCATTTTGATATCATCGCAAAATGTTCAGCACGCAAGGAAGCATGTTTCAGATAAGTCTCGAAGTACTGTCGAGGACGGGGGTCTCGGTTTTCTTTTTGGTGGTGAAATTTGCAAAGTGGCGCATGACAGTTGGTGTCAGCCGCCAGGGAGAGAGATCTGCTACACTAACAGTGTAGTGGTGTTTTAAGGTTGAAAATCAGGCTATGTTCGTATTCGCGCGTCAATCGTGGAGGACGGCGATAAGTTAGCGTTTCAGCTCGTCAACCGCCCCTATGGCCATGCATTACCAGAGCGTGTTTTCACATTCTAAGGTGTCTAGTAGCCATTGCATCATGGCTAGGAACGTTGTTGCCTTGGCGAGGGCTGGTCACGGTGATCGGCTCACGGTGATCGGCGCACCGCGCTCGTTTAGTGGTAGTGTACATTTTGTTTTAACCAGGGATCTGTTTTGAAAAACAGTCGCAGCATTTTCATATTGAATATCTTTGGTCGGATGAGCTGCGGTTGATTTTAGCGAAATGTAGTGGTCTTCTTCAGTCGCGAACACTTGTACTACGTATATAAGTGTTCTCCCATAGGAATTGTGGGAGTTTCAGCTGCGATCTTGAATAAATCTTTTGATAAATTTCGGACCAACGGAGAGGTTAGTTTTATTGTATGTGTGTCCCATTTATAAATTGAGTTATACTGGTAGGTTTACTGCTTGAGGCAATCTATTCCCAGGGGCAATTTCATGAAAATTTGACGAGGGTTGGTGAGGCCCCGTATCTCAAATATCCGCGTCCGGTTCTGGTGTCGGGCTGCGTAGCCAATGGTGTACATGTAAGTAACCAACAGGACGTCGGCGAGGCTAATTGTTTCCGGTCCGTTCCCGGCTGCCTCTGCCTGTCACGGTTTGTGAACCGACCAGTCTTGTTACCGACGTGATATAAAGTCACTGACTCGGGTGAAAATACTCGGGTGAAAACTTGAGGTTGCAGGTTCGAGAACTGTCTGGGGGCCTGTGCCTTAGAACAGGGCGCTTTAGCGCGTGTTCTCCATCCTTCGGATGGGATGCGCAGCTGTTGGTCTTGTGTGTTAAGAAACGCACTTTGGTGATCCCAGAGCATTATTTGGCGAATTCAAGTGGCGGACGCTTGTATGGCACATGTCTGCACTGGGATGCTCCTGGTGCTGTTGCCATTAGCGTTGTCGCTGCCATCGGAAGATCACCGGTACCATTTCGCTTCAGCCAGGGCCTAGTTTCATTGAGCTGTTTGAGCGCTGGCTGAGGGCGTGTGCTTGCTGTGGCAGAAAGTTGAGGCCTTTTTGCAACCGCGGCGTGCTTGAGTGTGCGTGCGCTTGGGAACCGTCATTGTTGCGTCACTAGCTTGGTTAAGGCACGTTTTCAGTTTCTTACCATTAACGATGTCTATGAGATGTCCTGATGCTCGGTTAACGGAACGTGGGCTGTTGAACGGCTTTATAAATCTGGCCCAAAGTGGCCGCCTCGCTTGGGTGCTGATCCTGTCGGCGGTTGGATTGTGGCATTTTCCCCTGGCAGCTCCCCCTATGTCGCTGGGGTTAGCGAGGTAGTTGGGATTGGGCGTCTTCCCCACGGACGCAAGTGGGGCTTTGACCCACATAGCCCTTCGATCACGAGCACGGTTGTGTGTCTGCGGGACCCCTCGTGCTCCCAACGTCTCTCGTGAAGAGCTGGATAGGTAAGACTTAAGGCTGTGCATGGTGGTATCAACGCGTGTATGGGTTTGCGGTAGCACCATGTGAACCTCTTTTGACACGTGATAATGCAGTGTACAATGTGTGCACTGAAGCGGAATGGCTTGGATTGATGAGGCGTGGTTGTGCTAGGATCCTAATCTTGTGGTTGGCTGTGGTGTGCTCATTGCCTTTTCCTCGTAGGTTTGCTAAGGCTTGCGAGCGAATGCAATGGGCACTTTGGATAAATCCTTGGTTTCAGTGCCAAAGTTTTATATGACTGGTCTCTATTTGAGGTCTGCCAATGCGCGGAATCTACGCTTTGTGAGATAATATCCATTTACCGGACGGGTTTACCTCTGTTTTAATACCGAAGGTCTTTATTCAAGGGAATTTTACCTTTTCGCCTGGTGTTGACGGACATGGTGCATGCGCCAATCTCAAGTCTTTTGTTGCGTTGATAGTTTTAGCGCAGATTTCAAATAGGGGAAGAAACCTTAAGATTCCCAAATTTGAAAAGCAACAGATGGTTTCACATGTCGTATACATGTAACTGATGTTTTAGGCACAACCATCGCGCACCACGGTGGCATCTCATGGCCTAGGTCTAAGGCCTTAAGAATTTGTCCCTTTTAGCATTGCGCGGTACGCGATTTTTTTTCCCGTACTACATATTCGCTATGGACCCTAACTGAAGCCTCTGATTGGTTCGCTCTCCTCAGTCAGTCATGTATTATGCATCATCCAAAGTGCATGATACGCTCACGTGGCGTACATGTGTCCATCGCGCGCTGGCTACATATGGTGTGTTCATATCCGCAACGCAATAGCATTACAAGCATTGCATGCAGTGTACTGGTGTACTAATTCTGGCATCAACGCTTTCGGGTTGCATTTCAATGAATAGACAGCCGAAGTGTGACGTGCGCCGGGCAATTGGATCTAAACTATCATGGCCGTCGGGAAAAGTACCATTGGAAAAGCACTGAGACACGGTTGAGTGATTTTTAATTTAGATCCAATTGCCTATAGGCAACCAACAAAAGGTGATGACGTATTCACTTCAGCAGTCTATTGATTGCATGAAGTCCAAAAGATTGTGTAACGGTGCATAGAAATAAAAACCACTCATAAACAATTAAAAACAAAACACAATACTGCATGAAAATCCACTAAATTTATCTTGAAGTAGAGTTGCCATAAGTGCATAGTATGCTTTAATTGCCGTTGTCACGGTGTTTGAGTTGAACTACAGCAGTACGTACAAATTTGAAACTACCGCCTCATTACTATTTGCACCGCCGTGGGCGTTAGGGGCGACAGACTCATTGTCAGTCGCGATTCGGGCAGCCCTCGGGCGGACGTGTTTCTCCAGGCTCGGGATACGAGGTCCCGAACGGGATTTTAGGGGAGATATTCCGTAATCTGGATAGAGGTTTGACCAGGACTTGGTTTAGATAAGTTACCCCATATTTTGGGGCTATGTTTGAAGTAGGGGCACTGGTATAGAGTTAAATCCATTGCCGTGCAGCGCAGTTTTGTTTCTGTTTTGTTTTTTAACCCCCTTTTGTATTTCTCCCGCCCCTATCCATTTTAGCCCACCGCCATCTTAGGATACTGGGGTTCCGCTTCAATCGGCATGCATTCGGCGCCGTATAACGGAATTTTTGCTATGGCATGCTTTTGTCCTAGGCAATAAAGGGGCGCGCGGATTGGCAACAAAGCGGGCTTTTCTGCCCTTTTGTGTCCGTGTAAAAGGTGCAGCGCCAGACGGTTCCATTTGGATGATTTAGATTTGGCGCGGATGATCCAAATTGGTTTTTGACTTGCTTTGCACTGGTCGGGTAGGACCGCGTAAATATTTATCGTGACGGCGTTTTATCTTGGGAGACGGTCTACGTTCTGCATCGTGCCGGCCGGGAGTCAGTGTGGCTGTATGGCCATGGAGGAAACCTTTAGTCCTGTTGAGGTGAGAATCTAAAATGGTTTCACTGTATTTGTTTTCTACCTCTTTAATTACTACAGATCGTCGTTATCAAGTTTTGTTTAACGTTTATTTGAACGTTTTTGTTTTGGTTAGGAAAAGCCAGAAGCATATGCAGAAACTGCGGACGAAAGTGTTGGGCCCATTTTCCGCGGACTGTGTACCTCATTTAAGATCTCCAAGAGGTGTTTTGAGTGCCTAGTTGAAGATGGATGGGACGACCCAGAGCAATTTACGGGCCTGTCGGCAGAGTGGCGCACACACATCCTCGCCTTAGCCCCTAACGGAGGTCAGAGGAGGAATCTAGAGCAGCTCCTGCGTCGAGTAGAAGCGGGTCCCCTGGATGGCCCGGCCCCCAAGCGGCGCCGCACGCAGTCGGTTGATTCTGCAGCCCAGGAGCGGGATCAAGCTGGTCCTAGTGGTCTCGCGTCGGCGGTTTCCGCCTCCGCTCCGGTGCGACCGGCTACGGGTTTAGAGAACAATCCCTCGTCATCTCAGGTATGTTTTGGTTAGATATTTCGGTATCCATTTGGAAGCCGCCATTATACAGGCCCCAGACGAATTCAAATTTACGATGAGCTCGGATCAACCCCCCTCTATCTGGGCGGATTGAGCCTGGCGTGAGTTCGTACCGTATGGGGAAAGCATGGCGCTTTTAAATCAGGGAAGGGGATAGCCCCACATGAAAATACTGTTCGAGGGGTGGGCCCCAGTGACCTGCTGCGAACATATGCGTTCTATTTGACATTACATGATATTAAGGGGATGAGCCCCCGGTAAATTGTTAAGAAATGCAGGGGATGTGCCCCATATTGCATTTGTGTAAGGGGATGGAGCCCGATATCAGATTGTGTGCCGATGACAGGGAATGAGCCCCTTATTATTGTACACTATTTATAGATATACGCTTTGTATATACGTTTAAAAGTTGTCATACTTTAACCAGAACGGATGGGCCCCATCCGATATTACATAATGGCGGGAAGGGATGAGCCCCCATATGATCTTATTGATATTTATAGGGACGAGCCCTGTAAGTTCATACACTTTTATGGCGATTTAAGGCCCAATTGTGCGTTGATAAGAGGGGATGAGTCCCACGTATAGTTTATGCACCGATGTGTAGGGGTGAGCCCCTTAGGTGTTATACACTGTTGTAAAGACCAAAATAAGTCCCATAATATTATAAGCTGATGGGAAGGCAAACCCCGCCCCCTATGTCCCGGCCCATGGTTTAGAGGATGAACTAACACTTTTAGTACTCGGACGTCATTAATTTTGCCATCAGATTATTTTTTATTCATAAACAAGTGCAAATTTAATGAAGAAACCAAAATTTGGAGGGGAAAGATAAAAGAATTTACTAAGGAAAACTTAGAATATTTCCGAGTTGTCCCATAGGCTTAGTGCATAAGGGTTTATGTGACGTCCGATTTGAAAATTCTTTCCCATGGAGTTTCAGCTAGCGGACGTGTACGTGTATGAGTCCCAAAGGTTTTATGCAATTACGATAGGGACGAGCCCTTCATTTTTATACATTGCCATGAAGGTAAAACACCCATATGGATTCTATACACTGATGCAGTTTTGGGAAATGAATGAGCCGCACACGATAGTGGCGGAATGGATGGGCCACATACGGAAATGGCGCACCCATTAGGTTTTGTTCACTGTTGTGGAGGAAAATGATGCACACGTGTTCTCATACACACTTTTCAAAATTTCATTTATTTCACAAGGGGATAAGCCTGATGTGTTTTATACGCTATTGTTGGGGTATTAGCCCCATAAAATTTTAATGATGGCATGGGAGCGCACATTATTATGCACCTGTGAAGTGAGGGATAAACACCCCCCCCCCCCCCAGCCCCCCCCCCCCCCCCCCCCCCCCCCCCCCAGCCCCCAAATGATGTGGATGATCATGTCACGTCAAGCTCATGCCAGGGGATGCGCCCCGTGTGTCGTTATCCACGATGTCGGGAGATAGGGATAAGCTCCACATAACATCATGCACTTGATACGAGGGTATAAGCCCCATGTGGTTTTAAACGCTTATGCATAGATGAGCCCATACCACGATGTATATCCACATATGGGAATATGCCCTATATGTGACGTAACCAGTACTTGATGTGAGGTCCGGGTGAGGCCCCGTGTGACTTTATGCACTGGATGCGAGGGTATAACCTCATGTGACATCATGTACTTGATGTGAGGGGTTAGGCCCCGTGTGACATTATGCATTTTAAGAAATTTAGTTCAGGTCACGATGTAAAACTATGCTAGGGGACATGCCCCATGTGACTTTATGCACTGGATGCGAGGGTATAACCTCATGTGACATAATGTACTTGATGTGAGGGGTTAGGCCCCGTCGGACATTATGCATTTATAAGAAATTTGGTTCAGGTCACGATGTAAAATCCTGCCAGGGGACATGCCCCATGTGACTTTATGCACTGGATGCGAGGGTATAACCTCATGTGACATTATGTACTTGATGTGAGGGGTTAGGCCCCGTTGGACATTATGCATTTATAAGAAATTTGGTTCAGGTCACGATGTAAAATCCTGCCAGGGGACATGCCCCATGTGACTTTATGCACTGGATGCGAGGGTATAACCTCAGGTGACATTATGTACTTGATGTGAGGGGTTAGGCCCCGTTGGACATTATGCATTTATAAGAAATTTGGTTCAGGTCACGATGTAAAATCTTGCCAGGGGACATGCCCCATGTGACTTTATGCACTGGATGCGAGGGTATAACCTCATGTGACATTATGCACTTGAGGCGTGGGCATAGGCCCCGTGTAACTTTGTGTACTTGTGCTAGGGGTTGTCCCACGTCACGATGTAAATTAATCCAAGGGGATAGCCTACGCCCCGTGTGACATTATGCACTTGTTGCGTGGGGATAGGCCCCGTGTAACCTTGTGTACTTATGCTAGGGGTTGTCCCACGTCACGACGTAAATTAATCCAAGGGGGTAGCCTACGCCCCGTGTGACATTATGCACTTGAGGCATGGGCATAGGCCCCGTGTAACCTTGTGTACTTATGCTAGGGGTTGTCCCACGTCACGATGTAAATTAATCCAAGGGGGTAGCCTACGCCCCGTGTGACATTATGCACTTGTTGCGTGGGGATAAGCCCCGTGTAGCTTTGTGTACTTATGCTTTAAAAAAAAAAAAAAAAAAAAAAAAAAAAAAAAAAAGCGTGCGGGATGCACGCCATTGCCCTGGCATCCTGTATTAAATTGCTTTATACTGTGCCTCACCTACCGCGTGCGCCGCAAGGCGGCGGAATTTGGCCTGGTCAAATAGATGCTAAATGCATGTGCACGTGTAAGGAGTTAGTCGATGGGCTGGGTGCTGTCGATGTAACACATGCAAATGCATATTGTGTCATGCCGCAACGTGCCGTACCACATTTTTAGCGTTAAACCTTCTCTTGTTGCAGCGGGCGGATTTTGGCTCTGGCCTTCGCGGCCGTTTAGCAATACAGAAGTGTGGTCTGAGAGTATAGAGATCATGCTCTAGAGTCCAGCTAATCTGGTTCATTTTAAATACCTACCCAGGCCAAGTCTGCACTTGAGGTCTGCAAGCCAATGCGGCTCGAGTTGCTGAAGGCATGTTTGGAAACAGGCTACGATAAAAACGTGGCGTACGTAATGTCTCTCCTGAGAAGGTACGTTGAAGCCTTTGAGCCTTTATCCGCGGAAGATACAAAAGAAAAGCAGTTGTACGTTAATATGTTGGCTGATTGCGAAAAACATACTCTGGCAAAGACACCCGGCATCGCTATGTATATATACAAATCAGTCACAGGGGAGGACTCGGATAAACGGCTGCGTCTCTCCAAAAAGCACTTGGGTCTAAGCGCTCCCCCGTCTGAACCCAGGAGTTATCAGTCGCAGGCAAGCTGGGGCTTCTCAAATAGAAATGCCAGACAACCCTTTCGCTTCGGAGGAGGTTATCGCCAACCACAGCCGTTGATGTCCCCGCGTCCGTCTCCGAGACTCAGAGACTTGTGTTACCGATGTCGCAAAAGAGGTCATTTTGCGAGGGACTGTAAGGAGGGCTTTTAGTCAGCCGCTTTGATAGCTTTTCTCTCTTTTGTTTGTCTAATAAGTATAGAATTAAACAATTAGTAACACTCATGCAAGGAAGACGGAGAAAATGTGTAATCTGAAAAAAATAACGAGGTCCCCTTATAGGTGAAATCATCTAGTTTAATTTATCGTTGAGCAGAGTTTGCCCTTTTTGTTAAAGCAAGGTACAGTCAGTTTGTTAATTGATAAATAAAAACAGTGCACGTGTTCCCGGGTGGTCAAAGTATCAACGACTCGGTTTTATTATATGGAGCTATATTCCTTTACTCCGCTTATTCCGGTATTCTTTTGGTTAAATGTAGGAATATAGAAGGTACCTGGAAATTCTCAAGGCCCACAAGTGGGAGCAATCCTCAACACACTGCTTTGATCCGGCCGCGGCTCAGGCAAAAAAACGGAGGCGGGGAATCTACGCTTGGGTCGACATATCGGGAAACCCGGCTTCAGAGGCGGATGATACCGCTCCCAGTCCAGGGGACGTACTATCGGGTCGCAGTTGGCCAGATTTTAGAGCACTCCGCTTCCGGGATCCCCACGAATTTGTAGCAGGGGGTCTTCATGACCACCCTGAGCTTTGGAGCGAGGTGTTGGCTGAATGTCCGATCGACGGCCCGAAAGTTCAGCGATGGCTCCGTGGGGGCCTCGACCTCTTTGAATTTTTTCTGCCATATCGAGGGAGGTACAGAGGAAGAGTTTTTTATTCAAATTTTCCCTCTCTCATGTTTTTCCCAAATGCACCGATCTGCGAGCGCTTTGTCTCCTTTATCAATCAAACCATAACTAAGCGTCTCGTGGAAGGATCCGTAGAGTTGATCGGTAAGGTGGGAATAGTTCCTCCCCCCAGATGCGTCAACGCACTCTCTATCGAACCGAAAAAGCCAAGGCTAGTTCTTTCGATGAAGGGACCGAATCTCTGGTGTAAGGACACTCCATTCAATCTCATACCACTGGGAGAAATTGTACAATCTGTTAACAAAGGCGGGAGATTCTCCAGTACCGACGATGCACAGGGATATAAGCAGATTTTGTTGTCCGAGAGGTCAAAAACCTTTTGCGGGTTTGAGTGGGCAGGCTTTTATTTTGTTGACACCACTCTCCCATTCGGGTTCAAAAACAGTGCCTACGTATACTCCACCATAGGATTTTGCTTATCAACCTGGCTAAAAAATCGAGGCGTCCACACCGAAATTTGGATCGATGACCGTTTCATTGGAGAAGCCGGGGGACAGAAACCACATGTGCATTAATTTCTTGTCTGCTTTCCCTCACAGAGCTCTGTCGAATCCGCCACAGATGACGCGTACGTTAGGGCGGCCAGAGCGTTGTATGCGGTGTGCTACATGCAGTCAAGGTTGGGATATTTCATAAATTTGAACAAGAGTCAACTTAAGCCGGTAACATCTATGGTCCACTTGGGGCTGGGGGTATGCTCAGAATCCCAATCTTTTTGGATCCCGGAGAAGAAGAAGTGCTCTTTCGCCGAGACAAGAGAGGATATTTTGTCCGCGGGTGAGGTATATCTAAAAACGCTACAGCGATTTGTTGGAAAATGCCAAAGTTTTTCCCTCGTTTTTCCCGCGGCTTCTCTGTTTGTAAGAGAATGTTGTACATTTCTGCCATTTCTAGACGACGTCACTCCCAAACCCATCTCTCGTAAAGTGCGCGACGAGATTCTTTTTTGGCGTTTTGTGGATTCGTTCTCTGAGCCCATTCCGTGGAGACAGCAGCGTCATTTATCTATCCAGCTGAGTTCTGACGCGTCCGGATACAAATGGGGTGGCGTTGTGGCTCTCTCAAGTGGAAATGCGGCTTTTGGCGATTATTGGCCGCCCAACGTTCGAGCCATGCCGGACATATGTTACAAGGAAGCTCTGGCCTTATATCTCGTGTTGCAGTCAGTGGTGGATATGCTATGGGACAAACGAGTGGATGTGTCGGTGGATTCCGAAAGTTTATATCACGCGTGGACACATCAAAAGGCGAAATCCCCATCTCAGGCAGGAATCCTGAGACTTATTTTTGCGCTCACCCTGGAGGCCAATTTTGATCTGAAGCTGCAGTGGGTGTCATCTAAGGCTAACCAGGCGGACCTACCATCAAGGCAGCTATCCAGGGCGGATGCCCGATTGGCAGTCCCCTTATGGCGCTTTCTTCAGAAGGAGCTTGGAGGCAGATCTGGATTTTCGTTGGACCTCATGGCGCTCCCGTCAAATGTTCACAGGGGCGCTCATGGTCAGTGTTTAAAGTTCTTCTCTAGGTTCCCAGTCCCCGGCACATCTGGCGTGAACATCTTCTCACAGCCATGTCCTCGCAGAGAGCAGCTGTACGTATTCCCGCCCTTTGTGCTCATACCCTCTCTCATCAAGTTGTTTCTTGAATGGGGTAACGTGTTTGTTACACTTGTAGTCCCCAGGCACCCGCATTCAAAGCCATGGTGGCCATACCTGAACACTTTTGCCGTACAGTCCCAGCGCTTGTCTGAGTTTGGACAGACAGGAGTTCTCGAATACCCTTTGCGTGGGGGTTATGCACCAAATGCATCAGACCTTGGTTTCGAGCTGTGGGGACTAAAATGTTACTTTCCCGCGGGTCCCCGGGTCGTGGAAGAGATTCGTCAGCCGGTGCGACATTCGGTGTCCATTGTGTCCGATTCCATTTGCAAAGGCATGAAGGGCCTCGGGTGGCCCGCTTCGTTGGACGTCGACTTATCGGTAGTAGGTGGAGCTACGTTAAAAGTGTTATGCAGATCTCTGATGGCAGTCTGTAGGGAGCAAAGACCGGAGGTGGCACTTCTCCATGGTGGTATTAACGATTTCAGTAGAAAGAAGGATTGCTCCGCAGGGGTGAAGGAACTCTTGAAAGTCTTTGCAACGGCTGCGAAGCAGATAAAGGCGCAGAATCCAGGGGTTCAGTTCGTCGTATCTGGGATATGTCAAACAAAAAATTGCAAAGTAAACCGCTCGGTCGCCGATGTAAACACAGCATTAAAGAGCCTTTGCCATAAAGCAGGTTGGCATTTTCTCTCAAATGATCACATAAGTCAGAGGGATCTGAAGGATGACGTTCACTTGACTCTATGGGGGAGCTTGAAGTTGCACAGGCGCATGCAGATGTTCTTCAGATCTTTACTGGGCCTCCGAAAGGGTGCACACATAGAGCTAGACCCCTAAGTATGAATACCCTTTTATTCCCTTTGTTCCTTTCCCATCCAGCTCACGCGTTGGGAAACAAGGATGCAAGAGCTCGACAAGAAACTGCGTCTATTACCCTATAACAAACAAAAAAGCAGTTTGATGAACGACCTGGGAAAGTTTCTCCAGCTTAACAACGGTTCTGGCTTGTACACGGAAAGTTCAGACCTGGACGCAGCAACCCCCGACGACATAGTCAAGTTTTTGGTAGACCGGGATGGAAGGGGCCGTACCCAGGTTCACTCGCTTGGCTGCATCAATCTAGGTAAACACGGGATCTTTAATTGCGGATGTGAGCGTCATTTGGCAGCCGGAACAGTAGACTCTTATGTGGGTCAGTTGCGAGGATTTTACAATTCCTGCGGCAGAATTCAGCCGTGGAGGCCCCAGGCACCGTCCTCGAACCCGTGCAACTCCCATCGTGTCAAGACGTACATAAAAGCAATTAGACTGGAGCAGGCCGAGGCACACGTAACCCCTCGACAGGCTATTCCCATATTTTCCGACAAAATCCGCTGGTTAGCACAGGCAATCCGGTCCAATATTTCGCCTCCGCCGCGTGACGCCGATCCAAAAGCTATGTTACATCAATATATTTTCCATAGAGACCTGGCGTTCTTCTTGTGTCTTTGGTGGGCAGGAGAACGGGCATCCGATCTTGGCCGAGCAAAAACTTGCGAAGTTACCAGGATTGACGGTGGTAATCTCATATTTAATCACACGGTCGGTAAGACGGTGAGAGAAGGTACGTCGTCAATGGTGATCATACCAAAGCTGGAAAATGGTGAGATGGATCCAGCCGGTGCAGTGGAACATATGGTCGAATTTGCCCAACAAAACGGTTTTCGGCTAGAAGACGGTTTTCTATTCCGTCCCGCGGCTCCAGGCCACCGAAGTCTTCTCAACAAGCCTTTCGTCGGAAATGCGCCAAGCAAACGCCTCCAGTTCTATTTTTCATCATCTCCCAACACCTCAGATGCTTCTTTGCGGCCTCACGGTGGTCGTGCGGGCGTGGCAGTGACGCTTCGTCTGCTGGGAGCTACCGAACAACAGATAATGGACCACTGCAGGTGGGCGACCCAGCGTACCTATAGGCACTACACCAAAGTGGAAAAAGTTACCAGACGCACCACAACGATCAAGTTGCTCGAGAGCGCGTTGGATACCGGCTCAGATAACGAACCTTCCAAGGCCGACCTAGCTGGCCAGTTCTACACAGCCCTCAATTCTGGTTTTAGGGCCGAAAGAGCGTTCAAAGCGGAGGCCGAAAAATGACGTCTCCTTGAACTATAGGAAAGTCGCTTTGCGAAAAGTTGATCTCAAACTTTAAGTAAAGTTGATCTCAAAAATACGAACAACGAACATTTTGCAATGCATGCATTTGTTTTTAAAAAGGGTAGGCTGGAGGAAAAAACAAACAACGGAAGCTCGTAACCCTTCTTAGATTTGGGATGAGGGATGGGGTGTTTTTGGTTCGGGGTGGGGCACCGACAGGAAAGGCTCAAGTCCGAGGACCGAGCGAGAATCGTTTTTCACCCATACCTAAGCCTTGAGGCAGGAGACCCAGACGTACACAGCGGTGCAAATAGAGTACTATTTGCACCGCCGTGGGCGTTAGGGGCGACAGACTCATTGTCAGTCGCGATTCCGGCGAGGCATCTGGGGATGGTTGCTTAACGCTCAAAGATTGCAGTATTTTGTAAGTATGTTTTGTTTGTTTTTACCCCACCCGCCCACCATCCTTTCAATAATGAAGTCGGGTCAGGGTCTCTGCTCTCAAATCGTTTTTCACCCATACCTAAGCCTTGAGGCAGGAGACCCAGACGTACACAGCGGTGCAAATAGAGTACTAATGCGCCAGTATTCTGACCGCGCTGCCTTGGGGGTTTGCAGTCAGGCAAGGCCAAGTGTCAAGACCCAACCGCTGTACTGGGGGAAACCAGGAGTCATAATGTAGTTGTCCTTGCTCTCGTCTCGCAATGGCTACCGTCGTTTTACACACAAAACCCGGGCATACATTTTCAGTGTCTCCCTATTTTTTTTCCAAATTCCAGTGCTAATATACATCTACGTCGGGTAAGGGCAAATACAAACCCTAACATTTATTCTCCCCGACGCAAGCTAAATCAATTACTGATTAATTGTAATCCCCGTTGCGAACAAACGCCTTTTTTATTGTTTTCATTTGAGAAAAAAAAATTATAGAAAGGGCGAACAAAAATAAAGGGGAATTGGCTTCAGAATTTCTTGAATGCCGTTCCCTCTTTGCAACATATCGTGCTGCATGTATATGTGTAGGTTGTTCGCCCTACATGTATTACATCTGTTCCTTCCTCGCGACCATGATGTACACGTTATTCAGGCACGCACGTAGGCTCGATCTGATTAACTATGCTAATGTATAATGAGGGCTCTGCCCAGCGGACCAATCAGAGGCTTAGATTGCGGTCCCATAGCGAATATGTGGTACGGAAAAAAATCAAGCGCGGGGCCACCTATTCCTGCCCTTTTGTAATAATTCGGGCTGGTTACCGGAGATTTCGCAAGGGGATATCTCGTTACCAGGGCCAGTGAGTAAGAGCCACATGTTTGGCCGTGTCGAGGATAGAGACCCAGCTTTTGCCATGTGAGGGGAAGAGCCCAAGGTTTTGCCGTGTGTCTGAGGGGAAAAGCCCCAGGTTTATAGACAGATGGATGGATTGATTAAACATTATTTTCCCACCCGAGGAAAATCCAGTCGGCCTGTACCACAGATTTGAAATATTACACTATGTATTTGTAATACACACTATCACAAAGGAAAATTACTCAAATTGCTTATTAGCCGCGTGAGAGAAAAAGCCGTAGGCTACGTACGGTTGGCCGTGTGAGGGGAAAAAGCCCCATGTTTGGCCGTGTGAGGAGAACAAAGCCCCATGTTTGGCCGTGTGAGGTGAAAAAGCCCAACATTACTGGGACGGTCACGATGCTTTTCGTCATTTTAAGTTTGCACACAAAACCATGGGCTGCCATGGTTTTGCGTGTAAAAGACAGTAGCAATGAGACACGAGAGCTGCAACACGACACGATAGCTGCATTCCTGGTTCAGCCCACTTTAGCGGTGGGGTCTTGACCCTTGCCTGACTGCAAACCCCCAATGCATTGCGGTATGAGGCGGTAGTTTCAAATCTGTATGTACTGCATATGGTTCAACTCGAACACCGTGAGAACGGCAATAAAAGCATACTATGCATTGTGACATTCTACTCCAAGATAAATTTAGTGGATTTTCATGTACATGTATTGTGTTTTGTTTTTAATTGTTTATGAGTCATTTATATTTGTGTGCATTGTATTCTTTGGACTTCAATGAATTCATTAAAATACAACCTGAAAATGTTAATGCCAGAATTTAACATGTAACCATGGAGCTATAATACATTTAATATAAATGGTCAAAGTGCATTAAAGGCACAGGATCGTCGGCAATGCGCGCGCGCCAAATTCGTGCCGCGAAATACGCAGCTCGATAGAAAATGCATATGGATCGAGCCGCGTATTTCGTTGCATGAATTTGGCGCACGCGCATTGCTGACGAGCCTTAGCTGTGCCTTTAACTTTTATAGTGGAAGGCCTTTCAATGTTTTTTTGCATCGAGCAATTAAGGGTTTGCGATTTTTGCCACGAATTTTCAACGATTAGGTACGTACGACTTTCTGAAAAAGGAGGGTGGATATTTTTTTCATTAGAAATACACGCGATCCCCTGTTCTGAAAAAGGAGGGTCGGGAAGATTTCAATTAGAAATACACGCGACCACCTTTTCTGAAAAACGGGCGTCGAGAGGTTTTCCAGTATAGAAATGCACGCGACTAGGCCTAATACCGACCTTTTCTGGAAAAGGAGGGTCAAGAAGTTTTCCATTATAAATATACGCCCTTTTTTCTGGAAAAGGAAAGTCGATAAGTTTTCGATTAAAAATACACGCGACTCCCCTTTTTGGAAAAGGGGGTCAAGAAGTTTTCCATTAGAAATACACGCGACTCCCCTTTTCTGTAAAAGGGGAGTCGAGAAGAGTTCCATTAGAAATACACGCGACCCCCCTTTTTCTGAAAGAAGGAGGGTCAAGAGGTTTTCCATTATAATTATACGCCCTTTTTTTCTGGAAAAGGAAAGTCGATAAGTTTTCCATTAGAAATACACGCGACTCCCCTTTTCTGTAAAAAGGGGAGTCGAGAAGATTTCCATAAGAAATACACGCGACCCCCCTTTTTCTGGAAAAGGAGGGTCAAGAAGTTTTCCATTATAATTATACGCCCTTTTTTCTGGAAAAGGAAAGTCGATAAGTTTTCCATCAGAAATACACGCGACTCCCCTTTTTCTGAAAAAAGGGGGGTCGAGAAGTTTTCCATTAGAATACACGCGACTCCCCTTTTTCTGAAAAAAGGGGAGTCGAGAAGATTTCCATAAGAAATACACGCGACCCCCCTTTTTCTGGAAAAGGGGCGTCGAGTAGTTTTCCATTAGAATTAGTGTAGGGTAGTATGCAGGTAATGTGGGACTGCAGGTAATACATATGTGTATGGGACGCGTGCATTAAAATCGGCGCCTGTTTAGCTGTATGCTTTGGATGTAAGAAATAGCGCCTTCTATAGTTGCAATAAGTCCTTGCTATCACTTAGACTGGTTCCCGCTCCACATATAACGACTGAACTTAAACTCAGTCTAGTAAAAAAAAAATTGGTCCGGGTACCAGACAAGCTATCACTGTCAACACGGATGATTTGTTCGCGAAAGAAAATTTCGGTGAAAAAAATCATCAAAATTTGACCAGGTATGTGAAGTTAACGTTATTTTTTCCCTATGATCTAAATATAGACATATCATAGAATATAATAATCTTAAGGGTATTTTTTTCGTATACATTGAACAAAGATTTTAAGGAAATTACCTCCTGGAATCAACACATAATGAAATTTTAAGATAAACTTTCTATTTGCACTTTTGTCGCAAATGTTGCTTTTCTGTAGAAAAATCACGTTTTCTTCTTCAAAAATTGCCTTCGGTTAGTGCACAAGATAACCATTCACGCGCGCGCGCAGCGCCCTCTGTTGTCGCGCTTACGCACAGACCGCTCGCCGCGTCATTTTGTGCATTACTTTATGCAGTAATTTTATCATTTATTTATCTCAGAAATGCAACGTTTCCGATGGAAGTGTCAGTCGGAAGTATATCATAGAATTGAATAAGCTATCGATTCCAATTATATAAATTTACCCAAATCCGTGTTCAATGTATATGAACAAAAATACCATATTAAAAAAATTTCCAGGGGTAGGCTGCATTTTTGACATGTTTAGGAAGTTTAGGAAGTGTTTTAAGCTGCCTTGTCGAGCGAGCGTGTGGGGTCCTGTGTACAATTATTTACGGATTTAGTATGCATTGAATGGGAGGCCAGCTACCGCAAGGTGCAGGTATTGGAACATGGTTTGTTTACGTGTCATACAATGTTATAGTTACTTGTGCCTTGACTCACTGTGCGTTGTAATTTTTTTCTCTGTTTGTTAGGGTATATAATAAGTGATATTGATTCAGAATTATTAATTTAGGTAGGGTTTGTTAATAATTATTGTTAAATTTTTATTTTGCCTTTTTTTTTATTCAGATGCCAGTGAATTATATTCGGAAATTGAGCCGCGCTTCATGGTCGCCCGAAGTTATGCAGATGGCCATCAATGCATGCAAAGCCAAAGAGATGTGCCTGACGATTGCCTAACGATTGCCCGGGGGGGGGGGGAGGGGGAGGGGGAGGGGGGAGGGGGGGGGGGGACAATTGATAACGCCATAACGCCATAATGAGCTTGTGGTAGCCAGAAATTAACAATACAAGTAAAGTCACAATTCTGTGTGTGTTACATACGTGTTAGTGTTAATGTCTCAATTACAGGTAGAATGCAAGATCCAACACGCTTATAAGTTGTTGAAAAATAAAACTCATATTATTGAGAAAGTTTTAAATAGTCAAAATTAACACCACCAACTTTGTTCAGGGGTAAAAAATAAGAGGTCTAAAATTGTTGGTGTCCTAGTTATGTACTGTGATGACACCATTGGCTTCAAAAATCGCAAATCATGGTAAAAAATTCTTGGTAATAGACTGCGGCCTGAATATTTTGTCATCTGATTACTGACAAATATTCGAAACTAAAGACCATAATGGCTCATTATTTGTTCCATGATATTGAATAGGAATTATGTGTCCCAGGTTACATACGCCAATAAAAAATGGCTGTATATTGAGTTTGCATTAAACCTGAGTACTCTATTCACAAACAAATATTAAATTTAAGTGACACTTTGGAAATACAAAATAAATATTTTCTGCTGGGAAACCACTTTCAATCACTAAAACACTTGAAAATCTTTAAAAGCATGTACGTCACACTTTTGGACCCCTAATTTTCAAGTTGGGAAATACCTTCAGATAGTTAACGGATCTGTTAGCAGATCTGTTACACTACACGATGTGTAACATAATTTATGAGGTACGTGTTGAACTAACATGAGATGTAACACTAACACGTCCTAAACATCGTGTTACATCGAGTTAACACGGTGTTTGTTCCAAGGTCACAATTCCGATTAAGTTAACAAATTTGTTACACTAATTTAACTAACACGCAACCCAGAGTTGACTTCGCCCTATATGTTCAGTGCATAGAATTAACATAGTGTTAACACCGTGTTAACATGATGTTAAGCTGGACGTTCAGTTACAGGTCGAGATTACAGCTGTGTTAACAAATCTGAGACCAATTTCATAAAGTTGTTTAGCAGAAAAAATTGCTTGCTTCATAAAATGGGTTTTCTTGCTAATACACAAGTTGACATACAATTTTTACTATTAACCCATTTCTAAAAAAGCAGAAAATGTTTGGATTAAGCAAATTTTTCTGCTAAACAGCTTTATGAAATGGGCCCCTGTTAAAACTAACGATAACACGTAACACACACATAATTGTGAGTCACCCGGCCATTGTCACTCGAACAATCTTGTATACAGAGTCGTATAGGCAAAGGAACACATGTACATATATATAGTCTGTTTTCTTGAATTTTGTTTCGGCTTTGTGGTTATGATTGCCAAGTTTTCGCACAAAGTTCGACGGAGACTTCCAGTATGGTTTTGTAAATTGTCTGTTTCTGTCAGAAAAGCTGAACATTTTCACATAAACCCGCAGAGGTCCACGAGTTAGCATATGCTGTACCGGGTTACGGGTAATCACAATTTTGCAATGTTCACTTCTTAAAACTTAAATAATATGTTATAAACAAAAAATGTTACATGTATATGCAAATATTGTCGGTTATACATGAACATGACAGTACGTTTTCTAGCTGAATGGGGGTTTCTATATACATGTATGAATTGTGCTTACAGTCACACAATTATAAACCTGCCAATTTTTGTTTTAAAAAGTAATTTTTGATTGTGGCTAAAATATAATGTACAGAAGAATATAATTCTAGGAGTGTATAACGGCGTAAATGTACATGTAACAGCAAGCAAGTAGCACAAATGCTATGGTTTTCTCATAGTCGGTCACTATCATAAGTTCTGCCCTCTGTAGGTATGCGGTCAATGCTAGCACAGTCATAAATCACAGTCGACGGTCACTGAACAGACTGTGTACAAGGATATGGCCCATAGACATGTGTACAAACTTAAAATGACCAAAAGTATCGAGGCCGTCCCAGTAATGCAAGGCTATTGTTGGCCGTATGAGGGGAAAAGGCCCCATTGTTGGCCGTGTGAGGGGAAAAAGCCCCATGTTTGGCCGTGTGAGGGGAAAAAGCCCAAGGCTATGGTCGGCGGTGTGAGGGAAAAAGCCCCATTGTTGGCCGTGTGAGGGGAAAAAAAGCCCCATTGGTGGCCGTGTGATGGGAAAAAGCCCCATGTTTGGCCGTGTGAGGGGAAAAATCCCCATGTTTGGCTGTGTGAGGGGAAAAGCCCAAGGCTATGGTTGGCCGTGTGAGGGAAAAAGCCCCATTGTTGACCGTGTGAGGGGAAAAAAAGCCCCATTGTTGGCCATGTGAGGGGAAAAAGCCCCATGTTTGGCCGTGTGAGGGGAAAAAGCCCAAGGCTATGGTCGGCGGTGTGAGGGAAAAAGCCCCATTGTTGGCCGTGTGAGGGGAAAAAACCCCATGTTTGGCCGTGTGAGGGGAAAAGCCTAAGGCTATGGTCGGCCGTGTGAGGGAAAAAGCCCCATTGTTGGCCCTGTGAGGGGAAAAAGCCCCATGTTTGGCCGTGTGAGGGGAAAAAGCCCAAGGCTATGGTCGGCGGTGTGAGGGAAAAAGCCCCATTGTTGGCCGTGTGAGGGGAAAAAGCCCCATGTTTGGCCGTGTGAGGGGAAAAGCCTAAGGCTATGGTCGGCCGTGTGAGGGAAAAAGCCCCATTGTTGGCCGTGTGAGGGGAAAAAGCCCCATGTTTGGCCGTGTGAGGGGAAAAAGCCCAAGGCTATGGTCGGCGGTGTGAGGGAAAAAGCCCCATTGTTGGCCGTGTGAGGGGAAAAAGCCCCATGTTTGGCCGTGTGAGGGGAAAAAGCCCAAGGCTATGGTCGGCGGTGTGAGGGAAAAAGCCCCATTGTTGGCCGTGTGAGGGGAAAAAGCCCCATGTTTGGCCGTGTGAGGGGAAAAGCCTAAGGCTATGGTCGGCCGTGTGAGGGAAAAAGCCCCATTGTTGGCCGTGTGAGGGGAAAAAGCCCCATGTTTGGCCGTGTGAGGGGAAAAGCCTAAGGCTATGGTCGGCCGTGTGAGGGAAAAGCCCCATTGTTGGCCGTGTGAGGGGAAAAAGCCCCATGTTTGGCCGTGTGAGGGGAAAAAGCCCAAGGCTATGGTCGGCCGTGTGAGGGAAAAAGCCCCATTGTTGGCCGTGTGAGGGGAAAAAAAGCCCCATTGTTGGCCATGTGAGGGGAAAAAGCCCCATTGTTGGCCGTGTGATGGGAAAAAGCCCCATGTTTGGCCGTATGAGGGGAAAAAGCCCCATGTTTGGCCGTGTGAGGGGAAAAGCCCAAGGCTATGGTTGGCCGTGTGAGGGAAAAAGCCCCATGTTTGGCCGTGTGAGGGGAGAAAGAGCCCCATTTTGGCCGTGTGAGGGAAAAAGCCCAAAGCTATGGTTGGCCGTGTGAGGGAAAATACCCCCATGTTTGGCCACTCGAGCTTTTTTGACGCGAGAGGAAGATCCCCGAATGGGACACGTGAGGGAAGAGCCTCAGGTTTGCCATTACGACAGAAAGCTCCAAGGGTACACAGGAATACATTTCTGAATTCCAAATAGTATGACGATTTCACAAGCTTACCGGTTCATACGACCGGAGTAAATCCCCGAGTGTCCATATATAGGGTCAAGTAGTTGCTGCCCTTCCTGGAGTACAGGTCGGCCCATCCCAAGTCTTTCCTTCAACGGTGTTTACAGTCGCCCCAAATATTCACCGGTGCACTTTTTACACCTTGGTGAGGTGAATTATTTTCCAGGGACACGATGCGACGGGATGACAGTGACCAGATCGATGGAAAGAGCCCCGTATGTCGTAACATGACAAATGCAGTCACCAGGTGGTGGTATTAGAGAAGTTGAAGAGCCTCAAAACTGAAGTATAAGGTACAGGCTCCAGATTGTCGCAAAGAGGGAAAAGCCCAAAGTGGTACATCGGTTCAACATAACAAACATAGGGATATACACCCAGTAATTTTGAGAACACTTAGCTAAACTTAGCTAACTCCGTCACCAAGTGATAGCGGGTATAATATAAAAGTGTGAGCCAAATTTGCATTGCGAATAACCTGCGTTTTGTAGAATCCCAGCGCAACGCGTGCAATTACCCTGGGGTTTTGATTAACGGTCTCGCAGACGAAACCGATCGGTGGTGTTGATGTCGGCAATGAAGGGCTCCGCATTGGAATTAAATATACAAATACCCCCAGATTGCATACAAAGCGGGAACCCCAATATAGGGGGCAGGCGCAAGAGGAAAGGCGCTGTCACTGAGCAGTGCCCAGGCGAAATACCAAGTAGCCGCGAGGGTTCGATGTGGAAGTAGATGCCTAAATTAAGGGTTCAGATAATTGGCTCGGCATGAAAGGGAAAACCCTACAACATGTTTATGCGGCTTGACCATGCAGTTATCGAGTGGTAACATTAGTTGGGTTGGGGCTTGCAAGTACAAGCACCGCAGTCAAGCAAAATCGAGCCTCGTTCCTTCTCGCGTCGCTCATTATGTTCGTGGCGATTGGAGATATAATGGTAAAAGAAAAAAGAAAAAAAAACATTCGCTAGCAAAAACATAACGGAGTTGCTTTGCATGTCATTTGCGGCATTTGTAGCAAATTTTGTTTGAGTCAAGAGCTAGCGTAACTGTTTAACAAGTAATGTTCTCTTTTTGTTTTAAACTATAGGTTCCCTCTACGCCTGAACAGCGCCCTCTTCTGTCAGCAGAATGTTCAAGCAGAAGAGTCATTTTCTTTCTCAAGAAAATATTGAGCCTGCCCTTTGCGACAATTTAATATTTTAGTTCATATTTAGAACCAAGTAGGTTTTAAATGACAGCATGCATGTGATAGCATGCTTCGGCAGGTGCATGTGGTTAAGCTGGCGTCGAAATTCTTCAAGGGAAAAATTCTCGCATTTTAGTAAACAGTTTCTGACTTCGCCATCTATTCATTTAAGGATCGGGGTAAGGTATGGGATGAGATATGGGGTGAGTTTTAGGGTGGGGTTTAGGTCCGTGGTCCACGACTCTGGGTAGGGTAGCGGGAGCAGAAGCTTTTCTTACCCAGTCCTAAATCATAGGGACTGGAGCCCGAGACGTGAATGGAGTAATGCAGATAGGTGAAGAAACGGGTTTTCTTTGGAATACGTTGGGCGCTTTGTTTCATGTGTTCTCATGCAGCTGAAGTGTTATAGTTTACCTTTGCCAATTCCGAAAGAGTATGTGAACTAGGCCTATTTTACAATCATTATAAAGTTAACGACAGAAGAGTGATTTTGTATTGATATGCGAGTCGGTATTAACATGACAGTGAGATCATTATTGTAATTGTTTGATATTTTCTGCTAAAATAATACATGTAAAATATAATGCGTTGTACATGTACATACATCAAAACAAAGGATGAAAAACGTGAGTGTGAAGCAACAAGCAATATTTGCAATGTGGTGTCCACAATGTGTCGTCATCTTTTGGGGAGTGGGTGGAGGTGGGAGGGGGAAGTGTTTTTTTAAAATTTGTTTGTTGTTTTACTCCATGTATATAGCTATAAACACATGTGACGGTTCTTTTCGTAAAACTTCCTTTCATATGCATATATAGGTTAAACAGTTAACGTACGTTGGGATTTAGGTACAACGGTCCTGTTCGTGCAGCCTTTTATATGTAGGTATGGGTGAACCAATGATGCGCATCGTCTCCACCACTTATTTCGTTTAATTCAATATTCATGTTGAATTCAATATTCATGTAAAGTCCATAAGCATAAGAAGACTCAAAGGAAAGCGCCGACCGAATTTCAAAGAAAAGCCATTTTCCTCATATATATACAAAAGGTAAGAGTTGAGAAGTTGATCAGATTGTTTTTCCTTTAAAATGAGTCATCGTCATCAAGCATCGGGGAAAGATTACTATGCACTGACACCCTTAGTATACTAAGGCCCTTTATGCCATCAACTATACGGTTTTAGTTTTAACTATTATACTTTATTATAACTTGATATAACGAAGAAGGAGATGCAGTTTTAAAAGTGGGACGAAAAACCCAGAAAATTCCCGGGGAAAACCCACGCGGTCAAGTGGGGACCGCAACCCCGATCTACATATACACGCCCCGGATTCGAACCCGGGATCGATGCCACAGGTGAAAGGCGAGGAAAAAACCACTACGCCAACCCGACCGCCCCAAAACTACTTTCACGTGTTGTTGTTGTTGTATATTTTATGGCATCTTCGGCAACTAAGGCCCTTTATGCCATCAACTATACGGTTTTAGCTTTAACTATACTATATTATCAACTTGAGATGACGAAGAAGGAGTTGCAGTTTTAGAAGTGGGAGGAAAACCCCCAGAGAAATGCCCCAGGGGAAAACCCACGCGGTCAAGTAGGGACTGCAAACCCAATCCACATACACGCCCCGGATTCGAACCCGGGACGCCAGAGGTAAAATGCGAGGAAAGAACCCGTACGCCAACCCAAAAGTCACGATGCATGCACCATTACATGGGTTTAGTTATTCAATGTTCATACATGAATATTAACACGGGGCGTGTCGCAATGCGGGTACATGATTGGAGGGCTTTCGAGTATACCGTCTATATTGTCTAGCGGGAAATTTGATTGGATGGCCGTCGTCTACGGTCACTACACGGTTCAAAACGAAAGAACACTACTAAGACTGATCAGACTTGAATTTGAAGAATTCTTCGCTGGCTTTGCGCAATATGTTACTGTGGGGGCGCTTCATACTGCGTCCCATTCTTCGAGCTCTCTCCTAATCAGTTTACACACACGATTTCGCGGGAAAACGGCCCATTCCTAAGACACATATCTTGCCTACCACTTGTTCAATTTATCCGATGAATGCTGTTTTGGAATTTACAGAAAATAATCTGTAATGTGAGATGATATTTTCAATCAAAATGTATTTTCAAGTCCCTAAGTTAGACAACGGTCGGGTTGGTACAACGGTCGGGTTGGTACAACGGTCGGGTTGGTACAACGGTCGAGTTGACGCCTTTAGTTAAGCGCACGACGGTCGAGTTGGTATGACGGTCGAGTTGGTAGGAGTCGAGTTGGCAAACGGTTGAGTTGACCTGCACCCGCTAAAGTTGCTCCGGTTGCATGTACAGTATGATTGTACCATGTGCATGATGATAATGTGTAGCATGATGTCTTGCAGTCTTGTTTTCCCGATAGCGGCGGTTTGAGGAAGCCTTTGATCGTCTTTTTGGCGCTGTCGTTTAACTTAGGCCTTCCTTTTCCATTTTCCATTTTTATCATTCAAGCAATGTCTATGGCGCAATTCATTCACTTGATGCATTCCGCGTATTTTTTTTTGCGCTATGCGTTATGAAATTTACGTCGATATGCACAAAAGACCACATAACAACCTCGTCACAAAGATAGTCGAGCATCCCCGTTACGTTACGCAGCATACCTGGGGGTACAAGGCTGACCATGTAATAACTATTATCGGTCGAGTGAGGGCAGCATTCAACGAAATGTAAAAAAAAAGGATTTTTCGTCTCATGAGACGAAAACTAATTGTTTTACTCATTTCTCAAGTACTATAGCACTTTGGACAAAACCATTTCAGGGGAAGTATTCTACGGTCGTCATGTTTATATTGTGTAAGTAAGGCGTAAATCTGTGAACATATTTTATTTTATTTTCGAGATACCAATCATGTATACTGCCTTTAAATATTAGCTTCTGTGCATTTTTGCCTCTTGATTTTCAGATCCTCTC
The DNA here is from genome assembly GCA_037783545.1 of Henricia sp. BOLD:AAB3569. Taxonomy (NCBI): domain Eukaryota; kingdom Metazoa; phylum Echinodermata; class Asteroidea; order Spinulosida; family Echinasteridae; genus Henricia; species Henricia sp. BOLD:AAB3569. Next base: position 1,073,046 of record JBBELK010000162.1, on the reverse strand, counting down.
AGGATGAATATGGTCGGGTGCTGAGTGACGTTTTGAAAGCTTCAAGGGCTCATAACACAGGGTACACATATAACCGAGCGTTGGTATCTTGGGATGTATGGAGTACACACAACGAGGTAACTTTATTTCCTGCTCGGGCAGAGAATATCGGCAGATATCTCATTCACCTTTATCAAAGTGGTGCACCATACTCCAGAATGGAGTCAGTGTTTTATGCCCTCAAGTGGCGATATGACTGTAGCCCTCAGGTTACAATGAATCCCTGCGACTGTAAGTTTTTACACACTGTGTTACAAGGATTAAAGAGGCTGCTACAGAAGCCCATCATTAAGAAGGAACCCATCACACCAGAAATCCTGAAAGCTGTAGTTAATCAGTATGGAACCTCTAGTAACCTGTTACATGCACGTTTGTGTGCTATGATTTTAATTGCATATGCAGGCTTATTCCGCTACAATGAATTAATAAACATAAGACGGTGTGACTTAGACATGTACATTTCTCATGTGAACATATTTATTATGAAAAGCAAAACATATATTTATAAGCAGGGTGCTTGAGTACTCATAGGCGCCACTAATTATCTTACCTGCTAAGTATCGGCTTTGCAAACTTTTTTAAGTGTTGCAGGTTTGAACAATGAATTGGACGAAGGTTTTAGGCCAGTAAACTACTGTAAATCTAAGCTAAGAGATGGCCAGTTGTCATACAGCAGGTGCTTATAAATCCTAAGAGAAGCATTGGCATCAGTAGGGATGAACCCCAAAACATTTGGGATGCACATCCTCCGCAGTGGCGGTGCATCAGCCGCGGCTAACATTGGCGTACCAAATAGACTATTCAAGAAGCATGGCAGATGGAGATCGGAAACGGCGAAAGATGTTAAAGACATGTTACAGACATGTTAAAGACAGCATGAAGGTCAGACTTTCGGTATCCTTGAACTTGGGTATATAGTATACATGTAAGTTGGACTGAATAATACACCATTATGTATATTGTATACCATATTATGATAAGATTTAAGTAAAAATGTAATTCAGTTGGATTTCCAACGCAGATATAAAGAAACACATACCGCATCGTGTACAGAAAGAACAAGGCTATGATTTAGCCTCGTGCGAGTAAGTCTGGTTTTTTAGACCAAGATATTCCGGTAACCCTAAACATTTTTTTTTTCACCACCATGCATTTATGTAAGGTCTCAAAAATGACATACTAAAAGTCCTAAAAAATTCAGTATACCTAATTTGCATAAAACCAAAATTGTCGCCGATTTTAGGATTTTCATATTGATTTTTGTTATTTCTTATCATAAACAGCAGTTGGGGTACTTTTAACGCCTGAAATACACATATCATGAATCTAGTCATAAACTGAGACATGTCTTAAAGGAGTGTGACCAGATCACTTTTTTTCACCCATAACTCCCCGGGACTTATCTTATGGGTCATGAGATTTTTATATCATAACATCTGTTATATTTTTCTGATTACGAAACTGAAACTCCCGCGCTTCTAGGCCGCATATTTCCGAGGATATCGTCGAAAATCCACCGATTATTTGTAAACTAATTTTCCAGTATCAACGTTTATCCACTGAAAGCCGACTCGATAGTTTTGTTCATTTTTTTACTGGAAATCGCGAATGTTTTCGGGTTTTTGGGACATGGGAGGTGTGTATGGGAGTTACTTGATAATATTGGTAAGTTACATCGAAAACTATTTTCCAGAAACTCTGGTCATGCTCCTTTAAATTGCATAAATCCAAAATGGCCGCCAATTGTAAGATTTGACATTGATTTTGTCATATTTCTTATGATAAATAGTTTTTGTGGTACTAGACGGGTAAATATAGCACACTTAACCCCAACAAATTCCAAAAAGTTAAGGTTACTTTACAATGGTTTCCAGTGTAACTGAATGTGGTAAATAACAGGAAAAATGTCTATCAAAATCAAGCAACCGGAAATGGGTGAAATTTGAGTCACTTCCAAGATGGTCGCCGTTGACCTTGAACGGCGCTGAAATGGCTGTAACTATTTTTTTTTAATATTTGGAGTACAACAGTGAATTAAATGTCTACCCTATGGTTTTCAGGGCTAGGGAATTAACTGGTATTTATAAAAATTAAATTTAACCATCAGCAAACAATCAAACAGTCTAAAGCCATCCCACTCCAGCCAGTGGCCAACCCTGCCCGTAGCTATGCCGGTCTAGACGGAGTCATCCCAGTACAGCCCAAAGCCATCCCTGTCCAGCCCAAAACCATCCCAGTCCATCCCGAAGCCATCTCAGCCCAGCTCGAAGCCATCTCAGCCCAGCTCGCAGCCCAGAAGCCTAGCCTGACGCCCTTCCAGCCCAGCCGGAAGCCAAAAGTCAAGTTGGAAGCCATCACAGCCCAGCCCGAAGCCCTCCCAACCCAGCCCAAAACCTTCCAAACCCAGCCAGAAGTCATCCCAGCCCAGCCGGAAGTCATCCCAGCCCAGCCCGAAGCCCTCCCGGTCAGGCCGAAGCCCGGAAACTCAGCCCGAAGCCATCCTAGCCCAGCTCAAAACCCTCCCAGCCTAGCCCGAAGCCATCCCAGCCCAGCTTGAATCCATACGAGCCAAGCCGAAGGCCTCAAACGCCCAGTCTGAAGCCATCCTAGCCCAGCCCGAAGCCTTTCAAGCCCAGCTCGAAGCCATCCCAGCCCAGCCTAAAGCCCTCCCAGCCCATCCCCAAGCCCCGAAGCCCAGCCCGAAGCCTTCCAAGCCTAGTCGGAAGTCATCCCAGCCCATCCTGAAGCCATCCCAGCCCAGCTCGAATCCCTCCCAGCCCAGCCCGAGGCCCTCCCAGGACATGCCGGAGCCCTCCCAGCCCAGCCCGAAGCCATCCCAGTACAGCCTAAAGCCATCCCAGGCCAGCCTAATAAAGCCATCCCAGGCCAGCCTAAAGCTATCCTAGGCCAGCCTAAAACCATCATAGGCCAGCCTAAAGCCATCCCAGCCCAGCCCGGCCCAAAGCCACTCCAGCTCACCCCGAAGCCTTCCAAGCCCAGCCCTCTATGCCCAGCCCAAAGCCCTTCCTGCCCAGCCCAAAGCCCTGAAGCCCAGCTCAAAGCGCTCCCAGGCAAACCCAAAGTCCAGACGCTCAGCCCAAAGCCCTCCCAGGCCAACCCGAAGCCCCTAGGCCCAGCCCAAAGCCCTCACAAGCCGGCGGCCAGCGCGAAACCACGACGCCCAGCCCAGCCCAGCCCCAGCGCTAGCTCAGCCCCAGCTCTGGCCCAGCCCCAGCTCCAGCCCAGCTCCAGCCCAGCTCCAGCCCAGCCACCCACAGCCCTGGCCCGGTCCGAATAAGCCAGCCAGCTCAGCCCAGGCCAGTCCCAACCCCAACCCCTTCCCCAGTTCCAGCCTAACCCCAGGCTAGCTTTGCCAAGCCCATCCCAGCCAAATCCATATTCCATACCATCCCGGCCCAGACCGGCCCAGCCCACCCCAGCCGACCCTCACCCCAAACAATCACACATATAAGCCCAGCCCACCCCTGCCTAATCAATTTCAGGTGAATCCAGCCCAGCCAAGCTAAGCCCAGCCCAGCCCAGCACGAAGCAACCCGCCCTAAAGACAAGGCACTGATCGAAAACCTATCTGGAATTCAAAACAGTTCCGCAGATCCAGGTGTACCTCTAGACATACAGCAGTGAACTTATATTTTCTACTTCTAGCGGATAATCCTGTAGTTAAAGGCCCCGAGAAAGTAAGTTTATTGGGTTTTATCTTGATTTAATCTGCGTGGGATGGATGAGCTGACCTAAATAGCGCATCTCAAAAACTGCCCTAGGAATACAGGTCTTCAGGAAGACAATTCAGGCAGAGTGGCGCACTCTGCCTTAGTGGGTCTTGAGGATGCTGATGCAGCCAGCCTTGCCACAAGCCATGATCATACACGTTAACGACTAATGATACATCCGACATCAGTAGTTAGAGAAGCTATACGAATTGTCTCTACCAATTCCATACCATACTGGTGATTTATGATTGCCATCTTGAGTTTGTGGCTTTTATCGTTGGTGGAAGGGTTTGGTTGAAATTTGATACCAGTGAATTACCTGACCTTGAAAATCCTACAGTAGACATTTAAATCACTGTTCTACTCCGAATAGTAAGAAGTTACAGCCATTTCAGCGATTTTCAGGGTCAACTGCGGCCATTTTGTAATTGACCCAGATTTCACCCATTTCCGGTGGTAGACTTTTTTTTCTGTTATTTACCCCATTCAGTACGACCAGAAATCATTCTAAAACTTTTTGTAGGAATTTGTTGGGGTAATGTGCTATATTTACCCGTCTAGTACCAAACAAACTATCTATGATAAGAAATATGACAAAATCAATGTGAAATCTTAGTGGCGGCTATTCTGGATTCATGCAAATTAATATGCAAACAATTAGGCAGACATGTCCCAGTTTACGACTTGTGAAACATCCTAGATTCATGAAACGTGTATTTTAGGCATTACAAGTACCTTAACTGCTGTTTATAATAATTAAAAAAAAATCAATACGACAATCCTAAAGTCAACAGCCATTTTGGATTTATGCAAATTAGGCATACCTCCACCAGTTGGACTTTTAGTATGTCATTTTAAGGATCTTACAGAAATGTATTGTGGTGAAATGTTTTTGTTGCAATTTGTTTTAGGTTCACCTAACAATTTAATTATTATTCCTGACCTATAGTCGCTGGCTACAGTTTATCGCGAGAGGTCGCTAATGATTCCGCAGCACGTCATAGACTTGGACAAGGCTAATGTACGTACGTACATGTACGTCAGCTGCCGTGCGTGTTGCACATATTTTGCTGCATGTAGTTTACGATCTTCAAATCTTGACGTCGTCGGCTCAGAAAAGGTCGTAAATTTGTCCATTTCGATTCTCTTATTTTTCAATATATACCTCAGTTCATCAATTGGAATGCAAGATTTAATTTAGAGAAACGCGTTTTGGGCCGTCTGAGTTTACAAAAACGTGCGTATACTAAACAAAATAATCCAAGAATTTCGCTCGTGACGTGCGTTGAAGAGATAGGGTCTTGTGCCCAAAAATAACAGTGGTCTCGCGAGGTCTCGAGGTCAACTTACATAGTCTATACCTCAACACTCTATTTTGTCTTTTTTGTTCAGTCGTACCATTTCTGATGATGGCGCCCTATTTCGTCACAATACGCACGGTTGGCTGGGGGTGGTAACAGTGGAGGGCCAGGTGTACTCTCTTTATTATGCCCTTCACTTTATTGGAGTTATTAAAAACACATACAGGTCCTCGCGATTTTCGTGAGTCGGACTCAAAATAATTATTTGTAATTGTACCGCACAACTACAGTCCAATGGGAACACCACTAAAGTGAGCTGAATAAAAACACGAGATAATTCAAGTTCATGTGCATGGAACTCTGCACGTTAAAGACGTATTGTTGTTTTGCATAATTGGAAAACTTTTAAAAACAGGAATAACATCACATAACTAAAGATACATTTTAGCCACATACAGATGCAATAAAACTTCAGAAAACCATAAAAATCCGGCTATGCATGGTTTCTGTGTATAATGAATTTTTACCATTGCTATAATATTTTCCGTGGCACGGCAAAAAATGTATTTGGGGCTGATAGTAGATTACATTATGCACAATTTTGCCAAGGCCAAGTTCTGGAGGTGACTTGTGCTTAATTTATGACCCCGTACATGTTTACACTGCCTGGAAGATAATCGGATACTAAACAGGTCAAAAGGAATAAGTCCCCCCCCCCCCCTACCCCCCCCCCCCCCCCCCACCCCCCTGGGAAATGTTTATTTTTCTGGAAAACAGTTAGGCTCCTTAAACAGCTAGAAACCCCCTTCCACATTCTTTTTTGTTTTTCTGTTTATCATGGAGGTGTATGTGTCTACAACACCATCACAACTTGTTTTTCACAAAAAATCGACAGGCTTTTGCTTAAAACGTAAAGCAGTTCCGACCCTCTTCACCCAAAATTCTGAAACGCTCGAGGTCATTTGGCTTGTTTATCAACAGGGTTTTGACGTCATCCTGAGAAACATACAAAACGCCTGTGCAGTATTGAATGGAAAATACACGAAGTGAATGTTTAATAATGCCTGTCCTTGTAATTCAAAATACAAACGTGAAAAACACTTCATGTAATATGACAACAATCTACTATTACCTGTTTTGTAAAAAAACGATGAGATTGTGGCTCACAATGAAGCTCTTTTGAAGTAAATACTGGTGCATTGCGACGGGTGGTTTTGTCACGGAACGAACGGCATTCACAGCGGTCTGTGATACAGCATGGTAAGGTCCCCCGCGGGCGTAGACTGGTTCCCTGTCCTCATATTTACTTCCCCTCCGTCGTATATGAGGACAGGTACACGCCGCCATGTTTGGCATAAATATCCAGGAATTCCTGGATGTTTATGCAAATTAAAAGGACTGTGTCACGGTTTGCGCAAGCGCCAAGCAGGCGCTCAGAATACAGCGTGTTGCGCGCCTTCGTTCGATTTGGCATCGCGCGCTACGCGATCAATGTCTGGGATAATAACAGCGGCGGCAGCAGCGGTATTTTTGCATCGACAGCAGAATAAATGCCTGTAAAACTGCTGTCAGGACCAAATAGTAATGTATCAGGACAAACCTGGGCGTTGACGAGTACACCTCTGCCAAAATTAATAAAGAATGATAAAGGATGGCAAAGATTGAATAGGATATGCAAAACCCAGCGACAAAATTAAGATTGCAAAATTCACTCGTTGTTGAGCAAACTCTAAAAATAGATCATGCATATATTTAATACAACGACCAATCACGCGTGGTAATACAGCGGCCAATACCCTGTGGTTATAGACCCTTTCACTAATAAATTCAAATTTTATGCACGCATGTGCATAACGGACGTGGTGGGCGGAAGTGAATTGAGTCGATTTTACGTACACGTGTTTATATGGCGAGTAACGCCTTTGGCCGTTTCAAACTCTTAAAACGCGGTGAATTTGTGTTTTTGACACAAAATAACAGCTGGTAATATAGAGTTCAGATACAGATTCAACCTACTGAGTATCTGTATGGGGCTTACATGGGCGTCTAGGGGTGGAAATGTTGAGATAACTGTCGAAAATCTGTGGTTACGGTATTGCGTGAAGCCGTGCGTGCATGGCGTCGCTAGTCATGGGTAGCGAGTCCCATGACTGCCAACGCCATGCACGCTAGGCTTCACGCAATACCGTAACCACATATTTTCGACAGTTATCTAAACAATTCCACCCCTAGACGCCCGTATAACCTCAAAACAGATATACAGTAGGTTGAATCTGTATCTGAGCTTTATATTACCAGTTTAAAGCAATATTTTCCTTGTTCTGCTCCCCAAAGAGTGATCCATTATGATTTCCTGTAGTTTATCAGTGAAGCCTTGGTTTCAAGAGAACTGCATTAAATAATAAAAAAGAAATTAACAAATTTTGTACACAAGTACGTCAATGGGTTAACGGAGTTCTTGGCAGCTTCAAACTCGTAAAACGCGGTGAATTTCTGTTTTTGACACAAAATAATAACTGGTAATACTGTATAAAGCTCAGATACAGATTCAACCTATATATCTGTTTTGAGGTTATACAGGCGTATAGGGGTGAAAATTTTGAGATAACTGTCGAAAATATGTGGTTACAGTATTGCGTGAAGCCTAGCGTGCATGGCGTTGCCAGTCATGGGACTCGCTACCCATGACTAGCGACGCCATGCACGCACGGCTTCACGCAATACCGTAACCACAGATTTTCGACAGTTATCTCAACATTTCCACCCCTAGACGCCCATGTAAGCCCCATACAGATACTCAGTAGGTTGAATCTGTTGAATATTACCAGCTGTTATTTTGTGTCAAAAACACAAATTCACCGCGTTTTACGAGTTTGAAACGGCCAAAGGCGTTACTCGCCATATAAACACGTGTACGTAAAATCGACTCAATTCACTTCCGCCTACCACGTCTGTTATGCACATGCGTGCATAAAATTTGAATTTATTAGTAAAAGGGTCTATTGCTCGGCGTGTGCCTGTCCTTGTATAGCGAGAGCAGCGTAGCGCACATGGACAGGGGACCAGTCTGCTGCGGGCGTAGTTCCCACGTGTTTGAACATCGGCCGTACAAGTTATAGAATAAGCGACTCATTTTTCTCTCTCTTGGTAATAGAATAGAAAATCTTTCTGCTCTTTTTTTTAATAGTGTCTGGTAAAACATACAACCACGCAGCTAATGGGCATATCTCTGGCTTTTTGGACCAACAAAATTCTTCAAAAAACACCATATCTTATACCCCAGTCATAATTAGCTTGCGGTGGGTTTGCGAGTAGTTTGCGACGGATTTTTAGGCATTTTCGGCCGGCGCCCCACGGGACTCCTTGCGGCTGCCGGGTCATTTTTGGGCATCGGGCGGGCATCGAGTTACTTTTAAATCGGATTGTAAACCTGGTGCGGCGTTTCGCATCGCAAACTGATCGCCAATAAATCGGTCGATGCCTGACCGATGTCCGGCAGGGCATCGCACACATCGGGCGGGCGCCGGGCCAATATTTGGACAACCCAGACAATCCTTATATCGGCAAGGCGCCGCCCAGACGCCGGCCGGGCCCCTCCCGGCGTCCGGCCGACTTGGCGGCGCCCGGCCGGCGTCTGGCCGACCAGCCACTGGGGCTCGCAGGTGCCCAAAAGCGCTGTGGATGTGGCCGCAAGCGCTGTGTTGGTATTAACGGCATTTTCTTCTTTGTCTTCTTGTTTCTTCGTCTCGTAGAGTGCTCCTATAGAAAGGTCGAAGTGAATAAAGAAGGTCAGAGGAGCGCCGCTATATATACCTTACCCCCAAATTGACAAACGGCCGCCAGATCGCGGCCGTTGATCGCTGGTCACTCGACAGGCACATTACAGATGGCCGTACGGCCTGTAAGAATTGGCCGGCACCCTGCCGGATACCGCAGGGGTATCGCAGGGACATAGGCAGGACATCGGACGAGTGCCTGCCGGACACCGGCCCATAAACGGGCCAAGAATTCGACCCCATTTCCAGGAAAGTCGGCCAATCGCCGGCCGGCGACACCCCGGGCCCCGTCATGGCAGCGTGCGGGGCACTTTTAATTGTGACTGTAACCGCCCTATCGCGCGATCTTTCGCCGACCTCTACACGCCGGCCGATGCCTATCAATCGCACACGCCGCCCGGCCTCCGCTTTAATTGTGACTTAGGTATTAGGTATAACAGAGACGGTTTTCCAAGTTTTTTGCGTGTAAACGTATGGAGCTAACAATCGTGTTGACTTCTCTTTCTCAGGATTGCGTCACGGGGTCACGCGCATATCATGAATACATAATGAGCGTTTCAGAAATCGCGAAAATCTCATTTTCGAAAAGCGCACTTTTGCTTGCAATTTATCCACTTAAAACCGACAATTAAAAAATAATAAAAATCCACGTCGGCAAGAGGGATGTTTGGACTATCGAAAAAAGCCTAAATGCTGGATTTTCGTCAAGGGGGATTCTTCCTCTTTAACCTGTTACAAAAATGTAAAATGTAGAGTGAAATGTTACACATTTAATGTGCATAAAGGTTTCACCCAACAGTTAATCCTCGCCTTGAAATGCTGCCATGTAGTAAATTTGATGACCAATTAAAAATTACACTTTCTTGCACAGGGATTTGACAAATTGATGAAATTTTAAACCAATGAAAAATTCAAACACATGAATAGACTTTCTTCAAATGGTTGTCACCTGTTTGGATAAAAATGTTAAGGATCTGTTCATGGTTGAATGAATAACATTCATTGAAAGTGTTCATAATCCCACGGAACCGCCATATTGAAACAAAAGTAAGGCTTTCCTTGCATGAACAATGACTCCCTCGCGTCGTTACAATGTCAGTCGCTGTGACGTTAGCTTTTGCCTATTGTAAAATATGATGTATGCCCGGAAAGCCTCGTTTTGAACGCGACCGTACAAGTGGAGAGTAGAAGATCTAGTTGACCAGAGTCCCTCGCCCCAACTTGCCCCAAGTGGTTACGTACATGTACATGATCCGACTTACCTTCCGATAGGTGGGTGCCATCTTTGTTCCAGGGACATATGGGAGCAAGTTGTCGAACACCTCGAGTTTGCTGCCAAATTTGCTTAGATGTTGAACCTTTGGAAACAAAGAAATTCTGTCTTTACTGAAAATCACATTTACTCAAAACCCATGTAAGGTGGCCCGGTCAGCAGCAGCTGTTGATCATTGTAATTGAAATAAACCTTTTGTTTATGTCATTTTTTTATTTTTTATTTAATGATTAAATAAAAAAATAAAAAATGACATTAAAAAAAACAATAAGCGGATTAAAGGTGATTCTGTCGGGTTCCAATAATACATAGGGCGCGTACATGTATTCAAAACGCATACATCATGGTCTTGGTTGGCGCCAGTGACACTGTTTTCGTACACAATAGTGAGGTTTTGGTCGCACACGTACGGCTGGGAAATATACGATTATTTCGTTTCATCGATATGTGGCGTTTACACAAATTATTTCAGTGCAGTTTTGTTGTCAACACTGACACAACGATTCTACACTTTAGTGAACAACGAAACTAAGGTATAAAGACTTAGCCAGATTTAGCTGAACCATAGAGTAAGTCCGTTTTCTTGCTCTACGGCTAAACGTAGTCGTGAACTGGGTGAGCGGCGATATTCGCGAAGCCTTAGACTTAAAATCAATTCGGTAATACGGTCGTGTTTTGTCCACCTAACACCATTTTACCCCACACGATCGATAGCCGTTTTTATGTGCAGTATATATTGTTTGGTTTCGAACCGTATTACCGACTTGAGAAACCTGATTACGCGACAATATCCACGATTCAAAGCGCGTTGACGCTGTTGCCATAGCAAGAACCAAACACGATAATTCACGCACCGCACTCCACGGTGTGGTAGCGTCCATTTTTTTTTTTACCAGGGTGGTATTTAAAGATAGTATACATAATTGGTAAACTGTTACAAATAGTTTCAACCCCCGTGTGATTGAAGATCTGCATGATTAAAACCAACCTGAGCAAAAAAAACAGCTCCAAAAGTTGTGTCGGAAGTAGTACTTCCGGCCGACTTGGCGGCGCCCGGCCGGAAATCGGCCAGACATCAGCCGGGGTATCGCAGTGACATAGGCAGGATATCGGCAGGACATCGGACGAGTGCCTGCCGGACACCGGCCGATAAACGGGCCAAGAAATCGACCTATTCCGTAATGGCAGCGTGCGGGGCACTTTTAATTGTTACTGTGACCGCCCAATCGCGCAATCTTTCGCCGACCTCTACACGCCGACCGATGCCTATAAATCGCACACGCCGCCCGTCCTCCGCTTTAATTGTGACTTAGGTATTACATTTACCAGTGGCTTCTCGCCACGATTCGTAGAGGGCAGGACAGTGACGGGTCCAAGTTCATTAAAATAATTATAAGAATACCAAAACAATGCACCGGGTTGCGTCGGGTTATTTATTTATTTATGTATTTTAATGTTGTGGTGCAGTCCGTGGTGTCACAGTTTGACAGGTGGGGTGCATCTCAAAATTATTTGGGATAGGTACATAGATGGCTTTACACACTTTTATGGGGTACGCAAGTAGGGTTATAATAGTGTTCATTCGTTTTGAACGTACGTCGGACCGTGGGTTGACTGACTGGTCATCAGGGACCAATGAAATCGTCAACACCGCAAGCTCCACCCAGCTTGACCGTAGTATACCTAAAGCTTTATTGTTTCATAAAACATGCATATGCATCTAATAGTAAAAGCCTCTTCTCGTGACACTGCAATTTGCGCCTATTTGTGTTGTGCGTGCAAACCTGTCTTCGCGTGTTCACGCCAGGACAAGGGCAATGCATGTAATGGTATGTGGCAATCTAATGCACCTGCCTTTGAAAATAATGAATTCAGAGCGCCAGTGTGGGAGAAGATACTGTCCCCCGGAAAAGTCTGTCCCCTATCCTTTCCCCTGGAAAAAAATCTCTAAATGATCTAGGATATTGTTGTCTCCCGGAAAATGTCTTCTTGGACGGTATGTGCGGAGGACATAGGGTAGATAGTCAATAAAGCTCGCCGAGGTTGAAGCAAACTAGTTCACTTATACCCCCGTCAGACCGGATTGGCGGTGCCACTACGGCTTTTGGTCAAAACCGCCATCAACGTAGTGACACCGCCAGTAGTTTTTAATAGTTTTCCCCTACCCGTCACACATGTGTTTTTCTTCGCGGTGCTTGAACTGTTTGAAGACTTTTAGAACACTGAATTTAATTGAAGCAGAAAACCGAAGCTTTTATACTACAAAATATGCCCGCAGTAGCACCGTGCAAGCACCTCAGTGCAACCTCGGTGGAAACGCAATTGTCGTACAAGCACCTCAATAACACCGCCGGCACCGCCGTAGGAACGCAGTGGCACCGCAGTGGCACCGCAGTAAGATCGCCAAATTTTCTAAAATTCCTCCCTGGCTCCGCAGTGGCACCCCAATACCTGCAGTGCTCCCGTGGTAGCACCGTGGTAGCACCACCATATCCGCAGTAGAACTGCCACGGGATCGCCGTATAGGGTCGCCAGTCTACTTTTTCGCCGATTGCACGGCGGTTGTACTGTGGAGGCACGGCGGTGATGGAAGTGCTACTGCGGTCCTTGTACGGTCCCACGGCGGTCATGGCGGTGCCGCGTCGATCCCACTGCGGATTGGCCCAACCCGCGGTGGCACTGCGGAAGTTTTGAACATGTTCAAAGTTTCCGCCGTGCCACCGCGAAGGTCCGCGGTTTTGACAGTTTTCCGCGGTGCTAAGGCGATCAATGGCGGAACCACAGCGGAACCACGGCGATCATGGCGGTGCCACTGCCGTTTATGCCGTACAAGCACCGTAGTGGCACCGCGCCTCCGGTGTGACGGGGGTATAATGTTCCACTAATGTACACAATATTGACTGCCGAATGGTGCAAACTAATGCCCCGGGGTAATCTTGATAAGTACGGAGAGCCTGTTATGGTTGCACACCAGTAAATAAGGCTCCCATAGGAACCAATGCTAAATGGCAAATTTTCAAAAATCATTTAAAAATACTCACAACTCTCTCAGCTTCTCAGGACAACAACCAGAATACTCACTGATTTCTCATCTTTATAATTCTGTTCAATTTTATGGGGGTAATCCGTCACTTTTATTCCCTAATTTCCACTTGAAACAAAACTAAGCCTACAACAGTGAAACTTGCTAATCAGACCTGCATCCATTTTGGAACAAAGGCACATACGCTACTGGACAAAATAGGGCCACTTTTAGGAGCTACATTGTCTAAAATGTTTATAGTTGGAAGAAAAAATACCCCACATCGCGACGATAGTCATATTCCACAAAAGACCACACTCGTTCAGCTCGCATTTCTCCCTAATAAAGAAGAATTTGAGGGCATACAAAATATTCATGAGCTCGGCGCACAGATCTTGCCTATTTGTTGTTGTTGTTGTTAATTTTATGGCATCTTCGGCAGCAAAGGCCCTTTATGCCGTTAACTATACGGTTTTAGCTTGAACTATACTTTATTATCAACTTGAGATGACGAGGAAGGAGTTGCAGTTTTAAAACCCCTAGAGAAATCCCCAGGGGAAAATCCACGCGGTCAAGTAGGGACTGCAAACCCAATCCACATACACGCCCCGGATTCGAACCCGGGACGTCAGAGGTGAAAGGCGAGGAAAGAACCGCTACGCCAACCCGACCGCCCTCTTGCCCATTTACTTGTGTGCACCCTTATAGACTGCCGAAGTGAATACGTCACCTTTTGTTGGTTGCCTAGGCAATTGGATCTAAACTAAAAATCACTCAACCGTGTCCCAGTGCTTTTCCAATGGTACTTTTCCCGACGGCCATGATAGTTTAGATCCAATCGCCATGGCAACGCACGTCACACTTCGGCAGTCTATAAGGCGCCTTCACAGGGTGTCAGGGGGTCAAAAGGTCACGGGTCACTATTGCTTGTCCTCGAGATCGGGAGAGAACAACACAGTCACGTGATTTTCTGCTAGAACGTGCGTTTCCCCACGTAGTTTTATTATTCTCTCCCAATCTGAAGAACAAGCAACAGTGACCCGTGACCTTTTTACCCCCCTGTGAATGCGCCCTAATTAAATAGCAGGCCTGTTGGCTGTCATCCCAAGATTATAGAGGGCGTTATACATGTAGTTTTGACCATCACTACAATAAAGACTACTCAATATTTATTGATACATGCATACACTAATACACTTTTTAAATCCAAAGCTATTGTCTTCAACCTTGAAGATCCATGCATGTACATAGGTGGGTTAGGTGGGTGGCGCCATAAACCTTACTAACTTTCCGCATTGGACTTTCGGGGGGAGGGGGGGGGGTTGGGGGGGGAGGGGGGGTTGGGGGGAGGGGGGGAGGTGGGTGGAGGGGGAGGGGGGAGGGGGGGAACTTCATGAGACTATTTTAAGTCCAATGTGGCGGCACTAATTTTCCCTAATATGACATATTATGCCTCAGAAAGAGTATAATTTGTTTAGGAAACATGATTTTAGCTATGAAAATAAGTTTTTTTCTTAGGTTTTTATGTTATGCTGCCTCCATGGACTCAGTGCATGGAGTCTCAACTGGCGAAGGTGTATGGTAGTTTTCCCTCCATGCACTGAGCCTATGGAGCATGACAAAAAGTGTTTGCAAAGCAGACTTTGATATTTTTTTTCATGTCATGTTTCCTGAACATATTTACACGTTATGAAGCACTATCATGCCATTAGGGAAAATATGTGGCGAAGGTGTACGGCCATAGAGTTATATATAGAAAACTAGAGTGTGCACTGGCTATTGAAGTCACGTTGGTGGACTGTGCCGATGTGGGCGTCGCCATGTTTGCTTAACGCTATAAGTGCAAAGTGGGCAAACCCCTTTTGCCCACCGAGCACCCATAGCGTTAAGCCAAAATAGCGGCGTCCATTACGGCACATCGTGTATTGGGAGTGCGCACTCTAGTTTGTTATATATAACTCTTTGTGTACGGCATATATACCGCATGGAATCTCAACAGGCGAAAGTGTATGGTAGTTTTTTCCCGAATCCGCAAGTCCAAGTTTTCACCCAAGTGTTGACAGCCAGTAACCCGAACCACTCGCTAGGCTTCATAATATGTCAACACGGGTATATAGCTTATGCACCAGCGGCCATGACAGTGGGCAGGTTTTCTTATTTAAATTATGTAACAATAGAACCACAAAGCACCTATTCATGCATGACTCACGGTAACAATGTGACTGCCCCCTGTCATGGCCGCCGTGCAAAGGCTCTATTGGGCGCTTTCACATGAAGGTTCACTATAGCTTCTCCCCCATATCGGGAGGGAACAATAGAGCCACGTGGGGAAACGCACGTGACTGCTAGCAGAAAAGCACCCGACTCTAGTCTAGACTATATTGTTTTCTTCCGATCTGGAAGACAAGCATTAACAGTGACCCGTGACCTTTTGATCCCATGTGAAAGCGCCCCATACATACAAACAACGAGTTACGATCGCACGAGTCCATTCCGAGTCTTTTTTTTATTCTCGTACGATACTGGTACTAGTCCAGATTCTGGACTATATTATTGCGATATTGGATCGTAGCGCGGCCGACTATAGAGGGCGCAATATCGACACGATTTAGACACAGACATTTGGACAGCGCATAATATAGTCCAGAACTTAACCTCAAATTCCCCGCTGGGGTCAAAGGTCAATCGAGCTCATGAATATTCATTCACGTCGCAGAGTTCGATACCGCGATATCGATATCTGCAGCGCAGCAAACATGTGTGCACAAACTTTATACGAGTATTTGCACTGCATGTACACATAGCGCGTATTGCATGCAGTGTGTATGTGACTCAGCTCATGAAGCGAGAATAGAGCTAGCTAGATAGGCTAGCACGAACGTTTTAATGGATAGGTCACTTTGGGGTGGGGCGTAGGGGGAGTGGGGGACTCATGGTGGGGGTACTGCATGTACCTGGGAGGTTCACTGTGAGGGGAGTGCGAGTGATTGGGTGGGGTCCTACATGGGAAAACAACATTTGGATATAGCTTATTCCTTGCTGTGCCATTTACTTCAGTTTCATGCTAAGAGTGCAAACAAAAATATTATAAAAACCAACTATTCTTGTTTATCCTTTTCTTGAAGTTCAACATGTACATGTATACATTGTAGTAGCAGATCCAGTATTTTTGTGGCCAAATGGGAGCTTCAGAAAAGACATGTTTTGCAATGCACAAAATAATTAAGCAGGCACACAATTCACAAACTCAGCAAAATAAGTTCTCGGTACTCTTATTTAAATTAATATTTGACACAAGTGTCATCTAGTAATGGGATTATGACCTGAACATTCATTTAACAACGACATGGGGTGTGAAGCAAAACTGCAATTAAGTGAGCAGTCCATTGAATCCATTCCTTCAAATTTGGAAGTCTCATGTATCTGTCTCAACTTGTGAAGCACAAAACTAATCAAATTATGAGGATGCCTGATTTGAGGGTTTTCATTAACATAATGCACTCTTTCAACCAGGGATGGGACATTTAACCGGTAAATCGGGGAAAAAATGAAAAACCATTTTGCCAAACGTTAAAACGAAACCCAATTTTAAAGAATTTATAGTTTTCAAAGGTTTTTGTAATTACTTCATGAAATTAAAATAAATTTATATGGAGTCGTAGTAAAATTTTCACCGGATGGGAATGGGGGATGGGAATGTTAATCTACGAAAAATAGAAATTATTCATCTTTTAGTAGCAATTTGTAATAAAACTGAAAACGATTATTTTGGGGGCCTAGGTGTATTGTGTGCATTGCAAATGCATCTACACTCGGCAAAAGAAGTTCTTGGACACTTGTAAAAGTTCAAATAATTTTTAAAAATAATTCATAAAAAGCACATTATTGTATATCAATATGACCACACAATAGTTCTCTACCAGCATGATATGGAGTTAACGCGTGAGCAATCATGCATGGCTGGTTACACGCATTAAACAATAGCAAGTTCAGTAACAGAAAATTGCAAGAAATGGAGCATTCAGTTATTCAATTGTGAAACAGTTTATGTGGCATAATGATCCATTGAAAGAAAAAAGCAGTATGTTTCTTTGCTGGGGGTTCATTATTGAACAAATCCCGTGCACATTGTCAAGTCAAAATTAAATGCCATTTTGAAAAGAAGAGGAAATTATCCATCTTGGATGCATCATTATTCCACTGGAATTGTTAACAAAATTTAGGCCTGCAGGATGGACATGATTATTAGCATTTGAATGCTCCATTTCTTGCAATTTTCTGTTACTGTACTTGCTATTGTTCAATGCGTGTAACAAGCCATGCATGATTGCTCACGCGTTAACTCCATATCATGCTGGTAAAGAACTATTGTGTGGTCATATTGATATACAATAATGTGCTTTTTATGAATTATTTTTAAAAATTATTTGAACTTTTACCAGTGTCCAAGAACTTCTTTTGCCGAGTGTATAAAGTAAAACACCACCAACAGCTTTGGTGTCGGCTGAACGGTTAACCGGTTAACCGACACTGGAAAGAATTGCAAACCGGTTTCTGAATTAACCATAAATGCCCATCCCTACATATGCCCATTTAACAGATGGGAATGTTAATCTACGAAAAATAGAAATTATTCATCTTTTAGTTGCAATTTTTAATAAAACTGAATTCAGTATGACAGTACATCAAGATTTTAAAAATGCATTCTGAATTAAGACTGAGTTACACACTTGAGTTTATTTGTGTTAAATCCTTCAATTCATTTGCATGATCCAGTATTTTTGAAGGGACCTTTCAGTTAACAGACATTTTTTTGCAATGTGCAAATAAGCAGGCACACAATTCACAGGAAATTTTCCTGTAGAAAAAAAAAGCCAGGGGGACTTCATGACTATGCCACCTCAATACAAACTCAACAAAATAAGTTCCCAGACATTTATTCAAGTTCAAACATTTCAAATTAGGCCTAAGTCGAAACAACAATCCTCAGCCTAGGTAGGCCTATATGAGTGACCTGAACATTCATTTAAAAATGGCATGGGGTGTCAGTGAAGCAAAACTGCAAGTGAGCACTCCATTCCTTCAAATTTAGAAGTCTCATATTTTTCAGTGTCTCAACATGTGTATTCTTGAATTGAGGGTTTTCATTAACATAGTGTACTTTCAAAAGAAGGGAATGTTAATCTGCAAAAAAAAGAAATTATTAATCTTTCAGTTGTAATTTTTAACAAAACTGAATTCTTGAATTCAGAATGAGTACATCAAGATTCAAAAACATGCATTCTGAGCTACACAACTGCAAGAATGAGCTACACACAATGTGACCTGCAGCCATGCACAGAATGTTCATAGATATACGTGCTGCTGCAGAGGATTACTGTCTGTGAATGAAATATGAACAATTTCTGCATCTGTCGTAATTAAATTTGGAGCGAAATTACTTAGTAGACAACAAAATATATCAGTGTAGAATTAATGCAGCTTTGCACAGGTCAGGAAGTTGTAAAAATTGCCCCTTTGCACAGGAATATCTCAAAAAAGCTGCAGAGCAAATCAGAAAAGTATGAATTTTCTGTTCAAATGTAACATATTTTCAGGGTGAGATAAAGTGCACAGACAATGAACCATGCATCTTCAAAAACATAACACTATTATACAAGTCAGTGATTTTTCAAATCAGGGCAGTGACCATACATCCTATCATATCATGTATGTCAGAATGGTCAGAAAGACAGACACATATAATGCAATACATGTACATTTTCTATTTTTGTAATGCTGTAAGAGCTGAACGCCCCCCCCCCCCCCCACACCCCACCCCCCCCCCCCCCCCCCCCCCCCCCGACAATACTTTAGTTGGCAATTTTTCCCACAAATGTACAATTACACGGGAAAAATCATGTGATGTTTAAAAGTTTGTTATTGTTATCTACACTTTTAGTCGGGTTTTTCTTGTGTAGTTGTGAAGTAAACCTTTGGGTAACTGCAATATGGGGCTTTTTTTCTAGCCTATTGTGTAGAGCCTAATTTTCCTGGCCCACATGTAGAGGATTTTGTACTAAAGTGGCCATATATTAGTCAACAAATTTAGTACACCAGGCCTGCTTTTGTTTAAACTAAAAACTGGCTTTATGATTTTAATTACCATGTAATTTTTTTCTTAAATACCAATAAAATACACAAAGCACACTGTGTCTTTATTTGACTCCTTTTTAAGGTTAAGAGGTCAGAAGTAGATAAGATTTGTTTCTTTAAAATGACTCATAAGATCTGTAAGTGCAGATTTGATGGGAAAAACCAGAAATTATAAGTGAGAAAGTTTGAACACGGTAGGATGAAGAAGTGTTTCGTTCTCACTCCTATATATATTTTTTTTTTCATCAAATCTGCACGTACAGATGCTTAATGATGAGCCATTTTGAAGACAAAATCTGATCAACTTCTCAACTCTTTCCAACTAAGCCACACACCGTATACGACTGAATGCGTGGCTAGTGCAAGATACCCGGGTATTGCACGCTGGTGGATATGCACGAACATGCAGGTGTATAATGTATATAATAGGGCCGTAGTCCAGCGGGGCTGTGTTTGTTCGTTTCATATTACAGCGCATAGGAGGCCGATATGCAACATTATAATATTATAATGACTATGCGTACATTGCGCGGACAATTTTCGAGAATCGATTCCCGGCCGTCGAATATTCGGCGCGCTTGGCACACATGATTGACGAGCGCTGCGTCCAATCAGATGGGCGGAGCTATAGGCCCTACTTCCCTCAAATTTCTGAGGGAACTTGAGGTTAAGTTCTGGACTATATTATGCGCTGTCCAAATCGTGTCGATATTGCGCCCTCTATAGTCGGCCGCGCTACGATCCAATATCGCAATAATATAGTCCAGAATCTGGACTACCACAATGGTGGCAGCGGTGGGATTTCTCTTCGTCATAGTTCCCCCGTCTTCCCGATTTCGCCACAATATCACAAAGACAACCACGGTTGATGCTTACAAGTTGAAGTCATAGGTGAAATTAAGATGACATGCATGCAATATCCACCGAACCAGTTTGTAATGTTTTAAGTGTTTCAATTACTATTATGTCATTGCATTGTTCATCTTAAAGCTTGACCTGTAAACGTTGAGTCTTAGGTTTCAGCAAAATGGCTCCATGGTAGCAAACTGTTCAGACGGTGGTGTGAAAATGACCTTAAATCTGATGTGGACGAAAATGTAATGGTAATGGTATACGAGAGTTCTCTATCGGAAGTCAGTGATAGCCACAACCGGTCACGTTAAAAGTGTCATAAATGGATTTGGCGTCCTCGAAAACATCTAAAACGACCCAAATATTGTGTAAATCGGTTCATTATTGCCGAAAATAGGCGCCTGGTCGGTCCGGAAGAGTAGGAACTGAAGACTCCTCCCTCAGGGGGTCATCCAGGGGTCGGAAATTTGAACCCCACCATTTTCCCACTATTTGACCTCAAATCAACACAATAAAGCAAAAGAAAAATAAATTTTAGAACAAAAATCCTACGGGAGCCATTTTTGTGACATATCATACCACACTAATTCAGTGTCCCGGGCCGTCCAATGAAATCATCAGCAGAAAATGTTAGATATCCAAAGCAAAAGCTGCCAGGAAAAAGGCGAATCGTTTGCGACAAAATCGTGAAGCCCACGCGATAGTTGCAACGGCTGGTAAAGTGTAAACCCGTCTGTTGACCTCTTTTGTTAACTTTAAGGTTCTTGGCTAGGTAATTACGTGACATTTTCATGATCCTTTTTTCTCAACGCCTATCAAAAAATGCTACATCAAAACAGTGAGCCGGTGTGTTCCTTTTAAACTGACATCCGTTGTACAAACAACAGGGTAGGCCTATCGTGGCCGAGTGGTTTGGGTCATTGACTCGCAATCATAGGCTTCGAACCGTCCGTCCCCCCCAACCCCCCCCCCCCCCCCCCCCTCCCCCGCCACCCCCTAACCCCTCCCCCGCCACCCCCTAACCCCTCCCCCTTCTCTCTCTCATGTTTCCCTTATGCTTGCGAGTGACAGTGCAATACTAGACAGCCGAAGTGTGACGTGCGTTGCCATGGCAATTGGATCTAAACTATCATGTCCGTCGGGAAAAGTACCATTGGAAAAGCACTGGGACACGGTTGAGTGATTTTTAGTTTAGATCCAATTGCCTAGGCAACCAACAAAAGGTGACGTATTTACTTCGGCAGTCTATGGGCACCAAGGAATCCTTGGTATGGATACCAGAAAGAAATAATAATAATAATTTAAATAACCCATGGATGCAGCAATAGGGCGACAATTCGGGAAGCCTTTCCACGGGGACCACCGAAATTTCGGGAAGAATCACTCAAATTTACACGTCCAAATTTCTCTACCCGAAGCTTCCAAAAATGGTTACAGACCTAAGAGAGACGGTTCTAGACCTAATACAAATGGTTCTCGATTTTAAAAAAAAACTGTTTTTGACCTACAAAATTTTTTTTTAATCACAAAAATATTAGGGCGACACCAAATTGTTGCCCTATTGAGCGTGTCGCCCTAAAATAGCTTTTTTACACACGAATTGTCGCCCTATCCTAGCAAACAAAGTTTTTAAAGTAGTAGCGCAATGTTTCTAATGAAGAAAATACACTACTCACAATAAGTTAGCGATATTTGTATGTTTTGTTGTTATATATTTTTTAAGTGACTGTTTTAACCTATTCCTGTGACAAGGTGTGTGTGTGTGTGTCATGCTGAATTGTCTAATCATATACAATCATTCAAGCGGAATGCATACCATCAATGAAATATCTGCGTACACCCCAGACTATCCCTAACTTATTATAAGTAGTGTACGTTTTTGATCACGATATGCATTAAAAACCGTTAAGGGAACACTGGAAATACAAAAATGAAGACTACCTGACTCAACTGGCGCGGGAGCAATCCTTGATGAAGCCATAAGAGCCGTCAATTTATAACGCCCACGTCCGTCTTAAATGCTGCTTCTGGTTAAAGAATCCTCACTCAGTCGTTTCCTCAGAAATAACTTCCATTTTCGCAATATCTACTAAAAAAAAGCATTTTGTTTCAAAGATCTTTGTGGCCAAGGGTAAAGCTGTACTGCAAAATGGCGCATGCGGACGGTCCATTGGGCTGCCATTCAGTGGTGCGAAACCAATAGATGGCGTACCCTAACAACTACGCAGTTGAAATACATTTACTTTTGCATAAATTCAAAGAGGGTTACGATATGTCTACATTGGCAACCAGTGCTAACATACATTATTCATCAATATGAAGGTCCGAAGAGCATGTATGTTTACTTTGAAATTGTCGACTTTGACACGGCGAATTCCATGGCCTTCTGCCTTAAAATTAAATTCATGAAGTACACTGCCAGTACAATACGTGAATGTAATAATGCCACGCCCAAGCCCACCGTGGTCGCACTGTATGAGAGTGGTGTAAGAAATATTTGTTTGTGCGCAAATGCTTTTATATGCTTGTCCAGATTTTTCCAGAAAATGGATTTCGTTTTGTTAAGGAGAATGGGCGAGAAAGTGTAGATTTGTGAAAAGAATGGGCGAGGCGAAGCCATGCCTATTCTTTCACGAATCTACACTTTCGAGGCTGTTCTCCGACTTAAACCTAGCCTTGTCCAAGGCCGTCTCCAGGTTTGTTGCTATACAAGAGAATATTAGGTCTTGCGCATGCAAGGCTACACGGCATCAAAACGAGCCACTGTGCGATAAACGACTTACATAGCAAACTCGTACGGCAACACACTGGCTGTGTACATACAGCACTAGCTGCGTACGGCCTGGCCTAGCTCGAAAGACAGACTTGTCGCGTCTGCAATTCCGGGTTTCGTGTCTTTCTTCCCTTTTTTTCGGCCAGTTTTTTTGCCGAAAATGGGCGGGCGCTTCGGATATGCGGGTATGCAAGGTATGAATATTTAACATTTGTCTTGAGCCAATCAAGAGCTTTAGTCAGTGCTGAAACCTGAGAACTAAATCCTTATACCAAACAATTTTTTCACCAATGTGTTAGTGAAGGTGTCTACTTTCAATTGCCCTAGGAAACCACGTGACAGCTAAAAGTTTTACATTGAATGGTGTTTTTATCAGTGAAATCTGTGCTATGAAACTAGTCCATTAATTTACAATCATAAAAACCCTACTTGGAAGTTGTTTGGGGGTTGTTCAGGTTTTGTTTTAATTTGTATGCTACTGAAAATTTACATATGCATGAGCAAAGTGGTGATGTCACATTAGGAAAACACAGGACAATCTCATTCAACTGTGCACAAAAGTTTTAAAAATTTTCTCCAATTTGCTTAAACTTTTGTAACCCATGACGGTTTAGGTTTGTTTTACATGTTGCCTGTTGTAAACCATGAGAAAACTAAGGCTGGAAACTGCAGCATTTTTCCACAATTCCAGTTTGAAGTCTTGTTTTTATTTGCTTTTCTGCTGTGTGTTCCTAAACAGCGCCCTCTTTCTGTAAGTTTATGTTGAGAATTTGTCAAAGTTGAAAAATGCCACTTTTGTATTCATGGGGCCACAAAATGAACCGTAGTATTGTCTTTCTAAACAAGTAATCCTTCATATACAGCACACACTGTGCATAAAGTTATTGAGCATTTCAAGCGCCCCTTAACAAGCGCCCATTTGTTTTGAATGGTGTGCGCCTAAGCAGACGACTGTTTTGTGTTTCATCTGGCGCAAATGCGGGCAGCGCTGTGATTGGATTCGGAGCGCAATTCTCCGGTACTGCATGGGATGGTTAAAAGAGTTTTATTGTTAGATCACTTGATTAAGAGAACCTCGTCCCTGATATCGCTGCTGGTTGCAAAGACCTATATATAAACATAAGTATGCCAAAATGGCAGTTTGACCATTCTTGTATGTCCATTCTTTTTACCACCGAGCATTACAAATTTCATGCACATAGAAACCACAAAGGGACATTTTCCGTACATTGTGTCTGTTACAACATCGCAAATGACGGACAGGAAAGTTATCGATATTATGAGAGTGTATTGGCAAACCATTTTGAAAATATAGAATATACTGTTCGCAAACATTCGGATTTATGTAATTAAAGGTACACACCGGCCTACTGTTTACATGACGGTGATGTAGCAGCATTGACAATACTTTTTTGATGGTCGTTGTGAAAAAAGATCATCAAAATATCCCGTAATTTACTAAATAAGTGCAACATTAACAAAAACGGTCAAAAGACGGGTTATACGCTTTACCAGCCGTTCCAACTACGCGCGAGCCTCATGACTTTGTCACAAACGATTTGCTCTTCTCCTGCTCAGGATATCTCCAACTTTCTGCTCACGATTTCACTGTTTTTTCTTCACGAACGTACACCAAAGCAACAAGTCCGTGTGTGTGCACTCAGGGTTTTTGCTGTGCTGCGCGGGGCAAATATCCTACACTCCACGGTAGCCTCAAGTTGTGCGCTGATCTCGAGCTGCTGCACACGATACCTCTGTCTCGAGAATTTCTTAGTTTTTACCGATTTTAACATAGCACACGATTTTTAGAATAGCACACTGTAGTACGTTTACTGATCATCGGTAGAAAGGAATGAGCTGGTCTCTGAACCTGCTGGCGAAGACTGTGATATGTGATATATTTTCAAATTCTTTCGATGTCGCCCTTCGGATTCGCTGCATTGGGTCAACACGAACGGTTACATGCATACAGTGAGTGTTCTATTCTGCGTGCTAAAGCCACCTTTGTTCGATTACGCGAGACATTCTTGGACTCTTGGTTGTTTCAATGATGTCACCAATCCATTACAGTGGTCCTATTCTTCGTTCACTGGGTTTAGTGAAAGCATCGGGAATTCATCAACGTGTGTATCCAAATTCCAATATAGTGACATCTTCCACGTCCGGGTTCCGCGTACGAAATTCAACCCGACGTGGTTGCCGTGCAGGAACTCATAAGAGGCGAAAAATGTCTTCAATTATCACAGGACGCCGTACAAACTGCTGTTTTAACTACCGGGGTGTTATCAGCTCTAATTTGTCTCTAATTCCCATCAATCACAACCAACAGAAGAGTCTGATACAAGTCACGCTTCAAAATGTGAGCTCGAATCGAGTGACCCATAAGACAGCGTTTGCATCCTGGAACGCTTGTTCGATTAACAACAAGGTTGCCTCAGTCTGTGACTTCGTGTCTGGTAACGATATTGATATTTTAGCCCTCCAAGAAACCTGGCTAACCGGTACTGATCGCGACAACTGTACTTTGGCTGACATCAATCAGTCGCTGCCTAATTACGATGTCGTTCATAATCCAAGACGATCGCGACGTGGTGGGGGCGTCTGCTTTATTCTCAAGCATGGCTTTGGAACATTTTTGAACAAAACTATCTCCTTCAAATCATTTGAATATATGGACGTGACCATATCAAGAAAGTCGTCCAGCCTTCGGATGTTCAGTATCTATCGTCCGCCTTCATCAACCAGGAACAGAACGTCCCCCGCCACGTTTTTCACGGAGTTCTCCACACTTCTGGAATCCATTGTCCCCATTTCTGGCCAGATCATGCCGTTTGGCGATTTTAACTTCCACATTGACGTTCCTGAAGACCGGAACGCCTCCAACCTTCTGCAACTTACTGAAAGTGTTGGGTTTCAACAGCATGTCACCGGTACTACTCATCGCTCTGGGCATATGCTTGATGTTGTGTTTTGTCGCAAAGATTCGCCTCTGATAACTGACGTAAGCATCATCCAAGGTCTTCCATCTGACCACTATGCTTTGAAGTGCCTCCTCAATCTACAACGCCCGGCTGCTGTAACAAGACGAGTACGGTACCGAAAGCTACGTGAGATAAATTTGGATGACTTCAAGGCCGACATTGAATCATCTTTGCGATCTATTGAGCCTATGTCAGATCTTAGCAAGCTCACGGACCAGTTCGACTCCACTTTGCGAGATCTGCTTGATAAGCATGCTCCTGTGGTTAGTAATACCATCACTATCCGGCCGAACTGCCCGTGGTTCTCCGATGAGCTTCGCTGTATGAAGCAACGAAAACGGCAAGCTGAGCGACGGTATAGGAGTTCGGGTCTGGAGGTTCATCATCAGATCTACCTTGACCATTGCAGGGTGTACAAGAAGTGTCTTGAGTCATCCAAAAGAAACTACTACGGCTCCCGGATCGCTAGTAGTGGAAATAGGGAGTTATTCAGAATTGTTGACTCACTGACGAACCCCGAGAAATCCCGACGTCTACCAGTGCATGAATGCTCACAGTCTCTGAAGAGTTTGGCGACTTCTTTGTGGACAAAGTTCGCACTATTAGGAATACGTTAGATTCTACAGTCAGTCAGGATGCTTCGATGTTCCCTACTGAACCGTGTGACTGTTTGTTTGCTGAGTTTGATTTGGTATCCGAAGCTGAGGTTCGGAAGGTTATTATGGAATCGCCTTCGAAGAGCTGCCAACTAGATCTATTCCAACAGCACTGCTCAAGAAGTGCATAGACTCTCTGTTGCCGACTGTAACGGAGATTATTAACTTATCCCTCACATCTGGGGTTGTTCCACGAAGTTTCAAATCTGCTCGCGTTGTTCCTTTGATCAAAAAGCCCAAGCTTGATCAACACATCTTGAGTAACTATCGACCTGTGTCACTCCTTGGTTTCATGTCTAAACTACTGGAGAGATGCTGTATGCTGCAGCTGAAGGACTACTTCACATCAAATGATCTCTACGCAAAAGCTCAGTCTGCATATCGAGCTCATCATTCTACTGCGAGTCCAGAACGATGTTCTTCGGGCCATTGATGAGCACCAGGAAGCAGTTCTTATCTTACTCGACTTCAGCTCTGCATTCGATACGATCGACCATGCCATCTTACTTGATCGTCTGGAGCATCGGTATGGTTTGACTGGGACGGCCCTGGAATGGTTTCGATCATACATCTGTGATCGTTCCCAATCCGTGGTTATTGGTGATGCTGAATCCGCTGTTCATCAAATACCATGGGGCGTACCACAGGGCTCAGTATGCGGTGCTCCTATGTTCACTTTTTACACTGCCCCTCTCAGTGACATCATGACCAGACATAACATCAACCATGTCATGTACGCTGATGACACGCAGGTGTATTTGATCTTCAAGCCGACTGACGCTGCGAGAGCCATTCATCGCCTGGAGGAGTGTGTGAGTGAGATCAAGGGATGGGCTGTCATTAATAAGCTGAAGTTCAATGACGAGAAGACCGAAATCCTTCATTTCAACTCTCGCTTCGTCAATAGTGTGAGCCTTCCGCCAGTAATGATCGGGGGGTCACTGGTCGATTTCTGCGATGAGGCACGCAACCTTGGTGTAATCTTTGACAGCGATCTACGCTTAAGGGCCCATGTCAGCAACATATATCGCGTGGGATGGGCATTCATCTACAAGATTGGTAAGATTCGGAGCTACCTTAGCAAATCTGCAACAGAAAAACTGGTGCATGCATTCATTACCTCGAGAATTGATAGTTGCAACAGCCTTCTCATTGGCCTCCCGACCAATGAGATACAGAGACTGCAACGTCTTCAAAATGCTGCAGCCAGATTAGTTTGTCGCTGCAAGCAAAGCGATCACATAACCCTAATCCTACAATCACTTCATTGGCTCCCAGTGTCACAGCGAATCATCTACAAAACTCTCATCCTCACATTTAAAGCAGTGCATGGACTGGCACCATCTTACTTACAAGAGCTGGTACATCATTATCGACCTACTCGCCAATTACGGTCTGCATCGCTCATGATGTTGCAGGCACCCTCTCCACCTCCACGGACCTCCACGGTGGTAGAGCATTCAGTGTTGCCGCTCCCTCTCTCTGGAACAGTTTGCCATTATGTGTCAAGGGTTCGATGACACTTGATTTGTTCAAGAGTCGTCTAAAGACTCATATTTTAAAACAGTATTTTAATGTAGTGAATTAATAATATCAATATTATTGTTGTTTTCCATGTATAAAAGTTTGATGGTTGTTTTTATTGGCAAATACCTTTTATTCCTGTTTTTATCTAGTATGTTCGCTTGAGTGTTGTAAATCGCCTTTTTTTAAATTTAGATTGTAATCCCTCCATGTAGCTTTTGGAATTGTTTTTGTATTGTCTTAAGGTTTTATTGGAATTAGTTTTCTTAACTTAAAAATTATAGGTTGTATGTTTATTGTTTGTTTTTCTGCGATTGTTTGCGCTTCATAAATTTCTTCTTCTTCTTATTATTATTATTATATTAGCCTGCCGTAGCACGCGCTCGCTCCCATTCTTCGGACTCTCGAAACAAACAATTATGTTCGAATGTTCATACTTATGTTTAACTTTGTTTCATACCTGTATAAATAGTCTCTCTTTTGTCAATTACTTTTAAATATTGGGGGGAAATCAGAGTTGAATTTGGAGCAGTAACAAACTTTAATACGGCTGGAAATACAACTAACTTACAAGACCACGTGATTTTCGGAACCAGAATTTGGTTCCGAAAAGTCACGTGACCTTGAATTTTTTCAAAAGTGCTAACAAACGGCCAAATTTGACGGCGTCTTTTCAGAATATATCTAATTTACTCTCGAAGGCGCTTCAGAATAACGTATGGGTCTATTTCGAGCCCAAAATAGCCCAACAAAGCAGATGTGTTCCTTTAATATACCAGGTTGAAAATGAGCTAAGTATCACCTGGAGAGTTAAAGGCCTCACAGCTGGGTGAGTCGCACGCCAGAGCGAGAGCGCCACCATGGGGCGAGGACGGGCCCAGACGATCAGCGCCAGCTGTGAGGCCTTTGCTGTCCTGGAATTTTGCTACCTCTCAGGTAGCAAAATGCTAATGATCGTATGACACAGTGGGCGTGTTGCGTTGAATAGCTAACAATGCGAGCCAATCAGGTTCGCGCGCACCGGTTTGTAATCACGCGCGCGCGCACTTCACATACAACGCGCGCGCGCCAACACAAACATACTTTCGCAGCACAACAACGCATGGATGAATAATGTAACAGGGGCTGTAATACATTAATAAATAATTATTTCGGGACGGCAAAGGCCTCACAGCTGGCGCTGCTCGTCCCGTCCTCGTCGCATGGTGGCGCTCTCGTTCTGGTGCGCGACTCACCCAGCTGTGAGGCCTTAACAAAGGCTAGGCCGAGGTCGACCCGGACCAAATTTTTTTCGACAACCGCCAAGTCCGCCATATTGAAACAGGAGGAATTCCTCCTTTTTTTATGAAGGTTTCCGAAGTTACCGTATGCACGTCTGGTCGTCCGGACGTTATCGTTAATCGTCGGGTACGATTCGTGGACAGTTGTTCGCCGCGTGTTTATTTTACGATGATCAATGCAGACAAGGTTTCAATTTGAATTTTGGGCATCAAAAGGTTCTTGTGCTAAATGTTTTTGACCTCTGAAAAGACTGGTGATGATACATAAGATTATACAACATAATATTGATCTACCACTCGAGGGACATCTGAGCTTCAATAAACGACATCCAGGCACAGTTACAACAAGGAATGTCAATCCACTTTCACTTAGCGTACCATTTACAAGGACCAACTGCTTCCAGAAGTCTTCCTTTCCAAACACAGCACGCGACTGGAATACTCATCCATACTCGTTATTAACTTCGATCAATAATTCATCAGTCTTCAAACAAAGCCAGGTTAGATACCTATCGCCAACAGTTTGACTAAATGGGTTCTCTCATGCTGACCTCTACCTCATCTGAGTTGAGTGATGTTCTTGTGGGAGCTTTTCAACATACTGTGACGGTCTCCAGTCGACGGCGCCTGTACTTGCTCTCTGCCGACCCAACGAGCGGTTGTAGAGAAGGCACGGGGAGCAGGTCCGTTTTGGGGCAGTCTACCGCCAGGCGGTTGCAGCTCGTCCCGGACGCACACTAGGGGTCGCACGCGCTCTAGGCTAGGGGTTACGTACAGGCGGGCCCAAGGGTAGGGTCTCTAGGTTACAACACTCACAATATACGCCAGGTGAAAACTTGATTGAAGCCTATTTAATTGTAACACCACCACCTAGGAAGGTTACCCGGCGACTACAGTTTCGCCTATACAGGTTTCTCAATTACACAGTCGTTAATCACAGGACAAGCAAGGTTCTGAACAAAAAGGGGTTACAACTATTACAATGAATGGGAACTACGCTGTATAACGCTCGTCTAACTGTTCTCTAGGCGACTGTGGAGCTTTCTACTTACGAACCCACGCGGCTTAACTAACGACGACCACAAATCTAGGCTAACTTCTCTCCGTCTTGAACAGACAGACAATGGTTGGTTTCTCTGGCCCCTGTGCCTTCGTAGGCGTACTGAGGACTCCTTGTCTCTTTTTAGTAGGTGCTACATTGGCGGTTAAGTCCAACGGCTCTTCTTCTGGTGCACGAGACACCGTGCACTCAGGTTGTGGGTTTGTTTCTCCCGTCGTTTTATTGCTCTGCCGCTTGGTTTTGTCATCCTCTCGACGCCTTTTCTTGCTGGTGTGCTCCTCTTTTTCCTTGCTTGATTTCGGCACTGGCTAACTCTTGGTTTCTTTGACAGATGTTCCGCTGCTCCTGTTGCGCTCATGCATTTCATAACATTCGCCTTCAATTCGGCTAACCTCGTGGATCCTGTCGGGGTGGCAATCCCGGTAGTGAGCACGAAGGTTATCTTCACGGGTGTTTTTGTGGGAACCTCTTAGACACCAGAAGTGAAGTCTAGGCCCGTGCTCAGTCTTCATGTGACGTACGAGGCTCTTCTGGTTCAGTAACACATGGCTCTTGGGACACTCCACCAGTTTCTTGTCTGCCGAGTCGTGATGCTTCCCTTCGTGTCTCCCCATCTTTCGTTCGTCTGTCCGGTCTCCTTTCACTCCTAGGGGTAGCCTCATTAGGCCCGCCTACGTTCCATGGTTCTATTGGCTCGCCTACGTAAGGTTTCAGGCGATCATAGTGGACAACCTTCATCCTTGCGCGGGGTAATTTCTGGATTCTGTAGACAACACCCGACAGCTTGTGGACAATTAGATATGGCCCTTCCCACTTTCGTTGTAGTTTTGGAGACAGGCCTTTAGTTTTCAATGGATTGTACAGCCATACAAACTGGCCTTCGGTTAGTGTTTGTCATGCAGTCCGGTGATCAAAATTCTTCTTCTGCCGCCTAGCGCTTTCCTTCAGACGAAATCTGGCTCTGTCGTGCGCGGCCCTCATGTCTTCCCTTAGCTGCAACGCTTAGTCGGTTTCCACTGCTTCTGAGCCTTGGTCCTCACCAGCAGGCATTCCGCTCATCAGGTCAATCGGCAGCAAGACCTCCCTGCCCAACATTAGCATATTAGGCGTTACGCCCGTCGACTCTTGTGGAGTTGCTCGGTACGCAAATGTGGCCAGTGGGAGTTTGGTGTCCCAATCCCGCTGATGCTTATGTGGCTCTATCATAATTGAAACCATCGCTAGGAGCGTGCGATTGAACCTTTCAATCATCCCATCTGATTTGGGATTGTATGGTGTTGTGCGCGTCTTTTCTATCCCCAGGACTCGACACATCTCCGAGAACACATGGGACTTGAAGTTCCTCCCCTGGTCGGAGTGTAACCTAACAGGAGCTCCAAATCGACAAACAAACTCACTCACTAGCTTATCTGCGACAGTTGTCGCTTTTTCGTCGGGAACAGGGTACGCCTCAATGCATTTAGTGAAGTAGTCTCCCACTACTATGATGTACTTGTTTCCCCGTTCGGTTTCTGGAAGAGGCCCCACTGCGATCCTTTCCATAGGGTCACCTACTGGTTGTTGTTGGAGAGGCGCTCGTCTATGTCTCGCGGGAGATTTCCTGCTGGCGCAAATGTTGCACTGCCTCACTGCAGATCTAACATCTGCACCCATGCCTGCCCAATAGAAGCGCTGACGGATTTTGGCCATGGTCTTCTTGAAGCCGAAATGACCGCTGGATTTCCCTCCATGTAGTTCCTGAATAATATCCTTCCGGTGAAAGATAGGCAGAACCAACTTCCAGTTTATTCGGCGACCATCGTCGGATTCCCATCTCCTATACAGGACACCATCCCTCAACTCTAGTTGGTTCCATGATAACCAATATGATTTAACGACCCTTGAACAAGGAGCCAGGCTTCTCCATTCCGGTTTACCGGCTGCCTTCTCCCTTTTTTGCATCACCCATCGAATGGAAGCATCCTGCATCTGCGCATCTCTCCATTGCTCCCGTGTTATGGTCGGTTCCACTGTGACGACCCTTATTCCTGGCTCACTAGTGCATGATTCATGTCTTGTTGATTCACTTGGCATGTCCGGGGACACATCTTCTCTTCCACACTGTGAACACGGCTTCCTGGATATAGGCTATCGGCGTTCTTATGTGATCGACCTGCTCTATTTGAGCTTTCTGCAGGCGTTGCTTCAATTCTCGAAATGCACCATCTGCCTCGTCGGTCCACTCGAATTTATGAGCCTTCTCAGTCAGGCGATGCAGTGGGCGTGCCACATCAGCGAAACCTTTAATGAATCGCCGATAGTAGGACACTAGTCCAACAAAACTTTGGACCTCCTTTACAGTCGCAGGCGTAGGCCAGTCACGTACGGCTCAAACCTTGTCAGGATCTGTGGTTATTCCGTCCCCCGACACTACGTGGCCTAAGTAGAGTACGCTCTCCTTGAACAGCTCACATTTTCTTGGTTTAAGTTTCAGTCTGGCTGCTCGGAGGCGCTGAAACACTGTCTCTAAGCGGGATATCTGCTCCTCCACCGAACTCGCAAAAACGATAATGTCATCAAGGTAGACCAGCAAGGTCTCCCAATGGAGGCCTTCCACTCATTACTGGGACGGCCACGATGCTTTCTGTCATTTTAAGTTTGTACACATGTCTATGGGGCAATAGCTATGTGCACAGTTTTCAGCAGTGATCACCGACCAATCACCAGCACGACAGCGTTTCTTGACCACACATTCCACTGTGTTTATGACCGTGGTGTGTGCCAGTCTTGACCTCAGAGGTCAGAGCACAGGGAATTGACTGCTTTATGACTTGGAAAGCGAATACATATTACAAGATGCGTAGCACAGTCTTTGTGCTCCCAGTGCAAAATATTTCATACAAATTCAATGGCCTTTGCCGTTGGAATTGCTCTGATAGTGATAAAGATTTTAGTTGTTGTTGTTGTTTATTTTGTTTGGCATATTCGGCAACTAAGGCCCTTGATGCCATCAACTATTGGGTTTTAGCTTTAACTATACTATATTATCAACTTGAGATGACGAAAAAGCAGTTGCAGTTTTAGAAGTGGGAGGAAAACCCCCAGAGAAATGCCCCAGGGGAAAACCCACGCGGTCAAGTAGGGACTGCAAACCCAATCCACATACAAGCCCCGGATTTGAACCCGGACGCCAGAGGTGAAAGGCGAGGAAAGAACCATTACGCCAACCCGACCGCCCCTGGATTTTAGAAATAGAGTGAACTGATCCAATAGACTACTCACAATGAGTTAAATATAGGCATATTGGTATTGTTGTCAATTTTGGATTTTTTCAATTGGTTTTTTTTTTTCGCCAATGATGAGGCCTGTGACAATTAAGCTCTGTCTGCTTTGCAGATACAAATTGTCTAATAATATACAAAGTCATCCAAGCGGAATGTATACCCTCAAAAACCAGTGCGTGCAAACAGTATCCTTAAAGATAGTATACATGATTGGTAAACTGTTACAAATAGTTTTATCCCTCTGCATGTCTAAAAGACAAGCCCAACGCCTTGATCAAGGCTACGTACATCCTCTAACTTCTGAGAAAACGGTCAAATAAGGGTTTGCAGTCATTTTGCCCCAGAACCACTTCGCCCCGAACCATTTTGCCCTGAACCACGGCCTGTGCACGAAGTGGTTTTGGGGCGAAGTGGCATTTGGGCGATGTAGTGTTTGGACAAATTTGGAGGGAAATGGCACTCGGGCGAAGTGGATTGGGGCAAAATGGCACTTGTGCGAAATGGTTTTGGGGCGAATTGAATTTTCGTCACATGAGACGAAAACTATAATTGTTTTACTCATTTATAAAAGACTATAGCACTTCAGACAAAACCATTTCACGGGAAAGTTTTCTGAGGTCATCATGTTTATATTGTGTCAGTTAGGCGTAAATCTGTGAACATTTCTGATTTTCGAGATCACCAATGATGTATACTGCCTTTAAGTTATTGTGAGTAGTCCACCCACGCAAAATATCTCTCACAAACTGGTCTAATACAAGCAAGGAATATACTATGAACAGTAGCGTTTTCTTGCGAGATAAAATTGTGTGAAAAGACGTATAGGCTATAAATTAAATGAAGTCAGTGAACAAAGAATGACGATTTTTCAAATCGGCCGGGAAGAATTAATTTCATGGTGGAGTGTAGCGGCGAAAGTCAATACAGACAGGGTAGTGAAAGGTTCCACGTGTTGATTTTTGCATAATTTACATAATTTAAACTAAATTATTTACATACTTGTATCCAAATGTTTCTTCGTAAAACCATGAACTTTGTTCTGTAATACATTTAGTAAAAACTATAAGGTCTTCAATAATCTGACGTGCATGTATTTTAAAGCAACTGGAATTTCTGCAAATGTGTTTACCTCATAGAGTTGTATAAGCTGTTAGGCTAGAGTACACACTCGGACGTTTTGCCGACCCCGTTTGGAGAGCGGCAGCCATGCATGTTTTGCCGTGGCAAGAGCTGGCGTTCGCGCACGACGTACAGTGCACTTTACGGCATACAGCTGCGTGTAGTTGTCAAAGAAATAGCATTTTGTTTCACGAGTGAGGAATCTTATTATCTAAACCACCTATTTAACAGATATATTAGTTAAAACGGAACTCAAAAAGGACCTAACACTGCCGTTTACAGTTTGTTCCTTCCTCAATCATGTGATTATGTTCATGATCGATGATAGGTTATTGTCAGCACTAACCAATATCATATTTTTGTCCTACCACGATCTATGTTTGTACTACTATTGGGTACTGTGTTTTACACTAGGCAGATGCTCTACCAGCTGAGCTATGAGGCACAGTCGGTATACTCGCTCAGGTTTTCCCTATAGACCCAATTCTTCTATTAGGGCCCCTGTCTAACGCGGCCAGTGGCCAGGGCACCAGTATTCGTGTGTGTACAATCCAGGTGGAAGTTGAACCTGGGTAATCTGGCCACATACAGTAAATTGCCTCAATGAATCGACCTACTGTGGACAATTTTATGAGGAGCTTTCAATTGTTATTAAAAACTTAAACAATTTCAACTTTTTAACGAGGGACTATTTCATACACTTCACTTTTAGCTGTTTTGAACCAATACACATGCATCGTGGTATGTTTTAGGATGTTTGTATATCCATACATGTGCCCACTGCACCGGTATATCAAGGCCACCTGTTTATTTTGGCCACATTTGGTCGGTCCCTTGGGTGACCACTATATACAAGTTTCACTGTATAGTTGTATCAGGCCAAATGACATTCATAAAAATATTGTTTTTTAATTTGGTAATCGTGTCTGGATGTGTTGGATTTTAAATGGAAAAATAAAGTTTTCTTGCTGTGAAAATAGCATAAAATAGCACTTGGAAATTCATTTACGGCTGCCATATTATAGCACTTGCATTTTATGGCAACACCACAACACCATCGCGATACAAAACTCGGTTACCGTACATGTACATGTACGGCGTACAAAACAAGATATTTAACTTGAATGTGGACATGGCATTTATTTCAATTCAAAATCCAAAAGAAAAGAAAATCCAAGTAAGAATGGCAAGTAAATGTATGCTAAAAAGTAGTACTACCAATAAATATTTCCTATTTTGGAATGAGGATTACAGACCAAAATATGTTTTAAAATACCGAGAAAAATCGCCACGCGTACACACGAACACATGGTCATCCGGGTACTTTTCGCGAGAAGTTGCCACGGCATGGCGCCTGGAGCACCACGGTGAGCCGCGGCTTTGTACACGAGGCGTGGCGACTGCGCACTCTAGCCTAACGGCTTATAGTCCTTTATCAGGGCGCCACCATCGACATTTCAAAACGAGGCTGGCCGAACTTGACAACCGACAACTGAACGTTGCTAGCGCGCGTTGTGCATGCACTGCATGGGAAAACCGTACATAATGGCGGGTCTGGCGATGCCGTGGAGCACTAATCTAAAAAATGTACCCCCGATTACACACTCTTTTGTAGAAAAGTGGGTGAATGAAGTAGCTAGAATACCCAGAAAGGTACAAAGACGAGGATATGGTAATTTTTGTGAGGGTTACATCTTTGATGTCGAAGGTAAGTTAAAGTTTGTACTAGTAAATTGTAGCTAGTATTACTCAGCTAGCTTGACCTTGGGACACTCTGTACCGTGTACCATGTGTACGACTTGTACATGTACGTACAGTACATCGGCGCTAAAACAAAATAAACAAACTAGGCCGGGCGGCCTAACTTGGCCATGATGAACAAGACATGCATGATGAAGGCAGTCGTCGCCGGATGTGGATTTTTAAATGTTTTTTTAAGGCCCAGGGGCCTACATACATAGGCCTTGGCAGAAGTTGGCTTTAGGTAGGCCTAGTACATGTAGTACTAGTACTAGTAGCAGTAGTACTACTACTACTACTTGCAATTGTTGGCCTAAAATCCTGACATTTTCCACCAAAAAATTTGTGTTTTTTCGTTAAATTTGCACCTTTGTTAGAATGGTTTATGGATCATGACCTCTGGAGGATAAATCTAGGCTGCGCTGCGCTGAGACTTAGTAAAGGTGGTAAGAGTTGGGAAGTTTATCAAACAAATTTTTTCTTTAAAATAAATCATAAGTAGGCTATTGGAATGTGGAAAAAAAAAACATTTCGAGTGGGAAAAATTTAAGAATTTGTAAGGAAACATATATGTTTTACACACAGCCATGATCAACTTTCCAATTCTTTCCGGAGCAAGTTGGATTGAGTGACTACAAGTACAGTGAACAATACCAGTCCACTAAAGTCCCTCGAACAATCGGGTAATTTTCATTGTTTTGAGGGACTCTCGTCGAACTACATAGTTAACTATACATGTAGTCATGAATCAAACTTGCTCGATCTAGGCTGCTCTAGTTTTAAAAGCCAAGTTTAGACCCTAGACTGCTACTATATAGTGTGACCAGGCTAGGCCTGGGTTAGGAATGTTTTCCTGTATAGGCCTCGCCGGCCTACCGAGTTTGAATTCACCCAGCACTCGGGCCATAATTGTTTTTCCCCTTTCTAATTGACAGTGAAATCTGATGAATCTACTACACATACACGTATAAAGGCCAGAAGCTACAAATCTATGAAGAAAAATGAAGAACCGTACCATCTGCAGGTAGGCGTATAAAGGAACATTGAGAAAATTCGGTATTTTTTTTTTATACATTGAACAGAGATTTTAAGGAAATTTTAGGATATACTTCCCACTTGCACTTTTGTTGCAAATGTTGCTTTTCTGTAGAAAAATCAAACTTTCTCCTTCAAAAATTGCCTTCAGTTAGTGCACAAGATAAACATTTACTTGCGCGCGCAGCGCCCTCTGTTGTCGCGCTTACGCACAGACCGCAAAGATGACCAATCACAGATCAAGATGAAGCGCCATTTTTTACCTGTCCTCATATTCATGAATGTGCAATATGTGGTCGGAAACCTGTCTACCAAAATGTAGCCTATTTGATGTGTATTGCACTTGAATATAGTAATGTTTTTTGCTTGTCTTGCTGAGAACACATAAGTTGATACATTTTCGGTTAGTAGCCCATTCTTGCAAAGCAAAGTAATTTTGTCTTAACTCCTAAGCAGATTTCTGTGACGGCTGGACATAAATAAATATTGGGTCCTGGATTGATGGTTTGTATTGTTTATGTTGTGTCTTAGATATTGCTGTCAACTGAACCAGAAGTCTTGCAAAACAAGTGTGGCTGTGAGTGTGGCAAAGGGCATTGCAACCATGTGGTGGGACTTCTCTATCTTCTTAGTCATTATCAGTCACTTGGGCTGCAGACTGTGCCACCTGCAATATCCAAGACATCTTTGCCCCAAACGTGGAATGTTCACCAAAGATCACAAGGTCTGGCACCAAGGGCCATAGAAGATGTTTACATCCAGCAACTGAGTACATCTGATCAGTCCTCGGGTACAAAGCGGCACAGACTGGGAGGTGTAAAGTCATCCTTGTACTGCCCTATCCCTGACGCAGTAGGGGACATGAGTCTTATTGAATCACTCAGAAGTAGAACAGAATTTAGCAAAGTGCAACTATGGACAGTAGTACCTCCGGTTGCAGATGTACAAATGATACCTTCAAAGTTTGGACTTGTTCCTAAGGGTTCAATTTTATCGTACCAACAACAGGAGAAAAAGAGTACTGACCCGAAGGTTCATATTCATTTGGAGGGAATTGGTGAACCCCCACCATTTCCAATGCCAAACATTCAACAGGAGTATCAACATACATTTGCTCAGAATGATCAGTTTTTCTACGAAGGGCTTCGTGTATCAAGTACTCAGTCTGCAGCTTATGAAGCAGAGACCAGGGACCAAGCAGATAATGCCAAATGGTTCCAGTTAAAGAAACGCCGACTGTCCTCATCAAAATTCAAAGATGTATCATGTCGACAGAAGGACTTTGACACATTAGTCAACAGAATGCTTAAACCAAATATTCAAACAGCTGCCATGAGACACGGTATTTTAAATGAGGAAAATGCAGCCACTGCCTATGCAGACAATTTTAAAGTAAACGTGTACCCATGTGGGCTAGTGATTAATCCATCTTGCCCTCACTTGGCAACATCACCAGATAGGCGGGTGTTCGACCCTGATGAACCGAGCCCATGGGGTCTTTTAGAAATCAAGTGTCCTGTAGCAGACAGCATTTCAAAATTACCGTACTTAAAAACAGATGGAAACGCCATTACCCTCAGATTCTCCCATACTTATTATCATCAGATGATGGGGCAGATGATGCTCACAGGTGTTGAGTGGGTAGATTTCTTTGTTTGGTGTAAGAATGACTTTCACTGTCAAAGGATATGTTATGATGGAAAAATGGCTTGCTTAATGAAAAACAAGCTAGACAAGTTTTATTTTGACAATTTTTTACACGTCCTTGTGAAGCGTGCTAGTGAGTCATAACTGAATTACTCATAAACATACTCTTTATTGTCTGAAAGGAGAAGTATACCCAAGAAACAAAAGTACAATACCCTTGTTTCTCGAGTGTACTTTTCCTTTAATGCTTGTTTAAAGATATACAGTCCGTGCGTTTTGGGTGGTTTTTTTTAAATTGGTATTTTTCTAAAAACATTAGTTATTTGCTATTTCAAATGGGACATCAGAAAAAATCGACCAACATTTATTCATTGAACAACTACCGTTAATATTTTGAATTTTTGGCGGTCCGCCAATAATTTAAGGCGTAGCCCATAGACGTGCGCCCTCCGGACCGGTGGCCTATCCAATCTGTTTTCTTCTTGCCTCATAACAGTTCAAAAGCAACATGTAAATTGGGTACAAGGGGGCGGGTACATTTGTGGGTGAAATTTGCATTTTTAAACAAACACAAGTATGCATATATTTTTTCAGATTTTCTGAATTCTTACTGCATCTACATAATGTGGTTGAAATTTCTACACGGCAGCATTACCATAGTTTTTTAGTTATGTTTTCCAATTCTGAAATCTGTCTTTAAGGCACGTATTCAACTGTTTATCATTAATGACGGCATAGTTTCTTGTTTGTTGACAATGCCAAACATATGCAGCAAGAGGTATAGAACGTATCAAATAGCTGCCATCTTGTGAGGCAATTTCTTTGTTACATTTTTTTGTGTTTGCAGTGTTGAACAGTTCAAGTGACAAAAGGTTCCCCACAATATGGCAGCTATTCAATACAGTCTACAGGTGCAGTCCCTCTGTATATAGATCATATCGGGTAGCTGCCATCTTGTGGGGCACCTTTTTGTTACTTAAACTGTTTAACAATGTAAGCACTATGTGCAACCATGCATGTCCTCAAGGAACAAGGAAACTGCCCCACAAATGGCGAATATTCAATATGGTCTATATACACGTGTTTAAGCCTTGTTGTATGCAGGAAGAGGCAAAGGAGCAATTACGCAAGTATTGGAGTTTGACAAATATTTTATTAATTTATGTCAAACTTTGTACATTTTCCGAATTAAATAATATATAATATATATATGTATATTTCCATGTTTGCATTCAAAAGTAACAATTCAATAAATTTCATGAATAATCTGTCAAATTTTCGGCATCTGCAATTCTTTTCTTTAAACTAGATGACTCGTATCTTAAATTTTGCTAATCTTATCCTGCGAGAGGCAGGGCATTATAAATACATGTACTCTACCAAAAAGAAGTTTTATATGTTTTAATAATCAAATATAAACTCCCCGAATACTCAATCATTACAAATGACATTGTAGGGTTTTTCAAATTCAGTCAAACTTGAGTCCGAACCTTTTTGGGCAGTGTATTTGAACTTTGTTAAACAGTTCTTGGGACTTTCAAGATTACCTTGTTATAACAATAACCTGAAAACATTTACAGTACAAATGAGGAAATTGGAACTAAGGATGGGACGTTTAACTGAAGAAAAAAAAACATGAAAAACCGGTTTTGCAAAACGTTTAAACAAAACACAATTGTAATGAATTTACAATAGTTTTCAGAGGGTTATTTCTTATTTGTAAGGACTTAATGAAATTAAAATAAATGTATATGGGGTCGTAGTAAAATTTGTACATTGCACATGCATCTATAAATACCAGCAACAATATTTAGCGTCACTGTGTCAGCCGAACGGTTAACAGACATTTGAAAGAATTGCAAACCGGTTTCTGAATTAACAGTAAATTCCCACCCCTAATTGGAACTAAACATTTTGTTATGAACACAGATTTGTATTAACAGTGGCCTTATTATCAAGGTTCAATCTACTTTAGAGTTCATCACCTGCTGTATGAAGACCTTGAACATGTTGAAAATTACTCCGACTTGGAACTTTGCGACCAAGATTGGAATTCTACCACCTCATCAATCTTGATTTTGAATTCCCATTCAACAAGCACAGAAGTTTAGCACCTTTATATTTAGATTTTGTTTGATTAACAGATAAACTAGCTACAATAACTGCCTTTTGTTTGGATTAAAGGAGGTTGTTCATCCCTGTTCTGTTCTAACCTAACAGTCATATAGACCCTTTGCACAGCGGCCATGACAGGGGGCAACCCCATTATTATTGTGTCATGCACAAGTAGGCACTTTGCGGATTTACTGTCCCATCATTTAAACATAAAAATGTGCCCCTTATCATGGCCACCGGTGCAAAGGGCCTATAAAATACCTCCCCAAAATACTATCAGTGGGCAGAAAACAGGAAATTTGCAAGCTTTACACACTTTTTATCAATTAAATTTCCATAACAAAATGAGGGTCGATTTTTTAAAGTTTTAAATCCCAACCTTATATCTCTCTGCTAATATGCATGTTCAGTTCAGAGTTTTGATTGGGCATGCACACATGTTGCTTTTTACAGTTGTCATGAGAGGTAAATAGCATACTGCAAAGTAACAAGGACAGTCGACACCAACCGTGGAAAGAGCATGTTCTCTTAAAATCTGGGTAAAAAGTTTAACTTTTGTTCATGAAGTTTAGGCATGTCAAACGTGCAAAATGATCAAGTGTAAAGGGACCGTCAGAAAATGTTTCTATAGTTTAATTGTACTTTAATTCATTTGCACACAAGTTGAAGTGTGCATATTGCGGAGTACAAACCTCTTAAAACAATGCCCCTCTGAAATTGGTAAGTAAAGCACAAATGGTCCACAGCTGGTTAATGCTACCAGCTAGTGTTAATGGCAACACCGAGTCAAAGATGTGAAATTCCTTAACTCGCCGTATTGCTCTCTCTACGTGTATTCGTAGTCTAGCAATTTCTTGTGTCTGTGTCACTTCTTTCTGACTGAACTGCATATTTTTGGTCTTCGACAGGAATGGTGGAATAACTAGAGAGGCCCCTTTCTTCTGCAGTAAATCTTGGATCAGAAAGCCTTTATCGGCCATAACTTGGTCTCCATCTTGAAGCAGATCCAAAATTCCAGACCTTACTGTGATTTCCTTATCTGAAATACAGCCCTCAAATAGAGCACTGACAAAACTCACTGCACCAGTTGGAGACACCCCAATTTCACCCTTCAATGTTGTGTGCGACTTGTAGCGTGAATACAGCTCAGAATTTAAAACTTTTGAGCTAGGTGTTTGTACCTTGATTTCAGTGCAGTCGAGAATTACAGTTACATCTGGATATGTCTGCCTAAAGCAGTCTGGCATTGTTTCACGTAGCATTTTTCTTGTTGGCCATATTGGAATCTGACCAAGAAGAAAGTACAAATAGTTTGCCCAAGTGATGATGATACGACTCACTGATGTGGTGCTGATGTCAAAGCGCACAGCCAAGTCCTTCTCAGGAAACCCTTGTCTCACTCTCACCAAGAATAAAAAGAGCTCGTCCGTCAAACTAAGTGAGGATGTACAAAAAGATACAGACCTTGTCAAATTTGGTTGTGGAGTATACTTTTCTCCATGACTGCTTCTCTGAACCTGTGCCCATCGCACCATTTTCTCTGCAGTGGGCTGTATCCATTTATAAAAACTTAACCACAAGTCATAAGATTTAAAACCTGTATAAAATTTCACAAGGTCCGCATCTTTGGAAAATTTACATATCCCAAACCTGCTTGCTTTTATGGAATGTAACTGTTCTTGTAAATCTTTAATCTCTTGCTGTGCTGCTACCAGCATTTCCTGTGCATCTGGCCTCTCGTTGTAGTCATGGTCTGACTGTAATGATTGAAGTGGAGGAGCTGTACATGTACTGGTTGGAGTCTTCCCAAAACTATTAATCCTTGCCTTGGCCTCCTCTACAGCAGCCACCTTTTCAGCATTCCTCTCGGCATTTCTGTAACACAAAGTATCATGGTCTGTTAAATACTGCATAGGTTGACGGTTTAGTTAATTTCTTGCACTTTACTAAGTTAAAACAAACAAACAAACAAAAAACAAAACAAAAACTTACTTAATTTGTTGCCATCTGTTAAGCGGCCTTGGTGAAGAGATTTTCGACCACGGAAAAATAGATGGAACTGATGATGGCTTCAGCCTCACTCTTCCATTCCAAGTCTTCACAATATCTTCTGGCTTGAAGTGCACGGAGCAAACTACTGATGAATTTCTCTTTATCTGAAATTTTAAAAAGTCAATTACCATCAATCAAAACATTTAATTTTTTAAAACTTTACCTCAATGTAACTAAGCGGCCACTAAGAGATCAATATAATCCCTTGCAGCATGTGCAGTAAACGAGCAGGTACATTTGTACATGCAACATGTAGAATATTTGTATCATTTTGGTAAACATTAGTCACTAACATAAATTTCGGCACAGTTGCCCGGTCGGTGACATCGCCACCTTACTGATGAACAATGGCCGATGAATAGGGTGGTGACCAAATGGACCTGGAGACTACACCGAAAATTACGTTAGAGCATGACAACAAATTTATGGAGACGTAGTTTATATTGTAACAGTTCACCATTAATATGCACATATCAATTGTACCCCCCTCCCCCCACCAACTTAAGAGGTGGGGATTGTCACTTTTTGCGTGACAGAATCCCCACCCATGGGGCAAAATTACTTCCCCTTAAAATATTTCCAAAAATGAACTTGAACTTTTATAAATTTGTTTTGTCTTTGAGGTTCATTTCAGCACTATTACTGAGTATTAAAGCTTTCTTTTAACAGGGAACACTTTTGACCAGAACAACAAAAATACCATACATGAATGCAAGTTTCAGTAGGCCTATTATTACTATATAGACTCATTTTGAAATTGGCTTGTGCATGAAATTGGCTTGTGCATAGGCCTACTCTATGCTTGAAACGAACATGGACCGACTGACTTGACCATTATGCCGGACTTGACTTGGCATTGTGGGTGTCAAATGACTTGACTTGACTTGGGATTCAAAGGCCATTTGACTTGACTTGGCTTCGAGCTAGCAGAGGGCCAGGGAGACTCGCGTGTCAGCATGGTCAGTGACGACAGTGTACGGTGTGAACGTTTTGACACAAATTCGCACTCGCGAAAAAGTTTTTAAAAAGTCGACACAAAC
Source organism: Henricia sp. BOLD:AAB3569 (assembly GCA_037783545.1). Taxonomy (NCBI): domain Eukaryota; kingdom Metazoa; phylum Echinodermata; class Asteroidea; order Spinulosida; family Echinasteridae; genus Henricia; species Henricia sp. BOLD:AAB3569. The sequence goes on along the minus strand of JBBELK010000162.1, from coordinate 1,028,632 downwards.
CCACCTGAAACAAAGGCCCTTCATCCCGCCTGATTGCCGCAATCCACTTTTTCCGAAGACATTTGCTTGTCGGTATGTTGAAAAAGGACAATTTACCATTTGTTGCACAGCCACAGGCGGTCATGTCGCACAAGGGAACAGAACACACAGACCGCGACATTTTATTTTGTATTATGTACAAGTACACGGTACACACATGTACATACACGGTTCGGTTAGCTTGCTGCACGATCGTCTGCAAGCCTCGTTTTGGGCGCGTGACCTTTGAACCGTGATAAAGGTCTATACAACTCTATGGTTTACCTACATTTTTCTTATGCAATGTCCTTAATGTCCATTATTCTCCAAAAAGAATTACTTTGACAAGATTTCCAGAACATACGGAAGACTCGCTCTTTTTGCGGGCTCGGCAACGTACTAGGCTTGTACGTTATTCAGCGTTTGAAGCAGTCTCTTTCTCGTAATGCAACTAATTACAAATCCTACAGAATATGCATATGTCTGCTGGAAGGGATTGTCTTCACCGGACACTAACTCTGGGGCTATCCAAGGATATTTCCGTCGTTTTTGGATTTGCTCCCTCATGCTGAGCGTTTTCGCGGAAAGATGCGCAGTGCCGATGACGGTAGACTTTCCAAAGTCAATGATTTGCGGGCAGAAGTTATCTTTGTGACTGAGGGTGATGTTGTCGTCTGGTAGTAAAAGCAGAACAAAAATACCACGGATTACTGAAGTGAAAACGTCATCCTTTGTGTATTGAGGCCAAGTACAGTTTATCATCAAGCTATTTTAGCCATCCGTATCGTGAAGACTTGAACATAACTTTATAATGATTGAGGTATATAGATGAAAGAAATATGCTTTAGAGCTATCCAGAGTATCAACATCTTCACGGGTCCACAGGATGAAGTATTTTTCAAGACTGCCTCTCTCCCCGGCCCAAACAAGGAGAAGAGAGGCAGACAAGGTACTAGGTTTGTTGTTCTAAGGGCATGTGGAACACTCTGGACGGAGCGCAGCGCGATTTGCAAATTATTAAAGATATAATCAGGCCCGTAACCAAAGAGTTTTGCAGAAGGGGTGGGGGGGGGGGGGGGGGGGGGGGGGCGGGGATCGAATAGTGCCGCTAGTTTTGAAACAGTAAAATGCCGGCTATACATAACATTGCATACATAACGAAGAGTGCATGGAATTATTGAATTTTTATTTTGTAGAGCGTCAACTTGTAGACACGTCCCATGTCTCCAAACTCCTGATTCCGAATCAAGTACCTCCAAAATTTGACCAGTTTTTGGTGTCGACATCCTGACCGGCTTCCTTAATGCTCACACGCAACGTTAAACAGCGAGAAGACAACCTGTGACCGCACTGTGATTCAAGCACCGTGACCCCAACGTAAAAATGAAGACCGCAACCAAACGACCGTGCTTTAAATAGCTCTGCGTGACCTCTGTGTGCAGCTAGCACACAGTGGTTAAGGTACTGAATTCTCCTGGTCCGCGTTTTCGCTGAAATTAAACAAACACAGCAGACACAATTTCATCAGTGAAAAGAGACTTATTTGTAATATTTGTAACGGTCGCGTGTATTTCTAATGGGGAACTGCTCGACTCCCCTTTTAAAAAAAGTGGGGTCGCGTGTATTTCTAATGGGGAACCGCTCGATTCCCCTTTTCAAAAAAGGAGGGTCGTATGTATTTCTAATGGAAAACTCCCCAACCTATTTTTTAGGGGCGGGGTCGCATGTATTTTGAATGGGAAATTCATACCCCGTGTTTCTTTCGTCCGCCCGTCTGTTGTATATCTCTTTTTCACCTTGAGCCAGCGTGCGCCAATCCTCACAGACCATTTGGTTGGCAGCCGCAAAGTTATTTCTGGACAGCAGCATCGCCTGTGTTTAAAAGAAATAAAGACATTATGATCGCAGTAGAAAAAAATACCCGTAATGGGGTTAATTGATTTGCAGGTAGGGGTCGCCTTTAAAATTAAAATATAATCACCTGCTTAAACTTGTACTTCTTGTACACACTGAATCCCGTGGGAAAGTGTTTCACACCGCGGGGCCCATTTATTTCCCTCAGAGGTTTTCGTGATCTTAACGTTGAATCCGCTCTCTGCTTTTTGATATGGCGTTTCAGATGTGTCAGCCCAGATACCCTGAATGAGTAGGCAGTTAAAGAAAAGGCGTGTATGTACAAAGCCTGAAACAAACTTGTGCGTTTTCGAAACAAGTGCGTTTTCGAAATCATTCAGTATTCAACAGGAAGGTATTGTATTCATAAGGAAATATATTGTTAGCATTGTGTATAAGGATAAACAGTTTTTTTTTTTACGATTTGCTAATGAAGGATTTTAAAAGAGATTGATTTATTAACCGAAGGGCCTTTGGGTTAAGAAATCAATCTGCTTTAAACGTGATTTCTAAGAACTCACCGTTTGTGTTGCTGTGGCGCAATGTCACCAGGGGGAGGAAGAACTCTAAGCAAGTGAAGAACTTTTGGTAGAGCATCTCTTAATTTGCTTGTATCTAGGATATACTTTTCGACGCCTACGTCAAATCCCTGCTTGGCACTTTCTTCAATATAGCTCTCAGACACTATTGCCCAACCCCTACGAAACCCTTCAGCAATATTTTGGACAACATAGTGTGGTTCCCTGTCGCATTCTGCTTGCGAAGAAATGACGATTCCCTTTAAAGGAATTCTTTCATCTGGTAGCTGACCAGACCAAACTCTACCCCCAAGACTTTCAACATGAGCGGAAATTGCATCTCGAGACGTCCTCAACCTTCCACAGACTACGACAACTTGGTAGTCAAATACGGGTGGGTGTCGAGTGCCTAAAAGGTCTTCATCAGGGCCACCCAAAGTATTTTCATCAACGTCATGTTGGGATTCATCATCAATACCATCTCCTGATCCAGAATCATAATCATTCTCTTCTTCTAACTGACTTTTCACAAACTCGTGAAAGGCATTCGAAACCTCGCTCGGACCGTCACGGATCCGATGACATAAAGCATCTCCACTGCCACTGAAACAATGACTTTAAGACAGTGGGTCTGTTAACTCCGCCTCCCCTTAGAGTATGCTGATAATAGTATGTCATATTCAGATAATGACGGTGCTCGCCGGCCTCTGTTGCCAACCTCATGGCTGAGTGGAACGGAAATTTGTCTAGAAGAATAGAGACCACATCGATAAGCTTCATTATGTACGGGGTTAGATTATTAGCATCGTACAGGAAACAAAACAGCCGATGAAATTTGTCAGCATGGTCACGGTAGGCGCGAATTTCATCCAGTGTCAGGCCAAAGTCGTAGTCACCCTCACGCGTACTACCAACTTCAGCCCCTTCCTTCAATCTAACCGAATCCATTGTGAGAATCTTATACATTTCCCATATGTGACGATGGGTCATTTTGATGATTTCTTTGTGGGTCAATTCCTCGTCTGTGATGTCCAGGTGGTTTGAGAAATCGTCTGGAAGGGGCCGTGGGTACTTCGTATCTGGGATAACATTGTCAAGGATGTCTGGGTAGTTTGTGCCTGGTCCAAACTCACAGGGCGGGGCAAGAATCACCTCAGCACTTGTGGTATTCAGGGTAAAATCTTTCAACTTGTCATGATCGTCAAAGCGTAAGGTGAATACCCCCTCTTTACCTCTATGGACATCGCGATCAGCTATGTTGGCTATCAAATGGCGCAAAGATTCCGTTCGCAGCTGCTTGCTTAGTCTTGCTGGAAGGTTAGATGCTATGTCGTCTATCAAATTAACAACCAACTTGATGAGTTTTTCTACAATTATTAATATAGCATGATTAGGATCAACCCCGACGTGTTCCTCGTCAATGGGTTGCAACTTCTCTTTGTTGGACCGATTTATAGACAACATCAGAGTTGACCTTCTTCCAGTCATCATTGGATCAACGTTTCCCTTTTCGGACTTGGACATATGCATGAACATATTCCAGCCTGAAGTTGTTGTCGGGCCAAGTTTGCCCCCAAAATTGGCATCGCAGAACATGGAATCCGCGGAGAGATAAACATGATTGCCTAACTGCTTCATTTCGCCGAGGAAATCTCCAAGTTCTCCACCTGCAGGGCCAAGATTGGCCTCGATATTAGCCCTAGAATCCTTAAGGAAGAAGAGGTTCGTCATCCACACTTCTTTTGGACTATGTCATTTTACGCCTTGCAGCGCTTGGCAGCTGTTGACCAAAGTGAGCCCGATGAGGGTTGTTTCCTCTCTTCCCAATTTGCTGGCATCACCAAACAACCGCCACCATTCCTCATTTCCAACCCAGTACAGATACAAGAGACACTGATGTAATTTCATCGGATTAACTGACATGCCGGTTGCAGTCATCTTTGGCTGAAAAACGTTCATGCCACGATTCATTAGGGTCTTTAGTCTTTTTGTTTCTCTCTCTGGGGCCAAAAAATCCAGGCAGCCGCTATCTTAGATATTTTATGATATCTTCTGTGTTTTTAGTGTCACACAATTCTAGTACTTCTTCTGCGGTGAGGTAAAAGAGTTCCGCGCTGTGGCACTTTACTAGTGTGTCGTATAGATTCGTCTTTTGGCCTCGCTGTCTAATTTCTATCATTTTTAGAACGTCTGTAACGTCATCAACTGACGTCCCAATCGCCGTCACAGTCGACGGGTCTTCGATGTCTACTGGATCTGGATGACACATAGGCTGTGTCCGAAACGGGTGTCTAGCGCTAGGTCTAGGGCTAAAGTCTAGGTCGGCCATTTTGAAGCTCTGTCCGAAACGGAGTCTAGAGCTAGAGCTAGAGCTAAAACGTCATCAAAATCTAGCCGCGAGGGATGCTGTCTTGATGAACGCTAATTCTTTCACACCCCCCCCCCCCCCCCCCCCCCGGGCCCCCTTTCAGTCTCACTCCAAAATTCAGCTTCAAATCTGCACACTATCCTACATCATTTTAAGAATTTTAGAATTTTAGGAAATTGCGCAAGCCATAGTACACGTACCCGTATTGTGGTGGTAGGGCAGACACTAGACCAGCCGGAACCTAGCACGAAATTCAGGCCGGAATTTCGGCTGGCCGGAATTTTTTTAAATTGTTATTTTCACGGCTCCTGGAAATGATCGAAAGCTAGATGAAAAGTTAGGCATAAATGCCGCGCTTTTCAAATGATTTTGTACCATCGTTAATTGGATAAATTCTCAATTTGTTTCTTCTAATCGGTAAAGAATATACTCAAGTTTATTTTATAAGCGCCCCGAAAGATTTGGTCAAGGCAAAAACTTAGCCCAATTAAATTGTTCTAATGACAGATCGACAAATAGGCACAAATTCACCATACAATTGTATACGCACATACCGCGTTTTTTAAATGATTTTGTACCATCGTTAATTGGAAAAATTCCCCCTTTTTTTTCTTCTAATCGGTAAAGAATATACTCAAGTTTATTTTATAAGCGCCCCGAAAGATTTGGTCAAGGGAAAACCTCAGCCCAATTAAATTGTTCTAATGACAGATCGACAAATAGGCACAAATTCACCATACAATTGTATACGCATAAATGCCGCGCTTTTCAAATGATTTTGTACCATCGTTAATTGGATAAATTCTCAATTTCTTTTCTTCTAATCGGTAAAGAATATACTCAAGTTTATTTTATAGGCGCCCCGAAAGATTTGGTCAAGGGAAAACCTCAGCCCAATTAAATTTGTCTCATGATAGATCTAAAAATATGCACAAATTCTCCATACAATTGTATATGCACATACCGCGTTTTTTAAATGATTTTGTACCATCGTTAATTGAAAAAAAAACCCTTTTGTTTCTTCTAATCGGTAAAGAATATACTCAAGTATGCGTATACAGATGGCGTCACTCAGGGAATGCGGCTTAGAACATTGTCCGAAATTTGTCCAATGTTTCCAGACATCGTAGATGGCCAAATTGACGATTCCGTAAGCGTTACTGTTATTTTATGAAACACTACTCTCAGGATTACAATGGTGTATGTGAAAGTGCTCGGTCTGATGTGCTTCGGACGATATTTTTAGTAGAACTTTGTCAGATTTGAGCAGTTTCAGACTTAGTATTGTCGTACATCCCTCAATTAGGGCTGTGATTTAGCGACTCAATAAGTCAGATTTGAAAAGCGAGCAATTCACAGCCCTAATTTTAGGGCTAGACTCGACCATGATGACTCGGACTCGACCATGATGACTCGGACTCGAACATGGTGACTCGTGTCACATATTTCAAAAAAAAGAAGATTCTTGGGGGGAAAAAAGGTCCGATGCGTGAATATACACTGCTCCACCAGGCCGGCAAGGAGCGCACAAGTACGTCATCATTTCACATATTGTGTGAACGAAATATAGCAAATTCAGTTTAATAAATTTGGCGAATAAGTGACTCGTGACCTGCACTCGAGGAAAGTGACTCGGACTCGAGGCTAATGACTCGGGACTTGGACTCGGACTCGAGGCGAGTGACTCGAGACTCGGACTTTATATTGGTGACTCGACTACAACACTTGTGTTTATAGATGCATGTGCAATTTCATCAAGTCATTACAAATAACCCTCTAAAATCTATTGTAAATTTTTCGGTTAAGCAGTTAACCGGTTAAACGTCCCATCCCTAGCAGACGCATTAGAAGAAAGTAACATTTTGTCTTGCACTTACCGTATTTCACAAAGCCTTTTTGTTTTTATTTTTAAAATGTATTAGGGACTGAGGATGAATGCCGGTTCAGACGTGGAGCTGCTCATGATGCTTTCATGTAAGTAATCGGCATAATAACGGAAAAATAAAGACAACATTTGAAATCTGTGCCTGTTAATTACAAACTGTATTACATTTTGGAATGTGACATTATTGAAATACTGCATGAACATGCAGGTACAAGGGCCTGCACTGCAGTGCTTTTGTTTCATGTTCTGAAATTGATGCATGAGTTTTGATTATCTCCAATAATTATTTGTAACAATACAGATAATCCTGAAGGACATGAATCTTCAAACGCCTTTGTTGGAGTTCATTTAAATAGCTTGTGACTTGTATTGAGACCCAGGGACTTGTGAGGGCCGCTTGTGAGGACTCGTGATGGACTTGTAATGGACTCGACTTCAACCCTGATTGCTATGAGGTCCTTGACATAACAATGATCTTCTGTGGCAACAAGAGCAACAGATTCAGCTGTTTTCAGCAGCAGAAAAGTAAAAATCAGTCACATTATCTTATGACATGGAATTCCTTCCTGAAAATTAGTTTTATTTCTAAGCACTTACCGTACAACAATAAAAATTGTTTAACAAAAATTGAAGTGCATCATAAGGATACGGTACATTATACTGTGTTAAAAATTTGTTTATAGCAGGTTTTGACTATATAATTTTGCAATGAATTAATGTTTCAATAAATGTTTGAACATGTTACACTCAATTTACAAGATCGCACTATTTTATTAAATCATTCTCGTCATGTTTTTGATAATATCAACATGTAAATGTGTTATTTGATTCACAAGGCAATAGAGCCTTTGCACGGCGGCCATGACAGGGGGCAGTCACATTGTTACCGTGAGTCATGCATGAGTAGGTGCTTTGTGGTTCTATTGTTACATCATTTAAATAAGAAAACCTGCCCACAACAAATGTAGCTTATGATAAGGCTCTTTGGAAGAATCTGAAAAGGAATTTAAAAAAAAACTAAAAATATAAGTCAAATTTAATTAGGCCTAGTACAGTCATAGTTTTAACCATTTGACCAAAATGTACAAGTTGGGTTTCTCAACAGATCTAACAGCAAACAAACTTGTAGCTCAGAAAGCTAAGAAAAAGTCAAATATTTCCACAGTGGAATAATTAGGCCTTCCATAACAATTATTAGGCTCATCACAATCATAAAACCTATCAGGTTCTCTGCATTTGACCAGTAAATTAAGGGTAAGAATTTGTGCAAGTTGGTCATTACTTTTCCTTAACACTGAACCATCAATTACATAAAGAATTTCCGGGAAGAATTTACGAGTCAGACATTACATGATGCCCCCTGTACAAAACCTTTCACATTGCTAAAAAAAATGTAAAATCTAAGTTATTTTTCCCTGCCGAATTTTGGCTCTTCTGTTACTAGATCTACATTTTCGGGTGGCTGATATATTTTAACAAAATAAAATGCGTGTTCTGCCGGAACCAATTTTATAATGCTGTTTAGCAAAAAAATTGCTTTATACGAAATTTAATTTCTTTATAAAAATAGGTTAGCAGTAAAAGGTGTATGTCAACTTGTGTTGCGTCAAACAATTTTTATAAAGCAAATTAAATATACATTTTGCATATTAAAGCATATTTTTCTGCTAAACACCTTTATGAAATTGGCCCAGAGTCTGTAAAAGTTCAAAACTTGGAGGATAGCGACTCGTCTTTGTTTTATTAGAGCTAAAACGTGTTATTGTTTGTAACGATTTTAAACTGGCATTTTGATCCAAGGCCGGTTGTAAACAAACGCAATCCGACTATTCTGAGATTCGTTCATATGTGGAGCGGGAATCAGTCTAGTATGAAGTATCAATAGACTGATAGAGGGCGCAAACACGTAGGCGTAGCTCTGTCCGAATTCCCATTGATCTAGAGCTCATCAAGACGCAGCTCTTATAGCGCTATAGACCTAGACCGTAGCTCTAGACACGCGTTTCGGACACAGTCTTACAAACAAACGCAATCCGACTATTCTGAGATTCATTCATATGTGGAATATGTGGAACGGGAACCAGTCTAGTATGAAGTATCAATAGACTGATAGAGGGCGCAAACACCTAGCCGCTCTGCGTCCGAATTCCCATTGATTTAGCGCCCATCAAGACGCAGCTCGCTAGACCTAGACCGTAGCTCTAGACAAGCGTTTCGGACACAGCATTATAGCTAGAGCCAGGCAGAAGTCTATACGTACCTTACCTCCACTGTGAACTGTATTTGAAATTCTTGCTAATTCTGATTCTTGTAAACGACCTCTTTGTCGAAGTGTTCGTGAAACAGGACTGCCCCCACCTTAATTTCCTCCGATCATCTTCTTTGACCTTTAGATTTACAGTTGAAACAATCTGCCTTGACTTTACAACAATTTCATTACGTTCCTCGTCATCTTCATGACACACATTTTCTACCCTGGCAGGCCCAAAGTTTGCTTCAATATTACGTTCTTCGTTGAGATGTCTTTCATTTAAAATTAAATTATCCCCGTCATGATATACACATTTTGTTCCCTATGGGCAGGCCCATTTGCTTTAACATGCTGCTGGACATTAGTTAGGGTTTGGGAGCATCTTGCTCGGAGGTCCGTATACGGGTGTTTGCCCTTCCCCTTTCTTCTCTACTAAGGAACCGGGTTACTGTCCTGAAGACAACGACCGGCAAATAACAAAGCAAGAAATGACTCTACAGATAAATGCTGCCTTTGAACATTTTTTGCCTTTAGGAAATGTTCGTTGACATCAAAACCTTGCTCCGTAAAAAAAGGCGTCAAACGGTCTCCAACCTTTATTCTTTCGTCTGTTGTTTTGTCCAAGAAAAGTTAATGCACCTTGAGCATCTATAAATAATATATTATTTGTAACTAGTATCAAAGTTTTCAGTCCAAAATTTGGGTTGCATTATTTACCGAATGCATTTCCTATTTCATTAATGAACTATGAACGTGATGCACATAAAACTAGCGACCACTAGCTAAACTAGTAGGCCATATGTAATGTTTTGATCGTCGTACGCCATTCATAATGGTAAGTGATCGCGTTGACCGTACTTTATAAGTACAGTACAAGTACTTCAAGTATACTGTACAAGTACTTCAAGTGTACTGTACATGTACAGTGTAGTTGAAAATCCCGCCAAACTGAACGCGCCAGAGAGTGACCCTAACATGTGGTACATTTGTATTATAAGCTGCTGCAGCAGGCAGCATTCAGTGTCCTTTGTGGTTTGCGGTCGGGCGCCCTTGGCTCACCCTGCCACTGTACCGGGCTGACCCAAATATGCAAATGCCTTGCTCTCGTCTCTCATTGGATGCAGCCGCAATGGTTTTGTGTGCAAACTTAAAATGACAGAAAGCATCGTGGCCGTGTCAGTAGCGTTCTTTCGTTTCAAACGGTTTGTCGTACGTGTTGGGCGATGCGTAATTTTCTTGTCCAATCAGAATCCCATACACACAGTACTGCTAACCCACTGTGGCCTCATCCAATCACAAAAGCGTCCACGACCGTCTGTTTTACATGTTATAAATATGAACGAGCCACTGCACAATGATAGTGAGCCTCAGACTCAGCGCCGCCCCCGCTGTCTGCTGTTGTCAATTCCTGGGAATTCCTGAAATGCTCCTGATACAATAGAAGGCGCCGTGCCATGTTCACTGATTTCTAAACAAAATTGAAGCGGGGGCCAAAATCCTTTTGATATAACGGCCAAATGAAAAGGACAGTGATGGGGTGGCGCACCCGGTGGATTCATTTGTCTTCGTATTACCGAATGACGTTTATTTACTTTTCTCAAGTTGCTGTATGAACGGACATGAATACGAAAAAATAAGTCATAATTCTGACTTAGCACAACAATTAAGACTTATTTTTATTCATGTCCCTTGTACGCTTCGGTACGAATTCATTAAAACTATGGATATAACTCACAAATCCCGCACATTTTAAAACTGTTTAAATCAAATCCATAACCTGTAACTTCAATTTCGTCCCAAGACGAGTGAGACGCGCAAATGCTTCAATTGAATTGGTCTTTTTTTTTTCCAAATGATCAGTGGTCAACCAATTTCAATATTTGTTCATGTCGTGAGAGTTTAATCAAACCAGTCTCATCTGAAAATCAACCGACTTATGATAATTTGTCGATCAAATTTGTCGGATGGTCAGACTGTATAAACGCGTTAGTGACAAATGAAATACATGTGAAATTGATTTCCAATTTTTGCCGACGGCTATGATAGTTTAGAGCCAATTGCCATGGCAACACGTCACATTTCGGCTGTCTGTAGCGAACCGTGACCTTTTGACCCCATGTACAAGCACCCTATTGTAACCGAGTCGGTGTACAATAAAAATTCATGACAACAGAGGGCATTCAAACCAACAGGTATACATTTGATTTATTTAATAAATTTATTTACATCGACACTTCAAGCTTAACTTTATTATCAAATTGTTTAGCTCAATGTGCTCAGGCAGGTAGGGCCTACTTTCACAAATGCAGAAAGTTAAAAAAAGGATTATAAAACGGCACTATCAAACGATACCGTAGCTTATAAGTGTTCAATGACAGTCAACAACTCAGCAGAAACTTGGCAGCACTACGGCTCGAGCACAGCCCGAAAGGCAGTGTCACGGGCAGTCAGGACAGAAAGAACTCACTAGACCAGCAAGTAGCACTCCCTTATATCTGGTGTACAGTCATGGTGGATAATGAATAACAAAACATATTGTATCAGGAGGACATACCAAAAATACAAAAGAATTCCACAAGATGGTCACCACCCTCCAGCAATCAGGGTAGTGGCACAAATAACAATGAATGATCGGAATGTGCATTTTTAAAAGATAAAACCTAATGGCTACACTGGGGCTGGACTGTGACCGACCATGCATGATTGTAGGTCCGGTCACACTATAGACAACCAAAGTATGACGTGGTCGCCATGGCAATTGGCTGTAAACTAACATGGCCGTCGAAAAAAGTACCATTGCAAAAGCACAGGAACATGGTTCAGTAATGTTTTTAGTCTAAAGATGACGTACTCACTTCGGCAGTCTATTGCAATAGACTGCCAAAGTAATACGTCATCTTTTGTTGGTTGCCTAGGCAATTGGCTGTAGCCTACACTAAGAATAACTAAACCGTGTCCCTGTTACTTTTTTCGACGGACATGATGTTTAAAGCCACGGCAAGCCACGAGAAAAGCGGTCGATGTGATTGAAACAAACTTCGGCCAATTGGAATATGAACGACCATACGGTAGTGCGCCGAAAAGTGACGCATTGCCATGGTAATTGGCTCCAAACACCATGGCTGCCGGATAAAACACTATTTCAAAAGCGCAGGGAAGCGGTTCAGTGATTTTGTTTTAAAGTGGAGCCACTGCCTAGAAAACTAAAAATAGGGTGACGTTTTCACTTCGACCGTTTATTGTGAACAGGTGAATGGACCCGACTGGACAAACCGTCTCATTTACATATCAATGAAACACGACGGTTCATGCAATTGTAGTGACTGAATAGCCGGACAGTTAGAACCGTGTATTTCCATATCAATAAAACACGACGGTTCATGCAATTGCAGTGACTGAATAGCCGGACAGTTAGAACCGTCGCATTTCCATATCAATGAAACACGACGGTTCATGCAATTGTAGTGACTGAATAGCCGGACAGTTAGAACCGTCGCATTTCCATATCAATGAAACACGACGGTTCATGCAATTGTAGTGACTGAATAGCCGGACAGTTAGAACCGTGTATTTCCATATCAATAAAACACGACGGTTCAGGCAATTGCAGTGACTGAATAGCCGGACAGTTAGAACCGTCGCATTTCCATATCAATGAAACACGACGGTTCATGCAATTGTAGTGACTGAATAGCCTGACAGTTAGAACCGTCGCATTTCCATATCAATGAAACACGACGGTTCAGGCAATTGTAGTGACTGAATAGCCTGACGGTTAGAACCGTCGCATTTCCATATCAATAAAACACGACGGTTCAGGCAATTGTAGTGACGTAATAGCCTGACGGTTCGAACCGTCGCATTTACATATCAACGAAACAAGACGGTTTGGGCAATATAGCCGAAGTGTGACGTGTGCCATGGCAATTGGCTCTAAACATCATGACCGTCGGAAAAAGTACCATTGCAAAAGCGCAGGGACACGGTTCAGTGATTTTAGTGTATTGCCTAGGCAACCAAGACAAAATGAAGTATTCATTTCCGCAGTCTATTGATTTGATGGATTTATTTTGGGCTGAACTATCGTGCCAGAATCACCTGATCATATTTGGTGTTTTTCGTCTCTGCGCCCTAAAACGGCTAAAACGGATTGGTACGTTTCGATAGGGAGGATGATGAGTTTTCACTTGTATATTGCTTTGCAGCTCGCCAAACTTGTAATGTTTATTGGATTTTTTTGCCCATGAAATTTCATATTTCGCCCACCGTGTTTTACCTTCTATTAAACGGGCCCGTTTTCGCTATACCATAACCAGGACCATGTTTTGTAGTAATTACAAAATAACCCAATGGTTGGCTTTGGGCGTCGGCAACCGAAGCCGTGCATTGGTTTAATCAGTCAGAAAAAATGCTGTCGGTTTGCGTGTTCGTATGTGTGTGCGTGTGTAAAATTGTAAAATAATGTTTGTGGTAAGAATTATTGAGACGTTGACTATTTCCCCTTAATTTAAGTTCAAGACGACCTATTAGGTATATTATGTATCAGTAATATTGTGCGGGAAATAATCCACAGTATAGGTCGACTTGGTGAGATAAATGATCTCGGTAATTAAACAAGTAGGATACCGCTCACAGTGCGCTGCGTTTTTTTCTTTTAAATAAGTGAATTGCGACGTCAGAATGTTCTCTAAGCTGGTTGAATGAAAATGAAATAAAAAGAATCTGGAATCTTGTTCAATTTTGTTAAACAAGTGAACCAGCCCCCATGTTGCACCTAAATTTCAAGACAATGGTGCTCAGTGATTTTTGACACTATATAGGAAAGTAACCAAGGTACCATTGGAAAGCACATACTCTCTGCTTTAAAACGGTATATGGTACTTTTTACGAAAATAATTTTGTTAAATGACTGTTAAGTTGTCCTATAAGTTTAGTGCTGAAGAACTTATGTGACGTCCGACTTATAAATTATTTCCATTTGTATTGCCAAGTATAGTCTAATCAAAACAACCTTTCGAATTTGGATTATCGTTGTTAAAACACTTAGTAGTAAGTGAGCACTATGGCAATAATAGTTTACCGCACAACATTGCAATGCATTCCGCATTGAAAAAGACCGCTGTGGGTCCAGAGATCTCATTTGATTTGTTTCAATGCAAACGCTTCATGAATAATAATAATTGTAGCAGCAGGTGGTCGATGGCGACTCGTACGACTGATTGGCATGATGTAGGCGGGACCTACAACGTGTGCATTCTTCTAATTGGATGGTTCACGCCGTACGTTTTTTTACGTACAATCAACCGTCGAAACGAAAGAACGCTAGTAGTACTCGCTCCATTAGTCGTTCGAACGTGGACGGGGCATTATGTACAAGGTCCGAAGGGCATCACCCGCCAGGCGTACAATCCCCCTCGCACTACGAAGGCAGACTTCTGTTTGGCGTCTTCGTCCAACTCGACCTCCCAGTATCCATATGCTAAAGTGGAAAACCACCTAGCCCCAGCAAGTTAGTCTAGCGAGTCGTCTATGCGAGGGATTGGGTACGAGTCCTTGATGGTCACGGCGTTGAGTCGGCGGTAGTCAACGCAAAATCTTTTCGTTCCATCTTTTTTTCTGACCAGAACTACATTCGCTGCCCAGGGGCTATCGCTTTGCTCAATGACGCCATCTTTGAGCATCGCCTGTACCTGGCGCTGAATTTCCTGCTGTTCCTGTGTAGGGTACCGACGTGGACGCTCCCGTATTGGTGGTGCGTTGCCAGTATTGATCATGTGCCGCACTAAGTTTGTGCGACCAATATCCGAGTCGCTTGAAGAGAACACGTCCTGGAAATCACAAAGTAATTTTGCTATTCGGTGGTGGTACACCTCATCCACACCCTGCTTACTTCGGTCGTACAATTCTGCGAGGTGCTCTAGCTGGTACCTCTACGTTACTTCCGGACTTAAGTGAAATCCCCTGAGCTGCTTCGACGTCATCTGGCTCCACTGGGGTAAGCATTCCAGCCGTCGTTATACTCTCCTGACTACGCACTGTCTTTTCCCGGGGTTAAACACCCTTATATTGGCACTATATATCTCCTTGTCTATCGCCACGAGCAGGCGTGCCATAACTATCCCCTTAGCTGCAATTTCGTTGCGGTCAGCGGGTTCCAGGATGCCGAGCCCAGCCACTTGTGTCTTCCCCACCAAACGCCCGGGAACTATAGCCTTATGCCCCGCTGGTATTCTTGTCGTACGTTCCACAATAACTCTGGCACAGAAGTTACTCCCGCGGGTGTCCGTGCACTTTAAATATCTTTTCACCATTAAGGACCAGTTGCAAGTTCTGGAAGTCTAGCCTTCCTTGTGTGGCAAGCAAAAAATCCATTCCGAGAATCCCTTCAAGTTCCCCTATGTTGCCAAACACAACATTCAATGCACATGTATTCTTGCCAACCTGTATTTCGACACAGGCGCCTCCTAAGGTCTGCAGGCGACTTTCATCTGCTGTCCTGATGTTGGTGCCTAAACATGTCAACCCTGGCCTCTTTTCGTTCGGCATTCCATAGTATAGTGCCGATGATAGAAGTGTGTCACTTGCGCCTGTATCCACTAACAAATTCACTCGTCGGCCCCTCACGGTTGCCTGTACAAATAAACCGTTCTTCGCCCCGGATGTTGTTGGAGGCATAATTGAACTACTGCTGTCACCCCACCCTATCAGTTGTTTCGGTCTTCATGGTTGTCTGTTAGCTGGCCCTGGAGTTCCTCTAGCCGTCCCCCGGGCCTCTGAGCCGGCTGCTTCTCGTTTCCCGAAGTTGGTCTTTTCTTCGCTGGCGCGGTCTTGTGCAATCCCGAGCGTAATGCCCCTTCTGTTGGCAATTGAAGCAAACTACGTCAGCGGTGTTTACATTCTTCCTTCCGCTGGCTACGTGTGTACTACTTGGCATGTTTTTCCCCTCTACCAGTGACCTTATACCTTCGAACCGCTGCAGGTTGTCACTCTCTACGCGCTAAACAAAATGAACAAGCATTTCCCTCCTAAGATCCTCTAATGCTACTTCAACGTCACTCCCCAACACCCTTGCAAATTTGGGTAACTTCCCGACTCGTTGGTCCTCCATTCTTTGGAAGCTTTCCGTCGCTAAAGCAGCCCTCACAGCTTCGTCCAGCGTAGCAGGTCTGGCGCGGAAAATGCCTTCTCGTACAGCTTGGCTTTCAATTCACAAAAATGACCTCTTGCTAAACGGCCACGACCATCCTCCGATATTTCGGGGTATGCTAGGGTCGAAAGCTCTCTTATTGCCTGTCCGAGCTCTTGAAGAATCTCTTTGGAACCCTGGCGCCTGTGGCGGAGCTCCATGAGGTGATTTTCCGCCATTATTCCTGGTCCAAACCTCTTTTCCAACCTGTCAAGTAGTTCAGCGTATGTCGGATGTAACCCAGCACCCGATGTATTTCCAAGTACCTTAACTGCGGCTCCTTGGAGACTAGCTGCCAGGAATGCGCCTGCTTGGCCATCTGTCCATTTATTGGCGGTCTTGCACGCTTCAAAGTGCTGTATGTAATCCCTCCAGGGACTTTTAGCATTGTACCTGTCCGGTACAATGTTATTTGGTCGCCTTGGAGTTCCACTGGCGGGATTGTCGCTCGCCCGTTTTCTTATATCTCCCCTCGGTAGGCGTTTCATTTCATTCCCTCCTCCTGTCACCTGTGATGCCTCTTTCACCTTAGTACTGTGTCCTGGGCAGTCTGTCGAACATGGTTGCTTTAAGACTTGACGACTGTACTCCAAATCATTGTCGGTTGTTCCCATTGGTACCTCAGTATCGGACGGCGATTCGAAGCGAACCGATGTGGAATGAAGTCCGGTGCGTTGTATTAGAGTTGGTTCCGACCAGGCTGGGGGAATAGGAGTAATTACTAGCTCCTCACTTGAATCTTTGGCGAAATGTGTTTTCAATGACGAGTGCCCGGATACAGAGTCACCAAGTCCAGAATCTCGGCTCTGGCCTCTGATTCTCTGCCGTAGCCTGAGAAGGCGTAGTTCAGCTTCTAACATATCAATTTTGCTTTAACTATGTCCCGATTCGGCGCACTTGAGAAATGCTATTTCTTTTCGTTATCGAACGACAGGTGTGGCTCAATAGAGCCGTTGTGTAACAACTTTCGTTACGCTGCAAAGCTTTTCTCTATAAAAGCTATAGCATTGCACCAATGCCTTTCTTCTCGGTTGAGCATTCGAACCTCGCTCACATAGGCTGCGTTTGTCATTGTGCACGCGCTTTACAAATACAGTACACTTGCCGTGCCATACTGTGCCATTACTGTATGTACTAACTCGTCGCTTTCTTCACGACGTATGAAGATCAACAAGCCAGTAACAGCGAGATCTTGTCTGCAATTCCCTTCAAAAGAAAATTGCTGCTACTACGAAGAAGCAAAGGCTCTCGGAGACCCCAACTTCTCTCAAGAGCGACGGCAACCGTAAACAATTTGAACATTTGGAGAAGGTCAAAGAACTGATCGAAACGGCCCTGGAGACCGACGACCAGACGTCCGTCAATGAAAGTCTTGCCGAGGCATTGGAGCTCGTGAAAAAACGAAAAAAAACTCATTAAGTTGGCAGACCGATCGCCTCACTTTGGTCTATCGTGAAAGAATACGTCGCCGACTACCTTGCCGAACGGAAGACTCCGATGTCGAAAACCGACTGCGGAAAGCGGAGAGATCAGCCGCCGCCAAGAAAGCTGCAGAGGCAGCTTAGAAGTCGAAGAAAGGCAAAAACACTGCTTCCATGCCTCGTGTTTCTATGGTGCCGCATATAACCAGCGCAATTTTCGTCGCTACCCTAGCTATTTCTGTTGCCACCTTTAACACCGGCGACAACATCAAGACCGGGCGCCAGACGGCGTAAAAGGTAGATTGAAACCTTGTTCTAATATTGGTCCGAGCAGTTGAATGCAAACCTTTTGGCTATTGATACCATAATTCATGGTTACAAGATTCCCCTTTTGTCTACCCCGCCCCCCCCCCCCCTTTAGCGCCAAAAAATAACAATGCTACCATATCAAATGGTTCATAGACAACACTAACGTATCTGCAATTCTCAAACACGGCAGTGTTACGCCAGATTTGCATCGCTTAGCCGTTGACATTTTTTCTTTGTGTCGGTCGCAAGACATTATCATTATGTCGGAATGGCTCCCTATGAGTGAGAATAAAATTGCTGACAAAATCAGTAAATTTAAGGATTATGATAATTGGGCTATCGATGATCATTCTTTCTCTATAATCGATTATTTTTGGGGGCCAACATACGGTGGACTGTTTTGCGTCACCACAAACCACAAAACTGCCCGTTTTTAACGCCAAATTCTGGTGTAAGGGCGTATCCGGAGTCGATGCCTTTTGCCAAAATTGGTCTAGAGGCAACAATTATTTTTGCCCACCTGTCTCCCTCATCGTTCAGGTTGTCAAACGCATGGAGGAGAGCAAGGTACAGGGAACTGTTGTTCCGAAGTGGCCCTCGTCACACTTTTGGCCCATCATTTGTCCAGATGGTGTCCATAGACTGCCGAAATGAATACGTCACTTTTTGTTGGTTGCCTAGGCAATTGGCTCTAAACTAAAAATCACTCGACCATTTCCGTGCGCTTTTGCAATGGACTTTTGACGACGGCCATGATAGTTTAGAGCCAATTGCCATGGAAACCACGTCACACTTCGGCTGTCTAATTGCATGGTCAAATTCGAGCCCGGCAACTTATGAGAATAACCTTTTCCCCATCTTCACTTCACAATTCACAATTCAACAAAACGCCAGTCCACCTTTTTTTTTATCACTGGCCCTTAGATTCGATTGTAGCAGTTTTCCTATAGACCATCCAATCGTGAGTTCGGCTGCTCGGACCTTGGTTACCGCAATCTATGTATGAAATGAATATGAATGTGTGAATATCCGATAGTTTTCGGAAAAATTCATTATTTTACTATACATGTATTTGCATGAGAGGGTTTTTGTTTAGACGCGATTTGTAAGTCGTCTGGCTGATTTGTATAGCCTTCTACCCCGGTCCTTTCGGACCACTGTGACAAGTTGATTTTGTTAACCCTGAAATAATCTGTGGACCAATTAAAGACCGTTTGGTGTCGATATTAGCCAATTTGTCGGCTGAGCGATAATTCACTCCCAGTGACGCACTGAACCTGTCTTTGACGTCTCTCATTGTCGGCGAGTTCATGTGCTCCGCCCATCCAATTGTTCACCAAAAATTGTTTCTGGTCTTTTTCTTTTAATTGTGGTCTTGAATTCCTCCACATGAGGAAGATATAGAAAACAAATTCATTTTCTGACGTAGGAACGTAGGAAGAAAATGCTATTTCTTTTCGTTATCGAACGACAGGTGCGGCTCAATAGAGCCGTTGCGTAACAACTTCGTTACGCTCCAAAGCTTTTCTTATATACAAGCTATAGCATTGCACCAATGTCTTTCTTCTCGGTTGAGCATTCGAACCTCGCTTTCCCTCCCGCCCAAACTACCCTTTAAAAATTAACAATTTAAACCAAACAACCAACATTGCAGGGAGCAGGGAGTGCACCCCCGAGCGGTTTCCTAGGATGCGCCTACGTTTCCTCTTAAAAAAATAAGGGGTTTTTTGTGGCCTCCGAGCGCCAGCAAAAATGCTGGACTGACACCGTTCGCCCTGCTTTCGAAATCGACTATAATTTTAATTTTCGAATAATGTTTATATTATCCAATTAATTTGAGTATAACAAACATACCAAAAACAAACAAATATTTATAGAGCAAATTTTGTGTCAGGCGGGAGTATTCGAAAAGCAGTGTTTCTACTTTTTACGCAATTGAGTATTGTTTGTAATGACTCATTTGAAACTTTAGCTTTCCTACGCTTTTTGGCGTAAATTCGTACGGATTTTGGCTCGTTTTTTCTTGTTTTTCTTGGCAGAATGCTAAAACACAACCATAACATCCTTAAAAGATCCTACTTTACGCGACCTCGCTACCAACGTCCTGCCGACTTTGCTGCTGTCCGTCAAAGCCGACTCTACGCAGCGACGTGGAAGCGCTGGGAGCTTTTGGTGGACTAGTATACAAATATTGACTGCTCATGAGGGTGATGGTGCAAACTATCGTCCCGAGGTTATTTTGAGACGGCAGGCCTGCTATTTTCCCGAGGCCGTAGGCCGAGGGAAAATAGCAGGCCTGCTGTCTCAAAATCACCGAGGGACGATAGTTTGCTCCATAACCCGAATAAAGAGCAGTCAATATTTGTTTTATATACCTCATACATTGATTTTATGTGTCAAAATTATTGGTATTTTTGACCTATGACGCAGAGGTCAAACAATAGTACTTTTTCAGTTGCCCAAAATTGTACTATCCTTTGACCTATGACGCAAAGGTCAAACAATAGTACTTTTTTTAGTTGCCGTCGGAAATGGTTAAACTATTCCATGTCAGGTGATCTGCTTTTAACCAATCAGTTAACGAGACTCAATGTATGAGGTATATAATACCAGCCATGCATCACGGCTTTCCCGCGCGTCAGCACCCAACGCACTGACGGCAGCTGTTGAACCATCCTGAGATCTCAGGGAATTTCTACTCTGCAAAGCGACGTGACAATACCCTGAGGAAATACACGCAAATCTGTGGAGCGAGCCGGCTGTTGTCTTGAGCCAACTCACGCCCGAGTCATTTTGATGTAATTTAATCAATTCGGTCATGTTATGCCGAAAAGAAACAATTTCTATACTTTCCAGAAATTGTATTGGGTTCCGTTCCTTATGACTGTCCCATTCCTACTAAACTTTCAAAGACGAACCTTATTTACTCCGCAGTTTTTCAAATTAATAACAGGGATGCATGCTGACGAATGTAATGGAACGGATTCCCCAATATGCTTTAAATAGCAGCCAATCGCCGACGCAGACAACGGCCAGCATTACCGAGTACATGTATCACATGCATGCACGGTGTTTATATCTGCGCGCGTGACATTTGAATGCCTGCAATCGTGCTGCATAATGCACTGCAAGCGTCCTGATTGGTCCAGCAGAGGCGACAAGATTTCTGTCGCTAGTCCCACCGCCAAATGGGGCCTTTTTCAACAGGGCCACTGTACGCAGGAGTTAGGGAGTGCGTTAAAGGGGCACTGTTGCAAGAGGATGCTGTTGAACGCGCACACAATTTGACAGATCCAAAACTGATCAACTTGGACAAGCTTCTCACATGACAAAAGCCAGAACTTAACAACCCACATCATACCGTTCCACATCATACACGGCAGATGGAGAACAGATAAAGCTCGAAATGGTACATTAAGCTTGATCATGAGACGACCTTTATTCCTTGTCGATCACTTGTATTGTTCCTTTTTACTGGAACAAATGAATGAGTCAACATGTAATATTCCTTAACAAAAGATGGATATAAGCAGATCCAGTGTATATATTTTATTTTATTTATTTATTTTATTTACCACATCCAACAGCGGAGAGACCGCCAATTACAGGAATGGGAGCAAGTGTGGTTGAGTGCCTTGCTCAAGGGCACAGGTGCCACAACCCGGAATCGAACCTACATTCTAGTACTAGCACAGGAACTTAAGTTCGACGCACTAGACCGCTCGGCCATGTTCTATTTGTGTAGAATAAACTGAGCGAGTTCATGTGCTCCGCCCATCCAATTGTTCACCAAAAATTGTTTCTGGTCTCTTTTTCTTTTAATTGTGGTCTTGAATTCCTCCACATGAGGAAGATATAGAAAAGAAATTAATTTTCTGACGTAGAAACGTAGGAAGAAACTACCTCATCTGAGTTGAGTGATGTTCCTGTGGGAGCTTTTCAACATACCTACTGTCAAGTTTAACTGTTTTATTGGCCAAATATGGAACAATTACCCTTTTCAAATTGTTATATATATACACTCTTTTGAAAAATAACGGTTATGCGCTCCTAAAAATAAACTGTATGATGATGACGACGTATAAATTGCTTAGTGCTATTTTAAACACTACAGTTGCCAGTCCTCAATATGATCACGTTCACAGACGCCATCTTCGTAGGAAGAAATGCTACTGCGTATTAAACGCTATCAAGTACGCGCACGCACACGCTGTAACATGTTCCAAACACGCGCGCGTGTTGCTCGAAATTTGTTCGAAATACGGCGCAGCCGATGCGCGTCACAAAACAAATACGCTCAAAATTCTGATGCACGTGGCGATTTGTAGGAAGTGACGTCATTTGAACGTGATCAATTCAGTCGTTGTATGTGGAATATGTGGAGCGGGAACCAGTCTATACTGTCACCTGACTGTCACCTGACTGTCACTGTTGTAGTTTTTGTACATCGTGAAAGTAGGCCTCGACCTTGGATTTGGGAGAATTTTCCTTTCTAAAACTGAAGTGTTCATTTCGGTAAAGGAGGACACGGGGCCGAAACGTACAATATCTAGGTAGGCCTAGGTCTACGTGACAAAAATATAAGGTGTCACTGACTCACTGTCACTGTTGTTGTTTTTTTTAAGGTGGGGGAGGGTTGAGCCGAGGGGGCCGGGGGAGCTCGGAGGGAAAAGGGAAAACTGTACCATACACGTACAGCTAGGTCCTACAGTAGCTGGCAAGTACTTGGCACTATAGGGCAGGCCTACCCCTAGAACTATGGGGGATATAGTATCCCCCATAGGTTATGTTGTTTTTTTCCAATATGGCGGCGCCTGAACTTTAAGATCGGACCGATACGGTTTAAGCTAGCGCAATAATCCGCTCCCCAATCGCCACCAAACTCCGTCTGATAGTTCTTGAGACACTCACCTTGCGTGTGTCTACGGAATTTCGGTACCATTTGTCCACTAAATTCTCCGAAAATAATGTTGGGAAATGAACGGGAACATGTGCGATGCATCCACATGCATGATTGAGGCATTCGGTAAAATGCATGTGGATGCATCACACATGTTCCCGTTCATTTCCCAACATTATTTTCGGAGAATTTAGTGGACAAATGGTACCGAAATTCCGTAGACACACGCAAGGTGAGTGTCTCAAGAACTATCAGACGGAGTTTGGTGGCGATTGGGGAGCGGATTATTGCGCTAGCTTAAACCGTATCGGTCCGATCTTAAAGTTCAGGCGCCGCCATATTGGAAAAAAACAACATAACCTATGGGGGATACTGTATCCCCCATAGTTCTAGGGGTAGGGCAGGCCCATAATATTAAATACGGTAAGTCTACGGAGCATGACAAATAAATTCTAAGTGTTTTCAAAAGACATGAACTTGACATTTTTTCACTGCTAAATTTATTATGTTATGTTTCCTCACTAAATTTATCTAGACTCTAGTACTGGTGGTGGTGCCAGCCCATAATTCAATGCGCCAGCCATACGACCATTTTGAAGACTGCACGTGCACGGCGAGGTGAGTTTGTCAATTTTGGAAAAACTAAGGTGTGTACGCGACTTTTGAGAGTATCACGGCCAGGGCGGTATGTAGAACGTGTAGAGATTTTGATTTTACCAAAAAAATTGAAATTTCCTGTAAAAAGACTTGCTTAAAGACTCCGTTTGGAGCAACGATTTTGATAGAAAATAACAAATGGTTCTATTGAAAGTAACGGCCTAATAATAATATAATTTTCAATAAAAACAATAAAAAAGGCCGATACTTTCATTATTTGGAAGTAGCGAAGGTGTATGACAGTATGGCACATTGTATGGCACATTGTATACTATTATTTAGCTTATAACCGCCGAGTACATGTTTTGTAGGCCTAAATAAATAATGACCCGCACCTTCGCCTTGGTCCATTATTTGCGTCCAGGCTAGCGACTTGGAAATCCGTGACGTCATCAGCCGTGCAGTCGTGACACTATTATTGGTCAAATCTAGTATTTAGTATTTAGTATTTATTTCATTTTCCGGGATATACACTTAATGTCACAGAACTACAGACAGATAATGATCATAATAAATAATAAAGACAAACACAAACAAACAAACAAACAAAACAAAACAAAACAAAAAATCTCAAAACTGCAAATTAACATAAACAAAAACAACATCCAATTAGCTCCCGCCGGATTGCCCAAAAGAAACTAGTTTCTGTCAGGGGCTCTCCAAACTGATTGAATGACAAAAAATTTAACATAAATAAGTACATGTAGGCCTATATGGTATTTACACAAATTAAAAACTAATTTACAAGTTTGTCTGGATTTATTATAATTATAAACAATTAAGAAAAGTCAATATAGTAATTGCAAATTATAAATACAAATCATAAATCTTGGATAAGTTATCTTTTTTTAATTTTTTTTTTATTATGAGATAATGAAAGAATTTGCAGGATGGGTACATTCTAAAAAGAGTGTGAGATGGGGTCTTGGTTGAGAAGGTAATCACGTAGGGCATTTAGGAAACATTTAGAAGAGGGTTCCAGACAGATCTCGAAGATCACAGGGAAGAGAGTTTAAAAATCCGGGGAAGAAGTTAAACAAAGAGAATTTTGCACAGTTAGTACGGTTGTATTGGTGCTTGAAGAGCAAGACGTCCGTTTTCCTAGTGTTTGGCTGTGGGAGAAAAGAAGAAGGGATGTTGTTATGTTTATACAGACATTAAACCACAAAAGAAACATTCAAATAAGTCTATTGTGGGTGTTATGGCCGAGCGGTCTAGTGCGTCGAACTCAAGCTCCTGTGCCAGTTCTAGAATGTGGGTTCGATGCCGGGCCGCGACACTGTGGCACTTGTGCTCTTGAGAAAGGCACTTAATCACACTTTCTCCATCCTTCGGAAGGGATGTAAAGCCGTTGGTCCGGTGTGTTAGGTAAGGTAACGCACTTTAAAGATCCCAGAGCATTTCTTCGTGAAGAGAAGGGGAGGGATCCCCGGTGTCTCTGGCCATTTCTAATTCTAATTCTTCATGGGTTTCCTCACGCTTGCGAGTGACAGTGCAATGAGCACTATTGAGGAATCCTTGGTATGAATACCAGAAATAAATAATAATAATAATAATAATAATAATAATAATAATAATAATAGAGAGGAGGAAAGTTGAGTTTCTTCAGGCGTTCTTCATAGGAGAGTGAAGTAGCAATGTTATAGGGAAGGCATGATTTTGTGAAGCGACGTTGAACAGCTTCAAGACACTGCATGTGGTTTTTCTGGTGCGGTAGCCATACTGGTGATCCATATTCTAGAACAGGTCTACAGAGGGAAGAAAACAGTTTAAGAAGAACTTCTGCATTTCGGGATTTAACAGTTCGGCGAACAAAACCAGCCAATTTGGAGCATTTGGCACGGATCATCTTTACATGTTTGTTCCAGGTTAGGTCATTAGAAAGGATGATACCAAGGTACATGTATTTGTAGGAAGTGATAACCTGTATAGGGACAGAGTCGGAAAGAAAGTATTGAGTTAAACATTGTTTCCTAGAGCGCGATATGTGCATAACTTTACATTTATCCGAGTTCAACTGCATATGGTTTTCCGCACACCACTTTGTAATTGAGTTGAGATCATTCTGTAAAACAACACTATCATCTGTACATTTAATTATTCTATATAAAACAGTGTCATCTGCATATTGCGGTAGAGACGACTAGACATGGTTAGGGAGGTCGGCTGTAAATAAATTGAAGAGTACTGGGCCACGAACAGAGCCTTGAGGT
Organism: Henricia sp. BOLD:AAB3569; assembly: GCA_037783545.1. NCBI lineage: Eukaryota > Metazoa > Echinodermata > Asteroidea > Spinulosida > Echinasteridae > Henricia > Henricia sp. BOLD:AAB3569. The sequence continues at coordinate 1,003,013 of JBBELK010000162.1, read as the reverse complement.
ACGCCCGAAGTAACCGGTACCCAGTTAGATTTGGCCCCTGAAAAGAGAACCCGTTGTTGTCTGTTAAAGAGGAAGCTGCCGATCCAGGAGAGCAGATTTCCACAGATGCCGTATCTGTGTAGCCTACTTAGAAGAATTGCATGGTCACACCTGTCAAATGCTTTTGACCAGTCAAGGAAGATGGCGTCAGTCCTAGGTGGTTTGGAAACATCCAGTGCCTGGGACCATGTATTAAAGAGAGTGGTTAATTGAGTGATATAAGAACGATTATGTTTAAATCCATGCTGTGGTTCGGGGATGATGCTATAGAGAGATGAATGGTCAAGTAATTTCTTTGAAATTAAACCTTCAAGCATTTTGCAGGGAACAGAGGTGAGAGAAATTGGTCTGTAGTTAGAAATGAGAGATTTGTTGCCGTTTTTGAAGAGGGGAACAACATTTGCCATTTTCCAACTGTGTGGAACTGTACCTGTAGAGAGACTGAGATTAAATATTCTGTTTAAAATTGGAACAATTGAAAACCCAGCAAGTTAAAAAATTTCTGCCACAACATACATTTTTGAAAAGCTTGTGTACAAATTTTCCTATTACGTAGGTAACGTGGACAGACCATTTTGTGACATTTTTTTCCGTCTTTGTTACACGCGTAATAGGAAAATTTGTGCACGGGGTTTTCAGAAATGTATGTTGTAGGACTATTTTTCTTACTCCTTGGTGAAAAAGTTATTTCCTTAGTTTAGCTTGATAATATAAAGATAAAATTAAGACATTTGATGTGAACACGGACCTAAGATCTTGAATGTTACAGAAATGTACCCCATTACTGTGGACAGACCCATTTCCATCCAGTCCAGGTGGTTTTGAAGCATTAATATTGTCGATGGCCCTCAGAACATCTGACTGATGAACTTGAAGATTCTGTAGCGTTTTAATACCAGGGTGTGATTTACAGGCGTCGTTGTCCGGAGGAGGATTGTAAGGGGATTGCTGCGGAGAGAAGTTGCTTTGAAAATAGACATTAAATGCATTAGGCCAAAAAAAAAAATAGTTCTGCTTCCGATTACATGGCATTTCAAAATAGGGTAGGTAGGTAATTTTTTTTTTTTTTGCAAATTTTTTTTGTGCACAATCATATGGAGGCATCTGCATTTTTTTTTTTTTTTTCCGATAAAAAAAATAGGGTCGGTCGGGAAACCGGAAGCAGAACTATTATTTTTTTTGGCCTTAGCAATTTCACTGGGGGAAGTATGTGTTTGGTTACCATGTTGGAAGGAATTAACAGACTGAGGTTTGCGTTTACTCTTTACAAATGACCAAAAACGCTTAGGATTCAACTTACAGTCAATGGCAAGACTATGTACATAATCATTGTAAGCTGTTCTAGTCATGCGTTTTACCAGTGTTCTTAATTCTACATACTTATTCCATAAGTTCACATTGTTCTTGTTCTTGATAGCTCTGTGATAGGCTCTGTTCTTTTTCCTAGATGTTTTGATAATGTGATAATGTAACCGAAGTAAGCAAGCTTGATGGACCGCTACGTGAAATTGCACTGTAAATCATGCTGCCTTTTGTTTCTGTATTTAAAGGAGTGTGACCAGATCACTTTTTTTTACCCATAACTCCCCGGGACTTACCTTATGGGTCATGATATTTTTATATCATAACATCCGTTATACTTTTCTGATTACGAAACTGAAACTCCCGCGCTTCTAGGCCGCATATTTCCGAGGATATCATCGAAAATCCACCGATTATTTGTAAACTAATATTCCAGTATCAACGTTTATCCGCTGAAAGCCGACTCGATAGTTTTGTTCAATTTTTTACTGGAAATTGCGAATGTTTTCGGGTTTTTGGGACATGGGAGGTGTGTATGGGAGTTACTTGATAATATTGGTAAGTTACATCGAAAACTATTTTCCAGAAACTCTGGTCACGCTCCTTTAATCTGTCGGGCTGATTTCTTTTTGATGCAGGTTCATTGGGGCTGGTTTTCTTTATACATGATGTATTTGTGCCAAATATCACGCAAATCCACCTGTCCTCGTTTTCTGCCCCAAAATATCGCCAAAGTTGGCGGGCACCGTCAACTACCTAGTCTTGATTCAAGACCAATATGGACATGACCATGGACATAACAAAGCTCGTGCCTATACACCAATCCGAGCTGCAAAGTCATGGTCCGTGTACGTCCGCCATAGCTGAGGGCCATCCAGTGCCATGAACTGTGGGTTTTGTGTTGATGATATGCTGTTACATTATGTTGTCACTTCGAAAAATTTTGCGCGTTTATTTGCTTGCGAAGCCTGTGTACGCGTACGCGTTGTGCGCTGTTGGATTTAACAACAAGACAAAGCGCCCAGTGCATGGCAGTGGATGGCCCCCAGCAATGGCGGACTTGCAGGGAAGGAGTCCTTAGCAACCGGATTCGTGTATAGCGCCCTCATGATCATGCTGTACTTGGCACCGCTGTTTAATGTTAGTTGATGACGCCCTGTTACAGTCTGCTCTAGAACATGTTGAAGGACGTGATAATAACTTTTGAATTTAAGACTAAAACCAAGAAAATATAGCGTGCTTTATGTTAAAGAGGGCGCTTTGCTCCACATAACAATTTTTAAAGTTGCTATCTATTCATTTTTTATTGACGATTCCGCACGTAAATTTGACGCATTTTAACAAGCATAAAACAGCAACCGCTTGATGATTTTTTTTGCAACAAAAGTTTTTTTGAAATATGTTGCAACTTGTCTGTTGTGTAAAAGTGGTTTTAACTCAAAATAGAAATGTTGAATTTTTTTCCCAAGTTGCTCTCCAGGCCCCTATCCGGTTTTAAACTTATGTTTAAGACCGGTGGAACCCACTTTTAATCCCTTATAACCAATTTGGCCAAATGTGTTTTGAATTCAATTGGAAAAGTCAAATTGTTCGTCGTGCGTTCAGCTCTGCTCGTGGTACGGTTGCAAGTACATGTAGTGTTGCATGAATCATTTGAATGTCTCAAGTATTTAGTCTGGCTGCTTTTGCCAACAAAAATTAGTCATCTGGATACTACATGTACATGTACTTTTTTGTAAGTTTGCATGTGAAAGAAGTACGTCAGTACACCAGGCCATATGGAATTCTAAGAGATACAATGTTGATGGAAATTTATTTCTTTTCAGTGGGCATCATACTATATTACAAGAACAAAAAACGGCAACTCATGTGCAGACAATGGGAAAGTGAAATGGAGGTACTATGTTTGCATCGAAGCAGATAATATTTGTTTTAATCCAGTCGTCAACTGCTTGAGGAAGCAAAATGGCAGAAACCGATCCACTGATATCATTCACGCCACCAGGAGAAACTACCCCACAGCTAAATGGAAGCATAAACTATGCTGAAGTAGATCTTGTTGAATGCTTATCAAGAACGGAGAATTGTGGAGAGAAACCGAAACAAGAAGGCGAACATGTGGTGTACAAGGCAAGATGGTTTATCCTGACCGTATTTTCACTAATTTGTTCTCTGCAAGCAGCCACTTGGAACACGTGGGGACCTGTTGCAGACACAGGTTTGTATGGGAGTTTTAGATTGACACGTATGTCATGATGACGTAGACCTTGAGAGTTGTTTTTGACACGCCGCTAGAAAACCATACAGCGCGTCTAGACGCTTGAAGCTCAGCGCTAGATGAGCTTCATTCGATCTTCGTTAGCGGTCGCTCTTCGTTCAATCTTTGTTAACTAACGATGATTAATTAATCTTCGTCAAACAAAGCGATTTCTCTAGTGATAACGGGGTCAATGTCGATGTCATCACATATCAGTCCACATACATTTGTACATGTAGTCAACATGACAATTTAGGACTCCCTAATATTCACAAATGACAAAGCCTTGTTCAAGGCTACCGGTATGAAATTGTGTGAATCCGTGAAGAATCTGCCTGTATGCTATGCAGCGAAAGTGCGCCACCACGCGGTTAATTGTAGCCAACTGCCAAATACATGTAGTCTGGTTACCGTAATATCTTGGTCTGAATCCTGACTTCACGGACGAGGCTGGATCATAGCCTTGTTCTTTATGTACCGGGGTACTCGATTTCTTATGTGTTTCTTTATAACTGCGTTGGAAATCCGACGCAATTACTTATGCGAAACCCGAGTGCTTATAAATATTCATATCTTACATAACATCCAATCAGAGCTCACTATTCGGGTCAAATAGTCCGTACGTCACGGTGACCGGTTTGCAAGCATAAACGTTTGTACGTCGTACATGTGTAGTGTACAGTATGTACAGTACAGTCTGATGCAATTATGGCGACATCACACGTATAGTGTTACAACTGAGGAAATCAACAGTATATATAGTTTGAATTATGCAGCCTATAAATTGCAAATTGATGACTTTCATGAAGACCAGAAAATATTCCTCACATATTTTCTGTAAAGGTATGACGTGTTTGTGAACTTACCAACTCATGGGTATAGGCTACGTACAGAAAATCTGCTATTTTTCAAACGGCACCGTATTGTTCTGTCAAAACAACCGTTAACCAATGAGCTTTTACGTCTCGGCGCTCTCTTTTAAAAATTAGCATAAAGAGTCCCCGCCCATAAAACACATCGAGTACATAAAGAACAAGGCTATGATCCAGCCTCGTCCGTGAAGTCGGGATTCAGACCAAGATATTACGGTAACCAGACTATTTGGCAGTTGGCTACAATTCACCGCGTGGTGGCGCACTTTCGCTGCATAGCATACAGGCAAATTCCTCACGGATTCACACAATTTCATAGCCTTGGACAAGGCTACAAATGACATTGAAGTTACATGTATGTGAATTGTTTAGTACTATATGTGCATTGAACTAGAGGCCAATCTCACAGTACATGTGTACATGTATACTGGTTATCAGCGGTGTCGCTATAAGTTTTAAAAATTATTAATTTGTCGGCAAAATCATGGTACTGTCGGCAAATTCATGGTGCTGTGGGCAAAAAAATTAAGAAATTAAAGAATGAAAGTGATCATCAAAAGCCACGGCTATATTGGCAATGCTATTACAGCGCTGGACACACCCCCCCCCCCCCCCCCCCCCCCACCCCAACCCCCCCCCCCCCCCCCCCCCCCCCCCCCTTCACAAATATTTTGAAAGCACATTTTTAAAAATCATTATGAAGCTGTGCCAAAACCGGCAGATAACCAGCTATTTTTCCTAAAAAGGAACTTGTCAAAAAGACTTACAAAATGCCTTGGTGATTTTAGGTACATGTACATATGTACATACATGTACCGTATGTTCAAATTCAGTGGCTGTTTAAACATATACAGATCATGTGACGTGGATTATTGACATGGAAAAGTACTATACACCGTATCGGTTTAGTTGCCAAGTTATAGGGCAACGTTTGTTTTTTAAATTGGTCAACAATGTTGCTTGCACATTTCACGGAATAATGAAACTGCCCTACAAGATGGCAGCAAATAAAAACAGTCTATTATTATATAAAATGAAGCTTTTGCGGACACCATGTGTTTCTGTTACTGTGCAGCGCAGAGGCCCAGATTCGATGTGCGTGCAAGTTATGCGCACCACGAACGTACGCGCACCACGAACGTACGCGCCCCACGAACACACGCGTACGCGCGCGTCATGGATCGAGGGAATGGATTGCGTGCGAGTACAGTAACAAAAAATACTGTACAACAGTAACAAAAGCGCATGCATTTGGGTCTTTCTATAAATTAGGGGTCCAACGTTGGTGTCCCCCGTTACATTTTACATCTTGTTTTTGTAAATTCAGGACACATTGTTCAAATACTTCCAGCTCAAAGAGTGAGTACATAAAGTACAATTCATACAAAATGGTATAAAAACCATTTTAATGATTTTTGTACGAAAAATAACACATATCAGGTGTAACGGGGGACACTAAATGTCACACTTCTGGACCCCTAATTTATAGAAAGACCCATTTGTAAACTGACATTTTCAACACCAAACAGACAAAAATCTCGCGGAAATCTTTCAAAACAAATCTTCATTTTATATATACAATAATATTATTGGATGTCTTTTCGGGTGATATGAAAATATACCGCACTCGTCATGAAAATACCGAACTCGCCTTCGGCTCGTTCCAAATTTTCATGACTCGTGCGGTATATTCCCATATCACCCTTAAAGGCAGTATATACATGTACATCATTGGTAATCTCGAAAATCAGAATGTTCACAGATTTACGCCTCACTTACACAATATAAACATGACGGTAGAAAACTTCCCCTGAAATGGTTTTGTTTGAAGTGCTATAGTCTTTGAAAAATTAGTAAAACAATTAGTTTTCGTCTCATGAGACAAAAAATTCAATTCGCCCCAAAACCATTTCGCCCAAGTGCCATTTCGCCCCATTCCACTTCGCCCAAGTGCCATTTCGCCCTAAATTACTTCGTCCAAACACTACATCGCCCAAATGCCACTTCGCCCCAAAACCACTTCGTGCACAGGCCGTGGTTCAGGGCGAAATGGTTCAGGGCGAAGTGGTTTTGGGGCGAAATGACTGCAAACTCTTTTTTGACTGTTTTCTCAAAAGTTAGACGAAGTACGGAGCTGGTTTTTGCTCAGGTTGGTTTTAATCATGCATATCTTTAATCACACAGGGGGATAAAACTATTTGTAACAGTTTACTAATCATGTACATACTATATTTAAAGCCATCCAATATTATATTTGTTTGACCTTTTACATCAAACATGTACACATGTATAGTACATGTAGGTCAAACAATATTTCATGTTATTGTTTGACCGTAATAAGTCAAATAGTACCGGTAGGCCCCTGTACATGTACATCTTCTCTTGTGAACAGAATATGGCACACATACGTACATTGTACATGTACGTTCCCATGTGCGTTTGACATTTTTGTGAAGCAACAAGCAGTGTTCGTGTTTTCACAGACAAAACCGAAACTGCATGACCTGATGACCATGAGTATGTACACATTGCTCCTTGCAAAACCCAGTTCATGTATTGTGGAATACCATTCACGAGACACAAACAAATAAATCATGAGGTAGTTTATGACTGCTCTGACTGAGGTAGTCTATGACTGATGATCATATAAGACGTTATACCTGCAGACTGTCTCAAGATTGCTTCGGGACAATAGTTTGCACCATCACTCAATAAAAAGCAGTCAATATCTGGGGTATGGAGGTAAAATCTCTGCAGTGCTAGTTCACTGCAAATTATCTGGTACATGTACATGTATGGTTTTGAGATATTAACAGTTCGGTATGTTTGCATTCATTTTTCCAGCAAAGGTTGTCCTTGATTGGACGGACAGTGACATTGCTCTATTGGCAAACTGGGGCCCGATTGCCTTTGTTACCACTGGATTCCTGTTTTCATACCTAATGCTTGTCAAAGGTAAGTAGAAAGGGGTTGTTCTAAAACCCCCTCGACCCCCACGACCCCCTCGACCCACGACCCACGACCCCCTCGACCCCCACGACCCCCTCGACTTGCCTTCACGTGCGACTTTTTCACGTGCCCGAACCTGTGTTCACAGCCCGATTACGAATGCGGGCCATAGCCATGCGCCAGCGCCAGCCCGGCCTACAATCCTGGCCAAAATGGTTGGGCCACCTCCCCCGCTCCCCCGATCAATGTTGTTACTCCGCGCTGGAGCACAGACCGCGCGGAAATCAAACAACATTGAACGGGGGCCGGGGGGCCCAGCGAGTTTTGGCCAGGATTGTAGTTCGAATGAGCCTACCTTCTAAAACCCGATCTTACACTAGTTAAGCTCATTATCTCCCCTATCGAAATATAGCGTTATTTTTTGTCGGGGCTTGATCGCGACACAAGCCGTGCAAAGAAAATTCAGGATTTGACCTCATTAACGCGTGCGCTGCAGACTGATTGATAAGCTGTACCGCTTTCGGGGCCATCCATAAACTACGTACGCACGGAGGGGGCCGGGGAGAGGGAGGGTTGGAGCATGCCTACACCCAACGTTAAAGTATGTGGGTGAAATTTGCGTACGGGGGAGCGTAGTCTAAAAAGTCGGCATTCCGTGCTTACGTACTTTATGGATGGCCCCTTCGGTGATACACACATTAAAAACGTATTGGAAGCAATGACACGGCGACGCGCGGCTCATTCGAACTAGGCCGCGCTGGCCCGCATTCGTAATCGGGCTGTGAACACAGGTTCGAGCATGTGAAAAAATCGCACGTGAAGGCAAGTCGAGGGGGTCGAGGGGGTCGTGGGTCGTGGGTCGAGGGGGTCGTGGGGGTCGAGGGGGTTTTAGAACAACCCAGTAGAAAGGGACAAAATCCTGACCGACCATCCAGATACTTTTACGGGCGAGGGCAACACATTTCAGCTTCGTCGATATTGATATTATTCAGTATCAATTACATTTTGATATCGATGTAAGTGATGTCACTTTTTTAATCGTATCGAAACATAGAACTTTCTGCGATATGAAGCAAAAAATTAAAATTAAAATGGAACAATTATCAAGGAAAATCGATATTCTGTAAGCCACAAACATAAGCTACATGTACAAAAAAACAAACCAATTACTCATATTCTTCATCTTTCACATAATTTACAATTGGGCATGTCACAATATGTGAAGCGGTGTAGTATGCGGTGTAGTCCCCCATGTTTGTTCTCGACTGATAAAAAAGCGAGACTGGTTACGAGTAAAGTTGAAACGTGCAAACGTGGTTAATTTGAAGCCCTCTTTACAGGTCTAGCCTTCGAAAATCTGTACACAAGCTTTTCAAAAATGTACATGTACGTATGTTGTGGCAGCATTTCTTACCTTTTTGGGCAAAAGTTATCTCTATAGAACAGTACGTGTACATATACACGTGTACGTGTACAAGGAAATTTCTTTAATTTTGAAAGGAATTATTGATGCCCCAAAAAGCCCATTAAGACGATATTTAGACGATATTCAATCGATATCCCAATGACATCCCTGTATTACTGGCCCTTTACTGTGTGTGTTCTAAGATAACTGTCGACCCTAAATAAATGCCAATCGATATCGGTTTTAATCGATATTAAGATCCTGATATATCCATATCGGTAAATGCCAATATCGACGGAGCATACATTTTCTTCTTTTTTAAAATTTTGGCCAAAACTTTTAGCAATGCATAGATCCGACCTGTCAATCAATCGAACCCGCCGACCAATCACAACAGAGCTAGCAGATATCACTGACATAGGTCAAAGTGCACTGTCTCACAACAACATGATCACGCGATATGTTCTGCCGGCCCAATACAATTTGTACAGTGTTGTATGCGATGATCCGGGTGAATTTTTGGTTTCAAGGCCGTTCGTTTCGTTGGTCAAAGGTACGAAAGCACGTATGTCATGATATGACATCCCTGTATTACTGGCCCTTTACTGTGTGTGTTCTAAGATAACTGTCGACCCTAAAAAATGAATATACCTTTGAGTTTTCTCCAATGAATCTGTGCTTTCCGTTGAAAGTCCCATTGCTTTGTGCGTAGTGTGTCGCCATTTTTGACGATAGCGTGTGAGCCATAGCAACAATATTTACGGGGGCGGGGCTAACTAGGCAAACTCGGAACTATGCATTGAGTGATGACAGCTTGCTTTAAATTGTGAGAGAGATCTCGGAAATTACAGTAAACTCCGGCCAAGTCGACATCGTACAAGTTGGCAAATCGCCTAAGTCGGCTGTCCGACGAAAGTCCTGATTGTCTACAATGCATATTTCCATTGAAATGTTTGTTTCTAAGTCGGCATTTTTTGTAAGTTGTCATTTCGCCCAAGTCGGCATGTTATTCTCAGTCCATTTCAACAAAGGGCAATACAAAATCCTTTGTGTAAGTCGGCACTTAAAAAAAACCACACAATGGCATCGATTTTCTTCCCTGTGGTTTTCAAGAAGTGTCGCGTGAAAAGACGGAATTTGCTTAACTGACGTCTGTTTATTGGCACGCACGGACCGTGGTCGTCAGTGTATCGGTGTCTGTATCTGTAGCATACTGCAAGCAAACTCCACTAACAGGATACGGTTGCAGGTGCGTAGTGGCCAGTGGGACGTTATTCTCGGCGTCATGCATATTACAGCCAGGCCATGTGTGAGATTGCGTGCACTCAAAAATGGGGTTTCCCCACTTCGCATCATGCGCACCTCAATACCCGTACCCCCCTAGTCCTGTACGCATGCGCACTTTCCATTTTGGGGGTCGTCATATTGAATGATGCATGTACATACTGTATGTACATGCATTACATGCAGAACTTCATACGTGCTCGCTCACGCACGTGCATATTTAGAGTGTCCATAAAAACACGGTCCAGTGTTAAAAATCAGTGCTACGATGTTGACATAAATCAAGGATTTCATTGCTGGAATCGACCCCAAAAACAAGGAGATTAAACTAAGGTAAATCAAAGCCTCCATGCTGCAATTAACCATATGGGTATGTCCATGAAGTTGGGTCACATTTTGTGACATACCATATCTCAAAAACTATGTCTCCTTTCCAGCCTAGAAATGTCAGTCAATGTTCATTTCAGAAAAAAACCCACTGTAGTAAAAGTACCTACATTACGGTGTAACAAACTACAGTACAGACCCATCAAAATGTCTGTACAGTGTTAAACTTATGTGGTGTCCATGTAGCATCGGTACTACAAGAATCTCATAATTGGCGAGTGACTGCCAAATGAAAACATGAATGAATGTAGCAGAGCACTACCAAATATCCAATCCCACAACATTTTGAATGAACAAGTACATCTTCAGTATGTAATTGATACAACTTATACCGATGCTACATGGACACCACTGTATTTTGTGCCCCAACTTCATGGACAAACCCATATGCATAGGTCATTCATGTAACATTGTGTAAGTCGGCAAAATGAATACTTACGGCAGATGTCGGCATTCGCGTAAGTCGGCACAAATTTTCCGGTATCAAGAGTGCCGACTTAGCCGGAGTTTACTGTACATGTAAATCCTATTTAAATTGAAGGGTAACATCAGTTTTTTTGTGCTTTTATTCAAACAGGGCTTCGGTATAGCATTCTTCTCAGTGCTTTATTGTTACTACTAGGAGTCGGTATACGGTGTCTGCCGGTCGGAAGAGAGAATCTAAAATGGTGAGCTACCAGAGTAGTGTTTTGATGGTTTTGGGGTAGTACTTCTAAAAAAGTGGAATTTAGGTTAGATATTTAGCAAGTAATTAACTTCATTGCTTGGTGAGCAGCACAAAAATAGGCTACGATATGTTCAGTACAGGTTACAAAGTTGCTTAAACTAGTAATGGGCAATTCCACGGTTAGTAATGTTACATATTTAGCAGTTTACTGGGATTCTATCTTCAAGCAAGCCTGTCTGTTCCATTCTTGTATCTTACTAACATCTACCTGACAGGAATAACTAAAATCATTTAGCCCTATTTTGTGAATTGTAATTTTAACGTTACAAAAAAGGACTGAAAAAAAACATTGCTTGTTTACCGGCACTTTTTTGTAAATGCCAAGGCCGATCACACCTACTCTCACCAGTTTCAAGAACTATTGAAAAAATCATGGTTAGTAACGTTAGAGTCAGTCACGTCACAGCTGTCTCATGCAGAATTTTTTTCCATACACGTACATGTATGCTATCATTTAAAGTCGGTCTATACGCAAATAATTCCAAATTTTGTGGAAATGTCCACAAAACTAGATTTTCCCTTATGGTACATGTAGACCGTATCGAATAGCTGTCATCTTGTATGGCAGTTTCTTTGTTCCTTAAGGACAAGCATGGTTGCACATTTTGTGCTTACATTGTTGACCAATTTAAATGTCAAAGGTTGCCCTACAAGATGGCAGCTATTTGATACAGTCTATAATAAGCCAAGGCTCGACTATACTAACAAAAAATAGGCCGTTTATTAAAGCTGGTCTATGAAATTGGACCACAGATAGATGAGTAGGGGAGAGTGGGGTTAGTTGGAACACTGGGTATGTTGAAACATTGATATTTTCTTCCACTGCTGTAGTTATTTTTATGAAATCCTGCAACTCATATGTTGCTATTAACAACAGCCGTCCACCATATTGTCCACAGCACATGTGCCACAACCCTATTAAAATGAGAAAGGAATGTTTGTTTAATGATCGACCTTCCGAGTAATTTTTTCATCATTCAGAAATGTTGCATCACTCGACTAGTTTTTGATTATTTTAAGGTATAGTACAAAACGAGGTTAACGAAATGTCAAATTGTATTCCATATTTTTCGTACTAAGCTTGCAAATGTCAAACAGGCCAGCGGGTTTAGTTGGAACAAAATGAGGGGGTTAGTTGGAACATGTTTCAACTACATTAAGTTGGAACATGTTTCACTCCATTAAGTGTCTGCCTTGCTAATTAGGGTGATTACAGAAGTTATAGTACAGTTTTTAAATGACCACATACCATGTTTTAACTAACCCCATACCATGTTTCAACTTACCCCATAGGTGGGGTAAGTCGGAACAGCTGACATGGTCATGTTCAAGGTGGATTATACGAATAGCCATCAACGAGTCCTAACATTTTATAGGCTCCATTTCTAGCCCAAATATGTATACTGAAAGTGGTATAGTTGTTTTTTCTTTAATAAATTCTGTTAGTGTTTTATAGACGATTTTGTGAAAAATGTTCCAACTAACCCCACTCTCCCCTATACATGTAGGATATATTATGCTGCTACTCCTCTCTATTGCCATGTCACTATTTATTGCTACATTTATTACTGTATTTCAAGGACAATGAATACTGGTCATTTATTTATTGGTCTGGCGGGGCCAGTCACGATGAGTGCACCAACTGTGGTATCAGCAGTCTGGTTCCCACCTCACCAACGGACAACCTCTACTGCCATTGCATCAACTGCAGCATTCCTGGGAATGTCGGTGTCATTTCTGCTTGGCCCAGCTGTCATTACAAGTATTCCAGAAAATTCAAGGTAAAAATGTTCTAAATGTACTACTGGTAAATATATACTAAATGTCATTTTAACTGCACACATCTACACGTTATGTATGTGGGGATATTCTAATTTGTAACATATTCCATTCAAAAGCAGATTGTAAATTACAGTCCACCATGTAAAGGAGCTTTTAAATGGATTTTGTTCTAACCTACATGTAATGCACCTATCAATTATTCCCCCCCCCCCCCCCTCCCCCCGCTGCCCCACCCCTCCCCCCGCTGCCCCACCCCCTAGGTGGGGGTTTGGTCAAAATTGTCATGCCCCAGGGTAGGGCATTAAACCCTTTTAAATAAAATTTAACATCTAATCAGCCAATTTCTAGGTACAGTAAACTCCGGCTAAGTCGGCACTCTTGGGACCCGACAATTTGTGCCGACTTACGCGAATGCCGACATATGCCGTAAGTCATCATTTTGCCGACTTACACAACGTTACACGAACGGCCTATGCATATGGTTAATTGCAGCATGGTTTAATCTCCTTGTTTTGGGGGTCGATTCCAGCAACGAATCCTTAATTGATTTATGTCAACATCGTGTTTTTATGGACACGCTAAATACGCAAGCGCGTGAGCGAGCGAGCGAGCACGTGTGAAGTTCAATATGTACATGCATCATGCGACGACTCCCAAAATGGAAAGTGCGCATGCGTACAGGGGAAACCCCTTTTTGAGTGCACGCAATCTCACACATGGCCCCGGCCGGCTCCGTTCCACATACGCAAACGTTGCCAACGTTTGCCACTGGTACAGTGCTTTTGTGCAGTGCTTTTGTGCACTGGTCTATGGAAAGCCGGATACCAGTTGTTGGCGAACTATGCAAACGTTTGCAATGTTCGCGTGTTTCGAACGCAGCCCTGGCTGTAACATGACGACACCGATACACCGGCGACCACGCGGTCCGTGCGTGCCAATAAACAGACGTTAGTTAAGCAGTGTTTGTCTTTTCACTCGACACTTCTTGAAAACCCCAGGGAAGGAAATCGATGCCATATTGTGTGGTTTTTTTAAAATGCCGACTTACACAAAGGATTTTGTATTGCATTTTGTTGAAATGGACCGAGAATAACATGCCGACTTGGGCGAAATGGCGACTTACAAAGGCAGACTTAGAAACATACATTTCAATGGAAATGCATTGTAGACGATCGGGACTTTCGTCGGACGGCCGACTTAGGCGATTTGCCGACTTGTACGATGTCGACTTAGCCGGAGTTTACTGTAATTCTTTAAAAATATGATGAAAAATATGTCATGTACATGTACGTAACATGGACGGATATTTTGTGACAATTTTCCGTCCAGTTACAAACATAATACATGTATCCCAGTTAGGAAGACTACTTTTTATTCATGATATTGTCACAATTTCCAAAGTTGTAAAGTAAAGTCAGGAGAGTGAACATAATCCTTGGAAGACTTGGATGTACTCAGAATAACAAACTAGCTAAATCAAGTGAGTTGAAAATACAAACCTGCCAATCGAAAGCCTGTGACCATTCTAGTTTTCGAAAACACCATCGCTGTGTCTGATCAATCGATTATGTACCCGGTCCCACGAGTTGCAACACTAAAGTCTGGCAACGGAGTAGCGACCAACACCATGTACGTCGCATCATGCACCTACATGTGTAGCACCCAAGCTTGCGGCACGAGCTCTAAGTAATGTGCATACAGGTATGCAGTGCAGTACGTATGTAAAGTACTGCAGGAGGCCGAGGACACGCTGCAGGAACACTTTTTTTGGTATTTGAGCAGCTGTTTTTTGCAAATCAGATTGTCTTCATTATATTCTGCTGGGAAGAGTTCCCAATGATTAAATTTAGATGATTTTTGTAGAAAATAGGTGATTTTCGTTTTATTCTTCACATCCGTTTTATTTTCCTGATTCCGTGTTTTAACCTAAATTTCGTTTTTCTGTGTTCTTTGTGATGCGGAAAATTCAGGAGTCTGTCTATAGTACTATTGGGTTGAAATCGTATCTTTTGTAACCAGCTCCAGCACTGAACCCTTGGACCCTAAACTTCAGATGCAATACTTCGATGAGATTATGCTGCTTATGTATATAGGTATGTTGTGATGAAAGGCATCAAATAAAAGATACTAAGCTATGCAAGTGCAAATCTCACTGTAGTTTGATACATAATTTATTATTTTGTTTCGTTTATCAAATGAAACAAATGTATCAAGTAGGGACTGATGAAATCCTGTTTCTGGAATTTCTCATTTCTGGTATCCTTGTCCAAGGCTGTGGAGGACCGTGCCGGTGGTGGCCAAGCCGCGGAGAAAGACCTGAGGAAATCCCGGTCAACACGGCGCAGTTTAGTTGCGTGCAGCGACCGCACAGTACACGGCGAACACGGGCGAATAGGCTGGTTACCGGATTATCTTGGTCTAGAATCCAGACTACACACACTACATGTAGGCTCAATCACAGCCTTGTTTCTTTATATTTGCATTGGAAATCCGACGCAATTACTTATGCAAAACCCGATTGGTTATAAATATTCATATCTTACATAACATCCAATCAGAGCTCACTATTTTGACTGTGCAGCCGGCTTGCAACCATGTGTACGTACATGTATATGCCATGATACATAGTGATACCGGTATGCTTGTCGCTGCGTTATGCAGTATTGCACTGTCATGACTGTGTACGCACAATGCATGACAATGGCAACTTATTTACTACTAGCCGTTACAACTGAGGAAATAAACAGTAGTTTGAATAATGCAGCCGACAAATTGCCTGAAATTGATGAGCTTACGTCTCGGTGCTCTCTTTTAAAAAATTAGCATGAAGAGTCCACGCCCATAAAACACGCCACGTACAGAAAGAACAAGGCTGTGATTGAGCCTAGAGTGTGTAGTCTAGATTCTAGACCAAGATATTCTGGTAACCAGCCTGTTCGCCGTGTACATGTACCGTGCGGTCGCTGCATGCAACTAAACTGCGCCATGGATTTCCTCCAGGATTTTCTCCGGGATTTCCTCAGGCCTTTCTCTGCAGCTTGGCCATCGCCGGCACGGTCCTTCACAGCCTTGAACAAGGCTACATTTCTGGTAGAATCATGTACATAAGTAAAGGCTCCCAGAAAACCGATTGTGTTGCCGGTTTTGACCTAAATAAGCCTGTGTGGGACGATCTGACCTCTAGAGCCGCGCATCTTTAAGAAAGCACTAGATCAGAAGTGCCATTTCTCAGGGAGCACTTTAGGCAGTGTGGCGCGCCTTGCCTCAGCGGCTCTTACGAAGGCTGGTGCAGTCAGCCTTGTCGCAAAAAGTCTTCATACACGTTACTGACCGATATGAGCTACATCTTGTCAGCCTCCTGTTCTTTTTTTTGTGTTTTTTTTAACCGTATATACATGTGTATACATGTATGTATCAAATTGGCTTCACACTACATGTATAATGCACACTATCACCAATGTACACAATTTGATTGGGATGCAATGCGTATTGGGAATACCACGCATCTAGTGTAATTGATTTGGAGGGTTCATACCTTTGTACATTGTACGTATTGCATTTTGAATGTGCCTTCATTTTGAATGTGCCAGCGATGAGTCGTTCATACATGTACATTTGCTTTGTAGAATGTGGAGCTACAGCCATTGTGGTTATAGTAGCCTTGCTGTACTTCCCAGACAAACCGCCAACTTCACCAAGTCCAACTGCCAGCAAACCACGCGCGAGTTTTAAAGATGGATTCCTTAAGATGATAAAGTAAGCTGTTCTGAATAGACGTTATAGTTTAGCACTGAGTTTTAGGGGTAAGACGTACAGGAGGCCACTCTGGCTTGATTTCAGGATCTTAGAGGGCACATGGAAGCCAACTGAAAGGCAATGGAATCTCAATATACAGGGTGTCCTAAAAAGGGAAAACCAAGGTTCAAATTGCAATTACTTGGTAATTACTGAAGATTTTTGACAACGGCAACCACTAGCTATACACGAATCCGGTTGCTAAGGACTCCTTCCCTGCAAGTCCGCCATTACTGGGGGCCATGCACTGGGCGCTTTATCTTGTTGTTAAATCGAACAGCGCACAACACGTACGCGTACACGGGCTTCACAAGCAAATAAACGCGCAAACTTGTTCGAAGTGACGAAATAATGTAACAGCATATCATCAACACAAAACCCACAGTTCATGGCACTGGATGGCCCCCAGCTATGGCGGACGTACACGGACCATGACTTTGCAGCTCGAATTGGTGTATAGACATTACATGTACATCATGTGTCCTTGTTTTGTAACTAGGAGTAGTCACTTCTGGATACCAGCAGCAGCATATAGCATATCTACAGGCACTCTCGGTGGCTGGAACACCCAAATGGACACAATTTTCAAAAACACACTCGGCGTTGGACAGGTACAACCATTGTGTAGCTCGGCACTGCCAGGTGGTCATGAGCTGTTAGAGTGAATATATAAGAACAGAGGAAATTTGGGTTAAAGCTGGGATTCGAACCCAAGCCAAGTATTAAAGGAACACACCGGCTTTGACGGGCTATTTTAAACTCGAAATAGACGCATACATAGCTCCCATGTCTCGCACTGGGAGCACGTGTGGTCTAGTGGGTATCCAGCCGTGCTCGTGATCGGATGATTGGGGGTTCGAGCCCCACTCGTGCCAACGTGTTTGTGTCCGTGGGCAAGAGACTTAATCCCAATTGCCTCGTCAACCCAAGCGATATTTGGGGAGCTGTTAGGGGGGATGCCACAATCTAACTGCTGATAGGTTGTGCGCCTTGGCTGGGTAGCCACCTACCCTGATGGCAGCGATGATGTTAATGGCAACAGCGCCAGGAGTACCCTAGGGTAGACATGTGCGCTATACAAGTGTCCACCATTACATTATTACATTATTATTACACTCGGCTTCACACACATACCGAAACATTTTTTAAAATGTCGGCCAAACAGTTGAAGGAGCTGGTTCAGATTATTCCAAAAAATTGATTCCGCTCTTCAACCTAGCAATGATATAAAATACCTCCCCAAAATGCAATCCGTGGGAAGAAAACAGGAAATTTACAATGTCAAATTTGGATGTGGAAGCAAAAAAGTTTGGTGTAAATTACCGCACTGCAGTGCTTTATAAAACAGATAAATTAGTTTACAAAACATTGGTGGTTTTTTGACGATATACAGATTAAAGGCACAGGCTCGTCAATGCGCGTGTGAGGCCAAATTCGTGCCACGAATACGCAGCTACATAGCAAAGGCATGGAGCTGCGTATTTCGTAGCATGAATTTGGCCTCACGCGCGCATTGACGAGCCTCTGCCTTTAAGAGCCCGAAATTTCAGAATGGTAAAGAAACAAATGTGACGCGTGATAAAGGTATCAAGATCTCAACACCCATGGGAAAATGGGGGTTCAAAAATGTGATCTGGACACGCTCCTTTAACCGGGACTTGAAAGAATTGCAAAATGGTTACTTAAATTCGCAACCATACAGTACCATAAACCCAGGATTAAACGTGACCCAAGCTCAATAATTATTTTGATTTTATTTTGAGTGAAAATCTTGGTCACTTTATTGTTTACTCACTCTTCACCTTGACCTGTTTTTCTTATTCAGGACATTGTTGGTTGGATTGGATGTATATCAAACATTGCAGCAGTTATTGGAGGCTTGATTGTGGCAAGGTATGACAAAATGAAACATCAGTAAAACGAAATAAGTTATTAATCATCGCGGTAATCTCAATAAACAAATACTCATCTGCTGTCTGACGATGTGGTCAGTGTGGGGACTGCGACGTTTCGACCGCGAACCTGCAGGTCTTCTTCATGTGATAGTGTAGACAGTTCGATGTCTCCTTATATAGCTTCCCGCGTGATCTACCTATGCCGGGCAGCGGGCCGCACTAAATTGAGTTAGCACGGCTAAATTTTTCTGCCGTGCCGAATTCAATTTGCCGAGCCAAATGGCTCCAAACGTAGTGCTTGTGCCGTGTCCAATTTAAAAAAATCAAGTTTATTTTAAATCGACACGGCATAATTAAGCACCACGTTTGAAGCGGGCCTAATAGAGTCATATTTAATACAAACCCAGGCTTCAGAATACATGCTTTAGTGACTACTAACTAATTAAAGTAGAAGTACATACCCAAAAAACAAAACACATCGAATTAAATAGGTATAACTCATACATACAAGGAACAAGAAATATGGCTTATTGAAAAGCAGATAACTTCACAAAGAAAGGGAATTGCAGCAATGTCTTATACTATGAGCGCCGGCAATACAAACAGCGGTGCCCATAATCCAGTCCCGCCCCCCGCCCCCCTCCCCCCACCCCCCAAATTTTCGATGGGTCATATTTATTTTTCTTTGTTTAACAATAATATATGTGTTGCACCGTCCGATTTTAGGCCGGTTTGAGCGTCAATTGCTCTTTTTCTAGAATTAAAAAAGTTATCAGGTTTCATTTGGTACCAAGAACGTAAAAGTCTGTCAAGGATTAATGCCAGTCGATTAAAAACAAGAAATAATATTCGACAGGGTTATGACGTAAATGTACATGTGTACATTGTACAACATGTGAAGCCTGTTTCAAGAAAAAGGCTTGTATCTCCAATTCCCGACGTCAGAAATTTAAGTTTTTTATATTTTTCGTTACAGAGACACGTAAGCTTTCTAAATTGGTTCGCCTGTTTGAATAAATGTTTGTAATCCTTTCACCCAAACACGGACAGTGCAATTTTAAGAGTGAAAAACTTTAATGTGCTGAATAGGTCTGGTTCTTGTACATATTTGTTCCAGGTTAGTGGATTATCTTGGTGGTCGAATGAAGGTTACGCTACTCCTGCTAACCTTGGCGGCTTGCCTCAGCTGTTTGTGGTATGTGCTGATATCAATGCAATACATCGCCTACAGTTTAGGTAAGATTTTGTTTACATGATGCCATTTGCTTGAATCATTGTACTGCTTTTAGTGGAACGTCTGACCCTACCCCAGCGGCATAGCTGGTGGGGGGAGGGGTTGTCGGTGTTCTCCACAGGTTTTTCATTTGCTAGGGCGGCACCTCCCCCCCCCGAGAAGCCACGCCCCTATTTTTCTGTTACCCGGAATTAGTTTTATCCTTATATTATTCTATTGAACGCGGGATGCACATCAAGAAGGGATAATAAAGGACGTGTTTCTGTCGTCACAGATCCGACTTTAGATCACAAACTGTCGCTATTCGTTTTTTCCTCAACGTTTTTTGTTTTAAATTTTCCCACCACTTACACGTTTACTTCCACCTCCAAAATTTCCTTTTAAAATTCATGACGATGTCTCCTTCGGCCGGTTGAACAAAAAAGGATTTAAACAACTGCAAACGCAAGTGACGCGCGACGGGCATTCACCTTCTTTTATGTCTTTTTGTTTTGATCGGTACCGAGTGGGGCATCTGTACTCCCTACGCGAAAAGCCGTACTAACTGCGCGTAAACAAAGTACCGGACTATGTTAGACAGATTTAGTCAACAGAGGGCGACATCAGTTCGTTTTCCCTGGGAGCGGCACATGTACATACATGATGTAAATACATGAAAGGTATCGTGAATATTTGTGCAGTGCGGCATTCTTTTTTGCTAGGGCGGTCGTGATATTTGCGCGGGCGGCACAAAATTTAGGTAGGGCGCTCCGCCCTAGCAAAACCCCTCGTGGAGAACCCTGGGTTGTCTGCTGAGACTTCTGTATGCCCTGATTATACATGCAGGTATGTATGTATCTGGTCACACTCCTTTTATGCAATCTGATCATGACACTTGCCATCACTGGCCATGACTAAATTGCATTATTGCTTGACTTGAAACGATTAATTAAAACAAATTCATTTACATGTATTTCTAAATGGTAACATATCCAAATATGTGATGTGATATCGACAACTTTTTTTTTTTTCTTCTTTAAATTTTTTTCATTTCTATTCTGTTTCAGTGAGTCTCTACATATCCTGCATCTTAGTTGCAGTATTCGTGAATGCTTCAGTTCCAATCTACTTTGAGATAACAGTGGAGGGCATGTACCCTGTATCGGAAGGAAATGTCTCCCTGATGATGACCTACCTTAACAACATAGCTGCTCTTATATTCCTTCTAGTGCCACTAATTCCCAACCTAGGTCAGTATCCAAATTTACATGCATGTTTGATTACTTGTACTAAAGCCATAGTGATCTTTAAAGACATATTACATGATTAGACAACTTTTAAAAACAGGAACAGCTGCAATATTACGTATCTGAAGAATACTGCTGATAATAAACTGCCTTGTAGAAATCTCAGCCACATAGATGCAATACTTTAGAAAATGTGAAAAATCCGTGCATGGGTTTTGTGTTGAATGAATTGTAGAATTTGTGTTGAAGAAAACTGTCGGCCAACAATTTTTTTTTTTTTTAAACACATTCAGTTGGCAATTTCTTCCACATAAAGGTACCATTTTCGAGGCAAAAAATCATGTGGTGTTTGCTACCATTGCTATTAACTTTTTTGGGAATTTGGTCAACTCGGGAAGTAAAAAATCAATTACCGAAACGATCGCTTTGTGCATGTAAAAAAGAACCACAGTAAACTAGTGTAATCTCAAGAAATTTCAGGTCCAAGGATACCGGATGTCTTATGCCTAACGTACATCGACATTGCAACTGGAAGCAACTCAACTGGGGCCAATTTCATAAAGCTTTTTAGCAGAAATATTTGCTTAATCAAAAATTTGTTTGCTTTATATAAATGGGTTAATAGTCAAAAGTTTATGTCAACTTGTGTTCTTAGCAAGAATAGCAGATATTCTTGTGAAAAACACAAATTGACATGCAATTTTGACTATTGACCCATTTTTATAAAGCAAACAAATTTAAATTTCTGCTAAACAGCTTCATGAAATTTGCTTAATCGAAAATTTGTTTGCTTTATAAAAATGGGTTAATAGTCAAAATTGCATGTCAATTTGTGTTTTTCACAAGAATGTCTGCAATTCTTGCTAAGAACACGAGTTGACTATTAACCCATTTTAATAAAGCAAACAAAATTGGCCCCAGATCAGTTGCTGTCGATGTGTGCGTATAGCGCGCTTATCGACAGCAACTGATCAGTTGTGCAACTAGCTCCAACTCCACTGAGAACATCCAGTTTTCAGAACGTGCACATCGACACGGCAACTTGGTAAAGCAAATACATTTGTTGCGATATTGGGGTACCCCCTCTTTTTATTTTTTCCCCCCTCCCCCACTCTCTTGAAGCATTTGCATGTAATGTTTATTAGTACAGAGTGTCAACTACTGTTGCATGTGATGATGCCCAACCTGACAGGAAATAGCTACGGGGCACATGGGGAGGATAATGTCATTCCTGTGGGGCACTGAAGGCTTGTGTGGTGGCCTTTGTTCTTTGGTCATTCTGACCTGAGACTTTGCTGAGTGAAGAACTGTGACCACAAACCCAAGCTAAACCAGTGTCCCTCTGTTTGTATTTTTTCAGTCTCATTGATGAATCCCCCAGCGGTTACCCACTAGCCGTTGCGGGTGCAACATTTGGCGACCACGAAGGGACAGGTGTGTCGTCTCTACATAAGCCTGTGGGGTCGATGACATACGCCTGTCCAGTGATGTTTAGAACCCGTCATTAATGCCACAAGTCACAGTCTAAGGCGGCATCAGCTAAGGAGAGCAGATCACCAGGGAGAGGACAACAGCGGCTTTTAGCGAGACCGGCATATTCGATTTCGGTCTCATCGTACAGCCTTTTGGTCCAAGATGGAGGTTTCTGCACAAGAGCTATGGCAGCAACTGATACAGCAGATTGGCGGACTATCCCGGGAGGCTTTGCTCAAGGTGTGTCAACACATTGGTCTCCCTGGGTTCGAAGAACTGGTGGAAAAGGAAGAAGCCTCAAGGGCTCTGGTTAGGAAAATACACCGACGGCTGCTGAGTGAACATTTGGAAACGAGAGGATGAAGGTCTGTCAGTATATCGTGACCTCAGTGATTTTCTTCAGAAAATAGGAGACGAGTCTGAGAAACTACAGGTACCGCACACGGAGAAGCCATCAACGACGACAAAGGCTGCAGAGTCCACCAACCCTACGTACACGGCAGGGTTCGTCACACGCCGAGAGTTCAAAATATCAGGGCAAATTGGCGAACCGGATCAGCGAGATCGGCTTTCCTTCTCCAACCTGGCCCACCAGATTGAGAGCGGCGGAACCAAAGGTTACAGTGAGCATGAGATCACTGAGGCAGTAATCCGAGCTGTTGTGCCAGGGTCAGCTTTAAGGAGTTACCTCGAAGGGTGGAGTGACCTCACATTGCCAAGTCTTCGTCGACTGCTTCGATCCCACTATCAGGAGAAGGATGCAACCGAGTTATACCATCAGTTGTCTCGGTTGTCCCAAGACAGCAGAGATTCACCACAGAGTTTTCTAATGCGGGCCCTTGACCTCCGACAAAAGGTGATTTTTGCCAGCCAGGAATCAGGCTCTGGCGTTATATACGACTCGGCCTACACTCCATCCTGACAGGACTGAGGAGTGAAGAGTGAAATCAGGCCCCTACTAAGTGACCCTCTGACGACAGATGAAATCCTTCCCGAGAAGCTGAATATAGCCGCGGGCCACGAGACTGAACGGAGGGAGAACCTGGGACAATCTAGGACCGCCCTGGTAAAGTCAGTTGAACAGCAGAACACCAATGAAGAGGCATCAGAAGAGGATAACCCTGGCAAGAAAACACCCAAGCCAGGTGCGCTCATGACAGACTTGGCTGAGCTAAAAGCAGGGATCGCCGAGATAGCCACCTTAAAGCGGCAACTGACTAGTTTACAGGACACCCTACAGGCCAACCCTCCCGCTCGTCAACAAGAATGGCTATACAGTTATCCGAAAGCCAACGACCACAGAATAATTACAGACGTCGCCGGGGCTGCCCCAACTACCAACGAGAGGGAACTGGCAGTAGTTGTGATCACTGCTTCCACTGTGGATCGAGTGAGCATTTTGCCCGGGGGTGTCGCCGACCAAGAAACTACCAGACGGGAAACGGCGAGCGGTTACTGCCACGGGACAAGCAGTAACCGTTGGATCTGTGCACCACAAGTCCCATGTCTATAACATCTCCATCAAATCAAACAAAAGTTGCCCATCTTGTCGGGAAGCGCTGCCTTGTAAGCTGCCAGATACAAGGAGTCAGAACAAGATACTGTGGGACTCCGGTGCCCAAGTCTCTGTCATTCCGGCAGACTGGAAGATGGAAAATATCCCAGACGCTGAGATCCGCCCCATTTCAGATCTCCTAGGTACAGACGACAGCCTGACTGCAGCGAATGGGTCAGCAATCCCTTATTTCGAGCCCGATGTGACTGCCCCTTGGCCCGAGGATCTTCACCCCCAGCCAGTCATCGTAAAGCTTGACCAGGACCAAACACACACAATTCCAATCCTCGTTGCTAATTATGCAGACCATGATATAGTACTTCCCAAGTGCACTCCCCTCGGCACTATTGAAGCAGCTGTGGCTGTTGAACCCATCATCCGTCAACGTCCAAGTACTCTACAGTCAGTAGCACAAGTAAATTGCGTGACACCAACAGAAGGAGAAAGTGAATGGGTGCCACCTGTTGACTTAAGTCGCCTGTCGGAAGAACAGCGTCAACTAGCAGTACAGATGCTCAGGGAAGAAGCCAATTAATGCATTTGCCCGTGATGAGAATGATTTGAATACCAGATGTCTTGGACACCTTTGGTGGTAATGCGTGGTTTTCGACATTGGACCAGGGCAAACCCTATCACCAGGGTTTCATGGCAGAAGACAGCAGGGAAGCCACAGCATTCATCACACCTTGGGGATTGTATGAGTGGCTTCGGATTCCATTGGGCCTCACCAATGCCCCAGCAGTCAGTGTTTCAGAGGTGCATGGAATCATGCCTGGATGGTTTAGTCGGTGAGATTGCTGTTGTCTACCTGGATGATATCCTGGTGTACAGCCCGTCATTCGAAAAGCAGGTCGAGTATCTTCGTCGAGTATTGAGGCGTTTGCAGGATCTAGAGAAAGGGATCAAACTCAAGTGCAACCTGTTCCAGCATGAGGTGAGGTACCTGGGCCGAGATGTTTCTTGTGAAGGTTACAAGATGGATCCCGCAGATGTAGCAGCAGTGGAGGCCCTTCGCGATAGACGGCCAGGTACTGTAGGTGAACTGAGGAAGGTACTGGGGCTACTTGGCTACTACCGCCAATACATCCGAAACTTCTTCTGCATTGCAAAGCCCCTGTACGAACTACTCCAGAAACAAGGCGATGAGGGTCAGAGAGAAAGGGAAAAACTACATCCACAACAGAGAAAAGCGTATAAGAAAAACTGTATGGGACATGTCCCCTCTCGGCAGCCAATCACTTGGACAGATTCCCACCAGTCAATCCTGGAACGCCTTCTGATATGCCTTACGTCTCCACCAGTAATGGGTTTCCCCGACCACGAGAAGCCATTCATCTTACACACTGACGCCTCACATCACGGAATGGGTGCTGTGCACTACCAAGAACAAGATGGCAAGAAACGGGTGATTTGCTGTGGTTCTCGTACACTTACTGCGGCAGAAAAGAACTACCACCTTCACTCCGGTAAGCTGGAGTTCCTTGCCCTAAAATAGGCAGTCACAGAGAAGTTCAGGGATTACCTGTACTATGCCCCAAGCTTCACCGCGCACACTGACAATAATCCACTCACGTACATCTTGACATTAGCAAAACTCAATGCAACAGGGCACCGATGGGTGGCAGAACTTGCCAACTTCAAAATCAAGTACCGCACAGGGCGGAAGAATACGGATGCTGACGTCCTCTCTCGTGCCCCTCTTGACATCGATGAATATATTACACAGTGTACAAATGAGATCAGATACAAAGAGCTACATGAAGAGATGGGCCATTTAGGGGCAGACCGAGTCCTCCACCTTGTTCGAGATCGTTTCTACTGGCCCCATATGCAACACGACATTGATCACTTTGTGACCAATGTTTGTCGGTGCCTCAAACAACGGTAGCCGAACCGACCCACTCGAGACCTCCTACAGAGTATCGAAACAACCGCCCCATTCGAGATGGTCTCCATCGATTTTGTCCACCTGGAGAGAGTCATTGGAGGGTATGAGTACATCCTCGTCGTAGTCGACCACTTCACCCGCTTTGTCAAGGCCTACCCGACAACAAACAAGTCGGGAAGAACTGCAGCTGACAAAATCTTTAATGATTTTGTCCTTTGTTTTGGTTTTCCCCATAAACTCCACCACGACCAGGGAAGGGAGTTTGAGAACCAACTGTTTGGGCGACTACAGAAGTTGAGTGGGATTACTCCATCGCGAACCACCCCCTATCATCCCAAGGGGAATGGACAAGTGGAGAGGATGAACCGGACACTCCTTGGGATGCTGCGGACATTACCAGAGAAGGACAAAGGTCGCTGGAAAGAGTCAGTCAACAAGATGGTTCACGCGTACAACTGTACACGGTCCGATGCCACAGGCTATTCGCCTTTCTTTCTTCTGTATGGTCGACATCCTCGTCTTCCTATCGATCTAGCCTTTGGGCTGCAGCGACGTTCAGGGATGAGGAGCGACCCTCAGGAATTCAGCCAACGCTGGAGGAGGTAGATAGATGAAGCTTACTCAATAGCGCGCCGGAATGCAACAAAGTCGTCCAGACGTGGCAAGGCCCAGTATGATCGCAAGGTTTATAGCAGCGTCCTCCAACCTGGTGACAGAGTGCTGGTGAGAAACCTGAATGAAACAGGTGGTCCGGGTAAGCTACGCTCATTCTGGGAGGACGTCGTCTACACAGTCGTTAGACGCCTAAGTGAAGATTCACCGGTTTATGGGGTTTCTCCTGAGCATGGCATCAGTCGAAACGGAACCCTCCACAGGAACCTCCTGCTACCATGCAATCATCTTGCCACAGAAGTGCCAGAGGAGCCCAAGGATCCAATGCCCCAGCCAAAACCACAGCGGGTAAGACAACGAAGACTAGACGAGGACCAACCTCTGATGAAGAGTACTACATCCATCCCGAATATCCACTGCCAACCCCTGCCCCGAGAAAGGGACCAGGTGAGACACTACAACCTGACACAGGCCACACTCCTGCATTAAGCCACAGCACTGAGGAGTTTATCCCGGTAGCTCACCAACAGGACAAAGATGCCTCGAGTAGCACTGCAGCCAACACGGCACTAGCCGATGGCCCCGCCCCAGTCCCTATAACTGACGCTCCTGAAACTCCTACTGTCCCAGTACCGGTACCAGCACAGGTAGAAACCCAGGGACCAGCCGAGGCAGAGCTACCAGAAATCTCTGAACCAGTCCAGTCCCCGCAGGAGGAGCCCACCCACGGACCAGAAACCCCACCAAGGCAACGACAACCTCCACATCGGCTAAGTTACCAACAACTGGGTGAGTCACAAACGGCACAGCTAGGCGTCAACACAGTCAGCGCAGGAAGCAGTTCACCTCAGCTGAACCCTCCAGTGAACTACATGTACCAGCACCCCATGCTACCAGCACCCCATGCTACCAGCACCTCCACCAATCCCACCCATACCACTATGGCCACCGATTCCCGTGCAGTGGATTACACCAATGATGGTACCCTGGCATGAGCAACTGGCACCTACAGTAACATCACCATTGTCAACAACCTTACCAACCGTTTGGTTAACTGAAGCAGAACTCATTCTAAGAGGGCCAACGTTCAATATTTATTTTTTTATTTTTTTTGTCTCAAATGTTGAGGACAACATTTATTTTTTCCGGGGCGAGTGTAGCGATATTGGGGTACCCCCTCTTTTAATTTTTTCCCCTCCCCACTTTCTTGAAGCATTTGCATGTAATGTTTATTAGTACAGAGTGTCAACTACTGTTGCATGTGATGATTCCCACCCTGACAAGAAATAGCTACGTGGCACATGGGGAGGATAATGTCATTCCTGTGGGGCACTGTTGGCTTGTGTGGTGGCCTTTGTTCTTTGGTCATTCTGACCTGAGACTTTGCTGAGTGAAGAACTGTGACCACAAACCCAAGCTAAACCAGTGTCCCTCTGTTTGTATTTTTACAGTCTCATTGATGAATCCCCCCAACGGTTACCCACTAGCCGTTGCGGGTGCAACACATTGACCTTGCAACTGGAAGCAACTGTTGCTTGCAATTGCTGTCGATGTAAGCGCATATATTCAGACACACGTTGTTCCAACGTAAAGTTGCACTTCCGAATAACGTTGGCACAACGTTGTTTATAAGTTGGCGTTAACGTTGGACAAACGGACTATCGCTCAATTCCCAACCTTATTTCCACGTCAATTCAATGCTGGCCCAACGGCAGACTTAAATTATTGACGTCTTTGTGGGATCGTATGCAAAGCCAAAAGACGTCTTTTCCTGACGCCCCATACATTACTCATACATATTCATCGACACTCAAACACTACTCATACACTACTCATACATTATCTAATGCGCGACTTTTATTTATGCTCCACAAAAACCTGCACCCTGTAACCCATGGTTGGCACACACCTACTAACCGAATACCAAATTTAATTCTAATCACTCGCCACTTTGAGTTTGTTAATCCCCGACAATTGCCAATTTGCCTATTATCAAGCAACAACCCACTTACAAAAGTCAAAACAACTGCCAAAACTGAAGCAAATTAGCCTTTTTACACGGTAAATCTGGTCACGACCACTTTATGACGCACGACTCGAAAACGACTGAAAAAAATACGTCTTTAACACGTCGTGTGCCCACATGTTGCCGTTAACGTCAGGTTGCCGTCAGAATAGCGACGAAAGCTTGACGTAAATTGTTGTCCCTAAACCCACGTTAATTCGACGCAGTATGTCGTCGCCGTATACTGACGTAATGTGATAACCTTTATATTACGTCTTACCGACGTTATATTTGACACCTTATTGACGTCAAATATTGACGTTAAAGTGACGTCATGTTGACCAAATGTCTTACCTAATGCCGACGTATAGCAAATACGGAAATCGCCGGCCCATATCTGACGTCGTACCGACGTCGTACCGACGTCGTACCGACGTCGTACCGACGTCGTACCGACGGGTTTAATCACAGTGTGTTCTAAGATAACTGTTGACCCTAAAACATGAATACCTTTGAGTTTTCTCCAATGAATCTGTATTTTCCATTGAAAGTCCATTGGTTTATGCAGTGTGTGTGGACATTTTGAGGGATAGCATGTGAGGCATAGCAACAATATCCAAGGGGGCGGAGTTAACTGGGCAAACTCTGAACTATGCATTGCTTTCAGTTGCCGAAAACGACAGTTGGCACTAGTTGCTTTCAATTGCAATGTCGATGTACATGTGCGCTGGGCATTAGTTGTTAGCAAACTTCAAAAAATGTGTACCTCCAAAGCACCCGTGTGCTATCAAAGTGTATGGTACAGTGCGTGCTTTGCAATACATGTACATGTATTAGAAATGGAGGTTCGTCGTAGTTGTCCGACAGAATATTTATGAGGTAGAGTAAACAAAAAATACAACATGGTTTGAGGGAAAATAGTGAAAACTAGTGATCTCTCGGTGTTTGATGATTATGACTTTCTCCCGAGGTGCAGCCGACGGAGATACATGTAGTCCTAATACACGCACACATCTGTGTACACAGGGGTTTATGGGGTACATGCATCGTTGTCCTATTTTCCCTTTTCTTTAGAATTCCTCTGTGGGGTACCACTGTTCCTTTTGAATTTCTTTATGGGGTACCATTGTTCCATTGTGTTTGGTACCCCACAAGTGTGTCCGTGTTAGACCACTGTGCCTTGTGGGTTATCCATCGATCCACCGTGGGTTATCCACTCGAACTACACGTTACGTGCAGAAAGTAGGCATGGCTGTACTGACACGAGGTGGGCTGCTGTAAAGCGTGCAGTCATCGCGAGCTAGCTAGCGATACAATGCCGTTTGTAAGTTCAGATGACGGGAATTTATTTTGGTGTTTTATAAAACAAATAATGAATGTTTAAAATTCGTGCAATAAGGCCCCCAAAAAAAGATGATCTGGTCCGCGATCCGTCGTCGATTTCAAGCATGCGCGTCAATACTTTTGTTTTCCCTACGGCAGCTAAAACAGCGCCCTCTATTGTCGCACCGCCTTACATTTCTAGACTGATCGTCAATCCTAGTAGACTACGTAAGGAATGGGAACAATCTATGTATTTTCCCGGGCGCGATTTATTTTTCCGTACCACATATTCGCTATGGACCCTAACTGAAGCCTCTGATTGGTCCGCTCTCCTTAGTCAGTCATGTATTATACATCATCCGAAGTGCATGATACGCTCACGTGGCGTACATGTGTGTGCATCGCGCGCTGGCTACATGGTGGATTCATATCCGCAACGCAATAGCATTACAAGCATTGCAGTGTACTGGTGTACTAATTCTGGCATCAACGCTTTCGGGTTGCATTTCAATGAATAGACAGCCGAAGTGTGACGTGCGTTGCCATCATGGGCGATTGGATCTACTATCATGGCCGTCGGGAAAAGTACCATTGGAAAAGCACTGAGACACGGTTGAGTGATTTTTAATTTAGATCTAATTGCCTTGGCAGCCAACAAAAGGTGACGTATTCACTTCGGCAGTCTATTGATTGAAGTCCAAAAGATTGTGTAACATTAACAGTGCATACAAATAAAAACCACTCGTAAACAATTAAAAACAAACACAATACTGCATGAAAATCCACTAAATTTATCTTGAAGTAGAACTGCCACATGCATAGTATGCTTTTATTACCGTTGTCACGGTGTGTGAGTAGCGTTCTTTCGTTTCAAACGGTTTGTCGTACGTGTTGGGCGGTGCGTAATTTTCTTGTCCAATCAGAATCCCATACACACAGTACTGCTAACCCACTGTGGCCTCATCCAATCACAAAAGCGTCCACGACCGTATGTTTTACATGTTATAAATAATGAACGAGCCACTGCGCACAATGCTTTGTGTTAAAGCCTCAGACTCGGCGCCGCCCCGCTGTCCGCTGTAATTTGTAAATTCCTGGGAATTCCTGAAATGCTCCTGACGATACAATAGAAGGCCCCGTGCCGTATTCACTGATTTCTAAACAAACTAAATTGAAGCAGGTGCCAAAATCCATTTGATAACGGCCAAATGAAAAGGACAGTGATGGGGTGGCGCACCCGGTGGATTTATTTGTCTTTGTTTCACCGAATGACGTTGATTTACTTTTCTTAAGTTGCTGTATGAACGGACATGAATACAAAAATTAAGTCGTAATTCTGACTTTGCACAACAATTAAGACTTATTTTTATTCATGTCCCAACTACGCTTCGGTACGAATTCATTAAAACTGTGGATATAACTCACAAATTCCCGCACATTTTAAAACTTTTCAAATCAAACCCATAACCTGTAACTTCAATTTCGCCCCAAGACGAGTGAGACGCGCAAATGCTTCAATTGAATTGGTCTTTGTTCTTTCGAAATGATCAGTGGTCAACAAATTTCAATATTTGTTCATTTATACCGTCGTTTCGAAACTCAGTGTCTCCCTAATTTTCGCAAATTCATTAAACAAGTTAGAGAAAACCTGACTTTTTAGGTAACAATTTAAACCATTAATGTTCCAAATTCCAGTGCTAATATACGTCGGGTAAGGGCAAAAACAAACCCTTACATTCATTCTCCTCGACGCAAGCTAAATAAATTACTGATTAATTGTAATCCCCGTTGCGAAAACAATTCTAGGAAGGGGCGAAACAAATAAAGGGGAATTGGCTTCAATTTTTTGGATGGCGTTCCCTCTTTGCAACATATCGTGCTGCATGTGCATGGTTGTTCGCCCTACATGTACATTACATCTGTTCCGTCCTCGCGACCATGATGTACACGTTTTCAGGCCCCATGTACGCTCGATCTGATTAACTATGCTAATGTATAATGAGGGCGCTGGCCAGCAGACCAATCAGAGGCTTAGATTGAGGTCCAATAGCGAAAATGTGGTACGGGAAAAATCATGGGATAGCATTGAATCTGTTACCTGATGAAATTATTTGTACTATTGCACTCATAAATTATCATTATTTCTAGATAATCCAACGACTCGTGACCAACGAAAACCAAGTGGATTTATTTATTTACTTATTTTTAAAATAATTTTCTATGACAATTAATTCTGTTAGGTGTGATTTGGATGAACTGGCTACTCCTCGGTTCTGGTCTTGTGTGTCTTCCACTGCTAATGTTGTATAAGGAACATTACAATCGCCGGGATCAGGATATTACAGAGAGCTTGCAGGAAAGTCACCATATCAACACATAAAGGTGACACTTTACACTTTATAGACCTTACATGTACATGTATGTATTCACACACAAGTAATTTTTAATCATGATCTCTGATAGGGACTTTGGAAAAAGTTCACTCACTCTACAGACAAATTCCAACAGATTTCAAAAATACTTTGGCTGCAAAAACTTATCAAGCCACTTCTGTGTTTCGCTTGTTAAAATACGTCTGTTTCTCGGCGGAATTGTTGAACGAAAGTAAATACACCGATGCTACACAAATTGTAATGTGATGCAAAGCATCGTTCTCATTATTTGCTGGGTTAGTCTTAATTTCAAGTGTTAATTATCTTGTTTCTCTAGACACTTATCCTGAAGCGCTCAGGAGTAAACCTGTAGCATGTGAGGGCACGCATCTTAGTCTGAGTAAACATTTACATCTGAAAAGAAGACCACGCACTTTAACGCTATTTGCAAAGAGGAGGCATTAATCATTTTAGGTCATGTTAATTAAAGTGAAATAGGTTGTATTAGAGTGAAATTTGGCACAAACACAGCCAGAATCTCCCCAAACACTTGACAGTTTCACAAGTCTGTCTTTCTACACAAACTACCTTTATTTGGAACATAAAGTTTACCATCGATCAAACATCTTGTGCCCTAATATACATGTTTTTAAAATTGTTTAAAAAGATTGATATTGTCAGAAAATGATGCGCAAGACGTCAAAATGTGCTGTGTATCTGACTAGTACATGTATTAGTGTTCCTAGTGCGTGCATTCCCAGTGACGTCACAGATTTCCAAGTCCCAATAATAAATGTAGCTGCTAATTGGGAAAGTGTGAAGAGTTCATTTGCAAAAACAGATGATAGTCATTCAAGATATTTCATGTACCTCAATATTTGTTGTGCCTTTATTAAAATAAATCCAACAAAATGTAAATAAAAGGTATAAAATTCAAGTCTCTTGTGCAAGTCTCTTGTGCAGAATGAATGCTTCGTTGTTGCATTTTGAAGAGTATTTTCTGAAAAGCATAACAGAAAATCTTGAGGTACCGGTACGTGAAATATCTTGAAATGGATTTATCTGTTTTTGCAAATGAATTTGTTTTTTTAAATCTTCGCGTGTTTTAAACTTGAGGCCTATTTCAAAGCGCTGCGCTACATAAACGTTTGCTTAGCATGGAATTTACCAGCTTTACTTTGCAAAAATGAATTGCCACCCAAAGTCGTATCAGATATATTTACTGATATTCTTCTTTTGCTATAAAGAACATAATTTGACAAACAATTTTTGTTACTTTAGCAACCCACTTTTACAAAGCAAATAGGTTTTGTGCAATTTTGGTTCTTAGCAGCGACATGAAATTGGCCACTGGCCTTTAGATTATTTAACAGACACTGTTGAAATTTGCTTCCGCATGAATGAGGTACAGTGTACATGTATTTTACCAGTCAAATTATTTTAAAAATCTATTTTGATGATTAATTATTTTATTTTGTACTTTTACATCAATATTATGCAATTAAATGTTGGCTGCAGTAAGAGGCTTTAACCCTAGTGGTGGTCTGCTAACACCAAAAGTGATTAGCAACAGATATCGATACTGAATCAGCTATAAATTAATATGATGTGAAGTAGTTTTTTGGTCGGTTTTTAAATTATGGGTGTACATGTAATATGGAATACTGGTGAGTATTTTTAATCTTTAAAAACTATGCAGCGAATTAAAGGTAATTCTGGAATTTTAAATTTTAAATTTTAAACTTTAAATCATTTTGTTTTAATGGTCAGTAGAAATGTTAAAAACATATACATTTACACTGGGTTACAAGTAGGCCTGTATTCAATTTGAGGTGCAGATAACTAGGAATTAGCCTAATTGCGCCAACATTATTTCAATAAAAAATGACAATGTTTTCAGTACAGACATAAACGGGTCTTATACTGAAAACATTGTGTAATTTGAGCTTCCAATACTTCATGCTATGTGAACAAGCCATAGC
This sequence comes from Henricia sp. BOLD:AAB3569, assembly GCA_037783545.1. Lineage (NCBI taxonomy): Eukaryota > Metazoa > Echinodermata > Asteroidea > Spinulosida > Echinasteridae > Henricia > Henricia sp. BOLD:AAB3569. The sequence goes on along the minus strand of JBBELK010000162.1, from coordinate 968,649 downwards.
CAGATGGAGAATGCCATTGACAGTTTTAAGCTTGTGCATTTTTCCCCCAGCTGACTGTACAAAGTCATGTATTAGGAGTACTGTGCAATCTGACTCAATATACATATATACTATTGCTCGTTTTTGAATTTTTGCCATTTGTATCGTGAATTGTATTTATGCTGGTACATGTACATGGCGGAGCACTTTGCGGCTATGAAATCATGTTAGAGCAAATGTATATGAACAAACCGTATTCTTTTCAAATATACGGGTTGTGTTATATGGTCCTTGATATGCCAATTTAATATATACATGTATAACTGATGCATTATCATTCAAACACAATAATGCGATTCATTTAGAGCGTGATCCTATTTCGTCCCTCGCGTGTGAGGGACGGAAATCAAGAGACAAAAGGCCTTTCCTTAGTCAACAACAAATGAAAAACAAAGTGAACCTGTTTGTTTACCTTTTACTGATGTTAACACACACACACCCAGTTTATCACATGTTGAAATTGACTTTACAGTTTTATGCAGAGTTGTTTTTATGCGTAAGGGACAGATAATCCATAAAATTGACAAAAAGGCCTTTTCTTACACGCATTTTGAACTATTTCTTGAAAATTTGATGGCTCAGTCTGCCCAGTCAAATTTACTCTGTTAATTTTTGTAATATGATTGTAAAATATGGAAATTTCTTTACAGATTCTTTATTATTTTCGTTAATTTAAGACATTATGAAATCTTCATCCAGTGTTTAACAGTTTTGGATCACGCTCTTTATTCAAAGTAAAACTTCAAATTACTTGTGATTAACTTCCAAATGTCTTTTCACTTCGAATTTAGAATGCAGGTCGGACAGTGATGAGCTTTATATGGTTGTTCCGTACAACCTTTTTTGTTTTAATGATATTTGTATATATTTTAAAAAGTACATAATGCGTATAAAAGAGGCTATTAATTTGTAACAGACTAGTCCATGGAGAGTAGCCTTGCTTGAAGAGCAACAATATTTCGTACAAGTGATACGCTGCGTTCAAACGTATCACTTGGGCTACTCCGGAGTAAAGTGTCTGCTCAAGCGTGTGGTCGTGTTAACGCGTGTACCCCGCGCGAATGCTCCCAGAAAGGGCGCGCACACAAAGACCATGCAATACGTTCCGCCAGTATGATCGATTATTGAAATTTACGTCATGTGTAAACATTCATAAAGGGGTCCTTATACTTTATAGTAAAATGAGGTATTGAAGCGCACGTCTTTTAAATTCTATATTTGATAAATACACACCTAGTTTTGTATAATGTTTTGAAATGAATAAATTTATACAGGGAAGCATATCCTGGGGGTCTGTTATTTTGATGAGGAAGGACACTTTGAACATGCATCGGGGTCATTCCATGACAACGGGACAGTGTCCCCATAAATGTATACGTCGTCTTCTTTCTTCTTCTTTTTTAAAATGGCAAACCCTCTCCACCACCTCTGGCTCTTCCGCCCTCAACTCTGCCTCCTTTGCCTTTTCTGCATCATCTGCCTTTTAATGAAAACCATATCAGGTCTTCATTGGGCAGCCAAGGCCCCTCGGTTAATCCCGTTGACTCACACATCCCTGCTACTTCGCAGCTGCAAGAGTTCTCTCGTGTTTCAGAAGACTTTGTAGAAAAGCTTATCAATTATTGTCTCCCTAAAACGTGTGAGCTAGACCCCATACCAACTTCACTACTAAAGACTTGTTTGAAACCGTGTATTTTGCCTGTAATAACAAATATTGTGAATGTGTCCGTTTCCACTGGTGTTTTTCTAGATCAACTTAAGTCTGCTCTTGTTACTCCCGACCGGTAATTAAAGGAGTGTGACCAGATCACTTTTTTTTACCCATAACTCCCCTGGACTTACCTTATGGGTCATGAGATTTTTATATCATAACATCCGTTATATTTTTCTGATTACGAAACTGAAACTCCCGCGCTTCTAGGCCGAATATTTCCGAGGATATCGTCGAAAATCCACCGATTATTTGTAAACTGAAAGCCGACTCGATAGTTTTGTTCAATTTTTTACTGGAAATTGTGAATTTTTTTCCGGTTTTTGGGACATGGGAGGTGTGTATGGGAGTTACTTGATAATATTGGTAAGTTACATCGAAAACTATTTTCCAGAAACTCTGGTCACGCTCCTTTAATAATGCTAAATTAGATCTTAATAACCTTACCATTTATTTCCAACGTTTTGAAAAGGTTGTAGCCAATCAGATTCATAATTACCTCTCATTGAATAATTTGTACCAACCATGGCAATCGGCATATAGGAAATACCATAGCACAGAAACTACACTTCTCGCCATTCAGGATGACATATTAAGAGCGATTGATGAGAGAAAAGTGGTTATTCGATACGATACGATTTGACCATAACATTCTTTTACAGCGATTACAGTCAAGATACGGTATCAACGGTACTGCCTTCAGTGGCTGACGTCATACATGTACTTAGATAAGCGTACTCGGTCGGTAAAAATTGAGGAGTCATATTCATCAAAATCTTCTTCTTTCTTCGGAGTCCCACAGGGATCAGTTCTTGGGCCATTGTTATTCTCTTTGTACTTTTCGCCTGTCGTTGAAATAAACTCCTCCAAAAAAGTTCGGAAAGTCGAGTTTGACTGACGATTTCTCTCTTGTTACTAAATCATTTCCCTTGAATTTGGTATCATTGTAAAGCCCTGTTATACCTCTTTACATTGATGTGTCATTTGTTATGATTTAATAATCAATTGGGGGATGTGCAGTATAGCGGAATACAGGAGTGGGTGGAAAGTGAAATGTGGACAGTCACAAAATTCACTGCTATTGTCATGCAGTGCATTCCCCTTCTGCTTGGAGGATGGGAATGTGTCGATGCACTTTTTGACAATAGCAATGCATTTTGCAACTTTACTTTATACCCCAGTCACAATTAGTTTGCGAGTAGTTTGCGACGGATTTCTAGGCATTTTCGGCCGGGGCCCCACGGGACTCCCTGCGGCTGCCGGGTCATTGTTGGGCATAGGGCGGGCATCGAGTTACTTTTAACTCCGACTTAAAACCTGGTGCGGCGTTTCGCATCGCAAACTGATCGGCAATAAATCGGTCGATGCCTGGCCGATGTCCGGCAGGGCATCGCACGGGCTCCGGGCCAAATTTTTGACAACCCAGACAATCCATATATCGGCCAGGCGCCCCCCAGACGCTGCTCAGACGCCGGCCGGGCCCCGCCCGACGTCTGGCTGACTTGGCGGCGCCCGGCCGGAAATCGAACAGACATCGGCCGGGGTATCGCAGTGACATGGGCAGGACATCGGCATGACATCTGACGAGTGCCTGCCGGACACCGGCCGATAAACGGGCCAAGAAATCGACCCCATTCCGTCATGGCAGCGTGCGGGGCACTTTTAATTGTGGCTGTGACCGCCCAATCGCGCGATCTTTCGCCGACCTCTACACGCCGGCCGATGCCTATAAATCGCACACGCCGCCCGGCCTCCGCTTTAATTGTGACTTAGGTATTAAACCCGCCCCCGTATTGCTTATACCTAAGTCACAATAAAAGCGGAGGCCGGACGGCGTGTGCGATTTATAGGCATCGGTCGGCGTGTAGAGGTCGGCGAAAGATCGCGCGATAGGGCGGTCACAGTCACAATTAAAAGTGCCCCGCACGCTGCCATGACAAAATGGGGTCGAATTATTGGCCCGTTTATCGGCCGGTGTCCGGCAGGCACTCGTCCGATGTCCTGCCTATGTCCCTGCGATACCCTGGCCGATTTCCGGCCGGGCACCGCCAAGTCAGCCGGACGCCAGGCGGGGCCCGGCCAGCGTCTGGGCGGCGCCTGGCCGACATATGGATTGTCTGGGTTGTCCAAAATTTGGCCGGCGCCCGCCCGATGTGTGCTATGCCCTGCCACGCATCGACTGATTTATTGGCGATCATTTTGCGATGCGAAACGCCGCACCAGGTTGCGAGTTAAAAGTAACTCGATGCCTGCCCGATGCCAAACAACCTTTGGGTGTGTTGATATGATCCACGAAAACTATTTAGATTTTAACAGAGAAAAACCCTCCGGCCCTTGAGATATCCAAGATGCCGGCCAATATGGCTGACAAATCATATCACCCATATGATGCAATAAAAATTAATATAATGGTTACTGGTATGTTTTCTACCCTCGAGAATCATCTTAATGCTATCCCTTTTTACTTCAAATTCCATAATATGCGATCAGCATGGCTGCCAAAAGAGGCCAAATGAGAAAAATGTCTGCTGTGCTGGCTGGGCTAGTGCGTTTTCCTTTGCTCGCTTAAGGGATCCTCCACTAAGAGATCCAGTGAATCTGAAACCTCCCTCACTGTAGCATTGGTATATTGGATAGGTGTCTCCCCAGTACATGTACATGTAGACCCAAGGGATGCATCTGTATGGAAATATCGCACAGGACAACTGCCCGTCCTAATCCCTCTGTTGCTTGCTGGTTTCCATCATGTTGAGGAGTGTACGATTAAACTGCTCTATAAGCACATCCAAATTAGAATTGTATTGAGTTGTTCACATTTTGTGTACCACAATAATTATGCCCACTTCAATACCGTTGATGTTTCTGGAATCGCTCTTTCCCACTTTAGACTCCCTCTTCACGAACAACAAACACCCCATTGTCTCATGATCCCATATCTGTGTCTCTCATTTGTTGTGATCATGGAAAAAAATACTGAAGATATTTAATATTTGTTTTAGACCTGAAAGACCATTTTGGTGGTCATACCGTACCTGCCTCATTTAACTTTAAACATAATAAGAATACCAAGATGACAACTGATAAGGGTGAACAACATCATTTAATTTATGTTTTATAATTTGTTTTTGGCCGGTTATGTATAATTTTTCTTACATTCAGCTGCACTTGACAACCATATTGATCGCTGTCTTGAATTTAAAGCATGGTAGGAAAGTAGCACGTACACCAGATAAAAATGTGTGAGTAAAAAATATATATAACTAATAATTTAAATCATTATTTTGCTATAAATATATGATCTTTTCTGTTTTTAAAAATCTTTGGTGACCATATTGGCCACCATCTTGGATATCGCCAGACGATTTTTTAATTAACATATTTTGTGACCTCAAAAGGCACCCCAAAAGTTGGTGTTCGTTAGTTCTTGAAGGTGCAACAGTTTTTTTTATAATTTTTATCTTTATTATGTGTCATTTTTCTCATATTTGGCCACTTTTGGCAGCCATTTTGAATTTGGAGCATGGCAGAACATCCTAAAAATGAACTTTGCGAGGGTAAGAAACTAGCAATTTTAAAAATGCTTGTCATTATTTGGCTATTATACATGTATGATCTTTTTAATTTTGGACCATTTTTAGTGGCCATATTGGCCGCCATTTTAGATATCTCCAGAGCATTTCATTGTATTGTTAACATGCAAAATATGCTATAGGATCACAAAGGGCTCCCCAATAAGTTGGTGTGGGTTAGTTTTGGGTGGTTTCCTTTAATGTATGTGTTTATCTTTATTTTTTGTCCATTATATATCTTTTATTTTCATATTGACCGCCATATTGGCCGCCATATTTAACTTGAAGTATGATAGTAAAATAGGGGACCCCAGAAATAAATTTGCGAGGGTCAAAAACATTTAACTTTTGTTATGTGTTACTTATAATTTCTGCCATTATATATCATTTTTCTCATATTTGATCAATTTTGGCAGCCGTATTGGCCTCCATATTGGCCGCCGTTTTGAATTTGAAGCATGATAGAAAAAAAGGGACCCCAGAAATAAATTTGCGAGGGTCAGAAACATATAACTTTTGTTATGTATGTGTTTATTATTATTTGTGTCCATTATATATATTTTTGCTCACAGTTGGCCACTTTTGGCAGCCATATTGGCCTCCATATTGGTCGCCATTTTGAATTTGAAGCATGATAGAAAAAACCACCCCACAAAGAAATTTGCGAGGGTACAAAACATAACTAGCAATTTTTTAAGTGCTTTCATCATATTATTTGGCCAATATATGATTTTGAACCATTTTGGCGGCCATTTTGGCCGCCATTTTGAATAACCCGAATGCATCGGTTTTTTTTTACTGTTAACATCAAAAATGTGTTTTAGGACCATAAGATGCACCTTAAAAAGTTGGTTTGGTTTAGTTCTGGGAAGGGGGCTGCGGGGGAGGTGCACGGGTTCCCCAATAGATACTCGACTATATATTGAGGCGTGTGTCATTGACATAAAGCAATGGATGACTGCCAACAAGCTCAAACTCAACTTTGACGAAACTGTTTCAAGATCACCACACAAATCATCCGATGTACAGATTGACAATATCTTCATTGATGGCCATCCAATATCCACCTCCAGTACTGCCAGGAACCTCGGAGTCATCTTCGATAAACATCTCGACATGAAAGCACATATACAACACGTGTCGCGTTGTTTCATGTTGCAGTTGAAAAACATAAGTCACATACGTTCATACATATCAGATAAAGTTACTGAACAGCTTATGCACGCCTTTGTCACATCTCGACTTGATTACTGCAATGCACTTATGTATGGGCTTCCAGGTTCTATCATTACCCATCTTCAAAGAATTCAACATATTTGTGCTAGAATTTTGACACAAAAAGACCGATGGAGGTCAAATTTTGTCTTTTAGGTTTATTTTGACTTGGTGCAATGTATATTATCAGCTACATATTCAAGTAAGAGTTCCTCAAGTATACATTAACCTAGGTCGTTTACTTCTCCATTGGTCGTATGACCTTGAAACCTAGCAGGTGCCTGGACCTGATCATTAACATGTAACATACCAAGTTACATTAGTATGACATGCATGATTTGATGATTTATTATGAATGTTTGAATCTTGTCGCTGTGCATGTACACCCACGCATACATGTACGGTATGTATTTACATTGTACAAAGTGTACATGTAGTATTATACAGCATGCAGTTTTACATGCATACAAACATACAAAACAAGAAAAGCGAAAAGCCATATGCTCTGTTACCAACAGACATACCTCTAGTTTTCTTTCTTTTATCCTTTTACTTAACAACTCCTGATGAGGGCGCTGTATAGAGAATATTCATATTCATATCCATTTGAACCAATCAGGAGCAGACAAAATACTCAATGCCCTTAACCCTCCTAGAAAAAAAAAACGCTACCAGGACTCATTTGGGACCCCATGGGACCTTTGGGGACCCTGGAACTCTCCGGGTCCCCCTTGCTTCATCCAGTGATTATATATCGATGTGAAAGACTCGCCGCCTTTACCTCCCACCTCCGACTTGCTTTACCTCCCACCTCCGACTTGCTTTACCTCCCACTTCCGACTTGCTTTACCTCCCACCTCCGACTTGCTTTACCTCCCACCTCCGACTTGCTTTACCTCCCACCTCCGACTTGCTTTACCTCCCACATTCGACTTACTTTACCTCTCACCTCCGACTTGCTTTACCTCCCACCTCCGACCTCCTTTACCTCCCACCTCCGACCTCCCTTATCTCCCAACTCCGACTTCTTTACCTCCCACCTCCGACTTCTTTTACCTCCAACCTCCGACCTCCTTTACCCCACCTCCGACCTCCTTTATATCCTCCTCCGACCTCCTTTACCTCCACCTTCTACATCCTTTACCTCCTACCTCCGACTTCCTTTACCCTTCCGCCTGCGACCTCCTTTAAGTCCCGCCAGCGACCTCCTTTACCTTCCGCCACCGACTCCCTTTACCTCCAACCTCCGACCTCCCTACATCCCACCTCCGACCTCCTGTACCCCCACCCCCGACCTCCTTTAACCCCACCTCCGACCTCCTTTAACCCCACCTCCGACCTCCTTCAACACCACCTCAGACCTCCTTTAACCCCACCTCAGACCTCTTTTAACCCCACCTCCCACCTCCTTTACCACCCATCTCCTTTACCTCCCACCTCCGATTATTTTGACCTCCCCCTCCGTCCTTTGCCTGTGACTCTTACTGGCTACTTCTCTTCTTCCACCTATCTCTCTCTTCCTCGCCTGCTCCGCTCCCCGTCCACTTATGCGGCTCCGCATCCAAATAGGCCTATACAGCACAATTTTGCGACGTCACGGCAAAAAATCGTGATAATATATGGCAACGATCGCTAAAATCGTTACATAAGTTTCGACTGTTACGAGGATGACGAAATAACGATACACACAGTGGTTCGCTTACAGAAAAATATATTTCATAATTTAATAGTAAATCTGCTTTTTCGTGTTTACGAATGCTTTAAACCGGAAACAAATGCTCTCCGACGGTTTAGCGGATAGAGTTAAAACTCACGACACCAAAGGATTCTTTAGCCATAGATCCCACATGATTTTGTTGTTAATTCCAAGTGACGATCGGGGTGATTTATTGCTTGAAGACCTCATATATAAATTGGAAATTTCTGTCTGGCTGTATATCTGCTACTGTGATGTACGTGTGTAGCAAGTTTCGATTTTCCGTCAGTTACCCTAATGTAGCTATGATGTGTTTTTTTCTTCAGTCGAATAGTCGTCGCAGTTGTTGAGTCAAGGACATTTAAACTGAGTATACAGTGTTAATAAATACGTCGGGTAAGGGCAAAAACAACCTTACTTAACATTCAATTTCCCCGACGCAAGTCTAAATCAACTTCTGACATTTAAACTGCATCAGCTTTTCTTTGCGGCACATCATTGTGTCAAGCATTTCAGATCTTGCAAGGGCAAACAAGATGAGACAAGGTCAAAAAAAGATCACGCCATAGTATCTTCTTCAAAAGACCATACTCGCTAAACAAGGCTCGCATTACATCTTAGGCACAGTCGACTTCTAAACCGAGTCACAATCAAATTTTGAGGCCTTATGTAGGTTCACTAAGAAACAATAGATTTAGATAAAAAGAATCAATTTCAATAAGTCATATGATTCTGCTTTGTATAAAATCGAATGTTGATCAAAATTAGCATTCAGGTCCAAGAAGCATTTTGTGCGTGTAACATTTGCATGATGTTTGGCGCCTGAATGTTTCACTAGTTGTATATGCAGTTTAGAAAGTCACGTACGTTGTTGTTACGTGGTGCTCCGTCCGGTAGCTTTATATCATTCTCTCCTACGGTGAACTAGGTATTGATTCTGTACTTCACACCTGCCGCATGCACCACACAGGAACAAAAAATTAGTCTGGTCGAGTGATACTAAGTGTACCTGTGAAAAGAAGTACGCACTATGAGCAACTAAAAATGGAAATTGGGCACAAACCATTGTTATTAACAATGGTGTGTGCCCAATTTCCGTTGTTAGTTGTTCATAGTGACGTCTGTGCGAAATACGTAACGTACACTCGTCAGATACACATAAATAAACGCGGGAATCGCGTGGTCAATCTATCAGGTAATCTCGCTGATTAATTTGTCAGAATCATGCATCAAAGACCTGATCACAAATAATACAAATAAAGCAAGCTGTCTCCACATTTGTTTTATTAATGAAATTTGTCCCTTTTATTTTACAAAGGCGTCAGTCGTGCATTATCATCGTAACATGGCACTTGTGTTCATTACAATGTCTGTATAATCTGGGAACGACTGCTAAGATGGATGCAGACATATATAATGGCTTTCCTTAGAAACAGAGTACGCAGAGATTGAGTTACAGCCGACCGACGTTGCATGCAATAAACTGCAACCAATTAATTATAATATTTAAAAAAATTATCAGAAACGCCAGTGTACGCATTTCGCTTTAACCCTATCACTCCCCAGAGTGTCTGTCAAATCATATTGATTGTGTTATGGTTAAAGATTGTTTACCGTGTTAGGCGCCAATTTTACCGTAAAATGTATTTCGTATATATACAAATATAAATATTTTCCCTCGGTTTGCCAAAGTTATAAACTTAAGAACGATAAACTGATCAGAAAAAAATATTTCTGGAGGGGCAGTTATATTCTAAATTACACAGTTGGTTTTCAGGGCAATCAAGACGTTACCCAAAGTATTAATAGCAATTAACACCACATAAAGTTGTTTCTGTCCAAGAGTGTATTATATTTTTTTCTGTAAGAAAATAACTTTGTTTTTTTAAATGAGCGCGCACACATTTTGTTTTTGCAAAAACCATGCACATGGTTTTTCTGAAACATTGCTGCATCTCTGTAGCTAACATTTCTGCATGCTATAGCTGTTTGCCAACATTCTTCTTTCGAAATGTTAAACAAAGTCACATCTTGCAATAAATGATATTGACCTCTAATGTCCCTTTGCCCGACGCGACGCCTTCAGAGACAGCAAATGACTAAGAAATTTCCAACATTTATTTGTTTTTTAGTTCAAAATATTTTTTTACCATGAAATCCATCATGAGAACAGTCGGTAATCTTCATCGATATATATACACTGGATGAAGTATGCAATAGCAGTTGGCTATGCGAGAATTAAAGCTATGCGCCGGTCGCCATTTTACCCCACCAGCGGCGTAGCTACGGGGGAGAGGGGAGAGGGAGAGGGAGGGGGAGGGGGAGAGGGGGGAGGGGGTGCTGGGGGCACGTATGCCCTGATTATACATGCATATATGCACGTGGTGGAATGGGAAGAGAACTCTCTTAACATATGTAGACCATGATGTAGACTAGTGAAGACAGTATGACCTAATAGGAAAGGCGTTGTATTAGGTGGGGTACAATGGCGGACGGTGGCTTCAATTTTAGACGTCGTTGCTTCATCCATGCAATGTATATATATCGATGGTAATTTTTTTTAAAAGCAATTACATTATTTGCAGTGACCCAAATATTTACTTCATAGATTGACAAGCCTAAACAACAACAAAACTAAAAGTGTTGGTAAAAGTGGTAACAAACACAGCATGTTTCCCCGACGTGTAAAATGGTAAGGTTTTTTTTGTTTAATCCGTAAAAAAAAAATCATTTACAAATCATAGAATATGCCTTTAAATACGACTTTGATAATTAAATGGAAAATAGACATACGCTCTGCAGACTGGCACTAGGATGCGAACACAATATGTGATCCATTGTTGGTTCTTGTCGTTTGTGAGTTACAAACTGTACGTGCGGTTAAATTCTGGGACGACGTTAGTCGGGCATGCAGTGCAGGGCAACGACTCACACGAATTAGCGGCACCGTGGAAGGAGGTGGTCAACAGTCGCGACAGCAGTCAAATTAAGCGATGGCCACACGATATGCTCGGATCTCGAATCTGATGACCCTTCTCGTCGTTGGCTTCTTCAGAGATGCCACCGTATGGGGCCAAAGTGAGATCTCCGCGGTAAACCTGACCAGACCGCCACCGGTAGACCTCACGGGCTCGTACCCACAGGGACGTCCCATTTATATCGGTGGTTTCTTCCCTAGATACGACGCCGTCTACAACATGTTGCCAGCCACGGTTCAAACTGCAATTGACCATGTTAACAACAGCACGGGGATACTTGACGGCTATGAATTGAAGCTGCGTTGGGAATGGACGACTGTAAGTACAGGCACATGCCTCTGTTAAAGTTAGGGTACAGTACATAATTGGTAAACGCCAATAGCAACTGAGTGATAGTCTCGAATCACGGCAGTGTAGTTGTTCCTCACTGATTGGGATTGGCTATCACGTGAGCTTAATTAGCAAGCTCTACAGAGGGATAAACCCTTCAATGAGATAACCTTCCCTCCCAGAGATCATTTAAGATACGCCCCAAACCCCTGCCCGGCTTGCCCCAATTTTAAGCATGAATATATTTTTAAGTACGGGAAAAAATTAATGTGATTTTTGCTACCATTGCAATCAACACTTTTAGTCGTCTTTTTTTTGCAACTCTTAAAGGCAAGGCTCGTCAGCAATGTGCGCCCGCCAAATTCGTGCTCGAAACACGCAGCTCTATGCCTTTGCTATGGAGCTGCGTATTGCGTGGCACACATTTGGCGGGCGCGCATTGCTGACGAGCCTGTGCCTTTAAAGTCAAATTTTGGGGTCAGTATATCATTTGCAGATGAAACTTTCATTCCAGAGACAACAGCAGTACATAACTGAAGAATAGTGTTGATAAACTGCCACGTAGAAATTTAGGCCACAGCGATGCAGTAATAATTCAGAAAACCTTAACAATTCATGCATGTTTTTTTGTGTTGAATGAGTGGTAAAGAAATCGTTTGTAAAGCATCTTTAAGTTTGCATTTTTCCCACGAAGGTATCATTTTTCACGGGAAAACATGTCGGGTTTTTCTTTTCAAATAACGCAGTAAACTTGTTGGTCAAGTTGCTGCAAATAATGTAATGGGCTTTAGGCTTAGAGATACTTTGGGTCAACAGTGGCGGACCTATTTAATGAGTACAAACAAGAAGCACTGGTTCGACGCCGCAACCCTCGCCTCTCGAATTATTATGCATTCTTTAAATTTTAAAAAAAGCCTGCATCCGTCACTGATCAGTAGTTTATCCCCTTCAGTCGCAGGACTTTGGACAGAAAAAGAAATCGCTTTTAACAAGTGAACACATGTGACCGGGGGAGAGGGGGGAGGGGGGGGGGGATATGGCATAATTCAAGCTCTTTTTCTATAGTGGGATAGCTTTTATTTCTGAGATGAATATTGACTGAGATTTGTTATATCACAAATGTGGTGGCGTACAAGGCCTTAAAGGCCCTGTAGATGATCTGTTTTTGAGCGATTCTGCGAATAAAACCATTATAAATCAAAAGAAAGACATCAACAAACTCATCCGAAGAAATTTCAGCTTTGTCAAATATACCACGTTTAAAAAAACCATGAAAATCCATATGCATTTTCCTGGTCTTGGCGGGGTGTTTCAAATATTCGTTCTCAGTTGATCGGGTACTGGCTTGCGTCATGCATGCACTCTGTGGCGCACATACTGCGTGTGCGCGCGATCCATAAATACACAGCGCCCATGCATTTTGGACCGCGTAGATGCGAACCCAAAATAAGTAAATCGTTTGCAAACGATCTAAATAATTTCATCTTTGCGGCTTATTTTCTGGTAAAATTATATCATTTTGAGCGAAAATCCTTTATTGGATAGTTGCTATTAATTAAATCTTTACTTTCGGAACTTTTCCCCTGTAAACTCGTCGATTACTTTTTGGGGTCATTGCAAATGATCCACTGGGCCTTTAAATGACATCAGCAACTACCAAAGACATTTTGTCGCAAATATCTTTGCAAATTTTCGTGATGTCGTAAATTTCTTTGCAAGTATCTTTGCAAATATTTGCGATGTCGCAATTTTTTCCAAAATATTTTTGTAAATATTTACGAGGTCGTACATTTCTTTGTAAATGTTTTTGTAAATATGTTTGCAAATATTTGCGCTTTCGTACATTTTGTCACATACTTTGTTGCATACTTGGCATTAGCCTATTGGAAGTATGGCGGAACAAAATGAGAGGGCGCAAGTTTCTCTGGGTATGAATTTTTAAACAATTTTATTTCTTTCCAAAAACATGATTTTCATGTTGCAATTATAATGCAGAGACAGAATTATAAATAAAATAAATAAGTGCAAAGTGAAAAATACAGTTATATTGAATTTTATTCGATTTTATACCCACTTCAAAGTGCGCCCTCCTGTTGTGTCCGCCAGACTTCAAAAAGGCTAATGCCAAGATATAGCTAGAGGGTCTAACAGATGCGCGTCGCCAGTAAAAGATCAGAAAATGGATTCCTTTTCGTTATCGAACGACGTGTGCGCTCAATAGACAGCCGAAGTGTGACGTGCGTTGCCATGGCAATTGGCTCTAAACTATCATGGCCGTCGGAAAAGTACCATTGCAAAAGCACAGGGACACGGTTCAGTGATTTTTTTGTTTAGAGCCAATTGTCTAGGCAACCAACAATAGGTCAGACGTATTCACTTCTGCAGTTTATTGAGCTTGCGTAACGCTTGTTACGCACCAATGCTCCTCGCTTTATAAGGAGCGTATAGTTCGCATTGTATCTCACTCTCGGTTCGAGCAATGTAACCCCGTTTACCCACCCACCATGATCCATCACACATCTCCCCCTTTCTGTACTAGCGGCTCAGGTAACATGACATTGAACAAGGGAGTGAACCCTCTTTCGGTACCCAAGGCTGAAACAGAAAAAAGACAGTGGGTTTTTCGTGGCCTCCGAGCGCCTGGATTTACACTGTACGGACTGATACCGAAAGCCTTGTCATGTTTCTGTTTGGGTATCCCTTATGAATCTTACCTTAAACAGCTAGAATCCCCCCTTCCACATTTTTTTAGTTTTTTTGTTTATCATGGAGGTGTATGTGTCTACAACACCATCACAACTTGTTTTTCACAAAAAAAATCGACAGGCTTTTGCTTAAAACGTAAAGCAGTTCCGACCCTCTTCACCCGAAATTCTGAAACGCTCGAGGTCACTTGGCTTGTTTATCAACAGGGTTTTGACGTCATCCTGAGAAACATACAAAACGGTCTGTGCAGTATTGAATGGAAAATACACGAAGTGAATGTTTATCATGCCTGTTTTGTCCTGGTAATTCAAAATACAAACGTGAAAAACACTTCATGTAATATGACAACAATCTACTATTACCTGTTTTGTGAAAAAACGATGAAATTGTGGCTCACAATGAAGCTCTTTTGAAGTAAATACTGGTGTATTGCGACGGGTGGTTTTGTCACGGAACGAACGGCATTCACAACGGTCTGTGTACGGTCCCCTGCGGGCGTAGTTCCCACGTGTTTCTACATCGCCAGTACAAGTTATAGAATGAGCGACTCATTTTTCTCTCTCTTGGTAATAGAAAAGAAAACCTTTCTGCTCTTCTTTTTCATAGTGTCTGGTAAAACATACAACCACGCAGCTACTGGGCATATCTCTGGCTTTTTGGACCAACAAAATTCTTCAAAAAACACCATCTAACAGAGACGGTTTTCCAAGTTTTTTGCGTGTTAACGTATGGAGCTAACAATCGTGTTGACTTCTCTTTCTCAAAACAAGCGGGATTCTGTGCTCGCACCCGTCCCAATGTTCATTGCAAATGTCTTGTCTTGGTTTCCATTCTTTGGTGTTTTTGTACATGAGGTACATGAGTTTGAAGCCCTCTAGCTTAAAACGAATACGCTCAGGTATGACAAGTGTATAACAAAGTACATGTATGCAACACAAATGTATAACATCGCAAATATTCGTAAAGATATTTGCGAATAAATTCACGACACCGCTAAAAATATTATTTGCAAAGATATTTGCGACAAAACGGATCCTATCCTGTACGGCGGTAGAAATTTCCTAAATCTGTGTATTTCATCCTGAGATCTCATGGAATTTCCACTCTGCTAAGCGCCGTTACAATCCCCTAAGGAAATACACGCAAATATTTGACGTTAGGCGGCTGTTACGCTTAGCGAACGCACACGAGTATTTTGGATGTAATTTAATTAATTGTGTCATGGTACGCTGAAGAGAAACAATTTCTACTCTTTTCAAAAATTGGATTGGATTTCTGTTCTCCCTTCCTACCGAAATTGCCGGCAACGTTTTATTTACTCTGCAGTTTTTCAAATTAATAACAGGGTTCATAATGACAAACGCGGAACGGAATTCCCTGTAGGCTTTAAAAAGCAGCCAATCACCAACGCGGATACGGCCAGCGCAACTGAGTAACGCACGCACGCACGCAGACTAGACGCAAACAACTGCAACGTAATACAGACACTGACGGAAACAATCGGCAAAGTTAAACTTGGTTCAACTTAGCTTTTCCGATTGTCTGCGTTACTGTTTGCGTTGCTTGTTTGCTGTACTCTCTGCGTTTGTTGCGATGATATGGAAACCAGGCTTTTACACTGTACTGTGTAAACTTACATGACAATCTGCGTGCGTGTATTTGAACGCCCGCAATGTTCTGCCAAGTGTCCTATTGGCCCAGAGCGGGGACAATATTTCTGTCGTTGCTTCCACAGCAAAAATGGGACCTCAAATGTCAACAGGGCCTCGATAGAGACGCACGAGTAGGGGAGTGCGTTAAAGAGGAACTGTTGCAAGAGGATGGTGTATTCGAGAAATCTTTTCAAGGAGACCAAATGTAGAAGTTAAGTATCTTGCTTACGTTATCGCGTTTGTTCAGTTTCGTCCGACACCTGTTCCATTTCCGGCTCACTGACCTTAAAGGAGTGTGACCAGATCACATTTTTCCCGCCATAATTCCCAAGGGTTTACCTCATTGGTCCGAGATGTTTATATCATAACATCCGTCATATTGTTCTCATTACGAATCTGAAACTCCCGCGCTTCTAGGCCGCACATTTTCGAGGATATCGTAGAAAAACCACCGAATTTTTGTAAACTAATTTATCGGGAGCTAGCCTTGATCAAGGCGTTGGGCTTGTCTTTTAGACGGCCCGCTGAAGATAAAACTGAACAAAGCGCTTACAAACTACGGAACTTGAATCTATTAGCTCACAACGCGCCGCGCTACGACTATGCGCACATGCACGTACATGTATCGGTACGGTCCTAAACCCAACGCCTTGATGGTTCTGCATTCAGCCAGCGAAACTCATTACAGTAATAGGGAAACCACCCCAGCGTGAGCTGAAATTTCATTGGTCGACGCAGTTTGTCCCCAGTTTGTTCATCCATGGAGGAAGGTTCATCCGAGGCAGTATTAAGAGCTCCCACAAATCATTCAGGAAAGCTGTCATATTACGACCGTTGTCCCCCAGAGGTGTAATCAAATACGGTAAACAGACAAGCACAATAAATGCTACGAACCCGATAATATTTGTTGTTTTCGTCCATCGATCATGCCATGGTTCTCGTAACATGAGGACACCATGACATGTATAATAATAATAATAATAATAATAATAGGATGCGCACATATCCACCCTGCTGGGTGTTCACATATCCACCCTGCTGGGTGTTCGATGCATGCATCGCGTCATTACGTGCTACTCATGAAGCTCTTGATTGGCTCAAGACAAATGTTAAATAGTCATATATACCTTGCATACCCGCATATCCAAAGCCCGCCCATTTTCGGCCAAAATTGGCGGAAAAAATAAAGAGAAACATTAAACCCGGAGGTGCAGACTCGACAAGGCTGTCTTTCGAGCTAGGCCAGGCCGTACGCAGCTAGTACGGAGTATTTACGCAGCCAGTGTGTTGCCGTACGGGTTTACTACGGAAGTCGTTATCTCACAGTGGCTCGTTTTGACCCAATATTCTCTCGTACAGCAAAAGAACCTGGAGACGGCCTTGGACAAGGCTAATTAAACGAAATGAATGAAATGAAATTGAAGTTTAGTTATAATTAAACTTCAATTTCATTTCATTCATTTCGTTTAATTAGGGAATTCTACCTCGCTATCCCTAGCATCTCGAACTTACTTGAGATGTTTAGAGCAACGGCCAAAAAGAACAGTCTGAGAGCCTTCTTTGTCCCATGATTCAACAGCATTGTACACAGTGTTGTCACTCAACGGACTTGCAATTATAATGACAGTTATTATTTCGGGAAAAAAAGCCAATTATGGCAACTACGTATCAAGCACAGCCTGTGCAAAACTACTGTCGTCAATCGGTTTATTGCAGAATCTTGCAAAGGTAGAGGAGTTCCTCCATCCCGCTGTTGACATGATGATGTTTAATGGCACACCTTTTTGAAAAGCTGCACTGCATGATGCAGATCTCGTGCTGTGGGCTGTAAAGACTCTAGTGTCAATCCCTGCTGCTGAAAGCGTTGTCTTAATCCAGCGAGAGATTGTCTCGTGCCCTATTTCTTTATATGGTTTAACGAAACTGAGGAATAAATTCCTTTTGTTTCCTCGGTAACTACGTGTCTTCACAAGATACGTTTTAAGTGTATGCACAACGCAAAGCAGTTTATCGTGAGGATATAAGCTTGCAAATCAACATTAACGGGTGGTCTTCCCGGTTGAGATGTTTTCGTTAATTTCGATAAAATAAAGGTAACACCCTTTGGTGTGACTCGAGCACCGTCGAGATTAATCAAAGATATAGTTTGGCAACGCTTGCCAGAAACGAGAGCAATTAACATAACCAGTTTCATTGTTAAGTTTTTAATTGACATGGTGTCATTAGGTCCCAGCTCTTTAAGATAACGAAGCATAATCGCTACATCCCATATTGATGTGTATTTGGGTTTCGTAGGTCGCAAATTATATACGCCAGCTAGGAACCGTTTAACGAGCGGGTGCGACCCTATAGTCAGACCACGCCCAGATATCATGACTGCTGATAATGCACTTCGCATTGTATTAAGGCTGTTATATTCACAACCCAAAATAAATTGATTAGTAAGAAACTCAATTACTTTGGTGACATTTCTTCGAATTGGACATACTTTTGTCCTCACACAAAACAAAAGCCACAAAATAAAAGCCACAATGCAATGACGTACGTCAGCAGCTCCTCCTGAAATTCTCTGCCGTCTGAGTGATTCCCGGATAATAGGCATGCCAGGAGTCGCAGACGATCCCCAAATGGGTGAGGTCTGTCAGAAAAAGGTAGGGAAAGTAGGTCAGGCCGAGCAGGTAAAATAATTGGTGCTTTTACCAAAAGTTTCATTAATGTGGGGAACCATAACTGTGTATCCTAAACCGGAACAATCAGTATACCACACGCCTTTTCGTGTTCAATTTTGGCCAACACCCTGCTTATGGTCCGGTCACACATAGACGACGCACGGGGGACGCACGGCCCGCGCATTGAAAATTTGCAATTTTGGCCAGTGCGTTGTCGTTCGCTAGGTGTGCGTCATTATGCGTTACTCGTTCGTCGAGCGCGTTGGACCAACGTTATGCATTCGACGTTATTCGCTGTGTGCGTGGGGATTTTTTGTGCATGCACAAAAATGTGCGCGGAGCTCGACGCAAGAATGTACACGTCAAAAGGACGCCAGACACGCGCAGAGCGCGCTAGACCAACGCCAGACATACGCGGAGCGCACGCTGTGTATTCGTTGTAAGTTCGGCGGCTGATGTCTAGCGAACGCCTAGTGCACACCTAGCGCACACCTAGCGTGCTTCAAACGCATGCCCAGCGAACATGCGGCGAATATGAGCGTGCTGAACGGGTCTCTAACGCACCCAACGTTCTTCTTGCGTGTTCCTAGCGTATACTTGGCGTGTACGTAGCGTGTAGTCATAGGGTAAATAAGCGGGTCCCGTACAACCTCCTCATCACTTCTCCTCCGACCCTCATGGGTGATGACAGAGGTTCCCTACTGATCGTGTCTAGAAGAACCACCTCAGAAGATGAAATACGATCTACGAACCGACGCTTTTTATAGGCACAGTCACGTGACCGCTGCCGTTCGCGGGCTGTGCGTTGAGCGCGCGGTGCATGCGCTGGCCATTCGTCCCACACGCTAGCAACACGTGATGCATTCGTTGGGGTTTTTGACATGTGCGCTCTGTATACGGTCTGTATGCGCCCAGTATACGCGCAGCGCGTCAGCAATACGCTATGCATTCGGTGTCAGCTTGCTAGCTTCTCCCAAATCCTGACAAAAGTTGGGCGCACAACGACGCACTGATCTTATTTTCCATTTTTTGCTGAATTTTCAGTGCGCGGGCCGTGCGTCGTCTATGTGTGACCGGGCCATTATCAAGCAAAAAAGAAGAAATTCTCCCAACTTATAGAAAATGCGTCGGTGTAGATTGCACCTGGGTCTGGTCGCCAGGATGCATAGATAGTCACCTGGTGATTTAGCCTTGAGGCAAAAAGATCTATCTCGGGTACCCCGAAATATTGTGTAATTCTACAGAATATATCAGGATTGAGTTTCCACTCTATATCATCATTGAAATTCCGAGAAGCACGATCAGCTTGTGTGTTCTCCATCCCGGGAAGATGAGACAGATGTCCCGTTCACTGCACCACATCCAAATCTCTCTTGCTAATGAGTTCAAAGATGCAGATTTTGAACCACCGAAGTGCTGAATATACGCAACAACGGAACTGTTGTCGGTTCTTATGTGGATGTGCACGTTGCTTTTATTTGAGAAAAAAACGACATGAGCGCCAGAAAGCATGCTTTCATTTCAAGCCAATTAATATGATTTTTGGCTTCATCAATGGACCCGAATGTCCACCGATGACTTGTCCATTGCAATGAGCACCCCAACCTTTCCCTGAAGCATCAGTTTGAACTGTGAATTTGGGCGTGTCTTTATAAATTGGGGCTGATGAAGATTTTACTTATTTGCCCACCATGCCAAGTCAGCTTTGGATTGTTCAGACAATTCCATTATGGCATCAACATTATCCTGGTTAAAGGTCAATGCCGTCGTTTTTTCATTTTCCAGTATCCTTCGATACATAGGTCCATAAGGCACTGCTATCTCACAGGACACTAACAGGCGTACAATATGAGCAACGTCCCAAATTTTGGGGTGTTCTTTATGAATGAGTTTAGAGATTTCGTTGCTTATATGATCAGCCTTTTGAGGCGGTAGGGAAATTGTCATATCTTAACGGTTTTTATGTGAAACCCAAGAAATGTAATGGCATAATTGATTGTAAAACCAAGCTTTTCCGTTAAGGATATTCTGGCTCTAACATTGTCTAAACAATCTTGATATGTCGAGCCAATCAACAAACAGTCGTCGATGTAATCACAAGATTCGTGCCCCGCACGTCTTAAAAAAGCTACTAACGGCTTCATGACTTTGGTAAATACTCTTGGAGCACACGAAAGCCCAAATGGCATGCAGGTAAACTCGTATAGTTTCGTTTGCCACACAAATCGCAGATATTTCCTATGTTCTTGAGCAATAGCAACAGAGAAGTACGCATCCTTTAAGTCAATTGATGCCATGAAACAGTTTGGACGAAGCAAATGTATTGCATGATGAATCGTCTCCATTTTGAAATGAACATGCGTCACAAATCTGTTTAACCCTCGAAGGATAATGATTGGTCGAAATGACGGGAAATCCGGGAAAACATGTCGGGTTTTTTCTTTTCAATTCACGAACTTTTTTGTCAAGTTGCTGCAAATAATGTAATATGCTTCTGGGTTAGAGATACTTTGGGTCAGCAGTGGCGGACCTATTCAATAAGTACAAACAAGAAGCACTGGTTCGACGCCCCCACCTTCGCCTCTCGAATTCTTATGCATTCTTTAAATAAAAAAGCCTGCATCCGTCACTGATCAGTAGTTTATCCCCTTCATCAGTCGCAGGACTTTGGACAGAAAAAGAAATCCCTTTTAACAAATGAACACATGTGACCGAAGGGGATATGGCATAATTCAAGCTCTTTTTCTATAGTGGGATATGCTTTTATTTCTGAGATGAATATTGACTGAGATATGTTATGTCACAAATATGGTGGCGTACAAGGCCTTAAAGGGGCTGGCTCGTCAGTACAAGGATTAGGTTTTTGAAGTGAGCCCTCTTGCTGATTCTCATTTCTCCATTCCTATTTTTAGCAGCAACTGAACTCTTGACCTGGCCGACCGCACACCGCGCGCGCGTCTTTTGTCGCGCAACCGCAATATGCATTCTGCAGGCTAGGCCTGCAGGAATGTTCAAGTACGTAGACGTACACGTACGTGTGCATGTAGGCCTACACCTACACGTTGAGCTCAGCAACACCAGTGCAGCTTTATTTCGTCTTGTTAATTGAAAAGTCAGATAAAGTGGCATAAAACATTGTGAAGATTTGTTTCTTTCGAAATCAGCATCGATAAAAATATCACATAAAATGGTCACAGAAAGCGACGTGAACCACGATTTTCCAGTGTGACGGCAGGTTCCTGGTTGGGGAGGGGCATTCAAGTTCATAACGGCTTTGCATAACACAATCCACAAACTACTTCTTCGCTTTCTTTCATTTTGTCGTGATTATTTTGGTGAAGGGGTTGCTTGGACATGACTTGGAAGCAGCCTCACGCAATAATCTCAATGTCTCAAGTTTGTTTACATGGCGACTACCCACGTGCTCATGGCCCAATTTCATGGCGCTGTTTAGCACAAATATTTGGTTAGTACAGAATTTGTTTGCTTTATTTTGCAAAAATGAGTTGTCAGCCAAAATCGTATTTGGTGTGTATTGACTGGTATTCTGAATACCAGTCAATACGCCTTTCTTAATATTTATGATGACGCGTCATCACTTGCGGACCAAACTGAGGTTCTAGTTCCTCCGAAAAGTAAACAAACATTTAACGCACCCACGATGCATGGCAGCTATCGATGTCAACGCAAGGGACCTTAGCTTAGCCCTAGATTTTGTCGATTCATGGTCGACTCCAGGATTATATCAAAAGATAGACAGTTCGGCAAAGGATGCAGGTACTTTTCAGCGGCGTAGGTGCAAGATTTTAAAGGTAGGAATGCTGTAAAATGAAGGAAAGTTGTAACTAACGACATGTTTGCATAGGCCTACACTACATGCAGATTCACTCGTGTCGTGCTTCGTGGTAAAATGTTACTGAAATGCCTGCACTACATTTTCCTTTATTACGGCATATTAAAATCAACCACCAAAACGTGAAATTCTGTAATTTTAGCGTAGAAATTTTAACAAATTTCGGAAAGAATTGGGATGTTAATCATGGCTAATTCAGACCTTGTGTTCATACTGTGCAAAACATGAGACAGGCTCAAAAATCTCTGGGGTAAGTGATTACTCACAAAATCTTAAATTTTCCCTACTCAAAATTTGTTACCATTAAATATGCTAGATGAGACATTTTAAAGAAAAATATTATGATCAACCTCCCAAATCTTGTCAAGGTGACGACTCTCCCGAGTTTGTCGTCCAGATTTGGGGGTGGGGAGTGGTGGGGGTGGGGGTGTGGTGGGGGTGTGGTGGGGGTGGGAGTGGGGTGTGGTGGGGGTGGGGGAGGAAGGAAGGGGGAGGGGGAGGGGGGGGGGGGGGGTGTGTGCACAAAATAGCCAAGTGGGGAAACGCACGTAGCTGCTAGCAGAAAATCCATGGGCTCTATTGTTCATACTTCCAATCTGGAGGAGTAAATTTAGTAGGGTAAATTTGGCCAGGAAACATGATTTTAGCAATACATAAATATCACATGTTTCTTTGAAAACACATTAATTATGTCATGCCGCGCTACTCCAGGTGGGGATTGTCACTTTTCTTGTGACAAAATCCATACTTTGAAAGCTTTGTAGATATAGCCAGGACAGCACATGCTTTGTAGCCTACATGTACACAATTACACAATATACAAACTAAATCTAACATTTTATTTCTCTTTCGCTTCTCTCTTTTCTCCTCCTGAGACCCACAAATTAGCAGAGTTGCAATACGTACGGCATAAGATGGAATTTTTGTGGGCAAAGTATTTCTGCGAGGTAAAATTTGCTGTAATCTCGGGTCTTTTTTTCACCCAAAATTCCAATGCCACAGGATAGCAGTCAATCCACCCATGCTGGCGGGCACAAACCCGGCCATGTTGAGCATTTACTGGTATTTAATTTTGCAGTCTTTATACAGAGGAACAGTGACAATAATCACATTATTATTAATACAGGATCCACCTTTTCATGCTGATATTATAGTAATTTGATTCACAAACAGCGATGCTGTTTAGTCAGGAGTCTATTAACAGTAGGTAATAAGCTGGTTGATAAAGATGTGGTTTGATGCATGCCATGGGTATGTACAGAGAGTGAACAGCGAAAGGATGAGTACACGTACTTGAGGATCAGAATTGAGAATGGGAATGAGACAATCACTGGAATGGCAGTCCATATAAGAGGTCAACAACATGTACACTACCACACAATATGAAACATCTGGATGATCTGGTGCAACTTACACCATGAGCAACAATGGAAATTGGGCACACACCATTGTTAATAACAATAGTGTGTGCCCAATTTCCATTGTTAGTTGCTCATAATGTTAATGGTCCTTCAAAGATAAGTGATTCTAGAGTTAAGTGGTTGAGAAGGTCAATCAATTATGGCACTTAAAAGTAATAGCTTTGGAGGTCAATCAATTATGGCACTTAAAAGTAATAGCTTTGGAAATTACAGTTGGTTTGGGTTAGGAAAGTTGCAGAGTTGCTAATTCCACTACAATATTACAACAATCCCGTTAAAACCGGGCACTTTTGCAGTACCTACACAAGTGTTCAGTTCAGCTGTATGCATGTACAACTCGTACCTGCTTGATACAGTGTAGTATAGACGGTGGACAAGGCTGTGTCCCTTGATGTGCATTTGATAAGCCATGAGGAAAATGAATTTTAGGCAGATTCCTACCAAATTCACATGATTCACTATTGTATGCGATTCTTTTTATGCTTTTTTTCCCCAGAAAATGAGGAATAAGAAGGGGCTTCCATATTTTATGAATTATGGAAAATTACAGCTACACAAGACTTTTTTCAAATGCCCTGCAGCTAGCATATGGACTTTGTGAAATGTCAATTGCAAAGAACAGCCACACACAAAACAGTATAGTCTCTAATCAGAATGAATTGGACTGTGTTAAAGCCTTGCTTGACAAATTCTTTTTTGAGCATGTGATCAGCCACATGTAAGTACATGCAGATGTACATGTAACTACAACAGTTCTTTGATAATCATGAATGAACCTAAACATCTTTGTTGAAATTTTGAGCAAACTGTCCAAGGAGGGAATAGTAGACACACTGTGTGCCCTTATGAAAGCTCCACTGTAAAAGTGCCCAATTTCTTGGTTTACTGATGTTATGAGATTAGCTAGTGGATTTTGAAAGTTCATTGTTATGAGCTATGAAGGTACATGTATATTCCTGCTTAAGATTAAACAGCAGGATGAATTTAAGCCATAGGGTCGATTTCACAAAGGACTTGCGACACGCGCAAGTACCAAATCCATCGCATCTTGCAACGGGTTCAGCGAGTTGCGATAGATTTGGCTACTTTTGCGACGCGTCACAATTCTTTGTGAAATCGACCCCTGCTCCTGTATAGAAAAGCGTACATGTGAACACAATTTGACAGTTTGAGTCCACTGGGAAGCATGCCTCCGTCTACACGAGATAGATGCTACATTACAAATAAACTCTGACCTCAATGTTTTTGTTTGTTTTTTACATATACAGTCATCAGTGCTTGGGACAATTGTTTTTACTTTTGAAAAATTAGATTTGTGGAAAGACAAGTAAATTCATGGACGTTCCTGCATTGATCAGGGATAAGACTTATCCTGCATTTCCGTGGAAAAGTTTTTGTGTGAGTGGTTTGTGACAAAGATTTCCGCAGAAACGCGGAACAGGTTTCTCCCCTGATTGATGTAGCAACACAGCAAGCTGTAATAATGTCAATTATAAGATTAGTACTTATTAGTACTATAGTAAAATAATATACTTATCACAAGAAAATGTTTAGGCCCCATCTTTCAATCATTCCTTAGGTTTTAAAGACATGATTGTTAAACCTTTAAAAATTGTACCAACAGCATTACATAACTAAAGGATGCCTTTTATAATTTCACTCAGCCATATATTACAGATTATTATATATGTTATTATATAACAGATGTCCCGTTCACTGCACCACATCCAAATCTCTCTTGCTAATGAGTTCAAAGATGCAGATTTTGAACCACCGAAGTGCTGAATATACGCAACAACGGAACTGTTGTCGGTTCTTATGTGGATGTGCACGTTGCTTTTATTTGAGAAAAAAACGACATGAGCGCCAGAAAGCATGCTTTCATTTCAAGCCAATTAATATGATTTTTGGCTTCATCAATGGACCCGAATGTCCACCGATGACTTGTCCATTGCAATGAGCACCCCAACCTTTCCCTGAAGCATCAGTTTGAACTGTGAATTTGGGCGTGTCTTTATAAATTGGGGCTGATGAAGATTTTACTTATTTGCCCACCATGCCAAGTCAGCTTTGGATTGTTCAGACAATTCCATTATGGCATCAACATTATCCTGGTTAAAGGTCAATGCCGTCGTTTTTTCATTTTCCAGTATCCTTCGATACATAGGTCCATAAGGCACTGCTATCTCACAGGACACTAACAGGCGTACAATATGAGCAACGTCCCAAATTTTGGGGTGTTCTTTATGAATGAGTTTAGAGATTTCGTTGCTTATATGATCAGCCTTTTGAGGCGGTAGGGAAATTGTCATATCTTAACGGTTTTTATGTGAAACCCAAGAAATGTAATGGCATAATTGATTGTAAAACCAAGCTTTTCCGTTAAGGATATTCTGGCTCTAACATTGTCTAAACAATCTTGATATGTCGAGCCAATCAACAAACAGTCGTCGATGTAATCACAAGATTCGTGCCCCGCACGTCTTAAAAAAGCTACTAACGGCTTCATGACTTTGGTAAATACTCTTGGAGCACACGAAAGCCCAAATGGCATGCAGGTAAACTCGTATAGTTTCGTTTGCCACACAAATCGCAGATATTTCCTATGTTCTTGAGCAATAGCAACAGAGAAGTACGCATCCTTTAAGTCAATTGATGCCATGAAACAGTTTGGACGAAGCAAATGTATTGCATGATGAATCGTCTCCATTTTGAAATGAACATGCGTCACAAATCTGTTTAACCCTCGAAGGATAATGATTGGTCGAAATGACGGGAAATCCGGGAAAACATGTCGGGTTTTTTCTTTTCAATTCACGAACTTTTTTGTCAAGTTGCTGCAAATAATGTAATATGCTTCTGGGTTAGAGATACTTTGGGTCAGCAGTGGCGGACCTATTCAATAAGTACAAACAAGAAGCACTGGTTCGACGCCCCCACCTTCGCCTCTCGAATTCTTATGCATTCTTTAAATAAAAAAGCCTGCATCCGTCACTGATCAGTAGTTTATCCCCTTCATCAGTCGCAGGACTTTGGACAGAAAAAGAAATCCCTTTTAACAAATGAACACATGTGACCGAAGGGGATATGGCATAATTCAAGCTCTTTTTCTATAGTGGGATATGCTTTTATTTCTGAGATGAATATTGACTGAGATATGTTATGTCACAAATATGGTGGCGTACAAGGCCTTAAAGGGGCTAGCTCGTCAGTACAAGGATTAGGTTTTTGAAGTGAGCCCTCTTGCTGATTCTCATTTCTCCATTCCTATTTTTAGCAGCAACTGAACTCTTGACCTGGCCGACCGCACACCGCGCGCGCGTCTTTTGTCGCGCAACCGCAATATGCATTCTGCAGGCTAGGCCTGCAGGAATGTTCAAGTACGTAGACGTACACGTACGTGTGCATGTAGGCCTACACCTACACGTTGAGCTCAGCAACACCAGTGCAGCTTTATTTCGTCTTGTTAATTGAAAAGTCAGATAAAGTGGCATAAAACATTGTGAAGATTTGTTTCTTTCGAAATCAGCATCGATAAAAATATCACATAAAATGGTCACAGAAAGCGACGTGAACCACGATTTTCCAGTGTGACGGCAGGTTCCTGGTTGGGGAGGGGCATTCAAGTTCATAACGGCTTTGCATAACACAATCCACAAACTACTTCTTCGCTTTCTTTCATTTTGTCGTGATTATTTTGGTGAAGGGGTTGCTTGGACATGACTTGGAAGCAGCCTCACGCAATAATCTCAATGTCTCAAGTTTGTTTACATGGCGACTACCCACGTGCTCATGGCCCAATTTCATGGCGCTGTTTAGCACAAATATTTGGTTAGTACAGAATTTGTTTGCTTTATTTTGCAAAAATGAGTTGTCAGCCAAAATCGTATTTGGTGTGTATTGACTGGTATTCTGAATACCAGTCAATACGCCTTTCTTAATATTTATGATGACGCGTCATCACTTGCGGACCAAACTGAGGTTCTAGTTCCTCCGAAAAGTAAACAAACATTTAACGCACCCACGATGCATGGCAGCTATCGATGTCAACGCAAGGGACCTTAGCTTAGCCCTAGATTTTGTCGATTCATGGTCGACTCCAGGATTATATCAAAAGATAGACAGTTCGGCAAAGGATGCAGGTACTTTTCAGCGGCGTAGGTGCAAGATTTTAAAGGTAGGAATGCTGTAAAATGAAGGAAAGTTGTAACTAACGACATGTTTGCATAGGCCTACACTACATGCAGATTCACTCGTGTCGTGCTTCGTGGTAAAATGTTACTGAAATGCCTGCACTACATTTTCCTTTATTACGGCATATTAAAATCAACCACCAAAACGTGAAATTCTGTAATTTTAGCGTAGAAATTTTAACAAATTTCGGAAAGAATTGGGATGTTAATCATGGCTAATTCAGACCTTGTGTCCATACTGTGCAAAACATGAGACAGGCTCAAAAATCTCTGGGGTAAGTGATTACTCACAAAATCTTAAATTTTCCCTACTCAAAATTTGTTACCATTAAATATGCTAGATGAGACATTTTAAAGAAAAATATTATGATCAACCTCCCAAATCTTGTCAAGGTGACGACTCTCCCGAGTTTGTCGTCCAGATTTGGGGGTGGGGTGTGGTGGGGGTGGGGGTGTGGTGGGGGTGTGGTGGGGGTGGGAGTGGGGTGTGGTGGGGGTGGGGGAGGAAGGAAGGGGGAGGGGGAGGGGGGGGGGGGGGGGGTGTGTGCACAAAATAGCCAAGTGGGGAAACGCACGTAGCTGCTAGCAGAAAATCCATGGGCTCTATTGTTCATACTTCCAATCTGGAGGAGTAAATTTAGTAGGGTAAATTTGGCCAGGAAACATGATTTTAGCAATACATAAATATCACATGTTTCTTTGAAAACACATTAATTATGTCATGCCGCGCTACTCCAGGTGGGGATTGTCACTTTTCTTGTGACAAAATCCATACTTTGAAAGCTTTGTAGATATAGCCAGGACAGCACATGCTTTGTAGCCTACATGTACACAATTACACAATATACAAACTAAATCTAACATTTTATTTCTCTTTCGCTTCTCTCTTTTCTCCTCCTGAGACCCACAAATTAGCAGAGTTGCAATACGTACGGCATAAGATGGAATTTTTGTGGGCAAAGTATTTCTGCGAGGTAAAATTTGCTGTAATCTCGGGTCTTTTTTTCACCAGCAGTCAATCCACCCATGCTGGCGGGCACAAACCCGGCCATGTTGAGCATTTACTGGTATTTAATTTTGCAGTCTTTATACAGAGGAACAGTGACAATAATCACATTATTATTAATACAGGATCCACCTTTTCATGCTGATATTATAGTAATTTGATTCACAAACAGCGATGCTGTTTAGTCAGGAGTCTATTAACAGTAGGTAATAAGCTGGTTGATAAAGATGTGGTTTGATGCATGCCATGGGTATGTACAGAGAGTGAACAGCGAAAGGATGAGTACACGTACTTGAGGATCAGAATTGAGAATGGGAATGAGACAATCACTGGAATGGCAGTCCATATAAGAGGTCAACAACATGTACACTACCACACAATATGAAACATCTGGATGATCTGGTGCAACTTACACCATGAGCAACAATGGAAATTGGGCACACACCATTGTTAATAACAATAGTGTGTGCCCAATTTCCATTGTTAGTTGCTCATAATGTTAATGGTCCTTCAAAGATAAGTGATTCTAGAGTTAAGTGGTTGAGAAGGTCAATCAATTATGGCACTTAAAAGTAATAGCTTTGGAGGTCAATCAATTATGGCACTTAAAAGTAATAGCTTTGGAAATTACAGTTGGTTTGGGTTAGGAAAGTTGCAGAGTTGCTAATTCCACTACAATATTACAACAATCCCGTTAAAACCGGGCACTTTTGCAGTACCTACACAAGTGTTCAGTTCAGCTGTATGCATGTACAACTCGTACCTGCTTGATACAGTGTAGTATAGACGGTGGACAAGGCTGTGTCCCTTGATGTGCATTTGATAAGCCATGAGGAAAATGAATTTTAGGCAGATTCCTACCAAATTCACATGATTCACTATTGTATGCGATTCTTTTTATGCTTTTTTTTCCCAGAAAATGAGGAATAAGAAGGGGCTTCCATATTTTATGAATTATGGAAAATTACAGCTACACAAGACTTTTTTCAAATGCCCTGCAGCTAGCATATGGACTTTGTGAAATGTCAATTGCAAAGAACAGCCACACACAAAACAGTATAGTCTCTAATCAGAATGAATTGGACTGTGTTAAAGCCTTGCTTGACAAATTCTTTTTTGAGCATGTGATCAGCCACATGTAAGTACATGCAGATGTACATGTAACTACAACAGTTCTTTGATAATCATGAATGAACCTAAACATCTTTGTTGAAATTTTGAGCAAACTGTCCAAGGAGGGAATAGTAGACACACTGTGTGCCCTTATGAAAGCTCCACTGTAAAAGTGCCCAATTTCTTGGTTTACTGATGTTATGAGATTAGCTAGTGGATTTTGAAAGTTCATTGTTATGAGCTATGAAGGTACATGTATATTCCTGCTTAAGATTAAACAGCAGGATGAATTTAAGCCATAGGGTCGATTTCACAAAGGACTTGCGACACGCGCAAGTACCAAATCCATCGCATCTTGCAACGGGTTCAGCGAGTTGCGATAGATTTGGCTACTTTTGCGACGCGTCACAATTCTTTGTGAAATCGACCCCTGCTCCTGTATAGAAAAGCGTACATGTGAACACAATTTGACAGTTTGAGTCCACTGGGAAGCATGCCTCCGTCTACACGAGATAGATGCTACATTACAAATAAACTCTGACCTCAATGTTTTTGTTTGTTTTTTACATATACAGTCATCAGTGCTTGGGACAATTGTTTTTACTTTTGAAAAATTAGATTTGTGGAAAGACAAGTAAATTCATGGACGTTCCTGCATTGATCAGGGATAAGACTTATCCTGCATTTCCGTGGAAAAGTTTTTGTGTGAGTGGTTTGTGACAAAGATTTCCGCAGAAACGCGGAACAGGTTTCTCCCCTGATTGATGTAGCAACACAGCAAGCTGTAATAATGTCAATTATAAGATTAGTACTTATTAGTACTATAGTAAAATAATATACTTATCACAAGAAAATGTTTAGGCCCCATCTTTCAATCATTCCTTAGGTTTTAAAGACATGATTGTTAAACCTTTAAAAATTGTACCAACAGCATTACATAACTAAAGGATGCCTTTTATAATTTCACTCAGCCATATATTAAAAAACCATTAATAATCCATGCATGGTTTTTGTGTTGAATGAATGGTAAATACTTATTTGCAAATTGTCCCAAAAAAATGTAGTTATGGCATGGCAATTTCTCGCAGAAAGGTACCGAAAAAAATTGAGAAGTTGATCATGGCTTCAGACCTTGTGTGCAAAACATATGAGACAGCAGGCTGAACAAATGTTATGTGTTTTTAACCAAAATCTTAAAAAAATTTCCAATTGATATTTTGGGTTATTCCATCAAATCTGCACATTCCAATGCTAGATAAGTCATTTAAAAACAAATTCTCAACCCTTACCAATGGTCCTACCATATGAAAAAGGAAAGAATTTACAAGTCAAACTTCTTCTACTGCCTCATATTAAATACCATTTTTATACGAATACGAGATCGGCTGAAACATTTCCCTCAGATTTGCACTTGACGGCTAACATTGGTTAATTAGTAATTTTTCAAGGAATAGTGAATTCAAGGAATAGAAATTCGTACCCGTTAAATCAAGAGAAGGGAAAAAGATTCATCGTCGCTGCATGGCCCAATTTTCGGATACGGTTCGAACGCTTCGAAATTATTTTTTTTAAATGTCCTTCGTCTCTCCTAATTTTGATGAACCTCTGCCTCTGTCAGTCATTATCACTCAGAAATCTATAGAAGCAAACCTAAAAAGGGCCAACGACGAACGTTTTACGCTGTATACTTTGGAGCACAGATCGATCGGTACCATGGGACGGGTACGTTCGTAGGCCTATCGCACGCATACAATCCAGCACTGAAATGAGAGGAACTATAGCCTCACTTTGGTCCGTAAGTGATGACGTCAGCATAAATATTAAGAAAGGCGTATATACACATCAAATACGATTTTGGCTGCCATCCTATTTTTGCCTCTCCCACTCTTTTCTTTTGAGTCGTTTTCGCAATTCCACTGCCACCACCACTGTCATCCGCCATTTTTGTCTTGCATATATCCGGAAATAAATAATCCGCACCGCCCACATAGACTTGTTCTAGTCTCACGTGTCATATTCAGCAGCGCAACATTTGCACGCACAACAATCGGAAAAGTTAAACTTGGTTCAACTTTTCTTGTAATGATAAATGATTTCATTTCTTTGAGTGGGCCTACAATGCATGCTTTTAAGTGTGTGGACGATATAACTCTTATTGAAACTATAGTTCTGTGAATGACTCATGTAATGCTAAGTTGGCATTGGATAAGTTAGTGGATCGGTCTAACCACAATAACATGAGATTAAATCCAAACAAGTGTCATTACATGGAGGTTACTTTCATGCGCAACCCTGGATTTGTTTATTTAGAACCAGCAAATTTCGTTCGTTGATGTAGTTAAGTTTCTCGGTATATATACATTCAAAAAGATTTGAAATGGGATTTCAAACATATCTGATGTTGTTCAAGGCCCTGTAGATGATCTGTTTTTGAGCGATTCTGCGAATAAAACCATTATAAGTCAAAAGAAAGACATCAACAAACTCATCCGAAGAAATTTCAGCTTTGTCAAATGTACCACGTTTACAAAAACCATGAAAATCCATATGCGTTTTCCTGGTCTTGGCAGGGTGTTTCAAATATTCGTTCTTAGTTGATCGGGTACTATGTGGCTTGCGTTTCATGCACTCTGTGGCGCACATCATATATTGCGTGTGCGCGCAATCCATAAAAATGCATCGCGTTGGAACACGCACGCGGAGTACACCGCCCATGCATTTTGGACTGCGTAGATGCGAACAAAAAATAAGTAAATCGTTTGCAAACGATCTAAATAATTTCATCTTTACGGAATATTTTCTGGATTCCTTTTTGGGGTCATTGCAAATGATACACTGGCCTTTAAAGGAGTTTGAACGAGCAACGAAATACGCAGCTCCATAGCAAATCCACGGAGCTGCGTATTTCGAATTTGGCGCGCGCACATTGCTGACGAGCTTGTGCCTTTAATAAAAAATAAAATTGAATTTTGAAAATAATCTTAATAAATTTAGCTAAGTTACACAGTTGATGTGAGCTGCGTACATTGAAGAGTATAGTCCGAATTTGTCAGGATTTGATGTATAGTCCAATAAAATAAGGGTGGATCTTTCGTGAGTAAGAGACGGACAAACAAGAACATAACGAAATTCAGGAAGGTGACTTGTCAACATGAATTATCTCGCCAAGTCGACTTAATCCACGTTATAAGTCAACTTGGTTAGATGAATTATCTCGGTATCTAAACAATTGCATGGCACTCACAGAGCGCCGTAGTCTCGTCTGCTATAGCACGCCTTCTTCGCTAAGGATTTTAGCAGCTCTATGAAATTAGTCCCTCGTATTCAACCCAGGTAATAATTCCTAAATAATTCCGGAGACGAACAATTAATTAGTTATTTAATTAATTAATTAATCACTCACGTCACTCAAACTAATTAATCAATCCTTTATAATTCACGCATAATTCAATAATTCAGAGTACTCAGGACGATTCTTAACATGTACGAACAAAAAATTTCTCTCTCGAAAAGTAATACCGTTTACTGTGAAGGAGTTCAGTGCCTTTTGATCTTTCAGACGTTGGCGGAGTCTAATGGTTTTTGCCCTTTGAGAAAAAGAAGCAAGGACAATTTTCTCGTGCACAGCAGCAAACAAAGAGGATTTTTTGTCAACTACACATCAGCGCTCCCACTCCATTCATTGGAAGAAAACCACAACATGCTTTTCCATCTAGAAGTTTTAATTATAAGTTCTGAATTACTTTACTCAAACGTCAACTATACTCTCTGAAAACGTCAACCCTTTTATAATGAAATATAATAATTTGCACATTAGTTGCGTTTTAAAAATGCTCAGGTTTGACAAAGAGGTATTTGTCGGAATATTGAGGCAGATGGCCTGTTTATCAAGGTGGCCTTAATAGCAGGTTTCACTGTAACAAAAAGCATAACATCTGCAGTTTTAGAAGTGGAAGGAAAACCCCCGTAGGGAAATTTCCTGGGGGAGCCCCACGCGGCGAAGTAGGGACAGACTGCAAACCCAATCCAAATATACACGCTCCGGAATCGAACCTGGGACGCCAGAGGTGAAAGGCAGACAAATAAGTCTAAGATGGTCGCTATGGGTAATGTCTATTAGCGTCAGTATCCCTATTCGTCCGTGCATCCTTTCCGCGCCTCTATACAATCTTTTTCGTTAGTTTTTGTTAAAACTAGTGGAAAAATGTCCATGAATTTGGAAAATTTGGATGTAGTGAAAAACAACTTGGCTCCAGTGGGATTGGTTAATCCCATAGAAAGGTTTATCCCTCACGTAATGGTCAATCCTAATCACTGAGGAACAACTGCAATATCGTGTTTCGAGACAACCAGTTGGCTTCATAGCTCAATTGGTATACATAGGGTGTCCCAGAAAAAAACGAAGCCGATATTTATCGATGTTTAATCATACTTTAATATCAATGAATAATAAATGACACATATTTGGAAAGCTTAGTTCCTCATCTTTCATTTGATAGCACTCATATGATACATACTTCACGCATGAATGAATAAAGACAATATGAAACAGGGCTACCAAAAAGTCGTTTGCACAACGATACCTGAATTTCAAAGAAATAATCAAATTTCTAAAAAGTTCATTTCCTGCCCTTTCGTATGATACCTCAGTCAGGAAAAATGAGCCAGGGATGACAGAGATATCCTGCATTTAAATATGGATTGAATTTCCATGTTTTTTTTAAATCATTGGTTTTTTTCACACCTGACCGATTTTTCGCATGAATGGATTCGGAGATGGTCACTTGTGCATTAAAAACGTGCGTGTTGAAACCCCTGAAATTAAGCTTTCCAAATATGTGTCTTTATTATTCAAGATTGAGATTAAAGTATGATTAAACATCGATAAATCTCGGTTTCGTTTGTTTCTGGGACACCCTGTATAGGGCGTAGCTAATTCACACCGACCTGTCTGTCCCTGGGTCATTATCCCTGAAAGAAATAACCTATTCATATACCATTATGTCTCTTTGATTTTAGGGAAGCCCAGCCGATGCGCTTCGGGTTCTTTACAAGTTCGTGTACACTGAGCCGCGTGTCGTTGCTACGTGGGGGCCAGCTTGGTCTAGCGAGGCACTTACAATAAATGAGGTGGCGGCCAAGTATAACCTCGTTCAGGTACATTTTCTAAAGATATTTTTATGTGTTGTTTTTTAACACATTATAAAGGAGAATGACACTCCCCCCCCCCCCCCCGCCCATTTTCCCATTGGTCTCGAGATTTTGATACTATATCATTTGTCAATTTTTTTCTCATACCATTCTGAAATTTTGCGCTCTCAATCCATACATTTTCAAGTATATCGTCAAAAAACTGCAGTGATTACACCAACCCTGTTTGCTTTCACATCCTCCCATGGATAGTATTGGGGAGGTATTTTAAATGATTTTTAGGTTAGAACGAAATCCATTTTCTGAAAAAAATCTGAACAAGCTCCTTTAATACTTATTATTCGTATGTGTATTAGTGACGGTCCAGCTTCATCATAATGTTGGGATACAATTAAAAGCGAGGGGCAGAAGACCACTGATCAGTATAATACATATTCCTTGCTTTTTTTCAGGAATCTATTTCTGTCTCGGTGAACGATAAATCAAATTTAACCTGTCTTTAATAATTAAACGTTCACTGTATCTTTTGCAGAGACCGCAAAATAATAATGAGTTGTTAGAGAAGCTCTTTCAGTGATTGTTAAAAATACAAAATAGGCCTACCGTAAATACAAAATACTGTATGTAGTTATTGCGACTAAAAATAAATAAGTATAAATAATGCACGCAAATGCACGCAAGCGTCATCAATGTCTCGAAACCATGTTTCCGTTACTGCAAACAAATCAAACCCGCTAGTACAGGTGTAATCAAGCCAGTCTGCGATTTTGTTTTTTAGCGAACGAGCATTCAAGGAACACATTACAAGAGAGGCATCTTGACAGATTTTATGCAAGGAATACTAATCAATGTCCGATAACTTGAAATTGGTCGATGACACACAGACCGCCGTTCGTTAATTGCATGGCCCCAAGACGAGCTCCATTGTAACGAAGAACTTTCTTCTTTACACGCAATCCGTGTCAAAACTCTCGGTCGAATCTCACGTTACACGAATGTCCGGTTTCTGTCAGAAATGACAGTGGGTATGGCGTTTGCCGTAACACGATATCTTGAATTCAGTCTTCCCCACACACTCCTCCTCGCACTTCTCTGATGCTTTGCGATGTCCAAGAGCTTTATATAACTCCAGACATGCTTGGGCAGGAATGCCTTTACATTTCTTTGCATAACATGTAGCTGAGATCTTGAATAACTCAGAGTTGAAATATTTGAAAACAAGCTAGACGCAGTTGCTAGTCCTCCTTGATAGTCGTCTTGAGTTTTATCTTGATGATAATTAATAGTTGACACTTCCGACATAGGGCAAGGGTTGACTGAAACGTCTATCGCAATCGTTATGTCTATAGTCGGAGCAGGATCGGCGATAAACAAACATGTTGAACCATGTTTTGTCCACTTAACTTGGGGTTTTCTGGTTTTCCGCAGAGGGCAATGATCTTGTAAAATGATGATCTTGGTACATGCCGATAATGTACTCCAACATGCATATATTGGCGACCGGTCACTTCCATATTCAACATTGTTGTGGTACTCACGTGTACTAATGTTCCCGCAATTCAAACCCTCGTGGCATAAATCCAACATATAGTCACCGCTACAAGTAAAGGGGATCTTCGTATTTGGCAGGCTTAAAGATCACACCCTGTGCTAAAGTTTTGTTCTGGTAGGAATTTTCATCTGACCCCTCCTTCTGTGGTCAATATGAGGTCAAAGTTTAATTAAGAGAAAATCTAAATGTTTGCACATACTGAGCAACCATGCCCATCAAACCAAGCTGGATCTTTAAGAAATTAGATACAGGCGTATGCCCTTTGGCAGGATTTCATCAGCATGTATAATATCATGATGGCATAAAGTGTGACGTCATCAATGTGACGTCATCAAGTATCAAATAATAGCCTAAAAAGGACCAAAATATGCATGTTTTAAAACGTTTTTGTTTTGAAAACCAAGTGATCCAGGATCTTCGTTCGTACTTGGCGATCAAGGCCTACAATTTTCTTTTAGTGGGCATTTTTATTTGACCCTTCCTTCTGAGGTCAATTCAAGGTCAAAGTTCAGCGAAAACGAAAACCTCAGTTTTTGCACTTACTGGGCAACTTACCGACCGTTAAACCATACTGGATCGTCTTGGAACCAAGATATCAATGTGAAACGTGGTAAGAACATCAACTCTTATCCCAAGGTGTGCATACAAGTGTGACGTCATCATGTGTCATATTACAAAGATTCAAAGTTTAATATTACAAGAATTAATATCTAAGGAACCGTAATAGGTATTCGAATACTTCTTTCACAGGATGATAGGACTTAATGAACTGAACAAATCATACATTCACATGATCCCTGTGTGTCCCCAACATCCGGTTTCAACCGGAAGTTGTTTGAGCATGTGCCATTTTTAGCATTTTGAATGCAAATAGAGCCTAAATGGTAGGGAATTTGACCACAGTTCTACGGAAAGAAATGTTTCCACCTATGTGGACTTTATGGCTATACCAACGATGACGTTATCACGTGCACGGTGGTTACGTAACATAATCTCAATTGACAAAATCTTGAGAACTGTAATAGATATTGGAAAGATTCTTGCACCACATATACATGTAAGAACTTGTTCTTCAGTAGATCCTTGAAAAATGTGTGCACACAATACTGACGTCATTATGAAATTGACTGTGCCAATAATGACGTCATCACAAACACAATTCTATTGTTCACCAGTCAGAGTCATGTCTTGCGAATTACAATACTGGCAATAGATATGTGAATGTTTCTTTTGCAATATTAAACAACTGAAGTTTTCAAACAATTTCAAAAGTGTCTCGTCATCAATTGATCAATGTTTATGTCGCTCAATCACCTTGCGTTTGTAACAGACACAAACGCGAAGCTCTAGTTTATATCTGATCTTTAATCAGGGTGACTCGTTCACATTAATGTGGTCTCCCACGAGGCCCTGAATGTAAAAACAATACTATAAAACAATTAAGGTAACATAAGATTCATTAAAAGTCAGAAACATTAATAAAATTATAATAATAACAGGCAAGAAGTTTCAGTGAAATTTAGTTTAAGACAGCTTAAACAGCTTTTTATTATCTTTACAATTTTAGGACAATTATGAAACATTTGCCACAAGAGAGTGCTGAACGACTAATACATGCTTTCATTACAAGTCGTTTGGATTACTGTACTAGTTTATGTTATGGTTTACCTGATAATCAGCTTGGAAAGCTTTAACGTGTCAACAATGCTTGTGCACGATTTGTGCGCCCAGAACTTTGTAAGAATTGTTATATCACTCCTGTTTTATATGATCTTCATTGGTTGCCAGTCAAATTCAGAATTAAGTTTAAAATACTTTTGTTGACATTAAACATTCTACATGGGTTAAGTCCAGAATATTTATCCAGGTTAATTCGTGCCCGGTCTCAGTCTCGCTACTGTTTGCGGAGCTCCAGTGGCATTATTTTGTGCCATCCCTCGATCCAAAGTAGGGTGACAATGGGGGATCGTGCCTTTGAAGTTGCTGCTCCTAAGTTATGGAATAGTCTGCCTATATAGTCATCTAAGAGGTGTTTAAAAACGTATTTATTTACTGTTGCTTTTTCTTAAATGTATGTTTATTTTATATATTCTACAGCGCACGTGAACATATTTACATAGATGCTGCGCTATATAAATATATTTATTTATTTATTTTATTTATCCTTGGTCACGTGGTTTTCGCGACAGAAGCATTTTAATATGTGCATATTTTTGTCGTTTTGGGTCTGTAATTTGATACTTGATGACGTCAAGATGACGTTACACTTGATGCCATCATGATATTATACATGCTGGTGAAAGTCTACCATAATACCTATATATGCCCGTACTTAGTTTCGTCAAGATTCAGCTTGGTTTGATGGACATTAATGCTCAAAAAGTGAAACAATTGAGATTTTCGTTTGACCTCAAATTGACCCAAGAAGGAAGGGTCAGATGGAAATTCCCACACTGAGAAAATTGTAGCCCAGAATGTGATCTATAAGCCTGCCAAATACGAAGACCCTGTGTCACGTGGTTTCCGATACGGAAGCATTTTAAAACATGCATATTTTGGTGTTTTTCTTGGGTGTAATTTGATACCTGATGACGTCATTATGACGTCACACTTGTATGCACACCTTCACATGGGGGTTGATGTTCCTACCAAGTTTCAAGTTGATACCTTGAACCGTCTTCAAGTAAAGCTCTTGAATTGTTAATTCGGAAAAAGACAAAAAAGACAAAGAACCACTACAATATCAATAGGTGATCGAAATGAGTTCCGATCAACCAATAAATAAATAAATAAATAAATGTGTAACTTAGCAATTGACAACAGCAGGATGTCCCCGACAATTCCGAAACCACTTGGTCGTGTGGGAAATTGTGTACAATTCGGAGTATTTGTCATTGTTAGGGAAGGTTATGTCACATTTCCTTTAAACTTAGGTGAAGATTTATTCTCTGAGTAAGAGCTTGTAGAACGATATCTGGAACACAGTGCTGCAATTTGCTTTATTCATTGCAAAAAGAAGTCAACTTTTCTCGTTAAAGCTTGTAGTGATTTTCGTTGACTTTTGGGCAAAAAAGTCACTGTTGTTAAATACAAAATGTATAATAATTGTTTTTAAATTTTACATTTTGCCGCTTGGATCTGTGACCCGTGGATGTGACGTCATTAGAACTGACAGTGTGTGAAAATGCAGCTTTGCTGGCTGGCTAAGACTAAATAGTGCGTGTACACATAGTGTACCATGCATGCATTATACGAAACCTATGCCGTGTTTTGTGGACGGGCAGCTCTCCTAAAGTGCGTCACGCACTTGGTGGCATGTACCGATCTTTGATAAACTCGCCGATGTCTCATTGACTCGCAATCATGGGTGAAAAACTTGGGGTTGCGGGTTCGAATCCGGCTGCGGTACCTGTGCCCTTGGGCAAGGCACTCAACCACACTTGCTCCATCCTTCGGAAGGGATGTAAAGCCGTTGGTCCAGTGTGTTAGGTAATGGTAACGTACTATAAATATCCCAGAGCATTTTTTCGAAAAGAGCAAGGGGATTCCCCTGTGTCTCTGGCCATTTCTAATTCTAATTCTTCATGGGTTTCCTCACGCTTACGAGTGACAGTGCAATGAGCACTATTGAGGAATCCTTGGTATGAATACCTGAAAGAAATAATATAGGTTTTCCTGGCCAATTTCAGCAAAAGATTATTCAATTTCAATATTGCGCTTTCAAATTCACGCGATTTCTCTAATTCAAGCAAACTAGGGTTACTCTTTCCATATTATTGAATTCAATTTCGTTTTCGTGCACCCATGATTCCTTTCTTTTCATTCTATTTCGTTTATCAAGACTACAAGATCGCCATTCTTTTGTTGAATATCCAGCACCTTTTCCCAATAGGTGCAATCAAATTCAGAGTCATCGAAGCGCACTGCAATTTTGTACCTATTGTTGTTTTCTTTTTCGTTCATGGGCAACGCATTTCAACATTTGAGCGTTCACATTCAACATGAGTATGATACGGCTTACATACTTGCGTTTAAAGTTAGCGATAATGTTTTTTACTGGTAGTTGTGTGGCTTATGTGTCTTTTGCGTTTCATTAAATGTTTATTGTTATTCCTAATTGCAAAAGTGTTCCTTTTGCTTTGTTACCCCATGATTAAACTGTAAAATGTGTCTAAAGAACGGTTGAATAAAGTGTTATGGCACATAAGTATAACAAAACAATACACATTATTTTGCTTGCATTTGTTTGCATTGTAATCGTTTGCATTGGTCTTTAATTAACTTTTTTGTTTTCTTAATTCGTTAATGTTAAGACCACGCAAATTAACATTAATTAATATGTGAATTTAAACGTTGTTTCCCTGTGGATTTTTTTCACAGGTTCTTTTCTTGTTCTGTTTATTTCTGATATACGTTTATATATCTGAAATTGTTTTCTTTAACCTTCAATGTTCTGACGTGCTAGGCATCTCGGCATGTAAGTTTGGCTTTACCATCTCACGCAATTTTATGAGTTATTTGTCCCACATTCTGTTGAGCCACTTCTTGAAATATAGGCAAATACAAACCAGAACGCACATACCACAGAAACGAACTTGAATGCAAACATTTTAAAAATGTTTGCCAGTTGATGAACATGAATGGTCGACCAGCCCGTTGGTGCTGGCTGTGACGAAATTGAATGAACTAAGTGACCATTTTAAATTTAATGATTTTATTTGTCGAATGAATGCTCAAGTGTTGAAATTGAATGACCCTTTTTAACTGTTGAATGCTGATGTACCTGAGCATTTATTTTCAAGCGAAATTGAATGAGTCGGGTATTAACTTGAATGGATTTTTGTTGAAATTGGCCGGGAAAACCTATAATAATAATAATAATAAATATTTCAAACAAAAGTGGTTCTTGTGATGCCTATGCCTAATTAAAATGTTTTTGACATTGTATTTTGCACGATGCCGATGGTACGGTGGGGTTTAAAACGATCCTCCGAAAAGTTGAAGTTTGCGTGGTCTGTACGTTTCGCCCCCCCCCCCCCCCCCTCCCCCTCCCCCTCCCCCAAGGGAGCCACGCCCCTTCCGGAATTTTCGTTTTCCTCTAATCTCAACCCTGAATTAAGGCATTTCAACGAAAATGTGGTTTTCGTTGCCAAAATGTCCCCTTTACCGTGGAAAGACGCACAATGACTCTTACTTTTGTTCCATAGTCGCAAAAACGTTTTATTGGCTTTCGCGCTGAGCCTTTTCGCGCGTTAATGCGACGCGCGTCGCTTTGAGAAAAAAAACCATGTGGACGGAATTTGGAGTAAAACGATGCTATGAAAGCCACAGATTCCCCCGAAAAGCTTTTCGCCCAAGTAGATTCTGTGGTTTACCTCCACACCGCTTTTTCTTACAAGCAACGCGCTCAGTTGTGAGAATCATGCACCTTATGTCCAAAAAACAAATCCTATCCGAATTTGCATGGAATGGCCAAAGCCAATTTCCAGCTATGTGTAGACGCACTTTGAACTACCAGTGCCATATACCGTACAACAGTCTATACTGTTTTAATGCGGTATTAATTAAACTACTCAATCATATGGACAGCGCGAAAATTTTATTTCCGCCCACTTTTGGGAATAGACGAAGGTCGTCCGTGCGTCTCATCGGTACGTCGTATCATGACTTTTCTATGAACAATATTGCTATGTGCTGGTCTTTGAGAAATTAAAAACCATGGACAATTATTGTTGTTGTGTTTAATTTTATGGCATCGTTTATGCTCTCAACTATACGGTATTAACTTTAACGTTATTATAGGTTTTCCCGGCCGATTTCAAACGTTTTAGAGGCCTATACATTCCATTTGATACCGCAAGTATTCATTTTTGCATATGGAATCGAGTGTCCCACCACAAGCGAGTTTCAATTTCAAATATACACGTAGGTTGCATTCTATTTGATGGAACATCCATTCAATTTGCATCAATGGTCCTTTAATTTGGAAAAAAGAAGCACACTAATTTCAAAAGCTTAAGCAAATTCCGTCAAGGCTGGGTGGTGTGCGAGCGATTAGGCGTACCCATTGCCTCAAAGAAAATGGAGGGCCCGTTTCAAACAATCACTTATCTCGGCTTAGAAATCGATTTACTGCGCCAACAGGTGCGAGTACCGCAGCCTATAAAAAGTGCGTATTCTCTGCCAGCAATTACCGCTGGCCCTTGGGCAGTCTAGAATGTCGTTAGTTCAAATACAGTCTCTAGTAGGGTCCCTCAATTTCGTTTGTAATGCTAGGTTCCCACTATCACGATTCGCGTCACTATTGAAATCGTGGTCTTAATTGTGGAGTAATCGTAGTGATCCTATCAGATCTTATCAGATCTTGAGGTCATCGTTGCAATCGTGTTGATCGTAGAAAATTGTTGGACGGTTCAAACATTTTCTAGGATCAACACGATTCATTTTCAATCGTGATCATCATCAGATCGTATTGGATCGTAACAAAGCGCGACAGATCGCATATAATCGTGCTTCAAAATCGTGGCGATCGGGATCAACCTTGGACAACACAAACACCACGCTCTGTTGAGATGCGCTGCGATCTCCCACGATCTGTTACGCTCTGTCGGGTACCATTGCTCACGACCTGACACGATTGACTCACGAGTAGATACGAGTTGATACGAGTAGATGCGAGTAGATACGAGTAGTCACGCTTTTTCACGGACGCTCACGATCTGTTACGAGTTCTTGCGCCCATATATACCGGACAAGATTGAATGCGCTTCATTCAGCGATATACACTTGAAGAGAGCACATATTTACTGTCAACTTGCTTTTGCTAGACGTATGTTTGGAGCCTTTTAGAGATGCCAGCCAAGGGTACCAGAGGCAAGAAGGGAAAGGGCCTGAGCCTGAACCAGTCCAGCCAGAGCAGGCATCAGAGGAGGCAGAGGAGACCACCCCACCTAGAAAGCCAAGAGAACGAAAACAGTAACTGCCTGTACTGAAAAGCAAAAGGAGGAAATCATTTAGTTCCTCATGATAAATGAGGTCCTCTACAGCAAACGCCTTGCGGGGTTCAAGGATGTCACCTAGAGGGACGATCTCTGGGCTGCACAGGCTGCCAAGATGAACACTACTGTGGTGCAACTTGAATTATGGTACACAAGCATGAGGACCATGATGGGCCGGCTGAAGAAACGCGCCAGGAAGAGTGGGTCAGAAGTTCTCCTTTTTGATCCCTCACATTGAGACGGTGGATGCCAGAAATGTGGCCTCCTTTGCAGCAGCAGCAGCAAGTGCCAGTGGCACTGAACTCACCCCTCCACCAGCCAAACCTCAGAAGCTGCCTCTACCTCTACCTCCAGCAGGACTCCAACACCACCACTCCCAGCAGCCTCACCACCAGACTCGCAGCCAGCCTCCCAGACAGCCTCCCAGCCAGGGTCGGCTCCAGACGGGGCAGTGAGGATAGGGGGACCTCTGGAGAACTGAGTAAGTATTATCTCCTCCAATAACAATTGCAATTTTATTTAATTTCC
Source organism: Henricia sp. BOLD:AAB3569 (assembly GCA_037783545.1). Lineage (NCBI taxonomy): Eukaryota > Metazoa > Echinodermata > Asteroidea > Spinulosida > Echinasteridae > Henricia > Henricia sp. BOLD:AAB3569. The sequence goes on along the minus strand of JBBELK010000162.1, from coordinate 924,269 downwards.
CATTAAGATATACTTGGAGATATACTTACTAGAAATAATCATATTTCTAAGAAGAGGTTCCCTTGCTTTTTCTCTTTCAGAAGACCCGCTGGCATGGTGCAATTAATGTCCAGAAGTACGGCTGCATCTGGCAGCTGGTACTTTGGAAAGTATGTGGAGGAGACCCTGTCCAAGTTGCCTTGGGAGATCAGTAGGGATGCTGAGGCGAACATCATGCCGGAGCTGCACAGGGCTCAACGGGCAGCTGAGCATAGCAAGACGCAGCCACCACCAAGCCAAGACCAACAGGCCCCCTTCCCGTTCCAGCAGCAGTTGCAGCAGCAGTTGCAGCAGCAGTTGCAGCAGTTTCAGCAGGCCCTGTGGCAGCCTAACCCCTCTCAGTGGCCACCTCGCCCTGTGGGGCCTCAACACTAACCCTTACCCTGGCCGGCTTGGACTGTTTTGTCCTAGCTCACTCCTGTCTATTTTCTCTGCATTATTCAGTATTACATAGTAATTTGCGCTTTCTCTGTAACTTTTGTTTATTGTTCACTGCATGTAATTTGTGTATGCTTGTTTTTTATGTATTGTCCGAATAAATAATATTAAATAATAATATAGGTTTTCTCGGTCAATTTCGGCAAATGAGCAGCCAATTTAACCCCTACGCTATTCTATTTCGCGCGAAATCGAATGCTACTGAAAAGGGTCATTGGATTTCTTTTTATGACCAGTCAAATGTACTGTTGCGTCATTCGATTTAACAAAACAATCATTCAATTTAACAATTCAACAAATCAGCATTCAACTTCGCTGTTTCTAGTGAAGTAGGCTTGGTGCACCACCGAATCGCATTCGAAACTGTGACGCGAGAGATATTTGAGGAGTTTCTTGCGGACACAATTCAAGAGTGTGATGCAGTTTTCCCAGAAGACGAACCCATTTACCTCATATACGACAATGCAAGGCCTCACGTGCGAGCCCAACTCCCTGAATGTGCCAACCCAATGATCCAACTGAAGCGCCTCCCTCCCTACTCCCCATTCCTGAACAGCACGGAGATGGCACACTCTGCATTCAATCTTAGCAGCAGTTAAACGCATCCTTGGGTTACCTGAGTGGCAACAACGTGTCGGAGACAGACAGACTGCCTGGCAAGCAGGAATGAACATGAAGCAATGAAGGTGCGATCTCCTTCAACAAGCAGCCATTCAGAGCGTTGATGTCATCACCCAAGTGAAGTGCATGCAGTGGTACAACCATACCCAAACATATAGCTATACCTCGCCTTACCCTCCCACACCCTCCCTCCCTCTGAAACCGTGGTTATCGTCACTCGGAGCAAGGGGGCGTGACCTTCGTCCAACATCCGGGTCACGCTCACGTTTCCTCCACAAGTTCGGCAACCAGACTGGTGTTGGGCGCCGAGTTGACGTCGCAATTTTTGGCGTTCGGTACAAGTTTGTGCAGACTTATGACGATGAGATCGTCCGCAGAATTTCATAGGTTAGCCGTTTTGGCATTTGTTTCAATAACCTTTTTGGTTCTCGTAGCAATTTGTGCTATTTGCCAGTCTTTCTGGTTGTATTTGTTTTTTCCTTTTTTTTTCAGAGGCATGGAAGGAAATAGCTCGCAACATCGCCGATCCCAGTCTTCAACGTGTGGCCGAAGACCAACTCCCAGCCTTGCTCATTTCAGCCATGCCATAGCCCCATCCACAGTTAAAACCTACAAATCAGCTAGCTTGGCAGCGTTGATATCGGGAATCATAGGCATTAGCCAAGGCATGGCAGGACTACCGTCGCCGACAGACGACCCAATCGTCAAAACCGCCATCCAAGGCTACGACAGACTTACGGCTTCGCCACCGAACCGGAAAGAACTAGTATCTTCGGACATACTTTTACCACGGCCACGTCATTAGCCGATCTGTGCGTGTGCTGTTAATTTGTTTCATCGGTTATGCGGGTTTTTTCTTCGCTTCAGTGACCTCGGCATCCGACGCAAGGATTGTACCATGAGGTCTGACGGTCTGCTCATTCGCCTAACTAAATTAAAAAAATGATCAGTTTCGACAAGGTGCAGACATTGTAATTGCCAGGGTCAGTAATGAAACCAGTTTGCTTCCCTCGTCAGCTTTGGGAATATGAGAGTTTATAACGTCGTTCCGAATGTGAACGTACCATTATAAAGCAGATATTAAGAGAGTGATGTGTTTACGTGAATTTGACATATATGTTGTTGAATAAAGCGAGGTGAGCATGCTCCACCTTCCCAAATGTGCTCCAAAAATTTGGCTTTGTATATTTCTTTTATTACTGTTTTTAACACATGAGTGAAATATAGAAAAGAAAACGTTTTCTTTCGGAAGAATGGAGAAAGAAAATGCCAAGATGTCTGACACGCCAACAGATTGAAGGTTGAAGAAGAAACAACATAAACAATAACAAAAAACAGGAAAAACATAAAGAAACACCCCATTCAAACACAATACAAAATTAGGTCTTGGTCAGTTAACCAATTCTAACCAATAAAGATTCCCCACCCCCCAAAAAAAAAGAATAAAGAAGAAACAAAGAAGAAGAAAAAACCTTAAGGGTCCCATGTAAAGTCTACTGGAAACATAATTAAAAGAAAATAAGGTTTGCCTGAATTAAAGTGAAGGTACAAAACAGTTGCCTAGTACAGTTTATCTGTTTATTTGTATTTCTTTAGTCGTACTTATTTGAATTCTGATTTAGCGAAATTGATTGTCTCTTTACGAAATTGAAAACAAATAAACTCAGTAAAATCTCCAGTCGAACCAGCTCTGCTAAATTGAATGCTGATTTAGTGTCACGAAAAAGAATGACGATATGCTAAATTGAAGGAATTTGAATGCCTCAAAACGAAATTGAAAGACCGAATTCTGAATTTTAAACCCAGTAACAACTGGAGAGGCAAAATAGCTTTAATTCGAACGCACGAAAATTAAATCGGCTGCTCATTTGCCGAAATTGACCGAGAAAACCTATAATATAGGTTTTCACTGCGAATTTACGAATTTTTCTGATCATTTTCATTACCAGCCACTCTATTTCGCCTGATCTTTGCATATCCGATCAAATTTGGGTTTCTTTTTAATTGCTGGGCATCCAATTTAGATTTAATTGCACTCCTTTTTATTTTCCGGAGCGTTCATTTTAGTTCTGTGCATTCTATTTCGTTTTGGGGCACTTAATACGCAGCATCCCTAAATTCAATGCTTGCTATCTTTTGATGGTTAATTCTTTTAAAATCACGACTGTTGGTGAGCATGTGACAAATTTACCATACTTTTATTTTTCGTTTATGTGCAATCGTTTACATCGTTTGACCATTCAAATAAAAACAACATTGATGGATAAAGTTACCAGTTTTTGCTTAGGTTCAAAATCTGTTTGTCTGAAACATTTCTATCAAACAGACGTGTGTGATATAACGATATAACGAAATAATGAAACGAAAAGGGACCGGGTTTGTTTTTTTAACTGTTGATCTTTTCTACTTGATTGTAAGTTTTAACCCTGTTTTTAACCCTTTGACTAGCCTTGATCAAAGCGTTGGGCTTGTCTTTTAGACGGCCCGCTGAAGATAAAACAAAGCGCTTACCAACTACGGCATCTGTTGCACGTATTGGCTCACAGCACCCTGCGCTGCGACTATGCACATATGCACGTACATGTATCGGTACAGTCCGTAACCCAACGCCTTGATGGTTCTGCATTGAGCCAGCGAAACTCATTACAGTAATAGGGAAACCACCCCAGCGTCAGCTGAAATTTCATTGGTCGACGCACGCCAGGCTATGTTTGAAAAACGCTATGATCTGCGATCCCCAGTTTGTTCATCCGAGGCAGTATACGAGCTCCCAGGAATAATTCAGGAAAGCTGTCATATTATGACCGTTGTCCCCCAGAAGTGTAATCAAATACGTAAACAGAAAAGCACAATAAATGCTACGAACCCGAGAATATTTGTTGTTTTCGTCCATCGATCATGCCACGGTTCTCGTAACATGGAGGACGCCATGACATGCATAATGCATGATTGGGTCATTACGTGCTACTCATGAAGCTCTTGATTGGCTCAAGACAAATTTTAAATATTCATACCCTGCATATCCGCAAAGCCCGCATATCCGCATACCCAAAGCCCGCCCATTTTCGGCCAAAACCGGCCGAAAATGTAAAGAAACACATTAAACCCGGAAGTGACAGACTCGTCAAGGCTGTCTTTTCGAGCTACGCAGCTAGTACGCAGTATGTACGCAGCCAGTGTTGCCGTACGGGTTTACTACGGAAGTCGTTATCTCAGCTCACAGTGCTAGTGGCTCGTTTTGATGCCGTGTGCAGTTTGCATGTGCTAGACCCAATATTCTCTCGTACAGCAAAAAAACCGGGAGACGGCCTTGGTCAAGGCTACCCTTTGACGTTTGTTTACTGTCTCGTGTTAGCTCTAGTTTTGTAAGCTGAATTACCCATCAATCTCTTGATGTGCAAGACATCGTGGCATGTATGTATGGCAATTGTTATCCACCGGGAACACTTGGCTTGGGTAATTTGTCCAATGTTTTCTTGGGCCACTTCCATCAGACGATCACATCTCCAATCCTATAGGTTCATTCCTGCTTCTTGCGCAGCTTGTCGACCCCTACTCTTTGTTGCCATTCTGGAAGCGCTAGATCTCTCTTGACTCCGGCTTTGAAAGCAGAGTGAGCTATTTAAGTCATGTTTAGGAATGGGGAGTAGGGAGGGAGTCGCTTTAACTGGATCAGGAGAGGGGCATGATCTGGTGGTAGCTCTGCGTTCACGTGTGGGCGGGCGTTGTCGTAGACCAAAAAGATCGGCTCATCCTGGGGAAACATATTCTCGCACTCGCGTGCTGTTTTCGCCAGGAACCCCTCAAACCTCTCTCTTATGACGGTTTCAAACGCAATGCGATGATGGACCAGTCCTATCTCATCAGAAACTGCAAAGGTTACATTGAAATTGCGACCATGGACCACTCTTTTAGCTGGGACTCCACGAAGGGCTCGTCCGAACGAACGTCTTGTCCAGATATTGTAGCCTGTCTCGTCGATGAAGACACAGTGGCACAACACACCATGTTGGAGAAACCACTGGGCATACTCGACGCACATGTCAAGTACGCGAGTGGAGTCCCTTACTCCAGGCACGTCTTCTGCTAGCTTCAGGGTTATCAACATGCCATCCAACGTTCGAGCATTGGTGCTGGGAGAAACATGCGGCTTCTCAGGCAGGGCATGCTCCATGTCTTCTTTCAATTGCTTTGGAGTTAGAAGGGGGTTCAAGTCTAGCAGGCGCTGTAGCTCGTTCCTCATTTCATCGTCCATCTTGGTGTTATGAGCTCCTCCTTTGGGCAGACTTTGACGGCGACCAGTGCGAACATAATTGGCAACAATGGACCTTGCAGTCGCTCTTTTTACTCCCAGTGTATCTGCTAGCTCTAGATAGTCGGCGTTGTTAATCTCGAATGCGTTGATCAACCTCTCCCTATCCACATTTTGTACCCTACTGTAATGTCGACGGGCCGCCATCTTTATGTCTGAACACTTAATTAAGAGAGATATAAAGGTGTGCACACACTCATTGCAGACGTTTGATATGATTACGCTGAGAGAGCCCGGGCTTTTATATAGGAATACGGATATGCAGGAATGTCCTAAAATAGGACTAGAACAATTTGGAATATGTCTGCCCATTAATGGAATTGAATGCTCGATCAACCCCTTGCTCCTGTTCAGACGGAATTGAATGACCAGTACCATACTTTTAATTTAAATACAGCTAAACTGCGATAGAATGCTCGGATAGCGAGGTTGAATGATTCTTTGTAATTGTTGAATAACGCTCTGCACGATTTTTCAATTTCAATCTAAATTGAATGAGCCACGCGTTAAAATGAATAAACAAATGTTGAAAATGGCCGGGAAAACCTATAATAACCCAGTGTCTGGGGTAGTCAGGACCACAGATACATGTACGTCCAGCGACAGTTCCCCACGGTTCCGATGACCAGCCTATTATACTACCAACCAATGAGCCACACCCAGGACCCTCAGGGGGCAGGGCCACCACCACCACCACGACCACCACTGCGCTGCCCTCCTCCCTAGATTACTCCTTGGTCAGCCTGCTGGGACCCAGCCACCACCAGCTGCCGGCAGTTTAACCTCTCCTCCCAGCTCAACACCCCTGATCCACTTGCTGAGGATGATGATGACCCAGAGCTGCCCCAGACACAGGCAGACCCCCCCCCCCCCCCCCCCGGCGGATGACCATTAGAGACTCCTCGTGGCAGAAGTCCCCCAGAGACAGAGACTCCTTAACGGCCCTTTTTAAGGCCACCCACTTCCTCTCAAAAGAACATTATGTGATGATTCCCAGAAAATTAAAGAAAGAAATATTTTAAAAACGTTGAGTTGATCCCCTATTGGATTCTAATAAAATATGAACCCCCCAAAATGTTGCGATTAATTCAAATTTAATAGAGATTTAAAAATAAGAAGGCATATGATAAACTATGTGAATTTGAAATTTTTATTTAGGAGAAGGGGCAAGCATTTGTTTTGTTTGCTATTTTCTAGGGGAGAGGAGAGCAAGGATCTATTCAATGTGTTTAGTGTTTTTTAGGGAGGAGGGTGAGCATGTCAAAGTTTAGGGATAATCTGTTAATTTCTTTGGGTTTGAGTAGGGACAATCTCAAGTTAATTTTCTTTGATTTTGGGAAAGGAAAGAGGCCATTTCCAAATTTAATTTCGTAATTTTTTAGGGAGGGAATCAATCTTAAAATTTGCAATTTTTGGAGTGGGTTTTTTGTTTGGGGGGTGGGAGAGGAAGGGAAGTTTCTAAAAGTTTTTCATTTCTTTTCTTTATTTTTATCACATGTTTATGTTCTTTTGTGAGGAAGTGGGTGGTCCTAATAAGGACCTTTGGGTGGCCCTCAAAAGGGCCGTTGAGGTGGGAGATAACGATCACTGTCCTGACATCCTCGGGAACTGGAACTGGCAGTCTGACCGTTGTTGAGGAAGGACCTAACGTACCACGGTCCTATCATCCTCTTCAACTGGGAATTGGGGGAGTCTCTGTTTGGGGGTCCCTCAGTCGGCAGCAGCATCATCATCACCACCGTCTCCATTTCCTCCTTCATCCTCTTCACCTTCCGCGTCATGCAGCCCGGCCATCCTTTCCTGCCATGCGACCGCACCTTGTGGTAAACTGAAGAAGGTCTTCAGGAGGTAACCTTCTTTGCATCTGTTGTAGCTGAGTTGCGACATGCAGGAGGTTGATCCACATCTGGCCAGTCCACTTGGTCCCTCCATGCCCCTGGGATGACATTGCGGTTTTCATCCTCATGGCCCACCTCTTGTGCTGCAATGCCTGGATGCCTCTGCCTCAGTAGGTTGTGCAGAACCACTGCCGCCTCCATCATATCCTTCACAGTGTTGGGCTTCTGCTCTAGTGCCCTGAGAAGACACCTGAATCTGTTGGCCAGGATCCCAAAGGCATTTTCCACCACTCTCCTCCCCTTGAGAGTCTGTAGTTGAAGATTCTCTCCTCCCTGGACATCCCTCTTTGAGTGCGAAGGCGTCATCCCCCAGGATGAAGAAGGGTATGTCTTGGTGGTCATCAGGGCTTGCAGTCAGAGGGCAGGGTGGGGGAGTCCTAGGGCTTCCTCTTCCAGGCCGTTGAGCAGCTCAGAGTCGCCAAATATCTGAGCATCTGACATGTGTCCTTTTCCACCAAGCTCGATCCACATAAACTTGTAATCTGCATCCACCAGAGCCAGGAGTGGTATCGAAAAGAAGCCCGTTTGTCACTTCAGACAAAACCATTTCAGGGGAGGTTTTCTACCGTCATCATGTTTATATTGTGTTAATTATGTGTAAATCTGTGAACATTTCTGATTTTCGAGATACCAATCATGTATTCTACCTTTAAGCACATGAATGGGACCGAGAAATTTATCAATTTGAAAATCCAGTAACTGAGAAAGAGCAGCATAATTGAGCTTATCATTGGCTTAATCAGTCTTCATAAGTGACAGACGTGACAAAGGTCACAGAATGCCGCAATGGTGGTCCGAAGTTCCGAACATTTTGTATGCACGTACACGCCTACCTATGAAATGGAAAAACGTAACAATGAGAATAAGAAAAAGAATGAGAAATAAGAAATAAGAAGAAAAAACACTAACATTAAAATTGCTTTTTAATTATTAATTTTATTGCCATATTCTGAATCACAACGAAACTGAGCTCTTGTATAGTTTATAATTGGATGCATAAACGAATTCGAATGGCGCAACTGTTGCGTGTCCCGGGTGCGTGTTGCTATTGATGCGCAAATCCGGCGAAATCGATTGCTCTTTGTTAACATTCTATGTATCAAGAATTGCTTGCCTAACAAATACATTCGAACGCACTATAACGAAACTGAATACTCGTTTTAGGAAAACAATATGTATGTTCAGTGCATCAGTGAATAAACACGTAAAACTGAATGACGCTTTCTTGAATTTGTGAGGCAAAAGTGGAAAGTCGGTCGGGAAACCTATATACATGTATTAGTTAACATGAGAGGACGAAGAAGACGATTTGGTATTTAGAAATGGGAGGAAATCCCCCAGGGGAATCTTCCTAGTATAGGGGAAAACCAACGCGGTCGAGCGAAGAATGCAAACCCATGATTATAATATTAATTTATTAGAGTGTGATACTGATAATAGTGTGCTCAATTTTATGAATGCCGTACTGTCTCAATCCTTTTATCCGACTATTGACAAACCAACAAGAATAACGGGTGAAAGTGCAACACTTATTGACAATATTTTAACTAATGATCTTATGAGTCACTCGGCAGGTGTTTTGATGACAGACATTACTGACCACCTCCCAATTTTTTTAGTAATTAACAATCTCAAGGAAAACCCCCGTGTTAACTCAACATTTAAAAAACGTAATTTTAACATTAATAATATCGAAACTTTTATCCATGACTTGAATGAGACTGATTGGGATATTATGACATCAATCGATGACATTCATTGTATGTATGACACTTTTTTGTTACGAGTTCAACAACTTTATGACAAACATTTTCCAGAGCAAGATGTGAAATGTCGTTATGATAAATGTAAATCTCCATGGCTAACAGATGGCATTTATAATTCTATAAGACATAAAAATCATCTGTATAAAAGATTTTCGAGAAATCCAACTGTGAATAACAAAATTGTCTACATTTCATATAAGAACAAACTTAATTCTGTAATTAAGACGGCAAAGAAAAAATTATCTGTGTAAAAAGTTTAACGAAGTTAAATCCAACATTAAAGGTACTGGAAAGTTATAAACCTTCTACTTAATAAGCGCAAGCAAAATTTACATACTCCTTATTTCACTCAGGATGATATTCAAATTACCGACATCAAGAAAATTGCTGATGCATTTAATAATTACTTTATTAATATTGGCAGCAGTCTTTCGAGTAAGCTCCCATTTTGTAACACATCCTTTAATTCATTTCTAAGTAACAACTGTCCAAATTCACTCTTTCTTACACCAATTACTCGGGAAGAGATAGAAGATTGTATTAATGAAATCCCTTCTGGAAAGGCTCCTGGATAAAGTTCTACTGTCATTAAGCAAGCTAAATTTTCATTGTCAATACCTTTATCAAATTGATTCAACAGATCCTCGACAACTGGGGTATTTCCCGACAGTCTAAAAATAGCACAAGTAACCCCAGTTTACAAGAAAGACTGTAAGCGTAATATTACCAACTATAGACCTATATCTGTATTATCCACATTCTCAAAATTACTTGAAAAACTTATATACAAACGACTAGTACCTTTTTTCAATGGTAATAATATTATGTGTGATTCACAATTTGGATTCAGACCAAATCGATCCACTGAATTGGCATCATCATATGTTCTTAGTAAAATATATGAAGCCATTGACCATAATACATTTTCTATTGGCATTTTTAAAGATTTATCCAAGGCTTTTGATACTGTAAATCATAACATTTTGTTAAGTAAATTGAAACATCACGGAGTCCGTGGAACAGCCTTATATATAAACCTTTTAAAGAGCTATCTGTAAAATGGAAAGCAGTATGTGATGTTTAATTCTGCGAAATCTACTACTAAAGTCATTAAGTGTGCATGGTGTTCCCCAAGGCTCGGTGTTGGGTCCCTTATTATTCCTTCTTTACATTAATGATATATGTAATGCTTCAGATATTCTTGCTTGTTTGCTGATGATACAAGTCTATTATATTCCCATAGTAATGTAAATGATGCTATTAGAAACCTCAACATTGAACTTAAAAAGATAAGCACTTGGCTTCTTGCAAATAAACTTTGTATCAATGTTCTCAAGTCAAATTATATGATATTTTGTTCAAGCCAATTCAAATATACTCAACGGTTCCTCTGATTTTAAACAATACAAGACTTAACCAGGTTAAAACATTTAAATTCTTGGGTTTAACAATTGATGAAAATCTTACTTGGAAACATCATATCGACAATATAACAATAAAAATATCCAAGAACATTGGTATAATGAATCGATTAAAATATTACCTTCCAAGTAGGATTCTATTATTATTGTATAACTCATTTGTGCTACCGTATTTAAATTATTCAATATTGATGTGGGGTAGTTCGTCATCCAAATGTCTTAAGTTACTGACTTTACAAAAACGAGCAGTTCGTATCATCTCAAAGGCGGAATATCGTGATCATACTGATCCATTATTTGCTAAATGGGGTTTGCTTAAATGTAATGACATATACTATTTCCAATTGGGAAAATTCATGTTTAAACTAAGGAGTAATGTATACTTCCTTTTTGCTTAAAATCGTGTTTTACTTTAACATCAAATGTTTATGAATATAACACTCGAGGTAATTTATATGTACAATATAACAGAACGTCAATGTCCAAGAACATTGTTGTTCATCGAGGAACTCTATACTGGAATAACTTGGATGATTCAATAAAAGTTTTACCCACTTGTTTTGTATTCACCAAAAACCTAAAGTGTCGATTTCTTGACTCATACTCATACTAATGCATTATTAATGAATTAGCATGTATATCTATTTGGACTTTTCTCACACTGGTATTTGTTTGTGTGTCCTGTTTTTATGTCCAGTACCCGGTCCTGTATGTTTGTCTGTCCATAGGTTAGGGTACAAAAGCTGATCGCTTCACCTTATACCTAGATGTTGTCCATTGTATTTAATTTTCTTGCTTAAATTACATATACACTATTGCTACTGCTTTGTACACATTATTTTGGTTCAACACATCAATATTATGCAATATGTATTGTTTGTATTTATTGTGATAAATGACAACATTTAAATAAATGTTCCTGAACTGAACATATACGCCCAAACTCATTTTGGTCTTCTAAACACAGATCAAACATACGCAAAGGTTAGCATACGACTTTACTTTTTACTACATACATGCACTATTCAAATTCATTGTAGGCCTACTTCAGTCACTCGAGAGTTTCTGGACTGGTACGCTATACGGCTAGGATATCTTGTCAAATTTTGTGGATTCACCCAAATGCACATTTCCGCTTATAACCATGCCAAAATGTTATGTGATGACCCTTATATGTCAACCAGCGAACCATCGCCATCAAGCAAAAAAACGTAACGCTTATAGGTCACAAAAGCGAAAAGCCTGTCGATCTTATAGAGTGGATTCGCAGGTTTTTCGCGCGTAATTTCGACGAGCGTCGCCTTGAGAAAATACAACGTTGAGGGAATTTGGAGTGAAACGACACACTTAAAACCACAGAATAGTTTTTTTTTAAATTCTGTGGTTTTCAGTACGCCCTTTTACTCAGAATTCCTTCCACACCACTTTTTCTGAAAGCGACGCGCGCCGAAAGTACGCAGGAACAGGCTCAGTGTCAATGCACCATTATACAGTTTGCAAGCCTTTCACGCCACGAACTGCATCAGTGTACGTTTGCAACTGCCTTGAAAGTTGAATGAGTCGTATAACGTTTGCAAAGTTGATATACGACGTTGTAAAAAGAGTTCCCATGTCCGCTTTAAAACACCACATTATTACAATGTTAACTGATGTTTACAAATTATCAAATTGACTGACCTAGGTCGGATTGGCCAACTCTCCCTCCCTTGGGATAAGCAAACGGTACCCTTTGACGATTCGCATCTGGGAAGAAGAGAATGAGGTCAACCCAGCGAGAGTTGCTATGATGAAACAGATGAACTGGACACGATGTGGGTTAATCTTTGGCGAGGCTAGTTTTAGACAGGTACGATACATGTGTATAGATCGTCGTCGCAAAATGCTCAAATAAATCGGCTTGACGCATATGTATTACTTTATGTATAACAAATAAAAAGTTGGGATGTTGTTACAACCTCTTTTTCACTATAGGTCTGTTGCCAGTCTCTGTCTTTACTACTGATATTTTCAAATGTAAAACCAGTCTGTCCGATCTGGTTCCTCCTATCGGTGTGTTTGAGCGTAAAACCAGGCTTTCTACCTGTTCCCACCCATACACTCTGATCTATAGCTTTGCCGGGATGTAGAACAAAGAGTCATTCCAACAGCTTTTTCCCCACGTACTGCATCTCTTTGGAACTCCTTGCCTGGTGCATGGTTCCCTCCATCCTACAATCTATATTGTTTTTTAAAAAGAGGAATATCAATATAATTCTACTTTCAGTATGTTTGGGTTATTTTCATCTTTAGATTCCTTCTTGTATACCCTTACTCAGAGTGGATTTAACCTTTGAGGCGAACTTGAATAAAACAAAGAAAAGTGACCAGTTGCATCTGATAAACAATGAAATCCACGTGGTCATTTTGCTGATAGGCCGCCTGATGCCTATAATCAAGCGCAACTTTGATGTTTTCCTTTTATAACTTGATAACTTGATAATGTTTGGAATTTGTGATTGGCCTATGTTTAAAATGCTGTGTTGCATTTTGATCGTCTCTCTCAACACTTATTAATAGCCTTTTATAAGTATGGCGGAACAAAAGGAAAGGGCGGAATTTTATTTAGGTACGAATTTTTTTTTTACAATTGTATTTCTCCCCAAAAGCATGATTTTCATGTTGCAATTATAATACAGAGGCAGAATTATAAATAAAATAAATAGTGCAAAGTGAAAAATGCAGTTATATTGCATTTTATTTGATTTTATACCCACTTTAAAGTGCGCCCTCCTATTGTGTCCGCCATATTTCAAAAAGGCTAATGGCGTATTGCGAACAAAAACTTAACAACTTTATGCATTTCCAAGTTTTCAAACAGACAAAAACTAACATATACCGATGTGTCAAGATTGGTTATTTGCCCTTCTTTTATTCAGACTTGAAAAAGTTGGGCTAACTTTTTCTAGGTTTTGTCGCCGGGTTTTGCATATCCTATTCAATCTTTGCCATCCCTTATAATTCTTTAGTAATTTTGGCAGTGGTGTACTTGTCAATGTCCAGGATGTCCTGATGCATTACCTTTTACTTGGAATCGCCATGTTTGCCGTATTTTTTAAGCCGCCAAACAGCGACATCACCGGGTGTGCGGCCGTCGTTAAAAAGATAGTTTTTTCATCCCATAAAAAAACTCGACAAAACATGACAGAAACGGCATCGAATGATATGAATGACATGGTTGGATACAGCAATTTGTTTAACCTTGTTTTTCATCAAAACTGACATGCTTATTTGGTCACGGTCCTGACAGCAATTCTACCTCACCATTACCTCCATTCGGATCACGTGAGATTGTATTGTTCAGTAGGCTAGGTATGCCACTCATTCAAAGAAAGGAATGCCAGTCCTGCCAGTCAGCCCCTATATAAAGGCACCCTCACCGGACGCTCACCAGTGTATTTTCAGTGGCTCATGCGTGAGCATATCGCAGCTTAGTACGCGTTTTGCGCTAAGTACAGTATATACGTGCCACACCTTGCTTGGACCACGCTGTGGCCTGTAACGTTTTCTATAGCTATGGCCGAGACCACCGAGTCAGTTTTGCAGGTCAATCCGTCTGAAGATGAAGCGCTTTTTGAGCAATTAGACAACGAGCTTTCTGGCTGGCCGGCTGCTACTGCTAGTACAGCAACGCCGAGTACAAGCAAACCAGTTGCGACACCAGCAAAAAAGCGCACTGCTAAGCGTAAAAATACAGGGCAAGACGCGAGCACACCCGCGGCATGTAAAGCTAAGAAAAATGACTGCGATTTACGGGAAATAGTCGTCTCCTTGCAACAAAGCGTAGCTTCTTTGACCGAAGCATTTTCACGCCAAAACCACCAGCCGGTATTTGCGAACACCCATGTTGTCGCTAATGATTATGCAGCTAGCGAGGGCGAAATAATAGACGATGACGACGAGCTTGATGCAGTCTTAACGGGACTCGCACCTGAAAAGGGCGAGACAAAAATGATTAATACCGCACCTGAAAAGGGCGATGACACGTTCACCGAAGGTGACATAGACAACCTGTTAGGCAATGACCAAAATAAGGTTGAAGACGAATTGCTGACCGAAATGGCGGCGCTTATTGAGGGCGATGACAAAGAAAGCCCGGCCCTTAATGACCAGTTGGCCAAGACCATAAATGCACTGGCTCGAGGCAAAATACAAAGCGAGAAGCTTAATGAGAAAATCAAAAAATACGACAAACCAAGCAATTGTAAAAACCTCTGTATCACCAGAGTGAACTCTGAAATCTGGGCGATTCTCAAACCCACAACCAGAACAAAAGACGTCAAATTCCAGAAAATCCAGAACGCTTTTGTGAAAGCGTCCACTGCCATTTCAATTGTTACCGATCAATTGTTAAAGTCACGTAACAATAGTGACACTGGCCTGGACACCGCTCAACTCATTCGAATGCTCGTTGATGCGGTCGCCATTCTTGGCGCAGGAAACTCGCAGTTAAATCTGCGGAGACGAGATAATATTCGGCCAGATCTAAGCGCCAAGTATGCGCCACTTTGCTCCTCGCAGGTGCCCTGTACAGATCATTTATTTGGGGACGACTTGGTGCAATCTTGCAAAATGATCCAAGAGACCAGCAAAATTGGCTCGAAAATCCTTGGCCCTGAAAGTTATAACAACCGTCGGGCCGGTCAGTCCTCCCGACGATCGGGGGATTTTCGATCTCGGGGATTTCCCAGACAGGCTTACTATGGTCGCCAACAGAGGGCGCCCTACCGCCGAGGTCGAGGTCGCGGTTATTATCGCACCATGTACAACCAACAGTTGTACCATCAGCAACAACAACCCACTGGCATAACAGCCAGGAAACCGGTGAATTAGAACCGGCAGAGTGCTTAAATCGTGCACAAACTCAAGTCGCCAATCTAGTAAGTAAGTGCAAGACCTCGAATTTTTCCTGTACCTCTGAAATTATAATAATAGCAGGGAGATTGGGTCAGTTTGTTGCCGCGTGGGAAAATATCACTTCTGACCAATGGATTTTAGATACCATTGCACATTGTCATATTGAGTTTGATAATTCACCTGTCCAAACAATTTACCCTCCACCTATACTGTTCAACAATTCCCAGTGTGAATTGATTGATAACGAAATCCAGATCCTACAGTGTAAAGGGGCCATAGTTCGAGTAGCACCCTGTCGGGGGCAGTTTGTTTCAAACATTTTTCTTCGTCCTAAGAAGAATGGCTCAATGCGCCTAATCATTAATTTAAAAGCACTGAACAAATTTGTCTCTTATCACCATTTCAAAATGGAGACACTGGAATATGCACTAACACTTATTCGTCCTGGCTGTTACATGGCATCTATAGATCTAAAGGACGCATATTTTACTATTCCAATAGCTCAGGAACATCAGAAATTCTTACGATTTCAATGGCGTGATGAGCTCTGGCAATTCACTTGCATGTGTTTTGGACTAGCTAGTGCACCACGAATATTTACGAAAATAATGAAACCAGTTGTAGCGACTTTGCGCAACATTGGTCACATTTCTGCCAATTATATTGACGACTCCCTCCTCATTGGGGACACAATGATGGAATGCAACAAAAATGTTCTTGACAGGTGTGCACTGTTGCAGGACCTGGGATTTGTAATTAATGAAGAAAAATCCCATTTTTCTCCTAGCAAAGTAATAGATTTTTTGGGATTTACTATAAATACCAACGAAATGTCAGTACGATTGCCTGCACAGAAAGCAATTTCAGTTATGAATGAATGTGCTAATCTTGTCAAACAAACTGACCCAACCATACTGCTTGTGTCACGAGTAATTGGGAAACTTGTTTCTTGTTTCCCTGCAGTTCCACTGGGTCCTTTATTCTATAGAAGTTTGGAAATTTCAAAAGACCATGCTTTGAGATTACATGATGGTAATTACAATGCAAAAATGCATTTGTCTGAAGAAGCAATATCCGATTTGCAATGGTGGATAAATAACTTAAAATCCGCCTTTCGAAATATCTTGCCTCATGTTGCAGATATTGAAATATTTACCGATGCATCCTTGGAAGGATGGGGAGCCTCATGCCCTAACACTAACATATGCACTAATGGCCGATGGACCTCGGGGGAAAAATTATTCCATATAAATTACCTTGAGCT
Source organism: Henricia sp. BOLD:AAB3569 (assembly GCA_037783545.1). Classification (NCBI taxonomy): domain Eukaryota; kingdom Metazoa; phylum Echinodermata; class Asteroidea; order Spinulosida; family Echinasteridae; genus Henricia; species Henricia sp. BOLD:AAB3569. The sequence continues at coordinate 907,617 of JBBELK010000162.1, read as the reverse complement.
TCTAGCAGTTATGCATGCGTTGCAGTCCATTGTCACACTTGTGAAGAACAAAACAATATCTGTTAAATTAGATAATGTTACGGCCGTAGCATATATAAATCACATGGGAGGCTGTCATTCAGAGGATCTGAATAATTTGGCAAAATGCCTTTGGCGCTGGTGTGTACAGAATAATGTTTGGTTAATTGCACACCACGTTCCCGGCAGTCATAATACTGCTGCAGATTCACTGTCACGAACATTCAATGACCATCTTGAATGGAAATTGAATCCACAGACCTTCAGCAAAATTTTGAATCATTTTGACATTATACCAAGTGTTGATCTTTTCGCATCAAGGCTTAATTATCAATTAAAACCATTTGTTTCATGGTTTCCTGATCCAGAGGCAAGACAGTGTGATGCCTTTTCATTTTCATGGTCAAATGAGGTAATTTATGCTTTTCCTCCTTTTTCTGTTATTGACAGAGTTTTGCACAAGATAGAAATGGACCAATCTACAGGAATCTTGGTGTTTCCTATGTGGCAGACTCAGCACTGGTTTCCCAGGCTCCTTCGTCTGCTCATAGCACTTCCCGTGATGTTGTCAAAAACCGAGTTACTCTCGCTTCCGCACGCTCCACATCAGCGTCATCCGCTAGAAAGACAAATGACAATCTGTGCTGCTCTCTTATCAGGCGAGCCTTCATCTCAAGAGGCTTTTCAGCACAAACTGTCAATATCATCCTCCACTCGTGGAAACCGGGCACACAGAGGCAATACTCCTCTGCATTCGTTAAATGGCTACGTTTCTGCACTGAACGGTCGTTTAATCCCATTCATGCGTCTGTAAGCTCAGCTTTGGATTTTCTCACAAAGCTAGTCCACGATGGTGCCAAATACAGCACAGTCAATACGGCTAGGAGTGCGTTATCGTCATTACTGTGGCCTAATACAGACAAGAGTTTTGGAAGTCATCCAATGACTACGCGGTTTATGAGAGGCTTGTTTAACATTAGACCACAACTCCCGCGTTATTCCCAGATTTGGGATGTTGGAACACTTCTGCAGTATGTTGGGAGTTTGGAACCTATTAAGTCAATAAGTCTAAAACAACTGACTTATAAACTCATATGTTTATGTGCACTGACTACTGGTCAACGAGCCCAAACACTGTCTCTGTTTGATATAACCAATATGAAAGTTACAGATAAACGAGTGATTATCAATATCACAGAACTGGTTAAAACCTCCAGGTTAGGAAAGCCACAACCTGTTATTATTTTGTCGGCTTATCCACATGACAAAACTGTTTGTGTCGTGCGTACACTTTTACATTATTTTGTACGAACAAAGCCTTTTCGTTATGATAAACACAAACTCTTTCTGGGCTACACAGCTCCTCATAAGGAAATAAGCACATCCACTATATCTAGATGGCTCAAGCAGTGTTTACTCGAGTCTGGTGTAGACGTAACAACTTTTAAGTCGCACAGTTTTCGAGCTGCATCAACTTCAGCAGCAGCAAGTAAAGGTGTTTCAATAGACACAATTTTGCAAACAGCTGGATGGACCAATTCAGCAACATTTGCAAAATTTTACAAAAGAAATGATAATATTCAGACTCCTCAAACGGTTTTTGCTGAGTCTGTGTTGAGTAAGAAATAATCGTATTGCTGGCAATTAATCGGCCTCAAAAGCCTATATGAAAAGTGCCAACACAAAGTACAAGTATTAAGGAAGCAAATGATTAATTTTAGTGATTGTCTTATTTTCCATCCATTTGCATTGATAATAGAGCGTCCAAGTGCACGCTATATAAGACCACATAAGTTTGTGACTTTGTACAAAACGTACATGTACAATGTTTACCAGTAAGGTTTAAGTGAGAAAGTAGACTCACAAGTTAAAAGAAATCGATTAAAATTGTCATATTGTATATATATTTCAATTTTTCCATGGTATTTCATTATGTAGAATGTTATACCTTTTCCTGTCAGGATTTGCCATTGATTGCATTATTTTTTCCAAGGGACTTGTATATGCATTACACTGTCCCGCTTTGAAGTCTCACGTGATCCGAATGGAGGTAATGGTGAGGTAGAATCCCCCAATTAAACGAGAGAAATGAAGTTTAATTGGGATTCTGCCGAACCATTACCGAAATGAGGAATCACGTGACACCCTCCCATTTTTCAAAAGCATACAGCTGTTTTGCCCGCCCGTTTTACGTGATGGGCCAGTGTAATTACTACTTTAAATCACTGGTGAGCGTCCGGTGAGGGTGCCTTTATATAGGGGCTGACTGGCAGGACTGGCATTCCTTTCTTTGAATGAGTGGCATACCTAGCCTACTGAACAATACAATCTCACGTGATTCCTCATTTCGGTAATGGTTCGGCAGAATCCCAATTAAACTTCATTTCTCTCGTTTAATTGGGGGATTGTACAGCATACCTTCTGTCCTTGGAAAGAAAGTATTGTATTGTACTCATGAACGAACACACTGCCCATGCGGCACGTACTAAGTACACGATGTACACAACTATAGCACACGCACGTACCAATGGCGTTGTGTAACCAAATTGTACTACATTCATCTGAGCACGCACGTGTGGCAAAATATGAAAGGATTTGGGGCATGCGCAAACCGTGACATAGCCCCTTTAAGGTGAATCCACTGAGCCCTTTCGCGCTTAAATTTGATGCACATGCATCGCTTTGAAAAAAAAAGCGGTGTCGATGGAATTTGGAGTGAAATGATGGACTGGAAATTACAGAATTACAAAAACACTCAGTTAATTGATTCTGTGGTTTTCAGCTTCGTCATTTTATTCAAAATTTCCTCCACACCGCTTTTTCTCAAAGCGACGCGAGTCGAAATAACGCGCGAAAAGGCTGAGTGTGAATCCACCCCTGCAAATGCTTCTTTGATAATGCTCTCGGGCCAATTCCATGGCGCTGCTAAGTAGGCCTACAAAAATTTGCTCAGCACAAGATTTGTTTGCTTTATTTTGCAAAAGTGGATGTCCATGCCAAAATCGTAAGTGATGTGTATTGAAAGGTATTCTCCTACTCTTGCGAAGAACACAAGTTGGGTATAATTTTGTCTTGTAATCCATTTTATAAAGCAAATCAATCCTGTGCTAAGCAAACTTGTTTGCTTAGCAACGCCATGAAATTGGCCCCTGGAATGTACAACCGACTACATGTACGTAATATGGAAATGTACTTTTCAATTTACAACCGAATTTAAGTACCAGCAAAAAGTTGATAGAACCATTTACACCATAGGCTACACATGCGTAAACCCAATCAATTACACGACGTCTCTTTTATGGTGTAGCACTTTGATGACTTGGCGGAGCTTTTACGCAACTCAAACATCACCGTGGTTGCCATGGAGTCCGTAAATGACGTTTCGCATTCACAGGAACAAGTTAAGAGTTTGAAGGTATTTTAGTAAAGCTATATTGTTATGCGTTTTTGAAGAAGTCGCCGATTTCATTGATGACGGTCCAGCGGTTGAATGGTTAATTTGACGACACAGACGATTGCCAGGTCTTACAAAAGTATATACCCTTGGTATACAATCAATGGATATAATTGCCCCGGGGAACAAAGACATGCGCATAATGACCGCGGAAACAAACAACAACAGACAGCGGAATTTCACGTTCATGAGTGATTCACCTCCCTGTACTTCCTTTCGCAATTGAATGGACCAAGACAATTCCTTTCAAGGCATGAACAAAGTGCGTGTGTAAGTTATAAATATTTTCGTTTGCCAAGTTAATTATTTGATTTTGAAGTTTATGCAAAAAAGCTGCACATGAATTCCAGACCAAATAGCTAAGGACGAATATGGTAACTCATTTTTTTTTCATAAAAAAAGAGCGGTAATCATATTTTGAGAGGATAAAGCGTGCTCGCGTAGTGGGTACAAAGATGCTGTCTCAAAAATCATTTGGAAAACCAGAAAATGGTTCCCGACTATTCGCAAAATTAATAATCACGATCTTGTATGTTTCAGAGACACGATGTACGGATTGTTTTCGTGGGATTTTATCAGGAGGCTGCAAAACACATCTTCTGTCAGGTATACCAGTCTTTTTAACATTTCGAGCAATTTACATCGAGCTATGTTTTAATGTTATCTTAAATATGGGTGTTGGTTTTGCGACGTTCTCTGTTTTTTGTACATATTTGGAAAGTACATCAGGTACTGCTATAAAGTGCTAATTTGTAAGAAGATTTTTTGCTCCGTATATAGACCCCAATAGAAGCTCTGAGCCATGTGCTTAAAGGCAGTATTTATGATTTTAAGGGTGGTTATTTTGTGCTTTTATTTTTAGTACCTTTAAACAACCTACTGGCATGGAGATTTATAGGGCTCTGACTTTAAAGGGACACAACAAAATCGATTTTCATTTTTAAGGAATTCAATCAATAGAACGTAAATATCCTTACACCAAAATATACTTTCTACTTTCATTTGAAGCGGTTAGATTTTTATGGGGATTTACAATCATTTGGTTTCCAGTTCTGCTCCTGTATTAATTGATTGGAACAGGAGGCGTCGCACAGTGCCTCAGAAGGTGACAAAAACGGCAAAAACTAAATGTTCATCAAATATACACATATTATACACCAAAATAGGGGTTTTTGGGGTCGAGAAACATATTTCCGGGGTTAAAATGGAGAATTGAACACTCTGATCGGCACGCAACTGTAAAGCTAGGATATTTGATGGGTCAATTCTGTGGTTTTTGGCTTGTGACATATCAAAGAACAGGGTTTTTAACAGGCTAATCCATTTTCACGTTTATTATTCAAATAGATCATTTTGATTGGCAAATCAATGTCATTTATGGTTCATTCTACATGTTTCACCATTTATGTAGCAAATTCAAATATGTCTTTCTCCCTTGATTTATATTCTCTGATCTATTCGATTTACTACTAAATTTCTCTCAATTTGAACCAAAAACAAAATAAAGCAACAACAAATATATTTCTAGTTTTTTTTAACAAAGCCAATACTTCAGGGGTCAGGGGCTTCCCACATTGATTTTTGAACTTTTTGAAACTGATAGATGAAATAACAGGGTCAGATCGAATGAGAAGGTGGTGCATCTGGTTTTTCATCACATTAACCCTCGAAATGTAGGCTGAATGGTTAAGTCTTGCTTTCCGGATTTCCTTGTTTTGGGCCTCCTGAGCTTCTTTAAAATAGGCCTAAGTCAATCAAAACTTAACAAAACATTATCTTGATAAATTTATTTCTAACGAAAATTTTATTTACTTTTGGCTTCATATAAACTCCTCAAAAAAAGTTCGGAAAGTCAAGTTTGACTGACGATTTCTCTCTTGTTGCAAAGCTCTCATTGGAAAGCCCTATTATTCCTCTTTACGATGATGTGTCATGTGTTATGATTAAGCAATTAGGGGATGTGCAGCACAGCTGAATACAGGGGCGGGTGTAAAGTGAAATGTCACAAAATGCATTGCTATTGTCAAAAAGTGCATTGACACATTCCCATCCTCCACGCAAAAGGGGAATGCACTGCATGACAATAGCAGTGGATTTTGTGACATTTCACTTTCCACCCACCCCTGTATTCCGCTATACTGCACATCCCCCGAATGATTAATCATAACATCCCCCGAATGATTAATCATTCCAATGATACTAAATCCAAGGGAAATTATTTAGTAACAAGGGAGAAAACCTTTTTTGAGGAGTTTATATAAAATAAGTCATTTTAGAACATAAAATACTTAAATTTTAAATGTCTCTTTCTCATGAAGGAGCAGGAATGAGCAGCTGAATTTTTTTTTTTACATTTCTCTTTACAATAAGGATTCCCTTGGTGCAGATAATAGGGTGGAATATACCTTGGGACTAAAAAGTTATGCTATTTTTCTTTTGTATTAAAACATTTTTAAAAGTGTCGAAAAAGGTTAAAAATGCTTAGTCATTTTTTTCCAGAGTTAATGTTAAATTTTAATTAGTTGGCCTTTGAATTTCAACTCTGAAGGCCAATAAATGACTTTGCTACATTGGGGGGCAACTTTTATCTTAATTTGGGCCTCCCAGGCTTAAAAAAAGGTTAACAAAATATGTCGCGAAAATTCGCGACATATTCGCGTATGTCGTTATTAGCATATTATAAAGACTGGCATGGCCAAAAAACATTTTAAAACATGCCCAAAGTGTACATTTTCTTATTCTATATGTCCTAAGGCACTTATAAATGAAAACAAAATTAGGCACAATAGAGCCTTTTGAGATTTTCCTTTTTTGCCGCTTTTTAGCCCTTTTGAGGCACTGTGCGTCGGCACAACATACTGCTGCCATGGCGTACAATTGCTGCCATGGCGTACAATGGCATCGTATTTTGAGAAGGAAAGTCTGCCAGTTGTTCTGGGGCGGGCAGTTAATTAAAAACTTGAATGGTTCTATAGATTTTGTTTTTATATTGAATCCATTGGGTATATTTTCAAGGACACTGATCCGCCCCAGAGAGCAAAGGTAAGGGGCTATGAAGAAGCGATTAAGCAGTACGGGCAGAATAATCTGTTCTGAGCTAACCAATTAAAGCAAATTGTCTTATGAACTGATTGGTACGATAATGAAAATACGGAGCCTGATAAAGCAATTACATTTTCGGATGGGATCTGGGATCAGCCTACACGGCATAATTGACAGGTAGCGAGGTAGAGTCACCACGCGATGTATAAAGCGAGCTGAAAGAGGCACAGACACACTGATGTTCAAATTGACGCGGGGTAAAGTGATAACTGAAAACCGGAAGGCCCCTTTGCTAGATTAAATTCATGGGTTTTGGCTTAAGAACTTAAAGGAACACACAGGCTCACTGTTTACATCATCGACAAATTTTGTGCGATGGTCCTTGGGAAAAAAGAGCGGACCTTTCATAGTTATCATAAACACCATCCTCGCTTCTTTGTCGAATGTTACATAAATTAATGAGCCAATATCGACCCCCCCCCCCCGTTTTAATGGGCGCAACTCCAAACAACATTGAATTGGGGGGTGGGGGTGGGGGGGGGGGGGGGGGGGGGGGAGGGTGGGGGTGGGGGGGGGGGGTAACATCCTCCTCAACTTAGCTGCGTAAACTGTACAGAATTACTAATACGTTTTGTCGAAACAATAAAAAGACACAGGCGAATTGTAGCATAAATTACTTTAAATATTTACCGACAATATTTTAGACAAATAAATTTATTATATTTGTTAAAAAATTCTAACCCCCGTTCTGACGACTCTCCTCGGAGCAACACCAACAGACCGGAGCTGGGTGACCAAGGGTAATAACAGCGTACTCGACCCTTTCCGCAATAGGCCTGAAACGTAATGACGTCACGCGATGTTTACCGCGGTGCATTATGGGTGAAAAGTGGTGCCGAAATCGCTAGTTTTCGAACTTTGCGTGCATTGCATGCATAGCGCCTAGCGTATTATGCACGTAACTTTGTGAACTTTACTAATACCTAAGTCACAATTCAAGCGGAGGCCGGGCGGCGTGTGCGAATTATAGGCATCGGCCGGCGTGTAGAGGTCGGCGAAAGATCGCGCGATAGGGCGGTCACAGTCACAATTAAAAGTGCCCCGCACGCTGCCATGACGGGGCCCGGGGTGTCGCCGGCCGGCGATCGGCCGATTTTCATGGAAATGGGGTCGAATTCTTGGCCCGTTTATCGGCCGGTGTTCGGCAGGCACTCGTCCGATGTCCTGCCTATGTCCCTGCGATACCCCTGCGGTATCCGGCAGGGTGCCGGCCAATTCTTACAGGCCGTACGACGGCCGGACGGGCATATGTAGTGTGCCTGTCGAGTGGCCAGCGATCAACTGCCGCGATCTGGCGGCCGTTTGTCAATTTGGGGGTGAGCTAATATAGCGGCGCTCCTCTGACCTTCTTTATTCACTTCGACCTTTCTCTAGGAGCACTGTACGAGACGAAGAAACAAGAAGACAAAGAAGAAAATGCCGTTAATACCTCCACAGCGCTTGCGGCCACATCCACAGCGCTTTTGGGCACCTGCGAGCCCAAGTGGCTGGTCGGCCAGACGCCGGCCGGGCGTCGCCAAGTCGGCCGGACGCCGGGAGGGGCCCGTCTGAGCGGCGTCTGGGCGGCGCCTGGCCGATATATGGATGGTCTGGGTTGTCCAAATATTGGCCCGGCGCCTGCCCGATGTGTGCGATGCCCTGCCGGACATCGGTCAGGCATCGACCGATTTAGTGGCGATCAGTTTGCGATGCGAAACGCCGCACCAGGGGCCGATTTCACTAACGCTTTGCGATGATCGCTAATGCCCAAATCAATCGCTAAACTCGAAATCCATCGCAACTTTGCGATCAACTTCGAAGAGCGATTTCACAAAAACTTAGCGATGGCGTTGGCCATCGCTAGTTGTTATTTAGCGATGAATATTTAGCGACGACTAATTTGTCATCGTAAATGGAAACATTCATCGCTAAAATACAATTTCGCGCCATTTGTTTAGTATTTTGAAGGTTTGGTGATTTTTAGTGTGTCTCGAAATGGTGTTTCAGTTGTTGTACATAAACAACGAAAGAGCATTACCGAGAGAGAGGGTTTTCAGGGACAGGACAAATCCTCTGGATTCATACAATGACAAAAAGATGCACAAATATTATCGGTTTACGCGGAATGGTGTCATGAGAATTATTGACATTTTAGAGCCACATCTCCGCCCTTCAACTCTTAGGAGCCACGCAATAGATGCAACCGTTCAAGTATTTATTGTGGCTCTCGTCAGGATGCTTCTATTCCACAATATCCGAGCATCATGGCATATCTGTCGCTATAGTGTCTGCGCTGCAGAATCGTGCATCAAGTCACCGAATTTCTGGTTGTTTACGCGTTACTAAGCGATCGTCCTCGTCCAATAAATTTATTAGGTGATCGGGTTGTTCCCCGATCACCTATTGCTATTGTACGATTTCTTTGTCTTTTTAGGTGATCGGGTTGTTCCCCGATCACCTATTGCTATTGTACGATTTCTTTGTCTTTTTGGCTTTTTCGTTTAGGACGAAAAAGCCTTTGTTTTCGTTTTGATTTTTTTTTTTTTTCCGTTTATTTCTTCTTCTTCTGATTTTTTTCCCATAGACAAAGCGCATGGGCGTTGTCGGCACTTATTCAGGTTGTTCCCAAACATTGATCTTAACCAAACTTGGTGACATCAAAGACATAGTATAAGAGGTGTGCACCCAAGAATGGCTTCATTGTGACGTCATCAGTTACGTCATTATAACACTTTAAAAATGCCTAAAAAGCGGAAAATTGCCGAAATATGTACTTTTTAAAATGGTTCCCTTGCCCAAACCACATGACCCAGGGTTTTTATATTTGGCAAACATTTAGATCAGATCATGAGCTTCAATGTTCTTAGTGTAGGCATTTTCATCTGACCCTTCCTTCCCGGGTCAATCGAAGGTCAAAGTTCAGCCAATTCAAAAATCACATTTTTTGTATTTGTTTGTACTTATGAAGCAATATTAGCTATTCAACCATGCTTGATTTTCATAAAACTAGGTACAGGCATGGGCCCCATCACAAACGTCCACCACCATATAGAACGTCACCATGACGTCAAGGATTACGTAATTATAATAATTTTAAAATGGCACAAAAGTGGATTTTTATCATAAAAATTACCAAAATATGCATTTCGTAAAACGCTTCCGTGTATGAACCCACATGACCCAGGGTCTTCATATTTTGCATACATATATATCAGATCATGGGCTACAATGTTCTTTGTGTAGGCATTTTCATCTGACCCTTCCTTCCTGGGTCAATTGAAGGCCAAAGTTTAGCCAAGTCAACATTTCCGTATATACAGGGTGGATTTAAAAAAACGAAACCGAGATATTATTGCTAATTGTAACTAAAGTAGGGCGCGAATGAATGAACGGGAGATATCATCTGTTAGGGTTGAATCTCCTCTTCAAAATGACACCATGATCATGTCATTATGTTTTTGGTTGACTGAGCAGTGACCAGTGTTATGCAAGGGGCCTAGTTTTAGATTTGACCGTTCTCAATGCGAGGAAACGTCGTACAAATAAATCTTTACCGTAGCTGTCTATTCCGTGTGCCCTATGTGACACGGCGTCGACCGAGACGGTGACACGCTAACTTTTAACTGTGTCTACCACGGACGTGTAATTCTACAGAAGATGGTTTAACAAAAGGACATGTGAGTAGGATACAATATTTTATGTTATTTCAGTCTTATTTAAGAGAGTCCACTCTCTACAAGAAAGTAATTGTATGTTATTGAGGGAATGTCGTAGTTTTGCCGTGAAGCATTCATTCCAATGTTTGTTTTCTTCCTTTTAGGTTTAGTAATGTGCAAAGTTTAATATAGGCCTGATATCATTAAGTCATTGTCTGGATTTTATTGAACCATCTTCAACAAATATAATTAAGAAAATTTTCATTCTTTGCCAAATTCTTTTCAATCTTAACAAATTATGTGCTCTGATTTCTGCCTTTGATGACTAATATATGTAGGCCTATATCAGTTTTTCGAGTAAACATCGGATTTCCATCCCAAATGTGAACAAAACAAACTAAAAATTAACAATATTTTTTCGCTGACTACATCGTGAGACAGCAGATGAAAATTACCAAAATATGCACTTTTAAAATGTTTCCCTCTATAAAACCACATAATCCAAGGTCTTCATATTTAGCAGACATTATATATCAGATCATGGGCTACAATTTGCTTGGTGGAGTCATTTTCATATGATTCCTCCGTCCTGGGTCAATTAAAGGCCAAAGTTCAGCCAAGTCAAAATTTGCGTAAAACTATGCATAAGCCACCAAATGTCGACTTCTGTACGTGACCGGCAGAGGGCGTCATTCATAAATTACGGTGATGCACAGACCTATAAACCTATAGACCAACGATCGTGCATTGAAAATCGTGACTTGGAAAAGTATGGGCAAATGACGACACAATGGGCTGCATGAGCTAACAGCGCGGGTTTAAAGCGCTCACGGCTATTCCAAAACGCGCGTACGCCGTGTGTATTGTACGCGTTCCTAGGAAGTATGGGCGATGGACGCACGACGCTCGCAAAGCGGACTGACAGCGCGCACGAGGATTAATTGTCATGCTTCCAAACTACTTCTAAAAAAAATAATAAAAATTCATAAACAATTAATATATTACACATGCCATTTTAATATACATGTAGGCCTAGCATCTAAAAGCAAATTCAAACCTTGTCTGCATCACCCAGCTGAGCTCCATATTGTACTTTTAATCTGCTGTTGTAATCCCGTAACTATATAGCCATTCATTATCGCTTTACGGTTACCGTAACTATAGCCACTGCGTAGTAGTTCTGAATCCGTTGCATCACCAAATACACACGCAGCGGCACGCATAGTGCACGCGACGTCAACTCAAATTCTCGAAACAATGACGAATCATACCCGACGATTAACGATAACGTCCGGACGTGCATTCGGGTAACTTCGGGAACATTTGCAAAAAGGAGCAATTCCTCCTGTTTCAATGTGGCGGGCAAACGTGTACATCTTACGCGTGTGGTCTAGTGGATATGAGGCGGGACTCCCAATCAGAGGTTGGAGGTTCGAACCCCACTTCGACCAACGTGTCTGTGTCCCTGGGCAAGGCACTTAATCCCAGTTGCCTCGTAAACCCAAGCGATATATGGGAAGCTGTTAAGGGGAATGCCACAATCTAACTGCTGATAGTGTTGTGCGCCTGACCAGCAGCCACCTAGTTCAAGCGAAATGGTTATGGTGACTCCTGATGGCAGCGGTAATAATGGTAACAGCGCCTTGAGCACCCTGCTGGGTGGATATGTGCGCTATATAAATCTCATCACTATTATTCAGATGCCCACATGCTTTGACCTTTGACTGTTTGACCTATTGGTCAAGCAGACTCTGCTTGTAGTTTGAACGTGTTCAGAGCTAGTCTACTGTTTTATGGTTCAACTAGGGTAGGGTATTCAAAACTATGGTGTTGACCTTTGACCTTGCTCTACCGGAAGTGCATTTAAATAAACCTATTTTGTAAAAGTGGTCAACGATGCCGAGATCGGGTTGGCAGTGTTAGTGTCTAAGGTAAATGCTTTCCAACAAATGCGCCCTCTAGCGGCGAAATTAACAAATCTTAAAATTACCCTTTCATAGCAATGTTTGCGCAAATTAGCCCATAGTGGTGCTTATAGAGTACGTCGACCACCAAACATGTCTGTAGTTAAAACATTGATTACGTCATCAGTCCTTTAAAGGTAACGCATTAAAGGTTAATATTTTATGTTAAATAGTTGATATGTTAACAACATCTAATTTTACAAGGTAAGCATGCTCATTTTTCAAGTAAAAAAATGTGAAAAAGCCCTACGCCCTGTTCATAGAACAGACGTAGCTCTAGTTTTTTTTTTTTCTTCTTTTTCTGCTCAAACGTTTCCAGAGCTTTTCTTCAAAACTGTTAAAGCTATCAACTTGAAACTTGGTAGGAACATCAACCCCAATGGAAAGGTGTGCATACAAGTGTGACGTCACCGTGACGTCATCGGGTATCAAATTACAACCAAAAAATGACAAAAATATGCATGTTTTAAAATGCTTCCGCCTGGAAAACCACGTGACCCATGATCTTCGTATTTGGCAGGCTCATAGATTAGATCATGGCCAACAATTTTCTTCGTGTGGGCATTTTCATCTGACCCTTCCTTCTGGGGTCAATTTGAGGTCAAAGTTCAACGAAAACGAAAATCTCAATTTTTGCACTTATTGAGCAACAATGCCCATCAAACCAAGCTGAATCTTTAACAAACTATGTACAGGCATAGGTCCTATGGCAGACTTTCACCAGCGTGTATAATATTATAATGGCATCAAGCGTGACGTCATCGTGACGTCATCAAGTCACAAATTACACCCCAAAAAAAACCAAAATATGCATATTTTAAAATGCTTCCGTCTTGAAAACCACGTGACCCAGGATCTTCGTATTTGGCAGGTTTATAGATGACATTCTGTGCTACAATTTTCTTTGTGTGGGCATTTTCATATGACCCTTCCTTCTTGGGTCAAATGGAGGTCAAAGTTCAACGAAACTGAGAATCTCAGTTTTTACACTTACCAGCAACAATGCCCATCAAACCAAGCTGAATCGTTAGTAAAATAGATACAGACATAGGCCCTACGGCAGACTTTCACCAGAATGTATAGTATCATGATGGCATCAAGTGTGACGTAATCATGACGTCATCAGGTATCAAATTACAAAAATTCAAAGGTTATTATTTCCAAAATTTATATCTCAAGAACCGTAATAGATACTTCAACAATTCTTTCACAACATGATAAGTCTAAATGAACTGAACAAATCATACGATGTCATGACCCCTGTGTGACGCCTACTTCCGGTCCAAACCGGAAGTTGTTCGAAAATGTACACTTTTTTAGCATTTTGAATGCAAATAGAGCCAAAGTGGTAGGGAATTTGACCATAGTTCTCCGGAACGAAATGTTCCCTCACATGTGGACTTTATGACTACATATATACCACTGATGACGTCATCACGTGCACGGTGGTTACGTAATGTGGAGAAATTATTTATTGAGTCCCTTGATAATTAAGCTAACTCAGTCGTTTGAGGGCGCTATGCCAAGCCTCCACTAATCTGACGATTTGCGCCCATATATAGTGCTCGACTTCTAATAATAGAACTTGTATCTAGGCAGCCTGTCTCGGGTCAGAGGTCATAATGTATCTTTTTAGGGAGGATGTCTGGGCCACACGGCCAATGATATAAACGTACGTGCGCGAGTAGTGAATAAGTCAGACAGACGAGAAATAATAAGCAGGGATTGATTTACAACCGAGAGAATTGGACTTTTGAAGATATAAAACTGCTAGTTTCCGTGGCATCATCGCCAGGAAAGTTGAATGAACACTTGATAGCACAAGGAAATTTACTTTTGGTGACTTAGCTGTTGTATCTTGGGTGTAATCATGGTATGTACGGCTAGCCTTAGTCGGCGAACCAGAGTAAATATGTCTTCTCCCCGAAAACTGTGAATGTGACATGCTGGAAATCGTTGCTGTGTTGGAAATAAAATGGACATGGTGGTCCGCAACTCAAGTTGACTGGAGCGTCAGTTTATTCTAGATGCAATTGAACCCCAACTCCCCACACGGCGATATACTACAGTAATATGATCTCAAATGAAAAAATCTTTAGAACTGTAATAGATATTGAAAAGATTCTTTCACCACATATAGGCCTAGGCCTACATGTCAAAACTTGTTCTTCAGTAGATACTTGAACAATCTGTGCACACAATAGTAACGTTATGATAAGATTGACAATTATGACGTCATCAGATACACAATTTTAGCGTTGAATAGTCAGAGTCATGTCTTGAGAACTCCAATACTTTTTCAACATCAAACAACTCAAGTTTTCAAACAATCTCAAAACTGCGTCGTCATCATCATTTCAATGTTTGTCACCCGATCACCTTGCGTTTGTAAAAAACACAAACGCGAAGCTCTAGTTTATAATTAATACTCATCGCTATTGCGACGGCTTCAGTGAAATGCAAAATCCATCGCCATCGCAATAACGATGGATTTGAATTTAGCGATCATTCTAACGGTGATCGCAAAACAGCGTGTTAGTGAAATCGGCCCCTGGTTTACAATCCGATTTAAAAGTAACTCGATGCCCGCCCGATGCCCAAAAATGACCCGGCAGCCGCAAGGAGTCCCGTGGGGCGCCGGCCGAAAATGCCTAAAAATCCGTCGCAAACTACTCGCAAACCCACCGCAAGCTAATTGTGACTGGGGTATTACCGCTTCGCTGGCAAAAAAAACAAAGATCGTACATTTCTAAAATGGTTCGTGTCAACTTAGTTGTGCATGCGTGAGTTTTAAGCGCACGACGGGCGCCGGAACTATGGTTTTAAATTTTAAGGCTTCAAAAGGCGGCGAAAATGGCCCTTCAATATATGTGCAAACTAGCGATGCAGAGATTTCGTCCCTACTTTTCACCCATAATGCACCGCGGTAAACATTGCGTGACGTCATTATGTCATAGGTATATTCTTCCATATCTGTACCGAAAGGTACAAGTATACGGTCTTTCGACAACGTTCGACCGCCGTCAAACACATTTCGTTCAATTTGTGTTTCATCTCATATTAATTTCCTCATTTCATTGAATGATGCAATTTTTAAAAATTTAAGTAATTTTTACAAAAATATTTTTTATATTTATTTCCATTGAAGGTATGTAGTATGTTAGATTTGGCAAATACATGTGGTTATTGAATGTCAAAGCCCCCCACTGGACGAACCTGCAACGGTTAACCTTTAAGTTGAATCGGTTTACAAAACACGTATATGTGACCGGCCTCTAGGAAAATGAGTCACAAGTCGCGCTGGCTAGTATTCTTTTTGCGACCATGGAATTTCTTTTGTGTTTAGGTATTTTAAGAGTGAGGGACTGTAAATATCAAGAATTTTTTGAAAAAAAGGTTGGCCATGGCAAAAAAATGGATTTCCTTTATACTTTTATATTTGATGGACCTTCGCCCCAAACTAACAAATGTGGTAAAAGTTTTGAAAAAATACCTTTGTTGCTATGGCAACAGCCAAATTTAGATTTTTGCCATTTTCTCACTTTATATAATATATATATGTGACGGGCTCTAGGAAAGTATTCTTTTTGCGACCATAAAAAGAAATCTGTGGCATTTCTACGCTCATTATAAGAGTGAGGGACTGTAAATATCGAGAATCGGGTGGCCACGGTCAAAAATAGATTTTTTTTCATACTTTCATATTTGACAAACCTTTGCCCCAAACTAACAAATTTTGTAAAATTTGTGAAAAAAATTACTTTGTTACCATGGCAACAGCCAAATTACGATTTTAGGCTAGTTTTGCAATTTTTTTACTTTTTGAAGAGTGAAATTTGCATATTTTCAAAACTGCGTCACCATTAAACAAGATATAACAAATAATTTTCTTTAAAAGTTATTGATAGGTGGGTCATTGGAGACTGCACTGTATGTATAAAAATAGTCACCAAGTATGTCGGTGGGTTATACCATTTATTTCAAATAGGGGTGTTTTTTTACTTTTTCAAAGTATGAAAATATACAATTTTTTGACAGCTCATAACCCATATGGTAGTGCTCCAATTTGAATATCGGCCACATATTGTTGAGATGAGACATTGGTCTTGTGGAATATTAAAAGAATAGCTGGGGGAAACCATTTTATTTTTCGCAGTGTTGCCAGACATTTCCCCATTTTTTTCAAATGTTGGTGGAAGGCTAAGTAGAATAGGCGACATTTCAAAAAGGTGGCAGAAAGAGGAATTTTTTAGTAGAAGGTTGTAACATGTTGATTTAATATAATGTTGGGGTGCTGAATCCAAAAATGACAGTTACGAAGTTGTATTTTACGTTAAAGGGGTATTTGTGGCCCAAAAATGCCAGAAATTTGTTAAAAAACACAAGTTTTTGTGCAAAAAACCCCCACTGTTTTCTTAAATAGAACATGGTTACATGCCTGCATGCCATAACATGCCACTCTTTCTAAATCCATAAATGACAGTGTCCAAGCTGTATTTTGAGGGCAAAAGTGTTTCTTTGGGGTAAAACATAAAAAAGTTTATAAACACTAGTTTTTGGTAAAAACAAAAAAGAGGAGAAAAGAGATATAGCCTAATTGACAAGAAGAGGCTTTTTTTAGTAGAAGGTCGTTACTCGTTACTTTTACCTAATTTTTTAATTCCAAAAATGGTTGCTAAGCTGTATTTTAAGTTAAAGGGCCTTTTGACAAAAAATACTGACAATCGTTTTGAAAACGTTGAGTTTTTGGTTTAAAAAACAAACAAATATCTGCGTAGAATGCATGGTAACATGCCACTCTTACTTAATTTGGGGTGCTGAATCCACACCAGCAAGCTGTATATTGATGGTCAAAGGTTTTTGTTTTGTCAAAAAGCATAAAAGCAATTTTTAAATTCCTAAATCCAAACAATACTGTTACTACACTGAGCAAAAATATAAACGCCCCATGTAAATTATTTATGTAACATGAAATGGGCGGCCTTACCGGTAAATGAGCTGATATTGTCTGATAATTGTACAAATTGGTTATTCTAACGGACAGTAATCTGTAGCATATTGAACAACGAAAGCCCTGTTATTCCTCTTTACAGTGATGTGTCATTAGTCAATTGGGGGATGTGCAGCACAGCTGAATACGGGGGCGGGTGTAAAGTGAAATGTCACAAAATGCATTGCTATTGTCAAAAAGTGCATTGACACCACTCCAAGCAAAAGGGGAATGCACTGCATGACAATAGCAGTGAATTTTGTGACATTTCACTTTCCACCCACTCCTGTATTCCGCTATACTGCACATCCCCCAATCGATTAATCATAACAAATGACACATCACTGTAAAGAGGAATGACAGGGCTTTCCAATGATACTAAATTCAAGGGAAAGGATTTAGTAACAAGAGAGAAATTGTCAGTCAAACTTGACTTTCCGAACTTTTTTTGAGGAGTTTAGTACAAAGCAGGTATTTCCCTGCAGTGCATGAAAAGAAAATAATCTTATCATATCAGTTTTACAGTGGAATATGAATATATTGAACTTGAAGTGTGCAAAATACACATTACTAGGTGTTAAAATCTCTTTTGCTCCAGGTAATATGAGACAACGGCCTATAATTTGAAAGTGGTAATAAGAGAAGGATGGGGTGAATTTAGTTGCAAACCTGTACATTATAATTAAAAGGTGAGAACATTTCTTGGATTAGAGATGCTTGTTTTAGTACAAAACAAATATTTTAAAGATAAATCGGGAACATGCCAATCCTACCTTTTCAACCATTTCGTCCTAAAACAAAGTGGTCGAAAATTATGTCTTTGCTTGCAACTTTTTTATGTTTTTGGTTTGTTTGCTGTTTGTTTCTCGGATACACTTCTCCTTAAAACGAATACAAAAATTTGGTTGGATTCAGCTTCGACAAGACATTTGTCTGGTCACCAACACCACAATAATGAACCTATCAATTGTTTTCCCCGCCCCTCACCCCCGGACTGCCTTACATAAGAGGTGGTGCCTGTCACGTTTCTTGCAAGACAAAATCCCCACCCTTGGGCAAAAATTTAGGTGACAAAAAACCACACCGTCGGGTGCAAAAATGTACATCTTGCTATCGGATGCATAGAAATTTATATTTCAATGCGACAAAACCCCACCCTGGGGCATGAACAATTTGACCAAATCCCCACCTAGTGTGGGAGAGGGATTGGGGAGGGGGGGGGGGGGGGGGGGGGCCGGGAGAGGGAGGGAGGGGAACGAATGATATGTGCATAATGGAAACCACCGGTCTCGAAGATATCTGTGCAACCATCTTACGAAGACGTCACCCTCTCTTTGGCCACATTGACTGCTACCAGATGACATGCCAGCTCATGGCACCCTTAACTAAGCTGCGCATGAACATTGAAGGGGGACCGGGACTCCATATTCTGACGTTGCCTGAATGAGACCCATGTGCCGCCCAACACCACCTGGGTGTGCTACCTGGAAGCTGACCACCGGACACGAGTACAACAGCTGTGACAGTCTGCATCTCGTTTGATCTGGGCGGCTCTACACTGCAAAAACTGTGGTGTTAAATAACACCAGTGAGTGTTGTCTTATATAGATACCAAGCCTGGTGTTAAATTTAACAACACTAGTATTAGTTTTAACACTGAGGGTGTTAAAAATAATGCATTTATTATAAGTGTGGTATACCAGGCTTGGTATCTATATAATACAACACCACTGGTGTTAATTTAACACCACAGTTTTTGCAGTGTAAGTCCGCCATGATGCATTAAGAGAACAACGATGATCACTGTATATTCGTTGTTGTTTTTACTGCAGGCTTTTAAAATGTGTTTTATAACGTGTTTTTAAATGTGTTTTTAAATGTGTTTTTAAATTATAACATCATTTAGATTTTGTTTCCCCAAAAGAACCTTTGCCCTCAAAATACATCTTGGACACCGCTATTTTTGGATTCACCACTCCAAATTACATGTAAGTAAGAGTGGCTTGTTATTACCATGTTCTGTTTCAGAAAACGGGGTTTTTCTGTACTAAAAACAATTGTTTTTCTACAAATTTTTAGACTTTTTTGCCGAAATTGCCCCTTTAACTTAACATACAGCTTCGTAACAGTCATTTTTGGATTCACCACCGCAAAATTAGGTCAAATCAACATGTTACAACCTTCTACTAAACAATTCCTCTTTCTGCCACCTTTTTGAAATGTCGCCTATTCTACTTAGCCTTCCACCAACATTTGAAAAAATGGGGAAATGTCTGGCAACACTGCGAAAAATAAAATAGTTTCCCCCAGCTATTCTTTTTATATTCCACAAGACCAATGTCTCATCTCAACAATATGTGGCCGATATTCAAATTGGAGCACTACCATATGGGTTATGAGCTGTCAAAAAATGGTATATTTTCATACTTTGAAAAAGAAAAACAACACCCCTATTTGAAATAAATGGTATAACCCACCGACATACCAGCAGCCGATTTCACAAACTTACGCAGTTGCGTAAGCCCACTTGCGCAACATTTTATTGCGTAAGTCGCGCAACAATTTAGCGGTGATAACACGCAAGCTATGGGGCTTGCGCCATTTTTCAAAAGTTGCGCAAGCTGCGCACTCTTTCGTGAAATCGGCTGCTGGTGATTACTTTTATACATCCAGTGCAGCCTCCAAGGACCCACCTACCCAAAACTGTTAAAGAAAATAATTTTCTATATCTTGTTTAATGGTGAAGCAGTTTTGAAAATATGCAAATTTCACTCTTCAAAAAGTAAAAAAATTGCAAAACTAGCCTAAAATCGTAATTTGGCTGTTGCCATGGTAACAAAGTGATTTTTTTTCAAACATTTTACCAAATTTGTTAGTTTGGGGCAAAGGTCTGTCAAATATAATGAGCGTAGAAATGCCACAGATTTCTTTTTATGGTCGCAAAAAGAATACCAGCCAGCGCGACTTGTGACTCATTTTCCTAGAGCCCGTCACATATATATATTATATATATATAACACGGCTTATACCTGAATAGGAAGACCGATTTGGGGTTAAAAAGGAGTGTTGGGACGACCGGTCGCGTTAGGACGACCGATCGCCGGTCGTCCTAACAACAATGGCTCCAAAAAGTATGTTAACCTGGTCAAAGAGCATTTTTATTAGGTTTGTAACCATTTCTATTAGGGCACGCACCATTTTCGTCTAGATTGCAAAAAATGTTTTTATAGAGATTTTGAGGAGAAAATTAGTGTCAATTTATGATCTTTTTACCGAGAATTTTGTGGTTTTAGTGGTCACTCGCGGCATTTTAGCCAAAAGTGTCGCCCTATTCGGGGTTCGGCAGTTATATATAATATATTGAGTATGATTACGTAATTATTTTTAGGGGGAAAAGCTCCTAAATTGTTTTTTGATTCTTATATATATTATATTATATTCATAAATACCTTAGACAGTTTACGCATCCTCATTGGCTAAGAAAACATCACGTGGGCGGTTTTAAACGAATGATAATACATGGTAGTGTTTAAAACTAGCTGGATCGCGTTTCTGCCTGCGCCCTAGTAAGCGTATGGAACTCGCACACGCACGCTGAAACTAGGAATGTAAAGAAATGGGGGAATGTAGTCTGTGGCTTGCAAGAGCATAGACTCTTCCACAAGGAAGGGAGAAAGCAGGAGATTAACACCATTAAGACTGAGATGGGGCAGACACTTTACACTGCATCAGCATGGCGCAACTCGAGCAGTGCAGCAACTGGTGGAGTGGGTCTCGTGCTCGGGACGACTGCACAGAAACTTCTGTTGGCTGTTGAGCGAGTGTCTAAGAGGATTATCAAGGCATCATTCCAGGGTAATCCAGCATTGATCGTCATCGTAGCGTACGCACCAACAGAAGGTGACGCTGATGAGAACAAGATCAACTTCTACAACAACTTGGGAAAAGCACTTGAGTCAGTCGCTCAACACGACTTCCTGGCTTGGAGACTTCAATGCCAGCCAGGCTAGGCCCTGACGATGCATTGTTCACAGCCAGTCCAGAGCCCAATGACAATGGTAGGCGCCTTCTCGAAGTCATGGACGAAAACCAGCTTCTAGCAGCCAACACACTGTTCCGGAAAAGGAGAGGCAAGATGTGGACATGGAGGTCACCCCGGAACACGACTCACCAGCTGGACTATGTACTTGTGCGTATGAAGTGGAGGAACAGTGTCAACAACTGTGAAGCCTACAGCTCCTTCGGGTCACTGTACTCGGATCACAGGGTGGTAACAGCGACAGTGCAACTCAGCTTGAGAGCACCACAGAAACGGGTAGCTGGGAAGCTCAAGTACGAGTGGGGCGAGCTAGCAGTAAACAAGGAGCTACAGACTCGCTATGCTGTTGAAGTCAAGAACAGATACCAGGTGCTACAAGGTGACGAGGACGATCTCTCAGATCTCTACAAGCACTTTGTGTCTGCGAATCGTGATGCTGCAAAAGTCTGTCTGAAGCAAGTCAAGAGAAAGAAAAAGGAGAGCTGCAACGACCCAAGAGTTCACGTTGCAAGGCAGAGGATGCTCGAGGCACATCATGCCTACAATAGAGAGAGAGATTCTCAGCTCCTACGGGATAAGTACAAGCTGGAGAAGCAGGAGTTATACAGCATATATGCCACTATCGAGAGAAAGGAGCTGTAGCCGAAGATAGAAGGGGTGGAGAACGCGCATGAAGCCCAGCAGCATGCGAGTAGTTGGAAGCTGATCAATGAAATCTCTGGCAGATGTAGATCCCAAGCTGCCAAGCTCAAGGCCCCAAGCGCTAAGGAGAGGGTGCTGCTATGGCATGCACACTTTAAGAAGCTGCTAGGGAACCCGCCCGAGATAGTGGATGAGGACACACAAGTAGTCCAGGTGTTTAGCAACCTGCCCATACTTGATAGTCCCTTCTCCTTAAAGGAGTACCAGAAGGCCAAGTCAAGCATCAAGACGGGGAAAAGTTGTGGTGAGGACGGTGTAACACCCGAGCTACTCAAGTATGTCCCACTCGACGACGTAGTTCTGGCGCTCATTAACAAAGCCTACGAGTTGGGAGAGCTACCTGAGGAGTAGGTTACTCTTAACATCATACCAGTACCAAAATCGGGTGACCTCTCTACACCAGATAACTACCGGGGGATCAGTCTGTCCTCGCTTGTCATGAAGACATACAACCGTATGATTCTAAATCGCATACGCCCTTTGCTTGATCCGCTTCTGAGAAACTCGCAGAATGGTTTCCGTCCAAAGAGAACCACAACTGGGCAGATCCTTGCCCTGAGGCGAATACTGGAAGGAGTCAGGGACAAGAACATGTCGTACCATCACCTTCATCGACTTCAAGAAAGCCTTTGACACTGTACACCGAGGCAAGCTCATTGAGATCCTTCGAGCATATGGTGTTCCAGGGAAGGTAGTCATGGCAATCATTGCAAGCTACAACAAGACGTGGGCTAAAGTGGTCACCTCTGCTAGCTTCAGAGGCAAATTTGCTAAACAATGCCCGTTTCCAAGCACGTTTCCAAGGCCGTGAAATAGCCTTAAAGTTAGCACACCTTTTATGCTACAGTTAGCACACGTTTTCAGCTAGCGCTTAAGCAGCGCCATGAAATTGGCCCCAGGAGAGTTAGTTAATCTCATGTGGTTTTTCTAGACCGGTTTTTCATAAACAACATGAATATTTTGGGTACAAAGCTTAAATCCTGAACCCACACCCTATGAAGGGGCGGGGCAGGGAAGTGGGCAGCGGAGTCAGGGCATGGGAATAGTCTGGCAGGAGGATTAAGGCCCTATGCTCGGCCCTCTTCCAAGATGCCAACATTATTCTTAGCACTAGCTCTGGGGGCATCTGTTGCTCAAGGAATTTTTTATATTGCCATTGGACTAAAATGCTCATGGGTCCTAATTGGCATATTTCAAAGACGGCCACCATCAGAATACCAGGTTTTAATGGTACACACCTAATCAGCCGATTTGAAGGACTCTGGTGCTGCTACTGTGGTTCTGAATCGTACTCTGAGGTTTTTAAAAGGATGAGAGGTCAGGGTCACGTGATTAAGCTGAGGATCAGGGTCATTTCCAAGATGGCCGCCATTGAAATTAACAGGTGCCAGGTGTAGGCAGTGTCAGGTGTAGGTACCTAGAGTCGGCCGATTTTAAAGATCCTGGTGTTGATATTATGGTTTTCTATGGTTCTGAATCCAATTCCGAGGTTTCGATGAAAGGTCACGTGATTAGGCTGGAGATTAGGGTCATTTCCGAGAACTTGCCTTTTTTACCAGCCCGATTTACTAGGTATAGCATGGTGCTTGGCTCACTCGTACGCGAGCGCCATATATCGCGAAGGCGGGACTCTACAGGGTGTCCCAGAAAAAAACGGAACAGTTAGAAAAATCGTGATTGTGGGGAAAACAAATACCATAGCCATACAAATTTGGTTTTGCCAGATGCACCAGAGCATAAGCTATAACTTCATACCAATTGCAAGTTAATCCAGTTCCGGATGGCTGCACAATCATTGTTTAACTGAGGTGCGGTGAAATGACAATTGCCGCATGTTTTCTGATTGTGAATTTCATTGCATAATCTTCTGCAGAATGGGCTTTTTGACTGATTACATAAGCACAGGCATACAAAATTTGACATGGGCTCTCTGCTGGTCATTTCACAACATGGTGCAGTTAACTCATCTGCAAAGGTCATTTGTGGTGACTAAATATGCACGACTTGGAAGCCTTGCAGCAGTCAGAAATGTTTTTGCCCTTCGTTACCCTGGTCGCCGTGTCCCTTCAAAAAGTACCATTCTCAGGAATTATCAAAAGTATCATTGAAACATGCGGCAATTGTCTTTTTATCTCACCTCAGTCAAACAATAATTGTGCAGCCATCCGGAACTGTACCAACATGAAATTGGTATGAAAATGACGCTTACGCTCTGGCACATCTAGCAAAACCAATTTTACATGGTTGTGATATTTGGTTTCCCCACAATCACGATTTTCCTAACTGTTCCGTTTTTTCTGGGACACCCTGTAGTAGTAGCATTTATGTAAATATAAGGCGTGACTCTAGAATTTAGTGCAAATTTATCACGCAACTGGTCTATTTTTGGCACTGAGTGGCACTCAAAGTCCCCGGAATGATGCCGGCCTGTGTGTACCTTACCGAAAAGCATCCCCACAGCATGATGCTACGACCTCCATGCTTGACGGTTGGGACCGTGTTCTTTCGATTGTACGCTTCCCCTTTCTTTCGCCAGACATAAGCAACATCCATGTGCCCGAAAAGCTTCCTTTTTGTCTCGTCTGACCTCAGAATCGATGACCAGAAGCTTGGATCCTTGTCCAGGTGTGCTTTAGCCAAGGCCAGACGAGCTTTCCAAAGTCTCTGCCTCAGGAGCGGCGTCTTTCTAGGTCGGCGGCCATGGATACATCCATGATGCAATGTGCGTTGAAGTGTCTGCCTGGATATTTTTGTCCCAGACTCGCCAAGGCTGTTCAGGAGACCCTTCATGGTAATGCGGGGATTGTTGCTGGCTTCTCGGCACACTTTTCTTGCCAGACGAGGTGACACCTTCGACTTACGACCACGCCCTTTAAGGTTTCTCACTGTGTGGAACTCCTTGTACTTCCTAATTATGCTCTGAACGGTGGATACTGGCACCCTAAACTGCTTCGAAAGGGCCTTGTAGCCTTCCTCTTATTTGTGGCCATTGACAGTAGTTCTCTTTTCTTTGCCATGCTGACGTACATCAGTACACCAATCGCCATTCATGCAAAACACACAAAATGCTAAATAATTGGAACATAAATTACCATGCCTTTTTACGGTGAAAAACCCCAATGCTTTACCGTGTCTTAATGCACACAAATAAATGTTGTACCTGTCGCCCCGTGTAATTAGCAGGTATCACTATATGATTTCTTCTATTATGTCTTCTATTTATATTTTGGGTACATTTATCGCATTGTTTTGTAACCGTTGTTTTATTCCACGTTCAGATGTACAACAATGGTTTGAGAGGACCAAAGTACGTGTGGATTATTCCTGGTTGGTATGCAGAGGGCTGGTGGTTATCAGCCTCTATGGAAAGGCATGGCTGCACGGCAGAGCAGCTGAAGGATTTACTGCTGCATCATATACTTGTGACTGGAGGGCAAGTTATTGATGATATCGACAAGATTGATTATCATGGTTTTGTGAGTATAAGTAGTACATTGTGACGTGATTGATCTTCTTGTCCCGGAAAATTTAATTACAGTGGTAGGGCCAGTTGGTTTTTAACATTCTTACAGAACAGTACTTTGGCCATTTTTAAAACATATAATTGGGTCAGGAGAAAAAAATTTCGTCGCTGACATC
The DNA here is from genome assembly GCA_037783545.1 of Henricia sp. BOLD:AAB3569. Classification (NCBI taxonomy): domain Eukaryota; kingdom Metazoa; phylum Echinodermata; class Asteroidea; order Spinulosida; family Echinasteridae; genus Henricia; species Henricia sp. BOLD:AAB3569. The sequence goes on along the minus strand of JBBELK010000162.1, from coordinate 882,074 downwards.
ACGAAGTTACACCCAAGGGCACTAATTATGTTAGTTTGTGGGAAAATATGTTTTTTAAAGCTTTAAAGTTAGAGTACATGATAGGTAAACTTTGAAAACGGCGTTATTTTCACTCGTCATTGGAAGCATGTCGAGAAAACTACCTTTTAGACATTTCAGCCACATAGATGCAGTAATACTTCAGAAAACCTGAAAAATCCAAGCATGGTTTTTGTGCATGAATGAATCGCCTACAGGCGATCTTTGGAGTAACGACAAAGACATGCTGAAGCACTTTTCGACTTGCACGTATCAGAGCAAAACGCAAGAATGGCGTCGTGACGCTAATCGACAATAGTATAAAGGCCCTCTCACACACGGACAAATCTCGGGCGCGAGCTTCCAGAGTTGGCGAATTCGGAAAACTCTTGGCAAAACCCATGGCGTCGCAATATCTACGAGTATACGTAGGGGGTGGGAAGGGGCTGCCGAGTCCCGGAGGCTCAAAGGCGCACTACGGTTCGGCCCGCGGTCTACCACGGATGCCAGTATATACGTTCCCTCCCGGCCTGTCACGTTCTGATGGTGTCCCTCACGTTTCTCACGTTCTGATCAAGGTCGGACACGTTTTTCACGTTCTGTCAAGGCTTTCTACGGATGAAACGTGGACGCCGGGCAGCTTTGGAGCACGTTTGTGCCCACGGTATAAAACGAAGGCGCGCCGTGTCAGACCGTAGTAGAACGCAACGCGCCGTATCGCGCCGGCCCCGTAAACCGTCACACGCCGGGACGCGCCGTGATTGAACGCGACGAAACGGCTATACTATACACCCTAGCTTGCCGTGAAAACCGTGACAAAACGTGGCAAAACGGGACAAAACGCGCAGCAACCGTGAAACAACCGTGACAAAACGCGGCAAAACGTGACAAAATTTGAAATGACCGTGAGATGCCGGGGAATACGCATGCGTCCCGTCCCACTACGGACCGCCTCCAAGTGTTGTTACGGCCTATTACGTACTGTCACGTTTTGTTGCGTTCTCCCCGTTTTAATACGGCCTACTAGGTTTCTCATTCGCACCGTGACTGCCGTAGCAAATTTGTTGACAGTTTAAAAATCTGGCCCGGCATCCACGGCAATCACGGCCTGTCACGTTTGCCCATCCCGTCCCCCGCGTTGTCTCACGTCCATCCCGTTTTGTCCACGGTGGCCTGAAACGTGATTGCCGTGGCCACCGGGAACATTAATGTAAACCTAGCATTAAGAGCGGTTTGCGAGCGAGCGGAATACGTGTTCGTCTATACTAATTCGATCAGCTTTCTCAAACGTAAACGGTTTGGCAGTTCAATCGGTAACACGTACCACCAAACATGTCCTCAACTTATCCACCTTCGAGTTGACCGATACAGAGCAATTCGTACTTGCACGAGGGTTCAATTTCGGCATTCCATTCATCTTCGGTCAAGCGCGAAGAGATCTTTGCCGAATTCGAATTGCTCTACATCCAACTTTCACATCATAAACCTGTGTCCACTGAGGCTCATGATGCGATGAGAGCAAGATTATCTGATCTTGCCTACACATACTGTGGTATGTCTAACGACACTTCAGATTTCCACATGCAGCGCGAATGTCTCAAGGCAGCTCGTGACCTCTGCTCAAACCTTGATATTAACATTTCTAAGCCGGAAAAGCATCTGCCTGAACAAAGCCGATTACGTATATACAAGGTGCTAGACGTTCTGAACGACGACTCTAAATTTAGTCTATTGGAAACGCTGCCGGCCGCGATCGCACTGCGTCACTTGAACACAATCTGTCCAAGAAATTACTTGAACTGCACAAAACTTGTGATGACCGGATCCGCCCTACGGGATCGGAACGACCGCGTATGTATGGGTTACCGAAAACCCAGTGTGCCACTGCGCCCCATTCTCTCTACACTGCAAAAACTGTGGTGGTGAATTAACACCAGTGGTGTTGTCTTATATCTATACCAAGCCTAGTGTTAAGTTTTAACACCACAAGTATTAGTTTTAACACCTAAGGTGTTAAAAATAATGCATTAATTCCAAGTGTGGAATTAAAACTAACACCTATGGTGTTACATTTTAACACCAGGCTTTGTATTTATATAAGACAACACCACTGGTGTTAATTTAACACCACAGTTTTTGCAGTGTATCCGCCTTAGTTTGTTGAACATGCATGCCGTGAATGAATTCCAAATTGAGTTGAATTCAGTTTCAATCGCAGCATGTACACACAGACTGAAGGCGTGGCTATGGGATCACCATTTGGCCCTATCTCGCCAATATATACGTAGTTTTCCATGAAAAGCGGGTTTTTGCTTATCTACCAGTAGCCTTTTGGCAAGGATTTATGGCTTTGGGGTTATATTGTTTGATAAAATGTGGGATAATTGAGCGTCTCGAACGGAGTGTATAAAGGCGCAGGCTGGGCGAACGTTATGCCTTCTGTCTTGCCATAAGGCTTTTTACGAACTGGCATATTCATTACATGCATGTAGTTGACCCGATCACGTGCAACGTCACAACATCATTACCCGCGCCCCACTCTACACGTAAACATTTGGGCTGCGTTCGGGGGTGCAGTTCTCGCTACTCCGGAGTAATGCGTGTGCATTGCACTCGGGTCACATTACGCGAACGGCAAGTCCGCAGTCCACCTGCGCGAATGACCATCACTCAAGATGGCCGTTTTACTGCTCACAAAAAAACTGAACAAAATACAGTCCGTTAGTCGTGAGAACCTTTGATGCCGTCTAAAACAAACCTACGGGAGTACCGAGAGCATACTCTTGACCCTAGTGTCATTAATCTTACCGTTCACGCGCGCAGGAGTATACTCGTGTTATCACGAGTATATACACGCCCGAGCGCAGCCTGAGAAAACAGATCGAAAACAAACTGTCAACTGAGCCAATGAGCGCTAGGTACCTGTTTTGCACGCGCGCGTGTGATGCAAGTCACCGTACAGTTCCCACAGGACAATCCGACCAATCACATCGCCTGCGGCGTTGTGGACTTGTGTATTATCAATGTATGTACGGCACTTACATTTACTTCGAAAATTGTTTGTAGGATCTCACGACGTAATTTGCATATATGGTGACCTGCACGTGACTGGCTGATTTCTGCTAGCGATTATAAAGAAAAACATAATAATTGCCTCGCACTTCGAAAACGGCCAAGTGAATGAGACACTCGGCGTGTGTAGACTCTAAGTCACCAACTTTCCCAAGTTCACGAGGCCTTGTCAAAAGGCGACACATTTGCTGTGTTCGATTCGGTCGCAACATGTGAGGCTTTTTTCAAAAGGCTAAACGAATTCCATCCCGCACTCAAGTTAATCGTTCCTAGATGTTCTGGTTGAGAAAACACCCACCGGTTTTAGCACTTCCGTATGCCGGAAACCTACGTTTACAGGACAGTACACGATAGGACTCATTTAGTGTTTCTCGGTACAAAATAGGCTTGACATGTACTGGTGTCATGTCAAGAGCAGCAAACATCTGTTCCTCGTGTAAACTAGACCACGAAATAAACCACATCAAGTCAATCCTGCACGAAAACGGCTATGCCAAATCAGTTATCAGCAAACACATATCCCGCTCGCTCGCAAACCGCTCTAAACCGCGACCTCACGGGCCGAACAAAATGTCCCGTATCTGAGGCTGCCGTGAGGGGAATTGGTTTTACAGACTTTCGAACAACAACTAAAGAAAGCCGTGACACGCGCTCGATCACTGCACCGTTGAGCCACGCGTAATATTCACTGCGCGTAAATTACTTCTGGCAGTCCGTAAAGACGTACTACCTACCACACAACGTTATCCATGAATTTCGGTGCCGATGTTGAACTCGGTATGTAGGTGACGTCTCAACGGTTGGCTGATGCACGCAAAACTGCCACAAAGTCCGAATGCACATCTGCTATATAAAATGATTGACGCGAATAATATCATTCAAATACGTGTGGAATATAGTAAAATATATGTATATAACCCAAACACGTACTATTTTGTTCATTTTCGACATTTGTCAATTTTTTGAAACAAACGTGTTCAGGATACACATGAAGTCCTTGTGTCAGTTCCTGAAAACATAATCTTTATTGCTGGCGTTATTGTGTATACTAGACGCGCACTTGAATGCCAATGCGTGTCGGTTCGAGGTGTCAACGATAATTCTTTTTTCAAGAAGAGATTTCTGTCATAAAGACAATTTCTTGCACGAATATCTAAAGAATGGAAACCATGACGCTTGTTTTGGAAATTGTCATTACATCCACAGAAGCCCCAAAACAGCCCTGACCAGCGAGATTACCTGCAAGGACTCAGATCTCTAAGCCTCACCGACAACAGCTGGAATACCTTGGCTTATGCATACGACGCTCTCCTTGTCATTGCGTTGGCTTTGAATGCGTCCATTGCGGACGTGAGAGAACATCATCGGGTCAGTCAACTTGAGTGGTATGAGTTGAGCCGGGCTGAGATGGCGCAGGTTCTTCTTCGCAACGCTAAGGCTACGGACGTTTATGGCTTAACGGTATATATCCAATACACCACTTATCTGGCGTAACATTCTTAGCACTGTATGCCCAGTGCATTCCTGAGACACTATGCGAAAAACCCCATAGCATGCTGCAGTTGGAGTGAAACTCGAAGCCACGACCTCCTGCATACTAGGCAGACGTCTTAACCACTTGGCCACCGAGCTGGTCGCTCTTGAGTAGCCGGTTCGAATCATTCTGCAGCGGGTACCGCAACTGACAATCGATATATCCATCTATGCGAAACATTGATTTTGACTTATAAAATACTATTTCCTCGTCGTATAGAAGTAGTCCATGGTTAGTCCCGTGCCTAGACCCGACGGGGATGATCGCCCATCACATGCCGTGTCGTTATCGCACGATCTTCACGATTTTTGGAGGATGGGTGGGGTTGTTCATAGACAATATAGGTGGAACTACTACGTGCCCACAAAAATGTCATACTTTTGATCCTATAAAGCTTCGTCATTTAAACAAAAATGTCAGATCATGTAAAAAATAACAAGACCTGACAAATGTTATTGAGCGACTTGCATCAGCTTTGACCGAGAGAGTGAGATCCCATCAGAGGTCCCATTGCACATGGAGTTGCGCAAAACGAACAAGGGGTTGTGCAATGACATTATGGGTGATCCACCATTCGTTCAGAAGCTTTCGGCTGCAGCAAGCGCTTTCCACTTCTGTCTCTAGCGAAAGTAACGACATTAGATGACGCCAAGTCGAAAGTGGCAGATTCTGATATTGGGATTTGTTTCGCATGGCTTCTAAATCTCACTCTCTAGAACAATGCTGATGAAAGTCGCTAAAATATTGTCAAGTCACCTGACACCAACATCTATTGCGGCAAAAACTATGATGTTGTTCAATTTTTGTTTTAAAATACAGCATGTACTTTGTTATACAAATGCGTCTGATGCTACAGGGTGTTCAAGAAAAAAATGAAAACCCTGCCAGTATTTTATGTTTGTGTATTATATAATACCAAATATGCCACGTTACAGTACTTGTATGTTGTGTGGTGTATACCAGCATGCTATTTATCGTTAGTCGTTACATATCTGCCGGTGGTCAAGGTCCGAGACCTACCAGGCACACAGATTCTCCTCTTGAAAACGGTTTCACGATATCACCTCAACCACGCATATTTCAATCTCTTAGACCCTGATTTGGTTAATTCGTTTCTTTGGCGATGAGGCACGACATCACACACTGACTTCCTTGAATATTTCTCATTCTAAATGACTTAAACACACAAGGCTGGATTTTGGCGTCACGTGATTTTTTTTATTTGCAAAATCTGCCCGACAGCAATAAATTTAAGAGGTGATGAAGATTTATTGATACTTTTTCTTTTCTCAGGATCACGTCGTCATTGGTGAAACAGGTGCGAGGGACTTCACTGAGTATGTTTACATAGAGCAATGTCAAGGTAGTGCCATTATCATTTATTCGAATTGCTTTGCGCAAAGGAGTCATCCATAAAGCACGTACGCACGGAGGGGGAGAGGGGGACATGTTGAAGTCAATGGATGACGTCATAAATTTTGCAAACAAAATGCGTACGGAGAGAGGGGGCTGTCTAAAAAGTCGGCATTTCGTGCGTACGTACTTTATAGACGGCCCCAAACGTGTATTAATAATGAAGATCGTTTATTTTATGTGCAATCATACTATTCACTTAACACAAAAAACGATGCATCATTGATGCATCTACGTAGCTGGAATATCTAAAGTCCAGTTTGCCAACGTTCCTCTTTAGATATGTTATACCGTGAAAACGTTTCTCCTTGAAAATGATGCATTGGGCCATTACTATTCTTTAGGCATGTACAGATTCGACAATATCCTGTCAGATCCGTCCAGCTCTTCCTCTCAGTCAGTTCATCATCCATTTAGAACCGATCTGGCAGGGTCCGACAGTTAGATTGCCGAGTGCAATTAAGCTGTTTAAAGCCAAATACATCATTTGCAGTTATCTAAATTTTACTTCACGAGTTGACAAGAAAAAGTTACCATTGCTAACACGAGTTGATAGCAATGGTAACAAACACTACGTGTTTTTTCCTTGTAAAATGGAACCCATGTGGTGTAAATTGCCTTACTGAAGGTCCTTTAAAAAACTTGTTTGCCATTCATTCAACACAATTTTTTTTATATTTTCTAAAGTATTACTGTATTTTGCTGAAATTTCTACAAGATTGACATTATTCTTTAGGCATACAGGGTGTCCTAAAAAATGAAAACCGAGATTAAAACACTCATTACTAAATAATTACTGGGAATTTTGGAAAACGGCAGGTACTATCCGTTACATAACCGTATCCTCCTTCATACGACACCAAGAAATCCAGAATACCTGTCACCATGTCAGAAATAGCTTTGTACCAGATTAATAATTAGTCAGGTAGCTTATGGTGTCCCGTGGTAACTGAATGATTAGAAGGTCTCTCGTCACCTACCTAGTTACGTTTTGAAGGTGCTCAAATACACACACAAAAACATGTTGGTAAGGACTCAATGGTGCCCACTCCTTGCACATACAAAGCCAACATAAACTGTTTCCGCTGCAACGGATGTGGTCATTTTCCAAAAGAATGCCCTAGGCATGGTTTGTTCAACAATACTACCAGGGGACGAGAGAGAGAAAGTAAAGATTATGAAACAATCGTCAACTGGACAGGAAGATCAGCAAATGGTGAGGAATTTGAAGGAAACAAACACACTAGCGCAGACGCGATGTCTGGTGGAAGGTCCCGCGATTAACGACAACAGTCCTCCAGAAGGAAAATCGGCTAGTTCTTGCTGTGTACTCCAACATCGGGAGAGAAGGAAGGAGGATACTAAAAGCCAGTGGGAGCTACCAAAATGCATGTGACGTTCGCGAAACTCCGGCTGCACAGGAGAAGGACACAAAGCTGGAGAACGTCTTAGACTGGCTAAAGAATGGGGCCAGGGGATGTTTCATTGCAAGTTCTGGTGGGCCAATTGGGACACCCTTATTATTTTTTTTATTATTATTATTATTTCTTTCTGGTATTCATACCAAGGATTCCTCAATAGTGCTCATTGCACTGTCACTCGCAAGCGTGAGGAAACCAATGAAGAATTATAATTAGAATTTGAAATGGCCAGAGACACCGGGGATGATCCCCCTTGCTCTTTACGAAAGAATGCTCTGGGATCTTTAGAGTGCGTTTCCATTCAACCTAACACACTGGACCAACGGCTTTACATCCCTTCCGAAGGATGGAGCAAGTGTGGTTGAGTGCCTTGCTCAAGGGCACAGGTACCATAGCCGTGGGGAGGTTCGAACCTGCAACCCCAAGTTTTCATCTGTGATTGCGAGTCAATGACCTAAACCGCTCGGCCACGGTACCCTCACCCTTGATGAGTCTTGAAGGTTAGGTGGGCGGAGGTCGACGGGAATAGTTCAACATGAAATGTTGTAGTCCCACAGGCCAAGACTCCAGACGTCCTGCGCTTTGCACATGACGGCAGTACGTCTGGTCATCTGGGATCAGCTAGAACGGTTGCCCGGCTTAGTCAAGCACCTGTTTAATGAGGGGAATGAAGGGTAAAGCCGAATATTTGTGTCGCATGTATCACAGGTACGGGGCCAAGAACCCTCCCCAGACCAATGCAGGCACCCCTTCAGCAGCACATGCTATAGAGCCCCTTGGAGCAGATTGCTATTGACATCACAAGAATGCTCCAAAAGACAAAATCTGGCAACTTATTAAAGGGTCGTTTTTACTGGAGACTACTTCACCAAATGGGCAAAGACGTTTGCAGTTCCGGTTAAGGCTGCCTAGACAGTAGCTCGGGTGTTGGTTGAGCCGGTTATCACTAGATTGGGGATCCTGCTGGAGATAATACTGACCATTGACGGGAGTTGGGGCCAGCACTGTTCTAGGGCGTCTGTCGACTGTTGGGTATGCACAAGACACGAATTACCCCCATTCTATATCCCCTATCAGACGGTATGGTTGAACAGTTGAACTGTACGCTGAAGAGTATGCCTAGCTAGTGCCATACCTAACGACGGCTTGACGTTTTGCCCAGCATGAAAGTACAAAGACGACACCGAAAATATGTATACTCGGCACAGGGAGATTCGATGATGATAGATTAAGTCGATCGTCGCCAACGACGAACCTTGCCCTCCCGAGCTGCATGTCTATGTCTGCGATGATTGATTGGTCCTATATATACGATACCCACAGTGCTTGTTACATTCAGGACAGGTGTGCTGGTGCTGTGTGCGTGACGGTGGTGGTGGTGGTGGTTGTTGTTTGCGAGCGGCAGCGTGTCTTGCTTTCCGACGAGCGACCAGATGGGCTGTGCGATCCCTCTCAAAGTGACCATGACAGATTTTCCGCCATCTTGCCGGGTTGCTGGCCTGCGTTTCCCACGTTCCCCACGTTCTTGGGTCTATCAAACACGACTTTAGGGTGGCTTTGAGGACATATTTGTACCGCTTGCACTGCCCTCCCCGTGACCGGTTCCCTTCGTCAAGCTGGCCGGATAGGAGGGCCATGGGGGTACGCTCATCGCAGCTGTGCTTGTATGATGACTCGATGGTGGTGTTGCATCGTCGCAAAACCTCGATGTTGGTGATTTTGTCCCTCCAGGTGACACCGCATATCTTCCTGGGGCATCGCATGTGGAACTGTTCCAACCTCTTTAGGTGGGGGCGGTACGTGGTCCACGTTTCACAGCCATAAAGGAGCGGGGACAGAACCACAGTACGGTAGACTTGAATTGTAAAGGCAGTACACATGATTGGTATCTCGAAAAATCAGAAATGTTCACAGATTTACACATAACTTTTCCAAACATGATGACGACAGAAAACATTCCCTGAAACGGTTTTGTCTGAAGTGCTCTAGTCTTTGAGAAATGAGCAAAACAATTATTTTTCGTCTCGCGAGACGTAAATTCAATTAGCCCAATAACCATTTCCCCCTGGACCACTACGTCATGAACCACTTCGTGCCATTTCGACCTCAAACCACTTCGTTCAAACACTACTTCGTCCAAAATCCACTTAACCCCAAAACAACTTCTTGCACAGGCCGTTGTTCTGGGCGAAGTGGTTAAGGGCGAAGTGGTTTTGGGGCGAAATTACTGTAAACTCTTTTTGACTGTTTTCTCAAAAGTTAGGCGAAGTACGGAGCTAATTTTTGCTCAGGTTGGTTTTTATCATGAATATCTTAAATCACACAGGGGGATAAAACTATTTGTAACAGCTTACCAATCATGTATAGTATCTTTAATGCTCAGCCGAACACCACGTTCTGACCATAAGCGATGCTGCAGGCGTCCAAAAGACCCACTGGCCTTGCTGATGCGTGCTGTCACCTCGCAATCGATCTTGGCGTTCTGCCACCAAGGTAGCAGAACTTGTCCACGGCCTTGAGTGGTTCATTGTTGATGGTAATGACGGAATTGGTGGAAAGTGTGCCAGAGCGAGGTTGGTGGAGTGCCTCTATCTTCTTTATGCTGATGGTCAGTCCATAACGGACGGTGGCTCTGGCAAAGTCATCAACGATACTCTGAACATCTTCCAAAGTGAGGGCGATTAGGCAGTAGTCATCAGCATAAAGAAGACCCCGCAGCAACATATGCGACGTCTTTGTCTTGGATTCCAGCCTTTGCAGATTGAAGATGCTGCCATCCGTGCGAAATCGGATCATGACACCCCTAACACAGTTCTTGAAGGCATTGTTGAGCATCGCCGAAATAACGATGCTATTAACAGAAGGGGCGCCATGACACAACCTTGCTGACTTTTTCTTCAGCGTGTACGATATCTAGCTATGTGGCATTTTCTAATCATTCGGTGCCCACTGGCCTTAATTTCATGCCGCATGCCTCCGGTCTAAATATTGTCATCGATAAGAAAAAGATAACATAACAAAAAGACCAATAATCACTTTAAAATCGTTTACATAGTGCTCTCACCCTGTGGCGTTGTTCCAGTTTGTTTTTTGTTTTTGTTTTGCAGCGAATGGCCTATGCGTGAAAGTCGCAACATTTAACACTGGGAACGCTTCGGTATCGTTCTTGCCTGGACAGAGGTTTGTGTGGCAAGGTGAGTGATAAAAACAAGCGCTTTTCTAAATGGGGTGTTATAACAATAAAATTACATTTCAAATTCATGCCCTGTAAGAGGCTGCTCAGCAGTAGCTATAGGTTATTTGTACATTATTGCCTTATGTGTTGGACGTTACATGTGCACCCACAAAGTTCATTATGATGGTTGTTTTAGAGAAAAAAACTGTACACGCGTCAACCGAAGAATGCCCAGTGTCTAACTCTAATTTTGCTGATTCTTTCATCTATTAACTGAAACAATTACCCTATCAAAAAGTACTACAAAATCCGCAGAGATAACTGCTTTTACTTTAAGCGTTCTCTCAAGACTTTCTTATTTCGATTTCCTTTGTGAATAATATACCCAGTGATTTCCCGTTGACTACTGTTTTGTTATTTGTTGTCTTCACCCATTCATTGTTACGCGCTCTGATCTTTGTATAGCGCGATGTAAATGCTCATAATTATTATTATTATTATTATAAGGTTGATAATTACCGAGAATGGGGCATTTGGGAAACATTAAAGGGGACCATTTCTTAAACGACCACTGAGTCAAGGAAACAATTTCGCTAATGGAAACTGTTTTATTTTACCTAAAACTTAAATAAAATGGTTCGTGACATAAAAATGCTTGTCCCGATTGACACCCCCCCCCCTCCCCCCCCCCCCCCTCCCCCCTCCCCCCCTCCCCCAATTTGCCCTATGGGTGTTGAGATTTTGAAACCATATAATTTGTCACATGTGTCAGCCATACACGGACGTTTAAACTGTGTATCTTGAGTGTTATGCAAGCGTGACATGGTACAGTACAGACACTTTCACAAAATGCACTCTCTCCAGGAAATTAACCATGCAGGAAATAATCTCCCATGAGGAGTTAGAGCCATTCTCTTGGAACGCACTCCTGTCAGACTTGCGTGTCCGAGCTCTTGCTGAAATTCCGTTGTGGAAGAAGCGACAGAAATTTTGTCGCCGCTTTTGGCGAAAAAGACAATTCTTACATAGAGCGTCACACACAGAAATCACTCTGCAACCATAGAGGTATATGTACTTGTATAGGGAAAATCACATCTAAATAAATTATGTAATATAACTTAATGAAATATTGAAGGCTTATCCCTCTGTATGGCTTGTTTACCTCACGTGATAGCCAGTCTCAACCGGTGATGAACAAATGCATGTAATACCGTGTTTCAATATAGCTCAATTGGTAGGGCGTCTGCATGTTAAGCAGAAAGTCCGCGGTTCGAATCCCAAATTTATGGACAGCTGTCCAATTTTGTTATTGAAATAATGAATTATAATCAAACCGGAAGCACACATACGCTATTAATTATGTTCATTCTCTCCAGGTAAAAACCCACCAGTGGACGGCATAACGGAAATCGAAGAATCGATTACCATTCCTCTAGTCACCAAAATCGTATGCTACACGCTTTCTTCCCTCGGGGTCATTCTTTCTCTCTTCTTCCTAGTGATAAATATTCGATACCGGCAGAACAGGTAGGTGTGACTATATCGGTTAATAAGATCTATTGGAGCAATTTATGTAAGTAACTAATTGTTGGTAAAGGTTGTCATTAACGACATAGCGCAATTGGTGCTATAAAGTGGTTCTGTGGTATTGTGGTCACAAGGGGTATGAGTCTATAGGGGTTTTTCAATAAATTAGGGGTCCAAAAGTGTGAAATTTAGTGTCCCCCATTACACCTGATATGTGTTATTTTTTCGTACAAAAATCATTAAAATGTTCTTTAAACTATTTTGTATGAACTGTACTATATGTACTCACTCTTTGAGATGAAAAGTATTTGAAGAATGTGTCCTGAATTTACAAAAACAAGATATAAAATGTAACAGGGGACACCACAATTGGACCCCTAACTTATAGAAAGACCCATAGAGGAGGAGTAGGGATGTAGGGGTGGAAGGGGTTGGGGAAGGGTGGGGTTTAGGATGGCGGAAGAAGTCGAGTACCCCATCAAATGTTCCCACAGTAATGGAATGTGACATTTACTTTTCCGGGAAAATCCTGCAGTGGAGAGCTCCCAGAAAACCAGTTTTGTTGCGTTATCAACCTGATTGAACCTGCTTAGGATAAGCTGTCCACTGCATCCGTGCGTCTCCCAAGCAGCCCTAGATGTTCAAGAGCTAAGGGAGGAGTTTCAGGCAGATTGGCACACCCTGTCTTTACGACTCTAACGGATGCTGGCGTAGTCATACTTGCCAAAACAATGTGGTGTCACACGTCACTGGCCGATCGCGACTTGGCAGTCTGGCGGTAGAAGGGTGAGGTGGGAGTGGACAAATACTACCAAATGCATCGAATCCTCTGTGCTTGATGTCGATCTTCCAATCCCCCGAGTCATTCTGAAACGTGGACGCGCATATACGTGATTCTTTTGGTGTTAAGTAACACCAAGTTATTTAAATGTTATTGAATATCTTGGTGTACATTTTACTGGTGTTAAAAAGTAACGCAAAGTGGGCATGCTCGAAAATCCAGCTATTTAATAATAATAATACTAACTAGACCTGTGTTCGTTCTTGACAACGAACACATGGCTGTTCCCCTCCTTTTTATAAACATATATGGTGTTCGGGATGACCTTTGTTAGTGATCGTATATGAAGAAATCACGATCGTAGGTCAAACGGTTGAGTTTTTATCGATTTTTAAATATTGAATATTATTACATGCCCCTTTAATCTGACATGTAGGGAAGGTCAAATGTGTTGCTATATGTGTGGATACCCACCCTAGTCGAAGTGTAACACAGTTGACCCCATCGTGATATATTGTACCCCTTTCAAATGGAAATGCAAAATCTGTTTGACCAATAGGAAACGAGGTCAAAGGTCAAGCCATGTGCGCATTTTAAAGACATTTGTTAGTATCGTATATGCAGAAGGAATCAAATTCGTAGGTCAAACAGTAGATTTTTTATTGATTTTTGAATATTTAATTACGTAATCATCTTGTCGCTAGAGGGCGCTATTTCGTACGATGACGTCATCACTTATATTTTTGGAAAGGTTAAGGGCCTCTGGTAATAACACCATTGACCCCATCTCAATACCTCCTTTCACTTTCAAACTAAGGGCCACTTCCGGTTTCGACCGGAAGTGAGCAAGGTCAAAGGTCACAAAAATATTTTTTAGATACCCCACCCTAGTCGAAGTGTAACACAAGTGACTTTGTCCAAATATCTTGCACCACTTTCAAATGGCAAGGCAAAATCTGTTAGACCAATAGAAAACGAGGTCAAAGGTCAAGGGGTGTGCGCATCTTAAAGACCTTTGTTAGTCATCGTATATGCCGAAGGAATCAAGATCGTAGGTCAAACGGTTGATTTTTTATTGATTTTTGAATATTTAATTTATTAAACTTCATGCCCCTTTAATCTGACACGTGATGACGTCATCATGACGTAATTAGTACTGTGCACTACTTCACATAGTGACCAATGTCCATGTGAAGTTTGAAGTCAATCATCAATGTGCAAGTGCCCGAAATAGCGTCTGAAAAAAATGGAAGAAGGAAAAGAATAATAAACTAGAAATGTGTTCGTTGAAAACGAACACATGGCTGTTCCCCTCCTTTTTATAAACATATGTGGTGTTCGGGATGACCTTTGTTAGTGATTGTATATGAAGAAATCACGATCGTATGTCAAACGGTTGAGTTTTTATCGATTTTTAAATATTGAATATTATTACATGCCACTTTAATCTGACATGTAGGGAAGGTCAAAGGTGTTGCTATATGTTTGGATACCCCACCCTAGTCGAAGTGTAACACAGTTGACCCCATCGTGGTATATTGTACCCCTTCAAATGGCAAGGCAAAATCTGTTTGACCAATAGGAAACGAGGTCAAAGGTCAAGCCATGTGCGCATCTTAAAGACATTTGTTAATGATCGTATATGCAGAAGGAATCAAATTCGTAGGTCAAACGGTAGATTTTATATTGATTTTTGAATATTTAATTACGTAATCATCTTGTCGCTAGAGGGCGCTATTTCGTACGATGACGTCATTACTTATATTTTTGGAAAGCTTAAGGGCCTCTGATAATAACACCATTGACCCCATCTCAATACCTCCTACCACTTTCAAACTAAGGGCCACTTCCGGTTTCGACCGGAAGTGAGCAAGGTCAAAGGTCACGGCCATATTTTTTGGATACACCACCCTAGGTCGAAGTGTAATACAGTTGACCACATGCAGATATCTTGTACCACTTTCAAATGGCAAGGCAAAATCTGTTAGACCAATAGGAAACGAGGTCAAAGGTCAAGGGGTGTGCGCATCTCAAAGACCTTTGTTAGTCATCGTATATGCCGAAGGAATCAAGATCGTAGGTCAAACGGTTGATTTTTTATTGATTTTCCAATATTTCATTACGTAATCATCTTGTCGCTAGAGGGCGCTATTTCGTACGATGACGTCATCACTTATATTTTTGGAAAGCTTAAGGGCCTCTGGTAATAACACCATTGACTCCATCTCAATACCTCCTTTCACTTTCAAACTAAGGGCCACTTCCGGTTTCGACCGGAAGTGAGCAAGGTCAAAGGTCACAAAAATATTTTTTAGATACCCCACCCTAGTCGAAGTGTGACACAAGTGACTTTGTCCAAATATCTTGCACCACTTTCAAATGGCAAGGCAAAATCTGTTTGACCAATAGGAAACGAGGTCAAAGGTCAAGGGGTGTGCGCATCTCAAAGACCTTTGTTAGTCATCGTATATGCCGAAGGAATCAAGATCGTAGGTCAAACGGTTGATTTTTTATTGATTTTTGAATATTTAATTTATTAAACTTCATGCCCCTTTAATCTGACACGTGATGACGTCATCATGACGTAATTAGTACTGTGCACTACTTCACATAGTGACCAATGTCCATGTGAAGTTTGAAGTCAATCATCAATGTGCAAGTGCCCGAAATAGCGTCTGAAAAAAATGGAAGAAGGAAAAGAATAATAAACTAGAAATGTGTTCGTTGAAAACGAACACATGGCTGTTCCCCTCCTTTTTATAAACATATATGGTGTTCGGGATGACCTTTGTTAGTGATCGTATATGAATAAATCACGATCGTAGGTCAAACGGTTGAGTTTTTATCTATTTTTAAATATTGAATATTATTACATGCCCCTTTAATCTGACATGTAGGGAAAGTCAAAGGTGTTGCTATATGTTTGGATACCCCACCCTAGTCGAAGTGTAACACAGTTGACCCCATCGTGGTATATTGTACCCCTTTCAAATGGCAAGGCAAAATCTGTTTGACCAATAGGAAACGAGGTCAAAGGTCAAGCCATGTGCGCATCTTAAAGACATTTGTTAATGATCGTATATGCAGAAGGAATCAAATTCGTAGGTCAAACGGTAGATTTTATATTGATTTTTGAATATTTAATTACGTAATCATCTTGTCGCTAGAGGGCGCTATTTCGTACGATGACGTCATTACTTATATTTTTGGAAAGCTTAAGGGCCTCTGATAATAACACCATTGACCCCATCTCAATACCTCCTACCACTTTCAAACTAAGGGCCACTTCCGGTTTCGACCGGAAGTGAGCAAGGTCAAAGGTCACAAAATTTTTTTTTAGATACCCCACCCTAGTCGAAGTGTAACACAAGTGACTTTGTCCAAATATCTTGCACCACTTTCAAATGGAAAGGCAAAATCTGTTTGACCAATAGGAAACGAGGTCAAAGGTCAAGGGGTGTGCGCATCTCAAAGACCTTTGTTAGTCATCGTATATGCCGAAGGAATCAAGATCGTAGGTCAAACGGTTGATTTTTTATTGATTTTTGAATATTTAATTTATTAAACTTCATACCCCTTTAATCTGACACGTGATGACGTCATCATGACGTCATTAGTACTGTGCACAACTTCACATAGTGACCAATGTCCATGTGAAGTTTGAAGTCAATCATCAATGTGCAAGTGCCCGAAATAGCGTCTGAAAAAAATGGAAGAAGGAAAAGAAAGATAAACTAGAAATGTGTTCGTTGAAAACGAACACATGGCTGTTCCCCTCCTTTTTATAAACATATGTGGTGTTCGGGATGACCTTTGTTAGTGATTGTATATGAATAAATCACGATCGTATGTCAAACGGTTGAGTTTTTATCGATTTTTAAATATTGAATATTATTACATGCCACTTTAATCTGACATGTAGGGAAGGTCAAAGGTGTTGCTATATGTTTGGATACCCCACCCTAGTCGAAGTGTAACACAGTTGACCCCATCGTGATATATTGTACCCCTTTCAAATGGCAAGGCAAAATCTGTTTGACCAATAGGAAACGAGGTCAAAGGTCAAGCCATGTGCGCATCTTAAAGACATTTGTTAGTGATCGTATATGCAGAAGGAATCAAATTTGTAGGTCAAACGGTAGATTTTTTATTGATTTTTGAATATTTAATTACGTAATCATCTTGTCGCTAGAGGGCGCTATTTCCTACGATGACGTCATCACTTATATTTTTGGAAAGCTTAAGGGCCTCTGGTAATAACACCATTGACCCCATCTCAATACCTCCTTTCACTTTCAAACTAAGGGCCACTTCCGGTTTC
Source organism: Henricia sp. BOLD:AAB3569 (assembly GCA_037783545.1). Taxonomy (NCBI): domain Eukaryota; kingdom Metazoa; phylum Echinodermata; class Asteroidea; order Spinulosida; family Echinasteridae; genus Henricia; species Henricia sp. BOLD:AAB3569. The sequence goes on along the minus strand of JBBELK010000162.1, from coordinate 864,812 downwards.
GACCGGAAGTGAGCAAGGTCAAAGGTCACAAAAATATTTTTTAGATACCCCACCCTAGTCGAAGTGTAACACAAGTGACTTTGTCCAAATATCTTGCACCACTTTCAAATGGCAAGGCAAAATCTGTTAGACCAATAGGAAACGAGGTCAAAGGTCAAGGGGTGTGCGCATCTCAAAGACCTTTGTTAGTCATCGTATATGCCGAAGGAATCAAGATCGTAGGTCAAACGGTTGATTTTTTATTGATTTTTGAATATTTAATTGATTAAACTTCATGCCCCTTTAATCTGACACGTGATGACGTCATCATGACGTCATTAGTACTGTGCACAACTTAACATAGTGACCAATGTCCATGTGAAGTTTGAAGTCAATCATGAATGTGCAAGTGCCCGAAATAGCGTGCGAAAAAAGTGGAAGAAGGAAAAGAAAAAAAAAAATAAAAAAAAAAAAAATCTTAACGAAAACAAAGGCTGTTCCCAACCGTGTTGGAACAGCCAACTAGACTTGTGTTTGTTCTTGACAACGAACACATGGCTGTTCCCCTCCTTTTTATAAACATATATGGTGTTCGGGATGACCTTTGTTAGTGATCGTATATGAAGAAATCACGATCGTAGGTCAAACGGTTGAGTTTTTATCGATTTTTAAATATTGAATATTATTACATGCCCCTTTAATCTGACATGTAGGGAAAGTCAAAGGTGTTGCTATATGTTTGGATACCCCACCCTAGTCGAAGTGTAATACAGTTGACCACATGCAGATATCTTGTACCACTTTCAAATGGCAAGGCAAAATCTGTTAGACCAATAGGAAACGAGGTCAAAGGTCAAGGGGTGTGCGCATCTCAAAGACCTTTGTTAGTCATCGTATATGCCGAAGGAATCAAGATCGTAGGTCAAACGGTTGATTTTTTATTGATTTTCCAATATTTCATTACGTAATCATCTTGTCGCTAGAGGGCGCTATTTCGTACGATGACGTCATCACTTATATTTTTGGAAAGCTTAAGGGCCTCTGATAATAACACCATTGACCCCATCTCAATACCTCCTACCACTTTCAAACTAAGGGCCACTTCCGGTTTCGACCGGAAGTGAGCAAGGTCAAAGGTCACGACCATATTTTTTGGATACACCACCCTAGGTCCAAGTGTAATACAGTTGACCACATGCAGATATCTTGTACCACTTTCAAATGGCAAGGCAAAATCTGTTAGACCAATAGGAAACGAGGTCAAAGGTCAAGGGGTGTGCGCATCTCAAAGACCTTTGTTAGTCATCGTATATGCCGAAGGAATCAAGATCGTAGGTCAAACGGTTGATTTTTTATTGATTTTTGAATATTTAATTTATTAAACTTCATGCGCCTTTAATCTGACACGTGATGACGTCATCATTACGTCATTAGTACTGTGCACTAATTCACATAGTGACCAATGTCCATGTGAAGTTTGAAGTCAATCATGAATGTGCAAGTGCCCGAAATAGCGTCTGAAAAAAGTGGAAGAAGGAAAAGAACAAAAATAAAAAAAACTAGACCTGTGTTCGTTCTTGACAACGAACACATGGCTGTTCCCTTCCTTTTTATGAACATGTGTGGTGTTCGAGACGACCTATTATCACCTATGTTGTTATATTTAACTATTTAATCATCTTGTCCCAAGAGAGCGCTATTTTATACGATGACGTCATCACTCACATTTTGGAAAGCTTGAGGCCCTTTGACATTAACACCCTTGACCCCGTATTTATACCCTCTACCATTTTCACACTAAAGGCCACTTCCCGTTTCGACCGGAAGTGAGCAAGGTCAAAGGTCACCAACCTATTTTTTAGATACCCCACCCTAGTTGAAGTGTAACACAACTGACCTCGTCCAAATATCTTGCACCACTTTCAAATGGAAAGGCAAGATCTGTTTGACCAATAGGAAACGAGGTCAAGGGTCAAGGCGTTTGCACATTTTAAAGACCTTTGTTTGTCATCGTATATGGCGAAGGAATCAAGATCGTAGGTCAAACGGTTGATTTTGTATTGTTTTTTTAATGTCTAATTTATTAAACATCATGCCCCTTTAATCTGACACGTGATGACGTCATCATAACGTAATCAGTTAAAGACCTTTGTTAGTTATTGTATATGGCGCAGGAATCAAGATAGTAGCTAAAATGGTTGATTTCTTACGGATTTTTTATATCCCATTTATTTTATTTGATGCCCCTTTAATCTGACACGTGATGACGTCATTATGACGTCATTAGTGAAAGACCTTTGTTAGTGATCATATTTGGCGCAGGAATCAAGATCGTAGCTCAAACGGTTGATTTTTTATTGATTTTATATATTTCATTTATCTGTTTTCATGCCCCTTTAATCTGACATGTGATGACGTCGTCCTGACGTCATCATTTAAAGACATTTATTAGTGGTCGTATATGGCGCAGGAATGAAGATCATAGCTCAAACGGTTGATTTGTTATTGATTTTTGAACATTTAATTTTATCAAATACCCCTTTAATCTAACACATTGAGCAAGGTCAAAGGTCGCCACCATATTTTTTGGATACCCCACCCTAGTCGAAGTGTAACACAATTGACCCCGTCCAAATATCTTGTACCACTTTCAAATGACAAGGCAAAATCTGTTTGACCAATAGGAAACAAGGTCAAAGGTCAAGGCGTGTGCGCATCTTAAAGACATTGGTTAGTCATCATATATGGCGAAGGAATCAAGTTCGTATGTCAAACGGTTGATTTTATATTGATTTTTGAATATTTAATTTATTAAACTTCATACCCCTTTAATCTGACACGTGATGACGTCATCATGACGTCATTAGTACTGTGCACAACTTCACATAGTGACCAATGTCCATGTGAAGTTTGAAGTCAATCATCAATGTGCAAGTGTCCGAAATAGCGTCTGAAAAAAGTGGAAGAAGTAAAAGAATAAAAAAAAAAAAAAAAAAAAAAAAAAAAAAAAAAAAAAGGAATAAAAATCGTAACGAAAACAAAGGCTGTTCCGACCCGAATCGGAACAGCCAATAAAAAAAAAAAAAAAAATCGTAACGAAAACAAAGGCTGTTCCGACCCGAATCGGAACAGCCAACTAGAAATGTGTTCGTTGAAAACGAACACATGGCTGTTCCCCTCCTTTTTATAAACATATGTGGTGTTCGGGATGACCTTTGTTAGTGATTGTATATGAAGAAATCACGATCGTATGTCAAACGGTTGAGTTTTTATCGATTTTTAAATATTGAATATTATTACATGCCACTTTAATCTGACATGTAGGGAAGGTCAAAGGTGTTGCTATATGTTTGGATACCCCACCCTAGTCGAAGTGTAACACAGTTGACCCCATCGTGGTATATTGTACCCCTTTCAAATGGCAAGGCAAAATCTGTTTGACCAATAGGAAACGAGGTCAAAGGTCAAGCCATGTGCGCATCTTAAAGACATTTGTTAATGATCGTATATGCAGAAGGAATCAAATTCGTAGGTCAAACGGTAGATTTTATATTGATTTTTGAATATTTAATTACGTAATCATCTTGTCGCTAGAGGGCGCTATTTCGTACGATGACGTCATTACTTATATTTTTGGAAAGCTTAAGGGCCTCTGATAATAACACCATTGACCCACTTTCAAACTAAGGGCCACTTCCGGTTTCGACCGGAAGTGAGCAAGGTCAAAGGTCACGGCCATATTTTTTGGATACACCACCCTAGGTCGAAGTGTAATACAGTTGACCACATGCAGATATCTTGTACCACTTTCAAATGGCAAGGCAAAATCTGTTAGACCAATAGGAAACGAGGTCAAAGGTCAAGGGGTGTGCGCATCTCAAAGACCTTTGTTAGTCATCGTATATGCCGAAGGAATCAAGATCGTAGGTCAAACGGTTGATTTTGTATTGATTTTCCAATATTTCATTACGTAATCATCTTGTCGCTAGAGGGCGCTATTTCGTACGATGACGTCATCACTTATATTTTTGGAAAGCTTAAGGGCCTCTGGTAATAACACCATTGACTCCATCTCAATACCTCCTTTCACTTTCAAACTAAGGGCCACTTCCGGTTTCGACCGGAAGTGAGCAAGGTCAAAGGTCACAAAAATATTTTTTAGATACCCCACCCTAGTCGAAGTGTGACACAAGTGACTTTGTCCAAATATCTTGCACCACTTTCAAATGGCAAGGCAAAATCTGTTTGACCAATAGGAAACGAGGTCAAAGGTCAAGGGGTGTGCGCATCTCAAAGACCTTTGTTAGTCATCGTATATGCCGAAGGAATCAAGATCGTAGGTCAAACGGTTGATTTGTTATTGATTTTTGAATATTTAATTTATTAAACTTCATGCCCCTTTAATCTGACACGTGATGACGTCATCATGACGTCATTAGTACTGTGCACAACTTTACATAGTGACCAATGTCCATTTAAAGTTTGAAGTCAATCATGAATGTGCAAGTGCCCGAAATAGCGTCTGAAAAAAGTGGAAGAAGGAAAAGAAAAAAAACTAGACCTGTGTTCGTTCTTGACAACGAACACATGGCTGTTCCCCTCCTTTTTATAAACATATATGGTGTTCGGGATGACCTTTGTTAGTGATCGTATATGAAGAAATCACGATCGTAGGTCAAACGGTTGAGTTTTTATCGATTGTTAAATATTGAATATTATTACATGCCCCTTTAATCTGACATGTAGGGAAGGTCAAAGGTCACGACCATATTTTTTGGATACACCACCCTAGGTCCAAGTGTAATACAGTTGACCACATGCAGATATCTTGTACCACTTTCAAATGGCAAGGCAAAATCTGTTAGACCAATAGGAAACGAGGTCAAAGGTCACGACCATATTTTTTGGATACACCACCCTAGGTCAAAGTGTAATACAGTTGACCACATCCAGATATCTTGTACCACTTTCAAATGGCAAGGCAAAATCTGTTTGACCAATAGGAAACGAGGTCCAAGGTCAAGGGGTGTGCGCATCTCAAAGACCCTTGTTAGTCATCGTATATGGCGAAGGAATCAAGATCGTAGGTCAACCGGTTGATTTTTTAATGATTTTTGAATATTTAATTTATTAAACTTCATGCCTCTTTAATCTGACACGTGATGATGTCATCATGACGTCATTAGTACTGTGCACAACTTCACATAGTGACCAATGTCCATGTGAAGTCAATCATGAAAGTGCAAGTGCCCGAAATAGCGTCTGAAAAAAGTGGAAGAAGAAAAAGAGATGCACAGCCAACAAGCAAAATACGTATTTTCCCGTTTCCTCGCAGTGCACAGTCAATAGGCATTTTGCCTGTGTACAAACAAAATACGTATTTTCCCGTTTCCTCGAAGTACACAGTCAATGGGCCATTGCCTGTGTACAAGCAAAATACGTATTTGCATGTTTCCTCGAAGTGCACAGTCAATATGCCATTGCCTGTGTACAAGCAAAATACTTAGTTTCCCGTTTCCTCGCAGTGCACAGTCAATAGGCCATTGCCTGTGTACAACCAAAATACGTATTTTCATGTTTCCTCGAAGTGCACAGTCAATAGGCCATTGCCTGTGTACAACCAAAATACGTATTTTCATGTTTCCTCGCAGTGCACAGTCAATAGGCCATTGCCTGTGTACAACCAAAATACGTATTTTCATGTTTCCTCGCAGTGCACAGTCAATAGGCCATTGCCTGTGTACAACCAAAATACGTATTTTCATGTTTCCTCGAAGTGCACAGTCAATAGGCCATTGCTTGTGTACAAGTGAAATACTCAATTTCGCGTTTCCCTATTAGTAGTGCACAGTCTATATAGCCCATTCCGGTTTCAACCGGAAGTGAGCAAGGTCAAAGGTCACCAACATATTTTTTGGATACACCACCCTAGGTCCAAGTGTAATACAGTTGACCACATCCAGATATCTTGTACCACTTTCAAATGCAAGGCAAAATCTGTTAGACAATAGGAAACGAGGTCAAAGGTCAAGCCCTGTGCGCATCTTAAAGACATTTGTTAGTGATCGTATATGCCACAGGAATCAAGATCGTAGGTCAAACAGTTGATTTTTTATTGATTTTTAAATATTTAATTACGTAATCATCTTGTCGCTAGAGGGCGCTATTTCGTACGATGACGTCATCACTTATATTTTTGGAAGGCTTACGGGCCTCTGGTAATAACACCATTGACCCCATCTCAATACCTCCTACCACTTTCAAACTAAGGGCAACTTCCGGTTTCGACCGGAAGTGAGCAAGGTCAAAGGTCACAAAAATATTTTTTAGATACCCCACCCTAGTCGAAGTGTAACACAAGTGACTTTGTCCAAATATCTTGCACCACTTTCAAATGGCAAGGCAAAATCTGTTTGACCAATAGGAAACGAGGTCAAAGGTCAAGGCGTGTGCGCATCTTAAAGACTTTTGTTAGTCATCGTATATGGCGAAGGAATCAAGATCGTAGGTCAAACGGTTGAATTTTTATTGATTTTTGAATATTTAATTTATTAAACTTCATACCCCTTTAATCTGACACGTGATGACGTCATGATTACGTCATTAGTACTATGCACTAATTCACATAGTGACCAATGTCCATGTGAAGTTTGAAGTCAATCATCAATGTGCAAGTGTCCGAAATAGCGTCTGAAAAAAGTGGAAGAAGTAAAAGAATAAAAAAAAAAAACAAAAAAAAACTAGAAATGTGTTCGTTGAAAACGAACACATGGCTGTTCCCCTCCTTTTTATAAACATATGTGGTGTTCGGGATGACCTTTGTTAGTGATTGTATATGAAAAAATCACGATCGTATGTCAAACGGTTGAGTTTTTATCGATTTTTAAATATTGAATATTATTACATGCCACTTTAATCTGACATGTAGGGAAGGTCAAAGGTGTTGCTATATGTTTGGATACCCCACCCTAGTCGAAGTGTAACACAGTTGACCCCATCGTGGTATATTGTACCCCTTGCAAATGGCAAGGCAAAATCTGTTAGACCAATAGGAAACGAGGTCAAAGGTCAAGGGGTGTGCGCATCTCAAAGACCTTTGTTAGTCATCGTATATGCCGAAGGAATCAAGATCGTAGGTCAAACGGTTGATTTTTTATTGATTTTCCAATATTTCATTACGTAATCATCTTGTCGCTAGAGGGCGCTATTTCGTACGATGACGTCATCACTTATATTTTTGGAAAGCTTAAGGGCCTCTGATAATAACACCATTGAGCCCATCTCAATACCTCCTACCACTTTCAAACTAAGGGCCACTTCCGGTTTCGACCGGAAGTGAGCAAGGTCAAAGGTCACAAAAATATTTTTTAGATACCCCACCCTAGTCGAAGTGTAACACAAGTGACTTTGTCCAAATATCTTGCACCACTTTCAAATGGCAAGGCAAAATCTGTTTGACCAATAGGAAACGAGGTCAAAGGTCAAGGGGTGTGCGCATCTCAAAGACCTTTGTTAGTCATCGTATATGCCGAAGGAATCAAGATCGTAGGTCAAACGGTTGATTTTTTATTGATTTTTGAATATTTAATTTATTAAACTTCATACCCCTTTAATCTGACACGTGATGACGTCATCATGACGTCATTAGTACTGTGCACAACTTCACATAGTGACCAATGTCCATGTGAAGTTTGAAGTCAATCATCAATGTGCAAGTGCCCGAAATAGCGTCTGAAAAAAATGGAAGAAGGAAAAGAATAAAAAAAAAAAAAAAAATCGTAACGAAAACAAAGGCTGTTCCCAACCGTGTTGGAACAGCCAAAAAAAAAGGAATAAAAATCGTAACGAAAACAAAGGCTGTTCCGACCCGAATCGGAACAGCCAATAAAAATAAAACTAGACCTGTGTTCGTTCTTGACAACGAACACATGGCTGTTCCCCTCCTTTTTATAAACATTTATGGTGTTCGGGATGACCTTTGTTAGTGATCGTATATGAAGAAATCACGATCGTATGTCAAACGGTCAAGTTTTTATCGATTTTTAAATATCGAATTTTATTACATGCCCCTTTAATCTGACATGTAGGGAAGGTCAAAGGTGTTGATATATGTTTGGATACCCCACCCTAGTCGAAGTGTAACACAGTTGACCCCATCGTGATATATTGTACCCCTTTCAAATGGCAAGGCAAAATCTGTTTGACCAATAGGAAACGAGGTCAAAGGTCAAGCCATGTGCGCATCTTAAAGACATTTGTTAGTGATCGTATATGCAGAAGGAATCAATTTCGTAGGTCAAACGGTAGATTTTGTATTGATTTTTAAATATTTAATTACGTAATCATCTTGTCGCTAGAGGGCGCTATTTCGTACGATGACGTCATCTCTTATATTTTTGGAAAGCTTAAGGGCCTCTGATAATAACACCATTGACCCTATCTCAATACCTCCTACCACTTTCAAACTAAGGGCCACTTCCGGTTTCGACCGGAAATAAGCAAGGTCAAAGGTCACGACCATATTTTTTGGATACACCACCCTAGGTCTAAGTGTAATACAGTTGACCACATCCAGATATCTTGTACCACTTTCAAATGGCAAGGCAAAATCTGTTAGACCAATAGGAAACGAGGTCAAAGGTCAAGCCCTGTGCGCATCTTAAAGACATTTGTTAGTGATCGTATATGCCACAGGAATCAAGATCGTAGGTCAAACAGTTGATTTTTTATTGATTTTTGAATATTTAATTACGTAATCATCTTGTCGGTAGAGGGCGCTATTTCGTACGATGACGTCATCACTTATATTTTTGGAAAGCTTAAGGGCCTCTGGTAATAACACCATTGACCCCATCTCAATACCTCCTTTCACTTTCAAACTAAGGGCCACTTCCGGTTTCGACCGGAAGTGAGCAAGGTCAAAGGTCACAAAAATATTTTTTAGATACCCCACCCTAGTCGAAGTGTAACACAAGTGACTTTGTCCAAATATCTTGCACCACTTTCAAATGGCAAGGCAAAATCTGTTTGACCAATAGGAAACGAGGTCCAAGGTCAAGGGGTGTGCGCATCTCAAAGACCCTTGTTAATCATCGTATATGGCGAAGGAATCAAGATCGTAGGTCAAACGGTTGAATTTTTATTGATTTTTGAATATTTAATTTATTAAACTTCATGCCCCTTTAATCTGACACGTGATGACGTCATCATGACGTCATTAGTACTGTGCACAACTTCACATAGTGACCAATGTCCATGTAAAGTTTGAAGTCAATCATGAATGTGCAAGTGCCCGAAAAAGCGTCTGAAAAAAGTGGAAGAAGAAAAAGTAAAAAAAAAATAAAAAAAAAAAAAAATCGTAACGAAAACAAAGGCTGTTCCGACCCGAATCGGAACAGCCAAAAAATAAAAATCTTAACGAAAACAAAGGCTGTTCCCAACCGTGTTGGAACAGCCAAAAAAATCGTAACGAAAACAAAGGCTGTTCCGACCGTATCGGAACAGCCAAAAAATAAAAAAATAAATAAAAAAATAAAAAATCTTAACGAAAACAAAGGCTGTTCCAACTCGAGTCGGAACAGCCAAAAAAAATCTTAACGAAAACAAAGGCTGTTCCGACCGTATCGGAACAGCCAAAAATAAAAAAAATAAAAATCGTAACGAAAACAAAGGCTGTTCCAACTCGAGTCGGAACAGCCAAAAAAACAAACAAAAAAAATCGTAACGAAAACAAAGGCTGTTCCGACCCGAATCGGAACAGCCAAAAAAAAAAAATAAAAAATAAAAAATCGTAACGAAAACAAAGGCTGTTCCAACTCGAGTCGGAACAGCCAATAATACAGATTTATAAAGCGCACATTCTAATACACTGGAAGAAGAAAAAAATAGGGAAACCAATAATTAGAATATGCTTGCTTAAATAATAATGTCTTTAGGTCCCTTTTAAATTGCCAAAGACGGGGAGTTCCGGATAGAGTTTGGCAATTTGTTCCAAAGAGTTGGTCCCATAATGTGCCATAGTGGTACCATAGTGTACTGTCCTGGATCTAGGAACGACTATAGATGTAGTCCAGATTCTGGACTATATTATTGCGATATTGGATCGTGGCGCGGCCGACTATAGAGGGCGGAATATCGATATTATTTGGACAGCGCATAATATAGTCCAGAACTTAACCTCCAGTTCCCTGAGAAAATTCAGGGAACTATAGCTCCGCCCACCTAGTCTGATTGGACGCAGCGCTTATCAATCATGTGTGTGAGGCGCGCCGAATAATCGACGGTCGGGAATCGATTCTCAAAAATTGTCCGCGCAATACATCGCATAGTCATTATAATATTATAATGTGTACATATCGGCCTCCTATGCCGGCTGTGCATTGTGAAACGAACACACATACAGTATACACCTGCATGCGTGGCTATAGCCAGGCATGCAGTGTATACTGTATGTTTGTATAGTTGGAAAGAGTTGAGAAGTTGATCAGATTTTGTCTTCAAAATTACTCATCAAGCATATCTGTACGTGCAGATTTGATGAAAAAAATATATATATAGGAGTGAGAAAAAAAAGAAGATTTTGTGCGGAAACACTTCTTCATCCTGCCGTGCTCAAATTTTCTCACTTATAATTTCAGGTTTTTCCCATCAAATCAGTGCACTTCTATATAATATAGAAACAAATCTTATCTACTAAATTCTGACCTCTTGACCTTAAAAATAGCTATTTTTAAGGTCAAGAGGTCAGAATTTAGTAAAATAAAGACACAGTACGTGTGCTTTGTGTATTTTATTGCATGGTATTTAAGAAAATTGACATGGTAAAATGCCAGTTATTAGTTCCAACAAAAGCAGGTGTACTAAATTTGTTGACTAATATATGGCCACTTTAGTACAAAATCCTCTAGTACATGTGGGCCAGGAAATTTAGGCTCTTAGGCAAAAAAAGGCCCATATATACTGCAGTTTCTATTGCAGTTACCGCCCACTATAGAAAAACCCGACTCAAAAGTGTAGATAACAATAACAAACTTTTAAACATCACATAATTTTTCCCGTGTAATTTAAGTTGTATATTTGTGGACAAAATTGCCAACTAAAGTATTTCAACACAAGTATTCAACACAAAAACCATTACTGCCTGCATGCATCAGCTCTATACACCATTGCAACAATAGAAAATGTACATGTATTGCATTATATGTGTCTTCCTTTCTGAGCATTCTGACATACATGAAATTATAGGATGAATGATCACTCAGTGCCCTGATTTGAAAAATCACTGACTAGTATAGTGTTATGTTTTTGAAGATGGTTCATTGTCTGTGCACTTTATCTCACCCTGAAAATATGTTACATTTGAACAGAAAATGCGGCATACCTTTCTGATTTGCTCTGCAGCTTTTTGGAGAAATTCCTGTGCAAAAAAGAGGCAATTTTTACAACTTCCTGATCTGTGCAAAGCTGCATTAATTCTACACTGATATATTTTGTTGTCTACAAAGTAATTTTGCTCCAAATTTAATTACGGCAGATGCAGAAATTGTTCATATTTCATTCACAGACAGTAATCCTCTGCAGCAGCACGTAGTATATGAACATTCTGTGCATGGCTGCAGGTTACATTGAAAAATGAGTGTGAAAGGCAAATTGAACACTGTATAGTAATAAACTCATGTGTGTAGCTCATTAATTGCAGTTTTTGAATCTTGATGTACTCCTACTGAATTCAGGAATGCAGTTTTGTTAAAAATTGCAACTGAAAGATTAATAATTTCTTGTTTTGCAGATTAACATTCCATTCTTTTGAAAGTACACTGTTAATGAAAACCCTCATTGCAATTCAAGAATACTCATAATTGATTAGTTTTGTGTTCACATGTTGAGACACTGAAAAATATGAGACTTCTAAATTTGAAGGAATGGAGTGCTCACTTGCAGTTTTGCTTCACACCCCATGCCATTTTTAAATGAATGTTCAGGTCATATATGCCTACCTAGGCAATTATACTGGCTGAGGATTGTTGTATCAACTATATTAGGCCTAATTTGAAATGTTTGAACTTGAATAAATGTCTGGGAACTTATTTTGTTGAGTTTGTATTGAGGTGGCATAGTCATAAAGTCCCCCGGCCTGGCATTTTTTTCTACAGGAGGGAAACATTTCCTGTAAATTGTGTGCCTGCTTTTTTGCACATTGCAAAAAAAGTATGTTATCTGAAAGGTCCCTTCAAAAATACTGGATCATGCAAATGGAATTGAAGGATTTAACACAAATAAACTCAAGTGTGTAACTCAGTCTTAATTCAGAATGCATTTTTAAAATCTTGATGTACTGTCATACTGAATTCAGTTTTATTAAAAATTGCAACTGAAAGATGAATTTTTTTTTTTTTTTGTAGATTAACATTCCCATCTGTTAAAAGTAGGGATGGGCATTTACGGTTAATTCAGAAACCGGTTTGCAATTCTTTCCAGTGTCGGTTAACCGGTTAACCGTTCAGCCGACACCAAAGTTGTGGGTGTTGTTTTACTTTATAGGTGCATTTGCAATGCACACAATACCCCAGGCCCCCAAAATATCATTGAATCTTTATCGGGTGAAAATTTTACTACGACTCCATATATACATTTATTTCAATTTCATGAAGTAAATACAAAGAACCTTTGAAAACTATTGTAAATTCTTTAAAATTGGGTTTCGTTTAAACGTTCGGCAAAATGGTTTTTAATTTTTTCCCCGGTTAACCGGTTAAATGTCCAATCCCTGGTTGAAAGAGTGCATTATGTTAATGAAAACCCTCAAATCAAGCATCCTCATGATAATTTGATTAGTTTTGTGCTTCACAAGTTAATCAGACAGATACATATATGAGACTTCCAAATTTGAAGGAATGGATTCAATGGACTGCTCACTTAATCGCAGTTTTGTTTCACACCCCATGTCCTTGTTAAATGAATGTACAGGTCATAATCACATTACTATTCTCGCTGCATGAGCTGAGTCATATACACACTGCATGCAATACGCGCTATGTGTACAGTATAGTACAGTACTCGTATGCAGTTTGCGCACACGTACATGCATGCTGCGCTGCAGATATCGATATCGCGGTATCGAACACCGCGACGTGAATGAATATTTATGAGCTCGATTGACCTTTGACCCCAGCGGGGAATTTGAGGTTAAGTTCTGGACTATATTATGCGCTGTCCAAATAATATCGATATTCCGCCCTCTATAGTCGGCCGCGCTACGATCCAATATCGCAATAATATAGTCCAGAATCTGGACTACTATAGATGCGGTGATGAGGATGAACGGAGAGAGTCAATTGTGTCCCAATTTGCAGCAAGTCCTTGATGTAATCCGGGGCATGGTTATGAAGGGCTTTGTCGACAAGTGTGAGTATCTTAAATTCAATTCTTTTCCTGATTGGCAGCCAGTGGAGTGATTTTAGCATAAGTGTTATGTGGTCATGTTTCTTGACCCGTCCAAGAACCCGTGCTGCATTGTTCAGTGCTCTCTGCAACCTATTGATGGAGACTTCTGGTAAACCAGCCATTACAGCATTGCAGAAAACAATTATTTATGTGACAAGAGCATGGACTATCATGGCAGCGTCAGAGTCTGTGAGATATTTTCTGATTTTGCGAATGTTCCATAAATGGTAGTGGGTATTTTTGCATATGTTGGAGACATGAGTGTTCAGGCGGAGGACATCGTCAAGACAGATCCCCAGATGACGGGCGGTTTCGGCAACTGCAAGTTCCTTTCCAGCAAAGGAAATGTGGGAGGGCAATTCAGTCTGGCGCGGATCCAGGAAAGGGGGAGGGGAGGGGGGGGGGGGGGGGGGGGGGGGGGGGGGGGGGGTCGAACCCCCCCCCCCCGCTCTTAAAAAAAAATGTTTACGCAAGAAAAAGATGTCCATGGTGCACATGTCGTGTAATTTATTTTATATGGGCGATGAGAGCTCTCCCAGCGCCCTGTATAAGGGCAGTGAGTACGGTACGAGCGTAATAAGTTCCACAAGGAAAAGTAAACAAGTTGCCATTTTCTTTATCGAATTCACGCTGCGCAGCTGCTGTAGAGGGGTTTTCACACTTTTTTCGGAAGCGCATAATCAAGTCAAGCTTTTTCGCAATTATTCTGATGCGCATCGCTTTTAGAAAGGGCGCTGTGGTGGAAATTTGGAGAAAAACGAATCATTCTGATTTTGTATAGTGACTGTTTTTTTCAGTGCGTCGTTTCACCCCAAATATTCTCCACAGCATTTTTTTCAAAACGACACAAGTCGCAATATAACGCGCGAAAAGGCATTCAGACGCCCTGGCTTGCTGAATGGACTGACAGTCGTTCAAGATTATATGTATTGTCATCTGCAGCGGCTTCTTTTGTGAGCTTCCAGTCATCTAACCCCTTTGCAGTTATTGGTATAGTCTGATATTCTGACCAATAAACATCTTTAGATGGGGTGTGGTTTCCAGGCTATCAGGTCCGTCGGTGTAATCAAAGAAGATTTTGTTTTTCGTCAGTGTGTTTTCCCACGGAGCCCGGACTGTACTGTCTGGGCTGTATATAGCATTTTGGGCTGTATATAGGTGTAGGCCTACGTTCTATAAAATCTGCAATTTTATAGAATGCCGTTCGTTCCGTGACAAAACCACCGTCGAAATGCACCAGTATTTACTTCAAAAGAGAGTCACTGTGGGCCACAATTTCATCGTTTTTTCACAAAACAGGTAATAGTAGATTGCTGTCATATTACATGAAGTGCTTTTCACGTTTGTATTTTGAATTACAAGGACAAAATAGGCATAATAAACATTCACTTCGTGTATTTTCCATTCAATACTGCACAGACCGTTTTGTATGTTTCTCAGGATGACGTCAACACCCTGTTGATAAACAAGCCGAGTGACCTCGAGCGTTTCAGAATTTGGGTGAAGAGGGTCGGAACTGCTTTACGTTTTAAGCAAAAGTCTGTCGATTTTTTGTGAAAAACAAGTTGTGATGGTGTTGTAGACACATACACCTCCATGATAAACAGAAAAACTAAACAAATGTTGAAGGGGGGATTCTAGCTGTTTAAACGGTTTAAGTAACAATAGGGGTCCCACGAAATGGCGGCTATTCGATACGGTCTATACGGAAATAGGATAAAGCTGGGGTTACTTTGTGGGAGGTGGGTGGTTTTCATACATGGGAATAAAGTTGTCTGGAGGGACGAGATGTTTTGGACGCGTTGTACAAGTCGAGCTGTCTTAATGTAGCTATAGGCCTACAGTATATGTTTATATTTCGCTGATCATTCGTGGCGAATTTGTTGTTGTACCCTTTGCGTAATTAAAGCGAATAAGTACCTGATGAAAAATCGTCTATAAAACACTAATTTATTACAGAAAAACAACTCGTGTAAATTGAGGAATGAGAGTCTTTTGGCTTAATTTACAAAAGTGTGACAGGCAGCTGAAAGAATCACTGCAAAGAGACATTTCAAGAACTACATGTACATCATTTCGGGGGTATTTTATTGACAGATTTGCAGAAAATATGTCTAGCCTCCTTAGATCAGTTCAAAGTCATTTTTACAATCGATGGAAAATGCCGTCTGGTACTGGCTCACAACGTATCTGCGTGGAATTTGGCCCACTCCGCTAAAGTCTGCAGGTCTTTGAGGTTGGAAGGCTCTCCCCCATCTTAATTGAATTGAGGTCCGGACTTTGGCCTGGCCACTCTACGCCTACATCATTATCCCGGAACCATTTCGCGACTGACTTGGCAGTGTGTTTTGAATCGTTGTCCTGCTGATATGTCAAAATTCTCCCCGAGTTTCTCTGCGGACTGCTTGATGTTTTTACTCCAGGATCTTGATGTACTCAGTCGCACACTTTGGCGGGCTTTAATGTTAAATATCTTTATTACGAGTTAATTAAAAAACTCATTACATGTTCTGCTAGACAGTTGTCCTTATATGCGTTAGCCGGCATGGTTATGAACCATGCAGTTTTCAAAGTTCCACGTATATTATTCATCTTGATCACATGAATCCAAAATTTATTCATCTTAAGACTTTTACAAATAAATCAACTTGGCATCCTCAAAACCTTGAAAGAACCTCTCCCCTCCCATCAAACATTCCGCTAATGGAGCCCAGTACGATCTAAGATAACCTTGACCTTATTCACACGACGTACCTGACTTGTCTTTAGATATTCACTTTGCATTCTCAAAATCCGAGAAAGAAATCACAAAAAATTACCCAAATTGTGCCAGTGAAGCCCATAAAATGCAATACACAATTGTCATCGACCTCAGCCAGGTAAGTCCGATGTCCAAATTGACCTTGACCACTGACCTTAGTCACATGACCCTGACATATAAACGTCCTGGAATCTTCATAAATAAACTCCATGGGGAGCCAGGGGTCCTATTAAAGTGGCCTTGACCTTGGCCCTAGTAAATGAACGTAGCATCCTGTTAATCGTAGAACAGACAACACGATTGTTGAAATTGACCAAACAGGGACCGACAAAGTACATTTTTTTATGATTAGTGACCCCCTGTAACCTTTAAATTAACCTTTGACCTTGAAGATGTCCTTACAAATCTTGGAGACTTTAATAAATCAACTCAGCATCCTGTAAATCCTACAACGGACACCACGATTCTTAAAATTGACCAACGAGGGGGCGCCAAAGTGCAATTTTAAGATTGTTGACCCTTTAAATTGACCTTTAAATTGACTTTTGACCTTGAAGATGACCATACAAATCTTGGAGACTCTAATAAATGAACTCAGCATCCTGTAAAACCTAGAATGGGCGCCACGATTGTTGAAAATGACCAAGGAGGGGCCGCCAATTAAAGTGCAATTTTGTGATTGTTGACCCTCTGTGACCTTTAAATTGACTTTTGACCTTGAAGATGACCTTAACAATCTTGGAGACTATAATAAGTAAACTTAGCATCCTGTAAATCCTAGAATGGGTGCCACGATTGTTGAAATTGACCAACGAGTGGCCGCCAAAGTGCAATTTTGTGGTTTTGACCCTTTATGACCTTTGACCTTGAAGATGACCTCTTAAAAATTGGCAACAACCGGATTTGAATTACTTGATATGAAATTAACATATCCTCAAATTTGCCAAGATTGTACCCGAAAATGCATATGGGGTCCCTTAGTGCTGTAGACTATGAGAAGAACTTCGGTTTTCTTTGTCGTTGTTAAGTTTAAAGAGGAAGAATCCCCCTTGACGAAAATCCAACATCCCTCTTGCCGACGTGGATTTTTATTTTTTTTTAATTGTCGGTTTTAAGTGGATAAATTGCAAGCAAAAGTGCGCTTTTCGAAAATGAG
Source organism: Henricia sp. BOLD:AAB3569 (assembly GCA_037783545.1). Lineage (NCBI taxonomy): Eukaryota > Metazoa > Echinodermata > Asteroidea > Spinulosida > Echinasteridae > Henricia > Henricia sp. BOLD:AAB3569. Next base: position 847,473 of record JBBELK010000162.1, on the reverse strand, counting down.
ATTTTCGCGATTTCTGAAACGCTCCTTAGGTATTCATGATATGCGCGTGACCCCGTGACGCAATCCTGAGAAAGAGAAGTCAACACGATTGTTAGCTCCATACGTTTACACGCAAAAAACTTGGAAAACCGTCTCTGTTAGATGGTGTTTTTTGAAGAATTTTGTTGGTCCAAAAAGCCAGAGATATGCCCAGTAGCTGCGTAGTTGTTTGTTTTACCAGACACTATGAACAAAAAAGAGCAGAAAGATTTTCTTTTCTATTACCAAGAGAGAGAAAAATGAGTCGCTCATTCTAACTTGTATGTACCGGGCGATTATTTAAACACGTCGAAGCTTCCCCCGCAGTGAACCGTCCAATTTTGTTCCGTGACAAAACCACCCGTCGCAATGCACCAGTATTTACTTTAAAAGAGCTTCATTGTGAGCGACAATTTCACCGTTTTTTCACAAAACAGGTAATAGTAGAGTGTTGTCATATTACATGAAGTGTTTTTCACGTTTGTATTTTGAATTACAAGGACAAAACAGGCATGATAAACATTCACTTCGTGTATTTTCCATTCAATACTGCACACTAGGCCGTTTTGTATGTTTCTCAGGATGACGTGAAAACCCTGTTGATAAACAAGCCAAGTGACCTCGAGCGTTTCAGAATTCGGGTGACGGAAGAGGGTCGGAACTGCTTTACGTTTTAAGCAAAAGCCTGTCGATTTTTTGTGAAAAACAAGTTGTCATGGTGTTGCAGACTCATACACCTCCATGATAAACAGAAAAACTAAAAAAATGTGGACGGGGGGATTCTAGCTGTTTAAGGAAGTTGGTGGATAGGCATGACTGCATGTCAGACACGCATTCCTGCATTTGATGGATCGTGTTGTGCTCATTAATGCCATGTTTGAAGGCCAGGGGCGGTATTCAATTCAGTACTTAAGCCAAATATTTAAGAATTTTACTTAGTTTTTGGCTAAAGTAAAATACTTAGCCAAAAATGGTATTCAATTCGCAAGTGGCTATAAGTTTTTTACTTTAGAAAAATACTTAGAACATTTGGTATTCAAATAGTTCTTTTTTGGGAAAGTATTTTACTTAAATTTGAGAAGGCAGGAAAGCACACTTAAGCAATTTGTTACATACATCACACGCATACTGCAACCGGTTTAGACCGGTTTTGTTTTGGTGCGGGTGTTGGCTTATGAGAAGGTGCGGTTCATAGCGCGTCCCACCCTGTCTTCGATTGGCTGTTTAGGGAGTTCTGCGCTCTGCGTTCATTTGTAACGTCACAATTTATCTAAGTATTTTACTTACTAAAGTAAAATTCTTAGAAGGCTTTGAATACGAGATAGGTCATTTTCTTAGCCATAGGCCATTTTCTTCGGTGCCACCACCATATTTTGTCACAGTCGCGCCTAGATATGCAAACTCCTCTACATCTTCCACTTCCTCTTTTCCATTCAGTTTTAGTCCCACTCTTCCTGCATTGTCTACCAATCGATTGGTCTTGTTTTGTTTGTGCTGATATTTTGATGACACCAGGGCTATGTCATCTCCGAATTCAAGGTCTTCAAGAGTAGTTCTGAAGTTCCATCTACTACCGTTTCTCTCTCGTTCTGTTGTCCTTCGCATCACCCAGTCGATGGCAAGCAAGAACAAGAATCCAGACATGACACGTCCTTGCTTAACACCCCTGGTGATCTTGAACCATCTTGTCTGTTCCCCTTCATCCAGTACTGAACATTCAAAGTCATCGTACATAATCTTTACCATTCTTATAAGCTTATCGGGGATGCCGTATAGGCCTTTATGATTTTCCACAGGCCTTTACGGTGTATCGAGTCAAAGACCTTTTCACAGTCCACAAAGTGCATATATAACGTCGCCTGCCACTCGTTGACTTATTCCATGATGTTACGGAGGATACAAATCTGTTCAACTGTGCTCCTGTTCTTTCAAAAGCCAGCTTGTTCCTTTCTAAGGGCTCTATCTATTCCGTATTCGATCCTTTAAATGATAACTCTCCCCATTAGTTTGCTGTCGACCGGTAACAATGTCACACCACGCCAGTTTTTACATCTCATTTTTTTCGGTAGTTTAACTGTCAAGTCTTTACCCATTTATCGGGTACTTTCTCCTCATGCCATATCCTGTTAAATAATCTTGTCAATTTTTTTTCCTGCCACGTCGCCGTCTATTTTGTACAGCTCTGCTGGGATCTCATCAATTCCTGGTGCTTTTCCAGTTGTTGTCTTCTTCAGGGCTTGCCTTACGTCTATTTATCTTATATCACTTATATCCATCTCTCTAATTTCGTGTGTCTCCACTTCAATGTCTTCAATTGGGTTAATTGGGGCCTCCCTAACAAGTACCTCCTCAAAGTGTACCTCCTCATCTTTCGAGTCGGGCATCCTTATCTGTTATTATTTCACCCTGCCTGTTTCTAACTGCTGCAATTTGTCGATGTTTTTTGTTTGTGATTGTTTTAGCTGCTTCGTAAAGTTCTCTGGTTCTTCCCTTCTCTGTCGACTTTTCTGCTTCATTCCCTATCTGTTATAACCAGATCCTCTTGTCCTCTCTTGCTCTACGTTTAATCTCTCTATTTATTTATTTTATTTATTTATTTATTTGATATCCAACAGCGGAGATCCGCCACTTACAGGTATCATGAAAAAAAAAAAAAAAAATAAATTAAATATATATATAAATTGAAACAAATACAAATTACATGTAAATAACTAACTAATTGTATATGGATAATGGATAATGTAAATTCATGTAAATAAGTTAATTCAGTGTACAGCTGGCTAGACCTGTGGTGGTACATGTACATAAATAAACATATAATTGAGCTAGGAGTGGGAAATACTTCGATAAATCTGTGTACGGAAAGAATTCAATGTTGGTGCTCCAAACACATCCCATGTTTCATGGAGTCGGTTGTAGGTAGATGAAATCCTTGAAACAAAGCCTTGTTTGGTTACCTCCACCCGGCTCCGCGGAACATGCATGATGTGTTTGGGAGCAGATCTGGTTCGACGTTCTGGAACATGAAGGGAAAATGGATTAGCAGTGGTTAAATTGTACTGGTTATGGATACGTCTGTAGAGGAATAAGCAATCATTAACTGTTCTCCTTTGTACAAGAGTTGGCAAGTTGAACAAGTTACACAATTCAGGGTATGTGACATTACCTTGACTATTATGGATAACCTTGTACATAAACAACAAATAACGTCTCTGAAGACTTTCAAGTCGATTAGATTGAGATTTAGAAATTGAATTAAAAACTACCGTACAGTATTCTAGTTGTGGTCTAATAAGAGAGCAATATAGGGTTCGAAGAACGTGTTCATTTTTACAGTGTCGAAAATTCCTCCACACTAAACCGATAATACGATTGGCTTTCTTCACAATATGACTAACATGATGCACGAAATTAAGCCTACTGTCTATAAAGATACCAAGGTCCCGCTGGGTGGAAACACGACTTAACACATTATTAGAAATTGTGTAATTTCTTTCAGCATATACTCCAATCGTAACTTGCCTTTTGTCATTTCTGATTTTGTGCGGTGTATTTTATTGTGGATTTTCTGTCGTTCTATTGCTTTCCAAGTATCCTCTCTCAACCACTGCTTGCTTTTCTTTTTCACCCGGCCTAGTACTTTATCGGCAGTTTCTGTTCACAATCCTCGTTAATGGTTTCTTCTACCTCCAGTGCTTCAAATCTGTTACGCAAGTCGATGCTAAACTTTGATTTGAATATTTCGTTTTCCAACTTCTGTGTGTCAAATTTTGCTTTGATCTTTGCTCTGTCTGGGTTTCTGTGTAATTTCAATTTCATTTTTAGAATTGCAGGCATTCAAATGTAACGCGCGCAGATTGTAAACACCGTGCATGCATGTGATACATGTACTCGGTAATGCTGGCCGTTGTCCGCGTCGACGATTGGCTGCTATTTAAAGCATACTGGGGAATCCGTTCCATTACATTCGTCAGCATGCATCCCTGTTATTAATTTAAAAAACTGCGGAGTAAATTTCGATCGTCGTTTGAAAGTTTGGTGGGAATGGGACAGTCATAAGGAACGGAACCCAATACAATTTCTGGAAAGTATAGAAATCGGTTCTTTTCGGCATAACATGACCGAAATGATTAAATTACATCAAAATGACTCGGGCGTGAGCCTGGCTCAAGACAACAGCCGGCTCACTCCACAGATTTGCGTGTGTTTCCTCAGGGTATTGTTACGTCGCTTTGCAGAGTGGAAATTCCCTGATATCTCAGGATGGTGTCGTCTGGCTCATCATCATTATATTGCCACTCCTCTCTGGTGTTCACTTTCTTCCCCAGTATAAATGATTGTGTAACCATTTGTCATTTTGATGCGTCCAGCTCCTGTCCATCCGTGTTTCACTTATCCCCATGAGGTTATAACGTTCCATTTCCCCCGCTCCTTTAGCCGCTTTTTCAACTGTGTACATCGTCCGTATATTACAGCATCACACTCGCATTATAGATTTTGGCGTTGCCATGTGAACTCATCGGCCGCTGGGCTTCCAGCAGACTTTCACCCAGTGGCGCCATCATGTGCGCGGCTGGCTGTCCCTCCTACCACGGGCACGGCTTCGCCAAAGTTGATCAGACTTCCGGGTGCTTTTGCACCCGTGCTTTGAGAAGTTGCAGTTTCTGGTTTTTTTTCCGGGAGCAGGTGATTGGCCTACCGCCCAACCCCCATAACCGGTGGTTTTCTGTTGGGATTTTCCTTCCATTATTAGGGGTATTACACAGCTCCCCAGCTGGACTAGTCTAGTCTGCGACCCTCCACAAGAAGGGAGCGCCGAGAAGTCCTTTTCACACGAGGCCAAAAATCTCACAAGGCTTGAATTTTTTTTACAAAAGTGCCATCGTGTGATAGGACACCCATGCTTGACAATGACAAGTGATAGTGCGCGCGCGCGCCCTAGCTCTTGTGTCTGACCACAGATTTATAGTTCTGTGTGTCTGACAGATCCTGCCGCGCCGATGATCGAAACTCCAACATGATTTTACTGCTATTTTGGCTCCACTCGATCTGTATGTTTAAAGGTACATGTACACATCGGCCTACTGTTTACATGATCTAGTGATGTAGCAGCATTGACAATACATGTTTGATGGTCGTTGTGAAAAAAAGATCATCAAAATATCCCGTAATTTACCAAAGAAGTGCAAAATTAACAAAAACTGTCAAAAAACGGGTTATACGCTTTACCAGCCGTTGCAACTACGTGCGAGCCTCACGACTTTGTCACAAACGATTCGCTCTTCTCCTGCTCAGGATATCTCAAATTTTCTGCTCACGATTTCACTGGACAGCCCGGACGACCGAATAGGAATTTCCGTTTTCTTTTGAGGAGTTGGCATCATGTTTTTTTCTTCACGAACATACACCGGAGCAACACTCCCGTGTGTGTGTGCACTCGGGCTATTTGCCGTGCTGCGCGGGGCAAATATCCTACACTCCACGGTAGCTTGCCGTAGCACGCGCTCGCTCCCGTTCTCCGGACTCTCGAAACAAACAATTATGTTCGAATTTTCATACTTATGCTTAACTTTGTTTCATACCTGTGGGGAAAATCAGAGTTGAATTTGGTGCAGTTGTGCAGTAACAAACTTTTATACGGCTGGAAATACAACTAACTCACAAGACCACGTGACTTTTCGGAACCAGAATTTGGTTCCGAAAAGTCACGTGACCTTGGATTTTTGAAAAGTGCTCAAAAACGGCAAAATCTGACGGCGTCTTTTCAGGATATATCTAATTTACTCTCGAACGCGCTTCAGAATAATGTATGGGTCTATTTCGAGCCCAAAATAGCCCAACAAAGCCGGTGTGTTCCTTTAATTAAGGTTTGCAACACGGGAAAGACATATGCGTTATCGAAGGAGAGCACGTGCGACCCCGAAGAGCCGCTGGTACTAGCAACATTTACGCGCATACTCTATTGGTCTGCCGGCGGCCAGCGAAAAAAAAACATACCGTCTCAAGGAACAATAGTGGAAGTTTTGCTGTGCCGTGTGAAAGTATGCGAAATCGCCCAACCACGTAATTGGAAAGTAAACAATCCCCGCTCGTAAATTATGTCTCAAGCCTTGCGAGTTTTTTTGATGTCACTCACTCCCGTGCCGCGTTCGCCACGGACTAAGCCGTGCACACCCTGCCCCATGTCCCCAAATGAACACCCACATTAACGTGGCGAGGAGGTGCGCCTACGGAATTCGCCCTCGCCCCCAGAGCACCGAAATGAACCTCTGGGAGCGAGCGTTCTTCAGTAGGGCCATGTTTGTTTCACGAGGAAGATTTCTCCTGATTTTCAAATGGTCACTTTGCATGTCTCAGTCTATGTTTGTTTTACATAACTCATATCCCCCTTCCCATCGTACCCCCGAACACCGTTAAAGGAGCTTGTCCGGATTTTGTTTTAACCTAACAATCATAATTATATAATACCTCCCCAAAATATTATCCATGGGAAGAAAAGACGAAATTTGAAATCTCCACTTTGGATGTGGAAGCAAACAGGAGAAATCATGAAATCCTGTGTGCACAGTTGGGTGTGATTTAGTCTGGTACCCGGACCAAAAATTATTTGACTAGACTGAATGTAAGGTCCGGCAGCCGTCAATTCCGCCATTTTGAAACAGGAGGAATTCCTCCTTTTTCCGAAGTTTCCCGAAGTTACCCGAATGCACGTCCGGTCGTCCGGACGTTACCGTTAATCGTCGGGTACAATTCGTCATTGTTTCGAGAATTTGAATTGACGTCGCGTGCACGTACGTGCGCGTGCCGCTGCGTGTGTATTTATGGTGATGCCACGGATTTAAAACTACGCAGTGGCTATAGTTACGGTAACCGTAGGAGCTCACTGGGTGATGCAAACAAGGTTTGAATTTTCTTTTTGATGCTAGCCTACATGTATATTAAAATGGGCATATTTAATATTGTAAGGTTAATATTAAATTTGTATTGAAGGAATAACCCCTTTCAAATTGTTGAAAACTCATGCCGGCATATAGCGCGCAGCGCGCTTTAAAGATCAACGGTTATGTGCTTCTAAAAATAAATGCATTACGTAATGCTTAAAGTGCTATTTTAAACACGACAGTAGCCGGTCCTCATATTCAGTCGTTGTATGTGGAGCGGGAACCAGTCTAGGTGTGATTTTCCTGCATTTGCCTAATTTGACATCACCCTTTTGCTCTAAAGAAAAAAAAAATTGTTTTCTCTAAACCCCAAACAACTTCAAAGTAGGTGATGCAAACAAGGTTTGAATTTTCTTTTTGATGCTAGCCTACATGTATATTAAAATGGGCATATTTAATATTGTAAGGTTAATATTAAATTTGTATTGAAGGAATAACCCCTTTCAAATTGTTGAACACTCATGCCGGCATATAGCGCGCAGCGCGCTTTAAAAATTAACGGTTATGTGCTTCTAAAAATAAATGCATTACGTAATGCTTAAAGTGCTATTTTAAACACGACAGTAGCCGGTCCTCATATTCAGTCGTTGTATGTGGAGCGGGAACCAGTCTAGGTGTGATTTTCCTGCATTTGCCTAATTTGACATCACCCTTTTGCTCTAAAGGAAAAAACATTGTTTTCTTTAAACCCCAAACAACTTCAAAGTAGGGTTTTCATGACTGTACATGAATGGCATATTGGTAAACAAATACCACTCAGAGGACCTTCAATAACAACGGGGCTTGCAGGGCTTCATTCAAAGTTGTTTCAAACCCGTGAAGTTGTAAATACTTGTGGTGCTGCTCGACTACAACACTGCAACTAAAACGAATAGTAGATTATTTGCAAGTTACCACATCTTAGAGCATGTTCTTTATTTTCTTGTGATACAGAGCCATCAAATTATCCAGCCCCATGCTGAACAATCTCATCGTTTGCGGCTGTTTGTTTCTGTATGCTGCTGTGTTCGTGTACGGCCTAGACAAGGGAGCAATGCAAGAGGGTGCTGCCATCACAGTTTGTTTTGTATGTAGTACAAGTATTTGTTAGCAATGAAACTGGCTTAAATTAAATACTATCTTGCTAAGTATGTTGTTGTTTATATTCGGCTTTGTTACCTATGCAAAACATGCTACATTTCAACCTAAGTAGCCTTTATAAGTATGGCGAAACAGAAGGAGAGGACGCAGATTGACTTATGTGTGAATCATTTTAATAATTGTATTTCTTTCCAAAAAAAACTTGATTACATTTTGTAATTATAATGCAGAGACAGAATAGACTACTAAATTAAAAACGTCACCCTATGTGTGTTGCCAAGGTTACTGGGGTCTTTCTATAAATTAGGGGTCCAAAGGTGTGACATTTAGTGTCCCCCGTTACACCTGATATGTGTTACCTTTTCGTACAAAAATCATTAAAATGGCCCATTTTTGTATGAATTGTATTTGATGTACTCACTCTTTGAGATGGAAAGTATTTAAGGAATGTGTCCTGAATTTACAAAAACAAGATGTAAAATTGTAATTTATAGAAAGACCTTCTGGGTCTACACTAAAACCAGTGAACTATTTCCCTGCGCTTTACCAATGGAGTTTCAGATTACCAACGAATAATTAGACCCAATTACCATGGCAACTGACGTCACACTTTAGTAGTCTCTTATAAATATAAATAAATAAATACAAAGTTAAAACTGCAGTTATTTTGCATTTAGTTTTAGTTTATACCCAAATCAAAGTGCGCCCTCCTATTGTGTCCGCCAAATGCATACTTCACAACGGCTAGTACATATAGTATACAAATATTGACTGCTCATGAGGGTGATGGTGCAAACTATCGTCCCGAGGTTATTTTGAGACGGCAGGCCTGCTATTTTCCCGAGGCCGTAGGCCGAGGGAAAATAGCAGGCCTGCCGTCTCAAAATAACCGAGGGACGATAGTTTGCTCCATAACCCGAATAAAGAGCAGTCAATATTTGTTTTATATACCTCATACATTGATTTTATGTGTCAAAATTATTGGTATTTTTGACCTATGACGCAGAGGTCAAACAATAGTACTTTTTCAGTTGCCCAAAATTGTACTATCCTTTGACCTATGACGCAAAGGTCAAACAATAGTACTTTTTTTAGTTGCCGTCGGAAATGGTTAAACTATTCCATGTCAGGTGATCTGCTTTTAACCAATCAGTTAACGAGACTCAATGTATGAGGTATATAATATTACCTATCTGAACGCAAATTCGAAAATCGTTGAGCACCCCCTCGATTGTTCACCTCAGTCCACCAAGGTTTTGAAATTCTCTTTGCAAGTTCCGACAATAGGGCAACAGTTGAGAAATGAGAAATGCACACCTGTGTTTAGTCAATCGTAAGGAACCCAAACTCCTAATTAGGTTGTTGCGTGTTTTGCAATAGCGTATGATGTACTGACAAACATGCACATAGTATCCACATGACCAGACTAATTTGTTGTTGCTATGTGGTGTACGCAGCAACTATGAAGTACTGAATCAATATCGTAATCACTGTAGGAGAGAAGGGCATAAAGCAACCAGACGTATGGGGGGAGGGGGAAATTAACATCTTCCCCCCCCCCCCCCCGCCCCTACTTTTAAAAGTGGGGGTGCACCAGCCCCTTGCCCCCGTCTCCTACGCCTATGCTGGAGTTAGATTTGCCGGTATATTTTAAGCTAAATAATGAACAAATGTTGTATTTTAGCCAACATAGCGGCAACTCATGATCACTTCCTGTTTTTCTGTCAACAATCTTACCCAGACTCAAACGACACTTCTATGCATTGGTATTTCTCTGGCGTTTGGAGCGCTGTTTCTCAAGACATACCGAATCCATCTCGTCTGGACAAATTCAATGCATCACGCCAAGCGAGTTGTAAGTTTTTGTTAGTGCTTCTAAACACCCAGCCACGCCCACTGTTTTATATCTACATTACATATTGAGTACTGCTAACTCGCGTGTTAACTGACAAAACATTCTCATAATGTTTCTAATTCAATTAAATACATTAAAGGCCATTATATCATTTGCAGATGAACCTATTTTTTGTTTCGAATTCCGGGAATAACAGCATTACATATTAACTAAAGAATCAGGATGATAAACTATACATTGAAGACATTTTAGCCACATATTTAAAAAAAAAACATATACAGGGTCTCCATAAAATAAGGAAACCCATCTTTATATGGAAATTATCAGAAATCTGTGCAATATTTCAAAAAGAGGTGTGTATGTATAGGGAAAGTCCAGTCATGCATGACAGTTACATAATGACTCTGGTACCATGGACAGAAGACCGTCTGGACTTTCCCTAAATACACACCTCTTTTTGAAATATTCCACAAACTTATGATAATTTGCATTTAAAGATGGGTTTCCTTTTTTTATGGACATCCTGTATACATCAATTGACAATTGCTCCCACAAAGGTGCCATATTACACGGGGAAACAATCATGTGGTGTTTGTTACCATTGCTATCAACACTTTTGATCGTTTTTTTTTTTTTTAACTAATGAAGTAACATTTTGGGTAACTGCAAATGATTACAGTAACTTAAAGAAAAATTCCATTTTCTATTTAGGAAATTTCCGATACGAAATTGATGGTTGGCGTGGCTGCCATGGTAACATTGGATCTCATCATCATTCTGCTGTGGATTCTACTCGACACAACAACAGTCAAAAGCGTGTATCTCCCGTCCACGGTACGAATGAAAGAATTAAAACAATCCTGATGAATGAATAAAACGATGTATAACTTATAAAATCCATTTACAGCTTCTTGATTTCGTAATATTAGTAGCATTAAAAAGCTTGCGGACATTTTGCTCACGGAGCCACACGACTTGGTGTTTAACACGGGAAAATCACCCTAAATCTTACTACATTTCCCTCTGTTACTCAAAACTAATGATATGTACAGATGTGCTCAAAATTATTCATACCCCTGTAATTTTTAGAGTATTTTGAATCATGTTAATAAATTAGTGAGTTTTGTCTGGCTTACTTATGATAAACAACTGAAAGAATAACAACAAGTGACATTTTCTATAATATATTATTTTTTGAGTATTTTATTGAAATATTTCTTTAAAAGGTCATGTCCATAATTATTCGTATACCCTTAATAAAGTCACTCTTAATAATCAATAGAAAAGCCTTTGTTTTTTATCACTGCCTCCAAACGGTTCCTGTATCGGCTTACAAGGCTTTGGCATGTTTCCACTGGGATTTTCGCCCACTCCTCCTTCGTAAAAGTCTCAAGGTCGTTGAGGTTGGAAGGCTTCCTTGCCATCACCCGAGTCTTGAGTTCCCTCCATAGATTCTCGATCTGGTTGAGATCCGAGTTTTTGCTCGGCCACTCCAGAACGTCCACATGGTTGTCCTCGAACAACGTGACTGCCTTGGCAGTATGTTTGGGATCGTTGTCCTGCTGGTAGGTCCAATGCTGACCAAGCTGGAGTTAATCAGCGGACTACTTGATGTTTTCATCGATGATCTCAATGTACTGCTCCTTTTTCAAGATCCCAACCACTTTGACGAGATTCCCAGTCCCATTTGCCGAGAAGCATCCCCACAGCATGATGCTACCACCTCCATGTTTGATGGTTGGGACCGTGTTCTTTGGATTGTACGCTTCCCCTTTCTTTCGCCAGACATAAAGCTACAGTCACATACAGAACACGGTACGTACACGGTGGCGCACGGTAGAGCACGGTAGAACGCGGTGCTATACCGTGCTCTACCGGCCCGAAAATCGCGTAAAATCGCGTCGACGGTCGTCTCGAGGGTCGACAGTCACTGTCCCCCGGTATGGTACGGTTCCAACACGGCAGAAGGCGGTAGAACACGGTGTCAACACGGCGCCAACACGATGCGAACACGATGCAAGTGCGGTAGAACGCGGTACAGCACGGTAGCAACACGTCACAGCGCGGTAAAATGCGGTAGAGCGCGGTAGAACGCGGTAGCAACATACCGCGACATACCGTGTTCATACCGTAGACCACCGCGGTCTACCGTATCTCTACCGTGTTGCTACAGTGTTCAAACGTACCTCCCGGTAGAAAGCGGTAGAACGCGGTGTCTACACGGTAGCCCCGGCGCCAACACGGTGTCCACACCGTACATCCAATGTGACTGTAGCTAAAGGCTGGCTCACACTATGACGAATGGGGGGTACCGCAAGCTACGTTAAGCTGCGAATTGCAATTTTGAATTTCCCGCCAATCATCGTGTGTTGCCTTCAATTGTCGCTGACGAATCCGCTAGCGACCGCAGACGGCCGAAATTATCAGTCGCGTCCGTCGGCAAATTTTCAGCATGTTGAAAATTTTGTGGCGGCCATCACAGATTTCGTTGGAGACCGCAACCCTCATTTCCTTGACGTTTCCATGCCGTGCGAGGCCGTCTCTAGTCGTTTTGAGGTCGTCACAATTTCGTTGGTAGTCGTTGTCAACGACCATTGACGACAAAACAACGGCAAGTGACGTCACATCTCGAACCCTGACGACACATTGCGGCAAGTAACGAAATCGTAACGACCTTGGTGCGACAATGGCTTGCGAATTTTGTCCGGAGGGTGACGGGTGATGACTGTTGATGGCGGGTCGTTTGCGAGTACCTGCGGCATTGCAACGGTGGTATGCGATGGGTTACGATTTTGAAAGGATGGTCCACGATTTTAAACTTGTTGTGCGATTTTTGACGTTTTTTTTACTTCAGTTCGATTTCAATAGACTGTCCGGCACGATGCAATTTTGAAGTTCATATAAAAACAAATCGTCGCCGCAACCCACCGTCAGCCTCCGTTCCTTGCCCCCAGCCAATCCGCTGCCAGCCGTCTGACCTCGTTCTTTGTTGCCGGGCTCCGTCGAGACATCGTCACTCGCCGCCCAGACAACGTCCGATTTTGGTCGCTAGACTCCGTTCCCTGCCGCAGCCATTCGTCCCTTGCCGTCGTGTTGTCGCTGAAGGTCGTTCCCACCCGTCAGCGAATCTTGCTTTTCCCCTTTTGCCGTCGTTTTGCCGCCAACATTTTGTGATTTTCACGTCCGTCGCCTTTCGCGGGTTATCTGCCGCTACTATGTGAGCCAGCCTTTAAGCAACATCCATGTGCCCGAAAAGCTCCAATTTTGTCTCGTTTGACCACAGAATCGATGACCAGAAGCTAGGATTCTTGTTCAGTTGTGCTTTAGCGAAGGCCAGGCGAGCTTTCCGATGTCTCTGCCTCAGGAGTGGCGTCTTTTTAGGTCGGTGGCCATGGATACCTCCCTGATGCGATGTGCGCTGAAGTGTCTGCCTGGATATCTTGGTCCCAGACTCGCCAAGGCTGTTCAGGAGACCATTCATGGTGATGCGGGGATTATTGCTGGCTTCTCGGCACACTTGTCTTGCCAGTCGAGGTGACACCTTCAACTTACGACCACGCCCTTTAAGGTTTCTCACTGTGTGGAACTCCTTGTACTTCCTAATTATGCTCTGAACGGTGGAAACTGGCATCAATGGCCTTGTAGCCTTTCGCTTCTTTGTGGCCATTGACAATAGCCATGCGCAAGTCCAGAAACTGACAATGAAGGCATCAACTCCCCTCACTTTATAGCCTGCAAGCAGATTGCTATTCTATGACATTCTTTGATTTAAATTTAATTGAACAGATATGTTAGTGATTCAAATCTTATGCAAACATGTTAGGATAACTGTTGAACAACAAAAAGGAATCACTGGAATGTTGAAAGCAGGTGCATTATCACAAACAAATGGCCTAAACGCTGATATTTTGTAAGGGGTATGAATAATTTTGAACAGCCACAAAAATGCAAATCTAGACATTACTATTGTTATGCAAATGATGCTGAGCCAAAAACATGTGGTCTTGTGCAAGGCAACTAACTGTCGTGGGATACAGTGAAAGTTCCTTCACAATAGTTTTTGGGAGTGAGGAAATTTGAAAAATTTTAGATTTTTCAAAGGGTATGAATAATTATGAGCACATCTGTACCTACCCTGATATCTTACCCTTTTAAAGTGTTTTCAGTTGAATATATTTTCACATTTCGTAGCATCCAGGAAAATAGGGGCTTTTTATTCGATTGAAAAAATGTGTGAAAATGAGAAAAAATTAAATGCACCAGCTTGTGGGGAAACGTGCTGTCGTTTTCTGTCCAAAATCCGGTCAAAGTTGTTTTCATATGAAATGATTACAAAGTCAAAAAGACAACCTTCTTCGTTTAATTTAGTTTCACACTCAATGACGACATCCTGTTATGTGGTACCGCGGCTGAGTGGTTTGCTGGCAACACTCCGGTAAAAAGGTGGTGTTGCGGTTCGAAACCCGGCATGTGGTAGGCCTATATACCTGTATGCGTTTGTCCAGTGTGTTGTGTAAGATCCTGCAGAGCATTCTTTTGTGAAGGGAATTGGCAGTTGTAATTATGGTATGTGCGCTATATAGATGCAATAAATAAAATAATGCAAATTTATTTTTTAGCGCGAATTTAATTTTCTTACGTCAAAATATGTGGTTGTGTAATTATATGTACAGCAACATTATATGTACAGCAAATTGAGGTCGTGCCCGAACTCAAACATAAAATGTAATAAAACAAACTCTAATCAAACAAAATCTAACGGCATGAACGATTTTTATTGCAAATAGGCTAACTGAAGTGCCGTCTCGCAAGGCTAATTTTTCAGAGACGTATGTCCGTTTGGACGTGGTATTAGGGAGGTTTAGATGCACGGAGAACGCGAACGTGAACGCGAAATTCTTTCAGCACCGGTCACATCATGAGAGGGGTTTTAGAACTCGGGCTCGAATCTTGGTCACATCAAAAGTTTTATCTCGCCACGAAAGTCAAAGATGTAGGTTTTTGTTTTCATCTGTTCTAAGATCTCCTCAGAATAATGACCAAGTGTTCAAAGCATTTCACGTTCGCGTTCGCGTTTTACGTGCATCTAAACCTCCCTATTGGTTTTTTTTTTTTTTTACAGTTGGACGACACCAAGCCGGACCTTGAGATCTACAAAGTACCCAAGTATCTGGAATGTACATCTGAGCATCAGGTGGTGTTTACTGGGCTCATCTACGTGACCAAAGGTCTGCTCATGCTGTGTGGAAGTTTCTTAGCTTGGGAGATAAGATCAATTACGATTGCAGAACTTAATGACAGTAGGTATAAAATAGAATAACACATTTCCACACTGACGTCACAATGATATTCTATTTAAAGCCCGTGCACAAACTGAGCAATGTGCCAAAATTGTAATCAACTATAATAATAATAGAAGAAAGAAGTGGTTCCAATTATCCAATGCAATGATGCCGTCTGAGGTGTTATGTATTATGTGTATGCACATGTATTTTTAAAGACATCCCTTGTGAACGAAACTATAGTCCCAGACCTCCATGGTATTATAGCTCCGTTTAGCCAGATAACCAGTCTAATGGTACCTCGGGTTTGGGCAAGCATAGATTCTCAGTTCTTCATTGCTTTTAATTTTTTTAATTAAAGCGCAGATGGGGTACTGAGCTGACTTATACACAGGTTGTTTTTATCGTACACATCTTCAATCACATAGCGGTGTGACACCGTTTGGTATAGGCCTACTACGGAGTTCTGGAAGTGCCTTCCAACCTGTTAAGATCCCGTGATAATTTATGACAGGATGACAATAATATTCAGTGCAAAAAATGTCGTAATCCAGTGATAATTATCTCAGGAAGACGACATCCAGAATGTAGGGTGACGACATCCCGAGATCACAGAATGATGGCACATGAAAAACGAAATGACGACACCCCGGGATAATTGACGACATCCTGATGACGACATCCTGAGGTAATTTATCACAGGATGACAACATCCAGAACGTACGATGTCAACATCCCGTGATAAATTATCTCGGAATATTGTCATCCTGGATGTCGTAATTCTGAGATAATTATCACTAGACGACGACATTGTGCACTGAATATGTTGTCATCATGCGAAAAATTATCTCAGGATTTCAACAAGTCGGATGGCACTTCCAGAGCTCTGTATAACATTAGCATTTGTTGTAATTTTAAATGACTAAATATTAAGAATCGTATACCTTTGGCAAAGACGGCTAAGCTTTCTAGCAAGCGCTCACTTTTATAGTGTTTCCGTAATTAGGCCTACATTATGCAATGTGAGTAGGTCTGCTGAGTACCAGATCGACACCATTTTCTTTCGCGCATTCATGGGCTAGGCGAGAATGACCTTACTAAATGCACCTATCAGTTCTTTCCCCACCCCTCCCCTCCCCGCCCCCAACCCCCCGGGCTGCTCCACCTAAGAGGTGGGGATTGTCACTTGTCACATTTATATGTGTCAAAGTCCCTGGGGCATGAAAATCGTGACCAAATCCCCACCTAAGGGGTGGGATTACTCGGGGGTGGGGGGGGGGGGGGGGTGGGGGAGGGGGGGGGGGGGGGGGGGGTTGGGGGAGGGGGGGAACAAGTGATAGGTGCATTATACTAAAGCAAAATTCCTTCCCTTGAAGCCTACAATGATTACAGTCATCCGAAGTTCTTTGCACAAACGAGCAATGGACGTGCCGATACATTCGCGTTTCACCAGAAAATCCAAAGGCACATGTCACACATTTCAAATCGTAACTTTAAAAATAGTATACATTTGCTTTGTTAGACCACTTAAAAAACTCGTAACTTTTCAATGTTACTTTGAGCATTTTTTTTTGCAAATGCGGATTCCGGGCAAGACGAAATCTTACAAAAATTCGAAGCATGTTTGTTCGAATTTTGCATTAGAGGTAGAACGTATTTGTACGGAGTATCCCACGGACTTGTTTTCATAAGCATGTTTGGGATATAATTACTGAGTCAACCAAAGGATTGTCAACAATTAAAGCCATGGATTTAGTTGTGTATCAATACAAATAATTGTCGTTATACTCATTCCAATCTAATTTGACCTCGAGACTATTCTATTAAAATTTGAACAAGCTCCTTTAACGGGACCGTTCGGCCGCGCGATCCAGAGTATATAATTCATGTGGAAAATATCAATTTAAGGGTCTCAAGGAACGATTTCAGGAACAAATCCACTCAAATGCTAGGAATAGCCTGCCAATCCGAGAATAAAATTTATTGTATTACTTTGAAATTTGCACAGCGCTGCACACTTGCGTGGGATTTGTGTAGATGTAAACAAAAAACAGATGTAAAATTTTTCTATGAGGCCCACGCTTGCTCAAAGACAGATGGGCGGTGCAGCTGCAGTCGATTTCACGGCAGGGCGAAGAACATTCGGAATTGTCATTGTAGCGCACCAGTTTCGCCACAAAACATTGAGCAGCTGCATGTGTCGGTGCTAAAAAACATTCAATTTCACACTTGTTAATACTTGTCCGTGGTCGAGGTGATTGTTAAAGGTAGTATACGTGATTGGTAAACCAACCTGAACAAAAATCAGATCCGTACGTCTTCTATGTTCGAGAAAACAGTCAAAAAATGGTTTACAGTCACTTCGCCCGAAAACCACTTTGCTCTGAACCACTTCGCCCTGAGCCACGGCCTTTGCACGGTTGTTTTGGGGCAAAGTGGCATTTGGGCGAGGTAGTGTTTAGACGAAGTGGTTTTGGGGCGAAATGTCCTTTGGGTGAAGTGATTCAGAGCGAAGTGGTCCACGGGGAGGTGGTTTTGGGGCGAAATGACTTTACGTCTCGCGAGACGAAAATAACTGTTTTGCTCATTTCTCAAAGTTTATAGCACTTGTGTTTATATTATGTAAGTTATGTGTAAATATGTGAACATTTCTGATTCCTTGATATACCAATCATGTACCTTTAAAGCCCATTACATCATTTGCAGTGACCCAACATTTTACTTCATGGGTCGACAAGCAAAACAAACGAATCGCAAGAAACACCACTTATTTTTTTCCCTGTAAAATGTACCTTTGTGTGAGAAATTGAAGGTGTTTTTAAAAAAGGGGGAAAAAGGTTTGCAAACAAATTTTGCTTTACCATTCATTCAACACAAAAACCATGCGTGTATTTTTAAAGGGTTTCTGACTTCAAGTATTATTGCATCTACATGTATGATAAGTATTATTGCATCTCCATGATGATAACAAAAACCGAGAAAATAATGGAAACAAAACTGAGTCCATGCTTTCAAGAAATTATAATGTTAAATGGATTCCGTTCTAACCTAACAATCATATAAAATAGCTCCCCAAAATACTATCCATGGGAAGAAAACGACATTACAAATCCTGTACACAGGCTTTAATATTCGTATCTTTTTGCACAGGTCGTTTCATTGCGCTGTCTATCTACGTTGTGACTCTGACTCTCGTCATAACGGTACCCACTCTCGGCGTGTTTTCAGAGAATCGAGGGCTGTTCTTTGCCGTCCAGTCATTGGCTATCATATCCGCTAACACACTGGTGTTGTGCTGTGTGTTCGTACCAAAGGTGAGGCGAATGGTTGTTTTTATACAATGAATGACACCGGTCATTCCATGAAGTTGGGACACGGTGTCCACCGTTACATCGGATACCTTTTTACCCTATATTTGTGGACTTACAAAATCCATTAGTAAGTAGTACTCGCAGAAATACCAGCAGTTGAATTCAGGAGCATCAGTCAACTAAATGGAATTTTGTGGAAATGCAGGTGTGACATTCAGTGCTTTTCAGCAGATTTCTTTACACCGCATACGATTTCAACCCATAAATGTAGATTACAAATGACTAATTAGACCATGGACTGTGTGCTAATGTCAGATTCAACAAGATCTATTTCAGGGTCGGAGTGAAATGAGATACATTGGCGTGGTGTCCCAATTACTAATGACCCATTACTCTTTGTTTACGTGTGCACTATCCTATGGAGATACGAACCGCTTCTTTCCCTGCACTGCAAAAAATGCGGTGTTAAAATCTACACCACTGGTGTAAAATTTGATTCTTCGTTAGTATCCATTTTGGGCAAGGATTTGGGTGTTAAGTAACACCAATTTGGGAATCAATATTTTTAACACCAAGAAGAATGTTAAACTTTAACACCCCCTTCCGGTGTCAACGTATTCTTCTTGGTGTTGATTTTGGGCAAGAATATTTGTGTTTATTGACACCTGAATGTGGAATTAAATTGTAACACCTACACTGTTAAAAAAATCTCTGTTCATTTACAGTACATTCATATGTCAATTGGCATTACATAGCGTACTGTTTTTGAACAGTACATTCTACTTTTTTGTTTTCTCTGTTTGCATACAGTAGACTCTGCTGTTATTTGGAATTGTAAATTTACAGAAGATTCTTCTGTTTTTCAACAGACGACTAAGTGTTCGTTTTGTGCATGGTTTTGTTCCTGAACATAGCCTTCTGTCCAGAAACTTGAACTTTTATGTAACTGAACGAAGCATATTATGGGTTATTGACGACTGTTTCTTGTTGTAGACGTTTGAGTGTTGATATGCACAGTTTGCCCTTCACTTTTTGTGTTGGAGATGCACCATCACCTCGTGGAAAATAAGTCGGCATTTTCCTCTCAATTTCGTAGCTTTTATTTGCATGCTCAGATGTAGTGGATGGTCAACACAACGTTCAGTATACCGGGGATTTAACTTGGCTAATTAAAATACAGGAATACCATAAATTCAGGGGCAATTGCCGTCTGAATCCATTGTATTCCCGTACTATGAGGCAGGCTGCACGCTCCTGTATACCTCCACTGCAGGCAGTATAGCACTGCACTACATTACAAATAACACGCAAATAAAAACCAAAAATGCAAGAGAGATACCGACTTGCCTTTCACGACATGTAGAGCAGTTACTTCACGTTTAAATCAGCACCTCACTGAGGAATTTCCAGTACACATTTCGGCATGAAACGCCTGGCAAAAGCTGGTATTTTCAGACATAAAATTGCACGTCCAACCGCATGCACAGTGCAGTTATTTATGGCTGAATTTTCCCGCGCGCGACAGCGTATTGGTACCCGCTATCGACGCCGCACAGTTGTTGCCGCGTACCAGGGAACATGGGCGGAAAACAGTAAATTTAACTGTTGGCGAACAGTAACCTGTCTGTACTTTAACAAATGAGTATTCAAAGTGTCTTGTTCCTGAACAAAACTGTAATTTATAGGCAAATCGTCTGTAATCAAACAGAAAAATATTTTTAAAATTTACACAGACGTAAGAAAGTTTGTGCAATAACAACAAATTCCAAAAACAGTAAAAGTTACTGTTGGTTTTTGACTTTTTCAACAGTAAAACGACTGTAACACAACACAATTTTTTACAGTGTACAGTTGATTTATTCTTACAATCTTAAAAGCGCATGCTCTTTTAGCATTATTTGTTAACACCAAAAACAATTTTTTTGCAGTGAACACATAACCGACATCCCATAATTTTCTCGAGATCAACCAATGGGATAAGAATACTAAGCGTCATGCATTGTGATCATGCGCAGTTTATCAAGTTTAACACCATGCAAATTCTACACCACTTTTTCTGCTGTTAATCTATTACACCGGTGTTCGTTTGACACAAATGTAACACCCAAAGATTACAAAAACCTTGGTGTTAATAATTTAACACCGCGTTTTTTGCAGTGTGTTCTTATGGAAAAGCGCACAAGTAATACACCTACCAATTGTCCCCAACCGCCCCCGGGCTGCCCCACCTAAGAGGTTTTGCGCCCTAAAAGGTATTACCACAAAATAAATGTCAGAAGAAAAAAGTTTGGCGCAAGGAACTATCTTATGTAATTTGTTGATTTTGTTTAACAGGTAATGCTGTTCTTCAAGACAAAGGACGGTGAGTTGAAGCTGCACTTTGGCAGAGAAACGACTACCGGTGGATCGAAATCACCAGTATCGACTCTAAACATGGGACCTGGACAGACCTCGAGCTTGATGGAGAAGTTAACTAAGGTAATATTACTAATAACAATAATGGTGGAATCTTGTATAGCTCATTAGCTACCCAACATGAGGCTAATCATGGCGCTGTTGCCATTATTATCGCTGCAATCAGGGAATCACCAGAACCATTTCGATACAACTAGGTGGCTGCCTGCCCAAGGCGCACAACCCTTTCATCAGTTAGACTGTGTCATTCCCTCTAATAGCTCCCCAAATATCGGTTGGGTTGATGAGGCAATTGGGATTAAGTGTCTTGCCCAGGGACACAGACACGTTGGCACAAAGCTCGAGCCCTTAACCCCTCGATCGCGAGCACGGCTGTGTACCCACATAGGCCACACGTGCTCTCTAAATGCCGCGGTTGGGTTGTATATTGCAGCGGTTTTGATCAGGTCACTTTGTCTTAAAGAGGAGGGCTTTAAGCACGGCAAAAAGTGATTCCTCATTGTTCAACAGGTAAAGTTAAGAAGCCCACTAAAGGTGCAGCATTACGTGTCGGAGATTTTCCCACAGCTTCCCTGTAAATAGAGCCTGATTTTTTTTGTTTTTAATATCCTCTTGTTTGCATATCGTTCACCAGCGGTTTGGTAGGCTGAACGCGGTGACTGTTCAACTGACTTCTATACTGGCGTCCCAGGAAGAGATTTACGCCAAACAGGACGTTGTCGTGAAGACAGCGACTGGTCGCAGCAAAGAAACGGAGAGACGTCTCTGACAACAAGGAGGAAACTTTCGTTGGAAACCATATTTTACATCAAAAATTACATCATCCACCAACCTCTTGGTGGAGCACTGTTTAGGAAGCCACTTGCACGCAATCACATGCACATTAGTTGCACCCCACTAAACCGTGGCCCCATATATAGGAAAGAATGCTAAATGCCCACATATACTGAACATCGAAAGAAACTTATCAATATTGTTTTCATTTTCTTTTTTTGTACACTGATTTTAAAAAATTGGCAAAATTTGCCCAACCTTTTACCCAACGATGGTTCAAATATCAACATACCCATCTTTGGGGCGCATAATGCCCAACTGGTGTTGGGTAACAGCCTTACTATATGCACAATTATTGGTTAAACTTAATCAACCAATCTTTCGGTGAATGTGCATATCCAATTATTAGTTAAAAGTTAATTATCCAACGTTTGGGTAAATGTGCATGGCCAATTGTTGCTTAAATTCAATCATCCAAGGTTTGGGTAAGATTGCATAGCCAGTTGTTGGTTAAATTAATTCATCCAAGGTTTAATGAATGTTTATGGCTAATTGTTGGTTAAATCCAATCACCAAATGTTTGGGTAAATGTGCAAGCACAATACATGAAATTGTTGGCTCAATTCAATCATTTAAGGTTTGGGTGAGCTTACATAGCCAATTGATGGTTAGCATTTTACCAACTGGTGTTTTCCCCGCCCCAACTTGTCCCAATAATTTGGCACAAGGAAAGGCTAAACGTTGGGCATCTGCTGACGAATGATTGGTGTTTTCACAATGTAATAAAGGACACTGTTCCTGTTTTGTTATATGTAGTAACGCCTATTCAATACTTTTCCACACTATAATCTGTTCGTGGTGGAACAGCAGTGTACTTGGCAAATGCCATTTTACTCATCATGTTTTGAGAAAACAGGCAAGAGCCTTTGTTTTTTAAAGTGTTTTATTCGTTCAAATAAAACACGCACTGGTTTGGTCTAAGTCCAGTCAGGCGAGAATCCCACGTGTATTCTCCATCACAATCGTCACCAGTCCAGATTGAGCAATCATCAAGACCACAGACACGGATCCAATCGTGTTCTAAAATTATCCACCGCCATTCCCAGAGACGTACTGGCCACTCAAAAGAGCAACATTTCGAATATTGAATAGGATATAAAAATAGGAATATACATCTTGAACAACTCCATCATGAGCAGTGTGGAAAGAACACGTACATAAACATGCGCTCCTAAAACATTTTTTCAACAGCCTTCTGGTCAAATAGTCGAGCATATTTGGCCCAAGATACCCAACATGTTGGTCATATACGAAAAGATTCCTGCTTTATGTTGAATTTAACCAACAATTGGCCAAGCACATTTACCCAGACGTTGGATAATTAACTTTTAACCAACGATTAGATATGCACATATCTACCCAAACATTGGCTTATAGAATTTAAACAACAATTGTACATACAATACCATGCACCCAAGGGTATTTTGCTATTGATATTTGAACCAAGTTGGGTAAAAGTTGCATACCCAGCACGATATGTGGCAAAGGGACTGCCCCTAATACCTAATACCTAAGTCACAATTCAAGCGGAGGCCGGGCGGCGTGTGCGATTTATAGGCATCGGCCGGAAACCATATTCGCGCGATAGGGCGGTCACAGTCACAATTAAAAGTGCCCCGCACGCTGCCATGACGGGGCCCGGGGTGTCGCCGGCCGGCGATCGGCCGACTTTCCTGGAAATAGGGTCGAATTCTTGGCCCGTTTATCGGCCGGTGTCCGGCAGGCACTCGTCCGATGTCCTGCCTATGTCCCTGCGATACCCCTGCGGTATCCGGCAGGGTGCCGGCCAATTCTTACAGGCCGTACGGCGGCCGGACGGGCATCTGTAGTGTGCCTGTCGAGTGCCCAGCGATCAACGGCCGCGATCTGGCGGCCGTTTGTCAATTTGGGGGTGAGGTATATATAGCGGCGCTCCTCTGACCTTCTTTATTCACTTCGACCTTTCTCTAGGAGCACTCTACGAGACGAAGAAACAGAAAGACAAAGAAGAAAATGCCGTTAATACCTCCACAGCGCTTGCGGCCACATCCACAGCGCTTTTGGGCACCTGTGAGCCCCAGTGGCTGGTCGGCCAGACGCCGGCCGGGCGCCGCCAAGTCAGTCGGACGCCGGGAGGGGCCCGGCCGGCGTTTGAGCGGCGTCTGGGCGGCGCCTGGCCGATATATGGATTGTCTGGGTTGTACACAATTTTGTCCGAAGCCCGCCCGATGTGTGCAATGCCCGATTTATTGGCGATCAGTTTGCGATGCGAAACGCCGCACCAGGTTTTAAGTCCGAGTTAAAAGTAACTCGATGCCCGCCCGATGCCCAAAAATTACCCGGCAGCCGCAAGGAGTCCCGTGGGGCCCCGGCCGAAAATGCCTAGAAATCCGTCGCAAACTACTCGCAAACCCATTGCAAGCTAATTGTGACTGGGGTATAACGCCCCTATACCTCAACACATTCTTCCCTTTTGTTAACGCACCAACCCCACACCTCCCCCACCCCCTAAAAACTGAAAGGAATTCCTTGTAAATTCCTTAGGTGTTTGAGACACAATGGGGGAACAATGGTAGGGGAGATACCCTCTGCTACATATCGTGTTGCATATGAAAAGTTGGGCAAAATTTATCCATTATTATTTACAGAGCAGTTTATGCGGTTGTTCCCAGATTTGCGGTTGATAGAATGCGCCCTGCTTTGTGTTGAAAATTCCCCAATAACTGGAGATAAATGTCATGAGTGTATAATTTGCTCAGCGTGTTAATACTTTCAGCACACGGTATAATAAGTGCTCAATAAATGGACACCCTTTGACCAAGAGAAAAATCGTAAGGACCGTATAGGACTTCAAATGTTACCAACGTTGGTCGCTTAGATGGTTTACCCAACAGATCTAGAACATTTTCTGCATATGTTGACGAAATATGACCCAACAACCGTCCAAATGAAATTCTCCAACTTTGTTTTACCCAGAATTTTGTACAGTATACTTTGAAGCGCCCTCTCTTGTCTTCACAATCTCCAACAGATGAAGAATATTTTGTTTGTCTGTATAATATGCTCAACCTTTTAATACTTTCAGCAAGAGGTAAACAAATACCCAATAAATAGCCGCTGTTTCCCCAATTTACAGAACTTTGCATGTAACCAACGTTTTTGTTCTGGATGTTTTACCCAACAGAACATTTTCTGCATATGTTGATGAAATATGACCTAACAAACGTCGAAATAAAATTATCCAACTTTATTTTACCCAGCATTTTTTACAGTGTATGCATATGTTAAAACGTTTATGACTGATGGCAGCTATTCCTAATTGTCAATTTCACCAATTGGTATTTTAAACCTAAATTTAGAGCTTCCTTACAGCCGTTCTTAGGTCATTTGGGCTTAGACTACCGAAAAAGCAAGATGGGTGATTATCCGGAGACTGCAGAATCTGAACAATATTGATCCAGGGCGCGGTCCTAGAACTTGTCATATTAATTATGTGGATCCTGACGCACATAGGAATGATGGATAATTAAAAAAACGTTACAGATTCACTAGGGAAGGATTTGTACACATTTTGGATATCTTGCAAGACGATATACATGAACCGGTTGATAGGCGAGGGAACCCCATTCCACCCAGTATTCAGCTGAAAGCGGCATTGCGATATTACGCCAGTGGTATAGTTTTCAGATTGTGGCAGGTGACCTAGTGGACATTTCTCAGGCTTCTGTATCGAAAATAGTTGCCAAAGTTTCCAACGCTATTGCCAGGAAATGTGTACAATTCATACGCATTCCACAGGAGCAAGCAGCAGTAACCGCTATGAAGCATAAATTTATGGAGGTGGCTGGTTTTCCGAATGTTGTTGGGTGTGTGGATGGTGTGCATATTCCAATTCAAGCCCCACCCGTTGAAAATAAGGAAATATACCGATGCAGGAAGAGCTTCATGTCATTGAATATTCAAGGCATAAGTGATGCAGATCTGCGTTTTATTAATAGTTGCTAGATGGCCTGGTTCGACACATGACTCACGCATCTTTGACAACAGTCTGATTTGTCATCGATTTGAAAACAACGAGATACCTGGTCTGTTGCTTGGGGACAAGGCGTACCCCTGCCGACAATCGCGCACATGTGTGAACCCGCGGTCGGCTGTAGAACGCATGTTTGGGGTGTGGAAGCGCCGCTTCCCCTGTTTAAAATTGGGTATACGCTGCAAATTGGAAACTGCGATGTCAGGCAGTAAATGTTGCAACTGCTGTGCTCCATAATATAGCTAGACAGCTGCAGGAACCAGACATTTCAGATGAAGAAGACGGCCCAGATGACGATGAATATGACGAGGATGAACAATATATGAACATACACAACGATGTTATGGGCACTGCCATGAGGCAGACAATAAATTGTGCATTAATATTTCCAGTAAATATTTAATGACACTGTATACTACTCAAAACAATTAAAGGAAATGTTGGTTTAATGTCATTAAAGGAACCATTCAAGGAACTCCTTCACAAAGGAAAGGGATAAGGTCGATTCTGTAAACGACCATAGATAAGCCGTCCTTAGTAAAGGAAGCCTTTAGATATGGATACCTTATGAAAGGCGCCCTTTCAGCCAAAATAAAGGAGCATTCTAAAATACGGGCCTAAGTCTTTTTCTTTCGAAGTACTGATCCTGTGCATTTGGATATTTCGCATGGAGGTTCCAATGTGAGTAGAAATTATGTTACAGCTATTAGGATTATGCAATATACAATGTAGTCGGAAAAGTAAACTTCAGCCCGATTTCGAATACTGGTATGGAAGCGAAACAGCGCGATTTCGGGTTGTGTGACTATTTACGGTCAAGTCCTTAACTTTCACGTTAATATTTGTAATTTCTTTCCCCAGAAATATCAGTTTGCACTAAATTGACTACGGACAAAAACACAATTTCCCTCATTTTATACTCAGTATACTGAGAATTTGAATAGTCCTAATAAGAGGAAACGTTAGTTTGGGGTTCATTGACATTTCTTTTTGCTTTATTGGTGAATAAAGTGATTAAAACAATAGCATTAGTCCGCTGTTTTACCCCCGTCACGGCAATACCTCTCCGGGGGGATGCCAAATCACCTTGGTTTAATAGAACTTACCATAAATATAACATTTCAACAGAGGCCACAACCAAACTATCAGGCTCTTGCGAGAAATCGGCGTTTTTTGTTCAGAATTCCCGCCCCATTCGAGCCAGAATTGACATTAAGCGCGCATGCCCAGAAGGTATTTCGTTAATAACTTTCTAAAATAACAACAAATTTTTTCATACACATACATTTTAGACACGCAATATAAGTTGTGCTATCAACGAAAATTGTATAAAACTTATTTAGCACGCATTTTGTGTTGTTTATCAGTTACTAAAATATAATAAAACGCGTCATAGTTTAAATATTCATGAGCGAGGTTTCGCTTAGACTGGTTTCCCGTCCACATATTCCACACACCGACACGATGATGACTTTATGAGGACCGACATTGTAAGTGTTTTTTACGCCATCGCATCGCGGATGCCACATAAATCTAAGGAATTTCAAATTGTCATCGAAAACGAGTGTCTCAGTACTTTCGTTTGTGATAAAATTTTCAAATGAAAAGACGCACGACGTATTAATGGCTCAGCATCTGAAACGAGGCTGCCAGTGTTAATTTGAAAGTTCTAATGATTCCCGCGAAATACATTGCAATGCACGGTAGGGGAGTCGGTGTTAGCCTAGCTGTTGTCTCGGGTTTTATCGGGATCGTAAAATAAAACAAATCTTAGTATTTTTCGCCACCACCAACGATGATGCGTGTACCCAGGGCGTGTGCCGTCGACGTACGTAAACGAACACCCTTTGTCACGTTGAATTGTGCTTGTTATTATGGATAACCGAACAGTAGGCCTATGTCTTTCAGCGCAGCTAATAGACTACCGAAGTGAATACGTCACCCTATACATGTATATTGTCAGTTGCCTATAGGCAACGGCACTACACTAAAAATCACTGAACCGTTTCCCTGTGCTTTTGCAATGGCGTTTAATCTGGCAGCCATGATGTTTGGAGCCAATTTTCATAGCAACACGTCACACTTCGGCACTCCATTAACTATACCCAACACGATATATCATTTCTGCCAGATTAAACGCCATTGCAAAAGCACAAAAAACGGTTCAGTGATTGTTAGTGTATAGTGCCGTTGCCTAGGCAACTGACAATATACATGTATAGGGTGACGTATTCACTTCGGTAGTCTATTGGCTGCGCTGAAAGACATACTGTTCGGTAATACATAATAACAAGCACAATTCAACGTGACAAAGGGTGTTCGTTTACGTACGTCGACGGCACACGCCCTGGGTACACGCTTCATCGTTAGTGGTGGCAAACAATACTAAGATTTGTTTTATTTTACGATCCCGATAAAACCCGAGACAACAGGCTAACACCGACTCCCCTACTTTCAAATTAACACTGGCAGCCTCGTTTCAGATGCTGAGCCATTAATACGTCGTGCGTCTTTTCATTTGAAAATTTTATCACAAACAAAAGCACTGAGACCCCCGTTTTCGATGACAATTTGAAATTCCTCAAAAGTTTATGTGGCATCCGCGATGCGATGGCGTAAAAAACACTTCCAATGTCGGTCCTCATAAAGTCATCATCGTGTCGGTGTGTGGAATATGTGGACGGGAAACCAGTCTAAGCGAAACCTCGCTCAGGAATATTTAAACTATGACGCGTTTTATTATATTTTAGTAACTGATAAACAACACAAAATGCGTGCTAATTAAGTTTTATACAATTTTCGTTTATAGCACAACTTATATTGCTTGTATAAAATGTATGTGTATGAATAAATTAGTAATTTGTTATTTTAGAAAGTTATCAACGAAATACCTTCTGGGCATGCGCGCTTAATGTCAATTCTCGCTCGAATGGGGCGGGAATTTTCAACAAAAAAACGCCGATTTCTCGCAAGAGCCTGATAGTTTGTGGCCTCTGTTGAAATGTTATATTTATGGTAAGTTCTTTTAAACCATGGTGATTTGGCATCCCCCCCCCCCCCCGGAGAGGTATTGCCGTGACGGGGGTAAAAAAGCGGACTACATACATACCGAAAATGTGTTACGTTTACTTACATATATTGTTTAAATATACAATAACAATATCATTAAAAGACATGTACCGTTAAAAAAAAAAAAAAATTCTTCAACAATAGGAATGATTAAAAAGTTTAAGAAATTGCATATGCCTATGATTTAAAAAATATTTTCCAAGAAATGACAGATCTATAAGTGTCAACCCCAATGTGGCAGCCAACACCTGAAATTATAGATTTTGGGATTAGGTTATGATGTTTTAATCCACCAGCAGTCTATAATGGTTCTAAAAATCTTCAAATTAGCTTGGAATATTTTAAACAGTCTTGGATAAAATGTTAGCTTGGGTGGTAAAATTTGCACACAACTCAGGTTCATAAATTTGTTTTTAAAAAAGTCGACGCGATTCGGCCAGAAATCACATTAAAAAAAATTGTTTTTCACTTTTTAACAATAATATTTCACTTTCAACAGAAACTCGATTCTGTCTAATTATTGTGTAAAAGACAAGTCGTTTCATCGCGAGACCTAATATAATTGATTGCTACTCCTCCAAATCTGGCTTTATCATTCGTCGTGCGTGTCTAATTTGAGCCGGTTGTAGCGTTCCTTGTACATCACCAGGAGCGGCACACACAGCACCACGCAACCGAAAAACACCCAGTTCATCCAGATGACTCCTACAAAGACGACAGATGACAAGCAAAGGGGCAAATACAGGTAATTATACATGTAATACATATAATTTGTTTTATAATAATCGCATGTAATGAATGAACAGCAATGAACCTTGGGGCGCATTTAGTGACTGAGATAATAGTTTCTTGCACAACACAATTCATTCAACACAAAAACCTCGAACTTATTTGTTTTATGGTTTTCTGAAGTGTTACTGCATATATGTAGCTGAAATGTCTTTGTTTTTAAATTTACCATTCATGTTATCCGTCTTCGGCCGTCTTGAATAGGTACGCTTATAGGGGCAGCCATATTATCTCCTCGCCGACGCGCAAGCCTAGACTTCTACCCAAGGTGGAGACGGTTTTAGTTGGCAATAGGCCCATGCAAATGTGGGGTGTTATGGCCGAGCGGTCTAGTGCGTCGAACTCAAGTGTCTGTGCCACAGTACTAGAATGTGGGTTCGATTCCGGGCCGTGACGGGTTGTGGCACTTGTGCTCTTGAGCAAGGCACTTAATCACACTTGTTCCATCCTTCGGAAGGGATGTAAAGCCGTTGGTCCAGTGTGTTTTGGTAACGCACTTTAAAGATCCCAGGGCATTCTTTCGTGAAGAGCAAGGGAGGGATCTCTGGCCGTTTCTAATTCAACTTAGAAGTTGATAGTTATTTGAATATCTATGTTAATTGATCCCATTCCTGTATTGGCGGTCATTCCGCTGTTGGATGTGGTGAATAAATAAATAAATAAATATATAAATAAATAAATAAATAAAAATACATTTGGGTCTTTCCACATTAAAGAGGGCATTTTGGCAACACAGACCATATTTTCGAGTAAATACCTTTGTCTGGTCTCAAAATAAAAGAAATAAGTTTAAGTGGTTCTGAAGGGATAACTTCGGCCCAAAAAGGGTTACAAACTTACAAATAGTGTGACAACATGCCTTTCTAAAAACCCTATGTACACATTTCCAATATACGCTCATAACCAGGACGGACACTTACATTTTAGGCCGTCCCGGTTACAAGCGTATATTGGAAATTTGTACACATGGTTTTTGGAAAGGCATGTTGTCACACTATTTGTAACCCATTTTTGGGCCCATGTTATCTCTTCAGAACAATTAAAACTTATTTCTTTTATTTTGAGACCAGACAAAGTTATTTTCTGAAAAATATGGTCCGTGTTGCCAAAATGCCCCCTTTACCGTGGAAAGACCCATTTGGAAGATATTTGCTTACCTAGTCCGTGTATCTGTGGTAAAAGCAAGAAGATCAGCACCCAAAGATTATTGAACCAGGTCATCATCATGGTGATAGTCCCTTCCGAGACTGGATACATGCCCTCTACTGTTACCTCGAAGTATAACGGGATGGAGGCATTGACGAAAAACCCGATACTGATGCACGATATGTACAAGCTTGCTGCGAAAACAAAGTTTGTGACAGTAAGTCTCGTGTACAATAGTGTGTTTCGTAATAGAGTACAAGGTTATGTGGTCTACACTAAAACCAGTACATGTAAACTGTTTCCCCGCGCTTTACCAACGGTCATTTCAGATTACTAGCGAATGTTTAGACCCAATTACCATGGCAACTGACGTCACACTTTAGTAGTCTACAGTGTGAGTAAAAAAAACCTATACACCTTTAAAATTACTTGTTATGTTTGAGTGTACCAATATTTATATGAGATGTTTTAACATGTATTTTGGCTTATGTGCGGTCATGCATGAAACAAAAGACACAGGAGAACTTATCCAAAATACATGTCAAAATAAATAATGATTGTTACACTAAATTACTATCAATGCTAGAATAGGGCGACAAATCGTGTGTAAAAAAGCTATATTAGGGCGACCTGCTCAATAGGGCGACATTTTGGTGTCGCCCTAATATTTTTGAGTTTAAAAATCATTTGTTTAGGTCAAAAACCTTTTTTCTTTAGGTCGAGAACCATTTTTATTGGGACTGGAGCTGTTTCTCTTCGGTCTGGAAGCATCTCTGGAAGCTTCGGGTAAAAAAATAAGGTGTCATTTTGAGTGACTCTTGCCGAAATTTCGGTGGTCTCCGGTGAGAGTCTTCCCAAAATGTTGCCCCATTGCGGCGATCAGCGTTGTGTAAACAATTGTTACACTTTTAAAAGTGTATGTTTTTTTTTACTCACACTGTATAGTAAACTTTTTGCTTTACCTTACAGAGATCCGAACCGGTTGTAAAAAGGTAAATAAAATGAATGCGAAAAACGTGAAACGTTAATATTGTAAGGCAGCCATGTGATGCCCCCTCCCTCCCCCTGATTAAATCCTGCTGGGCTCACGGTCTATGCCACATAGCACTACTTTGGAGGTGTCTATAAATTTAATGTCTAATAATATTACTTATGCAAGAATCCTCTGAAGCGTTTGCTACAGAATGCATCAACTAGTGCACTCGAGCGTGACTGAGGATCACTACTGTTGTTACGAGTGATAAAATACATTTGTGTCAAAAAGGTTACGTGTATTTCACGTTTTGGACTTGATCAGAAATTGTTTTTGTCAACCAAACAAATTTCTATGCACTTAATTGTGAATTAGTATATACGCCAATTAACCTATACACTGCAAACAAATGCGGTGTTAAAATCTACACCACTGGTGTAAAATTTGATTCTTCGTTGGTATCCATTTTGGGCAAGGATTTGGGTGTTAAGTAACACCAATTTTGGAATCAATATTTTTTAACACCAAGAAGAGTGTTAAACTTTAACACCCCCATCCGGTGTCAACGTTTTCTTCTTGGTGTTTATTTTGGGCAAGAATTTTTGTGTTAATTGACACCTGAATGTGGAATTAAACTGTAACACCTATACAGTTGATTTATTCATACACTCTAAAAAAAATCTGGTTAAATTTCACCAGAGTCTGGTTGAAATTTCACCAGATTCCTGGTCTGTATACCACCCACTCTTTCCTGGTTAATTTCACCAGGATTTCCTGGTGAATGTACGTCAACCAAAATCCTGGTAAAAAATACCAGGACACATTGGTGAAATTTACTGGTTATTTTCTACGACATTCCTGGTTAACGTTATCATGATTCCCTGGTGAATTTCACCAGGATTATGGTACATTGTGTTTACATTTTACAAAAGCTTCCTTTCACACGGTGTATTGTGAGGCCCTCTCAGGATCCTCTTCCGGCAATGGCACCAGACTCCTGACTGTCATGAACCCTGGCGGTAAGACTACTTGCGACAGATATGTCTCAACATTCAACCTAAGACCCAAGAGTCGCTTCTAGGGAATCAGATCTTACCCAAAAAGAGCCTTCCAAAAACTGGGTGTAATCTCAACTAAGCAACGTAACAGCCATGGTTAGCACGCGTAGAAACAGGACTTTCTACGTCCCCTACGCGCATGCGTAATTATGCAGATTTTTTTTCACCAGATTTATGTTGAAGTAATTTACCTAAAACCAGCATGATAATACACCTGGGGCCAATTTCATAAAGCAATTAAGCAAACAAATTTGCCTAATCAAAAATTTGTTTGCTTTATAAAAATGAGTCAATAGTCGAAATTGCATGTCAACTTAAGTTTTTCACAAGAATATCTGCTATTCTTGCTAAAAACACAAGTTGGCGTAACATTTTGATTATTAACCTATTTTTATAAAGGAAACAAATTTGTGATTAAGCACATTTTTTTGCTTAACTGCTTTATGAAATTGGCCCCAGGTTTGATCATAACCAGTATCATGTTGATATGTTTGGTGATAACCAGTATAATGTTAATATATGGTTCACCAGGAAACTTTTTTTTTTTTTAGAGTGTACAGAATTAAAATCCGACACCAATTTGTGTAAAATGGGGGAACCACTTTAAAATAAAACACGCACTGCAAAACCTCTTGTGTTAGATTTAACAACCATGGTGTAAAATAACACCAGCCATTGGTGTTAAAATTGTTCAACACTGATCTGTTCTTGGTGGAACAGTAATGATTTTGGCAAAATACCATTGTTTTCATCATGTTGGTTTCATGATTTCGGTTTTTAAAATGTTTTATTCGTCCGAATAAAACACGCACTGGTCCGAGTCCAGTAATACCTAGCACAATCGTTACCAGTCCAGGTCAAGCAATTCTCAAGACCACAGACACGGATGCAATCGCGTTACAAAATTATCCGACGCCATTCCCAGAGACGTACAGCTTACATCAACGGGAATCAGCGAAGGATCAACCATAATTCATGATTTCTTCACATCCTTCTATACTAAGGAGTTAATGATAATATCATAGGTTGTTGTTGTTGTATATGTTATGGCATCTTCGGCAACTAAGGCCCTTTATGCCATCAACTATACGGTTTTTTAGCTTTAACTATACTATATTATCAACTTGAGATGACGAAGAAGGAGTTGCAGTTTTAGAAGTGGGAGGAAAACCCCCAGAGAAATACCCCAGGGGAAAACCCACGCGGTCAAGTAGGGACTGCAAACCCAATCCACGCCCCGGATTCGAACCCGGGACCCCAGAGGTGAAAGGCTTTTTATAAAATGCTTTATTCGTCAGAATAAAACACGCAAGCCAGGTCAAGTCCAGTCCAATGTCGATTCCGTTAATACCAGTTCCTCCATCATTGTCGTTACCAGTCCAGGTCATTATCCACTATCATCACCAGTCCAGGTCGAGCCATCATCAAGACCGCAGACACAGATCCAATCGTGTTCCAAAATTGTACCGGCGTTCCCGGTGACGTACGTATCACTCCTTCATTGAGCAGAACATCACACGGATTTCCGCGAGAAAACTCCTCCAAACTAATAGACTTGAGGTCAAGTCTCTAGACAGTCGTATTTGGTCCGTCTGACGCCTATAATCCCCACACGCAACAGTCGTTGTTATGAATAGTACCTGTCTAGAGACTTGAGAAACCTGTATTCGCGCCAATGTTAATGCTTCATGGCGCGTCATATATAATCACGCTGTTGCCATAGAACCAGCCAATAACATTTCGGCCATCGTGCCGTGGTAACGTCCACTTCTACCAGAGGGGATGTAATGTTATCTGATTTGGTTAATGCGTGTTTTAAAACTTCAATATTGTTATTTAGAGAAACTGTGTTAAGCGTTTAGTGAAATGTAGTATGTTAAGTTACAGTCAAGAGCATTTATGATGTACAAATAAATGTACAACAATATTCATTAAAAAGATCTCCCCTATAATGATTATGGGAGATCTTGTATCAGCTTCTTTTGATGAATGTGTTCTAACAGTATCATATTCAAGTATTAACTCGGTATCAGTCCCTTTAGATGTGATTGCGCCAATTACTTGTGTCACGTCAAGGGCTAAATACATCGATAAATTAAACTGCACAGCCCTTTATAAAGCCACGTCGCAGAAAACAAATGAAGCTGAGCAGAATGTATTAAAACTATTTTTACGTTCTGTTGCTTTATCGTTTTCCAACTGTTGTGGCACTGCAGTCCAGTTAACGCACCACGGACTAAGATGCGCTTTATGTAAAATTGAAAGGGATCGAGCGCACTGCCAACTTTCCAAACTCGAGCTAGCGGGTCAGTAATTTTGCCCGGTGTTTGTTTTTTTTATACTACAAATTGGATTTTGGGTTTTTGTTTGTAACATTCTTCTTCGACTAGTTGATTTTCAAAACGTGTTGCTGGTGGCTAAAATGGCCAGCATAATACCTACAAGTGGCGTGCGTGCTTAGTTTGTAACACGACTTTACTAGCTATCCTGCAAGAAATATTACAGTCTTGATAAATCAGATCTTCGCTCCAGATTAGAAAAAGTCCTGCAAACAAATCTTTCCTCACCATCGACGATCTGCGTCCTTGTCATACAAAACTGGCAAATGTTGAGAAGGTGACATATTTGACCGAAAGCTTGAAAAGCACATTAAAACTGCCCAATTTGCTTATGAGACTTTGAAAAAAATCCAAAATTTCTATTTTGAGTTAAAACCATTTTCACACAACAGACAAGTTGCAACAGATATCAAAAATAGTGTCACGACTGCGTGGCTGACGATGTCACAGATTTCCAAATCCCTAGCTTTTCGGTTTCAACGAGGCCGACAACCCCATTCTTTGGCGCCCATGCTTGACAGCACTGTTCAAAATTTCAGCTCTATCTTTCTCCAAAACCACGATCTGACAATCATGCAATCATCAGCGTTTGCGATTATATTTTAAACAAAAACCATCGATAATCCCAAATTCGCATAAACTGATCAAGTCGAATAGGCTTACATGTACATGTAGCCTATATAGCCTAAACAAATTTGCACTTCAAGCTTGCTGCATGCGTTATTACGATGAAGATGAAACCCAATTCAAAATTCACAAAAACACATCCATTTAGAGGAGTACCATGAATATTAATGTAGTCCTGCGTTTCGACCAATCAGCTCTCTACGTCCAATTCTGGTAGCAATCTCCATAGATCGTGTACAAAACGGAAACAGGTTTCTCAAGTCTGTAACTAGAGGTCGATTAGACTTGTTCCCAGTCCATTCGCGACTACGCTGCTGCCGTTTACGAAACAACCGGTCTAGAGACAGACTTGACATCAAGTCTACCAAACTAAGTACCTATGCGCAAGGGTAGTCCTTTGGAAAGCGGTCATCACAGGCAACGAGCAGAAAAAACCACTACGCCAACCCGACCGCCCCTAATATCATAGGAAAACAAATTCAGATAGTTTAGCCATAAGTACAACGTGATGATTATGGTTTGTATGCTTTAACGCGGAAAAATAATTTTCTTGAGATCAACCAATGGGATTAGAATACTAAGCGTCATGCATTGTGATCATGCGCAGTTTATCAAGTTTAACACCATGCAAATTCTACACCACTTTTGTGCTGTTAATCTATTACACCGGTGTTCGTTTGACACAAGGGCGGTCGGGTTGGCGTACGGGTTCTTTCCTCGCCTTTCACCTCTGGGGTCCTGGGTTCGAATTGGGTTTGCAGTCCCTACTTGACCGCGTGGGTTTTCCCCTGGGGCTTTTCTCTGGGGGTTTTCCTCCCACTTCTAAAACTGCAACTCCTTCTTCGTCATCTCAAGTTGATAATATATTATAGTTAAAGCTAAAACCGTATAGTTGATGGCATAAAGGGCCTTAGTTGCCGAAGATGCCATAAAATATACAACAACAACAACGTTTGACACAAATGTAACACCCAAAGAATGAAAAAACCTTGGTGTTAGACATTTAACACCGCGTTTTTTTGCAGTGTAGAAAAGTACATGTATGGCAAAGACAATAATGGGTGCATTTTGATTTTCAGTATGGATTGGAGGTAAATGCAAAATAACTGCATTTGTAAAATTGCACTTATTTATTTTATTGATAATTCTCTCTGTAACAAAATTACCACAGATAAAATCAGGTTTGTGATAAGAAAAACATTTTAAGAAAACATTATACCTAAATAAAATTGCGCCCTCTTTTTTTTGTTTAACCATACTTCAAAAAGGCTAATTAATAGGAGAGTGTACAATTGTCGTGCTGTCATAGAAGCTCCGATTGGCTGCATCCGGTATAAACAAGGGGCGAGGGCGTCCTGGATAAGGAGAATGGAACTTACGTAAGTTGAAGGAAATGTATTGCATGGACAGCAACACGCACCAAATACAACTTCCAACGGCTCCACACATCATAAACAGAAGTATTGCTTTCATACGGCCTCCCAAAAAGTCAACCAACCTGAAAATGAAAATGGCGGACGTTAGTGTATAGTGTAACAGCGTCTCAGGAAATATCCAAGTGGTAAGGTTCGGCACGACTTTCAACACTAACCCAACACAGAATTGTGACCTGCGGTCCGTGTTACACAAGTTTAAAGTGACACACCGGCTTACTGTTTACATAATGTAGCAATCTAGCATCCTTGACAATAATTTTTCGATGGTCGTTGTGAAAAAAATTATCAAAATGTCACGTAATTAACTAGAAATGTTTAAAATTAACAAAAGAGACAAATGTTGGGCTTTACGCTTTACCAGCCGTCGCAATGTATTATGTATCATGTGTTTGTAGATAAAGGTGGCGTTCGATATGGGTCGACACGTGTTTAACCTGGATTCCTTGTTTTCCCTGACTTATATCACACCTTGCATGTCTTTAGCGCCCTCAATAGAACTATGCTGTTTTTTTTCTTCGGATACAATATTTATCGCCGCGAACGCAAAGCGAAAACACGAAAATCTGAGATATTCTCTCGTCCATATCAAGACCCAGAAACCCTTCTTATGAAATCTGTTGGCTTATGAAATCTGTTTACAAATTGGAATGTACATAGTGTTCGTAGGACATTATTTTCCAACAAGAAGAGAAACCAACCGCGAATGAGAAAGCAACTCGCACTTCGTGCTGGTTTCTACGACTGGAAATTCAACTAACTCACAAGACCACGTGACTTTTCGGAACCAGAATCTGGTTCCGAAAAGTCATGTGACCTTGAATTTTTGAAAAATGCTCAAAACCAGCCAAATTTGACGGCGTCTTTTCAGGATATATCTAATTTACTATGGAAAGCGCTTCAGAATAATGTGGGTCTACTTCGAGCCCAAAAGAGCCCAAAAAGAGCCCAACAAAGCCGGTATTCCCTTTAACCACTAAGTGATTGAAATGTCAACAATTTTCACGGAGCCAAAATTAAACTTTTGTCTCAATTGTAGATATAATTAAAGACCTAACACATATATAAGTTGTATTAAAAACTGAACTTCAATTTATTGAGAATCACGAACGCTCTAAACAAATAAATATTACCAACGTCGACCTTGTTCGGATTAAGTTAACAGATCTGTTAACATATTTGTTAACAACTTGATCTGTAACAAGAGCTGTTGAATACAGCATTTGTTCTGAGGTCACAATTTTGATAAAGCTAACAGATCTGTTACAGTAAAACTAACAGGTAACATGACTTTATACCCTGTGTGCAGCGTAGAGAATTAACGGAGAATTAACAGGGTGTTAACGTCGTGTTAGCATATATCTGTTAACATAATGTTAACCCGGAAAGTCCAGATTAAAGGAGCATGTTCAGATCTTTCCAGAAATTGGATTTCATTTTAACCTAACAATCATAATAAATTACCTCCCCAAAATATTATCTATGGGAAGAAAACGGGAAATTTGCAATCTCCAATTCGGATGTCGAAGCAAAAAGGTTGGTGTAATTACTGCACTACTTTATTGAACCAGATAAACTAGATTACAAAACATCGGTGGTTTTTTGACGATATCCTTGAAAATTGCAGACTGAGAACGTGAAATTTTTGAATGGTAATGAGAAAAATATGACAAATGACATGGTATAAAAATCTCAACACCCATGGGAAAAATCGGGGGTTCAAAAATGTGATCTGGCCACGCTTCTCTAATGTCGTGTTAACATATTTTAAATGTAACACACTCAATTTAGACTTCACCCAATGTTCATGTATACACACGTTCTTTAGCATCTCGACACGACTTCAAATAGCTTCGGATGGAATTCCCAGTAGAGCACCGGCATGGCAACAAAGGTAGCAAGTTCGAATCCCAATTCAACATTCATTTTTTTCTTTATCGATTTGAAATTTAGTTAATCTATTTTTAAATGACGGAATTGACAAACGTCCTAAAGACTACGTGTAACATTCTATGTTCCTCTGAGGCAGGTTGTGTACTTCGTTCGCTGAGTTAACATTGGTAAGAAAAATATGAAAGTGGATAAAATGACAAAATTGGAGGATGAAGTCATACCTTGCAAAAATTAATCCACCGGCAACAGCGGCTAGGTTCCCAATGAACCCAATCCACCCGATTGTTCTCTGTTAAAAGTGCAACCACACGCACGCAGCACGTGATTCCAGGAAGACAAAATAAAGAAATTTGTGATGTACCAAAGTAAATCATGTGGTGATTTTGCCATTGCTATTAAGGTTTTTTGTCAATCCATTAAAGTTTTGTGTAACGGCAAATGATTATTGAGCTTGGTGAAGGAACTTTATGTACAGTGTTGTATGGCACTCCCGTCACAAGCTTCGGCTTTGAGGAATGTGCCTCCGTTATGATGGAAATAAATGTTATTGAATTGAAAACAATTCCTGAGCTCAACTTGACATTTTTTTAAAATCTAAACTTGGGCAAATTAGTTTTGTTTTAACCGAGTCTGGTCACGGATGAGGCTTGTGTGTTTCTCATCTTACCTCGTTAACAAGCTTGAGTGAGCTGTCGTAGATGTTATCTAGTTGGGTGCTCCAGCCTGCGTATATACCCGTGCTTAAGCTATAAGCCATTGCAGGAATCCAAAACTGAACGTTTCTAGGAACAAAATAAAAAGGAAATGACTTAACAAAAATGGTTAACAACTGCGCTAATATTACTAGTCAAAAAAAGAAAGGCAACTTTTTACATTTATTTGAAAACTGCCCTGTAATGAGATCATGTGAGGACTTTTAATAGCGTGTGTGCCCTCCCCTTGCTGCAATACAGGCTTGGATTCGTGGGCGCATGGACTGAACCAAACTTCTAAAACGATACTGTGGCAATGCGTGTCACTGCGCCTGCAGAGCTTCAACCAGCTGTTGAACATTGACGGGTGGAACAGGCATGAAATGGATTCGGCGCTGAAGTTTATCCTAAGCATGCTCAATAGGGTTAAGATCTGGGCTGGCGGCATGGGAGAGTGGTGACATTTTGTTGCCGAAGGTACTCGGTCACAGTTCTAGCGACTTGAGGGCAGGCATTGTCTTGTTGCAGAAGACGGATGTGAGAATTTCATCGCGGTACCTCATCTGCCCATTGAGGTTGCCATCAAGGACGACCGATCTGTGCGACTGTTGGCAGTGATACCCACCCATACCATAACACAACACTTGGACCACCCCATATGTCCAGCTCTACCACATTACAGTCTGCCCAACGTCCATCACGTCATCTATACACACGTGTGCGACCATCATTGTGTGAGAGGCGGAATCGTGATTCGTCAGTGAATAGCACTTTACTCCACATTAACTGTGTCCATCGGCGGTGGTCATGGCACCACTGCATGGTAGCGACGCTGCCTTCGCTCTTGGGTGAGCTGTTGTTCTCTATAGGGACGCCGACTACGAAGACCCAATGTGCGGAGTCTGTTGCAGACTGTTTGGTCGCTTATTCTGTTGTTGTTTCTGCCTGGTGTCTCCCAAGCAGTCTGTACGGCATCACGTACGCTGGCGTTCCCGCAGGTGGAGGAGCACCATATGGTGATCCTGGTGACCCTGCGTCGGCCACTCCTTTTGCGGTCCGATTCCCAGTAGTCTGAAGTCTGTCCCTGAGACGACCAATAGTGGAACGGTGCACATTTAAAGGACGAGCAACATCACTGGGTCGCATGCCAGCATCCAGCATGCGCTCCAGCATCCAGCATGCTTGAACTCTGCTCAAGGAATAAACTGGCTTTTCTGTAAGTCATGAAGTCAGACAAAAGGGTGGAAATGAAACTGGAACAATTTCATGTTACGTAACTCAGCTTGGTCAGTGGAAACTGAGGTTTAAACCTTTCATGACATTCAGTCAACCGGAACAATCCCCATTGTTGCTGGAAATCCAGGTCACTTAGTGCAACAATTGCCCAATGAAAAAAAACTAAGCTTTCGTCTTTTTACTTAAAATTATTGTGTTTTTGAAAAGTTGCGTTTCCTTTTTTGACTAGTATATATCCCACGATGCCCGCCAAACCCATCAGTTTACAGAGTATTTTTCCCCCATTTTTTAACGTCTAGAAACCCACAGTAAACAAATCTTCAAATCTTAACTGATGTTCAACACCCATTGGGCAAACATTGTGCTATGACTATAAAATGATAGTTAAGGTTTGTGCGATACGTCTATGAGTGCCTGAGCAGGTGACAGCGCCGTGTAGCGGGGAAGGCATAAGAAGCAGTACAGGTATGGCCATGTTATCGTAGACTGTCACCAT
This sequence comes from Henricia sp. BOLD:AAB3569, assembly GCA_037783545.1. Classification (NCBI taxonomy): domain Eukaryota; kingdom Metazoa; phylum Echinodermata; class Asteroidea; order Spinulosida; family Echinasteridae; genus Henricia; species Henricia sp. BOLD:AAB3569. The sequence continues at coordinate 805,974 of JBBELK010000162.1, read as the reverse complement.
TACATTCATATTGTTAAAGATCATATAATTTGTCCAAGTTTAAAATCTCCGTCAAACATACTTTAACAAGGTAACAGCTCCCTTGACGAAACTTTGTCGCTCCTCGTTGGCCGAGATACTCGGTGGTGTCGGGGGTTTGTCGGGAAAGTACAGCAAGGCCGTGGTCACCAGAGCTGCTGCCAAGCCGCACTCTGCCATGAAAGAAGTGTTTATTAATCGAAAACGATTTGAAACGATTCTGTCACGTGTAGGCCAAATTTAAATGGTAGGTTTGCGTATCTTCTAACCAAGTACTCGGTTAAAGAGCAGGCCTACTGTCTGTGCGTTTTGGGTGTGGCACCTCGAAAAAAATTGAACGGATATATTTCTAGAAACATATTAACTTATTCGCTTTCAAATAAGACATCAATCAACCAACGTTTATTTATCAAACGATTACTGTCAATATTTCGAAATATTGGCAGTCCGCCAATAATTCAACTCACGGCAAGGCGTAGACTTGCCCAAGTCTGACTTCCCCAAGTCTGACTTCTCGTGTTTGATGTGTAATGCGCAGCGTACAAGTGGCCTGTCTAATCTCTTTTCTTCTTTTTCTTTTGTCTCAGAAAGAATTCCGAGAAGAAATTATACTTCCCAACTTGTTTGCAAACGGTCGGGGATCGGTTTCCGAGTGTCGTACGAAAGTTGTCAAATTGCTAAAGACAGGTGGGCTACACGTTGGGAACTGGTTGGTCACTGATTGGCGACAGCTCCGCGATAATCAACAACTGGTTGCCGATTAGTGGACGATGATCGTACCACGCTGGGCGACCTTGTAAAGACTACTAACAACCTCCTGTCCAGGGGGTGAAGGTATATCGACGTTCAGACTGCTCGCGATCGCCAATCAGTGGAAAATGATTGCCGACTGCTGCATACACGTATTTATACTGTGGGTAAGGTAAGGTAAAGTTTAACGACACACCAACACCGCTGTGTCATATTAGTGTCATAAAGGAATGAATCATTTACATTAAAAATATTCACAATGACTATACAAACATTAACACTATCCGAAAATATTACCAATCTTTACTATATTAAAATTTTCTAAAAAGATTTATCTCCTTCAAAAAATGTAAAATATCAGAGGGATTTATGTCTTCAAATAGGGTCTTTAGGCCTGGGACATTAAAACACTTACGACGTATATGAATGAAATCAACACATTCAATAAGGATGTGTTTTACAGTAAGAGCACAATTACAAGGGATACACTGAGGAATATCGTCAGATCTAAGCAAGTAGGCATGTGTGATATGTGTGCCCGATCCGAGCTCGTGTTCAAACTATTTCTTCTCTACGTTTTCCAGAAAATATATTTGTATCGAGTCCAACAGTTGGTTGGAATGTATGAAGTTTATTGTTAGGGAATGTGTCTCATATTGATTGGCATTTAGTGGCGATGTAATTGTTTATTTTAACCTTAAGATAAGTGTAAGGGATGGCAAGGTTAATCATGTTAAGATCAATAGCTTGTTTAGCTAAAGTATCCACCTTCTCGTTGTTCTTAATGTCAACATGGCTAGGCACCCATGCCAAGACAACAGTAGGCCTCCAGTAGTTCAGAAATATAAGGGCGGTCAAATTTATTTCCTTGAATAGCCATGAGACTGGAAAGAGAATCTGTAAAAATTATAAAATGATATCCTGTAGAATGCCTTATAATGTCGAATGCCATCTTCAGGGCTTGCGGTTCTGCAGTATAGATGGACGCACCATCACGTAACCTGATTTGCTGCTGATTGCAGCGGCATAAAGTAGCTGCTGCCACCCTGTCAAGATCTTTAGACCCATCAGTATAAACAGCTTTACAATGGCGATATTTATTTTTAAGTTCACCATATTTACTTTGGAAAACAAGATCACTAATCGACGATTTCTTAAACTGTCTTAAAGAAAAGTCCACTGTTGGTTGATCAACTTTCCAAGGTGGTATGTTAGGAAAGGCAAACAGGGAAATCTGATCAAGATTTTGGCAGACCTGGTCGAAGGCTTCCTTGATGCGGAGTCCAAAGGATGGGATAGCCTTTGGTTTGCTGGTATATAAGTTTATGTATTGAGGTCTGAAGGTTCTCTCATAAGCTGGGTTGTTGGGGTTACTTCTGAGTTTAAAAGCATACTGAAGAGACAGTTTTTCCCACCTCAACTGAAGTGGAGGTTCATTGGCTTCGACGTACAGGCTCTGCATGGGAGAAGTACGAAAAGCCCCCAAACAAAGCCGTAGACCTTGGTTCTGAATAGGTTCCAACTTCTTAAGATATGATTTACGGGCTGAACTATAAACAACACAACCATAATCAAGTTTCGATCTTACAAGCGATCTATAAAGCCTAAGTAGGGTGGTGCGATTCGCACACTAGTCCATTTTGGAAACAACTTCTAAAATATTTACATCATTTTGACATTTTCGTCTTAAATAATCAATATGGGCTTTAAAATTTAACTTACTGTCAAAAATTAAACCCAAGAATTTTTTTTGTTGGACAACAGGAATAGGATAATCATAAAGTTTAGGTTCAGGATCAGGATTCAAGGATCTTTTGTTTATAGAAATGCATGCACAATGTTTTTTTTTTTGGAAAAGCGGAAACCAGTTTCATCAGCCCATTGTTCTATTTTATTTAAGCAGTTTTGCAGCTGTCTTTCAATGGTGACCATGTTTTTAGCTGAGCAGGTAATAACAAAATCATCAACAATTTAATAGAGATTTGTAAAATCCTGTTTTCACCACCTCGGTGACACTATTTATTTAAAGGTACACACCGGCCTAATGTTTACATGATTTAGAGATGTAGCAGCATTGACAATACTTTTTTGATGGTCGTTGTGAAAAAATATCTTCACAAACGTACACCGAAGCAACACAAGTAGCCGTGTGTGCACTCAGGCTATTTGCCATGCTGCGTGGGGCAAATATCCTACATTCCACGGTAGCCTGCCGTAGCACGCGCTCGCTCCCGTTCTCTGGACTCTCGAAACAAACATTTATGTTCGAATTTTCAGACATATGTTCAACTTTGTTTCCTACCTGTATAAATAGTCTCTCTTTTGTCAATATCTTATAAATATTGGGGGTAAATCAGAGTTGAATTTGGTGCAGTTCTGCAGTAGAAAACATTCATGCGGCTGGACACAAAACTAACTCGCAAGACCATGTGACTTTTCGGAACCAGAATCTGGTTCCGAAAAGTCACGTGACCTTGAATTTTTGGAAAATGCTCAAAAACGGCAAAATTTGACGGCGTCTTTTCAAGATATATCTAATTTACTCTGGAAAGCGCTTCAGAATAATGTATGGGTCTATTTCGAGCCCAAAATAGCCCAACAAAGCCGGTGTGTCCCTTTAAGAATGATGAGAGTCACCGATAAAATACTCCCCTGAGGAACACCCATATCCTGGTTATGGAGTTCAGATAGTACAGAGCCAAAGCGAACCTTGAAGACACGGTCAGAAACTAGAAAGTTTTGGATAAAAATGGGCATTCTACCTCTTAAGCCCAAGTTAAAATGATCTTTTTAAATTCGTATCGTATGCTTTCTCGAGATGACTCGAGACATATGAGTTGATCTGTGGTACTACGGCCACGTCGAAAACCACTTTGATGTTTAAATATTATATTATTTTGTTCGAGAAACCAAACCAAACGGGCATTAATCATCCTTTCCATGGTTTTGCACAGACAACTAGTTAAAGAAATAGGACGATAGTTGGTAGGAATAGCAGCATCTTTCCCTGGTTTCGGCGCTGGAACGATAGTAGCCTCTCGCCAGGATTCAGGGTAGTCAACGCTGTCCCATATAGAGTTAAAGATATATAAAAGTACTAGCAGAGATTCTTTGGGCAGATGTTTCAAGAATTGATAATGAATATTATCTGGTCCAGTAGCAGTGTCGTGGCATTTATTAAGAGAGTCGTTTAGTTCTGTGATACTAAATGGAAGATTGTAGTCCTCAATATTGTCAGATTTGAAATTTAGTTTCTGTTTTTCTGCAGTATTTTTAAATGTTTGGAATTTATGAGTACAACGGTCAAAGAGGAATTCTTTTGAAACTCTTCTGACAATAAATTGGCCATGTCATTTCTCTCTGTACATTTACTGTTATCAGGTTTATTAAGATGAGTGATGGTATTATTTAATTGTTTCCCACTTATTTTCCTAACCATGTCCCATGCTTTTTGGAAGGTGTTCTAGTATCTAATTTAGAGACATATTTCTTCCACGAGTCTCGTTTGTTTTGTTTGATAACCCGCCGTGCTTTTGCGCGGGCTTGATGATAATTCTTCAAATTAATATCTGTTGGTTGATGTTTGAATTTATGTAATGCTGTTTTACGTAGTTTGGTGGCATTTTTGAATTCATTGTTGAACCATGGTTTGTGTTTATTGTGCGGATTTGCAGAGGATTTTGGAATAGTTCTTGTAGCTATGTCCATTACTGTGTCATGAAATGAGGAAAGCGGATCGTTAGGGTGGCGAAATGTTTGCTTATTGATAGATGCTAGGCAAAGCCTACTAAATTCAGCCCAGTCAGCCTTGCGGAGTTGCCATTTGGAATCCTTTCAACCGGTAGTGGTATATTGATGTCGATGAGTATAGGATAATGGTCACCACCACACTGATCATCATTAACTCTCCATTGGAAATCCATAAAAATTGTCGGGGAGCAGACAGAAAGATCAATTGCAGAAAAGGAGCCAGAAGCTGGGTGAAGGTAGGTACTGGAGTTATCGTTAAGAAGACATAACTTAAAATTATCGATAACAGACTCCATTATGTTGCCAAAGTGGTTAGAATCAGCACACCCGCAAACCTTGCTATGGGCATTGAAATCACCCAATAGCATGTAGGGTACAGGAAGTTGGTCAACTAATAGGTCAATGTCATGTTGTCTTAACTATATCTTGGAGGGATATAGACCGAACATACAGTAATAGTACGATGGAGTGTCGTCTTAACGGCAACGGCCTGTAGGTCAGTATTCAGTTGAATGACACCCTGAGGCGTTAAGTTCCTCTTCTAACTAAAATAGAGGAACCTCCAATTGCTCTACCAACTAAAGGAGATGTGACAGTTTTACTATAAATATCATATCCTTTAAACTGAATCTGAGAGTTACCAAAAAAAGTTGGTAGGATTATGATCAGCAACCAAACATTTAATTTCCTCAAAGTTAGCTTTAAAGCCTCTACAATTCCACTGTATTATATTAGCTTGTTTCAAGTTTGCTATTGTTTGTTTGTTGTTGTTTTCTGTGTGCCTTTATTTAATGCAGTTTTATTGTTTTTTTAGTGAAGGTTGAGAGTCTGGAATAACAATCTCCATGTCCTCTTCCTCCCCTTTGTCTAGTACTTCATATGTATTATGGAGTACTACAGGGTCCAAGGACCCTTTCCTTGATCTGCTTGACTGTTGTTTACTCTTTTCTTTTGTTGGTTCTTTAGCTTCTTATTTTGTTTGTTTTGTGCTAGTCTTGTTTTTGCTAGGTTGACCAGCATTTGTCTTGCTGGTTGGTGGTTGTCTGTCCAAAGACAGACTTCGACTTCGTCCAGATTGAGTTGGATTTGTTTGTACCGATGTACTGTATTTACACCTGTCTTGTAGTATTATTGGATGTTTGGTACCTATTGGCCATGTGAAATCTGTCTGGGAACCAGTTGAAGTAACTGTTGCTACCTGTTTAACAACGCCTGCGTAAGTTGCTTGCTTGCTTCCGTACGGTGTCTTTGGCCAGCAGCTTTTTTGCTTCATTGTAAAAGATGTTATTCGTGTATTTCAACTTCTGAATGTTCTTTTCTTCCATCCACCTTGGGCAGGTCTTGGAGTTTGCTGGATGCCGTCCTGTACAATTTGTGCAGTAAGCCGTTTCTTTACTGTCTGTTGCATTGTGGTTTTCTTTTCCACAGTTCTCACAGGCCTCTGGTCTATTGCAGTTTGATCTAAAATGACCATATTTTTGGCAATTGAAGCAATTGATGGGATTTGGAACATACACATCCACTTTAACTTGTAAGTACCCAACCTGGTTGGAAGAGATGATCCGTCAAAAGTTAACACAAATGTTCCAGAAGGTCTCCTCACACCATCTCTGAAGATCATGATGTGATGGACTGCACAAACATTTTGAGATGTTAGGCCTTCTAGGACTTCCTGTTAGCTGCACTCTTTGATATCGCGGCATCGAATGACGCCCTTTTTTGTATTAAGAGATCTGTGCGGTGAAACCTGTACAGGGATCTGTACGAATTCCTTGATGTTCACTTCAACAAGTAGGTGACCCGTTCTAAGCCTCTTGACATTGGTTGACGAGTCACAAATGCCTTCAATACCCTTATTGATGGCAAATGGTGATAGTTTTGTCAACGGTCTGTCTTCATCAAAAACTTCAATGAAGAAGAATCTAGGCCAATTGCATTTAGAAGGTGTTACTGGTTAAGAATCAGAGTCATCATCGTTCCTTTGTCGTTTCGGTTTGTTAAGTTTTGGTTTGGAAGCCATATTGTGGTAATCTGTGGAGTTGGGCGGTTATACTATGGGATCACGTCATCTACGACGACTGATCCGCGACAGGTAAGGCCCCTTTACACAGAGCTACGACCGTTGGGCGACCTTTGAGCGACCAAACATGGGCCAGGTCGCTGAACGGTCGCCGAAACTCAGAAAAAGCCGTTTCTGTGTAAACGCTCCGGCAATCCTTGTGCGCTTGCCGATCGCTCATTGGTCGCCGCGGTGGTCGTTCAATGGACGATATTGGTCGTTCACCGAGCGCTGACTGGTCGCTCAGCGGTCGTCGACATTGATGCGGACATTTCGCGGAAAAACGCGCCGCTCATTGAGCGACCGCTGAACGACCATTGAGCGACCGCTGCGACGCTTAAGCGACAATTCAGCGATGGCCGAGCGCTCCTTGAGCGACCGCTTCCCTTGGCGACCTGAACACGTTTTGAACGTGTTCAACAATTGGCGGCGACCGTGGCGACCTAGACGACCACTGAACGACCATTGAGTCTGCCTTGAGCAACCTAGACGACCTCTGAGCGACCATCGAGCGATCAACGGCGATATAGCAAATTTTGTGGTCGCTCAACGGTCGCAGCTCTGTGTAAAGGGGGTAGTATAGGCGAACGATCGCCTACAGCCTGTATCCCACTAGGATTGAGACTGTTTGGCGACATTTGCGACTGTCATTCTGCAGAATGTCTGCAGAATGTTCGTCTATTTGTGGAGGTCGTCATGATGTCGCGGGAATTTTGAACGTGTTCAAAAATTTGTTTACGACAGCTGTGGTCGCCAAGGTTTTGAAATGTGCACCAAATTGTCTGCAGAATGTCTTCAGAATGTCTTTAGAATAAGGGGGAAAACATTCATGAAACAATCGCGAAATAGTCAGCAGAATGTCTTCAGAATGTTTGAATAATGTCTGGATACATTTTTGAGACCTTTTTGGGAAACGTTGCAGACTCCAAATTCGTTGTGACATTCGCACAACATTCTTAAGATTTCTCAATAATGTCTGAGAACGTTCACGGGACTATCTTAAGATAATTTGGCGCACAAATCACGAATTTTTCCCCTCATGTCACTGCGATATTTACAGGACATTTATGAGACAGTCTTGAGAAGTCTCGAGAATGTCCCCAGTATGTTAAGGTAGTATCTCACTGGGCTGCGACAGCTCGCGACTAGTTGGAGACACAAAATTGCGAAAAATTTATACTAGAATTAGCGACAATTTTCACTTGGAATCACACTGAATTGGTACTTACGACACGTTTGCGAAATTTGTTCCAAAAATCGCCGGGAGTTCGCATACATGTCCTGGCGATTTTTTGCACTTGCGCCTGTCTCGCGCCCGGAATGTCGGGTTCTCATTTTTGTCTCCAATCAGTCACCATTCAGTTTCATAGGTCGCCAACCCCTCACAAAGTTGTCTCACATTTCTCGCACTTTCTGACTCACGGAAACTAAATTGAGAAGGGTTCGAGAAGGGTTCGAGACGGGTTCGAGACACCCGCGACGACTCTGTGATTATTTTGAGAGAAATTTTTCAAAATTCCAGCGACACGAGAGCGAGGCCCTGCGACTCATGCGAAGAAATTGAGAACCCCGCGAACGTTTTGAGACATTTTGGAAACTCCCTTGCGAATGCCGTTTGCAATTTGTCGCCAACAGTCGCAGCCCAAATTAAGTGGGACTGCAACTCTGTTCGCGTACTTTGTCTTGAAACAGTCGCCAATTTCAAGTCTGCAAACAGTCTGGAACTATCGCAGCCCAGTGGGATACAGGCTTACCGGTTGCCTTTCGCTCGCCGAGTGATTGTTGTTGGCTTGTAATGATCGGTGAACGGTCGGTGATTGGTCGGCGACTGATCGCTTATTTCTCGTCAATTGGCATGTTATGTGAAAGTGCGCGTGTTATCTGAGAGGTTGTGAGGGGCGGAGGGTTCTTACCGATGTACATTAAATTCATTATTTCGTTGAAGTGTTCGCTCCTGCTCTCTTCTGTAATACTATTCGCGCTGAAAACAGAAACCAACAAAAGAAATAAACAAAAACTGTCAAATTGTAAACACTGTACAGTAATGGTAAAGAACATGACTTGTAAACATACACGAATCCGGTAACTAAGGACTCCTTCCCTGCGCGTCCGCCATAACTGGGGGCCATCCAGTGCCATCAAGACAGTGTGCGTGCTGTGTTGTTGTTGTTAAAATTGAATAGTGCACAACACGCCCCCATTTGTGTGCACAGGCTTCAACACAAAAAAGCGCAAATTGTTCGAAGTGACAACATAATGTAACGTACAGTTCATGGCACGGGATGGCCCCCTAGTTATGGCGGACGTACAGAGGACAGGTCCTCGGCTCTCCAATCTGCTCTAGATTAATTTTTTTTTATCTAAAGGTGAAAGAAGAATCCTGTTAGTTTAAAGGGCCCCTTATTTAGGATTTTTATCAATGAAATATGTGCTTTAAAACAACTCTACTCAGTTAAAGTCATAAAAATCCTATTTGGAGCTTGCTTTGGGGGTTAAAACAAAGGTTTTTAGTTGTTATGCTAATGCGAATATGCATATTCATGACCAAGGTCACGATGTCACAAGAGGCAAACACAGGAAAATCACATTGAACTGTGCACAAAAGATTCCACTTTTTTTTCAATTTTCCTGAAACTTTTTTAATCCATGGCTGTTTGAGTTTGTTTTACATGTTGCCTGCTGTAAGCCATGACAACTGGGGGTAGAAACTGCACCAATTTTCCACAAGTCCAACTTGAAGTCTTATGTTTTTTCTTAACTTTTCCCTTCTGTTTTCCTTATGTGATGCACTCAAAACAGCGCCCTCTGTCTGTGATTTATTGCAATGAAATCTTCAAAGTTGAAAAAGGCCACCTTTTATTGATTTTACATCCAAACGAACAATAGTATGTCTTGCTGAACAAGTAATCCGTCATTATGAAGCAAAGCTTAGGCACAAAGTTGTTTAGCATGTCACAGGCCCTTTAAAGCCCAAATATATCATTGGCATGTAGTTACTTCAGGAGTTGACAAGAACAATCCCACTAAAAGTGTGGATAGCAATGGTAACAAACACCACACGATTTTTCCCGTGTTAAAATGGTACCTTTGTGGGAGCAATTGCAAACCGGATCAAGCCGGACAGCAAACGGGACCAACGACTTTACAATACATCCCTTCCGAAAGATGGAGCAATACAATTGTGGTGTCTTGTACAGGTACCACGATTGGGTAGAGGTAGGATATTGAAACAGCAACATCGGATTTTCACCCAAGTATACGAGTAAGCGACTAGCTGCACGGCCATATAGTACTCTACCCTTGTCATATTTGTGTACATGACTTAGTATTTTGCTTTGTTGTACGTGATTGAGACTACCTCTTGTGACATAGACCCTCTTGTTTAATGACACGGAGGCCATATCGGGGGCAATCACATTGTGGCCGTGCACCGTGTATATGTGCTTTGTGAATCTATAGTCACATTTAAATATTGGATCTTTCCACAGTAACTGGGTACATTTCTGTGACATACAAGATCTTAGGTCCCAGTTCAGTTCAAATGTCTTAATTTTATCTTTAAATTATTTAGCTAAACTGAGGAAATAACTTTTGCACGAAGGAGTAAGACAAATAGTCCTACTACATACATTTATGAAAACCCCGTGCACAAAAAAATGTTACAAAATGGCGGTCTGTCCACGTTACATACGTAATAGGAATATTTGTACACAAGCTTTTCAAAAATTCATGTTGTGGCAGCAATTTTCTACCTTTTTGGGCAAAAGTTATCCCCTGAGAACAGTACAAGGAAATTTCTTTATTTTTGGAATAAACTAAAGACATCTGAAAGGAATTAATGACTTATTTTTCAAAAATGTAACCCATTACTGTGAAAAGACCCTATTATGAAAAGATGCCCCCTAAAATGGCAACCGGTGTAAAGGGTCTGTGTGCTTAATGACGGCACCAAGCTTCACATTTTTTGGGGGGTGGGGGGTGGGGGGTGGGGGGGGGGGGGGGGGGGGGGGGGTGGGGGGTGGGGGGGGGGGGGGGGGGGGGGGGGGTGGGGGGGGGTGATTTCAGTGAGTGTCCTAAATAGTTAAGTTGTGATGTTCAATGCAGTTCCCATCTGATAGTTCAAATGGGTGTATTGCTAAAAGGAAAATTACTCTCACGTGACATTTTTTGGCACGCTGCTCACGATTTGCGGACCAAGCAGAAATGAGCACGCAAGGCCGAAATAGCCAGCCGTGGCGGCTATAGCAGTTGATGTGGTGCGCTGATGAGGCGGGAACCAGGTGACAGACAGTTGCGTTGGCGCTGCTTGTACAATAGGTCCCGATAAGCCAACAAACACTTGGCCGATGTTGGCCGTCCTGTAGCAACAAGAAATGCATTTGATTGATGTCAAGTTCTGAGTCTTCGACCAGAATCTGGTTCCAACTCCTCTATCATCCTTTGCTCCCACCAATGGTTTATTATTATTATTATTATTATTTCTTTCTGGTATTCATACCAAGGATTCCTCAATAGTGCTCATTGCACTGTCACTCGCAAGCGTGAGGAAACCCATGAAGAATTCTAATTAGAATTATAAATGGCCAAAGACACCGGGGATGATCCCCCTTGCTCTTTACGAAAGAATGCTCTGGGATCTTTAGAGTGCGTTTCCATTCAACCTAACACACTGGACCAACGGCTTTACATCCCTTCCGAAGGATGGAGCAAGTGTGGTTGAGTGCCTTGCTCAAGGGCACAGGTACCTAGCCGTGGGGAGGTTCGAACCTGCAACCCCAAGTTTTCACCTATGATTGCGAGTCAATGACCTAAACCGCTCGGCCGATCACATGTTCTGTAGTAGAGGTTCGATGACCACGAACCCATTCCACCCCCTCCACGCAGGGTAAATCTATAGCTGGGTTTACCACCCTTTGTAAAAAGGGTGAATTTATTATAAACCAGACGTAAGTCTCATAACTCTAGCAAACATACCATTTGATGTTGTCTATTCCGACTGGGATACAGCGAAACGCCGTGCCGAAGAGGTAAAGTAGAGCGCTGCACAAAACTGCATAACGAAGCCCTGTCAAACAGAGCGAAAAAGCGTATTTCCATACTGGCGTCCACACCCCCGCACCCCACACTCTTATCCCCCTAGCCTACGCCCATGGGGTCGATTCACACTGAGCCTTTTCACACGTGAATGGGACGCGCGTCGTTTTGAGAAAATGCGATGTGGAGGGAATTGAGTGAAACGACGTATAGTACTGAAAACAACAAAATCCCAAAAAGCTTTCCGCCCAAGTCGATTCTGTAGTTTTCAGTGCGTCGTTTTACTCCAAAATCCATCCACGTCGCTTTTCTCATAGCAACGCGCGTCGCAATGACGCTCGAAAGGCCCAATGTGAATCCACCCTAAAGCTGGATTCGCAGTCTTGACGCGCGTCGCTTTGTTAAAAAGAGGTGTGCGAGATTTGGGGTGAAAGGACGCACTGAAATTCACAGTGTCACTAAAGCACTTTCCGCCCAAGTGTATTCTGTAGTTTCTAGTGCGTCTTTTCGCTCAAAATTCCCTCCACGCCGATTGTTTTTCAAAGCGACGCGCGCAAAAAGGCTCAGTGCATGTGAATCAACCTTAAAAGAAAAATGTATAGTGTGCGTTACACACGATAACTATCGTGTCGTTTATCTTCTGCCTACGGCAAGAGTTGGTGTAACGCCCCCATCACATACCTTTAACTTTCAGAATGTACGAGAACGCAAATCCAGATACGATGTATGTGATCGGGCCCCAGTTAATGCAAAGGTCGAGATCCGCTTGGGTCCATCGCAAGACAACTTCGGCTGTAGGAATGGTAATAGTAATACCACCATAAGATCACAGATAAGTAAAAAGGCACATATCAGTTGACTTAACGCACACCGCGCAGCGTCTCCAACTTCATGACCTTGCGCCATCTTGTGCTTCCGCTGCGTATCTTACACTACCAACAAGCGTGTGCTTAATACCAACGCATGGGATTTGTGGTTGAAAGGTCCAATATATCATTTGCAATATACTTTTTATAAATTACTGGAATAAGAGCATAACATATCTAAAGAGGAAGAAGTACCCAGTACCATCTTCAACAGAAGGTTTTCTTTCCAAATTTCAAATTAGCACTGGCAGCTTAGTCGTTTTACGCCGAGCTCCGCAAAATAAAATACAGAGACCCTCGGTTTCGATGACAGGTTTAAATTCAACATCTTTAAAGTAACATTGTTGGGCTTGTTTACAAAAACGAACCCCAAACAAATTTTTGTATAATCCCCTAAAGGATCTTGTTGCTGAGATTAGCCGACTCAAGTAGCCACATATGAGGATCTTTAGCATGGCAACTAAGTGCAAGAGAACTGGAAGAAACTCAGTTCGGAGGTGGGAGGAAACCCCCACACACCAACGTGTGGGGGAAACCCACGATATCAAGCAGGGACTGATAACCCAATCTTTATACTGACCTGGACGGGATTCGAACCAGGGCCATGAAGGAGGAAAAAACCGCTACGCTAACCTGATTCCCCGCTTCCCTTTGACTACCGCATTGGTCGAGAAAACTCGACATTGGTAAGGAAGCATAATGTGTTGTGTGGTCGAGTAAACTCGACTTTGGTAAGAAAAAGGAGCACTTACCGGTATTTGCAATGGGACCCCATGTGTTCCATGCAGCGGCTTGGAAAACGAACAACAGCGAAAAGATGGTCAGGATGTACCAACGCCTGGTGTACGCGACGTAATGCGGGGAGTGGGCGTGGCCTGATCCGTTTAGACTTTTCCGCAGACTGCCCATGAAACCCGGAGATGTGACTGAGACAGGAGAGGATGCGTCGACGAAGGTGTAGTGCGCAGGGTTTATGGGACCCAGTAAAGGCGCCCTCTGTCCTCTGTCGACTGATTCGGACGCGCAGGGAAGGAGGCGTTTCGTGTCTGACGAGGTAATGGCCTCGTCTGCCCCATTATGGTCCATGAGGGGCACTCAACGTTCGCCTGTGAAAAAGAGCTCGTAATGTCACCTAAAGGCCCTCCACTCTGGACTTGTATTACTGGACTTGTTTTTGTTATTTCTCAAAAGTGGACTTAAACGTTTGACTTCGACTGTAATACCGTATAGAGCAGGGGCATCAGAAAAAAAATAGATATCAGGTGGGGGTGGGTGGGTCTGTCGGCCAAACATTTTTAAAAAAAATATCTAGTTTTTACGAATAATAATTAGGGGGTGTACGGTCTAACGAAAACAAATTTTGCTCGTTGAAAAAAATGGGAGGTCTAAGGCCTTGCTGAAAGAAAATGGAAAAAAAATACAAAATGGGTAGGAGACCATAGAAGCCAAAGGGACAAGTGGCCAATGCACCCCCTCCCACACCGCGCCCCCAACATACCAAGGGCTCCAGAAACCTCTTTCACTAAGGGCGCTTCAATTAAGGGGAGGGGGAAACAGTGCTCTTTAGTAGCCAGTCGTAAAAGATAATTTTGAATCGAGTGCAGTCTGGTTAAGCAGAGTTAGCGGGGGATGCGGGGGAGGGGATGGAGGGGTGGAAGTTGGGGGCATAGAGGGTAGGTGGGCGGGTTTTAGAAAATGGTTTTCCAGGTATAACTGCTCTAAACAAGCAACACTTTTTGAAAAGGGGGGATGTCTTTAATGTAGTATACATATAGATGGGCACATTTTCTTACGTAAGATTTTTCGACGGGGTTGGGGTTGGGGCGGGGTGTGAGGGGTGGAGGTTGTCTCTTTCGAAATGGGTATTTTGTAGTTTATCACGTCAACGTATCCGGAGGGTCTAACCGATCTGAACAACCAAAACAAAATTCACGTAAGAAAATTGGATGGGTGGGTCTGACACCATGGGAGGACACATTTTGTTTTCATGATGCCCCCTGTATACATCCTCTTGCAACAGTGCCCCTTTAACGCACTCCCCAACTCCTGCGTACCGAGGCCCTGTTGAAACCGGCCCCATTTCGCGGGGGAACAAGCGACAGAAATCTTGTCGCCTCTGCTGGACCAATCAGGACGCTTGGCAGTGCGTTGCAGGCATTTAAATGTCACGCGCGCAGATTGTAAACACCCTGCATGAATCATCCTCTTGCAACAGTGCCCCTTTAACGCACTCCCTAACTCCTGCATACAGTGGCCCTGTTGAAAAAGGCCCCATTTCGCGGTGGGACTAGGACAGAAATCTTGTCGCCTCTGCTGGACCAATCAGGACGCTTGGCAGTGCATTGCAGCATGATTGCAGGCATTCAAATGTAACGCGCGCAGATTGTAAACACCGTGCATGCATGTGATACATGTACTCGGTAATGCTGGCCGTTGTCCGCGTCGACGATTGGCTGCTATTTAAAGCATACTGGGGAATCCGTTCCATTACATTCGTCAGCATGCATCCCCGTTATTATTTTGAAAAACTGCGGAGTAAATTAAGATCGTCGTTTGAAAGTTTGGTAGGAATGGGACAGTCACAAGGAACGGAACCCAATACAATTTCTGGAAAGTATAGAAATCGTTTCTTTTCGGCATAACATGACCGAATTGATTAAATTACATCAAAATGACTCGGGCTTACTCCACAGATTTGCGTGGATTTCCTCAGGGTATTGTAACGTCGCTTGGCAGAGTGGAAATTCTCTGATATCTCAGGATGCCTGTATAGGGTGGTTTCACTTTGTCACAGGTCACCAGGCTTCTGCATGTCGTGCACTATTATTGTTTTCTCCTCTTTCTGGATGACAAACCCAGGGGGAGTTTAGTGACCCGTAACAGCGTAAAGCCGTCCTGTAGTAGATGGCACAAATGGCCTTACTATGGGGTATACCGTGGCCGAGTGGTTTGGGTCATTGACTCGCAACAATAGGTGAACACTTGGGCTCCCGGCTGCGGTACCTGTGCCCTTGAGCAAGGCACTCAACCACACTTCGGAAGGGATGTAAAGCCGTTGGTCCGGTGTGTTGGGTAACGGTAACGCACTTTAAAGATCCAGAGCATTCTTTCGTGAAGAGCAAGGGGATTCCCCGGTGTCTCTGGCCATTTCTAATTTCTAATTTTTCATGGGTTTCCTCACGGTTGCGAGTGACAATGGAATGGGCACTTTAGAGGAATCCTTGGTATGAATACCACAAAGAAATAATAATAAAAAAATTTCTTTGTATATGCATGCATCTTTGTGTAACGCTTGTGATTTATGACAATTATAGACCGTATCGAACAGCTACCTGAAACCATCATGTAGGTCAACTTTTGACATTAAAATTGGTCAACAATGTAAGCACAAAATGTGCAACCATAAATGTCCTCACGAAACAAAGAAACTGCCCATTTGGTCTATTCCCAAATGTCAATTTCACCTATTGGTAACCCAAAATTGAGCACGACATGCTTGAGTGCCTCTCTATTTATGAACTGCCCGATTTAATAAAAATAAAAGAAAAAAAGTTGTTTTTGTCCTTTAGTATTCCATAGAATCGACAAGTGAGATTTCACCTTCGCATTGTTTTTCTTATTATAGCTTATCAACCACTAAAAAGTGAAATTTTGGCGTGAAAATGTTAATAAAAAAATATTCTATGCTTTTAGAGCAGGTCAATAGAGTTCGTCCATATGGTTAAAAGTGCAGGAATGAGGTGGGAAACAGTTTCATCGGCATTTTTGAAGTATGGCGGAAACAATGGGAGGGCACACTTTGTTAGGGTATACTTAGAATTAAATGCAAAAATAACTGCAGTTTTCAATTTGCACTTATTGTCAATTCTCTGTATTATAATTACATCATGTAAATCAAGCTTTTGAAAACAAATGCAATTGTTAATCATACCCAAATAAAATTGCGCCAACTCATTTTAAAGTTGCATTGCCCGTGTTTCGGTGAAAGGATTAAAAAAAATAATTTACACAAGCGAACGAATTTAGAAAGCTTACGTGTCTCTGTAACGAAAAATATCAAAAACTTAAATTTCCGACGTCGGGAATTGGAGATACAAGTCTTTTTCTTGAAACGTGCTTCACATGTTGTACATGTGCGCGTACGCTCATATGTACATAGTATGTGTACAATGTACACATGTACGCGCACATGTACATTTACGTCATAACCCTGTCGATTAAATGACCTGCCAGCCATTTAATAATTTCTTGTTTTTAATCGACTGGCATTAATCCTTGACGGATTTTTACGTTCTTGGTACCAAATGAAAGCTGATAACTTTTTCTATTCTAGAAAAATACCTATTTAACTTTTTAAAAAAAATTGTACGCCCAAATCGGCCCAAACACGGGCAGTGCAACTTTAACCGCCATATACTTTTAAAAGGCTAATAGCAGTACATGAATTTTTATTCTACACACGAAAGAACAAGCCATGCATGGCAAAAATGAAATGTGCAGCAAACATTTCCTTCTCACAGCTTGGCGCTTTATACTAACACACAATTTTCCCAACAACTGAGAATTGTCACACGGACTTGACTTGTCATATGTACCTATAATATATATATCATGTTAGATTCCCTTTTCGAGCTATATATTTTGTGTTCGCTCACCTTTTTGTCAGAAAGGGGCCTGGGTGACGGCAACAGAACTTTCCCAAAGACTTTACATTTACACGGGTTTTCCAAGTTACGCAAGCCACATACAGTCTTTGGTACAACAAGTCGCTCTGTCAACTCATATAAGGGTACAATCGGTTCGTCATGACCCTGTGGGTTTTGTACCATGACCGCCAGTTTATTGACTAAAATGCAATAAACCCGATAATCTCTTATCACAACAATATCAAAGGTCCGTTGCGCAAATAGTCCCGTGATCGAAATCATCTACAGACTGAAAATATTATGTGGCCTCATTGAAGGCATCCTGAGATCTCAGGGAATTTCCACTTTGCAAAGCGACGTGACACTGTACGCAGGAGTTGGGGAGTGCGTTAAAGGGGCACTGTTGCAAGAGGATGCAATGAAGGCCATTATATCATTTTTTATGAATTTGCGGAATGTCATAACAAAAAGGGCATAATATAGGTTTTCCAGCACATTTTAAAAGTTAAATTTAATTCAAATTCATGCCCGGTTAACTTCAATTTCGTCTCAAGACGAGTGAAACGCGCAAATGCTACACTTGTTTTGGTCATTGGTGAAATCTCCACTAAAATGAGTGAAATTATCACCCTTGAAAGAGTGATTTTCACTCTTTTACATTCACTCTTCTACATTTTACGAAATCCTATAATTCGTAAAAAAAATAACATCTGCAAATGATGTAATGGGTCTTTAATAATTCGTGAAAATGTAACTAATTGGCTGCTCGTCACCGTGGGCATGCAACAGATTATGCATAGGGGCCTACTGTATATCGATTGAGTCCACATATTATTACTCCCCCTGTAGGCATCATATTACTTAAAAGACATAAACATAAAATTCTCTTCAACAGCTAGAATCGTCCTATTGAAGAAAAATCGATAGTCCGCATATCCCTCTAGCCGGCTTATATCACAGTTTATTTAAAATTCCCCTTTTTAGGTGCGGTTTTCGAAAATGAAATTTTCGCGATTTTCTAAAACGCTTATTTTCTAAAACGCTCAGGCCGTAACGCAGGCCCGAGAAACACAAGTTAACATGATCGCCAGCTCCATGCATAATAAGAAATACACAGCAGCCCTAAAAGCTTTACATTAGATAACCAGAACGGCGAAGCCGCCATGGCAAGCTGCTTTCTGCGAGTTAAAACTCCTACGAAACCCTCACCCCAACACTCTTTACTCCAACCTATATACACCCCCTCCCAACCCGGCACCCCACCGCCACCCAAACCTCCACCCCATCACGTACCCGAACCCGTCAACCCACGCCATCACTTTGCACCCCAAGCCCACCCCAACCCCACTCAAACCCCAACGGGTGTCCTCACCGTGCGTGGTAAATGTTTTAAGCCCCCGTCACACTTGTTCGGAATTAGCAGGAATCAAGCAAAACCAGCCGGAATGAACATTTTTCAAAATTCGTGCCACATTCGGGCGGGAATTTTAAACTGACCAACATTCTTACAGCTTTGTAAGAATGATGTTCGAATACTTAGAATGCGTTTCGAACCCGCGTCGAATGATTCTTGCACATTCCGGGTTTATTAGCTTTCAAATGTAGTTCAAATGAAGTTGGAACACAGTATGAATACCTATAATGCTGTTAGAATGCAGTAAGAATATTAAGAATACACTTCGAATGCCGTACGAGTGCGGTTCGATTGCTGCCCGAATACCACCCGAATTCTGGTTAGAAGGTGCCTCGAAGGCTGTATACGAATTCACCTCAAATGCAGTCAGAACGCTCCCGGAATAGCCGCCGAATATGTTTCGAACGTCTAAGAATTCAAAGAAAATGCAGCTCGAATACTTGGAATGTACTTCGAATGTGGTATGGGTCAATTTCGAGCCAAAAATAGCCCAACAAAGCCGGTGTGTACTTTTAACATTTATTAAACATTAGCTGGAGAGTATACAACTGCCATGTACATGCAATAGAGCGGAATATACATGTACTCACAGCGTTAAACTTTATCTGAGGGCGTTGGCATTTGTCTACTTAGTGCACTTTCTAATAGTTGCGGCATGGTTGGGGTTTAAGAAGAGCACTGTCCCATATGAATGTCACTGTGAAAGCTTGTGTGAAGTTACTGTCTGGTATTCAGACGGAGAAGTCGTTTTGAAGCATTTCTATAAGATTCATTTCTCTAAGAATAAATGAAAATGTTGAACCGGGAATTACTGTAGCGAAGGCTCTCAAAGATAATAATGATATAATGATGCCCATTTAGGTCGATTACATGAATCAGAGCAGCGGAAATCCATGTAATGCAGACAGTATGATCAGGAATGTTTTCAGAGCCTTGATGTTGGAGCGTTGAAGCTGAACTTGTGCGACATTAGAGCTGATTTCAGCTGCCGCTATACGACGAGCCTGATGCCTGGCAATCAGAAGGACTCGAACGTATAAAATGATCGCAGTGCAGACCGAGACTGCAATCAAGGCGTATGCTTTTATTGCCGGTACCATTTCGAAGAACGACCCTACATAAAAAGTAATCTCGCGCGTGGATTATTTAGTATCTCACTCACTGGCCCCATGCTGGCAATAAACGTACAATGACCTCACAGTGACCATATCAAACATCGATACCAATTTTAAGTGTTTATGTAGCTCTGGTATGGTTTGCAGTTTAGTTTTGTATTACCAGTACTTGTGCGATTCTAATCGTAACCTGTTCTTTTTCAGTATCGTCAAAGGGCGATACACGAGGCTCCACTCGAACATTGGCAAAGGTCAACACAAACCCTAATTACCATTCATTCTCCCCGACGCAAGCTAAATCAATTACAGTCATTTGTAGATAATTGATGTTTTGTGACATCGTGCATGTCGTGGTCGCGGGATCACCACAAGGTAGAAGGGGTTGCTGCTCATAACTCCCAGGAACGAAACATGATGACCTCAGCTGTGTTCCACTCGGTGTATAATCAATATTAACATAGACGTGTTTAAGTCTTGGGATTCTTTCAGGGTGTATTCTCTGTTTTATTTTCAAAAATGTCAGTTTCCATAATCCTAAATGGCACAGTATTTTTTTGTTGTGCACATTTCGGGCGTGTGACATCCCCAGCTGTGGTACTGTCAGGAGTCTCCTACATGTACGACTGGTAAAGTTCAGATGACAGCAACAACCAGGACCGTTGCAAAGATTTTTATACAGATACGTTCTCCAGTTTTGCTGAAATATATATTGGCATCATGAGTGAATTTCCCGCAGTCCTCTGCATCTTGCGGAAATTAAAAACTACCAGTGAGAATTGCCTCATATCTCCTCTATTTTTTTTCTCCAAAGGCAACTAGACCTGAAGTAAATTTTCTGTCAATGAAATGGATGGCAACTTGAATACACAATTTTAATGAAGGCACCAGAAGAAAACAAACTTGCTTCCAATATTACTGTTGGTCACAGAGACTTTCCGCGATTCGTTTGCACAAAGTAAGCCTTTCAGTCTTAATGTTCTTTCTTTCTTTCTTTCTTTCTGATCCCGCACGGAAAGGGCCGCACGAAAGTGGCGGCCACCTACATGTAGCTAACTACCTCATCATCAGCTGCAAAAATGTCATCTACTTTCTTTACCGCACTTCCCATGTGTCCGTTTTCAATACTGGAGAGACCTTTTCCTCCAGGATTATATCTCTGTACAATGTCATTCATCTTCTCTCAAAACAAAATAAATATTTTCAGATGAATATCATAACTTCAGCCAAAGAACGGCAACGAATAGTGTCACAACATACCTTCCTGAAGGCCCTGTGTGCAAATTTCCAATATACCGTATGTAACAAGGACACCAAGAAATGTCACAAAGTATGTGTCCTATGTTACATACGTTAAAATTTGTACACAGGGTTTTTTAGAAAGGTATGTTGTTGCACTATTTGTTGCTTAAGTTATCTTCTTAGATCTCTCTTAAGATATTTCTTTTGTTTTGAGAGAAGATACCTGGCATTGCACAGAGTTATGATCCTGGTGAAAAAGTCTCTCCAGTATTGAAAACAGACTTATATTGTCGATCCCAAAACAGTCTGGCTCCAACGCATCAAAAACAAGATACTCATCGAATTCTCCTTTTACAAATCGGTCAACAACGTTAATGGTTTTCTGACCAAGTAGTCTTTTAATAATACCCTCTTTACTTTGAACGACAACATAATGACGTGTTGATATAGTCACCACACACTCTTGATTTCTGGGGTCTCCTCTCCCCGGAGCAGCTGCTCGCGTCTGTCGTGGGTGCTCTCTCTTTGGAGCAGCAGCTCGAGACATCGAGACATGGCAATGGCCACTGCTTTTGTTCAAAGTACAATTCGTCTTTCCTTATTTGCATCCTTGTGTAATTATTAAAGTTAGTTTTGTTTTTTAGTTTGTAAATATTGTTTGTTTACCGAGGATGTAATAAAGTTGTTCTTGGGAAAAGTAAAACAAAAGTCTTTCTTTCTTTCTTTTTTTAATCAGAACATGTATTCCATTTTTAAAACGAGCGTCCTCAAATTATACTGCATTGAACTCAGTTGACTACTGTAATAACAACGCAGATATTACATGTAATACACACATTACAGTATTACCCCTGGTCAATTGGGTTCTCTGAGTTTCAGGGATAGTTCACGATGAGTCAGAAAAAAATGCTCTTTTTGTTTCGCAAGTCTATATCTCCAAAACTTGCCAATTTTGTTTTCTTTGACAATGCAGTCATGTTGATATGGTTACTGAACATGTCTGGTGAATGAATCATTGATTTATGGTATTGCATAACAAAAATAGACGAATTTTTCCTGGGTTCTGTAGTAGCTACCAACACAATGTTTTGCCTCAATGTTGTCTACCGGTTAGCCATTTAACCTGGCTTCATCTCAAACACAGCTCTTTTTTACCATCAGTGTCCTGCGTAGTACCTAGTGCCTTAAAGCCCATCACACTATTTGCAGTGACAAGAAAATGATTTGACAAGAAAAACCGGACTAAAAGTGTTGATATAGCAATTGTAACAAACACCACATGATGGTACCTCTGTGGGAGAAATTGCCATATGAAGGTGCTTTAAGAAATCGATTATTTTTGTTTTTACCATTTATTCAACACAAAAACCAAAATTTAATATTACTCCATGCCTTAAACAAGGCAGTTTAAATCAACATCATTTTTTAGTTACGTATAGTACTACTCTTTAAATGTAAAAATAAAACTGAAAAAGAGTGAAAACGACGCTTTTAAGAGCAAATGATGTAATGGGCCTTTAATACTTCGTGAAAATGTAACTAATTGGCTGCTCGCCACCGTGGGCATGCAACAGATACCGTATATCGATTGAGTCCACATATTATACTCCTCCTGTAGGCATCATACATACTTAAAGACGTAAACAAATTCTCTTCAACAGCTAGAATCGCCCTTGAAGAAAAATCCAGCATTTTCCCTATTTTTTGATAGTCCGCATATCCCATAGCCGGCTTATATCAAAGTTTATTTCAAATTGCCCTTTTTAAGTGCGGTTTTCGAAAATTAAATTTTCGCGATTTTGTAAAACGCTTATTAGGTATTAATGATATGCGCGTGTCCCGTGACGCGAGCCTGAGAAACACTATATAGTTAACATGATCGGCAGCTCCATGCATAATAAGAAATACACAGTAAAAGCTTTATGCGCCTATCAATTGTCCAACCCCCCTGCGCTGCCCCACCCCCTAGGTGGGGGTTTGGTCACGTTTTTCGTACCCCAGGGTGGGGATTTTGACCCATTGAAATACAAATTTCTGTGCATTTGTATAGAAAACGCGCATGTTTTGCACCCGGGGGTGGGGATTGTTGTCACCTAAATCTTGCCCTAGGGGTGGGAATTTTGTCACGCAAAAAGTGACAATCCCCACACCTTAGGTGGGGCAGCCCGAAAAATGGGGGGGGGGGGGCAGGCCGAAAAAAGGGGGGGGGGGAGGGGGGGTGGTGGGAGGGGGAGGGGGGGGGGGGGGGGTCCAATTGATAGGTGCATTACATTAGATAACCAGAACGGCGAAGCCGCCATGCATGGCAAGCTATATTTGGGTTTGATTACTGGCAGTATAAGGTCTGTGGAAGAACTTTTCACATTTTTGGGAATATCTTTAGCTCAGCTTGTGCGCCGCCGGCGCCCATACGGTCGCCCATACTAAGGACAGACTTGGGCAAATATCAGGGACGTGATTTGTTCCGGTTTCTCCCGGATTAATCTTTGTCACAAACCAACGAGACAAAAGAAAGTTCCGGGAAAAACCGGAACAATCGCATCCCCGAAATATATGCCTTAAATTATTTCGGGACACTAATTGTTCGTTCGATAACTAAACTTTGGTCAGTTTGTTTGGTTGACGTGTCATTTGAAAAAAAAGTTAAGAAACTATCTTGTATGCTTCTAGAAAAATATCAATTCAAAACGCACAGACTGTATATTTTTAAAAGTAATGCTTGGATTTTGGGGCATTGTGAACCTTTAAATCAGTTTTCGGTACACGTAACTTATTTTGTTTTTTGTGCAAATACTACATTCAGGTACTATTTGAAAGTTTTCTTTCTTTTTTTGGAGTTTGAACCAATATTTTTAGTTTTATCTTAATGAGCAGAATTGTGATGTCATATACTCACCAAAAAGTAGCTACTCATTTTAAAACTTTTTTTTGCCAGGACACTGTCTTAGCCGAACAGATATTTAAGGTTCTTTCATACGTTAGATACACAATATGGTTATGAGAACTTATAGGACTCTCAAACTACCAGTTTTCAAGCAAAAATAAAAACTCCTTGTTTTTCGAACTGTTCATATGAAACAATTAGACATGAAAGAATTGGAAACTGGTGAATTGACCGTAAATTCCCATCCTTTGTAAAAGGTGTATGAAAATTAGATCAGTTTACTGTTCACTCATTTCCAATTTCAATTCTTGTTTTTGCGTGTTTTTAAAGAAACCCATCATGAACGGTCAAAAAAAAATCAGAGTTGAAACCCCTATAGGCCTAGTAGGCCTACCTTCTGCATAATGTATTCATTTTACATCAAACTAAACAGCGATGAGTATAAATACCATACACCTTAACCACTAATTCTTTATAATATGACATGACGACACCCCAGAAAGTGTAAAAATAGTGAGAAAACATGAATTTAGCACTGAGAAAGTTTCAAGTTTTTCTTCGAAAACACATAAAATGTTTGTCATACTCTATAGACTTAGTGCATTGCGCCTCAACTATAGTGAAGGTGTATGGTATTTTCCCAGCGATGTCTTTATTAAAACAAAATTACCTGTCGTATAGTCATACTCGTAATGCAGCAAATAAAAAACATAAAGTTGGCATTAAAATGACCAATCCGTATTGGTAAACCAATACGGATTGGTCATTTTAACCAATATATTGGTTAGACACATATCTACCAACCAATTGGTTGAATTCAACCAATCTGTTTTTAGAGTATACCTTACTTTGCTGTTATTTCACAAAATGTTCAAATAATGAACAAGAAAATACATTGCTGCAACGAAAGAAGGCATTTCTGGATGAAATGCGAATACAACAATTTCAATTTATTACGTTTTACGCTCTTTTTGGAGGATATTTCTATGTTATCCGATAGTCACTACGCGTGTATATATTACTGCGTGTATAGAGTGGAGTACACAATGGCGGCTTCCGCAAGAGCGTGGTGGCATCAACCGCTTCCATAGAGCCGTGCGTAGCATGCTTAATCCAGTGTATAAATATCGATGCTTGCACCCCCTAGAAACGGCCCGATTTACCAGGTATTCTGGTGCAAGGCTATCACGCAACTGGTCTATAAGGTGCTTTTCCTTAACTGGTGGCGAGATTTTAGACGTGGCAACTATAGGCCTATGGTAATTGACGTTAGTGTTTTTGGTTACCATCAAGTTTCCCTTGTCCTCCTCGTATTTTCCGAAAAGCGCAGTTTCATTGTATAAATCCCGAGACAAATCCGTTTCTGTCGCGTTCATACTCCAAAACGATATGCAGTATAGCTGTTGCTTGCAGCACACCACGATGGGAATGACTGCACGTTCTGAAGCACCAGAATGCAGCGTGTTCGCATGAGTGATTCTATTTTTATACCAAAGAAAACGCCGTGCATTGCATATAAGAAAAAAACATGTCTATGACTGCTTACGTAATTCTTTCGTTCCCTACAAATCTACGCTTATTAACAGATTAGCCTCGAAAGTGAAGATTCTTGAAATAATTTGTTCACGAATCTACACTTTCCTGTCCATTTTCCTTGACTTTTTGGCAAGTTTTATGTTACATTATCGGTTAGTGATTCAGGATCACTCAATTTCTTACATTATTAGTACTTGTAACACCTTTCTTTCATATCACAGATTATTTTTAGAGCGCCTTTTAAAACTCTGAATCACCAAATGTCAAGTGGAATTACCTTTAACCATTACTCAACATTCATAAGATACGTTGGCCCGAATTTACGAAAGGTGATCATCGCACGTTAAAGACACAGGCTCGTCAGCAAGGCGCGCGCGCCAAATTCGTGCCACAAAATACGCAAAGGCATGCAGCTGCGTATTTCGTAGCACGAATTTGGCGCGCGCCCAATGCTGACGAGCATGTGCCTTTAAAATAACATGCGTGCAAACGATAAACGCGTGTAACGTTTTATTACGAAGACAGAAAATCATGCGATTTGTTGTCCGCGTGTAAAGCGGTCCTTGAATTTGGC
This sequence comes from Henricia sp. BOLD:AAB3569, assembly GCA_037783545.1. Classification (NCBI taxonomy): domain Eukaryota; kingdom Metazoa; phylum Echinodermata; class Asteroidea; order Spinulosida; family Echinasteridae; genus Henricia; species Henricia sp. BOLD:AAB3569. The sequence goes on along the minus strand of JBBELK010000162.1, from coordinate 780,089 downwards.
GCGCGCCCAATGCTGACGAGCCTGTGCCTTTAAAATAACATGCGTGCAAACGATAAACGCGTGTAACGTTTTATTACGAAGACAGAAAATCATGCGATTTGTTGTCCGCGTGTAAAGCGGTCCTCCCACTGTGCCATTTTTGCCGCACACTTTCCCGAACGATCTAAATGCACCCTGAAGGACCTCAAGAAGTTATGGCGGATTGGTCTTGTCCCCGAAAACTCTCCTCTATGATCTGGCGTCCTTGCACTTGCGCCCGGCATTCGTCCATCAGTTATTGTGCAATTTCGAGCATCAATGCTTTCAATGCGAGTTTGCGAACAAGCAGTATACGGCTGTCCACCAGCAAATGCCGATAACAGGCGAGTTAAACTACCCCAACAGACATTTAAGGATTTCATTGTCATTTGCACTCAGGTCTCTAACGTTTTGCCCCTAGTTAGACGTGTGTAACATAACCAGGTTTCGTAATTCGATGACTATTTATAGACGCGTGATCATGGTCCGTTTTTGAAAGTTACACGCGATAAAGCGGACTTGTAATAGAGCAATTTGGGTACTACCGTGAGTAGCCTAATAGGTAGGGCGGTTTGGGGTGTTACAGTGCCTAGACAGGGCTATAGCAGGTAGGTGTTAGCAGGGGCGTAGCTAGATTATTTTGATTGGGGAGTTGGGGGAGGGGAGGGAGGGTGGTGACCAAATTCTGCCGACTGCTGCCGGGCCTTCGCGGAGTCGCTCAGCATAATATAGATATTACCAGCGCCGTAACAGCATTGCCGATATAGACGTGCCTTTAGGTCTATGATGCTATATTTTTTCCTCTTTTTTTGCCGACAGGACCATGAATTTGCCGACTGTACCATCAATTTTCCGAATAAAATAATGTTTTGGGGGTGGGGGAGGGGGATGCGGTGTCACACCCCACACCCCCTTCTATACTACGCGACTAGTGAGTAATAGTCATGACGGATTTGGGTGCTACAGTGAGTAATTGTGTGGTTTGGGTGCTACGGGATTATTTTTACCCAGGCAGTATATGGTTTTTACCCATAGCCCACCCAAGCGTACAGGTATGTTACAATAAAAATGCTATAGAGTCATTATAGCGCACATATCCACTACAGGTGTACAGGGCGCGTCATCACCCCAAGTCATTGAGCTCAATATTAACATTTATTAAACCTCAGCTTCCTCGAGGGTACACAACTGCCATGTACATGCAATAATTAAAAGCGGAACGCTTAAAAACTCCTCAATTGGAATTTGGCGTTTCGTTCTTTGTTCACTAGCCTAAATATACATGTAGCTAACAGCGTTAAACTTCATCTGAAGGCGTTGGCATTTGTCTACTAAGTGCACTTTCTTAATAGTTGCGGCATGGTTGGGGTTTAAAAGGTGCTGAGCGTGATCAAATTCCGTCCCTCACGCGTGAGGGACGGAAATTAAGAGACAAAAGCCCTTCCTTTATAGTCAACAACATATGAAAACTAAAGTGAACTTGTTTGTTATACACACACCCAGTTTATCACATGTTGAAATTTGCTTTACAGTTTTATGCGGAGGTTGTTTTTGTGCGCGAGAGACAGATAATCAATAAAATTTACAAAAAATGAAATTTTGTACATGCATTTTTCAACTATTTTTTGAAAATGTGATTGCACAGTGTGCCCAGTCAAATTTATTCTGTTAATTTTTGTAATATGATTGTAAAATATGGACATTTCTTTACAGATCAAGGTATTATTTTGATTAATTTAAGAAATGTTGAAATCTTCATCTAGTGTTTACCAGTTTTGGATCACGCTCTGCACTGTCCAATTTGAATGTCAATGTGAAAGCTTGTGGAAAGCTACTGTCTGGTATTCAGACGGAGAAGTCGTTTTGAAGCATTTCTATAAGATTCATTTCTCCAAGAGTAAATGAAAATGTTGAACCAGGAATTACTGTAGCGAAGGCTCTCAAAGACAATAAAGATATAATGATGCCCATTTAGGTCGAGTACACGTATCAGAGCAGCGGGAATCCATGTAATGCAGACAGTACCAACGATGATCAGGAATGTTTTCAGAGCCTTGATGTTGGAGCGTTGAAGCTGAACTTGTGCATCATTAGAGCTGACTTCAGCTGCCGCTATACGACGAGCCTGATGCCTGGCAATCAGAAGGACTCGAACGTATAAAATGATCACAGTGCAGACTGAGACTGCAATCAAGGCATATGAGTTTATTGCCGGTAAAATTTCGAAGAACGGCCCTCCATATTCTTCTATTATGTCAGAAACGAGCAAAAAAATGCTCAGCACGGTAGCAGACATCAAACTGATGTAAGCTCGTCGTTTAGTGACCAGAGTTTCCAGCCTCAGCGGTCGAGACACTGCGACGTAACGGACAATCGTAATAATTGCCAGGACGTAAAGACCCAGCACCTGAAAGAAGAGAACAAAGTCATCAAATTCGATTTTCCCAACTATTTTGCAAAGCTTAAGATAACTTGCAAGTACTCCTGAGAAGCCAACTCCAACATCTGCCATTGTCAAAGCAACCATTAACAGCTTTGTAACGTCATGCATGTCATGGATGCGGGAAAACACCACAAGAGAGAAGAGGTTACTGATAAGACAGAATGCACTGATAACTCCCAGGACCCAAAAATAGATGACTTCAGTTGTGCCCAGCTCATTGTTCTCGGCCACAAAATAAGGTGTGGTGAAGTTTTGAAATTCATCCTGTGAGGTTTTCTCCATTTTAGCGATCGTGGTCAGCATGTACATAAATATCTACTCATATCTCGACACCTTCAAGTTCCAAGCAGCGGGTACAGTCGGTCATCCGTGTTTGAGAATTAATTGCTGATCAAAAGTGAAACTTCTCTTGTACCATTATGATGTAGCATTTCACCGACGAGCAAAGTAGGATATTTAGCCCATTGGCAGTGGGTAATTCAGTATTTCACTCGCTGGCCCCTTGCTGGCAATAAACTCACAATGACCTCACAGTGACCATATCAAACATTGATACCAATTTTAATTGGCCAATATTAAAGCTTCCGCGAAGCTATTAAGTGCTTATATTACTTTTCATGACAGCTTAACTTTCAGTGTTATGTAGCTCTGGTATGGTTTGCAGTTGTAGTTCGGTATTACCGGTATACGTGTGCGATTCTGATGGGAACCTGTTGTTTTTGTCAGTAGCATCTGTCGTCAAAGGACTCCACTCGAACATTGGCAGAAAAGTTCAGAAACAATACGTGTACTTTGGATTGTATTTACAGCGGGGTGCATGGTCACTCACAGATTGAGTTGACAATGAGTCCATCCAAGCTGACAAACTTAAAGATCTGATTTACTGCGAGATACTAAGACGAATAATTGTAAAAACGTGTACGGCGCCTTCTAGTTGGCTATCAACTCGATAAGTGTACATACAGCATGTGTCTAATTTGGCTGCTAGATATCGGAACTTCAGTCCACTTATTTGCAAGGTGTACACGGAGTTAACTTTTATCCAGTTTTTAGACGAGAAAACGGCTCATTTCAACGCGTGTAACGTGAATGACAAACCAGGCTTACCGTATTGTGCTTGCCACCCGCGTGCATCAAATTAGCAGTTTGACACGCATTACGCCAATGCCTTTCAGCCCAATTTCATGTTTGACAGGTTTTCTGGAACATTTGCCAAATATTAGCTTCTTCCGAAGATAATTTTTAGATGAGAAGTGTTGTTTCACATTTTCGCCAGTATTTACAACCATGTCGTGTCTCTTTTCACGACAGTAGACAGAGTAGACAGAGGTAAATATGAACATTGTACCCAATTCACTGCTCCTTATATATGATTTCTTACAGTTCTGCAGCATACAGTTGTGCAATATGAGAATGACACATCGTCTTCCAGACCATTTGCAGCGTAAGTAAATTTAAATTACTTTCGTAAAGACGAAATATCCTAGTAAATTATAGTCATTCCTTATGAAACTTTGATGTGATAAGCAATGTGTCAAATTTAAACGTATAAATACATAAAGCTCAATGCGGTAATATCCAAGTAAATGTAAGTGTCGTTCCTATATTGATAATGAACGATTCCACAACGCCGCAGGCGATGTGATTGGTCGCATAATAATAATAATAATTATTAGCAAAGCACTTATTAAGCGCACAATATCTGGAGGCCATTCATAGGCGCCAGTTCAAGAAAGAAAGTCACTACTTGTTGTGAAAAGCCTGGTGAAAAATAAAGGTCTTTAAACGACAGAAAGATGACGTGTGGCTTTCAGCTCATCTGGCAAAGAATTCAATTCAATTTCAATTCAATTACATTTATTTCCATTATAATGGAGGCACATTCCTTAAAGCCGAAGCTTGTGACAGAGGTGCCATACATAAACACACTATATAAACAACCAACATTTATAGATCAAGCGGTTTCACTATTCCATGTAGGTCTTATAAATCTATATAATTACTTTACAGTTGACTTTCTATGAGGAGCATTTTCAGTTTATATTTGAACGCGTATGTCTGGCGTTGGTCTAGCGCGCTCTGCGCGTGTCTGGCGACCTTTTGACGTGTACATTCATGCGTCGAGCTCCGCGCACATTTTTGTGCATGCACAAAAATTCCCGACGCACACAGCGAATGACGTCGAACGCATAATGTTGGTCCAACGCGCTCGACGAACGAGTAACGCATAATAACGCACACCTAGCGAACGACAACGCACTGGCAAAAATTGCAAATTTTCAATGCGCGGGCCGTGCGTCCGCCGTGCGTCGTCTATGTGTGACCGGGCCATTACGAAAGGTGATCATCGCACGTTAAAAACACAGGCTCGTCAGCAAGGCGCGCGCGCCAAATTCGTGCCACAAAATACGCAAAGGCATGCAGCTGCGTATTTCGTGGCACGAATTTGGCGCGCGCCCAATGCTGACGAGCCTGTGCCTTTAAAATAACATGCGTGCAAACGATAAACGCGTGTAACGTTTTATTACGAAGACAGAAAATCATGCGATTTGTTGTCCGCGTGTAAAGCGGGCCTCCCATTTTTGCCGCACACTTTCCCGAACGATCTAAATGCACCCTGAAGGACCTCAAGAAGTTATGGCGGATTGGTCTTGTCCCCGAAAACTCTCCTCTATGATCTGGCGTCCTTGCACTTGCGCCCGGTATTCGTCCATCCGTTCTTGTGCAATTTCGAGCATCAATGCTTTCAATGCGAGTTTGCGACCAAGCAGTACGGCTGTCCACCAGCAAATGCCGATAACAGGCGAGTTAAACTACCCCCAACAGACATTTAAGGATTTCATTGTCATCTGCACTCAGGTCTCTAACGTTTTGCCCCTAGTTAGACGTGTGTAACATAACCAGGTTTCGTAATTCGATGACTATTTGTAGACGCGTGATCATGGTCCGTTTTTGAAAGTTACACGCGATTAAGCGAACTTGTAATAGGGCGATTTGGGTACTACCGTGGGTAGCCTAATAGGTAGGGCGGTTTGGGGTGTTACAGTGCCTAGACAGGGCTTAGCAGGTAGGTGTTAGCAGGGGCGTAGCTAGTTGAGGGAAGGGGGGAGGGGAGAGGATGGTGACCAAATTTTGCCGACTGCTGCCGGGCCTTCGCGGAGTCGCTCAGCATAATATAGATATTACCAGCGCCGTAACAGCATTGCCGATATAGACGTGCCTTTAGGTCTATGATGCTATATTTTTTCCTCTTTTTTTGCCGACAGGACCATGAATTTGCCGACTGTACCATCAATTTTCCGAATAAAATAATGTTTTGGGGGTGGGGGGGTGGGGGGGGGGGGGGGGGGGGGGAGAGGCGGTGTCACACCCCACACCCCCATCTATACTACGCGACTGGGTGTTAGAGTGAGTAATAGTCATGACGGATTTGGGTGCTACAGTGAGTAATTGTGTGGTTTGGGTGCTACGGGATTATTTTTACCCAGGCAGTGTATGGTTTTTACCCATAGCCCACCCAAACGTACAGGTATGTTACAATAAAAATGCTAGAGTCATTATAGCGCACATATCCACTACAGGTGTCCAGGGCGCGTCATCACTACAAGTCATTGAGCTCAATATTAACATTTATTAAACCTCAGCTCCCTCGAGGGTACACAACTGCCATGTACATGCAAAAATTAAAAGCGGAACGCTTAAAAACTCCTCAATTGGAATTTGGCGTTTCGTTCTTTGTTCACTAGCCTAAATATACATGTAGCTAACAGCATTAAACTTCATCTGAAGGCGTTGGCATTTGGCTACTAAGTGCACTTTCTTAATAGTTGCGGCATGGTTGGGGTTTAAAAGGTGCTGAGCGTGATCCAATTCCGTCCCTCACGCGTGAGGGACGGAAATTAAGAAACAAAAGCCTTTCCTTAGCAACAAATGAAAACTAAAGTGAACTTGTTTGTTATACACACACCCAGTTTATCACATGTTGAAATTTGCTTTACAGTTTTATGCGGAGGTTGTTTTTGTGCGCGCGAGACAGATAATCAATCAAATTGACAAAAAAGGAAATTTTGTACATGCATTTTCAACTATTTTTTGAAAATGTGATTGCACAGTGTGCCCAGTCAAATTTATTCTGTTAATTTTTGTAATATGATTGTAAAATATGAACATTTCTTTACAGATCGAGGTATTATTTTGATTAGTTTAAGAAATTTTGAAGTCTTCATCCAGTGTTGGATCACGCTCATGCACTGTCCAATTTGAATGTCAATGTGAAAGCTTGTGGAAAGCTACTGTCTGGTATTCAGACGGAGAAGTCGTTTTGAAGCATTTCTATAAGATTCATTTCTCCAAGAGTAAATGAAAATGTTGAACCAGGAATTACTGTAGCGAAGGCTTTCAAAGATAATAAAGATATAATTATGCCCATTTAGGTCGATGAAACGAATCAGAGCAGCGGGAATCCATGTAATGCAGACAGTACCAACGATGATCAGGAATGTTTTCAGAGCCTTGATGTTGGAGCGTTGAAGCTGAACTTGTGCATCATTAGAGCTGACTTCAGCTGCCGCTATACGACGAGCCTGATGCCTGGCAATCAGAAGGACTCGAACGTATACAATGATCACAGTGCAGACTGAGACTGCAATCAAGGCATATGAGTTTATTGCCGGTAAAATTTCGAAGAACGGCCCTCCATATTCTTCTATTATGTCAGAAACGAGCAAAAAACTGCTCAGCACGGTAGCAGACATCAAACTGATGTAAGCTCGTCGTTTAGTGACCAGAGTTTCCAGCCTCAGCGGTTGAGACACTGCGACGTAACGGACAATCGTAATAATTGCCAGGACGTAAAGACCCAGCACCTGAAAGAAGAGAACAAAGTCTTCAAATTCGATTTTCCCAACTATTTTGCAAAGCTTAAGATAACTTGCAAGTACTCCTGAGAAGCCAACTCCAACATCTGCCATTGTCAAAGCAACCATTAACAGCTTTGTAACGTCATGCATGTCATGGATGCGGGAAAACACCACAAGAGAGAAGAGGTTACTGATAAGACAGAATGCACTGATAACTCCTAGGACCCAAAATTCGATGACGTTAGTTGTGCTCAGCTCATTGTTCTCGGCCACAAAATAAGGTGTGGTGAAGTTTTGAAATTCATTCTGTGAGGTTTTCTCCATTTTAGCGATCGTGGTCAGCATAGATTAAAGTAGTAACGTATGTCAATTTCTGCATGTACATAAATATCTACTCATATCTCGACACCTTCAAGTTCCAATCTGTCGTCAAAGGCCGACGATACACGACTAGAGGCTTCACTCGAAGTTGGCAGAAAAGTTAAGAAACAATACGTGTACTCCAGATTGTATTAACAGCAGGGTGGTCACTCACAGATTGACTTGACAATCAGTCCATCCATATACAGCTGACAAACTTAAAGATTTGATGTACTGCAAGATACTAAGTCCGCTTTTATCCAGTTTGGATGGTTTTTAGACGAGAAAACGCCTCATTTCAATCATACGTGTAACGTGAATGATCGTGAAACGGCTTACCGTATTGTGCTTGCCAACCTGGTGAAGTCTATATCAATACCCGCGTGCATCAAATTAGCAGTTTTGCACGCATTACGCCAATTTTATGCTTGACATGTTTTCTAGAAAATTGGCCAGATAACAGTTTCTTCCGAAGGTCATTTTTTGATGAGAAGTCTTGTTTTATATACGCTCCTGCTTTGAACCTATCTGAGCCAGATCAAGAGCATTTACAACCATGCCGTGTCTCTTTTCACGACAGTAGACAGAGTAGACAGAGCTGCGGATTCCGAAATCTTCCATGCGAAATGTGAACGTTGTACCCAATTCACTGCTTCTTATATAGGATTTCTTACAGTTCTCCATGCAGCATACAGTTCTGCATTGTGATTGACACCTGAGCATCTTCCAGACCATTTGCAGCGCAACTAACTTTATATTACTTTAAAAGGTCTTGCTGGAACAGGTGACAAAGCACAATCACTATGAACATTAACATACCACATTCCCGTTAATTTTAGGTGGTTTATTTAATTTGTTACCAACTGGAGTGAAAATTTCCCTAGAAAGGTCCCGTTGTAAGCTTTTGAAATAGGGTTTAATTGTCTGTGGGCAAATGGGAATTTAAGCCTTGTTAAATGGTTGCATACAATGGAACCTTGTTTATAATGGACATTCACTTCAGTGCACAGTGGGCCAGGGTGAAACCAAAGTGCGCCAAAATTAAATATTCCTCAATTTTCGTGGGAAATATACTTCTATAAGGGTTTTCGAACCCGTATAATACAATGGTAATATTGTTAAACGAGAATTTCTAAGAATCAACACTTTATTAAGAAACTGTTAAAAAAACAATGACACACAGATTGAGGAAAATTACAAAACTGACACAATATTTCCATTGTTTATTATTGCATCAATAGAATTTTAAATTACTCAGGAAATTACAGTGAAAACAAGAAAATTTTGATACTTAAAGGGCTGTGACATGCTAAACAACTTTGTGCCTAGGCTTTGCTTCATAATGACGGATTACTTGTTCAGCAAAACATACTATTGTTCATTTGGATGTAAAATCAATAAAAGGTGGCCTTTTTCAACTTTGAAGATTTCATTGCAATAAATCACAGACAGAGGGCGCTGTTTTGAGTGCATCACATAAGGAAGACAGAAGGGAAAAGTTAAGAAAAAACATAAGACTTCAAGTTGGACTTGTGGCAAATTGCTGCAGTTTCTACCCCCCAGTTTTGCCATGGCTTACATGGAATCTTTTGTGCACAGTTGAATGTGATTTTCCTGTGTTTGCCTCTTGTGACATCGTGACCTTGGTCATGAATATGCATATTTTCATTAGCATAAAAACTAAAATCCTTTGTTTTAACCCCCAAAGCAAGCTCCAAATAGGATTGTTATGACTTTAACTGAGTAGAGTGGTTTTAAAGCATATATTTCATTAATAAAATTCCTAAATAAGGGGCCCTTTAATACCAAGAAATCTACATTCTGTGCAGTGTACCAAATATAGTTAAACTTTTTCATGAACGAGAAAACTAAATTTAGTCAAGGAATTGCCGTTTTTCCAGTGAACCGCTTTCATAACTTCGCTTTTAACCCTATATATGCACAAGCCCTATGGATGTGGTTTACTATGGAATTCCATATCTGCCATTCTTCCGTCGCCCGTGGTTTTTTTCTCCGTCGCCTTTTGTTTTGTCTTCGTCGCCTTTTTTTTTTCTCCGTCGCCTTTTTTTTTGAGTCGCCTTTCTTTTTTTGGGTCGCCTTTTTTTTCTTTCTCTGTCGCCTTTTTTTGGCGTCGTGCGTCGCCCTTTTCACCGGGTCGATGCAGTAAGGTCGGCAAAATTCAAGAAATATATTGGGCTCGAAATAGACCCATACATGATTCTGAAAGTCCTTCCAAAATAGACTGAAGAGAACCTGAAAAGAAACCACCAAATTTGGCAGTTTTTGAGCATTTTTCAAAAAATGAAGGTCACGTGATTTATCCTAACCAGATTCTGGTTCCGATAAATCACGTGGTTTTAGAGTTAGTTTTATTTCCAGCCGTAGAAACCAGGGCGAAGTGCGAGTTGATTTTGTCATTCGTGGTTGGTTTCTCTTCTTGTTGGAAAATAATGTCCTACGAACACTATGTAAATACCGTATTTTCCAATTTGTACACAAATCTGCCAACAGATTTCATTAGAAGGGTTTCTGGGTGTTGATACGGACGAGAGAGTCTCTCAGATTTTCGCGTCTTGGCTTCGCGGCGATAAATAATATCCGAAGAAAAAAACAGCGGCGGTGTCTGCATGTATATTCGGAAAAACATACCTTATAATCGCCGACAAGATCTGCAGAAAGAGAAACTGGAGGTTGTTTTTGCTGATCTGATGTTGCCTAAAAGCAAACCCTTGTTGGGATTTGCTATCGCCCTCCGAAACAAACTAACTTTTACGATGCTTTGGAACAGTGTCTCAATCATCATGACAACTTAATGGAACGGGAGGCTATTCTACTAGGAGACTTCAACACCAATGTGACTCCTAAACAATCGGACAGTAGACTTGCAAGAATTTTGAACAATTTTTGTTCTGTGTTTGGTCTGGCCCAATTGATCCACGATTATACTCGTGTTACGATTGAACACAGATCAATTATTGATTTAATCCTTGTGTCCGATAAGTCAAATATTTCCCAATCCGGTGTATTTAAATTTTGTATTAGTGATCATAACCTCATTTTTTGTACAAGGAAAGTTATTCGTGCTCCAATTAACAAACATAACACGATTAAAATACGGTCTATTCCCGGGAAGTATTTCTTGCTCGCCTTAATTAAATTGACTGGTTTTCTGTTTTACGATCAGATGACATTGCCCAACTTTTTACCCAACGTTGGTTCAAATATCAACATACCCATCTTTGGGGCGCATAATGCCCAACTGGTGTTGGGTAACAACCTTACCCAAGCCTTGGTGATACTGTATGCACAATTATTGGTTAAACTTAATCAACCAATCTTTGGGTGAATGATCATATCCAATTATTGGTTAAAAGTTAATTATCCAACGTTTGGGTAAGATTGCATAGCCAGTTGTTGGTAAAATTAATTCCTCCAAGCTTTAGGTAATTGTTTATGGCCAATTGTTGGTTAAATCCAATCACCAAATGTTTTGGTAAATGTGCAAGCCCAATACATGAAATTGTTGGTTCAATTCAATCATCCAAGGTTTGGGTGAGCTTACATAGCCAATCGTTGGTTACTTTTTCACCAACTGGTGTTCTCCCCTCCCCAACTTGTCCCAATAATTTGGCACAAGGAAAAGCTAAACGTTGGGAATCTACTAGCAATGATTGGTGTTTTCACATTGTAATAAAGGACACTTTTGTATATTTTTCCTGTTCGTTATGTGTAGTAACACCTATTCAATTTTTCCACACTATAATCTGTTCGTGGTGGAACAGCAGTGTACTTGGCAAATGCCATTTTCCTCATCATGTTTTGAGAAAACAGGCAAGAGCCTTTAATTGGAAGGTTTCTTTTAATACATTACCCCTTAAGGAGTACGTATGCTCCAACAGAACAACCGGGACAGATAGTCTTGTGTTGAAAATTCCCCAATAACTGGAGATAAATGTCATGAGTGTATAATTTGCTCAGCGTTTTAATACTTTCAGCACACGGTATAATAAGTGCCGAATAAATGGACACCCTTTGACCAACGTCACATGGGATGAGAGAAAAATCGTAAGGGCCGTATATGCAGAACTTCAAATGTTACCAACGTTGGTCGCATATGTTAACGTAATATGACCCAACAAACGTCCAAATGAAATTCTCCAACTTTGTTTTACCCATAATTTTGTACAGTCTACTTTGAAGCGCCCTCTCTTGACTTCAGAATATCTAACAGATGGAGAACATTTTGTTTGTCTCTATAATATGCTCAACCTTTTCAGCAAGAGGTAAACAAATACCCAATAAATAGCCGCCGTTTCGCCAATTTACAGAACTTCACATGTAACCAACGTTGGTGTTCTGGATGTTTTACCCAACAGAACATTTTCTGCATATGTTGAGGAAATATAACCCAACAAACGTCAAAATGAAATTTTCCAACTCTATTCTACCCAGCATTTGTGTACAGTGTGTACAGTAATAATTGCACAAAATCTACAGGTTTGGATCACATTCCGGCTAAATTTTTACAAGATGCAGCAGATGTTATAGTCTCTCCATTGACTCATATTGTTAATTTATCTTTACATCTAGGTAAATTCCCAAACGACTTGAAGCATGCCAGAGTGGTTCCTATTCACAAAAAGAAGAACAAAAGTGACCCGGGAAACTATCGCCCGATTTCAGTGCTTAGCGTTGTGTCCAAGGTGCTAGAGAAGGTAGTCCATGATCAACTGTTTTCATACCTACAAGATAAGCAATTGTTATTTCAGTACCAGTCGGGCTTTCGGAAATCTTTTCCGACTGATTCGTGCCTAGCCTTCCTGAGTGACTATGTAAGAACTGAGTTGGATAAAGGTAACTACTCTGGCATGCTTCTACTAGATTTGGAGAAAGCATTTGACACCGTGAACCGTGACATTTTGGTGGGTAAACTTAAATGTAGGCCAAACAGCTCTGCTGTTTCTTGGTTTGTATAATATTTGTCCAAAAGATAGCAGTCGGTTCACATTTCTGGTACAGAATCTAGTTCACAACCTATTACATGTGGTGTCCCACAGGAATCTGTTTTGGGCCCCCTGTTGTGTCAACGACCTGGAGACCGCTGTAAATTGTAGACTCTTAATATATGCTGATGATGCTGCTCTTATTGTATCGGGGCATAATACACGTGAGATTGAACAAAGGTTGACCACTGAATTGAAATCTGTTTGTGACTGGAAAATATGGTCTGTGTTGCCAAAATGTCTCCTTTACCGTGGAAAGACTCACGTATGAACATTAACGGCGTCAATAGACCGACGAAACAACGGCTCTTTGCGATCGTCTGTGCGTGTGAATCATATTTGACCATATAATGACTGTTTTTACATTGTGATTCATGTGATACCGGGTCATTTAGCAGATTTTTGTTGAGTCTATAGCAGAATTGTTTTTGTGCAGATGGAACCTGGTCGCGTTGTTAAGAGGGAAATGTGACACGTTTATTTAAGGGTTGGCCACACCGATGGAGGCACTATTGGGAAAAGACAAACTTTCAAGATAGTGCTGATCGTTTGTGGTCCGTTTTCTTCAAGTCTTTTGGACATAACTACTTTAACAAAAAATCATCAATAAAATAAAGTACAATACGATTTATCTCTAACCAATGAGAAATACTTCTTAATGTATCCTGTAATGGTAGCATGGTCGGAACAATTACAGAAAATTCCACCATGTACATGTTTCTGGCGTAATCGCTTATTCAACCAATGAATGGCTTTTGTTGTTGACGGAAGCTGATCATTGGGCAAATCAGTAATTACGTCAGATACATGTTTCTGGTTATAATCACACAAACATGCCGCTGGATTTAATTTGTTGTACCTTGTTCATAGTTATAGCGAACTTATTAAAGAGCTAGAATCCCCCTTGACAAAAATCCAGCATTCGCATCTTTTTCGATAGTCCACATATCCCTCCAGCCGACTTATACCGCTATTTATTTCAAATTGTCCGTTTTAAGTGGATAAATCGCAAGCAAAATTTCTGAAACGCTCATTATGTATTAATGATATGCGCATGACCCTGTGACGCAATCCTGAGAAGCACGAGTAAACACGGTCGGCAGTTCCATACGTTTACACGCAAAAAACTCCGGAAACCGTCTCTGTTCAATGGTGTTTTTTGAAGATTTCGTTTGTGCAAAAGGCCAGAGATGTGACCAGTAGTTGTGTGGTCCATGAAAAAAAGAGCAGAAAGATTTTCTTTATTACCGAGAGAGAAAAATGAGTCGCTCGTTCTAACTTAATTGTACCGGCCGATGTGCATACCGTGTTGTGCCAAATTCACTGCTGTGAATGCCGTTCGTTCCGTGACAAAACCACCAGTCGCAATGCACCAGTATTTACTTCAAGAGAGCTTCATTGTGATCCACAATTTCACCGTTTTTTCACGTTTGTATTTTGAATTACAACGACAAAACAGGAATGATGAACATTCACTCCGTATATTTTCCATTCAATAATGCACAAGCCGTTTTATGTTATTCTCAGGATGACGTCAAAACCCAGTGACCTCGAGCGTTTCAGAATTTCGGGTGATTTGAAGAGGGTCGGAACTGAATTCGGTTACAAAAGGCTGTCGATTTTTGGTGGGAAAACAAGTTGTGATGGTATTGTAGACACATACATGTACCTCCATGATAAAGAGGAAAGCTTTAAAAATGTGGACGAGGGAGGGAGGATACTAGCTGTTTAAAGAGGAAGAATCCCCTTGACGAAAATCCAGCATTTAGGCTTTTTTGATAGTCCAAACATCCCTCTTGCCGACGTGGATTTTTTTTTTTTTTTAATTGTCGGTTTTAAGTAGATAAATTGCAAGCAAAAGTGCGCTTTTCGAAAATGAGACTTTCGCGATTTATAAAACGCTCATTAGGTATTCATGATATGCGTGACCCCGTGACGCAATCCTGAGAAAGAGAAGTCAACACGATTGTTAGCTCCATACGTTTACACGCAAAAAACTTGGAAAACCGTCTCTGTTAGATGGTGTTTTTTGAAGAATTTTGTTGGTCCAAAAAGCCTAGTAGCTGCGTGGTTGTATGTTTTACCAGACACTATGGAAAAAAAAGAGCAGAAAGATTTTCTTTTCAATTACCAAGAGAGAGGAAAATGAGTCGCTCATTCTAACTTGTACCGGCCGATGTTCAAACACATGGGAACTACGCCCGCAGGGAACCGTTCCATGCTTTACACAGACTGCTGTGAATGCCGTTCGTTCCGTGACAAAACCACCCGTCGCAATGCACCAGTATTTACTTCAAAAGAGCTTAATTGTGAGCCACAATTTCACCGTTTTTTCACAAAACGGGTAATAGTAGATTGTTGTCATAAATTATTACATGCAGTGTTTTTCACGTTTGTATTTTGAATTACAAGGACAAAACAGGCATGATAAACATTCACTTCGTGTATTTTCCATTCAATACTGCGCAGGCCGTTTTGTATGTTTTTCAGGATGACGTCAAAACCCTGTTGATAAACAAACTAAGTGACCTGAGCGTTTCAGAATTTCGGGTTAAGAGGGTCGGAACTGCTTTACGTTTTAAGCAAAAGCCTGTCGATTTTTTGTGAAAAACAAGTTGTGATGGTGTTGTAGACACATACACCTCCATGATAAACAGAAAAACTTAAAAAATGTGGACGGGGGGATTCTCGCTGTTTAAGATAATTAGTAAAAAAACAAAAAAACAACATGTACATGTAGAGCATATAGGGTTGTACAATTTTTTTAATATTGAAATGATACATGTATATCGGAGGCATTGTAACGTGCGTTTACTGTATTCGCAAACACAATTCATGGAAAATACACTGAGAAAATTAATATTCTTTGTAATATGCATCTTGTTACAGCAACAAAATTTTGCCAAAACATGTAGGCCTATGTTGGAGAAGAATCAATTCCTTTCTATAATTATTTTAAAAGTTTAATTACTTCTTTATGTGTGAAGTACGTACACTACCGTTTGATTTAGAGATTTGAACCAAGCTAAACGAATGTTAGATGTTTGATTGAACATTTAATTAAAATATTCAAAAGGTAAATTACATGTAGCTGAATATGCAAAGCCCTATAGACAGGGTGCGTTATTTAATTTTACACCGTAGCACGTGGAAAATATGGGGTTTTGTACCTTTAGCGTCTTGAGAAGAGACTATATCATAGTTAGAGTTGGTTATTTTTAAGGAATTTAGAGTTTGTGGTCTGGTTAGGAGAGAGCTCGACTTGCAATCATAAGGTCCCTGGTTCGAATCTCAGTGTTGTGTGGGATTTTTTTGAAATTTCTCGGTCTTCTATTTCTCTAATAGTGAGAGTAAGAGTTCTGACCATTTCCAAGATTGTCACTTGAGAAGTACATGTATCAGTCTGTTCAGTCATTGAAAATTAGTAGACTCTATTCGGGTTAAAAATTGGGGTGTACCACAGGCTACGGTGTAAAAACAAACAAACACGCAGACCGTATCGAATAGCTGCCATTTTGTATAGGGCAGTTTCCTTGTTCAGTGAGGATACATGTATGCACGGTTGCACATTTGGTGTTTATATTGTTGACCAATTTAAATGTCAAAAGTTGATCCACAAGATGGCAGCTATTCTATTGGCGTAAGACTGAGTTTTGTTCTCTACTAGACAACAACTCGTCATATCCAACAAAAAATTTGAGGTCAGAACATGAGAAGTTGATCACCATGGATTTTGATCTTGGGGTGCTTTGTGTCAAGTTTTAGACGACCGTCCCGTTTCTTCTCGGATTCAGTACAAGTGATTCCACTAAATTTTTGAATTTTTGGTTCCTTTTCAGTGGAGTCACTCGTTTCAAAATCGGCGCTCATTTCAAAATCATCACTCGCAGGCTCCCTTTTGGGCGTCTTGGCTTTGCGATTTGCAGGAGGTGGTGGCGGGGTTCCCTCTGATATCTTTAAAGGCTGCCTTTTGTCGAGAACAGAAGTTTTTGGAGTAAGTTTGGAGGATGAAACTTCTTTCTTTATGGAGCTCTTTGTAGTGACAGCCAAGGTCTTAGATGGGGTCCTCTCCAATACGCCAACTTCCAGAGACTTTCTTGGTTTGCCCTGACTTCTTAATGACATTCGAGTGATCCTTTTGCTCGTTTCCATCTCTGCCGATGATTCATCCTCTTCTTTGTCTTCGGATGTGGATGCTGAAGCAGTGACCTTGACCTGCTGTTTCTCTGCCTTAATGCGAAGCTTCTGTGCAATCCTTCGCTTCTTAGAGCGTGCCTTGACTTTATCCTTGGCTCGTTTCACGGCCTGATGTTTCTTCATCTCGGTTTCTTTCAGCCTCATGGCTTCCAGTCGCTCCTTCTCTGAGATGATAGCATGAGCCTGCTGGATGTCCTCCCATTCATCAACCTAGAGATTGTTCCAAAATGTTTTCAAATTTTCAAGGAAATATCTTTTATGTACCGTTACGTGTAAAAATCAGAATACAAAATATTGACAGTGCTCACCTTGTTGAAAATACCAAGCTTTCGGTGCTAACCACTTCTTCGAGGCTTTGATGGCTTATGAAGAAGGTACTTTGCACTAAAGCTTGGTATCTTCATCAACAGTGAGCACTGTCAATATTTTGTATTCTGATTTTGATAAATCACAGCGCTTTGCAGCATCATATTTATTACTTTACAAAATGTAGGTATGTGTACTGTTACAGTGCCCTCCATTCGAATTTACACTAAGTGGCTGCGTACTATATGTAGCTGAATTCATTATTCACAAACTGTTTTTCGGATGAAGGTTCGTGTATAGAGCAATGTGGCTCACTTGACCATGTTTAATTTGAAAAAAAAAACGAATGACGTTTTGATTTATTTACAAAGTTGGTTAGGTGTAAATTTTAATTTCACCAAACCTTTAAAGACCCACATAGGGTTCCCCCCAAAGCGTTGTAGACTAAGACCCTGTTCTCACTAGAGAAATCGCTTCGTTCGACGATGATTAAAATCGCTTCGTTCGACGATGATTAGAATCGCTTCATTCGACGAAGAAATCGCTTCATTTGACGAAGCAAATTTGTAATGTAAGCGGCTCCCTTCGTTCGACGAAGCGATTTGGCGGGCCTGTTGCACAAGCGCATTGTGCGTCGAGTGCCAAGCAAGAGTTGTTTTGACGCGCCGCTGGAAAACCACACAGCGCGTCTAGACGCTTGAAGCTCAGCGGTTGATGCGTGACGCACATGTACGACCTCCCCTGGCTTCATTCGACCTTCGTTAGCGGTCGCTCTTCGTTCGATCTTCATTAAGTGATATATGGATGCACGCTTCATTAACTAACGATGATTAAATAATCTTCGTCGAACGAAGCGATTTCTCTAGTGAGAATGGGGTCCAAGAGTAGTGGTGCCACTACATGTACCCTTTCACAAATAGCAACTACTCTTTAGCAATCAGCCACTACCCTTTAACATTCAGAGATTCCAACAATATTCTAAGAGAATATTGCTTTCTTAGCTCTCAGACATTAAAATTGATACAAAAAGGCAATGAAACTGATAAATGTACAATAAACGAAGTGGAAACTGTCCAGAAATCCAATGTTTGTATAATGGCAGTATCACAGTATAGAGCTTCTGCACCGGCGGCCATGACAGGGGGCAGGTTTTCTTTTTTAAATGATGTGACAATGGAACCACAAAGCACCTACTCATGCATGACACACGGTGACAATGTGACTGCCCCCTGTCATGGCCGCCGTGCAAAGGCTCTATTGCCTGGGGAAACTGAACAAACAACGTATGTCATCTTGAATATATTTTACCACTGTGCTTCTGGGGGAAACACTGCGCACTGTATCATTTGCACTGACCCAAAATGTAAATGAACGAGCTGACTAGGTAAACCTTCCTCAAAGTAAATGTTGAATCGGTAGCAACTATCCAATGAAATGTTACTTAGAAGCCCGCCCTCATAGGATTGAGATTACTTAGTTGGCTTGAATCCGGCTGGTCCAAAATTGGCACTGTGTACACCCTGCACGATTCAGGCTTCGCACACTTTCCGTAGGTAGGATACACTGTGCATGTTCACTGTTTTGATCGCGCAGACAACCAGTATGACATGAGCCACAGAGTGCATACATACATTATACATGTACGTATGTGACCAAATGAGAATGAAGAGACGAATTTAAAATAAGCCACGAACAATCATTTTGAAACTCCTCGTCAAGACCGGCAAACGCACATGGGTTTTTTTTTTTGGAAAACGTGGTACATTTGACAGAGCTGAAACGTCCTTCTTTTGATTTATACTGGTTTTGTTCTAAGAATAGCTCAAAAACAGATCATTTATAGGGCTTTTAAACAACAGCATTAAATGGGCCCCGATTCCTTCAAAATCAAAGGAGCAAATGATTTTGGAAGCCTTACATAGCCAGGCAGATTGCATTCTATTCCCAGTGCTTCCATTTTCTTCCTTCGTTTCTTTTCCTTCAGCACAAGTTTCCTCTGATTTTCAAGGATGTGATCCCTGCTGGCTGTCAGGAGCTTGTTGTGCCGTCTGGCCGAGGCGTCTCGGTGGTACGGCGGAATGAACTTCCGGTGTGCGTTGCTGAAAGCATTGGGTTTCAGCTCTGCTTTCGGGATGAATTTACCTGGAAAATACAGTGAAGCCTTGATAAATCACACTTGTTTAACGGGCATCGATTTAAAGACAGAGTGCATGATTGGAAAACTTTTAAAGGGGGGAATCAGAGTTGGTACTGTTCGAAGACCGGGCCTCGCCAAAAGTCACGATTTATTTGAACCAGTTGATAGTCTATGAAAAAAGATACAATCCTCCTACCTTTTTAGATCCATCCACTTTATGATTTTGGAGTATTTTCCCAATGAAAAGTAACGGGTCGGCAGGCAATTTATATGCAAATAGCAGTAACTAGGGCGTAGCTATGCACGTGATACCTCTGCACGTGTGGATACACGCGCAAAATCTGTTCCACATAGGCCGTTTTCGAAACGCTCGGGCATTACGGTCAGGCTCGGGATTTTGAATTTGATGTCTTCCTTTGTCTGTAGTTTACCTTTGTGGATTCTCTTGGTGTTAAAAAATATGCTCAATAGGGGTGAACGTTTAAATTAGCATTGGCCCAAGATGTTTCCTAATCCATTAATATTGCTGGGATACACCAGGCCGGAGCCACAGACGATGACGGTGGTTTTGAAAACGGCCAAAATGTCGGAGCTGAACTATAGAGGGGACAACACCTGTTTGAAGTTATCAACGAATTTAATCAAATATTACCGATGTACATGTATTGCCTGGTGCATAAACCTTCATGAGAATCAGAAAATTTCTTGTTTTCAACGTCGGTAACCCAATTAATTTTGATGAAAAACTCTGCAACTAATGCAACTATGTGCTCTGCCATATTTAAAATTTTGAAAGGGATGATGACGTCAACCATGCAACGATTGCATGGATGACGTCAAGATTGATGCCTGGTTTCCCGACTCCCCTACGCCGTGAAGTATGAAAAATCTGTTGTGTCCTGACTCATGCCCTCCCAAGTCCGAGCGCCGAACTGCAAAAGATGGCGACTTACATGAAGCGTACAGAGTTAGGCAACCCTTTGCAAGTGTTGTACTTTCCTTTAATGATCGATTCAAGTGTATTGCATGCCGGAATTCACATGCAGCTGTGTCGGTCAATTTACCCTCAACCACTTCGCCCATATACCGCTTTGCCCAAAGTACATGTGGGTCTTTCCACAGTAAAGGGGGCATTTTGGCAACACAGAACATATTTTAGAGGAAATACCTTTGTCTGGTCTCAAAATAAAAGAAATAAGTTTAAGTTGTTATGAAGAGATAATTTAGGCCCAAAAAGGGTTACAAATAGTGTGACAACATGACTTTATAAAAACCCTGTGTACAAATTTCCAATATACGCTCGTAACCAGATAGGACACTACATTTTAGGCCGTCCCGGTTACGATCGTATATTGGAAATTAGTACACAGGGTTTTTAGAAAGGCATGTTGTCACACTATTCGTAACTTTTTTTGAGCCTAAGTTATCTCTTCAGAACAACTGAAACATATTTCTTTTATTTTGAGACCAGACAGAGGTATTTTCTGGAAAATATGGTCTGTGTTGCCAAAATGCCCCCTTTACCGTGGAAAGACACGTGCATGTACATGTACATGTACCGGTCGGCACAATATGTAGTAAACAAAATTTCCTCTATGAATTACAACTTACATTTGAGCAGTTTCCGGTACATGAGGTAGTTATCCATGGTTTGTGAAACAATCTTGGCCACATCCTCATATTCGAACTCGACGTAGGCAAAGCCTTTAGGTTTTCCACTCTAAACATGGGAGAAACAGTCAAAATAATAATGAATGTAGCTGGTCAAGTACATGTACCACTTTTCAAGACAATTACATGTACATTGTACAACAGCAAAGACAATTTTACGTGTAAATGAACCATGAAGTTGGAGTGCCTAACCCAAAGTTTTGGAGATTGTCTCTTAACTTTTTCCCCAGAGGTAGGGGATTTGTCACTTAAAAAGTGACAATCCCTACATCTTGTGTGGGGCAGCTTGAAAGGCAGGGGTGGTGAAACAAATAGCCTTTTGCATTCCAACGTTTGCATAATGGCTGGCGCCGTAAATTCTTCACTTTCAAATTTTAGAAAGTCACATACTATGCTGTTGTTGCTACGTGGTGCATGTCATTGCCTAGCAATCAACAGTCTGATTGTTTTACGCCATTATATCCTACAGTGAACACGGTATTGATTCTGTACATGTATTTCACACCACATAGAAGCAAAAATTTAGTCTGGTCAAGTGGACTCTGGATGCGCATGTGAAAGGACGTACGTCAGTACACCAGATGCTATTGATGCGAAATATGCAGAAGACTAACTGACTGGTTTGTAACATTAGGGAGGTTTCAGTTGCATACGGTTAGGCAAAACAACGACTATTAGTGAATTTTACGTCATTGATTTGTGCGTACTTGTGGCGTTTACACAAATATCCCAAGTGTAGTTTTGTTGTTCACACTAGGGGCGTTCGAGACGCTTACACCGGGTAACGGGGGTTTACACCGGGGAAAGCCCCCAGAAGATGCAAAACGAACGACACAGGGTCTCGCTTTAAATTCTGGGAACACGTGGTCAAAGGTTGTTGCCAGGTGAGGCTTTATAAACGCCGTTATCATTTGACTCAGGATGAAAAATGAAGCCGGCGCCACGCAAAAATAGTAGCCCTAAAGTACCGAAATAAACTTCGTCAATGCCCACAGAGATCTACTGATTCAGCAAAATGTATTTACGGCCCTATTCCCTCCTATTTTGTGTCATAAATAAGTGTTTTTCTTCGTACTCACGTCGCGATTCCAAACTGTTCGCCATGTTTTACTACTCGCGGTTACTAGACGACGTCATTACACCAGAGACCCAGCCGCGAGCTCGGGCAGTGGTGGCTGCCACCGGGGCAGACTCGTGTAGCACGTGATGGCTAAAAGAACGCTCCGGTGTAAGTTGGTGTTACCCGGTGTCAGCATCTCGAACGCCCCTACTGATAGCAACGTCTCTACACCTTATTAAAAAACGGACAGCGAAAGGTAACGATTTTGAGGTTTGGCTAATTGTAGTCGTAATCACTAACCGTGCACAACGAAACCTCACTAATATGTTGGCAATCTACCTATTGTATACATGTACATGTAGTCCTGTGGGAAAACTCCAGCCCTCAAAATTACATGTTTGGATTAAATAGTCGAGTTGAAGTACATGTAGTACCTTTTTGCTCCGCCACAGTTTCAGTTGTGTCACATGACCGAACTGCTCAAAGAAATGCTTCATCTGAGGCTCATAGAATCCATGTGGTATGCGAGAGAGATACACGACTCCTCTTCCATCTGAGTCCGCTTGTTCAGTCTGATGGAACAAAGCAAATTATACATTGGCGTGATTGTAAATACCAGTAAACTACTTTAAGAAGTGACTTTTTGACGTTAACATTTGGACAGGATGAGTCACTTTAGGTCGATCCCCAAGATGGCCGCTGTCATATACAGCACGTTTTTGATTCAGCACCCCAGTCAGTTTACACGTGTCAGAAATCTCACGCATTTTGAAAAATACGCATTTTTGCAAATCAAGGTCGAAGGTTATAAATTGACATAACTTTTTATAAAATGAAGACCATTTCAAGAGCTTTAAAATGATATAAAA
Source organism: Henricia sp. BOLD:AAB3569 (assembly GCA_037783545.1). Classification (NCBI taxonomy): domain Eukaryota; kingdom Metazoa; phylum Echinodermata; class Asteroidea; order Spinulosida; family Echinasteridae; genus Henricia; species Henricia sp. BOLD:AAB3569. Next base: position 757,166 of record JBBELK010000162.1, on the reverse strand, counting down.
TTTATCTCTGTAGGTGCTTAACTTTTTGAGATACGGCTGTCCAAACATTGCAGGTCATGCTAATTAGTCAAAAGTTTGTTGACCCGTATCTTAAATTAATTGACCAAATGACATAAAAAAAAATTTCGGGTTTCTCAAGGAGTCCAATCAGCACACCAAATTTCATTTCAATCTGTGAGGGTCAGGTCCAAATGACCCATGTGAATATTGCAATTCACACTCAACAACTTACGTCGCAGCCTCGTTTTCGTTTTGATCGGTGTGGGAGCGTTCGGTTAACATGCGTTCTAAACATTTGATTAGACTGGTTCCCACTCCACATATTCCGCATACAACAACTGAATATGAGGACCGGCTACCGTAGTTTTCTCCAACTTTTTACATTTACACCGTCTCAAGCAGTGATCGTAAGTACCAGAAGAACTTAGAAGGCACTAGAATGATCTCTGGGAAGTCTAGAATGCAGGAAGTGCATTTTCAGCCAGGTGGGAAGTCTGTTTGGTTGTTTTTGGGGGGCAGTTTCAGGGCTTGAAATTCGTCACCGACAGGGCACTGCCATTTCTGTTTTTGGAGTCGTCTTTGAGTTTAAAAAGGGCACTTCCATTGGAAAATGAAAAAGTATATGGGAGGATTGCAAAAGGGCACCAAGGCCAAGAGCAGGGGCAACAGAGGCAATGGCCTCCGTGGCCTCCGTTAAATTCAAGCCCTGCAGTTTCTGGAATGCATAGTTTGGAAAAAGTGCGGGAAATTTAAAATTCTGCATGTAGCGTGTATGTACATTGTATTGTCGTTAGGCGAAAAGAAAAAACAAAAATCGTTAAAAACGGAGCCAACAGCTCAGTTACTGGGTCTAGTGTCGGGTACGTAGTGTGTCTGCGCTACTGTACATCTACCATTGAGAATCACTGTACACTCTGCGTGCTCTCTTGATCGCGCAACGCCTGTGCCATTGTGATGCACACAATGAACAATTTCAAAACGGGACCAAACTATTTTTTTCTGCAAGCCTCGCTTTGGTTACGTTCATTTTAATAGGATAAAAGGAAAGATGGCTGTGTTGGGCACAATCATCATGCTCACGCAAATTTTGAATTTGTGCAAGCAGATTTTGAGCTGGAGGTACTGAACCAGATTGCGCACCGAAATTAAAACTGCGCTTGGGCATTCGCTTACTTCACGTGCTCTCCGAAGTTGGCGTGTTAGACTGGGTCCAGCTCCACATATTCCACATACAACGACTGAATATGAAGACAGGCTACCATGTAGTCTTGGTGCAAGACGATACTGCGTGATATTTGTCACTGACCGCCGCGCGCTAACCAACATTCACCGACATTCGCCAAGAGAGGGCGCCATACACTGTACTATGAGGACAGGGAACCAGTCTACGTCCGTGCTCTGCAGTATCGTCTTGGGACATTTCCTGAATCCGCTCGGGAAATTCCGAGCGCATTCCAAGCATTGCTCATTATGCCATGCATACCTATGACGTAGGGCTTAGTTAACATATTTCAAGCCGAGCGCTGTGAAGTCTAGTACCTGTACGTACGTCTTAATTATCAAACAGGAAAAGCACACGTTATCGCGTCAGACAAGTCCGTGCAGGACACTAAGAAAAAAGAAATTGTTTTTTTTCCCATGCCGGATCTTTATCTGATTGAAAAATTAGAGCCGTACATGGCGGTAAAAGGTATGTATGCGTATTTAGAAGTCAAACTAGGCACTTTATGTTCGTTAAATAGCCATTTTAAAAAAAGATCCGGAGGGTCCGTTTTTCACCCACAACCGTATGAATACCAGAAAGAAATAATAGCCTAATAGTAATAATAAATAATAAATAAACCATTCAAACCATACGACGAAGGGAAAATAAATATGAGGACAGGGGACCAGTCTAACGCGGCATAGAGCACGTGACGTAAGCAAATGCCCAAGCGCAGTTTTAATTTCGGTGCGCAATCTGAATCGACGTTCTCAATGCATTATGGGATTGGATGACAAAATTGCCCGGCCAAATGTGCATAAACTTATGAGGCGGACACCAACTCGGCAACTTTTTTACTCATTTTCACGAAAACCAAAAAGAGTTCAAGAATCAACCTCCCACCACTTTATCTTTGACACATATCAAACATTCTGACAAACATGTCCCGAAACAGAAATGTTGCAAATGCGAGAAATCATCGGGGATTCCCTTCGTATCGGTAGAGTCCGAGTACCACGCTCGTGGCTCGGTATGCGCTATGCATGCAACACACGCCGTATCGGCAGTGTGCTGCATTGCGAGTCCGTGTACACGTACGGACTCCCCCACCAATATAAATTTTTTTAAATCGATCCGTCCAGCGCCGTGTGTTGCATAGCGCTAGCGCATACCGAGCTGCGAGCGTGGTACTCGGACTCTACCGATACGAAGGGAATCCCCAAAGATTTCTTACATTTGCGACATTTCTGTTTCGGGACATGTTTGTCAGAATGTTTGATATGTGTCAAAGATAAAGTGGTGGGAGGTTGATTCTTGAACTCTTTTTGGTTTTCGTGAAAATGAGTAAAAAAGTTGCCGAGTTGGTGTCCGCCTCATACTGATAGGTTTATGCACATTTGGCCGGGCAATTTTGTCATCCAATCCCATAATGCATTGAGAACGTCGATAAGGTTTATTGGTAAGTAGACCCGTGAACGTGGCTTGTAAACTACGCCACGTTCTTGTGTCATTTTGAACCTGGCGAAGTTGTCCCTCCGACTCCCTCCGTTACACACACTGGATGTTATTTTGCCCATGTAATAAGTACTCACATATGAAGCTGTCTTGAAATCTGTTTGTACGTCAAAACTTGCATTTGACGAAATTTGAGGAAAATTCTGGCCCCAGTTCATGAAGTCCTGTTGCTACTGCGAGCTGCCATTTTCTCCAAACTGACGCATGCGCATTGCGTTATATTGTGCTGCCCGTTTCGTATGATCCGACGGCTGTTTACTGTCGCAGCTAAAAGAGACATCGTTTTAGACAAGTTTCAAGTCCTTTCTTCTCTCACCGCACCGCGCACGGGCGCACTACTCGCCGCGACGCGAAAATTATTTGGCGAGACTGAAATTGAGAGAAAATCTTATTGTTAAGCATGCGCTATATATAGTGCACGCGCACACGTGACCCGAGCAGCCAATCGTCTGCGGGGTTTTTTTTCGGGGTTGCCACATGAAACAGCCGTCGATCTGTTGCACGCAAATGACCCGGTTACTCGTCCGGGGTCAGATGTCAGGCTCCCTTGTCAGGTTAAAATCTAATTCTACACGTTCGTATGGGTCTTTACCGATGGGCAAATTTCGTCGAAATTACACAGCCTGAACAATCGGACGGGAAAATTTAGATTTCTAGGGGAGTACTCAACACCCATACGGAATTATGGATGGCGGATCGATTTTCGCTAGGTTCAAAATGACACAAGAACGTGGCGTTGTATACAACGCCACGTTCACGGGTCTAATCAGTAATTGGTAAGGGGCTAAAAGTGATTCATCACGACCCAATGTAAACATCAGAAAATCACTTTTAGCCTTCTAAAAGTAGCGCCCAACATGCACATTTGGCCGGGCAATTTTGTCATCCAATCCCATAATGCATTGAGAACGTCGATATAAACGTTTACATGGTTTATTTGGGGTGTGGGTGAAAACCGGACCCTCCGGATCCTTCCAGATCTTCCGGATCTTCCGGATCTTTTTCAAAAATGGCTATTTAATGAACAGAAAGTGCCTAGTTTGACTTCTTAATACGCTTCCATACCTTTTACCGCCATGTACAGGCCTTATTTTTAAAGATCCGGCGTGGGAAAAAAAACAATTTCTTTTTTTCCTCCATGGTGTCCTGCACTTCCTACGCCTATTTCTTCGAAAATTTCACTTTGTGGATAGTCGATGTGGTGTATGATTACAAATTGGTGCAATACATGGTGGTAAAGGGTATGTAAGCGTATTTAGAAGTCAAACTAGGTACTTTCTGTTCGTTAAATATCAATTTTTAACAAAGATCCGGAAGATCCGGAGGGTCCGACTTTCACAGACTGCCGTTTATTTGTTTTAAACATGTGAAAATCTTTGTTTCTTCCTCCATCATGTCCATGATCTGAACGAAAGATACCCATATTTCTCCCTAGTAGGCCTACTTGCCATTTTTTTTTCTCAATACGTTTGGCCTCGGTTGTGTTGTATGTGTCAGGAGATCCAGGACCCGACAATCAATGAATAATTAAACCGTTGTTTGCTGGGAGAAAATCAGAGACATGACGACAAAATGGACGTTCATTTTACACGTGTTGCAGTAAGTCTGGTTCACCGGGTCATTTGAGGCTTTTCATGCACGGTGCATTTTACGAATTAGAACCTGACTATCATCCAAAATTATAACGTGTATATCGTATCACAACCTCGTTCCCAGGGTGCATCTCATAGGGACGAGGTCGATCGTATGGATAGACTGGTTTCCGCTCCACATATTCCACATACAACGACTGAATATGAGGATCCAGCTAATAGAACTAAGCATTACGTCATGCATTTATTTTTAGGAGCGCAAAAACGTTCATTTTCAAAGCGCTCATTAGTGTACAACAATTTGAAAGGGGTTATTCCATATTTGACCAATACAAATTTAATATATTAACCTTAAAATATTACACATGCCCATTTTAATATACATGTACTAGGCTAGCATCAACAAGAAAATTCAAACCTTACCCGCATCCGGTAGTACTATATACCGGAAAACACGGAAAAACACAGAAAAACACCGGAAAACACCGAAAAACATACTAAATACCGGAAAACACCTGAAAACGCACTTGTGTATTGTGATTTTCCGCACACTTTCAAAGTTTTTATTTAAATTATTAACCGTATAACTTTAATTTCGTCTGGAAAATTTCCGCTCATGCTCGTATTTGCAGAACTGGTGACAAGTGCTCTTTCTATAGGCCGTATTCCTGATGAACGCGTGAGGGCGCTAATCAAGTGATCCGCGCTCATGGTGCGTTATGTTCGAACACCACAGATATCCATTAAAAGATAGATAAGAAACGGAGGACGTACGCGCCATCTCATTACCATAGTTTTGGGCACCTTCATTTGTATAGTTTTGGGCACCATTTGCATAATTTTGGACACCTCATCTGCATGGTTTGGGGAACTTCCCCATTAATAGACCGATCCAGTAGGCCCCGCCTATTTAGAAATTGCCTAGCAACATGCCGCACATGTAATGCACATGTGCAGTAGAGTCGCGTGGCCGCGCCGTGCGTCAGCGTCCGCGCCCTGGTCAGCGCGTATTGAAATACGCACACGCACACAGAAACTACACGCTCGAAAGCAAATGCGCACTTAAGTATCCGGTCGTGTGCGTGCACGTACAACACGCCTCCAATACGCGTAACGCGCGCGATCGAACAAAAACATCTCGGCACACATCTAGAACGCAGTGAATGCACAACATAGCAAAACGACAAGCTAATTTTTGTGAGTTTTTCCCGTTTACACAAAAACACATTTATGAAGGGATTAAAAGTAGGTTTGGATAGTCTTATACAATCCGTTTTAAACCGGCTAGGGTCCGGTCCTCTGCGCTGAAAAAAATGATGTTAATGGTGTTATTGCGTCACTCGTGCTGCATTGACTCGCAATCATAGGTGAAAACTTGGGGTTGCAGGTTCGAACCTTCCCACGGCTACGGTACCTGTGCCCTTGGGCAAGGCACTCAACCACACTTGCTCCATCCTTCGGAAGGGATGTAAAGCCGTTGGTCCAGTGTGTTAGGTAATTTGGAACGCACTCTAAAGATCCCAGAGCATTCTTTCGTGAAGAGCAAGGGGGATCATCCCCGGTGTTTCTGGCCATTTCTAATTCTAATTCTTCATGGGTTTCCTCACGCTTGCGAGTGACAGTGCAATGAGCACTATTGAGGAATCCTTGGTATGAATACCAGAAAGAAATAATAATAACAATAATTTGCCGTAGCTCTGTGCACAAACATTTTGAGGACTGATCAGGTAACCAACAATTTTGGTTTTATAGCTCCATGGTCAAACGGTGTTTTCCAGTGTCTTGTTAGTCTTGTCCCAAGACCGAATTTCCGGTATATAGTATCACCCGTCTGCATCACCCAGTGAGCTCCATAGAAAATTAACGGTATAGTATTGCGCTCCTTTAAAAAAATGCATGACGTAATGCTTAGTGCTATTTTAAACACCACGGTAGCCGGTCCTCATATTCAGTCGTTGTGTAACGGGAACCAGTCTAATGAGCGAAAACGTGCTTTTGACATGAACTACACGTAGACATAATCTTTCGTACAATGTGATTGTTTGAAACTTCACAACTCCAGTGGGCGCGCCTTGGCAACACACAACAACAACAACATTGAACATGACGAAGCTAGTTATCGCAGGTAAAATCATTAAACAAAATAATAGTTTCGTGAATTTTCAATTGATCTTATGTGAATTAGATGTAATTATGTCGTGCTAAAAGGATGACATTAAAAAAAATTTAAATCAAGGGGCAGAACTGGATTTTTTTTAAAAGTTTGTTTGTGTCCAACTTGTCAAATTTTCGGACAGACATAGCCCCGCGAGCAGTGCCAGTGCTTCGGGAAAACCCCTCAGCCCTGTTGACTAATCTACCCCAAATATGTGGCAAACTCACGCAAATGAAATTTGTCCCATGGCTCTGATATTTTCTCAATAGGTGCACTGCTCCCGAGGCTAGGACAGACAGAGAGGTAGATTGGTTCCCGGGTCCTGATCCTATCGCTTATTGCGAAAATATAAGGATCGGTAAAAGGGATGTCGGTAAAACGCGGAACGGTGAAACGGAACGCGGAACCGTTCCATTCCACTATACTAGACCCAGTAACTAAACAGCATATTTAGGCCAATAATGTAGCGACAACCAGAACACCAAAAACTGTTTATTTTGTGACAGAGAACAGTCGTCGATGTTTCTGTGACACGGCTCGTGCGGTTTGTATTGGGCGTCATACGACATGTGACATTTATGCAAATCGCCAACACTTTCCACAGAAAATGGCGTCTCGACCATGACAACGTGAGTTGTGAGAGTTGTTTTCTCCAACTGTTAAAATTCACACCGTCTCAAGCAGTGATCGTAAGTACCAAAAGAAGGCACTACAATGATCTCTGGGAAGTCTAGAATGCAGGAAGTGCATTTTCGGCCAGGTTGGAAGTCTGTTTGGTTGTTTTTTGGGGCAGTTTCTGGAACGCATCGTTCGGCAAAAGGCGCGGTAAATTTAAAAATGTTAAAGTTCTGCATACGCATATATGTATTGCCTAAGTCGTTAGCCCAAAAAAAAAAAAAAATCGTAAAAAAAGGGCCAACGACTCAGTTACTGGGTCTACCACTATACCATGTTCCGCATTCTGTTCCACCATTCCACCCTTCTGTAGACACCCCTCTGTTCCACCCCTCCCTTCCACCGTTCCGTTCCACCGTTCCGCGTTTTACCAACGTCCTCGGTAAAGGGCGGCCATGACGGGCAGAAATCTGCCCGTGGTCACGTGGTCATCATTATTATTTTGTTTAGTAAGTGCGTATATTTTGCATTGACATTTGTAACACGGCCATGCGTGTTGAACATATATACAAATTTATGTAAATCAAGTAGGGCCCACATTGCCTAAACTAAAGCAAAGGGCTCCGCCAATTTTTAAATATAAAACACAATGCACACGCGCAAATACGACCAATCACAGATCAAGATAAAGCGCCCTTTGTACCTGTCCTTATATTCTCCTATGTGGAATATGTGGATGGGAACCAGTCTAACAGGGCCGTTATTGGTTAGGCCCATCAGTATATACACTGGATGAAGTATGCAATAGCAGTTGGCTATACGAGAATTGAAGCTACGCGCCGGCCGCCATTGTACCCCACGAACAATACTTGACCTAGACTGTTCCCCGGTCCATGCAATCGCTTGCATATGCCACTTTACACATGTAGACCATGACGTAAACTAGTGAAGACAGTACGACCAGTCTAGGCAATGCTAGTTGGCATGGTTGGGGTACAATGGCGGACGGTGGCTAAAATTTTAGACGTCGTTGCTTCATCCAGTGTATATATGTCGATGGTTAATAGGCCTATGCTATGCATAGCAGGGGGATGCAACTTTACCGGAAGTTCCGGTTCTGTGACCCCGAGCTCGGTTAAAACAAGCACCTGTTCATATAGAGCAACATGCGAGCGGGCGTTTGTTTTTACCGTGCTTGAGGTCACATAACCGGAACTTTCGGTAAAGTTGCGTCCCCCTGATAGGCTTGTTTTTTACTGATTTTGATTAAAAAGCCTATAGGCCCTACTTTCAATAGAACCATTTGTTTTTTTCTATCAAAAACGGAATCATTAACCAAGTCTTTTTACAGGAAATTGCAATTTTTGGGTAAAATCAAAATCTCGATCTGCACATTCTACATACCGCCCTGGCCGTAATACTCTCAAAACTTGCGTACACACCTTCGTTTTTCTTAAATTGACAAACTCACCTCGTCGTGCATGTGCAGTATGTTAAAATGGCCGGTATGGCTGGCGCATTGAATTATGGGCTGACACCAGTATTCACAATGATAGTCAAGTTCAGGTGGTCTGTTTGTGACATCAAGGTGGTACGAGTGTTCGTTCGTTGCCGTTCGGAGCCGTGTGGCCCGTGTCAAAATCATATTGTTTTTATTTTAATTGAGCGTAAATAAATGAAATAAATTAAGAAAACTTTATTTCTTTAAATAGCAGCAGTTTATCAAACTAGAAAGTATAAGCGCTACGATTGGTTGGCATACCACGCTAGAGTCGAATTAGATGCACTCTTTTGTAGAGGTCTAACTGCTGTGCGAATATTGAATCTTTTAATTTTATTAAATTTCTGACAGTACTTAGACATGTTAGAATAAAAATAGTATAGGCCTTTGTAAAAAATTTGATCACTCCATTGTGAATATTTATTTGAATAGGGCCTAATAAGTTATGTGCGAAATTCACTTGTCAACTCAATATCCAAACAAATTAAAAAATAAAAATAAAAATTGATAAATGTTTAATTTTATTTCATTTCAAGTTATGTGAGAAAATACCTTGTGAACTCATTATAAACAAAATAGAAAATAAAAATAAATAAATAAAATAAAATTGATCATCCAATCCCATGATGCTTTGAGAACGTCGATCAGGTTTATTGAACTGTAGACAAAAAAAAGGGTCCATATAAGGTCCCCGGCCCCGCTCCCAAAAAAAAACTATATTTAGCGTAAGTTGAAGTCTCCCAAAATGACGCGGTGACACGGCTTTTTTTTTTCGTAAGTGGATTCCAAGCAATAACTAGTCAAGTTGACATGAAGCCAACAGGCTTTTTAATCGAAACACTACAAAAAAAAAATTTGACGCGCAGCGTTGAAAGTGACGCGCCTGCTAACGCTAAACAGTTTTTTTTTTTTTACGAGGGTTTGCACACAGAAATGTCTGTGACAGCATTTCGTACACTTTTACACCTACCGGTATTCCATATACCGTATTCCAAAGTTGTGAATGCCTTCTTTTGTGTTTTTTCTTTCTTTCTGTATCCTGTATACATAGGTCAAGCTGATTGTCCATACTATGCTCGGTCTGAGCTCCTAGCTGATGAGTTGATAATAAATTTGCCAAATTTCCATGTCCACAAGATTGTCAAACATCCTGAGGAATGGGGTGTAAGTATCTGCTCATTTTGAATTACCTTGTTATCGGCCTTTCTAAAACGAGTATTTTTTATCATGTCTTATGTACGACCTGGAGCCACTTTCATGGTGCTGCTGAGCACAAACATTTGTCTAACACCGAATTTTATTTGCTTTGTAAAAGCCAAATTGTGTTCTTAGAAACAGTATCAGATAGTAATAGATAGGCCTACAGGTTTTGGCTGGCAACCAATTTTTGCAAAATAAAGCAACTAAATTATGTGCTAAGCAATTTTTGTGTGCCTGGCAGGGGTGGGGGAAACAATTCGTCGTAAAGCTGACAAAGTGACGAATATGCAGTGTTAAGCCATTGCGTATTCGTCACTATGTCAGCTTTGCGACGAATTGATAGGTGCATAAGTTAGGGATATTGTGGGGTAAATATTTTATTGAGGGTATATAGTATGGATTCCGCTTGAATGATTTTGTATACGATTGGACAATTGTATCTGCATCACAGACACCTTGTCACAGGAATACATGCAGGTGAAAACAGTCATTTGAATATAAAAATAAAAAAATCCAAAATTGAACCACACCATCATCCTGAACTTATTGTGAGTATATTTTTTAAGTGTATGTGTGATTTCTTCCTGACAGATTTGGTTGCAACAGTTATGTCAGAAGAATGGGTGGGCTCACAAGAAGTCGCCCATTGTCTGGCGCGAGCTCATCAACCGTGGTGGAAAGGGCGTCCTCATCGGCGGTTCAAACGAGTTTCAGGAATATGCCAGCGGTTACTACGGCATCACGTCCAAGCAGATGAGCAGTGATATGAACAAGATATCCAAGGAGAACATGGAGACTAAGCAACTCTCTTCTGCTGAGGAAGAACATGAAAGGAGTCTGAGTAAACCGCTGCATATATGCATCACGAATGCGGCCAGTCCTGTTGCGTATCATATGGTGCATGAGATAGCACGAGGGGATGTCTTGGGAAGAGGTGTGGAAATTTCAATAAAGCTTTTGACAGACTCTGATAGCATTGAATCAGTAGAAGGTCTGAAGCTAGAAATGGAAGATCTGGCTTGCCCATTATTGCGAAATGTTGTAGTGACGACCGATGCGAAACACTCATTCAAGGATGCCAGTGTCATCATTTTCTTGGATGAGATTGTGAGGCCTGATGGTTTGGAGAAAATGGAGTGGTTGAAAAAGAATGCCGACCTTTACAAGGCTTATGCAAAGGTGATGAATGAGGTCGCTCTGTCAGATGTGAAAGCCATCGTAGCTGGCTCAGGCCCTGTCAACTTCAACGCCTTTGTCCTGGGGCATTTCAGCCCAGTTGTCTCAAGGCAGAACGTGGTTGCCTTATCGCGACTGGATGAGAATCGTGCCAAAGCCGTACTGGCGCGGCGCATCAAGGTCAATTCAGCCGGCATTGTGAATCTGCTCATCTGGGGCAATGTAGGCGGCACGACCTACACCGATCTGAAGCATGCCAAGGTTCATGGCTGCGAGGGCGCTATTTGGGGACCACCTTCTTACTCTCGTCCCATCGCAGAGATGGTTCATGATGATAAATGGTTGCAAACGGAATACCTGGACGAGCTGAAGACTTATCAAGAGACTCTAGAGGGTGCCCTTAAACACAACGCAGCCTTCTCTGTGGCTCACTCAATCGTTAGTCTTCTCACAGACTGGTGGAATGGGTCAGAAGGAGATAAGCTTTACTCTCTTGGTGTTCTGTCTGAAGGTAAGGTTAGAACCCATAGCATGCTCACCTAGCTTCATCAACTGCATCCTGAGATCTCGGGGAATTTCCACTCTGCGAAGCGACGATACAATACCCTGAGGAAATCCACGCAAATCTGTGAAGTAACCGGCTGTTGTGTTGAGCCAACACACGCCTGAGTCATTTTGATGTAATTTAATCAATTCAGTCATGTTATGCCGAAAAGAAACGATTTCTATACTTTCCAGAAATTGTATTAGGTTCTGTTCCTCATGACTGTCCCATTCCTACCAAAATTTCAAACGACGATCTTAATTTACTCCGCAGTTTTTCAAATTAATAACAGAGATGCATGCTGACGAATGTAATGGAACGGATTCCCCAGTATGCTTTACATTGTAACTAGCAGCCAATCGCCGACGCAGACAACGTCCAGCATTACCAAGTACATGTTTCACTTGCATGCACGGTGTTTATACAATCTGCGCGTGTCACATTTGAATGCCTGCAATGCACTGCCAAGCGTCCTGATTGGTCCAGCAGAGGCGATAAGATCTCTGTCGCTTGTTCCCCAGCGAAATGGGGCCGGTTTCAACAGGGCCTCGGTACACAGGAGTTGGGGAGTGCGTTAAAGGGGCACTGTTGCAAGAGGATGCATTAACTGTGATCAGGTACCGCAGTGTATTATGGAATTCACAGCCTTCTAGCTTGGTTGAGCCCAGTCATTGTACATGCATATTTAACCACATTACACTTAACTACACTTGCTCCATCCTTCAGATGGGATGTAAAGCAATAGTGTGTTGTGTATTAATCTGTTTATAGGATCCCTTATTTCATTGCAAGAAAAAGGGGTTGTCCCAGTGTTTGTACAAATAAAATGCCTGAATAGTAAACTCTCATTATAGCACTATTCAAGGGACGGAACTAATCAGAACCTTGTCCAGAGAGTGCTATAACCAAAAGCATTTACTTTATTTTAACGAAAAAACATTATACTTTGTATTTTAGACATATCCGTTTTTATATGCCCATATTGCGCCCTACCTAGACTTGCCTAAGTCTGACTTCCCATGTTTGGTCTGTAATGCGCAGTGTACAGCGCGCCCTCTGGACTAGCCGCCTTTCTAATCTCTTTTCTTCTGTCTCGGATAACTTTCTGAGACAAGGAACAGAAGAAAGGAGATTGGACAGGCCGGAGGGCATGCAGCGCGTTGCGGACCAAACACGGGATCGACATGGGCAAGGCTACGCCTTACCGTGAGTTTAATTATTGACAGTAATTGTTCAATAACAAAACGTTGATTTATTTTTTTTCGTTTATGTCTCATTTGAAAGTGAATAACTTTTATGTTTCTAGAAAAATATCAATTGAAGAAAAACAAAATTATTGTTTAGGTGCCACACCCAAAACGCACGGACAATACATGTCATCTTTAAGCTTATCGGACACTTTTGGAATTGGGCTCCGCGGATACTCTGTGCTTTTTCTGTACGTACTTTCCACAGGTCAAAACATTTACAATCTCATATTTTCACTGCTTCAAAGTCCTGTAATCTTGTCCTTTCAGGTTGGTATGACCTGCCCGAGGGTATTGTCTACTCCTTACCAGTGAAGCTCCAACAAGGGACATGGGAGGTGGCCCAAGACATTCACATCAGCGACGACATCCAAAAGATCCTCAAGACCATCGCCGATGAGCTCATCACGGAAAAGCAAGTCCTCTTCCCACCTCCTCCTCATGTCTCCCCGCCTCCGGAGGAGGGCCCTGGTGAAAACAAAGTGTTTGGGCCCGAGGAGGCAAACGCAACAGAAATCGAGGGTGGTAAAGCGGAGAATCTTGGAGCGGATGTACTGGATGCCACAAAGTCGGCAGGAGAGATTGAGGCAGGAGACGGGCAGCTTTCCAGGATTGTCGAGGAGTCAGAAATTCAGAGTAATAATGCAGAACGTACAACAGACACTGAGAAATCAGCTGAAGAAGCGTGAACAGAATTCTGATTGCAGCAGATTTTGTCTTCTTTTTTTTCGAGAAGACAAAGGAAGTTTAAACGGTCACCAATATATTTTTCTGCATGCAAAATTAAATACAATTTACTCTAGGCTGGGGTCTCGGACCAGTTTTAGGCATGACACCTGTATAATTATTGGGGGGGCCGGGGAAATTACTAGTGTTTTGGACGTTAATGTATATAAAAAGTATGTGTAATCCTTCCTCCATGGTGTAATGAAACCTTTTGCTTTGGACTAGACAAATATTTCTTTAAATTTTTATCATGAAATCCAATTTTTCCGTTAAGCTTGATCATGAAATAAATTTATCAGCAAATTATTTTAAATACGTTTTCAGACAGCACAACCTTGGCATTATTTCTGTTGTCCAAAACGGACATTCTTCACCCTGTTTTCGAAAAAAATGACATCTTCCTTTCGCAAGGGTCTTTGCTGCACACCGAGTTTCCCAAAACCTAATTTGCTGAAAAGAGTTGAGCTAGGCTGTATTGATGAATATATGAATATTGATTAGCAAGTGACAGTAATCGCAACTGACCAATCACGCGCCGCGCATGTTGCTCGGCCATCGCGGTGCTAGACTTGATGTATTGATGTCAAGTCTGTAACTAGACCGGTTGTTTCGTAAACGGCAGCAGCGTAGTCGCGAATGGACTGGGAACAAGTCTAATCGACCTCTAGTTACAGACTTGAGAAACCTGTTTCCGTTTTGTACACGGTCTATGGAGATTGCTACCAGAATTGGACGTAGAGAGCTGATTGGTCGAAACGCAGGACGACATTAATATTCATGGTACTCCTCTAAATGGATGTGTTTTTGTGAATTTCGAATTGGGTTTCATCTCCATCGTAATAACGCATGCAGCAAGCTTGAAGTGCAAACATTTTTAGGCTATAGGCTACATGTACATGGGTCTTTCTATAAATTAGGGGTCCAGTGTTGGTGTCCCCCGTTACATTTTACATCTGGTTTTTGTAAATTCAGGACACATTCTTTAAATACTTTCCATCTCAAAAAGTGAGTACATAAAGTACAATTCATACAAAATGGTTTAAAAGCCATTTTAATGATTTTTGTACGAAAAATAACACATATTAGGTGTAACGGGGGACACCAAATGTCACACTTTTGGACCCCTAATTTATAGAAACACCCACATGTAAGCCTATTCGACTTGATCAGTTTATGCGAATTTGCGATCGATGGTTTTTGTTTAAAATATAATCGCAAACGCTGATGATTGCATGATTGTCAGATCGTGGTTTTGGAGAAAGATAGAGCTGAAATTTTGAACAGTGCTGTCAAGCATGGGCGCCAAAGAATGGGGTTGTCGGCCTCGTTGAAACCAAAGCTAGGGATTTGGAAATCTGTGACATTGTCAGCCACGCAGTCGTGACACTATTTATTGGTCAAATCCGTAAACCGAAGTTTGCAAGCTTGATAGACCGCTGCGTGAAATTGCACTGTAAATAATGCTGCCTTTAGTTTCTGTTATTTAATTTGCCAGGCGGATTTCTTTTTGGTACAGGCCTATTGGGGCTGGTTTTCTTTGTATTTGTGCCAAATATCACGCAAATCAACCTGTGCAGTGGTGAGATTTTGCGCCCCAAAATATCACAAAAATCGGCAGTTGGCGGGCGCCGTCAATAGTCTTGATTGAAGACACCAATACAGACACAACTTGACTACAGGCATAACAAAGCCCGCGCCTATATAGTGTCCTCATCATGCTCTACTTGGCACCGCTGTTTATTGTCAGTTAAATTGATGGCGCCCTGTTTACAGTCTGCTCTTGAAGGACAAGATAAATAGAAAACACTTGAATTTAAAACTAACCAAGAAAAAAATAACGTACGTGCTTCGTGCCAAGGAGGGCACTTTGCATCACATCACAATTTTTGAAGTTGCTGTCTATTCATTTTCATTGACGATTCTGCACGTAAATTTGACACGTTTTAACAAGCATAAAATAGGAACCGCTTGATGAATTTTTGCAACAAAAGTATTTTTGATATCTGTTGCAACTTGTCTGTTGTGTGAAAATGGTTTTAACTCAAAATATAAATTTTGAATTTTTTTCCAAGTCGCTATAAGCAAATGGGGCAGTTTTAATGTGCTTTTCAAGCTTTCGGTCAAATCTGTCACCTTCTCAACATTTGCCAGTTTTGTATGACAAGGACGCAGATTTTCGATGGTGAGGAAAGATTTGTTTGCAGGACTTTTTCTAATCTGGAGCGAAGATCTGATTTATCAAGACTAGTGTAATATTTCTTGCAGGATAGTAAAGTCGTGTTACAAACTAAGCACGCACGCCACTTGTGGGTATTAATGCTTGCCATTTTAGCCACCAGCAACACGTTTTGAAAATCAACTAGTCGAAGAAGAATGTTACAAACAAAAACCAAAATCCACTTTGTAGTAAAAAACAAAACAAACACCGGGCAAGTTTGGAAAGTTGGCAGTGCGCGCGCTCTAGATCCTTTCAATTTTACATAAAGCGCATCTTAGTCCGTGGTGCGTTAACTTGACTGCAGTGCAACGAAAGTTGGAAAACGATAAAGCAACAGAACGTAAAAATAGTTTTAATACATTCTGCTCAGCTTCATTTGTTTTCTGCGACGTGATAAAGGGCCGTGCAGTTTAATTTATCGATGTATTTAGCCCTTGACACAAGTAATTGGCGCAATCACATCTAAAGGGACTGATACCGAGTTAATACTTGAATATGATACACATTCATTAGAACACATTCATCAAAAGAAGCTGATACAAGATCTCCCATAATCATTATAGGGAAGATCTTTTTAATGAATATTGTTGTACATTTATTTGTACATCATAAATGCTCTTGACTGTAACTTAACATACTACATTTCACTAAACGCTTAACACAGTTTCTCTAAATAACAATATTGAAGTTTTAAAACACGCATTAACCGAATCAGATAACATTACATCCCCTCTGGTAGAAGTGGACGTTACCACGACACGATGGCCGAAGTGTTATTGGCTGGTTCTATGGCAACGAAGACCGAACGGCGAACTGGGCTTCCAGTCTAGGCTGCTTTCGAGCGCGGCACCAGGTGCTCCATGGTGCTCCATGGTGCTCGCCCGAAAGCGTGTGTAAGCATGTGTGTGACGTAACGTTTCCACCACATGGGAGCACCAGGGACGAGCGCTCGAAAGCAGCCCTAGTCTTGGGTCACGTGCTCCAACTGGTCTATCGGCATTCTTTATGGAATGTTAATCCCTTTAGTGTCGAAAAGGATCTTTTCAGGTCGGATCCAGGATCTAGGAAAACAATGGAAAAACTCGACACACCCGGCGTATTCTTTTGTAGGCTGTAGGCCTATGATCCGCCACTGACAAGTTTGAAGCCATTAAATATTACGCGCCATGAAACGTTAATATTGGCGCGAATACAGGTTTCTCAAGTCTCTAGACAGGTACTATTCATAACAACGACTGTTGCGTGTGGGGATTATAGGCGTCAGACGGACCAAATACGACTGTCTAGAGACTTGACCTCAAGTCTATCGCGGTGCCGATATACATGTACTATTAAAAGCACGTAGCACGTACATGTAGCGCGACATTCAAAATTGCATCATGGCTACGGACGCTGTTGCCAACAGCAAGAGCCAATCACGCGCCTCACTCCGTTTAGTGGTAGCGTTCACTTTTACTAAAGGGAGTGGGGTTTTAATAGGCCTATCTTTATTCAGATGAACTGCGTTTAGCTAATTTTAGCGAAATATAGTAAGTCTTCCTTCAGTTACGAATATTTATACTGCATGCGTGCAAGATAAAATGATACTAGTAATGCATGTGGGTCTGTCCACAGTAATGGGGTACATTTAAAAAATAAGTCAATAATTCCTTTCAGATGTCTTAAAGGAGCGTGACCAGAGTTTCTGGAAAATATTTTTCGATGTAACTTACCAATATTATCAAGTAACTCCCATACACACCTCCCATGTCCCAAAAACCCAAAAACATTCGCAATTTCCAGTGAAAAATTGAACAAAACTATCCAGTAGGCTATGCTTTCAGCGGATAAACGTTGATACTGGAAAATTAGTTTACAAATAATCGGTGGATTTTCGACGATATCCTCGGAAATATGCGGCCTAGAAGCGCGGGAGTTTCAGTTTCGTAATCAGAAAAATATAACGGATGTTATGATATAAAAATCTCATGACCCATAAGGTAAGTCCCGGGGAGTTATGGGTAAAAAAAAGTGATCTGGTCACACTCCTTTAAGTTTATCTCAGAATTAAAGAAATGTCCTTGTTTTGTTCTCAGGAGATAACTTTTGCCCAAAAAGGTAAGAAATTGCTGCCACAACATACATTTTTGAAAAGCTTGTGTACAAATTTTCCTATTACGTATGTAACGTGGACGGACCATTCTGTGACATTTTTTCCCGTCTTTGTTACATGCGTAATAGGAAAATTTGTGCACGGGGTTTTCACAAATGTATGTTGTAGGACTATTTTTCGTACTCCTTGGTGAAAAAGTTATTTCCTCAGTTTAGCTTGATAATTTAAAGATAAAATTAAGACATTTGAAGTGAACTGGGACCTAAGTTCTTGAATGTTACAAAAATGTACCCCATTACTGTGGACAGACCCATGTACATAAAAATATCTCCCCCCATACAAATTGTGGTACATGTACATGTAATTGCGGCTTCGATGTCGCGAGATACAACGCGCGAGATGATTGTTCGAAACGGCTTCATTAAAAGGTCAAAAGTGCCAGGTCAAACAAATCCCTTGTCTCTCATTGGTCGAACAGCCCGAGGCCCTAAAATACAGCTTAGCTCAACTTGATGCAGCAAGGGTTTTGGGAAACTCGGTGTGCAACAAAGACTCTTGCGAAAGGAAGATGACAAAATGGCAGCGCCCATACTAAAAGGACATCACTTTAATAGACCAGTTGCGTGATAGATTTGCATAAATCCTAGACTCCCACCTTCACGCTCGCATGCATGAGAGTGAGTCTCTGCATTTTTAAGTTGGACCATCCAAAATTACATGTTCAAATGAACATGTTGGTAGCCTAGTCATCGTTAATTTTCTTCAAGATATTAGATAACGAATCAGAACGTGTTTTTTTAAATCGGTGTCAATTAACTTTGAAAGCTGGAACTTTTTCAAACTGCAATGATACATTCAAAAAAGTAGAGAAACGACTGGTTTGAATTTGCTGATCAATATGTTCAATCAACATGGTCCAGCTTAAAAATACATAGAGTAATTGATGTGCAAGGTATTCCAGGTACCTCGCCGGTTAGCGATTTAATGGTTTCTTACCTAAAAAGTCAGGTTTTCTCTAATTTGTTTAATGAATTTCCGAAAATTAGGGAGACACTGAAAATGTATGCCATGGTTTTGTGTGTAAAACGACGGTGGCCATTGCGAGACGAGAGCAAGGACATACTGCATTCCTGGTTTCGCCCAGGTGGGGTACCGTGGCCGAGTGGTTAGGGCCATTGACTCGCAATCATGGGTGAAAACCTGGGGTTGCGGGTTGACCATGTGCCAGCGAGCACCCCTTAGAGACGGGGCCGATTTGACAGATGCTTGAGTCACTCATAGTCACTCAGTTATGTAAATATAAGGCGTGATAGACTCCAGGACTTATGTTCACGCACTGGCAACTGGTCTATCGGCGGCATTCTTTATGGAGTTTGTATCCGCTTTTCAGTGGGTCGGATCCAGGAATACAATGGAAAAACTCGACACCCGGCGTATTCCTTTTGTTAGTTGCTTAGGCAATGGCTTTACACTACAAATCACTGAAGCGTGCTTTTGAAATAGACAGCCGAAGTGTTACGTTGCCATGGTAATTGGCTCTAAACATCATGGCCGTCGGAAAAGTATACCATTGCAAAAGCACAGGGACATGGTTCCGTGATTTTTAGTGTAGAGCCATTGGATGACGTATTAACTTCGGCAGTCTATGGGAGGCCTACTTTATCCGACGGCCATGAAGTTGAGAGCCAATTACCATGGTCACACTTCTGTCTATTTAACAACAACAAAAATTGGTTTCTTTGGTATCAATGCCAGAGATAAGCGTGAATGCCTCCAAACTTGTGCCTTTTCCCAGTTAAAGTATTGTTGGGATTGTTCTCAGTGAAGTAATTTTGAAATTTCCTTCTCGCATCGGTGCGTGTGAACGAGTCTTGCATGTTCAAGCTTGGTCTGGGGACGAAGACCGAACGGCGAACTGGGCTTCCAGTCTAGTCTTGGGTCACGTGCTCCAACTGGTCTATCGGCATTCTTTATGGAATGTTAATCCCTTTAGTGTCGAAAAGGATCTTTTCAGGTCGGATCCAGGATCTAGGAAAACAATGGAAAAACTCGACACACCCGGCGTATTCTTTTGTAGGTTGTATGATCCGCCACTGACAAGTTTGAAGCCAGAAATTTTGAAGGGATCATAACCGTAGGCCTACGTGTGCCAATTCTTTCCAAATTTCTGAATCTGCATATCCCAAAAATTGTCGAGGAGTCAGAAATTCAGAGTAAAGATGCAGACCGTACAACAGACACTGAGAAATCAGCTGAAGAAGCGTGAACAGAATTCTGATTGCAGCAGATTTTGTCGTTTTTGTTTTTCGAGAAGACAAAGGCAGTTTAAACAGTCACCAATATATTTTTCTGCATGCAAAATTAAATACAATTTACTCTAGGCTGGGGTCTCGGACCAGTTTTAGGCATGACACCTGTATAATTATTGGGGGGGGGGGGAATTACTAGTGTTTTGGACGTTAATGTATATAAAAAGTATGTGTAATCCTTCCTCCATGGTGTAATGAAACCTTTTGCTTTGGACTAGACAAATATTTCTTTAAATTTTTATCATGAAATCCAATTTTTCCGTTAAGCTTGATCATGAAATAAATTTATTAGCAAATTATTTTAAATACGTTTTCAGACAGCACAACCTTGGCATTATTTTTGTTGTCCAAAACGCCCGGGACATTCTTGGACGTTAATGCAATTTTCTTTTAAAAATCTTAAAATAAGTTTTGGTTAAAGTATATACATAACAATAGCTGTTAACAAAAGCTATAGCAGCACACGCAAAATTCGTCAGGTTTTTCTTTTTTTTATTTAAAAAGCCAAAATTTCCGGGTGACGAAACTTGAAATGTTCAATAAATTATTATTCAGAAATAATTCAGATGTGCAAAATGTATACAAATAAAAGCCATGATTGTAAACAAACTCTGATATTATAAATACCCTGCTGTGATTATCTGAAAAAAATATACCAACTAATTTGTAATTACAACTGAGAAAAAATCGTACTGACTGTACAACATACGCGGGGGAGGGGTGGGGAGTTAATGGCGCGTGCGTGCGTGCACGTGCACGCACGCACGCACGCGCCATTAACGCACGCGCCATTAAAGCACCCCCCCCCCCCCCCCCCCCCCCCCCCCCCCTCACCCCCTTTACTTAAAAAGAAGAAAAAATCGATAACTTTCGCAACCGTTGTTCCACCATTATACCGGACAATGCGACATTTAGCCCCAGGGCACACACACGTTGGGGCCGGTACAGTGCCGTGGTTCGTGCAGCCAGACCGCCGGATGTGTTTCGTCATTATGGGTGTTTTAGTCTGTACACCTACTCTGGCACCATGGCCAAGCGGTCTAGTGATTCGAACTCAATACCGTGGTTAATTCTGCAGGTCGTGGGTTCGAATCCGGTTCTGCCCGTGTCCGTGGTGTGCCAAGAGAAGAGTGAATCGTTTGCGACAAAAGTCGCCGTGAGGCTCGCGCGATAGTAAACGGCTGATAAAGCGTATAACCCGTCCACTTACCGTTTTTGTTAATTTTAGGCTTTTCAGTAAATTACGGGACAATTTTATGATCTTTCTCACAAGGATTATCAAAAGATTATTGTCAAGGATGCTATATACATCACTAAATTATGTAAACAGTTAGCCGGTGTGTTTCTCTAATTGTAAATCCACCCCAATAAAGCTTTGGAGAAAAGTAAATCTCTATTCAATTGCATGAATTTGCATTTTGCATGTCAAAATGGGTTATTGTCATATTTCTTTTTCATAATATTACTTGATGCATTTGCTCTAATTTTATTTAACGATGACTTTCCGTTATAAATTCAAGAAATTAATCATTCTGTAGTACAAAAAATGTCAAAGGATAATGTACCTTACAGTGCCCTGAAATGAGCAGTCATTTCAGGCTCACTCTTCGCAATATATGCTAAGATATACAAACAAGTCACTGCAACTATTTGTTTGGTTTGAAAACAAAATGAAGCAACTACCAACTTCCTTTATCAAGAGAGGACGCTGTTTTTGTGAATTTTCGTGATGTGATTTAGGAACCCACCAGTGAAAAGCGAAAACAAAAATACAATTCAAACTGGAGTTATGACAAACTGATAAAATCTTTAAAAAGGGTTAATGCTGCACAAACAATGGGGAATTTCTTTGCTTATTCCTTTGCTCGTGAATATGAAAATTCACACGTGTAAGAATTATATTTTGAAAGCCCGGATCATTAAAACACGGCTAACAATTTTTATAAATAGAAAAATTCAACTCGTTTTTTACCACAATAATTATGCTTTAACGCAGTAATGTGCGTGTTGACGTTTCCCTATTATACACGGCGAAAGTAGGCCTTGAGCGTGATCCAAAACTGGTAAACACTAGATAAATATTTCAAAATTTCTTACATTAATCAAAATAATACCTCGATCTGTAAATAAATGTCTATATTTTACAATCATATTACAAACATTAACAGAATAAATTTGACTGGGCACACTGTGCCATCACATTTTCAAGAAATAGTTGAAAATGCATGCAAAAAATTGCATTTTTTGTCAATGTTATTGATTATCTGTCCCTCACGCATAAAAACAACATCCGCATAAAAAAAACTGTAAAGTCAATTTCAACATGTGATAAACTGGGTGTACGTGTGTGTATGAACATCAGTAGAAGGTAAGCAAACGGGTTCACTTTAGTTTTCATTTGTTGTTGACTAAGGAAATACATTTGTCTCTTGATTTCCGTCCCTCACACGTGAGGGACGGAATTGGATCACGCTCCTATAACTTTCCGTGTCAAACTCCTGGTGGCTCCTGTATATTAATAGACTACTAAAGTGTGACGTCAGTTGCCATGGTAATTGGGACTAAACATTCGCTGGTAATCTGAAACGTCCATTGCAAATACGCAAGCATACTGCATTTCACTGGTTTTAGTGTAGACCCAGTAACCTTGGCAACACACAAAGTGTGGCATTTTCACTTTGGTAGTCTATAACGCCAGCCCTTTAAAATGGATTTGAAATAGCCTTGATGATGACTGCAACCGAACAACAGATACGGCAGCATGGACTAGACAGAGGTAAGTCTTACGTCCGGTACTCATCCCCGGTTTTCGTGGCATGGAGTGATAGGAGCAATGTTACATGCACTCCTGGATGGGATACCAGTCCATCGCAGGTCTACCAGTACCCCAGCAACTAGTTGGGTTTCCCCAGCCGTATTTGCTGGTACACATTTATACACCTTGGTGGAGAGAGACAACGTGGAGTGAAGTGTCTTGTCCAAGTACACAACGCAGTGCAACGGCCAGGTTTCGACCGGAAGTCCGACACGCTATCCACCAGACCACCACGTCTCCACCAGCATGGACTAAAGCGATACATTTTTATCCCAAAGTCTCGGTTGTATATACGTCAGTTGTAGTTAGACGTTTACATGCAACTGTGTTAAAACTGGTGTGCTTAAACTTGCGTTGTCACCATTTTTGTAACAGTCTTTACTAAAGTCGTGATTTTGTAGCTTCCTCACGTGCTTGCAGTACTTAAAACATAGCTTGCACACCTTGCAATGGTTCGGGTAGTCTAGTCCCGTTTACCATTTTGGGTGATGATGGTAGTGGTGTACATGTATGTAAACTCCTGACTTCAACTGTATGATACAACTCGTCTGACCCCTGTTTTCTACCTTAATAGACTGCCGAAGTGAATACGTCATCTTTAGCTTTACACTAAAAAATCACTGAACCGTATCCATGTGCTTTTGAAATAGACAGCCGAAGAGTGACGTGTTGCCATGGTATTTGGCTCTAAACATCATGGCCATCGGAAAAGTACCATTGCAAAAGCACAGGGACATGGTTCCGTGATTTTTAGTGTAGAGCCATTGCCTAGACAACTAACAAAGGATGACGTTTTCACTTCGGCAGTCTATGGTACTTTTTCCGACGGCCATGAAGTTTAGAGTCAATTACCATGGCAACCACGTCACACTTCGGCTGTCTATTTAACCAAAACAAATTTGGTTTCTTTGATATCAATGCCAGAGATAAGCGTGAATGCCTCCAAACTCGTGCTTTTTCCCGGTAAAAGTATTGTCCCTCAAGTCGGGATTGTTCTCAGTGAAGGTATTTTGAAATGTCCTTCTCGCATCGGTGCGTGTGAACGAGTCTTGCATGTTCAGAAGCTTAGTCTGGGGACGAGGACCGAACGGCGAACTGGGCTTCCAGTCTAGTCTTGGGTCACGTGCTCCCTCTGGGTTAAAATGGCGGCCGTCCACTTTGGGGCTGCTGCCGGGGTTTTCGTAAGCGGGAAAATTAAATGACTTGGATACACTGAGATTCTCACACGATTTATAGTCTCTGTTTACGAGGGGCAAGTCACCACCCCCGGTGGCAATTTTTCCCGTCTGGTTGAAATGCACTTTTCTTAAATGGTGATCTTCGGAAGTTTTTGGAGGCGATCTGCTGCTGTACATGTTTGGGAGACTCTTGCTCATGTCCCTGAGATTGAACCTGTCGTTGTCAGGTGTAACGACCGTTTTCATCTGATTTGGACAGTAGCTGTGTGTGTAAGTGGACTGTGCGACTGGCCTCTGAGCTATCGACGCTTCTAGTCTTGGCATGCCGTGTAGCAATTGCTGCTGCGTGTTTTTTGGCATGATGTACGGATTCCTACCGGGGGAACCCGCAAACTGGACATCAGTCACGGGTGTCCCTCCAGTCACGCAACGGGATTTTGCCAACTCCTCCCTGGCCGCCTCGAGCTTGTAAGCGTCCGTCAGCGTCTCGGTCTTGTGGTAGTCCCACGGCAGGACAAAGTCATACTCGTAGGGATTATCACCATCGTAGTAAAAAGGCGGTTTGTTGCTGTAAATCTTGTGCAAGGTGTCGTAGTATACCGGAGACTGCAGAGGAGGTGAAGTGTAATCTACGTTCCGCTTGAGCAGCCTCAAGTCATGGTGATGCTGCTGTAGCTGGGCCTGCTTCCACCGGGTATTCTTAGTCAGGGTCTCAAGCTCCTCCTTCCGTCTCTCAGCCATCTGCTTCAAGTAATTCCCTTCTTCTTCCTCCTTCTCCTCCGAAAATTTAAACGGAGGGTTCTCTGGACCTTCCTGTTTCGAATGTTGCTTCGATTCTTCCACCATCCGGAGTTGGGTGTCTGGGTGTTGTGCCGACTGAAGCTTCTTCCATTGCTCCACCAGAGATGGGTCCTGGAAGGACTCGTGTGTTTCGGTAGGAAGGCTCTTGTACTCAGGAACCTGTTGATGATCACAAAGAGAATTCCTAAAACTCTCGATGACATATACACACGATATCCATTCGCAAATGCACTGCTACCAAGAGACGGTAAAAATACAAGGACAACGAGAAGTCTACAAACGAAATGAATGCATTATGTTGGCCAAACGTGGAAGTATATATTTACTATACACGATCGATTCTTCAGAAATAATTCTTCAGTGGACTAACACAGTTAGGGATGGTGTCGCAACAATCTCACCTTCTCCATCTCGATGTCGATTTGGGGCGAGAAGGGCACATACTGGATGCGGCCATCTTTCATGACGCAACGTACGCACTGGTTTGGACCAATCAGACGAGAGATGCGACCCTCCAGGGGACGAGGTGGCATGAAGGTTGGATATGATCGCGGAAGCTGAAAGAGGACAAGGTTGGAGAAGAGGGGGGAAAAGATCAAGAGTCAACATTATGGCATAATTTCGCTTCGGTTTGACGTGGAAGCTGGCAGCTTTAGACGATCTGCAATAAATCATATCGAAGTTTCAGTGCATGATTAGTATCCTATAAGCGGCATCTGAAAGGGAACTTTGTAAAAAGCATAGATCCATCATAGTCGAGACTGGAGGTGGTTGGTTGTTACTGACATACAACGGACGGTATATAACAGGTGGCTATGCCAGATTTGAAGCAATCTTGCTAAACGCAAGATGCCTGTCCTAGACTGCTCATTACGATCGCTTTCATTCCACTAAGGCTGGATTCACACTGAGCCATTTCGCACGTATAGTTTGACGCGCGTCGCTTTGAGAAAAAGCAGTCTGGTGAAAAGTTGGAGTGAAACGACGCACTGAAAACCACAGACGGAATCCGTGGGTGGCCGGAACGTGTTTATGTGAGTAATGTGATTTTCATTGCGTCGTTTTACTCCAAATTCCCTCCACGTCCCTTTTTTGCAAAGCGACGCGCATTAAATTTTCGCTGGAATTAAGAAGGCCAGCGTTAATCCAGCCTTAACACATATATTCTACTGAAAACAGTATTAACTATTAAATCCAGACAGAACATTGGGCCGAATACATAAAAACTGGCAATTGCTTTTGGGTCTTTCTATAAATTAGGGGTCCAAAAGTGTGACATTTGGTGTCCCCCGTTACACCTGATATGTGTTATTTTTCGTACAAAAAATCATTAAAATGGCTTTTAAACAATTTTGTATGAATTGTACACTCTTTGAGATGGAAAGTATTTAAAGAATGTGTCCTGAATTTACAAAAACAAGATGTAAAATGTAACGGGGGACACCAAAGCTGGACCCCTAATTTATAGAAAGACCCATTTACTATTTACTTACATAAAAATAAGCAAAAGCTTCTACTTTTAAGCAATTGCTTAAAAACGTATACATAAAAACAATATTTTGCTTTTGCCACTAGGTAATTTCTTTACAAAGCCATTACATAACACGCGTGCCTCTAGATGAATAGCGCTATTGCTCAGAATCCCAAGCAATTGCCAAGGTAGCTTAAGAAAAGGCGGTCAACCAAAGCAAATGGTTATGAATATGTTTTCAAGCAATTGCTTTTGCGTTTGCTTCTGCTTGATGAGCTTATGGTTTTGCTCGGTGCTGCTTCTTATTAGCAGTTGCTAGTTTTTATGTGTTCCCTTATACCACTTGTCCAAACTCCTGCATGTGTACGTGTTAACTCCTCAAGATTTAAAGGTGTTCATTTTGGATATGCGCGGTGGTTACCTGACAGCAGCAACAGTGATTAGCACAGTTAGGCTAAATTGCGTATTCCACATGAATACCGATGTAATGAATCTCTTTCTTTGACATGCACACAATAATTATAGTATCCAGATGACCAGACTATTTATTGTTTGCTAAGGAATGTGGCAAGATGCACGCGGCAGGTGTGAAGTACAGAATCATTGGGCCGAATTCATAAAAACTAGCAATTGATTTTTGTAGGCTTTTGCTTACATCTTCATACATAAAAATAAGCAGTTGCTAACAAGCAAAAGTGTCTAGTTTTAAGCAAAAGCAAAAGCTTGTTTCTTGCAAGCAAATGCCACCTTGATTAGCAATTGCCTAAATACGTATACATAACAACAACCTTTTGCTTGTGTTATTCAGCAATTGCTTGCAGTGTTACAAGATCCTTACATGGTAGCTTGACCTCTTACTTGTTCGTGATTTTACAAACAACCAGAGAAGATTTCATCATGTTTATGCCTGTTAGAGATGACCGGGCTCGGCCTAGGGTGTACAAACCAAGGATTAATCGAGAAGAAATCTCCAATCCAACGTAAATTGTTTTGTTTCAACAAACAACATGCATGTTGAACGGCTACATGGCGCAAAAATTATGCCTGAGAATGGTAGGATACCCCGGATGAGGATTAAAAGCAAACCCATCCGTCTATACAAAGCCGTTACATAACATGCGTGCTCTTGATGAATAGCGCTATTGTTCAGATCCCCCAAGCAATTGCCGAGGAAGCCTAAGAAAATACTCTCAGCCAAAGCAAAGGGTTAAGAATATGTTTTCAAGCAATTGCTTTTGCGTTTGCTTCTGCTTGATGAACTTATGCTTTTGCTCGGTGCTTCTTCTTATAAGCAGTTGCTAGTTTTTATGTATTCGGCCCAATATCATGTTCACCGTAGGAGAGAATGGCATAAAGCAACCAGACTGTTGGTTGCTGGGAAATGACGTGTACCCAGTTTATATATAGCAACAATAGCATAGTAGGTGGACTTTATAAATTGCACCTTCATTTGAAAGTGGAGAATTCGGGGCGACAGCCATAGTGCAGAGGTTACACGGGGAACAAAAAGTTATCATGCCCTCTGCAATGCTTCTAAATGGTCGACTCGATTCGGGCAGCCATTCCCGATTATTAAACCAGCGTATGGTCAGTTAGCCGTACTATATTTTTTGTTAATCCGTCCACTTGGATCAAGGTCGAGCAACGCCCATTGTTTGGTTGACTTTGTTAACTTCTGGACGGGATAGTTCTCATCAGCTGAAAGAGCCTCTACCCAAAGGAAGGGGGGGGGGGGGGGGGGGTGGTTACGATTTTCATGAAAGCGAAACTCCAACTCCTGGGTGCCCTTTCTCACACCCCCTCGTAATTTTGCATAAAATTGGCATATTATGTTTCAGGCAATCGTGCTTGACAATTATCAGCCACAGGTGTCATGGAGAAAAGAAGAAAAAAAAGACATTTGCAAAACTGAACTCCATGCTCTGGGTGGGGGGAGGGGTTTCATACGTACGTACATTTTTGCATAATGGCTGCCGCCCACTTTCAAATTGAGGGGCGGTTTAGAAAGTCACATACTGCGCTTTTGTTGTTACGTGGTGCACGCCATTGACTATCAATCAAGTCTGGTTGCTTTATGCCATGCTCTCTTACGGCGAACATGGTACTGATTCTGCACTTCACACTGTGCGCGTGCACCGCATAGCAACAAATATTTAGTCGTCAGTGGACGCTGAGTTTGCATGTTAAAGGAAACATGCAAAAGCTATTAACCTTTTATGTATTGGCTTCGACCCACGGTAGTATATGAAGCCTGATGAAAAGGAAAATCTTCAGTGCTATAACGCGAGAAAGAATTCGTCTTTGCATAAAAGAAGCTTTATTGCATACATACAAAAATACAACCTTAAAACAATGTGGTACGTCTTCATATCTATAATAAAGCGTATTTATCGGTTGAAAAACAAAACCCTCAAAAAGCGCTTTAGTATTGCATAGCGTGACGTAAAAGTAAATAGACTGCTTAAAACATGTCCTTCTCAATTTTAAATGGACACATGTACAGTAACACAAGAAATAGCTATAGTATGCACTTTAAAATAGAGATACTGCAAAGAGTTTGGTATGTTTTTCTCTTTCGCAAAACGAACCAGTACATTGATAAATGAGTAGCTTTACTGCTTTTAAGGGCAATTTGAAGGTAAAGCTGATAAGTGCTTTTACAAATTTCGAAAACTATTTAGGCAAAGAGGTGGCATTGGAATTTACACAAAATGTGGCACTGAAGTTACACTAACTCTGCAATATAGCTTAGTCAAAAAGGTGATTCTCAGTTGCCTCCCCTACTGTATAGTCCTATACCGACGGGAAAATGCTACAGACTATATGTATTTCAAGCCTGATCGTCTTTAAACACATATGCCTATTGTAATCTGCTACCTTTCCAATAGACTGCCGAAGTGATCATATTTTGTTGGTTGCCTGAGCAATGGCTCTACACTAAAAAGCAT
Organism: Henricia sp. BOLD:AAB3569; assembly: GCA_037783545.1. NCBI lineage: Eukaryota > Metazoa > Echinodermata > Asteroidea > Spinulosida > Echinasteridae > Henricia > Henricia sp. BOLD:AAB3569. Next base: position 727,859 of record JBBELK010000162.1, on the reverse strand, counting down.
GGAACCGTGTCACTGTGTTTTTGCAATGGTACTTTTTTCGACGGTCATGATGTTTAGAGCCAATTGCCATGGCAACACATCACACTTCGGCTGTCTATGGAACTCATTCTGGGGACATGTCACGATTGGAAATGCTCCGATATGAATACGGTCTACAGAGAAAGCACGATCTGCAATGTCCTAACATTTGTGATAAACCATTTGACTGGAAAAACCTTACTCAAATGGAAGGTCAGAGTGGTTCCAACTGTCCAATGCAATGGTTCCACCCGAGACGATATTTTTTTCATAAGAAAACGATACTTGAAGATGAATTCATATAGATGCGTGTACACACGCATTGTTTGCAAGGGCGCCCTCGTGTGAACAAACTTGGACCCTGTCTACTGTGGTATTATTGCTCCTTTTTTTGTCCGTGCAGTATAACCAGGAAACCAGCTTAAATAGTACGGTGGGTTTACACAATTTCTTGAAAGCATGGACAAACGATTTCATTGTTTTCTCGAAAGATATGAGGCACTGAGTTCATTAGGTTGGTTGTTGTCACATGCACACAATCTCCAATCACACATGGCGATTACGCCGTTTGGAAACGTTTTCCATACTACTATGACATTAGATCTGAAACATAATGACGTCTTGTATGTTTACACGTCGTCTGGCACCCTGCGACTCCTCTATAGATTTGCGCGCATGTAACAAACTGTGACGTCATTATGTTTTAGGTTTATTGACGTTACATTTCTGTTCTCTTGAACTGAGGGGCTTGTTTTCGCAACCGTAACGAGAACCATGTTTCTGACCTAATCACTAATTCAACCAATAAATGGTCGCGACTTCAGTCGTCAGCAACCAACAACGATAATTGGTTTAGTTTAACTAGTGATTTCGTCAGAAACCTGCCCCTGGTTATGGTCGCGAAAATAGGGCCCAGCACACATATTAAATTCCACTGGTGTTCATGGTCCGTATCAAAGCGATTCTGGTAACATTTTGCTTCCACTGAAATATAACAAATAGCAACCTAAGGATCTTCAATTTAGAGACAAGCATAATTTTCAATGTGGCAAATAAGCTCTATTAAGCGCTGTTCGTTGTACGCCTCGTCTTAAAAACGGCAGTGACGGCCGAGACTGAAACAAAATACAGAGTAAGGGATGTTAGAATGAATTGTCAAATCAAGACAAGAATCAATATTATGTGTATTAATTCCGGTGGAGAAAAAAAAAAACGTCAAAAGCAACCAGTCACATTACGAGATTAGTGTAAGAGAAATGAAATTAATTGCAAAGTAACACGTTTTTGCAATACATCCAACGACTGTTTCATTTACGACTTTCAGAAAGACTGACTTTAAATTCAAGTAAACAAAAACGCCATAAAGTACACTCTAAAAACACTTTAGTCAATAATAACTAGACAATAAGGGTCAGCTGAGTGCAACTGAAAATCAGTCAGTATGTCACTAGATTGTCTAATCAGGATGACTAGCCTGAATCATCGTAATGTCAAATAGATATCTAGTTAGGGTGGATACAAAAATGAAACCGAGATATTATTGTTTATTGTAACTAAAGTATGGCACATATGAAGCAAAGGGAGATATTTTCTGTTAGGGTTGAATCTTCTCTTTAAAATGACACCCTGATCATGTCATTATGTTTTCGGTTGACTCAGCAGTGACCAATGTTATGCAAGGGTCTAGTTCGTGATTCGCGTCCAGCCTGGCCTAAACCTAAAGCATAGCCTGTTTAAACGGTAGAGTATCCAATACGTTTTTAATTCGTCTTTTCACTAATTTCACTAATTTCACTAATTTTTGAATTAGTGATTTCGAATGACACAGTCGAAAACATAAGTCACCCATGAAGTTGATAAGAATTACACTTACATGGCTCAAGATGCTTGCATCCCTTGGTATAATCGAAAAACGCCATTTTAGGAAAGTTACCACCTTTCTGAAAATTTGTAATGTTTAGACTTTTGGGCAATAAACAAGTATACCGACGCATGTTGCTTTCCTGTTACATGTAAATAACATTTCTGATCTGCCCATGAAATAGAGGACATTAGACAATACATGTTACAAAAAATCACAATTTTGTCATCGGTCGAAAATTTGTACAAAACTATTAAGGCAACGGTAAAGGCGGAATGTGTTTGCACTGGGGTGGCGGGTGGGGTAGGCGGGGCACAGACTCCCCATTATCTGCCCTTTGCGGCGAATATGGGCGATACAGTAATATCGGTATCGATGTTCGATAATTCTTACTAATTTGACAAAAGTGGTTATCGTCACACAGTGGAAACGACAGACAAAGGAATTGAATTGAAGATTGTATTCTACACTTTAATCAGTTAAAAAGACCCAAGAATACTCACGAGGCTGTGGTTTTCGATGCCCGTTCTCTTTTCCATCTCCACCTTCTCGTCGTAATTATCGAGCCGCAGGGCATTAGCCGGACCATAGCCGGTGTAATTTTTCCCGTATGTAGTGACCCACTGCGAGCGCTCCACGTTCCGTAGTGCGTTGGCCGTACGGGGATGGATTGAGAAATCAAGGTGTCTAGGGGCGTGGCTTGGGAGGACGGCCTTGGGCGGGATTGGGTAGTATGTTTGCTGGCCGGTAGTTGGTGTCTTTCGGTTCTGTTTTAAAAAGTACCCCGTAGGATTAATTGCTGCTTTGAAACGATGATTCAAATTAACATTCATACAAGGTGTCAAAAAATGCCCGGAAGAAAATTGGTAAACTCAAAATCTACTGACATGAAAAACACTCTTCAATGCACAAGAATCAGTCAAGCGAATCAAAAGTTGTGTCATTTTCGGTGCAGCAATACAGTTCATGAACCAGATCTTGAACCAAAATTGACGTAATTTCTGATTCGCTTGATGCAATTTTGATGCAATCATGGATGCAATAAAGACTGAATTTCCAACGATTTGGTACGTAACGATTGTGTATAGAGTACCTAATCGTCGGAAATTCGTGGCAAACATCGCACAGTGGAAGGCCCGCTTAAGAGGATTATTTATCAGGATCCGGTAAAACAGATTCTGAAGTTGCCAGGTGTGACCTGGACGTGCATGTTTTTGATACACCCTGTATTGTCTTCGTCTTGTCCCAAGGTAAATTAGAACACGCGTGTGAGGACGAATCACAAAGTTCTTAAAGCTTTGCCTAAAAAGAAAAGTTTATATTAACGTGCATGGTAGTGAAACTTTTCATGAGTAAAGCTTTTGGGTTCCGTGAGTGTTAACATGAAAAAGGTCAAAAACGGTCAAACCATTATACATCAGTTCAAAGAAGCATTTAGGGAAGAAACACAAGCGAAAGCTGCGAGCCGTTGCTCCAGGACAAACTATAGTGGCTGAAGCGGCCAACTGCTTTGAATTACATGTAGGCCTTCACGTATTGCTATACATGCCTCTTACTTACTTGACCTGGCACAGTCCGACTTCTACCTAGTAGCCGTTTCCTAAACTCTAATCCCACCTGCGGTTTTTTGAGCAATAATGAAGTTATCCATGCTTTTTGGAGTATTTGGAGGCCGGAGAAGCAATTCAAGCAACCCTCTTCCGCGGCGGGATAACAATGCTTGAACATCAGTGGACCAAGTGAATTGAAATTAGGGGCGACTATGTTGGAAAGAAACACAGTAATACTTTTTCTGCTTTAACGCTTTCTGGGTGAGGCTTATATTTTTTTTCAATGATTCTCGTATATACTTTAATTGTAGAATACCGCACCGTGGGCGTAACGGTGAATGGCGAGGGATCATAAGTTCCTAAAAGTTGTGGAAATTTCGAAAAAAAAAAAATTTAAGACACAAAATGTTCACCTGAAAGAAGACATCACCGGGCCAAGACAGAGGTCTCTTCTGTGAATCGTAAGGGAGATCTTGTGTCTCCCATCTATCTCCCGAACCTTAAAATTCAAATGAAAATTTCCAAAATGTTACTCCTCCTACGTACAACGCAGCAGGTAATAATACAGATATTTAAAGATTTAGGCCTACAGTCCGTGGGTCTCAGCAAATTTGATTGTTTTTTTTTTCTAACGAATTTTTAAAGCATTTACTTTATTTTAACGAAAAATATCCTACTTTGTGTTTTAGAAATCGGAAACCCTGTGAAAAACGCCGTTTTTATACGTCCTTTTTTGTGCCTTGACTTGCCCCGGTCTGACTTCCCGTGTTTGGTCTGTGGTGCGGTGCGTGCAGCGCGCCCTCTGTCAAATATCTTTTCTTTTGTCTCGGAAGACTTTCTGAGACACAGGAAACAGGAAAAAACAGATTGGACAGGCCACCGGTCCGGAGGACACACTGTGTGCTTCGCGTTGCAGACCGAGCACGGGAGGTCAGACTTGGGTAAGTCTACGCCTTGAATTATTAGCGGACCACCAAATAGTCTGGTTCCCAGACCAAAATATTCTGTCAGTCCGCCATACTAAAACAGGAATTCCTCCCGTTTCCGAAGTTACCCGAATTCACGTCCGGACGTTATCGTTGATCGTCGGGTGCGATTTCGTCGGTGTTTCGAGAATTGGAATGGCATCATGGCATGGACGCCGCGCGCCGCAGACCCCGATCTCACCTCCTGCCTTATGGTGGATAGTAACGTCATAGGAACTAGCGGGCATTTGTGGATGAAGGGCGCCACCCTCTGTCTTGGCTGCCTCCCCAGTCTTGTAGTCATCAGGCGAATTAGCGAAGCTTGGAAACAGTGCAAAGCGGGACATATGTGAGCTATACGGGTGCTCTGCCGGGAAGCTCCTGTCGATTTGAAGTTTCCTGTCGAAGAAACAAGAGTTGATTAGTGCATGTATTTTCTTTAACGTTGTTTCTCAGATGTTATAGTAAAATGCAAAGCACAAATGAGATTATGTTTTAATGGTGGTATGTTTTAGAAAATACTATGCATTTGAGACCTACAACACTTTCCTTGAAAATGTACTGTAAATTTTGTATAATTTATTCTTGAATTTCTCAATGTATTCTGTTCAGTCTAGAATTCCATATAGAACAAATTAACTTACGTCATGTCAACATCTCCAGGTTTTGGCACCCTATCAGAGATAAACAAGAAAATAAAAACAGCATTTCGAAATCAAATCCAATTGCATGTATATTAACCTAAATTTAACCGCCAATCGTACAAATTTGTACCTTAACGCTATGCAATAGAAGAACAAAATGACGGCTAAATGGTAACACAAAAGACACGTTCAAATCGACGAGAAATCGAAGTAAAGTCGTTAAATGTTGATGTTAATAGAATCCACAATAAAACACTTACAACTGGTCGTTCGATCTGATATTGCTCCTTTTAAGTAGTGTCAAATCATAATACTGCTCTGTCGGCAATCCTCTGAAAATACAAACACAGGAAAGAGATATTTTAGGCCTAATTCATGGCAAAATGTGGGTGCTGATTAAAAAGAATTGTTGGAAAAACTGCTAAAGACAGACGTGTGATTAAGAACGTTTATGATAAAAACCAATCTGTAAGTCAGCTATATTGTAATTTCCAATGGAACAATGTTGGTGATTTCAAGAAAATGTGCAAAGCCGCTGTCCTATTTAGGCTGTCCTATGTATTGCGTGGGCAATATTATTATTATTATTATTATATATTTCTGGTACTGAAACCAAGGATTCCTCTAAAGCGCCCATTGCACTGACGCTTAGAAACGGCCAGAGACACCGGGGAATCCCTTTGCTCTTCACGAAAGAATGCTCTGGGATCTTTAAAGTGCGTTACCTAACACACTGGACCAACGGCTTTGAGTCCCTTCCGAAGGATGGAGCAAGTGCGATTAAGTGCCTTGGTTAAGGGCACATGTACCCCAGCAGGAGCGAGTTTCGAACCCGCAACCCAAAGTTTTCACCTGTGATTGAGAGTCAGTGACCCAAACCACTCGGCCGCGGTACCTCAAAATATAAATTAATATTAATCATCGAATATGTTTTCTTATTAAAAAAATCTTTGGCGGAATTATTGCACTGGACAGTCGAAACCACTTCTATCTTATATTTGAGTAAGGTTTTTCCGGTCAAATGGTTGACTAAAATCTCACGACATCACAAATTATGTACGCCAATACGGTGTACCTTAACGCCCGGTTGCACATGTACATGATGTGGGTCAATACCATGTTGTATTTTATTTTAAATCCCTATAATAAGTATAGTGTGATGGAAATTAGTTTGTAAATGTGAATTTTAACAAAGTGTTAACAAAGTGCATTTAGACGTCATTAATGCCCACATTTTAATTTACATTTAAATTTCTATTTATGGTGGTAGTGTTGTGGTGCATACTTGGTTCTGTATAATGAAAGTTGGGAAAGTGTCAAATGAAAACATAAATGTAAGTAAGCAGATAAATCTACAAAATTAATCGATTTGGCTTACGGGAAAATATAACATTCTTCAATTTCATGCTATAATACGTAGACGACACTCTAGTATGAAAACTGTTTGACCTATTTCAATTCTTGGAAAATTTGTTGGAGTTGATGATTTTTTTCTTTTTTTTACAACATTTTAAAAGAGAAAATTGTAGAAAGTGTAGGCCTAATGACATTTTGACAAGTTTAAATCAGCATTGAAGACAAAAATTGATGAATTTCTAAGAAAATTTTCCGATCGAACAATTTCCAATAAAACCAAAATAGATCCAATAGTGTTTACGGGTTTTGATGACAGCAGCCATCGCACAAGGTGAATAAATTGTTTACACGCTTTCAAACAAGAATGATTATATAGATTAGGATGAATATATGCTATTTAGTTTGGCGCGCACTCTGGGTTAGAGGTCGATAGGTGGTGACGAATTATACACCTTGACAACAGTAAATGTTCCCTCGTAACATACGAAACATACAGACACTGTAATCGCTAAACTGCATTGTACAAATAATGTACATAATACATTGTACTCACTTGTAGGCCTATATTGTACTTACGAGTAGCCTACTATTTTGTAAGGTTTTCAAGAAGGTTCATAATCGTAAATACGAACTAAGCGAAGTATCGATAATAGTTGTAGAGTTCCCAAAATTGTAGTAATTCACATGCAAAAACAAACATTTGTTAAATCTATCAATCGATCGCAATTTGGTACTGTACTGCAATTTGGTACTGTACTTTCAACGCGCGGTTCCCCGGATCGTACAGAAATTCCACGGTTGACTGCAGGGTAAACGGCCCCACGTACCGGACGGCCAGTCAGATTATACAGATAGCTCCTATCTGCACATATTCTTACGTGTAATAAATCGGATGAAGCTTGCTGAAAACTTTCTTCTCCTTCACGTGAGGGTAGCTCCTCGGGAGAACGGGCATAAGAGACGTCATTTTGGACTTCAAAATGTCCAAAATATATCCATGTGATGCAATTTCAGCAACCCAAAACTATGGAGGTAAAACAACTAGGCCCTATGCACCCTTCATCGTCTACCGCACTGGCGGGCCCATCACGTTGCCAACGCGTTCGTAACCCAAGCTAAAACCCGGTTGCTATGGATTATGTAAATGAGGCAGTGGTCATTCATTGTCAGCAGGCAGCCAATCAATCAATCAACCAGGCTCGTGCACCTGTCATGCATATTCATGACACTGCGAAGGTTGGTGGTTTTTGTACATATGCAACACAATATGGGGCCGAGGTACCTCCCCTACTATTGTTCTCCCATTGTGTCTCAAACATCCAAGGAATTCGGGGATTGGTGCGTTAACAAAAAGGAAGAGTGTGTTGAGTCATAGGGGCCGGGTGAGTCCTTAGGCTCCAAATTGTGCTGGGTATATTTTTGTTTAGGAGTTATGGCTCAAGTTAATTCACACGTGAAGACTGAAAAGGCTGGGTAGACATTTGATCTGCTTGCTGCACATAATACATAATCCTGGTCAGCATAAAATACGCCATACAAGTTTGAGTAAAACCGTACGGCATAATAATTTCAAGTTTGATTTCCAAGTTCAATTACGTACTTAGGCCTAAGCAAACTTTTTCTGAACGTGTTGTACGCCATTATCGATTTTTGGCATTTTTTCCCCTTAAAGTGAACCATGGAGGAAGGAAGGAAACATTCCTTCCTCCATAAGTGAACCTACTAGGGCCTATGCAAAGCATAATTATGGAACGGATAGCTTATATAATTCAGTTTTAAAAAAAGCTTTTGGGGTATTTTACAGCTAAGGTCAAGTCCGCGAATTTTAGGATTTTACTTGTTGAAACCAACAGCGTGGACAATATATTTTGATGTATCAAAAGAAATCACGCGACGCGATTGTGAGGCCAGTAAGGTGGTTTTTGGTTTTTGTTGTGGGGGCGGGGGGGGAGGGAGGGGGTGGGGGAGAGGGGGGAGGGGTTGTTGGGTTGTTTGTTTGTTTGGTTTTTTGTTGTTCCCTCCCACAAAGGGAATAGCATTGGCTGGTTGGTTTTGGCTTGAAAATAATTATTTTCCTTGAGTAAAAATGAGAGATTAGGTTATTTTGGCTGGTTGGTTTGGGCTTGCAACCGTGGGGAAAATGTTCACGGAAAGAGTTGCTTATAGAACTAATCAAGCAGTCTGTTTCACCATGGTTTTACCAGGTTAATTTTAAAATCGCGTGTTGACCAAAACAATCAAAATACCGCTTAGCTTCTCTTAAACATGGGGTCATAATACACTAATCAATTAATTCCCTATTTCCCCTCCCTCTCCCTGGCTACCACACCGTGGTAATGGGAATGTCACTTGGGAATAGCAAAACTGACTGTGGACGTATGCAAGCCCACAGTCCGTCATGCACCTCCTCCTGCAAACTGTGGACATCCTTTGTTCGCCAGTCGACACTATGTAATACGTACACACACGATTTGCTGCCAGGTGCGCTGAAAATTAGATTTCTACATTCCCCAGCTTGGGGCTTAAAAAGTGACCATATCCTCACCTAAGGGGTGCACGGCGTGGCCCGCCTATGTCAAAAGTTGAAGAACATGAGCGCCATTGGATGAAAACTGATCCAAACTCGAAATTTTACAAGGAATTCATTTTTGGTGGTCTCGCTTTCCGGAAAAACCGGGAAAGTTGTCTAATTTGCATAAATCCATTGATTTCTCACGTATTAGGTCATATTACACATTAGCTATTGGGTTTCAAGGGTCAGAGGTTCTATTTTTCACCTCATTTCAGTTATTAGACGAAGCTGATGAGCGGGTATAGGGATACATCAAGTCTAAATATCTTATTTACTCGCGATATTACCGCAGGTGCTGTTGGATCCTTTGTCCCAAGTGACAAGTGATCATGTTTAATGTGACCATAGGAATAAGGTCACCAGGGTCTACCTGCTTCTCGGTAAACATCATTCTGTAACGAAAGTAACCATTAAATGTGCTCAGGCAGGTGGTGATCACCTGGCCGTGGGAATTTGTCAAATTGATGAAACTCACGTGAGATGGCTTTCTCCAAAAACTGGTAGTTTCATTAAAATTTTAGGAATCCGGGTCATATCGAGACGATGGGCGATTTCTCACAAAATGATGACCACCTCGTGTGAAAAAATAATGTCATTGTTTCTTCCCACGCAGAATTATATGGCGAGAAAAAAGTTACATTTATTCAAATGAAAGTAATTGGTTTTTAATTATTTCAAGCTATCTTTAAAACTGCTGAGGCTTTCAAGTATAGAGATATCTTTAAATGCAATTTATAAATACCTTGGACAGTTTACGAATCCCTATTGGCTGAGAGCACGTCACGTGGCCAGTATTAAACGGACGATAAAGACCAGCCAGTCTTAAACACCTTTTAGGCTGGCACGCGCCCGCGCCATATTCAGCGCTTATGGAACACGCACACGCACACAGAAACTGCACGCGCCCGAAAGCAAAATGTGCACTACAAGTACCCGGTCATGTGCGTGCGCGTACAACACGCTTGGAGTACGCGTAACGCGCGCACGAAGAATTACATTTTCGTGGACAAATTCGTGTACTCCGATAGCAATAACTACAGAGCTCTGGAAATGCCACCTGACTTGTTAAGATCCTGAGATAATTTATCGCAGAATGACGACATATTCAGAGCACAGTGTCGTCATCCTGTAATAATTATCTTAGGAGAACGACATCCACGATGTAGGATGACGGCATTCGACGTGATTTTCGTCGATTTAACAAGTTCCCATGCCCAGGTGATCACCCACCTGCTAGTAAGTGTATTCAATTGTTAAGATGTTTCCTGAGAAGCTTGCCAGGTAGACCCTGGCGACCCGATTCCTATGGCAACATTTAAAGTCAAATTTACAATGATCATTGTCACTTGGGACAAAGCATCTGCGGTAATATCTATAAGCTATTTAGACTCGATGCATCCCTATACCCGCTCAATTGCAATATCTAATCACTGAAATGAGGTGAAAAATAGAACCTCCGACCATTGAAACCCTATATCTAATATGCAACATGGTCTTATAGCTAAAAGATCAATGGATTGCGTGGATATTTCGAATTTTTGCAAATTAGACACATTTCCCGGTTTTTCCGGAAAGCGAGACCACAAAAAAATGAACCTCTGACCCTTGAAACCCTATAGCTAATGTGTAGTATGACCTAATACGTGAGAAATCAATGGATTTATGCAAATTTATCCAAATTATGCAAATTAGACAACTTTTCCGGTTTTTCCGGAAAGCGAGACCACCAAAAATGAATTCCTTGTAAAATTTCGAGTTTGTATCCTTTTTCATCCAATGGCGCTCACGTTCTTCAACTTTTGACATAGGCGGGCCACGCCGTGGGTGGGGCATCCTCTTGCAACAGTGCCCCTTTAACGCACTCCCCAACTCCTGCGTACAGTGGCCCTGTTGAAAAAGGCCCCATTTGGCGGTGGGACTAGCGACAGAAATCCTGTCGCCTCTGCTGGACCAATCAGGACGCTTGCAGTGCATTGTAGCACGATTGCAAGCATTCAAATGTCACGCGCGCAGATTGTAAACACCGTGCACGCATGTGATACATGTACTCGGTAATGCTGGCCGTTGTCCGCGTCGGCGATTGGCTGCTATTTAAAGCATACTGGGGAATCCGTTCCATTACATTCGTCAGCATGCATCCCTGTTATTAATGTGAACAACTGCGGAGTAAATAAGGTTCGTCGTTTGAAAGTTTAGTAGGAATGGGACAGTCATAAGGAACGGAACCCAATACAATTTCTGGAAAGTATAGAAATTGTTTCTTTTCGGCATAACATGACCGAATTGATTAAATTACATCAAAATGACTCGGGCGTGAGTTGGCTCAAGACAACAGCCGGCTCGCCCCACAGATTTGCGTGTATTTCCTCAGGGTATTGTCACGTCGCTTCGCAGAGTGGAAATTCCCTGGGATCTCAGGATGTGGGTGGGGCAGCGCGGGGAGGAGTGGGGAAATGACGTGTGCCCAACGGCCGTACGTATCGGACCGCCATCTATTGCAAAACAGCCGTCAAATTAAATTGAGATAACTATAAAGCCAGCTAGTGCACCTATAGAGATTGTCACTTTATCGATAATTTTATAAGCGTTACTTATAGGCCTATTATTCGTTTATCTAAATCCTTACAAAAATGCTATCGTCGTCAATTTATTTGGAAACCTATACTGACTCTCAACCTGTATCTACCGGAGTACATATTAGGCCTTCACTTTATGAAAACATAGTCCAACATATTTTTCATTTAATGAAAATTACCACCAGACCTAAGTAACAAATATTACCACCAAACCGAAAAGACTAAAAAATACAAATTAATCTTACCAACTGCTTTGTTGTGTCCACTAACGACAGGCGATCTGTGCACCGATTCAAACGATCATCGGACCCATCACCAAGTGCAACCTTCGGAATGACAAAACTTACCTCGAGTTGGGATCGGGGAAGTCTACGGGGCCTATCCCGGCGTACTCTCGCGTCGTGCCCCACGGTATCAATGGTGTTCTCTCCAGTGCCTCGCGATAATGCTTGTATCTGCGTAGAAAGGACAACAAACCAGAGATATACGGTTGGGGAAAACAAACCAAAACAAAAAAGACCGTAATGCAAATTATTCTCTGGCCCAAAGAACGAGGAACATGGCTGAGAAGTGTAACATGGTTGATGGGTCAGTGACGTATATGAATACCTCTTTTTTGGACTGTAGCAGTCTCTGTGAGAACCGCTGAGACAGGGTGCGCCACTCTGTCTGAAGTGCCTCCTCAGCTCTTGCACTTCCATGCGAGTTTTTTTTTAACTCAGAGGTGAGCTCATCAAATGCAGGTTTAGAGAAATTTCAAATTGCCATCAAAAACGAGTATCTCAATGCTTTCTTTTTAGATAAAAAAAATTGCATAACACAATGGCTGAGCATCTGAAACGAGGCAGCCAGTGCACGTTTGTCAATGAGGTTTTAAAAGCTAACGAATTAAGTTTTCTGAGAGCCCTTACACTATGAACAACTAACAATGGAAATTGGGCACACACCATTGTTAATAACAATGGTTTGTGCCCAATTTCCATTGTTAGTTGCTCATATAGTGTTTACTGTATAGGCCTAGTATCTACAGTTGTAGTCAGAAGTTTACATACAATTGTGTTAAAACTGGAGTGCTTAAAGATAGTATACATGATTGGTAAACTGTTACAAATAGTTTTGTCCCCTTGTGTGATTGAAGATATGCATGATTAAAACCAACCTGAGCAAAAACCAGCTCCGTACATTGTCTAACTTTTGAGAAAACAGTCAAAAAAGGGTTTGCAGTCATTTCGCCCCAAAACCACTTCGCCCTGAACCATTTTGCCCTGAACCACGGCCTGTGCACGAAGTGGTTTTGGGGCGAAGTGGCATTTAGGCGATGTAGTGTTTAGACGAAGTTATTTGGGGCGAAATGGCACTCGGGCGAAGTGGTTTGGGGCGAAATGGCGCTTGGGCGAAATGGTTTTGGGGCGAATTGAATTTTCGTCTCATGAGACGAAAACTAATTGTTTTACTCATTTCTCAAAGACTATAGCACTTCAGACAAAACCATTTCAGGGGAAGTTTTATACGGTGATGTTTATATTGTGTAAGTTAGGCGTAAATCTGTGAACATTTCTGATTTTCGAGATTACCAATGATGTTTACTGCCTTTAAACTTGCGCTGTCTTCATGTTTGTAACTACAGTCTTTACTAAAGTCGTGATTTTGTGGAATTCCTCACGTGCTTGCAGTACTTAAAACATAGCTTGCACACCTTGCAATGGTTCGGGTAGTCCTGTTTACCATTTTGGGTGATGATGATAGTGGTATACATGTATATGTAAACTTCTGAATTCAACTGTATGTCTTCCCGGCCAATTTCACCAAGTCTTTATTCAATTTAGCGCCGTGTTCATTCAATTTATAATGAAATTGAATGACCACGCTGATTGTCATTCAGCAATCTAAAAGAATCATTCAATTTCAATCTTTGCGCATTCCATGTCTTTAAGTTCCGTTCGTCTTTGTAAAAGGTCATGCTTTCAAATTAAAATTATCTCATCGGTCATTCAATGTCGTAGGGACCAGCACAGAGGGGTTGTTAACCAGCACGGTAACTAGTGGCCTAGTTTCTTTCACACGAGGGCGTCCTTGTCTTTTAAAAAAAGTGTGCGTGTATGCACACACATTTATATAAATCCAACTTCAAAAACTATGGATGCAAGGAAAGGGCGACAATTTGTGTGTAAAAAAGCTATATTAGGGCGACATGCTCAATAGGGCGACATTTTGGTGTCGCCCTAATATATTTTTTTTAAAAATCATTTTTTAAGGTCAAAAACCATTTTTTTTTTTAAATCGAAAACCATTTTTATTAGGTCTAGAACCAATTCTCTTAGGTCTGGAAGCATTTTTTGAAGCTTTGGGTAAAAAAATAAGGTGTCATTTTGAGTGGTTCTTGCCGAAATTTCGGTGGTCTCCGGGGAGAGTCTTCCCGAAATGTCGCCCTATTGCGGCATCCAGAGTTCTTACAATTTTTATTATATTATTATTTCTTGTACTGAAACCAAGGATTCCTTAAAAGCGCCATTGCATTGTCGCTCGCGCGGCAAGCGTGAGGAAACCCATGATGAATTAGAAACCGATACCTAACACACTGGGCCAACAGTCAGCTTTACATCCCTTCCGAAGGATGGAGCAAACGGTGATTAAGTGCCTTGCTCAAGGGCACACGGTACCCCAGTCGGGGCGAGTTTCGAACCCGCAATCCCAGGTTTTCACCTGTGATTCCGAGTCAGTGACCCAAACCACTCGGCCACGGTACCTCATGCACTCGGCCACGGTACCTCTCGGCAGAATCATTTTATTGGACAGTTGGAACCACTTCTATCTTCAATTTGACTAAGATTATTTTTTTTAAAATCAGGTCGTTGGGTGATTAACATTTTTGGCCATTGAAAATCCTGCATACAGTCGTCTGCGCCTCGCAGACAACAATTTGATCAAATAATTCCTGCATACTGCACTTTCTTTAACCCAGACCCAAGGAAGCTGTAGACCGTATACGAATAGCTGCCATCTTGTATGGCAACTTCTGTTATTTAATTTGGTCACCAAGCACAAGATTGCGCACCTATGATGCGTTAACGGAACAAAGAAACTGCCCTACAAGATGGCGACTATTCGATACGGTCTATGTTTGTCACACTGATTGTGCTGTTAACAATTAAAGGAGCTTCGTTGGATTTCGTTCTACTCTGACAAGAAAAGAAAAGGAAAACTAAGGAAAACAAATTCAATTCCATGAGAAAAAAAACAGGGAATGTGCAATCTCCAATTTTTATGTGGAAGCACACAGTACTGCTTAAAAATGTAAAAATGTAACTGGGAAAAATTTGTTTACAAAACATCGGGTTTTTAAATATATATATTCTTGAAAACATACAGATTGACAGCGAAAAATTTCAGAATATAGTAGGCCTATAAATTTGACAAAAATATGACAAAAATGTTATCCAAATCTCAATACCTATGGGGAAAATCAGCTTCGGATAAATAACGTTCGCCGTCACGTTCGGATAACTCACGGGACCTCAATTTTGTTAAGAATGCTAACAAAAACCAGCCAAATGTGGTGCATATGGTTTCTTTTCAGGGTCTTTTTTATTTATTTCGGAAAGACCTTTAGAATCATTATGGGTTTATGTTGAGCCTAAAATAGCCCAGTAAAGTCGGTGTGTTCCTTTAATATGCAACCACAGTTCACCTAACAAAGTTATTCTCTATTGGGTATATATAGCCAAGACGCAATATGTTTTGGAGTAATTTAAAAGTGTCAAATATATGTACATATTTCCGGTTTTAACATATCCTGTTACATTCAAAGCAATTTTGTTTAGCGATAAGTACCTTACAATGTACACTTGATATCAATTCGGTATACGTTCGTGTTTTGGTCCGTACGTCTGACGCCATTTTACCACGCACGATCGATAGCCGTTTTTATTTTGGTTTCGACACGTACACCGACTTGAGAAAGTGTTTGCGCGCCAATATTCATGAATTCATGGCGCGTAATAGCTAAAGACGCCGTTGTCATAAAGATTGACCAATAGGAACCTGTTCGTCGTGGCGTGGTAGCGTCCATTTTTACCAGAGGGGATCTAATGTTTAAATAATTCAGTCAGGACATTATATAGGTTTTCCCGGCCGACTTCGCACTTTTGCCTCGCAAATTCATGAAAGTGTCATTCATTTTCACGCGTTTACCCACTGATGGACCAAACACACATTTCGTTTTCCTAAAACGAGTATTCAGTTTCGTTATATATTGTGCGGTCAAATGGACTTGTTGGGCAATCAATTCTTCTAAAGAATCATTCATATTCGTTTTAGGTCGTAGTTTTCAAATTGACCAATTGTTGTCCTATTGTTTAACATGTGCGTCAAACAACTTGGTTATACAGCTAATCTTTCAAACAGTATGATTTTGTTATGACACATGCTGAAAATCATGTGACCCCAATAATTGACCCCAAATTTTGCTCAAAGTATATCGTGTTTGGTCTCAAATTAAAGGAAATTTAATTTCAAACACTGAAAGTGATATTAATTTTACCATTTAATACTTCTGTAAAATGTTAAGCGTGATTGAAGATGTGGGCCTAGTGCTGGAGATCAATTCTTGTATGGCACCACTTCGGCTCTATTTGAGAAGCACTGGTAGTCAGGGAATATTGCCGAAATCTGGGAACTAAATCATTACCAAATTATTTCTTCACCAAATTGTTGTACCAAAGAGTTCTACATAGTGGTACATGAGTTGTCTTTTTTTAGGTCAATTTTAAAGGGAGTTTCGCTAAATTTGATAATCCTCGCCATCAAACAAAACTGTGCGTGTAAATTAATAAAGTTTTACTATAACATGATATTATTCTGTCTCAACGTATTTTATTCGCCATATAAATACAGGTTAATTTGATTATATTGGTAGAAAGGCTTTCTGCCACAACTTGGGAAATATGTGGGTCAATATAGCACCAAAATACTCCAACATAAAAAAACCCTTACAGGCATGGAAGGGAATGACTTCTCTAATATAACTGCTGATGTCAGATATAGCTAATTTTATTATTCATTAATGTGTATAACTGTGGCAAGACTGGCTGCACCAGTCACCATATGAGCCGCTAAGGCAGGGTGGGCCACTCTGCCAGAATTGCCTCCCTGACAACCTGCACTTCTAGGGCTGTTTTTGAGACATGGGGTTCAAAAAGTCTGGTCAGGCCCATGCATGTTTAATCAGGATAAAAAACCTAACAAACTTGGCCATCTCGGTTCAGCCCGAAGCCATCTAAGCCAAGCTCAATGCCCTCCCAGTTATGCCAAAACCCCAAAACCCCAGCCCGAAGCCATCCCGGCCCACCCCGAAGTCATCCAGCCCCAGCCCAATGCCCTCCCAGCAAAAACCTGAAGTCCAAAAGCCCAGCCTAAAGCCCAGCCTGAAGCCACCCCAGCCCAGCACGAAGCAACCCCGGCCCAGCCCAAAGCTACCCCGGCTCAGCCCAAAGCCCTCAGGCCAAGTCTGAAGGCCACCCTAGTCCAGCCTGAAGCTGTGGGATGACTTCGGGCTGGGCCAGGATGGCTTTGGGCTGAACTTAACTGGGATGGCTTCGGGCAGAGCTGAGAATTAAGGCTTTGGACAAGCTTGGGAGGGTTCCGGGCTGCACTGGGAAGTCTTTACGTTGGGTCAGGGTGCAGTGGCTTCGGGCTGGGCCTGGGGTGGCTTTAGGCTGGGCCGGAATGGCTTCGGGCTGGGCTCGGGGTATCTTCGGTTTGGGCTGGGATTGATTTGGGCTGGGCCGGGATGGCTTCGGGCTGGGCTGGGATGGCATATGGCTGGGGTTTTGGGGTTTGGGCTGAGCTGGGAGGGCATTAGACTTGGCTGAGATGGCTTCGGACTTGGCTGGAATGGCTTCAGGTTGGGCCGGGATGGCTTTAGACTGGGCCGGGATGGCTTCGGGCTGGGGTTTTGTGGTTTTTGGCTGAGCTGGGAGGGCATTGGGCTTGGCTAAGATGGCTTCAGGTTGGGCCGGGATGGCTTATTCAGACTGGGCCGGGATGGCTTCAGACTGTAATTTGTATTTCTTAGTGCATATTTGTACTTTACGTGCACTGAACTGTTCGACAGCAGCATCAGAATAATGTGGTATATCTTCAAAGATACATATTCATGTGTCATGATAGAGTTCAAAGGTTTCCTAAATTGTGAATAGCGGGAAATACCCTGTTAACCAGCGCCACATCTTCAATCACGCTTAACTTTTTACAGACGTATTAAATGATGAGATGAATATCACTTTCAGTGTTTAAAATTAAATTTCCTTTCATTTGAGACCAAACACGATATACTTTGAGCAAAATTTTGGGTCAATGACCTTTGACCCCCGAAAACGCAATTTCCCCACCCCCTATCCCAGCTCACTTTTTTTTGGTAAATGTTGACACCCACACCTACCAAAATCAGTTGAAATCAGCTTCTTAAAAAAAATTTCACAGATGAACCTTACTTTAGGGATACTACTTCCCTCATGCTTTTATTTATTTATTTTTAAAATTTATTTATCACATCCAACAGCGGAGAGACCGCCAATTACAGGAATGGGAGCAAGTGTGGTTGAGTGCCTTGCTCAAGGGCACAGGTGCCACAACCTGTCGCGGCCCGGTGTCGCGTGTAAATTTAACCGCCATGTAAATTTATCCGGGATGACCAAATTTGGTCATCTACGTAATGCAACGTCATGCGCACTGCATAACCAAAGTGCACCGCTTCGTGCTGTGCTGAATCTTCCGGCTCAGCGTGTACAGTGTACACTACGTACGGTAGCATGCACGTATGTACACACATACATATTTGCACGTGGCGCATCTCAATCTTTTCAGCGCGAAACTTATAATCACTGACTGCGGTATAGGCTAGGTACGTGTGAAAAAGGGTACGGGTGAAAAAAGGTTGGGTAGTAATGCTCACACAGCCAAGGCAGACGTACATACGTGAACATGTTTTGTTTTTGTACAGCGCTATACATGCCGTTCGTATTGAGTATCCGGAAGTGTGAGCACGCCCGGAATGAAATACATTCACCGCTACGTGCTGGAAATTCCTATTGCGCCACCCGGAATAATTTACATGGCGGTAACATTTACACGCGACACCTGTCTCGAACCTACATTCTAGTACCAGCACAGGAACTTAAGTTCGACGCGGGCGTGTATGTGGATTGGGTTTGCAGTCCCTACTTGACCGCGTGGGTTTTTCCCTGGGGCATTTCTCTGGGGGTTTTCCTCCCACTTCTAAAACTGCAACTCCTTCTTCGTCATCTCAAGTTGATAATATAGTATAGTTAAAGCTAAAACCGTATAGTTGATGGCATAAAGGGCCTTAGTTGCCGAAGATGCCATAAAATATACAACAACAACAACAACATAAGTTCGACGCACTAGACCGCTCGGCCATAACACCCCACACCCCTTATCCCCTCCCGTATTGTTAATTGCCATAGCTTACACTCTCCTGCATGATAAACAAAATTCCAAAAATGCATACCTAATAAGTGCGTGTTATCACTCATCAGAATATGCCTGATGATATCGCTTACTGTGGAAAACATGAAAATACTCAAGGCCACGAAAGCTTTGAAAATTTAGGGGAATTTCCTATATTTCAAATTGAAACTCGCTTGTGGTTGTGCACTCAGTTTCGTGCAAAATTTAATACTTGAAATATCAAATGGAATGTAAAACGTTGGAAATCGGCCGGGAAAACCTATATTATAATTTCAAACAATAGACGTATAGGGCCTATGTATTTTATTATGTGTTTAGCCAGGGTCGGATCCAGGGTAGAGGGGTGGCGTGGTGGCGCACCCCTCCCCCCCCCCCCCCCCCTTTTTCTAAAAATAAAAACACCAAACAAACTGAATATCCTTTTTTTAAATTATCGATAACTTTCGCAACCGTTGGGGTATCTGCCTCATAATTTATGACATCACACTTTTGCCTGCCCAAAGTGGTTAAATATTGCCTAAGATCGCACCACAGAGCATCTAGAATCCAAAATTTTCCGGGCCCATAAGCGCACCACGGACCCCACGCAAATATGAATACAAAATATGATTTATTTTCCCGTTAAATGAAGGTATAGTGCTTTAAAAATTATTTCGAAAACCAAGGACAATTTAAAGGAACACACCTTCTTTGTTGGGCTATTTTGGGCTCGAAATAGACCCATACATTATTCTGAAGCGCATTCGAGAGTAAATTAGATATATCCTGAAAAGACGCCGTCAAATTTAGCCGTTTTTGAGCACTTTTGAAAAATCCAAGGTCACGTGACTTTTCGGAACCAAATTCTGGTTCCGAAAAGTCAAGTGGTCTTGTGAGTTAGTTGTATTTCCAGCCGTATAAAAGTTTGTTACTGCAGAACTGCACCAAATTCAACTCTGATTTCCCCCCAATATTTATAAGTAATTCACAAAAGAGAGACTATTTATACAGGTATGAAACAAAGTTAAACATAAGTATGAAAATTCGAACATAATTGTTTGTTTCGAGAGTCCGGAGAACGGGAGCGAGCGCGTGCTACGGCAGGCTACCGTGGAGTGTAGAAATTTTCCCCGCGCAGTACACGGCAACCCAGGTAACATTCCCACATGGGGCCCATATTGGCCCCATATGTGCAAGTATATAGGCCCCATATGGGTCCTGTATGGGCTGCACCCAATGCCCCATGTGGGGCCCATATGGGCCAACCATTGTTCTCCTGCCCAGATCATTCCCACACGGGACCCACATGGGACCCATGTGGGAATGATCTGGGCAGGAGAACAATGGTTGGCCCATATGGGCCCCACATGGGGCATTGGGTGCAGCCCATACGGGACCCATATTGGACCCCCAATATGGGCCCCATGTGGGAATGTTACCTGGGAATTAGCCTGAGTGCACACACACCGGAAGGGCGTGTTGCTTCGGTGCACGTACGTACGTTCGTGAAGAAAAAACATGATGCCAACTCCTCAAAAGAAAACGGAAATTCCTATTCGGTCGTCCGGACTGTCCAGTGAAATCGTGAGCAGAAAATTTGAGATATCCTGAGCAGGAGAAGAGCGAATCGTTTGTGACAAAGTCTTGAGGCTCTCGCGTAGTTGCAACGGCTGGTAAAGCGTATAACCCGTCTTTTGACCGTTTTCGTTATTTTTGCACTTCTTTAGTAAATTACGGGATATTTTGATGAAATTTTTTCGCAACGACCATCAAAAAAGTATTGTCAATGCTGCTACATCACTAAATCATGTAAACAGTAGGCAGGTGTGTACCTTTAACTTTAGAGACTCAGAGCAAAAATTCCAGCAGTGTCGCCTGGGGCAAAATGAGAGTTATAAATACCATCGCAATTCTGTGTTTTTTTTCTCTTCTGCTGAATAAATGCACCTATCAATTGTGACGGTAGTTTTTGAAACACACACAGAAAAAAGGAGGGGGAAAAAAGACTCTTTGCCCTCCCTCGAAACAAATTTCTGGATCCGCCTATGAAACCGCCACCTAAGGGGTGAGGCAGGGCGGGGAGGGGTTGGGCAGGGCGGGGGAGGGGTCGGGCAAATAATTGATAGGTGCATACAGTAACTACAAAATGTCGTGAATTAGTAATAAGTTACTCACCGATCTGACGACACAGTGGGCCTTTGTGGCACAAGGTATGGCGTAAACAGTTCACTGGACTGGAATTTCCTGGCGAGGTAGTCGGTCCCTTGGTGTTCCCTGTAGTAATGTTGAAGACCCAGTGGAGTGTTTGGTAAATTACTCAAACTTGCTGCAGCCATACTGATTCAACAGTCAACAATAATTCCTGAAAGCTTCTTGGTGAATTGCACAGGTCACTATAAAGCCATAATTTCCATCTCGATCTGACATGTTTCGAAATCCCCACTAAGAATCGTAATTAGTGTTTGGACTGGATTGCTGCAGGTATACTTGTCTGGTTGTGTACCGGTATAACTCAAAACTACCGGTATAGGTTGACCAACTTTCATGTACCGTGCACATGTTTCCATGCACGGTGTATTGACTGGAACGCTAAACAACGTAACCAAGACAACACCGCTCAAGGGTCACTGTCTTTTGTAGGCTGCTTTGTCATGTAAATACAAACGGCTGTTCACGGTGGCCGTGCGTGCCCTATTGTAGGCCGGTGTAAGTTTTACTGCCGTTACCGCAATACCTCTCGGGGAACAAATCATCATTTCTTGGATGTTTGAGACACAATGGGGGAACAATGGAAGGGGCTGGGAGCGGGGAGGTGAGTTACGCTTTGTCGCATATCGTGCATATCGTCTGTACGGTATACCTGGAATACCTCGCACATTACTCTATGCATTTTTAAGCTGGACAATCCGAAATTTCATGTTGAATAAATACGGTATGGTAAAATATGTACTCGCCATGAAATTTCGTCAAAATAACGAGTTACAACGTGTTGTTTGACTTGAAATGGACGTCAACTTTGAAAGCTGGATCGTTTTCAAACTGCAATGATAAATTCAAGAAAGAGGAGTAACGATTTCGGGTTATGAGACTGGTTTGAAGTCGCCGATTGAACCCGAAGTGGCCGAAGGAAGGGAAACGCCGTATACAGCAGACTTGCAATATGGGAAATAAGATGACATGCAGCTGGTAAATCTTGCCACAATCTAATAAAATATTGCTGTTGATTCGACAGGACATCGTCAGAGATTGGTGAGTTTTACTGTTCCGGAACGCACGTGCAACAGCGAGCGACTCTCGTTTTGCCGATCATCCGTACTCATTCCGAAGACCAAATAATATCGCGAGAAATGCATCAACTTAATCAAGTGGAGGTATAAATAGTTTACGGTACACCCTGACTACTAATTCTTCCTAATATGACATGATAATGATCCAGAAAGTGCACATTTGGTTAGGAAACATGATTTTAGCAATAAGAAAATATCAAGGTAGGCCTATTTCTTTGAAAACACGTAGGATTTTTATGTCATGCTCCATAGACTTAGTGCATGGAGTCTAAAGTGGCGAATTCGTATTATGATAGTTTATACGTCACATGACCGGCATATTTTGGATACCGCATTGTAGGTGCTTGGTGTCTGTACATTCTCGATGGGAAAACCCAAGAAAAAACCCTCTCTGCTGCAGTGTATTATCCACTTTGAGCTTAGGTTTGAAAGATTTTGGCGCAAAGCAGTCCGGTACCTTTATTTACGCGAATCGCTACACATCGATATAGTAATCCTTGCTCCTGACTATGTGATATGAATTTGTGCCGCGTGGTGGCGCTATACAATTTGATAGGCTGGCGATCGCGGGTTCCTAGAGCAAGTTCGGGTGCAAATATAGTCAAACATGGCCAAAATCGTATGCACTGGCCGCCGTCAACGGTTTACAAAAAAATACCTACAAGGAATTGTTGGCAACCTTTTCCCCCATGTTTGCCCTCGTAAGCTCTACTAAAAGACATTTCAATTACTCGTTCACCAAAAGCTACCATAGAATTGGTTATTAATCTTTAATTCTGATATAAATTAACACTTTTTTAGCGAAAGCTTTTTTTCATTCGCGTTTACAATTCCGCCATCTTGAAAAGTGACGTACGGTGATTACAACTGACTAGAGATGAACCTACCCCCGGGGCTTGGTTCCTCTAGTCAGACTAGCTAGTCAAACCACGCAGCGTTCGGGTGACATCTAGATCGACTATGGTTAGTCTAGTTAACTATAGTCGTCCTAGATGCTCAGCCAGTGTGGCAAAGCATGAGTGGGTGCCAGCATCTCCCATGTCCGGACGAGCTCGTTACTGGTTAATGTTAGTTATAAAAAAAATGGGTCATTAACAGTATTTTTCTTTCGAAATACCGATCCTGTGCATGTGGATACTTTGCATGGAGATTCCAGTGTGAGTAGAAATTATGCTACAGCTAAATTAGCACCATGAAAACACCCAGGTAACATCCCCACATGGGGCCCATATTGGCCCCATATGTGCAAGTATAAGGGCCCCATATGGGTCCTGTATGGGCTGCACCCAACGCCCCATGTGGGGCCCATATGGGCCAACCATTGTTCTCCTGCCCAGATCATTCCCACATGGGTCCCAATGTGGGTCCCATGTGGGAATGATCTGGGCAGGAGAACAATGGTTGGCCCATATGGGCCCCACATGGGGCGTTGGGTGCAGCCCATACAGGACCCATATGGGGCCCTTATACTTGCACATATGGGGCCAATATGGGCCCCATGTGGGAATGTTACCTGGGCAGTCAGAAAAGCAAACTTCAGTACATGTACACTTGGCCGCCGTCAACGGTTTACAAAAAAATACCTACAAGGAATTGTTGGCAACCTTTTCCCCCATGTTTGCCCTCGTAAGCTCTACTAAAAGACATTTCAATTACTCGTTCACCAAAAGCTACCATAGAATTGGTTATTAATCTTTAATTCTGATATAAATTAACACTTTTTTAGCGAAAGCTTTTTTTCATTCGCGTTTACAATTCCGCCATCTTGAAAAGTGACGTACGGTGATTACAACTGACTAGAGATGAACCTACCCCCGGGGCTTGGCTCCTCTAGTCAGACTAGCTAGTCAAACCACGCAGCGTTCGGGTGACATCTAGATCGACTATGGTTAGTCTAGTTAACTATAGTCGTCCTAGATGCTCAGCCAGTGTGGCAAAGCATGAGTGGGTGCCAGCATCTCCCATGTCCGGACGAGCTCGTTACTGGTTAATGTTAGTTATAAAAAAATGGGTCATTAACAGTATTTTTCTTTCGAAATACCGATCCTGTGCATGTGGATACTTTGCATGGAGATTCCAGTGTGAGTAGAAATTATGCTACAGCTAAATTAGCACCATGAAAACATAAGCAAACTTCAGTCCGATTTCCAATTCTGGTATGGAAGCTAAACAGCGCGATATCGGGTCGTGTAATGCATATTTCCGAGATTGCCCAGTTAACCCCGCCCCTTAGATATTGTTGCTATGTGCTCACAAGCCATCGCCAAAAAAATGGCGACACACAACGTATAAAGCAACGGGACTCGGCATGAAAAGCACAAATTCATTGGAGAAAACTCAAAGGTATTTATGATTTAGGGTCGACAGTTACCGTAGCACACACTGAGCGAAAGGCTAGTAATGCAGGGATGCCATATATTCATAAAAATGCGCTTTCCTATCCTTTGAACAGCGAATCGCCCGACATTGAAACAAAAATTCACCCGGTCACTGGCGCATACAACATACAAACTGTATGGGCAGAAAATCGCGTGATTGTGTGATGATTGCATCACTTTGACCTTTGTGGGCGCCGTCTGCTAGCTCTGTTGTGATTGGTCGGCTAGTTCGGCTTGATTGACAGGTCGGAACTATGCATTGTTTACCTAATTAATTGTCACCTTAATATTTGTAATTGATTTGTTTTCTTGTTAAATATGAATAGTATTTTTGGGAGGTATTTTTATATGATTTTTAAGTTAGATCTAAATCAATTTTTCAGAATATCTGGACAGTCACGCTCTTTTAACGCCAGAACATACATTTTTATTTGATGAACAAAACTTCACGATGTTCTTCCTAAGTAAGAGTAGGCCATATACGTTGCGCGCAAACTAGCCTTTTGGCAAGGCTTTATGGCTCTGGGGTTATATTGTTTGGTAAAGTGAGGGATTATTTAGCGTCTTGAGCGGAGAACATAAAGGCTGGGCGAACGTTATGCCTGCTGTCTTGCCATAAAGCCTGCGCCTTTTACGAACTGGCAACTGCTACATTATTCATTACATGCAAGTAGTTGACCCGAACGTGCAACGTCACAACATCATTACCCGCGCTCCACTCTACACGTACGTGAACATTTTAAAAACAGATCGAAAACAAACTGTCAACTGAGCCAATGAGCGCTAGTATACTATTTTGCACGCGTGCGTGTATGCAAGTCACCTACAGTGACTGCGGCGCTGTGGACTCGTTTATTATCAATGTGGGTACGGCACTTACATTTACTTCGAAAATACCCCATTAAGCTCAATGTAAATGCGTTTAAATTTGACAAATTTGTATTACATCCAAGTTTTATACGGAACGAATATAATTTTCATTTGATTTGATTTATTTGCTCTTTAATTTACCCAGTGAATTCAAAAGCGTAAGCCTACCTCCCTTGTTTGTAGGAGCTCACGACGTAATTTGCATAGGGTGACCTGCACGTGACTGGCTGATTTCTGCTACCGAATTTCGTAGCAATTATAAAGAAAAACATAAGAATTGCCTCGCAGTTCGAAAAAGCCCAAGTGAATGAGACACTCGGCGTGTGTAGACTCTACTCAAGTCACCAAATCGCCTTTTGCGTGTTTTACATGCAGCGTCTGGTGTACTTATACCATGGAGGAAGAAACACATCCCTGTGTTTCTTCCTCCATGCTTATACGAACTTCGTTTCACATGTACACTTGGTATCCACTTGACCAGACTATTTGTTGTTGTTTTGAGGTGCACGCGGCAGGTGTGAAGTACAGAATCAATGAACCCAGAATCAATGAACCCTGCCAGATTATAGATCTGATCTCGACGACCTTGGAGCTTCAACGAAGGACAACTATCTCAGGCTCAATCCGGCGATATGTAAGGTTCTGCACGTACGTGTGCTTTAAGAAAGATCCCCTAGACTACCTTGCTTGAAAATTGATGGAATTGAGCCTGAGGTGGTGTCTGAAACCAGGATTTTGGGCTAGCCTTGGCTGGCAGTCCCATGTATATTAAAAAGGTAACCGTAGATTACATATGCTTGGTCGTTTAAAACGCTTTGGTGTATCTATAGAAGATTTAGTCTCTGTATATATTGGCTATATTCGCCCGTCATGTGAATATGCCGTTCCAGTTTGGCATGGCAATTAACATTTCTCCGAATCAAACCCAACAACTTGAACGTATTCAGAAACGTGCATGTCGTATTATTTTGGGTGATGACTGCAGCTTGTAATCGGTTAGGTCTCCAAAGTTTGGAAGACAGAGGACATCATCTCTGTTTGCAACTTGCACAGAAGTGCACTTTGTCTAAATCAAACAAATATTCATAATGGTTTATGCTTAATAATAGTACTCACAAAATGTCTTTGAGACAGTCACATACTTAGGCAGTTCCATTTTCTAGAACTAAAAGGTATGGAAATAGTGCAATCCTTTTTAACAAAACTTCTTAACCAGACCTCTTAAATTTCATATTTAAGAAACAATTATTTTTAATGGGTGTGTATTGTTCATGTTAAGTGACGAGACTTTAAATAAATTAGTAGTATTGTGATTTTACTGGTTTTTTATGTGAGTTTTTTTTTTAGATTTGTTTTTCATTGTGTAATAACCATGAAATCCAGCTTTTGTGCTGCGAATTGGTTTAATAAACATACAATACAATACAATAAAATAGATTACAATACCGTACATGTACGTGTTCTCCGTAGGGGAGAATAGCATAAAGGAGACAGACTGTTGGTTGCTAGGCAATGACATGCATCACGTAGCAACAACGGCGTAGTATGTGACTTTCTAAACTGCACCTCCTTTTGAAAGTGCAGATTTCGGGGCGATACCATAATGCAAATGTTAAACACGCTAAAGGCTGATTTGGTCAGCGTTTGAAACAAACAGCAGTCTGTTATTCTGATATGTGCAAATCATAATGGTTCACAAGATGTCGGCGAGTTGCTGAGGACAAAATATCATCTGCAGCGACCTTCTCCAAACCCGCTCCAAATAAACATCCAGGGACTCGCCAGTAGGCCTACCCGTAAACGAGTATACACCCGACCCCGGTGACGCACAACACCCTCTAATGTTGCGCGCCCTTTCCGCCCAACAGTTCGATAACGTGCTCTCCGTTCCGGCCCGGAAAATGCTCGTTCGTTGCCCTGGCAACCCATATCTTCCCACAGGTCCGATCGTGTATTATCTTTCCGCTGGCTGCGTCACAGTGGCGCGCTGTATATATGCACCACCTTGGGGTCTATTAATTGTTTCGAGATGAAACCTTGCCTTTCGCGCACTTTCACGACCCAGCAAACGGAATAATATACCCGCTAGTTTATTTGTTTGTTCTTGATAATAAATCGGTCTCGTTTTATACTCTCCCGAATTAAGTGTGCACGGATGACCGCAACATCGATTTTCCCCACTCGGTAAACTGATATTTAGGTTAAGTCTGATTGGAGTTAAACGGAAATCGATAGGGGTTTATGGCAATTACGGTGTATATGCAGAAAAATCCAACTTCTGTCACTCGAGAGGAGATAAAATCACTTTCATCCCGTATCTAGGAGACCTGTGTGCGGTTATGGAACTCGAAGAAAAAAAACCCATTTTTTTAGCGATATTATTTTCACGGCTTCGTGAAAGACAATACATGGTAATAAATCTAACGGCCGAAGTGTGCCTGGGGCGCTTCAACTGTGCTTCTACAAATCATTAATTTTATTATCTGAATGACGCCATATTGTTTCATATTTATACAAAGAATTTAAAGTAAAAAATCTAACAATAATTGAATTGAAAAGTAAAGAAATTAAATTAAAACGTCTTGAATCTACAGTGTCCCAAGTTCATAATACACTGTTTTGGAAATAATATGACGTAACTACAAAGCAAGTATTGATTCCTTCGAAGTCGTGGGTAACATATACATTTATTTATTAATTACGCACTTCACAAGGACCGACAATAGACCACTAAAGTTAAAACGTCACCCTTTGTGTGTTACCAAGGTTACTGGGTCTACATAAAACCAGTGAAATGTTTCCCTGCGCTTTCCCTTTTCAGATTACCAGCGAATGTTTAGACCAAATAACTATGGCAACTGACGTCACACTTTAGTAGTCTAATGTAGCGATGCCTTATACTATGTGCGCCGCCATTTTGTCTAAGAACTGGGCAAAGCATGACGTTTCTGGGTGCCGAAAACGTCATTCTTTGCCTAGTTTTCGGACAAAACGGCGGTGCCCATAAACCATTTTTAAAAAGTTCGTATCCGCTTTTCAGTGGGTCATATTTCTTGTTCTTTTGTATAACAACAATGTACGTGTTGCACTTGTTCAGTACAATGGGAGAGGTCACAATTCAGTGTGTGTTAAACGTGTTATTGTTACATATCTGTTAACAAGTGCCATTTCGCCCCCAAACCACTTCGCCCGAGTGCCATTTCGCCCCAAATCACTTCGTCCAAACACTACATCGCCCAAATGCTACTTCGCCCCAAAACCACTTCGTGCACAGGCCGTGGTTCAGGCTAAATGGTTTAGGGCGAAGTGGTTTTGGGGCGAAATGACTGCAAACCCATTTTTGACTGTTTTCTCGAAGGTATGGAGCCGGTTTTTGCTCAGGTTGGTTTTAATTATGCATATCTCCAATCACACAGGGGGATAAAACTATTTGTAATAGTTTACCAATCATGTATACTATCTTTAAACCTTCTCATCAATTATAATCTTTCAGGCCCCAGGGTAACTTGGTGTAAACATTCGCTGGTAATCTGAAATGTCCATTGCTAGAGCGCATGAGGGAAACAGTTCGCTGATGGTATAACCCACCTTGCAATGGTAACTTTACTACCCCATTGAGAAAGGTTATCATCATCAACACGAACCTTATCCAGACCAGAGAGCAGTGGCCTTATCGCGTACTGACCCCAGGACATCTTTTTCCACTTCGTCCCAAGATCTTCAGGTTACCCCCTTCTAATATTTCTCATGTCCTTGAACGCCCCCGCTCCAGGCCCACGGGTTATCGTGACCATGCAATAATCACGGTCACCATTACTGGAATAAGCAGTGACATTTGAGGCGAACCGCCACAAAACATCGATTATATAGTAGGCGCAAAATGCGAGCAAGAGTTGGCAAAGAACCAGGTCGTGAGGTAGTAAACATCTTATGTGCGGTTCGGCCAAACGAGATATTACACTAACCCCCCAATACACTGAAGTTAACACCTCACCTTTTGTGTATGTTGCCAAGGTTACTGGATCTAAACAAAATAAACCAGTGAACTATTTCTCTGCGCTTTTTCGTTCCCAGACAATATTTGAAGAAATTCTTAGCGTAACGTCCCGTTATAAAAAAGATTAAATCCACATTACATCATTATTTGACAAAACATTTTACTTTACAAGAAAAACGCGACTGAAAGTGTTAATAGCATGATTCCCCCCTGCACAATAGACAGCCGAAGTGTGACGTGCGTTGCCATGGCAATTGGATCTAAACTATCATGGCCGTCGGGAAAAGTACCATTGGAAAAGCACTGGGACACGGTTGAGTGACTTTTAGTTTAGATCCAATTGCCTAGGCAACCAACAAAAGGTGACGTATTCACTTCGGCAGTCTATGGTACCCTTGTAGGATAAATTGCAAACTGAATTAAGGTGCTTTTTTTAAAAATCGTTTGCAAACTATTTTTTTCCATTCATTCAACACAAAAACCATGCATGGATTAAGGGTTTCTGAAATATCACTGTATCTGTGTGCAGGGGCGGATCCAGAGGGGTTTGTGGGGTCAAATAAAACCTCTGCTCTGACACCAACAACAAAAAATACATGTATATTATCATGACTTCTATCTGGTGCTGAAACCAAGAGTTGCTCAAAAGTGCCCATTGCACTGTCGCTCGCAAGCGTGAGGAAACCCATGAGGAGAAGACGATTAGTTAGAAACGACCAAAGACGCCGGGGAATCCCCTTGCTCTTCACGAAAGAATGCTCTGGGATCTTTAAAGTGCGTTACCTAACACACTGGACCAACGGCATTACATCCCTTCCGAAGGATGGAGCAAGTGTGTTTAAGTGCCTTGCTAAAGGGCACAAGTACCCCAGCCGGGTATCAAACCCGCAACCCCAAGCTTTCACCTGAGCATTGCGAGCTAGTGACCCAAACCACTCGGGCACAGTACCCCCACCCCAAACCTCTCGGCCACGGTACCCACGCATTGCATTATATGTGTCCACCTATCCGCAACAATCTAACATACATGGGCCACTGATATGGCATCCTGAGATCTCAGGGAATTTCTACTCTGCAAAGCGACGTGACAATACCCTGAGGAAATACACGCAAATCTGTTGTCTTGAGCCAACTCACGCCCGAGTCATTTTGATGTAATTTAATCAATTCGGTCATGTTATGCCGAAAAGAAACAATTTCTATACTTTCCAGAAATTGTATTGGGTTCCGTTCCTTATGACTGTCCCATTCCTACTAAACTTTCAAACGACGAACCTTATTTACTCCGCAGTTTTTCAAATTAATAACAGGGATGCATGCTGACGAATGTAATGGAACGGATTCCCCAGTATGCTTTAAATAGCAGCCAATCGCCGACGCGGACAACGGCCAGCATTACCGAGTACATGTATCACATGCGTGCACGGTGTTTACAGTCTGCGCGCGTTACATTTGAATGCCTGCAATCGTGCTACAATGCACTGTAAGCGTCCTGATTGGTCCAGCAGAGGCGACAAGATTTCTGTCGCTAGTCCCACCGCCAAATGGGGCCTTTTTCAACAGGGCCACTGTTAGTCTTGATGCAAGACCGAGTTCGCGATCCCCACATTGTTCATTTTAGCCGCCAGAGGGCGTACCTACACTTACAACGTGAACTCGAAAACTCGGTCTTGATTACTCCGTAAGAAAAAAGTTCGATAACCTTAATGGAAGCACATGAATAATTAAACAGCAAGGTCAAAAATTATGGGCGCCTGCGTAGAAGAGAAAGCGATGCCTCCATAATTAGGTCATGTGGGATGGTAACTTGCCGTGTACATTTTGTACGTGTGCAGTGATTCACCGTGCCGCGCGAAAATGATATCGGGCCGTTTTCGTGCAGTGACCGTGGTGCATTGCCTGCCGAGAAGCGGCATTTCTCGGTACGAGTGCGCGCCCAGCCCAGCCCGGTGACTTCCTGTTCCCGGCCGGGGGTGCCTGTCCGTGTAGATTAAGACCCAATGCCATGGCCAAAACATTGAACAATGTTGGACAACAGTGGGAAAAAATCTAAAAATCATGAAAATTTCTCTCTCTTAGTTTTTACACCATGGTTTTTACAACTAAACTAAAATTTTACATGGTTTTATAACAATGGAAATCCAGGCTGGGGGCCTAAAATCAGACATGTCATAATTTTATTTCTCATTTTTATCATCAAACTTGTTCTAACATACATTGCTTATTTTTCATTTAATACAAAATAAAGACGTTTATAGTGGTCGGATATGGAATTCAACCTAAAAATTTAAATTATTTCTGCACTTGAAGTGAAATATTGAACTAATGAATCAGACAATGTTGACGAACATTTCCTTGGACAATGTTGGACAGCAGTAGGAAAAAATATAAAAATCATGAAAATTCCTCTCTTAGTTTTTACACCATGGTTTTTACAACTAAACTAAAATTTTACATGGTTTTATAACAATGGAAATCCAGGTTGGGGGCCTAAAATCAGACATGTCATAATTTTTTTTCTCATTTTTATCATCAAACTTGTTCTAACATGCATTGTTTATTTTTCATTTACAGAATAAAGACGTTTATAAGTGGTCGGGTATGGAATTCAACCTAAAAATTCTAATTATTTCTGCACTTGAAGTGAAATATTGAACTAATGAATCAGACAATGTTGACGAACATTTCCTTAGACAATGTTGGACAGCAGTGGGAAAAAATTTAAAAATCATGAAAATTTCTCTTTCTTAGTTTTTACACCATGGTTTTTACAACTAAACTAAAATTGTACATGGTTTTATAACAATGGAAATCCAGGCTGGGGGCCTAAAATCAGACATGTCATAATTTTATTTCTCATTTTTATCATCAAACTTGTTCTAACATGCATTGTTTATTTTTCATTTAATATAAAATAAAGAGGTTTATAGTGGTCGGATATGGAATTCAACCTACAAATTCAAATTATTTCTGCACTTGAAGTCAAATATTGAACTAATGAATCAGACAATGTTGACGAACATTTCCTTGGACAATGTTGGACAGCAGTAGGAAAAAATCTAAAAATCATGAAAATTTCTCTCTCTTAGTTTTTACACCATGGTTTTTACAACTAAACTAAAATTTTACATGGTTTTATAACAATGGAAATCCAGGCTGGGGGCCTAAAATCAGACATGTCATAATTTTATTTCTCATTTTTATCATCAGACTTGTTCTAACATGCATTGTTTATTTTTCATTTAATACAAAATAAAGACGTTTATAGTGGTCGGATATGGAATTCAACCTAAAAATTTAAATTATTTCTGCACTTGAAGTGAAATATTGAACTAATGAATCAGACAATGTTGACGAACATTTCCTTAGACAATGTTGGACAGCAGTGGGAAAAAATTTAAAAATCATGAAAATTTCTCTTTCTTAGTTTTTACACCATGGTTTTTACAACTAAACTAAAATTGTACATGGTTTTATAACAATGGAAATCCAGGCTGGGGGCCTAAAATCAGACATGTCATAATTTTATTTCTCATTTTTATCATCAAACTTGTTCTAACATGCATTGTTTATTTTTCATTTAATATAAAATAAAGAGGTTTATAGTGGTCGGATATGGAATTCAACCTAAAAATTCAAATTATTTCTGCACTTGAAGTCAAATATTGAACTAATGAATCAGACAATGTTGACAAACATTTCCATTTTTGTTAAAGTTAACCAAACTGTGCAAATTTCCTTCAAGGGCTTCTGTCCTATCTACAAAGTAGTATGCTGTTGTTCCCTGGAATTCGTAAAAACAGCTTCATATCCACAAAATTAATGGGCCTTCTCAAAGCATTCTCCTCAGAGCACTGAAAAGGGTGAAATTTTAAACATTTAGTAAACTAATAAACATCAAATATAAATTTGTTCCATTAAACGTTATTCCAGTATATTTTCGGAGGCTTATGCAAGCAAGTTGCTCTAATTAATTTTCTGCAATTCTGCTTGCTGTAAAAACAAAAACATGCACGAAGAATCAGAAAAAAAAGTATTGTTTTAAATAGGCCCGTAAAAGGTCGATCCTTGGGTCACAAAAATTTGCCTTATTTGTTGTTGGCCTAAATGAAAATCAAATGGGTCATATTTGACTTTAGAAAATGTACAATTACTTTTGTAAAACCATGTGGCTTTGAGAGACTCCTTTCAACATTAAGCTTACAAAAATTTAATAAGGGCATTTTGAAATTTTTAAAAATCTGCCCAACAATTTATAATACTTCAAACATTGTGTACAAAGCATGTGATAGTGAGTGAAATTACTAGTAGTAGTTTTTAAGAAAGTGGGTGGTTCTTCACTCAGATTAATTCACTCCTAAATTTTCTATCATATCTAAACTAACTGATGCTTGCAAGTCATTTTAGGGAAAAATAGTAGTGGATAACTTCTCTGAAATCGTTTAGCACTTTTTTTTTTACCGAAGCCAATAATATGAAAAGCATGCCATAGTATAGAGAAGAAAACAATGCCAGTCGTTTTATTCCTCCACGCGTAAGCGATGAAAAAAAATCGTGACCAAGCAGAACATGCCCTAAGAAAATCTCTAAATGCCAGTCTTTGATAGCCTTTGAACTTTTCGATTATCAACTTGGAACGAAATGCTTCGTCTTCACTGGCCGCCCAATCATCACAACCGACCGTAGACCCGTTCACGGGTCTAACCCGACCGTATACGAGCAACGCAGGCCGGCAAGCGGTAAGGCCCGGACGACGGTACCGGCGAGCCACTGAGTGCAACGCGCAAGACAGCTTTGTCCGTGGACAACGTGTTTGCCTCATATCATGTTTGCCTGCTGACTGCTGATCGATCGATCGATCAGCGACTGGAAAAGCAGCGACATTTGTATGCACTGTCCTGTCCAGTGTGTACTCTGGGTACCAGACAGACCAGAGCTGTTGTGAATTATGGAAATTAGATGACGTCACGCATTTCAACGTGTCACGCAAAGGTATGCCAGGAATTCGCTCGGTATTTTGCGAGCGATTTATACGGAATATGAAAGACTGTCTTTTCGACTGTATTTCAGGTGCGCCCTCTGGCGGCCAATGATGAATAGTCTATGTACATCGTGTATTGCGCGCAAAAAGGCAGTCTTTCCGAAAGACTAGGCCACTGTACGCAGGAGTTGGGGAGTGCGTTAAAGGGGCACTGTTGCAAGAGGATGCTGATATGGCTGAAAATTCTTTAGTTATGTAATGCTATTGTTCGTAAGAATTCTGCAAATGATTTGTATGTAATGGGTTTTTAATTGTGGACACTCGAAATATCACCACGGCTACAAAACCGCCACAAACTATACAGCTGTCGACCCGATGAATAATAACGGAAGGACCATTGTTGCACAGTTGCCTTTCCGTTGAGACCTGACCGTGACTGATGCGTATTGTTGCTGTTCAAAACATCTTCCAGGAGCACAAATGAGTGCCAGGAGCTATCTTCAGGGACATTACACAATAAACAGAATGCATGCACAGGGTTGCATGAACGGAGAAAACGGCCCACGCGCGTGAACCTGACACTTAGCCGTTCTATTTGTTCTGAAAACACATTCAACGTGCATGTACGTCTGCTCTCGGGGTAATTCATGAAAACGTCGCATGCTGTCTGATTTGTGTTTAGGCGATTGGCCAAGACCTCAAAGCCTTGACTTCGGCGACAGTGTTCACGTGTACTGTAATATGGAGAAGTAGCTGGAGCTTAGTATCATGGGTATCTTTAATAATATGCCCTTTGCCATGGGTTCAATACAGAACCTATAGCTACATAGACGTTCCTAATAAGTCTTATTTATATCCAAACAGTCAAAATAATGTTAACTAATCACATGAGACGTCATTATGACTAAAAGACGGATTACACGATTGGGAAAACGGCATTACATAGGCCTACATGTAACTAAAGAGTAATGTTAATAAACTGCCTTGTAGAAATTGCAGCCATATAGATGTAATACTTTATAAAACCTGAAAAATCCAAGCATGTAAAGAGTGTTTGGTTTTCATGTTATCTTGCGTAGGTCTCTAGTGACATCAGCAAAATTTTATCTCCCTTTGTGATTGAAGATCCTGGGCAAAAATCAGCTCCGTGTACGTCGTCTAACTTTTGAGAAAACAGTTAACAAATGGTTTGCAGTCATTTCGCCCCAAAACCCATTTGCCCTGAACCACGGCATGTGCACGAAGTGGTTTTGGGGCGACGTGGCATTTGGGCGATGTAGTGTTTGGACGAGGTAATTTGGGGAGAAATGGCACTTGGGTGAAATGGTTTTGGGGTGAATTGAATTTTCGTCTCATGAGAAGAAAACTAATTGTTTTACTCATTTCTCAAAGACTAAAGCACTTCAGACAGAACCATTTCAGGGGAAGTTTTCTACGGTCATCATGTTTATATTGTGTAAGTTCGGCGTAAATCTGTGAACATTGAGATTACCAGTGATGTATACTGCCTTGAAGAGCAAGCACCGTGAAAAATGTGAGTGGTACAAAACCTCTCCTTAAATAAGCTTTTGTGATTTTGTTTTGCTTTCTGTGCATCGCTTGGCGTACACTTCGACTCGGGAAAAACACTCAAGCCACATTTTATACAATGCATTGCCTAAGCTTGTAAATCCTTAATGCCAGTGTTGTTGTTGTGACCTTTCCGTTACCTTTCAAATGAAACCAAAATAATGACGTTAGTGGTGATAAAGAAATTAAGTCAGGTGTGTATTTGCGTGTTTGGGGTTTTATCAACTTGAAAGCTTGGAGCCCGGCACATCATTAGCACTAACATTGTTTTAAATAACCTTTACAGCCAATTTTGTTGGGGGAAAGGTCTCGAAATGTCTTGGCAAGACCTTTTGGAGATATCAGACAGAAAATGGTTTTATAATTAAAATACATGGATGTGGAAGCGTTCAATATGCGAAAATGTTAACGTCATACTATAATATTTAATATTTAATTTCTTGGTTAATTTGATTTTTGATGGTGTTATTTGTCAATTTTATTACTGATTTTTGCCATGGCAGGCTGAACCTTTTTGGTCATAGAAACTTATGTTCCTCCTCAGCCTTGCCTTCTCCACTGTTAATGTTTACTGTGTATAACTTATATTTATGTATTATATATTTTGAATTAATACTTTAGTGGAGTTAAGTAAAATAATAATAATAATAATAATAATACATGCAGTGGCCTCGCGTTTCGACCCCAGCTGAGTCTTTTTTTTTTCAAAGGCAAAATTACTATTTATATAACATGAAAAAAAACCAGTACATTAAAACATGATGTTGAGAAGAGCACAAACAGCAACTAGGTATATAGAAATATAGGTTGAACTCTTTCTTTCGCGAGTGATCCCCTAAAGGGATCTGGTTGCTGAGATTAGCCGACTTAAGTCGTTGCCCTGTAGCCACATTCGGAGGTCCTTCAGCTCGGCCACAAAGTGCGAGAGAACAGGAAGAAATTATCAGTTGTAGAGGTGGGAGGAAACCCCAACACATTGACGTTTGGGGAAAACCTATGGAATCCACATACCGGTACTGACCCGGACGGGATTCGAACCAGGGCCACATTGGTGGAAGGCGAGGAAAGAACCGCTACGCCGACCTGATTCCCCATATAGGTTGGATTGGAAAGCCCATACTTTGGGGGATGTGGCAGGTCTGGGGCTGGAAGGTGAACAAAACGGTGATTAGGAGCACCAGGAAAGAGAGTAGTGATAGAAAAGGACTGTGAAAGGACAATCAAGAGTGGAGTGGGGCGGGGGTGAGGGTTGATGGAGAAACACTGGTGTGGGGAAGGAACACCCCCCACCCCGTAGCTACGCCGCTGTCGATATGGTCAATGGAAAATCGAGGCTCGACCTCGGTCCCATGGTCTACTGCTACTGCGTTGCAAAGCAGTTAGGAACGAGGATGCTCGACCACCCTGGGGACGAGGTTGACCGAGGCTGTGCATCCAATGGCGGCATAAGGACGATGTTAGCATACGCTCATCCAGCTTGCCCATAAAGAGGGCAAGCCATGGAGGGTGCCATACGTGTGCCCATGGCTGTTCGTCCGTGATGCTTGTCCTTGAAAGTGGAGTTGTATTTTCGTTAGTACATGGTTCAAGACGAGGGATCAGATACGGAAGGCAAGGTGTTAAGCAGTGGCACATACACCATGTACAAATATTAAAGGCAGAGGCTCGTCAGCAATGAGCGCGCGCCAATTTCGTGCCACGAAATACGCAGCTACATGTAAATACTTTTGCTATGGAGTTGCGTAGTTCGTTGCACGAATTTAGCGCGTGCATTGCTGACGAGCCCGTGCCTTTAATGCATGCGTTGTTTATTAAGCAAGATTGTTCTGGTACTTTCTTAGCAACTGAAGAAAATAATCTTGTTTTAATAGCACTTTCATTATCGAGGTTTGACTGTACCCTAAGCAAAACATCGCGTTTCGAGCCATTCCATACTAACGAGACCTGTTATGATATCGACCTAACATCGCCGCTGGCAGGTGACCCCACTTCAGACTCACACACTCGGTCATCAGACGATCGCGCGGCGGTAGATCGCCAGTACCCCCGGGGCCTGGATTTGCTCCAAATGCGCTAGAGGCGTGCCTCATGAAAATTCATATCAGGCGCGCGCTCGCCTCACGACATGAGAGGTTCGTTGGCATGGCAACCGATGTTAAGGCATCTTAGCTATGTCTACATTTTGGCTAAAATATGCTAAGCTATAAACTAATCGACAGTGCTCTACTCAAAACCTTCCCAGTCAGATGAACACGTGGCGATGAAGCCGGTGTTGGGTTTTTCTATCTAATGCCTATGAGCGCTGTTGTCACTAATACTTTATTTTGCGAAAGATTGGGCGTTTTCTTTTTGGGCCATAACCCCCCCCCCCCCCCCCCCCCCCCCCCCCACCCACCCACTCCCAGAAATTGACGTGAAAAGATGGTTAAAAGTAGAAGGTGATGATTCACAAAAGTACTTCAAAATATGTCGGTGCACTGTGCTGTCGTCCGACGGAGATATTATTTGGATTTTCGGGGCTCAGTTTCTTCAGATACTAAATTTGTATCACAAAACTCATCGATGGTCTCACTTCGTCTTCTCTATGACACGCTGCCAACATTTGTCCCATGCGCAATTTTTTTCCGTAGCGCGGAGTACCAGTACGAGTCAAGTTTGGGTAGATTCACACCGAGCCTTTTCGCGCGTAAATTTTACGCGCGTCGCTTTTGAAAAACGAAAAAACGGCGTAGATGGAATTTGGAGTGAAATTGAGCATTGGGAATCACAGAATCGACCTGCATGGGCGGAAAGTGTTTTTGTGATTTTGTGCTTTTCGGTGCGTCATTTCACTCAAAATTTCCTTCAAACCGCGCGTCAACTTTGCGCACGAAAAGGCCCAGCGTGAATCCACCCTTATTGACAAAATGCCTTCAGTGTGGCGCGAGTCTCAACAGCTTAGCGCATGGCCAATTTCCGTCGTATTCAACTGCCGTGAATAGACATGGGCCAATTTCATATGGCGCTGTTTAGCACAATTTGTTTAGCACAGAATTTCTTTGCTCTGTAAAATGGGTTACCAGCCAAAATTGTACGTCAAATTGTATTTTTAGGAACAGGAGCATCAGTAAATACACATCACATTACGATTTTGGCTGGCAACTCAGTTTTGCAAAATAAAGCAAAGAAATTCTGTGCTAAGCAAATAGTTGTGCTAAACAGCGCCATGAAATTGGCCCCAGTTGCGTGATAGATTTGCATAAATCCGAGTACCGTCTTCGCGCCATATGGCGCTCGCGTACGAGTGAGTCAGGCACCATGCTATACCTGACAAATCAGGTTGTTTCCAGGTGGTGCACGCTGGTACATGGTAACCGTGAATACCTCGCACATTACTTAAGCTGTATTTTTAAGCTGGACCATGTTGATTGAACACGTTGATCGGCAACTTCAAACCAGTCACATAACTCAAAATCGTTTCTCCACTTTCTTGAATGCATCATTGCAGTTTGGAAACGTTCCAGCTTTCAAAGTTGACATCGATTTCAAGTTTTAAAAAACACGTTCTATTTCGCGAAATTCACGGATGTAATTTCGGATGGTCCAGCTTAAACATGCATAAAGTAATGTGCGAGGTATATTTCAGGTACCGCACAGACTTTCGCGCTGGTTGCTATGTACCAGCTTGCACTACCTGGAAATTGCCCGATTTTCCAGATAGTCTGGTGATTGACTCACATCGTACGCGAGCGCCATAGCGCGAGGGCGGGACTTTATACAAATCTATTAAAACGTCGTTCCAATGTCATGTCATGTATTTAAAGTGTAACCGCCATCGGATGTTGATGTTTGCTTCGATGTAACCGATACCTACCAGCATTTTTAAGCACCTGACTGCTTTGTTGCATCATGACTTGGCATTTTATGGCTTTAAATTTGTCCGAACCATATGTCTTGTTAATAATGTGCATAAAATGAATTTGTACACTGTTTCCATGTAAGCATGTTACTCTGTGAAGGCACAATGCACATTTTACCATAAAAAGGCAGTACATTTTGAGAACCGTACAGTCAATTTCACGACGTAAAATTTTTGTTACTGCAATAATATTTACTTCAAAAAGTAAAACACCACCAATTTCTTTGTGGAAGCGCGCAGTTATTGGTCTTCCGTCAGACGGTTTCGTGTCGTGTTATTTCCATAGTACGTAAAGTTTATTTACATTTTTACACACGGAAAAACGTAACGGCAGTGTTGCAGGTCTTTGAAGGACATTCTACGAAGTATTAGACTACATTTTGCTCTGGACTTTTCTGGAACCTTCTAAAATGTTCAATAGGCTCATTGTGGAACATTCTGGAAACTTACTGTTTATTTATAGAAACATTATGTAGTCTCAGAAGATTCCAGAAACTTGTGTTTACAGTATGTATTTCTTGATAATAAGCTTACAGACAGAGAAGGTTTATTTTTATCATAAGTATGTACTACAGTTTATTTTTGGTACCGGTAGGCCTAACTGATGTATAAGTGGGAATTCCCCTGGGTATGCAATCTTATGGCATAATCTTATAGAACTATCTGGAAAAGATTACTAAAGTATATAAAGGAAAGGAATTGGCTGAAAATTATATTCAGAGGACTTGGGAGTTTTCGACAGTTCGCTAAATCCGCTTTATTGTCATCTAAATATTTTTGAAGGACAAGAAAACAAACATTTGACGGTTTCTAAAAAAGGATGATCACATTATTAAAGCGAGTTCTCGGTGTCTGTTTTATTGCACCGAAAGAAAATAGCGCGTTTAGGTTAAAAAAATTAATACATGTACGTTCTATTCTTTAAAAATACTGTTCACAAAAATAATTTTAAAACAAAATTGTAAAACCTCAAACGAAACGTTTCTAAAATTTCATAACATCTGACGAAAAAAAAATACAAAACAAGAGGGGAACAATAATTAAAGATAAATTACGAATTGAAAACCGAACCTGCGTCATTTGCTAATTTGCACATTTCGTACATGAATGATTTTCTATTACGTGCTTCGGAAAATAAAAACAATTATGTGAACTGCATCAATTTTTAATTAAATGCACCTCGCAATAACTGTCCTTACGACTACGTTTCAAGTGCCGAGGTTTAAATGTATATAGCGTGATCCAAAACTGGTAAACACTGGATGAAAATTTCAAAATTTCTTAAATTAATCTAAATAATACAGTAAAGAAATGTCCATAGGCCTATTTTACAATCATCAACAGAATAATTTTGGCTGGGCATACTGTGCCATCACATTTTCAAGAAATAGTTGAAAATGCATGTAATTTTTTGGTTTTTTGTCAATTTTATTGATTGTCCGTCCCTCCCGCATAAAAACAACCTAAGCTGCATAAAACTGTAAAGTCAATTTCAACATGTGATCAACTGGGTGTGTGTATTAACATCAGTAGAAGGTAAACGTACAGGTTCACTTTAGTTTTCATTTGTTGTATTGACTAAGGAAAGCACTAAATATGTCTCTTGATTTCTGTCCCTCGCGTGAGGGACGGAATTGCATCACGCTCTGTTTATAGGAA
The DNA here is from genome assembly GCA_037783545.1 of Henricia sp. BOLD:AAB3569. NCBI lineage: Eukaryota > Metazoa > Echinodermata > Asteroidea > Spinulosida > Echinasteridae > Henricia > Henricia sp. BOLD:AAB3569. Next base: position 686,211 of record JBBELK010000162.1, on the reverse strand, counting down.
ACGTTTTCATCCTTCACACGCGCTTCCCGCGTGAGTGTTTTAGTGGCTAGCTGTTAGGGCCCCAATAGGCCTATGTCATTTGCAGAAATGTTTTTTTTTTATGAACTCCAGGACCAGCAGCATTAGGCCTACATATAACTAAAAAATAGTGTTGACAACTACTTTGTAGCCACATAGGTGCAGTAATACTTCAGAAAACCTTAACAATCTATGCATGGTTTTTGTGTTTAATGAATCTATAGTAAAATAAAAATAAAATTTTTAAAAGCACCTTTAGTTGGCAATTTATTTCTACAAATGTACCATTTTACCATTGCTAATAACACTTTTACTCGGCTTTTTCTTGTCAACTCGTGAAGTAACATTTTGGGTCACTGCAAATGATGTATGGGCTCAACTCAATACAGGCTTATTATAAAACAAATGACATGAGAGAAGACATATACAGCTTCTTTCATATAGTGGAAAAACTCCTGGAATATTGGCTATAGTTCGAAATCAAACTCAACAATCGACGCAGTTCTAAGATCGTGTCACACGTTTCTTTGATTGACACAACACTTCAAAATGGCCGCCCACCCACGCCTACGTTATAAATCTGTTTTTGTTGGCACAGACCCAAAACATTTAAAATATTCACAAGAATGAGAAATATCGCTTTGAGTCGGCTTACAGTATCTAATCTGACATTTTGTTATCAGCGATAAGATATCAGGCCTATATAAAGTATTGATGACGATACTGTTTTGAAAGGAGATGGTTTATGGAGACATTGACGCAGGTATTATTTAAAGACTGACTGGAAAACATTTAAAAACGGGAACAATAGCACTACATGTACTTAATTAAAGAATAATATGTTGATAAACAACCTTGTAGAAGATAATTTCAGCCACATAAATGCAGTAATACTTTAGAAAACCTTAAAAATCCATGCATGTTTTTTTTGTGTTGAACAAATGGTAAAAATCGTTAAGAAACGATTTCTTAAAGCACATTCGGTTGGCAATTATTTCTACCCACAAAGGTACAATTTTACGCAAGGGAAAAAATCATGTAGTGTTTGTTACCATTGCTATCAACACTTTCAATCTTTTTTCTTATGAAGTAAAATTGTGCGTCACTACACATGATGTAATGGGTTTTAAAGGCACAGGCTCGTCACCAATGCGCGCGCCAAATTCGTGCCACGAAATACGCACCTCCGTGTAGCAAAGGCACGGAGCTGCGTATTTCGTGGCACGAATTTGGCGCGCGCGCATTGCTTACGAGCCCGTGCCTTTAAATTAATGCAATATGTGCGCGTACAGCAAAATACACGTCGTCTATTCGAAGATCTACCAAAGGAGCCGATGCACTGAATTCTCGTAGATTACCGTAAATCTCCCCGCGAGAGTTGGGTATTCGAGGCAAGCCGGCTGGCTGAGCCAGGCTGTGTCCCTATTGGCCCTTGGCTTTGTCCAGTTCATTGCGTGACTCAGTGTTCCAATCTAGCCTAGGGAGGGCAGTCGTCATTACACCTTCTGCGCGCTCGTTTGTAACACCGTCCTTCGCCCACTCAAAGGAAAAAAAATCACCCCCCGTAATGTGTGTTTATGCTCTCTCTCCCCAACCCCTCGCGTCAGATGCGAAGTAAAATGTGGCTTGCTAGCACTTGTCTCCCTTAAAGGAAGCGAGCGGACGGCTGGCACACAATGACGGTATAAGACGAGTCCGTTGGGGGAAAACAAAAAGGTTCAATCACGTCAACGCATTGACGATGCCGATATTTCGACCGCAGCGTATCCACTGGCTGCCGGAGCCGCCGCAGCTTGCGGCCAGGGGCTAATGCGAGAGCGCAACATTAGCATTTATCGGATGCAGTGTGTCGACTTGACACAGCACCGAATTGATGCAGACCGCTCATCGTTTCCAGAAACACAAGAAGATACACCGAAACGTGTAGTGTACTCTTGACTCATCTACCTGCATTATGCACGACCGCCTTTCATTATCGGAGCACGTATATAACCTCATCTACTCCCACTGCTCGCACATTCTGGGATATTAACCGTGCTTTGCATACAAGGATAGAAACAATCAAGAGCAGCGACCTGCAAATTGTCGCCTTCCACCGGCATGTTTATGCGAATAGACACCTGTTGACATCACGCATGCCAGCATTTCTTTCGGCCTTTGTTGTGCGTTTGTGCTGAATACAGTCCATCCATAACCTTGGAATCTTCGTTGGAGTTAATAAATACGCTGGAGTTTGATGAGCGCGTACCACTGTCTCGACGTGCCCGTGCGATTGCTGCGCTCTGCGTGGTCGGGGTTGATTTGGCTGGTCTACGGCACTGACGGCGAAGTCAACGACGAGAACAACATGTCTGCTCCGTTACTGACCTCCCATCAAGTAGAACTCTGGCTCCAGGCGAACCAGGACTGGTTCGATGACTACTTCCTGAAAAACGGCTCCAAGAGGTTGGTCCAGAAGTGGTTGGAAACCCATAAAGGGGAGAAGGTGGTATCGAACCTAATTAACAACGTGGGCTTGAAACCCGCCTTGTCGCCTTCGTCGCAGCGACGCGTTACGTATGCGCAGTTTACTAAGAACCGCTCACAGCCCGAGGGCGAAGAAAAGCACGATAACAACAATGTAACGACTGAAGACGAGACCCCAATCCGGCCTCGATCCGGATCCAGACAGTATCTTCGGCAGGATTTTGCTAAGGCCCGATCCAGAACGTTATTCAATACCTGGGCGTCTCCCTCCCCTTCCTGTATGGACAATGGAGACCTGGACAGCGATGGCGGACCCACTTCGCCACGGGATCCGACTAACTGCAGGAGGGGTCAGCTAAGACGGGCTTCCACGGTGCCACCAGAGCGGCATTCTAGCAGCATGCTGAGTCTTCTCCTCGAGCCAAAGGTGCGACTGCCGCATCGGGCTAGTATCACCAATGAGGTTAAGCTCGAGCTTCGCTCCACGGACGAGAGACAGTTCTTCCTGACACTAGTCAAGGATATCTCCCATGATCTGGACCTGGACAGCCTTCGCGAAAAGATCATCGGTAATGTCGGGATTCTAGTTAATAGTGAGCGTACCTCGTTATTCCTCCTGGAGGGACCTAAGGGGCGAGAGATGCTTGTCAGCAAGCCTCATCCCATGGGATTAGAAAGGGACAACTGGAACAGGAGTTTAGCCCGGCAGGGCGGGGGACTTACACTTTCTCCTAGGGAAGGGTTTATGGGGAAGGTTGCTCAGACTGGAGAGGCCCTGCGTATCGATTCACCGGGAGAGGTAAGACGCATTACGGTGCTTCCAAATCACGAGGTTGGTTCTCTTGATAACCGGGGAATTCAGATAGTGAATTGCAAACATACTGTTAATAGGCCTAGTGGCGCTACGCCAATGCAGCTTTGCAGCTGAAAAGATAGTTCAATGTGTCATAATTTTCTAAGCATTCGCGCAGCAAAATTGCGTACTACCTTTTAACTTGCAAGGTATCCTTTGCAAATTTGTCCTCGCGTTCGTGTCCTGTATCGTTTTCACTCGAGAACGAGATTGACTGAAGCCGCCTTAAAGCCCAATGCATCATTTCCAGTTGCCCAAAATCTTACTGTGGGAGTTCAAAAGAAAAACCAGACTAAAAGTGTCGATGGCATGGTAACAAACATGCACTGCATGATTTTCCCCATGTAAAGTGGTACCTTTGTTGTTGTTTTTTAATTATCAACGCAAAGACCATGCATAGATTTTTAAGGTTTTCTGAAGTATTACTGTGGCTGAAGTTTCTACAAGGCAGTTTATTAACATTACTCTTTAGTGATGTAATGCTGTTGTTCCTGTTTTTAAATGTTTTCCAATCATGTAATATGTCTTTAACCCCTAATAACCATAGGCATTAAAATAAATCAGCAGTTAATTCAAATCGCACGCTGTAATTAACCTCAATCAATTAGAATGGGCTATATCAAACCGAAGTTGTCATTTAAAAGTAGCCACGTGTTTCAAAGCTATAAGCTGACATCTAGTTTGGAAGATTGACTGCCATGGAAAGGCCACATACCTAAAGGTCACTCCAACTCTGATGGAAGAATTAGTCCATTAAGTAGTTCATCAACAATGCAAGAAGCCAATAACCATTCCCCATCTGTCTCCATAAGCTTAGTTTTGGCGGTATTTTTTCTGCTGAGGAATACCGACGGTAATTGCCTACACGAGAGAAGCGTAATTTGTTTTCAGGACAGGCCATAGCGCCACAGAATAATAAACAGGGTGGACTGGTCATCTTCAATCAAAATGGCGTCTTCAAAATGCGGCGAGTTTCATATCAAAACGGATGCCGCACAGAAACAACTTCTCATGCGGTTTCCCACCCTCGTCCCCATGGTTTATGGGTAGCCTCTGGCAAGAAGATTGATTTCACGTATCATTGTTGATCGCAGCGAAAACATGTAGTGCATTGAAAAAGGGCAGGTTGAAAATACAATTGTGATTAAGGTTTGATTGTGATGTAAGCCTGCATCTGGAGTCGTAAATAACATTGCCAGCAGTGTACAAATAAAACAAAAATATAATTGCCATCTTTTGAATCGTATCTTTTTAAAGACAGATTACATGATTGGAAGACTTTTATTAGTATTATTATCATGTATTCAGAAATTGGTTAAACTGAATGTTAATTAAAGTTTGTCTTGCCCTTAGCCGACATAATTATTAACACTGTATACTGCTTTCCCGAGACACTATGACAAACTTCATAGCGTGCTCAGTGGGACTCTAACCCACAACCTCCTGCAAACAAGGCACACGTCTTAACCACTCGACCATCGAGCTAGCCGGTGTTGAATATAATGCCGGTTCGAATCCCATTTCGCAACGGGGATTGCAATTGCAATGATTCGAAAGCGCCCATTGCACTGTCGCTCACAAGCGTAAGGAAACATGATGAATTAAAAACGGCCAGAATCACCGGGGAATCCCCTTGCTCTTCACGAAAGTATGTTTAAAGTGCGTCACCGACACACTGGACCAACGGCTTTGCATCCCTTCTGAAGGATGGAGCAAGTGTGATTAAGTGCCTTACTCAAGGGCACAGGCACCCCAACCGCATTACATAACTGAAAAATAGAGTTGACAAACTGCCTTGTAGGATTTTCAGCCTCGTAGATGCAGTAATACTTTAGATAACCTTAAAATCCATGCATGTTTCTGTATTGAATAAATGGTAAATCATTGTTCGCAAACGATTTTTTGAAAGCATCTCGAGTGGGAAATGTCTCCCACAAAGGCACCATTTTACACAGGAAAAAAGAAATAATGTGGTGTTTGTTACCATTGCTGTCAACACTTTCTTTCTAGTCCACTCGTGAAATAAAATTTGGTGTCGCTGCAAATGATTTACAGGACTTTTTATAAAGTTATGTATAGGCCTACGTGTAGTATACATCTTTCTGCAGCTAAACACGCTAACGCTTCAGCAGATATATGAATTTGGCCTACACCAAAATCTGTGCAAATCATTTAGTCAATATGAGATTACGTACAGAAAACGTCCATGTAATTTACATGAGGCAGAACATCCATATCGAGAAAACGATTTCGTATCGCATAACGACGGTGCCGCACGCACTCCGTGTCTCTGGAGACGCATAAAAAAGGAGCGTGCTTTTGCATCAATTATTACAGGGCACATGCGGCAGGGTACTAAGTCCCGTAGTGTGAAAGAGCATTTTTTTCTCTCTCAGTGATATTTCCCAATAAAAGGAGATGGAACTGGCTGGGGAGTCTGTGTTTAGTCCTGATACCAATTTCACCAAACATTTTTATTTTACGCTTATATAACCCATTACATCATTTGCAGTTGACAAGAAAAACCCGGCTAAAAACCACATTTCTTTTTTCCCAACACCAATTTACCATTCATTCAACACAAAAACCATGCATGTATATTTAAAGGCAGTACACATGATTGGTATCTCGAAGAATCAGAAATGTTCACAGATTTACACATAACTTACACGATATAAACATGATGACGGCAGAAAACCTCCCCAGAAATGGTTTTGTCTGAAGTGCTATATTCTTTGGGAAATGAGCAAAACAATTATTTTTCGTAAATTAATTTCGCCCCAAGTCACTTCGTCCAAACACTACCTCGCCCAAATGCCACTTCGCCCCAAAACCACTTCGTGCACATGCCGTGGTTCGGGGCGAAGTGGTTCAGGGCGAAGTGGTTTTGGGTCAAAATGACTGCAAACTCTTTTTTGACTGTTTTCTCAAAAGTTAGACGAAGTACGGAGCTGGTTTTTGCTCAGGTTGGTTTTAATCATGCATATCTTCAATCACACAGGGGGATAAAACTATTTGTAACAGTTTACCAATCATGTATATTATCTTTAAGATTTTCTGAAGTACTATACTGCATCTATGTGGATAAAATTTCTACAAGGCAGTTTATAATCCGAAATTTGTCAATGTGTATGGAAAAGGCCTTGCAGGTGTTTCTAGAATTGCTAAAAATAGACCGTGTAAGTCTCGTTTCAGGTCACACTTCCGGAGACGAGTCAGGTAATGGCAATGAGGTTTTAACGTTGTGGCGATCTTCTTTGAATTATCACTATACCGTACCGCATTTGTAAGCGCCCAAACACCAATAAATGGGAAAGGCACCTTAACATCTATCGATTAATTAAATAAAATGAAGAAAATGTTGTCCCAGTTTGTCACAAATAAATAAAAAAAATTGACATTTTGTTTCCGGTTTGCAAGTACCTTTGCAAAAGGCAGGCTCAGGCTTGGTGCATCTCAGAAATATGATAAAACCACCACCAAAAACCCAAACAAATAACGTACACATGGTCAGGGTCAGGACGGAAATTGCAAAGACCGCGTCTGAAGCCGAATCAAGAACTTTTGAAAATGGCCATAATGCACCGTATTCGCGCTAATACACTGCGCCACTTGCGGACTACCAGCGACGCGCTGTAATGGCTGTGTGGTTTTTTATATTACGTGTAAGATTAACAGTTTATCTCAGAGACGGGAATAAAAGGTCCCATTTTACATTTTAGGAACGTTTTGCTGAATTAACTTTGACAGTGGACCCCGAATCGGTGGGTGAAACTGCTAATTTTGACATGGTGTCAAAATGGTATACCGAAAAAAAAAACGGTCGCTGAGCGTGGTCACATGCAAGGTCTCCGGAAATCGACGAGTCTCGCGGAGTCTCGCGGAGTCTCGCGGAGTCTCGCGGAGTCTCGCGGAGTCTCGCGGAGTCTCGCGGAGTCTCGCGGAGTCTCGCGGAGTCTCGCGGAGTCTCGCGCGTTCTCGAGGTCAACTAAGGTAAGTTGACCTCGAGAACGCGCGAGACTCCGCGAGACTCCGGGAGACTCGTCGATTTCCGGAGACCTTGCATGTGACACATAAATTCCACTTTCCTCAGACATAAGGGCGCTGTGATTTCACACGTTTCACAATCTCTCGTTTACTTAAAAGCGAAAATGCCTTTTGATTTGCCAAGTATGTGTATTGACTGTAAAGGAGCTTATTAACCAGATTTTTAACAATCATGCAAAGTATCTCCCCCAAATTCTATTTTGACGATATCCCTGAAAATATACAGATTGAGATCGCGAAATTTGAGAATGGTAATGAGAAAAATATGACAAATGAAATGGTATCAAAATCTCAACACCCATGCCTGGGGAAAATGGGGCGTGTCAAAAAATGTGATCTGGACACACTCCTATAAAAGGGCGTGCCGAACCGCCATTGTGCGAGGTCACAATTATATGTGTGTTACGTGTTAGTGTTAGTGTTACAGATATGTTAACAGATCTGTTAGCTTAATCAGAATTGTGACCTCAGAACGAACGCCGTGTTAACACGGCGTGTTAGTGTGTGTTGAAAATCACTGCAAATTGCAGTGAGTTGAGTGAGGGCGCAAATCTGTGCTACGTGTTAGTGTTAGTGTAACATATCTGTTAACAGATCTGTTAACACGGCGTCTCTGGAAACCGTGTTAGTGTTAGTGTAACAGATCTGTTGACTCGGCATCTTGGGAAATGTCAAGTCGGTATAGGGTTCTGTACGACTTTCAACTCTAACATGCACTAACACAGAATTGTGACGTCCGGTCCGTGTTAAGTTACACGAGCTTAACCACTAAGTGATTGAAATGTTCAAAATCTTCACGGAGCCCAAAAAAGTCTCAATTGTTGGTAGAATGCAAGATCCAACACATTTATAAGTTGTGTTGAAAAATGAAACTCAATTTATTAAGAAACACGAAAGTTCCGAATTAATCAAAATTAACACCACCCACTTCGTTCAGATTAACTTAACAGATCTGTTAACAGATCTGTCACACTAACACGATGTGTAACATGAGGTGTTCAACTAACATGAGATGTAACACTAACACGTCTTAAACATCATGTTAACATCGAGTTAACACGGTGTTTGTTTTGAGGTCACAATTCTGATTAAGTTAACAGATCTGTTACACTAACACTAACACGCAACCCAGAGTTGTGACTTTGCCCTATGTACAGTGCAGATAATTAACAAGGTGTTAACACCGTGTTAACATATCTGTTAACACGGTGTTAACCTGGACGTTCAGTTGGTGGCCGAGATTAATGCCGTGTTAACAGATCTGTTAACAGATCTGTTAAACTAACACTAACACTTAACACACACAGAATTGTGACATCACCCATTGTCGCGCGCTGCAATTAAGAGGAAATTCCATTTTAACGGTAAGTCTCAATTTCGAGTCCAGTGTCATCGTTTTCCCCTCTGCGTCAAAAATGAAAAACGGACAATCCAATGCATTTTAATTTAGAAGTCGAGGTGCCATGTCTACCCCGCAATGAGCAATCTCCGGAACCGTCTGCAACATTAGACTCGGCAAGAAATAAGGCCAAATTTTTGTGCAATTTATCTTCAGCTGTCTGATGTGGCCCGGTTTCCAGCAGTTTCCGGGGGAATAGAATTGTCATTTTGCGGTCGATCTTTTAAATAAACAGAATGCCGCCTCCACCTCCCCCTCCCCCCATCCCCCCGGAAAAATTTCTAGGCCAAACAAGACGACCTCAGAATCTAGGTTTCCCTGGATCCTTATATACGGAATCCTCTTACATGAAATAAAGTCTTTATTTCATCGAAATCAGGCTGAAATTGAGTAAGGCCAGTGACTAGGGTAACATGGGGTATCTGGGACAGTGGGGTAAATGGGACAAGTCTATGTTTTTTCATTGTATTTCCTTAGCAAGCAATCATTACTTGAGATAAGAAGTCTGTGCCATGCGAACAAACACCTCCAACCAACGTGGCAATTTTGAGCTGTATTTTCGCGTGTTTCTGAGCCCTCCACCCTGACTTCAAAAATACTAATAATTGTGTTTCACAGAACAATAGAGGCTAACTGATTGGCGTTATTTTGAAGGAAAAAAAGCAATTTGAGGCGATTTTCTTCACTCTATTGTGTAAAGACTACTTCCGTGAAGGTAAGCATTTTGTGCATGGATCAAATCAGTACAAAAATACGGTCAATATTGCAATTTTTAATCAAAGCCGTCAAGATGTTATTGATTTGTCTCAAGGATTAAGTATTGTTGTTGTCAAGGGTTTGTGTACAAAACCATGATGTTTTCTTTTCCATTTAGATATATTTAAAATCATCAATAGAACCATGAAAAAAATATAGGAACACAAGAAGTCTTCAAATTACATATATTACAAAGCATTTGTATCAATTTGAAATGTTTGTAGGAGGTAAAAAAAGATGAAATTGTTGGAATAATTTTGGCTTGCACATCGCAATGGTGGCCATTTTGATTTTATAAGGTGAGCACACATGTTGCATTTTTGGTCATGTTGTTTGGGTCATTGTGTAAACAGATGAGTAGAATAAAGTGTGTCAGGTTCTAGGATTGGTTATTATTTTTAAATTGCCATCCATAGAATGGGAATAATTAACCATTTATACAAATGATAAATTATACTGCAATGAAGTAATTTTACACAATCGGAGCGGGGTAAGTGGGACATGCGTAAATGGGGTAAGCGGGACACGCAATTTTTCACAGAGCATGATCATAAATCTGTTTTATTTTGAGATGCAACTAAGATATTCTCAAAACAATGTCCACATTGTACATGTGAAGTAAATTTTACAGTAATTTATTATTGACTTCATAACAATAACAGTGTTTGTATTGTTTATTTATATTTTTACAGATCACCTATGGCACGCAAAAAGAAAACGTGGACACCTCAGCAAGGCAAATGGAAGGCAGAAGCAATGGTTGATGCTTATAAGGCTGTAACTGACGGCAGACTTGGGGTTCGAGAGGCCGCCAAGCAGTATGGTGTTCCGAAATCGACGCTGTCAAGAAGGATAAGCAAGGGAATGGGGAGTCCTTCACCGGCAAGCCGGCCACCCGTCTTCACTATGGGCGACGAGGGCCAACTAGTGCGCCACATCAAAGAGTTGGAGAGCCAAGGTTTCGGCATTGGAGTTAAAGCTGTCTGCAAGCTTGCTTACGAGATGGCGGAGCATGCCGGAATGAAGCACCGCTTCAATCACATCAACAAGAGTGCGGGGTATGACTGGTATGAAGGGTTCATGAGACGCCACCCTGACCTGTCCCTGAGAAAACCGGAAGCCCTGTCTGCTGCACGAGCCTCGATGCTGAACCCAACTACTATCGGCGATCACTTCAAGAAGCTCGGAGATGTCATGGACAGTGCCGATCTCAAATCCTGCCCAGGTCAGATATACAACCTTGATGAAACAGGTTTGAGTTTGGTCCACAAACCATCAAGCATTGTCGCAACGAAAGGTAAAAAAACAGTGCAGTCGAGAACCAGTGGAGAACGCGGAGAGAATGTGACCGTCCTAATATGTGCCAATGCGCAAGGGAGTACACTGCCTCCCTTCATTATCTTCAAGGGTCAGCGCATCAATCCCGGTCTGACAGCTAATGCGCCACCAGGCACACTCTTCGGCACTAGCAAGTCTAGCTTCATTGACGCAGAGCTTTTTGAGACGTGGTTCAAGAAGCTGTTCCTGCCATCCATTCCACAGGTACGCCCTGTCCTACTAGTACTTGATGGGCACGGTTCTCACATCAGCATCTCTACCCTGAAGTTGGCTCGTGAGAACTCAGTTCACATGTACTGTTTGCCACCCCACACAACGAACCACACACAGCCACTTGACAAGTCAGTTTTCAAGTCGGTGAAGTGTGCCTACAACCAGCGATGCGACAAGTTTATGCGCGACAATCCAAACCGCATAATCACACGCTACGACTTCAGTGGTCTTTTTGCTGATGTCTATCATAATGTTTTCACAATGGCCAACATCATCAGTGGTTTCAAGTCAACAGGGATTTACCCCTTTAATCCACTGGCTATCACCCCAGAGCACCTTCAGTTCTCTTCTGTGGAAACAGAGCTGACATATGAGGATGACGAGCCTGCACAAGACGATGAAGCAACCGTGTCTATGCCTGTCATCATCGAAGTCATTGCTGACGTCCATGCCAACCCAGAGGTACCGGATCCACCATCCGTTCAGGAAGAGGTAACCATTCCATCACAGCCCGAGACCGAGCCCGAGCCAGAGCCTGAGCCTATGGACATCGAACCAGGACCCAGCACATCAAACGCAGTCTCCCCTATATCTGCTACACTAATCGGCGATAACAACAAATTTGTAGCAGTCCTCAAGAAGCCAGTAGTTAGCAAAACCATCAAATCTGGCAAAAAATCTAGCCGTGTCACAGAAGCGCGATGCCTCACCTCCGATGAGGTTTTCAATATCGAACTGGCTAAACAAAACAAGAAAGACGCAGAAGCTGCAGCTAAAGAGGCTCGGAAGGTGGAGCGCGAGAAGAAGAGGGAACAGCGAGAACAGGAGAAACTAGAAATGCAGCAGCGACAACAGGAAAAGAAACGCAACAGAGAAGCGGCTCAGCAGGAGAAACAGAAAAAAAAGGACACAAAAAACACTCGCGCTACTCCTGAAAACGTAGATCGCGATATCGCCGAAAACTACTGCGGACATTGTGGTGGTTTTTATGGAGACGATGACAACTTGGACAAAGAAGACTGGTGGCAATGCATCAAGTGCGAGGAATGGTTTCATGAATCATGTACTGGACTGTTCGGCCGAACAAATGAACTGACCGAATTTGCATGTGCGAAATGCAAAGACGATGAACCTAATTAAGCGCGTTTGAAACAGTATCAAATAGAATTTAAGACCTGTTTTTCTTAAATATGAATAATGAATAGTGAAAGAAGATCAAGTTAATGATTCAGATTAAACAAATGCAATGCCATGCGTTTGTGGTGCTGACACCCATATGTTTACATGTGTTTTATGTGCGTCCCACTTACCCCATTTAGGTGTCCCATTTACCCCATTGTGTCGGGGTAAGTGGGACAAACACAGGTCGTCATGTTTTGCCGCCTCCTTCCCCACAACATGCTTGTTTGGAAACAAATATGATCAAAATATGTTCAAGAGGTGTTAGTAATTCAACAAAACCTTTCATTTGATAAATAAAGCTTATTGTCTACAAACTGCAACCAAATACATGCTTAAGTGTCCCAGTTACCCCATTCTACCCTATTTATGTGGTAAAGCTACATTTAACTAGAAATGCAGAAACACGAAATTGAGCGTATAGCATCATGGCGGTCGCATACGCAATTCGAGTACAAATATGCAATTGACCAAAGATTTAACTTGTTGAAGCTTACACCGAATTAAATTTGAACCGCCAGTACCGCGCGCTACGTAAACAAGCCGCAGCATGCGGGACGGGCACTGGCGTTGTCTATCAGAATGTCGCGATTGAAGTGCGACTATAGTTATGAAAATGTTCTAAAGTTAAGCCCCAGTCACACCGGAACTGCGACAATAGCTGTGACCGAAACAAATGTTGGAATCGTGGGCAAATCGTAGAAAGAGCTCGCGATTGGTCGCACAGGTCGTGGGTGATCCCCAGAGCAAAATCAGTTGCAGCAAGGTCGATGGTCATTGGGGATGCGACAGATTACGGACGGTTGCGACCTAAAATTGCGGGAAATCCCAGACAAAGTGCACCACAGCTGGTCTCTGGTGGATGAGCGTGTGAAAATTAGACTTTCAACATGTTCAAAAACCAGGCTGGCTGCGATCAATGCGGTCGTAGGTGGCAGGTAATGGCAAGCAACCGTGCCTTGCCATCAGTTACAACCAGGTGCACGGCCGTCTTGCGACCACTGTGCCACTGTCGTGACCTGTGGTGCCACCAGTGGCGGCCTGTTTAGGCCACGTTTAATGACAAACTGTTCGTACAAGTGTGACCGCAAAACACAACTCGTGGGCATTTTTTGCAACCTAGCTACGACAGCACTTGTCGCGCGATATCCCCGTCCGCAGCCCATCGCGGCTCTAAAGGTAGTATCTCACTGGGCTGCGACAGCTGGCGACTATAGTTGGAGACACAAAATTGTGAGAAAATACGCGAATTAGCGACAATTTTCAATTTTCACACTGAATTGGTACTCGCCGGGAGTTAGTCTGGTACCCGGACCTAATATTTTTTTACTAGACTGAATTTAAGGTCCGGCAGCCGCCAATTCCGCCATTTTGAAACAGGAGGAAATCCTCCTTTTTCCGAAGGTTCCCGAAGTTACCCGAATGCACGTCCGGTCGTCCGGACGTTATCGTTAATCGTCGGGTACGATTCGTGGACAGTGTTTCGCCGCGTGTTTATTTTACGATGATGCAGACAAGGTTTGAATTTGAATTTTGATGCTATAATGGGCATGTGTTTTATTGGCCAAATATGTAATAACCTTTTTCAAATTGTTATTTACTCGTTTGAAAATTAACGGTTATGCGCTCCTAAAAATAAATGCATGACGTATGCTTAGTGCTATTTTAAACACTACTGTTGCCGGTCCTCATATTCAGTCGATGTATGTGGAATATGTGGAGCGGGAACCAGTCTACCGGAATGTTAGATTCCCATTTTTGTCTCCAATCAGTCACAATTTAGTTTCATAGGTCGCCAACCCCTCAGAAAGTTGTCTCACATTTCTCGCACTTTCTAACTCACGGAAACTAAATTGAGAAGGGTTCGAGAAGGGTTCGAGACGGGTTCGAGACACCCGAGACACCAGCGACACGAGAGCGAGGCCCTGCGACTCACGCGAGGAAATTGAGAACCCCCGCGAACGTTTCGAGACATTTTGGAAACTTACTCGCGAATGCCGAGTGAGATATAGGGCGTTACCGTAGCCTTACCTGCGACTCCAAATCGGAGACAGGTTTTACATGGTCGTACCACCAGTCGCGGTTGCACCACCAGTCGCGCATGGTCGCACCGCCATTCGTGCATGGTCGCGGGTCTGATCGTGCCACCTGACGATTGTAGGTACCACCTGTCGTTACGACTCTCGACATTACGATTGGTGGTACTATATGAGTCTTTAGCTCCCCAAGACCAGTATATGTGGAGCAGCCCGCGGGGTTGAAGTCATTCTCCACTATGATGCCCGACGAGAGCATATCGCCTTGGCGGGTGTACCAGTACCGCCGGGAAGACCCGAACTGTTGGCGATAGATCGCACGACTGGCTGCGATCGGTCGTGTGAGCGGTCGCAGGTCGCCACGATTGATCGCCACAACTAGTCGCATGGTTACCTACGATTGATCTTGCGATAGATCTTCTCCAATCGATGGTGGTCGCGCACCACTTATCGTTGTATGACTATGATCTACAACCAGTCTTAAGAGCAATCGCAGTATAACTGCAAATGGAGATCGTAGCAAACATTGCCGATTAGTCGTACGTCGGCCAAATCGCCACCAATTGCACGATCCAGAAATCGCACGATCTGGTGTGACTGAGGCTTTAGTATATAGTCAAAAACAAAATCGCAGTCTCCAGCTGTGATTTTGTGAGAAATAAATTGTAATTTTTGACCCCTGACATTTCAAAAAAATATGGCAGATGCTCTTTTTCAGCTATATATTACGGAACATTAATTTGAACCGCACCCTCCCCTGCCCACAGATCGCCAACATAAAGGCTGACATTTCTAACGCCGATGTTTTATTTCCCAACAGGCCTCAACAAATTACCAATTGATGAATGATAAACAGGGGAATTATAGGAAAATCTTGCTAATGATATACATCTTCGTGACAGTGGGCAACCCGGGTCATGCTGTAAACAAATAACAATTGCCCGGGTTATAAATAAACAGCCGACCAGTTTGCCAAGATTGTCTGTAAACTTGTCACGCAAAGCAAGGTTTTCATGATTAAGGTTCGATTCACACTGAGGCTTTTTCGCGCGTAAATTTACGCGCGCCGGTTTGAGAAAATTTCTCTGGGAGGAATTTTGAGTAAAACAACACACTGAAAACCACATAGTCAACTTAGGCGGAAATTGTTGTTGTGATTCGGTGGTTTTCAGTGCGTCGTTTTACTCTAAATTCCCTTTTTTCCCGAAAGCGTCGCGCGTCAAATTTACGCGCGAAAAGGCTCAGTGTGATTCCACCCTATTTATGTTAAATGTGTAAATGATGATGTTTGATTGAATGGAAGTCAGAGTCCGTTTCAGTCGTCGTGTTTCTGCCGTGCCGTGCCGAATTAAATTGAATTTAGCGCGACAGAAGCCCGGTACAATTACGGTGGCTTCTGCTCTCATAGCACAAACACCACAGACGCACGGCAGACCCTGCGTTGGGTTTTTACCGAGCCAATATCGAGTTGGAAAATTTGTTTCAAACGTCGTGCCTGTGCCGTATCGAATTTTAAAAAAATTCAACTGACCCATTGTATAATTTGTAGATGTGCGCAGCCACAGTCACGGGTCACTTAGCTCATTTTCTATCACTAGTTTTGTTTATTTAATATATCACAGTACTAGTATTGTGTTTTGGTGAATGCAATTGTAAATTTGACGACGATTGATGGATATTTTTTCTGTTGTTCATAATGCATCTGTACTTGTGTGTAATAGGGATGTATGTTGTCACCAACAGAGAAAAAAGGTCTTAAAGGCACAGGCTCGTCAGCAATGAGCGCGCGCCAAATTCGTGTCACGAAATACGCAGCTCGATAGCAAAGGCATGGAGCTGCGTATTTCGTGGCACGAATTTGGCGCGCGCGCATTGCTGACGAGCCTATGCCTTTAATTGAAACAATAATTTATTCATAATATTTGTTTACGATGATAAAAGTTTACTGCTTATAACAGATGGTGTCCAGTGTACAGATTACTGGCTGTGCACAGAATACAAATGATTTTCTGGAATTAATTTACAGTATTGCATATATAAAGACGAATGCTGGTAAACTAGCCTGCAATGTTTCAGAGATCCATACATATTTTGTGTTAAAGCCCGAATACATAATTTGCAGTTACCCACTTTTACTTCACGAGTTGACAAAAAAACCGGACTAAAAGTGCATAGTAATGATAACAGAGTCGACACCACATGATTTTTCCCCCCGTGTGAAATGATTACTTTGTAGGAGAAATTGCCAACTAAAGGTGCTTTAAATAAAAAATGCATGCAAACAATCTTTTTACCACTCATTCAACACAAAAACCATGCATGGATTTTTGAGGTTTACTGAAGTATTACTGCATTATATGTAGCTTGAATTTCTACAAGGCAGTTTATCAACATGATTCATTTGGTTATGTAATGTTGTTATTTATACGTTTTCCAATCATGTAATTTGTCTTTAAAGGCACAGGCTCGTCAGCAGTGCGCGCGTGCCAAATTCGTGCAACGAAATACGCAGCTCCATAGCAAAGGCATGGATTTGCGTATTTCGTGGCACGAATTTGGCGCGCGCGCATTGTGCATTGACGAGCCTGTGCCTTTAAATGAAATTTGTTTTGTTGGGGGGTGGGGGGGGGGGGTGGGGGAGGGGGGGGTGGGGGGGGGGGGGGGGGTGGGGGGGGGGAGGGGGCTTGGGGGTGGGCACGTATGCCTAGACCAAATTACATTTTACGCGGCAGTTCACCTGGTGCATCTGTCTCTGCCCAAGCATAGCAACAGACCATTGTAATGAATGCGAAAAAACGAGTGTCCACGCTCATTTTTAAACACCTCCGGTTTTTAATCCTACAGAAAGGCGCCATTTTGTACCAAACAAAACCATGTGGTGTTTGTTGCCATTGCCATCAACGCTTTTAGTGAGGTATCGTTTGCAAGTCATAAAATATTGTTTAAGAACATTGCAAATAATATAGCGGGCCTTTAGGCCTAAAGGAGTGTGTCCAGGTCACAATTTTTGAGCCGCTCCCCACCCCCCTTATTTCCCATGGGTTGAGATTTTGTTCTCATTACCATTCTGAAATGTCGTGCTAGTAATCCACATTTCCAAGGGTATCGCCAAAAAAAAACACCAATGTTTTGTAAACTAATTTTATCCGGTTACGCACAGTGCACTTTTGCTTCTACATCGAAACTGGGGATTGATATTTTTTGGATAGTATTTTGGGGAGGTATTTTTTATGATTGTTTATGGTTAGAGCGAAATCCGTTTTCTGGACAAATCTGAACCAGCTCCACGGCAGAAGCATGAAGTATAAAAAGCATTTTATAGGTAATTTCGTAATTAAAATGTCAAGTCTTTAGTTTGATGTGGATGTTAATTTTCGTATTTATGAAATGAGCAAAGAAACAAATAACTGAGGTCACATTAACCACTGTTAATATATATGTAAATATTTCCCAGAGTGTTTGATTTTCTAGTTTCATCTTTAGAGTAAAGTCAGAGAACTACAACTAGACAACTAACCATGTTTGTAAAATATATCCATCTTTTCCTGAAAACGTCGACAACAGCCAATCGTTATCTTCAAAGAAAACTTACTCGATCAACTGCCACAAAGCTATCTGCAAATAGTCTCCTTAAAATAAACCGAGATGGGCTTTGTCGGAATGAAATCATAATTCACCGCCGGTATAGTATGTCGAGCGGAATAATAATGTCTGAGCGCGCGGGGTCTTTAAGAGCTGTCCCCGGTATCTTCTTCGCTCACCGCACCCAGTCACCGGACCCGTACCCATGAATGTTTTATGAACTGAGATAGTCCAAGCCTGTGATTTACTCTCGGTTAACACTTCTCGGCTGATGACCAGATCTCGTTCTCTCTTTTAGTACATTTACCGATGTCGCGGTTCAGAAATTTTGCATTATGATCCAAGTATTCTGTATCATTGCAAAGCATTATAGGGTAATTCCCAAAATTAGGGGTCCAAAAGTGTGACATGCCTTTTAAGATTTCCAAGTGTTTTTAATGATTGAATGTGGTTTCCCAGTAGAAAATAATTATTTTTATTTGTACAAATGCCACTCAAATTTAATGTTTGTGTGTAGATATGGCACCAAGGTTAATATAAACTCATTCTACAGCCAATTTTTATTGGTGTAGGTAACCCGGGACACCAAACTCCTATACCATGGAACAAATTATAAGCCTTTATGGTCTTTTGTTTTGAATATTTTTCAGGAATCAGAAAACAAAATATTGAAGAAAATTATGCTTCCCCCTATAATCACAGGCCACAGTCCATTACTGAGAATTTGTGGTCATAAGTGGTTATTTTTGAAGCAGAGAGTGTCGTACGTAACTGGGATACCAAACATTTTGGACCCCTAATTTTGGGAATCACCCATTGGGCTTATTTGATTTCAGTTGAATAATTTGTAATTTTGATTTCATAATCAACTTGACAGTTAAACAACAATTAGCTATTTGCAAGTTCCACATGACGTATACATGTACTTCCTTTCATGCACATGTACACCTAGTGCCCACTTGACCAGACTAAATTGTTGTTGCTATGTGGTGCACGCGGCAGGTGTGAATTACAGAATTAACATCGTGTTCGCTGTAGCAGAGAATGGCATAAATCAACCAGACTGTTGGTTGCTAGGCATTGGCGTGCACCGTGCACGTAGCAACAACAGCGTATTATGTGACTTTCTAAACCGCACACGTTTGAAAGTGAAGAATTTGGGGCACCAGCCATAGTACAAAGTTTACACGCAAAAAAAAGGTTAATTTAAGGTTAACGCGGTCATTTGATGCGTCAAAGACTACTAAAGTATGACACCAGTTGCCAGGTTAACTGAGTCTATACATTTGCCGGTAATCTGAACCGCCCTCTGCTAAAGCGCAGAAAAATGTTTTTAGTGTGTACCCGGTAACCTTGGTAACACTGGCAACACACAAAGGGTGACGTTTTCCCCTCAGTAACGTATTTTCGAAAGTTTCGAAAGATTAAAGTCGTTTCCAACGAATGGCGAAAACTATTTTGTCTATTCACTTTGTGGAGTCTACTTCATAAAAATAAACGGACGTAATATTTGGTCTGGTGCCTAATCACCATTAATTAATGAAACAACCAAACATGATGCGAAAGAAAAATCACATCGGGATTTCATGAAATTGGAAAGTTTCTGGCAGAACTTTATAGTTAAAGGAGCATGTCCAAATTTTCCGGAAATTTGATCTAGCTCTAACTTAAAGGGCTGTTACATGCTAAACAACGTTGTGCCTAAGCTTTGCTTCATAATGACGGATTACTTGTTCAGCAAGACATTCTATTGCTCGTTTGGATGTAAAATCAATAAAAGGTGGCCTTTTTTTAACTTTGAAGATTTCACTGAAATAAATCACAGACAGAGGGCGCTGTTTTGAGTGCATCACATAAGGAAGACAGAAGGGAAAAGTTAAGAAAAAACATAAGACTTCAAGTTGGACTTGTGGCAAATTGCTGCAGTTTCTACCCCCAGTTTTGTCATGGCTTACAGCAGGCAACATGTAAAACAAACTCAAACAGCCATGGATTACAAAAGTTTCAGGAAAATTGAGAAAAAAGTGGAATCTTTTGTGCACAGTTGAATGTGATTTTTCTGTGTTTGCCTCTTGTGACATCGTGACCTTGGTCATGAATATGCATATTCGCATTAGCATAAAAACTAAAAACCTTTGTTTTAACCCCCAAAGCAAGCTTCAAATAGGATTTTTATGACTTTAACTGAGTAGAGTGGTTTTAAAGCATAGATTTCATTGATAAAAATCCTAAATAAGGGGCCCTTTAACAATCATAAAAATACATCCCATAATAATATTCCCATAATAATATTCATGACAAGAAAACCCCAAAATACAAAATATAAAGGAGAACATTTGAGAGCAACTTAGTAGGTAGTGATACGAATCGATATCGCGCTGTTTCGCTTCCATCATGTCTAAATCAATGTCTGACTAATTGCAATCCCCGTTGCGAAATGATTCGAACCGGCCATTCAACACCGGCTAGCTCGGTGGTCGAGTGGTTAAGACGTCTGCCATGTATGCAGGAGGTCGTGGGTTCGAGTCCCACCCGAGCACGCTATGAGTCTCGGGAAAGCACTGAGTATACAGTGTTAATGATTACGTCGGGTACGGGCAAAAACAACCTTAGCCTTACTTAACATTCAATTTCCCCGACGCAAGTCTAAATCAATGTCTTCCATCATGTAGGCCGCGCCTACGCATAATTCGAAATCGACTGACATGACTAAAGTTGGCTTTTGCGACTATATTTCATAGTGCTAATAGCTGTAGCATAGTTTTTACTCACATTGGAACCTCCGTGTAAAATATCCAAATGCACAGGATTAGTATTTCGACTGGAAAAAGGCCTTTAAATAAAGCCAGGGTACCGGGCTGCATGCTTTGCGCCAAAAAAATTCAAAGTCAAAACCGTCCCCAATGTTTATGCATACGCAGATGTGGCGGTGTGTTCATAACTGTTCAACACCCTGCTGGCCGCTCCCGATAAATTAGTTTTTTTTTTAAATCGGTGGTTTTTCGACGATATCCTCGGAAATATGTGGTCTAGAAGCGCGGGAGTTTCAGGTTCGTAATCAGAAAAATATGACGGATGTTATGATATAAAAAATATCGGGACCCATGAGAAGAGCCCCTGGGAATTATGGGGGAAAAATGTGATCTGGTCACACTCCTTTAAGGGCTCCCGCAAAACCCATTTGTTTTGTATTTTCAACTTGATTAAACCTGCGTGTGACGAGCTAACCTTTGAAGTCATGCGTTTCAAGAGCAGTGCTATAAAAAAGTGCAGGAGCTCAGAGAGGTACTTCGGGCAGAGTGGCGTACCCTGTCTAAGCGGTTCTTACGGAGGCTGATACAACATCCTTGCCACATACATAAACATCAATGACCGATAAAATGTTAAATCTCTCAGCCTCCTTAATCGCTTGTTCACAGTATTTTTTCTTCTTCATATATTACGATTTTGTAGGTTTTAAAGGAGCTAATTGTCTAGATTTTTTTCTCCAGAAAATGTATATTTCATTCTACCAACCTAACAATCATGTAAAATACCGATCCCGCCAATGGGAAGAAAATAGAAAATGTTCAATCTTCAATTTGAATGTGGAAGCAAAAAGGGTTGATGTAATCAATGAATTGCTTTATGTAACCAGATAATTTAAAATTAGTCTACAAAACGTTTTTTGTTTTGTTTGGTTGTTTTTTTGGACGATGTGTCAATACGGATTGCGAGCGCGAAATTTTAGAATGGTAATGAGAACATGACACATGATATGGTATCACAATCTTCACACCCATGGGAAAATTGAGGGTTCAAAAATGTGATATGGACACGCTCCTTCAAACGTTTCCTCTAAATTTCCCGCTTTGTGTGAATGGAAACCTGAACGGGTATACGAAACAGGAAATAGCGTTCGCTTACAAAGAAAATACAATGAACCCGTGCTGAAAATAACTTTGGGAAATTAGGAAACACTTGAAACCTCGTTAACGGCAGGACTCGTAAATATGGAAATTTAAGTTTGCGCGAACAACAAAGCACTTCTGATTCCCTAGGGTCTTATCTTTAACAGCTTGCGTGCACGTCTACCCTCATCCATACAACCGACGTCTTCGGCGCGACCTCTTCCGAAAGTGACGACCATAGATGCGATGGAAATAATATACACAAAGACAAACGAACGGTATACTTTGTAATCATCGCACTGCAGTTCAATAAATCACAAATGAAGCCCTCAGGACCAACAATAAAAAGCAAAAGGTAGCGGAAAAAAGCACTCTTCATTTTCTCGGTGGGCTGCGTAAGAGCTTCGGCGAAGATGATCTAATTCCATCAATTTACAACCGTAAAGCTATTCGCTGTACAATCTGCGCGCCGTCATCATAATGGGATTTTTTCTCTCTCGCTAATATACACAAGCCGGCATTGCCTTGTTGCAACGTATGGTTGATGTACGAGATAATTAACTTGCCACCCTCACTATGGGCGGCCATCGGGGCAAAAAAAAAAAAAATTAAAAATGTACAAAATAAAAAAATTGTAGGAAAAAAAAAAAAAATTATGTACAAAAAAAAAAAATTGTAGGAAAAAAAAAAAAATGTAGGAAAAAAAAAAATTTATGTACAAAAAATAAAAATTTATGTAGGCCTAGGCCTACAAAAAAAAAAAAATACACCCCAAAAATTTTTTTATAAATTTCCAAAAAATATAATTACCAAATTTTTTTTTTAAACATCGCCACAAAAAAAAAAGTACATCGCAAAAAAAAAAGTACATCGCCAAAAAAAACGCGGGTGGCGGGACCATCGATATATACACACTGGAGCAAGTTCGGGTGGGCGACTATCTAGACCATTGTGAACTAAACCGCGCTACGCCCACCAGAGACGTAGACACACGCAACGCGCACGCACATCACTTCCACAATGACTCAGCATTATTTGACTTACAAAATGGCGTATTCGCACGTGGTCGAAAGCTATCTATACAACTCTATGATACGGAGCATGCGCAGCATGCGTGGTTTGACTAGCTAGTCTGACTAGACTAACCTACCTCCGGGGTATGGTTCCTCTAGTCAGACTAGCTAGCCAAACCACGCAGCGTTCGGATGGCATCTACATCCTATGGTTTAGTCTATAACTATAGTCGTCCGCCCGATCGAACTTGCTCCTAGATATTACCCGAACGCTGCGTATTGAACGGCATTGTATTTGGCCATTGTATTTGGTGGGGTACAATATACCATATCGCCAATCGTGTTTCATCAACAGAGGGCGACCTTCTGCCAGGCCTAGATATTACCCGAACGCTGCGTATTGAACGGCATTGTATTTGGCCATTGTATTTGGTGGGGTACAATAGACCATATCGCCAATCGTGTTTCATCAACAGAGGGCGACCTTCTGCCAGGCCTCGAAATTCATTTTCAAGTTCGATCGGGCGGACGACTATAGTTATAGACTAAACCATAGGATGTAGATGCCATCCGAACGCTGCGTGGTTTGGCTAGCTAGTCTGACTAGAGGAACCATACCCCGGAGGTAGGTTAGTCTAGTCAGACTAGCTAGTCAAACCACGCATGCTGCGCATACTCCGTATCATAGAGTTGTATAGATAGCTTTCGACCACGTGCGAATACGCCATTTTGTAAGTCAAATAATGCTGAGTCATTGTGGAGGTGATGTGCGTGCGCGTTGCGTGTGTCTCTGGTGGGCGTAGCGCGGTTTAGTTCACAGTGGTCTAGATAGTCGCCCACCCGAACTTGCTCCAGTGTGTATATATCGATGGTCCCGCACGCGCGTTTTTTTTGCGATGTACTTTTCTTTTTTTTTTGGCGATGTACTTTTTTTTTGCGATGTACTTCTTTTATTTTTGGCGATGTTTAAAAAAAAATTTGGTAATGATATTTTTTGGAAATTTATAAAAAAAAATTTGGGTTTTTTTTTTTTTTTTTTTTGTACATAATTTTTTTTTTTTTTCCTACAAATTTTTTTTTTGTACATAATTTTTTTTTTTGTACATAATTTTTTTTTTTTTTCCTACAATTTTTTTATTTTGTACATAATTTTTTTTTTTTTTCCTACAATTTTTTATTTTGTACATTTTTAAATTTTTTTTTTTTTGCCCCGAT
Source organism: Henricia sp. BOLD:AAB3569 (assembly GCA_037783545.1). Classification (NCBI taxonomy): domain Eukaryota; kingdom Metazoa; phylum Echinodermata; class Asteroidea; order Spinulosida; family Echinasteridae; genus Henricia; species Henricia sp. BOLD:AAB3569. Next base: position 662,206 of record JBBELK010000162.1, on the reverse strand, counting down.
GGCCGCCCATACCTCTCGTCATCTGAGAGGGAAACTTAGTCCGTAGTCATACCGCAATCTCGGACGGGAGACGCCGGGGCAAGGGGCCTTGAGGAGGCGAGTATAACAGAGCCACTATCTCGCAATGAACTTAAAAGCGGACCATTGGAGCCTTTACCCTTGATATTTGAGAAAGCTCTTCGATCGTCTTAATATATAAAGATGAAAAATAAAGATACACCGAAGATTTAATTTGGCCCGTTGTTTTTTTCTGGCAGTGAGGGGTCTTGTTGTTTTAATTTGTATGTGTGCGTAATTCCTTGTCAAACATACTCTTTCTTTCGTTTGTTTGATGTCATGTTTTAAAAATATTGAACAATTAAAGGTGCTTCACCAGATCACTTTTTATCCGGTTCTATTAATGTAGTGCAGTGATACACCAACCTTTTTGCTTTCACATCAAAATTGGAGATTGCACATTTCCTGTATTCTTCCCATGCATGGATAGTGTTTTGGGGAGGTATTTTATATGATTATTAGGTTAGAACTAAACCTATTTTTCTAGAAAACTATGAACAAGCTCCATTAAATGACATCCCACGCTCTCATACGTCTTCGAGGTGTTTTGAATGTTTTTTAAATTCGTACTTGTGGTGTGAACGTGACTATCCCATTTCTCAAAACATCAAATGTTATTTTAAAAAGACAAAAAAGGACAAACTGGCGGCAAACGCGTGTCAGGCTGATTTTGTCACTAAGTAGCAGGACTCCTCTCTCCATCTAGAAAGAACAATCCTAATACGAACTCATCTAGTTGCATCGGTGGTGTGAACGGAAATGTCAGCGTTGACATTTTGATGGCGAGTCCTGGTTGCCTGGGCAAAAATGTAAGATAATAGCGAAATGGGCCGCTGTCGAGTACCTCACGCCTCGATATTATTACTGCCCCGGTCGAAATTTGCGGTTTCCTCGTAAAAACACTTCATTCCCCTGCAAGTTGGCCAATATTACTTTCTACCTCCAAATAAAAACAAAGTGTCTGCATAATGAAGGTAGAGACGAGGGAATCAAGAGCAAGCTCCGGGGAGGCAATGCTTTCAGTCCTTAAATACTTTCGCGCCAGAAATGACATATTTTATTTTCCAAATTCTCTTAGGCCCCTATTTAAATTGATTTTTACAAAATTTGAATTTGTCGAATAACTCTTATTTTGTTGCACATTGAAGATTGACAACGCGTATTTTGCTTATTTGCCAAAATGAATAATAAATGCCAACAAGAAAAATGTTAGTATAGAAACTGGATTTTGTTCTAACCTAAAAATCATATAAAATACGGCTCTCCATAAGCAAAATACATTCATGGGAAAGAAAACAGGAATGTTCAATCTCCAATTTGGATGTGGAAGCAAAAAAAGTTGGTATAATTACTGCACTGCTTTTTGTGCTGAAATATTTACTAAACATCGATGTTTCTTTTTTTGGCGATATCCTTAAAAATGTATGGATTGCGAAATTTGAGAATGGTAATTTAATGAGAAAAAAATATGACACATGATATGGTATCAAAATTTAAATCAATTCTTATATGAGGTAATGGGGCTTTTCCAAATCTCGGCTTCGTCTCCGTCTCCATCTCCATAGGGTTTACATGGAGCCTGAGCCTGAGCCCAAGTCGAAATTTGGAAAAAGGCAAATATGTAGGTAAACAAATGTGATCTGAACTCACTCCTATAAATGCTAACAAGAAGTGTAGCGTGCTTTAAACTTGTAAGGGTGGATTTTCACTGAGCCGGCCTTTTCGCGCGTAAAATGCGACGCTTTGAGAAAAAGCGGTGTGGAGGGAATTTCGTATGAACCGACGCACTAAAAATCACAGAATAAAAACAATTTGAGTCTGTTATTTCCAGTGCCTCGTTTCACTCCAAATTACCTCCAACCCGCTTTTTCTGAAAGCGACGCGCGTGAAATTTACGTGCGAAAAAGCTGAGTGTGATTTACAACCTGTTCATTTTTTTTGGCAGGTGTCCTGTGTAAAAGATATCGAGACGCTGATTGGTCTACAAGTTAGATCCGTACTTTGTCTGCCAATCAGAAACAGCGAGGATGACATCATCGGTGTGTGTCAGGTCACCAATAAAATTTCCGGGTCAAGGTTCACGGAACTCGACGAGAAGGTGAGTCAGACGGGTTGGCGGTGTATTTGAGCACTTTTCCTACCTCCATGATTTGAGTAGACATGGTAGAGAAAAAGTACACAAAAATATGCCTTTCTGTGTGCCAGCATGGAGGAAGATGGTGCCAGTTACTTCGGCTTTTATGTTCCTAAAATCAGGCCGAAGTTTTGTGGAGAAGGTGGAATGGCTACAAAAGCAGAAGAGACTGTAGACCGCAAGGCTAACGGGTAGGCCTACTTTCTCGCCACGCCGTTGGCGTTGTCCTTGTTTTGGTTTATTCGCCCCATTTCTTCGCCCCAATTCGCCCCATAACACTTTGCAACGTGCGTCGATGATTACCTTCATCAGTATAATCATAGAGCAAGGAATAGTTGAGACTCTATGCACTAAGTCTATGGAGCATGACGTAAAATTAAAAATCCAGTATTCCTTTAGCCTACTTTATGCATGCTTTATGTCACAACTGGAATTTAAGGAAAATAATTATTGGAATTATCGATAGCTTGGATGATTTTAGAATATGAATATAGGGCCTACATTTCCGTCGCAAATGTTGCGTTTTCGAGAAAAATCACGAAAAAAAGATTTCATATTTGATTGCACATTTGTAGCGTTTTGCGCATATTCTGGAGGCACTACAAAGATTAGACTGGTTCCCGTCCACATATTCCACACAGGAGAATATAAGGACAGGTATAAAAGGGTGCTTCATCTTGATCTGTAATTGGTCGTCTTTGCGCGTGCGCATTGTGTTTTTTATATTTAAAAATTGGCCAAGCCCTTTGCTTTAGGCAATGTACTTTATTTACATAATTGGATATGTTCGACACGCACGGCCAAGTTACAAATGTCAATGCAAAATCTGCGCACTTACTAAAAATAAATAAATAATAATAACCACGTGACGGGCAGAATTCTGCCCGTCATGGCTGCCCTTTACCGATCCCTATATTTTCGCAATATGCGAACCAATCTATAGGGATTGGGAACCAATCTATACAAAGATGACAACCTTGGACGGGCGCGCGCGCGACCTCAACGCGCTCAAAAGCAGGGCGCATTGTAAACTGCAACACCGTTTCACATACGTACAAATTGTATGCAGGCAGGCGTGACAAAAACAAATTTTTTTCTTGAAAATGCAACATTTGTGACGGAAATGTCAGTGGTAAAGGTATTTTAGAATTATCCAAGCTATCGACTCCAAAAATTATTTTCCTTAAAATTCCAGTTGTGACGTAAAGTTTAAAAAATACCTAAAATTCCTGTGTTTTTTTAAGAAAAACACTTCTAAAGGATTTTTTTCACTGCTAATAAACCATGTTCTTTCTGTTCTTTAAAAAAATTCCAATCATATATGATGTAATCTGTCTTATTTTAACAAGTCAAAAATAGTATTGAAAAACTACTGTAACTTTTATTCACAATGCCATATTTTGTAAACTTTATTTAATGCTCTCAACTTTTCCTTGTTACAGTTGATGGAAACATATTTAACCTTTTGTGGAATTGGCATCAACAATGCTCAACTCTTCGACACCTACATGAAGGAATATGACCGAAATAGGGTGAGTTTTCACAAGCAGTTTTGTTTTCTTTAGAAGTCTGGCAGTGTTGTAAGATTAGGCCTAATGGTTTTCTTTGGCAATTCTTGGTCGCACATCCTGGTACTTTTATGCCTTTGTATACGGGCATAGCACCGTGACTGGAGTGAAAACAAATTCGTTCATGCTTAGATACGTGTACGTGTTGCGTAGACAACGGCTTTGTTCCTGAGCTTGTCACCATGGGCACACCGTTGTTTTCACTCCAGCCCTACCGGATGTGATGTGGCACCGACCGACAGAATAGCGGAGGATAAAGGCAATGGCTTGGCTTTCTTTTTACAGTTATGAATCACGAAAGATCACATGAAATTGAATCACAGTTTCACAGAAAATGTGATTTTATTTTTTGACACACAATTGGGACTATAATTTTGTTTTCGTATACATTGAACAAATTAGATTTGAAGGAAATTACCGGTACATGTACCTCCTGGAATCAACAGATCATCCAAAAAAAACCTTTTACGGTTATCGACCCCATGTTGTTCACGGGGCAGTTCGAACACGAGTTTGCTTTGTACGTGCGCGGATTGTGTACGAATGCATTGTTGGGTCACTGTGCATTAGCTACGGTCCACGCCCGCACACGGCAATTCCCCGTGAACAAGATGGCGTCGATAACCGTGAAAGGGTTCATTCTAAGATACTTCCCACTTGCACTTCTGTCGGAAATGTTGCATAATTTCTGAAATAAATAAATGATAAATTTACTGCAGAGAGTGCTACATGTACATGTGTTAGCGCGAAAATAGAGGGTGCTGCATGTGTGCGTAAAATGGGTCATTATTTATTTATTATTTTTTTATTTCACTCCACTAAAGTATTAATTCAAGTTATACACAGTAAACACTAACAGTGGAGAAGGCAAGGCTGAGGAGGAACATAAGTTCCTATGACCAAAAAGGTTCAGCCTGCCATGTTTGTACCTACTTGTGCACTACTATCTTGTGCATTATAAACTGAATGAAATTTTTGAAGGAGAAAATGTGATTTTTTGTTTGTTAGAAAAGCAACATTTGTGCGACAAAAGTGCATGTGGAAAGTATACATGTATGTAGAAATGGATTATCTGTTGATTCCAGGAGGTAATTTCTTTAAAATCTTTGTTTAATGTATACGGAAAAAATACCCTAGAATTCACTCCAACGAGAAAACACTATACAGAGTGAAAATTAAATCTTTTCCCCTGAAATAAAAACATACAGTTCATGCCTGAATATGCCCCATGGACATATCCTGTCGGGTTCTGCAGAAATAAAAAAATATCATGGTAGTGTTAAATAAACACTAGTTTGTTTTCTTTAATTTTCGTATTTGACATGATTCCCAAGCTGTTTTCCCTCTGAGGTTTCAGAACTGCTTCAATACATTGATCGCTAAAAGCAAGTTGTCATTTCTGTGCCTTCACTTATTGACAGCCGGAGTGAATGCCGTCAAATTGAACATGTGGGACAACAAACCAATTAATGTCAGATTTTGAAACTTAATGAAACTGCAGTCCTCAAATTTTCTACTCAGCGGCATAAAATCCAAGCTAAAACTAGATCTTGATGGCTGACACTGTATCACAGTTGAAAGCAATTTTGACACATTTTGTCAGCAAGCTTTTTGAAAGTGCTGTATAATTGAGACACGTACAGTAGGCTAAATGAGCAAGATTTGATTGAACTTGGCAAATGGGTATTTTCACTTACTAAGTATAGGGTACATTTCAAAAATAAGTCAATAATTCCCTGATGTCTTTAGTTTCTCAGATTTAAAGAAATTTATTTGTACTGTTCTCGGGAGATAACTTTTAGACAAGGCACTTGACTCCACATTGTCTCTCTCTACCCAAGTTTACTATAACTGCTGGGGGTAAAACCTGTGATGGACTAGTCATCCCATCCATGGGGAGTAGTGGTACTGCTCCTAGTCACTCCATGCCATGGAAACAGGGGGAATATGTGGCTCTTTCTCGGGTGTCACAATTTCAGTACAACCACATGTAAAAGGTGCCTTTTTTTCTGTAGCCTGAGTGAAACGACACACTGAAAATCTCAGAATGAACTTGGGCGGAATGGATTTTTGTGATTCTGTGATTTTCAGTGCGTCTGTGCTTTTTTTCAAAGCGACGCTTTTTTCTCAAATTTACACATGAAAAAGCTAGAGTGCATAAATCCACCTTAACAATTTGATAGCAGCTGAAGTCTACATGTACATGTACACGTACGGGTTGTTATATGCCGCTTATTACATGTATTATTATTATTATTATTATTATTATTATTATTTCTTTCTGGTATTCATACCAAGGATTGCTCAATAGTGCTCATTGCACTGTCACTCGCAAGCGTGAGGAAACCCATGAAGAATTAGAATTAGAAATGGCCAGAGACACCGGGGATGATGCAGATGCAATACATTGTATACTAGGTTCTGGTCCGTCAATAATGTGCTGGCCAGCTATTTCCACTTTGCGGTCCATGGAGAGTTTTTATAACCCTTATGGAGTTTTGTCAGTTCTAAATTTATCAAGCCGCACTCTTTTTTATATCACATTGTGTGTTGGACTCGGAGGTTCACGTGGGATGCGTGTAGGATGTTGATTCTCTCTACTATTGGTTTCCCGGGAACTGGCCGGAAAGACTCGCTTCGTAATAATTACAGTCGCACCTGGAAGTCTGATGTAATAGAAAAGCTGTGCCCAAGGGGCATCTCTGTTAAATGCAGATCGCCCTTGCCTTTTTTTGAAGAAGATTGGACTAAAATAATAGGCTTTTTTCTACTGTATTTCAGATCACTCTGGAGGGCATTATAAGACCTTTTTCATGAAATGGCTATTATGCAGACTGTGTAAATCACTAACTTCTCTTTAAGACAACAAAGGCATTTTTGAAGTAAAAACATTGAGGTTTTTGGCAGAACACCTGTCCAAGCAATACCAAGCATAGCCAATGACATACATGTAGTGTACATGTACATGTACATGTATGTAAAAGATGTACCGGTAGGTCTACTTTCCAAAGATGCTCATTATGTACTTTCAAAGATTTTGTTCAAGAATTCTTGATTTTTATTAACCCTAAAATAACTCCCTAGAATGTGTTTAAAGTCGTATTGATTTTGGAGGATCGAGGAGTGTTAGGGTATTAATACACTCTTTATACACTGAAAGTTTATCTCTGTGCGGGATATCCCTTGAGGGAGGTTGCACAGTACTCAACAGATGCAGATCTCCTTTAATTCTCTAATCAGGAAAAGGAGAAACTTGTGGTCTTTCCACAGTAATTGGTTATACATTTGAGAAAAAAACTCAATAATTCCTTTCAGATATCTGCAGTTTATCTTAAACTTAAAGAAATTTCCTTGTACTGTTCTCATCAAAGAGGTAAGAAAATAAAGCCCAATTTGGACCGACCAATTGTGACATTTTGTTCTGTCTTTGTTGTACACGTGTATACATGTACGTACAATGTATATAAGGGAATATTTGCACACAGGGTTTTCAGAGATGTACTGTATGTTGTAGGACTATTTTTCTTACTCCTTGGGGTAAACATTTTTTCCTTGGTTTAGCTGGATAATTTAAAGATAAAATTAATATATTTGAAGTAAACTTGGACCCAAGAAATGTCACAAAAATGTACCCCAATAAAACTGTGGATGTAGAAGCCTCTTCCCACGACACTTTAACTCTGAGATTACCCGAGTAACCAACTGTAGATAACTTTTCATCAACTTTGGTTGTCGATTACTAAATATAACCATTGAAATACTGTAGTACGTGTAATTTTGTCAAAAATGTGCGAAACTACATGTACGTACATTGTAAGCCCCGGTGTGTATCCTGGTACAATAAATGTAGGTGCGCATACAGAACTGTAGTGGCCGGTCACTTTGTACGGGTAAGAGATTACTCGGGTAAGTATTTCTCTGGGTTAAAATTTGACGTGTGAACCAAAATTCCAGGTTATACTTTAACCCGGGTAATATGTAGCTACCTTGGTAAAAAGCTACCTTGGTAAAAAGCTACCTGGGTAAAAAGCTACCCGGGTAAAAAGCTACATGTCCATGTACCCGGGTCGGAGGTGGGTAGTGTTATTTGTCACGGTCATTTCTTTCCCACTTATATCACAGAAACTTCTTGAGGTTGCACATGACTTGTTTGAGGAGCAGACTTGCCTGGACAATGTGGTGCAGAAGATTATGCAACGTGCCCAGTTACTCCTCAAGTGTGAGAGATGTTCGGTTATGCTGGTCAAAGATCCTTCAGCAGAGGTAAGGAGGCTTTTAATTTACTTTTCCTTTGGCCATTCTTCTTGCTTCTGGTGTTTGCCAGCCTATCCCAGTCTTAAAGATGTATTGTCCATGGATGCGTTTTGGGTGTGTCACCTCGAAATATTTCTTTCTTTCTTGAATTGATATTTTTCTAGAAACAAAAGTTATTCGTTTTCAAATATTAAGACATCAACGAAAAAAACTCGACCAACGTATAGTTATCGAACAATCATTGTCAATATTTTGAATTGTTGGCGGTCTGCCAATAATTCAACTTAAGGTAAGGCGTATAGACTTGCCCAAGTCTGACTCCCGTGTTTGGTCCACAACGTGCAGCGCACAGTGCTCCCTCAGGCAGGCGAGCGGCCTGTCCAATCACGGAAAGTCTTCCGAGACAGAAGAAAAGAAATAAGACATTGTACAATTTTTTGACGAAATAGTGGCACACTTGCATCGTTATCTGCTTTTTAATACATCATTTAGGGTCCTATTTATAAGCTTACGCATTTCTTGTTCTTTGCATAAACAAAAAATGTACTGTACGAATTGCAAAAATACATGTAGATATTCTCTTGAATTAATACTCTACCATGGCCTGCTGTGACGCACGGCCAGCTCTGTGCACCGTACATGTACATGTCCCTCATCAAGTCTAATTTGTATGCAGAGAAAATTAGTAAAACAAATGGTTATTTCTGTGACCGTGCCTTTTGATTGCGATCTAAGGAGATGAGTGTAATCCATCAGTTGGCGGCAGTGGTTCATCTGTCCGAATCAGTGCAAACATGACCTTTAGTATCATGCTATATATACAGGGAGGAATGATCTTTGACTTCATTGAATCTGATCTTCCTTGTTGGAAGTTGAAGGCCCATTACATCGTTTGATGTGACCCTAGCAAAAGAGATCTCCCTTTGATTCATATAAGTCTGTTTTGAATACTGGAGAGACCTTTTAACCAGGATTATAACTCTGTGCAATACCAGTTATCTTCTCTCAAAACAAAAGAAATATCTTAAGACAGATCTAAGAAGAAAAAAAATAGTGCAACAACATACCTTTCTGAAAAATTCCTATTTAACAAATGTAACATAGGACACATACTTTGTGACATTTTTCGGTGTCCTTGTGACATACGGTACATGTATATTGGAAATTTGCACACAGAGCTTTCATGAAGGTATGTTGTTACACTATTCGTTGCAGTTCTTTAGCTGAAGTTATCTACTTAGATCTATCTTAAAGAGCTAGAATCCCCCTTGACGAAAAATCCAGCATTTGCACCTTTTTTGATAGTCCACTTATCCCTCCAGCCGCCTTATACCACTGTTTATTTCAAATTGTCCGTTTTAAGTGGAAATCACAAGCAAAAGTGCGGTTCTCTAAAATGAAATTTTCTTAAACGCTCATTAGGTATTAATGATATGCACATGACCTAGTGACGCAATCCTGAGAAACACGAGTAAACACGGTCGGCAGTTCCATACGATTACACGCAAAAAACTCAGAAAACCGTCTCTGTTGAATGGTGTTTTTTGAAGAATTTTTCTTGTGCAAAAAGCCAGAGATGTGCCCAGTATAGTTGTGTGGTTGCATACCAAACACCAAGAGAGAGAAAAATTAGTCGCTCGTTCCTACTTGTACCGGCCGATGTGCATACGTGTCGGGCCAATTTCAAACATGTGGAAACTACGGCTCGCAGGGACCGTTCCCACTGCTGTACACAGACTGCTGTGAATGCCGTTCGTTCTGTGACAAAACCACTGGTCGCAATGCACCAGTATTTACTTCAAAAGAGCTTCATTGTGAACCACAATTATACTGTTTTTTTCATTAAAAAAAGGTAATCAAGTGTTTTTCACGTTTGTATTTTGAATTTAATACATGTACATGTACAAGGACAAAACAGGCATGATGAACATTCACTCCGTATATTTTCCATTCAATACTGCACAAGCCGTTTTGTGCAACATGTTCTTCTCAGGATGACGTCAAAACCCTGTTTATCAACAAACCAAGTGACCTCGAGCGTTTCAGAATTTTGGGTGAAGAGGGTCGGAACTGCTTTGCGTTTTAAGCAAAAGGCTGTTGATTTTTGGTGGAAAACAAGTTGTGATGGTGTTGTAGACACATACACCTCTATGATAAACAGGAAAACTTAAAAAATGTTTAAGATATTTCTTTTGTTTTGAGAGAAGATGAATGACATTGTACAGACATGACAGAGATATACCGTAATTCTGAAGGAGAAGGTCTCTCTAGTAATAAAAACAGACACAAATGTGCTCTGCTAAATGATTTGCAATAATATCTCGGTTTCATTTTTTAGAACCACCCTGTATTACCAAAACGGCTCAAGCAATTGTTGTGAACAGAATTGTACACTGTACAATGTATGCGTAAAGCACCATGTTTACTTGGATGCAGGGAAGTGCATTTTGCTAAAACTTAGCTTAGTCATGTCAGTTAAAATGTGCAGGTTCCTTAACGTACGTACACATTGCAATATTTCCAAAACCCTCTTTTTAAAACTCCAAGTAATGAGTTTTGCATAATGGTACGAAGTTTTCATAGCGCACACACACTAACAAGCCCCATTTGTCTCTCTGGTTGTGATTTTTCTCTGACAACGTGATTATTTCCTTATAATAATTGATTCCACTCTTGATAACACCACCCGCAGATGTGACCTGCATGAATTGACTCTTTGCAGTTTATTGCAGACAATGTTTTAAATGCCATCAGTATACACTCTTTCATAAATCCCTGTGCATTGGGTTTAAAGGTGATATGTATACATGTACGTACATCTACACATTATTATTGTTATTTTTTATTATTTTAACCTGATATAATTATATATCAGACCTACATGTACGGTACATGTAGTAATGTACAGTACCCCGGTACATGTATCTGAAAATCTGCTTTATTGCTCCTCTAAATTGAAAGTACTGACTGTAAATGCATGCACACACTGTCGTGTGCCTCGCAGAAGGGCATATATAAGCGATCTGGTGCCAAAAATCAGTGCCTGCCAGAAGGATGTACTTATTTTTGGCACCAGACTGCTTATACGCCCTTCTAGATCTGCCAGGCACATCATGACGATATGTACATGATGTACCAGGTACTTCAGGTGAGTGGCGCAATCAAGCCGAACCCGCCGACCAATCACAACAGAGCTAGCAGACAGCTCACATAGGTCAAAGTGCTTGCCTCACAACAACATCACACGATTTTCTGCCCCGTACAGTTTAACCCTGGTAACATGAATACCTTTGAATCTGTGCTTTCCGTTGAAAGTCCCATTGCTTTGTGCATTGTGTGTCACCATTTTGACGATAGCGTGTGAGGCATAGCAACAATATGCAAGGGGGCAGGGTTAACTGGGCAATCTCGGAACTATGCATTGGAAGGATCAGAAAATCCTTTTACAAATTACATACATGTAGGCCTATGTTGTAAGGTTTGTGATAATTCCTGGTACACATGGTACACGTACGCTACAATGTATGTCTAACACAGTACATGATGAGCCAACCACTAGTTTTTTCACATCCTGCATTTCCTTACAATCATGTTACATGTACATGTACATGTACATGTACATGTACATGTACATGTACATGTACATTCACATTCACAGGTGGTTCCCACGGTTTGCGTTCCCACTTGTGCACTTGTACGTATAAACATACATGTATGTACAACCAATATGTCATGTATGTGATATGCCCAAGCAGCGAAAACATGTCTATATAGTTTGCAGATGCTCACAGCGAGTCTTTTAATTGGAGGCTTATGGCTCAGTCACGGATGCCGGCCTGCCGGTCAGTCACAGCTGCTCGGTCGCAGATGCTCGCGGCTCAGTCGCAGATGGTTGTGGCTCGGTGGCAGATGCTCGCGGCTCGGTCGCAGATGCTCGCGGCTCGGTCGCAGATGCTCGCGGCTCGGTGGCAGATGCTCGCGGCTCGGTCGCAGATGCTCGCGGCTCGGTCGCAGATGCTCGCGGCTCGGTCGCAGATGCTCGCGGCTCGGTGGCAGATGCTCGCGGCTCGGTCGCAGATGCTCGCGGCTCGGTGGCAGATGCTCGTGGCTCGGTCGCAGATGCTCGCGGCTCGGTCGCAGATGCTCGCGGCTCGGTCGCAGATGCTCGCGGCTCGGTGGCAGATGCTCGCGGCTCGGTGGCAGATGCTCGCGGCTCGGTGGCAGATGCTCGCGGCTCGGTCGCAGATGCTCGCGGCTCGGTGGCAGATGCTCGCGGCTCGGTCGCAGATGCTCGCGGCTCGGTGGCAGATGCTCGCGGCTCGGTCGCAGATGCTCGCGGCTCGGTCGCAGATGCTCGCGGCTCGGTCGCAGATGCTCGCGGCTCGGTGGCAGATGGTTGCGGCTCGGTCGCAGATGCTCGCGGCTCGGTCGCAGATGCTCGCGGCTCGGTCGCAGATGCTCGCGGCTCGGTCGCAGATGCTCGCGGCTCGGTCGCAGATGCTCGCGGCTCGGTCGCAGATGCTCGCGGCTCGGTCGCAGATGCTCGCGGCTCGGTGGCAGATGCTCGCGGCTCGGTGGCAGATGCTCGCGGCTCGGTGGCAGATGCTCGCGGCTCGGTGGCAGATGCTCGCGGCTCGGTGGCAGATGCTCGCGGCTCGGTCGCAGATGCTCGCGGCTCGGTGGCAGATGCTCGCGGCTCGGTCGCAGATGCTCGCGGCTCGGTCGCAGATGCTCGCGGCTCGGTCGCAGATGCTCGCGGCTCGGTGGCAGATGGTCGCGGCTCGGTCGCAGATGGTCGCGGCTCGGTCGCAGATGGTCGCGGCTCGGTCGCAGATGCTCGCGGCTCGGTCGCAGATGCTCGCGGCTCGGTCGCAGATGCTCGCGGCTCGGTCGCAGATGCTCGCGGCTCGGTCGCAGATGCTCGCGGCTCGGTCGCAGATGCTCGCGGCTCGGTCGCAGATGCTCGCGGCATGGTCGCAGATGCTCGCGGCTCGTCGTAGATGCTTGCGGCTCGTCACAGATGGTTGCGGCTCGGTCGCAGATGCTCGCGGCTCGTCGTAGATGCTTGCGGCTCGTCACAGATGCATGGAAATGTCTCCTCGGGGCCTTATCAAAGTTAAGAAATTATTAACAAGTAAGCTGTTATAAAAAAAAAAATTGTAATGTTTTATTTATATGTTTCTCACTGTCCTTTTGTCATTTGTGGTAAACTTAAATCAAATAGTGATGCATGTAACAGGGGTGTGAAATTTCAGATTTTTAGCTGATTTCATTTTTGTTTTAATGTTTCCGCTTTTTTTCCCCTATGCGTAAGCACTGATTTTATTTTCTGCTTTTTTTTGTACAGTACGATACTTAACTTGCCACTTGCTAGACAATGGCAGTGACAAACAAGGCATTTACTGTACATTGGAAAATATGAAAACACAATGCATATGATTCGGATACCAGCCTACTGTCAACCAAACAGGACGTTTGCAAGTTTCTACCGGTACATGTACATTGTAGTAGGGTCAGGCATGTCAGGAAGGGCATGAAAAGTTTGCCTAACTTCTTTCTACACAATCGTGAATAGCAACTTAAAAAAAAAGCAATCTTATTGTGTCTGATTACCTTACTATGTTTAATATACAGATGTTACATTGTCAGTGTTAAGATGCGTCTATAAAGGCACTTTCAATCATACATGTAATTGTTGTATTTGTTGTTTGTGTAAACATTCTCAAGTGTACATGTAGGTAATCCCCCCACAACTGAAATAGTGGAGAAATAAATGTGCAACATTTCTGCAATTTTGCTTGTCATGTCCACTTTGGCGTGGAATTGCTCAACCAAATTTAACCTGAGTGCCCTTCTTCATTTTAAGCACCATTAATGCTGATTGAGCAAATGCTACATGTACATGTACATAACTGGGTCATTCCATGAAAACAGGACACAGTGTCCCCCTTACGTCTTGACACTTCTGGAGTCGATTTTTTCATTATTATTATTATTATTATTATTATTTCTTTCTGGTATTCATACCAAGGATTTCTCAATAGTGCTCATTGCACTGTCACTCGCAAGCGTGAGGAAACCCATGAAGAATTATAATTAGAAATGGCCAGAGACACCGGGGATGATCCCCTTGCTCTTCACGAAAGAATGCTCTGGGATCTTTAGAGTGCGTTTCCATTACCTAACACACTGGACCAATGGCTTTACGTCCCTTCCGAAGGATGGAGCAAGTGTGGTTGAGTGCCTTGCCCAAGGGCACAGGTACCGTAGCCGTGGGGAGGTTCGAACCTGCAACCGCATGTTTTCACCTATGATTGCGAGTCAATGACCTAAACCGCTCGGCCACGGTACCCCAATTACCAGAGAACGATCACCCTCGGCATATAAAGAATGACCTCATGAATCGAACACCATGCACTTTATCTGTTGATACTACCCAAAGCATAACGAGAACGATTCAATAAACTAGTGCGATCTTCTAAGTGCAAGTTTTGAAACTTTCGTTTAAAATGTAACAAATTTTGCTCATAATGTAATTTGAATCGATAAATTCCAGGTTCTACAGCTGGGTAAAATCAGCAACTATACATGTACATGTACCTTTTCCAGAAACTGCATGGTCAAAAAGACTATTGATGGTAAAACAAATGTAAGTGTTAAAAAATGCCTTGGAGTCCCCCTTTACATCGTGAAACAATTTTCTTGAATATTTCAAGACTACGTGATACCAAGACTTGTTTAAAGGGCCCCTTATTTAGAATTTTTATCAATGAAATCTATGCTTTAAAACCACTATACTCAGTTAAAGTCATAAAAATCATATTTGGAGCTTGCTTTGGGGGTTAAAACAAAGGTTTTTAGTTTTTATGCTAATGCAATATGCATATTCATGACCAAGGTCACTATGTCACAAGAGGCAAACACAGGAAAATCACATTCAACTGTGCACAAAAGATTCCACTTTTTTCTCAATTTTCCTGAAACTTTTGTAATCCATGGCCATTTGAGTTTGTTTTACATGTTGCCTGCTGTAAGCCATGACAAAACTGGGGGTAGAAACTGCAGCAATTTGCCACAAGTCCAACTTGAAGTCTTATGTTTTTTCTTAACTTTTCCCTTCTGTCTTCCTTATGTGATGCACTCAAAACAGCGCCCTCTGTCTGTGATTTATTGCAATGAAATCTTCAAAGTTGAAAAAGGCCACCTTTTATTGATTTTACATCCAAACGAACAATAGTATGTCTTGCTGAACAAGTAATCCGTCATTATGAAGCAAAGCTTAGGCACAAAGTTGTTTAGCATAACATTTGTGAATTATTTTAAATATTCTACCGGTACATTATTTAGAAATTGCACAGACATATTTCTTTAAAGGTTTAGTGAAGTAAAAATTATCAACCATTTGTTTTTCACACGAATCAGAAGATCAAAGTGACCTTTTCTCTACTTCAAAAATTTTCTTGAGAGATGACGGTACTGTTTATTGCTAGTCATGGAGGGAACCCACAGTTGAAAAACAAAGAAAGAACATTACATTTCAAACAGTAACAGTACAGCCCACTGATCCATTTCTGACCCAAACAAACTTGTTGGGATTGTTGCATGAATGACATACTAAACAAACTCAGTAAACTGTTGCAGATAACACCAAGAAGTCACTGAAAATGACAACAACTTTTGTACACAAGTCAATGGAGATTTCCTCTGTTGTCCTGAGATGACATCACGGATTTGCTCATGAATATGGAAATTTAATTAGCATAAACATAGAAAACTTGCAATTACACCAATTTCGGAACAATCACATTTTCTGAAATTGACCGAAATGTGTAAAACACACCCTCTACTATTATTATATTTAATAAAAACCCTATTTCACACGTCCTTTAAACAATTTTGTGAACTTGAAAAGGCCATGTTTACAAATGCATAAAAATGTCACCCTTTGGCTCCTGTTTTCATGGAAAGATCACCCAACTCAAAATCGTGCTACATGCACAAGTAGACTGTAGTGCAGCGGGGCTACGTAGCTTGTCACCTTTCTACTACTTCAACGTATTGACTCTCGTCACTGCCAATGATACTTGGAGCGCAGCCTGCGCGCACCTTCCAAGCACGGCATTGTTTGCTTGCCGGCAGAAGCGACGCACCTCGCTCGCTCATCGGCAAACACTGTCCACTCTCGTCAGCTCAACAAACAAGCGCATCTTGGATATTTCAGCGCGCTTCTCAATTACCGCCCATGCAAAAGCAAACTTCTTTGGCACTTGCTTCAACCGTGGAATACACGTAAAGTGTACAGTACTATGTAGCTGAGCGACCTATAGTCAGATAGTGGATCTAATTCGACACTTAATTCGGTTTGGATCTAATTTGACCCTTCGGTTAAAAGCCCATTGTATCATTTGTACCGACAAAAATTTTACTTTGTGAAATGACAAAATACCTTAAACTGATCAAAGTGTTGATAGCAAATAAGTAATGATAACAAACGCACAAAATAATGTGCATAGTATACAGCGGCGGCGCTATGGGGGGGGGGGGGGGGGGGGGGGCGGGGGGGGGGGGAGTAGGGGGGAGAGTGTGGGGGAGAGTGTGGGGGATGAGGGGTGGGGGGGGTGGGGGGAAAAAGCGCCCCCCCCGGTTATTTTTTTTGCCCGCCCCCCCCCAGTTTTTTCCCCGATGGCGGAAATTGAGTTTAATCCCAAACCATTGCACCCAATTTGTTACAATGTTGTTTGCGCTGTAAATAATAAACTCAATTTCATCCATCATAATTAGCTGGCACCATCAAAAAAGCCCAATACACTTTACAAAATTACATTATAGATTTTTGTTTGCCCGCCCCCCCCCCCCTAAGTTTAAGTTTGCCCCCTCTTTCCCCCCCCCACCCCCAGATTAACAGGTCTGGTGCCGCCGCTGATAGTATACAGAGTGTCCTAGAAAAAAGGAAACCGAGATTAAAATACCAAATTACTCAGTAATTACTGAAGACTTTGGAAAACGGCAAGTACCTTTCGTTTCATAATTGTCCTCTTTCAAATGACACTAAGAAATCCAGAATAGCTTCATGGATGACTGAGCAGCGCTGGTTCAAAGCGAGCCTGTCAGAAATGTCTTTGCATCAGATTAAAAATGTCCATCGATAATAAAAAGATAAACAGAACAAAAGGACAAATAATCACTTTTAAAACCTTTTATGTAGTGCTCCCATTAGAAACAAGAAAGTTTGTTTGTATGTTCAAGGAATTTTAAAGTGACTTTTTGTACATTGTTTTAAAGACACATACAATGTACATGATTGGAAAACTTTTAAAACACAGCATTACATAACTAAAGAATAATGTTGATAAACTGCCTTTAAATTTTAGCCACATAGATACAGTAATACATGCACTTCAGAAAACCTTAAAAACTTGTGCATGGTTTGTGTTGAATGAATGGTAAATAAATCATCTGCACATTACTTTTTTTAAAGCACCTTTAATTGGCAATTTCACCCCCAAAAGTACAATTGTTCACGGGAAAAATCATGGTGTTTGTTACCATTGTTACGACACTTTCAGTCAGGTTTTCTTGTCAACTTGTGATGTAAAATTTTGGGTAACTGCAAATGGTGTACTGATCGAGGCTTTTAAATTTTAAAACACAATCTAAAGAGATGCATGGATTTTAAAGATTTTCTGAAATATTCAGGGTTGTGGAAAATCCATTAAAAAATGTGTCCTCTCCAGCAGGACAGCAGTTAATTGTAATTAACATGTCAACCATGATTGAAATATTTTACGTTATGTTTGTAAAATTAACAGTACCATTTCTTCTAACAGGACATTGCATGGCATTAATTACCATTTCAACATTTAGTCTGGCCATTATATTGTGTTTAACAAAATGTCCTCTCCAGACAACCAATTACGAATCATTATTTCATTGGAAAAAATAAACATGTTAATCAAAATGCCACGCTCTGATATTTTAGGAATTATTAGTATACATCCTGAAGTTTTTAGATCAACAGAGTTTTTGTGAGTTGGACAAGTTTGAAATTTGACCCCCATTTGCCAGTGAGACTGAAAGCTAGTGTACACTTATTGTGAAATACATTAGCCCCTCTGGTACTTATAACTTTTGAGAAAACAGTCAAAAAAGGGTTTGCAGTCATTTCGCCCCAAAACCACTTTGCCCTGAACCATTTCGCCCTGAACCACGGCCTGTGCACGAAGTGGTTTTGGGGTGAAGTAGCTAGCATTTGGGCGATGTAGTGTTTGGACGAAGTGATTTGGGGCGAAATGGCACTCGGGCAAAGTGGTTTGGGGGCGAAATGGCACTTGGACGAAATGGTTTTGGGGCGAATTGAATTTTCGTCTCATGAGACGAAAAATAATTGTTTTTATTCATTTCTCAAAGACTATAGCACAATAGACAAAACCATTTCAGGGTAAGTTTTCTACGGTCATCATGTTTATATTGTGTAAGTTACGCGTAAATCTGTGAACATTTCTGATTTTCGAGATATGTACCAATCACGTACTGCCTTTAACTTGGCGTCATGGGAAATGTCAATGCGGTAGGGTTCTGCATGACTTTCAACACTAATACTAACACTAACATAGAATTGTGACCTCTGGTCCGTGTTACACGAGCTTAACCACTAGGGCAACGTCCATGAAGTACGTACGCACCGAGGGGAGGGGGCGGGGTTGTTGACATTGCGTACACCATGCCTACAGGAGGGAGGGGGAGGTGTCCAAGCCAATGCGTATGTACGCAAACCGAAAATTTGCTTTTAGTAAATCGGAAAAGGATGGACAAGTTGACCATGGCTTCAGACCTTACAAATGTATGTACAAAACATATTAGACAGGCCACACATTTTTCTCACACATCTATAGAGGAAGGAAGCTAACATGATGTAATTAGATCATAGAAGTTCTTCCGTATGGTAATAAGATGCATTTATGGCACCATAATATAATAATGAAGAACTGACAAGCTTGCATGTTGATATAACGTAGCAGACCGGAAGTTCTTGTACTATTCTCTACCTGTACGAAATACACACACATGTCGTGCCCTAATGGGTACTCTACAATGTACACATGGGCTGGAGCTCCTTCCTCAGCATTTGCCCTTAAAAAAAATTCCAACTGGCCACCAGGACCAGTTGGCTTAAGTTTTTACTAGCCCGTTGGCGTTTCAAGTGGCCTGGTTCAAATTTTAATTCTGGTTGTCAATTTCACACACAGTCGACCTTTATAGTGTTTGCAATAAACGAGTGAATAAACTAGGAAAATATGATAGTCATATTGGTTCTCCCCAGTACAAGTTTTAAAATGTCTGGTGAATTTTTGAGCTATTCTTGAGTTATAAAAAGGCTCTTTTGTTACAAACTCTCACGGATAAATGTTTTTGTGCACATTTAAATATTTTTACTAACAAAATATAAAAAAATTGGGCAGGAAGCATTTATAAATTTGAAACCCTATATATCGTGTACATGTAGATCATGCAAACATTTTATGGAGGCTGGCTAAAAAAAAAATCCTAATATTTGTCAACATTTATCCGCAGTTATTACATGTACGGTATAATGATTTTTCATTATAATGATTTGTTATTACTTTTTCACCTTCTGGGAGTCAATAAGAGCTCTGCAATCTTACAACCCAAATCCACTGACAGTCTGGTCAAACTTTTTTTCATAGACCAGGCCGCTCCCAGTCTTGTGGCCAAGGCCCAAGCTCCTCCCGGCCCAGGAACTGCAGTGTACGATCTGGCAGGATCAACATCGCTAACAGACACAGCCAGTATCTGGCGGCCGCGCAGTGGATGGACGGAGCAGGGACTGCAGGCCGGGCGGGCCGTGCCAGCAAACCTGCCAGCGACTCTAGGCGCAGGTCAACTCTAGGCGCAGCGGGTGGCCAGTTCATGCAAAAACACGTGCTCACACCACACACTACATGTAAGTTTCATGGCGCCATCTTGGTAACTAGACTTGCAAAAGGCTGAATCGCGACTCGTTGCACTCGCGGTCTGCACGCGCGCCTAGTTTACATGCAATTACGCAGGCACATAAGTGTCTTGGCGCGGACGGAAGTCTCATGGACTTGGACAAGTCTATTTACTGTCGATGAAGGGCGCTGTTTTCTTGCTTGATAAAAACAAGATCGCCCATGCGTGCGTAGAAAAAAGCGGAAAATAGAATCTGCCACACTCAACAAAAAAGTGGAAACATGCACACACAAAAAAAACGCAATAAGGAAATTAAAAATGCGGAAATCCGCGGAAACTTTACATGTACATGTACATGTACATGTACATGTACGGCATGGATCTGTTTTAATTCAACTGGACAGCCGGACCATTTGGGGAGGCTTTCTAGCTGGCCCGAGACGATTTCAACTGTCATTTGGCCAACAGACCAGTGCTAATTGGAGCACTGCCTTCCTGTCATCCATTCTTAGTAGAAACTCTAGGGTATTGTTAATATTGTTGGTGAAGAGTTGCAACGGGATCTTTGTCACAACCTCTTTCTCACCATACATCTGTGTCCAGTCTTTCGCTCGTACCTGGGGTGGGCTAATCTGTTTGCGCTCTCATTGGACAAATTTTTATTTGACCTTTTTCTTGTAAACTGATGTAAAAACAATTTTTCCAGCAGACACAATTAAGGCAGGTCTCGCACACAGTACACTCATTTTATTCGTAAATTTGATTTTTGCAATGGATATATACATGTGCATGTACACGTATAAGCGTTAACATACATTGTACATGTACTATTTATTAATTATTCATCTGCAGCAAGCAACCCACCCACAATGCTCCGGGCGTCTGTATATTGCGTCACGTGTTTCCTTCACAGAAATCTGTGAAGGCACATCAGCCTGTCCCAGTACGAGCTAATGTCCAATCTGTCTCTTATATTTTCATGGCACATGTCTGTCCGATCTGGTTCCTTCTATCAGGGCGTTTAGCGTGAGTCCAGGCTTTCTGCTTGTTCTCGCCCCTTTCCACGGTAAAGGGGGCATTTGGGCAACACAGACCATATTTTCCAGAAAAATAAAAATTTTAAGTTGTTCTGAAGAGATAACTTAGGCCCAAAAAGAGTTACGAATAGTGTGTTAACATGCCGTTCTAAACACCCTGTGTACAAATTTCCAATATACGCTTCTAACCGGGACGGCCTAATAAAATGTAACACGAGTGTCCGTCCCGGTTACGAGCGTATATTTGAAATTTGTACACAGGGTTTTTAGAAAGGCATGTTGTCACACTATTTGTAACCCTTTTGGGGCCTAAGTTATCTCTTCAGAACAACTGAAACTTATTTCTTTTATTTTGAGACCAGAAAAGGTATTTTCTCGAAAATATGGTCTGTGCTGCCAAAATGACCCCTTTACTGTGGAAAGACCCAATTGTCAATTGCTCAGATAAAATTGGCACCAAGGAGGCAAGGACTCGCTACAGATAGTTCTAGAATTTTAATTGAAAAAAAAACAAACCGGATTTTTGGTTGTGTGACCTGTCATTCCACGCCACCGAGTATCATCAATCAAGTTTCGGTTATATTCTTCACATGTATTTCGGCTGCTTTTAATAATACTCCTAGTACATAAATAATGCTTGATTGGAACAGTAGCATTGTACATGTATGATTCATCCATCATTTTATGTAGATTGTCCAGGTGCGTGCCGTTAATAATGCACCCATATAAAATCATGCTTGATTGCTGTATATTGTGTGCTCCGGCCCCCAGAACTTCACCATGAGAAAGGTTTTAAAACCCTTTTATTCAATTGCCAACCTGGTTTTTGCAGCAATGACATTTAACTCTATTCATCAGGCGTGACAAATTGACAC
The DNA here is from genome assembly GCA_037783545.1 of Henricia sp. BOLD:AAB3569. Lineage (NCBI taxonomy): Eukaryota > Metazoa > Echinodermata > Asteroidea > Spinulosida > Echinasteridae > Henricia > Henricia sp. BOLD:AAB3569. Next base: position 640,329 of record JBBELK010000162.1, on the reverse strand, counting down.
ACTTGTTCCTTTATTGACTGATTTCGTTAATTTACAGCCACTAAAGGCCTTTCCACACTTGAAAAATCTAGGGGTTGAAAAAAGCGACGTTTCACACTAGATAAATTTCAACCCCACGCCAACCCCGAGATTGGTTTTAACCCGGGTTAAACTCGATCCTGCTCGAGACCAGGGTTTAAATTTTTTGCCCGGGTTGAAACGCTCGCTATGCAATCCTCCCCATTCAACTTGGGGTTGAATTCGCGCCGGGGAAAGAAAATCCCGGTTTGGCCGAAACAAGTGCGGGGTTGAAAATTCCCATTTCAACCTGGGGCGGTTTCGGGGTTCGCCCAGGGTCGAGTTCAGTCCGGGTCGAGTTCAGGCCGGGGTCGAGTTCAGGCCGGGGTCGAGTTCAGGCCGGGGTCGAGTTCAGGCCGGGTCGAGTTCAGTTCAGGCCGGGGTCGAGTTCAGTTCAGGCCGGGGTCGAGTTCAGGCCGGGGTCGAGTTCAGGCCGGGGTCGAGTTCAGGCCGGGGTCGAGTTCAGCCCGGGTCGAGTTCAGCCCGGGTCGAGTTCAGCCCGGGTCGAGTTCAGCCCGGGTTGAGCGGCTCCAGTGTGAAGAGGCCTTAATAAAAGTTTTAAACAAAAGATGTTTTGAAAATACAATACATTACATAAAAGTTTTACCATGAATTATTTTTCATTATCTCTTTCATTTATTAATAACTGATTAAAATGATTTCCACTTATGATCCATAGCAGTATACATGTATAGGGCCTATACTTCATGTTCATTAACTCTGGCAGCTCGTACACGTACATGTAACTTTGCTTTATAGGCCAGGAACAATTTTCTTGAGAAGTAAAATATAATATACACTTCATTGCTCAGAATCATTTAATTCGTTGAAATGATTCACTTCACATTCTCAAAATTTCATTTCACAATGTGGGGTACCGTGGCCGAGTGGTTTGGGTCATTGACTCGCAATCATGGGTGAAAACTTGGGGTTGCGGGTTCGAATCCGGCTGTGGTACCTGTGCCATTTGGCAAGGCACTCAACCGCACTTGCTCCATCCTTCTGAAGGGATGTAAAGTCGTTGGTCCAGTGTGTTAGGTAATGGTAACGCACTTTAAAGATCCCAGAGCATTCTTTCGTGAAGAGAATGGGGATTCCCCGGTGTCTCTTGTCATTTCTAATTCGAATTCTTCATGGGTTTCCTCACGCTTGCGAGTGACAGTGCAATACCAGAAAGAAATAATAATAAAAAATAATTTTGGGTCAGGTCCAACTAAAAGCCTCTTGAAATACAGTGTAATTTCCAAGGCTTGTAAAAAATTTGCAAAATGTATGTTATTGTAAATGGAACCAATCTGGATATGAATTCCGTTTACTGGTCGCCACTGAGACACTGTGTTAAGTCTATGAAACAAGGCAGAAAAGTACATTTTCAAGGAAATTGTTGAATGGTTTTCACTCCTAAATTCACTTCCCTTTAAAATATTTACATGTTTTGGTGGTTATTAAGTAATTATAAGGAGAAGTAAACAGAATTCTTTCCTCCGATCCATCAATGCCACTTAAGTCCGAGTCCTGGCCGGAGGAGTCCGAGTCCTTGAAATTCAGGGTTTTACAGCACTGATGTTTACTGAGATTTAAAACTACAATATTTTCATATTTCTTTATACATGTAGTTTTATGTTTAATATTTACATTTTTGTGTATACACAATGTAGCTCAATTTCTAAGGACACCTGCATGCATTTATTTGTGTACCAGTACGTTTAGTTTTGATCAACTGTTCCATAAAAATCAATGTACCGGTAAGTCAGTGATTTTTGAGGGAACATATTTTTTTCCCTGCTACATGTACATGTACGGTACGTGCCGACTCGGGAACCATAACAATCCATAATTCAATCTTGATTTTTTAAAAAGTAGAATAAGTAAAATAACTCGTAATTCGTTCAGTGTTAAATACTGGATTCCATAGGAGTTGGATTTCTTTTTAATGCTTAAGGCTCAGATTCTGTAAATTCCATTCTTTTCATGATCCGGGAAAATCATATGGGTCATTCCATAAATTCGGGGTCCACAGTGACACATTTTTCTGTCCCCCGTTACACCTGACATGTGCTATTTGCCATACAAGTATCATTAAAAATGCCTTCAAACCATATTTTTGTGAATTGTACTTTATGTAATCTCTCTTTGAGATAGAAGGCATTTAAAGAATGTGTCCTGAATTTACAAACTAGAACATTTTACAAGATGTCAGATGTAACGGGGGGCACAAATTGGACCCCAAATTTATAGAATGACCATGCACACTTTAGCTCTATCATTGAAGTGTGTGACTTGTGTATTTGCCTCCAATCGTGGACCTTCAACACATTCAAACCGTGGACCTTTAACGAACGTGGACCGTCCACAGTTGTTAAAACTGTGTTTCTCAAACCTATATAGGTTTGAGAACTAGTAATTGGTTCTCAAACCTATTGAGAACCAATTCTCAAACTATATGTTTGAGAACCAATTAACCCTAACCCTAATTATATAGTTGGTTCTCAAACCTATATAGGTTTGAGAACCAATAGTAATTATAGTTGGTTCTGAAACCTATATAGGTTTGAGAACCAACTATAATTATTGGTTCTCAAACCTATATAGGTTTGAGAACCACTAATAATTAGGGTTAGGGTTAGGGTTAATTAGTTCTCAAACCTATAGTTTGAGAATTGGTTCTCAAACCTATATAGGTTTGAGAACCAACTATTATTGGTTCTCAAACCTATATAGTTTTGAGAACCATTTACGTTTAAATTTCATCTCTCTAGCTTTAGGTAAAATAAGTTGGGTGTCATTAAAAAAAAAAATTCTACAGTAAGGTAAGATTTAGTTAAAGGTACACACCGGCCTACTGTTTACATGATTTAGTGATGTAGCAGCATTGACAATACTTTTTTGATGGTCGTTGTGAACAAAAATCATCAAAATATCCCGTAATTTACTAAAGAAGTGCAAAATTAACAAAAACGGTCAAAAGACGGGTTATACGCTTTACCAGCCGTTGCAACTACGCGCGAGCCTCACGACTTTGTCACAAACGATTCGCTTTTCTCCTGCTCAGGATATCTCCAATTTTCTGCTCACGATCTCTCTGCATGGACAGCCCGGACGACCGAATAGGAATTTCCGTTTTCTTTTGAGGAGTTGGCATCATGTTTTTTCTTCACGAACGTACACCGAAGCAACACGCCCGTGTGTGTGTGCACTCAGGCTATTTGTTTAACTTTGTTTCATACCTGTATAAATAGTCTCTCTTTTGTTAATTACTTATAAATATTGGGGGGAAATCAGAGTTGAATTTGGTGCAGTAACAAACTTTTATACGACTGGAAATACAACTCACAAGACCACGTGACTTTTCAGAACCAGAATTTGGTTCCAAAAAGTCACGTGACCTTCAATTTTTCAAAGTGCTCAAAAACGGCCAAATTTGACGGCGTAATTTCAGGATATATCTAATTTATTCTCGAAGGCGCTTCAGAATAATGTATGAGTCTATTTCGAGCCCAACAAAGCCGGTGTGTTCCTTTAATTAAGTGTCATTAAAGAAATTATTTCCTACAGTATAAGGTAAATCGAGTTAGGTCCACGATTGCCGGCAAATACAAGTATGGGTGTGTTTGTCAGGTGTGCGTGTGTCTATGTGTTTGCGGTCGTACGTCTTCTAGCATAACCAACTTCCTATTCATGGAAAAAATGTCACAAAACGCTCACTTACAAATCACCATACCGTGTACTTTCTCGCACATAAGATGCCTTGCAGTCATTTGTGATAAGATCTGACAGGAAATAACACCTTGTGTCTTCAGTTTCAGTGGAACCTACAGGTACTGTAGGCACGTGCAAAAAGGTTGATTATGTACATTGTAGCTTGCGATGTGGGCAAGGTTCACGGAAGTGTCAGTCATGTTTATGCAATCTGATGAATTTGGTGTCTTTCTTGCAGTAATAATTGACAGCCACAATTTTGAATTTGTTTCTCTGGCTGTTTTGTCATACAATGTAGATTAGGCATAAAAAAAAAATATGTTATGTTGGCGTAACCCGACCAACCCTAAAAATACGGCCGACCCTGGATATTTTTATTTTTTTCAAGGGAAGAAATTTAATGATTAATATCTATATGTTTCCATCAAGGGAAAATGTGGATCTGCGGTCATTTTCGATCGCTTAAAACGGATAAATTTGAGTCAACAGCTAAGGTTAATCGCCCAGAGCTGCGCCGATGATGTCAAGGTGGGGTACACGGTGCTGAAAATACAATCGTCAAAGGAAGAAGCGGGTCCATACAAAGATGTGGAATCAGATGAAACGGCCAGCATTTTGTCTGATTTTGGTTTCCACTTTTTCATGTCATTTTCGTTGCTGGGAGGAAAAAAAATTAAACAAAAAAAAATAAATAAATCCCGACCTACCTACCCTATTTTTGGGGGCCCGTTACGCCAACATAACATTTTTTTTTTTTATGCCTTACTGTACAGGCTGTCCTACCGTAGAATTAAAAAAAACCTGAGATTATATTGCTAAGTACTACGAGTACTCGATAATTGAGAATTGTACAAAACAGAGAGTAATAATAATAATTAATAATAATTAAACTTATATAGCGCATATTCCATATGAATATGTTCATATGCGCTTTACAGAGAAAACAAATAATAAAAATTTACCCACCACACATTACACAACTTAAAGGCAGTATACATCATTGGTAAGCCCTTACAAACAGTGTCATATAGTGTCATCTTCCTGTATGAATAAAGATATGCATTATTAAAACCAACCTCAGTAAAATCTAGCTCCATACCTCGTCAAACTTTTGAGAAAACAGTGAAAAACCGTGTCGTTTTTCTTCCGAAATTGTGTGAAACAAAATGTCGAGGCGAGTTTTTGTACTAGCGCCCTCTTGCGATAAAATACATTACTGCAGGGATAAGCAGGTACTGTTTCATGTTTACGTAGTTTCTTCTAATACAACAGCCGTTTGATATGTGCGCAAATCAAGTAACCCGACACCGTCTGTACGCGCGCTAGCTACGCGGCTGGCTGTTGGCAGCCGAGGTCAATTATATGTATACAGTGTACTAGTATATGGCACATGCACAGTATAGTAAACCGTATTCGTTGTACACGGTACGTGTTTTTTAGTAAATGTGTGTGTCATTACAAAAAAAGAGGAAAATGCAGGATTTTTTTTTATTTTCCGTATAAATACCATACACCCGCGCCACTAATCCTTCATAATATGACATAACACCCCACTGAGAAAGTGTAAATATGGCGAGGAAACATGAATTTAGGGGTGAAATTGTAATGTTTTTCTTTGAATTTTTATGCCATATGTTCCATAGATTTAGTGCATGAAGTCAATTTTCAATGGGATATGAGGAAACAAGAGGAAATCAGCTGATCAACTGAAAAGTTTTGTGAATTTTTTACAACTTTTGTGAAAACAAGGTGACGAGTTTGTTGAAAAACGCATGTTTGTGTGAATTTCAAACTCTCGGCCGGTTTTGTAGAATATTGGCAATTTTTGTGACATTTTCACAAAAGTGGTAAATTAATTTCACAAAACACTTACATGTACTTCTGCACCGCTGACAAAAAGAGACAAAGACCAAAGACATTCTTTATTTTTTTTAAATTGTGTTTATTTCAAATAAAGGCAGTATACATCATGATTGGTCAAATAGTGTAATCTCCCTGTGTGATTGAAAAACAACCCGAGTAAAAAAATCAGCTCTTTACTTCGTCTAACTTTTGAGAAAAGTCAAAAACCGGGCCGTTATTGTCCTAAAATATTGCGTGGTTATTAATCTGAGAATTTCACATCAATATAGGCCTATGTACATGTACACTTTCGCTCACTTCTTGAATAAACACGCAACATTTTGATACAACCACCCGATTTTTTCGAGTCGCATACGTTTCCCGTATGCGTATCATGGTCCCTTGCGATGATGTTACGCGTACGGGAAACGTATGCGGCTCGGAAAAACTCGGTGGTAATAGACAGTTTCGGTAAGCTCAAAATCCACGCGCGTATAGCTATCTGCCATGCATTATCTAACCTACATACAAAGTGACTTGCATTCATATTTTTGATAGAAGGTTCACAATGTCTACTAAGCTCCATATGGGACTAAACTTCAAGCTCGTGACAAAATCCCATTCCTGTGTAAAGATTGTGCACTCCCAGTAGATTAGTGCACTGGAAATGTTGATTTAGTTTGTTTTGCGGAAAATAGGCCTAGTCACACCCGTCTATCATAGGTGCTTGTACATTTTTTAATATTAGTGGTTATTGATTGCATCCAAATCATCAGTCCCAAGGAAACAACCAAACTTGAGATGAGAGAAAAATCGTGAGGGCCTAATCAGGATTTGAACCTGATACCTCTGACTCGCTAGACAGATGCTGTACTAGCTGAGCTATAAGGCACAGTTAATATTAATCCTGAGGGGGTATTACCATATAGTATTTCATATCAATGGTGATCGGGCAACATACCACACATGTATATTGTGTTCAGTCCCAAGTAAAAGAACGTATGATGTCAATTGCCATATTGGTTAGCCGAAAATATGAAACACCAATTAGTATTATACAGTCAACATGGTCAAACACTGATAATAAGAGCACTATTAAATACAAAGTAGTCATGCCTCTAACAAGGAAACATTTAGGTCCCAAGTCTTTGTTTTCGTTTGTTTTTAAGACTGATAATACTTGATTACTCTTATAACAAAGTAATTTATCAGTGTTATCAGTGTTTGACTGTATTTGGTAACACACAAAGGGTGGCGCTTTCACTTGAGTAGATTTATGCACATATCAATTGCATCTGGAAAATTGTATTGAATTATGTATTAATCTGTACCTATCTTGGCAGCCTGAAGGTGCTAAATCCGTCACTGGAAGGGGAAGGGGGAAGGGGGAGAGGTAGGCCTTCCAGAGGAAGAGGTCAAAAAGGCAGCCAGAGAAGGCCTAGAGGCTAGTTAGACAAGGCCAACCAGTCATCGATTTACCAGATCAGCGACGGCAAAGACTAAAAGTATGCAAAACTTAGACTGGGTGAAATAACACAGTAAACTCTTGTCATAACACCCCTGATATAAAGCTCTTCTTGATATAAAGCGCCCTGCCATTATTCTCCGCATCGTGTATGCATTGGTTATAGCACTCTCTGGATATAAAGCTCAAATTATTCCGGTCCCTTGAAGAAAGCTATAATGAGAGTTTACTGTAACCCTAGAGCTCATTACCATGCACGGACACCCAGAATTTCCCATGTTATAACATATATATACCATATATATACTCTCCAACAAAAGAAACTGTGCATGGTAAAAATTGCTGTATTTTTTCAAGAAGGTAGAAAATAAACACCAAATTCACAGACAATATTCTTTGACATTGTTAGAAAAAGGTTATGCACTCAAAACCTGCTCATGGCATAGTGCAGGACTTAGGCATGCCTAGGTGTTGATTTCACAATAGGGGTCCTACTGGTTGTTATGTAACAGAATTCCATAAAGTTCAAGTCTCGTTAGCAAGCCGTATAAAAGGACTACCCAAATGCCAGAAGAGCATTTTGCAAGATTGTGTCCAGTACTCAAAACATCATGCCGCGTCTGTTCTTAGCTGACCGTCATCAGGCCATTGAGCATGTTTGGGATGAGATGGAGCGCCGATTATCTTCCCTTCCTCAGCAGCCAACAAACCTGCAACAGCTTGGTAGAGATCTCGTCCAGGTGTGGAATGACATCCCACAAGACTTTCATGCGCGTGTCATTGGCTCCATGAGGCGAAGATGCACAGCAAAGATGTTGTAAGCATATGTTCATGTACTGTTATTGTGTAAAGGAAAAGAGATTATACAGTCAAACACTGATAATTAGAGCACTGTTAATACAAAGTAATGCCTATAACAAGCAAAAGTTTAAGTCCAAAGTCTTTTGTTTTCAAGACTTACACCCCGTTTACACTCGATTCGGCAAAGGCGAATCGAACTCCGCAATTTCCAAAAAGGGGAGTTGAAGCCGGGTAGGCACTAAGTGTAAACGCAAAAGGCGAATTGAAAAAGGCGGATCAGACCCGGGTCTGATTCGCCTTTTTCAAGTCACCTTTGGGGTAGGGTTGAACCCCGCAATTGCGGGGTTCAACTCCGCAATCGTCAAGGTCGCTTGTAGTGTAAACGCTACCCGAATACAGATTCGGCAATTTCCTTTGGCGACATCCGGGAGGCCATCGTTTGGCGCGCTTTATTTTGTGGGCGTGCGTGATAGAATGTACGCCACTTACTGTGCTGGTGTGCTACTGCTAGTACATCGCTCACGGCACGTTTTGTTGGGCAAAAACTACCCTAGTCCTACTGAAAATTCGTCCTACTGACAAGCACTTCTTCTCTGCATAAATCTACGCCGTAAAATAGCCAAAAGTGGCAACATCACTCCAGAATTTTCGTCAACATGAACAGTTTTGCATGCAGCGCAGTAATAACGCGTAGATTTTCACGACACCCACCACGTGTGACGGTGCACACGATCATTACACAACAACATCGGGCGCACGCTTTCATGACCTCTAATTTTGACCTTTCACACCCCAGGGTCCCTGGCATCGGTATTTCCGGCACAAAAGGTGGGTTGACTGTAGTCTAAACACGGCAAATTGCCGAGTTTGCGGTTTGCTCTGCGGTTGCAATAAAAATGCCGAATCTGTATCCACCTTCGCCCGTTCGAGTGTAAACGCGGTGTTATAATACAAGATTATTTCCAAGGACCTCGTATTATCAGTGTTCCATCGATATGAAGTTTGCAATTGATCACGTTCAAATGACGTCACTTCCTACAAGATGTCATGGCATCAGGATTTTCAGCGTAATTTTTGGTGACGCGCTTCGGTTGCGCCGTGTTTCGAACAAATTTCGAGCAACACACCCGCATGTTTGATACAATTTTCAGGGTGTGCGTGCGCGTACTTGATGGCGTTTAATACGCAGTAGCATTTTTCCTACGAAGATGGCATCTGTGAACGTGATCAATTAGTGGCCAGTTTGCATTAGAAGAGTTATGTTGCAGTATGAAAATTATATATTATGCTGTAAGAAAGATGCAGAAAAATTGCGCAAACAAAATAGGCATCATACCAGAAATTGACATAGTACTCCATGTTGTTCAAGAACCGCTTGTCCATGGTGATAGACATCAGTGCTGAATGGGGAGCTTCTCCTGGTGTCAGGTAGTCTTCCCGGGGTTTTTCCAGTGGCTCATGCTCACACTGACCTAACCCAACAGAACCACCCAACGCCCATTCATGTTTTCCACACACATGGTGGAGTAGGCCCCTCCATTTCTCCTGAAAGGTACGGGAAAATTCACTTATTAACCCTCGTAGAAGGTGATCCTTGGGACTGTTTTGAACAGTCTGTTTGTATTACGTGTACGGTATACACATATAAGCTTGCCGTGGGTTAGCGCAGGCGCGGGCACACACCCCATACTTTTTAGGGGTGCAAAAACCATTTTCGTATCTGTATACAAATTGGAGGAACAAAAATCTGCATGATACATCTTTAATTCGGATTTTCGAGTAGTCCCATCGAGTTGTTACTGAACTTGTCTATCGACCGTGCCTGAATGAAGAGCTTTTCTTCTTCATTCAAAAAATTTGTTTTTTCGTTATAAATTTAGCTTTGCGGTGCTTTAGAAGCCATGCCTTTGTTGGGAGAGCAAAAATATTCACGTGCGTAACTATATGATGTACTCCAGCGCAGCACGCGCTAACCCCGAAATTGCCTGTGAACCCTTACATGTTACCCCTGGTTTCCCTCTACAATGCTAACCCTGGGGTTTTGGCCGTTAACCCCGAGATTACCCTCCTTAATCCTAGTCACTGGCAGGGTTAACCAACCCCGGGGTAACGGTCTTATTTTGTCTTAACCCGGGGCGGAAAAACAGTAGTGGCCCCCGGGCATCTCGGGGTTAAGGATTGCAAGTACCTTACATCCTGATTAAATTGGCCTTTGTAAGGGCCCGATTGCAGATTTTGTTTCGGCAAGGTGGCAAAGTGATGATGGGGTGAAGAAGTGATGGGCATATTAGCAATGGTGCAAAGTGGATGTGGGGTAAATTCACTCATACATTCCTGTATTTTTTGGCGGCATTCACTAATGACTGATGTGTCTCTGACAAATTTTGCAATGTGTTCACTGACTTGGAATGAAATGCATAGCACATGCATTCTACTCTTTATAACAACCCTAAATACAGTTTGCCCTTTGAGTTACATACCTGACAGATGTCTTTTTTTCTCAGAAGGGTTCCACTCCAGACACCCCTGAGCTGTAAGGGGACAATATATTTGGAAATACTCAGCTCTGGCAAATGCTAAAAGAACGAGAGAGCTTGGCTGAAGCATACCTCATATCATTTTCTCAAATATAGTTAGAGGTCCAAGTGCTCGATAAAAGCCTACGAAACACAAATATACATCAGACAGTTTTTTTAGACAAAGACTGGACAGTTTTAAACCCTTTTTAGCTTGGCACGTGCTCATGCCCAATTCAGCGAATATGGAACATGCCCACATACAAACTACATGTACATGCCCCCATAAGCAAAACTGGAATAAACATGATACAATACAGACAAGACAATACCTGTCAGTAGAGTGGGCCATTTCTCCTCCATGTTGTTGGCTCTCAAAGGCGATACACCTATCATGGGACTACAAAGAAAAAACCCATAAATTTTTAATGAACTGTTGTCAGCTATGTGTTTCAATCACTGTAGCACAATCCCACTCAATTAATTTAAATTATGCATACACCAACCAAAAAGGTGCATAGTGCAATGTGAACATGTAGACTTGTTAGAAAATATTAACCAATGATTCTTAATCTGTTTTCCTTACCGGTATGTCTGCCCCAAAACAACTTCGTGCACAGGCAATCAGGACTGGAGTGCAAGCCGTGGTTTAGGATGAAGTACATGCGTAAGCGCGACAACAGAGGGCGCTGCGCGCGCGTGAATGGTTATCTTGTGCACTAACTGAAGGCAATTTGTTTGGAAGAAAACATGATTTTTCTACAGAAAAGTAACATTTGCGACAAAAGTGCAAGTGGGAAGTATATCTTAAAATTACATTATGTGTTGATTCCAGGAGGTAATTTCCTTAAAATCTTTGTTCAATGTATACGAAAAAAATACCCTATTTGTAATGGTTTACCAATCATATATACCGCCTTTAAGTGTTTACTGAAAAAAGGCATTATCTGATTTTCTTCAACTCATAGTCTTACCTGGGAGCTACACCGGATAGATGTGCAGGGGTGGATGTGGCAAATTTTAGTCCTGCAGATGAACTTGGTCCTGGAATGCTTGGTGAAGAACTCCTAAATGCACAGTAAAACATGTTAGCAAAAAGTTAAACCATGCAAGATTCCAACTTTGCCTTGTCCCATGTTTTTATGAAAGACATCGATTTGGAGGTTAGAGCCACAGTCACAAACCAGTCACAAACCATTCTGCCCCAAAACAGAATGAGTTGACATATTATTACAGTCAGAATACCCTAAATGTTATTTTTACAATATGACAGTTCCATTTTTCACCAGCCAAATTTAAATGCCTCAGACGTGTGGCTTAACTTCCTCCTTGCCAGGGCTAAATATGGAAGTTCAGCAACAAGATCAAAATGTATTTTATTTGCCGTTAATTTCATTACTTTATGCCTTGGGTAAGACAACAAAATACATGAAACAAAAGTACTGGTTTGTAATACTACATGCATATTTGTTGAACAAGACCTCCAACACTGTACCTTGTACCTGTACACACACTAAATCACTGCATCATGATATAGGGCGATATAACTGATAGATTAGAAGCATACAATGTCGCAAGGCAAACTCAAGATTCGGGTGCTTCATATTTTGGCGCATGAGGGCTATTCAAGGCTACTATTTCCGGTAGAAAATATAAATGTTCACCCATGATGCGGAAGACAGAGTTCCGCAGCCTCGGAAAGCCCCCTGCCAATGTGGAATTCGCAGGAAACAGGACAAATCGTACCGGGGACAACTTGCAGCGACCTTTGTCAGGAATTTACCGGGACATTTTGTCGGGACATTCAGACTTTTGGCAAGAGTTTTAGTGCCACTTTTGCCGGTACTAAATTCTTATCAACGCTCCAGTTGGCAAACGGTCGAGTTCATGACTCGACGGTATTTTTTTAGTTTATGCCACAACTCGAATTTAAGGAAAATAATTATTGGAATCGATAACTTGGACGATTTTAAAATACCTTTTCCATTGGCATTTCCGTCGCAAATGTTGCGTTTCCATGAAAATTCTGTGTTTTTGTCACGCCCGCCTCCATACAAAAGTGTGTGAAACTGCTGCCGGCCGAGCAGTGTGTAAAGAAATAGGGCGTGCGCGTGATGATCTGTTTGGTTTATGGCCGGCCGCTTTGCGTGCAATCATATGATTTTGAAATTAAAATAACATATTTTATTTTCAAACAATAAAAACATGTCGACCAGAACGGCCGTGTCACTGAATGGGTAAGCACCATCACCTCTCCCCTTTGACTTGTCTCAACGGTCGACTTGTCTCAACGGTCGACTTGTCTTTCTATTTATCGCACATACGGTCGAGTACGTTGTCTCAACGGTCGACTTGTCTCGAGTCGAGTTGTCTCAACGGTCGACTTGTCTGACCCCCGAGCTGAGAAGCATTAAGAACATGAACACGCGCACGCCATCACAAAAACAGGACAAAACAAATCATGTGTCATTTTCTCACCGTGACACACTAATTCCCCCTAAAACTCACCCAAACCTTGTCAGGCATAACCCCTACGCAGGTCCTTGAGGGAAATTCTAGCAAAACAAACCGGGTATGCTCACAGCCTAGCCGTTGTCATGTTGTGAAGTCTATCTGCCTAGTCTGTGTACAAAGGAATACCAATGCGCATTGGTTACCAGACTTGACCTTATCGCTATTATCGGTCGTGTGAGGGCAGCATTCAACGAAATGTTTTAAAAAAACGGCTTTTTGTCTCATGAGACAAAAACTATTTCTTTTGCTCATTTCTCAAAGACTATAACACTTCAGACCAAATCATTTCAGGGGAAGTTTTCTACGGTCATCATGTTTATATTGTGTAAGTTAGGCGTAAATCTGTGAACATTTCTGATTTTCGAATTACCAATGATGTATACTGCCTTTAAACAAAAATGCAGCAAATTTACACAACTATATACTTTCAGTTAAAAGCTTGTTTAAAAAGGTACGTTTTCACTTTCTGTTTAAATAAATTAAAAACATAAATATTCCGAATTTCACTGGGTTCCACAGTTTGGGGGCGGCAGATTGAAATGAACAGTCTCCAAGTGTAGCCTTACATTGGATACTGGCTGGGATCAATAACAATCCATTACTCGAGCGAAGACTATATACCTTGTTTGGTGTGCAACCGATAATAAATTGCCTAAATATTCTGGGCCTGTACCGTGCAAACACTTAAAAGTTAAAAGTAATATCTTAAAATTAATACGATAAACTACTGGCAGCCAATGAAGGTTATGTAAGACAGGTGTGACATGACAAAAACGTGACAGACCTGTGACAAGTTTGGCAGCCGCATTCTGAATTCTCTGCAGCTTTAAAATCTGTTTGTTAGGGAGTCCATACATCAGAGTACTGTCGGTTTTATCACCTTGTGCTCTTTTAAATGACACCAAGAAATCCAGAATACCTTCATGGATGACTGAGCACCAATGGTTCAAAGCGACCCTGTCCGAAATAGCTTTGTACAATTCTTTCAGTTAAAGGTACACACCGGCTTCGTTGGGCTATTTTGGGCTCGAAATTGATCCATACAAGATTCTGAATGCCCTTCCGAAATAAACTGAACATATCCTGAAAAGAAACCACAGAATTGTTGACGTTTTTGAGCAATTTAAAAAAAACAGAGGTCACGTGACTTTTCGAAACCAGATTCGGGTCTCGAAATGTCACATGGTCTTGCAAGTTAGTTTTGTGTCCAGTCACATGAAAGTTTCTTACTGCAGAACTGCACCAAATTTAACTCTGGTTTTCCCCCAATATTTATAAGTACATGTAATTGACAAAAGATACTATTTATACAGGTATATATGAAACAAAGTTGAACATAATTATGAAAATTTGAACATAAATGTTTGTTTCGAGAGTCCGGAGAATGGGACTTAGCGAGCGCGTGCTACATGTAGCATGGCAAATATCCCGAGTGCGGTACGGCCGGGTTGGTTGCTCCGTTGTACGTTCGTGAAAAAAAAACATGATGCTAACTTCTCCAGAGAAAACGGAAATTCCTAATCGGTCGTCCGGGCTGTCCAGTGAAATCGTGATCAGAAAATTTGAGATATCCCGAGTAGGAGAAGAGCGAATCGTTTGTGACAAAGTCGTGAAGCTCGCGCGTAGTTGCAACGGCTGGTAAAGCGTATAACCCGTCTTTTGACAGTTTTTTGTTAATTTTGCACTTCTTTAGTAAATTACAGGATATTTTGATGATTTTTTTTCAGAACGACCATCAAAAAAGTATTGTCAATGCTGATACATCACTAAATCATGCAAACAGTAGGCCGGTGTGTACCTTAAATGACGATCAGTATTGTGACATGATTCTAGAATGCACAGCTTCAAATGTGGGGTTTAAATATGGCTTGGTGTTAAGTTATAAAATTGTGTCCAAAGCGAGTGCCCTGTGGCAAATTACTCTTTTTCAAATTGCAATGTTGGCATCTTTGTACCATACATGTATAATTTGCAAAAAAATGGAAAACTGAATAAAAACAAAAATATATAACAACATAAAAAATCCTTTATGTAAACACAAATTCCCATGTTTTGAATCCGAGCACTACATGTATGTAAAAGGACTTTTAAAGCAATTGTTGATCTTTTTGTTCTCTTTATTCTTTTTTTTATTGATAAACGTATTGGTACAAAGCTATTTCTGACGGGGTCGCTTCGAACCATCAGTGCTACATGTGCGGTACATGTAGGTCATCCAATGGTACTCTGATTTTCTTGTTATAAGATGTACATGTAGAGTTACATGTGGGGTACCGTAGCCGAGTGGTTTGGGTCACTGACTCGCAATTCTCGGGTGAAAACGTGAGGTTGCAGGTTCGACACCCGGCTGGGGGTACGTGTGCCCTTGAGCAAGGCACTCAAACACACTTGCTCCATCCTTCGGAAGGGATGTAAAGCCGTTGGTCCAGTGTGTTAGGTAACGCACTTTAAAGATCCCAGAGCATTCTTTCATGAAGAGCAAGGGGATTCCCCAGTATCTCTGGCCATTTCTAATTCTCCTCATGGGTTTCCTCATGCTTGCGAGCGACAGTGCAATATGGGCACTTTCGAGGAATCCTTGGTTTCAGTACCAGAAAGAAATAATGAAACGGACAGTAGTTGCCATTTTCCAAAATTCCCAGTAATTATTTAGTAATTAGCATTTTAATTTCGGTTTCCTTATTTTCTAGGACACCCTGTATTTCAAGGTAAAATGATTTGGTTCGTTGCTTTTGGTACAGTGGCCTGTTTTGGGTGATAAAAAAGCACCCTTGAAACAGATGCAAGTTTTGAGAAGATGGTCTAAAAGTATAAGGCATTTAAAATGGAAATGTTTGTATTTTCTTTTTAGATCTATGATAGGCCTAAAGCCTAGCGTACAGCGACCTTACAACTGGGGCCAATTTCATAGCGCTACATGTACTTATAAGCATCAGCTGAAATGGCATGCTTACTATAGCAAACAAGTTAAGCGCTATTTCATAGTCGCGGCATGGTTAAGCATGCGTGCGCGCTTGGAGACGGCTATATTGTTCCGTCACTGTCTTCAGCAAAGTTTGGCCCTGCAGTTAAGACACGTTTTCAGTTGCTTACCGTTAACGATGTCTATCAATTTGTCTTTGTTTTCTTTGTTTCCTGGGGTTCTATGGCCGAGCGGTCTAGTGCGTCGAACTTAAGTTCCTGTGCTAGTACTAGAATGTAGGTTCGATTCCTGGCCGTGACGGGTTGTGGCACCTGTGCCCTTGAGCAAGGCACTCAACCACACTTGCTCCCATTCCTGTAATTGGCGGTCCCTCCGCTGTTGGATGTGGTATATAAATAAAAAAATAAATAAAAATAGGCTGTTATTATAAGCAGCTCTATGAAGATGGGCCCTGGAAGCAACTACCATAGTGGCAACTGTTGTTTTGTAGCAACTTGTGGCAACTGGGAGCAACTTATCAGTTAACGTACATGTACAGTACGCGCACTTTTAACTACTGGCAAATGGAAAAATCCCAGTTGCTGTGATTTACTCATGTTCTACTTTCTGGCAACTAGTTGTATCCAGTTGCGGTCAGTTTCGTTGATGTACGCGTACTTGCAACTGGTTAGTGTCAATTGAACGAGTGCCTCTGATCACGTGAGCGCACATCGACAGCAACCGATCAGTTGAATTGCTTCTTGCAAGGTCAATGTACGCTAGGCTAATAACCGATCTTACCCTTGTGTATATTTCATATAGTAAACGCAACGATGAACCAGCTTTATTCTTTCACCGAGTTGCCGTGTTGATGTGCCACTTTAGACCGGCTGGATGCTCCCGGCCAGTTGCCGCCAGTTGCGGAAGTGATCAGTTGTTGTCGATTAGTTACGTGCTCCTCACACATCGACAGCAGCTCATCAGTTGAGTTGCTTCCAGTTGCAAGGTCAATGTACACTAGGCTTATAATGAATCTCCAATTTTCTTTGTTTCCGTCCCTAGACCATAACCTTCTCAAAGGTCTTCGACCTCTCATCTGCCCTGCACAACGGACACAGCAACAACACGGTGTGCTGCACGGGGGACGTTAAATTGTCAAACGGGATCATTGAGCACGTAGCCTCCACAGGAGACACGCTGAATATCTACGATGCCCAAAATGACCCACGCTTTGACAAGGAGCTGGACAAGGCTACAGGATTCCATACACGCTCTATCCTGTGCATGCCGATACGGGACAACAAGTACCAAATTATCGGTAGGTGGACGCTCCATATTACACTTCAAACACTATTTGGCCAAAGTGTTCTTAAGCATCCCTCGATCCCACTAACGCACACCCTCTCTTTGTCTTTGCTTTTTAAAGGAGCTCAAGTACAGATTTTCATCAGCAAATGGATTTCGTTCTAACTAGCAGAATATAAAATACCTCCCCAAAATACTGTCAATGGGAAGAAAACAGGAAATTTGTAATCTCCAATTTGGATGTGGAAGAAAAATTTGATGTGGAAGCAAAATCAAACTTTTTTATGTAACTGGATAAATAAGTATTCATTTCAAAACAACGGTGGTTTTTTAAAAACGATATCCTTGAAAATATACGAATTGAGTATGAAATTTCAGAATGGTAATGAGAAAAATATGACAATTGATATGGTATCAAAATCTCAACACCCATGGGAAAAAATGTGGGGTTCAAAATGTGATCTGGACACGCTCTTTTAACTCCTTTCTTAAGAAATAATTTAAATAAATAAATAAACAAATGAAACAAATTAAAATAAACAAATTAAAAAAACAAATTCTTGGCTACACCTTCTGCTGTGGTGGCATACAGCAGTTTTTATGTACCGTACTGCATTCTTCCACACAATCTTTAAAATGGATTTTTCCCTCCTAATGAGTGTCGCATTACCGTAGAGATACATTTGCAGGCTTGTTGTGGCCTCACAATCTTCATAGTTCATTGACTTGTGTTAGTTACACTTAAGTTGCCTGGCTGTGTGTCCATATACATGTACATGTAGTGTACGCTACCGATATGTAGAGATGAAAGCCGATAATATCTTTCGCACAAAGAAAGCAATTAATTTGCTGCTCATTTCAATGGGAAAAAGACACTAGGCAAACGACTGCATCATATGGTATTGTATCTTAACAAATGTACAGATGTTTTTATAGTTGCGCTATACTGATAACGACACAGGAAAATTATAATCTACATGTATTTACAGACACTTCGTATTTTTAGAAGTTGTGCGTAATAACAAGGTGCGTCATGCATACACAATCGGGTGTGATCGCACCTAGCTGATTAACTGATTGTGCTTTAAGCCCCAGTACAATTGTACATCATTTGCAGTTACAACGCTGTACGAAGAAAAATAAAATAAGGAGCCACTGCCTCCAAAGGAAAAAATGAAGGGCACCAGCATTTTTATTTTTAACTGGTAAAATAAACTTACCGAAACATAAAAAGTGTCAGGCTGTACCTACAGTTTCCAGTTACACAAAATGCACAAATACCTGGTCACGAGCCACTCCAATTTGACCGTGTGCATAGACTTGTTAAAGGTCAAGACGTTTTTTTTCATTAACCTACGGGACCAAAAGGTCTTTTATTTTGTGATTGTGGATTGCATAGCGAACAACTACATGTACATGTACATAGGTACAACATGTAGGTACAAAAGCATGGTAAAACAGATCATATTTGCACCGTTAAATTTGTTTATTTTGTGCGATAAATATAGTAAGTAGTACACTATTTTTCAAAATCGCAGTTGGGACTGAAGCAAGTCTGACACATGAGAAACACGTGCATAGACTGGTGCAGAAGTAGCAGCTGCAAGAGAACGCGCAAGCCAAAATGTCACAATTTTGTCTGTCCACCATTACATACGTATATATGGAAAATTTAAGAAATTTTTTCAACATAATCAACAGCTTGATTGTTGATCACAAGCTGGGACAAAGGGGACTTTTTTTTCTAAAGTCCACTGCCATTTCCTTAATAGTTTTAAATGAGTTGAGTCGTCTGTCTCGTCTTCGGAACATACATGTACCTGTAGCTGCTAGGATTGTCACTAAGACTGAAAGAAGTCAACACATCACTCCTGTCTTAAGGAATCTGCATTGGCTACCTATCAAGAACAGGATATGCTTCAACATTGTAATGTATGTTTACCGGTCCACTACAGGCAGGCTACCATCATATCTTTCCGACCTAGTCCAACGGCATCATTCAAATCGTGAATCCATGAGATCCAACAACAAACTCCTCCTAGCGAAAGTTCATTCCAAGAGATCGTGGGGTGAAAGGTCCTTTGCCTCAGCAGCTTCATCCTTATGGAACAAGTTACCAGAACAAATCAAGCTATCGCCATCACTTGCAACTTTTAAAACATCACTTAAAACACATATTTGATGAAATCTCATTAACTGACTGAAGTCCATGATTGTGATATTAGATTTTTAATGTGTCTCGCTGCGCCATGAGCATCCTTTTT
The DNA here is from genome assembly GCA_037783545.1 of Henricia sp. BOLD:AAB3569. NCBI lineage: Eukaryota > Metazoa > Echinodermata > Asteroidea > Spinulosida > Echinasteridae > Henricia > Henricia sp. BOLD:AAB3569. Next base: position 620,964 of record JBBELK010000162.1, on the reverse strand, counting down.
GATGGATACCGGCGTATTATAAATTTTCATTATTATTATTATTATTATTTTATCAACATATAAAATAGATTGTTTTCCTCACATCAATTCACAAGTTTGCTAACTTTGTAACGGTATTGTGTTTCATCAGAATTTGTGATCAATCCCACAACTGTTGTATCGTCGGTAAACTTTAACCTTAACGCTGTCGTAACTACCGGTAGTTATGCAGTTATGGGTTAACAATGGATACAGGGCCGGAGAAATGACACAACCCCGAGGTTAGCCTTGTCCAAGTCTATGAGCTGTGGCATCATTAGCGACCTACATGTACATGTAGCTCTCACGATAAACTGTAGCCAGCGACTAGGCTGGTTACCTGAATATCTTGGTCTGAAATCCAGACTTACACGCGCGAGGCTAAATCATAGCCCTAATTGTTTTTTCTGTACACGACGTGTTTTATGGGCGGCGACTGTTTATGCTAATTTTTTAAAGAGAGCACTGAGACGTAAAAGCTCATTGGTTATAAACGGTTGTTTTGACAGAACAACACGGTGCTGTTTGAAAAATAGCAGATTTTCCGTACGTATACCCAGTTGGTAAGTTCACAAACATGTCATAGGGCCTACCTTTACAGAAAATATTTGAGGGCTACATGTATCTTCTGGTCTTCGTGAAAGTCATCAATTTGCAATTTGTCGGCTACATAATTTAAACTACCGTTATTTCCTCAGTTGTAACAGATGCGAAGTCGCCATGCGTTGTGCACGCATACACAACAACAACAACAACAACAACAACGCAGCGTGTACAGGCATGTTTACAACTCGGCGCCGCATGATATAAAAATAGTGAACTCCGATTGGATGTTATGTAAGATATGAATATTTATAACCACTCGGGTTTCGCATAAGTAATTGCGTCGGATTTCCAACGCAGATATAAAGAAACACATAACACATCGTGTACAGAAAGAACAAGCTTGATTCAGCCTCGCGCGTGTAATTAAGTCTGGATTTCAGACCATTCAGGTAACGTCCTAGTCGCTGGCTACAGTTTATCGCAAGAGGTCGCTCATGCCATAGGCTTGGACGTACAAGGCTACCCTGAGGTGTACCAATAGACAATGAGATGGAGGCGGAGATACGATCATCGATCCTCACCACATGAGGGCGGTCTAACAAAAAGTAAAAACCCACCGGCAGATAGGCTCTGGAAAGCCAATTTTCAACAATTTGTCAAACAGCGTAGTTGGAACAATAGTGTTAAACGCAGAGCTATAATCAACAAACAAAATTCTGACATATACACTGTACATGTGTAGGCTGTTCAAGATGCTGTAGCGCATGGAAAACACCAAGAGATACAGCATCTTTAACGGAACGTTTCTCCTGGTAGGCAAATTGATACACATTAAGAAATGGATAGTATTAGAGTTTTAAAAAAGCGTAAGACCAATCGCTCAAGTAGCCTTGACCAAGGCTTTGGGCTTGTCTTCTAGACGGCCCGCTGAAGATAAAACTAAACAAAGCGCTTACGAGCAGTACGGAATCTGTTGCACGTATATTGGCTCACAACGCGCCGCGCTACGACTATGCACACATGCACGTACATGTATCGGTATACGAAGCTAGACCAGGCCGTACGCAGCTAGTACGCAGCTAGTACGCAGTATGTATTGCCGTACGGGTTTACTACAGAAGTCGTTATCTCAAAGTGGCTCGTTTTCATGCCGTGTGCAGTTTGCATGCGCTAGACTAAATATTCTCTCGTACAGCAAAAAAACCTGCAGACGGCCTTGGACAAGGCTATCGCACAAGTGACTTCATTACCACCACACTGCCAGGGGGCACCTGTAATTTGCAGACATCCAGTAGTCTGAGATCACGTACACATGTATACTTCACCAATTATGGGACGTACACTATGCAAAGCGGTACATTTTTGGACTAATCCCGCCCCCTCCCCGGCAGTGGATGTCTGCAAATTTGTTTAACCCTAATTGCTATAGCCTTTTGACGAGGCCTCGTGAAATTGGGCGATTTGGTGACTTGAGTAGAGTCTACATGTACATGTACACACACCGAGTGTCTCATTCACTTGGCCTTTTTCAACATGTTCAAACTGCTAGGCAATTCTTATGTTTTTCTTCATAACCGCTACCAAAGTTGGTAGCGAAATCAACCAGTCACGTGCAGGTCACCCTATGCAAATTACGTCGTGAGCTCCTACAAACAAGTGAGGTACGGTAGGCTTACACTTTTGAATTCACTGGATAAATTAAACCGCAAATAAATCAAATCAAATGGAAATTATATCCGTTCCGTATAAAACTTGGATGTATTAAACAATTTGTAAAATTTAAACGCATTTACATGGAGTCAATATGGGGTATTTTAAGTAAATGTAATTAGTGCCATACCTACCGGTACATGTAAATTGATAATGAACGAGTCCACAAGCGATGTGATTGGTCGGATTGTCCTGTGGGAACTGTAAGTGACTTGAATTGCGTACTACAAGACAGGTACCTATAGTGCTCATTGGCTCAGTTGACAGTTTGTTTTCGATCTGTTTACAAAATGTTTACGTGTAGAGTGGGGCGCAGGTAATGATGTGACGTTGCACATTCGGGTCAACTACTTGCATGTTATGAATAATGTAACAGTAGCCAGTTCGTAAAAGGCTTAATTATGGCATACCGTTCACCCAGCCTTTATATACAGTACTCCGCTCAAGACGCTCAATTATCCCACATTTTACCAAACATAACCCCAAAGCCATAAAGCTTTGCCAAAAGGCTACTACTGTTACTGCATGGCTGAAATTTCTACCAAGCAGTTAATTATCAACATTCCTTAGTTAATATGCTATGCTGTTTTCTGCAAATGATACATTCTATAATAGGCCTTTAAACCCAATTACCCCAAAAAGTAATCGACGAGTTTACAGGGGAAAAGTTCTGAAAGTAAAGATTGAATTAATAGCAACTACCCAATGAAAGGTTTCCGCTCAAAATGATATAATTTTACCAGAAAATAATCCGTAAAGAGGAAATTATTTAGATCGTTTGCAAATGATTTACTTATTTTTGGTTCGCATCTACGCGGTCCAAAATGCATGGGCGCTGTGTACTGCGTGTGCGTGTTCCAATGCGATGCATTTTTATGGATCGCGCGCACAGGCAGTACTGTACATGTATATGATGTGCGCCACAAAGTGCATGACGCAAGCTACATAGTACCCGATCAACTAAGAACGAATATTTGAAACACCCCGCCAAGACCAGGAAAACGCATATGGATTTTCATGAGTTTTTTAAACGTGGTACATTTGACCAAGCTGACATTTCTTCGGGCGAGTTTGTTTTTTGATTTATAATAGTTTTATTCGCAGAATCGCTCAAAAACAGATCATCTACGGTACAGGGCCTTTAACCAGCAATCACTGTGACTATTTTTTAAAAAAACATGCTCGACAAAACAGGAAATAACAGTCTGCAAACGATAGTAGACTGGGTCTTTAATGTACAAGTGTACAATGATTGGATGGCTCCAAATAGCCTGTACCTCCACTCCCCACAAATTGATTGTAACAGAGATGGCAACTGTAGACAGAACGCTACCCTCACAGTTCCTTTAGGCTTCTTTTGCCACATCAATGAATTTCAATGCCTCTAGATTTCCCTGTTCCCTGTCTGCATTCGATCTCCCTATTTCTGTCTTCATGGCCCAATGCCTGGTCTTTGTGGTACAGGAGAATAATATACATCCCCAGTGGAAACAAATCTTTTGTGTAGAAATCAGTTAGCCTGCCATGTGAGACATTTCGGAAATAGGATGCGAGGATCGAGATTGAGTAGGATTGACCACCTTGGGGCTATGTGCATGTAGAGGAGAGGCTTTTTAAAAGTAAACTCTGGGCCCTGACGTGAATCTGGTTTGTGAAACTCCAAAACACATCTTTGACCCCGTTCACATTTTCGGAAATCGCTTCGTTCGACGAAGATTAGTTATTAATGGGCTATTTCACAATAAGTGGTCATTTGAGTAAATTACAGTATAACCCATCCTGGATAACTTTATCAGTGCAAATACATGTTATGAGTGATTTTATATGATGGGTAATATGAAGGACAAGCTACAGATCTATTTTTACATAATTCTACGAGTTATTCGTTTTGAATTTCTCCATTTACATGCACTTTTAACACCATTTTGGAGTCTCATTTCAAGTTTTACTTTCGTTTTAAGTGGAATCATTTAATGATGATGCATTATTGTGGTGAATTTGGTGATCAATCATTGATATATATAGTGTTCAATAATATTGAATATTGTGAAACTTGGGTTGGTGTAATTCGGTCGAAAAATTTAAATTTTATGAACATTTCAAAATAAAGTGGATTTCCCGTTAAATAAAATATGTAGTGTCCTCTCCAGGACAAGGTATTCATGACAATGGATTAGTTTGGAAATATGTACTCACAAGTATGTTTGTATCATCTACAGGACACATTGATGGAGTAAATATGACAATTTGATCGTGGGAGAGATTTGAGTAAATATTATCAAGATTATATTCATGGTTGTGGAAATTCCTTAAAAAATTTGTCCTCTCCAGGACAGCAGTTAATTGCAATTAACATGTCAACCATGATTGAAATATTTTATGTTATGTTTGTAAAATTTACAGTACCATTCCTTCTAACAGGACATTGCATGGCATTACCATTTCAACATTTAGTCTGGCCATTATATTGTGATATTCTGTCTTTAACAAAATGTCCTCTCCAGACAACCAATTACGAATCATTATTTAATTGGAAAAAATAAACATGTTAATCATAATGCCACGCTCTGATATTTTAGGAATTATTAGTATACATCCTGTAGTTTTTAGATCAACAGAGTTTTTGTAAGTTGGACAAGTTTGAAATTTGACCCCCATTTGCCAGTGAGACTGAAAGTGTACACTTAATGTGAAATAGCCCTAATGAAGGTTGTGTTCACATCTCACTGAAGGAAGATCGAACGAAGAGCGGGACAGTTCACGTTAGACTTCCGCTAACGAAGATCGAATGAAACTGTGTGACATCTCATTACATGCCAAATTGCTTTGTTGAACGAAAGGAGCTTTACAAATTACAATTTTGCTTCGTCAAATGAAGCAATCTCGTCGTCAGATGAAGCGTTCTTTATCCGGAAATCTCTTCGTCGAATCATCAAATCTTTGTCGAACAAAGCGATTTTTCTCAAAAGGAAAATCGCTTCGTTCGACAAAGATTAGTTAACCAATAAAGCGTGCATTCACATCTCGCTTAATGAAGATCGAACAAAGATCGATTGAAGAGCGGTACCGTTCACATTAGACGATCGCTAACGAGGATCGAATGAAGCTGTGTTACGCCGAACGAATGAAGTGTATACATTATAATTTTCCTTCATCGAAGGAAGCTGTACATGTATGTATAAATTTGCTTCATCGAATGAAGCAATGCTAACCTGCGTTCACACCAGGAAATCTCTTTGTCAAACAGTTACAACCTACATGTACATGTAAGAAAACATTCTGAAGGAATGTTTCAATTTTATTTATCACATCCAACAGCGGAAGTACCGCCAATTATAGGAATTGGTAACATAGATATTCGAATAACTATCAACTTCTAAGTTGAATTAGAAACGGCCAGAGACACCGGGGAATCCCTCCCCTTGCTCTTCACGAAAGAATGCTCTGGGATCTTTAAAGTGCATTACATAACACACTGGACCAATGGCTTTACATCCCTTCCGAAGGACGGAACAAGTGTGATCAGGTGCCTTGCTCAAGAGCACAAGTGCCACAACCCGTCACGGCCCGGAATCGAACCAACATTTTATAGTACTGTCACAGGAACTTGAGTTCGACGCACTAGACCGCTCAGCCATAACACCCCACTGTTAAAAAAGTGTAAATAATACTACATGTATTAAAAAGTGTAAATAATCTTATTCTATACGGTACTTCTTACATTGACACAGCACATCTCAAATGATAGGGAAGTCTACTGAATGAAATGTTTACTGTGAGTGTACATGTGAGGCGGAGTGAGGGGTATTGTATGAAATATATATACCATACATGCTGTACTGGAATTCGTCTTGGCCATATGCAACTGTGTATGTTTAATTTGCCTTGTACATGTACATGTACGTACAATAAAATTCACCTTTTGCATTTACACCTAAAGGCACAGGCTCGTCAGCAATGCGCGTGCCAAATTCGTGCCACAAAATATGCAGCTCCGTGCTTTTTCTATGGAGCTGCGTATTTCGTGGCACGAATTTGGCACGCACGCATTGCTGACGAGCCTGTACCTTTAACACAATGTATCCTGCTTCAACTAGCCTTTTTGGAAAATTTTTGGAAATTGCGAAGTTCAATTCGGCAAAGGCGAATTGAGTGTAAATGGGCCCACATTGTGCTAAACGGGCCTCATTAAATGGCTAAAGTACATGTACATGTAATTTCCTTTTGTTATTACCGGTACCTCAGGTGTAGCGCAGATTCTGAACCGGACGGACGGCTTCCCCTTCGACGAAAATGACGAGCAGCTGTTTGAGGTAAGACTGAAAATAATCATCTCCTACAAACTAGAGCCCAGGGGCAAAATATTGAACGCAAAGCAGAATTGTCAAGTTGTGTCAAAAAAATGTCATCATAAATTTGTCATTTGTCAACGGATTTAAACCAAAATTTCAGATCGTGTAAACAAGGCCCGATAAATTTTATTGAGTGACTTGCATCAGCTTGTGACAAGTTTGAGCCCCTGCCACAATGCCTGCAGGGCCATTCTTTCGTTACATTTGTGGCTTTTTGAACTGTATTATGTTAAATATTTTTTTCTGTTGCTGAATACTTTTGCATTAATATAGCATGGTAGTCATCTACAGGGGGCACCTTATTTAATAGTAAAGTATTTGATAATAATAATAATAGTGGATTCTTTTATAGCGCACATGTCCACCCTGCCCCTGCTCCTGGCGCTGTTGCCATTATTACCGCTGCCGTCAGGGAATCACCAAAACCATTTCGCTTTAACTAGGTGGCTGCTGGCCAGGCGCTCAACCCTATCAGCAGTTAGATTGTGGCATTCCCCCTTAACAGCTTCCCAAATATCACTTGGGTTGACGAGGCAACTGTCCCAAATTTATTTGAAAATTTCTTTTTACAGGGAAAAAAGTATGTTACGTGTGTGACATTAATCTGACGTCACACACGTAACAGACATATTTTCCCCTGTAAAAAGGAACTTTCAGATAAATTTGAAAGAAATGTTGTACTATATTATATAAGATGCCCCCTGTACAATGTACACATGTAGGTGACTGCCATGCTATATTAATGCACAAGTATTCAGCAACAGAAAAAATATTCAATATAATACAGTTAAAAAATGCTTTAAAATGTCACACACGTAACGGGAGAATTGCCCTCAACACAAACTTATGTACACGTAACAAGCATTGCTATAGACCGTGTAAGTTGACCTCGAGAACGAGCGGGACTCTGCGAGATTCGTTGACTTTCGGGGACCTCAAATAGCAGCTTAACCATAGGCAACTTCTCTTAACAGTAGTGAACGTCCAAGATGTCGTTCAAAGGTATTTGTTTAGCCTCCTTAATGCCTCTCAGATGCACCAAGCCTGAGGGCCGTACTTCGCAAATGTGCAAACCGGAAACAAAAGGTTAACATTTTTATTTGTTTGTGACAAGTTCGGACAACATTTTCTTTATTTTATTTATTAAATCGATAGAATTTAAGGTCATTTTCCCATTTATTGGCGTTTGAGCGCTTACAAACGCGGTACGATAAGGTGAAAAATCAAAGAATATCGTCACAACGTTACAACCCCATTGCCATTCCCGGCAAGTCTCCAGAAGTGACCTGAAACGAGACTTATACACAGTCTATACTAGCCACCGTGTACATGTATAGTGTGCAATTGGGTACTGTACGTGTACCTGTAGTTCTTGTTCAGGAGGGCAAATAAGTTCATATGTTTTTGCGCATTTGCATGAATCTTAATTGCCTCGTAATAATCAAAAACACTATTTTGATCCATACTCTGGAACATTGTCAAATTGCAGTACTTACAAAATATGTATAGCTCAGTTGTCGCAGACAAAAAAAACATCATTGCATCTGCAGGTCTGGAATCCGATCTCCCTTGTTACCTTTCACACTGATGAATCATGGATTACTCTTAGCTTGATGGGTCAAATGTCTACAAATGGTGCTTGATATTTTCTCTGTTTACCTGTAATACGACCTGTTATCTGACACTCGCTGGTTACTCTGGGCACACTATAGCATGCACTTCAATTGAACACACTGGATAGATATTAATTTCATGTTATACCCACACCATAGTGAGCCGTTCTTGTGTTGTCCAAAAAAGTTACACTCATTTCATCAGACGTCATGTTTAAATGCTGTATTGAACTGAATTGAATTTAACGGTAGCATGACGTAAGCACAATTAACACCTGCATGACGTTTGAAACCGTGACGTGCTTCGGCCACACTTACTCATATAGACTGCCGAAGTGAATACGTCATCTTTTGTTGGTTGCCTAGGCAATGGCTCTACACTAAAAATCACTGAACCGTGTGCCAGTGCTTTTGCAATGGTCCTTTTTCTGACGGCCATGATGTTTAGAGCCAATTACCATGGCAACCATGTCACACTTCGGCTGTCTATAAGCATGGCATAAGCGCACGACAGACCCTGTCGAGCTTCTGCCGAGCCAAAACACTTAGTCCAAGCCAAAAAAATAACCAAATAAATTGGTTTCAGAAGTCGTGCTTGTGCTGTGTCGAATACAAAAAAACCTTAAATTATTAGTTTCACACGGCAAAAGCACAATGTCTGAAACGGGCCTTAGTCCTTGTCCAATCAGATAATTTGGTTTCAAACCTACTTTTCCTCTTCCAAAAAGAAGCACAAATCTCTTTAAATATTTTTATCACAACAAAAGTTTGTTGAATTACTTGTAAGGCATTGATCAATCATTTTGTCTGCATGTAGGGCCAAGTGGACGTGGAAAAAAAAATTAAGCCCTTTTTGCAAATAAATATATAAAAATGTTGCATTTTAGCTCCCGTTTTTATGGAAAGACTCATTGATATACATAAAATTATGCACATGATGCAAGGGATACACTTTTTTACCATTTTATGACATACATACATTGTACCTGTATACATACAGTACTTACTGCACAAGTACAGAGTAATATGGAACTTGGAGAAACTTAATAACCATACTACAGATAAGGAATTGAACCACGATAAATGTGACTTACATGTGTACACCATGTTTACACTAGAACCGGCAAAGGTGGATACAGACCCAACATTTTTATTGCGACCACAAATGTGAACATCAACTCGCCTGCAGAAACCTAAAAAGTCGCCACTAATTTGTAACTGCAGCGCATGCGTGAACTGTTAGGTGTTGCGGCACTAGAGCCAGATTGGTCAATTAAATCTACATGTACTACATACACGGCGGGCACCGCCCCAAGGACACTCAAATTGCCGAATCTGTATTCAGGTAGCGTTTACACTACAAGCGAATTTGAAAATTGCGGAGTTCAACCCTACCCCAACTTAGGTGACTTCAAAAAGGCGAATCCGACCCGGTGAGGTCTGACCCGCCTTTTTCAATTTTCACCTTTTGCGTTTACACTTAGTGCCTACCCGGCTTCTACTCCCCTTTTTGGAAATTGCAGAGTTCGAGTGTAAACGGGCCTTTAGAATACATAACATGTGTGTATTGTTTTAAAGCCATGAAAGGCCCTTGAATTCCTTTCTTAGACGAGGTCATAAATTTCCTCCCCACTTGAAAACTTGTTTGTCCTGTTATTCCTCTGGACTGTCTTGCCATGTACAGGGCACACCGTAATTAGATGTGAGGGTTTATACACTACATGTAGTAAAAGGTTTAGGGAGAGCGCAAAAAAAGCCATTTGTCAATTTGTAGGGAACTTAGAATAACAGGGAGATCCCTAACATACCCAAGCACTCATTTTTACCGCATCGTGTTCTTGTCCCATATGCTCGCTCTGAACACTTTCACTTGTGCCACTCTTTGCCACTCGTCTTTCCCACTTGAAAATCTTGATGAAAACAAAATGAGGCATCCAGGCCACTCTTTTCAGTTTTTTTTCCTGCTCCCCTTGAAGAGTTGCTGTGTAGATGGACTGAATTTTAGTCAGGGAGTGGGAGAAATGTGGCTTCAATTTCAAACCAGGGATGTTATATTATTATTATTTTCCTCCTGGTCTGTCCTGTTGTAAACTTGATCATGCTACTATCTGGGTCTTTCCACAGTAAAGGGGGCATTTTGGCAACACAGACCATATTTTCGAGGAAATGTAAATGTGCATACATGTATGTACCTTTGTCTGGTCTCAAAATAAAAGAAATAAGTTAAGTTGTTCTGAAGAGATAACTATAGGCCCAAAAGGGTTACAAATAGTCTGACAACATACATGTACCTTTCTATAAAAACCCTGTGTACAAATTTTCCAATATACACTCGTAACCGGGACGGACACTTGTGACATTTTGGAAATTTTTACACAGGGTTTTTAGAAAGGCATGTTGTCACACTATTTGTAACCCTTTTTGGGCCTAAGTTACAGGTATCTCTTCAGAACAACTGAAACTTATTTCTTTTATTCTGAGACCAGACAAAGGTATTTTCTGGAAAATACAGGTCTGTGTTGCCAAAATGCCCCCTTTACCGTGGAAAGACTCACTGTGCATCATGTGAAGAGTCGAGTCCTAAAATCCAAGCACCACATTTTCCAAAGTACATCAAGATGTACTGCAGGCTCGCTTTGAACCATCAGTGCTCAGAAATTGATTTAACTTGCGTCAGAGAGACTGAATGTTAATTAGGGTTTGTTTTGCCCTTTCCCAACATAATTATTAACACTGTACATGTATATACTCGGTGCTTTCCCAAGACACTATGAAAAACTTTATAGCATGCTGGGGTGGGACTCCTCCAAACAAGGTAAACGTCTTAAATGTTTTTCATAGTGTCTTGGGAAAGCACTGCAGTGTTAATAATTACGCTGGGAAAGGGCAAAACAAACCATAATTAAATCAGTGCTCATCCTTGAAGTGATTTCTTGGTGTCATACATATGTAACTGAGAAAAAGGACACAGTGATGAAACAGAATAGTTGCAGTTTTCCAAAATTCTCAGTCATCAATTACCGAGTAATTCTGGATTATTAACATACATGTACATGTACATGTACTACCATGACTACATTTTACATGCACATATACTTGGCAACAAAAGAAATAGGTTATTTCATGAAAACGGGACACAGTGTCCCCCTTACGTCGTGACACTTCTGGAGTTGATTTTTTATAATTAATGGACTTCAGAGAACGATTACCCTCAGCATATAAAGAATGTATGACCTCATGAATTGAACACCACCTTTATCTGTATTCAATAAACTAGTGCGATCTTCTAAATGCAAATGTGACATTTTAAAACTTTTGCTTAAAATGTAACAAATTTCACTCATGTGATTTGAATCGATAAAATTCAGGTTCTACAGCTGGGTAAAATCAGCAACTATGCGTACCTTTTTCCAGAAAGAAACTGGTCAAAATAACTTGAAATGTAATCGCAAGAGATAAAAAATGCCTTGCAGTCCCCCCTTACACATGTACGTCGTGAAACAATTTTCTTGAGTATTTTCAAGACTATGATATTAAGACATGTCTAACCGTGTAAACTAAACTCCTCAAAAAAAGTTTGGAAAGTCAAGTTTGACTGACGATCTCTTGTTGCAAAATAATTTTCCTTGAATTTTATATCATTGGAAAGCCCTGTTATTCCTCTTTACGATGATGTGTCATTTGTTATGATTAAGCAATTGGGGGATGTGCAGCACAGCTGAATACGGGGGCGGGTGTAAAGTGAAATGTCACAAAATGCATTGCTATTGTCAAAAAGTGCATCATTCCCATCCTGTCCAAGCAAAAGAGGAATGCACTGCAGGACAATAGCAGTGAATTTAGTGACATTTTACTTTCTACCCACCCCTGTATTCCGCTATACTGCACATCCCCCAATTGATTAATCATAACAAATGACACATCACTGTAAAGAGGAATAACGGGGCTTTCCAATGATACAAAATTCAAGGGAAATTATTTAGTAACGAGAGAAATCGTCAGTCAAACTTGACATTCCAAACTTTTTTTGAGGAGTTTATTTTAAATATTCTACATTAGGGGAGGAAATTTCTTTAAACAATTTTGTTATTACTTGCAAAGGCCACTTTTACAAATGCATCAAAATGTCACACTTTGGCTCCTGTTTTTATAGAAAGACCCAAATTAATTATCTTCAGAAACAAAATCAAAATATGAACATTTCTTTTAATATTAAGTTGACACTAAAATATTCACATCTTTGTTAAATTGTTACACACAAATCAAAAAGTGGAGGTCAAAAAGTTGAATTTATTTTGTTGCTTGATACATATTTACATTTCTGCTTTGAATGTTAATGTTGTCACTTAAAGGGGGAATCAGAGTTTATTTCTCCGCTTTTCACAAGAATAACAAGGTATTGTATTGATCCTCGGTTACTAGAGAGACGAATTCCGAATAAAAAATAAGAAAATTCCACCCCTGTTGAAAATTAAGGACAATTGTTCATCGTAAGTTTACCTTCTATTTTATGCAAACAACAGACGGATTATGTGAATCTTTGCGCGGTAAACATCGCCCTCTGTATAGTTCAGCTCCTACATAATGGCTTTTTTAAAAACCACCATCTTCTTCTGTGGCTTCGGTCTGGTGTATCCTAGCAATATTAATGGATTAAGAAACATCTTGGGCCAATGCTAATATGAGCGTTCACCCCTCTTGAGCATATTTATTAACACCAAGAGAATCCACGAAGGTAAACTGCACACAAAGGAAGACATCAAATGACCGTAAAAGACTGAGCGTTTCGAAAACGGCCTACATGTATGTGGAACAGATTTTGCGCGTATGTTGACACGTCCAGACATATCATCACATGTATCTACGGTTACTGCTATAATTGCCTGCCGACCCAGTACTTTTCATTGGGAAAATACTCCAAAATCATAAAGTGGTTTTTTTTTCATTGACTGGTTTAAATAAATCATGATTTTAGGCGAGGCCCATTCTTCGGACAGTACAAACTCTGATTCCCCCTTTAAGGAATTACAAACATTTCAGAAAAAAAACTAAATGCATTACTTTGGCAAACTGCCTATACTGTACATGTACATTGTACAATGTATGTGTATTGCATGTCCCAGCCTCTCCTACATTGTACCATGCCTACCGTACATTTATGTTTTATACTCAAAGCTTCTTTTGTGGCCCCCGCTGTCCGTGTCCCTAAAAGCCCTTTCCTTTTTTCATGTCTTGGCTTGTCTGAGTATGTACATGTACACGTTCTCCTGTTCGCTTTGTTTCCTGATCGAATTCAAGATGCCTGACCGCTTTCAATTCAAATTCAGTGGAAGGTTAAAGTGTGAAAGCATATTGCGGCTGTGTTGACTTCAGTCGCCATTTGGGAAAATATGCTCCAATTTCCTCGTCTTCGAGTCATATTGATTGATGTGGCTTGGTGCTTCAGATTTCTTTTCCCCCGCCAAGTCGTAATCGCTTGAAAAAAAGGATAATCAGTTTAGCAGGAATATGGTCAGCTGCTTTGAAGGGACCAACAGTTAATGGCATGTGGTGTTTAGTGGCTCCGAAGCTGTGCCCATTTAAAGGTGCGTACATATGTGCATTTGTTACAACAGCTTGGCTTAGTGGAACTTTTCCTACCTTCCATGTGGCCCTGGTTTGAATCCAGTCCGGGTCAGTACCGGTATCATCCTCTTGCAACAGTGCCCCTTTAACGCACTCCCTATTATAACTCCTGCGTACAGTGGCCCTGTTGAAAAAGGCCCCATTTGGCGGTGGGACGTACTAGCGACAGAAATCTTGTCGCCTCTGCTGGACCAATCAGGACGCTTGCAGTGCATTGCAGCACGATTGCAGGCATTCAAATGTAACGCGCGCAGATTGTAAACACCGTGCATGCATGTGATACATGTACTCGGTAATGCTGGCCGTTGTCCGCGTCGGCGATTGGCTGCTATTTAAAGCATACTGGGGAATCCGTTCCATTACATTCATCAGCATGCATCCCTGTTATTAATTTGAAAAACTGCGGAGTAAATAAGGTTCGTCGTTTGAAAGTTTGGTAGGAATGGGACAGTCATAAGGAACGGAACCCAATACAATTTCTGGAAAGTATAGAAATTGTTTCTTTTCGGCATAACATGACCGAATTGATTAAATTACATCAAAATTACTCGGGCGTGAGTTGGCTCAAGACAACAGCCGGCTCGCTCCACAGATTTGCGTGTATTTCCTCAGGGTATTGTCACGTCGCTTCGCATAGTGGAAATTCCCTGAGATCTCAGGATGTACCGGTATATGTTGATTGGGTTCTCAGTCCCTGCTTGATTCCGTGGGTTTCCCCTACATGTATACAGAATTGTGTAGGGGTTTCCCTTCCACCTCTAAAACTGAGCATTTCTTCGTCTTCTCTTCACAGGTTTCTTCAGGATTACGAGAGCATGTACAGTAGTCCGCTGTTTTACCCCCGTCTCGGCAATACCTTTCCGGGAGAATTGCCAAATCATCATGGTTAATAGAACTTAGCATAAATATAACATTTCAACAAAGTCTATACAACCAAACTATCAGGCTCCTGCGAGAAATCGGCATTTTTTGTTCAAAAATCCCGCCCCATTCGAGCGAGAATTGACATTAAGCGCGCATGCCCAGAAGGTATTTCTAAAATAACTTTCTAAAATAACAAATAATTTATTCATACACATACATTTTATACACGCAATATAAGTTGTTATAAAGGAAAATTTTATAAAACTTGTTAAGTACGCATTTTACGTTGTTTATCAGTTACTAAAATAGAATAAAACGCTGCATAATTTAAATATTTCTAAGCGAGGTTCGCTAGCGCTCGCTTATAGACTGGTTTCCAGTCCACATATATTCCACACACCAACACAATTATGACTTTATGAGGACCGAACGCAACATATGGTGCCTGATCACCATGGAAATGAAACAACCAAACTTGGGATGAGAAAAAATCGTAAGGGCCTTATCGGGATCTGAAGCCGAGACCTCTGACTCACCGGGCAGATACTGTACCAGCTGGGCTATAAGGCACTCCCTCAGATTTTCCCTATGGACCTATATTTTCTTGGTGTTGCATGGAAGCGCAACTGGGCAAAGTAACGAACGCAACATCTGGCATGGTGCCTATCACCATAGAAATGAAACACCCGAACTCGGGATGAGAGATCGTAAGGGCCTTAACGGGATTTAAATCTGAGACCTGTCAATATTGTTCCGAATATTTTTATTCACACTGTGCTCCCCTCCCGAGGGGCTACCCCGCCTAAAAGGTGAGGATTGACAAAATTCCCATCCTAAGGGGGCGGGCAGCGCAGTGAGGCGGGGAAGATGAATGGCGAAAAAATACATGATACAGTGAAACCTGCTCTTCAGGCCACTTCTATAAAGAGGCCACCTGTCTAAAGTGGCCACATTTGTTCGGTCCCAAACAAGGTTGTACACAAACATATGGAGGTGGAACCTTGATATTAGGGCCCCTCTCTAACGTGGCCAGTGGCCAGGGCACTAGGATTTCTGTGTGTACAATCCTATGGCAGTTAAACCTGGATAATCTGGCCACACACAGTAAATTGCCTCAATTAATCAAGCTACTCTAAAAAATTTTTAAAGGAGATTAAACAAATTATCAAAAACTGAAATATTTTCAACTTTTTAATGAGGAAACCTTTCATACACTTCACTTTGAGCAGTTTTTCAACTATAGACATGCATTCTGGTATGTTTTTTTACGTTTGAATATTCCTGCATGTGTACGCTAAACCTCTATATACGGGCCACCTGCTTATACTGGCCACATTTTGTCGGTCCCTTAGGTGGCCACTATATACAAGTTTCACTGTACATGTAGGTGCAATATTATTATGTCATCTTCAATATTTTTCTGTCATAAGTCTAAATACATGTACAGATAATGAAACTTAGGAACAATGTTTTAATTGACAGGTGCATAATATTTTTTGGCACAGTGCTGACCACTGGGCGCAAGACTATTTCACGGACCTTATACATTGTATTCCACATACAAATATACCAGTAGACCGTATCTAATAGCCGCCATTTCGTGGGGCACCTTTTGTTACTTAAACCGTTCAACAATGGAAGCACAATTTGTGCAACCATGCATGTCCTCAAGGAACAAAGAAACTGCCCCACGAAATGGCGGCTATTCGATACGGTGTATTGGGGCAGGAGAGATACCGAATCATTACAAAAAAGCATAGTTTTTGCATATGCAGCACATATACCCAGCACGATATGAGGACTCCCCCTAATGCCCCTATATAAGAATATAAGAATCTTTCTTTAAAGGGATGTAATTTATCAAGGGTATCTAATATCAAGTTGTTGGGGGTTACAATCCAAAATAACTTAAAATGGGACATACACATTGGTGACATAGTGTCGAAAGCTTCTCGACGATTGTACATTTTATGCATTTTAAAAAAGATTAAGACTCCAGTGACAGATCTTGTGACAGTTTTTACATGTTACATTAGACCGGTAATGGAGTACGCCAGTCAAGTTTGGCATGCTTCCATTACCTTGAAACAACGGAATGATATTGAAAGAATTCAGAAAAGAGCCTGTCGTATCATTCTCGGGTATAATTATAAGGGGTATGCGGACGCCTTAAATGCGTTAAATTTAATTAGTCTTGAAACAAGGCGCCACATTCAGATGCAGAAGTTTGGACAGAAACTGTTGACCTCGGATAGGTTTCGCTCTATGCTCCCACCCGAAAAAACCAGTACTAAGAATTTAAGATCTAAAGCTAAAACATTATTACAAATTCCTAGGTGTCGCACACAAAGATATCAAGACTCGACAATACCAACACTGACAAGACTTTTAGGTTGACTTTGATGTTTGGCTGGTGAGTTTTATGTATATGTATGTATGTATTTGTTGTGTAATTAGTGCAATATGCACATACTTTTTGTAAATCTGAGCAGTATTTGGCCTGTGGGCCACAATGTTTTAGATATGTGTTGTTGAATAAACCATAATAATAATAATAAAACACACTCTTCCCTTTTGTTAACGCACCAGCGATGTTTGAGACGTTTGGATGTTTGAGACACAATGGGGGAACAATGGTAGGGGGAGGTACCCTCAGCCAAAAAAACCAAAAGATTATAACCCCTCCCCTCGCCACCACCTTCCATTGTTCCAAATTCCTCCTTTGTGCCTCAAACATCCAAGGAATTTTAAAGGAATTCCTTTCAGGTTTTATAGGGGGAGTTGGTATGTTAACAAAAGGGAAAAGTGTGTTGAGGTATACATGTAGGGGAAGTGGGGGATGGGGAGGAGTCCTTTGTTTTATATCGTGTTAGGTATTATAGTTAATGGAGTGCCGAAGTGTGACGTGTTGCTATTATATGATAATTGGCTCCAAACATCATGGCTGCCAGATTAAACGCCATTGCAAAAGCACAGGGAAACGGTTCAGTGATTTCTAGTGTAGTGCCATTGCCTAGGCAACTGAAAATATATACATGTATAGGGTGACGTATTCACTTCAGTAGTCTATTGGCTGCGCTGAAAGACATACATGTTCGGTTATAAGTAATAACAAGCACAATTCAAGGTGAGACAAAGGGTGTTCGTTTACGTACGTCGCCACACGCCCTAGGCACACGCATCATCGGTGGTGGCGGCGAAAAATACCGCGATTTGTTTTATTATACGATCCTGATAAAATCTGGGACAACAGGCTAATACCGACTCCCCTACCGTGCATTGCAATGTATTTCGCGGGAATCATCAGAAATTTCAAATTAACAATGGCAGTCTCGTTTCAGATGATGAGCCATTAATACGTCGTGCGTCTTTTATCACAAACGAAAGCACTGAGACCTTCGTTTTCGATGACACTTTGAAATTCCTGAAGAGTTTGTGGCATCCGCGATGCGATGGCGGGAAGTCAGGTTCTTGACTAAAAAAACACTTTCAATGTCGGTCCTCATTAAGTCATAATCGTGTTGGTGTGTGGAATATGTGGACTGGAAACTAGTCTATAAGTGAGCGCTAGCGAACCTCGCTCAGGAATATTTAAATTATGCAGCATTTTATTCTATTTTTGTAACTGATAAACAACGCAAAATGCGTTACTAATTAAGTTTTATACAATTTTCGTTTATAACACAACTTAATTACATGTACGTATATTGCGTGTATAAAATGTATGTGTATGACTAAATTAGTTGTTATTTTAGAAAGTTTTTAACGAAATACCTTCTGGGCATGGGCGCTTAATGTCAATTTTCGCTTGAATGGGGCGGGATTTTTGAAAAAAAAACTCACAGATTTCTCGCAGGAGCCTGATAGTTTGGTTGTGGACTTTGTTGAAATGTTATATATGGTAAGTTCTATTAACCATGATGATTTGGCATTCTCCTGGAGAGGTATTGCCGAGACGGGGGTAAAACAGCGGACTATGCCTCTGGTACTTTTGAGGAATCCTTGGTTTCAATTAAAAATAATAATAAAAATTTAGTGTCACTTTTAGAAATGAATTACATGTTGAAAGATATTGCAAATGAACCTCAATATATATGGACTGAAATACCGGCATTTTGTCTACAGTAACATAAGGCCTTTTCCCTCTAGACCAAAAATGGAGGGTGGCCCCGGAGCAATGCGGCAGTGAAAATATGCCCTGATTCCCACTTAAAATTGTCACCCCTGAGCCACCCCCGAGATTGATCTTTCCCCGGGGCTAGTTCAACCCTGCTCGGGACCAGGGTTGAACATTTTGGCCCGCGGGCAAAACACTCTCTCCGGGGTGTGAACGGTAACTACTTGTTGTGTGAAAAGGGGCAAGGGGTGAGTTCTCACTTGTTCATGTGAGGGACAAGGTGCCAATCTGCACGGTGAGTTTGGCCCGTGGCGAGTTTCAGTGTGAAAAGGTCTAGAGAAAGTTCTAGTGGGAAAAAGCCCAGAGAAGGTTCAATGCTACATGTACATGTACATGTAGGCAGCCATGCATGTCCCTTTGAGATTTGGTGCTGTGGGATCCCAATCAACAAGCTAATAAAGTTTAGGACCGTGCAAGTTTTTAACATACACCGCGTTTACACTCGAACGGGTGAAGGTGGATACAGATTCGGCATTTTTATTGCAACCGCAAACTCGGCAATTTGCCGTGTTTAGACTACAGCTCAACCCACCTTTTGTGCCGGAAATACCGATGCGAGGGACCCTGGGGTGTGAAAGGTCAAAATTAGAGGTCATGAAAGCGCGCGCCCGATGTTGTTGTGTAATGATCGTGTGCACCGTCACACGTGGTGGGTGTCATGAAAAACGACGCGTTTGCATGCAGAACTGTTCCTGGTTACGAAAATTCTGGAGTGAATTTCAACAGTTCATTATCATGGAGAATTCCTTTGTTTTTGTAGCCATGATGTTGCCACTTTTGGCTATTTTATGGCGTAGTAGATTTATGCAGAGAAGAAGTGCTTGTCAGTAGGACGAATTTCCAGTACCGGTAGGACTAGGGTAGTTTTTGCCCAACAAAACGTGCCGTGAGCGATGTACTAGCAGTAGCACACCAGCACAGTAAGTGGCGTACATTCTATCACGCACGCCCACAAAATAAACCGCGCCAAACGAAATTGCCGAATCTGTATTCGGGTAGCGTTTACACTACAAGCAACCTTGACGATTGCGGGGTTGAACCCCGCAATTGCGGGGTTCAACCCTACCCCAAAGGTGACTTGAAAAAGGCGAATCAGACCCGGGTCTGATCCGCCTTTTTCAATTCGCCTTTTGCGTTTACACTTAGTGCCTACCCGGCTTCAACTCCCCTTTTTGGAAATTGAGGAGTTCGATTCGCCTTTGCCGAATCGAGTGTAAACGGGGTGTTGTTTTGCTCCAAAGACATGCTAACCTGTATAAGGTACGTATTCCCTTGTCCTAATTTAACCCAGAGCATTGTGTGTCCTCTGCCGTTAACCATGTGATACAATGTAGGTTAAAACCCAGCTACATGTAGCTAGCTCAGTAGGGGTTGCATGGGTGGCATTTGCTTAACTTGGGTAATCTCTGAGTTAAAGTGTCGTGGGGAAAAGGCCTCATGGAGTCAAATGATCTATAGTAATGGCCTAACGAATCAAATATTCAAATTTTCGATTGTCCATCGAATATTCAAATAGCATTTACCAAATTGAATATTAAGTACATGTACATGTGTGCTTTTCCACTTCAAACCAAACATGTCATTCAGTTAAGAAGAGGTGAAGATCCCTTTTCTGTGGCCGAAACTACGAGGCCAGTGTACAAGATACATACATGTATTACACATTGAACACAAGGTCTATGGTTAGAGCAGACGATAATTTTTGCAAAAACTCTTCTGGCTAGAGACCCCTTTTTCAAGTTACCGGTACATAAAGTCTATACTGTATATAGTTTAAAGGCCCTGTAGATGATCTGTTTTTGAGCGATTCTGCGAATAAAACCATTATAAATCAAAAGAAAGACATCAACAAACTCATCCGAAGAAATTTCAGCTTTGTCAAATGTACCACGTTTAAAAAACCCATGAAAATCCATATGCATTTTCCTGGTCTTGGCGGGGTGTTTCAAATATTCGTTCTCAGTTGATCGGGTACTACGTGGCTTGCGTCATGCACTCTGTGGCGCACATACTGCGTGTGCGCGCGATCCATACAAATGCATCGCGTTGGAACACGCACACGGAGTACACAGCGCCCATGCATTTTGGACCGCGTAGATGCGAACCAAAAATAAGTAAATCGTTTGCAAACGACCTAAATAATTTCATCTTTACGAATTATTTTCTGGAAAATTATATCATTTTGAGCGAAAACCTTTCAATGGATAGTTGCTATTAATTCAATCTTTACTTTCAGAACTTTTCCCCTGTAAACTCGTCGATTACTTTTTGGGATCATTGCAAATGATCCACTGGGCCTTTAAGCCGAGATTGATTTTTGCAAAAACTGAATGGGCGAGATAATTTTACGGCAGACTTGTTTTGGTCAAAATTTCATGCATCGAATATTGAATTTATTTGATCAAAAACAAAACAACATTTTCAAATACATGTAGTAAATTATTCGGAAATGCATAGGCCTACATGTACAATGTATATCTATAAGTACTTTGCAAGGCAGACCAAGATTTGATTAAAACTGGGATCATCTGCATTTGAAATTATACACATGTACCGGTACATAATGTGCCTGTGGCATTTGCAACAAAAGAAACACAATTTTCTCCACTTTTTGATTGAAAAAAGCAGTCAATCAATGTTTCATCTAGGATTACCAAAACTGCCCGTCCTACTTTGGTGCAGGTAAAAAGTACCCGTCCAGTGACTGGCAACAATTGAAAAGCGGGGCGGGGCAGGAGCGGGCCGGCGGAGTGGTATTAACAAATATCCCAAATAATAATAATAATAATACAAGCATTTGTAAAGCGCCATCTATCTATGTAGACATATTCCGAGGCGGCTGTTGCCATTATTACCGCTGCCATCAGGAAATCACCAGAACCATTTCGCTTCAACTAGGTGGCAACCCGGCCAAGGCGCTGCAACCCTATCAGCAGTTAGATTGTGGCATTCCCCATAACAGCTTCCCATATATCGCTTGGGTTGACGAGGCAACTGGGATTAAGTGCCTTGCCCAGGGACACAGACACGTTGGTCGAAGTGGGGCTCGAACCCCCAACCTCTGATTGGGAGTCCCGCTTCATACCCACTAGACCACACGCGCTCCTCAAATACATGTACATGAACATACTGAGGAGAGTCTAGTTGGTTTGAGTCGAGTTGGTACATGTACATCGATCGGGTTAGTACGACGGTCGAGTTGGTTCGAGTCGCGAGTAAGAAAACGGTCGAGTTGACCTGCAGCAATGCACGCGATCACGGCGATACTAGGATAACAGCACTACAGTCCAGTGGGGGTGTTGGTAAAACGCACAACAGTGGAACGGACGGTGGACAGTGGGTTGTTTCAACATGTTCTGTACACTGGTATGCGCGGTGCTGCGCACAAACGCGTAAAGTGGTTACGGACAACGGACACCAGGCAAGTTGGAAATTGTGATACATGTGATGTGGTCATGTGGTGGTCACGTAGGGCACACGTACGTACTGTGTGCATACAACGTGTACAAGAGTCACGACTCGCGAGCTATCATACCACGGCCGGCAGGCCGGCTGGTCGGCTGGTCGCAGAAGTCTGCCGGGCAGAATAGGACGTACCTCTTTGTTTTTTATTCTAAACCAAAAATCCACCCGCCATTTTTAATTACCATTTGACAAAACTCTACTCGTCATGTTTTATTGCCGATTTCGCAACTCAGTGCCCGTGTAAAATCACACATTGACCGTCCAAAAGACGGGTGGCTAGATGAAATGCTGCAGTCAATGCTAAATGCATAATGAAGCTGTTATGTGAATATTTCGATGTCAATTTAATTAAAAAAGAAATTTTCACATTTTGATTAAACTGGAAGTTTGCATAAATTTCTTTTGTTGCTCAGTGTTAAACAAATACTTGTATAGTCATAAACCTACATGTACATAGTGTGCAAAACAGAACGTGTGCTGCATGTGTGACTGTCCATGAGAATCTGTCCAAGGTCTGCAGTTAGATGTACAATCTGACACGCTACCGTACCATATTTTAATTTAGAATGTACCGCACGTCCGTTTGCTCTCAAAGCATCCGTAAAGCTTAGAGGCTCATATCAGTGGCGACGTGTGTCTGAATTTATTACTTTGGGTTCGTTTCGGTGATTATTAGCTTCAGGAGTAATGGGTTTTTGACAAATTGAGACAAGACTCATGAAGACTCCATGATACACGTAACACCTTGGCTAGTACTAGTA
Source organism: Henricia sp. BOLD:AAB3569 (assembly GCA_037783545.1). Taxonomy (NCBI): domain Eukaryota; kingdom Metazoa; phylum Echinodermata; class Asteroidea; order Spinulosida; family Echinasteridae; genus Henricia; species Henricia sp. BOLD:AAB3569. Next base: position 597,833 of record JBBELK010000162.1, on the reverse strand, counting down.
TACATGGGTTTTTCCATAAAAACAGAACACAGTGTCCCCCTTACGTCGTGACACTTCTGGAGTTGATTTTGTTATAATTACCGGACTTCAGAGAACGATTACCCTTGGCATATAAAGAATATATGACCTCATGAATCGAACACCACCTTTATTATTTGATACTACCCAAAACTTAACGAGAACGATTCAATAAACTGTAGTGCGATCTTCTAAATGCAAGTGTGACATTTTGAAACTTTCGCTCAAAATGGAACAAAATTCGCTCGTAATGTAATTTGAATTGATAAAGTATAGGTTCTACAGCTGGGTAAAATCAGCAACTACCTTTTTCCAGAAAGAAACTGGTCAAGAAGACTTGAAATGTAATCGCAAGAGTAGAAAAATGCCTTGGAGTCCCCCCTTACGCCGTGAAGCAATTTTCTTGAATATTTTCAAGACTATGATACCAAGACATGTCTAACCGTTTGTAAATTATTTTAAATATTCTACTTTATTTATAAATTGCACATACATTTCTTTAAACAATTTTGTTAACTTGAAAAGGCCATTTTTACAAATAATGCATCAAAATGTCACACTTTGGCTCCTGTTTTTATGGAAATACCTGACCCACATGCTGCTTTGGCAATATAATATGGTCAATTACATTTTATAGCAATTAAGTTCTTAATTGTACATGTAGTTTTATTTTTTTCCTTAAATTGGGTCAGGGTCGCGATTTGTTGCTAACCTAGATCACATTACAAGCTTAATGTAATTTAGGATGTGCAGATGTGGTAAATGTCACCAACACTGATTACAGATTTCATTGTCTTGTTTAAATAAGCTCGTGTCCAGAATTTGCAACGTTGCGAAATTTTAATCAACCATTTGACTGGAAAGAACCTTACGCAAATGGAAGATTAGGCAAAAAACCAACTACATGTATGTTTACACAATGTAGCGTTAGCGTGCGCGTCACTTTCAACCCTGCGCGTCAAAGGATTGTGTTTTTTTTCTTAGACAAGCACCGTCTGTTGAGTGTTTTGATTAAAAACATGCCTTTGCTTGGAATCTACTCACCAAAAAAAGAAAAACAGGGGAAAAAAGCCGCGTTACCGCATTATTTTGGGAGACTTCAACTTACGTTAAACAGTTCTTTTTTAGGGGCCTAAAAGTGTTTCTACATGTAACTGTCCAATGCAATGATTCCGCCCAAGTGTGATAATTGTGTGACGGATGAGTGTGCACATGTCTTTTTTAGTGGTAAAATTTATTAACAAGTTGGACCATTCTTATGCCTTTAAAGACATTCACATTTGTTCGCTAAGACATCCAGATTAGAATTTGCGTCATTCAAATACAAAGCATTGAATCTTCATTCAATTTAGCACAATATTTTTAAATTGAATGCGCGTACATGTAGTTTTAAATTTGAGTGTGGAATTTTCCGGATTACGTGCTCGAAAAACCAAATCGAATGGAGGGGTACGTATTTCAACATAACATGAAATATCTGTCAGTTGCCAGAATTTCAAAATTTTAAGCGACTTTAAATAACCATATTTCTATACAGATTTTAAACCAGTGTACACCAAACCTTCTGAGAAGTACATGTACGTAGCAATGTTACAAGTATTATTTACCAGACATGCCAGAGTTGTTAATTTTGTCAGATATGGGATATCATTTAAGTGAATCACTTAATGCATGGGACATTCGCTGGTTGACGCGAAAACTATTACACGGGTCACGTACATGTATAATTTATGTACAAATATTTCCAAAACGCCATTTCCAGAATGAAAGTTGTGGGTGTATACCACCCTAAGCTTGGCAATGCCCAATACACAAGACATTCCATAAAAACCAGATTAAATAGCTGACAGTTACTGCTAAACAACCAGTTAAAGGGCATAAACTTGAAATTTTATTTTATTTTGAAACACCCAGGCCTGCTCTCTTTAATAATTGAAGGATGATCCAAAAGTGCATTCAAATTTGCGCTAAAACGAATGCATCTATAAACGAACTTGGGAGGTTAAAACTGAACGAGAAAACCTATATTACAACTAAGCACTACTTGTACACCTAATGGCAAATTCCAAAAAGTAAAACAGTTTTTTGTGGGATATGTACCACAATTTGCCAATAATCTATTTGACGAATGTTTAGGACTACAATGCCATTTGTAATAGTTTTAATGCAATTTGTAAAAAAAATATTAAAATTATTAAAACCAACACATTCTTTTGACGGCCGTCTGGACCACAGTTCTTTTAATTTTAGCAAGATGTTGCTTTTTCTTGTTGAATAATTACAAAAAAGTGTTTAAAGTAAAGTTAATGAAAACCATTTGGACGAAGTTGGACCATTTTTGCATATCCCTTGCTTATAATTAATGATTTCCTACACGTGTCAGCACACACAAGGTGTAAATCCCCACACACAAAATCTACAATACCATCTAATCTCAAAAGCCTCCTGAGTAAATAATTCAAATGCCATTTTTTTCATTGGCTGACTTGATTTATGCCCGCTGTTATAATGTGATAGACCCAGGCAACACCTGCTCATGAGATTAAACCGCAAGGCATCAGTTGCAGGGACACTTGCTGGCAATGTGTTGATAAGCGTACAGTAGCTGTCCTGAGAATGTTTATAGATACTATATACATATGAATCGAAGGAAGATATATCATCTGTTAGGGTTGAATCTCCTCTTTAAAATGGCACCCTGATCATGTCATTATATGTTTTACGTTGACCGAGCAGTAACCAATGTTATGCAAGGGTCCAGTTTTGGATTTGTGCCTCTTTCGTCAATGATGTCCAGTGACCTAAACATAGCATACATGTAGCATGTTTGGACGATCAAGTATCCATTGGCAAAACCCAATACGCCTCTGAAGATCGCAAGAAAGTTGACGTCGTCTCATAATTCTGTAGGACGTGGTTGGGGCCAGTCTGATGTGCTACAACAGGGCCTGCTGGATTACATCAACCAAAACTTTACCCTTCGCCCGTTGCCCCGGTCCTTCAACTCAACACAAATTGCTGCATTCTCGTGTAGGGCTGAATGTGTTAATGTGCTGTTCAGGTTTTCCCCCGTCAACATTTTATCAGCATGTTAATTTCTGAGGACTTCTAGGCATTGAAAATACTTGACCATTCAAACAGACTATGCCATGGTTTAGGCCACTGGACGGCAAACAAAAGAAAGTGGCACAAATCCCAAACTAGACCCTTGCATAGCATTATATTGGACACTGCTCGGTCAACTAAAAACATAATTACATGATTAAGGTGTCATTTTAAAGAGGAGATTCAACCCTAACAGAAGATATCTCCCTTTCATTCATATGTGCCTTACTTTAGTTAAAATTAGCAATAATATCTCAGTTTCATTTGTTTGGATCCACCCTGTATAGTCGAATCTCGTCTAAGATGGCATTGGAGTTTCGGATTACCTTGCTATAACAGGAACCATGTAAATATCAGGAATGAAAACAATGAAGAACTTGGATTTTGGAACTGACATACGTACCTGGGGCTGATTTCACATTGAAAAGTAAAATTGAACAAAACACATTTTTTTTTATTTGCTGAAGTTATCACCTTTTTAATTTTTAAAGAAACTTATTGGTTGTAAAAAAGAATTCATAAATACCTTAGGACAGTTTATGTATCCCTATTGGTTGAGAGCACGTCACGTGGTCAGTTTTAAACGGACGATAAAGACCGGCCAGCTAGTTTAAAACACTTTCTTGCCTGGCCCGCGTTTTTGTGCCTGCGTCCTAGCCAGCGCGTATGGAACACGCACTCAGAAACTGTATGTGCCCGAAAGCAAAATGTGCAAAGTATCCCGTTGTGTGCGTGTGCGCATACAACACGCCTGCATTACACGTATAACGTGTGCGATCGAACAAAAACAACTCGACGTACAGCTTGCAGTTTGAACAAACTCGCGATGCATAAAAAATACAATGCATTATCCCCGCATGCGCCAAAATCCAAGACACACTAACAAAAGGAAAATTGAGACAAATTTTTTTTTTGCTTTGATGGCTTGAGCAGCCGATATAATTTAATCGAACAAGACATTTAGCAAAAGTCTTATGAAATAATGCATTTGTCCTAAGGGACTCACAAACAATGACCCACTTCTAAACTGCAAACTTTGCGATTCCGGTCAAAGCCAACCCACGAAACGCTTTTGGCAATAATCTGCAAAACATATCAAAATCCCGCAGCAAAAATGAGTTTGCACCCAGGCCAAGCTAACCCGCGTTACATTATGGGATAAACCCGCAATACATATCAAAATCCCACAGCAAAATGAGTTTTTACCCAGGCCAAGCTTCCCCGCGGAACATTATGGGATAAACCTGCAATACATATTAAAATCCCACAGCAAAATGAGTTTGTACCCGGGCCAAACTACCCTGCGGTACATTATGGGAAAAACCTGCAATACATATCAAAATCCCACAGCAAAATAAGTTTGTACCCGGTCAAAGCTAACCCGCGTTACATTATGGGATAAACCCGCAATACATCTTAAACTTGAAAGCAACAAAAGAAACTGAAAATATAACGTTTCCCTTCGGCTGCTCAACCGAAAATGACTCGTCATCCGAAAATGGACCAAGTCCATCGCCCCCGCAACATATGAAAAGTGTGGTAAAGTCATGGCCACTGACCGCCTGGCCCTCCCACGAAAAATGTCCCAACGGGGATAAATTATTTGAAGCCCAGAATTCTGGCCTCAAATTTATTATATGGCAAATGGCAAGCAAATTTTGTGAGTTTTACTGATTTACACAAAAAGGTATTTATGAATGGGAATAAAAGTGGGTTTGGCCAGTCTTAAACAATACGTTTAAAACCGGCTAGGGGCCTGGGCGAGTGATAATTATCACTCGTCCAGTCCCCAAAATAAACAAATTAAACGGTGCAAATATGACCTGTTTTACCGTGCTTTTGTAGCTACCGGTACATACATGTAATTGTCTGCATGCTATGCAATCCACAATCACAAAATAAAAGACCTTTTGGTCCCGTAGGTTAATGGACAAAAAATAATGTTGTGACCTTTAACAAGTCTATGCACACGGCCAAATTGGAGTGGCGCGTGACCAGGTATTTGTGGATTTTGTGCCACTGTAAACTGTACACTAGGTACTTTTTATGTTTCGGTAAGTTTATTTGACCAGTTGAAAATAAAAATGCTGGTGCCCATCTGAATATAAATTTAATTAAAATGTGAAATGGGTTTTTGTATTTTTAATAAATACACATTGTTAATATTTTTGAATTTTCCAATGGGGACACCCTATATAGTACATTATGAATTGAAATTACATGAGTGAAATTTCAATAAATCAGTAAAACTAAGAAAATCAAGAAAATCATGTAGGCCTACTATTTTATTAACTTATTCCATCATGCCTATGAAAATCGGCTCTGACGGAAGTGTAAGGCCTAAGGGGGATGCTGTGTCCCATTTCCATGGAAATGGTCTATTTCCTCACTGTTCTAGTCTCACATTGACACCTAGAATGTTATTATTTATGAGAATGCCAGATTTATTGAAGATTCATACTAATGGCGGAGTGTACCTGCACGTGTAAATTATGCATAAGAGAAATGGCAACTAAAACAACTTAAGACAGGAATACATATGGCATGTATGTGTTTTACACATGTACGTAGCCATCCTCTTGCAACAGTGCCCCAATAACGCACCCCCTAACTCCTGCGTACAGTGGCCCTGTTGAAAAAGGCCCCATTTGGCGGTGGGACTAGCGACAGAAATCTTGTCGCCTCTGCTGGACCAATCAGGACGCTTGCATATGTGCATTGCAGCACGATTGCAGACATTCAAATGTAACGCGCGCAGATTGTAAACACCGTGCATGCATGTGATACATGTACTCGGTAATGCTAGCCGTTGTCTGCGTCGTCGATTGGCTGCTATTTAAAGCATACTGGGGAATCCGTTCCATTAGATTCGTCAGCATGCATCCCTGTTATTAATTTGAAAAACCGCGAAGTAAATAAGGTTCGTCGTTTGAAAGTTTGGTAGGAATGGGACAGTCGTAAGGAACGGAACCCAATACAATTTCTGGAAAGTATAGAAATTGTTTCTTTTCGGCATAACATGACCGAATTGATTAATTTACATCAAAATGACTCGAGCGTGAGTTGGCTCAAGACAACAGCCGGCTCGCTCCACAGATTTGCGTGTATTTCCTCAGGGTATTGTCACGTCGCTTTGCAGAGTGAAAATTCCCTGAGATCTCAGGATGGTACGTACATGTAGCTGTTGAGATGGTTAAAGTATTGTTTATCCAATCTTAGTAATTATACCAGTTGTACTTGTCCCAGATATTTTGTGGTACATACATGTATGTAAGCCAAATGTGGAGGATAGGGGTTGAAGGGGGAAGAAAGGGAACTTGCACCCTGATGACGAGCACTTTGGCAACCCATCTGCAAAACAAAAAATAATAATAATAAATTTAAAAAAATTAAAAAAATAGTCTGTGTTCGTTCTCAACAGTGAACATGGGGCTGTTCCGGTTCAGTTTTATGAACAATTAGTTTGGTGTCCGACCTGACCTATTATCACTGACATTGAGCTATTTTGCGCAAAATTGCTACAAAAGGTCATAACATTTTTAATTTCGTCGCTAGAAGGTGCCCATCCAGGTGGTGACAGCACTACTAAGATTTTTGGGAAGCCTCATCACCCTGAACACTAACACCTTCAGCCAAATTTATGCATACCTTACCATTTTCAAATACATGTAGATTGGTTCCCGATCCCTATATATTGGTTCGCTTATTGCGAAAATATAGGGATCGGTAAAGGGCAGCCATGACGGGCAGAATTCTGCCCGTTACGTGGTTATTATTATTTATTTTTTTTAGTAAGTGCGCAGATTCTGCATTGACATTTGTAACTTGGCCGTGCGTGTCGAACATATCCAATTATGTAAATAGAGTACATTGCCTAAAGCAAAGGCTTGGCCAATTTTTAAATATAAAAAACACAATGCGCACGCGCAAAGACGACCAATTACAGATTAAGATGAAGCACCCTTTACCTGTCCTTATATTCTCCTGTGTGGAATATGTGGACGGGAACCAGTCTAAAATACATGTAGATCTACTTCCGGTTTCTTCCGGAAGTAAACAAGGTCACTGTCTGTGTAACATAATTTAGATCATAGCTGTAACAGTTACCGAACGATTTAGGACTATATGTCAAGGGGCTGAATTTTTATTGATTTATGAATATTTTGGACATTAAAATTTTACCCACCACAAAAACCGGACCACTGATGACGTCATCACTTCTTCACTTTTATATGATGAAGCCCTTTTTAGAAATGACTATCCTGAGAATGTTGAACATGATCAAGTATAAAATAGCAAAGCAAATATTTAACTTTAAAAATAATAATTGTTACCTTTAATGTCTCACCTTTTAAGGATCGATGACGTAATCAAGGTTTTAACTACACAAACATGTTTGGGTGGTCGATGTGCTGTATATAATCACCAACATTAAGCTAATCTGTGCAAACATTGCTATAAAAGGTCACTTTAGGACATTTTTAATTTCGTCGCTAGAGGGCGCCCTTCCAGGTGATGATGTCACCACTGACATTTTTGGAAAGCCCATTGACCCTGAACACTAACACCGTCAACCACATTTGTGAATCCCTTGCCACTTTCAAATAATAGGTCAACTTCCGGGCCACTTCCGGCACTACCGCAAGTACCGCGGCTTATACATGTATTCCGAAAATTACGGTAAACAAAAGCTAAACAAAATTAAAGGTCAATGTCTATACGTGTACGAAATTTACATCTTGGTTACCGGTAGTTGTGACAGTTACCAAAGGAATTACGATCATATGTTAAACATGTTAAGGGCTGAATTTTTATTGAATTTTAAATATTTGGACCATTATTTTTCAATTTGTTGTAATATGATACAAAATTATGTCATCATGTCAACACAATATGTCACAAACTTTGCAACAGACAACATACAGTTGAAGTCGGAAGTTTATATACATGCACCACTACTATCATCACTCAAATTGGTAAATAGGACTACCTGAACCATTGCAGGGTGTGCAAGCTATGTTTTACATATGTAAGTACTGCAAGCACGTGAGGAATTCCACAAAATCACGACTTTAGTAATAAATAAGACTGTTACAAAAATGGTGACAAAGCAAGTTTAAGCACACCAGTTTTAACACAGTTGTATGTAACTTCTGACTACAACTGTACATGTACCTGTGAAGTTTTATTTGTAACCGCTGTTGGGTTCTGCAGATATAGGTCATCAAAGCTTTAAAATTAAAATGTATGTATTATGACACTTGATGACGTCATCAAAGTTTTACAGCAGAGACATGTGTATTGACCCTATAGACTATTGTTTGTACTAATGTTGACCATTTTTAGACAAACCTCGTCCCCACAGACATCTATTTAAAATGTGTTTTGAATATTTTTATCTTGTCACTAGAGGGCACTATTTCATACGATGACGTCATCACTTATATTTGTAGAAAGCCTGAGGGCCTCTGACACTAACACCATTGACCCCATCTCAATACCTCCTCAAACTACATGTAAGGGCCACTTCCGGTTTCGACCGGAAGTGAGCAAGCTTAAAGATATGTATTTGTTGGATATCCACCCTAGTCAAACCCTAAAACCGTTAACCCCATCCAGATATCTCTTACCACATTCAAGTGGCAGGGCAAATTCTGTTTGACCAATAGGAAATGAGGTCAAAGGTCAAGGCATGTGCGCATAGGGGCCGTCCATAAAGTACGTACGCACGGAGGGGGGAGGGGGGGTTGTTGACATTGCGTACACCATGCGTACATGTACAGGGGGAGGGGGGGTCCAAGCCAATGCGTATGTACGCAAACCGAAAATATCTTTTTTAGTAAATCGGGAAAGGATGGACAAGTTGACCATGGCTTCGGACCTTATGTACGAAATATATTAGACAGGCCACACATTTTTCTCACACATCTTACATTTTTCTCACTCCTCAAATTAGGTTTTACCATTAAATCTCCAGTTTAATGACTCTTGATCTGTCATTTTAAGTAAACAAAACAAAATGCAAAAGAAATCTATACATTTTGTCATTTATTTCAGACTTAGGTGGCGACATGCGAATCGTACGTATACAGTACTATATATACATGTAGCACTATACATGTAGTACTGAACCATTTTTACCAATGCTTAATACCAATGCTGAGGTATATATGGAATGCGTATAGGGGGGGAGGGGGGGGGGGGTTGGAGCCACTGCGTACGCCATGCGTACAGGGGGGAGGGAGGGAGGGTCTAAAAAGTCGGCATTTCATGCGTACGTACTTTATGGCAACCCCATAGCTTAAAGACCTTTGTTAGTGATCGTATATGGCGAAGGAATTACGATCGTACATGTACAGAAGGTCAAACGATTGATTTTTGAATATTTAATTTATTTAATTTCGAGCGCTTGTAATTTGACACCAGATGAGCATATCGTGACTCATTAGTACTGTGCACGTGGTGACCAATGTGCATGTGAAGTTTGAATTCAATCGTCAATGTACAAGTGCCCGAAAAAGTATCCAGGAAAAATGGGTGAGAAGGAAAATAAAAAGGAATCTAAACAAAAACAAAGGCTGTTCTGGGTCCGGAACAGCCAAACAAAAAAATGTTTTCTTTATAAACTGGCAGTTATCCCCTACTATGTACATGACTACCTTTATTTCTCCCTAACGGTCAACAGACTGCACCTTACTAAAATTTATAAAGAAGTGCATATTTCACCAAGTACACGTATGGATGATTTGATCAAATCTTGTATACACTGTACAGTGTACATGATATTTTACTGTGCATCTATTGGATGAAATAGTGGGCTGTTCAAAAATCAATCAGCCAACCTGTGGCGGAATTGTCATAATTGGCAGACTTGCATGAGGCAAGCCTATGACATTAATGAACTTTTAATGCATTTTTTTTTTAAATGACGAGTCTCTGGTTATTATGTTGCCTAAATGTATAAGTTGAGTCGATGTGTGTGCCCCAGATTAAAAGTTGGAAGGAAACTCCATAGTGTACATGTATACATGTATACTGTATATGATATGCTTCGTTTTGGGGTTTCCACTGGCACAAACAAATGCGTTTTACCTGTTACCGAAAGCCAGGTCTATTTATGACTGGGATCAATTTTTGGTACAGAGTCTTCGTAGCTCAGAGGCTCTTCATGTAATGAGATCTTGTGGTTGCATGCAGTTTGCCTGACAGTGAAGTGGAGCTAAGATGGAAATCTGCTCTGAATATATGGGGAATGATGAAACTTGTTCTGCATTTCCGCAGAAAAGTCTTTGTCTCAGTGGTTTGTGACAAAGACTTTTCCGCGGAAACGCAGAACAGGTTTCACCCCTGTTGTGTTACTAGTGGATCGAGCTAAAAGTTCAGGACATCTTCATCATATTTTTTTTCTTTTCAAATACTGAAAAAAAAATTGAACCCGAACACAAACAATCTGAAATTGCAGAAAATGATACTACATGTACATGTCAAAAAATGTCCTACCTGGATTTCAACCAAAATTTCAAGCTTTGAAAAAAAATGCTACTGATTAATTTGCATCAACTTTGTCTAAGACGGGGTAAGATTTAAAAGCCATATGAAAAATAAAAATAATAGTCCTCTAATACATTGCTGGAGATGGTGGCATGTACCGGTACATTGTACTGCAACTGAAAGCTTCTGAAAGAATGCTGTATCACCGCTCATGAATGTCATTGCACTCGTCCTTGGTCGTGCAAAAGGACCTCTAGCTCCGGTAGGCGACTCAATTGACCGTGGATGCCGCTAGTCAAAAGTAGCAGATTTGAAAATTTTGTATGGCTTTTAAATGGCCTGTGACATGCCTAAGCTTTGCTTCATAATGACGGATTACTTGTTCAGCATAACATACTATTGTTCGTTTAGATGTAAAATCAATAAAAGGTGGCCTTTTTCAACTTTGAAGATTTCATTGCAATAAATCACAGACAGAGGGCGCTGTTTTGAGTGCGTCACATAAGGAAGACAGAAGGGAAAAGTTAAGAAAATACATAAGACTTCAAGTTGGACTTGTGGCAAATTGCTGCAGTTTCTACCCCAAGTTTTGTCATGGCTTACAACAGGCAACATGTAAAACCAACTCAAACAGCCATGGATTACAAAAGTTGCAGGAAAATTGAGAAAAAAAGTGGAATCTTTTGTGCACAGTTGAATGTGATTTTCCTGTGTTTGCCTCTTGTGACATCGTGACCTTGGTCATGAATATTAGCATAAGCATAAAAACTAAAAACCTTTGTTTTAACCCCCAAAGCAAGCTCCAAATAGGATTGTTATGACTTTAACTGAGTAGAGTGGTTTTAAAGCATAGATTTTATTGATAAAAATCCTAAATAAGGGGCTCTTTAAATCTGACCCTCTCCGACATAGCCTTGTCCAAGGCGGTCTAGGTGCATTTTTTTTGCTATACGAGAGCATATCGGGTCTTGCGCACGCAAACCATACACTGCACCAAAACAAGCCACCGTACAGTCACGGCTTCCATACCAACCAGTACGGCAACACACACAACCGGCGTACATGTCACACGCAAGGCCTGCCCTAGCTCGAAAGACCGCCTTGTCGAGTCTAGCTGTTACTTCCAGGTTTAATGTCTTTCTTTATTTTTTCGGCCAATTTTGGGCAGGCCGGCCTTTGGATATAGCGGTATGAAGTTAGAAATAAAAGATGCTGCGTAGCACTGTGAATTAAATCACCAAAGTTGATAAACAGTGCTCACCGAGTAAAAAATTAAGCCAAGCTTTCGGTGCAATATGCACCTAATTGTGTACTAAGCCCTGTTTATATTTTGTATTTCAACTACAATATGTAGAGTATAAATGTTTAAGATATGTTTTGAGCCAATCATGAGCTTCCTGAGTAGCATGCGATGACGCAAAGCAGGCATCATGCATGTAATGGCGTCCGCCATATACGAGTACGGTGGCATGATCGACTGGACGAAAATAACAAATGTTCCCATGTTCGTAGCATTTATTGTGCTTATCTGTTTACGCATTTGATTACACTTTTTGGGGACAATTAACGGTCGTAATATGACAGCATTGCCTGAAGAATTTGTGGGAGCTCTTAATACTGCCTCAGACAAACTGGGGATCGACGATGTAGCGTTTTTTTCAAACATAACCTGTCGCGCGTCGACCAATGAAATTTCAGCTCATGAGGGGGTGGTACCCTTATTACTGTAATAAATTTCGCTGGCTGAATGCAAAACCATCAAGGTGTTGGTTTACGGACTGATATATGTACAGTACTTTACATACACGTTCATAGTCATACGCTGCGTACGACTTTGTATATCGGTCATTCCATAAGGTTGGGGTAATAAAAAAGAAAAGCGGTGTCCATGTTGCGTTGGTATAAGTTATTTTATTTAAAGACTGGAGAATTATTCATCTGGTGAAATATTTGTTGTACTGAATATATAGCTACATGTATATGTCCCAATATAATCAAGTTGTTTTCACTGACCAATCTCTCACAGATCATGAAATCTTTGTCTTACCTACGATTACATTTTGGAGGTCTGTAGTTTTGTTACAATGTGATGAAAATACTTCTACTGTAGTGTAACATGTGTTTCTTTATGAAATGAATATACTTATTAAAGTAGCTGGACTGGAATGTTACTCATATTTAAGATCTGGCATGTCACACAAAAAGTATCCAACCTCGTGGAATGACCCATGTACGCCGCACTGTGAGCATAATGCTACAGCTGGTCAGTGCTATAATGGCACCGTTATGTTTCATCTTCGGCTGGCCGTTTTAAAGAAAAGCCCAACGTCTTGATCAAGGCTATCTCAGACAAAGCTGATGCAAGTTGCTTAATAAAATTTGTCGGGCCTTGTTGACATGAAATTTTAATTTAAAATTGTTGGGATCAAAAGTTATTAGGATCAAAAGTAGGACTGTTTTGACACGTAGTAATCCCAAACTGCCCACACAACCCTTCCTCCACCCCCCACCCCACCCCCCACCCCACCCCCCTCCCCCCAAAAAAACCCCAAAACAAACAAACGGACATTGGTCAAATTTACTGATACATTTCTGCACTTTTATGTTCATCTCCATGCAGGCCTTTACAATATTCTGTGGTCTTGGAATCAACAACACACTGATGTACAATGAGGTTGCCAAGGCGATGGCGCGGCAGAAAGTTGCGCTGGAGGTTTTATCATATCATGCATGCAGCACAGATCAAGAAGTTGAAGTATTGAAGGTAAGATCAGCCAAGCATGCTATATGTTGGATTATAGGGATGTGTGTGATAACGGAAGCATTTTACATGCTACAGTCTGAACTCTTTATGATGGTGCGGGATAAAGATGTACTTTGGATCAGTTTGGCCAGGGCCTACAATGTATATTTGTTTTGCCAGTCTTAAAATCGCAGGCTCATCATTGCACGAGAAACACATTTTTGCCACGAAATTCACCGAGTACATGTACTTTTGTCCATTGGATTTTAATCATTCGGTAAAAACAGAGACCAACAACACAGAGTTTTGAGCCTGTTTCTACCGAGCACATAGCAATAACCTGCCAACTAGTCCGATTTTATCGTATTTGTTTCGATTTTGAAGTGTTAAAAGTGTTGAAAATCAGAAATCGGAATGGTTGACTTGACCTGACTGATCCCCATGCGCGCCGGATGTGTTTTTTATACTCGGACTCAATTAACAACACATTTCACACTTTTTTGACGTTTGCCACAGCTTGAAACTTTATTTCAATAACAAATTATGCCAGATACCAAATTGTTCGGGCAAGCTGGCAACAAGAACATTTTTGTGAGACAATACCCCAAAAACCCAACCCATTAAGATATGGACTCCCAGGTCCAATCCAAATTCAAGGGACCCCCAGGTCCAATCAAATTCAAGGGACTCTCAGGTCCAACCAAATTCAAGGGACTCTCAGGTCGAACCAAAACGGACTCCCAGGTCCAATAAAATGGTCATGTAAATTACATGTAAATTCAACAGACTCCCAGATTCACCGTATTTATGTACAAATTTGCCAGACTGGTTATTAACCCCCTGAGGTACATCAGGGGAGTGGCTACATGTATGCCCCCCTTAAAAATTTGATTCGCCACATAACATATGTCAATACCTACAGCACAGCCACCCCTTAGTGGTACGTCAGAGGGAGTGGCTGACCCCTTACAAAATTCTTAACAATCAATAAACAGCAGTAGAAATAACGGCAACAATAATTATTTTGTACATTACAAGGGGTTCGGCATTCTTCAAAACCTGTTAAAAGCGCCAAGACATGGACAATTTAGAGGAAAGTGTGAAAGAAAACTTGTCCTACCGAGGTGATAGTTGGGGTGGAGGGGTGGGGAAAAATTGTTTTCCTGCCAGTTCCAAAAACTGTGACAAAATCGATACATTTAACCCAGTTAGCCTTTATATAGCAGGACTGCCAACACTTTTGATTGGCTAAAACACTCAGCACTCATTGGTTCAAAGTTTAGTTCATTATGTATGTATCCCAATTCAATTGGCTAAAACATCTCTCTCGTGATTGGTCAAAGTTATGCATAATTAGCACCAGGATGCCTTTTATGATGCCTTCTTGAATGCCAAGTTAAAACACACTCAACAAATTGTGCCCAAAAGATTGGGGAAAAAACAACTCCACAAGTTGACAAAGCAATTAAAATTATGCCCTATTTCAAGAGAACTAAATACACAACATAGGAACTGGAATTTCACCGAGTATAAATAATTTTATCAAGTAATTTTTTGATAAAATCTAGTAACGGGTGCATTACTACATGTAGGTCAACTTGACTGTTGTACCAACTCGACTGTTGCACCAACTCAACCATTCCAAGTTTCACTACAGTCCGATTTTTTTACTCGGCAATGTTGGCAGGTATGCAATAACCATTTCCGAAACGCTTCAGAAACAGTATCATTTCAGTAAAAAAACTACCTTAAATGGTTTTTTGCCGGTGCGAACATCGGCGGATTAAAACCTGCTAGGAGAAGGTTTTTGCCGGTGTGCGCAATGGTATTTTGCCAGGAGAAACATTTTTTTAATGGTGTGCGTTGTTCCAACTGCCATGCGCGCACATAAAAAAAAATTGTATTTTGTCTCCACAGTAGAAACAGAAAAAACCACTCAAAGGAGGAGCCATATGGAGGACAGCTCTTTTTCGAGCTGTCCTTATTTATATGGCTCCTTTGTGGAGTGGTTTTTCCCACTCTTTTTGGAGTGATTGCCACTCTTTTTACAGAATTTCACTTCTTTTAGAGTGATTTTCACTGTTTCCGAGTGGTTTTATATTAAAGGGAGTCACTCTTTTGAAGTGAGTTTTTCACTCTTTTGCATTTAGAGAGTAGGCTCGTCAATGTGCGCGTGAGGCCAAATTCGTGCCATGAAATACGCAGCTCCATGCCTTTGCAATGTAGCTGCGTATTTCGTGGCCTGAATTTGGCCTCGCGCGCGCATTGACGAGCCTCTGCCTTTAATTTTAGCATTGCGCACTGCACGGGCAAAAACGTTGAATGCCGGTGCTCCCAATAGAAACACGCTCTTTGAGTCTTAAAACTTGATAGTACATGTACATTGTAAATGAACATGTGCAGTGAATGGATAACGATCATCAATGATGATGACAAAATGAGGTTTGATTGACCTAAATCTTTCTCTCCTCCATTAAAAAGTTCCCCAAATGACTAAAAAAAAAAAAACATCGACAGAAATGCGACAAACCACTTGGCTTAAAATTCAAAGTACATGTATTGAGCCTGGCAGAATGGCAATTCCAAATTAAAAGAAGAAAATGCGTAAAAGATATGCGACACTTTGTCTCCCCAAGCACTCAGAAAAGCGTATGTAATGAACAGAAATCGAGGTCGTTGATTAACCGCAATTCGTCAAGCGTTGGTGAATAATTTAGACGTCCCTGTGGATTAATTCCTTTCAATTCTAGCAGAAAGCTCTTGTTAAATTGAATGGTTAAATACTCCAACTCACAGGCTTTAAAATGCTTTCAAAATGCAAGTTAAGTTTTCTTTTTTCAGTAAGCCCTTATAAGTGCACATTTTGTTCTGGGCATTTCAATTCGTCGTTCGGTTAGCTTTTAGTGTTCATTTTTAATATTTTATTTGTTTTATTTTTTTACCCAGGGTGGGCCCAAAGAAATTTTAAAACTGGTTTTCATTGGGCCCCTGCAAATCTTAATAAAATCTGTACACACTGTTGTGTCCCCACCTTTCACTGTGGACGTCCCATTGTTCCTCTTTTGTTTAGACTAATTTTTTTGGCGACTGCTCTAATTTGTTTTGTAAACGATTCCAAATTGCGGACCCTGTTGATCCCATTGTTAAACGTCCCCCATTTGAATACAGAAACCAGCACACTGGGTGAGGTAACAATTCTGTGTGTGTGTTACGTGTTAGTGTTACAGATCTGTTAACAGATCTGTTATCTTAATCAGAATTGTGACCTCAGAACAAACGCTGTGTTAACACGACGTGTTAGTGTGTATTGAAAGTCGTGCGCAGAACCGCAAATTGCAGTGAGTGAGGGCGTAATTCTTGGCTACATGTTTAAGTGTTAGTGTAACAGATCTGATAACACGGCGTCTCAGGAGACCGTGTTAGTGTAACAGATCTGTTACAGATCTGTTGACTCGGCATCATGGGAAATGCAAGTCGTTAGGGTTCTGCACGATTTTTAACACTAACACAGAATTGTGACCTCCCGGCTCCAGTCCGTCTCCGACAATTGTGGGTAGAATGCAAGATCCAACACATTTTAAGTTGTGTTGAAAAATGAAAGTCAATTTATTGAGAATCACGAAAGTTCCAAAATAATGATACACCACCCACTCCATTAAGATTAACTTAACAGATCTGTTAACAGATCTATTACACTAACACGATGTGTAACATGATTCAATTCAATTCAATTCAATTCAATTCAATCTGGTTTATTCAAAAAACACTTTTGTAGCAGCCCAAAGGCTGAATTAAGAAAGGCTTATTACAAGGTAAAATATTTTAAGATATCAACATTCCCTTTATAATCATGATAATAAAACATAAGAAACATACCACTCATTAATATAAAACGATCACAGTAAAAGTAGTGCAATGACATTGAATTCCGAAAATTGAATTTTTACACAAGTATAAAGGAAAATAAACCGTGACGGTTGATCTCTCCAACCACCAAAAGGACTTTGGCTTAAAACATACTCATAAGACTAAGATTATTCATTAAGCAATGTGATTAAATATGGAATAGAACTATCTCTGAATCGATTTGTACGGAACCTTATTAGAGGGAATACACTGGTGTGTCTTGTGACGCGAATGGTTAAATACGGGTTGGAAAAAGATCAAATAATAAAGGGGATGGGGGCAGACGCGTGCTTAGCGAATTTCAAACAAAGTTTTGTTTTCTCCGTTCCGCCAAAGTTACTACAGTAAGTCCAGTTGTTGAGTTGTTGAACTAACATGAGATGTAACACTAACACGTCCTAAACATCATGTTAACATCGAGTTAACACAGTTTTTGTTCCGAGGTCACAATTCTGATTAAGTTAACAGATCTCTGTTACACTAACACCATACTGTATACATGTACAGTGCAGAGAATTAACATGGTGTTAACACTGTGTTAACAGATCTGTTAACATGGTGTTAACCTGGACGTTCAATTAGGTCGAGATTAAAGCCGTGTTAACAGATCTGTTAAACTAACACTAACACGTAACACGCACAGAATTGAAATGTACATTGCAACACCTGGCTACAACATAAAATCGCACAGAACATGCGACAATTTGCTAAGCTTTTTCTTATTTCTCATTAAAAAGTAGCCCTCATATTACCCCAAACTAACATGTACATAGCATATGTGTATGTACCCTGCATTACAGTGCTGATGGTTGAATCATGAAATAATAACAACACAAGAATGGAAAATGTCTCGTCATATGATACAATTTAAGAATGACAGATAATTTTTTTACTGAAACTATAGAGCAGAACACTTCACTGCTGCGGCACTCTCTAGTCTCTGATCACATGTTAAAGTGCTTTTCGTGGCAGTTTAATTCAATCAATTATGCCAGTCCCACAATGTGATATCCTTAGTTACCATGGAAACCAACCATCCTAGCTGGACTGGACAGATACGTGTACATTAGAGATGGGCAGCCTTTCATAGATTATTGACCAGTGTATTATAGTTATATGGCCACGCACTTAATTCCAGGTTAATTTGTTCCTGTGCATACAGTACAAAATGTGCAAGCACATTAAAGACTGATTATTAGAAAACCTGTATTTGGTGTAAACAAACTCAAATTTGGGTGGGAACTGCCAAAAATTAGGTTCATTTTAAAGCCCCTTTTGGGAAAACCAGAAATGTTCACAGATTTACGCATAACTTACACAATATAAACATGATGACCATAGAAAACTTCCCCTGAAATGAAGTGCTACATATAGTCTTTGAGAAATGAGCAAAACAATTATTTTCGTCTTGCGAGACGTAAATTCATTTCGCGCCAAAACCACCTCGCCCAGGACCACTTCGCCCTGAAGCACTTCACCCAAAAGCCATTTCACCCCAAAACCACTTCATCATCCAAACAACCTCGCCCAAATGCCACATCGCCCCAAAACAACTTCGTGCACAGGCCGTGCTTTCAGGGTGAAGTGGCTTTGGGGCGAAGTGACTGTAAACCATTTTTTGACTGTTTTCTCAAAAGTTAGACGAAGTACGGAGCTGATTTTTGCTCAGGTTGGTTTTAATCATGCGTACCTTCAATCACACAGGGGGATGACACTATTTGTAACGGTTTACCAATCATGAGCATGGGCTTTATTAATACAACAAATAGACAGGTATAAGTGACCCAAATGTTTGGGTAGTTGCGGTTTTCAAATTTATCCTCCCAATTTTCAAGTAAAGGTAGTATCGACCACTATACTACTGTAGCTGCATATACATGTATCCAGTACTTTCGCTGACAAAATGCTTAAATTGTCACAATGATTTTTGTCCGAAGGACAAGGTAGATATTAAACGAAAATCTTGTTCGTCTTATCTACCACCCGATTTGAAAAAAAAGTCTATGATTTACATTACCGTTTCCACATCGCTATTATAACCTTGTGTCTGGAAAACCCTAAGTTTGTTGTTCCACGGACTCTCTGTTCATCGCCTGCAACTATGGGCACCTGTCTCCTCATTATCAGCGAATTGATTAAATGTCACCTCCTGTTTTGATTATCGAGCGATGAACTACATGTATCTGCCGCCTGTAACGGTTTGCCTCGACATACGATACAACGTGGCGTGTCCAAAAGTTAATTTAGATTTATCTCCGTCGGAGGCTTTACTCTGTAGCTGTATGCATGTAATTTCACCATGTAAAAGGGTGGAAAAATCAATTAAATATTTTTTGATTGTATTTTTAATATTTTTGTTTTACATTTGACGATGTACACATGTGCATGTACCTGTACATGTATATGCACTACAATATGTACAATGTACATTATGCAATGTACTAATGCATGTACATGTACGTGTCAAATTTTTTTTTTTATCTTGAATAACTTTATAATTTTTTAATGGATTTAAACCAAAATTTCACATCATGTAAACCAGGCCTGACAAACTTCCTGAAGTGAGTTTCATCAGTTTTGTCCAAGAGGCTGAGATTTAAACGCAATACGAAAAGAAAACCCCTAAATTTGAGAATTTGCCACTTTCGACTTGGCATCCGCCATTGTCAAGGATGTTGTCTATGTCTGAGGTCCCTTTGCACCTCTTGGTGATTTGTGCCAACTGATCGAGATGGTTTGCGTAACATTTGGAGTGATCCCGCCTTTCCTCAGAAGCTTTCGGCTTAGCACACACATTCCACCACCGCCTCCAGCGATGTATTGACATTGAAGGAGGCCAAGTTCGAAAGTAGGGAATTCTGAAATTGACTTTTCTTTCGTATGGCGTTTAAATCTCAACCTTTTGGACAAAACTAAAATTTGTCAGGCCTCATTTACCATTTGTGAAATTTTGGTCTGAATCCTTTGAAAAATGACAAAGTTATTTAAGATAAAATGTAGGACTTTTTTTTTACACGTATAACATGTGTATACATGTACTGTACATGTACAGTTGTGCTTAAAATTATTCATACCCTTGTAATTTTTAGAGTTTTTTTAATCTTGTTAATAAATGAGTGAGTTTTGTCTGGCTTACTTATGATAAGTATGTGACAAACAACTGAAAGAATAACAACAAGTAACATTTTCTGTAATATATTATTTTGGGGGTATTTTATTGACATATTTCCAAAAAAAGGTCACGTCCATAATCATTTATACCCTTAATAAAGTCAGTCTTTATAATCAATAGAAAGGCCTTTGTTTTTTATCAATGCCTCTAAACGGTTCCTGTATCGGCTTACAAGGCTTTGGCATGTTTCCACCGGGATTTTCGCCCACTCCTCCTTCGCAAAAGTCTTAAGGTCATTGAGGTTGGAAGGCTTCCCTTGCCATCACCCGAGTCTTGAGTTCCCTCCATAGATTCTCGATCGGGTTGAGATCCGTGCTTTGGCTCTACCACTCGTCCAGAACGTCCACATGGTTGTCCTCGAACCATTTCGTGACTGCCTTAGCGGTATGTTTGGGATCGTTGTCCTGTTGGTAGCTAAGGTCCAATGCTGACCAAGCTAGAGTTTCTCAGCGGACTGCTTGTTGTTTTCATCGATGATCTTAATGTACTGTTCCTTTTTCATGATCCCATTCACGAGATTCCCAGTCCCATTGCTGAGAAGCATCCCCATAGCATGATGCTACCACCTCCATGCTTGACGGAGGTCAAGACATAAGCCACATCCATGTGCCTGAAAAGCTCAATTTTTGTCTAGTCTGACCACAGAATCGATGACCAGAAGCTTGGATCCTTGTCCAGGTGTGCTTTAGCGAAGGCCAGACGAGCTTCCCGATGTCTCTGCCTCAGGAGTGGCATCTTTCTAGGTCGGCGGCCATGGAGACCTCCATGATGCAATGTGTGCTGAAGTGCAGCTGCCTGGATATCTTGGTCCCAGACTCACCAAGGCTGTTCAGGAGACCCTTCATGGTGATGTGGGGATTGTTGCTGGCTTCTCGACACACTTTTCTTGCCAGACGAGGTGACACCTTCGACTTACGACCACACCCTTTAAGGTTTCTCACTGTGTGGAACTCCTTGTACATGCACTTCCTAATTATGCTCTGAACGGTGGAAACTGGCACTCTAAACTGATTCGAAAGGGCCTTATAACCTTTCCCTTTTGTGTATTGACAATACACGTAGTTCTCTTTTCTTTGCCATGCTGACCAGAAACTGAGAATGAAGGCATCAACTCCGCTCACTTTATAGCATACAAGCAGAGTGCTATTCTATGACATTCTTTGATTTAAATTTAATTGAACAGATGTGTTAATGGTTCAAATCTTATGCAACTGTTGAAAACAACAAAAAGAATCACTGGAATGGAGAAAGTGTTGAAAGCATGAAGGTGCATTATTTATCACAAAAAAATGACCTAAATGCTAAGATTTTGTAAGGGGTATGAATAATTTTGAACAGCAGGCACAAACTAAATCAAATCTGGACATTACTATTGTTATGCAAATGATGCTGAGCCAAAAACATGTGGTCTTGTGCATGCAAGGCAACTAACTGTCCTGGGATACAGTGAAAGTTCCTTAATTCACAATAGTTTTTGGGAGTGAGGTAATTTAAAAAACTTTTTGATTTTTCAAAGGGTATGAATAATTTTGAGCACAACAGTATATACAATGTAAATTGCAGTTATCGCACAGCTTATAAATTTGTTTTTTCTCCAGTAACATGCATGCAAGCTGATGATTGGTATTTGAACAAAAATTATTGGCCCATATTCATTCTGTACCTCATATACTGTAAAAGCTGAAATATTCGCGGTGGTTTTATTTTCACGCATTTCGCGCACCAGACAGAGCCCGCGAAAATAACAACCCGCGCAAATATTGTTTGCAACAATTGTGGCGATCCCTGAAACAAAACATAATTTCCATCCGCGAAAATAACAACTCGCGAAAATGTCAGTGATGTTGAAATGCGCGGAAATATCTGTACGCGAAAATATTGGCTCTTGCAGTACCTGCCGCTTTTAGCACATAGCAACAAAAATTTGGTCTGGTCATCTGTATACTAAGTGTGCATGTGAAAGGCAGTATGTACATGTACGTACTTGTATACATACTATGTACATATTTGAAATTGCCATTTGGGTCAAATCCACCCCTCGATAATATTTGATCCTCCAATAAAATTTGGTTCCCTTCCACCAACACCTCTGCCCCCTCCCCCAATGACCCCCCGCCCATCCTCCTCCTTGTCCCCCTCCCCGGTCCTAGCTCCACCCCCTCCATCCAGTCCACCACCTCCCCCTGCCATCTGTCCTCCCTTTTTCGTCCTTCATCTCCTCCCATTCCTGCCCCTTACCCGCCTTCTCCCCCTTCTCCCCCCTCTGCTCTTGATAGCGTCAGTACAAGTGTCTGGTTGACAAACATACTTGATATAGTGTGTATACACTATTAAGAAAACTCCATGGCAAAAGGCAACGTAACATCAGTTACATTGTACGTCGCGTCAGTTACGTCATGTCATTAATTACTGGCATATGTTGAATTTGTTCTCATTAAGGTGATACCAACTTATGAAAGTGGCTAAATGTCTTATCTTGTACACATGCACATGTACTCCATAACCCAATAATACTGTCACTTAAATTTCACCATTCCAACATTTTAGGGACACGAGATATTGGAAAAAATATTTCTGCACCAAGATTTTTGGTGTCCTTTTTGCGTATATCAGTTACAGACACGTTTTTACTCACTGCTACAAGAGAAATATAGCCACGGTGAAAAACTTGCCACCCATTCCTTCAATATACGTTGCTCTTAAAACCATACTGAGGAGACGATACCCCAATCACTTTTAATTACTTAGGTATAATAGAATTAAAGAAGGCAAAAAGTGTGCAATTGTAACGTCAGTTACCATAAAAATGCCCATACGTTCGTTATTCATGTGAAACACGCAAATAAAAAAGGCTAATTCAAAAAGACTAAGACTTGGAAAACCAGGGGTCGAAATTAGCGGTAGTCCGCTAGACCGAGTCTAGTGATTTTTGCCGGAGGACTACTACTGGTAATAGTACTAGCTACAGCTGTGCCGGTAGTCCGACGGGCTATAGTTGGCAATATGCCTGACTTTTAATTGGGCAAAGCGTGGCATGGCCGCGGTTTGGCTTCGGCTAGCGAATATGATGTCGAAACAACTAATCGGGCCTGCATAGTCGATTATCACACGAGATATAAACTGTTGAAATGCGTCAAGAAAACGATATTGCTTGGTTTATTTTTTAATATTTAAAATTTTCAACATTGTGAAAAAAGGTGCACACAATGTATATGGCACTTAACGTACGAGTTTTCGATCTTCAGATATCGTTAAACTGAAAAAAAAGACACTTTTTTGCAGGACTACTAAAAAGTAAGGGAGGACTAGTAAAACGTTAATGTGACTAGTACTGTGGGCTACCACAAAAATCAAGTAAATTTTGACCCCTGATTAGACTTGTATAATACCCCAGTCACAATTAGCTTGCGATGGGTTTGCGAGTATAGTGTGCGACAGATTTCTAGGCATTTTCGGCCGGGTCCCCACAGGACTCCTTACGGCTGCTGGGTCATTTTTGGGCATCGGGCGGGCATCGAGTTACTTTTAACTCGACTTAAAACCTAGTGCGGCGTTTCGCATCGCAAACTGATCGCCAATAAATCGGTCGATGCCTGGCCAATGTCCGGCAGGGCATATCGCACACATCGGGCGGGCTCCAGGTCAAATTTTTGACAACCCAGAAAATCCATTAATCGGCCGAACGCCGCCCAGACGCTGCTCAGACGACGGCCGGGCCCCGCCCGGCGTCCGGCCAACTTGGCGGCGCCCGGCCGGAAATCGGCCAGACATCGGCCGGGGTATCGCAGTGGCATATAGGCAGGACATCGGACGAGTGCCTGCCGGACACCGGGCGATAAACGGGCCAAGAAATCGACCCCATTCCGTCATGGCAGCATGCAGGGCACTTTTAATTGTGACTGTGACCGCCCAATCGCGCGATCTTTCGCCGACCTCTACACGCTGGCCGATGCCTATATGCCGCCCGGCCTCCGCTTTAATTGTGACTTAGGAATTAGAGCAGCAAGGCAAAGATAAGTGGCATTGGAGAAAATTGCCTTCTGGCTTCCCTAAAATTAAAGTTAGGACTTCCATACAGACGACGGTGTACAAAGATGCAGGATATCCACAATCCTTGTGTATATTGCCTTCTGGGCGGCTCTGACTTTATTGTGGAGTATGCTCTTGAGAATGTAGAGTGTATGCTGATAAAGACTTGATGGCGTGCCTTGTGTATTTTGATTTGCTACTTTAATCTGTTTTTCAATTAACTATTTCTGAGCTGACATTTTGCAAGGCACACACGTACATGAACGTGGTGCATGTGCATGTACATGTATCTTTTTTTAAAGTCCACTTTTTACCATAATGAAAATTTGTTAAAATAGAGGGTTGTTAACTGAATTGATAAGCACCGCACCGGGGGCCAATTTCCTGGACTCTGAAGCATAAAACACTACTGTAGCATGGAGAAATTGTTCTAATAGCAAAAACCAGTTACCAACTATCCCTAACCATTTACATTACTTTATTACTTTTGAATGGTACCTTGCCAATTTTGGCTCGGCATGGAAATTGGATAATCAGTAATTCTTGCAGAAGATTTCTGTCAGAGAGCCAAGGAAGCAACAAAAAAATGTTTTAAATGCTTCCCGTCCTCCAGCATTATTTAGGACAAATTTTTCCCGACGAAGTTCATCTGCATATGTACAAGCACAGATAATATAAAACAATAAGATATTGCATCGATCCATACCAAGTTAAAGGATACTGTCATTAAAGACAAAGATGGCCTTGAAACAACCCCAAGTAGTGATTTGTTAGTGTACTGATTTTCATTTGGCATGTTTCCACATGGTTTATAAGTAAAACCAGGAAAAGGGGGCAAAATTACCCCGTTTTGTTGTGAATGGGCCACGCCATGTTTTTATTCAAGCCTCGTTTTCGCGCTCCAATACCCCGAAGGACAGACGTCATGCCGGCTGCGTTTGTATCGCTGGTACTTTGCACGGCCCTGTGGCAGCGAAGCTTTTCTGGCCGAACGAACGTTGTGTCGTGTGTACGTACCATGTGATCGACCACGGAATTTCCCAAATGAGCGCGGACGGCAAACAGCAGAAAAACGATGCAATTTCAGGACACAGAAAACATTGAAGGGTTAATGTGCGAACCCTGTAGCTAGCTGTATGCAGCTAGCTAGCTAGCTAGATCAGGCAGTCGCGCTGACGTCATGATGAAAAGCGCCCGCTAGCGGTAGATGGTGGAGAACGGCTGGCACAGAGGTTCGCTTTTAGTGTCATGGCGGCGCCCAGAAGTTATTTTTATTTCAATTTTTTAAAAGATGTATTCGTCATATGACAGAAATGTCCATGTTATCATTTAAAACAAACTCTAATGTACAAAATGAGACAATGTTATCATCTTCTGACAGTACTCCTTTAAATTAATGTAATTTGCCCAGATACACGACGTGGTACATGTATATCCTCTAATGGGCTATTTCACAATAAGTGTACACTTTCAGTCTCACTGGCAAATGGGGGTCAAATTTCAAAGTTGTCCAACTCACAAAAACTCTGTTGATCTGAAAACTTCAGGATGTATACTAATAATTCCTAAAATATCAGAGCGTGGCATTTTGATTAACATGTTAATTTTTTCCAATGAAATAATGATTCGTAATTGGTTGTCTGGAGAGGACATTTTGTTAAACACAGAATATCACAATATAATGGCCAGACTAAATGTTGAAATGGTAATGCCATGGAATTTCCTGTTAGAAGGAATGGTACTGTTAATTTTACATAACATAAAATATTTCAATCATGGTTGGCATGTTAATTACAATTAACTGCTGTCCTGGAGAGGATAGTATTTTCTACAACCCTGAATATAATCTTGATAATATTTACTCAAATCTCTCCCACGATCAAATTGTCATATTTACTCCATCAAATGTGTCCTGTAGATGATACAAACATACTTGTGAGTACATGTCCAAACTATTCCATTGTCATGAATACCTTGTCCTGGAGAGGACATTACATATTTTATCTAACGGGAAACCCACGCTTAGGGTTTCGGGCTAGGCTCGGATCCTTTCTGCAGTTACGCGCTGCCGGCGTGCTGTCCGCCTGCTAGCTCCATGGCGGAGCTGGCGTGGCGGGCGGGGCCATAGTCCAGTCAATCTAAGCATTTTTTTGGCTCAACCCACCACTAATTGCAACAGAATTTTTTTAACTGGTATGCATTTTAGTAAAGTCTCCTGAACACTATACTAAAAGTCTACCAAAATATATTTGGTGGAAAGGTGTCAAATTTGCATAATATGCAAATTACCTGCTGCCATTAGGAAAAATTATATGTTTCACTATAACTTTATATGTAGGTACCCAATCAAAGCACATGAAATGTCTAAACCTGTGTTTGCATAGTCACTGTACATGATAAACATGTTTCTGAATTAATAGTGTGAACACAAATATGCAAATTATGCAAATTACATGCCGCCATTAGGAAAAATTACATTTTTCACTGTAACTTTATATGTAGGTACCCAATCAAAGCACATGAAGCGTCTAAACCTATGTTCGCATGGTCACAGTACACGATAAACATGTTTCTGAATTGATAGTGTGAACACAAATTGCAAATTATGCAAATTAGCGGCCACCATTAGGGAAAACAAATTTACACTGTATTTTCGTACGCAAGTATCTACTCAAAACGATTTACATGTATTTGTGTAATGTACCCATGATTTTATGGCCAGAGAATATAAACACGTTTCCCAATTCATATTGTTAAGATAAATATGCAAATTAGGTACCGAAATTGTTAAAAAAGTGTTTTTCACCCAAAAAATCTCCTAACCCCGCTTTTCCTAGTCAGGACTGTTGGGTAAAATACATAATTCACAGTCGTACGCTTTGGTAGCGACCTGAACCATTCCCACAGCGCATGAAAAGGTAACTTTCAACCAATGAAAAGCCAAGAGGGGACAAATGTATCTGTCTGGCGCAACAGTTGTGTCAACCCACCGCCCACCCTCACCCCTTCTCCGCCTTTGATAATATTTTATGTAAATATTCTCGTGTGGTTTTTAATTCAATTTGATAGGTAATGTATGGCAGAAATTTGCATAGAAGAGACAGACAGTGCCTAAATTATAAATAGTCTTTGTGAAACGTTCAAGCAGTGGAAAGGCAGACTGTTGTTGAACGAGAGTTTACTGTAAATGCCTGATTTAAAGGCACAGGCTCGTCAGCAATGCGCGCCCGCCAAATTCGTGCTCGAAACACGCAGCTCCATGCCTTTGCTATGGAGCTGCGTATTGCGTGGCACACATTTGGCGGGCGCGCATTGCTGACGAGCCTGTGCCTTTAAGTAACTGAGGCATTACTCAATGTTAAATTTAATGTTTTGCAAACACAATCTGATAAGGGCTAGCATTCCAACCGTAAATGCCAGCGATGTATAGACCGTATCGAATAGCCGCCATCTTGTACGGCAGTTTCTTTGTTCATTGAGGACATGCGTGGTTGCACGTATTATGCTTAAATTGTTGAACAGTTTAAATAACAAAAGGTGTCCCACAAGATGGTAGCTATTCGATACGGTCTACACCCAGCACGATATGTGGCAAAGGGACTTCCCCCAACGCCCCTATACCTAAACACTCTTCCCTTTTGTTAACGCACCACTCCCAAAGGCCTCCCCTCTCTCACCCCACCCCCCTAAAAGCTGAAAGGAATTCTTTTGAAATTCCTTGGATGTTTGAGACACAATGGGGGAACAATGGAAGAGGGAGTGATGGGACCCAATGCCAAATATTGTGCTGCATATGCAGCGGTGGACCTGGATAGGTGGAAAACATCCCCAGCACTGTAGGCAGGCGTGCTGAAAGACCACTTCTGGGGCGTTTTATTGAGGCCAGCATGTCCCTTTTGTGGAAAATATGTGCCAAGCACTTGAGGCAAGCTACAGTACGATATGTGACAGAGGACAACCCCTACCCCCCCCCCCCCCCCCCTTCCATTTTCCCCGTGATTAAGTCGTAAACATCCAAGAGAGTTTAAATAAATTCCAGGTTTAAAGGGGGTTGCGGGGGTGGTGGTACGCTAACCAAATGGAAGAGTGTGTTGAGGTATAGGGGCAGAAGGGGGGAGTGGTCCCTTTGTCACATATCGTGCTGGGTGTAAAGCTATTTTTTCTGTGGCAAGGATGCCAAGGGCTTTGTTTGTGGCAAGCGTCCAAGTACCTTTTGGGGCAGGCGTGCCCTCTTTTGTGACAAAAATGCAATGACCTTTGTGGCAGGAATACCAAACAATTTTTGACAAGCTGCTTCTGTGGCAAATAAGCCAAGGGCTTTGTTTGTGGAAAGAGTACCATTTACTCGTGGGGCAAGCGTGCCCTCAGTGTGGCAAGCGTGCCAAGTACTTTTAAAGCTAGCATGCATGCCTTCTTTTGTGGCAATTACTTTGTGCGAAATGTGCAAAGGACTTTGCAGCAAGTGTGCCAGGTACTTTGTGGCAAGTGTGCCCGGTACTTTGCGGCAAGTGTGCCAGGTACTTTGCGGCAAGTGTGCCAGGTACTTTGCGGCAAGTGTGCCAGGTACTTTGCGGCAACTGTGCCAGGTACTTTGCGGCAACTGTGCCAGGTACTTTGCGGCAACTGTGCCAGGTACTTTGCGGCAACTGTGCCAGGTACTTTGCGGCAAGTGTGCCGGGTACTTTGCGGCAAGTGTGCCGGGTACTTTGTGGCAAGTGTGCCGGGTACTTTGAGGAAAGTGTGCCAGGTACTTTGCGGAAAGTGTGCCAGGTACTTTGCGGCAAGTGTGCCAGGTACTTTGCGGCAAGTGTGCCAGGTACTTTGCGGCAAGTGTGCCGGGTACTTTGCGGCAAGTGCGCCAAGTATTTTGTGGCAAGTGAGCCCTCTCCTTCTGTGGCAAGTGTGCCAACGACACTGCGGGCATGCGTGCCCGTTTAACACTTTGCAGACATGTTTTCTCCTGCCGAAAATTAGTCATAAAACCAACACATGGTATTTAGGCAAGCTTCAGTGCAAGGCCGAGGCTAGAGCTGTCGGCTGACTTCAAGGGGTTGACTGGAGTAAATTTATATTTAATAGACTTATAAAATGACCTCTTGTTTAATTCTTATTTTTCTATTAGCAATTTGTATGTCTTTTATATTCATATTTAAATATTTGTTATTCAGGTAAATGTTATACTGTATTTGTATTTTTATAAAAGATAATTTGACCCTAAAACCACGAAATGAATTTCATAAATTTGGAATCCGACGTATACGAGTCACTCCATGAACATTGGGTTTAATCACTCAATTTTTCTTTTCATTTTTTTGTTACAGTGACGGCAGCTAATTTTCATAATTTGCATATTTATCAGCTAATTTGCATAATTGAAAAAGATGTTACACTTAATTGAAAAAGATGTTTATCATGTTCTCTGGCCATGGCCATAAAAACGTAATTTACACATGTACATCGCTTTAAACAGATATACCTACGTAAAAACTTGTATTGTAAAACGGTTTTCCTAATGGTGGCCGCTAATTTGCATAATTTGCATATTTGTGTTCACACTATTAATTCAGAAACATGTTTATCATGTACAGTGACCATGCAAACACAGGTTTAGACACTTTATGTGCTTTGATTGGGCACCTAAATATAAAGTTAGTGAAAAATGTAATTTTTTCTAATGGCGGCAGGTAATTTGCATAATTTGCATATTTGTGTTCACACTATCAATTCAGAAACATGTTTATCGTGTACTGTGACCATGCAAACATAGGTTTAGACATTTTATGTGCTTTGATTGGGTACCTACATATATAGTTATAGTGAAACATATAAATTTCCTAATGGCGGCAGGTAATTTGCATATTATGCAAATTTGACACCTTTCCACCAAATATATTTAGGTAGACTTTTAGTATGATGTTCAGGAGACTTTACTGAAATGCATAGCACTTAAAAAAATTCTGTTGCAATTAGTGGTGGGTATAACCCTAATTTGACTGGACTACCAGCCCCTCGTGGGCAATTCACAGGAAAGCTTGCCTTTCCTCAGCACGCCGGGGATGTTGTGTCCTTGGTACCATAGGGTACTGCTGTGGGCACGGCAGAGCGTGACCGCTCTGAGTTCCGGGCTAGGCTCGGATCTCGTTACGCGGCTCCGATGTGCAGCCCGCCTGATAGCTCCACGTCGGAGCTGACGTGGCGGGCGGGGTTAGGCCTCGCGGGCAACAGCCGTAACGGGAAATTTCCACAGAAATGTAAGCTTGCTGCAAGCTTGCATTAAGCTTGTAATTAGATTGCTGCAAGCTTATTAAGTTTGCCGCAAGCTTGTACAAGATTGCAGTCTTGTGTGCAAGCTTGTGCGCAAGCTAGCGGCAAGCCTGCAGGCTTGCTGCAAGCTTGCCGCAAGCTTGCTGCAAGCTTGTCGCAAGCTTGCATGTGTGCCTGCACGCTTGCCACAAGCTTGCACGTGGCCTGCAAGCTTGCAGCAAGCTTGCAGCAAACTTGCAGGCCATGTGCAAGCTTGCAGCAAACTTGCAGGCCATGTGCAAGCTTGCAGCAAACTTGCAGGCCATGTGCAAGCTTGCAGCAAGCTTACAGCAAACTTGCAGGCCACCTGCAAGCTTGCAGCAAGCTTACAGCAAACTTGCAGGCCATGTGCAAGCTTGCATAAGCTTGCAGCAAGCTTGCACGTGAGTCTGCATGCTTGCAGCAAGCTTGCACGTGTGTTTGCAAGCTTGCAGCAAGCTACATGTACATGTACATGTGCGTACAAGCTTGCAGCTAGCTTGCATA
Source organism: Henricia sp. BOLD:AAB3569 (assembly GCA_037783545.1). NCBI lineage: Eukaryota > Metazoa > Echinodermata > Asteroidea > Spinulosida > Echinasteridae > Henricia > Henricia sp. BOLD:AAB3569. The sequence continues at coordinate 566,580 of JBBELK010000162.1, read as the reverse complement.
CATAAAAACGTGTGCCTGATGAGAAAACATTTCCTATAATAATTTCCTACGTATAATAATCCATGTTTTTTTATTTGCATTTTCTCAATTCAATAGCATTTTTTGTAAACCTTTTCTAGATCTGCAACAAATAATTGCCTTAATTAGAAAGAAAAATATAAATCCTTAAGTTCTGTAGTCCATACATACAGTAATTGTCCAAACTTGTTTGGAAAACAAACAAGCTTCCAGCTTATAGCAACATAAATAAGACTAGTTGATAATAAAATTATTGAACCTTTTTACTTTTATTTGTTTAGACCAAAAAAAAGAAAAAAATGAATGCAATGCCAGATTCCATTTATTTTCCTAATCTCCTACACTTTTAACAATGAAGACTGAGAACCAGTCTAGGGATATACACTATCTCTGGTTCCTGACTCCAACATTAAACAAGTGAGCATACAGTAGCAGCTGGAACCAGACTTTTGTAACTGCATGCTGGTTTGAAAGTGTTGCAAGGGCTGGAAATCCAAATGTGGTGATATTTCTCATCTGAAATCAGCTTTATCAGGCCTCTTTTTACTTTACTAAGGTAATACTTGCCCAAATAACAAAACTGAAATAATGAAGAGTTTATTTTATGGATATTTGGCCACAGGTCAGAGCAGGATCCATTTGTTTCTTGTGTACTATGGACTAGCTACATATGTAGGCCTACATGTATGTGTACGTGTATAGACAAACCATTGTATTGTTCATTATCATGTTCACATATAATGAACAACATTGTTCATTGTAGGACACTAGCCAGAACAGTTTTATTAGGTCTTAGATAATTATTTTACCTACAAATATCACTAGGTATCAGTGTCAGGAAGTGTAAATTTGCCATAAAAATTAAGCAGTTAGTTTAGCTTAAATTTAGCAGAAAAAAAAGATGCTAAGAAATGATACATGTATCAGGATAGCCATGCACTCTCAATCGGTCATGTCCTTGGTTTTGCATGTGTACTGTGATCTTCTCATAACACCTGATTTATGCCTAAATTCATTTTGTAGGACTGAGTTTAATTTTTTAGCAATTAACATGATTAATGCATTCCTTTCAGCTGCTCATAGAGCAAGGAACAAAGTATGCAGTTTTATCTTGTTAGGTTTACTCAACAAAACTCATATATATTAGCTTGCAAAATTTCAAAAATTGCTCTATGACAGCCCCTTGTGGGCTATTCCCAGGAAAGTTGCTTTTTCTCAGCACGCCGGGGAAAGTTGTGTCCCCGGTGCTATATAGTCGGCGCCTCTACGGACACTGCAGTTACGCGCCGCCGACGTGCGTCCCACCTGCTAGCTCCAGCGGAGCTAGCGTGGTTGGCGAGGCCAGTGGCTCAGGCTGTTCCCCATGGAAGCTTGCTTTCCCACAGCACGCCGGAAAATCTGGCCTCCCTACGCACGACCCGTGCGGGAGCCGGCTGGTTTGTGGTACAGACTTCAGCGGTGTCCGCACCGACAGTAAAGTTCCTAGTGGCCCGTTCCCCCCTCAGCCAGTGGTACAGCTGTCGGGGACGCCACCCCACGTACCGCTCAGGGGAGGCAGGGATGCCCGGTGCAGCATCCGTTACCACCCATGACCAGACCTGGTGGACCAGGCGGCGCTTCTCCGGCAATCGCCGCGGCAGCCGCCGTAGCTGCAACACGGCTACATGTCCTGTGCCAGTGTACTGGGCCCCTGATCTTATCGTCCGATAGGTCTCCTGAAGCATAGGGGAGGCGGAGGGCTGTTCACTTCGGGGCGTATTTCGGCCTGGTCGGCCGCACGCAGCCCCTGGACATCCCCTAGTGTGGACCACGCAGGCGCCTCAATGAGCGTTCCGACGTGGGTACACACCCGGGTCTCTCCTCGCGAGCGGATCTCCGCCCACTGAGACCTCCCCCGCACACTCGATAAGCACTGTGCCGTGTTCCCTAGCGAGGTATGCCCTTCTATTGGAGGGCGACAGCGACGGATCCGGGACATGATAGTTCTCGGTCCGTTTGACTTGGGCCCGCAATGTTTTGCGGAAACCCTGTCCTTATGCCATGGCAAGTGGACACCAGTCCTGTCTTGCTCGAACCTCGCCCGGGGCTCCACCACCCCCGGAACCCATGTACCATCCCAGGTTGCTACAATTAGGGTCTACGCCTGGGCGGCGGACTTTCAGGCTCCCAAGGGGTTCCCATTGGGACCCCATGATCGTTGGTACATGGACCGTAGGTTCGAACACCCCAACAAGGATCCTGTTTGGACGCGACCGCTCGTCTCTTTCAGATTTCGGGACCAGTTGTCCCTGAGTCAATCTGTCCCGACCGCCCGTACGGCTGAGGAAACGGGGAGCATTCCGGCCGCGACGTACTCGGTCTTGGGTTGTTAGCGAAGCTGTTGTGGGACATCCCTTATGCCCACAGAATGCCGCCTCCTTTCCTACAAGGACCTCCTCAGTAGGACGCCGTTGCTGGTCACCCTCGATCGCAGGCAGTCCTTGAGTAACGTGGTCTCGTCAGTCGTTCGTACGAGCCCACTCTCCTGGCGGCCTTCTCGGCCTGCCAGTCGGGGGCATCCGAGGCCTTACGCAGGCGCATTCCCGTCTTTCGGAATTACGCCGGCGCGCCCCTCCGTTCTCGATTCTTGGACTGGCGGATGAGGCCGAAAGCGAGATAAGGCCAGGAAAGAAGGTCGCTTTTATTAGCGACCCCGCCCAGTGGACTAGGACAGTAGAGCGTCCGCCACCTTTTGGTGGGTGCTCCAAGTCCGCCAGGCGGAGTAGGTAGAAGACCGGTGCTGCCTCCACCCCGTTCCGATCACACTTAATCCTGTAGCTATGTCTCGGCTATGGTCAGGACCGCCCGACTCCGCCTTCCAAGGTCAACTGACCGCGGAAGGCGAAGCAGGGCTGTTCCTGAGGGTGCTGCGGCCGTAATGGTTGGTCCACTGACCGCCGTTTTTACACTCTTTGGCGTCTGCCGAGGTCTCTGCGCCCGGGAGGGGGCCCCTTTCTCCCGGGCCCTTCGGTTATGGTGGTCAGCAACCGGGGATACCGCCTCGTCGGCGACTTCATTCCCCCCCAGTGACTTTGTCCCTAAAGAAGAGCGTCCTAGTCTACGACCTTACCACATTGTTTACACCGGTTCCCGTCCGATCACCGCAGTTTAACAATGTTGGGCTCGGTCAGTACTTCGGTGGGAGACCACCTGGGAATACCGAGTGTCGTAGGCTTTTTCTTCCGTATGTCAACCACTGAATCCCCTGGACAGGGATGCAGATTGGGGACATTGACCAGCGCTCTTCGGTACCCGCTCTAGGGCACGTAGGCATCCTTGACCCAGGGATGCCTCATTGCACTTCCCTTCACGACCTGCGACCAGCGGTGACTCGGGCTTGGCACCTGGGTCAGTCGTTCGTCGGACGTGCCTCCCCTTTGGCCTTTCCGTATCGCCCGGTTTTCACGATGATTAACAGGGTGACCGGAGCATACTTCAGGGGGCGGGAGCCAGTTAAGGTTGGGATCTCTGGTCCATCCAAAGAATTCCTTATGGCTCCCTGCCAGGTCCTGGTGTGCCTGGGTGCCCAACCACATGTGTGATAGTCGGGAGACCCATTGGCGGATTGGATATGGATCCCTTATTAGGGCCCACGCTCACCGCTTATCGGTGGCGCAAGACGGCCCTGTCCGCCCCTGGCTCTGTCTGCTGGATCTTATGGCGAGTTCAGGATAAACGTTCTCGCCATATGTCCGCTTTTCACAGGGATGTCTCCGGTTGAAGCGTTACAGCAGACACCCAGACTCTTAATCAGTCCCAACGGGAGGTACTCCTTCTCAGGGCGGAGTCTCCCCTTAGTTCGTACTCTCCTGGGGCTTTTGAGTCTGCCCTGACTTGCCCGGAGCCCTTGATTGTTGACATCTTGCTCCGACCTCCAACTAAGTGTGCTATTCTGGAAGTTGAATGCAATGCATAGTTCCGACCTGTCAATCAAGCCGAACCCGCGACCAATCACAACAGAGCTAGCAGACGGCGCCCACAAAGGTCAAAGTGATGCAATCATCGATCACAATCACGCAATGTTTTTGCCCATACAGTTTGTATGTTGTATGCGCCAGTGACCGGGTGAATTTTGGTTTCAATGTCGGGCGATTCGCTATTCAAAGGTAGGAAAGCGCATTTTTATGAATATATGTCATCCCTGCATTACTAGCCCTTCGCTCAGTGTGTGCTACGGTAACTGTCGACCCTAAAACATAAATACCTTTGAGTTTTCTTCAATGAATCTGTGCTTTCCATGCCGAGTCCCGTTGCTTTGTACGTACATGTCGCCATTTTTTTCGATGGCTTGTGAGCACATAGCAACAATATCTAAGGGGCGGGGTTAACTGGGCAATCTCGGAACTATGCATTGTTCAGTCAACTATGGAACGAGGTATATAAGCAGTTCAGTGTAATAATCTGTTACGAAACATGTTGTGTTTCTTAGATTATTTATACTGAAGCCTGCTTACCTGTCCATAGTTGACTCACACGCAGTACCCGACCCACAGCAAGATGTGTACATCTTTGTTGTCGGGCCAAACGTAACCTGAGGACGATTGTTGGGCCACATGGCATGACCTGGGGTCATATATGGCTAGACCACAAGGGCTAGAGGGCGTGTTTTTTGTGTTTATTTGGGTGATTCCATTCTCGCGAAAGGAATGCAATTGTTCAGTCAACTATGGACAAAGGCTTCAGTATAAATAATCTAAGAAACACAACATGTTTTGTAACATTCACCACAATATCATCAACAAATGATTCCACTTAAAACTAATGTAAAACTTGAAATGAGACTCCAAAATGGTGTTAAAAGTGCATGTAAATGGAGAAATTCAAAACGAATAACTCGTAGAATTATGTAAAAATAGTTCTGTAGCTTGTCCTTCATATTACCCATCATATAAAATCACTCATAACATGTATTTGCACTGATAAAGTTATCCAGGGTGGGTTATACTGTAATTTACTCAAATGACCACTTATTGTGAAATAGCCCTAATACACATGTACTGTGTGCTTTTCCTGAGGACACGCTAAAGTCTCATAGCTATAGTGTGCTCGGGTGGGACTGGAACCCACGACCTCGATTGTGCATAGTACATGTACATGTACATGTAGGCAGGCGTCTTAACCACTCGACCCCAAAGCTTGCCAGTGCTGAATAGCAGGTTTGAAATACACACAGTGTCATCAATTGATTGATTCACAATGATTATTTGTCCTTTTTTCCTCTCCAGATTTCCAGACTTCCACAGATCCAAGCTTTGGGGATGACAAGATTTGATTTTGACGACTTCAAGTTAGATGCCAATGAGATGGTGCGAGCTTCACTCAGGCTGTACATGGACCTAGGCCTCCTGCAGAAATTCAAGATTGATGCACAGGTAACACATGGTTCAGATGACACAATGGCAGGATCGCATTTGGATGAATTAATTGGGGGATTTGTATGCTCTTGAGCATGTTGAGATGGTGATTTCGGGTTCCCTTTGTGTTTGAGATGCTCCTCTCTGGAATACCTCATGCAGGTGGGTCTTTCCACAGTAAAGGGGGCATTTTGGCAACACAGACCATATTTTCGAGGAAATACCTTTGTCTGGTCTCAAAATAAAAGAAATGTTTAAGTTGTTCTGCAGAGATAACTTGCATGTAGGCCCAAAAGAGGTTACAAATAGTGTGGCAACATGCCTTTCTAAAAACCGTGTGTACAAATTTCCAATATACACTCGTAACCGGGACGGACACTTGTGTTACGTGTACATTGGAAATTTGTACACAGGGTTTTTCGACAGGCATGTTGTCACAATATTTGTAACCCTTTTTAGGCCTAAAGTTATCTCTTCAGAACAACTGAAGCTTATATATCTTTTTATTCTGAGACCAGACAAAGGTATTTTCTGAAATGGTCTGTGTTGCTAAAATGCCCCCTTTACCGTAGAAAGACTCAGTTTGCAGTAAAGTTTTCTCGTTAAAGCTTGAACTAATTTTTATTGTCAGACGCTCTGACCTTTGGGCTAATAAAGTAAAGTTTTTTAATAAGAAATGTGAAATAGATATTAAAAATTGCTACACTTTGCTGCTGAGGGCATGATGTATTGGTTGTCTGTCTCGTGCGGAGACGTGGTGGTCTAGTGGATGGCGTGCATGTCAAACTTTCGGTCGACAAGTCCATGGTTCAAAACCTGGCCATTGTACAACAATCAATATAATAGTTTGAGTTACATCAAAAAGTATTAGACGGGAACTAACTTTTTGTGTTGGGTGTACATGTAGCATGCATTATATGAAGCCTACGCAGTGTTTTGTGAATGGGCAGCTCTCCTAAAGTGCGTCATGCACTTGGTGGCATGCGCCGATCTTAGATAAACTCGCCAAAAAAGCAATGACTGCGATTCGATGATGGCCAAAGCGAACGAAACTATCAAGATTTTTTAGTGATAATTTGAAAATGATAACCACAATCCATAAAGATACATAACCATTACTTTCAATTTTGAGCAGAGAACAGATTTCCAAAAATCGTTTTAACAGCTCTTTAAGATATGCTACAGTAAAATGCATCCCTCTATAGCGCTCCGCACTAATGACGTCACGACTGCCGTACACGTGCGGCCAAAAATGGCAGCAATTTTCACCTTCAGAATAAGGACGTATATACTTGGCACACTATGTGAGCTACGAGCAGTTATCAAGGTTTAAGCTGAGATACAGTGACTTACTTAAATTTGCACAAAATGTGAAATTTCCGCCTGTTTCGAGACAATTTTGTTTTCAATATTCGGCTTGCTTGTACTTGCCGAAAAATATTGCAACATGTAGTTGGTGCCAATGCTTTGTGTATTTCGAATCAACTACACATCGTGATCAAGAAACACGCACTGCAGTAAGCATGCATTTTACTCAAGTCTTTCGTGTCGAAAAAAGTCTTCAAATTGGACGAAAATAAATTGCACTTTTTGAAAGAATGTAAGTAAATCATTGTACTCAACTGAAAACTTGATATCTGCTTGTAGCTGAGATTGTGTGTCAAGTATATTTGTGGCCATTTAGAGCGTGAATAGTGGTGTTGTTGGGCATTTTGTAGGGTAGAAATTAACGAAAAGACGCGGCCGACTGAGCCAGCTAGATAATTTGGCCGATGTGTCACGGCGCGGCGGGTACACACGGTGTACGGTCAAACCCAGAGATCGCGATGTGATTGCATTTTTTGGTCAAGCTTGATCGGCTTCAAAAATGACACGAAGCAAAGAATCCCTGCATTTGAGGCTTGTCGAAACATTATTAGATCCCACAACAGCAATGTTCAGTGGAATTCATGCTGTATTTGCTTTAAAAAACCAACTACAAAACCGACAACAAACGACACTCCCGCATATTCAAACACACATGGCTGATTTGGCTGTCTGAGGTGGGCTTAGTTGCGTGACGTCACAATCATTGGAAGTTCTATTTTTAGCATTAGTGCGGAGCGCTATTGTGTGTACCTTTAATGTAAATTACTGCACAGTACATCAACTGCCTTTTGATTCATAGAAGCACACAAGCATGAAGCGTGTGATCTTTTCAATTCCTTGTTAACTGAATGAACAGTTTTCATCATGCAGTGTTTTAAATTACAGGCAATGACGCGGTTCCTTCTAACCGTGAGGAAAAACTACCGACCCGTGGCTTACCATAACTTCAGGCATGCGTTTAATGTACAGCAGGCAATGTTTGCTGTATTGCAGGTAAGGGTATGTGATAGGTCTTTGGAATGAGTCATTTGACGTTAATTTTCGAGTTGAGTCATTTGACCTCAATTTTGAGTTGAGTATTTGGACACCAAATTTGATGTCATAAGTTCGAGTCCAGACATTTGACATAAAGTTGAGTCATTTTTCGTCAGTGTCGAGTCGAGTATTTGGATATCAAATTTGAGTCCAGTCATTTGACGTCGGAGTCGAGTCGATAAATAATTGTGTGACCTCGGTGTCGATTCGAGTCATCGGTGCCGAGTCATTTGACGTGGATGTTGAGTCATGTTATTTGATGCTGGTGCCGAGTCGAGTCATTTGCCATTGCCGAGTCATTTGTCATTTGATGCCGGTGACGAGTCATTTGCTGTTGCCGAGGTGTTGAGTCAAATCATTAGATGTGCATGGGTGCCGAGTCGAGTCATTTTATGCCGGTGACGAGTCATTTGACGTAGGTGCCGAGTCGAGTCATTTGACGTCGGTGCCGAGTCGAGTCATTTGACGTCGGTGCCGAGTCGAGTCATTTGACGTCGGTGCCGAGTCGAGTCATTTGACGTCGGTGCCGAGTCGAGTCATTTGACGTCGGTGCCGAGTCGAGTCATTTGACGTCGGTGCCGAGTCGAGTCATTTGACGTCGGTGCCGAGTCGAGTCATTTGACGTCGGTGCCGAGTCGAGTCATTTGACGTCGGTGCCGAGTCGAGTCATTTGACGTAGGTGCCGAGTCGAGTCATTTGACGTAGGTGCTGAGTCATTTGACGTAGGTGCTGAGTCGAGTCATTTGACGTAGGTGCTGAGTCGAGTCATTTGACGGCGAGCAAATTAAGTCTCTGCTCGTAAACGCTGAACGTTTCGGCTAAGTATGCAATTACGCATTTTAACAAGTGGAGATAAATTTGAATGACGGTCAGAATGACGGTCATTAGATTACCATATAGAACAGCACTCCTTGGTGCCATTCTTTTCTCTTTAAATACTGAAAGAAAAAAATCCATGAAGGATCATTAATTGCATGAGTTTCGAGAAATGTGTGTAGCCTCAAGCATGTGCACATTGTGCTTCTAATAGCCTAATTAAGAGCAAATTTGCTTTCTGTTCTCTTTTGCATATTTTGGATTGCCATGTAAATTAGTAACCTAGCTGCATGGAGATGTCCCTACTAATTTCCATACTAATTGAAGATTTAAGCCAGACACGGTTCTATAAATACAGACGCCACCACAACCCCATAAGGAATTGTTGGTCATAGCGCTTTTATTATTAATGCACAGACTGGGACAACTTGAATATTGGCTTTAATAAACCATGGTTCTTGCATTGCAGCGATCAAGGTCTCAGAGGACAAGTTGAAAGCCATCGGCCGCATACTCGATTAATTTGAAGAAACCACTTGCTGTTCCCCTCGAACCACAATTAGCCCTTTTAGTATTCTCGTCCTTCGTCCCCGAGTGGCCTGACATTTTTGTGGATGATTTCCTGAGTGTTTTTTGCCGTGTTGGAATTTCAAATCAGTTTGTTAAGTGAGTTAAAGCACGATTTATATGCATATTTTTTTGTTTTTCTTTTGATTTGTCCTTCTGTTTACAATTTTTTGAAAATAATTTGTGGTTTAACCCAAGAAAAACACTCTTTTTTGGCAAATTCAAGAATTTTTTGACAGGATAACCATGACTATTTCACTGAAAGGCCTTCGAATAATTATTTTAAGTTGAAATAACCAAACTTGGGATGAGAGAAAAACCGTAAGGTCCTTATCGGGATCCGAACCCAAGACTTCTGACTCACCGGGCAGACGCTCTACCAACTGAGCTATAAGGCACAGTGGTATACTCCCTCGGGTTTTTCCCTATGAACCCAAATTTTTCTCTTGGTGTTGCATGGGAACTGGGTTCGAATCCCGATTAGGCCCCTACGATTTTTCTCTCATCCCAAGTTTGGTTGTTTCATTTCAATGGTGATCAGGCACCATACTAGATACTGTGTTCGATATTTTAAGTTGGTAATTAAGTCTTAACAAAGTACACGTACAAGTATGTCAAGCGTATAACATTTTTATGAAGGAGGCTGAATTGAAAATGTCAGATTTGTTGAGTTTTTGCAACTACATTGTAAATAAATGCAATCTGTTTTCCCGCTTGTGACGTTTGAAGTTATTATTATTTATTTCTGGTACTGAAAACAAGGATTCCTCAATAGTGCCCATTGCACTGTCGCTCGCGCGGCAAGCGTGAGGAAACCCATGATGAATTAGATATGGCCAGAGACACCGGGGAATCCCTTCTCTTCACGAAGAAATGCTCTGGGATCTTTAAAGTGCGTTACTTTACCTAACACACTGGACCAACGGCTTTACATCCCTTCCGAAGGTGTGATTAAGTGCCTTGCTCAAGAGCACAAGTGTCACAACCTGTCGCGGCCCGGAATCGAACCCACATTCTAGTACTGGCAGGAACTTGAGTTCGGCGCACTAGACCGCTCGGCCATATAACACCCCACGAAGTGTTGCTAATTTTATGTAATTACTGTGATTTTAGGCTTATTGTTCTCAAAAGTTGTAGCAAGAACAAGGACCAATTTCATAAAGCTGTTTAGCAGAAAAATTTGTTTGCTTTATAAAAATGGGTTAATATAGTCAAAATTGAATGTCAATTTGTGTTTTTTACAAGAATATCTGCTGTTCTTGCTAAAAACACTAACCCTATTTTTATAAAGCAAACAAATGTTTGGTTAAGCAAATTTTCTGCTAAACAGCTTTATGAAATAGACCTGAAACGTAATGACGTCACGCAATGTTTACCGCGGTGCATTATGGGTGAAAAGTGGGGCGAAAATCTCTTCATCTCTAGTTTGCGTGCATTGCATGCATAGCGCTATAGCGTATTATGCACGTAACTTTGTGAACTTTACTAACCGCTCCGCTGGCAAAAAAGCGTCCAAAAAAGATCGTAAATTTATAAAATGGTTGTCAACTTACATGTAGTTGTGCCTGCGTGAGTTTTAAGCCCACGACGGACGCCGGAACTATGATTTTAACTTTTAAGGCCTCAAAAGGCGGGGAAAATGGCCCTGCAATAATTGTGCAAACTAGCGATGCAGAGATTTCGTCCCCACGTTTCACCCATAATGCACCACGGTAAACATTGCGTGATGTCATTATGTCATAGGTCTATTGACCCCAGGACACGTGGGGGGTGATACTATATACCGGAAAACACCGGAAAATACCGGAAAACACCGGAAAACTCACCGGAAAACACCGGAAAACACACTAAATACCGGAAAACACTAAATACCGGAAAACACCGAAAAACACCGGAAAACATACTAAATACCGGAAAACACACTAAATACCGGAAAACACCGGAAAACACACTAAATACCGGAAAACACCGGAAAACATACTAAATACCGGAAAACACACTAAATACCGGAAAACACCCGAAAGCACTTAATAACACCACCCCCACTACCTGCAGAAAACACCATAAAATACTGTTTTCCGGTGTTTTCCGGTATTTAGTATGTTTTCCGGTATTTAGTATGTTTTCCGGTGTTTTCTGGTGTTTTCCGGTGTTTTCCGGTAAATAGTACTACCGCACGTGGGGGCAGTATTCAATTCAGTACATAAACCAAATATATAAATTTTGCTCCATTTTTGGCTGAAACAAAATACTTATAAAAAATCGGTATTCAACCAGCAGCGGATTTGTTTTTTTTACTTCAGTATGTTTGGTATTCAAATGGTTCTTTTTGGTAAAATATATTTTACTTAACTTTGAGAAGAGAGGGAAGCACATTTAAAGACACAGGCTCGCCAGCAATGTCCCACGTATAATTCAATTGGCTGTTTATGGACCTCTGTGCCCTGCGTAGATTTGTGCCGTCACATTAGTCGAGATCTTAGTGTCTTACTTTACTAAAGTAAAAATCTGAGAAGACATTTGAATACGAGATAGGTCATTTTCTTAGCCAAGCTAAATACTTTAATGAAGGCACAGGCTCGTCAATGCGCGCGTGAGGAAAAAGTCGTGCCACGAAATACGCAGCTCCATGCCTTTGCTATGGAGCTGCATATTTCGTGGCACGAATTTGGCCTTAAGCGCGCATTGACAAGCCTCTGCCTTTAATCTAAGTCTTGAATTGAATACCGCCCCTGGTTTGGTGAAAAGCCCCGGTTTGGTAAAAAGATCTTGAATATTACTCAAGTTCAAAGAAACATCATTTAGCATTACATACCGTACATATTTTTTAATGTACATATTTTATCACCTTCACATATTAGGGAGATTTTCTTCTTTTTTTTCATAACAGAACACTAGCGTTGTTCACTACCTGACGGAGCCAGAACAACTTTCCCTGTTGGTGGGTTGCTTGTGTCACGACTTGGATCACAGAGGCACCAACAACGCCTTCCAAGAAAAGTAAAACAATTCATATGTCTTTATTTCTGTGGAGATGATCATTCTTTTATTACAGTAAGCCAAACATAGTGCTCTCTCATAGTAGTGACAGTACTTGCAACAACGATTTACTCTTCTGAATGACGTGCCAACTGTCTGCTGATAGGATAGTCATATACATGTACATGTACAAACCATGATGGATCATCATTTTGTTTATGTACGTGCGCGCTTGCTGCCTCACCACGCCGTGCACCTTGTGAATGGAAAAGTAAGCCAGGCGCGCTTGGTGAAGCAGAAAGTACAGTGTACGCGTGCGTGGGGAAGGTTACCGCAGGGGCTTATGTGATGGATTGTAATACGATTATGAGATGGCGGGTTCACATGCATTTTTTTTGCCAATTTATTGTAATACGATTACAATCCGATTACAATCAGATTACAATCGAACAATGATAATTCTTGTCGTCAAATAACCTACGGCACCACAGCAAATTGCCATTGGTGCCCTATGCTTTTGCAGTGTTGCCCTTCAAAAGTTCTAACACAAATTTTCCATTTCCTCATTCAGGTGCCCTTTACTAAGGGAAAATTGCCGTGCCCTTCTGAAAATGAATTTTGAGGCCTGCGATTACAATAAATTTGGGGTCACACGGACAAAATCTCATAATCGTACTATAGTAATACTACAATAAATTAGGATGTCGTAATTCGTCTGACCCCGGCCTGAGTAAAGTAATTGTACAGGGCAAGTCAGAAAAAGAAAAACCCTGTTTTTGTTTCTGGATTTTTAAACTAAAAAACTTAAATAGATAATATTCTATTTGACTACATGTATGTGGAAATAGCTGCTGAGCATGTCTGGTAATTAAATCATTGAATTACGGTTTTACATTACAAAGACAGACACAATTCTTCCACCAAGTTCTGAAATAGCTACCAACACATTTTGTGCCATTAAGAAAAGTGACTTTGACAACCATTGCAGCATTTCAAGTCTTTTACACTTCAAGATATAGGAAATCGAATAAATGCTGTGAGGGACACGGATGGTAAAAACAGCTGTTTGTGATGAGGCGACGGGACTGCAGAACTGTGCATCAATGTGAATTGTTGCCAGATTGAGGGTCGAGCTGGAGGACAACATTGAGATAAAACATTGTTGGTACATGTAGTTATTAAGAAACTCGCCCTGCACACTTAGAGTGACTGTGTAATTCTCCCTGAATGCGATATTAAAACATCATTCAAAACACTAAGACTTGTCATACATACATGTAAATATAGTTAAGAGATCCTTTTGGACATTGCAAGAATTTTTCAATGTGTGGTATAAAAGATGTCATATAAACTCCTCAAAAAAAGTCGGAAAGTCAAGTTTGACTGACAATTTATTTCTTGTTGCAAAATAATTTTTCTTGAATTTTATATAATTGGAAAGTCCTGTTATTCCTCTTTACGATGTGTCATTTGTTATGATTAAGCAATTGGGAGATGCATTGCTATTGTCAAAAAGTGCATTGACACATTCCCATCCTCCAGGCAAAAGGGGAATGCACTGCATGACAATAGCAGTGAATTTTGTGACATTTCACTTTCCACCCACCCCTGTATTCCGCTATACTGCACATCCCCCAATCGATTAATCATAACAAATGACACATCACTGTAAAGAGTAATAACAGGGCTTTCTAATGATACCAAATTCAAGGGAAATGATTTAGTAACAAGAGAGAAATCTTCAGTCAAACTTGACTTTCCGAACCTTTTTTTGAGGAGTTTATTTAAATTTTGATCTGTCGGTCTGTTTTTTTTCTGTAAAATAAGAAACGTATATATTTGTGCATACAGGAGTCAGTCACCATTATCTCAGCTGTATGGATCCAAAGCCACAATGGAATACCATCACTTCAATCATACAGTCATGATCCTTAGCAGTCAGGTGAGGTAAAGCCCTTATTATACGTACAACCTCATAAATATCAAGCAGTCTGATCATCACTTGGTTTACTCCACCAGCTGTACGTTGTTGCAGTTCCCCTGTATAGCTTCACTGTACATACGCTTTATGCAGTGTTGTAGTCGAGTACTCAAAAGGTAACACGGCCGTTTCCAGGTTTTTTGCTATACGAGAGAATATTGGGTCTAGCGCATTGAAACTGCACACGGCATCAAAACGAGCCACCGTGCGATCACGACTTCCGTAGTACAACCCGTACGGCAACACACTGACTGCATACATGTACATACAGCACTAGCTGCGTACGACCTGCCCTAGCTCGAAAGACAGCCTTGTCGCCTCTGCACTTCCGGGTTTAATGTCTTTCTTTATTTTTTCGGCCAGTTTTGGGGAAAATGGGCGGGCTTTTGATATGCTGGTATGCAAGGTATGAATATTTAACATTTGTCTTGAGCCAATCAAGAGCTTCATGAGTAGCACGTAATGACGCGAAGCTGCATTATGCATGTAATGGCGTCCTCCATGTTACGAGAACCGTGGCATGATCGATGAACGAAAACAAATATTCTCGGGTTCGTAGCATTTATTGTGCTTTTCTGTTTCTGGGGGACAATGGTCGTAATATGACAGCTTTCCTGAATGATTTGTGTGAGCTCTTAAATACTGCCTCGGATGAACGAACTGTGGATCGCAGATCAAAGCGTTTTTCAAACATAACCAGTCGTGCGTCGACCAATGAAATTTCAGCACAATGGGGTGGTTTCCCCATTACTGTAATGATTTCGCTGGCTGAATGCAGAACCATCAAGGCGTTGGGTTTAGAGACCGTACCGATACATGTACGTGCGTGTGTGCATAGTCGTACATAGTAGCGCGGCGCGCTGTGAGCCAATACGTGCAGCAGATGCCGTAGCTGGTAATAAGCGCTTTGTTTTATCTTTAGCGGGCTGTCTAGAAGACAAACCCAACGCCTTGATCAAGGCTACCAGCTGAGCTGCAAGTATACATGTACTAACTCAGGTTTTCCCATACTTACTTACTTACTTACTTTAGCACTTAGTTCCCTCCGCGCCATGAGGTGCATAAGACTGCAACTCTTGTTCTCCAACCAGCTCTGTCTTGTGCCGTGCTCCTGGCTTCGGCCCAGCCGGTCCATGTGCACCCTTCCCGTCTGAGCTCCTTTTCCACTGTCCTCCATGTCATCTTTGGTCGTCCTACTATCCTTTTCCCTTCAGGCTTTCACTCCATTGCCACCACGCAGTCATTATTTCTCTCCTTTCTGAGCACATGTCCTATACAACTCCATCTTCTTCTTCGGATCTCATCACTGATCTTATTCACACCTGTTATTCCAGATATGGTCTCATTTCGGACGAGTTGTAGCCACCGTATTCCTAGGATCTTTCTCAGGCATATAAATTGGAATCTTTCCAATCTCTTCTCTTCTATTTTTGCTATTTTCCAGGCTTCGGACCCGTACAGTAGTACTGGCCGCACCAGCGTCTTATAGAGCTTAATTTTCGTATTCCGACCGATGCTCTTTGTCGTCCAGAGCTTTGATAGGTTGTAAAAAGCTCCTCGTGTCTTAGACGTTTCTTGATGTCTTCGGTGCCACCACCATCCTTTGTCACAGTCGCGCCTAGACAGACAAACTCATTTATAAACCAAACTACTCATTTTGTACACGTACATGTACTTACACATAAAGCGATCTGATGCCATGCAGAAAATAGTGAGACCTCAAACTTGTAATAATGTGCAATGTACATGTATTTGATATTTGTCTATGTGCTTGCGAAACGTTTGTACTTTCTGGGTTTTGTTCAACTCAGACCAAACATATACGTTGCAGTTTTGTGAGATTTATTCTACTCATTACGCTGGATTCACGGTGAGTCTTTTCACATGTAATTTTGACGTGCATCATGTTGTGAAAAAAAAGTGATGTGAATAGAATTTGGAGTGAAACGATGCACTAAAAATTACTGAATCACAAAAACACTTTTTACCCAAGTTGAGACAGTAGTTTTCAGTGCGTCGGTTTCACGCCAAATTCCCTTCACACTGCTTTTTCTGAAAGCGACACATGTCGATTTTACGAGTGAAAAGGCTCGGCGTGAATCCACCCTTAATGGTGATTTATGTCCTTGCTTTCAGGGTCACAACATCTTTGGCAACATGGCAGCTGAGCAGTACAGTGAAGTCATGAATGTTCTCAAACATGCTATACTAGCCACTGACCTGGCACTGCACTTCAAGTGAGTTGATAGGGATTTCTCACTCTATATAAAGAAAGCCTCACTGGATCACAGAACAGCTTCACCATGCATGACTGCATGAAGCTTCTGTGTGCTGAAAATTCCCACTCTCAGATTGACTGCGTTTTTTTTTTCCAATCAAAAAGTGGGGAAAGTTTGTGTTTATTTCGTTGTTTGGTATATACAGGGTGTCTCAAAATAAATGCAATCCAAATTTAATGGAATGCCAAACGTAGAATGTGTAACTAACATAGTTTATATATGCATGGTTTGAAAGCTACAGCCTTCCTCTTTTAAATAATAGTAATAATAATATTTGTAATGCGCACATATCCATCCTGCTGGGTGTTCAAGGCGCAGAGACCCTAAAAAAAACCAGTAATATTAAACATGAAAGAAACAATCAAAAATGAGAGGAACAACCAAATTAGTCCTTGAAAACCTGAGACATGAGATAAGTTTTGAGAAGTGATTTGAATTTTGTTGTACAGATACAAGATCTAAGATTAAGCGGTAGAGAGTTCCAGATGTGTTGTGCGGCTGCAGAAAAACTTCTGTCACCCCACGAGTGTCGAGACTTGGATTCCTTGAGGAGAAGCATGATGCTGGATCGTAGGTTCCTTGACGGAGCGTAAACTTGAAGAAGTTCTGAGATGTAATGGGAAGCCTTGCCGTTGAGGCTTTGTAGACAATTAGCATAAGCTTGAAGATAATTCGTTGAGAGATAGGGAACCAATGAAGCTGTTTCAGGATGGAACAGGATTTTCTAGAGAGTGTAATGATGCGGGCTGCATTGTTTTAGAGGGGTTGGAGACGGGCAATCTGGTTATGCGGAAGACCATAGAAAAGGGCATTGCTGTTGTCAAGGCGAGAAGTGACAAATGCATGAATTACTTTTTCGGTAGCGCTCTTGTCCAAAAACTTGCGTATTTGACTGATGTTCCTGATGTGAAATGTCGAGAGACGAATGACGTTGTTGATGTGTGGTAAAAGTGTTATTGACGAATCAAAAATAACACCCAAGTTCCGAGCCTGCAACGAGGGAGCTATCTGAGCATCACCAATGGAAATGTATGGCACTGAAACTTTTGATAATTGAGACATCAAACATTGAAATCTGATAATTTTTGACAAAGAGGTCAAATTGACCATGGGACCAAGTTTTTGATTGCGTGTGATAATCAATGGAGAAACCTGCGAACAGAAGGTGCCAATTGCAACATTTATTGAGGGCATTACGGGTGACATCGGACGGGGCAGTTGACGCACAATTATTGAATTGGTAGAGGCGCAGCTGGATGCCAACCCATATACATGTCAGTGCTAGACGGAATGAACTGCATGAGCCTACCACATTTACCGTAACAAGACAAAGTAATTTTTGTCAGTTGGTCGTCAACCGCTTGCAGGCAGATGTGCGATTCGGCACAAGGTGGATTTTCTCTCGATTGAAAAGTCAACTCAGGCGTTGTCCAAGAGTACTCCCTCAAACAATATTACCATAATGCATTCAAAAACTTGGTCCCATGGTCAATTTGACCTCTCTTGGGAAATTACTCCTAACTCTGTCCAAAATTATAAGATTTCAATGTTTGATGTCTCATTTGAAAGAGGAAGGTTGTAGCTTTCAAACTATGCATACATAATCATTGACCCCGTTCTCACTAGAGAAATCGTTTTGTTCGACGAAGATCGAACGAAGAGCGACCGCTAACGAAGATCGAATGAAGCTGTGGGAGGTCGTACATGTGCGTCGCGCATCAAGCGCTGAGCTTCAAGCGTCTAGACGCGCCGTGTGGTTTTTCAGCGGCGCGTCAAAAACAACTCTTGCTAGGTGCTCGACTGCCAAATTGCTTCGTCGAACGAAGGGAGCCGTTCACATTACAAATTTGCTTCGTCGAATGAAGCGATCTCTCTTTGTAAATTGTCGAATGAAGCGATTCTAATCATCGTCGAATGAAGAGGCATGCGTTCACATCAGGAAATCTCTTCGTCGAATCATCGTCGAACAAAGCGATTTCTCTAGTGAGAACAAAGTCTATGATGGTTGCACATTCTACGTTTGGCATTCCGTTAAATTTGGATTGCATTTATTTTGAGACACCCTGTATATCTGCTGCAAATGTGCAAAAAGTTAAATTTATTTCGACAAAATTTACAAAGTCAGATTTATGTTTGCATTCTCAGGAAGTAAGAAATAGTAAGAAAAATGCATTCCTGTACATTTGATTTAATTATTGTCACACATTTAATTATTGTCATATTTGTGAGTTTATCTCTAATTCATGCAGGGTGAGAGGACAGTTCTTTGACCTAGTGAGATCAGGAAAGCAGAACTGGAGGACACTTCAGCATAAAGAATTACTCAGGTAGCCTAAATGTTTTCTTCTGGACATCAAGTCACTTGAATTCATGTAGCATAACCAATGATCTTCAATGGAAGTCAGAGCAGATGTTGCGTTTGTAAAAAAAAAAATTGCATTTTATAAAGTGGTTTATGGAATATTTTTGTCCTGACCTTTTCAGAGGAATGTTGATGACGGCTTGTGATGTTGCGGCCAGCACAAAGCCATGGAGGATACAGCACAAGGTATATATGATTAAATCCTCTTTTGGGTCATTCCATGCAACCCTTCGTGAAATTCAATGCGGGTTTTAGAGATTAAATTTTCTAAGCCACAATAAAACATTTGCGGTGACCCCAAAATTTTACTTCATGAGTTGACAAGAAAAACCTTATGTACAATTGTTATGTACCTTTGAGGGAGAAATTACCAACTGGAGGTGCTTTTAAACAAACAAAAAACTTTAAACATTTTTTTTTACCATTCCTTCAACACAAAAACCATGAAGTATTACTCCATCTACATGTACATGTATGTAGCTGAAATTTATACAAGGCAGTTTATCGACATCATTCTTTAAGGCCATTAAAAAAAAAACTATGTTTAGCCTGCACGTAAAAACTTGTTTTTTAAAACACAAATCGTTAGCATATGCGCGTCACTTTTAACCCTGTGACATGCACCGTCTGTTGAGTGTTTAGATTAAAAACATGCCATGTTGGCTTCATGTCAATTTTACTTTATTGCTTGGAATCCACTTACCAAAATAAAAAAAGTGTCATTTGGGAGACTTCAACTTATGCTAAACATACATGTAGTTTTTTTTTTTTTTTGGCCTAATGCTGTTTGCTTTTTTAAAAAGTTTTCCTGTCATGCAATATGTCTTTAACCAGAGTAGCTAGAATCATGTTAGCAGCAGTGATTCCAACGATATTGCAACATTTGATTTCTTCATCATTCCCACATGACTTTAATCATTGACATAAACCGAGGCCACTGAGGTCAATGGCCTCAACATGCTGTGCCGAGTTCACCTTCAAGATATACACTTTCTGAGGCCAACTTGGCCAGCATGCCCCATTTTCGCAAATTTCACGAGGCTTGTAGTACACTAATAACCAGCACACATTTGGCCTATGAATTTCAGACAAAATCAAGGCCGGATACGGACACGGACTGACCTGCCAGAAATGTTCATAACATCGAGTCCTGGAATCTTTAATTTGTTAATCTTGTTTTGGGCCCAGATTGCTGAGTTAGTAACAAGCGAGTTCTTTGACCAGGGAGATAAGGAAAGGAACGAACTCAAGATTGAGCCAGCTGTAAGTATAACATTTTTCCAAGGTCAAATTTGAGCAATAGCTTTATTGGTAGAGGCGTCTTTCCATGGTAAAAGGGTATGCTTGATGACCAAGAAGAAGAAATGTAATTTCTTAAAATATCAGTTCTTGAACATAAGTTTGTTGAATACAGTGCACTTGTGGATACAAAAGCACCGATCGACTTAAAGTTGCACTGTCCTTGTTTGTGTGAAAGAATTAAAACATTAATTTACACAAGCGAACGAATTTAGAAAGCTTATGTGTCTCTGTAACGAAAAATATAAAAAATCTTTACAAGACTTTTTTTTTAAACGGGCTTCACATGTTGTACATGTGCGCGTACGTTCATATGTACAAAGTATGTGTACAATGTACACACGTACGCGCACACTGACATTTACGTCATAACCCTGTCAAATAAAAGACAGGGCCTGTCTTATATTATTTCTTGTTTTTAATTGACTGGCATTATTACCATTCTTGGTACCAAATGAAAGCTGATAACTTTTTCTATTCTAGAAAAATAGCAATTTAACTTAAAATTGTTGACGCTAAAATCGGCCTAAAATCAAACAGTGCAACTGTAACATTTTGGAATCGCTTTTAAGACTGTTTTGCTTCAGTAATTTCCTCCAGGTCCAAGAGGACCTGTTTGAATAATGTGGTACATGTATTTTCTCTTTTTGAGAGAATGGTGCAGATAAGGCTCGTAGAAAAGCACTTTTTGTTTCATTATCAACCTGCGTGGAATAACCTGCATCGAATGAGCTGCATGGCTACCACATCCACGCATATACAGTCCTAGAAATGCAGGAGCTCAGGAAGGCCTTTCAAGCAGAGTACGTGGTACACCCTGCCTCACTTTTTATCAGTGGCTATTACAGAGGCATGGTGCAGTCAGCCTTGCCACAAGAGGTGGTTTTACTTTGACACGTTACTGACTGATATCTCAGTCCCCTCGATCTTTTCGGTCAAACTTTTTTTTGTCAGGGTAGTTATGCGTCTGTCAATATAGTAGAAATCATTTTCAGTTGTTCTTACATGTAGATATGGTAACTTAAACCCCCAAAGTGTATAGCAAATATATAGTATGATAACATGAGCTTTTAAAAATCCTGTCCACACATTTCCCATGTAATGTGTGCAGCTTAAACAGATAACAAGTCTGTCCGAATTCCATCCATTGCATAGGAAATTTCTACATGAAGGTTTTGAAAATGCACGTTGTCATACTATGTGTTACCCACAACTGGCAGTTTAATATTTTTCCTATATTGGGGAAAGATGAAACAAATATATAGTCTCGTTTGTCAAATTTGCCCCCTTTTCATGGAAAGACCCATATTGGGGAGAGAGGGACTAAAACAATGAATGTTGGAAAACTTGCATTTTGTGCCCGATTAGACAACTCGTACACAAGGCATTTTTTAGCCATTTTTCAGTTCTATAATCATATGTATGATTTGTGTGTGAAACTGTCTAACATGTATTAACGATAAAGTCCAATAGCAACTTATATAAAAAGTTAATAAAAGGTATAAATAAATAAATAAAAAAGATATTTAATGCTCCCATTTGTATGTTGTTTTGTTTTATTAATAAATATTTTGAAAATTTAGATATTGTGCCTGTATTTTACAAGGTACAAAAACTGAAAGCCTTATGATTACGTTGTTGGCTTTGTATTTGTCTTGTCTACTGCTTGCCGATTTTTCTCCTTGAACACCTGAGAAGAGATTGGTTAGTCATTTTGGTTTTTTAATTCAATTTTACAGACGATGTTTGATCGAAACCGCAAGGATGAACTCCCACAAATGCAACTTGGCTTCATTGACAGTGTGTGCCTACCCCTCTATGAGGTACACTTTAATTTGTTTGTCATGTATATGAGGAGTACCACGAAGTACATTGTAAAGTTCACCAGTTAAAGGGGCTGGCTCGTCAGTACAAGGATTAGGTTTTTGAAGTGAGCCCTCTTGCTGATTCTCAATTCTCCATTCCTATTTTTAGCAGCAACTGAACTCTTGACCTGGCCGACCGCGCACGCGCCCCCTTTGCCTCGCACGTACAATATGCATTATGCAGGCTAGGCCTGCAGGAATGTTCATGTACGTGTACACGTTGAGCTCGGCAACACCAGTAACTGCAGTTTTATAAGCCCAACAGTCGTACACTGAGGTAAAGTTTAACACGCAGGCAAAGTTGCAGTGCGCATGCGCTAAGGCTCAAATTCGGTCCGAATTTCAAAACGCGGTGAAACTGACGACACTGCCCCTTTAAGATGGTCGTACACCTTGCATTTAATCCGGGATCAGCTCATGATAGCATATGTTGTGCAGTCGGATCGCAAGGTCTATGGGTTTTGCGATGCGTTCAGATGGCAATTTGGTATGTACATGTGTACTCGAGAAACAAACAAGTGCAAACTGTACATTATTACAAAAAGTACAAGAAATATGATACACTGTTCAAAAAGCATTTGCAGCAATACCTTTAAAGTATGGTCAGCGAGCTGCCATTGTTTTTCGAAAACTGCACGGACAATGACATTTTGCGTAAAGCTGTGTTTTCATTGCAACTCACATTTGACAAGACTCGACCAAACACAGCCTACTCAATTTGTCTT
The DNA here is from genome assembly GCA_037783545.1 of Henricia sp. BOLD:AAB3569. Taxonomy (NCBI): domain Eukaryota; kingdom Metazoa; phylum Echinodermata; class Asteroidea; order Spinulosida; family Echinasteridae; genus Henricia; species Henricia sp. BOLD:AAB3569. Next base: position 543,893 of record JBBELK010000162.1, on the reverse strand, counting down.
GACTTTCTTGATCTCTGTGAATAGAGGCGAGTCACTTGTCTGGAATGATTTGACTCGAGTCACCAAAATTATTGATCCGTTACCAATGTTGTAGGATTTGAGTCCAGGACCTGGACTCTAGTCCGACTATAGTCGCAAATTTCGTGACTCGGACTAGACCATGATGACTCGGACTCGAAGATGGTGACTCACGAGTCACATATTAAAAAAAAAGAACGGATATATTTGCGCGCTTAATGCGGGATTATTGGCGGAAAAACACAGTATACGATGCGTGAATCTGACACTAGCTGCCCCACCAGGCCGGCAAGGAGAGTATGAGCCTGTCATCGTTTCACAAATTGTGTGAACGAAACTATAGAGTGGCGAAGTGTGACGTACAGTGTATGTTGCCATGGTAACTGGCTCCAAACACCATGGTTAGCTTGAAACCTATGTCTACCACTATATATGAGCCAATTTTCTGAACAAAATACAGAATTCAATCATCAACATTTTTCTGAGGGTCTACTTTTTTAACACGTTGACTGCCGACTATGAGTATACTCGGAGTAACAGGTGTACCGGATTCTGCCACTATGAGTATACTCGTAGAAAATGGGAACGCCCTGTGAAACTGCTTGGCAGTCAACTTGTTAAGTACACGTACACCCTGTAGGATAGGCTAGTTGACTGGTGAATTAAATAAAAAATAAAACAAAACATGTTTAATTTTATCACTCAACTTACTCATTTGTTTGTTTGTATATTCTTGCAGTCAATGGTAAAAGTCTCACCTATGTTCACAACAATGCTAGAGGGCGTTCGCTCAAATCGCAAAAAGTGGAATGAGCTGAACGAACAGCGCAAGAGGAAGAAGAGCACATCAGAGATTAGCAAACCCAACCTCTGTTGAACTTTGGTGACTGTGAATCACATGATCCTCTATTGGAAACTGTACATTCCTTGGTCTTCTCTATCTGAATGTGGGGCTTCCATTGTCAACTCTTGCTGTGTTTACACTTGAAACAGCAAAAGTGGATACTCTTTTATCTTTTGGGACTTGATCATTTGTAATAAGTGTCTTCTATTAATGTAGAATATTTCAAAATGTAAAGTTGTACAATATGTAAAAAAAGATATTAAAAAAAAAATCTGTAAATATGTTTTGTATTTATTCCCTCGATCTGTAATCTTTAAATTTAAAATATTGACATGGGTTTATTGTCACAATTTCTGGGTGGGGCAATTAATTTTGCTCTAAATATTGTTTAATGTGTACTGCATTATCCTAATCATTTGTGATCAGAAGATTTATTCACCATAAAATAAGAACACATTGCAGTAGCAGTGATTTGCCACATGCAATTCCATGAGCCAAATTTACAAACTAGCCAGAATGTTCTGTATTTCCTGATTTCAAGCGATTTGGGAAAACTAAAACATAATACCTCTGACTTACCAGACAGGTGCTTTAACCAAACGAGGACCTTAAATGTGGTTTTTCTCATTTCATAAAAAGGGTCATTTCATTTTTGTGGTGATTATAGGCACCACCCAAATTATGTGCTCCATATTTTCAGGGGAATGAATCCTCAAAATAGGGCTTTTTTTTATTGGCTTACTACTTTTTCAGCACCTTGGCAAGCCAAGTAGTGTTCAAGTTTGCAAATCTGTGGTGAAATCCCTCTATAGAAAATCAATCCCTCTATAGAAAATCAATCCAGTCGATTCCATCATGCACAAGTCAGAGCCGATAAGATCATACATGTAAGTCTCGCACAAGTCCGTCACTACACCCAGCGCGATATGTGGCAAAGACTCCCCCTAACGCCCCTAGCCCTATACCTTAACGCACCAACACCCTCTAAAAACTTAAAGGAGTGTGACCAGATCACTTTTTTTTTTACCCATAACTTCCCGGGACTTACCTTATGGGTCATGAGATTTTTATATCATAACATCCGTTATATTTTTCTGATTACGAAACTGAAACTCCCGCGCTTCTAGGCCGCATATTTCCGAGGATATCGTCAAAAATCCACCGATTATTTGTAAACAAATTTTCCAGTATCAACGTTTATCCGCTGAAAGCATACTCGATAGTTTTGTTCAATTTTTTACTGGAAATTGCGAATGTTTTCGGGTTTTTGGGACATGGGAGGTGTGTATGGGAGTTACTTGATAATATTGGTAAGTTACATCGAAAACTATTTTCCAGAAACTCTGATCACGCTCCTTTAAAGGAATTCCTTGGAAATTCCTTGTTTGAGACACAATGCATAGTTTCGAGATTGCCCAGTTAACCCCGCCCCTTAGATATTGTTGCTATGCGCTCACAAGCCATCGCAAAAAAATGGCGACACACAACGTACAAAGCAACGGGACTCGGCATGGAAAGCACAGATTCATTGGAGAAAACTCAAAGGTATTTATGTTTTAGTTACAGTAGCACACACTGAGCGAAGGGCTAGTAATGCAGGGATGACATATATATTCATAAAAATGCGCTTTCCTACCTTTGAACAGCGAATCGCCCCACATTGAAACCAAAATTCACCCGGTCACTGGCGCAAACAACATCCTTCGATTTGTAGGAAGTGACGTCATTTGAACGTGATCAATAGCACAATACGTACGCCGGTATTTGCATACCGAAAACGTTGAACGCAGCCGAACGCCCGGTATTCCCAATAGTAATACGTATTGCACCCCAACTCGAACGTGGTACGCTTTCCATACCAAAATGGTGGACCGATAAATTGTGACTACGGCCTCAAGGTTTCAAGTCAATATTTTGCTTCATAGGAGTTCAACATTCAGCGTGTTTATTCTTCGACTGTGGAAGACCACTGCGAATTGAGTTAAGCGTGCAGCCGTAGTGCTTTGCACAGTAACCATGTTTGATTATACGTTTTGGGATGCAGTCGTTCAACAAGCCGTTTCGGTTGCAGCGTACCGACACTGCCATACGTATATCGGTATTGTGCTGTTGAACACGCCTCTGGTCTGCACCTCTCCCAAAAACGAAAATGATTTCATTTCAGAATAGTAAATTTCTTTAGAAAATTAACTGCTGAATGCATGTTTAAAAATATAGGGCCTAGGCCTAGGTTTTAAAAAAAAAATTTGTTAGCATTAATTACTTACACAAAAGGTAGGCTATGCCTGAATTTTAAAGGTTTACCGCTATAGGGCCTATCTATGGCGCTCAAATCTCTGTAGGCTAGCTTGCCAATATTTTCTCTTTTTTTTCTCAAATAAATAACACAATTGGCATTTAATCTGTTTATCTATAGGAGAAAGCATTTTTTTTGTTAATAGGGTGGGAATTATGTCACGTTGTTCTTGCCCCAGGGCAGGAGGTCATGTGAGAACATTTTCTTGATATCAGCTGTACGTGGGTGGTGATTGTACATGCGATTTCAAGTATCAGGTTGTGTATAATTTACCAATTATGAAAAATTCCCTTACATAATTGGTGAATTAAAATTTACATGCGATCCCTGACTTGAAATCAAGTCTACTACAATGACATAACCACCCACCCACCCCCTTTTTTCCCGGAGCAAAATGGACATGTCCCTCTTTACCCCGAGATAATTTTGTCGCATAAATCTTGCCCAAGTGCTGGGGAATTTGTCACTTGAAAAGTGACAATACCCACCTCTTACATGGGGTAGCCTAGGGGAGGGGGAAGAAATTGATAGGTGCATTCTAATTGCTTGCAGATGGTCAATCATAAAATGTCACAATTCGGTGGTTTAATAAACAAATCAGTATATTAATCTGGTCAACTGAACTAACTATGTAGTTCTCGAAGAGAACAGTTTCGTTGGCCGTTGGCGGACAGTCAGCAATGTTTGGTGAGAGCTTGAAATAGTTGTTCTTGACAAAAACTACAATTAACATTTTGCATGGTGCACATGAATAGCGTCTGGTGTACTGACGTACCTCCTTATAACATACACACATGTAGTATCCACTTGACCAGACTAAATTTGTATTGCTATGTGGTGCACACGAATGGTGTGAAGTACATAATCAATACAGTGTTCACCGTAGCAGAGAATGTTATAAAGCAACCAGACTGTTCGCTGCTAGGCAATGGCGTGCACTTCGTAATAACAACAAGCGTAGTGTGTTACTTTATAAACTGCACCTCCATTTGAAAGTGATAATGCATATGGGTCTTTCTATAAATCAGGGGTCCTGTGTTGGTAAATTCAGGACACATTCTTTAAATAATTTCCATCTCAAAGAGTGAGTACATAAAGTACAATTCATACAAAATGGTTTAAAAGCCATTTTAATGATTTTTGCACGAAAAATAACACATTAGGTGTATAACGGGGGACACCAAATGTCACACTTTTGGACCCCTAATTTATAGAAACACCCATATGTTACACGCACAAGGCTAATTGGGTTCAGTCGACTAAATTTATACACTACATCTGTTTAAATATACTACATGAAAGGATCAAAATGTACTTCAATATAATTATTTGGTAGTTAAGTTCTTCATTTGGTGGTTAAGTTCTTCTCTGTTAGACATCACAAAACTCTTGATGAGGCTGTTGTGTGCTACCTCCATGGATTTACAGGTGCAGCTAATGTTTGCCAACGTTTTATCATGTTTTTATTTGGGAATCGGGAACTAATAAAGTCTTGCCAAGTAAGTCTTTGGAGTGAAGATAATATAGCGCCGTAGGCGCAAGATATACCACTTATGCAATAAAGTAAAGTGCGAAAATGCGCCATTTGAGTAGGCTATAAGCAAACTATAGACGCGCCCCTGACATGCCTATCGCGGTGTAAGCTGAGCTGTGGCGAAACGTTACGGCAGCATCCGCGACAGGCATGCCAAACATATTACTCAAAATGGCGCCTTTTTGCATTTCACTTTATTGACTTGATTTCACATGAGTGGTTAATCTTGCGTATATGGCGCTAAATCATCTTTGTTTCAGAGTTAGTTTTCAGAATGTTTTTGGGGCCTGGCAAGTTTTGTTAAGCTGAGATTAATCTTTAATCTGGAATGTGAGTAGACTGGTTCCCGTCCACATATTTCACACAGGAGAATATAAGGACAGGAAAAGGGCGCTTCATCTTGATCTGTAATTGGTCGTCTTTGCGCGTGCAATATGTTCGACACGCACGGCCAAGTTACAAATGTCAATGCAAAATCTGCGCACTTACTAAAACAATAAAAAATAATAATAACCACGTGATGGGCATAATTCTGCCCGTCATGGCTGCCCTTTACCGATCCCTATATTTTCGCAATAAGCGAACCAATCTATAGCGATCGGGAACCAATCTAGGATGTGAGCACCAGCTAATGTATGACAATAAATGCCTCACGTTTTTGCTACTTGGCAAACTAGGCTCAAATTCCTGGCTCTGTTCAGCAAGTTTTTATGCTTTGCAAAAATTGTATATATTGTACCTGTAAATACAAATGAGTACATACATGTATAAGGCATGTATAGGGGTGGCGGTCGGACGGCACAACATGCCCTGTCAGCGGTGTAGGTAGGTTTTTTCACTGGGAGGGGGGGGGGGGGGGCGGGGGGGGGGGGGGGGGGGGGGGGGCGCACTGACAATTTGTGGGGGTGCACGTGCCCCCAAGCTCCCCGTGGCTACGCCGCTGGGCCCTGTGCAAGGTCTGCATGATACTCGGAGATGAGGAGCTCGCAGACATGACCTTCAGAGTAAACCACGCAGTGAGTATTGTGCCCAGACAACGAAACGACTGGAAGCAAACGCCAGTCACCCTGCTAGCCGACATCCAGAAGGCCTGGATGGAATACAACCACAGTGGCCTCTGGAACGCCATGCTGAGCTACGTACGTCATGAAGGATGTCATCTCCATCAATATGAAGCAGTGCTATATTCCGCCAGCCTGCTTGGTTTCCCACTACAGTGTTAACCCAGGGGTTCAGCCGTTTTACCCTGAGATTGCTCGCTGGCAGGGTTAATGAACCCCGGGGTAACGGCCACATGTTTTGCCTTAACCCGGAGCGAAAAAGAGTAGTGGGAACACTCGCGCTGCCCCAGGATATCTCGGGGTTAAAGCCCCAGTCACACCAAGGTCCCGAACCATCCCGGACTGAAATATTGCCGATCCGGGGTCCTATCCGTGTTGGTTCCTGGTTGGTTCGTCTTGGTTCCGGAGTAGTTCTGGATGGTACTGGATGAATCGGGATAGTCCTGGGCGGTTCGCGATATTTTTTTCCGTACCACATATTCGCTATGGGGCTTCATCGAGGCGTTTGATTGGTGCATTGTAAATGAATATTCATATATTCTATATAAGGATTTGTCGAGTCGTTTGGTAGTCTAGTGGTTAAGACGTAGTACTATCAATCGAGAGATTGCAGGTTCGAATCTTCTTTGAGTCGTATTAATTTTTTTTCACTATTAATTGAGGAAAGAGTGTGGTATGGTGTGGGGTTATGTTGAGGTAGTTAATCGACAAAAGACATCAGTATGCAACATATGCATGGGGGAAAAAAATATCGCGGGCGGTTCGCGATTCGGGAGGTCACCCCGACTTTTTAAAACTGTTTAAAAAAGTCGGGGTGATTCGGGATGGAAGCCCAATCACTATTAATTGAGGAAAGAGTGTGGTATGGTGTGGGGTTATGTTGAGGTAGTTAATCGACAAAAGACATATGCAACATATGCATGGGGGTTGAACCAATCAGAAGCAATGTTCGCTAAACGGCGGTACGGAAAAAAATATCGCGGGCGGTTCGGGAGGTCACCCCGACTTTTTTAAACTGTTTAAAAAAGTCGGGGTGATTCGGGATGGAAGCCCAACCCGGGATGGTTCGTGTTCGGTTCGTGTTGGGTTCGGGACAGTAGGCCTACGTAGTGAATCCGTAGTGGCAACGTGTGATGCTTGGCGATACGGCATAATTTTCCCAACACGTTCACACCTACCACCCCGGACACAACAAAGTCCTGTCGAAAAGTGAAAACCAATGAAAAATGCAACTGTATTGATAGTCTCCGTGACGGTTCGTAAAACGTACTGTTTCCGTGTTGGGTCCGTCATGGTACGGGGGTGTCTGGGTTTTTCCACCGTCGAGGGGACGGTCTGGACGATTTCATCCCGATTCGCCCCGGAAGAGGGTCATTCTGGGTCCGTGGCTATCCGGGATAATCCTTGTTGTATCCGGCGCGTTGGTGTGACCTGGGCTTTAGGACTGCCGTTACCCCCGAGTTAACCCTGAGATTTTGTAGTGGGAAAGGGGTACTATAGCAGGGTTGGAGGTCTCGAGGCCGGCCTCGGCCTCGAGGCCGGCCTCGAGGTCGATTTTTGAGGCCTCGGCCTCGGCCTCGGCCTTGGACGTTGATGGTCTCGGCCTCGGCCTTGGCCTCGGAGCTTTCCGGCCTCGTGAAACTGGTAGAGGCCGGCTCGAGGCCGCCCAATTTCCACCAATTCAAATTTGTTTTCTGTTTCAAATTTTTTTATATTTTATTACCATATTAAAACTTCCGAAAAGCTGCAGTAATGGGTTCCTTTTGTGTTTCCCCTCCGTGTTAAACGAAATGAAAAAATACGTGCAGCACGCACGAATGAATGAACTGGACTTGCCCCCAGCCTACAGTCGTACAATTATGTACAATGTACACGTACATTGCGTGCGTCCCTAGCATCCTACTCTATGGACTTCTTTTAGTCCTCGGCGAACCAGTCGGCGAGTCTACTTTCGCTATAGACTGGCTTCTGGTCCAACACGCTACCCATAAACTGCCACTGCTGTTTCATTGCACCATGCATCGCACATACTCACTGCATCGTCTTCTTGTTATAGAACCAGTCCAACTCCCGCTTTGGACTGGTTTCCGCTCCACGGTGTGCCTGAACGTGTGTTAATGTCAATGGGTACAGGGAACTTTCGCTGTACTGCGGATGCTCGAGAAATTATACATTCGGGATGAAGAGCGACATGGACTGGATGTTGAACGTTTTGGCAGGACAGTGGTGAAGGAAAAAATAAGTACCCATCACTGCATGCTCTTGCCAAGAACATTCTGTGTGTGCCAGCCAACAGTGCTCCAGTAGAGCGCATTTTTAGCAGAGGGGGGATAATAATGAGACCCCATTGGGCAATGCTATCCACACAGATGCTGGAGACCCTAATGTTCCTAAAATGCAACGAACATGTACTTTGAGGAGTGTAAGATGCGTCATGATATAAGCCAGTACGTAACCCACAACAGCCAGATTTCGCTCTTGCTTTCTTGTGTAATAAAATCATTTTAACCATGCACCTTCGTGTAAAGTTGTTGTTTTTTTACATGTGTTACGTGTGTGTACATAATATAACCGGCCTCGGCCTCGGCCTTGGCCTCGGACACTGTGGCCTCGGCCTCGGCCTCGGCCCCGAACGCTGTGACTCGGCCTTGGCCTCGGCCTCGGAGACCCATGACTCGGCCTTGGCCTCGGAGGTTGTGGCCTCGACTACAACCCTGGGTACTAGAGTAGGCCTACAGCACTCGTAAACATTCATTATTTGTTTCTTCAAACCTCTCCAACTCCACGAGGAGACTAACCCAGCTGATACAGTAGGCTACAAGTTGTACACAATTACACGGCTTGATGTACACGTGTATGGCTTGGTATATGTACCATACCTTTATTTTTGGAAATGTGGTCTGACACAAATAAAAAGAATACATTGCAAATATCCATAGTCTGATAGTGAATTTAAATATATCCGTTATATTTGCACTGTATATGCCGTGCCATAACCTGGAAAGAGAAACAAAAAATTATCAAGGCCGATAAAATAATTGCTTTGAGATACCAGTACGAACAGTCATTTCATGCTTTGGGGTGTGTATGTGGTCTTAACATTTTAGACATGAAACAAATTTATTTATTTATTTTATTTTTTTGGTTTACTTGATGCGCTGCGCGTTGCAGACCGAGCAAAAAAAGAGGTCAGACTTGGGCAAGTGTACGCCTTATTATTTATTATTATTGTAGGGCGCCTACCAGTAAATATCTCCAAACCCCCCGCCCCCTAAAAATGTTTTTCCCACATGCGCTTTACTAAATGGCATTCAGCCCACGCTGTCTAACCCAGAACCATGGTAATACCCTGAGTGATCGATACCCTGGCCTTGGGGTCATGGCGCAGTGTAGGCTCTTTGTTTTGACCATGCTGGCCTCATTCCTTATTGAGCAGCAGACAAGTAAACGTGCATGTGAAACTCACCAAGTCTTGTACCTACATGTATCTGCTTATTCGTTACAGGTATGTACATTTTACCTTTTCCTTTGTAAAAATACCATTGTCCACATTTCAAAGACCTAGAAATGAGATGTTATTTTGGTTTGTGTAAAAGTTATTAATCAGATCTTAAATTGGTAAAAGATTGATTTTGAGATTAAATGTTATGCTAGAAACTGGATCCAGTAATGAGATAGAAAGTTAGGCCTATGGAAATTATTGATAGGGAAATTTCCCCTAGAAAACTTACAGCAATGTAAGCTGTGACGAGTTTGACATTTACATTTAATTGATACATGTATATGTGGTTAATTGTCAAGTTTCTGTAAAGTTTAGATTGATTTCTATTTTGTTACCTTAGAGTAAAATGTCTCTGGTCAGTCCAAAATTATAGAGTTAATGCCCAGAAAATAAGAACAGATTGTCCTCTATGGCGTGTGAAACGTTGCCAAATTCGATAATGCACAAATATATGTGCGATGTTTGATATACATGTGCGATGTTTGAATATATATGTGCGATGTTTTTTCATATGTATGCGATGTTGAAAATATACATGTGCAAACATTTGACATATATATGCATATGTTAAAAATATATACGCCAAATGCTGACATATTATATATAATGTTAAAAATATATGTGCGATATTTCGACATGATATATGTGCGATATATTACAATGTGTGGGGTCGCCTTTAATATGTGTGCGGTGTTCGTGATATTTGGGCATGATCTTTCAATGTATGTGCGTAAACGGAATTGTGGGTAGCACCCAGCTATTAATCACGTGATGTGTATCACGTGATGAGAAACACGTGCGCAATAGGGCGTTCGAGACGCTTACACCGGGTAACAGGGGGTTTACACCGGGCAGCCGGGTCTCGATCGCTTTGAATTCTGGGAAGGTTGTTGCCGGGTGGGGCTTTATTAACGCCGTTATCGTTTGACTCAGGATGAAAAATGAAGCAGACGCCACGCAAAAATAGTTGCCCTAAAATACAACATAAACTTTGTCAATGTCCACAAACATCTACTGATTCAGCAAAATGTATTTACGGCCCTATTCCCTCCTGTTTTGTGTCATAAATATGTGTTTTTCTTCGTACTCACGTCACGATTCCAAACTGTCCGCCATGATTTACTACTCGCGGTTACTAGGTGACGTCATTACACCTTGCTTTACACACAGACCCGCCCCGCGCGAGATAGTGGTGGCTGCCACCGGCGCAGACTCGTGTAACACGTGATGGCTAAAAGAACGCTCGGTGTAAGTTGGTGTTACCCGGTGTCGGCATCTCGAACGCCCCCAATGATAACCGCGTTTCTCCTTTGTTTATTTAGGCGTGACATAGTTGAATAAACCATACCACACCAAAGGCTACGGCGCGACGGATGAAGGTCAGAAAATAATAGTTATGGGGCAAGGGTGGACTCGCTGTGAGGAGGTGTTCAGTAAAAAATGGGTTTTGTTTGTCTGTTTTAACCAAAAATAATATCGACGGGGAAAAAAATTCAATGCAATCCCCAGTTTGATGTGGAAGCAAAAAAAGGTTAATTACTGCACTGTTCTACGGAACCAGATAAATTATTTTGCCAAACATCGGCGATATCTTTAAAATATATACGGATTGAGGAACGTGAAATTTCTTTATGTTAATGAGAAAAATTGACAGACAATTTGATTATAAAAATCTCAACTTCCATGGAAAAATGGGTGGCTCAAAAATGTGATCTGCGCTATTTAAAGACGCGTGTCCATATCTCCATTTTGAGCACTCACCCCCCCCCCCCCCCCCCCCCCCACCAACCCCCCCCCCCCCCCCCCCCCCCCCCCCCCCCCCCCACACCCCCATTTTTTTCAATAGGGTTGGACATGTTGATACCATATAATTTTCATATTTTTCTCATGAACCATTCTGAAATTTCGCGTTCTCAATCCGTATGTATTTTAAGGATATCGCCGGAAAAAGACCGATGTTTTGCAAAATAATTTATCTGGTTCTTTAGAACAGTGCAGTAACTAACCATACTGGGATTGCATTTAATTTTTTTTCCCGTCGATATTATTTTTGGGAGGTATTTTCATTGAAGTTAAAACAGACAAACGAAACCCATTTTGTACTGAACACGCTCCTTTAACGACGAGTCACCCTTGCGAGTCGAGTTGCTCTAGATGTTGCCACTTGGTGGCGCTGTTCATTTTGTACGGTCCCTCGCTTCCTTTTTGCCGATATGTACGATGCGTTATGATTTGCTCACTTTCACACCAACTTTTTGACGTTTTTTAACTAGAATATCCTTTGACCTTGGACCCGAGGACAGAGGTATGTGATAATTTCATTATTGTAGAACCTAGCTTTATAACTGGTATTTGCGTAAGTGGAAGTTTAAGGTGTTTTTGGACAATATTTAACAGCGATAATTTGTTAATTGTGAAGTGTTAATTTGTTAATAAGCGAGTTCGGCATTTCAATGCGCGCAAAGGGTTGTGGGTAAGGTCAAGAGTTCCTAAACTCCGGTCGTGCCTGCACGCGCGCATACGATTGTGCATACTCGCGTGTTCAAATGTCTCGTTTTTCAGCTTTTTCTTCTTTATACGTGGTTATAACTTAACATGAGTGACGCACAGTATAAGAACTTTGGTTTGGATGATTTTCTGCGTTGGAAAGTTGAGGCTTTAAAGAGATTTTTGGCGGATAGATCAGAGGACTGAAACGAACGGGACGGAAAGAACTTGCACTGCATTAGCCTTTGCTGCTGCAACACAGTTGAATGTACCTGTTCTTCCAAGTGCTAGCGAGGAAAAGCAGTGGCATACTCGACAGTATCGGCAACTTCTGAAACTATTGACACAATGACTTGCTTCCGCGTTTCTTTGTTCCGGGGCGGTGAAATGGATTAAGGCGGAGAATAGACTCGAAAGTGTGGATTCTTGAAAATAATGGGCTCGGCTTCGCCTCGCCCATTATTTTCAAGAATCTACACTTCTCGTCCATTCTCCTTGACAGAATGTACCATATAAGTCATGAAAATGTTGAACAAAGGCTGGTTTTGTATTTGAGACGAGTGTGGTATATTGTCATAGCACCAGAAAAGACATCCAATATTGTAAAAATTGGTTATCGCTTTTTAAAATATTTGCCCTAACCATGGTTTATATTCAATCTTCGCCAATAAACTAAATAAGCCAAGGCCACTACAACATTGTTATTTAAGGGATCTTCATAAAACGTTGTGCACATATACAATGTATGACAATTTCAAGACTTTAATGTAAAAATGCACATAAAGTACTACACGTATGCATATTAAATGTACATGTAGATAATATATAAGTTTTGCTTTGGTAACTCTAATAAACATCTTTGGTACTGAAAACAAATAAGTTACTTTACATACATGTGTTAAATAAGTTACTCTTTTCAGGTTATAGAAAATATAAACGTTTTCTCTGGTAACACTAACAAAAGATCTTTGGTATGCTTTGGAGAGACATTTTCTCTTAAATATACACTGTAACTCATAAATATGAAAATATAGGTTACATAAACGTATGTATGTGTGTGTTAAATAAGTTACTCTTTCCAGGTTTGGATAATAGTTTTTATAGACGTTTTATTTGGCAACACTAATAAATAATAAAGATCTTTGGTATGCTTTGGAAAGACTACATTGTACCTTTTTTCTTAATTATAACTCATAAATCTGACAATAAATAAATTCGGATTTATCAAAACAAAGGAAGTTGCCACTGAAGGTTTTAACTGTTATACATACTTTTATTGCCAATTTATGCTACTTTAGTACTTGAGTGAAATTGTACAAAAGACAAACTGCATTATGGGAAGGAGTGATCAAACAATTAACCTTCTCAAAATACTGTTTTGTTGTTTGTACAAGTCCATGCAAGCATTTAACCCACTCCACACATTTCGGTTTAAAGACTGGCAACCCTGTAAGTGGATCACCAGGGTTGTAGTCGAGGCCGCAACCTCCGAGGCCGAGGCCGAGGCCGAGTCATGGGTCTCCGAGGCCGAGGCCAAGGCCGAGTCACAGCATTCGAGGCCAAGGCCGAGGCCAAGGCCAAAGTGTCCGAGGCCGAGGCCGAGGCCGAGGCCGGTTATATTATGTACACACACACATATATAAAAAAACAAACTGAAGGCAATTTTTGAAGAAGAAAACATGATTTTTCTACAGAAAAGCAACATTTGCAACAAAAGTGCAAGTGGGAAGTATATCTTAAAATTACATTATGTGTTGATTCCAGGAGGAAATCTTTGTTCAATGTATATGAACAAAATTCCAACAATTTTAAAAATGACAGCTAGGATTAGGCAAAAACAAGGAGACAAAACAACCTGTGAACGTAAAGAACACACTTACTTTGCTTTGTGAACACGTTGAAGGTGCCTTGTAAAATTCGATGTCGTGCCGCAGAACTCGCTGAGTTTTTGAGACTTTGCCTTGCAAAACTTGCAGGAGGCTCTATGTTTTCTTTTCCCCTTTTCTTCATATTCTTCGTGGTTGACAAACCCGAACTGGATGATCCGGGAATTTGAAGACATTTTAAACAATTATCAAGGTTTTGTTAGCGGTTAGTGCGTGATGCATGTACAGAGTGATTATGTACTGTGCGAACGTACATACATGTACGCACGCATCCGCAGTACAGCGAAGGTTCCCTGTACCTATTGCACACGTTCAGGCACACCGTAGAGCGGAAACCAGTGCGAAGCGGGAGTTAGACTGGTTGTATAACAAGAAGATGATGCAGTGAGTATGTGCGATGCATAGTGCAATGAAACAGGAGTGACAGTTTATGGGTGACGTGGTGGACCAGAAGCCAGTCTATAGCGGGAGTAGAATTGCCGACTGGGTCGCCGAGGACTAAAAGAAGTCCATAAATTATGATGCTAGGGACGCACGCAACGTACGTGTACATTGTACATACCGGTAATTGTACGACTGTAGGCCGGGGTTCCAGTTTATTCATTCGATCGTGCGTGCTGTATTTTTTCATTTCGTTTAACACGGAGGGGAGACACAGAAGGAACCCATTACTGCAGCCTTTCGGGAATTTTAATATGGTAATAAAATATAAATAATTTGAAACAGAAAACAAATTTGAATTGGTGGAAATTGGGCGGCCTCGAGCCGGCCTCGACCAGTTTCACGAGGCCGGAAAGCTCCGAGGCCAAGGCCGAGGCCGAGACCATCAACGTCCAAGGCCAAGGCCGAGGCCGAGGCCTCAAAAATCGGCCTCGAGGCCGGCCTCGAGGCCGAGGCCGGCCTCGAGACCTCCAACGCTGTGGATCACCTTCTCTTTTTGGCAATGGGCGCTCTGATGTTGATGGAGCAGAATGAAGTTCATACCAAGGTGCAAGACGGGATCAGGATTACGTTCAACATGTTGTCGCCCGGCGCATCATGCCTGTGCAAGAGACAAAATAAATTTAAACAATCTCTGCGGGAAAAATTTTAATTTGATGATAAACTCAAAATTAAGAGTGGAAAATGTCACAATTTTTCAAAGGAAAAACCTTTCAAGACCATTTGAGAGTTTTCCCAAAGCTTTGGTTTGGTGAGAAATGTGCATGATAATATTTCTTACAGGTGTGTAGCTGTCATTACAAAAAAGGAGGAAAATGCACAGAATCTTCATCTTTGTAGGCCTACAGTATTTTAAAAAAAATTATCAGATAGGTGAGGAAACAAAAAAGAGGCAATCCGCTGATTAGCTGAGAAGTTGCATGCCTGTTCCGAGTTTCTGTTGAGGATCCCCAAATTTCTGCAAAAGTGCTGACAAAAATGTTTTTTTAAAAACATTTTCAAGGTCTAAATTCACTTTAAAAAGTAAAGGTTGCCATCTGATAAAGTTATAGTCACTCCCAAATCATTCGCGAAAACAGCTGTAGTGGATATTAGTAGACAAATATGCACAAATATTTCTCCATACGTCTCTGGACCATGGAGGAAGAAAACACATTTCTTCCTCCATGTCTGGACGTGGACCGAGCTAATAAAGCAGGGTTCTTCGCGTTATTAAATCAATGTCAACGAGTCGCGAAAAGTCGGTCTGTTTTATCGTGGTTTTCCCGGCTTATTGCGCATTCCAGGATCGGGAAATGCTGCAGAAACACTTTCGGTAGTATAAAACAAAACAATAATGCTAATAATTTAGGACCTGCCTTATTCTGTTATCTTAGGGAGCATTTATAAGACCGCAGTCCATCGTGTCCGCATAATAATAATAATAATAATAATAATAATAATAATAATAATAATAATAATAATAATAATAATAATAATAATAATAATAATAATAATAATAATAATAATAATAATAATAATAATAATAATAATAATAATTATAATTATAATAATTATAATAATTATAATAATAATAATAATAATAATAATAATAATAATAATAATAATAATAATAATAATAATAATAATAATAATAATAATAATAATGATTAGATTTGTATAGCGCACATATCCACCCTGCAGGGCGCTCAAGGCGCTGTTACCATTATTACCGCTGCCATCAGGGAATCACCAGAACCATTTCGCTTCAACTAGGTGGCTGCTGGTCAGGCGCTCAACCCTATCAGCAGTTAGATTGTGGCATTCCCCTTAACAGCTTCCCATATATCGCTTGGGTTGACGAGGCAACTGGGATTAAGCGCCTTGCCCAGGGACACAGACACGTTGGTCGAAGTGGGGCTCGAACCCCCAACCTCTGATTGGGAGTCCCGCTTCATACCCACTAGACCACACGCGCTCCCTAATAGCATAGCGATAACACAGTCAGCAGCGAAAGTTAGGAACTCTTGACCTTTGACATTACCCACAATCCTTTGCGCGCATCGAAATGCCGAACTCGCTTATTGTGAAAGCGTGGTGCTCATGTGCTTTGATCGGGATGACCTTTGACCTCTCCGCATAATGTTTATTCGCATATTGTCTTATTATATGCATTCAGCGCTCGTATATAGTGCTTTTCGTAGAGTATATTTGAGATTTTACACATTAGATGTTTCTTTACTCAAAATAGGATTCTTACTTTTAATTTCGTTGCAGTTTTTACGTGAACATGGTGAACAGTAAAAAACCATAGAATTGTAACAGCCACAGTAAAAACTCTTCTTGGGAAAGGATGACAGACACAGAAGACATACTTTTAGAAGGCTAAATGTGTTGTTTTTGACGTTTATATTGGGACGTTATCATTTTCTATATAACACTTTTAGCCCCCTAACATATTCTAACCCCATTCGCTATCGTGAATTTTGCTGCACGCCCTCAAGAGTCCAAATACCCGTATGAAAATTCTTACCGTAAATTCCAAATCAGACATTTAAAAGCACACCATGGAGGTCCTTGTAATCTCAAGACTTCTGTACCCTTGTCGTTCTTTGTCCATGATGACTCAAACATCAAAAAAGGATAAAAGAGAGCAAAATTTGGAGTAAAATCGACAAATCTGGAACAGACGGGAGACTTGACTTCGCTACTATCGCGTCAAAAGGAAAGTAGTCCCACCAACGCGGATGGATTTTGTTTAGCCTAGACTGGCCCCCTGTGCGCTACGCTGCTCTCGCTCATATACAACGCGTGGGGAAGTAAATGACAAAGGTACAGAAGTCTTGAGATTACAAGGACCTCCATGGTGTGCTTTTAAATGTCTGATTTGGAATTTACGGTAAGAATTTTCATACGTGTATTTGGACTCTTGAGGGTGTGCAGCAAAATTCACGATAGCGAATGGGGTTATAATGTTAAGGGGCTAAAAGTGTTATATGGAAAATGATAACGTCCCAATATAAACACTTTTAGCCTTCTAAAAGTACAGAAGACATACCTGTTGGTGGATCAGCCTCCATTATCAGTCATGGCAGCGGCCGTTCCCGTGCTTCTAGAGGCAGCTCCAGACATTCAAAGACCGAACTGCTTCGCATCACTGAGGAGCAGAAAAGAGCAGAGCTTACTGCAAGATCTGCAGCAATTGATAGAATGCACCAGCTTGACTTGTCGAGACGGTCACTTGAAATGGAAAACCAACGACTGGCAGACCAGATAGAGATTTCCCGCCTCGAACTTGGAAGGCGAGCAAAGCAATTGAAACTCCAAACGGAAATCGATGTGAGCAGTGCCAGGCTACAAGTATTAGACAAGTATGAAGACGGATCTTCTCAGATATATCCGATGCCCCGAATTGACGGGCCCTTTAATAGGGGATCATTCCTTGAAAGTTCACCGAATGCCGGTCAGCAACAAACCATGCTGAACCCCATGCCTGAGAATACGAATAATGACATGAGGGAAGTTAATGATGTCCCCCCTGAAGCCCCGCCCCTTGTATCTACTTTGCAGACTGGAAATTGTACATCACGTAAACTCGAAAAACCTGATGCAACTGATGTGGCTTACACGACGGGAGGAGAAACTGCCCAAAAGAGAGCCCGAAGTATTTAAGGGCAACGTGTTCGACTTTCCAGTATGGATGAATTCCTTCTTCATCCTCGTAGAGCAGCGATATTCATCGGCCATTGATCGTCTGTATTATCTTGTCAAATATACTGATGGTGAGGCTCCAGAGTGCATCAAAGGACTGCTTGCTCTGAACAATGACAGTGCCTACGAGAAGTTCTTGATGACCCGGCCGATCACAAGAAAATAATAGAGAAACTACCTAGACAAGTACAGATGCGATGGTTCCGCCAAGTAGAACAATGGATGTATGACAAAGAAGGCGTCGAGAAAGATGACTATCCACCCTTTGCTGAGCTGTGTAAGTTCATAGCCAAGGAGGCACGCACGCTTGCAGCCCCTTTCAGTATAAACGGAATGAAGAAAAGCGAGAAGAAACCAGAGCCGCCAAACCCATGAAGTCAGGGATGGTAAGGAGCTTCACTTCAAAGGCTGAAGAAATGCCCCCAAATAAATGGTTTAGTCCCCAGAAGAGCAGAGTTCTTTCTTAAGAGAAACACCCTGCACAAAATTGCCCCCTGTGCAAAGGCCAACACCAGCTGGAAACCTGTACCAGTTTTGGTGCGATGAAACTCAATGAACGACAAGACTTCATCAGAAAGAATGGCCTCTGTTTTGGATGTTTGAAGTGGGGACACAGACGTCAAGACTGTCGGTACAAGAAACAGTGTGATAACTGTAGCCGCTATAACCCAACACTTCTTCATGACTTCACAAAATCCATGCCCGAAGTGAAGACTTACAATGACACCAACAAAGAAGTAGTAGTTGTTGAATCGACTACACATAGAGTTCAAGCGGTCAGTGCTGGACAAAGTTGCTTCCACACCCTGATTGTGCCGGTGGTGCTTCATCACGAGAAAGACCCAAGCACAAAGGTCATAGTCTATGCCCTTCTGGATGAGCATCCGGATGCTTGCTTTGTCTCCGACTCAACACTAGAACGTCTTGGCATCGATGGAGAGTCAGTCCATTTGAGCTTGTCTACAATACTAGCCAAAGGAACCATCCCGTCAAGAAAGGTTCAAGGACTGGTGGTCAGAGGCCTGACTGAAGACACAGAAATCCCATTGTCAGCTACATACTCAAGAGACTCTATCAATGCAAATAGTCAGCAAATTCCCAGATCTGACACAGTGAAGAAGTGGCCCCACCTGAGACACATCGGCAATCTGCTGCCTCCCTACTTAGAGATAGGGCTATTAATAGGCTGCAACGTGAGCCGTGCTATAAAACCAAGAGATGTCGTCCATGGAAAGGAGGATGACCCCTATGCAGTCCGAACAGCCCTTGGATGGGGAGTGGTCGGGATGATGCACCATGGTAGTGACGGCAACGATGCTTATGGAATTTCAACTTCATCTTCACAATCACAACGCTGCTTTGCCTTTCGAACCCAAGTGAAAGAAGTAACCCCCCTTCAAGTTAGTCAAATGTTTGAAATAGACTTCAGTGAAAGGAACAGCGAAGAGAAAGTTTCCCTAGCTGATCGACGGTTCATGCAGGAGATGATGGATGGGATACATAAACGAGAAGATGGCCACTTTAAGATGCCACTACCCTTCAAAACAAATGACATCCTGCTCCCTAACAACAAGCCAATGGCACTAAGACGGCTGAACAAGCTAAAAACAAAGATGTTGGGTAACGCCAGGTACAAGGACGATTACAAGGCCTTTATGGATAACATCTTTGACCAAGGCTACGCCGAACGGGTTCCTGAAGATGGGCTTCTCCTCAACGACGGAAGGGTATGGTACATACCTCATCATGGGATATATCATCCCAAGAAACCGAACGAAATCAGGATCGTCTTCGACTGCAGTGCCGAATACGAGGGTGAAGTGTTGAATAGACATCTGTTGCAGGGACTAGACATGACGAACAATCTCGTTGGAGTACTTTGCCGTTTCCGGAAGGATTACGTTGCCTTTACTTGTGACATTGAGGGCATGGTCCATCAGGTTGTCGTCAATGTGGAACACCGCAACTACTTCAGGTTCTTGTGGTGGCAGGGAGGTGAGATGGAGAAGTCGCCAAGCGAATATAGAATGAAAGTACACCTATTCGGTGCTACTTCCTCTCCAGCGTGTGCAAATCTTCCACTGAAGTGTGCCGCCGATGCCTGTGAAGACAGCCATGGGAAAACGGTAGTAGACTTTGTGAAGAAAGACTTCTACGTCGACGACGGATTGAAGTCGGTCACTACTGCAGAAGAAGCCTTAAAGTTGATAAAGGATAGCAGAGAGCTACCCCGGTATGCGAGAAGAGTGGATTTCACCTCCACAAGTTCATCGCAAACGACAAAAAGTATTAAAGGACATACCACCTCATGAACGTGCCAAAGATGTCCAGAATGTCGATGTTTTCTCCGAAGGTCTCCCAGTTGAGCGCACTTTAGGAGTACAGTGGTGCTTAGAATCCGATACGTTCCATTTCCGAGTCCACTTTGATGACAAACCAGTTACTCGTCGTGGCATCATGTCAAGTGTTGGCTCCATATTTGACCCCCTCGGACTTGTCTCACCAGTGCTGCTTGTGGGAAAACGAATCCTGCAAACTTTGTGTAGAGATGGATATGCATGGGATGACCCAGTATCTGAGGCGATCACAGCAGAATGGAAGAAGTAGAAGTGTGACATCCACCATTTGGCTTCTTTGAAGATCCCGCGATGTTACAAATCTGAGAACTTTGGTGTCATTAAGGCCGCTGAGTTGCATATTTTTTTCAGATGCCAGTACTGAAGGCTATGGTCAGTGTAGCTACTTGCGGCTGATAGACGACAACGACTCTACATCTACAACTCTGGTTATGGGAAAGTCCAGAGTCACTCCATCGAAGCCAGTAACAATACCTCGATTGGAACTCACAGCTGCTGTCACATCTGTCAAAGTGAGCACCTTCCTTGCAAGGGAACTAGAATACCAGAATTTGACGCACTTCTTCTACACGGATAGCAAAGTAGTGCTTGGATACATCGCGAATGACGGCAAGAGGTTTCACATCTTCGTCGCCAACCGTGTACACAAAATTCGAGATTACACCACACCTGATGACTGGCGACACATCGACAGCAAGATCAATCCGGCAGATCCTGCCTCTAGAGGCCTTCCTGCTCAGGCACTCAACAAAAGTGAACTCTGGTGGAGTGGCCCTGAATTCTTGCAGACGACTGATATCCTTCCACGAGATAAACATACTGAGATCAGTCCGTCCGATCCGGAGGTAAAGACAGCATCTACATGTACCTTCAACGTTCAAGCCGAAGAGTCCAACTTCCCAGGTATGTTGAAAAGATTTGAGTACTTCTCAAATTTGTTATGTCTGAAGCGAGCAGTTGCAGTGTGTCTGCGATTCATGAAGAAGCTTCAAGATCGCACCATCAAGAATAGTGATTCAGGTACCGCCAAAGATGCCTACGTCCCTATCAATGTAGGTGAGTTGCAGAAGGCTGAACGATTGATCCTGCGCTTAGTTCAGGGACAGGCGTTTCTTAAGGGAGTCCAATCTCTCAGCAAACAAGATGGATGTGATGATGACACATCTGCAGGGAATTCAGTGGGCAAGGGAAGTCAGCTGTGTACACTGGACCCAATCATGGATGAACACAAGTTGCTCAGAGTAGGTGGACGTATTAAGCATGCGCCCGTAACAGAGGAGCTTAAGCATCCAATCCTACTCTCACGTCATGGTCATGTGACTGACCTAGTAATTGAACATTTCCATGTTCAGTGTTCTCATTCTGGACGCGGTATGACGCTGAATAGTATTCGTCAGAGTGGATATTGGATCCTCGGAGCAAGAGCTGCGGTTACAAGCCACATTTGGAAGTGTGTAACTTGCCGGAAACTGAGAGGCGCACCCTGTGGTCAGAAGATGGGTGAACTTCCCCAAGATAGACTGGAACCTTCTCCATCGTTTACATACAGTGCGGTCGACTTTTTTGGTCCCCTTTGTCATCCGAGAAGGTCGGAAGGAGCTGAAGAGATGGCGAGTTATTTTCAGCTGTATGGTGTCCCGTGCAGTTCACATTGAAACTGCAAATTCTCTCAGCACAGACTCTTTCCTGAATGCCTATCGAAGATTTATCTGCCGGGGGGGGGGGGGGGGGGGGTGTAGTGCGACAACTTCGCTCTGATAGAGGGACAAACTTCGTCGGTGGAAAAAACGAACTTGACAAGGCACTTGCGGAAATGAATCAATTCAAGATCTCTCAAGAGCTTCTTAAGGATAACTGCGATTGGGTAACATTCAAGATGAATGTTCCTGCTGCCAGCCACATGGCAGGATCCTGGGAACGAATGATACGTTCGATTCGTAAGCCTTCACAGCCCTTCTACAGCAGAACGGATATCAGTTGGACGATGAGCTACTTAGAACCCTCATGACCGAGGCTGAAACAATAGTGAATAGCCGACCCTTGACTTACATTGACACAAAATTCCCAGATGCCTAGGAACCTCTGAATCCAAGTCACCTGTTGACACTGAAAGGAAGAGTAGTTCTCCCCCCTCCAGGAATATTTGTTAGGCAAGATCTATACTGTCAACGCAGATGGCGTAGGGTCCAGTACCTCTCCAACCAGTTTTGGTCGCGCTGGAAATCTGAATACTTGTCGACACTACAGGAGAGGAAAAAGTGGATGAAGCCCCAGACAAATCTTGAGAAAGATGATGTTGTCATGATGATAGATGACACCACACCGAGATGCCAGTGGAAACTATCGCGTGTTCTGGAGACATATCCCAGTTCAGACGGTCTTACCCGGAAGGTTAAACTCCTAACTGGACGATCAACCTTTGAGAGACCCATACACAAAGTGGTTCTGCTGTTGGACCGGGGACACCCCGAAGAGGAGCCAAAGGACTCAAATTGAGCATGAACTGGACTTTAAGGGACAGCTAATTGATACCATTTTGTGTTCGAAATGTTTTTGCAGAAATATGTTAACCCTGTTAATGTTTCAGTGTTTTTTTCTAAATTAAAGTAATTTTTCAGGTAAAATTAGGGGAGCCATGTGACCGCCGGCGAGTTGCTCTAGATGTTGCCACTTGGTGGCGCTGTTCAGTTTGTACGGTCCCTCGCTTCCTTTTTGCCGATATGTACGATGCGTTATGATTTGCTCACTTTCACACCAACTTTTTGACGTTTTTTAACGAGAATATCCTTTGACCTTGGACCTGAGGACAGAGGTATGTGATAATTTCATTATTGTAGAACCTAGCTTTATAACTGGTATTTGCGTAAGTGGAAGTTTAAGGTGTTTTTGGACAAGATTTAACAGCGATTATTTGTTAATTGTGAAGTGTTGATGTCGGAGTGCATGAGAAAGCGTGGTGCTCATGTGCTTTGATCGGGATGACCTTTGACCTATCCGCATAATGTTTATTCGCATATTGTCTTATTATATGCATTCAGCGCTCGTATATAGTGCTTTTCGTAGAGTATATTTGAGATTTAACACATTAGATGTTCCTCTACTCAAAATAGGATTCTTACTTTTAATTTCTTTGCAGTTTTTACGTGAACATGGTGAACAGTAAAAAAAAAACATAGAATTGTAACAGCCACAAAAGGAGAAACGGTTATCATCGTGCACGTGTTTCTTATCACGTGATACACATTACGTGTTTCTTATCATGTGCTACCCACAATTCCGTTTACACACATACATTGAAAGGTCATGCCATAGAGTTGTATAAGCCTAACGGCTTATACAACTCTATGGGTCATGCCCACATATCACGAACACCGCACACATATTAAAGGCGACCTCACACATTGTAATATCGCACATATATGTCGAAATATCGCACATATATTTTTAACATTGCATATATATGTCAGCATTTCGCATATATATGTATAACATTGTATATATATGTCAAATTATTGCACATATATTTTCAACATCGCATACAAATGAAAAAACATCGCACATATATATCAAACAACCTACCTTTCCCGTATTAGGGCGACCGGTTATGGGTAAAAAAAAAAGGCGTATTAGGACGACCGACCGCATTAGGGCGACCGATAGCCGGTCGCCCTAACGCCAAGTGCTTCAAAAACCATCTTTATTAGGTCAAAAACCATTTTTATTAGGTTTCTCACCATTTTTATTAGGTTTGTAACCATTTTCGTCTAGGTTGAAAAACATTTTTATGAGAACTTTAAGTCGAAAAAATTGGTGTCAACGGCAGAGTTTCTTGCCGATAAATTCGCCGTTTTAGTGGTTCCCCAGAGCACTCTTCCCAAAACGGTCGTCCTAATACGGGAAAAGTAGTTATTTAACATCGCACATATATTTGTGCATTATCGAACTCTGCAACGTTTTACACGCCATAGTCCTCATGCACTGGTATATATAGAACGCCTGTTTTGTGTGTTGCTAGGCAACCACCCTTATAGTCCCCGGAGTTGGGCCGTTTAATGTCGAAAAAAGTGCACAGCGGTAATGTTTATTTTATTTTGTAGCACACCTTTGGGTATTTGAAAAGGGTATTCTTAAGTCGCCCATGGGGGGCATTTGGCCTACAGGTCAAAATAATAGCCGTTTTAAGAAATGTTTAATGGAAATGCCTTAAAAACACGTATCTGGGGCACTGTGACCTCAACAATTGTCCCACAGTGGGGTCCTTTTACATTTATCATCAGAATATTATTACAAAACATTAGAAAAATCAATTTGACCTCACCCTTCAAGGATTAGTGCGTTTTAAGATCAAGTTTCTTCAAGACGAGTTTAAAATTAATGAACTTAGTCCGACCCTGAGACGCTTATGACTTATGAAAGCATATTTTTGACCACTGACCTGTCTTGTATGGATATAGAAATCTGCCCGCGGCCATGAGCTTTGATTTGAGTGGTCATGGAGCTCAATAGTGCAAAAAATGTCGTTGCTACGTTGATTTAGGCTAACCCTACCCTTAACACCAACATGCCCAAGATCTTGGTATGCGTACAAAACGATTGAAGATAACTCGACAACCAGTTTCCGAAGACTCCTAAACTTGGGATCTGTGCCTCACTGTTTGGTATAGGCTTTCCAATGAGACTAAAATTGGCATGTTTTGGTTTCAATTTTAGCTACCAGGGGTTCAATTTTGCCTGAAATCATCAGATTTATCTGATATTGCTTTGGAATCTTCAAGATCCATACATATTGGCAAGCCTATGGTACAGAGAATGCACCCTGAATGGAGTGGACAACTTCTAGTTCTAATCGTGGTCGGTAGGCCCTAATTCTGGTTTTCATATGCGGTGTGTGATGCGCCATGATTTCATTCAATACAAATCCTGCTGTGTAATTACCGAGTGTTGCAGGCATTTCAGGAATACCTATCATTAATATGCATGCTAATGGAAAGAGCAGAATAGCAATACACAGTCCTGGCACAACTGCTCAGTCCTCATTTTCATCTCTGTCCTCTTCCCCGCTATCTTCGCCGCCATCTTCATCTCCGCTAGCCTCCTCTTGACTTTCATCTTGCTCAACTACTTCATCCTCACTCTCGTTTTCATCTATGTCCTTTTCAGCCTCATAGTACCGATTATCCGGTTCGTGCTCCCCCTAAAACCACAGTGGGAGGTACTTTCTCTCAACCGGGATCCAGCCATGTTTACATGGGTCCCGCTCCACGATAGAGGCCAGTTACTCGCTGGCATTGAAGTGAGAAATGACGTTAGTTCGTTTGATCTTTTGTAGGATTGTGGAAGGGAGGCAGGGTCGAAACTCTTTATCTTCTTACATTCTGCCCTCTTGCTCTTCTTCATTTTCTTTGGGATCTTGGCCTTCATGGCAAGATAGTGTGCTTTGTCCTTTGTCAGCATTTGTCTCCTCCTTGCGGCCGGCCGTATACAGTAAACGACATGAGGATGTCCTTGACAAGGGCAGGGACTGTCTCCCTCTTGCCAAGCTCTCCAAAGACATTAAGAAACTCCCTGTCTTTGAGCAAAGGAACTAACCTTTCCTTTGCGGTTAAGGGTCATTGTATACATGTGGTCTGAGCCAGTGTATGCATGACAGGCGGGTAGAGCTGCACACAGGTAAATAAACTGACCAACACCATCAAGCATCCTGTGGTATGTAAAGAATATAAAAAAAACCTCAAACAACTGATTCAATCGCCATGGACCCAACGTTACCTTGGGTCCTAGTTTCGTGGCAAGGATGGTCATGTTGATGCAGCGATGGTTGTTTTTGCTGTGACCAAGATCCATGAGAATGTCTCCAGTGATGCGACAAGCCTGCTTTGTAAATGAGAAGAACGAATCCGAGACATCACAGCAGATGAGAATGATGTTCCGCAAAGAGCTGGCGGTGGCAGCACAGACTGCACAGTTGACCATCATCGTGTCAGCTTAGAGGTGACCTTAGCACTGGTATTTGCCATTCTCGGAACGTGTCGCACCTCAGACTGCTCGGACTGGTACAGCGCTCCACCATGGTTTCCATGCATCTTGTGCACCACACTGGCCTTGTTGGTGGAGCCATGGAGGAAGAAACAAACTACTCCATTATCGAGCACATGCTGCAACTGAGGTGGCCCAGAGACAGCGGAATGGTGTGAAAGGGTTCTTCAGGCCCTTTTCAAATGAAATATTTTGATCCTGGCCGAGGAGAAGAATCTCGCCAAAGAGATCTCTTAAGAAAGTCAGCTCGAGATCCTTGCATTTGACCTTTGCTTTCACAGCATGGCCGGACCACTTCGATCAAAGACAGCTGCAGGGAGCAGCGGGGTGCCATCACAAGGGGCACCTACTCTGAGAAACCTGGCCATGTCCAGTCCCGACCACGAGACTGAAGTGTGACTCCTTTAATAAGGCGATGCGGTCCCGTGCTGTGAAAGCAAAGATCAAAGGCAAAAACCTCAAGATTCTCGAGCTGACTTTCTCGAGAGATCTCTTTGGCGAGATTCTTCTCCTCGGCCAGGATTATAATATTTCACTTGAAGAAGTCATGAAGTACCCTCTCACACCATTCAGCTGCCTCCGAGCCACCTCAATGGCAGCATATGTGCTCCACCAACAAGCACTATGAGCAACTAACAACATAAATTGGGCACACACCGTGCCCAGTTTCCATTGTTAGTCGTTCATATAGTGAAGGCCAGTCTGGTGCACAAGTTGCATAAAAGCCATGGTAGAGCGCATTGTCCTACCTCCAGTCCCAGCATGCAGTCCGAGGTGACACGTGCCGAGATTGGCGAGTACCAGTGCTAAGGTCACCTCAAAGCTGACACTATGAAGGTCAACTACGCAGTCTGTGCTGCCACCGCCAGCTCTTTGCGGAACATCATTCTCATCTGCTGTGATGTCTCGGATTCGTTCTTCTCATTTACAAAGCAGGCTTGTCCCATCGTGCAGACATTCTCATGGATCTTGGTCACAGTGGCAAAAACAACCAGCGCTGCATCAACATGACCATCCTTGCCACGAAACTAGGACCCAAGGTAACGTTGGGTCCATGGCGATTGAATCGGTTGTTTGAGTTGTTTTTTTGTATACTATACAAACTTCAAGATGATTGATGGTGTTGGTCAGTTAATTTACCTGTGTGCAGCTCTACCAGACCACATGTATACAATGGCCTTTAACCGCAAAGGAAAGGTTCGTTCTTTTGACGCGATGCTCAAAGACAGAAAAAAAGCCTTTCTACCACTATAATAAAATTAACCTGTATTTATATGGCGAGTAAAATACGTTGAGACAGAATAATATCATGTATAAATAGTAAAACTTTATTAATTTACACGTACAGTTTTGTTTGATGGCGAGGATTACCAAATTTAGCGAAACTCCCTTTAAAATTGACCTTTTGACCTCTGTTGACCTACTTACTAAATTAAAAGACATAACTCATGTACTACTGTGTAGAACTCACCAAGACCTACATGTTGACGGAACAATGGATATTTGAATTTCCCCTAACCCTAAAATGGCCGTCAAAAGTCTTGGGCTTGAGGGTTCATGTAACATCCAAAATCAAGTAGTGAGTCCCAGCTAATCTCATGTTAAGAAGTGTTAAAATGAAGTACAGATGCAAACCTACTAGAAAAATGTTGTTTCGTCAATTCTAGGGGGCGGGGAGGGGGGCGGGTGCACGGTGGGCCCCTCTGGCCCATGGACTATAACAAAGGTCATACGAAAGTGGCATGTATTGAAAACTTCATTAGACTGGTTCCTGGTCCAGTACCTTTATGCGGATTCAGTGCATACAAAGTTATGTTCCCACAAGATATACTTTGTGAATATAAGGATTGACATGGGTTATTTATCCATTACCATGACTTGTTTATTTTATTGCTCCTTGTATTTTATGTTCATCATTTTGCTTGTTTTATTTATTATTATCTTCTTTAATTCCTGTTACATTTTAAATTTCGACTACTGAAAACCAAACTAAGAGTTAAATCAGTTGAAGATGATTCAAGACTGTGGACTTTGTTAATGGGTTTTAGGGTAAATTCCACTATCTTGGCATTATATTTAATTAATCATGATTGACATGTCTGTGAAAGAACGATGTGTTTATTTTCCTTTTACATGTCAGTTGATTGATTTCTTTGCTTAGTACAGTGAAACTTGTCTATAGTGGCCATCCTCGGGACCGTAAAAAACTTGCCACTATAAAGAGGTGGCCTCTTTATAGAGGTTTCTTAAGCATTATACACATGGGATTTGGGACCAAAGGTGGGTGGCCACTATATGCAGGTGGCCTGTTTATCAAGGTGGCCTTAATAGCAGGTTTCACTGTACCGGTATAGTGTCGGATGGTGAGAAAATCATCCTCAATATAAATGCACTTGTATTTTATGCAGTGTACATAAATAGTGCCTCCATTCTTTAGTCAGAGGCCACCTTAAAATTCTCCCCTGTTTTCGAGACTCGGCACAAAATTCACATGACTAGTAACTTAGGACCAATCAGCAAGTGGCCAAGTCACATGATCCCTGAATTCCTAGCCAATGAGGGTTTACCTCATGAATAAAGAACAATAAATTGATCACATGACCCTTTTAAAACCCTATGGGTGTGGCAAAAATATCAAAATATCTTTATGTAAGATTTAGTACTAACTTAGGGTTATTTTCCAGATCTCAGTCCACCATTAGAATAATACTACAAGTACATATCCCTTTAATTTAGCAATAATGTATCTTTAATCTGTTTCCCCTCATCAATCATTATATTCGAGAGAAGTTTGCATTCCGAAGACCCAGACCAGTGCCACAGAGTTCGAGTCAAGAGGTCTAACCTCTATGACAGTTAACCCCTTGTTTTCGGGTGTACGAGTTTGTGAGAATGTGGAGTGTATTGCACACCGACCACACTCTGTGTCCAGGATTTTACCGTGCAACACATATGATACACCACTGTATGAAATACATACATGTACATGTATGTGATTTCCCATTAATTTGAGATTTAGAATGTAGAATTGAGATTTCCTGCGATATCAAGTTTGGACGCAAAACAGTGTAAGTCAATTTAATTTCATATTGTATTTTGGTTTATTATTTAGTCGAACAACATAATTTCAGTCTATCGATTTGTTGTGCATTTTCAAGTATATTGAGACATGAGGAAGTCGCTGGATAGCTTAGGACCATATACTTCTCTGATCAACCAAGGCTTGGATTACTCTGATTATTTTATTCTTGCACTGGCCCCGACGGACCATTTGTATTGATCACATTGAGTTTATTATTCATCGATAATCTTTTCCTTTCTTAGTTTGAGCATTAATTAGTTAAATTTATTTTAGTTGATTAGTATGAATTTTCTTTCTTTATATTTATATTTCGAACGCACACATGCACACCAATGTACGTACTACTGTATCCTGAGATGTGACCTGAGATTCATAATTAGGTTACAATAAAAGGATTCATTAATCGTCACTGCAGTTTGGAAACCGTATTCGTTTTGATATACGCGCGGGCTAATCTTATATTCGAAATACTTGCTGAATGATGGCGGACACTGAAAAGAAGAAGCTCAGGACAGTTGCCAAGGGAAAGTTCACAAGATTATGCAACTCCATCACATCATCAATCCAGCAAGAGAAGTCAATAGAATATCTGGAGTTGTTGGCAACAGATCTGAAGGCTGCCTATGACACAGTCTGTATCAAACATGAGGATTTCTCTCTTCTCGCCACTGTCGAGGATACCGACTGTGAGGAATGGATCGTAGAAGTGGAGGAGAAGTATGAAGAGGTAAGAGAGGCACTGACGAACTACAAATCTTTCTTCAAAAAGAATCAGATATCTGCTGAAAGAGCTAGAACGAGAACAACAGCAAAAGGAGGCGACCGAGATAGCAATGAAGCGAGCACTTAACCTACGCAGCACACAAGAGGCAGATTTCGAGCAACTCTGCAGTGGGATCCATAAATTCATCGAGAACAACTCAGTAGAGGCAGTCAGGACGGGGAAAGCAGATCTTGCTCGTCTCTTGGAAGCAATAAAGACAGCACATGCGGACTACATGCGCATGCTGCCAGTTCGAGAAGCGGAGAATGAAAATACGTGGCTGCAGTCCATCAGACAGACGCACAACGAGATCACTGACACAATCGGCAGATTTTTAGATGGCCATGCAGCCTCATGTTACGGTGACAAGAAGACTAAGACTGGTGTACATCTAGAGAAGATGCGATTACCAGTCTTTGAGGGTGACATCAGACAGTACCCAAGATTTCGATCGGATTTCAAGAAATTCGTCCGACCAGAAATTACGGCTGAACAAGCACCATTCGTCCTACGCCGATCACTCGGGAAAAAACCGCTGCAAGTGATTGGGGCCATTGATGACGACGTCCACGAGATGTGGAAAAGACTGGACGAGCGTTACGGAGACCCGATCAAAATGGCTGACGCTATTATGCAAGAGTTTGAGAAGCTTCGGCCTGTGAAAGATGGAGACGACAAGAGATTCGTGGAATTAGTAGATGTTGTAGAAAGGAGCTACAATGACCTAATGAAAGCTGGAATGGAGAGGGAAATTTCCAACACTAGAGTCGTCGGAGACATCGAAAGGCGATTACCCCCAAACATCCGCAGAGAGTGGTCAAGATCCTTATACGACGACAAAACCGATGTAGACCGTTCCGACAGATTTCCGGCTCTACTACAGTTCCTGTTAAAGGAGAAAAAGAGTGTCGAATATGAGCTTGCTGAAGTACGGAGCAACGCCCACAGCAACGCCCACAGCGACGCGCTGTTCAGTGGCAACGCATCCAGAGCCACCATCAATGCCGCTGAAATCAAGGAAAGGATGGAGACAATAAAGATCGATGGTTTGAAGAAATGTCTCATTCATGACATGGGTCAACACAGCACTGCGGAATGTCGATTCTTTCTTGGAAAATCCCTGGCTGAGAAAACGCAGCTGGTAAGGGAGAAGGGTGGATGTTTTTGCTGTTTGACTCGAGGCCACAGAGTTTCAGATTGCAGAAGGAAGAAACGGTGCGGTATCCAGAACTGCACACGGATTCATCACCCGACGCTACATGACAACCAACTGGTCGACGCGGGTGCTGCAGTGCCCACAACTACCACAGTCAACAATCATACTGTGGCGGCATCGAAGGGAAACGATGCCTGTCTCCTTCAATTGATGAAGATAAGGGTAGGAAATTCACACATGAACGTATTGTGGGATGGGTGTGCCACATCATCCCTCGTCACCAACACCGCAGCTAAGGCAGCAAGTTTGAAGGGCGCCCCCGTCCGAGTGGCGATTACAAAGGTGGGCGGAGTGACGGAAGAGATTGATAGTTTTCGTTACTCAGTTCCACTCATTGATAGAGAAGGATACATTGTCAAGATTTCAGCCTATGTAATAGACCGCATCACTGCTGACATAGAAAACGTAGATCTACGGAGCGTGTCAGGGCTTTTCAGCCATATCAGCAGCAAGGAGATTGAACGACCGAAAGGCCAAGTAGACCTGCTGGTTGGGTTCGAGTATGCCGGTTATCACCCAACGAGACTTCAAGCTGTGGGTCATCTGCTGGTACTAGAAAACAGATTTGGTAGATGTCTTGGTGGGACACATCCAGCCATCAAAGAGAAGACGGAGCGAATCATCACCGCAGCGGCTATGATTCACCATGTCTCAGTTTGCAGCTTAGATGACTTCATGAAGTTGGAAAGCATGGGAGTCGAGTGTAATCCTCGTTGCGGTAACTGCAGGTGCGGAAAATGCCCCATTGGAACAAAGGACTACACTTTGAAGGAGGAGAGAGAGCTTGCCCTGATTGAGCAGAATCTCAAGTTTCAAGGCTCTCATTGGGAGGCAGAGTACCCCTGGATTAAGAATCCTGATAATCTACCCGACAACAGACATGTTGCCCTTGCGACACTGAAGGCACTCGAGAAGCGACTCAACCGTGACCCCACCAAAGCTGCCACCTACGATGCACAGATCAAAGATATGTTGAACCGAGGCGTGGCACGTGAAATCTCCAGAGAGGAGATGGCTTCATACAACGGACCAGTACACTACATATCTCATCACGAGGTACTCAAACCAGAGAGCAAGAGCACACCAGTCCGGATTGTCTTCAACAGTAGCGCCAACTACCGGGGCCATATCCTAAATGACTACTGGGCAAAGGGTCCGGACATGATGAATTCACTGCTTGGTATTCTACTTCGCTCTAGAGAGAACGAGACTGCCCTTGTTGGAGACATCCGTAAGATGTTCCACAGTATCTCCATCACTCTGAAGGACCAGCACTGTCACAGGTTCCTCTGGCGAGACATGCTGACGGAGAAGGACCCTAAAACATATTGTATGACGGCAGTCAACATGGGCGACAGGCCATCAGCAACAATTGCTACTGTAGCACTCAAGAAAACTGCTGATCTAGGCAAAGATGAGTTCCCGGAAGCTGCTGAAACGATCCAGAGGAACGTGTACATGGATGACATCCTCGAGTCAGTAACAAGTCCAGACAAAGCTCGAGGTCTTGCATGTGAGACTGACCGCTTAATTAAACCCGGAAACTTCACCATCAAGAAATGGACGTTCTCGGGGGAAGGTGATGACACTGCTCAAGAATGGCCGAACCCAGAGAACAGTGAGAAGGTCCTCGGAGTCTCATGGAACCCCAAAAAAGACAAATTCCACTTCGTCACCAAGATTAACTTCGCCCCGAAGAAAAGGAAGATTAGACAAGGTCCCGACCTGAGGGAGGCGAGGATCAGATCCCGATGGCAATCCCAGCCATTCTGACAAAGAGGATGTGCCTAAGCCAGGTGAATGGAATCTATGACCCCCTCGGGCTACTTGCACCATTCACTGTCAAAGCGAAGATACTGCTGCGGAAAATGTGGGGACTAAAGTTTGGATGGGATGATGAAGTACCACCAGAGATCAGAAATGAATAGCTCACTTTCTTCAAGGAGTTGTGTGAAGTCGCCAATGTCTCCTTCCGTCGATGCATCAAACCAGACGAAGCTGATCCAGAAGCCAAACCAATTCTCGTCGTCTTTTCTGATGGATCAGAACAGGCTTTTGGCACCGTGGCCTACATTCGCTGGCTACTGAAGAATGGCAGCTATGCGAGCAACTTGGTGGCCAGTAAAAGTCGCATTGCTCCCATCGAGATAGTGAGCATTGTTCGGCTTGAGCTAAGTGGAGCAGTACTCAACAAGCGGCTGACTTGTTTCATCAAGAAAGAGATGAGACTGGAGTTCGAGCGAGAGTTCCACATTGTTGACAGCGAAATTGTCAGATCCATGATACAGAAGCAGAGCTATGGTTTTAAGACCTTCGTTGCCACTAGAATTGGAGAGATCCAAGGGGCTACCGAGCCGCAAGACTGGTGGTGGTGCAGAGGTGATTTGAACGTGGCTGACTGCATCACCAGAGGGAAGACTCCATCTGAAATTGGACCACAGAGCGTCTGGCAGCAGGGACCTGCATTTCTCCAGCAACCCATTGAGTGTTGGCCAATTGAACAGAGTTGTTCGCAACCTGACCTCCCAGAACGAGCCAAAGTCGTCATGGTTGTAGCAGCAGAAGAGGTAGACACGCTTGCCAGCAGAATAAACATCACCAAGTACAGCAGCTACGATAAGCTCCTGAGAGTCACTGCCAGGGTTCTTGCCATGTATGACAAGCGAAGATTGGTGAGCGCCGCCAAGGTTCTGACATCGAAGGACGTAGATCGAGCAGAGATATTTTGGATCAAGGAATGCCAGAAGTCCTTGATGAAGATGTTGAGAGAAGACAAGAAGAATTTCAACAAACGGTATGCAAGACTGTGTCCGAAGATCAGAGATGACAGCATCATTGTGGTTGGAACGCGCGCTGACAAGCACGTGCACTTCAGCTACAACAACCAAGAGGTCCCCCTCATACCCTTTGATCATAGATTATCGAAATTGTACGCCAGGCACACACACAACAGGGGCCATCCTGGTGTACAGACCACCACATCGAAGATCAGATCCAGGTACTGGATAGTCAATCTGCACAAGATGGCGAAGAGTATCCGTCATCATTGTGTACCATGCAGAAGACAAGAGAGAGATCTGGCTGGACAACAACCTATCGGGCGACACCCAACTGACCCAGAATACGGAATCTACCTCTGCCCCAATAACCTGTTGTTGGGACGCGCGACAGCAATAGTTCCCAGTGGACCGTGGCGAGAGACCAACAATCCCAGGCATCGTGTCGAGTTTATCCAGAGGATCATCAATTCCTTCTGGGCCAAATGGACCAGAGACTACTTCCCGTCACTGATCATTCGACAGAAGTGGCATCACGAGAAGAGGAACATGAAGCAGGGAGACGTCGTGTTGGTCCAAGATTCCAATGCCGTTCGTGGCAACTGGCGTATGGGGATTATTGATGAGGTGTATCCTGATGAGAAGGGCAATGTGAGAAACGTCCAGGTGAAACTCAAGAACGTGGACAAGCCTGACCAGGGTCAAAGGTCCAAGTACACCACCATCCGACGCGCTGTTCAGAGGCTCATAGTCTTGGTGCCAGTGGACCATCCGGATGACGACTAGGCTTGATTGACATGAAGATGGACTGAGATATATAGTGGGCGGAGTGTAAGATTTAGTACTAACTTAGGGTTATTTTCCAGATCTCAGTCCACCATTAGAATAATACTACAAGTACATATCACTTTAATTTAGCAATAATGTATCTTTAATCTGTTTCCCCTCATCAATCATTATATTCGAGAGAAGTTTGCATTCCGAAGACCCAGACCAGTGCCACAGAGTTCGAGACAAGAGGTCAATAGGTCTAACCTCTATGCATGAGTTAACCCCTTGTTTTCGGGTATACGAGTTTGTGAGAATGTGGAGTGTATTGCACACCGACCACACTCTGTGTCCAGGATTTTACCGTGCAACACGTATGATACACCACTGTATGAAATACATACATGTACATGTATGTGATTTCCCATTAATTTGAGATTTAGAATGTAGAATTGAGATTTCCTGCGATATCAAGTTTGGACGCAAAACAGTGTAAGTCAATTTAATTTCATATTGTATTTTGGTTTATTATTTAGTCGAACAACATAATTTCAGTCTATCGATTTGTTGTGCATTTTCAAGTATATTGAGACATGAGGAAGTCGCTGGATAGCTTAGGACCATATACTTCTCTGATCAACCAAGGCTTGGATTACTCTGATTATTTTATTCTTGCACTGGCCCCGTCGGACCATTTGTATTGATCACATTGAGTTTATTATTCATCGATATTCTTTTCCTTTCTTAGTTTGAGCATTAATTAGTTAAATTTATTGTAGTTGATTAGTATGAATTTTCTTTCTTTATATTTAGATTTCGAACGCACACATGCACACCAATGTACGTACTACTGTATCCTGAGATGTGACCTGAGATTCATAATTAGGTTACAATAAAAGGATTCATTAATCGTCACTGCAGTTTGGAAACCGTATTCGTTTTGATATACGCGCGGGCTAATCTTACACTTAATATAAGGGCCTGCATTTGGCCTGATGGGGCATGCTGCTCTGTCTGTGCAAGCCGCCATGATGCCTATCACTAAGCTGATGTTTAGCCATATTTGGGTAAGTTTCTTTCCGTTTTATTTAAAGAGGAAGAATCCCCCTTGACAAAAACCCAGCATTTAGGCTTTTTTCGATAGTCCAAACATCCCTCTTGCCGACGTGGATTTTTATTATTTTTTAATTGTCGGTTTTAAGTGGATGAATTGCAAGCAAAAGTGCGCTTTTCGAAAATGAGATTTTCGCGATTTCTGAAACGCTCATTAGGTATTCATGATATGCGCGTGACCCCGTGACGCAATCCTGAGAAAGAGAAGTCAACACATTGTTAGCTCCATACGTTTACACGCAACGTATGGAAAACCGTCTCTGTTAGATGGTGTTTTTTGAAGAATTTTGTTGGTCCAAAAAGCCAGATATATGCCCATGCAGTAGCTGCGTGGTTGTATGTTTTACCAGACACTATGAAAAAAAAAGAGCAGAAAGATTTTCTTTTCTATTACTAAGAGAGAGAAAAATTAGTCGCTCATTCTAACTTGTACCGGCCGATGTAACACGTGGGAACTATACGGCCCGCAGGGAACCGTCCCCATGCTGTACACAGACCGCTGTGAATGCCGTTCGTTCCGTTACAAAACCACCTGTCGCAATGCACCAGTATTCACTTCAAAAGAGCTTCATTGTGAGCCACAATTTCACCGTTTTTTCACAAAACAGGTAATAGTAGATTGTTGTCGTATTACATGAAGTGTTTTTCACGTTTGTATTTTGAATTACAAGGACAAAACAGGCATGATTAACATTCACTTCGTGTATTTTCCATTCAATGCTGCACAGGCCGTTTTGTATGGGCGGCCAACAGGGCAAAAAAAGACAACGCGGCCGGCCGAAAGAACAACGCGGCAGGCCAAAAGAACAACGCGGCAGGCCGAAAGAACAACGCGGCAGGCCGAAAGAACAACGCGGCAGGCCGAAAGAACAACGCAGCAGGCCAAAAGGACAACGCGGCAGGCCAAAAAGACGCGCGGCGAACCAAAAAGACACACCTTGCTTGCCGCGTTGTCTTTTTGGCTTGCCGCGTTGTCTATTTTTGCCCCGTTGGCCGCGGGCTGCCAACAGGGCAAAAATAGACAACGCTGTTTACAGGAGGGCGCTGTTTACAGCGCTGCTTCTGGCAGGATAGACTGGTTCCCGTCCACATATTCCACATAGGAGAATATAAGGACAGGTAAAGGGCGCTTCATTTTAATCGGTGATTGGTCGTCTTTGCGCATGCGCATTGTGTGCTTTATATTTAAAAATTGGCGAAGCACTTTTTTTAAATTGCTTGTTCAGGCAATGTACATTATTTTATATTTGGATATGTTCGACACGCACGGCCGGGTTACAAATATCAATGCAAAATATATGCACGTACTAAAAAATAATAATAATAACCACGTGACCACGGGCAGATTTCTGCCCGTCATGGCCACCCTTTACCGATCCTTATATTTTCACAATAAGCGATAGGATCGGGAACCAATCTACTGGCAGGCTAGTCTGGTTCCCGTTCCCTACGTAGTCCCCAGACGTCTTTCAGACATCGTCGAACCCAGGCCTTGATGCAGCACAGTCTGGTTCCCTAATCAGAAATTTAGCAATGTTATCGGGGGAAATACCTCAGCCAAAATACTGGACTCCATCCGTATCCTTGGCCCAACTCTATGAACGGTGACCTTCACAAAATGTGTACCCATTTTTTGTATACCCTAGCCCAGGTTTGACTCGGTACAAAAAATTGTCACATATAAGAGACACGCGCGTGCTAATAGTTTCAGGCTCTACATTTTTTTACCGTTATGGACAGTGTCGCGGAGTTGAACAGCGTACGGCAGTTCAACAGCATATAGGTCCGGACACAAACTTCCAGCCAATGATTATTAGTCTCCGTACCCGTGACTTCCATATATACAACGGATGAATATTTCAAATGGAACCCTTGTTAATAATGCACCTGTCAAATGTTTCACTCCCCCGCGCCCGCTCCCACGGTATACATTTTTTAACCTCTTAGGTGGGGTAGCCCGGGTGGGGGTGAACAATTGATAGGTGCATAAGTTTTCCACTAACACCGAATTGTGTGCTGCTTAGTTCATGAAACACTTCTAATAAAATGTAAAAAAAGATGAAACCCAACTGAAACAAAATTGCAAAACCTTAACAGAGATCGTTTGTATACCTTGTCACATGAATAGGTAAAACCAGTCATTTGAAAAGAACAAACAAATGTATAATTGACAACAGAACAATACCCCTAAGTTATTGTGAGTATAGTGTACAAAACAACGAGGCCGAGGGTTTACAGGCATGCAACCCAGTCCAGTCCGCAGTGGTCATTTGCTTCACATGTGCGAAACGGTGACGTGACTTTTCTTGAGATCCTCGTTGGGTGCATTTCGTTTTTTTCTGCGTGGTAAAACAACTCGGGATCTGGATTCGGATTGTGAAACCATACAGTTATATATTTTAAAAAACATAACTCTATGCATGAAACAAACACGCCCTAATCTTCATATTAGGGAACCAGACTGTGCTGCATCAAGGCATGAGTTCGACGACGTCTGAAAGACGTCTGGGGACTACGTAGGGAACGGGAACCAAACTAGCCTGCCAGGAGCAGCGTAGTCTGGTACCCGGACCAAAATATTTTTGACTAGACTGAATTTATGGTCCGGCAGCCGCCAATAGACTACTAAAGTGTGACGTCAGTTGCCATGGTAATTGGGTCTAACCATTCGCTGGTAATCTCAAACGTCCAATGGTATAGCGCCGGAAAACAGTTCACTGGTTTTAGTGTAGACCCAAAAACCATGGGAACACACAAAGAGTGACGTTTTCACTTTAGTAGTCTATTCCGCCATTTTAAAACAGGAGGAATTCCTCCTTTTTCCGAAGGTTCCCGAAGTTACTTGAATGCACGTCCGGTCGTCCGGACGTTACCATTAATCGTCGGGTACAATTCGTCATTGTTTCGAGAATTTGAATTGACGTCGCGTGCACGTACGCGTGCCGCTGCGTGTGTATTTATGGTGATGCCACGGATTTAAAACTACGCAGTGGCTATCAGTGGCTATAGTTACGGTAACCGTATGAATGGCTATAGTTACGGGATTGCAACAGCAGATTAAAACTACATGTACAATATGGAGCTCACTGGGTGATGCAGACAAATTGTTGTACACTCATGCCAAATAAATACATGACGTAATGCTTAAAATGCTATTTTAAACACCACAGTAGCCGGTCCTCATATTCAGTCGTGGAACAGCGCTGTAAACAGCGCCCTCTGTTCTTTGTTCGTACGGCGTTGTCTTTAGTTCGTTCGGCGTTGTCTGTTGATGGCTTCCCGTCCATTTCATTTCACGTTGTATAGTCCGTCCGGCGTGCGCAAGGTGTGTCTTTTTGGCTTCCGCTTTAATTGTCTTTTTGGCTTGCCGCGTTGTCCTTTCGGCTTGCCGCGTTGTCCTTTCGGCCTGCCGCGTTGTCCTTTCGGCCTGCCGCGTTGTTCTTTCGGCCTGCCGCGTTGTCATTTTGACCTGCCGCGTTGTTCTTTCGGCCTGCCGCGTTGTCATTTCGACCTGCCGCGTTGTTCTTTCGGCCTGCCGCGTTGTCTTTCGGCCTGCCGCGTTGTTCTTTCGGCCTGCCGCGTTGTTCTTTCGGCCTGCCGCGTTGTCTTTTTTTGCCCTGTTGGCCGCCCATAGTTTTGTATGTTTCTCAGGATGACGTCAAAACCCTGTTGATAAACAGACCAAGTGACCTCGAGCGTTTCAGAATTTCGGGTGAAGAGGGTCGGAACTGCTTTACGTTTTAAGCAAAAGCCTGTCGATTTTTTTGTGAAAAACAAGTTGTGATGGTGTTGTAGACACATACACCTCCATGATAAACAAAAAACTTTAAAAAATGTGGAAGGGGGGATTCTAGCTGTTTAAGTAAATTGAATATGCATATTTACAATAAGTAATCGTTTCAGAGAATTGTGTTTCAGTCTAGTTGTTTTTCTAGATTTATGTTGATAAGGATTTAGTTGTTCTGGTGATTTGTAGAAGGTTATCCCTTTAAATTACTTTCTTGTTAATTGCTGGCACGAACTTGGTGGAAGTTTATCTAGACCATACAATGAATGAACCTTGCATTGTCAAATCTTTGGAATGCTTTTTTTTACTGCATTATATTATGAAGACAAAACTGCACTGAGTTTTGGTCTTGTTTTTGTTTAGCTATGGCGCTACTTGGAAATGATGACTATACTAATGTAGTATAAAACAGCTCCGGAGATTAGTTTTCAGTCCTACTGTTTGAATTTGCTGTGTATTTATCATGTGGAAGCCTATTCTTTTGAGTTGTTTTGTGACAATTTGAATTACTACCAAGATTATTCCCTTAGTGCATTATTGATAATAATACACTGTTCCAAGTGCTTTAGAAATGGGAGTTTCTAACAATACTTTGCTATTTAAGCTGCAAATCCACTGTTGATAATGTAACCTTTTTTTAAGAGGAATTCCAAACTTATTTGTTTATAAATCTAAGAATTATATAGTGCAAACACAATATATGTGTAGCCTACTACTAGTGCATTGTTGAATGGGGCATTTAATTACCTTAACCTGAGTGAAACAAGGGCATGCAGTTGACCCATTGACCTCACTACAGTGTTGTGATATTTGAGACACTGTTCACCCATTGAAGTAGTCTAGGCCCTAGACGTTGTTATTGTTTCGTTTTGAACGTCCGTCCCGAAAACCGATCGCCGCGAGACAGTCAATAACAACGTCTAGGGAATCTCGTAGTGACAGCGCCGTGCGCGCGCACTGTTATGCATAATTTTATGCAGAGCGCACTGTCGCCTGCTTACTATGCATAAATGCACGATGTCTAGTCCCCTGTGTCCTCGCATCGTGGCATGACTGCACGGGGAAGCCGCGGGCTGGGAAAATTGTAATGCCCTCGGCAAACCTTACGATTTCGACACGGCAATTTAGAGATTTTGTTGGAAATACAATTGTATAGGACATTGCAAATAATACTAGTACTGTTCCACAGATAATCGAGGCCACAGTTGAACCTATTTGCCAGTTTAAAACCCGCCGGTTCGGGAAAATATTCTTTCAAGCTGTACATTTTTTTGGAATGAAAAAAAAAAACCGGGTGAAATTAAAACACTGCTTGTTGCCGTAGCTTGATCGTGTGTTGAACAGTTTATTGGCCTAAATCTTTATGGCTCAGAAATCTTCGGAAATAATCTGGAAAATTTAACAGATACACATTTCATTTTACCATCCCATAACAGAGAAAACCGCTCACACCATGGAGCTATAAATAGCTCCATGCTTGGCGAAATCTGGAAGAAAGGAACTCGCAAAAAGCAAATACTGCACACCGGGCGACTCGTGCGGGCACAAAAACTAACAATAACATAGGATCGACAAGAGAGAAATTTTTTTTCGTGACATAAATTTCCCTTCCCTCCCAGTGGGTTTTCAAAATGTCAACTTAAAACCAGCAATAGCACTGTCATAAGATAAATTCTTAGGCCTATGCTAGGGACTTGGAAATCCGTGACATCATCAGTCGTGCAGTCGCGAAACTATTACTTCAACTTGGTCAAATCCGTAACCGAAGTTTGCAAGCTTGATAGACTGCTGCGTGGAATTGCACTTTAGTTTCTGTTATTCAATCTGCCAGGCTGATTTATTTTTGGTACAGGCCTATTGGGGCTGGTTTTCTTTGTATTTGTGCCAAATATCACGCGAATTCACCTGTGCAATAGTGGGATTTTCCGCCCCAAAATATCACCAAAATCACATCACAATTTTTAAAGTTGCTGTCTATTCATTTTTATTGACGATTCCGCACGTAAATTTGGCACATTTTAACAAGCATAAAACAGGAACTGCTTGATGAATTTTTGCAACAAAAGTATTTTTGATAGCTGTTGCAACATGTCTGTTGTGTGAAAATGGTTTTAACTCAAAATAGAAATGTTTAATTTGTATTCCAAGTCGCTACCCAGGCCATTGACTTAGTGTACGGAGTCTCAACTGCCAAACTATGGTATTTTGTTTCCGTTGGGCTCTCACTGTATATCGGGCCGGCATATAATTTATTTTTTTGAAAA
This sequence comes from Henricia sp. BOLD:AAB3569, assembly GCA_037783545.1. Taxonomy (NCBI): domain Eukaryota; kingdom Metazoa; phylum Echinodermata; class Asteroidea; order Spinulosida; family Echinasteridae; genus Henricia; species Henricia sp. BOLD:AAB3569. Next base: position 501,971 of record JBBELK010000162.1, on the reverse strand, counting down.
TCCTTTTTGTTTTTAGTCGGGACTTATACTCTATGCAAAATTCAAAACTCGTGCGGTCTAGATGGATTTTTCCCGGGGTATTTTTCAGACCGACCGAAGCCTAACCGCCAACGTCGGCCAGGTTCTGTTACTTCGCCACCCGTCCGTTGCAGCAAAATCAACAACGCGTACCGGTCAAATCAACCACGGCGCGTACAAAACAACAAGAAACTTTCAGAGGTTGATTTTTGACTTGCGTCGGGGAAATTGAATGTTAAGTAAGGTTGTTTTTGCCCTTACCCGACGTAATTATTAACACTGTATACTCAGTGCTTTCCCGAGACACTATGAAAACTTCATAGCGTGCTCGGGTGGGACTCGAACCCACGACCTCCTGCATACATGGCAGACGTCTTAACCACTCGACCACCGAGCTAGCCGGTGTTGAATGGCCGGTTCGAATCATTTCGCAACGGGGATTGCAATAGTCTGACTATTGCAATCCCCGTTGCGAAATGATTCGAACCGGCCATTCAACACCGGCTAGCTCGGTGGTCGAGTGGTTAAGACGTCTGCCATGTATGCAGGAGGTCGTGGGTTCGAGTCCCACCCGAGCACGCTATGAAGTTTTCATAGTGTCTCGGGAAAGCACTGAGTACACAGTGTTAATAATTACGTCGGGTAAGGGCAAAAACAACCTTACTTAAGAAACTTTCAAATCAACACGATATAAGCGCCGAACGTACATGTACGGTGCATGTACCAGGCTATTTGCCCTTAAGTGCGCGTGCGTTAAGAAGAATCTACCCGTATCTGCATACAAAACTAACGCATGCGCACAAATTTCCCCCCTGTTTCGGGGGGAGATTTTACGAGTTTCCCTAGACGGTCATTTTGACAAAACGATATGGTTATAGGACTACGAACGAGTCTATCGCGTGATTACGCCCTCTTGCGGCAGTCGGGTATCCAACACATAATGACCGTCTAGGGCCTAGACTACCATTGAAGTGACCCTGGATACAGAGTTGATATTGTGTTGCACTGGCACATACTGTACTGGCACCTGCAACCGTATATTCCGTTTGTGGAGTTTGTTTGCAGTATGCTACAGATACATGTAGTGTTATAGCCTTATTTTAATTCCTGTATTTTATGTTGTTTTCCAGGGATCCGTTACATGGTTGTACGACCACGTTGTTACCCGCTTAAATACCCGCTTATATACCCGCTTATATATCTGCACTTGGTTTGCAATCCGTTTACCGCTCGATGGATCTGTTTATCTGTGCATTTATTCAGTGCAATCTGCATATCGTCCTTTCCACAGTACAGAGACTGCATTGTTGCGTGTGCAGAATGACATCCTGACGGCTCTTGATAAGCGTAATGAAGCTATTGTTGGACTTCAGTGCAGCGTTCGATACGATTGACCACAAGCAGTTGATTGCTCGTTTTGAGGAACGTTATGGAATTAGCGGAACAGCACTTCAGTGGTTTTCATCTTACATGGCTGGTCGTACACAATCTGTTTCTGTCAAAAATGTCGTGTCTGACCCAATTGCTGTGGACTGTGGAGTTCCTCAAGGCTCTGTCATTGGGCCACTGGCTTTCATTTTGTTCAGTGCCCCTTTACAAGACATAATTGACGCCCATGGTATTCAATCTATCATGTATGCCGATGATACCCAGCTCTACCTGTCATTTAAGCCTCATGAGCGTGATACTGCTGTGAAGAGGATGGAAGCATATGTATATCTGCCATTAGATCTTTTTGTAAATTCAACATGCTTGTGCTAAATGATAGGAAGACCGAGATACTGTTTTTTCGTTCACATTTTAGTAAAGCGGTCTGTCATTCCTTGCCAGGTTTGACTATTGGCAATGATGTCATCCAACCGTCAGTACATGCTCGCAACCTTGGAGTTTCCATGGATTCATCTCTCACAATGACCAATCATATCAACAACTTGTGTAAGGCTGCTTGGCATGCATTAAGAAAGATTGGACAGATTCGACAATATCTTGATCAAACATCGACTTCTAGATTAGTGCATGCTTTTGTTACCTCAAGGTTAGATTGCTGCAACTCCTTACTTTTTGGATTACCGGACAAAGAAATTGCTAAACTTCAGCGGGTGCAGAACGCTGCGCACCCTTGTACTTCGTGTCCCTCGACGTGAGCACATGACACCAATTCTCTTTCAGCTTCATTGGCTTCCAGTCAAGCAAAGATTAGCATTTAAGACTCTTTTACTTACCTTTAAGGCCATTCATAACATAGCTCCGGGTTATCTTTCTGACCTTGTCCAGTTGTATACCCCATCTAGGTCTCTAAGATCATCATCGGACTGTCAATTGAGGGTACCTGCTCGCTCATCAACAAAATTCTATGGTGATAGATCATTTGTTTTTTCAGCGGCACACCTCTGGAATGGTCTTCCTAACAGCATGCGTCAAATTCATTCCATCAGTAATTTCAAGTCCCAGCTTAAGATACATCTTTTTGTTCAGTATTACCAGACTTGATGCTCTTGATGATGCTCTTTGGTTTTTAACGTTTAATATTTGTTTTATCTATGTACGTATATGTATGTTATCGCTTTGGTTTATACTGTAAAGCGCCTAGAGGCCCTGGCATTTGGCGGTATATAAGATTGCTATTATTATTATTATTATCTGCTTATTTTATAGTCTGTGTTGTATTTTGTGGTGAGAATCTGAATAAGAACAGTATAGCAGTAAACCAAGAACTGGACTGTACGTCGACTTCCGTTTATTTGGTCGTGACGATCCCGTATGAACACTCATACAAAATCCCCATCATACGACAGAAGCATAATAATATGAGTTTGTATCATTCCTTATTAAGCAGCAGACAAGTCAACGTGCATGTGAAACTCACAAAGTCTTGTACCTATCTGCTTATTCGTTACAGATTTTATTTCGTCCCCCCCACCCCCCCCCCCCCCCCCCCCGTTTTCACCGATGATTGCGAGTCAATTCAATGACCCAAACCACTGCCAATACAATTATAACTATTGTTTGATAACTCAACGTTGGTGGGGGTTTTCCCCCGTTGATGACTTTTTTGAAAGCGAATAACTTTTATGTTTCTAGAAAATTTACAATTAAAACAACTTTATTTTGTATGGTGCCACACCCAAAACGCACGGATAATCTTTAATTATTTCACCTAAATCTTTTGCAGAGCTTATTGACATCTCAAGATGGATTCATCATTACTGCATCCAAGCCACTCCCTCAAGACATCACAGTCCTATGTCTTGCCCCGCCTCCTGAATACAAGGCCCGCCTCCAACATGGCGCTGAATGAGGAGATTCGTCAATTGATAGCGCAGGGGAAGATCATCTATCACTTCGGGTTCGGCCAGTCACCGTTCCCGGTCACAGAGGGAGCTCGGCAAGTGCTGGCAAAGCATGCTGGGGAGAATGCATACCTTCCAGTGGCTGGTACGTAGATCATGGAATGATCAATACTATAATTTACATGTGTAGGTCATCACAAAGGTATTTTAAGGCCTTTTCACAGTACCAACAAATTGGGTTTGACGCGGAGTTGGCGTGGGGTTCACAATTGAAATATTTTAACCCTGTGTCAACCCTGCTTGGGACCATGGTTGAAACGTTTTGTCCCGGGTTAAAACCCTCGCCCCGGATTGAAAACGGTATTGTGAAACGAGCAGGATTGAGTTCGCCTAAGGTTGATATTCTTGCCGCTTGTGAGGTACAAACATCATTTCAAAGCGCACACTTTTACATGACTAATACCACCTGTGTGTACAGGGATAATTCAGATTTTTACATCGTCCGCATTTACTTTTGCACTTTTCACAAGCAGCAGAGGTGAAAGGGCAGAAAGAACCATCTGGAGCGGGGATAAAGTCAGGAAATTGGAACTATTTCTGGCTGGGTACCGCATAACGCGTGCGTAACACTCGATTATCGCTCGACCCGTGTTGGCATTGCACAAGTGTGAATCGTCCCTGATCATGCAACTCGGGGTTGAACTCGTGCGAAAACAAGTGCGAAATGATGCTGGGCTGAATGTGGGTTTGAACATTTGCAATTGAACCTGAGGCGGTCTTGCGTATTTTCGTATCGGGGGTTTCCCGAAAAGGCTTATAGGATCAACCCTGTGTCTCCAGATTCTGATTGTTTTTTGGAGTTCATTACCATGCACGGACACCCAGGATTGTCTTTGTTATGACATATGAAAAATGTCGGTTTGATGATAAAAACGAAAAATTAGGAGGGAAAAGTATGGTGAATTTACTAAGGAAAAACCTCATAATTTTTGGAGTTGCCTATATAGGTTTAGCGCATAGGGTTTCAGAGGGTGTCCGTGCATGGTAATCTTTCCGTATTTTTGTCTAATTCTCAACGGTGATATTTATTTTTTTCTAGATTTCAATATTTCGGCAGTGGTCAGTAATCCAATTACTTAAACAAATTAGTAAAGATAATGTACACATACTGAGACATGTACAAGTACGACGTCAGGTTGACAACACAAGGAAATGTTTATGCTTGTGATGGTTTCCCTATACACACGAATCCGGTAACTAAGGACTCCTTTCCTGTGCGGGGAGCCATCCAGTGCCACGAAGTGTGCGTTCTGTGTTGTTGTTGTTAACATTAAATAGTGTACAACGTGCCCCCTTTGTGCACAGGCTTCAACAAAGAATGCGCAAATTGTTCTGGCACTGGATGGCACCCAGTTATGGCGGACGTACAGAGAACAGGTCATCGGCTCTCTGATTGGTGTATAGTGGCTCACTGCCCATGTTCGTGTATGTTCAGACAGATGGACAGTTCAACTAGGGTCTCTCAAATAAAACAATTGATACACTATGTATTACCCTTCAAACTGTAGTCACTAGTCACGCCGCTTGAAGTTGCCCAATAGTTGCATATAAATTATTATTTTATTTTTAGAGGAAAACAATGAAATGCATGGAGTCCTTTCTATGTGTGCACGTAATTAAAAACAGACTTTATAAAGGCCGTATGTATCATTTGCAAGATAAAACCTTTTACAGATTCGTGAAATATGAGTGTAACATATCTAAGGAAGAATATTGGTAAACTAGCCTGAAATTGTTTTAGCTACCGTACTTGGATCCATCAATGCTTCAGAAAACCTTGAAAATCTATATATGGATTTTGTGTACAAGTGAATGGTAAACATGTCCCGTGCACGGGACTTTTTTAGAAAACCATCTTCGGTTGTCAATTTCCAGCATGAAATACCATTTTGGACGGAAATAAATTCATATGGTGTTTGTTACCATTAACACCTTTGGAAACATTTTGAATTTATTGGAAACCTACCTGATTGAGTTTTTCGTGGAGAAAAACGCATCTCTCGCGATATTTTGTATTTATATTTAAAAAAAAAATTTCATTTTGCACTTATGGTTTCCCACTTTGTATTTTTTTTGGGTCAAAATCAATATTTCTTCTAAACCACTTAAAATAACACTACAAAAATGGCTGTTCAGGAAATTACTGCTTTGTGAAGATTGTTTTGAGGCAATGAAACTTCCCTCATTTAAATTTTGACATGAAACAATACCATATTGGCATCATGAAAACGAAGAAAACCATACTTACGCTCACTTCTTAAAAAATGTTAATTTATTTATGTTTAAATTAATTTTGAAGCACCTTATTCGCCATACACTAGATTTACTACAAGGAAAAATTGACATATTAGACGAAAATTAGTTTGATGCCATATATGTCAGTTTATTTCAAATAAATATTTATAATTCACAACAAGCTGTCACTTTTCAAACCATGTTACATATTTTCAACGACAAAATACACATTGAAATAGAAAAGTATAATATTAGCAAATGTAAAGCATTCTTCCGAGCAATGGACTGGATACACGGTTAATCTTTGTTTAAACTTCCATCAAACTAAAATTGGTTGCTATTTTGCACCCTTCGTAAATACTGCAAGAGTGATGCCAATTGGCACCCTTCGTAATTAAAGATTGTCCGCCCAACCACAAGAGGGATGCCAATTGGCACCCTTCGTGAATGAGTAATGTCCGCCCAACTGCAAGAGGGATGCCAATTGGCACCCTTCATGAATGACTAATGTCCGCCCAACTGCAAGAGGGATGCGAATTGGCACCCTTCGTGAATGCAGAATGTCCGCCCAACTGCAAGAGGGTGCCAATTGGCACCCTTCGTGAATGAAGAATGCCCGCCCAACTGCAAGAGGGATGCCAATTGGCACCCTTCGTGAATGAAGAATGCCCGCCCAACTGCAAGAGGGATGCCAATTGGCACCCTTCGTGAATGAAGAATGTTCGCCCAACTGCAAGAGGGATGCCAATTGGCACCCTTCGTGAATGTCTAATGTCCGCCCAACTGCAAGAGGGATGCCAATTGGCACCCTTCATGAATGTCTAATGTCCGCCCAACTGCAAGAGGGATGCCAATTGGCACCCTTCGTGAATGAGTAATGTCCGCCCAACTGCAAGAGGGATGCCAATTGGCACCCTTCGTGAATGACTAATGTCCGCCCAACTGCAAGAGGGATGCCAATTGGAACCCTTCGTGAATGCAGAATGTCCGCCCAACTGCAAGAGGGATGCCAATTGGCACCCTTCGTGAATGCAGAATGTCCGCCCAACTGCAAGAGGGATGCCAATTGGCACCCTTCGTGAATGCAGAATGTCCGCCCAACTGCAAGAGGGATGCCAATTGGCACCCTTCGTGAATGACTAATGTCCGCCCAACTGCAAGAGGGATGCCAATTGGCACCCTTCGTGAATGAAGAATGTCCGCCCAACTGCAAGAGGGATGCCAATTGGCACCCTTCGTGAATGACTAATGTCCGCCCAACTGCAAGAGGGATGCCAATTGGCACCCTTCGTGAATGACTAATGTCCGCCCAACTGCAAGAGGGATGCCAATTGGCACCCTTCGTGAATGAAGAATGTCCGCCCAAAAACAAGAGGGATGCCAATTGGCACCCTTCATGAATGACTAATGTCCGCCCAACTGCAAGAGGGATGCCAATTGGCACCCTTCGTGAATGCAGAATGTCCGCCCAACTGCAAGAGGGTGCCAATTGGCACCCTTCGTGAATGAAGAATGTCCGCCCAACTGCAAGAGGGATGCCAATTGGCACCCTTCATGAATGACTAATGTCCGCCCAACTGCAAGAGGGATGCCAATTGGCACCCTTCGTGAATGCAGAATGTCCGCCCAACTGCAAGAGGGTGCCAATTGGCACCCTTCGTGAGTAAAGAATGTCCGCCCAACTGCAAGAGGGATGCCAATTGGCACCCTTCGTGAATGAAGAATGTTCGCCCAACTGCAAGAGGGATGCCAATTGGCACCCTTCGTGAATGAGTAATGTCCGCCCAACTGCAAGAGGGATGCCAATTGGCACCCTTCGTGAATGACTAATGTCCGCCCAACTGCAAGAGGGATGCCAATTGGCACCCTTCGTGAATGAAGAATGTCCGCCCAACTGCAAGAGGGATGCCAATTGGCACCCTTCGTGAATGACTAATGTCCGCCCAACTGCAAGAGGGATGCCAATTGGCACCCTTCGTGAATGACTAATGTCCGCCCAACTGCAAGAGGGATGCCAATTGGCACCCTTCGTGAATGAAGAATGTCCGCCCAACTGCAAGAGGGATGCCAATTGGCACCCTTCATGAATGACTAATGTCCGCCCAACTGCAAGAGGGATGCCAATTGGCACCCTTCGTGAATGCAGAATGTCCGCCCAACTGCAAGAGGGTGCCAATTGGCACCCTTCGTGAATGAAGAATGTCCGCCCAACTGCAAGAGGGATGCCAATTGGCACCCTTCATGAATGACTAATGTCCGCCCAACTGCAAGAGAGATGCCAATTGGCACCCTTCGTGAATGCAGAATGTCCGCCCAACTGCAAGAGGGTGCCAATTGGCACCCTTCGTGAGTAAAGAATGTCCGCCCAACTGCAAGAGGGATGCCAATTGGCACCCTTCGTGAATGAAGAATGTTCGCCCAACTGCAAGAGGGATGCCAATTGGCACCCTTCGTGAATGAGTAATGTCCGCCCAACTGCAAGAGGGATGCCAATTGGCACCCTTCGTGAATGAAGAATGTCCGCCCAACTGCAAGAGGGATGCCAATTGGCACCCTTCGTGAATGACTAATGTCCGCCCAACTGCAAGAGGGATGCCAATTGGCACCCTTCGTGAATGACTAATGTCCGCCCAACTGCAAGAGGGATGCCAATTGGCACCCTTCGTGAATAAAGAATGTCCGCCCAACTGCAATAGGGATGCCAATTGGCACCCTTCGTGAACGACTAATGTCCGCCCAACTGCAAGAGGGATGCCAATTGGAACCCTTCGTGAATGACTAATGTCCGCCCAACTGCAAGAGGGATGCCAATTGGCACCCTTCGTGAATGACTAATGTCCGCCCAACTGCAAGAGGGATGCCAATTGGCACCCTTCGTGAATGACTAATGTCCGCCCAACTGCAAGAGGGATGCCAATTGGCACCCTTCGTGAATGACTAATGTCCGCCCTAATTGCAAGAGGGATGCCAATTGGAACCCTTCGTGAATGACTAATGTCCGCCCAACTGCAAGAGGGATGCCAATTGGCACCCTTCGTGAATGACTAATGTCCGCCCAACTGCAAGAGGGATGCCAATTGGCACCCTTCGTGAATGCAGAATGTCCGCCCAACTGCAAGAGGGATGCCAATTGGAACCCTTCGTGAATGACAAATTTCCCCCAACTGCAAGAGGGATGCCAATTGGAACCCTTCGTGAATGTCTAATGTCCGCCCAACTGCAAGAGGGATGCCAATTGGCACCCTTCGTGAATGTCTAATGTCCGCCCAACTGCAAGAGGGATGCCAATTGGCACCCTTCGTGAATGCAGAATGTCCGCCCAACTGCAAGAGGGATGCCAATTGGCACCCTTCATAAAGTAGAGCCTTGATAACAATAGACTACTAAAATGTGACTTCAGTTGCCATGGTAATTGGGTCTAAACATCCGCTGGTATTTTAATACGGCAACACACAAAGGGTGATGTTTTCACTATAGTTGTCTATAGCAATGTTAAAGCCTGAAACATGATGAAAACTGTTATAAATGGTGTCATCTCATCATGTTATTAAGTAAATTTATATGGTCAATAAGTTGAATTTTTGGGACATTGTAATTTGCAATCCTGGTATAAGCTCTTTAATACAACATTTTGCTTATTTCCAAGAAAATACATGTTTTTGTTTAAAAAGCTGTTTATACGGAGCTCTCAAAGTGCGATGTAACTTGTTGAGAGCCTTAATTTATTTCAGGGCAACGACATTTAATGCAAAATGTCATCCAGAGATAATTATCTCAAGAATACGACATCCAATGACAATGCATAGTCAATCAACCGAACCCGCCAACCAATCACAACAGAGCTAGCAGAGATAACCCACATAGGTCAAAGTACAATGTTTGCAACAACATCACGCGATGTTCTGCCCCGTACAATTTGTACAGTGTTGTATGCGATGTTCCGGGTGAATTCTCGTTAAGTCGAAACTCAAGGGAATGAATAAAACCTTCGAGGTATCCAGAGTTCGAGTGAAACGGAGGTCGCGATTTGCTCCACTCAACGCATGAGTGTCCGTAACTCGCTAGCCCCATGTGTATATTGTGGACTCCGTATTTAGCCCATTTGTAAGCCCTTTTTCCAGCTCCAACACATCGTTTTGGCAAGATTTTTGTTGTTACTTGAAGGTCTATTTCATGTAAAAGATTTACATCATACGTCAGTATCTTGCAGGCGCGGTTTGCAGGATAGGACTGCACGCACACAGTACACACGGCCAGCAGTGTGATTAGGTGATCAGTGCTATCCTGTCTATAGAGGGCGCACTTCCCATTATCCACGATCGATCCCAGGTTAGTGGTCGCTTTCGAGGTATCCGGTTTCGACTTATCAAGATTTTAGTGTATATAGGGTTCCTGGTCTGTGTAAATGTAGACGTCGTCATCTTGGGCGTCTTCTTGGTTGTCATCATCATCTTCATCATCGTCGTCAGCATCATCGTCTTGGGTATCATCATCATCATCATCTTGGGTATCATCATCATCATCATCATCTTGGGTATCAGCCTGGGTAGTAGCAGTGGTGGTTTTGTTCATGTTTACATGCTCATGGAGCCTTGCAGGAAGGTGCAAAATCTTTTCCGGGTTTTTTTCCACAGCCACACAATTTCTGCCTTCTTTCAGCGTTGCAACCAGTCCAGTTCCTGTAGTTCATTGAAAATTTGAAAACAAATTTTAACACAAAAAACTTCTTCCAACGTATCTCAAATTGTGGCTCAAAGGTAGGTTAACTGTTTCTTTCTATATAAAAAAAGGACTTTTCTAGGACTCTGTCCCTGTACATATCCGTCATAGCTGGGATGCAGCTTTTTTAGTGCTTGGAATTGCCACCTTATGCTTTTGCTGTGTTACACTTTAAAACTTTTAATGCAGATTTTCCATTTCCTTATTCAGGTCCCTTTACTGAATCATTGTGCCCTTTTGAAAATGAATTTTGAGGCATGCCATGACATACATAATGCGCTCTTCGCACACACAAATTTACACCGAGCTTTTTTTGTGCGTAATCACCACGCGCGTCGCTTAGAGAAAAAGAGGTGTAGAATGAATTCCCAGTAAAACGATGCACGGAAAAATGATTATAAAAATAGTTTCTGCTCAAGCTAATTCTGCGGAAGGAATTTGAGGTGAAACAATGCACCAAAAATAAATTAATGTTTTCCTAATTTAGTGATTTTCAGTGCATCATTTCACTCAAAATTTCCTCCACACCACTTTGTGTGAGTACACCCTTACCACAAACGCACACATTTTTCGAAGTAACGACACAATGAGCATAATGTAGTTCATGCACTGGCGGCGTACCATCTATTTTCAAAATACATGAAAGGTTTCTCCATAGTTACGGGACTGGTCTATAAGAAATACTTTTTTTAAAAAGTAAATTGAAAACCTCACAATAAATTATACTGGATAATCATATTGACCTTCCAATATCCACGCATATGTAAACCTGTTTAGAGATGTTGTTAAGCATTCTGTGATGTTTGAAGTTTTAGCAGAGTCAATTGATACATTTGCTGTGGATGCGTAAATGCTATGACAAAAAGCGACTTGTCCGCAATGCTGGTCTGAATAATACCTGTTCCAGAGCATGCGTCCAACACCCACTGATGTGGAGCTGTAAATGTCAGTACCAACTCCCTGTACAGGTTAAGTGGCTTTTGCAGAGGGTCCACTATTTTCCCGTCATCCCCTCTGTATGGTTTGTCCGCAGAGCAGGTGACGATGTTAGCATCGGGGCGCGAGTTCAATGACCACTTGATTTTGTTTGGGCGCTCATGCTTGGCGACCATCATCCCCCAGACAGACTGGGTCAGCGGATCCTCTGTAGCCATAAAAAAAGGAGAAGTTGAAATGGATTATTGCCTTACTTTCTAGATACAATGAACCTATATAGATATTTGGGTCACTTTTCCCCGACCAATTGTGTTTGTGCTTGGTCAAAGTCTAATGATCACAACGCAAAATTAACCAAAAAACCCTTTGTTGTAAAGAGCATGCCGAGTATGCATTTCCTTTTGTCACTGTTGCCTTATCTCTTATGGTGCATGTTGAGCGCATACTGCCCTCGACGTGGTACCAGTTATTAATCATGTAGTGCCTTAGCACGGTTAGGCAACAGTCCTGTCATTTAAAATTTTGATAAACTTTTTGTGAAAATATGTTTCATATATATCTACAGTGAACAAAGTTTACTTATGTGCGTTGTGTTGAATGTGTACACTAACATTGCAAGCCAATCAGGTTCGTGTGCATGCACACCATGGTTTGCAAGCACGCGCACTCATGTATGAATGGATGCAATGCAATAAATGATTAGCGTATACATAAATCAAAAAGTAATGTTATATCTCGTCTTGGAATACTGCAATGTCATTGGTCCAGAATGGTCACATGTCCGGTGTATAAAAACAACAGATCAAAAAAAATTCACATATCACCCTGTCGTATGCAAATTTTCCTCAAACCACCCTGCAATTTCTTCATATCGCTCTAGCATGGAAGCGCGCTGTACTAAGGCTCCCATTGGTCAAATAAAAGGTGTTAAGCCCACTAGAGGCACACACATCGCATGTTTTCCTTGGGCTATTCTCCATGGCTGGCTTGGCCATCGCCGGCATGGTGAGACAAGCTTATGGCCTTGGACAAGGTTACCGTCCTCGTCGCACAGTGACAAAGTTATACATGTACAATTGCAGTGTATTAAGTAATAGTTGTAACCACACATACAGTGCATCTTGTTTTGCCTTCGGTTTCTCAATCAATTGAGGAAATGGATTGTAAAATATAAACTGACAGTCTGAACACTTACCAGATTTTAGATTTGTCACAGCATAGAAGCAATTTGCCACATAAGCAAATTGCTGGGTTTCCTCCAAGCAGTGGAGAATCCATGGCTGTTGAAATACTTCACAGAGAATTACAAGGGAATATCCCGTCATCTTGGCAGAAATGTTGATAGAGGTAAAACTTGCCAAGAATGCCTCTAGTTGTACATTGTCCCATTCCTGTAAAAAAAATGTCAACGGTTAAAATGTGACACTGTTTTATACAATCAAAATTACACAATATGTATGAAGCATTTTCTCCTGAGCTAATTAACTTGGCAGGTTACATGGACACTGCTTTATTTTAGTGCTGCAAGTTGATAAAATGACACATTTACTCAATTTGTCAATTAACGTACCGCATTTGACAGCACCCAAAGTGCTCAAAAACGGCCAAATTTGACGGCGTCTTTTCAGGATATATCTAATTTACTCTCGAAGGTGCTTCGGAATAATGTATAGGTCTATTTCAAGCCCAAAATAGCACAACAAAGCCGGTGTGTTCCTTTAAGATCGTTTCAAATGGACCTCTAATCGGTTGGTAAAACTGCTTATTTGGGGTCAAAATGGTACAGAAAAACAGTTGTTGCAAATACTTCAGCTTATATGCGTGGTCCTTGGAAGTACTGGCATTTTTTTAGTGGTATTGCCTGCACATAGGGAGAAACCACAATTTTCCTCCCGTTGTGCAGGCGGTACCGCTAAAAGAAAACCTGATTGACTTGTGTGTCTTCCCTAACAGCAATGTTATTACCTTGGGCATATCCAGGATTCCCAAGTGGAATCCTGGAAAGGTGCAGTCAAGTTCCCGTAGTTCCTTGAGGTTTAATTGTTGGCACCTCCCCGTCACCTTCAAACCCACCGTGTTGTTAAGACCTCGGTGAACAGTGTCTCTGAAGAGGCCTGGCTCACCATGGTCGCCACCTTGCTGTTCCTGGCGAGTTATCGCAGCACAGAACTCCCGTATTGGCTCTGGGATGCCTGTCTTGGTGGTAAACTTCAGATTAATGAAGGGGTAGAGTGCTTTTCTTGTTGTGTTTTGAGGAAATCTCCGTTGGACCTCTTCCCAAGACGATGCATTGGTGATGTCCATCAATGCTCGCTGAACCCGTTGTAGCTTTCCTAGTTCTTCCCCTTCGGACTTGAATTCAGCCAGTGATATTTTCTTTGTTGTCAAGTCTTGTAGCATATGTATTAATGCATCCTCTGGCAGGGTCTGATATGGCCTAAATACATAGAGTCGTATCTGAGGAATGCCACTAGTGATTTCCTTCCTTTTAAGGCTTTGGCCTTTGATTTCGCCCTTCTCATACATGGTCAGTATCTCCTCTATGAGTGGATAGGCTTCGTTTCCTGTGCCAGCCAGAAACAGCACAGTCCGCATGTACTGATTTCGTGGATCCTAGAATCAAACGTAAATATAGGAATAACTAAGCAAACAAAGGCAATCCATAAATGTGTTATTTGTGTACGTATGTTTCCTGCAGCAGGGCAGTGAGCAGGGTGCTAAATTTTTCCAATTATACATCAACTGAAATTGCAATTCAGCACAGGAGAACGAGTTCTTAATATTATATTTGGAAACCATAACAGGTCCGGCAGCCGCCAATTTCGCCATTTTGAAACAGGAGGAATTCCTCCTTTTTCCGAAGGTTCCCGAAGTTACCCGAATGCACGTCCGGTCGTCCGGACGTTACCGTTAATCGTCGGGTACAATTCGTCAGTGTTCAGAGAATTTGAATTAACGTCGCATGCACGTACATACGCGTGTATTTATATGGTGGTGCCACGGATTTAAAACTACGCAGTTACGGTCACCGAATAAATGGCTGTAGTTACGGGATTGCAACAGCAGATTAAAACTAATGTATCATATGGAGCTCATTGGGTGATGCAGACAAGGTTTGAATTTTCTTTTTGATGCTAAACTACATGTATATTAAAATGGGCATATTTAATATTTTAAGGTTAATATATTAGATTTGTATCAAATATGGAATAACCCCTTTCAAATTGTTGTACCATGGAGGAAGAAACTTCCTCCATGGTTGTACACTCATGCCATATAGCGCGCAGCGCGCTTTGAAAATGAACGGTTATGTGCTCCTAAAAATAAACGCATGACGTAATGCTTAAAGTGCTATTTTGAACACGACAGTAGCCGGTCCTCATATTCAGTCGTCGCATGTGGAATGGGAACCAGTCTAATAAGGGCGAAGTGTCTTTTAAGCGAAATGACCGATTTTTTTAAATACAAAAGCGTGATCGCTATAAACTACATGTAGGGCCAGGTTTCGCTCATTTCGGCACACCGCCCATAGGCCTACTGGGCGCTGGGAGGGCTAATATGTTGCGCCATCATTGACCAAAATTGCACACAACACTAGGTCACGTCTTTTTTTGTAAACTGACGTAAAACAATTTCCGTCAGAAATCTGAAAAGGCACATCAGCCCCTACCAGCGCCCAGTATGGGCGGTGGGAATGAGCGGACACTGCCGGGCCAGGGCGGCACAGTCAGGACGCCACCTATTGGTCCAACTTTGAACATGGCAATACCAGTATTAAGCAGAAGACAAGGATAGATTTATATTGCATTCGTTTTCCGCCTATGAATTATAAATATTAATATCAATCACCCCTACCCTTACAAAAAAATGCCAATGGTTTACCATTAAAAATACCACTGACAATTACCACTAGCAATATTCAATGGTATATCTAATGGTGTTTTGGAACGTTTTTTTAAATGGTAAATAATGGTATCTCCATGGTAAATGTACCATTGCCAGTGGTAAAATTGTACCATTGCCAGTGGTAAAACTGAACCATTGCCAGTGGTAAAACTGAACCATTGCCAGTGGTAAAACTGAACCATTGCCAATGGTACAGTACTACCATTGCGAGTGGTAAATTGTACCATTGCGTGTCAATGGTCAAATGTACCATTGCGTGTCAATGGTCAAATGTACCATTGCGTGTCAATGGTCAAATGTACCATTGCGTGTCAATGGTCAAATGTACCATTGCGTGTCAATGGTCAAATGTACCATTGCGTGTCAATGGTCAAATGTACCATTGCGTGTCAATGGTAAAAATGTACCATTGTCAGTGGTAAATACCACTACTAATTAATGGTTTTACCATAAAGAGTATCGTTAAATTGAAAACACCATTGAAAACATTGAATGACTAGTGGTAATTGCCAGTGGTAAATGAAATTATTGTATAAACCCATACGCACTAAGTCCATCGCACATGTCATAACACAATATGTTTTCAAAGAAAAACTTGTAATTTCTTCAGTACGTTTTCTCACATTATTATGTCATATTAGAAAGAGTTAGTGGCTTGTATTTTTCTTCGGCACACGTCTTTCCATGTAGCAACTGAAGAAAAACAATTCAACAAGTAGCACTTTGAATTAACTTAACGTGTGTAACCAAACCTGTAGATAATTTTACATGAATGAAATCTTCTTCTGAATTATATACAAAAAGCGTGGTTATGTAAAAACTACTTTTACAAACTCGTACCTTTACCAACTCGTAGACCTACGTTTAATCAATGAAGACAACTCTAGATGATCATTAATACAGTTGTCAGTGCGTGGAATAGCAAAAACCACCGGTGCCACGCTGCCACGCTGCGTGTGCTCCAATAAGCTACTTCCTGTGTACGTATACGTAGGGCATATAATATGCCGTGACCTGATCAGTCCGCGCGTTGCAAAAGCACCGTAGTCTAGCTACAGTAACTTCAAGTCAAATTCGTGTTATTTTTGTGGAATCTTTTCGAAATAATCCGCCGATCTGATACGGTTCAGATCAGCCTTGAAGGCACTACTTACGCCACTGCAAGAATTGACGGAATACACGGTACAAGTTGGCTAAAGTATGACTTGCCCATATGTTACGTGTTCCAGATTAATAAGGTACGAGTTGGCAAAGGTACGAGTTGTCCTCCATTATCGACGACCGCCGTGTATGCGAAGAAAATACCCCGCTTAAAAATGCTTTTTTCCTTTTCCTTTTAAGCTCTGATGAACTCAAACTCTTTTTAATCATTGACTCTATAATTCTGTCGCTTCTGCGGTTGCCTTGAATATCATGTTTCCATCCCAGTAGTTTCAAAACTTGGCGACAAGAAGTACAAACCGGAGAGCATGATGTGGACGCCATCTTGAATAGTGATCGTGCGACAGTTACGCTGCGCTGGTTCCCAGTAATTACATCCTGTGCAAGTAAACTGGTGCTCTGCATAGTATCGATACTACTGTAATCGATATTTGTGGGGGTTTTCTCAGTCATTTCCCATAAAAGCTACATGGGGAAATGGTATCGATACCGGATCTTTCGCTTTTTATAATGAAAGCAAACGGAAGACACTGTCGGTAGGATTTATAACTCCATAAAAGAAACGTTTCTAAGCGGAAAATTGGAATTCCGGACCGTTTTTCTGAGACTGAATTATATTAGTTGTTTAATTTATTCTTAATAAATACCAGCTACTTGTACGTCACGGCCAGGGTCGTTATGATCTATGGGCATGTTGGTTTATATTATATTCTCTAGTCATTTTGATGTAAATTTAAGTTTAACTTTATTTTGAATTTTAACCACCGTGCACCATTCGTGACTCGAGATCTTACCATATATACCTCTGATGTACCACTGCATTACCATTGCACACCATTCAATTACCATACCTTACACAACCATTGAATACAATTGATTACCATACAATTTCCATTTTTTTTAAAAATCTCGCCATAATTATAATACCACTGGTGCACCATTGCACTGCCATATTGCACACCATTAATTTACTATACAATTACCATACGGAACCATTCAATTACGGAACCACAATTGATTACCATACATTTTTTTTCCATACACCAGTATACCACTGGTGCATCATTACATTGCCATTGCACACCATTTATGTATAATAGAATCACTTTACGCAACCATTCAAAAACAATTGATTACCATTCAGTTTTTCAATCTTACCATTGTACACTACTGGTGCACCATTGCATTACCATTGCACATCATCATCATTCGTACCATATAATTACTTTAATAAACAACCGTTCAGTCCTTTTTATCTTACCATTGCATACCACTGATTAACCATTGCACACCATACGTACAATATCATTACCATATACGCAACCATTCAGTACCACTTCTTACCATTCAGTTCTATTTAATATTACCATTGTATACCACTAAATAACCATTGTATTGCCATTGCATACCATACGTACAATACCATTACCATGCGCAACCATTCAGTACCACTGGTTACCCTTTATAATATTACCATTGCATACCACTGGATAACCATTGTATTACCATTGCACACCCATTGCACACCATGTATACGCAAACATTCAGTACCACTGCTTACCATTATGTCCTATTTAATATTACCATTGCATACCACTAAATAACCATCGTATTAACATTGCATACCATACGTACACTATCATTAACACGCGGAACCATTTAGTACCACTGCTTACCATTCAGTCCATTGCAATATCACCATTGCATACCATTGAATAACCATTGTATTACCATTGCATACCACTGAATAACCATTGTATTACGAATGCATACCATACGTACAATATCATTACCATGAGCAACCATTGAATACCACTGCTTACCATTCAGTCCTTTGCAATATTACCATTGCATACCACTGAATAACCATTGTATTACCATTGCATACCATACGTACATTATCGTTACCATACACAACCATTCAGTCCTATTTAATATTACCATTGCATACCACTGAATAACCATTGTATTACGATTGCATACCTTTCGTACAATATAATTACCATACGCAACCATTGAATACCACTGCTTACCATTCAGTCCTTTGCAATATTACCATTGCATACCACTGAATAACCATTGTATTACCATTGCATACCATACGTACATTATCGTTACCATACACAACCATTCAGTCCTATTTAATATTACCATTGCATACCACTGAATAACCATTGTATTACGATTGCATACCATACGTACAATATCATTACCATACGCAACCATTGAATACCACTGCTTACCATTCAGTCCTTTGGAATATTACCATTGCATACCACTGAATAACCATTGTATTACGATTGCATACCATACGTACAATATCATTACCATACACAACCATTCAGTCCTATTTAATATTACCATTGCATACCACTGAATAACCATTGTATTACGATTGCATACCATACGTACAATATCATTACCATACGCAACCATTGAATACCACTGCTTACCATTCAGTCCTTTGGAATATTACCATTGCATACCACTGAATAACCATTGTATTACCATTGCATACCATTCTTACAATATAATTACCATATGCAACCATTCAGTACCACGGCTTACCATTCAGTCTTTTTAATCTTACCATTGTACACCACTGAATAACCGTTACATTACCATTACATACCATTCACTACCGTACAATTACCATACGGAACCATTGAATACCATTGAATACCATTATATTTTTTTTGTAAGGGTATCCCCATGAAGCCCATTTATGTCAACTGCAATCTTCTTTTTAATGATTTGCGAGTACTTTTGAAAGATGTTTAGGTGAATAGCGAACCGACATAGAAGGATTTCGCAAAAAGAACTACCGGTAGAACAACAAGTTGGATATTTCCGCAAAGCAATATTTGTGCTTGTGATATTCACCGGAAGCTGATTTGGGAAGTTACTGTAACACTTCACACTGTTGTGTTTAATTAATGTAGGTTTGATTTAATTTACTTGAATTAAACCTTAATATATCAGATCATTGCAACTTTGTAGAATTACCTTGGTACAACAGAAACTTTGTATTATCAGAAATGAAAACACTTAAAAGTAAGGAATTGTGACCTACAATGTTCCTTGTTTTGAGGAGAATGTTGTATTGTTAGTGCTCATGTTATCAACATTTAACTTAAAATGTAACAATGGCAAACCTCTTGCATAATTGCTGAACACTTCTTACTCCAAGCTGCATTATTCAGGTCCGAGTACTCCCGCTTTATGGTTCGACAAAGTTGCACCTAGAATTTAGGAAAGAAAGTTAAAAAAACCAAGAATAATATTTACCTGGAATTTGACAATTAAAAAAAAAAAAAAAATCACTGACAGGGAACAGAGACAGTTTTGCTCTACATGTACCTTTAGAATGTAACCGGAGCAATGTTAGTCTTGACAAGTCTCGACTATACAGTCGAACCTTGTTGAAATTGATTTTCAGTGATAATGTATACCATAATGAAGGGGAGGGGGGTGGGGTTGAATCATTGACGTCTAATAATTTCTTGCATGAAACTAATTAATCCAAAGTTTTAGCTTGCATCTTATGTTTTGGCACTTCAAAGTTTCGGTCAAAGTCCAACTTGCCCAAGTCCGACTTTCCGTTTTTGGTCTGTAATACGTAGCATACAGCGTGCCTCTGGACTAGTGGACTGTCAAATCTCTTTTCTTCTGTCTCTGGTCAGACATCTTTTGATGACGATTTTTATGAACTTTTGTCTCGACCGGGGCAATTGTTTTTTTACATACTATGTTAAAATAAAATAAAAACAGAACAAAAAAAATAATTTAAATAAGACTTTCCGAGACAGAAGAAAAGAGATTTGACAGTCTATCAGTCCAGAGGGTGCGCCGTACGCTGCACATTACAGACCAAACACACACGGGAAGTCAGACTTGGGTATGCGAGTCCACCAATAATTTAAAATATTGACAGTAATCGTTCGATAACTATGCTGGCCGATTTATTTGTTGATGTCTTATTTGAAAGCGAATAACTTTTGTTTCTAGAAAATATCAATTCATAACTTATTTTTCGAGGTGCCACACCCAAAACACAATGACAATACTTCTTTAATGAGCTTTTTATGTTTGTTTACCTTGTCTTTTAATGTCATTTCGTGACGGCATTCTCCCATTGTGTTGTGTTTGTTTGCGATGTACTTTAGGGCATCCGATGACATGCCTCCATAGTAGATTGAGCACCATCTGCTCTGAAACAGCTCCTTGTCTGGATTTTTTTTTCCCATGGCTCTTGTTGCTAATAAATTGTGCTGGCCACCGATGACTTCATATTTGTAGCCGTTTGCCTGAAGAATTCATCATAGAAATTAAAATTATACATAACAATGAAAACATATAATGGTGTTAATTAAACAATATAAACGTTTCTGTAGCATGCTGGAAACCAACAATAAGAACCTTCATCAACTTGGACACAAAATTGTGTCCAACATATCAAATGGGAAATTGTACATCCGCAAACGAAACAAATTGCTCAAACTTGAAATTACTTACGTTGTCCTCATTGAAAGCTTCCTTTGTTGTCAGCGTCTTGCTGACGACCACCAAGGGTTGGTAAGCACTGTTGGAAAATTTTGCCATCTCTCCTTGAAGATGAAGGACAAAGTCTTCTCTGACTGAGCGAATCTGCAGCCCAATACTCAAATTCTCGATGGCTATCTTCGCATGACCTGATAATATAAAACAGTTACACATACATGTATACTGTAATCTGACAAACATTGATTACCCTTTTTTTGAATTACCAATGTGGTGTACATCTATAATGTGTAATTTTGTTGGATTTGCAACATTCACTATACAAACAAATGAGATATCTTCAACTTTCTCACATGTACAATTGCTCAGGTTTCTTCTTGAGAACTGAAATTTTATGTAATTCGGTCAATACATTTTTGAGATACGGGTCAACAAACTTTTGACTAATTAGCATGACCTGGGGGCCAATTTCATAAAACGTGTTAGCACCCGATTTTTGATTAAGCAGCGTTCTCTACATTACTGTTTAAGCACTAGCAAACCAAACTGGCATGCTAACCTACCGATTTTTTGTTAACGTGATGCTATCTTTTTTCTTTGCCATTTTCGGCAAAATTCGAGACACATTTTCCAACAGATTCACAACTTTCAGCTGTTGTTGAAATATTCCAGTCAGCGACAGGCAAGGGTCTTCTGTGGTAGTGATAACCATCCCAAAATGGAAACATAACCAATTATGGTACTTGAAAATGTTGCCATTGACTTATGAAAGCAGACGATGAACACGTTAAAACTAAACAGACAACAGCGTTGCACGCGCACTTAGAACAACGAGTTTTATACAATACGTCCTTGCTTGAGCGAATATTCGTGCTATGCTTAATCAAAATTTTTGATTAAGCGTAACATGTTTTATGAAATTGGCCCCTGCTATGTTTGGACAAATATATATTGATATTTACAAGCCCGCAAACGAGTGCGGCCATTTGTGACTAAGCCCCTAGCATCGTATTGTTTGATTAATTTATTTCATTTTCAAAAAAGACATGATACAAACTGAAGTGGATGCAATGGATGGCAAAGCAGCAAGACCAACCTAAGAAAGCATCCTCTACTTCTTCCTTCAAAGCTCTAACTTCTTGTGACTCGTGATGATTTTCCATGGTGGCATGACGTCTCTTGAAAAGCGGTGTAACTTCTGGTTCAAGATTTGGGCGCTTGTTTGATGATCTACACATGGAAATAAAACAAACACAATGGAAGATGGCAACTTACGAAACACTACATGATTGTACTTGTACATTGGTCAGACTACAATTCAATGTCGTCTAATTTGACGTGCTCCCTGTAATATGTCCTGCTTTTTGTTAGGCAAGCACTTCTTAAAGACAATCTTGCCAAGTTGTAATATTATTCACTAATTCAGTTTATCATAACATGCGGCCTACGTACTCTCGGACTACAGTGTATACATTGAACTAAATGCATTTTAACGTGTGTTCTTCGGTTGTTCAGTGTCCCTAAATTAAAACTTACCCTGCTCTGCTCTGCGAAGAGTCACGAATCTGTGTCTCTTCCGATGATGCATCGGTGCTTGTGACAGAGCCATCATTACTCATGCTCTGTTCATCTTGTCCTAGTGGTAATAATAATTCCATCTCCACTTCAAATATCTGAACAAAGTCCAGCACAGGTGACAGGGAGTCCGGCTTTGGCTTGAACAATCTGCAAAAATCGTTGGCATTCCACAGGAACTGTTCCCTGCTGAGGATCCGTGGTTTGTCACTGAAAAATATCACCTATTTAACAGAAATGGAGAGATATTGGTTTTATTTGCCCATAGTGGCTAACTCCATATTGGTCAAATCATTGACTGAATGTCAAACCTTCAACCATGGCCAACAATAGGCTTGAACATGGTACACCTGAATGATGAGAGTCAACGACCCATTGCATTTACAACCACTCGGCCACAAACCGATTTTCTTTAATATAAAGGGCTGTTCAAAGTTTTATACTGAGAGTTTCTATACAGACCTCCCCCCTCCTGCAGTGGCATACCCTGTGAGTGGGTCAGCAGGCCATTTACTAGGTTACAGTGTCTTGTATACTTTGTTGATCCTGACCGTCATGGTAAAGTTGTATTGTCTTTTTGGCCGAATAAAAAATAAGAATTTAAGTTAGAAGGCCTGCTTCTTGTTGGCCATGTTGGCTGTGATAAGGCACTTTGCAGCCATGTACCCTACTTTTTTAAAAATCCACAATTTAAGGACTTTCCCCTCGGATGATTCCTTAGGACTTTTTGTATGTCAAAAGGAGATAGAAATGAAATAGTTACAAATGAAAAAATTACATTTTTCACTGTACTGTGTTACTTCTCTCTTCTGTAACTGACATGCCCTACAAAGTGCCCTCTTAGTTTCTATATAAAAAAAATTTAAAAAAAGTTGACAAATTCTATTAATTTTACATCTTACTAATCAAATAATTCATCATATCTGTTTTCTTTTTCCCCTGCATGCACACACTGTGAACAGCAAAGACAACGTTGCACAAAATAAACATGCCCTTTAATGATTGTGGTAAGCTGTACACTACACATGTACTGGTATGTAGCTGAAATAAACTCCCACCTTGTGGTCAGCCTGCTTATGTAACACTTTATTGAATATATTGCCTGTACTGAAGCTCAACCACAGGCTAAATAAACAGATACATGTAGCTTTCCCAAAGGGGAATCATAAACAGGTGCAATGTACATGTATACATGTACATGTACGACCTTGGATGCAGCTTTTTAAAACAGGATTGACCTTTTCTAGTCAAGCTGGACTACATTTTTCTGTTACTATTCTTTACCAAAGATGTGATTTGTATGAGCTGACCAATGTGTAAAACATATTGATGGTGGCTTTTTTTTTGTCATGAACCAGAGTTATTTAATAGAGTACACCGTTGTGTGCTTTACTCAGTAACTTTCGAAATGCAAATTGCTGCCATAATTCTTTATTATTTAAATTTTATTTAGGACTACTGGCCGGTAGGCCTAAATGGTATATTTTCACTAGAGACGACTCGAGTTGACTCAGAGATGACTTAACTTAGGGAACAACTTGACATGGAGACGAGTTGACCTACGGGCGACTTGACCACCCGAAGTCACGTCATAACCCTGTCTTACTTTTAATCGACTGGCATTGTTGGGCGCAATCTTCATGCTCACACAAATCTTGAATTTGCGCAAACAGATTTAAGCACAAGTTGCATACAATTTTCGAGCAACACTAGCACATGTTTGGAGCATGTTTCAGCGTGTGCGTACTCTATAGCGTTTAATACACAGTAGCATTTTTTCCCACGAAGATGGCGTCTGTGAACATGATCAATTGATCACGTTCACGGACGCCATCTTCGTAGTAAAAAATGCTACTCCGTAAAAAACGCCATAAAGTATGTGCACGCATACATTCCGCTGGAACATGCTCCAACATTGCTCGAAATTTGTTCGAAATAAGGCGCAACAGATGCGCGACACAAAACAAACGCGCTCAATTTGTAGAAAGGGTGACGTCATTTTAACGTGATCAATTACAGACGTGTTTTTTTTACACACCAATTCATAAAACCAGTGGCGCAGTGCAAGTTAATAGACCTGTTCGGGGTTTTTCGCACACAATGGAAATAGCATATTCATGTATTTTTGGTACAGCGGACCTTTGACATACATGTTACTATGGACTAGAGCTGCGACCTTTAAACGTTTAGAAAAATGCTAAACGGATATCCGAAACAAACTTGTGAAAAAACGATCCTCCCTTTTTTAAAGATCTAATGGCCGTTTTGCTCCGCCAGAAATTTCTAAAGCTGCAATTTTGTTCGTAAGAAAAGCAACATTTGCGACACAAGGGCAAGTGGGAAGTATATCTTAAAATTACATTATGTGTTTATTCCAGGAGGTAATTTCCTTAAAATCTTTGTTCAATGTACATGTATACGAAAAAAATACCAATCATTCAAAAAGTGGACGCTAACAAATGAGACCTAACTTTCAAATGAGATCTCAACGAAAAAATACTGCCGGCTAAATAGCATAGGTGGGGCGATGGGGCGAAGTGGCAATGGGGCGAAGTGGCAATGGGGCGAAGTGGCAATGGGGCGATGTGGCAATGGGGCGATGTGGCAATGGGGCGATGTGGCAATGGGGCGATGTGGCAATGGGGCGATGTGGCAATGGGGCGATGTGGCAATGGGGCGATGTGGCAATGGGGCGATGTGGCAATGGGGATGGGGCGATGTGGTATTGGGGCGATGTGGTATTGGGGCGAAGTGGCAATGGGGCGAAGTGGTAATGGGGCGAAGTGGTAATGGGGCGAAGTGGTAATGGGGCGAAGTGGTAATGGGGCGATGTGGTATGGGGCGAACTGACATGGGGCGAAGTGGAAATGGGGCGAAGTGGAAATGGGGCGAAGCGTCCGACAACCCCCTTGTGTACTACTCTTTTCTATCTTTTTTTACTGACTGCTGGCTTAATACTTAATAGCATAGGTGGGGCGAAGTGGCAATGGGGCGAAGTGGCGACGGGGCGAAGTGGCGAAGTGGCGACGGGGCGAAGTGGCGACGGGGCGAAGTGGCAATGGGGCGAAGTGGCAATGGGGCGAAGTGGCAATGGGGCGAAGTGGAAAAGTGGCGAAGTGGAGATGGGGCGAAGTGGTAATGGGGCGATCTGGTATGGGGCTAACTCAACTGACATGGGCCCGGGCAAAGTGACTGTAAAACGACAATTAATATGCTTAAAAGTAAAACATTTTCCTAGCTAGCTATATATACCGGTACCTACCTTTAAATCTCTAGAGTTGGTGCTGGAATGTTGGTTTGCTTGACTGCTGCTCTGGTCGTCTTGATTTGTTGACCGAGTGTATTCTGCCAACGCCTTTACTGCGCTGTAACACTTCTCATGTCGATTATGGGAAAGACGTTTGCCTCCCAGCGTTGAACTATGATTCGAACAGTAAATATACACTTTACCGCCAACTGTTTTGAACCACCAATACTTTTGCTGTGTCATCATGAACAGTATTCAGAGTAGGCCTACTGAACAAATGAAATAATACACTAAAATCAACTGTGTAGCTACAGTATGTAGAGCACGCTTTCGTTCAAAGCCGTCGCGTCTAGCTAGCTGCATGTACTGTACTAGAACAGAGCGAATCTACACGTGTTTTATAATAGCAGTAGAGCTAGCTAGCTGAACCATGAGCTATATTGCTGAACCAACCAATCGATAATTGGCTTTCTGGTTTGGCAGGACACAAAAGGCCCTCAGTAGCTATACGCAGTGTTAGATGCTACCGTATAGGACGCCATGAAGTACAATATCCGGTTACTGAGGGCCTTTTGTGTCCTGCCAAACCAGAAAGCCAATTATCGATTGGTTGGTTCAGTGATTTAAAGGCCATGAATCATCCGCATGATACATGTAAAACTTTTTGCAGATTCGTTGAATAGTACAATATCCCTTGCTCTATGAATATGATCTAAGGAAGAGTATTGGTAAACTTATCTCCATTTTATATGGATGTTGTGTACAAATAAGCACATGGACAGAATCCGAATCCATGGTACAATATGTGTTTTTTTCCTTCATGGTAGAAGTGATCGAATGGTAAAAAGGAAACTCACCTTCGGTTGTTAATTTACAACATGAAATACATATTTTTTCCGGGAATAAATGCATGTGGTGTTTGTTAATTAAAGGCAATGCATGCTCGTCAGCAATTTCGTATTTTGAACACGTACACAAAACACGTGTGTGTTCAAAGTTGTTTAGCCGCGGGTGCAAATTATGACACAAGCATCTTTCCTTTGAAGATAATCGATCGTTTTATGAGGATCGTTTTCCGGCAGTGAAAAGAACGTAAAGAACAAGCTAGACTACTAAAAGTAGGGGGGGGGGGGGGGGGGGGGGGTGGTAAGAGGGCCGATTTCACCCGCACCCTACCCTCACTTTAAAAATATATAAATCATGCACACCCCACCCCCACCCCCCATATGTCGACAATGTCGATGCTATTAATATTATATTATACATATTATTACTGTTTCGTGAGGGCGCTTACCGACTACCGCCCCTCCACACCACACCCGTACCCGCCCCCACTAGCCCCGACTCCAAACCCCACATATCTGTTATCTAGAAAAAAGTATTTAAAATTTATCATGTTTGTTTGTTTGTATCATGTTTGTTTGTTTGTTTGTGTTTGTTTCAGTTTGTTTTTTTTTTTGGGCAAAACCGGGCCTCAAAAATTGTATTCCGTAATATTTTGTTTGGATTGAATTATGTCTGCTGTAATCGCAAACTGCAGGTAATGGTTGGTAACAGCCAATGGATTAAGCACCCCAACATTTATTAAGATTGGCATGTTTAATAGTGTTACAATTATTTTATCATATGATTTATTTTAGAATACCTGGGGCAAATTTCAAAGCAGGTGCTTAAACATGACAAATTGCGTAAGCATAAGAAACCTTGCATCAGTTGATAAAACGACGGAGGTTACTAGCCCAAATTTCTATGATTGTCATGGTGACGGAAAAGTCCACTAGTAACAGTAACACTGGTCATACACCATTTCTATCACATGAAGATTTCACTGCTAACATTCTCTACTGAGCAGGAGTTTTGTTGTACTTCACCAAATTTTTGTGCTTAAACACATATATGAAAGTGGCCCCAGGTTTTTACCCCAACAAGTGTGTTAAAACCAATTTCTAGTTGTTTTCACCAAAAACTAATTTCACCTAGTTTTTTAAAAATATTCTTTTTGCCAAAAACGGCTACCCACAAAAAAAGCTACCTCAAAATACAGCTTGGTATACAATCATTTTTTTGATTCAGCACCCCAAAATTGGATAAACAAATGGTATCAACTTCAACTAAAAATACCTTTATAGTGGGAAATGAAAAAAAAAACTAGCCTATAAACTATAGCCATGGTTAATGCGTCTCAAGTCAACCTCAAACTGCAGACGACGAGAAAACTTGCTCCAAGTACGTCCAGTCATGTCCCACGAAGATTTCTGCATTATGTATGCACGCTTTCATGACGGGTACCAGACGATATAGCGCCCTCAATATGGAATACAAACTCAATTGCAAAGCCCAATGCATGCAATGATTTGCAGTTAACCAAAATTTTATTTTACAGATAGACACAGGTACAGGTAGACAAGAAAACAGACCGACTACTAAAAAGTAAAAGCAATGGTTAGGAATACCATATGTCTGAATTTTTTTTTCGTGTAAAATAATACATTTGTGGGAGAAATTGCCAACTCACATTTTTGAAATTGACTGCAAATATGTATTTGTTAACGTTATCGTTAATCGTCGGGTACAATTTGTTGACATTGTTTAGCCGCGTGTTTATTTTACGATGGTGCAGCTAGACAAGGTTTAAATTTGAACTTTGATGCTATAATGGGCACAATGACACAAGCATCTTTCCTTTGAAGATAATCGATCGTTTTATGAGAATCGTTTTCCGGCAGTGAAAAGAACGTAAAGAACAAGCTAGACTACTAAAAGTACTGGGAAGAAAAACTGCTAAAACTATGAATTGTAGGATAGGGCGACAAATCGTGTGTAAAAAAGGTATATTAGGGCGACGTGCTCAATAGGGCGACATTTTGGTGTCGCCCTAATATTTTTGAGTTTAAAATAAATTTTTTTAGGTCAAAAACCATTGTTTTTTAAATCGAGAACCATTTTTATTAGGTCTGGAACTGTCTCTCTTAGGTCTGTGACCATCTCCGGAAGCTTCGGGTAAAAACATAAGGTGTCATTTTGAGTGATTCTTGCCGAAATTTCGGTGGTCTCCGGCGAGAGTCTTGCCGAAATGTCGCCCCATTGCGGCATCCAACGTTCTTTAAACTTGTATTATTATTATTATTATTATTATTATTATTTATTTCTGGTATTCATACCAAGGATTCCTCAATAGTGCTCATTGCACTGTCACTCGTAAGCGTGAGGAAACCCATGAAGAATTATAATTGTACATCCTGAGATCTCTGGGAATTTCCACTCTGTTAAGTGGTACCATTAAAGGAGCCCCTTTTGCAAGAGGATATGCTACATAACTACCTCCATGACTATACAATACGGCGATATTTCCAAAAAAAGTGACAAGAGGCATTTTTAGTAGAACTTCGTAACATGTTGATTTTACCTAAGTTGGGGTTGTGAATCCAAAAATTAATGTTACCAAGTTGTATTTTAAAAACACATACGCGTAGGAGACGGGGTCTGCTGGGGGGCCGGGAAGGGGGGTGAGTGGCGTAAGAGGGCTGATTTTCCCCGCCCCCACCCCCACTTTAAAAAGATATCAATCATGCACACCTCAATCCCCCCCCCCCCCCCCCCCCCCCCCCCTCCCCCGCCCCCATATGTCTGCAAAATCATGGTAGGCCTACTGTCGGCAAATTAAAATAAAAAAGTTAATGAACACAGAACACAGGGCTGAGGTTCCGAAAACCGAAGCACTGCTCGCGGGGCTAGCTCCAACCATGCACTGCTAAACTTCGCAGCGTATTCTGCGACACCGCTTACAAAACCGTTAGAAGTTCATTTATTTACTGACAGAAAAGTAGGCCAGCTTCTGAACTTGGATGTTGCTCAATTTGAAACACTTGGCACGCCATACGTCAACAGAAATCGACCATCAAACGAACGATCGGAAACATGTGACACTGCTATCACCGTGGCGCATGCAGAGCTTATCGCTGTCGGGCAATTTGAGAAAAGAAAAAAAGCAGAAACTTTATGGTCTGTTGTGGAATATATACTTTAAACGTGGGTAAAATTGTTTTAAGATATTTGCTGTCGTTTTGGTTTCTGAGAAATTTTCCCGTTATCTGATCGAAAACCCATGACGCCAGGATAATTTTAAGATATAGGCCTACTTCCCACTTGCACTTTTGTCGCAAATGTTGCTTTTCTGTAGAAAAAAACACGTTTTCTTCCTCAAATTGCCTTCAGTTAGTACACAAGATAACCATTCACGCGCGCGTGCAGCGCCCTCTGTTGTCGTGCTTACGCACAGACCACTCGCCACGTCATTTTGTGCATTACTTTATGCAGTAATTTTATGAAAAAAAATACCCAATTGATACATGTAGGTGCATAAAACTATAGAGTAAGAACTCCCCACATTGAATTGCAGAGGATTAGCGACTGTCTATAGTATTGTCATGTTTATAAATAACCACTGCACTCCGGCACCCTCCGGCCTAGACAGAATGATTCTGTCCCTACGGAGTACGGGTATCCCGTAGGGACAGAAGGTACCCCTTTCATACAGTGGATTGTTGCCATTTTCCCCGAAAATTAGAATCACACCCAAATATTTCCTCCTAGTTTAAGTTGTGTCCTACAGTGGTTTGAGATGTCCATGATTGGAAAGAAATACTTACAACACCGTTTTTGAAGCAAAATTGTTCTCCCAAATGCAAACTGACCGACAGATTTCCTCGTTGAGGTGTTAATAATTCTGGAGTTGAGAACCACTCGGAACCTAGCACGAAATTTGGGTTGGAATTTCGGCTGGCCGGATTTTGTACATATTGTTATTTTTACGGCTTCCGGAAATGCTCGAAAGGTCGATGGAAAGTTAGGCACAATTCTACGCACAGATGCCGCGCTTTTCAAATGATTTTGTAAAATCGTAAAAAGGAAAAATTCCACAATTGTTTTCTTCTAATCGGTAAAGAATATCCTCAAGTTTATTTTATAAGCGCCCCGAAAGATTTGGTCATGGGAAAACTTCGAATTTTTCCTTTTTACGATTTTACAAAATCATTTGAAAAGCGCGGCATCTGTGCGTAGAATTGTGCCTAACTTTCCATCCATGTAGGCCTACTGAATTGTACAGGATACTCCACAGACTTGGAGCCGCTAAATTGGAGTTTTTCAGATCACAACGATGAAGACGGCACATTACTATCCTCGACGCCAAACAAGTCTACGCCAGTAATAGGACCGCTTCAACCTTATTTGTCGCCCATTTCAAGTTTACCATTGTCCAAGAGGAGGAAAAGAAGGGATCCGGTAGATGTACTAAGAACCAGTTGCTGCACAAAGAAGTGTATGAAAACCTTGTCACCATTGGACATAGACTTGTGTGAACTCCAGTTCAAAGACAAAAATACAACGCAACAGAGACAATTCATTCTGGACAGCATAAGAGATAAAAGTCATACCAAGTTTAACCTGTCGGGGAAGTCTTCAATAACAAACAACTTTGTTCTGAAAGGCAAATCAGTGTGTGAGAGAGCGTGGTGTAATGCACACGACATTACATATACACGGTTTCTTCGATGCCAGCGTTTATTTGAAATTGGCACAACGGTCATCCATCATGGAAATCTCAGCCGCACCTACATGCACGGTAAAACAACAGAGGCTCTTGGATGGATGAAGTACCTATTCGAGAGGATTGGCGATTGGATGCCTCACAAAACTCAAATCCATCTACCATCTACATATACCAAGAAGGCCCTATACGAAAGAATGGTGACAGATTTTAAAGAACGGGCAGTAGAACAAATCATTTCTTACGAGCATTTCACCTCTGTGTGGGCCGACCATCTGCCTCACTGCATCATTTCAAAGGTATGGGCTTTTATTTGTCTCATGTTAAAATGCTCCGTCTTGTTGAGAACTCTATAGAGTTTCCAAGCTTTTGATGTCGGAACATGTACGCAATTCCACAATTGTTTTCTTCTAATCGGTAAAGAATATCCTCAAGTTTATATTTTTTTTACAAGTGCATAATCATGTGTTAAACAGAATACATGTATTTTTGTTGGAGCATCTTGGGGTAAATTATTTCTAGTTTAAAGGAGTGTTTTTATTTTTGTTTTATTCTGTTAAATTGTTCCATCAAATCTTTTAAAGAAGCTTCATATCACTAGGACTAGGAGCAACTAACAATGGAAATTAGATACAAGCCATGGTTAATAACATTGGTTGTTGCCCAATTTCCATTGTTAGTTGTTCATACCGGTAGTATGATCAGATCACATTTTTGACCACCACATTTTCCCCATGGTTTTTGAAATTTTGATAGCATATTAAAATGTATTTTTGATAATTTTACTCATCACAATTCTAAAATTTCACGTTCTTACACTGTCTGTTTTCAAGGATAACATTAAAAAAAACCAATGTTTTGTAAACTAAATAAAAGGTTCCATCATGGAGGTAGGATCCATGGTTACATAAAGCAGAGCAGTAATTGTACCAATATTTTCC
Source organism: Henricia sp. BOLD:AAB3569 (assembly GCA_037783545.1). Lineage (NCBI taxonomy): Eukaryota > Metazoa > Echinodermata > Asteroidea > Spinulosida > Echinasteridae > Henricia > Henricia sp. BOLD:AAB3569. The sequence continues at coordinate 469,835 of JBBELK010000162.1, read as the reverse complement.
GCTTACACATTCAAATTGGAGATTGTAATTTTCAATTTTCACTATCAATGGATATTATTTTGCTCATTTCTCAAAGACTATAGCACTTCAGACAACGATTTCAGGGGAAGTTTTCTACGGTCATCATGTTTATATCGTGTAAGTTATGTGTAAATCTGTGAACATTTCAGATACCAATTATGTGTACTGACTTCAATTACATGCAACTCCCTAAAACTCTGTGGTACATGGTTTCTACGAGGGTTTCTTTTTTCTTGGTGGGAGAGGGGGGGGGGGGTTGGGAGGTGGTGGGAAGGAAGGAAGGAAGGAAGGAAGGAGGGCGAGGGAAGGAAGGAGGTATTTTTTACCAGATGTAATCTAGCCACGGTTTCGTGGGTACCAGGTTGATCACATACATGTACACTCAATACGTACATGTACAATTGGCACGTTTGTATACTGTGCTATTTTTCAAATAAACCCCCATTGTCCACTATCGGTAACAGTATCTTTGCAGCTCCACATTACCATGACGTCTTCTTCATTTACAGAGCAAACCATCTCTTAGACCAGTTCCACCATGGGTCAAGCCATGCCTTGAAAAGATGGATGTACCAGCACTTCAACGAGACATTCTAACAAATGAAGGCTATCTTATGAGGTTGCCTCAGAGTGCTCGTACTTGGTGGCATCACTACCTCAGTAACATCATGGACAAAGAACAGGTTATCTAATAATGCAACAATTCTGTTTATTTAAAATATGCATCCATTTAAAATGTGTCTTAAATAGACGGTAAATATAATTAAGCTGTAAACACTTTCTTTCCGGGCCCCGTTTGTACCCATGCCAAAGTCAGTGCGTATGGAACACGCACACGGAAACTGCACATGCTAGAAAGTAATGTGCAAAGTACCTATTCGTGTGTGTTTTCCAAAAACCACCGGTCCGACTGACATAAAATTTCAGAATTGGTGCTGTGGAAAAGAATTATTGGCAGCAAAATCTGCCTAAGAAAGGAAAGTGTATCTTAAAGTGTATTGGTTTTCATATTTTTAACAGGTTCCAGATACACCTGCAGTATGGCCTCTTGAAGAGCTACAAGGTCTGCTGAATAGGCACGATGAAATAGAAGAAGAGATTTCCCCTGAAACTATGCTCATTCAGAACAAGCTGAATCGTGTGTTTCCGAAGGTATGTTAGCTAAGTTACATGTATCTTAGCAATTGGCCAACGGGAGTAATTGGCTGTGGAGGGTTCTTCCATAAAGTATGTGCGCATGAAATGCTGATTTTTAAAAAATAATGTCTGGGGTTAAAGGAGCGTGACCAGAGTTTCTGGAAAATAGTTTTCGATGTAACTTACCAATATTATCAAGTAACTTCCATACACACCTCCCATGTCCCAAAAACCCAAAAACATTCGCAATTTCCAGTAAAAAATTGAACAAAACTATCGAGTCGGCTTTCAGCGTATAAACGTTGATACTGGAAAATTAGTTTACAAATAATCGGTGGATTTTCGACGATATCCTCGGAAATATGCAGCCTAGAAGCGCGGGAGTTTCAGTTTCGTAATCAGAAAAATATAACGGATGTTATGATATAAAAATCTCATGACCCATAAGGTAAGTCCCGGGGAGTTATGGGTAAAAAAAAGTGATCTGGTCACACTCCTTTAATAAAAAAAAACCAATTTACATGTAAGCAGCACAAGTGCACAAATTTCAGGGGAGGGGGGCGGGGGTGGGAAACTTGGGTCTTGAAATAAATATTCCTGTCTATATTGATAGGATGAAAGTGTGTGCGCGGCATTTTGAAATGAAAATATGCTGGTAAGTATCGTTGATATACAAACATTCCTGGATTTTCTACCTCATGGAAAGCAATCAATAGTTTTTCCAGCCAGTTTCAGCAAAAAAACATGCATCTTAAACACTAGCATATTTATTTGTAGGCAAAAAGAGATAACATGTATTTATAATATGCATTTGTCTACAGGTTTCCATTGGAAATCAAGGAAAAGAACGTCGGAGTCATGTCACTTTGGAAGATTCCAGAGACTCTGTTGAAGTGGGGCAACTTGTGGCAATACACTTGGAAGACAAAACAAAGCGACCGTACATTGGTAGAGTTACTCAACTGATGGATTCATCTGTGAAGCTACATTGGCTTAAAGGATCATGGATGAAGGAATGGAAAAACTGGAACTTGGGAAATGGGAAGAGTGCTAAACCATATGTAGACGAGGTGTCCGTTCAGTCGGTTATTTTGTGGGGGTTTAGCTTGAGCCGTCGAGGCTGTCTCAACACAGATACTAGAAGTGAACTGAAAAAAAAGTATACAGAACTTGATGAAAAAGAAAATGAATAAATTTTGTGTGTTAAAGACAGTGTTGTAGTATTCAAGTCCACGACTTGGACTCTACTTAAGTCATATTGAAAAATTACTCGGACTCGACCACGAGTCGCATATTTAAAAAAAAGAAAAAAGATATATATTTGCCCGCTAAATGCAGGATTCTTGAAAAAAAGAATTGATGCTTGAATATGTACACTGCCCCACCAGGCTATCATCTTGCAACAGTGCCCCTTTAACGCACTCCCTAACTCCTGCGTACAGTGGCCCTGTTGAAACAGGCCCCATTTTGCGGTGGAACAAGCGACAGAAATCTTGTCGCCTCTGCTGGACCAATCAGGACGCTTGGCAGTGCATTGCAGCATTATTGCAGGCATTCAAATGTAACGCGTAGATTGTAAATACCGTGCATGCATGTGATACATGTACTCGGTAATGCTGGCCGGCGTCGGCGATTGGCTGCTATTTAATGGATACTGGGGAATCCGTTCCATTACATTCGTCGGCATGCATCCCTGTTATCAATTTGAAAAACTGCGGAGTAAATTAAGATCGTCGTTTGAAAGTATGGTAGGAATGGGACAGTCATAAGGAACGGAACCCAATACAATTTCTGGAAAGTATAGAAATCGTTTCTTTTCGGCATAACATGCGTGAGTTGGCTGAACAAAAAAGGCGGCTCACTCCACAGATTTGCGTGGATTTCCTCGGGTATTGTTACGTCGCTTTGCAGAGTGGAAATTCCCTGAGATCTCAGGATGCGCACCAGGCTGGCAAGGAGCGCATGAGTACGTTATTTCACATATTGTGTAAACGAAATAATAGCAGATTCAGTTTCACTAATTTGGCGAGACTAGAGACTCGAGACTAGGGACTCAAAACTTGGACTCGATATTGGTGACTCGACTACAACACTAGTTAAAGATAAATGAAGGATACTAATTGGAGAATTTTAAAGGATGCTAATGGGAATATCTGTACCAATAGACCAGTCTACGTGTAATTTTGTTTGTGTCCTGCAAATTCCAACTCACTATACTTGCCAAACACAAACCGAACAAATGTTTGGGAATAAATTTGTTAACCTTTACTGAAACGATTACATACTCTTTATAAAGGTTTTACACTACTATTGACTATTGTAAGTAATTTGTGTTGTGCTTTCGCACTATACCAATTTCTACCCGGAGAACATGATTTTCTAACCTGTCCTCCTGCGAACCATTGCGCAAACAACGGTGCCTGAAACTCTCTATTATAAAAATATCTATACAGTAAATTGTCACTTTGTAATGTCATTGTTTGACGTTCGCAGCACGCATTGGCACATAACTGGCTCTGGAGAAACATCTTTTTTTTAACCAACCTACCCGGGTTAAGCAAACCTGGCAAAAATTAATTTCACACTACTAAGGATAACTCGGAGAATACATGTAGTCTCAAAGCCGCAGTTAACCCCGAAATTGGTGGGTTAACCCACCTCACGACCAGGGTTAAAAATTACCAGGGTTACATGTAAGTGGGGTTTTTCGGCAGTTAACCTGGAGATTGCTAACCCCGAGAAGTGTATTCTGAACACTACAAATTACTTGGATAATCTTGGGGTAAAATTTTAAGTTAACCCCGAGATAACCTAGGTAACTGCATAGTTTTAGGAGTCTTCCACTGGCGATCATAACCACAAACTATCCATAATTTTGTTTTAACAAATATTACCTCAGAAGAATGAAGGGTGCCAATTGGCAACCCTCTTACATTGCATACTGTGTATTTCACTTGCTCAGTTATTGTGTGTTACAGATGAAAGAAGGGTGCCAATTGGCAACCCTCTTACATTGCATACTGTGTATTTCACTTGCTCAGTTATTGTGTGTTACAGATGAAAGAAGGGTGCCAATTGGCAACCCTCTTACATTGCATACTGTGTATTTTACTTGCTCAGTTATTGTGTGTTACAGATGAACGAAGGGTGCCAATTGGCAACCCTCTTACATTGCATACTGTGTATTTCACTTGCTCAGTTATTGTGTGTTACAGATGAAAGAAGGGTGCCAATTGGCAACCCTCTTACATTGCATACTGTGTATTTCACTTGCTCAGTTATTGTGTGTTACAGATGAACGAAGGGTGCCAATTGGCAACCCTCTTACATTGCATACTGTGTATTTCACTTGCTCAGTTATTGTGTGTTACAGATGAAAGAAGGGTGCCAATTGGCAACCCTCTTACATTGCATACTGTGTATTTCACTTGCTCAGTTATTGTGTGTTACAGATGAAAGAAGGGTGCCAATTGGCAACCCTCTTACATTGCATACTGTGTATTTCACTTGCTCAGTTATTGTGTGTTACAGATGAACGAAGGGTGCCAATTGGCAACCCTCTTACATTGCATACTGTGTATTTCACTTGCTCAGTTATTGTGTGTTACAGATGAAAGAAGGGTGCCAATTGGCAACCCTCTTACATTGCATACTGTGTATTTCACTTGCTCAGTTATTGTGTGTTACAGATGAACGAAGGGTGCCAATTGGCAACCCTCTTACATTGCATACTGTGTATTTCACTTGCTCAGTTATTATGTGTTACAGATGAAAGAAGGGTGCCAATTGGCAACCCTCTTACATTGCATATTGTGTATTTCACTTGCTCAGTTATTGTGTGTTACAGATGAAAGAAGGGTGCTAATTGGCAACCCTCTTACATTGCATACTGTGTATTTCACTTGCTCAGTTATTGTGTGTTACAGATGAACGAAGGGTGCCAATTGGCAACCCTCTTACATTGCATACTGTGTATTTCACTTGCTCAGTTATTGTGTGTTACAGATGAAAGAAGGGTGCCAATTGGCAACCCTCTTACATTGGATACTGTGTATTTCACTTGCTCAGTTATTGTGTGTTACAGATGAACGAAGGGTGCCAATTGGCAACCCTCTTACATTGCATACTGTGTATTTCACTTGCTCAGTTATTGTGTGTTACAGATGAAAGAAGGGTGCCAATTGGCAACCCTCTTACATTGCATACTGTGTATTTCACTTGCTCATTTGTGTTATAGATGAAAGAACTCTTACATTGCATACTGTGTATTTCACTTGCTCAGTTATTGTGTTATACATATAGATGGAAGGAGGGTGGAAATCGTTGCATTTTGTATTACAAAAAAACATTGCATATTATGTAATTCACTTGCTCATTTATTGGAGTTACAGATGTGTGTTATCTCGATTGCTTGGTTTTTTGGTTGTTTCATTATTTCGTGATTAAAATTGTTTAATTAAGACCATTTAAACATTGAATTTGATTTAGCATGTTTCGTTAATAAATAATGACGCGACAACCTTCAGTCTGTTTAAATTATATAAGTATCTAATTTAACCGACGAATAAATACCTTAATATCATTCGGCATACAAAAGATCAAAATTAACGACGCAATCTTCATCGTCAACAATGAAAACCAAACATTTAGTAATATGCCGTTATTTATCCTACAATAACATTGAGATGAATCGCGCGTATTTGCGTAGGTGAAAAAACTTCAGTAAAAGTTAACAAATGTCATTTCCAATAAATTCAAAATGTTTCCAAAGGTGTTCATTGCTATCAACACTTTGAGTAAGCTAGTTTTTCTTGCCAACTAATGAAAAACAAAATTTGGTCATTGCAAATGATACAATGGGCCTTTAAGCCTTATCATTGCGGTGATATACATGTACACGTATTACATATTCTCACTTCCTTTACCATGTTCACTGCATGGTAAGACTTTTTGAAGCCTGGGTTTGAGCAATCTAGATTAAAACAATGGCAGTAAATTATGAGTTGAAAATTTGCGTGTTTTGTACGTAATCTGGTAATAATAAAACAAATTCACAAATTCATACATCTCCATAGGTTTACTGGAGCTGCGAGCCCAGATCTGTGAATTCCATGCCCAGTTGGATGGGCTGACCAATCTGAGCCCAAACCTGGTTATTGTTGGCCCAGGGTCCAAGCAGATGATTTTTCTCTTGATTCAAGTCTTCGATGGTGGTAAGAATCTTACATTTTGTTTAATGCTCTTTTCACACTTCCACAAAATGTTGTCTATTTTACATTAGAATACCCTCTTGAATAGGTTATGTTTTCATTATTTGGCTATGTACGTGTCAGAAAAAGTCCTATATTTGATCCTAAATAATTGTTTCATTTGCCAACAGATTTAAACCAAAATTTCAGTTCATTGTAAACGAGGCTTGACAAATTTTATTGAGCAGCTTGCATCAGCTTTGTCTGAGAGTGAGAGGGCGAGATTTAAAATTTAAAAACTCAATTTCAGAATCTGCCACTCTCGACTATTGGCGTCCTCCAATGTCGATACATTGCTGGAGACGGTGGCGGAAAGCGTGTGCTGCAGCCGAAAGCTTCTGAAATAATGCAGGATCGTCCCTAAAGGTCACTACACATTATCACCTTGATCGTTTTTGTGCAACTTATCAAGAAATGCAAAGAGATCGCAACCTCTGACATACACAATTTTCTTAACATTGGAGGACACAAGTTGCAAGTGGCTGATTCATAAATTGATTTTTTAAAAATCTCGCCCCCTTGGTAAAAACAAGTACTATACATTCCACATAATGTACATGTTCCACACATCTGTACAGTGCAATGCCACACGTACATGTAGCCGCTGTCTGCACATGCAACCGCTGTCTGCCCACTCGGAGCCCTACAAGTGAAACTAATTGAGCCAAAACAAAACATTTTATTATCCCAAGTCCTCCCGTAAACCCTAACCAATACTATTATTTGAAAAAAAATTTCAAAAGAATAATCTGTCTTTTAAAGGCAGAGGCTCGTCAGCAATGCGCCCGCCAAATTCGTGTCACGAAATACGCAGCTCCATGCCTTTGCTATGGAGCTGCGTATTTCGTAGCACGAATTTGGCGTGCGCGCATTGCTGACAAGCCTGTGCTTTTAAGTTTGTCTGTGGTTTTGATACCCTAATCACGATACGTAGGCCTATACCTACATACTCGATCGTTAAAAAAATTACCCTTTTTACATGGATTTCTGGTCACGGATGCATGATCGTTAAAATTAAATTCACCTGGCAGAACACGGTGTTAATGCTTTTGCTCAAGGCCAATGCTCTGATTCATATCAATCTTCACGGATCATTTAGCACCATTGTTGCAAGGCCTGGAATTTCAGTTTCATGCATCCACAGAGGTATTGTGAACAATGTTTTGGCTGTTGGAGGAAGTTGTGGGAGCCCGTTTCACAAATTTCCAAAGCAATGACTTAAATTTTGTTTCAAGAGTTGACAAAAACCTAACTCAAAGTGTTGATTCATTGCAACTGTAACAATGTAATAACAAACACGACATCGGTTTATTGCTGTCCAAGATTGTAGTTCTTGTAAGTAATTAACGACTGAAGGTTGTTTTTTGTTGAAATAAGTGTGTGCAGTACACATGCACACATCTTTTTTACCAAAAAAAAAATAAAAATCTTCCATAGTTTTCTGAACCGTGGCGGTTTCACATTGTTAACCAATTTAAATATCAAACGTTTAACTACAATATGGCAGCAATACCGTTTGGATACATGTATTTGAAGCTATTCTTTTCTATATGCTATGAGTAAAGGGAAATCAAAATTGAACTAAAAATAAAATTGCATGATGTATAAATTTGTCAACATACATGTAGTGATTTTTAAAACCGGCACATTTAAAAACAATTTGTTTTACCCTTTCCGCGCTATATTCCAGGGAGTTTATCATTTTTCATCTTGTAACGAAAAAAATTCAATGCAAAAAGTGAGAGCAAAACGTGTATATTTTGCACTGGGTGGAGACTGTTAAAATACATTTTTTATCAAGGGTGGAGGGTTTTGTCAATGAAAAGCGGAAAATCCCCACTTATTATGGGATAAGGATAGCCTGCGGGGAGGTGTTAATTGAATGATACAATGTAGGTGCATACAATCTGCGGATATGTTTCAGTGATCAATATCTTTTAGTATTAGGAAATATCCGTATGCAAGACACTGTAAATGTTGAAATATGTCACAAATCGACTGTTTCTAAAAATAAAATTCTCTAATTTCATCATCATGTAGAAGTACATGTAGACCTACATGTAAACATCTAGAAACCCATGCACTGTGTGTGTGATGAGGCGTGTGTGCGGGGTTCAGTTCGTTGACGATGCGGTAAGCACGTGTAGCTAGCTGCATTATCGCCATTTTCCATTGTCCTACGACACATTTTTCCAGCTTACGCCACCAAAAACCATTGCGCAAGTTACGCCACATTTTATAGCGTAAGTCGGCGAGTTGCGCCATATCCAAATGTAGCCAAACTTTCGTGAAATGCGTCGCAACTTATTGCGCAACTGGCGTAAGTGGACTTGCGCAATAGCGTAAAGTTTCGTGAAATCGGCTGCTCGGAATGGTTTATTAAACATTAAACATAGGCCTACATAATCTGAGTACATACATGTAGAGTGTCAGAGGTGCTGGGTTAAAAACCCGGTGAGTACCATCATTTTGTTTTTTGTCAAATGATATTTTTAATACACAGACATACTGATTCTCTCACCAAGTTGGATCACATACAAGCCGATGACCAACCTGGCTGGAAAACGATGCTTTGAAGTGACCACCAGCATGGAAGACAAATGGAAACTTACTACAGCAACATTAGAAAAGGTTGTTACTTCTCTCTACTTTCAATATTTTTTGATCTGCAACTTGAGGTTCTCTCACACACGCAAAAATCTCGGGCGCGAGTGGAAGGAGCTTCACGAGTTTGTGAATTCGGGAAACTCTGGAAAACTCGTGGGACAACTCGGAATGATTTGTGTAACTCGGGCGCAACTCTTGGCAAAACTCATGAACAACTTGCACCAAACTTGTGCAACTCTTAGCAAACTCATGCAACTCGTGTGTAACTCGTAGGCCACTATTACAACTCGTAGCAAATTCGCACAGCACTGTATCACGCGAGTTTGAATAGAGTTTGATACAAGTTGTACGAGTTGGTCTGCGAGTTATAAGACTTCAAGCACAAGTTGCAAGAGTCGGTGAAATTCCAGATTGTTTGGTGCCAAAGTCGGGTAACTCATACTAAACTCGTGCCACACTCACAACTGACTCACAGTAAGCTCGGAAAGCTCGCAGTGAACTCGTGACTTGCTTGGGAAACTCCTGCGTAATTTGTATTAACCCGTAGTTAACTTGTAAAACTCGTAGTAACCTCGGGCTTGTATTAAATTCGTAACTGACTCGTAACTAACCCGTAGTAAGCTCGCAGTATACTCGTAGACACTGTGGCACCAAGGGTTTTACCAGGAGTTTTCCGAAATTGCCAACTCGTGAAGCTCGCGCCCGAGATTTTTCCGTGTGTAATGCTATGTTTACACCGAAGCACGACCAAGTTAGGGTCGACTTACGAGTTGTAAAATTCTGTATTTCTTGGACTCGTGAGTGGTCATGAAACTTTTGTCAAGGGGGCGACCGAGAAAATTTGCCGACCGTTTTGAACCGTTCCATACGGTCGGGGAACTTGTGCCGAGCGATGGCGATTCGCCCCGAGTTATTGCGAGTGTTCAGGACTAACTTACGACCTTCTGACAAGTAACATATAGGAGGAACTTAAGATCTTGCCGACCAACTCCTGAGGAAATGCCATTTTGACCAATTTTTTTCGTAAATCACTCTCAAGTCCCTCGGGATTTCGGTGTAAACAGGGTAGGAGAGAGCCTTTAGTCATTTCATGAAAACTGAATAAAGAAGATTAAGTAGTTATGCCAGTCGTGCTCATGGAATACAGCAATGTAGTCTCGGACTTTGGCCTTTGGTACAAGTAGCCTATATGGGATGCAGACGCATTACATTATGCTGTATTCCATGAGCATGAGTAGCATAACTAATAATGTAGTTTCAAAGGCCTGTTTCAAACGTCGTGCTTGTGCCGTGTCGAATTAAATTCAACTTTTTAAAATTCGACTCGGCACAAGCACGACATTTGAAAACATTTCGCTCGGCAAATTGAAATCGGCACAGCAGAATAATTCAGCTCGACAGAGTCTGCCGTGCTAACCCAATTTAGTGCGGCACAAGTACGACGCGGTTTCAGAAATCGTGCTTCTGCTGTGTCGAATTTAATTAGGTGATCGGGCCAACAGCCCGATCACCTATTACTCTCGTACGATTTCTTTGTCTTTTTAGGTGATCGGGCTCAACCCGATCACCTATTGATATTGTACGATTTCTTTGTCTTTTTAGGTGATCGGGCTCAACCCGATCACCTATTGATATCGTACGATTTCTTTGTCTTTTTTTAGGTGATCGGGCCAACAGCCCGATCACCTATTACTCTCGTACGATTTCTTTGTCTTTTTTTTTTTTTTGGCTTTTTCGTTTAGGACGAAAAAGCCTTTGTTTTCGTTTTGATTTTTTTTTTTTTTCCGTTTATTTCTTCTTCTTCTGATTTTTTTCCCATAGACAAAGCGCATAGGCGTTGTCGGCGCTTTTTCAGGTTGTTCCCAAACATTGATCTTAACCAAACTTGGTCACATCAAAGACATAGTATAAGAGGTGTGCACCCAAGAATGGCTTCATTGTGACGTCATCCGTTACGTCATTATAACACTTTAAAAATGCCTAAAAAGCGGAAAATTGCCGAAATATGCACTTTTTAAAATGGTTCCCTTGCCCAAACCACATGACCCAGGGTTTTCATATTTGGCAAACATTTAGATCAGATCATGAGCTTCAATTTTCTTAGTGTAGGCATTTTCATCTGACCCTTCCTTCCTGGGTCAATCGAAGGTCAAAGTTCAGCCAATTCAAAAATCACATTTTTTGTATTTGTTTGTACTTATGAAGCAATATTAGCTATTCAACCATGCTTGATTTTCATAAAACTAGGTACAGGCATGGGCCCCATCACAAACGTCCACCACCATGTAAAACGTCACCATGACGTCAAGGATTACGTAATTATAATAATTTTAAAATGGCACAAAAGTGGATTTTTATCATGAAAAGTACCAAAATATGCATTTCGTAAAACGCTTCCCTGTATGAACCCACATGACCCAGGATCTTCATATTTTGCATACATATATATCAGATCATGGGCTACAATGTTCTTCGTGTAGGCATTTTCATCTGACCCTTCCTTCCTGGGTCAATCGAAGGTCAAAGTTCAGCCATTTCAAAATTCACATTTGTTGTGTTTTTGTGTACTTATGAAGCAATTTTAGCTATTAAAGTACGCTTGATTTTCATAAAACTAGGTACAGGCATGGGCCTCATCACAAACTTCCACCACCATGTACAACATCACTATGACGTCAATGATTACGTAATTATAATTATTTAAAAATGGCAAAAAAGTGGATTTTCTTCATAAAAATTAGCAAAAAATGCATTTCGTAAAATGTTTCCCTCTATAAAACCACATGACCCAGGGTCTTCATAATTAGCAGACATTATAGATCGGATCCTGCGCTACAATTTGCTTTGTGTAGTCATTTTCATCCGACCCTTCCTTCCTGGGTCAATTGAGAGCCAAAGTTCAGCCAAGTCACAATTTGCGTAAAACCATGCCAGGCCATGCACTCGCATTTTGCTACCGTGAAAGTGATATAGCGCCCTCATAGTGATACACGTATAGCTAAAGAGAGAATGCGCAATACGTGTAAACATATAGTACATGTACTTATCTGATTACGAAATTGTCCTCCTTGGCCAAACTCTTTTTAATCTTAACAAATTATGTGCTCTGATTTCTGCCTTTGATGACTAATATATGTATATTAGTATTTCGAGTAAACATCGCAATTTCCATCCCAAATGTGAACAAAACAAACTAAAAATGAACAGTTTATAATTCGCAAAGGGAAATCAAAATTGCCTCTAAACTGAGTTTTCAGGATAAACTTTTTAAATATTTAATTTATAACGCCATGTGACATTATTACAAATAGTACTAATTTTACAGTAACTTAATTGATGTTTTTAAAAGTGCAAAAACTGAAAATTGCCATATTTTCAAATCTAAACAAATTTTTTCTCAATCGATGAAGGCTTCTGTACTATTTACATAATATACATGTTATTTTGTTTTATATGAAATTTAGCTCAAGACTCTCTTAGTATAAATCCTGAACCTACATGTTATGATACTCCTCAAGGAGCTAATTAAGTAATCAAAAGTTTTTACCTGCACCATGACTTGGTATCTCACAGTTCATCAAACACCTTGAAGTGGTAGATCTGTATAGCAGTACTTCCCCACCCAGGCAAACTGACACAACTCAAAAACTGTTCATCATCAGTTATAAGATTAAATGAACATACAATTTAATGTTTTCCATATTCAAACATTCGTAACAAATCAGCTGATTCACCTATGATCGTGATTCCTGCGCCATATACTGTCATTAACAAAGGTATTTAACTGATGATCCCATAATGACGTCATCACGTGTCAGATTAAAGGTGATACAAATATTATAAATATAAAATATTAACAAATGCGAGCTACAACCTTGATTCCTTCCCATATACGATCACTAGCAAAGGTCGTTAACTTTTGGCTTTTCCGTTTATTTCTTCTTCTGATTTTTCCCCCATTGACATAACGCATGGGCGTTGTCGGCACTTTTTGAGGTTGTTCCCAAACTTGAGGTTGTTCTTAAACAAACCTGGTAACATCAAAGACATAGTAGAAGAAGTGTGCACCCAACAATGGCGTCATAATGACGTCATCAGGTTAAGTTAAAAGGGGATGAAATTTAATGTTTCCATATGCAAAATTTCATAAAAAATCAACCTTTGACCTACGATCTTGATTCTTTAGGCATATACGATAATTAATAAAGGTCTTTCAGATTCCCACATGCCTTCACATTTGACCTCATTCCCTATTGGTCAAACAGACTTTGCCTCGCCATTTGAAACTGGTAAGAGGTATTTGGATGGGGTCAAAGGTGTTTGAGTTCGACTAGGGTGGGGTATCCAAAAAATATCGCCATAACCTGTGAACTTGCTCACTTCCGGTAGAAACCGGAAGTGCATTTAAATGAACCTATTTTGTGAAAGTGGGGAAAGCTGCCGAGATGCGGGCGTTAGTGTCTAAGGTAAATAGGGTTTCCAAAAATGTAAGTTTCTACGTCATTCCATAAAAGGGCGCCCTCTAGCGGCGAAATTAAAAGTCATAAAATGCTCTTTAAAAGCAGTGTTTGCGCAAATTAGCCCAGTAGTGGTGATTATAGAGTGCGTCGACCACCAAACATGTCTGTGTTGTTAAAACATTGATTACGTCATCAATCCTTTAAAGGTAACACATTAAAGGTAAACATTTGTTAAATTAAATAACATCTAATTTTGCAAGCTAAGCATGCTTAAAAAAAGTTTTAAAAATTCGAAAAAGCCCTACGATCTGTTCATAGAACAGACGTAGCTCTAGTTTTTTTTTTTTTTTCTTTTTCCACTCAAACGTTTCCAGAGCTTTTCTTCAAAACGGTTCAAGCTATCAACTTGAAACTTTGTAGGAACATCAACCCCAATGTGAAGGTGTGCATACAAGGGTGACGTCATTGTGACGTCATTGGGTATCAAATTACAACCCAAAAATGACTAAAATATGCATGTTTTAAAATGCTTCCGTCTGGAAAACCACGTGACCCATGATTTTCGTATTTAGCAGGCTTATAGATAAGATCATGGCCTACGATTTTCTTCGTGTGGGCATTTTCATCTGACCCTTCCTTCTGGGGTCAATCTGAGGTCAAAGTTCAACGAAAACGAAAATCGCAATTTTTGCACTAATTGAGCAACAATGCCCATCAAACCAAGCTGAATCTTTAAGTAACTAAATACAGGCATAGGTCCTATGGCAGACTTTCACCAGCGTGTATAATATTATGATGGCATCAAGCGTGACGTCATCGTGACGTCATCAAGTATCAAATTACACCCCCCAAAAAAACAAAATATGCATATTTTAAAATGCTTCCGTCTTGAAAACCACGTGACCCAGGATCTTCGTATTTGGCAAGTTTACAGATGACATTCTGTGCTACAATTTTCTTTGTGTGGGCATTTTCATCTGACCCTTCTCTCTGGGGTCAATTGGAGGTCAAAGTTCAACGAAACTGAGAATCTCAGTTTTTACACTTACCAGCAACAATGCCTATCAAACCAAGCTGAATCGTTAGTAAATTAGATACAGACATAGGCCCTACGGCAGACTTTCACCAGAATGTATAGTATCACGATGGCATCAAGTGTGACGTAATCATGACGTCATCAGGTGTCAAATTACAAAAATTCAAAGGTTATTATTTCCAAAATTCATATCTCAAGAACCGTAATAGATACTTGAACAATTCTTTCACAACATGATAAGTCTAAATGAACTGAACAAATCATACGATGTCATGACCCCTGTGTGACGCCTACTTCCGGTCCAAACCGGAAGTTGTTCGAAAATGTGCATTTTGTAAGCGTTTTGAATGCAAATAGATTCAAAGTGGTAGTGAATTTGACCATATTTCTACGGAACGAAATGTTTCCACACATGTAGACTTTTTGACTATACCATTTGTGACGTCATCACATGGACGGTGGTTACGTAATGTGGCGTCAAAATACGCAAATTTGGAGCTGAATTGTTTTAAAATGCTGTATCTTGAGAACTACAGCAGATATTTGCATGATTCTTTCGCCACATTTAAGAACTTGATGTTTATCAAATTGTTGAACAATTTGTGCACAACATTGTGACGTCATGATATCGTCACAGGTGTCAAATTACAAAAATTCAAAGGTTATTATTTTCAAAATTCATATCTCAAGAACCGTAATAGATACTTGAACAATTCTTTCACAACATGATAAGTCTAAATGAACTGAACAAATCATACGATGTCATGACCCCTGTGTGACGCCTACTTCCGGTCCAAACCGGAAGTTGTTTGAAAATGTGCATTTTTTTAAAGCGTTTTGAATGCAAATAGATTCAAAGTGGTAGTGAATTTGACCATATTTCTACGGAACGAAATGTTTCCACACATGTGGACTTTTTGACTATACCATTGGTGGCGTCATCACATTGACGGTAGTTACGTAATGTGGTGTCAAAATACGCAAATTTGGAGCTGAATTGTTTAAAAATGCTGTATCTTGAGAACTACAGCAGATATTTGCATGATTCTTTCGCCACATTTAAGAACTTGACGTTTATCAAATTGTTGAACAATTTGTGCACAACATTGTGACGTCATGATATCGTCACAGGTGTCAAATTACAAAAATGAAATGGTTATTATTTCAAAAATTCATATCTCAAGAATCGTAATAGATACTTGAACAATTCTTTCACAGCATGATAGGTCGCAATGAACTGAACAAATCATACAATGGCATGACCCCTGTGTGACCAAAACCTCCGGTCCAAACCGGAAGAGGTTCGAAAATGTACACTTTTTTAGCACTTTGAATGCAAATAGAGCCAAAGTGGTAGGGAATTTGACCATAGTTCTACGGAACGAAATGTTCCCTCACATGTGGACTTTATGACCACATATATACCACTGATGACGTCATCACGTGCACGGTGGTTACGTAATGTGGAGAAATTATTTTTTGGGTCGCTTGATAATTAAGCTAACTCAGTCGTTTGAGGGCGCTATGCCAAGCCTCCACTAATCTGACGATTTGCGCCCATATATAGTGCTCGACTTCTAATAATATAGAACTTGTATCTAGGCGCCTGTCTCGGGTCAGAGGTCATTTATGTATCTTTTAAAGGTGGATGTCTGGGCTACACGGCCAATGATATACACGTACGTGCGCGAGTAGTGAATAAGTCAGACAGACGAGACATAATAAGCAGGGCTTGATTTACAACCGAGAAAATTGGACTTTTGAAGATGTAAAACTGCTAGTTTCCGTGGCATCATCGCCAGGAAAGTTGAATAAACACTAGATAGCACAAGGACATTTACTTTTGGTGACTTAGCTGTTGTATCTTGGGTGTAATTATGTACGGCTAGCCTTAGTCGGCGGACCAGAGTAAATATGTCTTCTCCCCGAAAACTGTGAATGTGACATGCTGGAAATCGTTGCTGTGTTGGAAATAAAATAAACATGGTGGACCGCAACTCAAGTTGACTGGAGCGTCAGTTTATTCTAGATGCAATTGAACCCCAACTCCCCACACGGCGATATACTACAGTAATATGATCTCAAATGACAAAATCTTCAGAACTGTAATATATATTGTAAAGATTTTTTCACCACATATAGGCCTAGGCCTACATGTCAAAACTTGTTCTTCAGTAGATACTTTAACAATCTGTGCACACAATAGTAACGTTATGATGAGATTGACAATGATGACGTCATCGGTTTTTCAGTTCAATTGTACGAGACTGAAGCCCTCTGCACACACAGCGCACAGCCCGCACCAAAATCTTACTATTTTTCATCTCAAAAAATCATCCACTTTTACCTGTCCAAATCTAACGAGCAACAGTTCATTAGAAAGCTTAGAGTTTCAGTCATTCACTAACGTACATAAAACAGCCGTCGGAGGTATGACCGACAGCCCAGGCTTTTATGAATGAACTACTCTCGCCCCGACCAGCTTTTCCCGAAGCGTTGCGATCGCGAGTATTTGGCCCATAAAAATTGCCGCTCGGCTGGGCGCGCATGCACTTCGGGTGCTTTCCGCGGATCCGAATACTTGTGACGTACATGAAAATGGTTTCCCTGAATAGCTGAAGGGGTACTGTACTCGTCATTGCGTCCTCGTTATCAGTAGGTGGTCTACAACCGAAGTTACGAAAAAGGGAAAAGTAAACTCAATTTCTTGAGGTGAAATCTTCATTTTGAAAGGTAGGAGGTTTCACTGAATGAATTTTACATGTCTTAACAATTATTTGTGCGAGTTTGGAATGTTAAATGTGTTTATTTTTTTACGGAGAGCGTATTTTCTATACCCTTTCAAAAGCTCTTTTGATAGAAACGAACGCCTACATGTGCGTGTGTGTGTTGGCCTATTGAATGGGGCACTCGCCCGTGAAAGCACGGCGTGATGCATGGCGTGACCCCGGTCGTTGGAATCTGGTTGTGTCAACCACTAAGTCTTAAAATCATGCTGTTTTGGTAATTTTATAACAAAATACACATCTCACATATATGCAGGATATATTTCTAGGGACGTCAGAATTACAATTAGCCGATTTTTGTAGGCCTCCTGTCCGTTCAATTTTGAAAGGAAGGTATAACCCTCCCCATATTTAAAAAAAATGGTACAATCGTAGTTCGTACATAGGATGCACAATGCCTTTTTTTGGGCGATACCATTATTACTAGAGGTATGTTTTTTTCGCATTCCTGGAGGGGCAGATCTAAGTAATCAAAATTCAAATTGAAATTTGTGTTTGGTTGTCGAATTGATATGTTTTATTTTGTTCACTATATCAGCTGTAAATACAATTAAAACAATAAATACAAACCAAACTTTAAGTATTAAAGAGAATAGGCCTACAACTTACAAGTTTTTAAAAGTCATACTCATAGCCGCCCTAATTGTTTCAGTCAGGTCATTAAAAAAAGAAAAGGGAAAAAAAAGGAGAAAGTTAACTAAATCTTAAGTGAGGGCATGGTATAATAAACTATCCTGTTGTCTCTACTTAATAAACTATCCTGTTGTCTCTACTTCCAGTATCAAGATTAAAGACTATGGCCGAGCCAGAAGAAAACCAGGAAAACCCTCCACCTCGGAGTATCACACTAGCATCCGCATCCTCCACTTCTTTAAATTGACTTTTGACCTTGAAGATGAGTAATACAATACCTCAAATAATGTTACTGGCCTTTATTTATCACTTGTTCAGCTATATCATTGCCAGTAACTGTTATTTCATCTGAAGTTTGTGGAGACGTCAAATTATATTGTTTTCTTTGGAGAAAATGTGCTTGTTTCCATGGCAACCATTAATTTTATTAAAATAAAATGCTTGTTTCCATGGCAACCATTCATTTTATTAAAATAATTTATACTTTTTCTGAAAGACCATACCACATTACCCTTATGCAGAAAGTTTTATGAGAATACTTCAATTATAGCAGAGGTTATACTGGTTTATGTTACTAAAATCATTCAAATTATGTCGTTTTGGGGCCATTGTGGGGTATACGCAGTGAATGTATGGTCTGGCTTCATCGAATTATAGATATTTTAATACATATAACAGGATATCTCAAAAAGTACTTGTCCGATTTTCTTCATTTAAAGAGCATTGTATTTCTGTCATCAAGACCTTTCATTTGATATATAGTTTGGGTGTTTGGGGCAAGGAATAAATTTTGGCCTGAAAACCTAGTAGTACAATTTTAGCGTTGAATAGTCAGAGTCATGTCTTAAAAATTCCAATACTTTTTCAACATCAAACAACTCAAGTTTTCAAACAATCTCAAAACTGTGTCGTCATCATCATTTCAATGTTTATGTCACCCGATCACCTTGCGTTTGTAAAAAACACAAACGCGAAGCTCTAATTAGGTGATCGGGCTCAACCCGATCACCTATTGATATCGTACGATTTCTTTGTCTTTTTTTTTTTTTTTTTTTCTTCTTTTTCCACTCAAACGTTTCCAGAGCTTTTCTTCGAAACGGTTCAAGCTATCAACTTGAAACTTGGTAGGAACATCAACCCCAATGTGAAGGTGTGCATACAAGTGTGACGTCACCGTGACGTCATCGGGTATCAAATTACAACAAAAAAATGACCAAAATATGCATGTTTTAAAATGCTTCCGTCTGGAAAACCACGTGACTCATGATCTTCGTATTTGGCAGGCTTATATATCAGATCATGGCCAACAATTTTCTTCGTGTGGGCATTTTCATCTGACACTTCCTTCTGGGGTCAATTTGAGGTCAAAGTTCAACGAAAACGAAAATCTCAATTTTTGCACTTATTGAGCAACAATGCCCATCAAACCAAGCTGAATCTTTAACAAACTAAGTACAGGCATAGGTCCTATGGCAGACTTTCACCAGCGTGTATAATATTATAATGGCATCAAGCGTGACGTCATCGTGACGTCATCAAGTATCAAATTACACCCCCAAAAAAACCAAAATATGCATATTTTAAAATGCTTCCGTCTTGAAAACCACGTGACCCAGGATCTTCGTATTTGGCAGGTTTATAGATGACATTCTGTGCTACAATTTTCTTTGTGTGGGCATTTTCATATGACGCTTCCTTCTTGGGTCAAATGGAGGTCAAAGTTCAACGAAACTGAGAATATCAGTTTTTACACTTACCAGCAACAATGCCCATCAAACCAAGCTGAATCGTTAGTAAATTAGATACAGACATAGGCCCTACGGCAGACTTTCACCAGAATGTATAGTATCATGATGGCATCAAGTGTGACGTAATCATGACGTCATCAGGTATCAAATTACAAAAATTCAAAGGTTATTATTTCCAAAATTCATATCTCAAGAAGCGTAATAGATACTTGAACAATTCTTTCACAACATGATAAGTCTAAATGAACTGAACAAATCATACGATGTCATGACCCCTGTGTGACGCCTACTTCCGGTCCAAACCGGAAGTTGTTTGAAAATGTGCATTTTTTAAAGCGTTTTGAATGCAAATAGATTCAAAGTGGTAGTGAATTTGACCATATTTCTACGGAACGAAATGTTTCCACACATGTGGACTTTTTGACTATACCATTGGTGGCGTCATCACATGGACGGTAGTTACGTAATGTGGTGTCAAAATACGCAAATTTGGAGCTGAATTGTTTAAAAATGCTGTATCTTGAGAACTACAGCAGATATTTGCATGATTCTTTCGTCACACTTAAGAACTTGATGGTTATTAAATTGTTGAACAATTTGTGCACAACATTCTGACGTCATGATATCGTCACAGGTGTCAAATTACAAAAATTAAATGGTTATTATTTCAAAAATTCATATCTCAAGAATCGTAATAGATACTTGAACAATTCTTTCACAACATGATAAGTCTAAATGAACTGAACAAATCATACGATGTCATGACCCCTGTGTGACGCCTACTTCCGGTCCAAACCGGAAGTTGTTTGAAAATGTGCATTTTTTAAAGCGTTTTGAATGCAAATAGATTCAAAGTGGTAGTGAATTTGACCATATTTCTACGGAACGAAATGTTTCCACACATGTGAACTTTTTGACTATACCATTGGTGGCGTCATCACATGGACGGTAGTTACGTAATGTGGTGTCAAATTACGCAAATTTGGAGCTGAATTGTTTAAAAATGCTGTATCTTGAGAACTACAGCAGATATTTGCATGATTCTTTCGTCACATTTAAGAACTTGATGGTTATTAAATTGTTGAACAATTTGTGCACAACATTCTGACGTCATGATATCGTCACAGGTGTCAAATTACAAAAATTAAATGGTTATTATTTCAAAAATTCATATCTCAAGAATCGTAATAGATACTTAAACAATTCTTTCACAGCATGATAGGTCGCAATGAACTGAACAAATCATACAATGGCATGACCCCTGTGTGACCCAAACCTCCGGTCCAAACCGGAAGAGGTTCGAAAATGTACACTTGTTTAGCATTTTGAATGCAAATAGAGCCAAAGTGGTAGGGAATTTGACCATAGTTCTACGGAACGAAATGTTCCCTCACATGTGGACTTTATGACTACATATATACCACTGATGACGTCATCACGTGCACGGTGGTTACGTAATGTGGAGAAATTATTTGTTGAGTCCCTTGATAATTAAGCTAACTCAGTCGTTTGAGGGCGCTATGCCAAGCCTCCACTAATCTGACGATTTGCGCCCATATATAGTGCTCGACTTCTAATAATATAACTTGTATCTAGGCAGCCTGTCTCGGATCAGAGGTCATAATGTATCTTTTTAGGGAGGATGTCTGGGCCACACGGCCAATGATATAAACGTACGTGCGCGAGTAGTGAATAAGTCAGACAGACGAGAAATAATAAGCAGGGATTGATTTACAACCAAGAAAATTGGACTTTTGAAGATATAAAACTGCTAGTTTCCGTGGCATCATCGCCAGGAAAGTTGAATGAACACTTGATAGCACAAGGAAATTTACTTTTGGTGACTTAGCTGTTGTATCTTGGGTGTAATCATGGTATGTACGGCTAGCCTTAGTCGGCGAACCAGAGTAAATATGTCTTCTCCCCGAAAACTGTGAATGTGACATGCTGGAAATCGTTGCTGTGTTGGAAATAAAATGGACATGGTGGACCGCAACTCAAGTTGACTGGAGCGTCAGTTTATTCTAGATGCAATTGAACCCCAACTCCCCACACGGCGATATACTACAGTAATATGATCTCAAATGAAAAAAATCTTTAGAACTATAATAGATATTGAAAAGATTATTTCACCACATATAGGCCTAGGCCTACATGTCAAAACTTGTTCTTCAGTAGATACTTGAACAATATATGCACACAATAGTAACGTTATGATGAGATTGACAATTATGACGTCATCAGATACACAATTTTAGCGTTGAATAGTCAGAGTCATGTCTTGAGAATTCCAATACTTTTTCAACATCAAACAACTCAAGTTTTCAAACAATCTCGAAACTGTGTCGTCATCATCATTTCAATGTTTGTCACCCGATCACCTTGCGTTTGTAAAAAACACAAACGCGAAGCTCTAGTTTTTTTTTTGTTTTCTTCTTTTTCCACTCAAACGTTTCCAGAGCTTTTCTTCGAAACGGTTCAAGCTATCAACTTGAAACTTGGTAGGAACATCAACCCCAATGTGAAGGTGTGCATACAAGTGTGACGTCACCGTGACGTCATCGGGTATCAAATTACAACAAAAAAATGACCAAAATATGCATGTTTTAAAATGCTTCCGTCTGGAAAACCACGTGACTCATGATCTTCGTATTTGGCAGGCTTATATATCAGATCATGGCCAACGATTTTCTTCGTGTGGGCATTTTCATCTGACCCTTTCTTCTGGGGTCAATTTGAGGTCAAAGTTCAACGAAAACGAAAATCTCAATTTTTGCACTTATTGAGCAACAATGCCCATCAAACCAAGCTGAATCTTTAAGAAACTAAGTACAGGCCATAGGTCCTATGGCAGACTTTCACCAGCGTGTATAATATTATGATGGCATCAAGCGTGACGTCATCGTGACGTCATCAAGTATCAAATTACACCCCCAAAAAAACCAAAATATGCATATTTTAAAATGCTTCCGTCTCGAAAACCACGTGACCCAGGATCTTCGTATTTGGCAGGTATATAGATGACATTCTGTGCTACAGTTGTCTTTGTGTGGGCATTTTCATCTGACCCTTCCTTCCGGGGTCAATTGGAGGTCAAAGTTCAACGAAAACGAAAATCTCAGTTTTTACACTTACCAACAACAATGCCCATCAAACCAAGCTGAATCGTTAGTAAATTAGATACAGACATAGGCCCTATGGCAGAGTTTCACCAGCATGTATAGTATCATGATGGCATCAAGTGTGACGTAATCATGACGTCATCAGGTGTCAAATTACAAAAATTAAAAGGTTATTATTTCCAAAATTCATATCTCAAGAACCGTAAAAGATACTTGAACAATTCTTTCACAACATGATAAGTCTAAATGAACTGAACAAATCATACGATGTCATGACCCCTGTGTGACGCCTACTTCCGGTGCAAACCGGAAGAGGTTCGAAAATGTACACTTTTTTAGCATTTTGAATGCAAATAGAGCCAAAGTGGTAGGGAATTTGACCATAGTTCTACGGAACGAAATGTTCCCTCACATGTGGACTTTATGACTACATATATACCACTGATGACGTCATCACGTGCACGGTGGTTACGTAATGTGGAGAAATTATTTGTTGGGTCCCTTGATAATTAAGCTAACTCAGTCGTTTGAGGGCGCTATGCCAAGCCTCCACTAATCTGACGATTTGCGCCCATATATAGTGCTCGACTTCTAATAATAGAACTTGTATCTAAGCAGCCTGTCTCGGGTCAGAGGTCATAATGTATCTTTTTTGGGAGGATGCCTGGGCCACACGGCCAATGATATACACGTACGTGCGCGAGTAGTGAATAAGTCAGACAGACGAGACATAATAAGCAGGGATTGATTTACAACCGAGAAAATTGGACTTTTGAAGATGTAAAACTGCCAGTTTCCGTGGCATCATCGCCAGGAAAGTTGAATGAACACTTGATAGCACAAGGACATTTACTTTTGGTGACTTAGCTGTTGTATCTTGGGTGTAATTATGTACGGCTAGCCTTAGTCGGCGGACCAGAGTAAATATGTCTTCTCCCCGAAAACTGTGAATGTGACATGCTGGAAATCGTTGCTGTGTTGGAAATAAAATGGACATGGTGGACCGCAACTCAAGTTGACTGGAGCGTCAGTTTATTAGGTGATCGGGCCAACAGCCCCGATCACCTATTGCTCTCGTACGATTTCTTTGTCTTTTTTTTTTTTTCCCTTTTCTTTTTCTTCTTTTTCTGTTCAAACGTTTCCAGAGCTTTTCTTCAAAACGTTTCAAGCTATCAACTTAAAACTTGGTAGGAACATCAACCCCAATGTGAAGATGTGCATACAAGTGTGACGTCATTGTGACGTCATTAGGTATCAAATTACAAACCAAAAATGACCAAAATATGCATGTTTTAAAATGCTTCCGTTTGGAAAACCACGTGACCCATGATCTTCGTATTTGACAGGCTTATATATCAGATCATGGCCTACAATTTTCTTCGTGTGGGCATTTTCATCTGACCCTTCCTTCTGGGGTCAATCTGAGGTCAAAGTTCAACGAAAACGAAAATCTCAATTTTTGCACTTATTGAGCAACAATGCCCATCAAACCAAGCTGAATCTTTAAGAAACTAAGTACAGGCATAGGTCCTATAGCAGACTTTCACCAGCGTGTTTAATATTATGATGGCATCAAGCGTGACGTCATCGTGACGTCATCAAGTATCAAATTACACCTCCCAAAAAACCAAAATATGCATATTTTAAAATGCTTCCGTCTCGAAAACCACGTGACCCAGGATCTTCGTATTTGGCAGGTTTATAGATGACATTCTGTTCTACAACTTTCTTTGTGTGGGCATTGTCATCTGACCCTTCCTTCTGGGGTCAATTGGAGGTCAAAGTTCAACGAAAACGGAAATCTCAGTTTTTACACTTACCAGTAACAATGCCCATCAAACCAAGCTGAATCGTTAGTAAATTAGATAGAGACATATGACAGACTTTCACCAGAATGTACAGTATCATGATGGCATCAAGTGTGACGTAATCATGACGTCATCAGGTGTCAAATTACAAAAATTCAAAGGTTATTATTTTCAAAATTCATATCTCAAGAACCGTAATACTGTTCCACAGACGGACTACTTCCGTTATCGTAAACAGAGAGCCCCATATACTCCACACACAGCGCCCGTGGTTACTGCACATTCCTATGGGCACACACAACTTCCGGCGAGTTCGTGTCAGTGATACACACTTCAACGCTAAAACGAATCGGGCTAAATAAGATCGGAACACTTCGGGTAAAGATTTGCGCGTTCTGATTGGCCGGTTGGCTTAGAAACGTCATCATCGGAAAAGAGTATGCTTCCAGCTAGCCTGGGGTCCATTCGCGTACAAAATCGACCGCGGGTTGCAACTTTTGCGGTCAAAAACATTTTTCCTCGTCCATAAAGCGATCCATAATCAACGTGAATCACCAAGCGACAAGGTATGTATACAAAAGTAGACATTAAACGATCCTACCATACTGACAAAAAGTCCGTAAGGCCTACCATTTGTCGCAAAAATGTACTTTTAGGAGGGCATGTTGAGCAGGAATCCGAGACTTCGCTCGCGTGCAATGTCCACACCGACGTACGACCGAGTTCAACGCCGTGTGTAGGGCCGGGACGTACGGCGGTGGTGTGCCCACTGCATACGCGATGATCTCGTAATTCCCGTGAAACAAGCGATGATGCAGCGTTAGAAAACCTGCGTTTTACGTCAATCTGTGCAAAATTGTGTGCCAATTTTGTAACTGATGTTGAATTTATTAACATTCAAAGACAATACGTGATATCAGATACACCAATTAAAGATATTTAGTTGTTAATTTAAAGCAAAACCGTTCCGATTTTACGAGAGAAAACAACAGCTAAAGCGAGCGTGTCGCTATTGTGGGCGATACCATTTAACTGAACAGGGGTTGTGAATTTTGTGACGTTTATCTGGCGTGTTTTGCGCTTAAATAATGCATTTTAACGTGGCAATAATCCAATTAATAAATATTTAAGGTAATTGTTTTTATTCTGGCACCTTTTATTTTTTATAATCGTGATCATTTCTTCCGCCTCCGTTTTTACAAATATTTTATCATTATGGACATCCATATGTGAGGAATGGAACATGATTTTACTACATGTACTGTATTGTGGGTTTCAAAAAAAGTAGATTTTTTTAACAAATGAAGGCAAATAATTTGTTGAGTAATATTATTCTTTGTCAATTATTTTTGCAGCTTTTCTGTGGTCCTCGTCCTGTGACATACCACCAGTGAGCCTGAAGATGAAAAAGGGTAGTACGAGTCCCTTGATGATGCAGAATCGTCATCCATAGTTGAGCCTCCTGCCCGTAGTAACATCTGTAATTACTATTATTTGTAAAGATTTAAATATAACCTCCAGGCTCCACATCCGTTTGTTTTGATCAAAACATAAATTATTTATCTCTGAAGAATAATACGTCATTCTCTTCTCTGTTTTGTATTTAATGTAACTTTGTAAGCATCATTTAATTGCATCATTTAATTAAAGTAAATACTTTAATTAAATGATGTAAGACATTGTAATAATCAAACCTGCTTAAGATAAATTTGAGAAAAATGAGTTTTCCCTTGAAAATTGACCGTTTTTGCATAAATTATTAATTTATTATGCAAATGAGGTATTTAAAATATAAATTAATTATCTGTCCTTGTACATATATTAATAACTGTTGTTTGTACCAACTTTGGGCCATCCAGGATAGAGTTGAGCAAAGATGTATAACCAAAAGTATAAGCCACAGTGACCATTGTCGGTGCCAAATTAGAAATAAAGAAAAACATAGGATAACCTTTGACCTGCCGATGAATTTTTACCCTGTTTTCAATTATCCAAACCGACTGTAGCTTCGCAATGCAAAATCCGATTTGAAAAAAATAAACAGATTTCTTCTAGTCAATAACCACTCTTTCAATTGACACATTTTAAATCGATGTGGGCTTTAAAATAAAACGGTTGAAACTGCCTAAATTATAATTATAGATACTTGAACAATTCTTTCACAACATGATAAGTCTAAATGAACTGAACAAATCATACGATGTCATGACCCCTGTGTGACGCCTACTTCCGGTCCAAACCGGAAGTTCTTCGAAAATGTGCAATTTTTTAGCATTTTTAATGCAAATAGATTCAAAGTGGTAGTGAATTTGACCATATTTCTGCGGAACGAAATGTTTCCACACATGTGGACCTTTTGACTATACCATTGGTGACGTCATGACATGGACGGTGGTTACGTAATGTGGTGTCAAATTACGCAAATTTGGAGCTGAGATGTTTTAAAATGCTGTATCTTGAAAACTACAACAGATATTGGTATGATTCCTTCGCCACATTTAAGAACTTGATGTTCAACATATTGTTCAACAATTTGTGCACAAAATTGTGACGTCATGATGTCGTCACTGGTGTCACATTACAAGATTTCAAAGATTATTATTTCAACAATTCATATCTCAAAACGGTGCAAGCTATCAACCCCCCAGCTATGGCGGATATGCAGGGAGGAGATATTAGTTACCGGATTAGTGTATACAGCAGCCGATTTCACGAAACTTTACGCAATTGCGCAAGTCCACTTACGCCATAAGTTATTGCGCAAGTAATGGCGTAAGTGGACTTGCGCAATTGAGTAAAGTTTCGTGAAATCGGCTGCTGAACTTCCATTTTTGCCATTCCACAGGTGATAACAACGTCTGAAATTCATCACAAAATGTTCATTTACCCCGATCACCTGGCGTTTGTAACAACAAACGTCATACCTCTAGTTCTAGATGCAATTGAACCCCAACTCCCCACACGGCGATATACTACAGTGATATGATCTCAAATGACAAAATCTTTAGAACTGTAATAGATATTGAAAAGACTATTTCACCACATATAGGCCTACATGTCAACTTGTTCTTCAGTAGATACTTGAACAATCTGTGCACACAATAGTAACGTTACGATGAGATTGACAATTATGACGTCATCAGATACACAATTTTATCATTGAATAGTCAGAGTCATGTCTTGAGAATTCCAATACTTTTTCAACATCAAACAACTCAAGTTTTCAAACAATCTCAAAACTGTGTCGTCATCATCATTTCAATGTTTATGTCACCCGATCACCTTGCGTTTGTAAAAAAACACAAACGCGAAGCTCTAGTTTTCTTTTCTTTTTTCCCCTTTTCTTTTTCCACTCAAACGTTTCCAGAGGTTTTCTTCAAAACGGTTCAAGCTATCAACTTGAAACTTGGTAGGAACATCAACCCCATTGTGAAGGTGTGCATACAAGTGTGACGTCATTGTGACGTCATCAGGTATCAAATTACAAACCAAAAATGACCAAAATATGCATGTTTTAAAATGCTTCCGTCTGGAAAACCACGTGACCCATGATCTTTGTATTTGGTAGGCTTATAGATCAGATCATGGCCAACAATTTTCTTTGTGTGGGCATTTTCATCTGACCCTTCCTTCTGTGGTCAATTTGAGGTCAAAGTTCAACGAAAACTAAAATCTCAATTTTTGCACTTATTGAGCAACAATGCCCATCAAACCAAGCTGAATATTTAAGAAACTAAGTACAGGCATAGGTCCTATGGCAGACTTTCACCAGCGTGTATAATATTATGATGGTATCAAGCGTGACGTCATCGTGACGTCATCAAGTATCAAATTGCACATCCCAAAAAACCAAAATATGCATATTTTAAAATGCTTTCATCTCGAAAACCACGTGACCCAGGATCTTCGTATTTGGCAGGTTTATAGATGACATTCTGTGCTACAACTTTCTTTCAATTGGAGGTCAAAGTTCAACGAAAACGGAAATCTCAGTTTTTACACTTACCAGTAACAATGCCCATCAAACCAAGCTGAATCGTTAGTAAATTAGATACAGACATAGGCCCTACGGCAGACTTTCACCAGCATGTATAGTATCATGATGGCATCAAGTGTGACGTAATCATGACGTCATCAGGTGTCAAGTTACAAAAATTCAAAGGTTATTATTTTCAAAATTCATATCTCAAGAACCGTAATAGATACTTGAACAATTCTTTCACAACATGATAAGTCTAAATGAACTGAACAAATCATACGATGTCATGACCCCTGTGTGACGCCTACTTCCGGTCCATACCGGAAGTTGTTCGAAAACGTGCAATTTTTTTGCATTTTTAATGCAAATAGATTCAAAGTGGTAGTGAATTTGACCATATTTCTACGGAACGAAATGTTTCCTTTTGAAATGTGGACCTTTTGACTATACCATTGGTGACGTCATTACATGGACGGTGGTTACGTAATGTGGTGTCAAATTACGCAAATTTGGAGCTGAGATGTTTTAAAATGCTGTATCTTGAAAACTACAACAGGTATGATTCCTTCGCCACATTTAAGAACTTGATGTTCAACATATTGTTCAACAATTTGTGCACAAAATTGTGACGTCATGATGTCGTCACAGGTGTCACATTACAAGATTTCAAAGGTTATTATTTCAAAAATTCATATCTCAAAACGGTGCAAGCTATCAACCCCCCAGCTATGGCGGATATGCAGGGAGGAGATATTAGTTACCGGATTAGTGTATACAGCAGCCGATTTCACGAAACTTTACGCAATTGCGCAAGTCCACTTACGCCATAAGTTATTGCTCAAGTAATGGCGTAAGTGGACTTGCGCAATTGCGTAAAGTTTCGTGAAATCGGCTGCTGAACATCCATTTTTGCCATTCCACAGGTGATAACAACGTCTGAAATTCATCACAAAATGTTCATTTAGCCCGATCACCTGGCGTTTGTAACAACAAACGTCATACCTCTAGTTCCGGTTTGAAATTGGTCCCCATACCAGTGTTGTTCACAATTAGGAATGCGCATGCTTGCAGCGCTTATGTGAGCAAAGAAATGACCAACACCGCCTAGCTCGGTGGTCGAGTGTTTAAGACGTCTGCCTCGTTTGCAGGAGGTCTTGGGTTCGAGTCCCACCGACCACGAAGTTTTTCATAGTGTCTTGAGAAAACACTGAGTATACAGTGTCAACAATTACGTCGGGTAAGGGCAAAACAAACCTCAATTAACGACCAACAAACAAGCGCATTGAAACAATAAATAAATACAATGGACAGAATGGAAAAGGCGCGTGCACAACGTCCATGACGTGCACACGACTCATCCGCCATGTTGGATGTATTTAAGTTCCATGCACTGGTGGTTTGCAATTAAGTTTGACTTTTGAAACCACTGTTGTGCTTACGCCGTGCTACCGTCGCGTTAAATTGAATTTTATTCGACACGACATGGGGGTCTTTCTATAAATTAGGAGTCCAAAAGTGTGACATTTAATGTCCCCCGTTACACCTGATATGTGTTATTTTTCGTACAAAAATCATTAAAATGGCTTTTAAATCATTTTGTATGAATTGTACTTTATGTACTCATTGTTTGAGATGGAAAGTATTTAAAGAATGTGTCCTGAATTTACAAAAACAAGATGTAAAATGTAACAGGGGACACCAACATTGGACCCCTAATTTATAGAAAGACCCATAAGCGCGACGTTTGAAACGGGCCAAACTACATCATCAAACATGCCTTCATTTTCAAGCAAGGAACTCGGACAATTATCAAGTCAAAGCTCTAGAAAATTCAGCAGTTTGTAGGAAATCTGCATGATATCAACTGCAGAGAGAAGATGGTACATGTGTCAATGTGCATGTTCGGAACGGTGGGTCTGGTTGGGTTTTAATCTCTAACAAGTGGGGCCGCAACTAAGAAACTTCTAGCCGATAAACTCAGTTCACAAATTTCTCCTTTGACACAGTTACGTTTGATTCCGAGTTTGTTTCTTTCTTTGTTTTCTTGTTTTATGCTGAAATACAATGAGAGATAAACATAAAGGTCAGTTCTCCAAGAACACTAACATGTTTAAGAAATCAAGCATGGTTTTGGTAAGGCTTGAACTTTCACCTACATAGGCCTACACGTAAAAGTTGTCATAATAAACACTTTCGACCATGACAAGTTATGGAAATATTTGCGGGTTAAATACTCCTTAAAAATCCTGGTGTGGTCAATATAAGCTTACAAAAGTGTAGTCTAATAACCAAATGTTAATCTCACCTAGTTAAGAACCTTAGAGCAGCTTATTTCAGGCAAATTTCAACAACTTTCCAGCATCAAATAGCAAACATTTTAAGGCAATGAATAAATGTGGTGTGTGACAAGGGCGCCACCAATTGTCAAGAACAAGCTTCATTTTCCAACCATAAAACTGTCATAGCGCCCTCTATGGGCTAAGAGATTTCTACATAGCCGCCCCCAAATTTCAACGAAAATTTGCATACGGTATGTAAAGCTTTAGTAAATAGCACTAAACTACAGGAAACGATAAACAACTTGGCCTTAAAGACATCCGGCCGTCAGGTGTCCGTACGACCTGAAGGTCACAGGCGCTCGAGTGAGAAGTGTTTTGCCGGTATCTGCGGCGTCCTCGTCTTCAAGCTTGGGCAGTCGCACGAGTCTTGCAACCGGCCTTTTGTAGGTCTTGTTGCCCACCTTCACATCGGCAACCCGAATTCGGCCGTCACTACCTGGCAGTACTTCGACGATCTTGCCGACCGGCCACTGAGATCGCGTAAGTTGAGGGTCTGCAATCATGACCACCTCTCCGACAGTAAGATTATCCACCTCGCGATGCCATTTTTGACGAATCTGCAATGCCGGAAGGTAGGAGTGGATAAACTGCCGCCAAAACTGGTCCGCAATCACTTGACTGTGTCTCCATGTGCGGCGTCCCTTGAATACAGACTCGTCGTAGACTACCATGGGCAAGGCTGGGTCACGCCGCCCCATTAGAAGCATATTCGGGGTAACTGGATCGACGTCAGATACCTCCGAGGAGGCATATCCCAACGGCTTGGAATTTAGCATGCCCTCAATTTCAGTGAGGACGGTGCGAAGCACAGGCTCGGGTATCGAGCGGTCTCCAAGAACACCTCTCAGTGCGGTCTTAACAGAACGTATTTCTCGTTCCCAGAGTCCGCCGAAGTGCGGTGCATTAGGAGGGTTGAACTTGAATGTAACCCTGTACCGAGCGAGACGGTGAACCAGGGCGGGCTCCATTTCTGCCAATGCCTGCCGAATCTCAGTCTCCGCACCCTTGAAGTTGGTCCCGCAGTCACTTAGCAATTCATGGGGTACACCCCTACGGGAGGCAAATCTCCGATATGCCATCAAGAAATGGTCTGTGTCAAGTGACTCTACGAGCTCGAGGTGGACAGCTCGAGTCGTCATGCACTTAAATATCAAGCCCCAACGTTTCTCTTGTCGTCGGCCAATTTTCACTCGAAAGGGACCAAAGCAATCCATGCCGGTTGAGAAAAAAGGGGGCTTGAGCAGTCTCAGGCGAGACTCCGGTAGGTCTGCCATTCTTGGCACTTGAGGTTTCCCCCTCCATCGACGACACTCAGGGCAAGCTCGGAGGATCCCTTTGATAGCTGTACGCCCTCGGATAATCCAGTAGCGGCGACGCAGGTACGCGAAGACTTGTTCAGTACCGGCCTGGTGACCAAAATGACGATCTGCCTCCTGGATGAGCAGCTTAGTGATTGGATGGTGAGGGTCAAGGACGATGGGATGAGGCTCTAAGTCCACGGACTCATTCTGAGGTACCTTCCTCAGACGACCACCGACACGGATTACTCCAGAAGTGGCATCTACCTCTGGGGCCAGCTCCCGGAGACGGCTATCCCGGGACACTTCTTTGCCCTTCTCAAGAGCATTGAGGTCTTCCTTGAAGTTTTCCAGCTGGGCACGACGGAGGATTTGGTTTTCTATCGCACATGTCTGTTCTGGAGTAAGAGCTTCCGTCTCAAGATCATGATCTGGGAAAAGTTGTTGACCCAAGGCATCAACTAAAGATGTCCAAGTCTTGTGGTTGCCGAAATCGAGGTCCGCTACCGGACCCGCTATGGTAAGGCCGCAGAATTGGTTTCCCTTCTCCTCAACATGATCGATTACTGATGTTGCACGAGTTTGGGCCAGGACAGATTCACTCTCCTTTTGCCAGGTGTCTGGGTAAGCGCGTAGCCATTGAGGACCATCATTCCAACGCGAGCCACTTCCTAACTCCGAGACAGATAGTCCTCGAGTGATGTCGTCTGCTGGGTTATCAGCCGAGCGGACGTAACGCCATTCAGTCCCTGCTGTCAAGGTCTGAATTTCGGAAATGCGAGTGCCGACAAAAACTTTGAAGCGACAAGAGTCGGACTGTATCCATGTCAATACAGTTGTCGAGTCGCTCCACATCATCACATATTGGATGTCAACATCCAGTGTCTGGGTGATGAACTGTGCTAGCTGGGCTCCCACAAGGGCTGCCATGAGTTCCAAACGGGGCATGGAAGTCCGGCGTTGAGGAGCTACGCGACACTTTGCCAGAACGAAACTAAGAAAAACTTGTTCCTGTGCATCTACGGAGCGCATGTATGCCACTGCCCCATACAGCCTCTCGGACGAGTCACAAAACACGTGTAGAGACCTCTTGACAGTCGCACTATCAACATGTGAGGGAGTGTAGCATCGTTGCAGTCGAACGGTTGGAATTTGCTCCAGCTCAGCACACCAATCATCCCACCGCTGCTTGATATCTGCATTGGCGACTACTTCATCCCAATCCAACTTCTCCATCCACAGCTCTTGAACAATCATCTTTGCTCGAGCAGTGAAAGGTGCAATACTACCAAGGGGTTCAAACTGGCTGGCAAGCACGCGAAGGGCAGTGCGTTTGGTGAGCGGTTGTTCCTGTGGTACCTTGGCTGGATGGCATAACTCATCTGTCTGACAGTCCCAACTCAAACCCAAGGCGGGTTCCATCTCACAGCCTTGGTCGTCCAGTGAGAGCGAGCGAATCTGACGGTTAGAGCGAACGGCTTCGGGTAGATCTTTCACGACATCAGGATGACTGCTGGCATATTTTACCATGTCAAATCCGGAGTCCTTGAGACAACGGCGGGTGTTCTCAACAAGCTCTTTTGCCTGATCCATATTGTGGCTACTGGCCAGCTGGTTGTCAACATACGTTTCTCGTTCAACGGTTTTCTGGACAGATGGGTATTTTTCCTTTCCATCCCGGGCAGCCTTCTGCAGAGCAAAGGTAGCACAACACGGGCTACAAGCTGCTCCGAACGGCAGCACAAGCCACTGGAAGACCAACCAAGTGTTTCGATTTTCATCCCACCAGAGGAAACGGAACCTGGGACGGTCCTCGGGAGATAACCGAACCTGGTGAAACATCGCAGTTATATCACCAGAAACTGCGACACGGCCTTGACGAAAACGAAGTAATACTTCTAACAAGGATGGGTTCAGAGTCGGTCCAGCTAGCAATTCGTTGTTAAGGCTCTGGTTCATGTACTCAAAGAAACAATTAAACACAAGGCGGAACTTGTTGCTACTGTAGACAACATGATAAGGGATAAACCAAGATGGTGTCCCTCTTGCTTGAACTTCGGCGACCGTTCCCAGTTCTTGGACATGCTCTTGCTTCTTGAGCTTATCCAGGTAAGTGTCACAGAACTCGGCTAGAATTGGGTCAGAGCCCATTCTCCTCTTGTGTGCACGGGCCAGTGCCTCAACTGCATGTGAAGGGCCTTCAGGACGACTGGAACCGGGCTTCCACAGAATTGGTGTCTGTAGTCGTGAGATTCCCTGGACTTCCACTCGTACAGTCTTCTCTTCAAGAATCTGAATGGCGACTTTATCAAGTCGAGACCGTGTTGCCTCCTTTTCATTGATGTGGGGTAATTTATCGATGGCCATGAATCTTTCCATCATGCGATGGAGATCATGCTCTGGCTGTTGACACCTGGTAAACAGCACTTGTTGGTGGGTCGCTAACTTGCTTGGGTGCTGAAGTCCCTGCCTACCCTGTACGGTCCATCCGAAGAGGGTTTTTACTCCTACTGGAGAACTAGTCTTTGGTCCAGTTCGGACCTCAGTGCTCAGAGACAGCTCGATATGATCGGCGCCTATTAAGACGGCTGGTTGCACTTTATGTGCCGTAAACAGAGGCAACTCTCTCAAGTGTGGCCATTTGGCCTGCAGCTTCTCCGCAGATAAGCTGTAGTCAGCCAGCTGAAATTCTTTAGCTGTGAACGCACACTTAATCTGGAACTTCTGATCTGGATCATTTCTGGCCGAAACGGAAAAGTCGACGCACTTGCCATTCCAACTTGTATCTCCCATTACGGTCTCCACACGCAGCCTCTCGGCAGACCCGGGAATTTCTAACCTCTTGACAGCTTGCGGAAGGATCATGGTGCGCTCTGCACACTCATCGAGTATGCCGTACGTATCTAACTTCCCCGAAGCCCCATACAGGGTGAGTGGAACGACTTTAATCAAAACATCACGATCGTAGTCGAGCGTCGGCTTAGACCCCACTCCAGAGCAGAGAACGGTGCCCTGGGTCTTGGGAAGGATCTTCACCACCTCATGTAGACTAGTACGGTGATCTTCTTGGCAAGTCCCACACTTCTTGGGGAACGGACACGTTTTCTCGTGTTTTTTGGCACATTTGTTGCAACGTCGTGTATCCTTCAGCCACTGCAGTTTCTGGTCACGGTTCAAGTTATTAAACTTCTCACAAGTTTCCAGGTGATGTCCAGACTCCCTTATGTTACAGTACAGACAGGTAATTCTATCGCCAGTCCAGGTACTAGGAACTGATGATTCTGGTGTTGACGGCTTATTACCGAACATTTTGCCGGCATCAAGAGAGGAATTCACCACGCTGGGCTTTGTGCGGGCCACGTAGCTTCGAGTCGGTTGTGGTTGACTAATTTTCCCAGTTGGACGTCTGCGGTCAGGTGGCAATGGTTTGTCCTTCCCTGGCCTCTTTGCTGATCTCTCAAGAAGTATCAACCCTGCCGGACCGGTCTTCTCCTCGAGCCACTGGCTGAGAGTCTCCACAGTGTAGGTCTGACCCTGACCCTTTTTCCACATCTTGGAAAGAAACTCGGTATGGAGTCTCTCTGGGAGCTTCTGTGATAACGAAGCAGCATACTTATGATTCTGTAGTTCTGCTTCGAGGTTCAGATGAGCTGCTGTCTCCACCAGGGTGACTAACTCATCGGAAAGATCTCTCAACCCTGCCCAGTCGTTAGGGGAGACATACGACCGCATTTCCAATTGAGTAAGCAGACCTTGAACTATACGTCCTGGTTCTCCAAAGGCCCGGTCAAACTGCTTCATAGTAGACTGGTAGGCCTTGTCACCAAGAATCATATTTCGGTCGGCTATGGCTAGCGGACGCCCTCCCAAATGGCTGCGCAGATATGCATATTTCGTAGCCTCTGGCAGCTGAAACTCTGTCTTACTCATGATACTGTCCCACAGGGAACGGAACACCACATACTGCCGCACATTATGTTCGTCATCGAACTTGGGTATTTCCAGTTTTGGTAGACTGTCGACAAACATGCCATATCTGTAGGGGTAGAACTCTTGCTTGCTCTTTGGACTGGATGGTTCACGTTTTCCCTGGGGGAGAGGAGTGGATGGCTCAGAACCCTCGTTGCCACTACTACTAGAGTTGGTCTGTTCGAAAGTTGGACTCGAAGGCGAGACGGTGACTTTACTGGCCTCACCTTGTACCGGTCTAGTAGGGGAGGCTGCTTGCACACTCATCACCGACTGCTGGGTCTGCATATTGGGTGAGGACACGATGTGCGTTGCATTTGGGTTGGCCGCCCCTTGAACGGTTGTCATCGTTGCCGCCCCTGGAATGGTCGTTTTTGCAGCCGGTGTAAGGGTGTATCCTGCATTCTGCAAGATAAAGTCAGTATGACCTGTACTAGGAGGAAAAAAGGGGTTAGGCCCAACATGACAATTACCATGCATTGATACAGTATTAGTTTTAGTGTACACTGGCATGGATGAAACTACAATACATGTATTAACAGGTTTAGGTGTGACCACTACAGTAGTAGTCACCGGTGTACTACTAGGAATTACATGTACATTATTACAAAGTCTAGTGTCCTGAATCCAGTCTGCAGTTCGAGAGTCTGCAGGCTCATGTGCCTGTGGCAAATCTAACTGTGGATTGCTTATGTCCAGGAGTTGCTGTTGCAAGCACTGTTTTTCCAGTTCAATTTCTGCCTGTCTAAAGTTATCCTCAACATGTTGTTCTTGCTGTTCCGCCAGCAGGCGTGCTTCAACAGAAAGCCGTTGAGAATGAATGCGCTGCAGTTCAAAGTTTTCCTCCGTCTGAGTAGCCTCTCGTCGAATGCGCAATGTTTCGTCATTGGCTTCTTTCCTCAAGTCATGCAATTTCTGCTGTGATGCATTCTCCGACAACCGTCTTTCAATCTCCGACCGGGAGAGTGACTTGGTCGAGCTGGCGGTTTTCTTACTCCGTCGCGATTCCCCACTGCACACTGAAGCAGTTTTCAGTACATGTGGATGTGGCCGGGAGAGAGAAATGTCAGGATCACAGCGAAGACTTGGGGGAAGACTAACATGATGATCTCGTGTCAGGCGAAAGGGGTTATGCCGCACACGTGTAGGCCGATGTCCTGCCACACTGTCAGGCTGGTCAATCACACTGGTAGGGGCTGATACGGGTTCTGGTACGGGCGTGTCCACCGTATTATTCATGCTGGAGTTTGAAATTGATCTGATGCTGAAACCCACGATACAGAGATCCGGCTCGAAGGACCAAAATATGTTCGGAACGGTGGGTCTGGTTGGGTTTTAATCTCTAACAAGTGGGGCCGCAACTAAGAAACTTCTAGCCGATAAACTCAGTTCACAAATTTCTCCTTTGACACAGTTACGTTTGATTCCGAGTTTGTTTCTTTCTTTGTTTTCTTGTTTTATGCTGAAATACAATGAGAGATAAACATAAAGGTCAGTTCTCCAAGAACACTAACATGTTTAAGAAATCAAGCATGGTTTTGGTAAGGCTTGAACTTTCACCTACATAGGCCTACACGTAAAAGTTGTCATAATAAACACTTTCGACCATGACAAGTTATGGAAATATTTGCGGGTTAAATACTCCTTAAAAATCCTGGTGTGGTCAATATAAGCTTACAAAAGTGTAGTCTAATAACCAAATGTTAATCTCACCTAGTTAAGAACCTTAGAGCAGCTTATTTCAGGCAAATTTCAACAACTTTCCAGCATCAAATAGCAAACATTTTAAGGCAATGAATAAATGTGGTGTGTGACAAGGGCGCCACCAATTGTCAAGAACAAGCTTCATTTTCCAACCATAAAACTGTCATAGCGCCCTCTATGGGCTAAGAGATTTCTACAGTGCATGTAGATTTGGTTTCAAGTCTTGGATCACATATAGTTCACCCAAAAGTGCAAATACACAACCAAAATGTTCAGAACTGACAAGAACAAAAAAATGACTTGATTCAACCCAAAGTTGGTTTCATGTGAGGTCAGTTTTAGGTCAGGTTTGCACAACATAATTGTTTTTTCTCACAGATTTGACTCCAATTTAATTTCAGGCCATTTTGGAAAATGATATTGCCACCAACTGCTTGCTCATCTTCTGCAATCCTGACAATCCAAGTGAGTTGGACCAATAATTTAATAGCGTCTCCACAGTTTTCTAGTCGAGTACTGTACATGAAAGACCTGATTTGTATGCCTGCGCGTGGGCGATCCATGTACCTCGTTACAGGAGTGTACCAGTCGACAGCTAGCTGGCAGTATGTAACTCAATGAACGGGGAATATACCCCTGCATAAATGGACTCTTAGCATTTCCAAATTCTTTCTGACGGTCTAGAGATTGTATATAACCAGGTGCGGATCCAGGAATTTTTGCACGGACACGGACACGGACAGTGCAGCACACTTAATCCAACCGTGCCGTGCCGATACGCTGCGTTTTGCATTGCGCATACTAAGCTGCGAGCGCGTACTCGGACTTTACCACAACGAGGGGAATCCCCGATGATTTCTCGCATTTGCAACATTTCTGCTTCGGGACATGTTATGTCCAGTATGTTTGATATCTCACAAAGAAAAAATCCTGAAAGATTGATTCTTGGACTCTTTTTGGTTTTTGTGAAAATGAGTGGAAAAGTTGCCGAGTTGGTCTCCGCCTTATGTTTACGCGCACTTCGCTAGCAATTGTTGTCATCCAATCCAAAGATGCATTGAGAACGTCGATAAGGTTTATTGAAATTCGTCAACAACAAACACTCTGTTTTTTTTCTTCTCACCATCAGCTGGTACCAGTTACACTGAAAGTGACCTGCAGGCATTGAGGTATGGTATGCAGCTTTGGTTCCTATCATGATTGTTTTTACTCTGCTTTGAATTGCATCAAACCAGATTTGATGATTGGCATATCTAGGGCTTCGAATTATTAGACCGGCAGCCCAGAGACTTTTGGTTAAACGAACGAGGTTACCAACAACCGAGGGTAGAAACGAGCATAATTATTAGAGTGTGAAAAAGCATATTATTACATGTATGTTGTCTATTTTCAAGAAAAGAGCATAGATTGAACTTTTTTCTTCGCAAACGATTCTAAGTGTTGAAATAATCTAGGCTTCGTAAACAAACTTCAACCTCTGTCACTAAAATACCCCCTCCGACAGAAACGCTTGGCACAGGCGCTCTTATTCTGAAACTCCCGAATTATGATAACCTACTAAAAATGCCTGCACTCTGAGCATGCATTTTATGGTGATAATGATATTTTTCACACTAAAACAATTCTGTGTTCCGGTTTTTCCCCACTCTTTTCACATTTTGTATAATTTTGTATGTGCATCATGTACTCTTCCTTTTCATTTCCAGATACTAAATTGCACCAGCTGTAACATGTTTTTTTATGCTATTGCATGGACTAAAACATGCATGACAATTAACATCCCTAATTAGCATTCCTCAGTTTTCCTCGCTGTGCCCTTAATTCCTGAACAAAAAAGCAGGAATAATTCCCTACCTATAGAAACCTTGGCAAACGTAAGACAAACAAAGGAATCCCAAGGGTAATGTCGGAAATTCAACAGATTTCAAGAAGACCCGAGTAAACCTAAATAAATATTTTAAAAAGTCAATAACCAAAAGAATAGCTAAACCAAGATTACCCAAGAAAACTAGACAACCTAAGGTCTCCTAAAATAACATCAAGAAGCCCTAGTGGACCCAAGAAAGTCCATATAAGGAAACCAAGATAATCCAAATATAGTCCTAGAGAACCCAAGAAAACCCACAAAGAACCCATGATTATCCAAGAAAAGTGCAGATTACACAAGATAGGCCTAAAACTTCTAAGATGGCCCCGAAAAAACATACAGAACCCAGGAAAAACTCATAAAAACCAAGAGAAAAACATAACCCAAGATTGTCCAAGATAACTGAGTTAAAATTCCCACTTCAAAAAGAAAGAAATTAAGGAAAGAAAAGAAAACACCCCAAGAAACACTTTGCTCTAAGGAAACAAAAAAAGCATCCCACTAAAAAAATTATACATCCCTTAAACAGCTAGAATCCCCCCTTCCACATTTTTTTAGTTTTTCTGTTTATCATGGAGGTGTATGTGTCTACAACACCATCACAACTTGTTTTTCACAAAAAATCGACAAACTTTTGCTTAAAACGTAAAGCAGTCCGACCCTCTTCACCCAAATTCTGAAACGCTCGAGGTCATTCGGCTTGTTTATCAACAGGGTGTTGACGTCATCCTGAGAAACATACAAAACGGTCTGTGCAGTATTGAATGAAAAATACACGAAGTGAATGTTTATCATGCCTATTTTGTCCTTGTAATTCAAAATACAAACGTGAAAAACACTTCATGTAATATGACAGCAATCTACTATTACCTGTTTTGTGAAAAAAACGATGAAATTGTGGCTCACAGTGCTCTCTTTTGAAGTAAATACTGGTGCATTGCGACTGGTGGTTTTGTCACGGAACGAATGGCATTCACAGCGGTCTGTGTACGGCGTAGTTTCCACGTGTTTGGACATCGGCCGTACAAGTTATAGAATGAGCGACTCATTTTTCTCTCTCTTGGTAATAGAAAAGAACATCTTTCTGCTCTTTTTTTTCATAGTGTCTGGTAAAACATGCAACCACGCAGCTACTGGGAATATCTCTGGCTTTTTGGAACAACAAAATTCTTCAAAAAAGACCATCTAACAGAGACGGTTTTCCAGGTTTTTTGCGTGTAAACGTATAAAGCTAACAATCGTGTTGACTTCTCTTTCTCAGGATTGCGTCACGGGGTCACGCGCATATCATGAATACCTAATGAGCGTTTCAGAAATCGCGAAAATCTCATTTTCGAAAAGCGCACTTTTGCTTGCAATTTATCCACTTAAAACCGACAATTTAAAAAAAAAACA
Source organism: Henricia sp. BOLD:AAB3569 (assembly GCA_037783545.1). Taxonomy (NCBI): domain Eukaryota; kingdom Metazoa; phylum Echinodermata; class Asteroidea; order Spinulosida; family Echinasteridae; genus Henricia; species Henricia sp. BOLD:AAB3569. The sequence continues at coordinate 428,677 of JBBELK010000162.1, read as the reverse complement.
ATCCTCGTCGGCAAGAGGGATGTTTGGACTATCGAAAAAAGCCTTAATGCTGGATTTTCGTCAAGGGGGATTCCTCCTCTTTAAAGGAGTGTGACCAGATCACTTTTGTTTACCCATAACTCCCCGGGACTTACCTTATGGGTCGTGAGATTTTTATATCATAACATCCGTTATATTTTTCTGATTACGAAACTGAAACTCCCGCGCTTCTAGGCCGCATATTTCCGAGGATATCGTCGAAAATCCACCGATTATTTGTAAACTAATTTTCCAGTATCAACGTTTATCCGCTGAAAGCATAATCGATAGTTTTGTTCAATTTTTTACTGGAAATTGCGAATGTTTTCGGGTTTTTGGGACATGGGAGGTGTGTATGGGAGTTACTTGATAATATTGGTAAGTTACATCGAAAACTATTTTCCTGAAACTCTGGTCACGCTCCTTTAACAGCTTTGGTAGAAAAACCCAGGATGACCCATGGAATTCCACAATAATGCTACAAATAAAAAAGGACCCAAGATAACTTTAGAACACCCCCCAAAAAAAACATAAAATAAGTATTGATTGCTTTCCGTGACGTGACGTAGAACATCCGGGAATGTTTGGTGGTCAGCGGTCACGCTGTTTGGTGGTCGCGCGTTGCGATACGTTCAAATTAATGAGCATGCACTGCAGCTTGTAAAAACGAAAGTGCTTTTGCTTGATCACAATTTTTAGCATGAAGAAATACATTTTTATCTTTATCGATCTAACAGCCATGGCGCAACAACATAAAGCAATGTTAAGTAACAGAGGTAAGTGCAACCAATGTGGTTTTATTGCTTTTTTGGCCGGTTATCACTTGAGCCACGTGCGTCATGAAAAATTACAACCAAAATGGTGGATGGAAGGGGTGACGTCACCGGAAAGCAATTAATACATGTATATACAACCAATGATATCTTTACAAATCCCAAAATAACACTAGAAAGTAGAAACCCCACAACCCAAGAAACCAAATATTACACTAGAATACCCAAAAATACATGTAACCCTATGTAGGTAGAATAACCAATGATAAGCCAAGGAATTCCGCAGTAACTAAACAAAACGTATATGACCCAAGAAGACCCAAGATAACTCTAGAACACCCAAAGTAAAACCAGAAAATGAGTAAAACAATCCAAAGACAGACCTACTGTACATGTACTGTATAAATACCAAAATAGCCCCACCAATCTCGAAATAACACGAGAAAATAGAAGCCCATGAAACCCGCAATTAGCATATATTACACTACATGTAGATTACCAAAAATAACCCTAGGTAGAAATAATACAAGGAATTCCACAATAACGCTAGAAAAGGAGAGATGACCCAAGAAGACCCTCGATAACTTTAAAACACCCAAAGCAAAACCCCCAAAATTAGTAGAAAATCCCAAGATAGCCATAGAAATCACAAGATAATGCAAGAAAGTAGAAGCCCCTAGAATTAAAGAAACCCACTGTAGATTACCGTAGATTCCCCAAAAAAACCCAAGGATAGCCTTAGAAATCTCAAGATAACACTAAATAGTAGAAACCCCTAGATCGCAGGGAAACCCATATTAGCATAGATTACTCTAGATTACCCAAAATAACCCCAGATTAAATTGTAGTCCTACATATATACAAAATGAAATGCAATTATCTAGTTAGTTTTATTGTAAAAATGTATGTTTTACCAATTGTCATTTTGTAATCCCAGACCTTCATTGATTGTCCATAAGTAGTATGTATGTGTGGTACCATGATGTGTTTGTTAACTCATGCAGTTCGGTACTCCGGAAGCACAATGTGGTTGTACTGGCTGATGAGATATATGGACACACGCAGTACGAGGGAAACTTTGAGAGTCTAGCAAAGGTAGAAGAACCAATTTGGCCCAATTTCATATAGGCCCATAAAACATTTCATGCAAATTTTGAAGTTAAGCATGCATGTAACACAATAATTATTTAAGCACAATCTATTTTACAATGCATGGTTATATACACATTTCATTGGTATGTGACAAAAAGTATTCTGGGAAAAACCAGAACAAATCACATCCCTGATATAGTATATGCTTGGCACCTGAGCAGCATTATCTTGCACGCGTGGGTTTTGGGCCTACAATAATGGTCCTGTATATACCATAAGCACAATTTTCAAATTTTTCTTTAACACATTTAACACTCGGAACAAAGGCCAGCATTTTTTTCTGGCTCTTTCAAGCTTCTAACTACTTTATCTTTTAAAACAAAATAACGAGTATTGCACAAAATCTGTCACAAATGGGAATCGAACCAGGGACATTCATAACAGAAGTCTTTCACTCTAACCACTACACCAAGCGAACTCGCTGGAGGCTCATCACTTTTTAATGAATTCAACCATAACCCTAACCCCTGACACCTAATCCTTTACCCCTACTCTAGTCTCTTCTCAAGACATTCAATTAAATTCTCATATGGTCTGTATATCTCATACATGCCATTATCTTCTCATGCATTCTTGAATTCTGGGAACATACATGTAGGTCAAAAGTAATTGTTGCCAGGCAGGGCTTTTATAAATGCTGTTATCATTTGACTCACGAGGAAAAATGAAGCCGGCACCATTGATTGCCCTAAAGGTACCGTAATTAACTTTGTCGATGCCCCCAGACATCTACTGATTAAGCAAAATTGTAACTTACACCCCTATTCCCTAAATCTGTGTTTTTCTTCGTACTCGTGTCATGATTCCAAACTGTTCGTCATGTTTTACTACTCGCTACTTTCACACGGTTAAAAGGTGACATTACACCAAGCCTTCCACGAGATACCCGGCCGCGAGCTCGGGCAGTGGTGGCTGTATCATGTGATGGCAAAACGAACCCTCTGGTGCAAGTTGGTCTTACACTGTGTATGGCATCTCGAACGCCTCTAATGTGAAATTGTGTTGCTAAGTGCCATTTATTTTTGTGTCCTCCACAGTATTACCCAGAAGGCACCATTGTATCCAGTGGATTGTCCAAGTGTTTTAGTGCAGGCGGCTGGCGTGTGAGTATTCAGGTTTATCACGCTACGTCACAAGACGTCCAAAGGTTTATTAGCATATCTTCGGGAAGTGTTCCAAGTCAGCAGACGAGCGTGTATTTCTATTGGACAGTTTACATGTATAATGCGCGCTAGAATGTAAAAATGCGTGGAAAATGCAGTGTAATAGTATGTTTGAACTTGTATTTTTGTTGCTCGCAAGACCACACTTAATTTTATTGTATGTTTTTATACAGATGACAAATAAATTTAAATTGAATTGAATTGAAGGCGCGTGATATGCGCATTTTATATTGCCATTCTGAAATTGTGAATTGAATTACCGGTAACTTTATTATCCACCAAATGACAAGCATAAAAAGGAAAACAGTCTAGCTTACATTATACACAGTTATTTACAAATTTTACACACATTAAAATCAGAAATTAAGCTCATTTATTGCTGACAGTACAAATTATCTCTTATATGTGTTGTTACGGGCAAGTGGTGTCCTGAATCGTCGTCCAGACAGGAGCGATTCAAAAGCACTATTAAGAGTGTGGGAGGGATTGGCCATGATCTGGATTAATTCTCTTCTTTCTCAAAGCCCAGGTATACAACTGTTTTATCCCAATAATTTTACTTGCCTGGTTGACCACCTTCCACAGCTTAGTTTTGTTTTTTTACTGTCAAATTTAAACCACCGTACCATGAAACTAGATTAAAAGACAAAACGCTTTCTACCAATATACAAATAATGAATGTTTATGAGTTCAATGGTACGAATATTTTCATGAGTTGAAAGATGGAATGTTCCCTTGAACGAGGCAGAGCCAAGTTGAATGGAATAATTCCATCTTTCAACGGATGAAAATATTAGTTCCATTGAACAAATAAAAAACATTCATCATTTGTTTTATATAACGCTCAAAGAGATCATTATCATTTGATTGGAAAACATATTGAGCCTGAGAATATGAAAAAGTACTTCAGACCGGAGTCCCTTACATCCCTCGCATCACAATGACCGAATCCGACTCATCTACCACACACGCGTCTTGCGCAAACGCGTCTGCTTCAGCGTCAAGCAATGTCACGCACGTACATACATGTACGAACACGCGCTTGCAGTAAAAATGCATGCAGTGCGCGTGCCGTGCGATGGAAACGGGCGCGCCGTGCAATGGAAAAATCGTATAGAACAAAATTGCACGGTTGGTGAGGTACATGTAGCATTGAATGGTTAAATTATTTAACGCCATGAGACCTGCTATCGTTGAATCAAATGACAGAGATCTACTTGGGCGTTATATAAACACTTTTATATAACGCCCAAGTAGATCCTTGTGATCTGATTGGACGATAGCAGGTCACGTGTCGTTTAATATTTAATCAATTTAATGCTACGTCACTATACCGTGCAATTTTGTTTCATCTGCCGTGCAATTTTGTTCCATACGTTTTTCCATTGCACGGTGCGCCCGCGCCCACTGTGCGCGTGTACGTATTGTGCGTGTCGAATGTATGACGCGAGCGCGACCAGTGAACGCGACCGGCCCCTGACACAAAAACGTTTTTACTACAACTCACAAGCTACATGGCGGGTTGTGTACTCTATGACAGACGATGAAATAAATTTGAAGGGTAAGCCTGAATAATTTGTAAAAAATGTAAGATGACAAGGATCTACATTCGGTGAAAGATGGAATGTGTTCCATTCAACTCGGCTTCGCCTCGTTGAATGGAACATTCCATCTTTTACCTCATGAAAATATTCCTCCCATTGCACGAATTAAAACATTCATTATTTATATAATATACAACCGTCATTACAATTCCCACACTTACATTGCACTCCCAATCTGTATATGAGGTGCGTAAGGTGGAGAGTTGAAGACACCACATAGACCTTTATCACGGTGACCGCACCGTGATAAAGGTCTATTTGCTTCCACATCAAAAACGCCAATTCAATCGCATTTGTGCATCTGCATCATGCCATTCAACCGTCATGCAAATATCTGCGTGCATAGGATCACAATATTTCTTGAGAAAAGGGCAATTTTTTGAGGTTAGGTGTGACAAAAATGCGGGTTTTTAATTGAAATTCGCGTGTACAAAGTCATCATCATACATGACTGTCTGTGGCATAAACTGGTTGTATAGTGCTGCATGGCGGCCCTATATACAATTTTTACAGGTAATTCGGATCTGCTCAATTTAATACAGATCAGTGGGTACGTACACCAGTCTTGTCTAGTTCAAACAATTTGGTCACAACAACAGCCCTTTTTTTGTGGAAATAATGATCCTGTGCATGTAGATATTTCCATGAAGGTTTCAATGTGAGTATTTATGATATGATGATGGAGACTCTTGCGGACGCAAAATATAATTACCGCCCGGCCGTGTTATTGTTTATATATCATCAAGTCATTACTTTACTTTCAAATTTTCACTTTAATACTTGTTTCCTTGTCATGAATAGTATTTTGGAGGGGGCGTATTTGATTGTTATGGAAATGAAACAAGCTCCATTAATTTTCCTGTTTCACATTTAGTTGGGTTACAGCATCTACCCACCTGAGCTGATATCCCTCTACGAGACACTCTGTACGGCATCCAGCCACACTCATTCTTGTGCAGCGGCCCCTGTACAATATGCAGCGATTCACGTAAGTTATTTTATCACTATTGCTACTCCTGTTATCCCATGCAGTATTTCACTATCCAATTCCTGTACAAATACCACAATCTCACAATTGAAATGGTTGAACAATAATTGTGAGAGATGCGATATCCTAGTGAGCTGCAGTAGTGCATATTGGACCTTCAGGCGAGAAATCCAGGTTTCGTTGGACAAAACGATTTTCTTCACATTGTTAATTTCTCTCCAGTATTCACCCAAGTGTGCAAATACTGGTAGTTTGTACGAATCCAGAAATTACCTAGCAATGTCAAAATACTTTCTGCAAAGGTATTCAGCCTCTGATAATTTCCACAAATTAGGAATATGTGTGTAGCAGCACAGGCCGGCATCATTTTATGGACGTTTAGTGCTGTTCAGTGCAAATAATCAGGTCTTTGTCTGTATAATATGTACATGTAGTATCATCAATGTACATGCACTTTAAACACCTATGTAGTTAATGTTTTCCTGTAAAAAATGGAAGCGATTTTTTTTTCGAATCGGAGTCGATTCCGAAAATACTAGAGTTGCCCAAGCCTAGTCTTCACTACACCGATGCGGAAATCTTGCCTTGTTTACACGTCCTGTTCTGGCGTTAAATGGTTAAGAAGTGGCCGAAAATGCCACTTAACCCTGCTTAACCCAGGTACATGTACACTTCTACCCTAGGTATCTGAGTTATTTTTGACCTGGGGCTTTCATGTACATGTATTTCACTAACATCTTGCGATCATTGCATATGCCAAAACCAAACTCAAATACCATTGCTAGTTGGCGACAGATTTTAAAGATCGATCTCACAATCAATTTTTTTTTCATCGCTAACCATTTGTTTTACGATGGATTGTTTGCAATGACTAAAATGCAATCGCGAATGGATCGGTAAACATAGAAATGACGTAAAATCAAATTGCGTTGTTACAACATGAACACCGATTGCGACGGAAGGTCTAGAAAAATTACAAGAAGCATTATCGCCTGGGATTGCCATGTTGTTTATGCCTCTGAGTATATGTGCTGATGAGACCTGAGGCGAGTTCATTAGCGCAATACGTATGCATACCGACAATACCTTCAACGGTGAAGGTATAGGAAAATACCCAATACCGGCGTACGTATTGTGCTATTGAACACGCCTCTGTTTTCAGATCGAAGCACAACCAGAAACATATTTCTAATGACGTAATCACGGATTCAACCAGTGATAATTTAATACCAGCTTTGGTTGCTGATGACTGAAGCTGACCGTTGAATTTGTAATGCCAGAAAAATGTATTATGGTCGCAAACCATGCCCCTGGTTGGTGTACCCTGACATGCCCGAGTACATGTAGGTGCGCGTGCAGAACTGAAGTGGAAAAAGGGTCGCAGATCGACCTGTGTAAGAGACGAACTGGGTAAGTGTTTCTCCGGGTTAAAATTTGATGTGTGAAACAAAACTCTGGGTTAAATTGAACCTTGGTTTTTTGCAGCTACAATGTACCCGGGTAGAACGTTACCTTGGTTGGAAATGGTTAGTTTGAAAAGGCCTCGGGTAACATGCGGGGGTAAAGTTCCTACGATAGACTGGTGTCCCACCCAGGAAGATCGAGCAGCAATGCCCTTTAGCCTCCCTTTTACTGTGCGATTTTGGCTACTTATTTCCCACGATAAGGTAAGATTTGTTGAGATCTGAAACTGTCTATAGTGTAACGCCGGTCCAAATCGGCTAGCAGAGGGCGCCAGCACCATTCCACGGTTAGGCCGGCTGACTAGCTGAGGGCGCTAACACGGCTCCACGGAGCCGGTTGGCGCGAGCCCCTGCTAGAAGGTTGGGATACTTTGGCGGGAAACGTTTCCTGAGCGCCATTGTGAATGAAGAGTGTTGAAATAAACGTGGAGTGTTTTGTGTCTGAATAAGTTTTCCTGTGTGTTACTCCTTGTGTCGAGTATCAAATAACAAGTGGGATAAATTCTTGTTACAATATACTTTATAGCAGTCCCAGGTAATCTCAACAAATCTTACATGTGCGTGCTGATCGTATAGCAGAAGAGAAAGTCCAATTGTATGTGACCCGTTCTGCAAAAATGACTGTTGCATTTACTTGGTCAAGTTTTCACGACCATAATCGGAAATTTGTTGCACAAATTTGATCAGTGATGATCTCTGAGTGGTATATCTCAAGCTTGACCAAATATAGACCTTTATCACGGTGCGGCCATCTTCCCTTTTCTCCTAATAAAATGAAAGTAACCGAAGCGAGGCTTGCAGAAAAAAATAGCTTGGTCCCGTTTTGAAACTGTTTATTGTGTGCATCACAATGACACGGGCGTTGCGCGATCAAGAGAGCGCGCAGCGTGGTCAGTGAGTCTCATCTGAAGATTACAAGCGCTATCGCGCAGACGCACTGATCGTGCCCGACACCATTGATTTACATACATATACTGGATACGGCATCTGGGAGTGTTTGAAATGTGTAGAAATGCGCGGCCGAACAATGGCGGCGCGTCGGGAGGGTAAACGCATGTAGCACTGCACGGCCTATTAACATTGCTGTTCTCATTAATTCAAGAACCGTGAAATATTATGTTGTTTACCCTACTTGAAAACGCACGCGCGGACGCGATTCCAGCCAGATGCCGTATCCAGTTATATATATAGCTCAATGCCCGACACGTACTGTGGGGAACAAGACAAAGATGGACGCACCGTGATAAAGGTCTATTGCCTGAACCAGTGATTAAATCAGAAACATATTTCTACTTGTAGTTAGGGTTCGAAAAAGTTTTTGCAGAACAATCGAGTCTTGTATATATGAAAAGTTTAGGGCCCAATTTTATAGAGCTGTTTAACAGCCCATTATCTGTTAACTGAGCGTCAGGCTATTTCATAGACATCGTTAACGGTAAACAACTGAAAACCTGTCTTAACCGCAGAGCAAATTTTGCTTAAGATAGTACCGCAACAATGGCGGTTTCCAAGCGCGCGCGTGCTTAAACACGCCGCGGCCGTAAAAAAGCCTTAACGTTAGCACATCTTTTCTGCTACAGTAAGCACACGTTTTCAGCTATCGCTTAAGCAGCTCTATGAAATTGGGTCCTGGAGTTGAGTTCAGCTCACCATTTTATTGTTAGTGATGTTGTTTCTTCTTGTCATGACATTGTTGGTCCTTGAAAAGGGAAAACATTGGTGTATCTTTCTGTTGAAAAACTCCCATCAATGTGACAATCGGCCTATTGTGATTCTTTTGAACACTTTAAGTTGAAGCCGCTTTTTGACTGGAATCTAAAAGACAAATTACATGATTTGAAAAGTTGAAGAAAAAAAAAGAAAACAAATTGAAATCTTAATAATAATAATACAGTATTTATAAAGCGCACTTGATCTGTAAAAACATTCAAAGGCGCTGGTCTAGTTGAACAATGTTCTAAATTCTCAATTCTTTGTGAATGCATTTGTGAACATGTGTCTTTAGTTGTTGCTGAAAGACAGTGATATTATCTATTTCTCTGAGAGACTGAGGAAGAGAATTCCATAACCTTGGAGCAATACTCAGAAAACCCCTATCTCCATAAGAGGACGGTCTGGTACGTGGCACAAAGAGTGGGGAAGCGCTAGTTGACCTTAAACCTGGTCTTGTAGTTCGACGTACATGTACATGTATCAGTAAACCCTGGATATTTTCAGGAGCTAAACCGTGTAGGGCCTTGAATGTAAGGAGTATTATTTTGTAGTGGATTTTGTTTTATTGGTATAGCCAATGCAGCTTCTGTAGGATAGGAATAATGTGATCAGATAATTTGCTGTGCGTTATAGAGACGTGCTGCAGCATTTTGTACACGCTGAAGATGATTTATTGTTTAAGGAAGACCAGCCAGTAAACTGTTGCAAAAATCTAATCTAGATGTAATAAATGCATGTATGAGTTGCTCTGCTGAGCTGGCGGAAAGCAATCTTCTGATTTGGGAAATTCGGCGCAACTGTGTGTAAGAAATTCGACAGATGTTAGTAACGTGTTTCTCTAAGTTCATGTAGTGATCAAAAGATGCTCCAATATTGCGTTCTTCTGTACTCGGGACAACACACATCTCACTATAAGCTTTCTGTGTTGAATTTCAACTTTGTGTTTCATCTGTTGGTTTTGCTCGGGTTGAACTTGAGAAAATTTTGTGATATCCATGTTTCAAAGTCTTGAGGACACCCAGCAAGTGAATTGATTGCAGAGTCTTCTGAGAGTCGGGAGAATATGAAGTGGTCAGCTGTGTATCATCAGCATAAAAGTGTGCTTGGAGATTATGTTGTGCAATTTGTCCAAGTGGTGATGTATACAAAGTGAAAGGTACTGGACCGAGGACTGAGCCCTGAGGAACTCCATAATTGACGCTGGTTGTGGGTGATAATTTACCTCGGATTTCAACCTTTTGAAAACGATTTTGGAGATATGATTTAAACCATTCAAGGGCTGTACCATGAACTCTAAAATAAGTTTCGAGTCTATCAATGAGTAAGTCGTGGTCAGTAGTATCGAAAGCGGCTGATAGGTCAAGCGTGATGAGCAAAATTACTTTCTTGTTATCGACTGCATGCATCTTGTGTTTGTCACTTTGACAAACACCGGGTTTTTTTTTGTTTTTTTTTGGTATGCATGTATCTGTCATGCTTGTTAAGTCGTGTGTTTATGGTTTTATAAACGTTCTTGTGAAAGAGGAAGTGCCTTATCTTTAGCACCAAATATACCATAAAACTTTCGATGTTCATGGCCAACACAAATAATACCTAAAGCATTAAGGAGTGAACACGGTTAGACTGCTTCCCAGTGCATATTGCACTCGAGATTTAGAAAATGTGTCGGTATGCAAAACACTTTTTAACCATTCAACTCAACACAAACTCCATGCATGGATTTTTCAAGTTTTCAGAAATATTACTGCACCTATATGTGGCTGAAATTTTGTACAGGGCAGTTTTATCAACATTGAGCTTCTAATCACGAGTGGAAATAACGCCCCTTTTAAAAGTTTCCCAATCATGTGTTCTATATACCTTCAAACTAAAACACTAGTTTGACATATATTTTTTGAAAGATGATCGAGCTTCAATAGAAACACAAAATTGCAGTCCCCCAACTGGGATTCTTTGTTAATCCAACAGCTCCTCAAACGTGACGATGAGACGAGGGAATACCTTCGGGGTTGCCGTATCATCATGGGTGCTGTTGCTAGGTTTTGTCACAGGTGAGTGACTCGTCTCACAAATACATGTACATGTAGTAGTAGTAGTATATAGTAGTCGTTTACGAGCCAATATTAGCTCATACTGATGGTACTTATCCCCGGTTTATGTGGCATGATGCATATTACATCGCCGTATGGCTGGAAAAACGTATAGCCTAACATGTGGTCGTTTTTGTTAATTTTAAACATTTCTAGTTAATTACGTGACATTTTGATGATTTTTTTTCACAACGACCATCGAAAAACTATTGTCAAGGATGCTAGATCGTTACATTATGTAAACAGTAAGCCGGTGTGTTCCTTTAATTATAAACATTTGTCTTTTATAGGGAGCTGATAAGCGTTGGCATCAAAGCGGTAATGCCAGTAGCAGGGTTCTACATATTTCCTGACTTTGAGATTCTGCGGCCCATCTTTGAGACTCGAGGGATTCACACCTGCCAGCACATGTGTGAAGCGCTCTTCAAGGAAGAAAATGTGGTGGTAAGATTAAAACTGTAACAAAAATATCACAGAAAATAGGCTAGCTAGTAAGAAAAATGCATTTATCATACAGTGGAAAGTGGATGCCTCCATACTCGGTTTACCTCGAAGTAATAGCACGTTCTCAACATACATGTGTACATGTAACACAACGCTGTACGGTGCGACTAAAATAGTCGCATTGGTGCCTCAAAATTTTCATATGGGACCAGTGGTTAAATTCTTATCGCCATTGCTGACCACAAAATTCGCACATTAGTTGCCCACCTTGTCAGTGATGTTTACGGGCGGAACAATGTATTCAAGTCCAGTGTTCTGCTCTCACTCACAGCACGCAAATGACGATCGCGTTCACTTCATTATTTCGCCACGGCCACAGCTTGGGTCTGCATTGTGTCCAACGCAGCTTTTTTACAAATACGTACACATATAGGTACCCAACAATGTAAACTGGTTTGCAGTCTCGCGCTGTACGTGTACACTCAAAACACTTGTGTCAACGGGAAAAGGCTTTGCGCAAGCATTCACTTGCCGCTGCTACTTCTGCACCAGTCTAGATGAATGTGTTTCTCATGTAGGCTTTTGAGCACACAAATGTCTCCGTCCGTAACTCGATCTTCCCACACTAGATTCTCTGTTTCACTCAAGAATATTCCCGCCGAAACTCATGACTAATTCGTCATGCACCAACAAACATTTGTCATGCACCAACAAAAAGTTGTCGACTGACAAATTGTATACATGACTAATCATTTTGCCCTTGTTTGACTAATTTTCCACTGTGATTGACTAAATAAAGTTTTCAGTGTATCAACTGGTTCAAATAAATCGTGATTTTTTGCGAGGCCCGGTCTTCGGACATTACAAACTCTGATTCCCCCTTTAATAAATACCAGTAGCAATAAAAACTGTCTGTCACGGCATAACAACTGTCTGATACCAATTTGAATCGGACTCCAAGATAAAAGGAACAGCACATTTCACGGCTTATCTTTACTGCAGGTGATGGCAGGTGGGCCAGGATTCAATCGTCCAGTGACCGAATTCACCGTGCGTTTGTGTTTTGTGAATTTTGACGGTGGCGTGGCCCTGGAGGGATGGAAGCGCGAAGGATGCAAAGAGACATTGGACCAGAATTTCCTGGATGAGTATTGCAGTCCGGTGGTGCACGGAATCAGGGTGAGCTTGCCAATACAGGGTGTCCCAAAAAAATGTGCAGATCAAACAAGGCAGCCTCAGAATCTGTGTTTCCCCGGATCCTGATAGGGAATCTTCTTACATGAAAAATAGTCTTTATTTCATCAAAATCAGGCGAATCATAAGTTTTGTAATTTTTTGGTACAGCATGGTCTGATATAACGCTTGAACTTAAGACTAAACGGGAAAAAAACCGTGCTTCGTGCCAAAAAGGGCACTTTGCATGACATCACAATGTTTGATGTTGCCGTCTATTCATTTTCATTGACAATAAATTGGACGCATTTTAACAAGCATAAAACATAAACCGCTTGATGAATTTTTGCAACAAAAGTATTTTTGAAATCTGTTGCAACTTGTCTGTTGTGTGAAAGTGGTTTTAACTTAAAATAGAAATGCCTACACAAAAATTGCGTGCAACATTCTTGCAATTTTTACGTCGGTTTACAAGAAAAAGACGCGCGAGGAACAAATTTGTGCCCACAAAATTCACCGCTCCATGCCGGGCCGGAGCGGTGAATTTCATGTCACGAATTTGTTCTTCACGCGCGCATTGACGAGCCTGCATCTTTAACCTTTCTTTAAAAATTGTTCACACAACACGCATGAAGAGAAGTTTGGGGCAAGCTGCTTTTATTTTAATATCTTTATCGGGGCATGGGGTTGTGTTAGCACTGAAAAGAGCTGTTTGTCTGAAAAGAGTTGTAGCGACAACACGAATCCCTCGAGGCTGCCATATTCACCGTCGCTGTGGCAGAGCACGGCCGGCCACACATCTGCCATGCCCCGCTTGTTATGGCATTAGACAGATTACATGGTAATTATAGTGCACCGTAGTTCCATCCCTGTGTTGCATGCGTTCTAGAGCATACAATATAAAGCAGCACTGTTCGTTACTGTTACATGCTTGTGTCAGTCTACAACATAAACATGGTGTCAGAAGTCGGCCTGAAAACCCTGCTCACCCGTGAAAAAAGCTCACCAAACGTAAGAAACTGTGTCTGACTTTAACTATAGCATCGCTAGGATCAACTATTTTGCCCTGTGACTCATGTAGGCAGTCGCTGGGAACGCTAAAAGTTGACCGTATTCACCGCGTAGTTTTTACCACGCACCGACAGTCATCTACGGTGGCCTGTACTTGCCAAGAACGGCCATATTTACATACGCATAGGACAATCGTGATTCTGTGTTGTCATTAGGGCACAGTCACTGATTCCGGCTCCATCAAAGATGGATGTGAAAGGCGATATAGTCAGCAACTGGCAGTATATTTCAGAAATAGTTGGCAGAACTATGAAATAGCAATTGGACTGACAGAAAAACCAGACACCATTCGAGTTGCTACCCTGCTTTCAGTAATGGGTAAAGAAAGTTACCAAGTAAACGAGAACCTGCCTTTGACCGAGGAAGAGAAACAAAACTCTAAAACAATCCTCGAGAAACTCGGTGAGCATTTTGAGCCTAAGAGAAACATAATCTATGAACGATATGCGTTCAACTCGGCCACTCAAGACGCAAACGAGATCATTGAACAGTATTTCAACCGTTTACGCAAATTAGCATCAACATGCAAATTTGGTGCTCTCCAAGACGAAATGCTGCGAGATCGGCTTGTGATTGGCATCAAAGACAATCCAACACGCGCAAGACTGCTCAGAGAGTCAAAACTGACACTTACCAAAGCCCTCGATATCTGTAGAAGCAGTGAAGCCACTTCGCTACATCTCCAGTTGATGGAGAAGACAGAGGAAAAATTGCATCAGGTCAAATCTAAGCCCAAATCACAAAGCCGGCAGCACAAGCAGTCAACATGCAAGTACTGTGGAGAGAGCCACCAACGTGGGAAGTGCCCAACCTACGGACGCGAGTGCCTTAAATGTCACAGGCAAAACCACTTTGCAAAGGTGTGCCAATCAGCAGGACCAGACAAAAGTGGCAAACCCAAAGCATGGCCAAAGAAGAGCGCTAAGCAAAAAGTTCATCAAGTTGCCGCTGACGCAGATGATCTCAGCAGTGATGAGAGCATCTACAACATACATACGGTGTCAAAGGGCACCCAGTACTTTGTCAATCTGCAAACCAGACCTCGCTTAATTAGGTGGCACACCAGCAGTCCTAAAGTTCCAGATAGACACTGGTGCTACGTGCAGCACATTGCAACGTCAGGATTACCAGAGAGTGACAACAGAGCCGTTGCAGCCATCAACAGCAAAACTGAGGCTGTATGACAAGTCAGTCATTAAGCCACTGGAACAACCACACTCCGGTGCAAGACAGACAGTGGAACGACAAAGCTCATTCACTTTGAGGTTGTAAAGCACCAACTTCTTTGCTGTCAGGCAGAGCCAGCGAGGCATTGGAACTGCTGCAATTCAGCCAGGAGCATGTAGTTCATACAGTCAGGAAAGAACCAACCCTGACTGGGCCTACATACTGCAAGAATACAAGGATGTATTCACAGGCTTGGGCAAACTTCCAGGACACTATCACATCGAGTTGGATGAGATATGTAAAGCCAGTACAGAACACCAGACGCAGAGTTCCTATCCCAATAAGAGAGGAGCTGAAAGCAAAGCTCCAGAGTCTGGAACAAGAGAAAATCATCCGGAAAGTTGAACAGCCAACTTCCTGGATAAGCAGCATGGTGGTCGTGAAGAAACCCAACAACCTCCGCATCTGCCTTGACCCCCAGAACCTGAACAAAGGCATCAAGAGGAACCACTACCCAATACCGACTATTGAGGAAGTGGCACCAAGACTTGCAAAGGCCAAAGTCTTCTCGGTCGTTGACGCCAAAGACGGCTTTCTTCAAGTCGTTCTAGACGAGGAGTCGAGCTACCTGACCACATTTTGGACACCCCATGGTCGGTATCGTTGGCTTCGAATGCCATTTGGAATCTCCTCAGCGCCTGAAGAGTTCCAGTGGAGATTGGATGTAGCCCTGGAGGGGCTAGACAACGTTGAAGTCATCGCTGATGACATCATCATATACGGCGCAGGTGACACAGAGGAAGAAGCAGAAGCGTCACACGACACTGCCTTCATAGCCCTCTTGAACAGAACCAGAGAGCGTGGGCTAATTAGCTCAACGCCAACAAGATCAAGTTCAAGATGCCAAGTGTCGCCTACATGGGACACGTCATCAGCGCCCAAGGACTGGCACCCGATCCTGACAAAGTCAGAGCGGTGCAAGAGATGCCCAAACCCACGGACGTACAGGGAGTACAGAGGTTGCTTGGAGTAGTAACCTATCTGGCCAAGTTTATGCCCAGACTCGGCGCAGTTTGTGAGCCACTGAGACGGCTTACGGACAAAGATGTCATGTTTGATTGGATGCCCCAGCATGACAAGGCGCTGGACACAATCAAACAACTGATCACACACGCCCCTGTACTGCAGTCTTATGACATCAAGAGAGAGGTCTCCATCGAGTGTGACAGCTCGGACGTGGGGTTGGGAGCCGTCCTCACCCAAGAGGGCAAACCAATAGCATACGCGTCACGCAGCCTCACTTCAAGTGAACGCAACTACGCCCAAATTGAAAAGGAATGTCTGGCCATTGTCTTCGCAGCAGAGCGTTTCGACCAGTACATCCTAGGACGTAGCAACGTGCGGGTCCAGACCGACCATAAGCCGCTCATGCCAATCTTCACCAAACCCATCCTCACCAATCCCAAGCGCTTACAGAGGATGCGGCTCAGGTTGCAGAAATACTCGCTCAACGTGGAGTATAAGCCTGGACCTGAAATGTACATCAGTGACACCCTCTCACGAGCATCGCTGCCTCAACGAGAAGTCACAAGTGACACGCCACCATACGTCATCTTCCAGGTTGCAGGAGAATGCCATTTCCAGGAGGAGTTGGCAGAAATCAACATGGAGGCTGACGTGTTTGTCTCAGACGAGAGACTCCAGCGTATCCGAGAGAAGACTCTCAGAGACACAACTCTCCAAACGTTGGCAAACATGGTCATTACGGGATGGCCAAGCAACAAGCAGGAGGTACCCCTTAATATGTATCTGCGAGTATTGGCCCTACCGGGATGAGCTAGCCACACAGAATGGTATCATCTTCAGAGGCACCAGAGTTGTGATACCCACCAATATGAGACGTTATCTTATCGTCAGAGCCCATGCATCACACCTAGGGATCCCGAGCACCATCAACAAAGCCCGTGAGATAATGTTCTGGCCACATATGAGCCAGGAACTGACTGAAGCCATTCAGAAGTGCCCTACTTGCCAGGAGGCCCAACCAGCAAACTGCAAAGAGCCTCTGATGACGCACCCCCTACCCACAGTGCCGTGGCAAGTTGTTGCCACTGACTGTTTCGAGCTAGACGGTCAGTCGTACTGTGTCTTTGTCGACTTGTACTCCGATTTCATAGAAATTGTGGAACTGGAGGACATGACCACGGAGACTCTGGTGAAGAAAACCAAACCAGTCTTTGCCACACATTGCATACCAGCTACGCTGATCAGTGACAATGGGCCAAACCTTGCCTCTCGTGAGTTCAGCAAGTTTGCCCGCGAACGGGACTTTCGCCACATCATTACAAGCCCTCACCACAGCAGAGCCAATGGCAAAGCTGAATCCGCCGTCAAGATCGCAAAAGGTCTCATAAAAAGATCCAAACGCGATGGTGGAAACATGTGGCAGTCCATTCTCGAGTGGCGTAACACTCCAACACCCGGGATGAACAGCTCTCCGGTCCAACGCCTCATGTCACGCAGAAGCAGAACCCGTATGCCGTGCAACAACACACTGTACAAACCAGAAATCCAGGAAGCTGTGCCAGACCAGATAGCACGAAAGAGACAACAGGCCAAGAAATTCTACGACCGCACTGCCAAACCACTCCCACAGCTGGTAGTTGGCCAACCTGTAATGGTCAAAACCCGCCCTCCGGTCGACCATGCTCCTTGGAAACCTAGGGTCATCAAAGACAAGGTTGCCCCTCGAAGCTACATTGTTGAGGTGGATGGGCGACGGTACCGCAGAAACAGAGTTCACCTCAGGGACACACTGGTCACACACGACACCAGAAAGCCATCTGACAGTGAAGCCCTGATCATGGACATAGCTCCCACAACACCTGACCCAATGGCAAAATCATCAGACTCTCACAGTGAGCCACAGGTCGTTACTAGGTCCGGCAGAATCTCCAAGCGTCCTCAATATCTAAAGGACTACGTGACCTAAATGACCACGGTCATGAGGAGAACTGTTACAAAACTCCCACAAATGAATTCGGACATTTGTTGTTACCTGTGCTTTTTTTTTCAGCATGTTAAGTGTTTACTCTTAGCTTTAGCGTTAATCCAGCTGTTTGCAAAATATTGTTGTTGCCGTTATAAAAAAAAAGGGGAAAAAAGGAGTTGTTGTGGAAAAATGTGTGTGCAAGACATTTAACTCCAAAGAAAGGGAGATGTTATGGCATTAGACAGATCACATGGCAATTATAGTGCACCGTAGTTCCATCCCTGTGTTGCATGCGTTCTATAGCATACAATAAAGCAGCACTGTTCGTTACTGTTACATGCTTGTGTCGGTCTACAACATAAACACGGCTTATATTCCGAAAATTACGGTATTTGAAAACATGGCCATCCAGTTTAGGATTAGTCAATAGGCAGTCACTCCTGGTTGGGGGCTGACCTTGCTGCACCAAAAATGACATAACTTTTGATTTGCCTGACTGATTTTATTTGGATGCAATAAAGACTATTTTTCATATAAAAATATTGTTTATCAGGTCCGGGGGAAACCTCGATTCCGAGGTTTCCTGGTTTGGCCTGTACATTATTTTCTTTTCTTTTTGTTTGGGGGGGGGGGGGAGGGGGGGGGGGGGGAGGGGGGGGGGGGGGGGCGTGTGGGTGGTGACACCCTGTATAATGCGTCTTTTAATTGCTTTATGGTGGCAATTATATGAAGAATTGGTCATGACCTTAACATTTACAATTTCATATAAAAGTTCGGTGTTGAATCTTTGAATACAGTGTACATGTACTACAAATTAATTTTCATGTTGGGGAAATGTTAAAGGTAGAGTACATGATTGGTGAACTGATATAAAGTGACACCCTGTATAATGCGTCTTTTAATTGCTTTATGGTGGCAATTATATGAAGAATTGGTCATGACCTTAACATTTACAATTTCATATAAAAGTTCGGTGTTGAATCTTTGAATACAGTGTACATGTACTACAAATTAATTTTCATGTTGGGGAAATGTTAAAGGTAGAGTACATGATTGGTGAACTGATATAAAGGGGTGTTATTTCCACTCGTGATTAAAAGCTAATGTTTATAAAACTATACCCTGTAGAAATTTCAGCCACATAGTCAGTAATACTTCAGAAAACTTGAAAAATCCATCCACGGCTTTTGTGTTCAGTTGAATGATAAAAAAAGGTCTTTTGCAAAAGACCTTTTTAGGAAACCACCTTCAGTTGTTGATTTCTCACACAAAATACCATTTTGGGCAGGAATAAATTCATGTGGTATTTGGTATCATTGTTATTAACTCTTTTGGTATGGCTTTTCTAGTTAAATAACTCATGAAAAAATGGGGTCGCTGCAAATGATGTACTCGACATGTAGGCCTACATGAGTCTTTCCATGGTAAACGGGGCACTTTGGCAACACAGACGTTATATTTGAAATTTGTACACGGGGTTTATAGAAATGCATGTTGTCACACTATTTGTAACTCTTTTTGGGCCCAAGTTATCTCTTCAGAACAACTCAAACTTATTTATTTTATTTTAAGACCAGACAAAGGTATTTCCTTAAAAAAAATGGCTCCCCTTTACTGTTGAAAGACCCAATTCTTTGTTGGCCTTATATTGCTTCATTTGTTATGCAGTTGAACTTCAATGTGTTTAATTGCGTGGAATTTTGTAAACTAAGGGTGGATTCACATTGAGCGTTTTCGCGCATAAATTTGACATCCATCGCTTTCAGAAAAAAAGTGGTTTTGGAGGGAATTTGAAGTAAAATGAGGCACTGAAAATCACAGATTCAACTTGGGCATACCATGTTTTTGTCATTCTGTTCTTTTTCGTGCGTCATTATTTCACTCCAAATTTTCTCTACACCGCTTTTTTTTTTAAAGCGACGCGCATCGCATTTATTGCATGAAAATGCTCTGTGAATCCACTCTAATTCTGTGTTATCCCTTTTCTGGCAGGCCATTGTATCCTGGGTAAAAAAGCTACAGGCCTCTGCTTGAATGAGTGCAGCTGATAAGGTGATCAAGTCAAGAAAATTAATTATTACCTCCCAAAATGTATCTTACCTGTTAAAGTGATATATAATATTGCTATACAGTAAGTATTCCAGCAGTAATATAATATGTTTTTAGAAGTTTAGAAATTGTACTTCAGGTCAGCTGATTGGTGTGTGAATGATTTTGTACAGCTTTATTGTATAATCACGGCTGCCAACCCTCCCGGATTTTGGGGAGGACATCTGGGAGAACAGGTTCATTTCGTGACTCCAACCACATCTAAAAAATTCCCAAGGTTGTTAATTGACAATCCAGGAGGGTTTTTATCCATGTCAGGACTCACAAAATTAGTTGTTTTCCGAAGAATCTGTTGCAAAATCCGGGAGGGTTGGCAGCTCTAAGCATCTTAACTCTTTCACTACGGTGCGCCGCTCACAGTGATTTGAGAAATGTCTACTCCCCCCCCCCCCCGCCCCCCCCCCCCCCCCCCCCCCCCCCCCGGCTACCCTACCTAAGAGGTGGGGATTGTCACTTTTTGCGTGACAAAATCCCTCGGGTGCAAAACATGCGAAAAATGGGCCAAATGCCCCACCCTGGGGCATGAAATTTTTTACCAAACCCCCACCTAGGGGGTGGGGCAGTGCGGGGGGTGGGGGGTGGGGGGAGGGTGGGGGGGGGGAAATTGATAGGTGCATTACACATAAACAAACGGTGGCCTTCAATTAATTACGTCACAGACCTTGAACAAAATCCATAGTGAAAAAGTAAAGGTTGTGGGTTCGAAACCACTTGATGTTCTTTTGGTCTTGATTCGCTTAATTCCAATTCATCGATGACACCACAAACTGGTACGCAGTGGCACTTGAGTACGCATCTCGGGTACAAAATGACGTCAGCATGTGAATTAAATTGTGTTTTCACAAACAATTAATGTGGGGTACCGTGGCCGAGTGGTGTGGGTCATTGACTCGCAATCATAGGTGAAAACTTGGGGTTGCGGGTTCGAATTCGGCTGCGGTACCTGTGCCCTTGGGCAAGGCACTCGACCACAATTGCTCCATCCTTCGGAAGGGATGTAAAGCCGTTGGTCCAGTTTGTTAGGTAACGTTAACGCACTCTAAAGATCCCAGAGCATTTTTTCGTGAAGAGCAAGGGGAATCTCCGGTGTCTCTGGCCATTTATAAATCTAATTCTAAATGGGTTTCCTCACACTTGCGACGGTGACAGTGCAATGAGCACTATTGAGGAATCCTTGGTATGAATACCAAAAAGAAATAATAATAACTAGAGCTTCGCGTTTGTGTTTTTTACAAACGCAAGGTGATCGGGTGACATAAACATTGAAATGATGATGACGACACAGTTTTGAGATTTTTTTGAAAACTTGAGTTGTTTGATGTTGAAAAAGTATTGGAATTCTCAAGACATGACTCTGACTATTCAACGCTAAAATTGTGTATCTGATGACGTCATTATTGGCAGTCAATCTCATCATAACGTTACTATTGTGTGCACAGATTGTTCAAGTATCTACTGAAGAACAAGTTTTTACATGTATATGTGGTGAAAGAATCTTTCCAATATCTATTACAGTTCTAAAGATTGTCATTTGAGATCATATTACGTAACCACCGTGCACGTGATGACGTCATCAGTGGTATATATGTAGTCATAAAGTCCACATGTGAGCGAACATTTCGTTCCGTAGAACTATGGTCAAATTCCCTACCACTTTGGCACTATTTGCATTCAAAATGCTAAAAAATTGTACATTTTCGAACCTCTTCCGGTTTGGACCGGAGGTTTGGGTTACACAGGGGTCATGTCATTGTATGATTTGTTCAGTTCATTGAGACCTATCATGCTGTGAAAGAATTGTTCAAGTATCTATTACGATTCTTGAGATATGAACTTTTGAAATAATAACCTTTTAATTTTTGTAATTTGACACCTGTGACGACATCATGACGTCACAATGTTGTGCACAAATTGTTCAACAATTTGATAAACATCAAGTTCTTAAATGTGGCGAAGGAATCATGCAAATATCTGCTGTAGTTCTCAAGATACAGCATTTTTTTTTAAACCACCGTCCATGTGATGACGTCACCACTGGTATAGTCATCATCATCATCATCATTGGTGTTGACCCGCGAAAGCGTACTGTGCGCTTATGGGGTTTCGCGGCTTCGGAGCCACGCATTTAGCTCATTCTTGCGATAGAGCATACGTCTCAACTGTCCTTCGTCCATATCGAGCTCTCGACTTAGCTCTCTCCACTGATTTCGTGACATGCTGTGCTCAGAGTCTGTGAATAGCCACTTTTTGAGTTCGCTTGAATTGGGCATGCGTGCTATATGGGCGGTATATTTGATGTGTTGGCTTTGGCAAAATTCGCTGGTGGGCGTCGTTCTGCATATTTTCAGTACTTGGGCGTTTGTCAGGCAGTAACCCCAGTCTATATCTTCGTCCTCCTCCGCCTTGCTGGCATCAGTGTCGGTATCAGGCTGATTCTTTTTCCTTTTCTGCTGATTCTTTTTTCCCCGCTTCTTCTTCGGCAGCTTTTTTCGCTTGAACCCTCCTTTCAGCATCTTTCTGCAGAACCGGACCCATATTGAGTCTAGTTTGTTTCGCTCACCCCGACTGAGCTTCATGGACTGTACTGCGTACGTCAACCGCGTTCTGATCATAGATTCCAACATCCTCACTCGGATCCATAATGCTACTTCCTTATCCTTGAGAACGTGTTTTATTTCAGCCCACTTCGCCCAGGCTTGGCCTATTTGCTGTGATATAAATTGAGATTTCCGCGTGTCGTCGGTCAACCAATGCCCCAAGTACTTGAACTGTCGGACATTTTGGAGGTCGGCTCACCCAACTTGATCAAGGTTGCCTGTTCACGCGTTGCTTCCGGCGTATTCCAACTCATAGTGACTGTTTTGTCGTCTGCCAGGGTCAGCCCGAACGCGGTGAACGTCTCCAAGATGATCGCCATCATGCCCTCGATCTCGTCACGTGTACGGCCCAACAGTAGGATATCATCGGCGTACATGATTATCGTACTCGTTGATGTCCCTCGCGAAGCGTGGTCGGCTCGCTGCGCTCTGTCGGTGCACTCATTTTTGACGTCGTACTTGTGTCGGATGCCAGCGCCAGGGAAGTCGGCCTTAATCTGCGCCAGTGCAATACGTATCACGACATCTAACATGTAATTAAAACATATGCAGGACTCCGGCCCTCCTTGGCGGACGCCAATTTCAACGGGTACAGGTGAGTCAACACCATCGAGTCGTGCACACGTTTCATTATACATCGCCTCCAGTATGTCAACTATCTTGGTTGACTGCATCCGGAGCCGTAGGATTCGCCACAGTGTCCCTCTGTGCAAGTGGTCATAGGCTGCTCTTAGATCTATGAAACATCCCCATATGGGAGTTTTCACCTTACTCACAATCTGACGTGCCAAGAAAATCCCATCCGTCGTTCCCCGACCCCGTCTGAAGCCCCACTGCGATGGATGCAGGGCCGCCTCATAATTTTCCTGAGTCCTACAGAGAAGAATCGTCAGGATAACCTTTTGAACGGTCGAGTTGATCATCAGGCCTCTATACTTGGTGGCGTCCGCGGTGCTGCCTTTCCCCTTCCACAGCGGGAGCAGGCGGTTAGTTTTCCAGTCGTCCGGGCATTCGCAGTGCTCCCAAACTCTACTCGTAAGCGCATGCACGTACTGTTGCAGTTTCAAGTTCTCGCAATATTTCAATTGCTCCCCACTTACACCGTCATTCCCTCTGCAACGTCAATTTTTCAGCATTTTCATGGCTGATTGCACTTCGGCTAGGTCTGGGCATTCGTCGTTGATGTCAGGAATCGTATTGTCTGGTATCAGGTACTGGTGCTGGTCTAGGTGGTCAAGTTGCGGCGCCGTTGGCGTTGGTCGGGCCTTGAAATGGTTCATGAAGTGCACTTTCAGTGTTTCGGGTGGGCACAGAGATTTTGAGTTGATCTTCAGCATTTTTTCCTCCCTTAAAAGTCGGTATTCCTCCTCGACTTTTCTATTTTCTGCTGCTAGATTAATTTTGGCAGCACGTTTTCGATGGTAATCTGTTTTCAGCCGAATTCGTACCTTTCTAAATTTTTTGGCCAGTTTTCTGCGTACTTTTCGATTAATCTCTGTGGCGACTCGCCCTACGAGATCCCTCCATTCCGCTGTCGCCCACGGTTCCGAGGTTTTTACCGCAGTCGGGATCGCAGCGATGGTCGCGGCTTGCACGCCTTTGATAATCCGTTCATTGAGATGCTCGGCGTCCATTTCGTCGTCAGGATCGAAGCTCTCTAGCTCTCGATCAAGCGCAACGCTGTAGAGTTGCCGAATCGTGTCGTCGTCGCGTAGGTGCTGGAACTCCGGCTTGGGTTTTGGCTCCCTGCGCTTGAACATGCGTGTTCGTTGTGATCTCGACGGTACGCGGAGGTGGCATACCAGAAGACGATGATTCGATTCGTACTGATCGCTCTGCGCTGGGTACGCTCGGCAATTTTGCGTACACTGCTTCATGAAATAGTCACTGACGAAGTAGTCGAGTCTCTCGGCTGTACGCCCAAGTTTCCATGTCACACGGTGGTTCGGCTTGAACTGGAACAGGGTGTTCAGCGCGTACAAGCCCTCATCTGTTAGAAACTCACACATTCTGTAGCCCATATCGGTGGTGGGGTACTCGTCTTTGTGGTTATTGCCGACAAACCTGGATGGTGGTGCATCAGGGCCTAATGTGCTGTTGAAATCGCCTGAAATTAGGACCTTCCATTGCGGATATTTTTTTCTCATCTCGCGTACGCTCCGACGAAGTGCGCAGAAAAAAGTTGACTTGGTGGCGTCCGATTCATGGTTCGTCGGTGCATACACGCACCAGGTATTAAATTTCACGCCACGAATCTTCACTCGCGTGTGTATTATCCTACCCTCAATAACCACGGTGGTCGGTTGAATCATTTCGGCGTCTGGCCCGCAGAGAATGCCCACTCCGGCAGCGGCTTTTCTCTTCATTCCCGAAAACTCGAAAGTCCAACCATCCAACTATGCTTCCTTCGGCCATTCGTCGATTCGGCCGTTTCCAGTCTTGTGCGTTTCTGTTAGGAAACTCATTGTGTGGCCCAGTTTTTTGCATGCTATACCGCATTGCACCAATTTGTCGTCCTCTCTGGCTGTCGTGACGTTTATACACCCCAACATGGTCTGATGCTTGTTTGTCATCATTGAACTGCTCGGAGCCTGATGGCTATCACGAGTTGAAGTCGAGTTGTCTTGCTGTTGTTGCTGTTTTTGAGACGTACATGTAGTTTTCATCATTACCTTTTGATTGATTTCGCCGTTCGCGGCTGGGCCGCGTACTGTACTTGCGCACATATGCAAGGAGGCTACCTTAACATCGGCTAGACTTATGCGTTTTGGCTTGGTTGGCCAGGGGGCGGGTAGCTAGTTTCTGCAGAGATGTTTCTGCATACCAAGACTCGTAGCTTGTAGCTGCGGTATAGCTGGACCTGTTGTTGATTATCATACGTTCATGCCCCCCTAAGGTCCACATGTGTGGAAATATTTCGTTCCGTAGAAATATGGTCAAATTCACTACCACTTTGAATCTATTTGCATTCAAAATGCTAAAAAATTTGCACATTTTCGAACAACTTCCGGTTTGGACCGGAAGTAGGCGTCACACAGGGGTCATGACATCGTATGATTTGTTCAGTTCATTTAGACTTATCATGTTGTGAAAGAATTGTTCAAGTATCTATTACGGTTCTTGAGATATGAATTTTGGAAATAATAACCTTTGAATTTTTGTAATTTGACACCTGATAACGTATTATTCTGTTTAATTACGTTTACTCTACGTTTACTCTACTAAGAAAATAATGTTTTACTAACTGATCTATTTGCTACTGTAAATTGAGGTATACTTTATAAATTATGCCTAAATACCAAAAGTATATATACATGTATGCCGGCTATTTGCGCACATAAAAAAAAGATTCCGGAATTTCTATGTCAGTTCGGGCCCACCGTTCTTGGCACTCTCGCGTGTCCTTCCGCTTGTTCCGAAGATTCTTGGGCGTTCCTCACTCCAAGTGGTAACCCTTAGGACGATCTGTCCAACAGACGTCCAGATGACCAAAACGGACCTGCCTGCCTTGTCTCGTTGGTCGCAAATACTGACGTCATCAAAGACCCCGACGGACCAGCGTTGTCTCGTCGGTCTGACGTTCCACGGCCTGAAAGACCCAGTCGTCCCAGCCTAGCCTCGGTCTCGATCGGCAGTCTCGCGTATCTTGGCTAATTCTCTCGGCCATTGGTCAGGTATAGGCTGGTTTACCTCCAGAAACGCTACATGGCCAGTCTCAGACTCTCAAAAACCGAGAATTTTGCCACGCATTGCAGAGCTCTGTTGCTGTGACGCAGTAAGATTTTTCTCCTTTTCGCGCCACACCCATTATCGTTAATCACATGATCCAATAAGATCTAATAAAATAGTCCCATGACCAATGGCAAATAGTAATCATTAAACAGCCAATCATAACCAATAAAAGGGACACAGTACAGTAAGTTATAATCATTTTCTCATCTTTATTCATTACGGTGATGAATATTTATACTAACGTTCATTAATAATACAAAGTGACGTATACCATGGCGAGCTCGCTATATACGGATTTTATTATAAAATGAGCTCGCCGCTATGCCATAAAATAAACAAGAAATAAACGAAGCAAAGCAAATGTACAGTTAAATTTAGAATTAAATAATATATTTCGGCATTGGCTGTGACAGTAATCTTAAGTCAGTTTGTTATTTGTTGTGATTGTTGGAGTCTCCTACAAGTAGTTGAAGTTTAGAACGGATTTATGATGGAGATAGCAGTAATGGTGTTGTCGTTTGTGATTAGTTCACAAAGCAGAGGGAGTTGTTCAAGTTGTTCAAGAAGGTCGTCCTCTTCTGTTATGTTGAGGGCCTCATTGAGGATAGTCTCTGAGATCTGGTAAGTTGGGTAGTTCTCTTCAGAAGTTGTTAATTCAAGTTTGTTGTCCTGCATTGGTAGGTAACCGATGATTGTTGCTGTGGTGGAGTTGATGTTGTCAGTCAGTTTCTATGAAGAGAGAATAGTAAGGAACAAATATATGGTGTTAGTGTTGTGGAATGGAGATACGGTGTTTAACAATATTGTACATCAAATTGAAAATATTGTATGTTTACTGATGCCGATGTACAATTGTATGGAGCAAATTGAAAAGTACAGCTTACATTTTTGTGTTTAATAATGTGACAGTCTTAGGAAGTTGGATAAAGCAGCAACTGAACAAATTAAGAGAAGTACACTGAATAACAAAAACTAGAGTTGTTGAATTATTGAATGTAAACCAATCAATAATCCAAAAGAAATAAAGTAATCTCAGCAAGACGCTATATCAACATTTTGCCAATTGAAATAAGTGGTGTAATGGAGGTATCTCCGTAAAAATTACATCGTGTGTTGCGGTTGGACCTCCTGTAAACAAGGCAGATGTCTTGATGAGCACTCAAGCATTGAGCTTGCCAGTGTTCAATGGCTGGTGTTAATCTTTTGACAATGGTAAATGCAAATAATCAGTAATTGGTTTATTAGCTTGTGTCGAGGACAATGAATGTTAATTGGGGATTGTTTTGCCCTTGCTCGATGTAATTATTAGGAATGTATACTCAGTGCTTGTTGGAGACACTATGACAAATTTAATAGTGTGGTGGGGTAGGATTTTGAATTGATGACATTCTGCAAACAAGGCAGATGTCTTAAGAACTTGATCAATGAGTTTGGTGGTGTTGAATGGCTAGTTTGAATCATTTTTGAATGGGTAATGCAAGTACACAGTAATTGATTAATTAGTAATTGATTTTGCACAAGCAGACGTATTGTGAAATGCTTTGAATGAGTCATTGAACAGTGGCAAGTTTGGTGGTTGAGTGGTTATAAGATGTTCATGTTGTTTAGAGGAGGTTGTGCATGGGTTTGAATGCCACTTGAGCATGGTTGGAAGTTTTTTATAGTGTTTTTGTAAAATATTGAGTATACAGTGCTAATGTATTTGTTAGGCAAGGTCAAAGCAATGGCAATGAACATTCATTGTTGCTGATGCAAGTGAAATAAATTAGTGATTTATTGCATTACTTGTTATGAAATTATTTGAAAGAGAAATTTTTAGTGGCACGTTTGGTGGGTGAATGTTTAAAACGTCTGTCTTGTTTGTAGGAGGTCGTGGGTTCAAATGGCTCCCGAGTATAGGTTATTCAGTTTAACATTGTTTTTTCTTGATATTAGACAATTTTGCATAGAAACAAGTCATTTATGTTAATGCTAAATATAAATGGTGATGTACATACGTTGATCTTAGTTGTAGTTGTTGTAGTGAGGTATTTCTGTTGTTGATATTCAGCTGTTACTGTGTTTGTAATCTCAATGATATATCAGTGGTGATTTCTTGTTGGGCATGCTTACGCCACAGTGCGACACAGCATTTGGAGGTGTTGCTCTTGATAGTGATGTCTTTGACTGTTGCTTCCTGACCTTTGAACATCACAGTTTGTGGTAGTTCTTGCTGTGAAGGAAAAAAAAGATGGTTTTATTGATTTGATTGTTTTTTGGGTTTAATGTATTTCTTTGTTGGAAAATGCAAATGCAAGAATGATGTTTGCTGTGATTTTGTATACATGGCAGGCGTAGATGTATGTTGGATATGATTGTCGTTGTTTGAAATGAGGATAAAATTGTAATTATTTGCAAGACACAAATTGCTGTTGTAATTTGGTTTGTCTCAAGCTTGGTTATGCTTGTACATGTACAGTAGATGTTTAAAATCTGAGGAAATTTGTAATGGGTGTTTCCACAGTATATTTTTTAGGTAATACCTTTGTGTGTTTTGCACATAGTATAATTGGGTTTTAGTTGACCTAAGGAGATGTTTCTGGGTTAGAAACAGTGTTATGACATGCATTTTTAAGCTTCTTGTGTATGGAGTATCATAGGTATCTTTGGTAGTGTTAGAATGGTTCTTTTTATCAAGGTCATTATTGTTGGCAATTTCATGATTTCATTTGTCAATTTCAGTCTTTTATTTGGTGAGGTCAATTTTATGTGGCAATTTTATTGTTGCATTTGATGATTTCATTTGTTGATTTGCACATTGTTGAAATATTTTTTGCAATGTGATTTTTTCATTTGCGCATAAAAACCAGTTTAATTTTAAATACCCGGTAAGTAGGCCTACACTATATGTACCTTTTTATGAACGTGGATAATTAAAAGAATATTAAAACATGTTCGGAAATGAAGACGAGGCAATTACAAATAACATGTTTTCCACGGCTTCACGACAGCTATTGATCAACAAAGACTGGTTCCCGTCCACATATTCCACACAGGAGAATATAAGGACAGGTAAAGGGCGCTTCATCTTGATCTGTAATTGGTCGTCTTTGCGCGTGCGCATTGTGTTTTTTTATATTTAAAAATTTGCCAAGCCCTTTGCTTTAGGCAATGTCCTTTTTTTTTACATAATTGGATATGTTCGACATCACGCACGGCCAAGTTACAAATGTCAATGCAAAATCTGCGCACTTACTAATATAAATAATAATAACCACGTGACGGGCAGAATTCTGCCCGTCATGGCTGCCCTTTATACCGATCCCTATATTTTCGCAATAAGCGAACCGATCTATAGGGATCGGGAACCAATCTATTGATCAACAGAGCCGCGCCGGACGCGCATTTTTTTTTTACACCACTGCGAGGGGAATTTGGCAGAAAACGCACCATTTCACTGCTGGTGAAGAGACTAAAGTTCCCCGTATGTATACATGTGCTATACAATGCGCTGTACATGTGCATGTAGATTGTGTACGTACGTACGTACTGTACATGTATTATAATAAGATAAATTTCATGATTGATTAGAAAGGGAAACAAAAGAACTGCATACATATTAAAATATCAGCCAAAGGATCAGTGCATGTTTTTTATGTTAAATGAATGGTGAAATAATTTTGTAAAAAAAAGAACACAATCGATCGACAACAGTCCCCAAAAGTATGTATAAGCATGGAGGTAGACCTCCATGGTATAAGCCCATATAGGCCTAAGGCATTTCCTTCCTCCATAAGGTAATTACTCGGTTTCCAAAACTTTTTTTTCTTCTTTCCCTTGAAAGACATTTCGGTCGTTCTTTCGAAAAGACATTTCGGTCGTTCTTTCGAAATGACGTTTCGGTCGTTCTTTCGAAATGACGTTTCGGTCGTTCTTTCGAAACGCGCGTTTCGATCGCTCTTTCAAAACGCGCGTTTCGATCGCTCTTTCAAAACGCGCGTTTTGATCGTTCTTTCGAAACGTTTCGATCGTTCTTAATTTCGAAACGATGTTTCGGTCGTTCTTTCAAAACGACATTTCGGTCGTTCTTTCAAAACGCGCGTTTCGATCGCTCTTTCAAAACGACGTTTTGATCGTTCTTTCGAAACGTTTCGATCGTTCTTAATTTCGAAACGCGCGTTTCGGTCGTTCTTTCAAAACGACGTTTCGGTCGTTCTTTCAAAACGCGCGTTTCGATCGCTCTTTCGAAACGCGCGTTTCGATCGCTCTTTCGAAACGACGTTTCGATCGCTCTTTCGAAACGACGTTTCGATCGTTCTTTTGAAACGTTTCGATCGTACTTTCGAAAAGTTTCGATCGTTCTTTTCAGCCTTACGTGTAGTATCATTAAACCATTAAACTATGTTTTGCATACAAGATCTCGAAGCCAAGATCGGCTACCCCTCATTTTTTTTTTCCTGTCGTGAAAAGTCACCGATATCACCGTCGTCAGACACGCGGTTTGCAATCATTGGCTTATGGGGCTTATTACGCATGCGCGACTTTTTCGTAGTCTTTGTACGTGCGCTGTAATGAATGATTACCCCTCGCAGTGGTGTAAAAAAAAATGCGCTCGCCGGACCGTCATACGCAAGACACGGTAAAGCCCGCCGCACACCTTTGCGATTTACCGGCCCATCGGACACCGGACCATCGGATCCGGAAAAATCAAAAGTTTGATTTGCTCCGGCCTATGGTGTGCGGTCAAACCGGCCCGAATTGTTTCAGCGCACACCTTTCCGGTAAAGCCCGCCGCATACCTTTGTGATTTACCGGCTAATCGGACACCGGACCATCGGATCCGGAAAAATCAAACAAGTTTGATTTGCTCCGGTCTGTAGCGTACGGTCAAACCGGCCCGAATTGTTTCAGCGCACACCTTTCCGGTATGTGGTCCGACGATCCGATTATCCGGTAAATCGCAAACGTGTGCGGTGGGCTTAAAGGCACAGGCTCGTCAGCAATGCGCGCCCGCCAAATGTGTGCCACGCAATACGCAGCTCCATAGCAAAGGCATGGAGCTGCGTGTTTCGAGCACGAATTTGGCGGGCGCGCATTGCTGACGAGCCTGTGCCTTTAAGTGGTTCGATGATCCGATTATCCGGTAAATCTCAAATGTGTGCGGCGGGCTTAAGCAGGGCTGCTTTCGGGTGCGGCACCAGGGATCCCTGGTGCTCCATATGGTGCTCGCCCGAAAGCGCGTTGGTGCACCAGATGGTGGCACCAACTGCTCCCGACCTCCGAGTCGTCGGGACAACTGGGAGACATGCGCAGTTGCGCGTACTCATGCATGACGCAGCGAAAATGGCTGACCGTCGTAGAATAATTCTGGAAATTTGGGTTGATATTTTGAATGTTCAAGCTTCCACATCGAAACCAAATGTTGTAAATATTTTCAGGATTTATTCTCTTCAGATATCTGTCACGGTGATTTATTTTGTGTAAGACCAATATTTTATTAGTGGGGATGTAATTTCTAATGACCGTGGTGCACTTGGGATCTCGATAACGCTTTTGAGCGCTATCGTATGTACGCATGTGTGTGACGTAACGTTACCAACGCCTGGGAGCACCATGGACGAGCGCCCGAAAGCAGCCCTGGTACGCTAGATTGTGCATGGCTGCATGTCACATGGCTGGGCGACTAGACTTGCACGAGTCCATGCTGCGTTTCGCGACTGGCTATTTTAAATGCGCGGTTCTTTTAGTTTATTCAACATTTTTATAAGTTATTTTTTTATATTTTTATGTTACCTATATACATTTGAATAAAAATAGCAGTGCGGTGGATTTAACTTTTTTAGCTTTCTATTTCGTAAAAACCCCGGTTAAAAACTAAATTGTTGAACCTCGGCCTGAAGAGAGTGCCCTGATCCATTCTAGATTCTGCTAGCTTTACGTCTAGATGGCTAGCGCTGCTGCGCCGGCCGTATGTATGTTACACCACATGCACCGTACCGTAGGTAGGTAGGCAAAAGGGTTCATATTATTTGAAAATCAAGCACTCGTTGTTTCTGAGTTATGTCTGCTCTGGGTAATGAGCATTGTAGAGTCAAAATTTAAAGCTTGGCGGCATGGTTTTAAAGCTTGGCGGTGACTTCTAAAGGATGGCGGGCGCTGCGGAAAGGATGGCGGGCCACCAGGCTTGTTTTACATGTTGGAGAACACTAATCATGTACAAGTATGCAGAGTGGTGTATTGTGTTAGTGGAAGTGTATTTGTGATTCACTATACATATAGGTATACTTACACCAATGACTTGCCCTTTTACTGACATGAGTTGTTTGATTGGTATTAAAACGTCTGTATTTTGTGGATATCTACGAAGAGTGCGGGAGGTGGGTTGATGATGTTGTGAGCCTGTTGCTGGATGTTTTCTGGTATGGTTATTCTGCCGGATGATATGATGCGTGTGTTTTTAACAATGAGGATCCTTGGTCTTGCAGTGCGCTTGATGACTGCGTTGATGATCGCGATAGACTTGCCAATTTCCATTTTGGCAATTTTGTCTTTGTCATACAGGATACATTCACAAGATGTTGTGTTGTCTGCCACTGCATACTTGATTCCATCAGTTGTGCCTGCATCATATGGGGTTTCCATTTCACAGACATGAATTGCAGGTGTATGTCTGGAGGATTGTGTCCAGTTAGGAGGTCTTCAAGTGTTGGCATCTGAAAATTTAAAGTAAATAGGAAGACAATGATGAAGTGTAAATAATATCATGTCCAACATGTAGAAGTCGATTGTATATATATGTATGTGGTGGTAGTTGCAAGTATAGGTGTACATTATGTTGGTTTGTGATGATGTACTGTTGTTAGAATGTGGGTCTGTTCACATTGAAAGGGACATGTTGGTATAACAGATGATAATTCCAAAATATTATCCATGTGGGTTTGTGTGATTTGATAGATTTGAGTTGTGCTGAAGAGGTAATTTAGCTCTAAAAAGGGTGACAACATGTTTTTGTAAAAGGTTTGTGTAGAAATGTTTAATATATATCGTGATGGCCTAAAACATAAGTTGATTGTAGGTCTTGTACAAGTATACATATGTATATTGTAAATTTGTATAGTGAGTTTTGAAAAAGGCATGTAGGCGCATTGTCATTTGTAATGCTTTTTTGATGTGAGTGAAATATTCAGAACAATTGAGAGATACTTATTTTTGTAGACCAGCCATATATATTTTATTTAAAATATAGTTTGTGTTACCAAAATATTGCCTTTATTGTGGAAAGACACTTTAATATATAGTATGGAAAAAATATGTAGTGTAATGTCATGTTTACAGAGAGAAGTTTGACTTAGTTAATTCTGTATAAGTGTTTCTTATTTGATTTTGCTGTGTTTTGTTTATTGCCTGTTTTAGTTGTGGTGGTATGATCATGGGTGGTATTGAAAGGCAGTTGGGGTAAGGGTTGCCTGAGATGATTTATGAAAAAGCAGGTCTTCACAGTCATATAACATGATAATTACCATTATTTTATGATATGAGTGGACTTGAAGTTAGCTGTGGCTGTATTATGAGCCAGCATGATTAATTAATTGACTTTCTCAAGGACTGATGTTGCACAACATGTTCCTGCCAGCATTTGAGTCGACATTGTTGTAATGACATTTATAGGAGTTTGAGTTTGATGGACTAAAATGGTGATGAGAATCAATGTTGTTTGGTTTTTATGTGCAAGAAAATGTTAGTGTTTATGTTTTTTATTGTTTTGATCTTATGTAACAACTCCCACGGTACATATACCGGTACATGTACCACTGCAATGGATTTTTTAAGGAACATACCAGCCTACTGTTTACATGAGTTAGTGAATGAGCTTTTGTGACAATTATGTTTTGATGGTTATTGTGAGAAACAAATTGTCAAAATATCTATAATTTTTTTAATAAAATGTAAAAGTACCAATAATGGGTTATATGCTTTACCACCTGTTGGAACAATGTGTCGGTTTGTCACAAACATCTTGCTCTTCTCGTACTTAGGATAATTTGCACTAAATATGGTTATCATTACTAGACAGCACGGATGATTAAATAAGAATTTATGTTTTCTTTGGAGTAGTCGACATCATTTTTGTTGGCTTTGTTCATAAATGTACATGTGATGTACGTGGAGTGTGCAGGACTGTGGCGTGCGCAGAGATTTCCGTTGAAAATAAACATCTGGAAGGCATGTGTGTGTAGTGTGGTTTGTGTTTGAACATAACGGGTGATGGGCTTGAGTCACTTGATGTGTTCAGGAATATGGTATATTGTCGTGTTTGTGACAGTGCTTGTGTGTTTGTTTGTATGTTATTCAGCTGTGTATATAATATTATGCAACTAGAAATGATGAAATGTGAAAATAGTATGGTCAAGATATTGTTAGAATGTGAGTTGTGAGAGTTGATTACTGCAAGTGTTTACATTTGCATTGTTATGTAGTGTGATGGTAAGTAGCAGAAGGAGGCACTAGAATGTGTTGTAACATGTACATGTAGTGTATTTTAATGCAGGTTTCAAGTTTGTTTGGTGTTTTTGCTGCAGTGGTGTATGTATTGTGTAAAGTGTTGATGCGAGTTGAAGACAAAACAAATTGTCAAAAATGGAGTGTGATGAATCAGTTAGTGCGGTGTAGTGCAGATTGACATGTGGTATGAATTATGTTCATTGGTTGTCTCTGACACTGTTTTAAGTACTAAAATGAGTTGTCAAAATGTTGATGTTTTTTAGGGGTTATCTAGAAATTATAAGGAGAATATGTGGTGATCAGTAAATGAAATTCTTTCCAGAGATGTACACACAATACAGTTAGTATTGTGCTTGCTATGGATATTATAGTATACAGTGGATCCTGGACATGTATTGTTGGTTTCTGGAATAAACTGAGATGGCATTTGGCAATAAGTGATATGGTTATGCCCGTGTCAAATGTTTCAGTCACCCTGTCCCCTTCCCCATATGTGTTGTCCCACCCCTTGGATGGGGGTTTTGTTACATTTTTTATGGCTCAGGGTGGAGGATTTGACTCTTTAAAATTACATTTGAAAAAAAAGACGCGCATGTTTGCACTTGAGTGTGGTGATTTTTGTCAGCTACCTTAAATGTTAGCCCAGGAGTGGGGATTTTGTCATGTAAAAAGTGGGATGTTTTTTAAAATGGAAATTAGGTTTTGATAAGGGCTATTATTTTGATGATGATGTAATTTTTCTATCATGCTGTTGACAGTCTTAAATTGAATCTTAAAGAAGGGTTTTTACTGTAATTTGCAATTTTGGGTTAAAATGTAAATCTGTAGATGTTGTACATAACTCCCAAAGTGTAATATATACTCTTGAAAATGATGAAAACACATTGTTGAAAAGTGAATCTTCCAAGGGACATCAGATGTCTTGTGTTAGTGTAAATTGTCAGTGGTAAAATTCAATAAAGATTGAACATATTTCTTCAGGCTAGTCGCCATCAACTAGAAGCACTTTCGTGTTTATAGTGATGTCCCCGGACTTGGCGCACTTCGACAACTCACTGGAAATCCGCTCACCTTATAGGACAACCCCCTAGCAGAATTAGTTGAAACTTACACACCTTGTAGTATAATTCATAGGCTCCAAGAAAAAGTAATGACTCATCAACAAGTACAAAATAACACAAACAATCAGGACAAAACGATGAACACCTTTTTTCCCGAAATCGCCCGGACTGTCCCCTAACGTGGAGCGCGTCGCTGATTGGCTGAAACGGTTTGATGCCTTACTACGATGGCCCACAAAGACCACTTGCACGCACACACTGTGACACTGTACACAACGCCAGTATGCCTGGTTTTATTCACGTGAAATGCCTATTACAGGCTTCCGTGTATGGTGTCATGACAACCTGAAGCGAACGGCGATGCCTTCACATTCCGGTGAATTTCTAGTAACTGAATGATTCTTCTCCGTATTTAGTTTTTGAATTTATGAAGGTACTTGAGAACTTTATTTCGATTTAATGCCAAGTGCAACAGATTGTTTATTGCGCCAAGAGAGAACGGAAAGTAAAGCCCGCCACGTTAGGGGCCGCGCCACGTTGGGGGACATCAACAATACAAACTAAGTGCATGCTCAATGTTTTGAACGTATCGCAGCGCGCGCGTGGCGCATCTTCGAATGAAAATACGCTGGTGAGTATTTTTTATGCATGGTCATGTGCGTCCATTGACGCGCATATACGCGCGTGATAATTGATCACCAAACATTTCCGGATGTTTACGTCACGGAAAACAATCAATACATTAATTGATATAGTTCAAATATTAAAATGTTTTAAACAATATCTTCAACATCTTCCAATAAATTAATAACATCTTAAAAACATCACTTTAAGGTCGTATGACATGCTAAACAACTTTTTGCAAAATTATTGCTTCATATGATGGATTACTTGTTCAGCAACTAACACATGCCTCTTGTTCGTTTAGATGTAAAATCAATAAAAGGTAGCCTTTATCAACTTTGAAGTTTTCATTCCAATAAACCACACACAGAGGGCACTGATTGGAGTGCATCACGTAAGGAAGACAGAATGGAAATGTTAAGAAAAACATAAGATTTCAACTTGGACTTGTAGCAAATTGCTGCAGTTTTCTCCTCCAGTTTCGCCATGGCTTACAACAGCAAACATGTACAACAAACTCAAACGGTACAGAAATTTCAGGACGTTTGAGAAAAAGGTGCAATCTTTTGTGCACAGTTTAATGGGATTTTCCTGTCTTTGTCTCTTGTAACGTCGTATGAATGTAACGCAGTATATTGGTTTTATATCATAGGGCCCTTTTATAAGAACAAACCGCAAGAGCACGCACCAAGCAAGGTACAAGTCCATTGATAACCAAAAACAACCAACAAATATATTCCAATCATGGAGGAAGAAACAATAGACTATGTAAGTTGACCTCGCGAACGTACGAGACCGCGCGAGACCACTGTTATTTCCGGGCACAAACAAATTAAAACCCTATCTCTTCAACGCACGTCGCGAGCGAAATTCTTGGATTATTTTGTTTACGCAGGTTTTTGTAAACTCAGACGGCCCAAAACGCGTATCTGTAAATAAAATCTCGCATTCCAATTGATGAAGTGGGGTATATAATCAAAAATAAGCAATCGAAATGTAAAAATTCACGATCTTTTCTGAGCCGACAAGTCAATATTTGAAGATCGTAAACTACATGCAGCAAAAGTTATGCAACACGCACAGCAGCCGACGTACGTAGGCCCACTGTAGTGTACATACATACCTCGCTAGCGATATACCAAAAGTAGAGCTTGCAGACATTTTTTAGAGTGCCCAAGTTCGAAGCATTCATTTTCACATGAATCCACACTTGGGTCATCCATTCCAAATTGGATGAAGAATATGCTAGCAGAGAAATTTATTCAGGTCACGAAATTTTTATACATTTTTTTTCGTTTTTAGAGATAATTCTGCATGTATTATATATTGTAAAAAAACATTTTAGTTACCCGAGTCACTTTCGGGTCGGTTGTATACTTAAGATTGGACAGAAAAATGTATATACAAAAAACAAAATCTCGCCCGTGTTATAGGAATAGGCGTTTTAGTCGTGTTGTGCCCGGAAGCTCAGATTTGACCTTTGCCGCGAGACTATAGTCATGCCACAACTAATTTCAATCTCTGGAATACAACGATAACAAAACCTACCACATTTTATAATTCAATTATGTATTACCAGATGATACCTAATACCAAACATCATTTGCACATGTAACCAACATTGCCACAACTAAAACAAAAACATAAAGCGTGGATCAGAACAAATCAGTAAGCCTGTACAACTGCCACCTGTAATTTTAGTGGCTGAAAGTTTTTATAACGATTGGTGGCGCTGTGCCCCATCACCGTGGGCGTTGGAGGTATAGTCGGGTTCCGCGCAGAGCTTCTGTGGTTTCCTTATGGTCTGAGTAAGGCGGCATACAGGCTATCCATTTGCGCAATGTGTGCAGTACATACAGTGTGTGCATGTGGCGTGGCAGCTCACATGAGCTGGATGTGGTGCATGTTCGTAAGTGATGTTCGGCGTTTCCAAAAGAAGTTTTTAACTAACTTTGTTGACGAGTTCGTCATGTCCACGTCTTTACATGTAGCTATTGACTTCCTGATCAACAACACAAGTAAGTCATCTGTCATTTACTAGTCTGTGAACGCCCCTTTCATGTAGTGGTTGGTTGTCATTTTGCCTCGAAATTTAAGAATCACAACCAAAAATGTTCAGCTGGTTGTGTCCTGTATACCCGGTATAGTACCATCCTCTTGCAACAGTGCCCCTTTAACGCAC
Organism: Henricia sp. BOLD:AAB3569; assembly: GCA_037783545.1. NCBI lineage: Eukaryota > Metazoa > Echinodermata > Asteroidea > Spinulosida > Echinasteridae > Henricia > Henricia sp. BOLD:AAB3569. The sequence continues at coordinate 390,080 of JBBELK010000162.1, read as the reverse complement.
TCCCTAGCCCAGGTTGGACTCCGTACCGCATACTACATGTGGATACAGAGTCCAAGATATGAAGTTCCAAAAACAGGGTAAAAATTTTTGTAACAGAAAAAATAAATATTTCTACCTACTTGTTAGCAATGTGCTAACAAAGTTCCATGTGTCATAATCTTTGGTATTGCCGGGTTTAGAAATCCACCACACATCACCGAACTGCACATTCCGGAGGAAAACGGCAAAAAGTCACGCTAATTTGCTATATATATTTGTGCACAAATAATCCACTATACTACAGCCAGCCAAGTTACGTTCAGCCTATTTTGTTTTAACCGCGCGCGTAGTCTAGTCCCGCGTACGCGTGCCGGCCGGCCGTGCGCGCGTCGCAATTAAACTAGGCCATGGCCTCGGCGCATTGCGTGCCTGAAATTGTGGCGCCGCACGCGCAAGCCTATCCAAACTTCACGAAGCGTGACGCGACGGCAGCTGTTATTTATTTCTCTGAACTTTAACGTAATAGGTTGTGCCTTAGATTTCACTATTTTGTTCATCAAATTTGGTATATGACATTTAAACCTCCCGTTCCTGTAAATGAAGACGTCAAGCATATATGGACATAAATTCGACGTCCATCAAAAGGTAATATATAGCTTAAAAATTATGTGGAAGTTTCAGTCCCCCTGTTTAGAGACATCGTGACCTGGACGTCACTCGTAATGCAATGAAGACGACGTCCAACCTGGGCTAACGCACTCCCTAACTCCTGCGTACAGTGGCCTTGTTGAAACAGGCCCCATTTCGCGGTGGGACTAGCGACAGAAATCTTGTCGCCTCTGCTGGACCAATCAGGATGCTTGGCAGTGCATTGCAGCATGATTGCTACTGCCATGACTGCTAGCCTTGTCCAAGGCCGTCTGCAGGTTTTTTTGCGGTACGAGGGACTATTTAGTCTAGCGCGTGCAAACTGCATCAAAACGAGCCACTTTGAGATAACGACTTCCGTAGTAAACCCGTACGGCAATACATACTGCGAACTAGCTGCGTACGGCCTGGCCTAGCTCGATAGACAGCCTTGTCGAGTCTGTCACTTCCGGGTTTAATGTGTTTCTTTATATTTTCGGCCGGTTTTGGCCGAAAATGGGCGGGCTTTGGATATGCGGGTATGCAAGGTATGAATATTTAACATTTGTCTTCAGCCAATCAAGAGCTTCATGAGTATCACGTAATGCCGCGAAGCGTGCATTATGCATGTATTATGGCGTCCTCATGTTAGGCTAATGAAACTCGATTTTATGTTTCCCGTAACCCGCCCGCGTTTGGATTTTTCGGCCGCATTTGAGATGCCAAAATCCAAAAACAATTAATTATTTTGTTTTTTCCCCCAAAATATAAAGTTTTTAAATTTTTTCTCCTCCCATTTTTGTTGGATATTTAAAAGCAGCGCTCGAATTTCACATTTTGAGCGAGGTGCTCATTCTCGTCCTCCCGCCAAAAAATGTTAACGTAATTGTCTTCCTCCATAAAAAAAAAATACCCCGGAAGCAGAGTGTCGGCGCGTGAACATTTGTAACAGTGTTTACCGGTACAATAATTTCCTGGAGAAGACATTGCGCTACCCGTAATGCATGTACCCTGCGCTGCATTCTGTACAAACACATACATGTAGGGACCGTCCGCTCCATTGTACTATAGTTATTAAATCCGTGGCTTGTAGCCGTGTCGTGTTTTGGAGAAAGTTGCACGGTTGTTAGACTTGAGGTCAAGTCTCTAGACAGTCGTATTTGGTCCGTCTGACGCCTATAATCCCCACACGCAACAGTCGTTGTTATGAATAGTACCTGTCTAGAGACTTGAGAAACCTGTTTTCGCGCCAATATTAATGCTTCATGGCGCGTAATATATAATCACGCTGTTGCCATAGATCCAGCCAATAACATTTCGGCCATCGTGCCGTGGTAACGTCCACTTCTACCAGAGGGGATGTAATGTTATCTGATTCGGTTAATGCGTGTTTTAAAACTTCAATATTGTTATTTAGAGAAACTGTGTTAAGCGTTTAGTGAAATGTAGTATGTTAAGTTGAAGTCAAGAGCATTTATGATGTACAAATAAATGTACAACAATATTCATTAAAAAGATCTCCCCTATAATGATTATGGGAGATCTTGTATCAGCTTCTTTTGATGAATGTGTTCTAACAGTATCATATTCAAGTATTAACTCGGTATCAGTCCCTTTAGATGTGATTGCGCCAATTACTTGTGTCACGTCAAGGGCTAAATACATCGATAAATTAAACTGCACAGCCCTTTACCACGTCGCAGAAAACAAATGAAGCTGAGCAGAATGTATTAAAACTATGTTTACCTTCTGTTGCTTTATCGTTTTCCAACTGTTGTGGCACTGCAGTCCAGTTAACGCACCACAGACTAAGATGCGCTTTATGTAAAATTAAAAGGGATCGAGCGCACTGCCAACTTTCCAAACTCGAGCTGGCGGGTCAGTAATTTTGCCCGGTGTTTTTTTTTTTTTTTACTACCAATTGGATTTTGGTTTTTGTTTGTAACATTCTTCTTCGACTAGTTGATTTTCAAAACGTGTTGCTGGTGTAGCTAAGATAATCTCAGCTCTTGTTTTATCATTTTTCATTGGGATGTGGTCTAAAAAGACCACATCCCAATGAAAAATGATAAAACAAGAGCTGAGATTATCTTAGCTATTGCTGGTGGCTAAAATGGTCGGCATAATACCTACAAGTGGCGTGCGTGCTTAGTTTGTAACACGACTTTACTATCCTACAAGAAATATTACAGTCTTGATAAATCAGATCTTCGCTCCAGATTAGAAAAAGTCCTGCAAACAAATCTTTCCTCACCATCGAAGATCTGCGTCCTTGTCATACAAAACTGGCAAATGTTGAGAAGGTGACATATTTGACCGAAAGCTTGAAAAGCACATTAAAACTGCCCCATTTGCTTATGAGACTTTGAAAAAAATCCAAAATTTCTATTTTGAGTTTTCACACAACATTTTCACACAACAAACCATTTTCACACAACAGACAAGTTGCAACAGATATCAAAAATAGTGTCACGACTGTGTGGCTGACGATGTCACAGATTTCCAAATCCCTAGCTTCGGTTTCAACGAGGCCGACAAGCCCCATTCTTTGGCGCCCATGCACAGCACTGTTCAAAATGTCAGCTCTATCTTTCTCCAAAACCACGATCTGCAATCATGCAATCATCAGCGTTTGCGATTATATTTTAAACAAAAACCATCGATATTGTATAAATCCCAAATTCGCATAAACTGATCAAGTCGAATAGGCTTACATGTACGTAGCCTAAAAAAATTGCACTTCAAGCCTGCTGCATGCATTATTACGATGGAGATGAAACCCTATTCAAAATTCACAAAAACACATTCATTTAAAGGAGTACCATGAATATTAATGTAGCCCCGCGTTTCGACCAATCAGCTCCCTACGTCCAATTCTGGTAGCAATCTCCATAGACCGTGTACAAAACGGAAACAGGTTTCTCAAGTCTGTAACTAGAGGTCGATTAGACTCGTTTCCAGTCCATTCGCGACTACGCTGCTGCCGTTTACGAAACAACCGGTCTAGTTACAGACTTGACATCAAGTCTACACGGTTGTATGATGTGAGACAAATAAAATGTTGGTGTTAGTGAAGATACAGGAAGGGGGTATAATGAAGATGCCATGGACTATCACGACTGTATCTCAAACGTGCACTTTGTTGCAGTTAATTGTCGAACTCGGTAACCATGGTAACAAGTGTTATTAAATAAAGGTAGAAAAGCATGGGTGCAATTCCCATTTGAAATGTGTGGACTGATATAAACGTGTTTTGTTATTTAAATATATCTTGATCTTTAAATAAATGTCATAAATACCTGGGAAATGGTGAAAGATATTTTAATAAATACAAATTTGTGTAAGTTGATCAGGGTTGTGTTTTAACACACTATCAGAGGGTATAGAGCGCCCTAAGTTTTGATCAAATAGCCGTTATTTTGCAAATAATGAAATGCTACAAAATAATGAATAATGAATAATGAAATAGTTGCCTCATTTGGGCTTGACAAAAATGTTACGGGAAACATAAAATCGAGTTTCATTAGCCTTACGAGAACCGTGGTATGATCGATGGACGAAAACAACAAATATTCTCGGGTTCGTAGCTTTTATTGTGCTTGTCTGTTTACGTATTTGATTACACTTCTGGGGGACAACGGTCGTAATATGACAGCTTTCCTGAATGATTTGTGGGAGCTCTAATACTGCCTCGGATAGCTCCATGGATGAACAAACTGTGGATCGCAGATCATAGCGTTTTTTAAACATAGCCTGGCGTGCGTCGACCAATGAAATCTCAGCTCACGCTGGGGTGGTTTCCCTATTACTGTAATGAGTTTCGCTGGCTGAATGCAGAACCATCAAGGCTGTTGGGTTTAGGACCGTACCGATGCATGTACGTGCATGTGTGCATAGTCGTAGCGCGGCGCGTTGTGAGCCTATACCGGTACGTGCAACAGATTCCGTAGCTCGTAAGCGCTTTGTTCAGTTTTATCTTCAGCGGGCCGTCTAGAAGACAAGCCCAACGCCTTGGTCAAGGCTACATGTACATGATTGCAGGCATTCAAATGTAACGCGCGCAGATTGTAAACACCATGTAGGTATGTGACAACAATTTTAAAAGTTACTTTACTTCAGTGAAATAAATGTCATTGAACAGAACACGACATAAATAATCTAACAATACCAAGATGAGCATGTTTCGTCCAGTACGAAAGAAAATATCCGCAAAAGAAAGGTGAAAATTTGGGCCAAAAACCTCCTGCACAGTTAATGGGTTTTGCAACTTTACTTGTGACCGGGCCGAGCACCGCCGCATTGTAATAAAGTTTTGCAACAGACACCACTGGGCCAACAAGCTAGGACTGCCAGAAAACTGAGACTGCTTTTAACTAGACGTCAGCTCAAGCAGTCAGATATTGCGCACGGCGCTTGGCGCATTTCCTGTCCACGTACGGAACGATCGCGGCATGCATATTTTTTTTGGGGGTGTGAAGCGCATAATAAGTTTATCTGCTTATGATTGGTCGAACTAAAACTATGGGTAAAGGTGGGGACCGTATTCGACCAGGTAAGGTTCATTTGAGTATAAAAGTTGCATCTGAGGAGGGGCGAGGCAAAACTTTAAGACAATTGCATGCCGAGGTAAATTGCCTTTCATTTGCATCAAGCCCCTAACTGGTGGATGAGGTTGCAGCTTGGCTACCAAGATGAGGTCTTGATAATAATAATAATGTATTAATTTATATTGCGCCCATTCCATCCAATGTTCACAGGCGCATTACACTTTCAATAATAATAATAAAAAATAAAATAAAAAAGTTATTAAAACAGGTTAACATAACTACAATACATTAATTTACACGTGTAATTACCTAAACATAGAAAGTGCATCGGTAGATATCAAACCCACCCTTCAATAAAAAGCTTGTTTAAAAAGGTGAGTTTTCAACACTGATTTAAAAACATCAAGACTAGAGCACTCCTAACATTAAGTGGAAGTTTGTTCCATAGGTGTGGTGCACTATACTCAAAAGCTCGGTTCCCAAGAGTAACCTTACCATGGCCTGTAGGATAATTTAGAAAAATACCGTCAACAGAGCTACGAAGACAATAACGAGACTGGGACCTGACAGAAACAAGCCGACTTAAATACTGTGGGGCTAAACCAAATAAAATTTTATACGTAATTAATAAAATCTTAAACTCGATTCTAAACCTAACAGGAAGCCAATGTAAATCCATGAACAATGGTGTAATGTGGCAGAACTTAATCTCGTTACAGACAAGCCGCGCACAAGCATTCTGCACTCTCTGGAGTTGTTTGGCTTGTGTGTCCGGTAAACCATAAAAAAGGCTATTGCAATAATCAAGTCTACTAGAAATAAATGCATGGATCAGAATCTCGGTACATTTCTTTGATAAATATGGCCTAATTCGTCTGATATTGTGCAAATAATAAAAATTATGATGTGGAAATCGACTGTGGTATTGTGTTTTTCGTCCAATGCAATTTTATTGCAGAAAATTGTAATTTGCAGAGCTGGTTGACTGAATATAATGATTGTAAGACCTATATTATTCAACACTGACATTCACATCCTAAAAACTTTCATTAGACACGAATTATGTGAAGCTATGTGACGTCACTTCGCCCTCGCCCATATAAGGTAGGACCCTACACATGTACCGGGTATTTAATTCTGATTAAAAGTTAACAACCTTTTAGCCCAATAACATTTGCCTTTTTGCCACGTGGAGAGGTCACATGTTTAATGCTTACTAGAGATCATCCGTTTCCCCTGGACCCATCCGTACACTTGTGGCTCTCCGGTACCGTAGTACCAGTGAAACCACGCAGCGGATTCCAAAGCCACCAGAATATTGTTTTACAATCTTCTACCTGAATTTCTGTCCAAGTAAATGTAAAACTTGTCCGTGCGTTTTTTAAGGAAATTTCCGTTTACTTTTTTATAACCCCGCCGTTCAGCGGCGGTGCCATCTTGCTACAAAGCACCAAGGTACGTTGGCCCATAAAGACCATTTGCACGCACACACCCCCACACAGTACACAACACCAGCATGCCTGGTTTTAATAATGTAGAATGCCTATTACAGGATTCCGTGTATAGTGTCATGTCAACCTGAAGCGAATGCAGATGCCTTTACCCGGTGAATTTCTAGTAAATTAATTATTTTTTCCGTATTTTAGTTTTGGAATTTATGAAGGTACTTGAGAACTTTATTTCCTTTTAATGCCAAGTGCAACAAATTCTTTATTGTGCCAAGAGAGAACGGAAAGTAAAATGCGTCACATTAGGGGCGCATTTTACGATGTGATCATTACCTGGTTACTGTTCTGTACCATCTTCGTCTAATTCAATGTCTTCGTGGTCTAAACCGAGATGTTCCCTCTCTAGAGTTGTACGTGTACACTCTTCACCTGACACCGCTTTTGCAATGTCACTGGCATAAATTTCTTTGCCATGTACAGATTTGCCAAATCTTGGTCAGAAAACTGTTCAAGCAATTTCATCATTTGTTCCTTCAGTTTTTTGACGGTCCAATTGTTTATGTCATTGTCTGCTCATCTTCTGGAATGACAAATACTGACAGAAGCTAGCTGCGGATTAAGCGGTGATCTTTTGTAAGCGTCATAGGGCTGTGTTGTAAACGTTTACAAAATTTGGGTGCAGCAGTTTACATGTACCATCTATTGATTTCAAAGGAGCCACTTCATATGGATTTTCCAAAATTGTGGGTGTACTAGTACACATAGCTGCAAGTTAAAACGACTCTTCATGCATGCATTTAGCCCAAAAACTTGTTTTTGTTATCCTTCACCGTTCTTATAAAAGTTATATGGAGTTACATGGTTACATTTAACGTATTAAATTATATTGTATAATTTTATCAAAATTGATATATAATATGTATAAATTACTACAATTTACATGTATGTCCTGCAGGTTTGATGTCCTGCATAATTCAATCGAATTTGCAATCGAATTTGAAATCTATTTTGCAATCTATTTTGTAATTTATGTAAATAATTACAGTTCATTTAAAGTGATGTCTATGTTGCATAATGTATTTTTTTACATAATAAAGTTTAATAATTTGTGCTTCATAATTTCATCGAAATATTTATATGAATATTTACAGTTTATATATAAAGTGTTAATTTATGCTGCTTAATTTTACCAGAATTGTGTTTATTATGTAATTTTCATAAACCGACTTATTCAGCATTTGGGATACGCACATCACCTGAATTTGTATATATCATATTACTGATGTTTACCTCACAAAGGATTTGGCTCCTATACCTTAAAGGCACAGGCTCGTCGGCAATGCGCGCGCGCCAAATTCGTGCCACGAAATACACAGCTCCATGCCTTTGCTACGGAGCTGCGTATTTCGTGGCACGAATTTGGCGCGCACGCATAGCTGACGAGCCTGTGCCTAACAACTTACAATGTAACTTGTAAGAAGAAGAAGCGAGCGAACACAAATGGTGAAATGGCACCACACCATTCAACCGTTTTGAAGTACATGGGGCTTTTCTAAATCTCGGCTTCGGCTCCGTCTCCGGCTCCATCTCCATGTGGTTTACATGGAGCCTGAGCCCAAGTCGAGATTTGAAAAAAGGCCCATGTACATGTAATACAATTTTAATTCTCCATAATACATGTAGGTTACATGTACATGTAGTTGCCCCTTGCTGGAACCTTTCCTAAACATGCAGCGTCATTGTCCAAAATAAGTACAGACATTTTAAAAAGGCACAAGCTCATCAGCAATGCGCGCGGCAAATTCATGCCACGAAATACACAGCTCCATGCCTTTGCTATGGAGCTGCGTGTTTCGTGGCATGAATTTGGCACGCACGCATTGCCGACGAGCCTGTGCCTTTAAAACAAAATTTTTTTTTTCAAGAAGAGGTGCATATAAAAAGCACAGCGATATGTTTTCTAACAGAGTATTTATAGCCACTTTATGTTGCAAATACAGTGAAAACTGCTATTAAGGCCACCTTGATAAACAGGCCACCTGCATACAGTGGCCACCCACAAAGCATTCTACATGATAAGAAATATTTATTTCATGAAGAAGATCGTTTGAATAAATAAAACTTTTGACAACAATAACTTAGTCGCAGAACTTCTTTACACAATATAATGTGCCACAGAGTCTCCAGCAGACACTGTACAGAGGAAGTTGTTGAATTCGACAGCCATTGTCGAATACAACAACGTTGTCGAATTCTTACTTTTCCCGGATGTCAAAAGAAACTAAATGGTTATGTGCCGCGCCGTATAAATGCGCGTGATATAAGAGCGCCACCATGGGCCTCCCATACTCTTCTTGACGTTCTCCTTGGGCCTCCATAGTAGAGGCACACTAACTGTACCGGATCGTTCGCGAAAAAAACCCCACGTCGAGCTTTGGGCTCCGTTCCAGGCTAGCTTGGGCGACTCCACACTTGAATCGATTAGAATGGGTTGTCCTTGACACAATAAGAAATCGCAATGTACACGTATGTTTTCACACGAAAAATGGAATCAATCTCGAATGTAATTGGGATTCTTTTTTGGAATCGGAGTCGACTCCAAAAATGCTGGAGCGCGCTCCAGCCAACTTCATACCAGCTGGTCGCGTCGCAACGAGAGTTCTCTTCGTCAACGACTGTCGGAAATGGATGTTTTTGATTGAAAAACGGCAATGTAAGTAGTCCTTTTTTGTTTGTTTTCCAATCAAGGATATCTAAAACCACTACAGGACACAACCAGCTGCGATTCTAATTTCGAGGCAAAATGACAACCAACCACCATGACCACTACATGAAACGGGTATTCACAGACTACTGTCATACATGGTACATGGTACATGTAGGTGTCATTACGAGTAACGTCGTAGTGTCATGCTACACAACATTCATTACATTATCATAAAAATAGCCTACCGGTATATATTTCTGTCGGTCGCACATCCGTGACCCGGTGTCATATGCCTTTGTATACATGTAAGTACGGTCCACACTGGAGCATTTTGCCGTTCCGCTGCCGTTGTATTTTGGGCGCACGCCCAATTTTTAACGTTCACAGTGTGGACGTCCATAGAAATGACAACGGTAGCCATTAACGGCAAACGCCCAAAGTTGTAAAGTTTCAACTTTCAGGTCCAAAATTAAGTGTGCCCGGGGGTAGAATCAATTAGAAAATGCATTAAAAATTGTTAATTTGCACAAAATGAGAAAAACAGTGTTTTAAAGACGTGCGGTCGAAAATTTATTTGAAAATATTAACTTTATGTAGGTCCCTTTAAATCATTAATTAGGTACTAAACAAATTGCGGCTGAAGCTACAGTAAGTCCAAAATTTAGTGTGCCCGGGGTACTAGAATCAGGCTGAAAGCTGAAAGCTGTCAGTAATGAAATTTCTGGCAGACTGGCTGTATGACACTTTTTGTGAAACCTTATAAAAAACATTGTACCGGTATCTTACTGAATCAATCTTACTGAATCAATGGGGGAGCATGTGCCGCAGCGGCACTTTGCAGCGTTCACCCTCTTTCCCAACCCCTCCGGTCTCCTCTTAGCGATCGATCGGGCCTGCGCCGGGCCCATCCCCCACCCCTCCAGGTGATCCCCCAGCTGCGCCAACCACGACGCACAGGGTCCACCAACAGGTCACCTCCACCCTGGCCCCTTAGGACTGACTACTTGGCACTGAGGATCCCATTCGCCGGATCCGACGGAAAGAAGCGAACCACGTGGCCGTAGAGGCGCAGCTGGCGCTCTCGGATCAAGCAGGTGACCCTCCCCACCGCAGCGCCCTGTCGAGCACCTCCCGGTTCGACATGTGGTCTATCCAGCGGTACCCGAGGATGTGGCGAAGGGAAGTAGTCAGGAATGCGTCCAGTCATTGCCTCAGCCCACGCTTTACTTGCGTAAAGCAAGACTCGTAGTACCAGCGAGCGGAAGAATCGTCCATCTGCTCAAATGCTGAGAGCGCCAAACAGTCTTGTTCAGCGAGTTCATCACCCCCTGCGCTAGGCCCTGAATCTCTGGAGCCTGGAAATGCCTTCCCTTGACTGTTGATTTTTTTTTTTTTTTGTTCTTTTCTTTGGTTTGTTTAAAGGGTCCCTTATTTAAGATTTTTATCAATGAAATATACATGTAAAACCACTCTACTCAGTTACAGTCATAACAATCCTATTTGGAGCCTGCTTTGGGGGTTAAAACAAAGGTTTTTAGTTTTTATGCTAATGAAATATGCATATTCATGACCAAGGTCATGATGTCACAAGAGGCAGACACAGGAAAATCACATTCAACTGTGCACAAAAGATTCCACTTTTTTCTCAATTTTCCTGAAACTTTTGTAATCCATGGCTGTTTGAGTTTGTTTTACATGTTGCCTGCTGTAAGCCATGACAAAACTTGAGGTCTTATGTTTTTTTTTTTACTTTTCCCTTCTGTCTTCCTTACGTGATGCACTCAAAACAGCGCCCTCTGTCTGTAATTTATTGCAATGAAATTTTCAAAGTTGAAAACGGCTACCTTTTATTGATTTTTACATCCAAACGAACAATAGTATGTCTTGCTGAACAAGTAATCCGTCATATGAAGCAAAGCTTAGGCATAAAGTTATTTAGCATGTCATGGGCCCTTTAATCGAAGATGCTCAAGATGAAAAAGGAAGAGAATCTGATATGAAAATAGAAAGCTAAGAAATTTGGGTAAAATCTAAACTGCCTGGCATTATTTGAGTTCGGCAAAATTAGTTCATTGGTATACCGGTACATGTAGGACAAATTTTGCTATCTGTAATATTAAACTGCAAGTGACAAATATTGTAAATAATATAATAATGCAAAGTTTCCTAAGCTTTCCCTTTTGCCACCATAAAATAAATAGGTTTTCAAAAAGCTGCATTTTTACATGCAGGGAACATGGATGTTCAGTTTTATTTTCAATGAGATGTTTTATTTTCAATGAGAAACAATGAATTAATGCATGAAAGTTGACATGCCATTAACTACATGTACATGTAGGTGTACGCTTCTCTAATGTTGATTGTTTAATTCCTTGAGATTCTTGTCTATCTGTAAAATATGGCCTTGCATTCAACACAGTGGTGTATACTTAACCACGAAACATTGATGGACATATTTGTAAATCAATGGATTTCTGATACCTCAAGCAATAAATACATGTATATCAGTGATTTAATTTGGAATATGTATGCATGTGAATAAAAACCAAACCTAATAACCAATACATGTACATGTACCGGTAGTTATCTTTTTATTTTTGATACTTGATAATACACAGACCTGCCAACCTTTGTATTCTTCATAAGAAAACTATTTTTCAAAGAGCGATTAGACCTTTTAATCTCGGCAAAGTTTTGGTGCTTTGCGGTTTGAATGTGGTGCGTAATGTCATACAAACCACTGTGTGCGATGCTAAAATCCGAACCACACGATGTACATCGTACATGATTTTCTCCTTTCTGCGATGGATGTATGAAGTCCCATTTCTCCGAGTATTCTGCTTTGTACGATTGCTTCCTGTTATCTTTTTTGGAGGTCGAAGCCATATTTAAATATTCACTTCACGCTCAAGCAAGGATCATTATTGCCAGCAGCATAGACGGCACGGTCTGCGTATAGACCACCATTCATCTATCCTAATGCCTAGTGCTTTTGTATGCAACACTACGATTGGCTAATACGCCCGGTCCTACAGCAGTAATTGTACACCCCGTGCACCAATTACGGACATCCTAGCTTATGTCCTGCATAGTCTTGACTCGCAGCCGTTTTTACTATCAAGCCTAGTTTACACTCGCTACTGCACGCTTAAACCAGGATTTTTAAAGGTGTGTCAAGACGGTCAAAACCCGTATTTTTGTAGGGGAAAAAGTAAGGTCGTATTTTCAACAATTTTCCGTACGAAATACGGCCAAATCGTACTAGTTGGCAGGTCTGAATACAACATACAAGTAATTCAATGGTGGTTTTGATAATATCTCCTTGCAATAGTTGTCAGTCAAATGTACACATTACCATAGAAAGAAACATTTGTTAACAGATTATTTTGCCAAATGGGAGGGTAAAAAAATGTCATCTGGTGTCAATTTCATAAAGCTGTTTAGCAGAAAAATTTGCTTAATCCAAAATTTGTTTGCTTTATAAAAATGGGTTAATATTACTAATCAAAATTGTAAGTCAACTTGTGTTCTTAGCAAGAATAGCAGAAGACACGTCAATTGTATTTACGCATCACATAATATTTTTACGGCTAACCTATTTTTATAAAGCAAACAAATTTTAAATTAAACAATTTGTTTCTGCTAAACAGCTTTATGAAATTGGCCCCTGGACACACTCCTTTAAAGGAGCATGACCAGAGTCTCTGGAAAATAGTTTTCGATGTAACTTACCAATATTATCAAGTAACTCCCATACACACCTCCCATGTCCCAAAAACCAGAAAACATTCGCAATTTCCAGTAAAAAATTGAACAAAACTATCGAGTATGCTTTCAGCGGATAAACGTTGATACTGGAAAATTAGTTTACAAATAATCGGTGGATTTTCGACGATATCCTCGGAAATATACGGCCTAGAAGCGCGGGAGTTTCAGTTTCGTAATCAGAAAAATATAACGGATGTTATGATATAAAAATCTCATGACCCATAAGGTAAGTCCCGGGGAGTTATGGGTAAAAAAAAGTGATCTGGTCACACTCCTTTAATACAATGGTTGCATTAATTTAGGAAGTTATACAAATGAACCTGACATTGACAAACACTCCTCATATAAAATCCTCCTCTTATCCCATCTACTATACATTGTACCTACATGTACAGGGTACTCCTTGCTCAGACAACCTTGGACAAGAACAAATCAATACCAATCCTGTACCAAACTGCACCTGTACATGTACATACACATGTCTTTGAACTGAAAGGGCATGGAGAGAATATTTTTTTTTTAATGAACATCAAGGACCTTTCCTCAGTTCCTTAATCAAGTTATGCCCCCAAGAAAGCACAGCTGTAATTACACCTGAATGAATACCTGGATGAAAAATGTTGAGCTGCATACCAGTGATGTAGCACACTGCATTTTTGCAACAGTGAAAGAAAGACTGTATGCTTAGGGCCTTGTCAATTGTGGCTGCAGTTTTATATTAAAAATAAGTGGTGGGCTATAAAATGGTGATGTTTCAGGGAGCTTAGGGAACCAGCTTTTTTGAAGTAGGGTGCAGCCATGAGCATTTTTATTCGATTTTTATCAAAATTGAGTTGGTGCTGCACACAAAACCTATTGGGGGCAGAGTCTCATGGGGGAGTCAGAAAATTTCCCTTTTGTGTGGACAATTTTCGTAACGTTTATTCTGACTGTACCCTATTATGGTGTTGATTTCTATGTTTTTTGAGATCCAATGTACCGTATTTTTCACCCACACATGTACCGTATACAGTATGTACATGTACTACATGTATTTCATGGAAATGCGATACCAAGATCAGGACTCATGGGGGAAATTCCTGTCTTCTTGGAAAGACCACATTGACCATTGTGAAATTTGTCTGTCCATGTTACATATGTACACAACTGTAAGGGTGTATGATAAGGGAAAAATTGTACACAAGCTTTTCAGAAATGTATTTTGTGGCAGCATTTTCTTACCTTTTTGGGCAAAAGTTATCTCCTGAGAACAGTACAAGGGAATTTCTTTAAGTTTGAGATAAACTAAAGACATCTGAAAGGAATTATTGACTTATGTTTCAAATAAGCCCATTAGCGTGGAAAGACCCACATGTACACATGTATGTAATTTAATTACTCCCATTGGATTCCTTGGCCTACATGTAAATCAATATGCGTGGTACATCCAAAAATATCTCGGTTTAGGACGTACTCATTGCTGAGTACGTCCGAAACCGAGGGTTTTGGGGACCCTACACACTTACTGAGAATGGCAGTGCAATCACTTTTTTAGAAATTACATGTACACTTCCATCAATGATGCTTGAAGAACATGTGTTTAAAATCAAACAACTTAAATACGTGAAGCATTACAAGCCCTCAAAGTCTCTGAAGTGTAAATTTGAATTTACATTTTGGGAAGAGATCTGCTACGGTAACCGTAATATTTGTCCACGGGTGTTGAGATTTTCCTTTTGTAAGCCATGACAAAACTCGAGGTGGAAACTGCAGCAATTTGCCACAATTCGAGCTTGAAGTCTTATGTGTTTTCTTTACTTTTTCCTTGTGTCTTCCTGAAGTGATGCACTCCAAACAGCGCCCTCTTTCTGTGATTTACGGCAATGAAATCTTAAAAGTTGAAAAGGCTACCCTTTATTGATTTTACATTAAATAGAACAATAGTACGGTATGTCTTGCTAAATGAGTAATCCATTATATGAGGCAAAGACTAGACATGAAGTTGTTTAGCAAGTCATGGGCCCTTTAAGTCACTTAAAATTGTAAAATTCTGGTTGACAGACATTTCACGTTATTTTGAAAGGTACATGTACATGTACATGTACACAGGTATGTTGTACACTACATGTAGTTTCTGCTTTTGGGGTTTACATGCAAGTTAAATCTCCCAGGTAATATTTTGTTAAATTATTTTTAAAAAGAAAATTGTGGATTTATTTGCCAAATGTACTCCTTTACCATCAGAAGACCTGCAAACGTACATGTAGCCCTTCATCCTCCTTTCAGCCTGCTAGCATTGTGTACATCATCACTTCATCAAATGGAATTTTTTATCCTCACCCCCAGGGGTTCAAAACATACAAGTAAAAAAATACAGTGATATGGCAAGGGAACTGAAATGTTGATTGTCTGCGAAGAATAACGAGGCGATGAGATGCGAGGCAGTGTCTCTTCCAGGGGGGCAGTGTGCTACGCTTGGCGCCATGTTGTCGGGGCTGCAAATAAGGGAGAGATCCATCAGAAGATGGAGAGGATATGGGACAAGATTTGGCGATAAGAGCAAACATTAGCCCTGGATAGCTTACTATTACCAGTACACCTTCATAAAGAGGCCATTTTGGCAACACAGACACAGAAAATACCTTTGCCTGGTTTCAAAATAAAAGAAATAAGTTTAAGTTGTTCTGAAGAGATAACTTAGGCCCAAAAAGGGTTACAATGTATGCCTTTCTGAAAATCCTGTGTACAAATTTCCAATATACTTTGTACTGTACGCTCATAACCGGGACATACACTTGTGTTACATTTTAGGCCGTCCTGGTTACGAGCGTATATTGGAAATTTGTACACGCGGATTTTAGAAAGGCATGTTGTCACACTATTTGTAACCCTTTTTTGGGCCTAAGTTATCTCTTCAGAACAAATGAAACTTATTTCTTTTATTTTGAAACCAGACAAAGGTATTTTCTGGAAAATATGGTCTGTGTTGCCAAAATGCCCCATTTACATGTACCGAGGAAAGACTCACGTGCATAATAAAACAGTTTATCAGCAAAACTTGCATGTTATGTCGAGACCAGGAGCGAGACCAGATTTTTCCCAAAAATGAAATTCGTTCTAACCTACATGTTATGTTTTTTTAATCATATAAAATACCTCCCCAATCTACTACTATCCACAGGAAGAAAACCAATCCTCAATTTGATGTGGAAGCAAAAGGTTTGGTGTAAATCACTGCACTGTTACCCGGATAATTTACATACATGTAAATGTCGGCCTACACATGTAGTTCACTAATCTTTTGTGGATTTTCCTGTTCTTTTTAAACAAGTCAATTTTGATTTCTCCACATACAGTGACTCCTACAACTGTATGTTGGCCCACATCTGAAAACAATTGCCGAGTTCTGACTGATTTTGCTTGATTGCACATTTAGTAATAGTAGGCCCTTGTGTGTATTTTGTAGTTTACTGTTTACATGTACATGTACAGCCTTTTGCATGTATGATTATTGGAATACATGTGTACCTACATGTATTTACATACCTACATGTATTTACATACCTTGTATGTGTTCATGAAATTAATTTTGTATCCAACAGACATGCCTACATGTACATTGTTACTGGAGTACAGAATGTCACTTTTACAACCTACATACATATACAGCATTTGTCATGCATACCTGCATACAGTGTACATGTATTTACCGGTACCGTAGGCCACTACATGTACACATTAAAAAATGCAGCTGAAATTGGGAGAATTGAATAAAATTGGAGGAGTAGCCTGGGGCATTGTGCTACTCGTTAGCTTGCACGCTCTCTCGCTACTGACTCCCTGACTACCGAAACACACCTCATCAGTTTGGCCTTGTGTTATTTCCCCCCGGCTCCCCTACAGCTCTCTCTTCCTCCCAGCTCTCTCTTCCTCAGTCCCTGTCAGTCTATCACCTGCACAGTCCGGGTAAGGACGCTTTGTGTGCATTGTAGCGTCGCTAGATGAGCACTGCAGTGTGCAGAGAGTAATTGAGAGGTGTTGTAGTGTGTAAAAAAGCTTCCTGAGGATAGTGTAAATCGTCACCAACCGTCCACGTGTCGTTTTACCGGTTGTCGTTTCGGTCGACTAGAGTATGGTGAGTCTTGAATTGTTTTCCAAGGATTGTGATACTTGAGATCTCCTGGCCGAATCAAACTCCGCAATTTCCAAAAAGGGGAGTTGAAGCCGGGTAGGCACTAAGTGTAAACGCAAAAGGTGAATTGAAAAAGGCGGATCAGACCCGGGTCTGATTCGCCTTTTTCAAGTCACCTTTGGGGTAGGGTTGAACCCTGCAATCGTCAAGGTCGCTTGTAGTGTAAACGCTACCCGAATACAGATTTGAGTGTCCTTGGGGCGGTGCCCGCAGTGTAGTAGATTTAATTGACCAATCTGGCACTAGTGCAGCAACACCTTAGAGCTCACGCATGTGCTGCAGTTACATTGTAGTGTAAAACTACCGAATACAGATTCCGCAATTTAAGTGTCCTTGGGGTGGTGACTTTTGCGTTTTCTGAAGCGAGTTGAAACGATTTGGGGTGTAGTGTAAACGCGGCAAAGGTTCAGTTTTGTGGTCGCAATAAAAATGCTGGATCTGTATCCACCTTTGCCGATTCGAGTGTAAACACGGTGATGGAGGATTAGATTTTCTGCCTTGTACGGAAAGCGTATGGCACCTTCTCCCGCGATAGGGCAAGTGTTATATTGAACAACAAAACGTTCGGAAATTATAGGGGAAAGAAGTAAAAGCTGAAATCCAAAACAAGTTTCAGAATAATGTTCCGATTTGAAAGTTACTGGAGGGAGAAAGATTATGTATATGTATAGCCTATAGGCTAGCAGTAATAACGCTCGAATTGCAGATTACACTGTAAAATTATACTAATCCTGAAGCCCATGACTGCCAGTATAGTCGACATTTCTTTTCACATGTTTTTGGCCTAAAATGTAACGCAAGTGTCCGTCCCGGTTACGAGCGTATATTGGAAATTTGTACACGGGGGTTCTTAGAAACTCATGTTGTCACACTATTTATAACCCTTTTTTGGGCCTACGTTATCTCTTCAGAACAACTTAACTTATTTATTTTATTTTGAGACCAGACAAAGGTATTTCCTTGAAAATATGGTCTGTGTTGCCAAAATGCCCCCTTTACTGTGGAAAGACCCATTTCAACAAACAAAGAACATGCTCAGACATTAGCACCATGACGAGTACATTTCTTTCGAAGAAAATGTCAATAAACATTTGGTATGCCAATTTTCTAAAATTGTACGTGGGACGGCAATGAGAATCGCGTAAAATGGTGACGTCACTAACGCGTTCTGCTCTCACGTTTTCGTTCACGTACGCGCATCGATTTCTAATGGTTTCTAATGGCTATTTTTCACCTGCTTTATTCATAAAAAGATAATGCTCAAATAAATGCTTCCAAATGTAGGTTCTATGCGTTAAGAACTTCAACATTAAGCAATTTTTAATGAAAAATTACTTCCAAGAATTACAATCTAAAAAGGTAAATTCAGAACTCTTTTTTCCAATTTACTGAAATGTTCAGAGTACATGTATATCCCTGCACGTATACATGAATACCAGAATGCTTTTAAATTGGACAATCATTAGGATGTATTTGTAATTTTTTAGAAAGTGGGTGAATTTGGGAGTTAATAAACAGATGTATTATTGATATGCTTACAATTTGCTGGCAGATTGTGACGTCAATTTCCGCGTGGATGCATTCACTTCTTTGACAACGGTTCACGCTACTTGCATGGCAACACGTTTCTCCATTCGTTTTGCACAGGAGCCACACGGGGAATATTTCAGTTGAGTTTTTTGCACACGTACATGTACATAAAATATCAGGACGAGGCACTTCCTACAGATTGCCACGTAATGTTTTGTGTCGACGCGCATTGGTTGTTCCATATTTTCAAAACAAATTTAAGCAACACGCTCACTTTTTGCAACATTTTCCAGAATGTACGTACGCGTACTTGATGGCGTTTATTACGCAGTACAGTATTTGTCATACAGAGAAGGTGTCTGTGATAGTGGTCAATTGGGTAGCATTTTGACATCCTGTTTTTGTGGTGAAATGTAAAAAAAATTCTTTTTTATTATGGAATTAACCAGTTAACGCCAGGATTATTTCAAACATTGGTGTACGTACATGTACATGTAGGCGCGGGTTTATTTTTAGTTGAAAAACTCATTAATATTTATGCACTGTCATGGTACAAAAACTTTGTTAAAAACTATTTGGGCCATTTGCAAATTCCAGCGATGAAGAGGCGTTTGTTTTCGCCGGTGTCGTGCATACCGGTAGTCTAGATGTAAAAACATCAAACAGCCCTCGGGTTGCAATCCCCTGAAATCCATTGTATTCCTGTATTTTAATGAGGCTGGATCCGCCACTGATTATTTTCATTGTTTGTAACCCACTTCCTAGTGAGCTGCATGTACACATGTAATGTATTATAATTTAAGCTGTTACAGCGTAGATGCATCATTTAGGTATTTGTTACCATTGCATCGGACATCTTATAATTCTTGCTTCATCTTCCTTCACCATGGCAACGGGGTTGTAAGTCCTGGTCATTTGAGTAGTGATGCCTCTCCAGGGGCTAGTCTGCATCTTGCTACTGGAGTGAAAGTAGCGAGATGTGCGAGGGGCAGGGATGCGGGAAACGAGGCAATAGCAAGTGCATCAGCGGTCACTAGGGACTGTCAGTGGTGTCTGTTCAAATAGGCTTGACTCAGTTTGGTAGGCTCTACTCTTTGCCTTGCTTGTTGCAAATAGGAATATTGCAGATGTACACGCCTCAATGCTTATTTTTTGTTCAACCACTGTGTTTGTGCAGTGGAATTACAAAGGTCAAATAGGCTAACTACTGTAGGAGTTAATGGAGAATGACATCTCTGTCAACATGGTCAAGTTACATGTACAGGGCTTGAATTTCATGAAAAAATCTGCTAGACCACAGGGTTAGTAGCTTAAATCATTTACTGGACCGATGCTATTTTTACAAGTTCGTTAGTTTAAAAAAGTACGGTAGAGAAAGCACTAGACCGAGGCTTAAATTACTGGCCTCGGTCCAGTGGGTATTTCGAGCCCTGATGTACATGTACAGATGTACAATGTACATGGCTAAAGCTGTGTCCGTACTGTAGGCTTGGACGACTCCAGCTTTTTCAGAGTCGACTCCGATTCCAAAAAAGAATTGCGATTCCATTTTTCACAGGAAAACATAAAACTACTATTTTAACGCATTTACGGTACCTGATGCGTGTACATTGACAATACTGATGAGGCCTTTTCACACTACAGCCTCTCAACCCGGGTTGAACTCAATCCGGGGTGGACTCTGTGTTTGGATAGAATGAAATTCGGCGGTAAAACATTTTTTTAATCTTGTGATTTTAAGTGACTGGTTCAATTCCTTCCACATTCCCTCCACATTTACGCGCAAAAAGGCTCGGTGTGAATCCACACTAATGTAGTGACTAATCTACTGTTTACGCTTTCAGCCTGCTACCCGGTATCTTGCTAGCTCAAGTGACTCGGAATTCCCTGGCCATATTTCTCCAGGATGGGCTTTTGTGTTTAGCCAGCCTTACTGTGGCACGTGTTTGTTGTTTCAAATAACAAGACTCGAAGAGAAGTTAATCCATGATTTTGGCTCCCTTGTGATTTAGCACCACACCATTGGCGTCATTGGCCTTTTTGTCCCCAATGCACTTTGGGTAACATAAGATGTAATACCGGGTAGACTGTTCTTATGTACATGTATGTATATATGTACTAGGGATGGGACATTTAAATGGTTAACCGTTTAACATGTTTAACCCAAAAAAAATTGAAAAACCGGTTTTGCTGAACGTTTAAACTAAACCCAATTTTAAAGAATTTACAATTGTTTTCAGAGTGTTATTTGTAATGACTGAATGAAACTGAATACAATTTATATGGGGCCGTAGTAAAATTTTAACCAAATAAAGGTTCAATGATTATTTTAGGGGCCTAGAGGCCCTAATTGTGTACATATGTACACGATACACTTGAAAGAGTTGCAAACTGGTTTCTGAATTACAGTAAGTGTAAATTCCCATCCCTAATATGTACATACACAGTATGTACACTGTAAAGCCACCTACATGTTATGCATGCACTTTCTTCAGAAGATGCAGTAAATTCACACTTAATTGTAAAAGTGTTTTAAAAGTACAACATTTAGGTGACTCAAAAATGGCGAATCAGACCTGGGTCTGTGTTTAAAATAGAAAAGAAAATCCGAAATGGTTGAAATATCCAAATTTATCATACAATCAACTGACGAACTCAAATGAATTACATGTGAAATTGATTCCTTCGTCTTATGTTTGGCAACTGCTAACGACGAAATAAAATAATTATTTTCAAAAAAGTATGCAAACCGTCGTACAAAATGGTTTTGACAAATATAGACGTACCGGTAGGCGACCAATTACAAAATTTAACATACATGTACAGGTAGGAAATGCAAAGTCAGGAAATTGAGACAAAATTTTAATTAACTGGTTATGAATTTGAATGAAGGAAGTTTTAAAATGTGCGAAAAAACCGTTACAGCGTCACGCCTATTTAATTTTAACATACCCAACAGAAAGGTTAAAATGGAATGACACAGCTGTCAATCATTGCTGTGATTGCTTCTCACCAGCCATCGTCAAATCATTAGGGATACCAGTACTTGATATCAACCAGGCTAATTGAGATCACTTGGTGGCAGAAATTGCTCATCTGTGGGTGTCCAAGCGTGAAAATTAGCCCCACTGCAAAGTACATGTCACATTTATCATTGAATCTGACCTTTAGTTTCTTCCTCCATGATCTGACATACTGTAGGCCTACATGTGCTCTTATTGTATACTGGTAAGGTGATTGACTTATTGTTCCCATTGCCCAGTATGTACTATTAATCTTTTTTACCCTTCTGGTGTGTATACTACATGTACATATGATGTTATCTTGTGTTTACAGTTCTTCTTCCATAGTTTACACAGTGTTGTATTTTTAATGTTGAAATGTGGGTCAGCTAGGGGCAGGAGGTGTTAAAAGGTCTGACAGATTAAGTTTAGGTACTGGGGAATACCACCAGTACATGAACAGTACATTCTACATATAACCTTCATCAGAGAGTGCATGGTGTACCGTAGGCCCCCACCTGTACCTATGTTGTACATGTAGGCTATGATGAGATGCACTGCAGTATGCATGCTCCTTTAGACATGGTAGAGGTTGCTACATGTACATGTGTACATGTACAAGTACATGGGTCTTTCCACAGTAAAGGGGGCATTTTGGCAACACAGACCATATTTTCGAGGAAATACCTTTGTCTAGTCTCAAACCCATGCTCAAACTAAAAGAAATAAGTTTATGTTGTTCTGAAGAGACAACTTAATTACGCCAAAACACAGCTACATGTACAAATAGTGTGACAACATACATGTACATGTATGCCTTTTTAAAAGCCCTGTGTACAAATTTACAATATATGCTTGTACCAGGATGGTCACTTGTTTTACATTTTAGGCCGTCCCGGTTACGAGCGTATTGGAAATTTGTACACAGGGTTTTTAGAAAGGCATGTTGTCACACTATTTGTAACCTTTTTTGGGCCTACCGGTAAGTTATCTCTTCAGAACAACTGTACAACTTATTTCTTTTATTTTGAGACCAGACAATTGTATTTTCTTGAAAATATGGTCAAAGCCAAAATGCCCTCTTTACCATGGAAAGACTCACATGTACAGTAAATGTACATGTACATGTAGCCTGATACTAAAAACCTAAAAAATTAAGAAGAAAAAATGTCCCCCTTCCGCGGTACCTCCACCCACCCCCCATCCAGTCCACCCCTTTCACCTGCCCCTTTCTTTCCCTTCGCGTCCTTCCTCCCCTCCCCTCCCCACCACCCCCCCCCCTCCCCACCCCACCCCCTCCTCACCCCACCCCACCCCCTCCTCACCCCACCCCACCCCACCCCCTCCTCACCCCACCCCCTCCTCACCCCACCCCCTCCTCACCCCACCCCCTCCTCATCTGTCCCACCCTGCCCCCTCACTCTCCCAAGATCACTGCCTTGTGCTCTGGATAGTTACGGCATGTCAATACAAGTGTCTGGTTGACAGAATACTTGATACGTATACACTAAGAAAACTACATGTACAGTATGGCAAAAGGCAATGTACATGTAACGTCAGTTACCTGCATGTTCTCATTAAGGTGGTACCAACTTATAAAGAAAGAGGCTAAATGTCTTCTAATCTTGCACACATGTACTCCATAACCCACTAATATTGTCACATAAATTTCACCATTCAAACATTTCAGGGACATGAGATGTTAGAAAATGATTCTGCACCAAGATTTTTGGCATCCTTTTTGTGTAACGTCAGTTACCGAGTACCGACATGTTTTTACTCTACAAAAGAAATACAGCTACGGTAAAAAACTTACCACCTATTACTTCAGTACATACTGTTAAACCATACTGAGGAGATACCCCAATCATTTTAAATTATGTAACAGAATTAAAAAGGCAAAAAGTGTGCAATTGTAACGTCAGCTACCGTGAAAATGCCCTTGGGGTCGATTCACACTGAGCCTTTTCACGTGTGTATGTAAGTTTGATGCGCGTCACTTTAGAAAAAAAAGGGTGTGGGGGAATTTAAAGTGAAACGGCGCACTGAAAATCACAGAATTGGCTTGAGTGGGAAGTGTTTTTGCATGTTATTGTTTTTTCAGGAAAATTAAAAATTTTAAAATTCAGTGCGAAAAGGCTCATCATGAATCTAGCTTTTTATAGTGAATGTCATAAACCACACACTCCGCTTCAACCCATCCCCATCGTATTTTATTCAGCCCACAAAGGTTGCAAGGGTGCACAGAGGCATAGGACAGGTAAACACTGAATGATTAATGAACAGTCTATCTGGCTGATCTAAAGATCCTAGATGCAATTTCTAGATTTCATGACACCCTCTGGACATCAAACTGTCAGCGTTGGCCAGAGAGCTCCTTAGGCCTAGGATTCCATCACACATCCAGCACTGGCACTTTGATGCTTCATGAATCTAAAGGACAAGGGGCAAATGAAAATAAAAGCTTCTTTTAATAAAGCTCCAGTACATAATTTGCATTGTTCGAAATCTTACTTCACAAGTTCGCAAGGAAAACCTGAAGTAGCAATGGTAACAAACACCACTTGATTTTGTTTCCCCGTGTAAAGTGGGAGAAATTGGCAACTAAAGGTGTGTTTGTTTTTTAAAATAATAATAATAATAATAAAGTTTATTTAAAACACGCTTTACATATAAAATATCTCAAAGCGCGATACAACATTAAAAGTACAAAATTGCACGGTCAGTTAGATAATTTAAAAGTCAGCTGAAATATTCATTAAAAAGGAAGGTTTTAAGACGCCTTTATAAACCCTCATATGATTCAGACTGGTACACTGATATTGGTAATCTATTCCACAGGCGTGGTGCACAGAATGAAAAGGCACGGTTAGCATAAAAACTGGCAACTCTTTTTACTGGTTGATGAAGAACTTGAATTTTGCCTTTTGACCTTAAACGTGACTCTCGATTAGTGCCATTCAAATGTTCAAGGGTAATTCCCAAAATTAGGGGTCCAAAATGTTTGGTGTCCCAGTTACGTACGACACTCTCTACTTCAAAAATCGCCACGTACGACCACAAATTCTCAGTAATGGACTGTGGCCTGTGATTATAGGGGGCAGCATCATTTTCTTCAATATTTTGTTTTCCGATTCCTGAAAAATATTTAAAACGAAAGACCATAGGCTTTTAATTTGTTCCGTGGTATTGGATAGGAGTTTGGTGTCCCGGGTTACCTACATGTACGCCAATGAAAATTGGCTGTATAATGAGTTTGCATTAACCTTGGTGCCATATCTACACACAAACATTAAATTTGAGTGGCATTTGTTCAAATAAAAATAATTAGTTTCTACTGATAAACCACTTTCAATCATTAAAAACACTTAAAAAGCATGTCACACTTTTGGACCCCTAATTTTGGGAATTACCCTCAACATAAAAAACATGCATGGTTTTTTTAAGGTTTTCTGAGATATTACTGCATCTACATGTATGTGGCTGAAATTTCTACAAGGCAGTTTATCAATATTTAATAGTTAACATTATATACCTCATGCGTAGATTCCAGTCATCTGATTGGTTAAAAGTGGGGGCATTGAATCGGCTAGACCCGGCGCGTATATGCCCACCGGTCAATAGTCTTTGCCATGCCCCGGGCATAGTCATTTAGCGGGTTCCGGACGCGCGCATTACATGTGTTAGCATAGCTGTGCACCAACTATGTAGCTGGGCGCTTCACGTAAACATTCATCAGGACGGTAATGGCGGAATCTCGACGTCATTTTGTCGTCTGTCGTAGATGATGAAGTCCTTAAGAAAGTAAGAGAAGTGGCCTACAGTGAAAACTGTGTCAGGTGAAATGTGCTACTAAAGTGCCAGGTGATTATGCTACAATGTTTGCTGTAAATATACAACTTTTCCGCCGTAGACCAGCTTCCGAAATCGAAACGCGAAGGACCACTGTCATGACTGTATGATGTCTCGTTACTTTTAACCAACCAGATGACAAAAATCTACACATTCGGTATATAAAACAAATATTGACTGCTGTTTATTCGGGTCATGGTTAAGATTATAGGCCCTTGGTGATCTCGAAGCCATGACTACATTGTATGCCCCTCGGCTTCCGCCTCGGGGCATAGTCATGGCTTCGAGATCACCTTGGGCCTATAATCTTAACCATGCCCCTCATTGCAGTCAATATTTGTATAGTATATACAATGCTGTTCCTGTTTTTAAAAGTTTTCCAGTAATCTGTCTTTAATAAACACATTACTCAGGAAGCGTCTTTACCCTTTTGGAGTGGGGGATGGGGAATGGGTTGGGGTGGAGTATTGGGGATGGGGTGGAAGGAGCTAATAAAACTAGAAATTCAGAGTTTGTTGTAAAACAAAATTTCTAAAACAGTCCAACTTCGTTAAAAATGGATTTTGGGGTGTTTCAAAATAATATGAAATTTCAAATTCATGCCCTGTGACAGGCTGCATGTAAATAGCCGCATTGGACTTGTTTTTTGGGAGGTTTTACCTAGACGATGGTAAAATGCAAAATTGCTAAATTTTTACTGCTGTTCGCATTTGTACTTTTTGACACAAGAAAATTTTACCAAGACCGTGGAAGAGCATACACAGTGTCCCCTCGCAGTTTGACCTTCACGACCTGGACGTACGCTTCCAGAGCACTTTTACAGACTCGCTGTGTCCGCACTGGACTTTAATATCGTCTTGGGAAAAGTTCCCTGGTCAATTTTCCTGGGCAGCAGTTGGCCAGGAAAAGTAACCGCTAGGCTGTCCGCATTGGACTTAAAATGGGAAAAGTACCCATGTTGGTTGAAATCCATTGGAAAATGACAACTTAGTTATTTACATGTAGGATCAAAAGTTGGACATACATGTATGTAGACACATGGCCTCATGTATGTTGGCCAGATTTTAAAGAGGGCTGTCACTTGCCTTTCAAAATTACAAGTGGGTCTTTCCACAGTAAAGGGGGCATTTTGGCAACACGGACTATATTTTCAAGTAAATACCTTTGCCTGGTCTCAAAATAAAAGAAATCAGTTTCAGTTGTTCTGAAGAGATAACTTACAAATGTAGGCCCAAAAAATGTTACAAATAGTGTGACAAAAACCCTGTGTACAAATTTCCACACTCGTAACCGGGACGGCCTTAAATGTAACACAAGTGTCGTCCCGGTTACGCGCGTTATATTGGAAATTTTTACACAGGGTTTTTAAAAAGGCATTGTTGTTGCACTATTTGTAACCCTTTTTGAAACTTATTTCTTTTATTTTAAGACCAGACAAAGGTATTTTTTTGGAAAATATGGTCTGTGTTGCCAAAATGCCCCCTTTACCGTGGAAAGACTCATTATGTACACAGTATGTAAATGATTTATGTAATTTGTTGTACACGTGTACCCACTGTTGGCGTAACATTTTGTGCAATAACGTAGCAATTTTGCATACAGTGCAGTGATGCGTGACGACATTGATTCTCTGCATCGTTCTCAGATTGCAAACTACCGATAGACTGCATTGGGCAATTTCATGGATACGCTCAGTTGGCATGATGGATTGGCAATAAAAAATAATTTAGCAAGCTTCAAGGGGCTTCCGATCCATTGACTGCATTTTGTGCATAATTACTTTGGGCACACTTTCATCGAGAATTTATTATAACAAGCCACTTAATTACAAATTGAATTCAGGGTGGCAATCACATTTTACTTTGTTTTTTAACTTGATGTTTTTTTTTCTGCTTTAAATATCTGTTTTGTTTTATACTGCACTAGTCTGAATTTGTAATATTTTAGGCCTTTTTCCACTACACCAAATCTTTGGGGTGCCCCCCAGCCAACCCGTGATTGCTCTTTTCCCAGGGTGAGTTCAACCCTGCTCCGGACCAGTGTTGAAAATTTTGGCCCTGGGGCAAGACACTTTCTCTTGGGTGCATAATGATAGTGTGAAGATCAGGGCAGGGGTGAGTTCTAGATTGGTTCCCGATCCCTATAGATTGGTTCGCTTATTGCGAAAATATAGGGATCGGTAAAGGGCAGCCATGACGGGCAGAATTCTGCCCGGTCACGTGGTTATTATTATTTTATTTGTTTAAGTAAGTGCGCATATTTTGCATTGACATTTGTAACCCGGCCGTGCGTGTCGAACATATATCCAAATGTAAATATAAAGTACATTGCCTAAAGCAAAGAATTTTTAAATATATAACACACAATGCGCATGCGCAAAGACGACCAATCACAGATCAAGATGAAGCGCCCTTTACCTGTCCTTATATTCTCCTGTGTGGAATATGTGGACGGGAACCAGTCTAGGGTGAGTTCTAATTTGTTCAAGAGAGAGATGAGGTGCTGATCTCTGGGGTGAGTTACATGTAGCCCCAGAGTTTCAGAACAAGTGTGAATCCGAGCGTGGTTGAACTTGAAGATTAGTCACCCAAAGCAGCCCTGGGCGGCCCCAGGGCGAGTTTGTCTCAAGGAGGGTTGTTCTAGTGGTAAAAAGCCTTTAAAACTACATGTAGGGGCCTGTGCTTTCAAAGGCAAGGCCAAGTTTCAAGAAGACTGGGAATCTGCACCACGCTGATACATGTACCGGTAAATTCTCGCTTTCAACAGCAAAACTGAACCGTTTATGCAGGTTCTACCGGTAGTACTGTGAGTGTGATACTTCTCACACCCTGATAATGTTGGGAATTCACATTTAATTCAATAACTGATTTGTAACCGGTTACAAATTCGGTCTACATGTAGTTTGTACACTTGAAATATTGCCACCTGTGTTTAAAGTACAAAGTACACATAACCCTGGGGCCCCCAAAATACACGTATACTGTAATCTTTTGAACCTTAAAGTAGTCTTTATTTTACAAGGAAGTGATTCCAATAACTTTCCAAAAATGTTGGCATCGGGCAGGAAATGTTTCGAACAATCAGGAATTGCGTGGGGGAAGTGTTTCAAGCAATTAGATGTACATGTAGATGTACATTTTAAATACAAAAATTCATAGTAAATACATTTAATGATGTATTCTCATTTCGTTTCTGTACAACTCAACTGAAAGCTACATACATGTATGTAGGGTTGTGTCAATTCGTAATCATTTGGCAAAATGTACATGTAAACAGTTTTCAATTTCTTCTCTGAGGTTAATATCCCAAACAGTAAAAGGTCCCAAATGTTACCCATATACCACAAAATACTGGTACAGTATGCTTTTTTATTACTGATTTACCGGTATGATATTCCATGTGTGCATGACCTGTGAAATGGGGAGCCAAATTTGTATGTGGGTTGCCATGGTAATTGACTCTGTTGAACTGCCCCCTACATGTAATAAAAGCATCCATTGCACAAGGCACGGTTTAGTTATACGGTAGATCCATTGCCTAGGCAACTATTAACAAAAGGTGGTTTATTAACTTGGCAGTCTGTTTTTAAAGTGGTGCACCAGTAGTTGTGTTGATTGGTGAAAATTATTTTAAAGAAAATTGATTAAATGCACTGCAATGCATGTGCCTCAGAGAGATAATTTCATGCGTACATTATGTGCAATGAAAGTGTTTTACCGGTACATGTATTACAATATATCCACTTGTACCGTACATACTGTAAGTTATTTGTTATTAAAACCAAAATTTTCTTGCATCAATTAATTTGGTTATTAAACTTATAGTAAATACACTGTAATGATTGTACATTGTACACGTACATACCGTATTGTATAACGTATCAAAAAGGAAATCGGGGCCCCAATTTCATAAAACGTTAGTGATGAAGATTCAGTTCTAGAAACATCAAAGTGTGTCTTTGTTGAGCATTTACAATGTACAACCAAAGAATACGTACATAAACATACATGTACTTTTTTCACACAAAATCACCAAATCTCGTAAAGCTGTGTCTAACAAATCAAATATTTGAATATTTGATCGTCCATCGAATATTCGAATAGCATTTTACCGAATCAAATATTCGGTATGTGCTTCTCTACTCCAAAACAAACATGTCATTCAGTTAAGAAGAAGTGAAATCCTTTTCCGTTGCCGAAACGGCCGCTTTGATGTCACATTTGCGTCCAACTACCGTACATGTACAAGTCCAGTGTCAAACACGTACATGTACAAGATACAACACACACAAGGTCTATGGTTAGAGCCGACGATAATTGTTGCAATTAAAGGCACAGGCTCGTCAGCAATGCGCTCGCACAAAATTCGTGCCACGAAATACGCCGCTCCATGCCTTTGCTTTGGAGCTGCGTATTTCGTGGCACGAATTTGGCGCGCGCGCATTGCTGACGAGCCTGTGCCTTTAAGCTCTCCAGGCGAGAGACCGTTAAATGCAAGTTACATGTACAGCATAAAGTCTATAGTTTGAGCAGAAATTAATTTTTGAAAAAAACTGAATGGGGAAGATAATTTCACATATCGAATATAAAATATTCGATCAAAAATAAAACAAAATTTTCGAATATTAAGTTATTTGAAAATGCACAGGCCTACAATATCGGGCAGAACTTTTGTTTTGCCCCACAGATCCCCCAATGTTGTGCAGAATACCTTTAAACGTTATTGACCTCATCAGCTTTACTGATATGAAATCCTTCACAGTATCTTTCCATATTATTGCATCAAAGCGCCAAAGGTAAAATGACCCCCAGTCAGTCACCCTAGTGTTTTTAGAATTGGTCTGCCGCCACGACCATTACATCCCTCCGACAACAAGGAACCGGGGAACCCTTTTAGGCGGTGTGGCTAAACAGCTCAGCCAGTCTCGCTTCAGAGCGGAGATGGCTATCGATTTCGCAAAACTTCCATTATCAGTAGGCACATTAGAGGCGGGAGAAATGTAATATTTATGAGAGACTGTAGCAAGGCAGGCTTTGAGGGAACAGTGTGTGTGTGTTAAATTGGCCAATAGACCTAACATCTGATGAAGCGGGCTTGTGGCCGGGTTTAAAGGAGTGTGTGCAGATCATGTTTTGTTTACCGCCCCATTTTTCCCATGGGTGTTGAGATTTTAGATACCATTTCATTTGTCATACATGTATTTTTTCTCATTACAATTCTGAAATTTTGTACTCAAAATCCACATATTTTTTGTAAACTAATTTATCTGGTTACATAAAGCAGTGCAGTGATTACCAACCTTTTTGCGTCCACATCCAAATTGGAGATTGCAAATTTTCTGTTTTCTTCCCATGGACAGTATTTTGGGGAGGTATTATATGATTGTTAGGTTTAAACGAAATCCATTTTCTGGAAAAATCTGAACAAGCTCTTTTAACTGAGCCATTTTCAAGGTGAAAGTCAATTCGTTCCGAGTCGAGTCAAAAGACATTTTACCAAGTCAAGTAATTTTTTCCAAGCCCGTGTAATTTTTTCCGGAATCATCTGAAGCCAGAAGGCCTATTATTAGCAAACATCGAATGAAAAACAAAGCTGTCCAAATTAGGGATGTGAAGTTTAACCGGTTAACCGAAATTATTATTTTTTTTTAAACTGGTTTTGCCGAACGTTTAAACGAAACCAATCTTAAAGAATGTACAATAGTTTTCAGAGGGTTATTTGTAATGACTTCATAAAACTGAAATAAATTCATATGGGGTTGTAGTAAAATTTTGACCAGATAAAGGTTCAATTATTATTATTTTGGGGGCCTAGGGGTATTGTGTACATTGCACATGCATCTATAAACACCAGCAACAATCTTTAGTGTCGGCTGAACGGTTAACCAGTTAACCGACACTTGAAAGAATTGCAAAGTGGTTTCTGAATTAACAGTAAATTCCCATCTCTAGTCCAAATATTGTGAAATGCTGCTTTGACTGTGAATGAAAGCCCCATTACATGAAGTCACCCAAAATTGTTACTTCACATGTGAGTTGACAAGAAAAACCTTACCCAAAATGTTAATAGCAATGGTACATGTAACAAACACCACGTGCAAATTATTTCCTGTGTAAAATGATAACTTTGTGGGAGAAATGGCTAACTTTAAGGTGCTTTTTAAAAAATACATCGTTTGCCTACATTAAAGAATATTATGTGATTGGAAAACTTTTAAAAACAGGAAAACAGCATGGAATAATTAAAGAATAATGTTGACATACATGTACAATATAATGACAAACATTATTATTTTATTATGTAATGTTGTAATCCTTTAAAAAACCCTGACAATTCATGCATGTTTTTGTGTTGAAATAATGGTAAAAAAAAATCTCTAGATGCCAGAGTTACATGTACATACGGGTCATTCTATAAATTTGGGGTCCAATTTATCTGTCCCCCGTTACGTCTGACATCTTGTAAAATGTTGTAGTTTGTAAATTCAGGACACATTCTTTAAATGCCGTCTATTTCAAAGAGTGATTACATAAAGTAGAATTCATAAAATTATGTTTTGAAGGCATTTTTAATGATACTTGTATGGCAAATAGCAGTATGTCGGGTGTAACGGGGACAGAAAAATGTCACACGTTGGACCCCAAATTTATAGAATGACCCATACATGTACATATATGTATCTACATGTAGGCTGTTTTTGTTCACTTGTACATAACTCCATACATGTACACACTGTACATGTAATACACATTTCAGGCAAAATTTTGACAGTCAACTGCATGACAATCTCTATTTTATCCTACACTGTCCTAGGGGCCAGTACAGTACATGTACTGTACAGTATTTTTAATACAGTTCATGTATTATCTGCTGTTGCATAGGCCCTACATTGTACTAGTAGGCCTGCAGTATTGTGCACATCATCAATATGTATCCTCTTTTAATAGCACAAACCAAAACACCTGTTCAGCTTGGGGTTTATGTGGTAGAGAACAACACATGCAAAGTGATAAGGTTATCCCAGGACAAGCTGTGCCCATGGCTATGTTTGTGTCAATGTGATGACAGGATCCAATTTAAATACTTCCTGCAATGTACATGTATGTACATTGTACCTGCACAATGTGATGTAGAAAATGCACACATTCGTGAGATCATCCCCAACAAGATCGGAAATGTTATGTTGCTGCATATATGGGCGATTCCATAAATTAGGGCCCCAATGGCATGATCGCGATGGGTAGATTGTACTTTCATGTTGAATTGTCAAGTTACTACGTACGCGTCCACATGTTATTTTTTTAGTTTTGCTTGTGTCACCAACATCAATTTGTACTGAACAAAACCTTCAAAATTGGTATTATGAATATGCGTTGTCCTAATTCTGACTAAAAAGTATCACTTTTTAGGCAAAAATTTGTGACATTTTAAACACATCATTTTAAAACTAAGATTTTTCTTGTTTTCGGTGGGTTAGCTTGGTTATTTGTAAACTGAAATGATTGATAACGCGTTGCTTTTGACAATAAAACCCACATTTGATGAACAATTTGATATTTTCGTAATACAAAAGGTTTGGCAAAATGTGTTTTACACGTAAGATTTGGTGTCCCCTCTTTCGCGTGAAACATGTGTATGTAACTTTTAAGTGTTCTGGCCACACCAACTATTACAACTTTTCAATTTCCATGCATAATGTAAGCCTGTACTTAGTTTTAAATCACTTAAATGTTTGGACATGGAAATTTAGGCAAACAATAAAAATATGGTCATTCTGATTTTCGTCGGACCACTTTGGTGTCCCCCTATTTACGCTGTGAAACTTTACAGTTACTATAACAATATTTTCCGAGCTTAACATGCGGACTTTTGTAGCAGAAATTAATTTTCGTAGAGCCTTTTAAACAAACGGCACAAAACATTTTGTAAACTTGTTTCAGAATTTGAAAATTTAGGCAAAACAACTTTGGTGTCCCCAAAAACTCCTTACACGTAACACATTTGTTTTTGTGCCATAAAAGTGTAATGAAAATAACACTGACAGACTAATTAATTTAGTCTTTAGCTTGGAATTGACTACATCTTCAAAAATAAACACATAAATGGTATGAAACAAATATTACACTGGTTCTAATGAGAAAAATGCATTTTGGTGTCCCCCTTACGCGAGAAACCAATCATTTTTCGATGAATTGCATGTCACAAGTTGGTACCCCACATACCGACCGGTACATGTACATGTACCATACGGTAGAACTACATGTGTACATGTCGGTACAGGTACATGTACATTGTACATGTGTACAATGTAGTTGTGAATATTATTATGGGGTGGTCCAAAGTTTTCAAAATTTCACAGTTCTACAGAGCGTAGTACTTCTCAAGTCACCCCGAAATATTATACGTACATGTACATGTACTACTAATATCAACATTTTCTTGTCACTACCGTGAAATGTCAACATTTTACAGGCATGTAAAGTCCTACGTGGCCCTATGTACCGTACCGGTAGGCCCTAGGCCCACACGTGCAAGCTTGCAGCAAGGTTGCAGGTGCACATGCAAGCTTGCAGCAAGGTTGCAGGTGCACATGCAAGCTTGCACCAAGCCTGCAAGCTTGCGGCAAGCTTGCAGCAAGCCTGCAAGCATGCCGTTAGCTTGCGTAGAAGCTTGCGCACAAGACTGCAAGCTTGTATAAGCTTGCGGCAAGCTTAATAAGCTTGCGGCAATCTAGTTACAAGCTTAATGCAAGCTTGCGGCAAGCTTACATTTCTGTAAGGGTAGGCCCTGGACCCTAGACTCGTATTCCCTCCCCTACCCCTTACAACAAATTTATAAGACTGTGCCTAACAATGGACATGATGGAGGAAGGAAATGGCCTAACAAATCAAATATTCGAATATTCGGTCGTCCATCCAATATTCTAATACCATTTTACCAAAAACGAATATTCGGTATGTGCTTTTACCACTCCAAACCAAACATGTCTTTAAGCTAGTAAAAACCTTTTTCCTTTGCCGAAACGGCTCCTTTGATGTCATACATGTATCCAACTACGAGTCCAGTGTACAAGGACCGACGATAATTTCTGCAAAAACCTTTTCGGCCGAGAGATTGCTATGCAAATTACAACATGAAGTCTATACATGTAGTTTGAGCACAGATTATTTTTTGAGGCGGCAAATTCGGCAGTGAGCTGTGACTTCGGATGTGCCTAAATAAATTAACTTCACGGAAAACGTTTTTGTAAAAACCTTAGGAAAAAATTCACGCATCGAATATCTAATATTTGATCAAAAATGAAACCGATTTTTCGAATAGTAAATTATTCGAAAATGCACAGGCCTAAAAATTTACAGTGAAAAAGATTAAGGTCCAAGCGTGTTTGTGCTTTCATCTGGTGCTTTCAGACCATCTTTTCATAAATTGCAGTAATTTAAATCTTTTTTTTTTGTGGGCACCATTTTCTGCCCAAATTTAACAATCGTACCTTTACTTGTTTTGCAAACCCGCAAAATAAACCGAAGACGGAACCAAAGGCATGCGAGAGATGATTAGATTTTGGCTCTTGTTTGGAACACCAAGAGTTGCCTGCGGCACGGCAAGGGATACAGTATTCATCGCCTAACACCTCTTCGAATCCCAAATTGCATCGCCTCGGAGACAGAGCTCTGGTATTTCAGTAACTCTAGGCGCTGTGCGTACGCTGCGCGGCTAATCTTCCCAAGGAATTGCCAAGCTCAGTTTTCATCTTATTTCACCTGCTGTATTATTAATTTTATCCTAGCTTTTTTTTTCTGTCTCTTTTTTTTCTTCCTTCCTCTGTCTTTTTTTTCTGGGGCAATTCCGTCGATGGAGTAAAGTGGAAATGCTTGGAATAAGATTACGGCAGAGTTTAGCGGGTATTAAGTGGATGACGTGATTGGCCGTATTATGCAGACACTGAATGCGTGGTGTAATCCAATTGTGGGGCTGTTTGGACTTTGAACCACTTCTATAATCCAACACAGCATTTTTGCATATTGTTTGTCAGTGTTAAGTGAGAAAGCAAACATGCTTTTAGGAATGCTAATCTTTAAAATTACAATTTTACAAACTGCTTGGCATGAGAAAGAAGTTCTTGCTAGCATCACGAACATTATAGTGGTTCTCCCGACAGCCATTTAGCCAAGTTGAAACAAAATTTATAGAAAGGTTTGGGGTTGCAAAAGTGTGCGCATTTTTCTGAACGTTTGGCGTTATTTGAACTGGAACTGGAACTCTGAGAATCCTTGTTATCAGTGATCAACTGATTTTATCTTCGTGGCAATTCCATAAAAAATGTAGACAAATCTTAAAAATTGAGATTTTTTTCTCTTCAATATGGCTTTAAATGATGCATCAAGCCTCTGCGAAAGCACGTTTAGTGTCATTTCGCAAAAGAAAAATGCTCCACACATTTACTTTGGCATGTGTACTTTGGCATGTGTATAGGCCTTCAGTATACATTGTACAAAAGTACCAGTATGTAGGCACAGGCCAGCTGTAACACAAGAGGAATACATGTGTAAATTACTGTAAATTGTCAATAATGCTTAAAACTTTAATATATAAAAGTAGTTGTGGCATGAATCATGCAACAATACTCACAAGTAAACTACAGTGTAGTACATGTATAAATGGATAGTGTGTGTCCAGGATGACGCTTTTTTGGGGGGTGGGGGGGGGGGTTGTGTAAGATAGAACAATGATGATTGGTAAACCATTCCAAATAGGTTCATCTCCCTGTGTGATTGAAGATATGCATGATTAAAACCAACTTCAGTAAAAATCAGCGCTGTACCGGTACTTCGTCTAACTTTTGAGAAAACAGTCAAACTGGTTTTTGGCATGGGCTAAGTGGTGTTTGGGTGGCGTTTGGGCGAAGTGATGTTAGGGCGAAAATAATTTTCGTCTCATGAGACGAAAATAATTGTTTTACTCATTTCTCAAAGAATATACATGTAGAACTTCAGACGTAACCATTTCAGGGAAGTTTTCTACCGTCAACATGTTTATACATGTATTGTGTCAGTTATGTGTAAATCTGTGACCATTTTCTGATTTTCGAGATACCAATCATGTCTTCTCCCTTTAAAAATTGCTAAAATTTCACAGAACTACTGGCGCGCCTGTTCAATAATAGTGTCATATTTCACGGGTTTATTATTGTCAGATAGTGTTGAATTTGTTTTTTGTTTTTTTCTTTTTCATCCAGGCTCGACGGTGTGATGTTTCTTTCATCACTAGCCAGCTGACATGAAGTACTCCACATTTTGTCATCGGCTCACGAAGGACAGATGACACTGAGCCATAGTGTCTTTAAGGAGAAACGAGTCGACGGATACTCACGGGACTAGACGAAGGGAACCATGGCTGTGCGGAGGCAGAAGATTATCGGCGTTGGGTTGATGCTGTTTTTACTGTGGAACTTTGCGGCGTACCTGCTGTTTGCGAGACATTCGGATCCCGGCTCAAAACCTGTAAGACACTAGCTCCATTTTTTTCTTTTTCTTTTGTTTGTTTTCTTTTTTTTTATGTTTATGTTTTTTCTTTTTTCCTTAGAATTATAGGACGATGTCACATGTACATGTACATACCGGTATCAAGGCACTCGTGTTGGCACAATGCACATACTTTACTAAAAATTGGAGCCAAAGTGTGACATTTTAAATATGGACTGTCCGTGTTTAGGCTGATTTGGGCGTAAACAAATATTTAAAAGTTAAATTGCTACATGTATTTTTCTAGATTAGAAAAAGTTATCAGCTTTTATTTGGTACCAAGAATGCAAAATTCTGTCAAGAATTAATGCCACGAAATATGCATCCAAAGCAAAGGCATGGAGCTGCGTATTTCGTGGCACGAATTTGGCGCGCGCGCATTGCTGACGAGCCTGTGCTTTTAAAAACAAGAAATAATCAAAGGAAGGCCCTGCTTTTTATCGACCGGGTTATGACGTAAATGTACATGTGCGCATACATGTACGTGTGTACATTGTACACATACATCATGTACTACCGGGTATGTGCATTTACAATATGTGAAGCCCATTGAAAAAAATAAGGCTTGTATTTCCAATTCCCAACGTCAGAAATTTTAGTTTTTTATATGTTTTGTTACAGAGACATGTAAGCTTTCTTAATTCGTTGGCTTGTCTAAATCAATTTGTTAACCCTTTCACCCAAACACGGACAGTCCATCTTTAATGCCCTTGTAAAGATGTATTTTCTAAGTTACATGTACATGTACATGTACCATTTTTTTTAACCAGAAAGATGCTATGCAATTTGCAACATTTCAAGTACATACATGTAGAGCATTTAAAATGATTTACAAATCTCTGGTATTGTACAATATGTAGTTTTGATTGGAAAACATTTTTTAATGAAGTAAGAGGGACACGAATGTGCCTTGAATATTGAGTCATCTTCCCTCTAGTTTGACTGTGCAGGGCTGTGTACACGTACATGTACACTAATTGGTCCATATCATTTTAATAAAGTCAGTTCTTGGTTTCACCACATGGTTATCATCTTTTGTGTAGATATTTTTGTCTCCCACGTGGGTAGTAGAAATTATTGACTCCCACATGTGGCAAGGAGAAATTCTCACTCCCATGTGCCTAATAGGAATTCTTGACCTGCGTGCCCAGACACATGGTTAGAAGTGTCTCCACAGAAATGTTCTTGATTAAAAAGGATGCATGTGTGGTCATGACTTCTTGTACCTGGTATGTATGTATGTGATAGGGTTGTGCCAAATATTAGTTTTGTATATTACATGTTAATCAAAAATTTGATGGATGATGAAATATTCAAATAATGATTAAAGGATACAAAATATTTGCACCACATTTGATGCACACTGAGAATTTTTATTTTTTTTGGACAACAAATATTTGTTCAGTTTAGAAAGTCGCATGCCACACTGTTGTTGCTACATTTAGGTGGTGCACGCCTACCATTCTTCCCTACAGTGAACACAGTATTGATTACTTCACATCTGCCATGTGCACCACATAGCAACAAATATTTAGTCTGGTCAAGTGAATGCTACATGTCAGTGTGCATGTAAAACAAAGGATGTCAGTATACCAGATGGTACATGTACTGTAAAAGCTGAAATATTCGCGGTGGTTTTATTTTCGCACATTTCGCGCACCAGACAGAGCCCGCGAAAATAACAACCCGAGAAAATATTGTTTGCAACAATTGTGGCGATCCCTGAAACAAAACATAATTTCCATCCGCGAAAATTACAACTCGCGAAAATGTCAGTGATGTTGAAATGCGCGAAAATATCTGTACGCGAAAAAATATTGGCTTTTACAGTACATGTATGTATTCATGTGAAACACAAAAAGCTAATGGATGTACATGTACATATATTAATTGTGTACATGTACCTATGTACATTTGTACGTGTGCACATGAAGCTCTGTTTAATTCAGTCGTACATACATGTGTTTTATTTTTTATTTCCAGCAGAATGTTTCTAACTCTCTAAATGAACGATTACGACGGCTCCAAGAGCAGATGGATGAACAGATGCAGATAAATGAGCAACTCCTTCGTGATATTGTCCAATCAAAAGAAGCAATTTTAAAAAGTAGGCCATGTTTTATTGAATTTATTTATTGTAATTAAATGACACTATATGCTCTGTGTGCAGTAGGGCGGCTGTCAAATATGACTGTTCACCATAAATTGGCTATAAATTTATTAAAGTCCTTATGTGACAGGTCACAAATTTTAAAAACAGGAACAGCAGCATTACAGAACTAAAGAATAATGTCATTTCAGCCACATAGATGCAGTAATACTTCAGAAAGCCTGAAAAATCCCTGCATGTTTGTTTTTGTTGAATGAATGGTAAAAAAGTTGTCTGCAGACCACTTAAAAAAAAAAAGAACATTCAGTTAATTGGCAATTTCTCCCACAAAGGTACCATTTTACCCAAAAAAACAACAACATGTGTGTTTTTCGCTTAATCGCGTGTAACTTTCAAAAACGGACGATGATCATGCGTTAATTTATAGATAGTTATCAAATTACGAAACCTGAAGAAGTTACACATGTCTAACTCGCGGCAAAAGGTTAAACACCTGAGTGCAAATGACAATTAAATCCTTAAAGATAGTATACATGATTGGTAAACTGTTACAAATAGTTTTATCCCCCTGTGTGATTGAAGATATGCATGATTAAAACCAACCTGAGCAAAAACCAGCTTCGTACTTCGTCTAACATTTGAGAAAACAGTCAAAAAAGGATTTGCAGTCATTTCGCCCCAAAACCACTTTGCCCTGAACCATTTCGCCCTGAACCACGGCCTGTGCACGAAATGGTTTTGGGGCGAAGTGGCATTTGGGCGATGTAGTGTTTGGACGAAGTAATTTGGGGCGAAATGGCACTCGGGCGAAGTGGTTTGGGGCGAAATGGCACCTGGGCGAAATGGTTTTGGGGCGAATTGAATTTTCGTCTCATGAGACGAAAACTAATTGTTTTACTTATTTTTCAAAGACTATAGCACTTCAGACAAAACTATTTCAGGGGAAGTTTTCTACGGTCATCATGTTTATATTGTGTAAGTTAGGCGTAAATCTGTGAACATTTTTGATTTTCGAGATTACCAATGATGTATATACTGCCTTTAAACGTCTGTTGGGGGTTTAACTCGCCTGTTATCGACATTTCCTGGCGAACAGCCGTACTGCTTAGTCGCAATGAATGCATTGGTGCTCGAAATTACAATGGAAGAAAACCGAGTGCAAGGACGCCAGATGAGAGTTTTCAGGGACAGGACCATCCGCACTACATGTACGTCGGCCAGATTGAAATGCTAATAGCAGGGATGTGATTGTTCCGGATTTTCCCGGAACTTTCTTTTGTCTCATTGGTTTGTGACAAAGATTATTCCGGGAAAAACCGGAATAAATCACGTCCCTGTAATAGACACATCAACGTCACCAGGCCATCTGGCCATGCACAATAGAAATAAAGTACCCGCATTTTACTATCTCCCAAGTTACACATGGACAACAAATCTGTCTTCGTAATAAACGATAATCACAGGTGTTTATCTACACGTGGTTAAGTCGCAAGTTACACACGTTTATCGTTTGCACGCATGTTATTTCAATGTGCGATGATCACCTTTCGTAAATTCGGGCCATGGTGTTTGTTACCATTGCTTTCAACACTTTTAGTGTTGGCAACTGCAAATGTTGTATTGGGGCTTTAAAGGAAACACTGGCTCGAAATAGACACATACATTGTTCTGAAAGTCTTAACGAAATAAACTGAACAGATCCTGAAAAGAAACAATAAATTTTGGTCGTTTTTGAGCATTTTTCAAAAAATCAAGGTCACGTGATTTATCCGAACCAGATTTCTGGTTCAGATAAATCACGTGACCTTGGAGTTAGTTTTATTTCCAGCCGTGTAAAAACCAGCACGAAGTGAGAGTTGCGGTTGGAAAATAATGTCCTACGAACACTATGTACATACCGTATTTTCCAGTTTGTACACAAATCTGCCAACAGATTTCATAAGAAGGGTTTCTTGGTGTTGATATGGACGAGAGAATCTCTCAGATTTTCACGTCTTTGCATATTGTGGACGTTGGAGAAACCAACTACTTGCGTTCGATTTGCTTTCTCGAGTCAGCGCTGACATGGGTGTCATACAAGGTTTGATGAGTTGGGGGAAACAAGGTTAAACATATCGAACGCCACCTTTATTTACAAACACATGATACATAATACATCGCGACGGCTGGTAAAGGGTATAGCCCAACATTTGTCTCTTTTGTTAATTTTTTGTGACATTTTGATAATTTTTTTTTCACAGCGACCATCGAAAAATTATTGTCAAGGATGCTAGATCGCTACATTATGTGAACAGTAAGCCGGTGTGTCCCTTTAAAGTTGTGTATAAATTAATTTTCCTGTAAATTGCTCTTTCAAATTGTTCAATATTTCAGGTCGAAACGTACATGTACCCCCAGATCAGTTAGAAGCACAATTAAATATTGGCAACATGAACGGCAACAGCATCAACAAAGCCAACGTCGACTTAGTGGCCCATCAAAAACTCTCATCAACGAACCCTTTTCCACTGCCAATAGCCACGAAGGTCAAGTACCCGTACTCCACCTATGTCATTCCAGTATTAATGATCGCCTGTAACAGACCCAGCGCCATCACAAGGAGCCTGACCAATTTACTAGAGTAAGTCAAGAGAGAGGTAGTGGGCTTTTACATACATTCTTATACATAAAAATAAGCAAGTGCTCACTAGCAAAAGCAAGAGCTAATTTCCTCCAAGCAAAAGCTTCCCAGATTAGCAAGTGCTTAAAAACATAGGGGTCTTTCCACAGTAAAGGGGGCATTTTGGCAACACAGACCATATTTTCGAGGAAATACCTTTGTCTGGTCTCAAAATAAAAGAAATAAGTTTAAGTTGTTATAAAGAGATAACTTGGGCCCAAAAAGGGTTACAAATAGTGTTACAACATTCCTTTCTAAAAACCCTGTGTACAAATTGCCAATATGCGCTCGTAACCGGGACGGAAAGACCCATATACAGTGTGTACATGTACATAAAATCAAGCTTTTGCTTGTAGCGCTTCAAGATCCCCTAATAGGATCTTGCGCTCTTGCTTATCACACAAGATTTACCGTTATCAACCCTTTATTTATCAACCGATATCTACACTGTACATGTACATGTACATGTAGGTCTAAATAAAGTACAAATTTTTCTGAAATAAGCATCAATTTCTGCTAAACTGCTCCATGACATTGGGCCAGATACTGTAATTATTAAACAAACAAATATTTTGTTGTCTTGGGGTGTAGAGCGTGATTTCTTTTTTTTATCTCAAATACCAGATTATGGGATTGGCTACAATTAATTTCTTTTTTTTATGTGTAATCTTATCTTTTATATTGAAGGACCAGGCCGTCTTCTTCTCAGTTTCCAATTATTGTGAGTCAGGATTGTGGACATGAACCCACGGCTGAAGCCATCAGGAAATTTGGCGATAAAGTTACACACATTAAGGTAAGGTAGCAGATGGTTAATTAAACAGACAACCTTGGGAAAAAGAATATTGAACTGGCACTGTAATTTCAGGGTACTGTTGAAAGCCCCAGTACATGTACATGTACATCATTTGCAGAACCAAACATTTTACTTCATGAGTTGAAAAGAAAAACCCAACTAAAAGTGTTGGTCTAAATGATAAAACACCACATGATTTTTTCCCTGTGTAAAATGGTATCTTTGTGGGATAAATTGCCAACTGAAGGTGCTTTAAAAACAATTATTTGCAAACAATTTTTGTTTACCGTTTATTCAACACAATAACCATGTATGGATTTTTAAAGTTTACTGAAGTATTACTGCATCTATGTGGCTCAAATTATGTGGCTAGAACCCGCAACCCCAAGTTTTTTACCGAGTATTGCGAGTCAGTGACCTAAACCACTCGGCCACAGTACCCCACTCCTGGTGGTACTCACGAATTTCCAGGTACATGTACCCGGTACATTTGAAGCTCTTGTTGTTGAAGAGGCCTGTAAACGTTGAATGTTCTTTAATTTGTTTGTGGTTACAACACTTTGCCTTGTATGTCAATACAGGTCAAATTCGATTGAAGAAAATCCACATTAACTTTAGTTTTAGGAATGCTCTGGCAATGAGAGACAGGTCTTTCTATAAATTAGGGGTCCAGTGTTGGTGTCCCCCGTTACATTTTACATCTTGTTTTTGTAAATTCAGGACACATTCTTTAAATACTTTCCATCTCAAAGAGTGAGTACATAAAGTACAATTCATACAAAATGGTTTAAAAGCTATTTTAATGATTTTTGTACGAAAAATAACACATATCAGGTGTAACGGGGGACACCATATGTCACACTTTTGGACCACTAATTTATAGAAAGACCCAGACCCCTTATGATGTAATTTAATGAGCCTGGATCTGCAGTATATTTCAGTCGCAAAAACTTGTACGAAAAGCGACTCACTTTTGCAGAGCGTGTCTCACAAACTGTACATTATTGTACTCCTGTTTACTACTTGATGAACACCTCGGTGCTTATTTGCCTCTCACCGTGCCTATTTGCCGTTTCTGTGGCCAAACCTACTGACAACCAAGCTCCGGGTCAATTCGCAGACGTGATTTCACCGTCATACTTCAGTGTCTCATTATGTGGCCCCAATCCATTTGCTGTTCTGTAGGCAGCCGTTGGTCTGTTGGGATTAGGTTACCCACTTGATAAGTCCAGAGTCCCTGACTTGAATTCTAAGTGGTACAGACCGGGTCAAATCGCCTTGTTCTTTTGCCTTTCAGAAGGCCCTTGGAGGTTTTTCGTGCTCATGTAAATGGATGACTTTCTCACATTTACTGTCTATGTCTTTTGGTTTTACTTACATGTACGTACTCGATCTTCTCAAATTACATTTTTTTGTCTAAATTTTTCTGATGGTTTTTATCATAGATAATGTTTGGTGCAGGCACTGAGTAAGGTACATGTACATGTACATGGCGAACATTGATAAGAGCACTGTTACAAATAAACATTCCGCTTATTTTGACAAAGTTTGTTGTGAAATTAATTGATTTTGGCACAGTATCCGAACTCGTCACAGCTCACAGGAATACAGCAGCCTTTTTATTGCTGAATTTGCCACCTCAAAAATAATCTGTGCTCAAATTATAGACTTCATGTTGTAACTTGCATAGCAGTCTCTCGCCCGAAGAGGTTTTTGCAGAAATTATCGTCGGCCCTTGTACACTTGACTTGTGGTTGGACGCAAATATGACATCAAAGCAGCCGTTTCAG
This sequence comes from Henricia sp. BOLD:AAB3569, assembly GCA_037783545.1. NCBI lineage: Eukaryota > Metazoa > Echinodermata > Asteroidea > Spinulosida > Echinasteridae > Henricia > Henricia sp. BOLD:AAB3569. Next base: position 345,572 of record JBBELK010000162.1, on the reverse strand, counting down.
CAAAAGGAAAAAGGTTTTTACTTCTTCCTACCTGAACGACATGTTTGGTTTGGAGTGGTAAAAGCACATACCGAATATTTTATTTGGTCAAATGCTATTCGAATATTCGATGGACGACCGAATATTTGAATATTCGATTCGTTAGGCACAACCTTAACGGTTTACCCACTTTCTGTTTTGTGTTTATTCTTTCCCCTAATAACACAGGACTAGGCCCATTGTTGAGCAAAATTCTCATGCATAGAGTCTAATAGGGCCTAATATACATTTTCTGAGCACAGATGAAAGTCCGAGGCTCAATTATTAATTTTTGTAGCCTCGTTTATTTGCTCATGCAGATCGCATGCCCCTTCAGCAGTGCATTTTTATGAATAATTAAAACCCACGAGCAGCGCTTGGCAGCTGTATGCCTTTCCTGTTGATTTCGATTTAAAGGAGCGTGTCCAGACGGGGGGCACTAGTAAGACAATTTGCAGGCATCCCTACAGGGGGTCCCGTAGGTCCAGTCATTTTTATACTTAATTCAAGTCTGAGATCGCGGCCTGTTTACACTCGATTCACCTTTGCCGAATCAAACTCCGCAATTTCCAAAAGGGGGAGTTGAAGCCGGGTAGGCGCTAAGTGTAAATGCGAAAGGTGAATTGAAAAAGGCGGATCAGACCCGGGTCTGATTCGCCTTTTTCAAGTCACCTTTGGGGTAGGGTTGAACCCCGCAATTGCGGGGTTGAACCCTGCAATTGTCAAGGTCGCTTGTAGTGTAAACGCTACCTGAATACAGATTCGGCAATTTTAGTGTCCTTGGGGCGGTGCCCACAGTGTAGTAGATTTAATGGACCAATCTGGCACTAGTGCAGCAACACCTAACAGCTCACGCATGCGCTGCAGTTACATTTAGTGGTGACTTTTGCGGTTTCTGAAGGCGAGTTGAAGCGATTTAGGGTGTAGTGTAAACGTGGCAATAAATATGCTGGATCTGTATCCACCTTTGCCGGTTCGAGTGTAAACAGGGTGTTATACTTTACCAATTATGGGAAGTACGCTGTGCATTATGGTACATGATACATGAAGTCAGACTTGAAATAAGTCTAAAAACGACAGGACCTAACCCCCCCGTATATTTTCAAGGATATTGTCAAAAAACCAGCAATGTTTTGTAAACTAATTTATCTGGTTCCATAAAACAGTGCAGTAATTACACCAACCTTTTTGCTTCCACAACCAAATTGGAGATTGCAGATGTTTTGTTTTCATTCCATGGTTAGTATTTTGGGGAGGTATTTTATATGATTGTTGGCAGAATGAAATACATTTTCTGAAACAAAATCTGGACAACTCCTTTAATTGCATTTTCCCCATTTAATTTGTTGAATGTCAAAGTATATACCAGAAAAAAAGGAATTTGAGAAAATGTGCTGTATCTTTTGATATTGAACGAATATCAGGCATTATAAATGTACCGCCAGACTTTAAGCCCCCAGTACATCATTTTACTTCACGAGTTAACAAGAAAAATCAGAATAAAAGTGTTGATAGCAATGGTAACAAACTCCACATGATTTTTTTTCCTGTGTAAAATGGTACATGTACATTTTTGACAGAAATTGCTAAAATTTCTACTACGTGTAAAAAAAAACCTGTCCTACCATGCCTACTTTTAATCTTGAATAACCTTGTCATTTTCCAACGGATTTAAACCAAAATTTTACATCATGTAAACAAGGCCTGACAAATTTAACTGAGTGAGTTTCAGAATTCGCCACTTTCGACTTCGCCTCCTTCAATGTCGGTACAATGTACATCGTTGGAGATGGTGGTGGAATGTGTGCTGCAGCCGAAAGCTTATGAAGAAAGGCAGGATCACTCCAAATGTTATTGCAAACCATCTTGATCGCTTTGAGCATTTCATCAGGAGGTGCAAAGGGATCTTGGACATGGACAGTTTACTTGAAAATGGCGGATGCCAAGTCGAAATTTAGCTTCTTCTTTCCATATGGCCATTAAATCTCACCCTATTGGACAAAATTTATGAAACTCACTCAGTTAAATTTGTCAGGCCTTCTTTACATGATGTAAAATTTTAGTAGGAAAATGACAAGGTTAGTCAAGATTAAATGTAGGACAGGTTTTTTTTTTACATGTGGTACAAGGCAGTTTATCAGCATTATTCTTTAGTTATGTACATGTCATGCTGTTGTTCCTGAACTTTTTAAAAAGTTTTCCAATCGTGCATTTTGAATGAATTCCAAGAAAAAGAGGAGAAATACATGTAATGAAAGTGATTGAACTTCTAATGAAAAATTGGAATCTAGAAAAATGTTAGGGATGAAAAAAATGTATTTAAAAAAACCCAATTTATTATTTTAATGCTTTCCACATGAAGCAGTCCTCTCTAAATTATGTACGTAGTTGTACTGCATCCAGATTCCTCAATTTATGATCTGCCAAACTGGAATGCTCCATCGACCCGGCGACTTTAATTATGAAATAAATCAAAAACGATCGGACCTGGCCCACATCGAGCCATCAAACTTGGAAATGAGCTTACATACTTCATCACTACGCATACATTTTCTGTTGATTCAGGATCCCCCTTCTCCCTATCCCAAAATTTATATTAGTAGGACTATCGCTGAGCTGCGTTGACAGTGTCCTGGGAATTTATTATCGGCCATAATGAATGGTAATTTGATTCTATGTTATTCTGAGTTCGCTGACGGAGTACTTTATGCTTCGGACATGATGTGACTTCAAGGATCCGAACAGCTCCCCCCATGTCTCGTTAATGGTACTTTAGTATTAACCCGGCCTCGAGCAGAATCGATCTTAAGATATACCCAGCTGATTGTTATGTTTCTAGTCTTCTCTAAGTGAATGATGGCCTCCCACTATCCACTCAATTATTCCAATCAGGATACTGTTTCGTCCTGTACTTACTATCCATCCCCCTTAAAAAATCCAATATTAAAGTTCATGCACTATTGAATATATGCCTCGAGGGTCTAATTAATTACTAAGGATATTACTTGCTACAGTAGTTTACTAGTAATTTTATAGGTGGTATGAATTTTAGCAGTTTTATTAGAAACACTTTGTTATGAAGTGAAAATTGTTAGGTTTTTTCGTTTTACAAACTTTACAGAGAAAACCGCTTCCGCAGCAAAATAAAAAGAAAGAAAATAATGGTTTATGGTTCTTTAGCCATTGGGCTATGCAAATGATCTGTTTCTTTTCAGCATAACATGACCAAATCGATTAAATTACATCAAATGACTTATGTGTGTTCACTAAACGTAACAGCCACCTAACTTCAAAGAACGGCTCGTACAATGTAAACTCCTTAAAAAAGTTAGGAAAGTCAAGTTTGACTGACAATTTCTCTCTTGTTGCAAAATAATTTTCCTTGAATGTTATATCATTGGAAAGCCCTGTTATTCCTCTTTACGATGATGTGTCATTTGTTATGATTAAGCAATTGGAGGATGTGCAGCACTGCTGAATACGGGGTTTGGGAGTGTAAAGTGAAATGTCACAAAATGCATTGCTATTGTCAAAAAGTGCATTGACACATTCCCATCCTCCAAGCAAAAGGGAATGCACTGCATGACAATAGCAGTGAATTTTGTGACATTTCACTTTCCACCCACCCCTGTATTCCGCTATACTGCACATCCCCCAATTGATTAATCATAACAAATGACACATCACTGTAAAGAGGAATAACAGGGCTTTCCAGTGATACCAAATTCAAGGGAAACGATTTAGTAACAAGAGAGAAATCGTCAGTCAAACTTGACTTTCTGAACTATTTTTGAGGAGTTTATTTCCTCAGGGATTTGTAACAGCGCTATAGCAGAGGGAAAATACCCCGAGATCTCATCAGGATGTGGTTCTCTCCTATGTACAAGTGATTAAATACCAAGTTCTTTTTTTCTCCTGTCTTTTCAGCAACCGGATTTGAGCAGTATAACATTACCGTCCAATCAGAAGAAATTTGAGGGCTATTACAAGATTGCCAGGCACTACAAATGGGCACTGAATCAAGTATTTCACACTTTCAACTACGATGCTGTCATTATTGTAGAAGGTTGGTGTATTTTGGTATAATTTAACCGTTTTAGTCTGTCCTGCCCTGTGATTCTTTAAATTGCATTTTTAATTGGTTTTTATAGGCCTACAACATACATGTACATGTGGGTCTTTACAGTAAAGAGGGCATTTTGGCAACACAGACTATATTTTCCAGAAAATACCTTTGTCTGGTCTCAAAATAGAAGAAATAAGTTGCAGTTGTTCTGAAGAGATAACTTAGGCCCAAAAAGTGTTACAAATAGTGTGACAACATGCCTTTCTAAAAACCCCGTGTACAAATTTCCAATATATGCTTGTAACCGGGACACCCTAAAATGTAACCCAAGTGTCCATCCCGGTTACTATCTCTTCAGAACTACTGAAACTTATGTCTTTTATTTTGAGACCAGACAAAGGTATTTCCTCGAAAATATGGTCTGTGTTGCCAAAATGCCCCCTTTACTGTGGAAAGACTCATTTCAACCAACAAAGAACATGCTCAGACATTAGCACCATGACGAGTACATTTCTTTCGAAGAAAATGTCAATAAACATTTGGTATGCCAATTTTCCTTTGCCGATTCGAGTGTAAACACGGTGATAGAGGATTAGATTTTCTGCCTTGTACGGAAAGCGTATGGCACCTTCTCCCGCGATAGGGCAAGTGTTATATTGAACAACAAAACGTTCGGAAATTATAGGGGAAAGAAGTAAAAGCTATCTGAAATCCAAAACAAGTTTCAGAATAATGTTCCGATTTGAAAGTTACTGGAGGGAGAAAGATTATACGTATAGCCTAGCAGTAATATAACGCTCGAATTGCAGATTACACTGTAAAATTATACTAATCCTGGAGCCCATGACTGCCAGTATAGTCGACATTTCTTTTCACATGTTTTTGGAAGTTACAAATTTCCAATATACGCTCGTAACTGGGACGGCCTAAAATGTAACGCAAGTGTCCGTCCCGGTTACGAGCGTAAATTGGAAATTTGTACACGGGGGTTCTTAGAAAGTCATGTTGTCACACTATTTATAACCCTTTTTGGGCCTAAGTTATCTCTTCAGAACAACTTAACTTATTTATTTTATTTTGAGACCAGACAAAGGTATTTCCTTGAAAATATGGTCTGTGTTGCCAAAATTCCCCCTTTACTGTGGAAAGACCCAGATACACATTTGGCTCACTCTTGGCCCACAATATGACACATATCACAATAAGTCTCTGTCTGCATAATATGTAACATTAGTATCGTCAATGCACACACACTGAAACACGCTCTGGAATCGTTTCCGAAAAGAATTGTGATTCTTTTTTGTGATCGGAGCCGACTCCGAAAATGTTGGAGTCACCCAAGCCAAGAATGTAGAGAAACAGGCACACAAACCTGGATGTGTTTTTATCCCTTCCCCCACCATCGTTATATTTGCTCAGACCCAGAATCCAGGATCAAATATTTTCACACTCCTAATGTAAAGCTCTTGAGGTGTCGGGTTTCTGTTCTAGTTGGGAAAATATCAGCTGCGCTTTTTTTTTTTAGTCTTTGAAATAGGAAGGCTGAAATACTATCCATGCAATAATGATGAAAGGACCATTTTCTTTTCTTTTTCATCTTTTTAACAGATGATTTAGATGTGTCTGTGGATTTCTTTGAGTACTTTTTAGCAACATATCCTTTGTTACAAGAAGACCGGACGTTATGGTGCATCTCTGCATGGAACGATAATGGCAAAGAATCACGGATATCAGATAAACCAGGTGAGTAATGAGATGGTGGTTTTTTTATATATTTGTTTAACCTTTTGTAATGTGACCTACATTTTGAACACATATTTTTTTAAAGATGACTGTCCGATTTTAGGCCGATTTCAGCGACAAAAATTGTTTTAAAGGTTAAATTGCTATTTTTCAAGAATATAAAAAGTTATCAGCTTTCATTTGGTACCAAGATCGTAAAAATCCGTCAAGGATTAATGCCAGTTGATTAAAAACAAGAAATAATAAAAGACAGGGTTATGACGTAAATGTACATGTGCGCTTACGTGTGTACATTGTACACATACTATGTACATACATGTATGAGCGTACGCGCACATGTACAACATGTGAAGCCTGTTTCAAGAGAAAAGGCTTGTATCTCAAATTCCCGACGTCGGAAATTTAAATTTTTTATATTTTTCAATACAGAGACACGTAAGCTTTCTAAATTCGTTCGCCTGTGTAAATAATTTTTTTAATCCTTTCACCAAAACGGGGGCAGTGCAACTTTAAACATGCTACAAATTTGTAAACCACATAAAAGTGGATTAATTTTTACCATGTTTCAAGCCTCTATTCTTGTGAATCGTATTTCTGTGTGTCAATACAAAGGTATTGTCTGCTTTGTTAGATGCAGATGTCATAATTAAATAATACCAATAAATTTTAGATAAGTGAATTTATGTTCATAAGTTAAAGACAGTTTACAAATTCAAAGTGGTCGAGAACAAGTCACGTGGGCATAATAGAGACCAGTCTTGAAAAATTTCCCGAGTCAAATGTTGGTGGCATCACAATTGCCTGTTTCCAGCAATTACACATGTACTTGAGCTCGCATTATTCGAACATTTTAATTACAAATTCATAAATATACATGTATGTACAATGTACCTTAAACAGTTTACGCATTCCCATTGCCTGAGAGCACGTCACATGGGTAATCTTAAATGAATGATAAAGGTCCCAGCTGACGCAGTGCGACAACAAAAATTAAGTAAAGTTTTCCCCGGCCATGTGCGTGTGCTTATACCAATGTACAACACACGTGCAATGCGAACAACGCGTGTGTAGCTGAACAAAAACAACCTGACGCAACGCGTGTATGAAAGTATAAAATGTCAAAACAGCAAAGTTTACTGTCAAAAAATTTCGGTAAGTTTTAATTATTTACACAAACAAGACACTGATAATGGCCCGCTGATAAGGCCCCTAGCCAGTTTGAAACGCACAGATTAAAACTGTTCAAACCTATTCCCTATTTAACCCTAACACTCCTCAATCCTCCAAAATCAATATGATTTTACATACAACCTAGAGGGTTAACATGAAATTGAGTTCTACGTGTAAAAAAAACCAAAATGTCCTTTTTTTTATCTTGAATAACTTTATCATTTTTCAACGGATTTAAACTAAAATTTCACATCTTGTAAACAAGGCCTGACAAATTTCCTTGAGTGAGTTTCATCAGTTTTGTCCAAGAGGTTGAGATTTAAATGCCATACAAAAAAAATACCTAAATTTTTGAAATTGCCACTTTCGACTTGGCATCTGCCATTGTCAAGGAATTTGTCTGTCTGAGGTCCCTTTGCACCTCTTGAATTGCGCGTAATGATTGAGATGGTTTGCGTAACATTTGGAGTGATCCTGCCTTTCCTCGGAAGCTTTCGGCTCAGCACACACATTCCACCACCATCTCCAGCGATGATGAAAGTCACTCAATAAAATTTGTCAGGCCTCATTAACATTATGTAAAAGTTTGGTTTAAATTCGTTGAAAGATGACAAAGTTATTTAAGATTATAAGTAGGACATGCTTTTTTTGACACGTAGTATTTGATAAAATGCAAGGACTCGTCAATTTTTACATCAATATTTTAGGCCGTCCCGGTTACGAGTGTATATTGCAAATTTGTACACAGGGTTTTTAGAAAGGCATGTTGTGACACTATTTGTAACCCTTTTTGGGCCTAAATCCCTTCAGAATAACTGAAACTTATTTTCTGGAAAATATGGTCTGTGTTGCCAAAAAGACTTATATACGTAGTGCATCAGTATAGTGTCGGTATACAATATTTGGTTTTTATCTACTGCAAAGATTGTACAATTTCTCACCCACATACTATTCTGCATTCAACTCTTTGTACGTGTCTCAGCACTCCGGCAATCTTGCTCACATATTTTTTCTTTTCACCTTTTTGTCCCTTTCTCCTATACTATAATAATAAATTGGCACATTGGAATCTCACCCACCCTTCATTATTTGCGCTGTAGCAATAACAAAAAAGCAATATAAATGCCACGCTGCAAGACTCTGCATGATAAATTTGATAGACATTGACAGGCTGCTCAATGTATTTTTTTGCTTGCTACATTGTGCACATGTACCATATGAGCCTGATGTGGCAAAGTGTGGGTTGAGATTCTGTAACCCAAATTAGTGTCTGACCTACATGTACATTGTAGTCACTGGTTTCAACCAATGGCCACTCATAGATCATCACTGGTAATGATATTACTGAGCCCAATAACCAGGGGTAATAATGTAAAACGCATTGGGACTGTGTTTGAAATGCCCTATACAGGGTGTTAACAGAAACATAATCCAAATTCGAAAGGTTGTTTTGACCAGACTATAGTTTTGCCAGTAAAAAGCATCTTAAAGATAGTATACGTGATTGGTAAACTGTTACAAATAGTTTTATTCCCCTGTGTGATTGAAGATACATGTATGCATGATTAAAACCAACCTGAGCAAAAACCAGCTCCGTACTTCGTCTAACTTTTGAGAAAACAGTCAGAAAAGAGTTTGCAGTCATTTCGCCCTGAACCACGGCCTGTGCACAAAGTGGTTTTGGGGCGAAGTGGCATTTGGGCGATGTAGTGTTTGGACGAAGTAATTTGGGGTGAAGTAGCACTCGGGCAAAGTGGTTTAGGGCAAAATGGTTTGGGGGCGAATTTAATTTTCGTCTCATGAGACAAAAACCAATTGTTTAATCATTTCTCAAAGACTATAGCAATTAAAACAAAACCATTTCATGGGAAGTTTTCTATGGTCATGTTTATATTGTGTAAGTTAGGCGTAAATCTGTGAACATTTCGAGATTACCAATGATGTATACTGCCTTTAAAGCAAAGGGTATTGGCTTTCCAATGATGCCTTGGTTACTTTCCTAGGGTCACGCATCACTGATCACCATTGTCTTGAAATTGAGGTGGAAAATGGAGGTTGGTTCACTTTCATGTTAAACAAAATCGAACAGAATTGACACACAAAATTTAACAAAAATTACACAATCTTATTCAGTGATTGGATGTTATTCATCCACACTTTCCAACACACACAATTGATTTTTTTAAAATCACCACGACCCTCCACGTGTCCACCTCCTCTCTCCAAACAAAGTTGACATCAGCGGCGCATTCTTTCACAGCATACCGTTATCTGTGGTGGGCTCAAGATGGTGCACAAATATGGGATGGGATGCCAGTCCATCGCAGGTTTACCCCTAGCAGTTAGTTGGATTTTCCCAACAGGTCGTTAGTTTCCATGGCATGGAGTGACTAGGAGCATCGATACTGCCCTTGAATGGGATGCCTGTCTTGGTTTACCCCAAGCAGTTAGTTGGGTTTCCTAACCAGTATTTGCTGGTACCCATTTTAATATTTCTAGGTGGAGAAAGACCATGTGGATTAAGGTACGGTGTGATAGCGGTGACCAGGCCTCGAACCATTGGCTTATCGCCCGAAAGTCTGACGCGCTATCCACTAGACCCCCCACCAAAGTATTGTACACTTACAAGCATTTTTTTTTCATTGTATGCTGCATGTTTATGTACATTGTACATGTATTGCATTTGTCGGCAATAATTTGAGGACAGTCGGTGCATCATGGTATGCTTTCTTTATGTAGAATTGCTGTACAGAAGTGACTTCTTCCCAGGACTCGGCTGGATGATGAGGAAAGAAATCTGGCAAGAATTGGAGTCAAAATGGCCACAGGGGTAGGTGCTTCCTTGACTGTGGGGCTTAATGTACATGTATAGTACAGTAACCTACTGGAAATGGCACATAGTTTATAGTAAAATCGGCATTGAATTGGGGACAGAAATGCCTCTACTTCAGCAAATCTACCGGTAAATACAGGCTGGATTCACACAGCCTTTTCGTGCATGTTTATACATATAATAGTAATAATAATAATTATGGTGGACTCTTGTACATGTATATTGCGCACATGTCTACCCTACAGAGTACTCCCGGCAGTGTTGCCATTATTAGCGCTGCCATCAGGAAACCACTAGAACCATTTCGCTTCAACTAGGTGGCTAACTGGCCAAGGCGCACAACCCTGTCAGCAGTTAGATTGTGGCATACCCCCTAACAGCTCCCCAGATATTGCTTGGGTTGACGAGGCAATTGAGATTAAATGTCTTGCCCAGGGACACAAACGCATTGGCACAAGTAACCCCTCGATCATGAGGTACCGTGGCCAAGTGGTTTGGGTCACTGACTCGCAATCACAGGTGAAAACTTGGGGTTGCGGGTTCGAAACTCACCTCGGCTGCGGTACCTGTGCCCTTGAGCAAGGGACTTAATCACACTTGCTCCATCCTTCGGAAGAGATGTAAATCTGTTGGTCCAGTGTGTTAGGTATCGGTAACGCACTTTAAAGATCCCAGAGCATTCTTTCGTGAAGAGCAAGGGGATTCCCCTGTGTTTCTGGCTGCTTCTAATTCATCATGGGTTTCTTCATCAGCATCGCTAGAGGTCGGGTACTGTTGTCAAATTCATGGTGCTGTTGGCAAAAATTTTAAAGAATTATACTTAATTACATGTACTAGTTACATAGCACCGCTCGTCAAAATGTTATTACGGCGCTGGTAGTACATGTACATTACATTATCGGCACATTTTGGTCACACGCTTCCCATTCAAAATGTACCCACTGGACCACACATGCTCTCACAACGTATGTAAATTTGACATGTATCACTTTAAGAGAGAATTTGGTGTTAAGCAATGCATTGAAAGCCACTCTCCACAATATCACAAAAACGCTTGCTACCCAAGTTTATTCAGTGGTTTTCAGTGTGTTGTTTTGTTTCATATTCTGTCTGTGCCAATTTTTTTTTGTGGAAGTGTCAAATTTACATCAAAAGGCTCGGTGTGAATCCAGCCTTAAAGTTGTTCTTTTCATTACAATAGTACCATGGCCAAGTGGTTCAGCGCAAAGAACTTAATATTTTGGTAGGCTGTGGTTCAAATGTACAGAACCGGTAGGCCTGCCCATGTATGGGTGTGCCCTTGAGCAAGACACTATTTTTTCACATTGCACATAGAGCATGTTTCAGCACCGTTTCCAAAACCCTTCAGAAACGGTATCCTTTTAAATAGTTAAAATTAAAACCTGCTCGGGAAAGATCTTTGCCGGTGTGCAGTTGCGCACAACAGTATTTTTTTTAATTGGGCACTTCATTTTAACTGCTTTGTGTGCATGTCAAATAACTGGTATTTTGTCTTCAGTAGAAACGTTACGCATCGCATCGGCAAAAAAAGGTTAATGCCGGTGCTCCTAATGGAAACACGCTCATAAATAAATTGGCAGTTTGATAAATTGGCTGTTTCATTTTTGAAAACCAGTAAATTATGTAGGCATATAGAGGAATATTGTGGCTCATTCAAAGAATGGCATTTTACTCAACCTGTTGGCAAAAGTTCAGACTTATTTATTTATTTATTTCTGTGTAGTTTCTGGGATGACTGGATGAGAGAGCCTGCTCAGCGTAAAGATCGAGCATGCATCCGGCCAGAAATCTCAAGAACGGACACATTTGGAAAAATTGGTGTCAGCAGGTAAATTGCACGAAATGTAAAACCCTTCCCACTCTTCAAAACAATTAAGTCCATTCTCTGACACATTATGTGGCAAATTTGTGCTCTGGGTTGGTATTAAATGAGAAAAGTGGTCTTGGAAATTTAGAGTTTATGAACATTTTAGTTCAGGAAGATAACCTTCATTTATTTATTTATTGAAACAAAGTTAGACTTTTTGGGGAGTAAAGCTTACCGTTTTAAGTCAAATGCGGACAGCCTAAAGCGGGCCCCCCACTGTGCGATTTTTGCCACGAATTTCCAACGATTAGCTACGATTTGGTACGTATTGTGTATAGAGTCTATAGACAGTCTCTGGTAATCTCACCAAATTGTACCTAATCGTTGGAAATTTGTGGCAAAAATCGCACAGTGGGAGGCCCGCTTAAGACATTTTCCTCTCAGTTAACTTTTTCTGAGTCCAGCAGTTATTTTTTCTGGCCAACTGCTGCCCAGAAAAATTCACCAGATAACTTTTCCTGAGACGATACGTCGAGAGCGCAGACAGCGAGTTGGTAAAAGTGGCGGTAAGCGTACATGTGAACCAAGCGCGAGGTAAGGGACACCACGAATGCATGCACTTTGCACACTGTTTAGTGATGTGGCGCATTATGTGACAAGTTTCCAGTGCGTTGTTCCTCTTTTTGGTCGCAATCATGGCAGATGTTTTTATTGATACAATCTGAAGTTCGGTGAGCTAGTGCATTGTTCCCTTATTTAAAAAAAAAAGGTCAATGTTGTGTCTTATGACAAAAGAAAGTATGACAATGCATTATATTAACGGCTTGGTTACCTTTTCCCGCGTCAAAAAAGTCCAGTGTGGACACGGCATTAGTAAAAAGTCTCTTAGTCCTCCATGGGTTAAACGTGCCAAACACGAGGATTACCTCATTATTACCCACCTCATCATTTGCAGGAAATTTTTAATATGTTTTCTGGCTCTTAAAGGTACATGTAGTATACATGATTGGTAAACCGTTACAAATAGTTTCATTCTCTATGTGATTGAAGGTATGCATGATTAAAACCAACCTGAGAAAAAAAATAGCTCCGTACTTCGTCTAACTTTTGAGAAAACAGTCAAACTGGTTTACAGTCACTTCGCCCCAGTGCACGAAGTTGTTTTGAGGCGAAGTGGTATTCGGGCGAGGTATTGTTTGGACGAAGTGGTTTTTGGGCGAAATGGCCTTTGGGTGAAGTGCTTCAGGGCTAGGTGATTTTGGGGCAAAATGAATTCTCAAAGACTATAGCACTTTAGACAAAACCATTTTAGGGGAAGTTTTCTACAGTCATTGTGTTTACATGTATATTGTGTAAGTTATGTATAAATCTGTGAACATTTCTGATTCCTCAAGGTACCAATCATGTATTCTACCTTTAATGCCTTGAGACAAAGCTATCCCGTTTGATTTGTTTCCACCTCGCGAGACAAAAAACTCACCGTGTGCGGGCAACCAGAGCTGTGTTCTGAGGTTTTTGTCTCATTGTATTGCAGGGGCCTGTTTTATGAGCAGCATCTAAAGTTCATCAAACTCAACAAGAAGTCGGTTGGTTTTACAAAACTCGATCTGTCTTTACTTAAAAAGGTAAGTTGTTTGTGTACTGTGTTCTTCAAAGAGAATACTAAAACAGGGAGAAAAATCATTCATTTATTTGAAATTAACCAAAAAATGAGCACTTATTTGCTTGAAGTTGACATGACATTAAGCATGGTTGCCTGTGGTAGAGCGTGCTCCTATTGCAAGCACCGGCATTAAAAGGTTTTTCTAATGCTTTGGGCAGTGCCTTTGGGTAACTCCCAAAATTAGGGGTCCAAAAGTGTGACCTGCTTTTTAAGATTTCCAAGTGTTTTTAATGATTGAAAGTAGTTTCCCAGTAGAAAATAATAATTTTTTATAATTGTAATCAAATTTAATGTTTGTGTGTATATATTGCACCAAGGTTAATGCAAACTCATTCTACAGCCAATTTTCATTGGCGTAGGTAACCCGGGACACCAAACTCCTATCCAATACCATGGAACAAATTATAAGCCTTTATGGTCTTTTGTTTTGAATATTTTTCAGGAATCAGAAAACAAAATATTGAAGAAAATGATGCTGCCCCCTATAATCACAGGCCACAGTCCATTACTGAGATTTTTGAAGCAGAGAGTGTCGTACGTAACTGGGACACCAAACATTTTGGACCCCTAATTTTGGGAATTACATGTACCCCTTTAACCGTTATCTTGGCTGTTTCTAATAAAGACAGGATACCGGTTATTTGGAGCGCTACGCGCACAGCGGTTGGAACGACTGTCAAAATACTACATGTATATTGCACGCACCGGCAAAAAACCTCTAAGCAATTTGCCGTTGTGCGCACCGGCAAATAACAGTTTATGGTTCTGAAGCATTTCGAAATAGTTATTGTTCTGTAGAAACACGCTCATATTCTTTTCTCATGAATAAAATCAGGTCTAGTTATAGTGTGTGTAGTATCACTGTGCTCGTGTGCAAAATGTCGTTGTAGGCCACTGTAGCATGGTAGTAAACCATTTTGGGCAATCGGCCACAAGTGGGCAACATTAGAAAACAGTCCGACAGTTTACCGTGATTAAGCTTCGGTTGCTTCAGTCAGTTTTTGCATTATTTGTTGTCAATTGTACTTGATCATAATATGTAAATCAACGTAACGAAATTCGTAAGAAATTTGTAACGGAAGGAACGGTGTCGAAATTGGACGGAAAATTACACTTTTTAAAACAAATTAAGGAAATTGTTGCACCTCAGATTGTACCTCGGATGGTGTGTCAAGCATATTTGTGGTCATTTTGAGGGTAAAAACAGTTGCGTTTGTTGGGCCTCTGTGGGCCGGGAATTAATGGAAAGTCCTTTCCGACAATTGGCTTGAAACCTACATATCGCAAGCACATTACTCGAACTAGATATATATATGCCAAACGGCCCAATTGTAGTTGGTCATGTTTTTAGAAACGATCCCTTATTTTATACGCCGCACAGCTGTGTTCTCCTTGGAAGTTACTCAAGACAATTGACGTTACTTAACAAATTTTTGGCTGGATCACAAGAAAAGGCACCATGGCAAAAGGGGGGTTAGGGATGAAGTGCTTTCCACCTTCGTAGTTGAGAATAAAATTACAAGGGCATTGCGGCAAAGATAGAGGAAATGCCGTCGTGAAATTTGAGCCCCGCGGCCAACCACATAAAAGGCTTTTAACATCCTGCCCCCGTTCTCTTGACGGCATGGAGAACCCTGTGAATGTTTTTCTGTGTTTGCGCACAGTGTACTCTATTATTATTCTTTTTGAAGAAAATAATTTAAAATATGGACAATGATGACCTTACTGGTTTGGTAATACCTTCTCTCATAGCGATATACTGCCTGTTATTTTGTGATCGTTGTACCAACAAAAATGCACTGATAATGCTCCCCTTGTGGCTTCTGTGTAAAACGAATGGACATAACCGTTGCCATACAAGTAGCGTGAACTGTTGTCATAGCAGTGAATGCGACCTGGGCGGAAGTTGACGTCACACTTTGCCAGCAAATTTAGGGTACCAATACATTTTCTGGTGCTCTTTTTACACTTTATTCTCTTGTCAACACCCCTGAATGTTAAATACTGTAGCGTTCTTGCCGTGCGCGAGTCTCGAACACAATACTCGGAGTCGGACAAAGACCACAAATTCGCTTTCTGACTTGACTTTTGACGAGCCTTTATTCAACACCTCTTCATGCTTACAACACCAGAACGCAGACTATGCGTTTCCTGGCGGACGTGTCCCAATCCTCCGGCAGAAGGCAGCCACACCGTAAAGTCGTGTTGGCGCCCTCTGCCGGCCGATTGGCACAATCGTTACACTCTCCCCCTCCGAGGACCCTGCTGTCCCCACAGCAGGCAGCGAACGACCGTGACCGCATCTGCCAGGGAAAGGTTTCCTTTACAACAACAACTACAAACAAAAATGTTCAGTCTATCAGTCTATTGCTCCCTCCAGGGCTGGCTAGGCAGCGGCATCTGTTGTACTTTCGTCTGTCAAAACAGCTGTTCCCAAGGTCTGCTTTGCTTGAAGGACACTTGTCGTGGTCACCACCCAACGGGATCCATCTGGAAAGATGATCTGGGCACCTCGTGGAATGCTAGCTCGCAGCTCATATTCAAGTGGTATGGGTAATGCCGGGGGAGGGCTCCGTCTGAAGTCATGAGTCCCCGGCCTGGCTGGACTGGTGGGACGATGCCTGCACTTCTCCTGGGTGTTCCAGGGGTGTCGCAGTACTCCGGTGGTGTCCCCACTGGCTGAGTTGTCCCACGAAGGCTTAGTCGCAGCATCGTGTCTAACGCAGCCTTCGGGTTCCAATGCTGGTGGTGACGTGGAAGGCTGCCGATCCGGGTGAACCGAGCCTCCTCCCTTCGGCTGGCCCGGAGATCGGGGACCGTGTAGTGGTGGTGACGGGGAAGGCAGCCGATCCGAGTGGACCGAGCCTCCTCCCTTCGGCTGGCCCGGAGATCGGGGACCGTGTAGTGGTGGTGACGGGGATGGCGGCCGATCCGAGCGGACCGAGCCTCCTCCCCTGTGCTGGCTTGGAGATCGGGAACCGTGAAGTGGGGATGCCGGGGAAGACGGCCGATCCGAGGGGACCAAGCCTCCTGCTCTGATGCATCCCACGAACTCCAAGGAGTGGTCGCAGTGCTACAGGTGGAGGTCCCTTGTGTCGGGTCGGCGGAATGCAGCACCACATCCATGGGGGCAAGGGTAGTCCCGCTCCGGGTGTAGAATCAGGCAAGCTGTCTTCAAGTGTCGCCTCAAGTTGCCGGATCTGGCGAATTCCCTCCTACAATGCATGCAGGTGACATGTCTCTTCCTTTTCCTGCCCCGCTTAAGTCCCATTGGCCCCATCACAGTCTTCTGTTGTGTTCCTTGTGTGGCTTTTGAACGCTGGTCCTTCTTGCGCCTCCTATGTGGACAATCCAGCCAGAAATGACCAAGCTCGTGGCAACAAAAACACTCTTTCGATCGGTCAGATGACCCAAGCACACAACCGACAGTCTCGCTGCTCGACCTAGCGTCTCTACCCCTTTGTTTCTCCTTGTGTATCTGACACTCCAGAAACGCCTCCATCTTGGTCGCTAGGGTAACTGCCTCAGTCAAGGTTGTTGCCTTCCTTGAAAACACATGGTATTGCAATCGCTCATTGCCAAGTGCACTGCGGAAAGCCTTCAATGCCAAGTCCTCCAGAGCCCGCGTGGGCAATGTCGGGTAACACTTGGTGACCAATCGTCGGATAGAATGTCCAAGGGCACTGATTTACTCGTCGCGACCTCTAGTGCGCGTTGACAGTTGAACCCGGTGCAACAGAATTTGGGCAGAGACCCCAAATCGTTGTTTGAAATATTCCAGGACGGTGGAATACTACTTCCGCGCTCCCTGGCTGAGTGACATGGGTCACTCAGCCAGGGCCTCTAGCGCTGAGCCCTTCAAACGTGAAGCAAGGAATATTGCTTTCTCGGCCTCGCCCCACTGGTTGACTATGGCAACACTCTCGAAGTGGACCAAGTAATCGTCCCATGGAGAAACTCCGTCAAACCTGTCCGGTCACCGGTCTCTGACTGCCCCATGGAGCCCCAGGTTCGCCAGTTTGAATTTTCGGTGATGGGTGGTAACTTCCGACAAGATGCGGTCCCACATTATTTGCATGTGCAAAATGTACCTTCCCATTGTCTGGCTTAGAATCCTGTTTTGGATACGTGGTCCGGGGCTGTTCCGGCGGTAATGTACATCCGCGGTGTGCTGGTGAACTCGGGGCGGTTCCAGGAAGGAACTTGCGCCCAAGTCACGAGCACCAGCTCCCCGCGTAAATGTTCCAAGTGATCGCGGTGTTCTGGTCGGTACTGTACATCCGCGGCGTGCGCGTGATGAACGCCTAGGGGCGGTTCCAGATAGGAACCTGCGCCTAAGTTATGAGCGCCTGCCTCGCCTGAATATTCCGAGCGATCGCGATGTTCTGGTCGGTACTGTATCTCTGCGGCGTGCGCGTGAGTGGCTCGGGGCGGTTTCGGATAGGGACCTGCGCCCAAGTCACGAGCGCCTGCCTCGCGGGAATGTTCCGTGATGTCGCGGTATTCCGGTCGGTACTGTATTTCCGCAGCGTGCGTGTGATGAACGCCTTGGGCGGTTCCGTCTGGTAATGTACATCCGCAGCGTGTTGGTGAACTCGGGGCGGTTCCAGAAAGGAACCTGCGCACAAGTCACGTGAATGCTCCAGCCGCTCCGGTGATTCCCTCCATGCAGTACCGCATATCACCCTCAAAGCCATCCAATATTATATAATTATTATATAAAATGAAGCTTTTGCGGACACCGTGCGTTTCTGTTACTGTGCAGCACAGAGCCCAGATTCGATGTGCGTGCACATTGGGCGCACCACGAACGTACGCGCGCGTCATGAATCGAGGAAATGGATATCGTGCGTGTGCAACGCGCGCCAGAATACAGTAACAAAAAATACTGTACACAAAACCGCCGACAAGATGCGGTCCCACATTATTTGCATGTGCAAAATGTACCTTCCCATTGTCTGGCTTAGAATCCTGTTTTGGATATGTGGTCCGGGGCTGTTCCGGCAATAATGTACAGTAACAAAACCGCATGCATTTGTAAACTGACGTTTTCAACACCCAACAGACAACAATCTCGCAGAAATCTTTCAAAACAAAGCTTTATATAACAATAATAATATTGGATGTCTTTTCGGGTGATATGAGAATATACCGCACTCGTCATGAAAATACCGAACTCGCCTGCGGCTCGTTCGGTATTTTCAAGACTCGTGCGGTATATTCTCATATCACCCTCAAAGCCATCCAATATTATATAATTCCCACGTGACCATAGAGGTCAACTGCCAAAACTACAATGTGTGCAATGTGCTCACAAGAAAAAAATCCAAACTCGCTTATTTTGGTGTAATTTTTTAGTAAATTAGAAAATTATACCAAGATTTGACACTAAAACAACCGTACCAAAAGTCTAAATTCAAGTTCAGTTAAAATGTCTTTACACCTTTTGAACAGATTGCTTAACATTTCTTTTCTAATTTTTTTACAGGAAAATTTTGACCCTGTTTTCCTAAAAGAGGTGTACGGGGCTCCTGAGGTAACGATAGCACAACTAAAGAAAAACTTGGTCAACAACAAGACGGTCAGGATTACATATACCAGTAAAAACGACTTTAAATTATTTGCCAAACAATTGGGCATCATGTCCGACTTTAAAGTAAGTACTGGTTTCTTTAGTTGCCTTTGCTGTCACGGAATTCCCAAACCATTTGCTTTTTGGCTGTACGGGGCTTGCCATTTAATTGTTTATTCTGCCCTATGTGTATGCCAACACTTGCCTAACGGCACTCTTTACAGGGCTGTGTGTTCTACTTACGCAGGGCTCAAATTTCAAGACAGCAATTCTTCTAATTCGAGCCCTCCTTACGCGAACATTGCCATTGTTCGCCACTGGTTACGGTGCTTTTGTGCACTCGTCTATGGTACAGTGGGTACCATGGTACAGGGGTACCATTAGACAAAGGGATGTAAAACCATTGGTCAAGTGTGTTGTGTAACGCACTTAAAAGGATTCCCTGATGTCTCTGGCCATTGGCTGCCGATTGCAATTTGGCCCACGGGCTGCAAATTGAAGTTCCATAAACCCATTTAAAAAGAACTAAAAAAGTGTAATTAGGACTTGTCTGAGATTGTGTTACAAGCAAAATCTGTGCTCGGAGTATTCTACATGTCGCGCTCAATGCATCCTCTTCGCACACACAGGCTTCACAGGCTTACACGTGTATGCAAATTGTACGAAGTGATGTGTAATGGAACAGCTCATCATCATCACAAAATGCACAGTTCATGCACTGGATGACCCCCCAGTTACGGGGACGTACATGGAAGGAGCCCCAATACCTGATTGGTCTATAAAAAACCGATATTAGGTTTCTCTAGGATTTAACTTTAGTTTGGGTTCAAATTTCCAAAATATTTCATCAGATTTGTTGTACGTTGTTTTCATAATTTTGACATTGATCAAGAGGTAATTAAAAGGCCAACAAATTCATGAGTAAGTTTCGTTCGTCTTATGCAGAGGTCTCAGGAATCTGGACGTCAGTCGTAATGCAATGAAGATCCAACCTGGGCAATGAACTGTTTCAATGTGACTTTGCAAAAAAACATTAGACACCATACCAAATATTGTATTCGTAATTTGTATATTGTATTACCAGTGTTGTAGTCAAGTCCATCCTCACAAGCCTTCAGTTCACAAGTCCCCCACTAGTCCCTGGGTCTTAATTCAAGTCACAAGCTATTCAAATGAACTTCAACAAAGGCATTCTTTTGTGCGTGTTCATCCTTTGCATCTTGTTACTGGACTTTTAACAAACTTGTGATTTTTTCGGCTCTGGACTTTTGATAAACTTGTGATAGACTCGACTACAGCCCCGTTTCATATACCCATGCAATACCAAGAGAAATGGGTTCATAAGGAAAACCTGAGGGAGAGTACACCACTGTGCCTCATAGCTCAGCTGGTAGAGCATCTGCCCGGAGAGTCATAGGTCTCGGGTTCAAATCCCAATGAGACCCATTTGTTATTTCTTGTTTCACCTTTTTATTTTCCCCCTCTTTGTTATGTTGATGTGTTTAGTCTGGCGTCCCTCGATCGGGCTACAAGGGCGTCGTCAGTTTCATGTTCGAAGGCCGTCGCGTCTACCTAGCACCCACCAAAGACTGGAAAAGTTACGATATCACGTGGAGTTAACCCTCGGCGAGAATGGAGCCATTAGTGGACTCTAGGGGGCGCTATACACATCTGTGTAGTATGTCTCGCATGTGAAAAAAATTCAGCAGCCATGTACTATGTGAAACATGCACAGGGATGAGATTTTCTTCTTTTTTGCCTCACGTTTTATTTGTACAGCAAGAGCCAAAACTATTTTTGAGGAAACTGAAAAGAGATCACTTCCTCTGAAATGTTTGAGATGGTCACAGTAGGCTTGGGCGACTCAAGCATTTTCAGAGTCGACTCCCATTCCAGAAAAAGAATCGTGATTTCATTCGGAATTGATTCCATTTTCTCAGGAAAACATTAACTACATTTAGCATGTTTAAGTGTGGTGTACATTGATGATACTACATATTGTGCTGACGACGACCCAATAGACCTTGGTCACGGTGCTTCCTTCTTTGTCTTGTTCCCCATAGTACGTGTCGGGCACGATCAGTGCGTCTGCGTAACCGCATGATAGCGCGTGTAATTCTTCCGTTAAGAATCAGTGTCCACGTGCGCTTTCTTGATCGTGCAATGCCTGTGTCATTGTGATGCACACAGTGAACAATTTCAAAATGGTACCAAACTATTTTTTCTGCAAGCCTCGCTTTGGTTACTTTAATTTTAATAGAAGAAAAAGGAAGATGGCCGCACCGTGATAGAGTTCTATTATTGGCACTGAACTCTTGCAGAAGTGGAGTGTTTTGGCGTCAACATTGCTAGGTAATTTCTGGATTTGGCAAGTTATCAACTCAAAAATCTGGAATCGCGATTCTGAATCCCAAAGTGAAATCGATTCTACTCGATTCTAGCATGGAATCGCCCAAGCCTATAATAAGTCCGCCACTCATGAAGCATTTGTGTCTTCGTCATGCATCGAAGTTCTATTTTCTGCTAAACTGACATCGATAACCACGAGGATTGAAATGTCACCAGTGTCATGGCGGATATCAAATTCTTCAATGCGTCACAGTAAATATTATCGCTAAACAGTACTTCCTGTGCGTAAGACTAATTATCTGACGAGTGTCTTGGATAATGTGGGAAGTTGTTAATTTTGTCGCTGACTTCCTATGAAATTAACAACACGACTGGGCACACACAAGTCAGAAATGTCCATCAAGGATTCCCAGAAAAGAAAGACACATTACGCGTATAAATGCAGGAATTTTCAGCTGTGATTTTACTGAAACAAGACGAAATGTTGTACTATTTTGTCTAAATCAACGGTTGATGGAGGTATCACGTGGTGACAAGAATGAAACTATTTTTCAATGTTGCACTGTAGAAATGTTTTTTTATTTTTGATAATTCGTCTTTGTCCACAAAACCACTGAGATATAGAATAGCGTGGGCTTCTGGGAACTCCCGATACAGTCTTGATCATGTTCCCATCTTCATTTATAGCTGCGGTTACCTCGGCTCGAACTTTATCATGTGGTTTTCTCTATTAGAGCCGAGGTTACATATCAACATGAACACGATATCACAAATTCAGTCTGTGCACTGGTAGTCTGGTAACCGACCGCGCATTGCCATTCCTTTGTACACGGATGGACACATCGTACACAAGACTTGAATTTGTTGTAACATCGGCTGTCATTCCAGACCTCCTTTTTTACTGCAATTGTAGGCTGAATCTTCATCGTGGCTTGTTATATCCCTGAAGGACCTGCGTAGTGGTTATGCCTGACAAGGTTTGGGCGAGTCCCAGGGGGAATTAGTGTGTCACGGGGAGAAAATGACACATTTTGATTTGAATTTTTGAGATTTCATGTTGATAAGTAACCTTGGCTCTAATAGAGAAAACCACATGATAAAGTTCGAGCCGAGGTAACCTCAGCTACTTCATTTACATGAAGTGAACAGCTCATTGAGCGTGAAGCCTGACTTTTAATAGTTTTCACCTGTTGCTATATGTTACTACATGTACATGTAGGTGGAAAACAACACATGTCTTCACGGGCTGACATTGTCCCGCCCTCGCTTATCTATAGATACATGTACCGTCCAACAAAAGAAACTGTGCATGATCAAAATTGCTGTATTTTTTCAGCCATGGCAGGTAACTCGCTGGAATAAACTGTTAATGAAAGTCCATGAAATCTTTCAAATGGTTAACCGAACTTGAAATGTACAAAATGTGTTCTTCGTGTTCTCAGAGGTTGCTGAAAACTGACTTGCCAATATTGAAGTCACAAAGTCAGTATCGAGTGTGTCCCCCTTGTGCATTAATCACTGCTGTGCATCTTCGCCTCATGGAGCCAATGACACGCGCATGAAAGAAAATATTGACTTTTGGGTGGTAACGAGACCTGAACTTTATGGAATTCTGTTACATAACAACCTGTAGGACCCCTATTGTGAAATCAACACCCAGGCATGCCTAAGTCCTGCACTATGCCATGAGCAGGTTTTGAGTGCATAACCTTTTTCTAACAATGTCAGAGAATATTGTCTGTGAATTTGGTGTTTATTTTCCACCTTCTTGAAAAAATACAGCAATTTTTACCATGCACAGTTTCTTTTGTTGGAGAGTATAGTTCCAAAGTATCGCAACTGAGAATTTTGTCAGATATCATTGGGCATCTCTCTTCTCTAGCCCCAGCTAGGCTTGTTTTTCAATGATTCCAACATGGACAACAGTCTTTTTCTTGGAAGAGACCCGCTCACCCCTGTTCCTAATTTCATGGCGGTAGATAACATAAAATACAGTCAAATGTATACGTGTGTAAATATCACGCAAGTGACATAGGAAAAGTGATCTTTATAGGCAGCCATTTATGCTTTCTTTTTAAGAGAGAGTATGCTTTCTCATGGGCAGAGAGAATATCATACATGTATGTGAACCAGCAGTGACATTTCCTGAAATTAAAGGAAATCCATATTAACAATTTTGGAGCAAAAAGTCAAAAGTGTTAATACCTTGCATTTTGGTAAAAAAATGGCTTTTATCCAAATGCCATCGAAATGGTCTACACTTGGAGCCTTAAAGATATACAGTCCATGGTTCTCAGCAAATTTGATTCTTTTCTCCGAACAAATTTTTAAAGCATTTACTTTGTTTTAACGACAACAAAATACTTCGTAGTTTAGACATCGGCAACCCTGTGAAAAACACCATAATTATACGGTCGTATTTGCGCCTTGCCTAGACTTGCCAAAGTCTGACTTACCGTGTTTGGTCTGTGGTGTGGTGCATGCAGCACGCCTTCTGGACTAGTTGCCTGTCTAATCTCTTTTCTTCTGTCTCGGAAGACTTTCTGAGACAGAGGAAATGGAAGAAAACAGATTGGACAGGCCACCGGTCTGGAGGGCTCACTGTGTGCTGCGCGTTGCAGACTGAGCATTATTGACAGTAATTGTTCGATGACTAAACGTTGGTCGATTTTTCTTTGTTCGTTGATGTCTCATTTGAAAGCGAATAACTTTTATGTTAGAAAATTATCAATTACAAAAAAAAATTATTTCTCGAGGTGCCACACCCAAAACGCACGGATTGATATCTTTACTGCAAATAACCAATTTTGGTTCAGAAATGAAAAATCATATGGAGTTATCCCCTGCTAACCAAGTGTCAGTACATGTAGCTCATGGTTTTTTAACACTGCCTGATAATTGCATTGTAGCCCATCCACACTAGGACAATGCTGCATTCACTGCATGCGCCATGCTGCTCGGGCTTTTATCAGCGTCCAGCAGCCGATTTCACGAACAATTTCATAGCTTGCGCAACTTTTGAAAATGGCATAAGCTCCATAGGCTTGCGTGTAATTATCACAGGAATGTTGCGCGGCTTACGCAATAAATAGTTGCGCAAGCGGGCTTACGCCGTGCGTTAGGATTCGTGAAATCGGCTGCAGGCCCCCTTGCGGTTTTAAACGTATGGTTTAAGACCATTCAAACACACTTTTATTCCCTTAATAATTAATGCTCACAATTCATGGGATAGAAGGGATGAATGGAATTATTTGTACTATTGCATTCATAAATATTCATTAGGCCCTATTTGTATACCAAAAAGACATGTATGTTCATTGTAGCCATTACAGAAGTCATTCATTTTAGTACATGAAGTGTTCCTACTGCTCAGTTGGAATGGACATTAGAATAAGATAATGCCATCCCCTAATTTCTATAACGATTGCAAATAACGATTGAATCCCACAATTTAATGCAAGAAAATCAGTTTTGAAAAGGTAGCAGTCTATTTTAAGGTAGTAATCAAATTTATGCATTCCTCATTTAGTTTAACCATTCCTGTAATAGAATGTTTTTTGGCAAATAGAGGGCCACACAACTAATACTTTAAGCCAATAGACCGTATCGAATAGCTGCCATCTTGTGCGGCACCTTTTGTTACTTAAACTGTTCAACAATGTAGGCACAATATGTGCAACCATGCATATCCTCAAGGAACAAAGAAACTGCCCCACAAGATGGCGGCTATTCGATACGGCCTATTGAAGAATTTCAAATAGTCATTAAAAATCGTGCTTTCTTTTGGTGATTAAATTTGCATGATGTAATACAATGGCTCAGCATCTGAAACGAGGCAGCCGGTGATAATTTGAAATTTGTCAATAAATTATGTGCAAAGTAGAACTTTCCCAGGAGCCAGGGAAAAAAGGCGTGTGCCTTAGTAAAATTCCTACTCTGTGCAACAATTAAACTTGCAAATTAAAGATAGTATACACGATTGGTAAACTGTTACAAATAGTTTTATCCCCCTGTGTGATTGAAGATATACATGATTAAAACCAACCTGAGCAAAAACCAGCTCCGTACTTCGTCTAACTTTTGAGAAAACAGTCAAAAAAAGGATTTGCAGTCATTTCGCCCCAAAACCACTTCGCCCTGAACCATTTCGCCCTGAACCACGGCCTGTGCACGAAGTAGTTTTGGGGCGAAGTGGCATTTGGACGATGTAGTGTTTGGACGAAGTAACTTGGGGCGAAATAACACTCGGGCGAAGTGGTTTGGGGCGAAATGGCACTTGGGCGAAATGGTTTTGGGGCGAATTGAGTTTTCGTCTCATGAGACGAAAACTAATTGTTTTACTCATTTCTCAAAGACTATAGCACTTCAGACAAAACCATTTCAGGGGAAGTTTTCTACGGTCATCATGTTTATATTGTGTAAGTTAGGCGTAAATCTGTGAACATTTCTGATTTTCGAGATTACCAATGATGTATACTGCCTTTAAAGATGGGAATTTACGGTTAATTCAGAAACCGGTTTGCAATTCTTTCAAGTGTCGGTTAACCGGTTAACCATACGGCCAATACTAAAGAGTGTTGCTGGTGTTTACATGTATAGTAAAAACTAAGATGCATGTACAATGTACACAATACCCCAAAATAATCGTTGAACTTTCAAAGGCCCTATGTATCATTCGCAAGATACAACTTTTTGCAGAGTCGTGGAATAAGAGTGTAACATATCTAAGAAAGAATGTTGGTAAACTAGCCTGAATTTTTTTTGGCTACATAGATGCATCAGTGCTTCAGAAAACCTTGAAAATCTATATATTTTGTGTACAAGTGAATTGTAAAAAAGTCCCGGCACGGGACTTTTTTAGAAACCCACCTTCGGTTGTCAATTTCCAACATGAAATCTTATTTTTGACGGAAATAATTCATGTGGTGTTTGTTACCATTGCTATCACATGAAAATTGTGACTCGAGTCTAAGTCCTGGACTCGAGTCCTGCATGCAACACTAGACTGATGATATTGAAATTGGGTTGTTCTGTAATTATGTTTTTCACGCTTTTAAACGGGCCTGTATTGGGCACATCTAAATGTGTTCAAACTAAGAAAATATATACATGTGTATGCGTAAATTAAAAGAACATTTTTTGTGTCGCACAAAACAATTTCATTTTTACACAAAATCCTTTAAAGGTATCAACACATTACTGCTATTTTCAAAATCCTGCCAAAGTCTGTGAAACTACCTGTAACAATACATGAAGAAATTAAGTTATAAAGTTCAAATATATACATGTACATGTGTTTGGTTATAGTGGGCTTTATTATTCGTAAACATTTTTTAAAAACATTATTTATAAGCATTTGCTAAGCATGAGGCAACTACTTTTGGGTATTTCGTGGTCACAAATTATATTTGTTATAAAATGCTTGTTGTAAAAAAACATTATCTGGCATTTTTAAAGTTTAATTGGTTCCAAACTACTAATTCAATTATATTGCACCTTCGCTATTATGTATACCAAATGCAAAAGAATTTTGCAAGGTGAAGTTTGGCCGCATAACTCGTATTCACTCCATGCATAACAAGCAATTTGTTTTTGAACTGTTTTTTGGGGCCACATGCATGGGTAATTTCTTGGTGCTGCAGCCGATTTCACGAATCCATACGCATTGCGTGAGCTGCGCAACATATGGGGCTTATGCCATTTTCAAAAGTTGCGCAAGCTACGAAATTTTTCATGAAATCGGCTGCTGAGCTGTATAGACAGCCGAAGTGTGACGTGTTGCCATGGTAATTAGGTCTAAACATCATGGCCGTCGGAAAGCACAGGGACACGGTTCAGTGAACTTTAGTGTACGCCGTTACCTAGGCAACTAACAAGATGACGTATTCACTTCGGCAGTCTATTGAAAGTGACCTGGGGCCAATTTCATAAAGCTGTTTAGCACAAAAATTTGCTTAATTCGAAATTTGTTTGCTTTATAAAAAATTAATATTCAAAATTGTATATCAACTTGGGTTTTTAGCAAGAATAGCAGAACACAAGTCAGTTGTAATACACATGACATAAGATTTTGACTGCTAACCCATTTTTATAAAGCAAACAAATTTTGCATTCAGGAAATTTGTCTGCTAAACAGCTTTATGAAATTGGCCCCTGGCTGGACGTTTTGTCATGACGGAACCCCAATTATCACATAATTTGTTGAAGAGACATTTCTTTATGTTCCCAACAGAGCAGAGGATTTTTAGTGAAATAAACCAAAGTTGAAATTGATCATCTGCAGGTATCAGTTGAGGTCAAAGTTCAGGAAAGGCAGAACAAAACAGTTCAAAAATAAATGATTGATTAGGCCTTTTCACACTTGAAAATTCTCGGGGTTGACGCGGGGTTGAAAAAAGCGACGTTTCACACGTCAACCCTGAGATTGGTCTCAACCCTGCATGCCCATGCAGGATCTAGGACCAGGGTTGAAATTTTTCGCCTCTGGTTGAAAACGGTAGTGTGAAACGAGCAGGGTTGAGTTCGCGCCGGGTTGAGATTCTTGCAGCTTGTGAGATTCGTACCGTTTTTCATAAATAATTTGCATGAATACTACCAAATGAATGAACGTGTTCAGGTACATGTTTTAGTGGGCTCCCCGGGTAGTGGCGGTGTACACATACATGAACATGCATGTTGTATGTGTAAAGATAAGAGCTTCCGTTTTGATAGGCTATTTTTACATCGTCCGTCATTCCCTTTTGCACTTTTCTGTAGTTAAAAAAAATGGCACAAGCAGCAAAAAAAAAACAGGGCAGAAAAGTGATGATGAATTCAGAAAATTTGAACTATTTCCGGCAGGGGATGGGACAGCACTTACACATGCGAGCAATGCCCCGGGTTGGCGTTGCACAAGTGTGAATCCTCCCCGGGGCGATATCAACCCGGTTTGGCCGAAACAAGTGTGAAACAATGCAGGGGTTGAACGCGGGGTTGAAAATTGGCATTTCAATTTGGGGCGGTCTCGGAGTTCGTCCCGGGTTGTGGTGTGAAAAGGCCTTTTGAGTATACAATAGCCACGGTGCAATATATTTGAAAATGCAGTTTACAAGTTATTAAACTTTAAAAGTGTCAAATATATTTTTTGTTGACACCTATTACAAAAAGTGCAGAATTTATTTGGTACAGGGCAAACCTTTATCTTGAAATTGTTTTAAGTTTTTGAGTTTGGTTTTAATGTAGTCTTTCAGAGTTTAAATTTAAATTTTGGTGTGGGAATTTAGTTTTGGCCTATTTTATGCAATTGTGTTGATTTTGCGTTATAATATATGGATTACATTTTTAATAAATAAAAAAATTGCATTTTTAAAGAAATGTCTAGTGTTTAATTTCGAGATTGTGAAGATTTTTGTTGCCATTTACAATGAAGACGTTGGTGGTCTAGTGGATAGCGCGTCAGACTCTCGGTCGAGAAGTCCATGGTTCGAAGCCTGTTCATTGCACAGGGTTCCGGTTGTGTCCTTGGACAAGACACTTCACGTTGTCTCTCCCCACCCATGTTATAAATGGGTACCAGCAAATACGGTTGGGGAAACGCAACCAAATGCTCAGGGTAGACCTGCGATGGACTGGCATCCCATCCAGGAGTAGTCACTCCATGCCACAGAAACGGGGGATGAGTACCGGCCAGCATGGGCTAGTAAACAACTTGCCTTACAATGAAGAAATGGTCTTTGTGAATTTGTTGATTTTTTAAGGATTGAGAGCATCAAAATCTCAAAATTGTGGTGTAAAAATGTGATCTAGACCACAGAATCAGATATCCAATAAAAAAAACTTTAAAGGTACACACCTGCCTACTGTTTACATGATTTAGTGATGTAGCAGCATTGACAATACTTTTTTGATGGTCGTTGCAAAAATAAATTCATCAAAATATCCCGTAATTTACTAAAGAAGTGCAAAAATAACAAAAACGGTCAAAAGACGGATTATACGCTTTACCAGCCGTTGCAACTACGCGAGAGCCTCACGACTTTGTCACAAACGATTCTCTCTTCTGCTCAGGATATCTCCAATTTTCTGCTCACGATTTCACTGGACAGCCTAGTCTTTCGGCAAGACTGCCTTTTTGCGCGCGATACACGACGTACATGGACTATTCACCATTGGCCGCCAGAGGGCGCACCTGAAATACAGTCCAAAAGACAGTCTTTACTATTCCGTATAAATCGCTCGCAAAATACCGAGCGAATTCCTGGCATACCTTTTTTCGACACGGTGAAATGCGTGACGTCATCTAATTTCCATAATTCACTGCAGCTCTGTGTCGGTCTGGTACCCAGAGTACATACACACTAAACCGACAGTGCATGTCGCTGCGTTTCTAGCACTTAACCCTTTCATTCCCGGAGGCGCCAAAAGGAGCCCTTTGTTTTTTTCGCTTTAATCCCAAAGGCACCAAATGGTGCCCGAGATTGTCTTACAGTTGAGACCCAAGGCGACTTTTGTCACCACCTGCAAATGCTTTCAGAGTTTTTTTGTTTGGCGCCCTCTATTGGCATGAATGAAGACGGTTCAAGTTTTACACCAGTGGCGCGCGCGTGCGCCCGCCCTATATAAATTCACAAAACTAAAAAGGGACAACAATAGGTGGGTTTGCCGTGAATACATAAAAGGGGAGGACGCACAGTACAGACGCCATTTGCATCCTGAAACTATGATGGCAACAGACGTCGATGGCATGTTGGCCGAAATTTTGGCAGACAGTGGCTCAGAATCAGAGGAAGGTTCCATTCAAGATGAGTCTTCTGACGACGATCCAGAAGACCATGAAGACGGCATTACTGCAGCATAATAATTACTAATTCTTTGGTGAACATTATCATCAGCATGATCGGTGTTATGTTAATGAATCAATTAGGCTAATTGCTATCCCATGTAATTCACCAGGCCCAGTATTTTTGTAGGCCCACCCCTAACGTCGGCCTATATAGGTCTATGGGGTTACAAATGCTGGAATTGAGAAATGTACATCATACATGTAGTAAAAAAACCGCTCAAATGGCTCTTGTTTCCTTGTTTGCAACTACAAAGATTATACTCTAATGTTATAGTTTGTTTTTGTTGCAGCTTACCGACCAACCTGACCACCTGCCAAAATCGAGCAAGACTGCGAAGGTAGATTTCCGATCCGGTTGGGAGCAACGAGACCATTTCCATTGTCCGACTGTGCCCTTCACGGGGAATCCTGGCCCGACCGGCGACTTTGCTACGCTCTCAGCAGTGGAGATCTTCAAGCTGTATTTCTGTGACCTTGTGTGGCAGATGCTGGTGAACGAGACGAATCGCTATGCGCAACAAACAATAGACTCTAACCCTGATAAACAAGTTTCCTGGCACCCGACCAATATTCCAGAAATGATGGCATTTGTGGCACTTATCGTTGCTACTATGGGCATGAACAAATCATCTCAATATAGAATGTACTGGTCGACATCTGAACTGTTTAGCTTGCCATTCTATC
This sequence comes from Henricia sp. BOLD:AAB3569, assembly GCA_037783545.1. Lineage (NCBI taxonomy): Eukaryota > Metazoa > Echinodermata > Asteroidea > Spinulosida > Echinasteridae > Henricia > Henricia sp. BOLD:AAB3569. Next base: position 314,825 of record JBBELK010000162.1, on the reverse strand, counting down.
CGTCGATCATGTCACGCAATCGGTTCCTTTCAATTCTGAGATTCTTTCACATATCCAATAACCAAATTGCTCAGACAGCCTCGGCTAAACGTGATAAACTTTCCAAAGTTCGACCCTTGATAGAAGTACTCGTCCCGAAGTTTCTAAACCTGTATAACCCTGCGTAGAATTTGTCTCCAGACGAGAGCATGTTAAAATTCAAGGGACGATTAAGTTTTGTTCAGTACATGCCGAAAAAAACAATCAAACGGGGTATGAAAGCCTTCTCCCTGAATGAATCAAAAAAAAGGGTACACATGTAGTGGTACCCGAAGTGGGTATTAAAGGAGGGAGTCGTGAGACATCAATGTGGGGTTCTCAGAGCTGCCAGTGTTTTATTTGCAGTCTTGCTCCATCAGAAAAGAAAACCTGCAAAGACATTACCCAGAGCTCACATGTAAATTAAGTTGTCATGCACAAAGGTTACATATATATGACACGGTTCAAGCGTACAATAAAGTTCTCAACTGTCGTGACCTTTAAAATAAACATCGAGCCCGTACTAGGTGATTATCTTTATAAACTCACCAATCACTGCAGAGGTTTGGGGCCTGACTCTTCCACTCTGAATTGCCTTACAAAGTAGTCATTTTAGAATTGACAATCGACAGGAAAAGAGGGCTTTTTGCTTGCCCAAAAGGCTTGCTGCTTGCACAGCTTGTTCTAACTGCAAAAAGCACGCTACTGTATCCAGGCAACCGTAGGAAACCTTTTCACTACGTGGCAACATTGTATTCCGCCGCGCAAATGAGGAGTCACACCCCAGTACATTCATTAGCTACAATACTGGAAACTCTTATAAGACTTTACTTACTCATAAGTTTCAATAAGGCTGATTACTACACAAATATTCCATGCCTAGAGATTCAATTTTATGTCCTCTCTATATGCACTATTTGTTCAGTCTTCTTACACCCATGACCTTGCCAGCTCCATACGCGGTCACTTGGTTGTTTACTATGAGATTACATGTCATCACCATAGATCGGTGTTGGCGCCCCCAGTTGGTGGAAATTACAATTCCCATCCACACGGTCTGCTTGCACAGCGCCCTCACTAGACCAAAGCAGTTAATTTCTCATACCACTACAAATCTTCCCTACTGGCATGATCTCCTCCTGGAGATCATATCTCAAGGACTTGCTTTGGGCAACCCCATTTTTTAAAAAGTTTAACAACGTAACAATAGAACACTTCAACTATAGACCAATTAAACAATAGAACAATTAAACAATAGAACACTTAATCTGTGCAGTTCAGGTAACCATATGTAAGCCTCACAGCCTACCAGTAACATCGAACTACATGTACTTCAATTCACTTTCTAACATTTATAACCAACTTCTTCTTGTCATCCGTGTTAATATAATTAGGACAATTTAAATCTTTGTTTTCCGCTACGTGGCATTCAGAGCCAAGCGGAACCCACTGGCCAAAGGTGCACACACCCTGGTGGAAACTGGATGCCCCAAGTCTTCCCAGCAGGGTGTCTCCTCAACCATTGGGATCCACTTAAGACTCAGAATTGCCAGCCAGAATTATCTCCAGGGCGACATGGGCAGTCTAAAGGGATTGCGATGAAAACCTTTGGTCTTTCTGCGTGACCTCCAAGGAGGCCTTGATGGCTTCCTCCCAGGCACACCAGGGGGCTTCCCTACTGTTTCCCTGCCAGTCCTATTATTCAGATCTAACTCCCTAGCACCGTCAACCACAGGGTCATGCACAACATAGTCTGCATCAGAGTCTCGGTCTGAATCGGTGTCACTTTCTGATGCCGACTCGGCCAAGGGATCCAACTGTAGGTATTTACGATTTACCACCCTTTCAGAACCCCCATTGATCGGACGAATCCGATACACATCTCCGTGCTCGTTTACCCAAATCACCCTATATGGGGACTTTTCGTACCGATCCTGGATTTTGTGACGCCCCGTGAACGCAGTCTTTCTTAGCAGAACTTGGGAACCTACTGGAATTGGGACAGCCCTAGCAGACTTATCGTAAGTGGCCTTGTTTTGTCGCGCTCTCTTCTGGATATTATCAGACACCAACACATGTGCTCTTTGGAGCAGCTGGGATTGCTCGTAAGTGAAATCCTGCTCCCAATCGCTATCAGCACGACCCAGTATCTGGTCAAGGGGAATTGTGGGCTCCCTCCCAAACATGAGGGTATAAGGAGCCACTCCAGTGGTGCAGTGTGGGGTAGCATTGTACACGAAGGTGAGGTGGGGCAGCATGTCTGGCCATTTGCGTCTATGTCGCTCATCAATTGACTTGATAAGCCCGAACATCGTGCGATTAAATCTTTCCGCCTGGGCATTGCCCTCCGGGTGGTATGGCGTCGTTCTTGTTTTCTTGATGCCATACAGCATGCAAAGCTCTCGCACAACCTCACCTTCAAAGTTACGACCCTGGTCGCTATGAAGCCTATACGGTATGCCAAACCGTGTGAACCAGTGGTCTCGCAGCGCCTTCGCGACAACCTCCGCTGTTTGATCCTTGCAAGGTGCTGCCTGCACAAACTTAGTATAGACATCAGTCATGATAAGCACGTCTTCAATTCCGCCATGCCCCCGGTCTACTTTCACGAAATCAATAGCAAGGACTTCCAGTGGGCGGAAGGCCAACAAATGGCGCATGGGAACCCTAGCTACCGGCGCTGAACCTTTAGCAGTTACACAGCACTTGCACTTTCTGATATGCCTGCGGACAGCTGTGGCCATTTTAGGCCAATACACCCGTCTCCTGAGGAGAGAGCATGTGCGGGCAACCCCTTGATGGCCCCAACCGTCATGGCAACACTCCAGGGACCTTTGCTGGAGGCTTGTAGGAAGCAGCACCTGGAATAGTTCCCCCACTATTGGGTCTTGGACATGCCGACAAAGTACGCCATCTCTCTCCACTATGCGTGGCCACTGCCACAACCAAGGTTTCACAGCCTGGGATACTTCCTCATGTATCGGGAGAGACTCTCCCGGGTGCCAATGCTGTTCCCAACATGCCCAAATCAACTTGAGAACTGGATCTGACTTCTGGAGTTCGGAGAGCTGTGCTGGAGACCATGAGGGGAACACACCTGGAGGTCCTGTCGAGATATCTTGCTCAATCAAGGCAACCAAAGGACCAACCTTCTCTGCTCCCACCGGCAAGGAAACCGGGGTCGAATTCGTGGCAACCCTTACGGCTGTTTCCACTTCCTCAGAGGAACAATGCCCTGGATATCGACTGAGAGCATCTGCACAACGATTGCTGGCTCCGGAACGAAACCTCACCTCAAAATTGAAGGGTGCGAGCTGAGCTACCCAACGGGACTCACAAGCTCCCAACTTCGCTGTACCAATATGAGCCAAAGGGTTGTTGTCAGTCAAAACCGTAAACGACACCCCCATCAGATAATCTCTGAACTTGTCTGCTATGGCCCATTTCAATGCCAGAAGTTCTATTTTGAAGGAGCTATAGTCCGGATAACGCGACTCGGCTCCCCTCAAACCTCTGCTGGCATATGCCACAGGGTGTCTCCGGCCCTCCTTGTCTTCCTGAGCTAAACAGGCCCCAAGGCCCTTCAACGAAGCATCCACCTCGAGTACAAACGGTCGAGAGAAATCCGGGTAAGCCAGGACAGGAGCTGTGGTCAGTGCCGACTTAAGTTGATCAAATGACTCTTGCGCTTCATCACTCCATAAAAAGAACACACGTCCACGTTTAGCTTCCTTGCCCTTTGAGACAGACGGAATCAGTGAATGCAATGGTGCAGCTTTTTGCGCAAATCCTTGAACGAATCGCCGGTAATAACTGGCTAATCCCAAAAATGATCTAAGCTGTTCTGCTGTTTGCGGTACCGGCCAGCTTCGGATACGCTCGACTTTATCCTCATCCACGGAAATTCCCTGCGAACTCACCACATGCCCAAGATAAAGAACTTCATCACGGAAGAGAGTGCATTTGCTTCCCTTGACCTTAAGACCAAATTCCTTGAGCCTCCCAAAAACCCTGTCAAGGCGCTCCACGTGTTCTTCAACCGTAGATGAAAAGACCAATATGTCGTCTAAATAGATGAGCAAATCTGACAGGTTTAGGTCCCCAAGACACATTTCCATGACACGCTGGAACGTGCTAGGCGCATTTGCTAAACCAAAAGGCATACGCGTGAACTCATACAAGCCGAAGGGCACCCTAAACGCGGTCTTCCCTACTGAATCTGCATCCATGGCTACTTGATAGTACCCATGTGCTAGATCTAACGAGGTGAAATAGCGAGCACCACGCAGTGCCTCTAGTGACTCTTCAATGCGAGGGAGGGGGAACGAGTCCCGAACCATCCTAGAATTCAGCTTCCTGAAGTCTACACACAGACGCAGGGATCCGTCACGTTTCTTCACAAGGACTATGGGGCTTGCATAAGCACTACTGCTTTGCCTAATAATCCCTTGCTCAAGTAAGCCTTGTAGCATGTTCCTCACCTCCTGGATCAAATGTGGCGGAATCCTACGGTATGGTTCACTAACAGGCCTTTCATCCACGGTGTTAATCTTATGTGGTACACGGTCACAATAACCAACATCAAAAGCGCCTTTTGAAAACACGCTGTCATGTTTTTGGATAAGTCTAGCGACCTGTTCCCTCTGCTCCATGGTTAGTATGTCCTGCTTTAGACTCAGCCCCGGTGGTAACCGGTAGTCAGTACCATCAGAAAACTCAAATAATTCACCGAGATCTTCCTTGTTGGCCTGCACCTTACTAGATGAGTTAGTTGTCCCTTCTTCCACCTTATCTGCTGTCTCTGTGAGGACACTGTTCACAGACACACACATTTCACCCTGTGCCGACTCCAATGCCACAGATGCCGACATCACTGCCTCGACAACAGACCCCAAGCGGGTATATGGGGGAATCACCATGCTCCGTGAGCTCAAATTAGCTACCAATACACTGACTGACTTTCCGTCACATTGCTCACAAGAATCGTACAGGTGGGCCGACTCGCCCAAACTGCTGGCCTCATCCCGCTGTCCTGTAACAATCACGAGTTTGTCCCTAAAAAGGATTGCAGGCGCCCTAACATAGCACTTGACTGCTGTCACCTGCCTAGGTTGAATAGTTACTGCGTGCCGACTTGTGCGCACAGCCGCCGATTTGACACCAATACCACCTGACTTCTTTGGCGCTGGCTCTTGGGTAAACTGGTACCAATGCATGGCCACATTCCAGGCCTCTGCGTCACTCCAAGTTGGATTGACGTTAAAATTGTGCAGCAAATTTAAGACATTACAGCCTATCAACACAGGACATTTCATCCTAGGACACTGACCACCCAGGTCCCCAACCACTAGGAAATGGCCAGTAACCACATGACTGTGCACCGCCATGGGGACCTCAACATAACCTTCAACCGGAAGTTCAACTTGCCCAACCCCCAAAACTCGAAAGTAAGTGCCAAGTGGCTTCAGCCCAGTCATTTTGTCTGCCAAGTTAGCATGGTAAAATGCTGCACTCATGAGTGATACTTCAGCACCTGTGTCCAAAATACAAGTCACCGGTACCCCTGCCAGGGTAACCTCAACTTTGGGGCTCTCCCTGACTAATTTTGTTAATACCTCCTCGGCAGACAAGGCCTTTCCATTTCTGCCCCCCATAACCCGGCCTGAAGGTATGGGGGTAACTAGTTTGACCCCTGTCTGGTTTGTTCCTGCGGCAAAGCATTTGTACCCTGCTCGCGCTGCACGAATCTTGATGCAGAATTTTGACTGTTCATCCGGTTATCTAAAGGCAATCGCACACGGCACTGCGCCTTAAAATGGCCAAGTTGCTTGCAGCGAAAACACCTACGTGCACCCTGGTTCATGTTACGCAATGGCTCACCTGCGGCTATGTTTCCCGTTTGCAGCGGTTGACTTAGCTTTGACATACCTGCAACAAGAGAATCAATTTGTTCTTGTTGTTTGCCCAACTGGCTCTGCATATCCTGAATTGACTTCAGAATTTTATCTGATTGCTGTGACCGAGCCTCACTATGGGAAACGACCCCACCGACATAAACTTCATGGCCCTCTGCCATTTCCATGTCTTCGTCACGAACGTCAGCACTGACGTTCCTAACCCTAGCCTTCGGTGCCCTCTCTATGTCCCTAAACATATCCAGGGCCAGGTCTCGGATTTCAATGAATGTTTTCCCCAGATTTTCCAGCTCTAATCGCCTCAGTTCCAGACGCGTCGCTTGCCCCCGGGCGCCGGCCACAAACTGACTAACTAGCGCTTTGTCTTTTAGACCTTTCAGTGATTCTTTCTGCGCAGTTGGTGCTATTTCTAGAATTCGGTCATACAACCGCATCAATTCACGGGAAAAATCCATCAACGGTTCGCCCTCCCCCTGGTATCTGTCATAGAAAGACTTGTGTAAGGATTGCAATGTTTCTCCGGCACCAAAGTGTTTGTGCAACAGCGCTGCCAACGCTTCAAAGCTTAGCCCATTTTCGCTGCGACACTTTATTTCATCACGTGCAGAACCCTTCAAGTGGTTTATTGCCACTTGCGCTTTTTCACAATCCGGGATTCGGCACTGCTGGCAATAAATTTGTACTTCCTCTATCCAGTCTTTAACGGTTGGATCCCCCGGCCGGGTCGGACGGCCCGAAAACCATGAAAGTTTGATTGGACGTTGAAAAGATGGCTTATTGTTCTGCTTCAATGCATCAGTCAAACCCTTTACCAACTGTTCAATCAACCCAGCGTCTGAAGTCGCCATTTTTAAAGCCTACCGCTTAAAGGGAAAAGAAGAGGGGCGGGGGATGCAGCAATGAAGCCGCTCTGGTGTGCCTTGAACCCTAAAGTCTGCACTAATTTATCTAGGCCTCATTACTGTAAACGCAATACAAAAAAAATTGCCAAATGGGCCACAAAAACATTGAAAAGTTTTTCTGAAAACTTCAACAAGCGATATCTACTCTGCATTGACTGGTTTTCTTCACTTTAACAACAACATACATGTACATGTACATTACTAGCCTAGTCACACAGTAACCATGGTAACAGCTACCATGGCTACTACTGTACTAGTAAAATTAACTGCAGCAGCTAATCACATAAATCGCCAAAACCTTACGCTGCAAAACACATGTATTTCAGTTCTCTACACAACCTGCGCAACAATCTGGTGACAGAAAAAAACATCTTTCAAAGTTGCTCAAGCCGCAAGCTACATATAGGCCTACACTATTTTTTTTTTTTAATTTTTAGTGAACTGGCTGCAGCCCACTATTTACTCTAAAAATGTAGCCTATGCCGTGGTAGCTCAAAGCATCAAAACAGCGTTAAGTTCACGGTAAACTGGATTAGGCGCAACCTAACACAGGTTAAATGTCCACCTGCCACTCCGAGCGCTGCCTCTCACTGGGTCAGCGAGCCTCTGTCTCGTCCTCCAAGGACTGCGGCATCCGTGAACTTTCTCGTCAGTACCTCACCGTAACTTAAGGTTGCGCGCTTCGTCTCAACTTGACAGCTCAACGAGGCTCACCTCCGCTGTTCAGCTTTGTCATTCCAAGGCAACAATGTTCTTGTCATCAATTGGCTGCGTATCTTCTAACTTCATCTGCGTGACGCTAGTTTGCAACTCAACCCCATCCGTGTTACCAATTTGTAGTGGTACCCGAAGTGGGTATTAAAGGAGGGAGTCGTGAGACATCAATGTGGGGTTCTCAGAGCTGCCAGTGTTTTATTTGCAGTCTTGCTCCATCAGAAAAGAAAACCTGCAAAGACATTACCCAGAGCTCACATGTAAATTAAGTTGTCATGCACAAAGGTTACATATATATGACACGGTTCAAGCGTACAATAAAGTTCTCAACTGTCGTGACCTTTAAAATAAACATCGAGCCCGTACTAGGTGATTATCTTTATAAACTCACCAATCACTGCAGAGGTTTGGGGCCTGACTCTTCCACTCTGAATTGCCTTACAAAGTAGTCATTTTAGAATTGACAATCGACAGGAAAAGAGGGCTTTTTGCTTGCCCAAAAGGCTTGCTGCTTGCACAGCTTGTTCTAACTGCAAAAAGCACGCTACTGTATCCAGGCAACCGTAGGAAACCTTTTCACTACGTGGCAACATTGTATTCCGCCGCGCAAATGAGGAGTCACACCCCAGTACATTCATTAGCTACAATACTGGAAACTCTTATAAGACTTTACTTACTCATAAGTTTCAATAAGGCTGATTACTACACAAATATTCCATGCCTAGAGATTCAATTTTATGTCCTCTCTATATGCACTATTTGTTCAGTCTTCTTACACCCATGACCTTGCCAGCTCCATACGCGGTCACTTGGTTGTTTACTATGAGATTACATGTCATCACCATAGATCGGTGTTGGCGCCCCCAGTTGGTGGAAATTACAATTCCCATCCACACGGTCTGCTTGCACAGCGCCCTCACTAGACCAAAGCAGTTAATTTCTCATACCACTACACACATGTAATTGGAAACTATACACGGGAAGTGAGAACACCCAAACTGTTTATGTTGCACACATAAGTTCAGACTGCCCGCATCCAAAAATATAGTCTTGATGCAAGACCGAGTTTACTGTTGGAGTTCGCGATTCCCACATACGCACCGTTCATTTCAGCCGCTAGAGGGCGTACCTACACTCGCGATGTGAACTCGAAAACTCGGTCTTGATTACTCCGTAAGAAAAAAGTTCGATAACCTTTATGGAAGGACATGAATAATTAAACAGCAAGGTCCAAAATTATGGGCGTCTGCGTAGAAGAGAAAGTGGAATTTCTTTTCGTTTTAGAACGACAGGTGCCAGTGTATTCACACTGAACACAATAGAATTACATAACAACTGGCTATATAAACGCCACGTTTGCTTCAGTAGCTCACTCTCGGTCAACCGTGTCAACTTTGCCGTACAATGATTCTACACACGTCTTCACGCACCGCATCGAACATGTCCCTCGAACCGGGCGTCGGCGGTTTGGAGTCCGGTACCAGCAGTGATCAGATACTGAACGCTACCCAGGCCCTTTCTAAGTCATTAGACTTCAAGGTCGAATCGGCTTGCAAGAAGCAACGCTTATCAGACGTTCCGACGTTCAAACGCGACGGCATCAACAGCAGCACAAGCACTGCGAGAAGCTTCTTTTGCTTGTCGAGTCGGCCATTCAGAACATTGACAGCCTTGACATCGACTCGGCCAAGACCGACTGGAACGCCGCCGTGAAGTCCATCAAGGAACGTCAAAAGCTCATACGACTTGCTGACCGTTCTGATCTCGGCTGGGGAGTTGTGAAAGAGTACATCGCAGAAACGTCTAATTGAGGCGGCATAGACATTTGCGTCCACCCAGTCGTATGGTACTGAGTTTATAACACATTTTATTCGATCGTTTGGTATCGAATTCGATTTGAGGGACAGCGGATTTTTTGTCCGTCCAATATTTGGCATCGAGCACATCGTTCAAAGTTTAATCTCACAACGCTTTATTGTTGATCTTTCCACACCGGAACTGGCAATCGTAATTTGTTACTTAATACCTTTTTACTTTTGTTGTTTTTTCCGCGTTCCGCGTGCACCGAAGGCCAATAAACGTCTATTTGAGGCGGCATAGACATTTGCGTATACCCAGTCGTATGGCACTGAGTTTTTAACACATTTTATTCGATCGTTTGGTATCGAATTCGATTTGAGGGATAGCGGATTTTTTGTCCTCCAATATTTAGCATCGAGCACATCGTTCAAAGTTTAATCTCACAATGCTTAATTGATGATCTTTCCACACCGGAACTGGCAATCGTAATTTGTTATTTAATACCTTTTTACCTTGTTGTTTTTTGTTTCCCCTTTGCCCTTTCTTTTGCGACTTTCTATAGACTACAGCAAGGTTCACACAACGACCTAGCCACTGTTCACCATTGGAAACATTTGACCTGTTTTTGTCCTTTTCTTGTCTCACATGAGGTATAAATAGAAAAGAAATGAATTTTCTGACGGAAGTATGGAGGAAGAAAGTGGAATTTCTTTTCGTTTTAGAACGACAGGTGCCAGTGTATTCACACTGAACACAATAGAATTACATAACAACTGGCTATATAAACGCCACGTTTGCTTCAGTAGCTCACTCTCGGTCAACCGTGTCAACTTTGCCGTACAATCCCGCCCACCCCATTTTCCCACTTCAATCGGAATTCGGACCGGGGGAGTGCACCCCTGTCGAGTGCCCTGGATGCACCCACGTTTCCTCCAATGGCTGGGGGTTTTTCGTGGCCACCGAGCGCCAGCACACATTGCTGGTCCGACACTCGACCCGAATTCAATTCAGTTCCAAGACACTTTATTGTCGAGACCTAGATACTGTGAACTTTTTTATTGTTTACAGCTCGCAATTCATACATCCAACTTGGTTCAGATGCTAGTTTGATAGCCTCTAAATCGCTAGGCCTTTAATACGGCTTACACCAGACGTGTATAATTATTGTTTTCAACCACATTTGAAGGATATTACATTTGTGCATGTAATTTGATCCTAATCAAGCTGATTAGCGGAGTTTAAAATAAATCGAACAGCAAGGTTCACACAACGACCTAGCCACTGTTCACCATTGGAAACATTTGACCTGTTTTTGTCCTTTTCTTGTCTCACATGAGGTATAAATAGAAAAGAAATGAATTTTCTGACGGAAGTATGGAGGAAGAAAGCGGTGCCTCCATAAATAGGTCATGGAGGATGGTAACTTGCCGTGTACATTTGTACGTGTGCACTGCTTGTGATTCACCGTACCGCGCGAAAATGATATCGGGCCGTTTTCGTGGGTTCCACCGTGCAGTGACAGTGGTGCATGGCCAGCCGAGCTAAGCGGCATTTTCTCGGTGCGATGCGGTGCATGTGATAATCAAGCGAGTACAAGAGGTACTGTGCGCCCAGCCCAGCCCGGCCCGGTGACTTCCTGTACCTGGGGCAGTATACACGATTGGTATCTCGAAAATCAGAAATGTTCACAGATTTACGCCTAACTTACACAATATAAACATGATGACCGTAGAAAACTTCCCCTGAAATTGTTTTGTCTGAAGTGCTATAGTCTTTGAGAAATGAGTAAAACAATTATTGTTCGTCTCATGAGACGAAAATTTAATTCGCCCCAAAACCATTTCGCCCAAGTGCCATTTCGCCCCCAAACCACTTCGCCCGAGTGCCATTTCGCCCCAAATCACTTCGTCCAAACACTACTGCGCTCAAATGCTACTTCGCCCTTAAACCACTTTATGCACAGGCCGTGGTTCAGGGCGAAATGGTTTCAGGGCGAAGTGGTTTTTTGGGCGAAATTACTGCAAACCCTTTTTTGACGGAGCTGGTTTTTTTCTCAGGTTGGTTTTAATCATGCATATTTTCAATCACACAGGGGGATAAAACTATTGTAACAGTTTACCAATCATGTATACTAATGCCATGGCCAAAACATTGGACAGTGGCAACAAATCTTAAAATTATGAACATTTCTCTCTTATATAGTTTTTACACCATGGTTTTTACAACCAAACTAAATTTTACATAGTTTATAACAATGGAAATCCATGCTGGGGGCTCAAAATCAGACATGTCAGAATTTTATTTCTCATTTTTATCATCAAACTTGCTGTAAATGACGCCAGTGGTCGGATATGGAATTCAACCTAAAAATTATAAGTATTTCTGCACTTGAAGTCAAATATTGAACTAATAAATCAGACAATGTTGACGAACATTTCCTTTTTGTTTTAGTTAACAAAACTGTGCAAATTTCCTTCAAGGACTTCTATCCTATCTACAATTAAGGTAGTTTGCTGTTGTTCCTGGAATTCGTAAAAACAGCTTTATATTCACAAACTTTATGGGCCTTCTCAAAGCATCCTCCTCAAAGCACTGAAAAGGGTGAAACTGTAAACATTCAGTAAACTAATAGACATCAAATTTAAATTTGTTCCATTAAATATTATTCCAGTATATTTTCGGAGGCTTATGCAAGCACGTTGCTCAAATAAATTTTCTGATTGCTGTAAAAACAAAAACAGGCACGAAGAATAAAAAAAAGAGTATTGTTTCAAATAGGCTGAAGAAAATGTACAGTAGTAAAACTATGTGGCATTGACTTCTCGGGCCTTTCAACATGAAAGGGCATTTTGAAATTTTGTTGAATCTGCCCAACAATTTATTACTTCAAACATTGTGTACAAAGCATGTGATACTGGGTGAAATTAATAGTTTTTAAGGAAGGGGTAGTTCTTCACTCAGATTCACTCCTAAATTTCGGGTCTTTTCTATCATATCTGAAATTACTGATGCTTGCAAGTCATTTTAGGGGAAAATAGTAGTAGATAACTTCTCTGAAATCGTTTTGCACTTTTTTTAACCGAAGCCAATAATATGAAAAGCATGCCATAGTATAGAGGAACAAAAACAAATTCCCAGTCGTTTTCTTCCTCCATGCGTAAAGCGATGAAAAAATCGTGACCATGCAGAAAATGTCGTAAGAAAATCTCTAAATGCCAGTCTTTGATGGCCTTTGAACTTTTCGATTCCCAACTTTGAACGAAATGCTTCGTCTTCACTGGCTGCCCGATCATCACACCCGACCGTAGACCCGTTCACGGGTCTAACCAACCCGACCGTACTGCATTGCTCAAGTTTAGCGAGCAACACTGCCTGCACGCCGCGCCGACCGGCCGCGGCGGACGGCCGGGCAAGCCCGGTGCATGCAACGAGGAAGATAGCTTTGTCCGTGGACAATGTACGGTTGCCTGCTGATCGATCGATCAGCGGGTAGGCTAATATGGGGCGCCGTTCGTCAACTAATTATTTAGGCGAATTATAGCATGTTTTTTCCATGGTTTATCTTAATTCTGTGTAAATAATGCATTTGTGTCAAAGGCCGTTTATGGTTTACAAACAACTCGATTCTTTACAAAACAGGAAATATACTTGTAGCTGTGCAAATTCATTATTTACAAATAATGAAAATTACCTCGGCGTTCCATACTTTATTAATGAAACCGACCAGTGTACATTTCAATGGTTTACAAACAAGAGAATTGTATCGTTCATAGACAATTCCATGGTTTATAAATAATGAATACTGCACATTGCTGCACGTTTTTCTGGTTTACAAATAATACAAAACTATCCAGTGCGCAATTACATGGTTTATAAACCAAGAAACTTGCACCGGGGTCTGATTTTCTATGGTTTATAAATAATGAAAATTGGTTAGTGGACGTACAATTCCATGGTTTATAAACAATCTAAACTGCGCCGTTCTAATCAATTTTGTGGATTCTGTGGTTTGTAAACAATTACAAATAGTCAATAGGCGTGCATTTTGATGGTTTGTAAATAATTGAAAGTGATCGTTGGCTCACAATTTCATGGTTTATAAATAATGAAAATGAACTAGTTAGTGTGTCGCAAAATGGTTTACAAACAGAAAAAAATAAAGCTTTATACACTTGTCTGTCGTTTGTAAAGGTTGACTATCGATAAAATAAGAAGTATTATGCACTCGGTACATCTCAAAATACGATCATTGACGAAAAATTGAAGGGTTTGTAAATAATGAAAATGGACTAGTTAGTGTGTCGCAAAATTTCATGGTTTACAAACAGAGAAAATTAAAGCTTTATACACGTTTCTGTCGTTTGTAAAGGTTGACTATCGATAAAATAAGAAGTATTATGCACTCGGTACATCTCAAAATACGATCATTGACGAAAAATTGAAGGGTTTGTAAACCATGAAAAACACGCTTCATAAACGTTTATTATAATCCAGTAACGTTGCGAGAGCAATGGGTGCGTTAAATTAGCTATCATCGAGTCATAGGGTGCTCGTTCATAGTGTGAACAGTCCGGCAGACCATGGCAACAAAGGTATTTATGTGTACAGCTCATCGAACGCCACGGCACAGCCTTCAGCGCGCGCGCGGGAAATTCCAGGTTCATTACCCGACTAAACCTAGCCGCGTATTGGGCCCAAAATCCAGCCGCGGTCTTAAAATCCCAAACGGATGTAGTAAAAGGTGATAAAATCTTATTTTTTATTACACGAGTATAATAATAATAATAATTTAAACTACTCTGAATGCCGCAATAGGGCGACATTTCGGCAAGACTCTCACCGGAGACCACCGAAATTTCGGCAAGAGTGACTCAAAATGACACCTTATTTTTTTACCCAAAGCTTCCAGAGATGGTCACAGACCGAAGAGAAACAGCTCCAGTCCCAATAAAAATGGTTCTCGACCTAAAAAAAATGGTTTTTGACCTAAAAAAAAATTTTTAACTCAAAAATATTAGGGCGACACCAAAATGTCGCCCTATTGAGCAGGTCGCCCTAATATACCTTTTTTACACACGATTTGTCGCCCTATTCTAGCATTGATAGTAATTACATTTATATAGCGCGCATTCCATATAAATATGTTCATGTGCGCTGCACATTTTAAAAACGAAACTAATCACATCATCGTTACTTAATTAAGATTAAAAATCATAAATCAAAGGCAAGTTTAAAAAGATATGTTTTAACTTCAGTTTTAAACTTCTCAAGACTCCTAAGATTTCTGATGTGACCTGGAAGTTTGGACCATAGTTTAGGGGCAGCGGTCTGAAAAGCACAATCGCCTAATGAAACTTTACATTTAACATTTCCCGGAGTCAGTAACACACTATTCATTGAACGAAGACTCTGGCAATGAAATTGTTAAAATTCTCATAGAAATGTATTTCTTTTCACGGTGTTACCTAACTCAGTCATCTACCGGGCTGATTAAATTTTAAATGGTAATTTTAATTTATTAATTTTTAATTAATTTTAATTAATGAGGAGTCTCCATTTTCCACCCCAAAAGTGCCGAAAACTTAATACTGCCGACAAAATGGTCCCTTTAAAAGAAAATGTACACCACATAGTTTCAAAAATTTGCATTTTTATTACATAATCTGTTTGATCCGTCAATGGGGCACATCAAATTTTGGATGAAGCCAAATCGGTCCACAAATTAGTGCTTAATTAAATGGCTAATAAGGAGTCTGGTTTCCACTATAAAAGTGTCGAAAACTTAATACTGCTGACAAAATGTCCCTTTAAAATTAAATGTACACCACGCCCAGTGCGCAAGCCGCGGTCGGGCCGTCAGCGGCCCGCTAGCGGCACCGCTAGCGGGCCGCTGGTGGCAGCCACCCGCGGACCGCGGACCGCTAGTGCTCCGTTGGCGATTGAGGAGCGGCAGTGGCACTGGTGGTTTGCCACTAGCACTGGATACCGCTAGTGGTTCGCTAGTAGCTCGGGAGCTGTAAAACGCTGTTCGCGTGCCACTTGCAAGCCACCGGCGAACCGCCGGTGGTTTTTGGTCGGTGTGCCGATGCCGACCGGTCGCTTCCCAGCCGACGGCAGCCGACGGCGGTCAGTTTGACAAATTTGCATTTTTATTACATATTCCGTTTGTTCCGTCCATGGGGCAGATCAAATTTTGGAGGAAGCCAAATCGGTCCACAAATTAGTGCTTAATTAAAGGGCTAATGAGAAGTCTCCATTTTCCACCCCAAAAGTGCCGAAAACTGAATACTGCTGACAAAATGGTCCCTTTAAAAGAAAATGTACACTACATAGTTTCAAACGGATTATGTAATAAAAAGGCAAATTTTTCAAACTATGTGGTG
Organism: Henricia sp. BOLD:AAB3569; assembly: GCA_037783545.1. Lineage (NCBI taxonomy): Eukaryota > Metazoa > Echinodermata > Asteroidea > Spinulosida > Echinasteridae > Henricia > Henricia sp. BOLD:AAB3569. Next base: position 299,093 of record JBBELK010000162.1, on the reverse strand, counting down.
TACATTTTATTTTAAAGGGACCATTTTGTCAGCAGTATTAAGTTTTCGGCACTTTTTTAGTGGAAACCAGACTCCTTATTATCCCTTTAATTAAGCACTAATTAGTGTACCGATTTGGCTTCCTCCAAAATTTGATCTGCCCCATGAACGGATTAAATGGATTACTAGTATGTAATACAAATGCTAATTTTTAAAACTATGTGGTGTACGTTTTCTTTTAAGTTTTTGGCACTTTTGGGGTAAAAAATGGACACTCCTCATTAATTAAAATTAATTAAAAATTAATTAATTAAAATTACCATTTAAAATTTAATCAGCCCGGTAGATGACTAAGTTAGGTAACACCGTGAAACGAAATACATTTCTTTGAGAATTTTAACAATTTCTTTGCCAGAGTCTCAGAACTCGTGTAATAAAAAATAAGAATATGTTTACATAGATAGATGGCGCTTTACAAATGCATGTGTTATTATTATTATTCTTTTATCACCTTTTACTACATCCGTTTGAGATTTTAAGACCGCGGCTGAAACCGCTGCTGAGACCGCTGCTGGATTTCGGGCCCAATACGCGGCTAGGTTTAGTCAGCTAATGAACCTGGAATTTCCCGCGCGCGCGCTGAAGGCTGTGCCGTGGCGTTCGATGAGCTGTACACATAAATACCTTTGTTGCCATGGTCTGCTGGACTGTTCACACTATGAACGAGCACCCCTATGGGTCGATGATAGCTAATTGAACGCACCCATTGCTCTCGCAACGTTACTGGATTATAATAAACGTTTATGAAGCGTGTTTTTCATGGTTTACAAACCCTTCAATTTTTCGTCAATGATCGTATTTTGAGATGTACCGAGTGCATAATACTTCTTATTTTATCGATAGTCAACCTTTACAAACGACAGAAACGTGTATAAAGCTTTAATTTTCTCTGTTTGTAAACCATGAAATTTTGCGACACACTAACTAGTCCATTTTTAATATTTACAAACCCTTCAATTTTTCGTCAATGATCGTATTTTGAGATGTACCGAGTGCATAATACTTCTTATTTTATCGATAGTCAACCTTTACAAACGACAGACAAGTGTATAAAGCTTTATTTTTTTCTGTTTGTAAACCATGAAATTTTGCGACACACTAACTAGTTCATTTTCATTATTTATAAACCATGAAATTGTGAGCCAACGATCACTTTCAATTATTTACAAACCATCAAAATGCACGCCTATTGACTATTTGTAATTGTTTACAAACCACAGAATCCACAAAATTGATTAGAACGGCGCAGTTTAGATTGTTTATAAACCATGGAATTGTACGTCCACTAACCAATTTTCATTATTTATAAACCATAGAAAATCAGACCCCGGTGCAGGTTTCTTGGTTTATAAACCATGTAATTGCGCACTGGATAGTTTTGTATTATTTGTAAACCAGAAAAACGTGCAGCAATGTGCAGTATTCATTATTTATAAACCATGGAATTGTCTATGAACGATACAATTCTCTTGTTTGTAAACCATTAAATGTACACTGGTCGGTTTCATTAATAAAGTATGGAACGCCGAGGTAATTTTCATTATTTGTAAATAATGAATTTGCACAGCTACAAGTATATTTCCTGTTTTGTAAAGAATCGAGTTGTTTGTAAACCATAAACGGCCTTTGACACAAATGCATTATTTACACAGAATTAAGATAAACCATGGAAAAAACATGCTATAATTCGCCTAAATAATTAGTTGACGAACGGCGCCCCATAATAATTCGCCTAAATAATTAGTTGACGAACGGCGCCCCATAAGCTACAAGTATATTTCCTGTTTTGTAAAGAATCGAGTTGTTTGTAAACCATAAACGGCCTTTGACACAAATGCATTATTTACACAGAATTAAGATAAACCATGGAAAAAACATGCTATAATTCGCCTAAATAATTAGTTGACGAACGGCGCCCCATAGTTGCCAACCCCAAAAAACACAAAATGAAGAGAGAAGATGTCCCCCTTTTTTGGGTAAAAGGTGGGCAGTTGTGTATCGTTTGGCAAGACAAAAAATCGGTAACACTTTTAACAAATATCGGGAACTCTGATGTGTCAAAAAAGCAAATTCGGTGCAAGAAGAGCACAAGTGGATTTCGTGACGTTCTGAAGCCAAATTGTGTTGACCTGTATAATTTGAATATGGGAGGTACTGATGTTGCAGATCAATGTTTTCAGTACTACAATCATACGCACAGGAGTTTAAAATGGTGGAAACGAATTTTTTTCCGTATGCTCGATATTTGTATCGTCAATAGCCGAGTAATTTTTGGGGCATAGAGGGCAACAGACATGTCAGTAACCTAGATTTTCGTGTAGGTATTGTACAAGGCTTGCTGTTAGGTTGGGAACGTACTAATGCAACAAGTCGACCGAGATACCACATTCCTATTGATTTGGCAAGACAACAACACTATCCTGGCAAAAACCGCAATGGAAAGAAACGCGACTGCATTGTTTGTAGCAACCGCACATTAAACAGGCGAAAACAGACCCGGATGATCTGTAAAGAATGTAATAAACCAATGTGCACAGTTCCTTGTTTTGAAAAATATCATACCAAATGATTGTAAGTATGTATATGTACAATCTGCTCGCCTTCAAATCTGCCCCCGCCCCCCTCCCCCCGCCCCCACCCCATTCAATGTTGAAGACTGGTTCGACAAGCCACGGATTCAAACCAACATTGAATGGGGTGGGGGGCGGGGAGGGGGAGGGGCGAGAGAAAATACAAGTACATGCAGAAGTAGGGTTGAAGACACATCTTTTTAGACAAGCATTTTTAATTTCTTAGATTTTTAACTTTTGAGTGCTTAATTTTCTTTTGTATTGTATACTTTTTAGGTATTTTCATTAATAGGTTTTTCTTTTTTATATTGATGTACGAGTACAGGGCCTTGTATTACCAGTTTGTATTACTTTTGTTGTGTAAAAACTAGCTTGAAATTACACTTAATAAATAAAAAGATGCACACTAAATTTCTCTCCTTTTTGTATGATTTGTGTCATCAGGTGTACACAAAATCATCAGAGCTATTTAGTGCATGTAAACCACAGAGGGCTCACTTCAATGAAATGTCTCCCAAACCAGTGGGTCTCTAGTGACACTGGGCTCGTAATTGCTGTGGTAAACAAGGGTACTGTCTTATATGAGTGGGTGGTATTGAAAGGGTTAAGCCTACCCGCTGATCGATCGATCAGCAGGCAAACAATGTGAGGCAAACACACATTGTCCACGGACAAAGCTATCTTCCTCGTTGCACCGGGCTCGCCCGGCCGTCCGCCGCGGCGTGCAGGCAGTGTTGCTCGCTAAACTTGAGCGATGCAGTACGGTCGGGTTGGTTAGACCCGTGTACGGTCGGGTGTGATGATCGGGCAGCCGGTGAAGACGAAGCATTAAATTTCGTTCTAAGTTGGGAATCGAAAAGTTTAAAGGCCATCAAAGACTGGCATTTAGAGATTTTCTTACGACATTTTCTGCATGGTCACGATTTTTTCATCGCTTTAAGCGGGCCTCCAACTGTGCGATTTTTGCCACGAATTTCCTACGAATTGGTACGATTATCGGAGACTGCCTATAGACTCTACACACAATCGTAGCTAATCGTACCTAATTCGTAGCAAAAATCGCACAGTGGGAGGCCCGCTTTACGCATGGAGGAAGAAAACGACTGGGAATATTTTTTCTTCCTCTATACTATGGCATGCTTTTTCAGAGAAGTTATCTACTACTATTTTTCCCTAAAATGACTTGCAAGCATCAGTAATTTCAGATATGATAGAAAAAAACCCGAAATTTAGGAGTGAATCTGAGTGAAGAACAACCCTTTCCTTAAAAACTACTTATTTCACTCAGTAGGCCTATCACATGCTTTGTACACAATGTTTGAAGTAATAAATTGTTGGGCAGATTCAACAAAATTTCAAAATGCCCTTATTAAATTTTGGTAAATTTCATGTTGAAAGGCCCGAGAAGTCTCTCAAAACAATGCCACATAGTTTTACGACTGTACATTTTCTTCAAAATTCAGCCTATTTGAAACAGCACTCTTTTTTTTTTATTCTTCGTGTATGTTTTTGTTTTTACAGCAATCAGAAATTAATTTGAGCAACTTGCTCGCGCCTCCGAAAATATACTGGAATAATGTTTAATGGAACAAATTTAAATTTGATGTCTATTAGTTTACTGAATGTTTACAATTTCACCATTTTCAGTGCTTTGAGGAGGCCTGGATGCTTTGAGAAGGCCCATAAAGTTTGTGAATAATAATAAGCTGTTTTTACGAATTCCAGGAACAACAGCAAACTACCTTAATTGTAGATAGGATAGAAGCCCTTGAAGGAAATTTGCACAGTTTTGTTAACTAAAACAAAAAGGAAATGTTCGTCAACATTGTCTGATTTATTAGTTCAATATTTGACTTCAAGTGCAGAAATAATTTTTAGGTTTAATTCCATATCCGACCACTATAAACGTCATTATTTTGTAGTAAATGAAAAATAAACAATGCATGTTAGAACAGCAAGTTTGATGATAAAAATGAGAAATACAATTCTGACATGTCTGATTTTGAGCCCCCAGCCTGGATTTTCATTGTTATAAACTATGTGAAAACCATGGTGTAAAAACTATATAAGAGAGAAATTTTCATAATTTTAAGATTTTTTGCCAACATTGTCCAATTGGCCATGGCATTAGTATATTTATGCATGATTGGTAAACTGTTTAATACAATAGTTTTATCCCCCTGTGTGATTGAAGATATGCATGATTAAAACAACCTGAGAAAAAACCAGCTCCGTACTTCGTCTAACTTTTGAGAAAACGGTCAAAAAAGGGTTTGCAGTTATTTCGCCCCAAAAACCACTTCGCCCTGAACCATTTCGCTCTGAACCACGGCCTGTGCATGAAGTGGTTTTAGGGCGAAGTAGCATTTGAGCGATGTAGTGTTTGGACGAAGTGATTTGGGACGAAATGGCACTCGGGTGAAGTGGTTTGGAGGCGAAATGGCACTTGGGAGAAATGGTTTTGGGGCGAATTCAATGTTCGTCTCATGAGACGAAAACTAATTGTTTTACTCATTTCTCAAAGACTATTGCACTTCAGACAAGAACATTTCAGGGGAAGTTTTCTACGGTCATCGTAAAGTTGAAATCTGTGAACATTTCTGATTTTCGAGATACCAATCGTGTATACTGCCCCAGGTACAGGGCTGGGCTGGGCTGGGCTGGGCGCACACTTACTTGTACTCGCGTGATTATCACATGCACCGTACCGAGAAAATGCCGCTCGGCAGGCCATGCATGCACCACTGTCACCCACCATGCCAGTGCACGGTGGAACCCACGAAAACGGCCCGATATCATTTTCGCGCGGCACGGTGAATCACTAGCACTGCACACGTACAAATGTACACGGCAAGTTACCATCCTAGGCTGCTTTCGAGCACTCGTCCCTGGTGCTCCCATGTGGTGGAAACGTTACGTCACACACATGCTTACACACGCTTTCGTGCGAGCACCATGGAGCACCATGGAGCACCTGGTGCCGCGCTCGAAAGCAGCCCTACATGACCTATTTATGGAGGCACCGCTTTCTCTTCTACGCAGGCGCCCATAATTTTTTACCTTGCTGTTTAATTATTCATGTTTTCCATAAAGGTTAGTCGAACTTTTTTCTTACGGAGTAATCAAGACCGAGTTTTCGAGTCACGTCGCGAGTGTAGGTACGCCCTCTAGCGGCTGAAATGAACAGTGCGTATGTGGGAATCGCGAACTCCAACAGTAAACTCGGTCTTGCATCAAGACTATGGACAGCCCGGACGACCGAATAGGAATTTCCGTTTTCCTGTTGAGGAGTTGGCATCATGTTTTTTTCTTCACGAACGTACGTGCACCGAAGCAACACGCCTACGTACGCGTGTGTGCACTTTGCCGTGCATGCTGCGCGGGGCAAATTTCTACACTGTAGCCTGCCGTAGCACGCGCTCGCTCCCGTTCTCCGGACTCTCGAAACAAACAATTATGTTCGAATTTTCATACTTATGTTTAACTTTGTTTCATACCTGTATAAATAGTCTCTCTTTTGTCAATTACTTATAAATATTGGGGGGAAATCAGAGTTGAATTTGGTGCAGTTCTGCAGTAACAAACTTTTATACGGCTGGAAATACAACTAACTCACAAGACCACGTGACTTTTCGGAACCAGAATTTGGTTCCGAAAAGTCACGTGACCTTGGATTTTTCAAAAGTGCTCAAAAACTGCCAAATTTGACGGCGTCTTTAAAGGATATATCTAATTTACTCTCGAATGCGCTTCAGAGTAATGTCTGGGTCTATTTCGCTCCCACAATAGCCCAACAAAGAAGGTGTGTTCCTTTAAGTTTGGTATGAATTGCAGTTAAAGGCCAGTGTATCATTTGCAATGACCCCAAAAAGTAATCGACGAGTTTACAGGGGAAAAGTTCTGAAAGTAAAGATTGAATTAATAGCAACTACCCAATGAAAGGTTTCCGCTCAAAATGATATAATTTTAGCAGAAAATAATCCGTAAAGATGAAATTGTTTAGATCGTTTGCAAACGATTTACTTATTTTTGGTTCGCATCTACGCGGTCCAAAATGCATGGGCGCTGTGTACTATGGCACCAGACTAATTCATGGTCAGCTCGACAACTAGACTGGTTCCCTGTCCTCATATTTACTTCCCCTCCGTCGTATCGCACATGGACAGGGGACCAGTCTACTCGACAACGGCAGGGAGTACGCTTCTGTGCATGCGCAGTATATTACGTGAGCGTTTCGCTCGTTTTCCAGTAGTCTTGATGCAAGACCGAGTTGGCGATCCCCACATTGTTCATTTTAGCCGCCAGAGGGCGTACCTACACTTACAACGTGAACTCGAAAACTCGGTCTTGATTACTCCGTAAGAAAAAAGTTCGATAACCTTTATGGAAGCACATGAATAATTAAACAGCAAGGTCAAAAATTATGGGCGCCTGCGTAGAAGAGAAAGCGATGCCTCCATAACTAGGTCATGTGGGATGGTAACTTGCCGTGTACATTTGTACGTGTGCAGTGATTCACCGTGCCGCGCGAAAATGACATCGGGCCATTTTCGTGCAGTGACCGTGGTGCATGGTTTTACAGCAATGGAAATCCAGGCTGGGTGCCCAAAATCAGACATGTCATAATTTTATTTCTCATTTTTATCATCAAACTTGTTCTAACATGCATTGCTTATTTTTCATTTAATACGAAATAAAGACGTTTATACTGGTCGGATATGGCATTCAACCTAAAAATTCAAATTACTTCTGCACTTGAAGTGAAATATTGAACTAATGAATCAGACAATGTTGACGAACATTTCTTTGGACAATGTTGGACAGAAGTGGGAAAAATTTAAAAATCATGAAAATTTCTTTATTATTTTTCACACCATGGTTTTTACAACCAAACTAAAATTTTACATGGTTTTATAGCAATGGAAATCCAGGCTGGGTGCCCAAAATCAGACATGTCAGAATTGTATTTCTCATTTTTATCATCAAACTTAATTGTTCTAACATGCATTGTTTATTTTTTATTTAATACAAAATAAAGACGTTTATAGTGGTCGGATATGGAATTCAACCTACAAATTCAAATTATTTCTGCACTTGAAGTGAAATATTGAACTAATGAATCAGACAATGTTGACGAACATTTCTTTGGACAATGTTGGAAAGCAGTGGGACAAAATTTAAAAATCATGAAAATTTTTCTTTCTTAGTTTTTACACCATGGTTTTTACAACTAAACTAAAATTTTACATGGTTTTATAACAATGGAAATCCAGGCTATGGGGGCCTAAAATCAGACATGTCATAATTTTATTTCTAATTTTTATCATCAAACTTGTTCTAACATGCATTGTTTATTTTTCATTTAATACAAAATAAAGACGTTTATAGTGGTCGGATATGGAATTCAACCTTAAAATTCAAATTATTTCTGCACTTGAAGTGAAATATTGAACTAATGAATCAGACAATGTTGACGAACATTTCCTTGGACAATGTTGGACAGCAGTGGGACAAAATTTAAAAATCATGAAAATTTCTCTTTCTTAGTTTTTACACCATGGTTTTTACAACTAAACTAAAATTTTACATGGTTTTATAACAATGGAAATCCAGGCTGGGGGCCTAAAATCAGACATGTCATAATTTTAGTTTCTAATTTTTATCATCAAACTTGTTCTAACATGCATTGCTTATTTTTCATTTAATACGAAATAAAGACGTTTATACTGGTCGGATATGGCATTCAACCTAAAAATTCAAATTACTTCTGCACTTGAAGTGAAATATTGAACTAATGAATCAGACAATGTTGACGAACATTTCTTTGGACAATGTTGGACAGAAGTGGGAAAAATTTAAAAATCATGAAAATTTCTTTATTATTTTTCACACCATGGTTTTTACAACCAAACTAAAATTTTACATGGTTTTATAGCAATGGAAATCCAGGCTGGGTGCCCAAAATCAGACATGTCAGAATTGTATTTCTCATTTTTATCATCAAACTTAATTGTTCTAACATGCATTGTTTATTTTTTATTTAATACAAAATAAAGACGTTTATAGTGGTCGGATATGGAATTCAACCTACAAATTCAAATTATTTCTGCACTTGAAGTGAAATATTGAACTAATGAATCAGACAATGTTGACGAACATTTCTTTGGACAATGTTGGAAAGCAGTGGGACAAAATTTAAAAATCATGAAAATTTTTCTTTCTTAGTTTTTACACCATGGTTTTTACAACTAAACTAAAATTTTACATGGTTTTATAACAATGGAAATCCAGGCTATGGGGGCCTAAAATCAGACATGTCATAATTTTATTTCTAATTTTTATCATCAAACTTGTTCTAACATGCATTGTTTATTTTTCATTTAATACAAAATAAAGACGTTTATAGTGGTCGGATATGGAATTCAACCTTAAAATTCAAATTATTTCTGCACTTGAAGTGAAATATTGAACTAATGAATCAGACAATGTTGACGAACATTTCCTTGGACAATGTTGGACAGCAGTGGGACAAAATTTAAAAATCATGAAAATTTCTCTTTCTTAGTTTTTACACCATGGTTTTTACAACTAAACTAAAATTTTACATGGTTTTATAACAATGGAAATCCAGGCTGGGGGCCTAAAATCAGACATGTCATAATTTTAGTTTCTAATTTTTATCATCAAACTTGTTCTAACATGCATTGTTTATTTTTCATTTAATATAAAATAAAGACGTTTATAGTGGTCGGATATGGAATTCAACCTAAAAAATGAAATTATTTCTGCACTTGAAGTGAAATATTGAACTAATGAATCAGACAATGTTGACGAACATTTCCTTGGACAATGTTGGACAGCAGTGGGAAAAAATTTAAAAATCATGAAAATTTTTCTTTCTTAGTTTTGGGTTTTTACAACTAAACTAAAATTTTACATGGTTTTATAACAATGGAAATCCAGGCTGGGGGCCTAAAATCAGACATGTCATAATTTTATTTCTCATTTTTATCATCAAACTTGTTCTAACATGCATTGTTTATTTTTCATTTAATATAAAATAAAGAGGTTTATAGTGGTCGGATATGGAATTCAACCTAAAAATTCAAATTATTTCTGCACTTGAAGTCAAATATTGAACTAATGAATCAGACAATGTTGACAAACATTTCCATTTTTTTTTTTGTTAACCAAACTGTGCAAATTTCCTTCAAGGGCTTCTGTCCTATCTACAAAGTAGTATGCTGTTGTTCCCTGGAATTCGTAAAAACAGCTTCATATCCACAAAATTAATGGGCCTTCTCAAAGCATTCTCCTCAGAGCACTGAAAAGGGTGAAATTTTAAACATTTAGTAAACTAATAAACATCAAATTTAAATTTGTTCCATTAAACGTTATTCCAGTATATTTTCGGAGGCTTATGCAAGCAAGTTGCTCTAATTAATTTTCTGCAATTCTGCTTGCTGTAAAAACAAAAACATGCACGAAGAATCAGAAAAAAAAGTATTGTTTTAAATAGGCCGTAAAAGGTCGATCCTTGGGTCACAAAAATTTGCCTTATTTGTTGTTGGCCTAAATGAAAATCAAATGGGTCATATTTGACTTTAGAAAATGTACAATTACTTTTGTAAAACCATGTGGCTTTGAGAGACTCCTTTCAACATTAAGTTTACAAAAATTTAATAAGGGCATTTTGAATTTTTTTAAAATCTGCCCAACAATTTATAATACTTCAAACATTGTGTACAAAGCATGTGATATAGTGAGTGAAATTACTAGTAGTAGTTTTTAAGAAAGTGGGTGGTTCTTCACTCAGATTAATTCACTCCTAAATTTCGGTTTTTTTTCTATCATATCTAATCTAACTGATGCTTGCAAGTCATTTTAGGGAAAAATAGTAGTGGATAACTTCTCTGAAATCGTTTAGCACTTTTTTTTTTACCGAAGCCAATAATATGAAAAGCATGCCATATAGTATAGAGGAGAAGAAAACAATCCCAGTCGTTTTCTTCCTCCATGCGTAAGCGATGAAAAAAAATCGTGACCAAGCAGAACATGCCCTAAGAAAATCTCTAAATGCCAGTCTTTGATAGCCTTTGAACTTTTCGATTATCAACTTGGAACGAAATGCTTCGTCTTCACTGGCCGCCCAATCATCACACCCGACCGTAGACCCGTTCACGGGTCTAACCCGACCGTATACGAGCAACGCAGGCCGGCAAGCGGTAAGGCCCGGACGACGGTACAGGCGAGCCACTGAGTGCATGCAACGCGCAAGATAGCTTTGTCCGTGGACAACGTGTTTGCCTCATATCATGTTTGCCTGCTGACTGCTGATCGATCGATCGATCAGCGACTGGAAAAGCAGCGACATTTGTATGCACTGTCCTGTCCAGTGTGTACTCTGGGTACCAGACAGACCAGAGCTGTTGTGAATTATGGAAATTAGATGACGTCACGCATTTCAACGTGTCACACAAAGGTATGTCAGGAATTCGCTCGGTATTTTGCGAGCGATTTATACGGAATATGAAAGACTGTCTTTTCGACTGTATTTCAGGTGCGCCCTCTGGCGGCCAATGATGAATAGTCTATGTACATCGTGTATTGCGCGCAAAAAGGCAGTCTTTCCGAAAGACTAGTTTTCCAGCCGCCCATAGCTATATATAGGCGCGCTGGGTACATACGAGCGAAGTGGAGCGTGTGAACAATTTCTCTTCGCGGGCAAGCTTACAATAAACGCGCAACATTTTTCGAAGTGACAACATATTATGTAACAGCTTATCATCAACACAAAACGCCAGTTCATGGCACTGGATGGCCCCCAGTTATGGCGGAGGTACGAGGCAGGAGAGGACTTCAACTATCGGATTGGTGTATAGCTGGGCTGCGTTCCAAATACGCGAACGTTTGCAAACGTTGGCAACAGCTATTAAAAATACTATGTTGCAAAAATTCATCAAGCAGTTCCTGTTTTATGCTTGTTAAAATTTGCCAAATTTACGTGCGGAATCGTCAATAAAAATAAATAGACAGCAACTTTAAAAATTGTGATGTGATTTTGGTGATATTTTGGGGCGGAAAATCTCACCACTGCACAGGTGGATTTGCGTGATATTTGGCACAAATACAAAGAAAACCAGCCCCAATAGGCCTGTACCAAAAATAAATCAGCCTGGCAGATTAAATGACAGAAAATAAAGTGCAATTTCACGCAGCTCTATCAAGCTTGCAAACTTCGGTTACGGATTTGACCACGTTGACGTAATTAGTCACAAACATTAATTGCGAAGTTGTATCTAGTGCGCGAATTAAGCCACTTTCTAGCTTAGAGAAATTATGAAATAAGAAGGGGTCTTAAAATCGATTTATTCAGACAAGTAGGCACTTTTTGTTACGATTTTTTAGCTGTAATATAAGAAATATTCATGTAGAATCATCATCAATCAGCTTTATCGTCATAGCAATCGATTTAATTAGTCAAACAAATTAATTGCGAAGTTGTATCCAGTGCCGGAATCAAGCCGCCTTAATCTTAGAGAAATTGGGAAATAAGAAGGGGTCTTAAAATGCGATTTATTCAGACAAGAAGGCACTTTTAATTTAGATTTTTCAACTGAAGCATAAGAACAACTCATATAGAATCACAATCAACCAGCTTTATAGTCAAAGCCATCGATTTAATTAGTCAAAAAAATTAATTGCGAAGTTGTATCCAGTGCGCGAAGCCGCCTTAGATATGTTTTGTGCACGCACATGAGGGCGCTCTTTGCACCTCCTTCAAAATGGCCGCGAAAATGTCGAAATGGCCTTACGAGCAAAAACAATGAACAACAAAGACACGTTTTGTGTCAAATTTGGGGATTCCGTGGCCTGCTTTTTGGAACGAGATGTTCGCCTGCTCGTCAGTTCACGCCAAACTGAGGGGCGCCGAAGCCAGTTGGCACGATCGATTTTGCTTGCATTAATATTATAAATTTCGTCATGAATCTTTGTGAACAACGTCGGCGCATGGTGGGTCGGCGCCTAGTGGCTGTGCAGCTTCGCCGCCGAGTGGCTATACGCCTATAGTTAGGTATACCACCTATCGGTAAGAGTTGAGAAGCTGACTCTGTTGACTTATTAAGCATCGTTAAAACTTTATAAAAGGGTTAACATGTGCAGATTTGATGGGAAAAACCAATATTTTGGGTGAGAATAGCTTAAGATTTTGTGAGGAAACACTTAGAAATTTTCCAGTCTGTTTGTAGCCTACACGTACCCCTAGAACTATGGGGGACTGTATCCCCCATAGGTTATGTTGTTTTTTTCCAATATGGCGGCGCCTGAACTTTAAGATCGGACCGATACGGTTTAAGCTAGCGCAATAATCCGCTCCCCAATCGCCACCAAACTCCGTCTGATAGTTCTTGAGACACTCACCTTGCGTGTGTCTACGGAATTTCGGTACCATTTGTCCATTAAATTCTCCGAAAATAATGTTGGAAAATGAACGGGAACATGTGCGATGCATGTGGATGCATGATCGAGGCATTCGGTGCGATGCATGTGGATGCATCGCACATGTTCCCGTTCATTTTCCAACATTATTTTCGGAGAATTTAATGGACAAATGGTACCGAAATTCCGTAGACACACGCAAGGTGAGTGTCTCAAGAACTATCAGACGGAGTTTGGTGGCGATTGGGGAGCGGATTATTGCGCTAGCTTAAACCGTATCGGTCCGATCTTAAAGTTCAGGCGCCGCCATATTGGAAAAAAACAACATAACCTATGGGGGATACAGTCCCCCATAGTTCTAGGGGTAGCCTACACGCATGACACGAGTTCTGAAGCCATAATAAACTTCTCAATTCTTTAAAGGAGCGTGACCAGAGTTTCTGGAAAATAGTTTTCGATGTAACTTACCAATATTATCGAGTAACTCCCATACACACCTCCCATGTCCCAAAAACTCGAAAACATTCGCAATTTCCAGTAAAAAATTGAACAAAACTATCGAGTATGCTTTCAGCGGATAAACGTTGATACTAAAAAATTAGTTTACAAATAATCGGTGGATTTTTGACGATATCCTCGGAAATATGCGGCCTAGAAGCGCGGGAGTTTCAGTTTCGTAATCAGAAAAATATAACGGATGTTATGATATAAAAATCTCATGACCCATAAGGTAAGTCCCGGGGAGTTATGGGTAAAAAAAAGTGATCTGGTCACACTCCTTTAAAGATGAGCACAATTTTTTTTTATATTTGTGAATATATACTCTACAATTCTTTAAAGATGCTCGTCATACTACATGTACTCATGGAGGAAGAAATTCCTCCATGATGTACTATAGGGACTGCTAACCCAATCCACACGTACACGCCCAGGATTCGAAACGGGTACGCCAGAGGAAAGGCGAGGAAAGAACCACTACGCCAACCGGACCGCCCTTAAGCAAATTAAATTTAAAATGATCAACGTGGGTTTTACTGCAGGTTGTTTCTTTCTTATTTGTTTGTTTGAAAGAAGAAATACAAATAAAGCAAACTAACAAAACAGACAAAGTGAGAATTTTATCAATATAAATTTCTTTATTTAAATTTATAACAATTTAACACAATGTAACGGTACAATCTGGACGAGTCCAAGATTTTGGGTATCAGGCTATAAATAGTTTCATTATGTAATAATGTACGACCATGGTACGACTAACTAATTTTGACAAAATTAAAACCTCCCAGAGATGTTTAAAAATAATGTGGTCACGTGACGTCTGACTGTCACGTTCCTACATAATCATGATAATGCCGTATTCCACTCGTGCTTGCGGGATAACTAATATTATCTTGAAGCAAAATTGACGCACTAATATAACGCGCACTCTGCAAGTACTACATGTACTCCGCGCATATGCGTAGGGACACAGTTATCTTGGAATACCATGGTGCATTACCGGTACGCAGAGTGCAATATGAGAATTATGAGAATATGAGTATTATGAAACATTATCACACTGTTGGTTGCCATGGATCCACCAATCAAAACGACGGATTCAAGTTTGCTTGAAGATATATTAAGTTATCAACATTTGAAGTTATACAGGGTGTATCAGAAAAAGTAGACACTCATAAAATTGTAGATAAAATGAAAATTTTAGTATTTTTAGAAAATTGGCTCACAAATATTGAAATATCGGTAGACATAGGTTTCGAGTTTTCATTAACGTGGCATCATGTTGGGAATTTCACACCTGGCTGAACAGGGGCTAGTTTTGTAAACAAAGCTAAAATTAACTTGCGCATAAAAATGGAAGATGCAAAACAGGATCAAGGAGCACGAGAGGTCAATTTGACATGTCCTTTTTTTGCTATCAGCTTATCAGAAAGTATAGCTTTACAGAAAGTGTGTACCTTGAATGGGCATCAGGGCCAACTCAGCAGGGCATGAGGCCATTGGCCTTGGTGACTTTGGTTAATGTCAAAGCCTGGATTGGTTGCATTTCTGTCACAGTTGCTAATTTTTGTTCATTATGTATTCACAGATTGGAGATGGAGCCCACAGACTGTGGAGCTTCATATTACACACTACAAAAATGGACGTGTTGCCATGGATACTGAAAACACAGGAGAGGTGAGTTTTTGGCCATCATTCCAATTTTATTACAGTGGAATTTCGCTATAATGAACACCAAAAAGAACATTCAGCTACAGTGAACATCGCTCATGGCTCCCAATCATTTGTTCGCGTTAAACGCCACCAAAACAAACACTTGTATGGTTCAGATACGATGCCCATTTATGGTGACTTTCCACTGTATTAAAGCTTGTCTAGCTTCCGCTTATAGGCATGCATGGGTAGGGCTTCCTCAAAGATGATATAGCAGCAAAAGTGCAAGATAGCCCACCCATGCGAAATCAATTCAATAAAGTGAAGTATGTAAAGGCACCATTTTAGTAATAAGCAAACTAGACGCGCCTTGTGTCTGTTTGACATGCCTCTCGTAGTGTAATCTGTGTCGCGGCGAATAGTTACAGCGGCATCCACACTTGGGATGAGAGAAAAGTCGTAAGGGCTTTATCGGGATTCCAACCTGACACCTGTGACTCACTGGGCAGAAGCTCTACCATCTGAGCTATAAGGCACAGTGGTATACTCCCTCAGATTTTCCCCAAGACCTCTGACTCACCAGAAAGACACTCCACCAGCTGCTGAGCTATAAGGCACAGTAGTATACTCCCTCAGGTTTCCCCCAAGACCTATGACACACCAGGCAGATGCTCTACCAGCTGAGCTATAAGGTACAGTGGTATACTCAGTCAGGTTTTCCCCAAGACCTCTGACACACCAGGCAGATGCTCTACCAGCTGAGCTATAAGGCAAAGTGGTATACTCCCTCAGATTTTCCCCAAGACCTCTAACTCACCAGACAGACGCTCTACCAGCTGAGCTATAAGGCACAGTGGTATACTCCCTCATATTTTCCTTAAGACCTTTTACACACCAGGCAGATGCTCTACCAGCTGAGCTATAAGGCACAATAGTACATGTTATACACCCTCAGATTTTCCCCAAGACCTCTGACACACCGGGCAGATGCTCTACCAGCTGAGCTATAAGGCACAGTGGTATATTCCCTCAGGTTTTCCCTAAGACCTCTGACACACCGGGCAGACGCTCCACCAGCTGAGCTACATGTATAAGGCACAGTGGTATACTCCCTCAGGTTTTCCCCAAGACCTCTGACACACCGGGCAGATGCTCTACCAGCTGAGCTATAAGGCACAGTGGTATACTCCCTCAGGTTTTCTCCAAGACCTCTGACACACCAGGCAGATGCTCTACCGGCTGAGCTATAAGGCACAGTGGTATACTCCCTCAGATTTTCCCCAAGACCTCTGACACACCAGGCAGATGCTCTACCAGCTGAGCTATAAGGCAAAGTGGTATACTCCCTCAGATTTCCCCCAAGACCTCTAACTCACCAGACAGACGCTCTACCAGCTGAGCTATAAGGCACAGTGGTATACTCCCTCATATTTTCCTTAAGACCTTTTACACACCAGGCAGATGCTCTACCAGCTGAGCTATAAGGCACAATAGTACATGTTATACACCCTCAGATTTTCCCCAAGACCTCTGACACACCGGGCAGATGCTCTACCAGCTGAGCTATAAGGCACAGTGGTATATTCCCTCAGGTTTTCCCTAAGACCTCTGACACACCGGGCAGACGCTCCACCAGCTGAGCTACATGTATAAGGCACAGTGGTATACTCCCTCAGGTTTTCCCCAAGACCTCTGACACACCGGGCAGATGCTCTACCAGCTGAGCTATAAGGCACAGTGGTATACTCCCTCAGGTTTTCTCCAAGACCTCTGACACACCAGGCAGATGCTCTACCGGCTGAGCTATAAGGCACAGTGGTATACTCCCTCAGATTTTCCCCAAGACCTCTGACACACCGGGCAGATGCTCTACCAGCTGAGCTATAAGGCACAGTGGTATACTCTGTCGGGTTTTCCCCAAGACCTGTGACACACCAGGCAGATGCTCTACCAGCTGAGCTATAAGGCAAAGTGGTATACTCCCTCAGATTTTTCCCAAGACCTCTGACTCACCAGACAGATGAGCTACAGGGCAGACGCTCTACCATCTGAGCTATAAGGCACAGTGGTATACTCCCTCAGGTTTTCCCCAAGAACCCAATTGTTCTCTTATTGTTGCATGGGACCGCAACTGAGCAAAGTAACAAACAACAATATTTGGTATGGTACCTAATCACCATTGAAATGAAACAACCAAACTATGGGATGAGAAAAAAAATCAGCAACCGCGAGAGTCATGTCAAACGGACATGAGGCGCATCTACCGGTAGTTTGCTTACTAAAATGGCACCTTGAATTTCTACGGAGGTCAGCCCCTGGTAGAGTAGTCTATCTTGCAGCAGGCATTTAACTTTAATAGTTTGTGTAGTATTCAATTGTTCGTATTCAAATTTATGCAAATAAATGCTTAATTTACATATTACTGCACCATTAATTAATACTGACATATTGATGTACTGTTCTTGCCTTAATCAAAATTATGCAAATCTCGCTACTTATTTACATGTCACTGCAGCATGCTAAATTTACTATTTTGCCCTTGCTCATGTATGGTGTTCCCCTGAAGCGGAGTTCCAGTTTTGTTTTTTAGAAGTCACATCATGGCCATGGTTTCATCATGATGTTACCCAGAATGCCCCAATATTTTCTCATGTTTATTCATGCATGGTGTCCCTCTGAAACTGAGTTCCAGTTTTGTTTTTTGGAAGTCACATCATGGCCATGGTTTTATCATGATGCTACCCAGAATGCCCCAATATTTTCTCATGTTTATTCATGCATGGTGTATACCCCTGAAACTGAGTTCCAGTTTTATTTTTTAGAAGTCACATAGTGGCCATGGTTTCATGATGCTACCCAGAATGCCCCAATGCATTGAATGAAATGAGTTAATACTGACATCAGGTGTACTATCCTTATCAAAATTTTAATTTTAAAAATTGCTCATTTACATACCATATTTCCCAAATATGTTTGTTTCTACTACGGCATGTTACTCACAGTGGCTCAAGAGTCCAAAAACATTTACTTCCAGCCAAAAAGCTACAAGAGTTGAATACAGTTTTCAAAGATTTTTGCAAACTTTGTTTTGTTGATCATCATGTCTCTGTTAGGGGCCGTCCATAAAGGAGGGGGGAGGGGGTTGTTGACATTGCGTACAGGGTGGCAGGGGGGAGGGTCCAAGCCAATGCATATGTACGCAAACTGAAAATTTGCTTTTACTTGACAAACATATTAGACAGGCCACACATTGTTGTCACTCATCTCACATTTTTTTCACTCCTCAATTTAGGTTTTTCCCATCAAATCTGCAGTTTGTGTAAACAAAAATGCAAAAACAATCTCATTTATTTCAGATTTTGGAGACGACATGCGAATCGTTAGTAGTATATAGCACTATACATGTAGTACTGAACCATTTACCAATGCTTACTAATGCTGAGGTATATGGAATGCGTACATGTATGCGTACAGGGGTGAAGAGGTTGGAGCCACTGTGTACGCCATGCGTACAGGGGGGAGGGAGGGTCTAAAAAGTTACTGTATTTCTAGCATTGTGTGCTATGATATTGGAAAGCCTGTTTATTTCTCTAACAGTTTGTCCCCTTCGTTATGAACATAATTTGTGGGATGAGCACCATCAAACAAATTTGTCAGTATGTTTTCCTCATTTCTGTTACTTAGAAAGTTGGTTTTTCTGTTGAACACTGTTAAGCCTAGCGTCCATCGACATTGCAACTGGAAGCAACTCGACCATCAGTTGCTGTCGATGTGTGCAGCAATTGGGAACATCCAGTTTTCAAAGCGCACACATCGACACGGCAAATTGGTAAAGCCTACAGTACATTGACCTTTTAACTGGAAGCAACTGTTGCTGTCGATGTGCGCGCACGTATTCAGACACACGCGTGCAACTGACAGCAACTAGTTGCAACTACGCGTGCATGTACATTGACGCAACTGACCGCAACTGGGTACAACTACAGTTGCCAGAAGGTAGAACATGAGCAACTCGCGGCAACTCCAGTTGCCAGTAGTTGCAAGTACGAGCACATCAACCTTTTTGAGCAACTGATCAGTTGCTCCCAGTTGCCGCGAGTTGCTTCCAGTTGCCGGAAACACCAGTTGCCACTACAGTGTAGTTGCTTCCAGTTGCAATGTGGATGTACGCTAGGCTTTAAAGACCCACCCACATTCACAACAGAGTAATTAAGTAAACTTTACATACTCATGCATTTCATTTGATTTCCTTTTAACAGGACCAATTTATGAAGCTCCCTTGTGTTGCTGCCCATGCTTGGCCTCACCTGGACTATTGGACTCCACATACATGTCTCTCTCTTGTTGGAATTCATTTGTCATCATGAGCAGCTTTTAGGTATTGTAATCATCAGCTTGTTACTACTTCTCTACATTAGGAATAGCTTGCTCTTTCCCAATATAATCTTACAGCACTTTTGCTCAGTGCTTTCCCAAGAACTATCATTATGTTAACAATTTGTGCTTGGGTGGGATTCGAACCCACAACCTTCTGCATTCTGAAGCAGTTTCCTTAACTACTCAACCTCTCGGTGTGCTGGTGTCAAAGGGCCTGTTTGATTCTTGCAACATTTAGTATCAAAACTAATCCCTTGCCCTTTTCCGACAATTTATAAGAACAATTAAAAATATCAAAATGTGCTTGGGTGGGACTCGAACCCATATCCTCATTCTCCTACATTCTACTACAACAGTTGACTTGACCACTCGGTGTGCTGGTTCAAATCATGGAGCAGTTGGAACCTAGAACAGTTGCCTCACTCATTCAACCACTGAGTGTACTGGTCTCAAAGAGCCAGTTGGTTTCACAACTAATCCCCTGCCCTTTTCTGATGCAATTTATCAGCACTTTATGCTCGGAGCTTTCCCAAGAACTCTGTTAAAACCTGTGCTTGGGTGGACTTGAACCCACAACCTTCTGAATTCTAGAGCAGTTGTTTTTAACCTTTCAACCAATCATTACGCAGGTGTCAAAGGGCCAATTTGAATCATGGAAGTTGGTATCACAACTAATCTAGAGTAGTTGCCTCAACCACTTGACCACTCAGTGCGCTGGTATCAAAGGGCCAGTCTGAATCATGGAGCAGTTGGTATCACAACTGCCCTTTCTTGGTCAAATTTATAAGAACTGCTAAAAACATCAAAATGTGGTTGGGTGGGACTTGAACCTAGAGCAGTTGTCTCAAATTATTCAACTACTCAGTGCATTGGTGCAAAAGGGTCTATTTGAATCGTGGAGCAGTTGGCATCACAACTAATCCCTTGCCCCTTTTTGACGATATTTATTTTTGCTATGTGCTCAGCGCTTTCCCAAGAACTATGTTAGAACCTTGTGCTTGGGTGGGACTCGAACCCACAGCCTTCTGCATTGTAGAGCAGTTGTCTTAACCACTCGCCCACTCAGTGAGCTGGTGTCGGACTGTCAGTTTGAATCATTCAAAACCAGTGCTTGGGTGGGACTCGAACCCACAGCCGAGCAGATCTTTTAAGCACTTTTGTAAGGCACATTTTTGTATTTTCTTTTTTAATTACTAAAACATCTTTGAGCAAATTCCGCTCAAACTCCATAACATTTTCGGGCCTGTTGTCTGTTTTGGCACCGATTTGGCACCGTCATATTTAGTTAGATGATAGCATTTCTGCGGTTGTACCAGTGTGGATGAACTAGCTAAAATAAACCATCTTTTGTTTGGATCAATTCTGCTTTCATAAAATGCATTAAGTTCATTCATACCTCCACACATTTTCCACTTTAGTGTTAGATATTTGGTTTGAAGTCTTACATGTAGCTCTGATTTGTAAGTACCGTAACTTAGTTAACTTATATATTTTCTTTCCCTTTTAGTCTGTGGCTACTGTTCATATGCACCACCCATCATGTTGAGATTTGCTGGGAGAAGAAATCTGGCCAGTGTTGACCTACAGTATCAGTAAGTCACAGTCCATTGTTCTGTTCATCTTTACTGCAAATCCATTTTGGGTCAATTGTATGACAATAATGATTTTTTTTTTAAATCACAAGGGGTTAGTCCAGCAGTTATTTGCACAAATCGGCATAAAAAAATATATGACTTTTTAAAAAATGTCTCAGAAATTATCAGGAAAACAATTTTTGCCCGTTTCCAACCTGTTTTGGTATGTTTCAAAGTTAAATTTTGAATCTTTTTTGTCTTTGCTGAAAATCCATACTGATGTACCCCGGTAGGGTCGTCTCTACCATCCCAATCAACTCTGATTGTGAATGTAGCCTGCAGTTTATACAGTGAACACTCATTGGGGAAGATTCCACTACACATTCAAATATTTGCGGAAATGCCTCTCATCTTGCATTTTAATTGCTCTACACTTCACGTTAATTTCTCCAAAGCAGTTTATTTGTAAACTCCACCATGCGTGAGGCAATCCATGATTTTAAACAAATCAGATGTGAATCTTTTGTAAGCAACCTAACGTGTCTTCATTTTTCCAGCCAAATTGAAAAATTCATCAACTTTTAATTTTCTCTAAACTTGCATCATTTTATAACGTAGTCGTTATGTTTTCTTAATTTGTGACAGGTGACAAAGACGTGTGTGCCAAGCGATGTCGACCAGGAGCTGAATATTTTCAAGATCTGTTTTGGCAGACCTCACTGCATCGTCTTCAGAGTGGCCAAGATTGACCCACGGTGAGCCCCAATATACTGGCATTTTCCACGGTAAGGGGGGAATTTTGGCAACACATACCATATTTTCCAGAAAATACCTTTGTCTGGTCTCAAAATAAAAGAAATAAGTTTCAGTTGTTCTGAAGAGATAACTTGGGCCCAAAAAGGGTTACAAATAGTGTGACAACATGCCTTTCTAAAAACCCTGTATACCAATTTCCAATATACACTCGTAACTGGGACGGCCTAAAATGTAACACAAGTGTCCGTCCCGGTTACGAGCGTATATTGGAAATTTGATCACAGGGTTTTTAGAAAGGCATGTTGTCACACTATTTGTAACCCTTTTTGGGCCTAAGTTATCTCTTCAGAACAACTGAAACTTATTTCTTTTATTTTGAGACCAGACAAAGGTATTTTCTCGAAAATATGGTCTGTATTGCCAAAATGCCCTCTTTACTGTATAAAGTATCTCCAGTTTTCGAAAAATGACCATTGGGCCTTCAGGAGTTGCAGTTTACAGGCATGCAACTTTTCCTCATCTGCACCATCGGAAATTTAAAAAACACTGTACAAAGTCGGAGATTTGTTTGCATTTCCCTTGTAACACAGTTGCATGCCTGAGTTTACAGCATAGAAAAACATTATCTGATTCAACAAATATGGAAATGTTGCATTTGTGCCATCTGTAGATTTACTATACTGTTTAAAAACTTTTTACTTTTCCCCGCAGACACAAGTTGAAGAAATCTGGATGATTGAACCTTCTGCCACAGAGATCCCCCAAAAAAAACAAAGCAACAACAAGAAGCTCTCCTGTCCAAGCCTCTCTCCAAAAACAGTTTGTAAACATTGAATCAACTCAACTGAACCTTCCATCTATCAGTCCCTAAGCACACAACTCTTCAGTGTCTCAAAAATGACTATCAGTTTGTAAACATTGAATCAACAGAAGAAAAAACCTTCTATCCATCCTACAGTCAGTTCCTAAGCACAACTCTTCAATGTCTCAAAAAAATGACTAACAGCTTGTAAACAAACAAGCTACTAAATTTGTTCAAGCCTCTCTCCAAAAATTGATTAACAGTTTGTAAACATTGAATCTGCTATCCATCCCTAAGCACACAACTCTTCAGTGTCTCAAAAATGACTATCAGTTTGTAAACAAACCAAAACTTGCTCAAATTATTCTCTCAAAAAATGACTAACAGTTTGTAAACATTGACTTGTACTTAATATTCTTGTCTTCATTTAGCAACAACCAATTGTATTTATTTCTCTTGTAGCATTGTTAAATGTACTTTAACAAATATAGTAATGTTTGTAAACAATCTTATTTAAATAGTGTTATATAGTTAAAGTAACTTCCAAAGTCAAAATAAAAGTCACTGACAACAAAAGTTTCATTTGTAAACAAGTCTCATTTTATTCTGTACTCCAATAAGTAAACCAAGTAATATATTCAAGTAAAATGTTCATTAACTTAATTTATGCAAGGTCCTAATTGCTATTGTCTTTACAGATAGTCCAGGGCAAGGTGGACCAAAATTATAATTTGAAAATCGAACAGGGGTTGCCCCCTGTCCAATTTTCTAATGTATTGAAGTGGAGGTTTCCCTCCTCTACCTGTTAAAGAAAACATTAATAAAAATGGTGTACAAAGAAATACAATTAAAATGATTTATTAAACATTCACTGTAAAACAAGAAAATATAATTACAAACGATAACTGCAATTTCAAGAAACAAATCAGTAAAACACAACATTTGTAACTTGGTAAATCACAATTAAGTTACATATTGTCAGTAACAACATGACGATAAACTGAAAATTGACTTTCTCAAGTTTTCTGTCTACATACCCAATTGACTAAAAATACCATCGGCAATTTGTTCCAGATTACGACGTACCACGGCACAAAGACATCACTCGCGAAAAGATTTAAAAACTAACGAGTATTCCGTCTGGAACCGAGGTTGTAGTCGAGTCCGTCAAACGTCCAGAAGCAAAGGATGAGCATGCACAAACGAATGCCTTTGTTGGAGTTCATTTGAGTAGTCTGTGACTTGAATTAAGACCCAGGGACTTGTGGTGGACTTGACTACAACCCTGCTTGCAGCCTCATGAGCTCCCTTTTCTGAAAAAGAAAATTACAAAAATTAATTTCAGATCAACACAATTTACAAGGCATTTCATACCAAAACAAAATGATTTGAGTTAAATTTCTCATAACTTATTCCATTTGCCTAAAACAATTTACCAGTCGTACAAAAATGTATCTTTTAGCTGGAAATCATGTGTAGAGCCATTCTCTTGTTACATGTGTAGCTTTTTGAACTGTATTATGTTCAATAAATTTCCTGTTGGTGAATACTTTTGCATTAATATAGCATGGAAGTCATCTACAAGGGTCACCTTATATAATAATACAGCATTTGTCTCAAATTTACTTGAAAATTTTTTTACAGGGAAAAAATGTCTGTTACGTGTGTGACATTTCTGACGTCACACACGTAACATACATTTTCCCCCTGTAAAAAGGAACTTTCAGATAAATTTGAAACAAATGCTGTACTATTATAAGGTGCCCCCTGTAGATGACTACCATGCTAAACTCCTCAAAACATTTTCGGAAAGTCAAGTTTGACTGACGATTTTTCTCTTGTTACTAAATCATTTCCCTTGAAATTTGTATCATTGGAAAGCCCCGTTATTCCTCTTTACAGTGATGTGTCATTTGTTATGATAAATCGATTGGGGGATGTGTAGTATAGCGGAATACAGGGGTGGGTGGAAAGTGAAATGTCACAAAATTCACTGCTATTGTCGTGCATTCCCCTTTTGCTTTGAGGATGGGAATGTGTCAATGCACTTTTTGACAATAGCAATGCATTATGTGACATTACACCCGCCCCGTATTCAGCTGTACTGCACATCCCCCAATCGCTTAATCATAACAAATGACACATCGTAAAGAGGAATAACAGGGCTTTCCAATGATATAAAATTCAAGGAAAATTATTTTGCAACAAGAGAGAAATCGACAGTCAAACTTGACTTTCCGGAAATGCTTCAAAATGTCACACACATAGGTTTATTTAAACATGTCCAGTTTACGTGATCACTAAATGGGTTGACAGGAAAATTTCCACATGTTTAGTTTTATTAGAATGTAAAATGTTACAGCAAAAAAATTGCAGTTTTGATCAGGAAAAACCCAAAATTTACCCCAAAAAATGACTTATTCTAAAATGAGTTGGATGTTGCACAGCCCGAGTCAAGTTTTTGCAAGTTTTTGCAAGGCTTATGGACATTTCAAGCACTACCCAGATAGTGCCTGGATCCACTGCCGATTTCTAGTCATGATCACAAAAACTCAGCCCAAGCTGTCAGACACATTTTTCAAAAACAAAATTACATTTTTTGGCCAATCCTCCGGTTTTCTGATGATTGAGTACTGAATTCTTTCCTCATAAAACCAGGTTAATTTAGTTAAACTTTGAAAATGCACACAAACTTGTTTATGGTTTTAGTTTCAATGATTATCAATTTATAGGTAAGAATTAAGGGTTTTTTCCCTATAAAAAAAAAAAAACTAAATTGAAGAATTTGCTCAGAATTTTTTTTTAGCCATTCTCGTGTTTTGAGCACAAACTGCATGTTACACATTTCATTTTCTACAAAAAAGAAAAGGTCAATTCATGTGGCGTGGATTGCATTTGAGACAGAGAGGTTTCGCAAGGTGACGAATATGAATACGGATAACGGTAACCGTTCACGTTGATGCGCTCACTGAACTGGGTTTCGCACTGTGTGACTACGTGCATGCATTCATCTGCTAAATATGCTCTGCGCTTGGCTTTGTTTGCAGCAGATTTTCCTCACTTTCACGTGGGAATGATTCATTAAATTCGATCGGTATTCATGGAAGATACATCACAAAGAAACAAAATGCATAAAACTTATTAATCCATCACGGAAAAAGCAAAAAATCTGCATAACCGGTATCTGTTTTTATGCTACGCGTATGGAGGCCGATAACCGTTGTTCACGCATATGAAAACATGTGTACTATATACGGTTACGCGTCACGAGACGCGCATAAAGTCATGACGTATCGGTATCCGTGACGGTGCGAAAACCTCCCTAATGATTAGTTCTCAACGTGGGTTCTCTCCACCCAGGAGTAAATGGGTACCTATAAGGACAGTGAATGTTGATATGTTTGCTGGAATACATTTATTATAATGGCAGACAGTTCATGTTGTAACATGCAGTTTGTACTCCAATTTTAAACCACTTCAGCAAGTAAATTCATTCCCTTCGCACATATGCAATAAGTAAAGTTTGTTTAATCTACATGCCAAACATATTTGATTTTGTGCTGTACATTTACCAGCATGTCTGAATGAAAATTGTGGCCATGCACAACATAACATGGAACCTTCCGACTTTTGACACAGATGAGTAGGTGAAGTCTGTACGATGTATGTATTCATGTAGCCTTTTCGCAAATTCAACTTGATGTGCACAGGTTTCAGGATGATATACGGATACAAATACGTTGCTATATTTTCTTCTTTAATAGCATAGTGCAGGTAATTTTCAGAATGAGTTATAAGTATCGTGGCAGTTTGGGTCATTAACTTACAAACTTCAGGTGGAAACACCCGAAGGTTGTGGTTTTCAGACTACTTGAGGTACTTGTGCCCTTGAGCAAGGCACTTTACCCCAATTGCTCCATCCTGTGGATGGGATGTAAAGCTCTAGGTCCAGTATTGTGTAAAGCATCTTAAAGATCCTAGAACATTCTTTCGGAAGAGAAGGGGAATTTTCCCAATGTCTCTGGCTTAGCCGCCACTTGCCGATCTACACTGTATGTATCAATATTGAGGTGGTTCACATTGAGATGTCAAGAGACATGAAATGCGCTAGTAAAGGACACCAGAAATTTATCAGTAAATTTATTTGTGTACACTGATTTTGCCACTGATTTCTCAAGCAATGAAATTGCGAAAAGGCCAATAATTTAGTTATTTTCCTAACTTAATTAGTTTTAAAATTATCAAAAACTAATGGTTTCCGGAAAATGCAGGTATTGATTTTCATCATCTCTCAAGCCAAGTTTCTTTCATGTCACTGCAGGGCCACATATTCCAATTTTGTTTTAGTTTTACTTTTTGCCACAAGATTTAAATTTGGAGGTTAGTTCTTTCCTTCAAAATATACGTGGGGTTTATTACCATGCACGGACACCCAGGATTTGCCTTTTTATGATCAATAAACCAAGTAAAAACACAAAAACAATTCTGGGCCAATTTTAATATGAAATTTAGATATCCAAACAGTCAAGTGTCATGTACCCAATACCTTGGTTAATTCAAAAGGTTGTAGATGTGCCTTTGGGCAAGGCATTTTACCATAAATTGCCTCTCCACACAGAACAATATAGGTATACATACCTACTTTGGTGGTGAATGTATAAAACTCCAGTACTATTTATATCATTATCAACCTAAGAATTGCATGCCCAGATATTCATGGTAAAATTGGCTCCAAGCTCAAACAATGCATCTTTAAAGTTACAATAGAGACTATATGATACTTACATTTAAACTGGACCCTTGGCTGGTGATCAAAAACCTGAGGAGAAAAGACAAAGTATTGCTGTTAATAAAATAAATAAAAGGTTCCCAAAACCCTAACCATGATCATTCAAAATGGCCTCATTTTGTTGAATTATTGTTTTGTGGTAATTTTAATTGTTCCTATGTGGATTAAATAAGAGAATTCTAGTTAAGAGTTGAGAAGTTAATCAGAATTGTTTTCCTTTAAAATAACTTATGTCGCGCTTACGCAATGTATTTTCAATGTATAAGGGAAAAAATACCGGGAATTATTCCCAGTTGTCCGATGGGTTTAGTGCAGGAAAGCTATGTGATGTCCGACTTGTAAATTCTTTCCAAAATTACACTATCCACTATAAAATTTATGTTTCGGTAAAAGTTGAGAAGATGATCAGAATTTGTTTTGGTATGAATTCCGTTCACTGGTTGCCACTGAGACGCCGTGTGTTAAATCTATGGAACAGGGCAGTATTTTCAAGAAATTTTTTGAATGTTTGTTACTGCACAATTCACTTCCCTTTCAAAAATTTTGATGGTTATTAAGACATAATTAAGGAGAATAAGTGGCAGCCAGTAAACAGAATTATTTCCTATTTTACTTAAATACCTGCATTATTTCATTCATACAACTTATCTTCCGGTAAAAATGTGAAATTTTGTTGTGAAAATATTATTTTAGCCTGAATAAAAAAAAGTATTTTTTTCGTTTAGGTTGAACAAAGATTTTTGGGAAATTACCTCTTGGAATCAACAGATAATCCAATTCTAAGATATACTTTCCAGTTTCCACATACAATTTTGTCGCAAATGTTGCTTTTCTAAAGAAAAATGACATTTTCTTCTTCAAAAATTGCATTTAGTTGGTGCACAAGATGAACCATGTACGCTTGCATGCAGCGGCTTCTATTGTCGCGCTTACTCGCTGTGATTTTGTCTTACTCTCTGCAGTACCGGTAGTTTTATTATTTATTTATCTCAGAAATGCAACATTTCCGACAAAAGTGCAAGTGGGAAGTATATCTTAAAATTGGATTATCTATTGATTCCAGGAGGTAATTTCATCTTTGTTCAACCTAAACAAATAAAATAACAAAAAACCTTAATTTTGTTAATGAATTAAGTCCATAAGACTTGTACAAAGAGTTGAAAGTGCAGGTATTAAAGTAAAATCTTTCAGGAATTTCTTCCAATTAAGAGTTTTAACAGATCCGCAATTTACCTTTTCCAAGAAGCCGCCGTCATACGGTAGGTAGTACACGACTCCATCCTGAAAGCGAAAACAACAATCAGATTAGGATGGTTACTTGATTAAGCCCCATTATAAGCAAGGAATCGTAACAAGTTCATTTCACTCAACCCTAGACCATGTAGACAAGGTTACCTCGGCTCGAAATTTTTCATGTGGTAGCCTAATCTTTTAGAGATTACCACATGAAAAAATTCGAGCCGAGGTATTATAACCTAAGCTTGTCTAACCATAGAGCAAGGAACTGTTCCTTGCTGACTATGGTCGAACTCAACCCACGTATTTTAATACCCGAACCCCACATAACTACTTTTCCCTTCTTCAAGTAGGTAAAAGACCCAGAAAAACTTTAATCTTGACCATTCCCACATAGCATGAAAACATATAGGAATAGGATAACCGTTACAATCGTAGTTTACGTACCTAAAAATCCCACTAGCGTAGATTGTCGAGGACGTCCCGTATCATCACCAGCATCTTGACCGGCCGTCGGCAGTTCGTCTGTTGCAAAATCTACCTGCTGCTTCCACGGTTCATTGCGTCCGGAATGCGGTGCATGGTTACGTAACCGAAGAATGGAAACGCGGGCTTGGGCGACTCTGGACAGCATTTTTGGAATCGATTCCGATTCCAATCGATCGCAATTCTAGCTACCCGGAATCGATTCCATAAGTGGCACTGAGCGGTACTGAACATTCATGATATGATATCAGAACCAAGCCGAGTACCAGGCGCGGATCCAGAGGGGGGGTTTTGGGGGTCAAAACGCCCCCCTGCTCCGACACAAAAAAATATAATGTAATGCATTTTTTGCGTGTCCGCCTGTCCGAAACAAGCAGACATAAAAATCTGATAGGCAAAACCCCTCCCTGGTGGCAAAACCCCCTCCTGGAAAAATTCCTGGATCCGCCCCAGTACTCTTGCAAAAC
The DNA here is from genome assembly GCA_037783545.1 of Henricia sp. BOLD:AAB3569. Lineage (NCBI taxonomy): Eukaryota > Metazoa > Echinodermata > Asteroidea > Spinulosida > Echinasteridae > Henricia > Henricia sp. BOLD:AAB3569. The sequence goes on along the minus strand of JBBELK010000162.1, from coordinate 269,406 downwards.
CCCATCTTCCTTTCGCAATAAGAGTCTTTGCTGCACACCGGAAACTCGGTAACTCGGTGTGCAGCGTGCAGCAAAGACCCTTGCGAAAGGAAGACGGCAAAACCCGTGTATTTTGGTTCCGGAATTTCTAAGAATCGGCATTCGGCAACCTATCACTGGGGATCGAATCTAGATAAAAGGAATCGATTCCTGAAAATTTGGAATAGTGACTCAGATTCTTAAAGTGGAATCGATTCTACTCGACTCCAGCGTGGAATCGATTCTACTCGACTCCAGCGTGGAATCGCCCAAGCAGACGCCCACATAGCATCTGAGAGTACACCTGTTCCTATTGTTATTTAAACATCTTAGGAATGTATATGCAGCGCGATGTGGCAGAGGGTATTTCCCCCCCCCCCCCTCCCCCCCCTCCCCCCCTACCATGGATTGTTCCCCCATTGTGTCTCAAACATCCAAGGAATTCCTTTCAGTTTTTAGGGGAGTTGGTGTGTTAACAGAAGGGAATTAAGGGAGTGTTAATATAAGGGGAGCTCGGAGAGGGGTTTGGGGTGGGGGAAGGGGAAGGGGAAGGGGAAGGGGCCGGGTGGGGGAAGGGGAAGGGGCCGGGTGGGGGAAGGGGGAAGGGGGATGGGGAAGGGGGAAGGGGGAGCTAGGGGAAGGGGGTGGGGGAAGGGGGTGGGGGAAGGGGGTGGGGGAAGGGGTGGGAGAAGGGGGTGGGGGAAGGGGGTAGAAGGGTCGTTTGTCACATATCGTGCTGGATATAGTGTGGGGTTGATGGACTACCAAAGTGAATACGTCATCTTTTGTTAGTTGCCTAGGCAATGGCTCTACACTAAAAATCACTGAACCGTGTTCCTGTGCTTTTGAAATGGTAATTTTTCCAACGGTCACGGTGTTCGAATACAGGTCAACTCGTACGCGAGCCAACTCGTACGCGTGCCAACTCGTACGCAAGTTGGTTAAGTCCTGGGTAAAGAAATGGTATAAATAAAGTCGTACACGTGCCAACTCGTACACGTGCCAACTCGTACACACACCAACTCGTTCGCGTGCCAACTCGTACGCGTGCCAACTCGTACTCATCGTTATTTTAACGGAATCATTTTAACGGAATATATTAATTTGTTTTCCCCTGCAGACTGCAATCATGAACCAATTGAAGAACATATTTCTTCCATGGCCTTCTCTAACCAGCTCCACCCTTTTACAAGTTTTAGAGGCAGGAGACTATGGAATTCGCACGGAGGAAGGAAACCCATTCCCGGTGGGCACGCGATGCCATGGCTTCCGCGGTCGTCGGGAAATAAATGTATCATCACATCCTCTTCTGATCGCCCCAAACTTTTTTCGATTGTTGGAAACATCTTCCGATTGTTGGAAACATCTTTCGATTGTTGGAAACATCTTCCGATTGTTGGAAACATCTTCCGATTGTTGGAAACATCTTCCGATTGTTGGAAACATCTTCCGATTGTTGGAAACATCTTCCGATTGTTGGAAACTTTAATAATAGCTAGTGGCATTTGGAAATTAGAATTAGAACACATCCAGGCTTCATTTGAGAAGATGAGGCTTAAGATTGACGAACCAACCCTCTCCCGTCTGTTCAGCTACGTCGACAACAACTGGCTACAAAGCTCCGTGTGGCCGCCAGCCAACTGGTCTATATTCAACCATAGCATCAGAACCAACGACGTCGAAGCCTGCTGGCATCGGCGGCTAAACTGCAAAGCCGGTCGTGCCGGATTGCAGCTCTACAAGATCATCCCGCTGCTGCACCAAGAGGCCACTCTTGTCAATCTTCAGAAGGTGCTAGTGCGGGAGTCCAAGCTCTGCAGAAACCAACGCCGGAATACAAGACAAGTTCAAGGAAGAATCTTCCAGCTGTGGGAGAAATACACCAACGGCAGCATCAAGACATCCGCTCTGCTCTCTGCATGCAGTCATCATCTGCACGGCCAGCACTGTAAACCAATCGGTTCTTTTCAGAACCACGGCCCCTCCAGGGCCACACAATATCCAAAAAGAGATTTCTGTAACTTTGTCCCTGCAGACTTTCTGTTGAAGGACGTCGTCATGAAAGATGCCAGACATCTCATCTTCATGACCGACGAACAAGTATCAATCCTCGATCAAGCTAAGACATGGTATCTAGATGGCACATTCAAGGTCGTACACAAGCCGTTTATGCAGATGTTTAGCGTCCATGCTTTCGTCAAGTCGGAGTTGGGATCCCAGAAACAGATCCCTTTGGCCTTCTGCCTGATGTCCCGCCGAACCAAGAAAGACTATCGCAAAGTTCTTCGGGCAATCAAGAAAAGACTGCCTTTAAGGGGGGAGGGGGTGGGGGGGGGGGGGGGGGGGGGGACGCGCAACATTTCGTCGCCGACTTCGAAGCTGGCCTCTGGTCTGCACTGAGGATCATCTTCCCAAACGGTCACATCCAGGGGTGTCTATATCACTGGACCCAAGCAGTCTGGAGACAGTGTCAAGCACTGGGACTGGCTGTTCCCAACACAACAGACGCAGCAGTCCAGCGGTGTATTCGGAAACTCATGTCACTGCCGTTTCTGCCACACGAACACATCCAGGCTTCATTTGAGAAGATGAGGCTTAAGATTGACGAACCAACCCTCTCCCGTCTGTTCAGCTACGTCGACAACAACTGGCTACAAAGCTCCGTGTGGCCGCCAGCCAACTGGTCTATATTCAACCATAGCATCAGAACCAACAACGACGTCGAAGAACAAACAAAAATCACTTTTATTGAAAACCAGTCATTAAGTACGTGTGAGCAATTTATTATTTTAACTTTTATTTTAGCCATGCATAGTTTTTCTAACAATACACTGATTCTTTTAGCATCAATATTAATGACGTTCATAAATACATTTACATGTATTAAGGTATTAAAATTTGAGCACTGCTTGATCTACAATTATTATACAAAAGCCATTTAGAAACATCTATAATAAGGTCCAATTGTGCAAATATTTATACCATTTAACATTTTATTGGGCTATTTAATACAGCTTTTGGCCTGTGGGTAATCTCATAAACTGTTTAGCAGAAAAATGCTTCATGCAAAATCTGTTTGCTTTATAATAAAAATGGGTTATAATAGTCAAAATCTTATGTGATGTGTATTACAATGGACTATAGACCGTATCGAATAGCTGCCATCTTGTAGGGCAGTTTCTTTGTTCCTTGAGGACATGCATGGCTGCACATGTTGTGCTTATACATTGTTGACCAATTTAAATATCAAAAGCTTCCCCACAAGATGGCAGTTATTCGATACGATCTATTCTTGCTAAGAACACAAGTTGACAAACAATTTGTACTATTAACACATTTTTATAAAGCAAACAAATCTTTCTGCAAAACAGCCCCCTTCATCATAATCCTCCAATTTTTTAGGTGTCATCGCCATCTTCTCCTTTGATTTCTCCTCAATGTTCGACACATTTCCTTTCTCAAATCTGGCTTTCAGGGACCGAGCTCCCCCCGTGGATATAAACGAATCTTCCACTTTACCACCGGAGTGCTTTCAGAAACCTCCCTTATCAAAGTTCCCTGAATCATACTCCTCAAGCGGATGAATATCAATAACCGGCTTCACCGGAGTGACATCGATGTTGCTGACTTTTCCTTTCTCAAAACGATCCTTCCAGACGATGTCTTCACCTCCTCTCCCTGAACATCGGACCGAACCACATCTTCATTCCTGACCGGAGTGCTCTCCTCAACCGGACCGTAACTCGCCTCTATTTCCGACTCTTTACCTAACACAAACGCCGACCTACCTCGTAGGCTACCTTAGCCTTGGTCAACAACAAAGGATGCACGGATGAAGCGCATCTTTCTCCCGAATTACATGAATGGAGACCTGTGACCTAGAAAAAGCAACCATTGTGCGAGTCCAACGGAGTTCGCCCACAATAGAGCTGTCAACCGCAAAGCATCGCTTTTCGCCACCAGCAACTTAGACTTGATGTCAAGTCTGTAACTATTTGCACAACCGCCGACGTTGAGGGCTGCGTAGGAATCTACGCAGTCTCGAGTATACCAACCCGTCGGGTGGACGTGTGTGTGATCGCTCGGGATAATCAATGGTTTTGAATTATCATCCATTAGCTGATATATTTCGAGGAAAATGAAAGTGCAGCAGTGTGTTACCTAGCGTCGAGTTTGGGATGTTTTGTAAGGCGAAATCAGGTAACCAGAGTAATTTAGAGGCATTTAAACATTTGCGAGGTGTGGGCAGCACCGCGCACCAGTATCATTACGCAGCTTCAAGCAATCGCCGTTACCGCACGCATGGTTGGCACTACGTTGGGTAAAGCCTATACGTACGTACATAGTCAAATTGGCTCTTTCTCAACAATGGTAGAGCGCGCTCCAGTAATTCCTTTTGAATTTTTGCGTGCCTTAAGCAATGCACCCCTCATTGGGCTTGCGTGTGTATTATAGGCTATAGTGCCAATGCTGTGTGTCGTGTTTTATGTACCGGACAAGTTTCCAACTACATGTACTCGTTTGCTGAATGTGCTGAAGATGGACATGATTTACGCCTTAGTTGAGGTACGAATTGCTTCAATGCTTTATATGTCATAAGATATTATTCAGTTTTGGTAAAACATCTGTCAGGCCCATAAATATGGCGAATTAGGCCTAGTAGCCTCAGGCTCGTATTTTATAGGTATCACCCGTGTGGCGACGGGGGCCCAGCCATTCGACAGGTATACAGGTATACAGCCAAATATTTTGTACGTATACAAATGCATACGACTCTTTAATTAAGTTTGGGCTACTAAGCCCACCATGCACAAGTACGCATTATAACAATTTAAAAAAACAAACAAACAAACAAAAAAGGCTCAGGGCAGTTTAACACACGCGTCTCCGAAACAGTGCTTTTCTCCGCCTTTTCATGGAGCCAGGCGGCCAAGGTACAGCGTGGGTCGGAGAAGGCATGGGCAGGTGAAATGTTTTCGATAATAGGCGTTTACACAAACAGTTTCCGAAATTTCAATTTTCTTTGTTGCTTTTTTCGTGCTCCCTATAGGAAAAGGCGGATGCCAAGGATGGTTGGCAAGACATCGACCAATTGCAAGGTCTGGAAGACCGCTGGTGGGAGAATTTGTTCACCTTGGCGTCCTATGGATCTATATGGAGGACAACGCCGAAATCTGGAGCGAATGCTCCAACGGGTAAACAAGGCTCAGGGTGCAATGCTAGCATGTTTATAAACGGGGCACGCCCTTGAATCATGGGAATTAAAATACCAGTTTGGCAGGTTCGTTAGATGATAGAGGGCGGGCCTCTTTCAAGATTCGTAGTTCGGAAAGTGCCCTCACAATTCTTGTTTTGTTATTGCTCGAGCATGTATAGCGAGCGCAATATAGCAATAAAAAAGGAGTCAGCCTAGCATTTGGGAAATCTGGTTCTGGCCTTTTGTTTCAAGGTACCTGTGTTAGCGCCCTCATAGGTAATGGAACAGGCCCTAAGTGGCAAGTGAATGGACTCTTGCTTACTAAATGTATGAAGTGGAGGACGGGCCCCCAAACGCGCAGTTTAAGCGCATCTTTTGTTAGGCAATTTACGAAGCACGGGTTGGGCTTCCGAGTATCAAGGCCTAGATCGTATTTCTATGGACCAGGACTGGTCCCTGAGTACATGTGGGCTATTTCACAGTGGGTGGTCATTTGAGTAGATTACAGTATAACCCATCCTGGATAACTTTATCAGTGCATATACATGTTATGAGTGATTTTATATGACGGGTAATATGAAGGACAAGCTACAGAACTATTTTTACATAATTCTACGAGTTATTCGTTTTGAATTTCTCTATTTACATGCACTTTTAACACCATTTTGGAGTCTCATTTCAAGTTTTGCATTAGTTTAAGTGCAATCATTTGTTGATGATGCATTATTGTGGTGATCATTTGGTGATCAATCATGGATATATAGTGTTCAACAATATTGTGAAACTTGGGTTGGTGTAATTCGGTCAACAAAAAAAAAAATCAAAAAAAATTAATTTTATGAACCTTTTAAAATAAAGTGAATTTCCCGTTAAACAAAATATGGTAATGTCCTCTCCAGGTCAAGGTATTCCACACAATGGAATAGTTTGGAGATATTTACTCACAAAGATGTTTGTATCATCACATGACACATTTGATGGAGTAAATATGACAATTTGATCGTGGAAGAGATTTAAGTAAATTTTATCAAGATCATATTCAGGGTTGTGGAAAATCCGTTAAACATTTGTCCTCTCCAGGACAGCATTCAATTGTAATATAACCTGTCAACCATGATTGAAATATTTCGTTGTTATGTTTGTAAAATTAACAGTACCATTCCTTCTAACAGGACAGTGCATGGCATTACCATTTCAACATTTAGTCTGGCCATTATATTGTGATATTCTGTGTTTAACAAAATGTCCTCTCTAGACAACCAATTACAATTATTATTTCAGTGGAAAAAATAAACACGTTAATCATAATGCCACGCTCTGATATTTTTTGAATTATTAGTATACATCCTGAAGTTTGTAGATCAACAAAGTTTTGTGAGTTGGACAAGTTTGAAATTTTACCCCGATTTGCCAGTGAGACTGAAAGTGTACACTTATTGTGAAATAGCCCATGTCTTAATTTCCAGTTCCTTCGAGGAGGCAGAGGATGGGCCTCTGAATGCTATGCTGTTGTTCGTGAGCACGTCAATTAGACTGAATGATAGATATGTGTCGCCATTAGGCAGCAAGCATAGATGCACTGGGGGTTTGGCTTGACAATACTTAAAGTTTCGTCATAACCCTAGTCAGAATCTGTATAGGCCGAGGACGGGCCTCTAAAGGGCAAGTTCAAAGTACCCATAGATTACATGTGTACTTGCCGAGATCGGGCCTCTGAATACTAAGTGGTAATCCATATTCCACATGTACTCAGTACTAGACAGAGGACGGACCGAGTAAATATTGCCCACGTACTCTATATACTAGATAGAGGGCGGGCCTCCCAATGCCAAGTTTAATATGCTCATAGCTTGCATGTGTACTAGGCAGAGGAGGGCCTCTAAATGCCAAGTTGAGATGCCAAGTTCTGATGTGACGCTAATTTTGGCATGGGTACCCTTTACTAGACAGCCGACCTCTGAATTAGCGTATCCCTATTAATATGCGCTCTTATTTGGTATTGGTACATAAGGGCGTGTACATAGGCAGAGGACGGGTCTCTGAATTCAAAATTTCAATAAAAATCAATTTTATGAATGCCAAATTTTAATGTGCCCATGTTTTCTATGTGTACAGATACAGGTACTAGGCACAGGACGGGTCCCTGTATGTCAATTGTAATATACCCATAAATGGCGTGTGTGCTAGAGGACGGGCCTCGGGACACCAAGCTTAAAGTTGCATTGCCCGTGTTTCGGTGAAAGGATTAAAAATAAAAATTAATTTACACAAGCGAACGAATTTATAAAGCTTACGTGTCTCTGTAACGAAAAATATCAAAAACTTAAGTTTCCGACGTCAGGAGTTGGAGATGCAGGCCTTTTTCTTGAAACGTGCTTTTCATGTTGTGCATGTGCGCGTGCGCTCGTATGTACATGGTGTGTGTGCACATGTGCGCGCACATGTGCATTTGCGTCATGGCCCTGTCGATTGGGTGACCTGCCAGCCATTTGGTCGTTTCTTGTTTTTGATCGACTGGCGTTGGTCCTTGACGGATTTTTTACGTTCTTGGTGCCAAGTGGGGGCTGATAACCTTTTCTATTCGGGAAAGTTACCTATTTTACCCTTAAAAAAAGTCGGCCCAAGCACGGGCAGTGCAACTTTGATGAGCATTTATATTGCAGGTGCGATACACAGAGGGCGGGCCTCTGTATGAATGTACCCTTGATTTGCATGTGTACTCGGTACCAGGCTGAGGGCGTACGTGCCTCTGAATGCCAGGCTTATGGTACATGTGCAATGTAACCATATTTTGCGTATACACCGTATGTACTCTGTGCTAGGCAGAGGACGGGCCGCCTCTGAATACCAGGTTTATTGTACAATGTACAATGTAACTCTATTTTGCATATACACCGTATGCACTCGGTACTAGGCAGAGGACGGGCCCATGTTTATGATGCAACGTACTTCTATTTCGTATATGTACTCTGTGCTAGGCAGAGCACGGGCCTCTGTATGCCATGTTTATGGTACAATGTACTTCTTTTTCGCAGATATGTACTCTGTGATAGGCAGAGGACGGGCCTCTGAAAGCCACGTTTATGGTACAAATGTACTTATATTTCGCATACATGTGCTCTGTACTAATTGGCAGAGGACGGGCCTCTGAAAGGACGGGCCTCTGAATGCTATCATATGAACAACTTTGCCCTGATTTTGTGCAACAAACAACGGACCCTGTGTGTGTAGCGCATTCAGCGTGGCCTCTGACCTTGTGTACACAGCACACACATTCTTTGTGAAGCAGGTCAAATGGACTGGACCATTTCACACAATGGAGGGGAGGAAGAGATTATAGCTACTGTAGACAGTATGCAGTAGTACACAATACAAGATTTTGGAGTTTAAAAACTGTTCAGCTAAATGAAATTTTATTTCATAAGTACTGATGTTTTCTTTATCACATTAACAACGGTATGAATGCAAGGTTTGATAAACAAACCCACTTATTCACGTAATATGTATATTACACCCCTCCAAGGATTAATGCTTTGGTCTGACTAGCATTGACGGCAAATAAACCTCGTTTTACCGATATCCAGTAAATGTTACGAAAATAACAGAAAACCTATGGTATGAAGACATATTCATTTACTAAAAAATGTAGTTTTGAGGCGATGAATCGGTAAAAAACGAACAATCAGGAGGACAAAGCGAACAGCTTTCCAACGTGCTTCTGTTTCGGCGAGACGAATACGTGACCTGATCTAGTTCCCCGTTCATCCTACCAATATACGCGTGATTATAAGAGGATATGTGTAGCCAGACTATAGAAACACGTTGCATATTACAATCGGGTCATGGTCTTAGATGAGAGACATTCTATGATTTGAAGCAAAAAAGCCCCTTTTTCCCCTTGTCCAATCAAAATGATTCATATATGAGTGGGACGGGAATTTTATGTAGTTTATTCATCAGTGCGAGTTGGATCTGTGTGTCACAGAGAACGACCGTGCCGTTCAATTCAGTGAGACAACCCACTGAAAAATGATCAGTAATCGTGTTGACCTCCATTGACTTCGCCGATTTTGAGGTTCAACACCCGTTCTTTGAGTGAAAAAAAGCCCCTTTTCCCCGTGCATCATATATTTTATGAAATAATAACCAAACTAAAGGTAATACTCTGTACTTTGAAATGCATAGCGAGTTGGGGAGAAACATAGACGTACTTTTTTTATGTACTCACAAAAGTTCGCAGTGAGGGGCTGTTTTCCGTGTCATTTTCCTGCGCTGAGCGTAGGGTCACGGAGCTCAGTGAGCAGATGCGCGCAAGTTCATGGTGCAAATGTACTTGGCAGAGGACGGGCCTCTGAATGTTATGTTTATGGTGCAATGTACTTGGCAGAGGACGGGCCTCTGAATGCTATGTTTATGGTACAAATGTACTTGGCAGAAGACGGGCCTCTGAATGCTATGTTTATGGTGCAATATACTTGGCAGAGGACGGGCCTCTGAGTGCTATGTTTATAGTGCAATATACTTGGCAGAGGACGGGCCTCTGAATGCTATGTTTAAGGTACAAATGTACTTGCCAGAGGACGGGCCTCTGAACGCTATGTTTATGGTGCAATGTACTTGGCAGAGGACGGGCCTCTGAATGCTATGTTTGTGGTACAAATGTACTTGGCAGAGGACGGGCCTCTGAACGCTACGTTTATGGTGCAATGTACTTGGCAGAGGACGGGCCTCTGAATGCTATGTTTGTGGTACAAATGTACTTGGCAGAGGACGGGCCTCTGAATGCTATGTTTATGGTGCAATGTACTTGGCAGAGGACGTGCCTCTGAATGCTATGTTTATGGTACAAATGTACTTGGCAGAGGACGGGCCTCTGAGTGCTATGTTTATGGTGCAATGTACTTGGCAGAGGACGGGCCTCTGAATGCTATGTTTAAGGTACAAATGTACTTGGCAGAGGACGGGCCTCTGAATGCCGTGTTTGTGGTACAATGTACTTCTATTTTGCACATATGCGCGCTATACTTGGCAGAGGACGGGCCTCTGAATGCCATGTTTGTGGTACAATGTGCTTCTATTTCGCATCCTCTGTACCTGGCAGAGGGCGGGCCTCTGTATGCCATGTTGATGGGCCTTCGCTAGCACGCTGATTTTAATGTGGTCCAGGGGCACCTCTTTGTGCCATTTTGTGAATCCCAAAGTTCAAGTACCCCGTTCGCAAAGTTTTGCTAAAAAAAAAAAAAAAAGCAAAAAAAAAAAAAAACAGAAAACAATCCCCCCCCCCAAAAAAAAAAAAAAAAAAAAAAAAAAAAAAAAAAAAAGTGCCGTGGTTTGTGCGTTTATGAAAGGTCGAACGGCGGGCCCCGTTAGCACGTCAACGAATTATGTGATGGTTTGTTCCATACATGCAGCCCAAGTCGGCTCTGGATGTCCACAAGCCAAGACGCCTGCAGCTGCTCAAGCGGGCATGGAGACGAGCTATGATCGCAAGGTTGTCTACGTGATGTCTGTGTTTAGAGAATACGTGGACGAGTTCGAGCCTTTGTTTGCCGAAGATGTAAAGGAAAAACATTTGAGTACCAGTGGTATTTGAAAATGCTGGAGAGTCATCTGTGTGAGAGAGATTTTGATCAATCTTTTGATCCCATCGCTACGCACGCAGCGAAGCGGAAACGAGGCACCTCCCAGTGGGTAGTTTTCAATGGCAAACCAAGTAGCTTGCCAGTCCCTTTTACACCCACCCCGCCTGAAGTTCTCTCTGGTAGACTACAGGTAGATTTATAGGCGCTCGGATTCAGAGATCCAACTATTTTGTAGCCGGCACATTAAGCAATGATCCTGGTGCTTTGGGACGATATCTTAGCAGAGTCACCCAATAGGGACGAAGTTCATGGTTGGCTTCATCATGGAATTAGTCTGTATGATTTTTTCCAGTCGTTTCATGGCAGATACAGGGGCAGGAATTGCCGTTTATAATTGCCCACCGAAAGGTATTTTAAATGCGCTCATTTGTCAAGATTATGTCGCCCTTTTCATAGACACAATCACCAGGCGGTGGATAGAGGGCTCTATATACGTTGTGGGTAGGGTCAAGGAAGTACAGCCGCCGAAATGTGTGACTGCCTTGACAGTTGAACCCAAGAAGCCGCGTCTGCTTCTATATCAATGAAGGGACCTAATCTTTGGCGCAAGGACACACCCTTCAGTGTGGTACCTTTAGGCAATGTTGTCAGACCCATAACCAAAGGCGATATTTTCTCAAGTACCGACAACAGCCAGGGATACAAGCAAATCTTCTTGACCAAGGAGTCCAGAACCTTTTCCGGCTTCGAGTGGGTTTGGTTTTAAAAAAACAAAAAAACAAAAAAACAAAACAGTGCATAAGTTTACTCATCCATTGGCTTTTGTCTTCCTGCATGGCTTAAGAACAGAGGTATACATACAGAAATCTGGATAGACGACCGTTTCATTGGCGAGTGCCATCCCAGCGATGGAGGGCCAAAGTATACGAAGGTTTAAAACACTTCACTCGTGTTTGTTTTATTGCGGTGTGAACAGGACATGCATGGGGACGGTTCCTACATCAGAGCTCTAAGGGCCGTTTACGTCGTACGCTACATACAGTTAAAGCTCGGCTTGTTCAGCAACTTAAAGAAAAGTCATCGGCAGCCATCGAACAGCATGGTGCATCTCGGGTTCGGCATCTGCTCCAAACCCTATCATTTCCGATTCCTGAGCATAAAAAGGTATCATTCGCTGAGGTACGAGAGACAATTTTGCGGGAGGATAACATGCTCTAAAAGCAGATGCAACGTTTTGTGGGCAAAGGCCAAAGTTTTGCTCTGGTGTTTGTTTGTTTCTGAGGGAATGCTCCTCCTTCATATCTACACTTGATATGATCTCGTGCCTACGCCTCTGTCACCACAAGTGCGGGAGGAGATTCTATTTTGGAGGTTTGTCGATAGCTTCTCGCAGCTGATCCCTTGAAGTCAAGGCCGCCATCTTGCTATCGCATTGCACTGTCGGCAGACGCATCTGGCTATAAATAGGGCGGTACCCTAGTCTTACCAGACGGTAGTGTAAGTTTCTGAGATTACTGGTTTGCAGACATTTTGGGACACACGGGTATATGTCGCAAGGAGGCCCTTGATCTATATTTTGTGTGGCTCTCAGTCTTTGATTCGCTATGGAACTTGATGGTGGATGTGGTTGGAGATTCCAGAAATGTGGTGGATGCTTGGACTGGCCTCCGAGCTAGGTCTAAATCGCTTTCAAAAATGTTGAAGTTTAATTTTTTGTTTTGCCCTCTCCTTGGAGGCAAATTTTTCGCTCAAGTTGACCTAGGTCCCATCTGGTAGTCCCACAGGTTTTCACCTTTGATTTGATGGCACTTTCGTCAAATGTCCCGGCGCGCAGGAACGGGTCTCCACTCAAGTTCTTCCTTTCGCCTGTCAGAGGCAGGTCAAGCAGGGGTTTTTAGAATACCCGTCTTCTACGGGATATGTCCCGAATTTTTCAAGGGCTGGGGTTTGAGCTCTGGGCCTTCCAGTGCTACTTCCCACGTATTGTCACCCCCCAATGGATATCGCTTACGCTAAGCGTCACCATGTTCTCCTTGTGTCCGACTCAATGTTCAGAGGGTTCAAAGGATTCGGCTGGCCCAAGGCATTGAGCGTGCAAATGTTAGCCAACGGAGGCACAACAATGGCCCCGTTATGTAGACATCTGGTGGTATCTTGCAGGGCTTTTCAGCCGGAGGTGGCAGTTCTGCGCGGAGGCATAAATGATTTCAGCCGATTGACCGACCCTTCGCAGGGTGTACTTGACGTGGTAGGGGTTTTTCGCGCTGTTGCCCAACTGATCAGGGAAAAAATTCCCAATATGCATATTTGTTCTTTCCTCAAGGTGCCAAACCAAGATGGTGGACATCAATCGCTCAGTCGCCGTAGTCAACTCATTATTGAAAGAGGTCTGTCATGAATGCTAGCTGGCAGTTTTTCTCGAACGATTACATCGTGGAGCAGGATCTTGCGGACATTGTGCACCTATCAATGATGGGATATCTAAGCTCCAGCGCAGGCTGCGGCTGTTTTCAGATCCGTTTCGGGCTTGCCCTCGGGAATTGCGATACAATGCTAAATTTCTTCTTCAATCATGCCCTCCCCTTCTTCACGAGAGCGTTTTGGTATCTTTTTGAAGATGATCAGTGCGGCAACCAGGCTGACAAAACTAGGAAACGAGTTGGATACGCAGGGATATGGAGTGCAAAAGAGCGGACTTATTTGCAGCATTAGACCGATTTCTGCGGGAGCATCAAAGCAAATGATGCTGTACTGAAGGGGAGGATCTGGAGTCAGTGACACCACTTGACATCCTATGCTTTTTGATCGATCGTGACTCAGAAGGTCGCACGCAGATTCACGGCTTAGGGTGAAAAAATTTGGGTAAGCACGGGATCTGCAGCCGATTTCACGAATCCTTACGCACTGCGTAAGTCCGCTTGCGCAACATTTTATTGCGTAGGCTGCGCAACATTCCTGTGAAAATTACACGCAAGCTATAGGGCTTGCGCCATTCTGCAAAAGTTGCGCAAGCTGCGCACTCTTTCGTGAAATCGGCTGCCGCTCTTGTGGGTGCCCGCTTATATTAGCGGCATGCACCGTGGACTCTTATGTTGGGCAGATATAAGGGCATACTTTAACTCATTCGGTAAGACCGAAGTCTGGTGAGTGGGATAAAAGTTCGCAAACCCTTGCATCTCTCACCAAGTTCGTAGATACATGAACGCAATGCAGCTGGAGCAGGCTGAGTCTCACATTACTTCAAAGCAGGCAATTCCATTGTTTTCTGATAAGTTACGATGGTCGGTGAAAGAGATCACTGACCGATCCTGGAGACTTGGTAAAGGCGAAGGTCTTTTCCCCTAGCGCTACGTGGTACAACGAGTCTTGGCCCTTTTCCTCTGCCTATAATGGGCCGGAGACAGAGCTGGTGACCTAGGAGGAATCAGAACCTGAAAAATAACAAGGATCGAAGGAGGCGATTTTTTATTCAGCCACACTATTTGCACAACCGCCGACGTTGAGGGCTGCGTAGGAATCTACGCACGTGGCAGGTGGGGAGTATTTGGACGAGAAGGAACGAGTCGGCAGAGGACGGTATACGGTTGTATGTCTCAACGGTGGTAAGATAATAGTTTGGCCTCGGCGGCCAGCTTCTGGTGAGTATTATTATATATATACCTTTCCCCCCCCCCCCCCCGCCCACCCGACCTCCTTCCTCATTGCTGAGCTTTCCTATGGCTTCGGTTTCTATGCTCAATCCATCTAACCCATATCTAAACCCTATAGATGCCGGAGTCGGACGGAAACAAAGGCGGTTGTGCAAATAGGTTACTATAGACCGGTGTATATGGCCGAGCGGTCTAGTGCGTCGAACTTAAGTTCCTGTGCTAGTACTAGAATGTAGGTTCGATTCCTGTGCCCTTGAGCAAGGCACTCAACCACACTTGCTCCCATTCCTGTAATTGGCGGTTCTCCGCTGTTGGATGTGGTATATAAATAAATATTTTTAAAAAATAAGTAAACGGCAGCAGCGTAGTCGTGAATGGACTGGGATTATAGGCGTCAGGCGGACCAAATACGACTGTCTAGAGACTTGACCTCAAGTCTACCAGCAACTGAGCTTTTTAATGACGAAGAAGAACCCACATAACAGCCGAAGAGGTCATTGACCGATATTTCAATGAGCTGGCGCTGAATAATTCAAGTCCTCCTAACGCCACCATAAACTGACCAACTTAAGGAATATAGAAGATGCCAACAATATAACAATTCGAGTCCCATGTCAACACCCTTATTATCATTGGTGACTCGATGATAAAAATTTAAAAAAGGCAAACCGTCCGAGTAAAAACCAAAAGGTTGTTGTACCCCGGTGCCAAGGTTGGAGACATCGCAGCCAAACAAACAGATTTGACCAAGAAGCACACTCCAAAGAACATCATCTTGAATGTCGGCATTAATAACAGTGAAGACAGTCCAGTGACCATTAGTGGCTAAAATCAAGAATCAAGAATCGCCAACTTTACAATATTGTCAACTTTTTTCATCGAAAGTATGCATCACGTGACCATAACGCAAACATCGAGACCTCAAACCGGGAGTTGGAACGTATATTAATTGCAGTACAATCTGGATGGGGTTTCATTAATAATTACAATATCGGCTCTCGTCATATTTCCTCCGATGGAGTTCATCTCGATAAAGATCATTCATAACTAGAGGTATTGTGTTTATAAATAAACACAAAGCTTTTCCGCATAAAGATTACGGATGTTTAGGGTCAAAGGTCACGATAGTAATGTTTGCAAATCTTGGAAAACCACGGACTGTCACTTTGATCACAGGTAAAGAAGCACACCAATTTGTTGATTTTAAAATATATATATATATAATTGTTGAAATGCTTGACCTTTAAAGGAAAGATGACGTCATGTATGTTTTGACTACACAAACATGTTTGGTGGTCAACATGGTCTATAATCATATATGATTAGCTATTTTACATAAACTTTGCCTGAGAACATTATTTCAGAACATTTCGAACTTCGTTGCTAGAGGGCGCCCTTCCAAGTGATGACGTCATTTACATTTTGTGAATGCCATTTCATTTTAAAATTTCTAACATATGTATTATTCAATTCATTGTAACGTGACACCGAATGACATCTTTATGACATTATTATATTACGTCACCAAACTAGTAGCAGGCAACATGCCTGAGAAACTTAAACTTAGAGCTAACCACAGACAACATACCTGTGAAGTTTTATTTATTGACGATGTTGGGTTCTGCAAATATAGGTCATCAAAGCTTTAAAATTCAAATGCATGTAAAATTCCGTCATCGGAATCTGATACCTGATGATGAAGAGTTTTCAAGTTGTGTCAGTTTGCCTGGCTGGGGGAAGTACTACTATACAGATCTACCACTTCCAGGTGTTTGATGGACTGAGATACCAATTAGTCATGGTGCAGGTAATATTCCTTGGACTTTTGATTACTGAATTAGCTCCTTGAGGAGTATCATAACATGTAGGTTCATAATTTATACTAAGAGAGTCTTTAACAAAATAACATGTACATTATGGAAATAGTACCGAAGCCTTCTTCGATTGAGAAAAGATTTGTTTAGAGTTGAAAATATGGCAATTTTCAGTGTTTGCACTTTTACTGTAAAATTAGTACTGTTTGTCATAGTGTCACATGCCGTTATAAATTAAATGTTTAAAAAGTTTATTCTGGAAACTCAGTTTAAAAGCACGTTTTATTTCCCTTTGCAAATTCTAAACAGACAGACAGAACGGACACCTACGGTACAAATTTCTGTTAAGTTTGCTCGCATAGAGAACGGTCAAACTAAGGCATATTTGTAAGGATTTAACTTATTAAATCAGACTGAAATAACTTGAAATATTCTATATTACCGACTGCTCTTTGGTTAAACAATCTTTTGGCAAATTCGGTGTATTTTACAATGGTTGAACAGTTCGCTGCGTTAAATTAATGCTTTCGCGTGGTCACGTAACACCAGTCAAACATGTTTTTTTAAATGGAACGTGCACTGCATATGTACGCGCAACTTACAACAAGTACGATAATGTACACACGTACTGCAAAGCAGTGCGCTATGTCTTTAGCTATATAACTGTAATGTTGAGGGGTGGTTGGCGGGGTCTTGTCAGTTGTCAATCCGTTGTTCATTATGGGGTTGTTCCAGAAGGAGGGGTGAGGTTAGCTACCTTTCAGGGTGACTCCCAGTTGATTGGACACGAATACTCCATTATTTCCAGATCAAAGCCCTCTTGCCGTCAATTTGTGATAAAAAAACACCTAAAAATACAACAAAAAACATATGACGTTTGGTAAGTCACTTTGTCAATAATTGTAAATAAACTGATAGTAATACAATAATGTAGCCGAGATACATGTATAATGCAATACAATTAGAAATTCAAGTATACAGACTCACCCAGCACCAGCCTCAGCTGAATGTATATACATTGCTCTAAAATTCTGAAGGGTTTACAAGATAAAGTCATCAAATAAATTATAATCCATATTTACTTATTTTGTTGCTGAAACAGCACGCACGTAGCACAGTATTTCAGACAGTGTCAGAGCGTAAATACACCTATACATACATGACAAGTGGTCACAGGTCAGCAGTAGTACACATGATAGTGCGTGCGAAACTCTTCGCTGTGCGCGTTCTGTGCGGCTAGCCAATGTACTGTAATTTACGCTACACGTGTGAGTTTAGACAAACGACAACCAAATATTTTCCTAACAAAGTTCCACTCAAATTTGTAAGATAAATCATCAGAATCTTAGCTAATCAATATATAAACAATCACATCCACAATCTTTGTGGAGATGGACAACTTACCCTCGGACGGGTGATTTAGCGGGAATGGCTGCATTTTAGGGGAGATTTGGAAGCGACGACAGCTCCATCATCAGCACTACTTAATTCCAAGTCATGCCTCTCCGTGAGCTAATCAGCTCGCGAGAGACTTGCGCGCGCAATGAATTATTCATGATATTACCAGATTTATGAATGGACTCTCTTACATAACTATGAGGGCGCTATATCACTTTCACGGTAGCAAAACGCGAGTGCATAGCTTTGACGGATACTAGGAGTGGCACATTTTGAGTATAATTTCAAATTAAGTTTGGCAAAGGAGGCCAATTTCGTTATTAGATTTCTTTTGAAGACGGTTAAATAAAATCATGGCAATGCCTGATTTTAGGCCAATATTTTATGCTTTGCACATTACTAAACCCAAAAGGAGGGGTAAAATATTCACCCTGGACATTAACACCATCGATTCCATCCCTGCATTACTTACCACTTTCCAAATATATGTCCATTTTTGTCTACAAAATCAAAGGTCATGGTTTGTGCACGAAACTTAGATCTCGGTTAGCTGTGAGTGTTACTGCAAGAGTTAGGGTCATATGTTAAAGTGCTGATTTCGTATTGATTTTTGAATATTTCAACCATACATTTTCAATTTATTGTAATATGACACTTGATGATGTCATCGTGATAATAGTTTTATATGTCACAGATATCGTAGCAGGCAACATGCCTAGGAAAAATGAACTTCATCAATACTCCAAAAGCAAGCAAAATAGTCAAGTTAAAAAACACTGAATGTTACCTTTAATGCCCCACATTTAAAGGATCGATGACGTCACTAAAGTTTTGACCATACAAAGTTGTTTGGCGCTTATTTAGCTCTACAATCACTAATATTGAGCTAATTTGCACAAACGTAGCCATAGAAGTAAATATTTCGACATTTTTAACTTTGTCGCTAGAGGGCGCCCTTCCAAGTGATGACGTCATCACTTACATTTTTAGAAAGCCCATTCACCCTGGACACTAATACTACAAACCCGATTCCTGCATCGTTTACCATTTTCAACAATTACGTTAATTTACGTGCACTTCCGGTTTCTACCGGAAGTCAACAAAATCAAAGGTCATTGTCTGTGTACGAAACTTAGATCATTGCTAGCTGTGACTGTTACCGCAATAATTAGGGTCATATGTTAAAGTGCTGATTTTTTATTGATTATTGAAAATTCGTACCTTTAATTTTCAATGCATTGTAATTTGACGCACGATGACGTCATCATGACGTCATTACAACATGTCACTAAGCTAACCACAGACAACATACCTGTGAAGTTGTATTTGTATCCGATGTTGGGTTCTGCGAATATAGGTCATCAAAGCTTTACAATTCAAATGCATGTAAAATTCCACTTGATGACGTCATCGAAGTATGACACCACAGGCATGTGTACTGACCCAAGGTCTTGTTATATACCAAGTTTGACCATTTTTAGAAAAACTTCCCCACAGACATCTGTTTAAATTACGTTTTCAAGAATGTTAATCTTGTCGCTAGAGGGCGCTATTACGTACGATGACGTAATAACTTTTATTTTTGGAAAGCCTGATGGGATGTGACACTAACACCGTTGATTCCGTCTCAATACCTCTGACCATTTTTAAACTAGGGGGCACTTCCGGTTTCGACCGGAAGTGAGCAAGGTCAAAGGTCAACGCCACATTTTTTGGATAGCCTACCCTTGTTGAACCATAACACAGTTTACCACATCCCTCTACCCCTTAACACTTTCAAACTACAAGGCAAAGTCTGTTTGACCAATAGGGAATGAGGTCAAAGGTCAAGGCATGTCGGCATCTCAAAGACAATTATCAGTGATCGTATATGCCGAAGGAATCAAGATCGTAGGTCAAACGGTTGATTTTTTATGAATTTTTGAATATGGAAAACATTAAATTTCATGCCCCTTTAACCCGACACCTGATGACGTCATAATGACGTATTTGTTTTAGGACCGTCCTTACAATATGATCTTTATTCATACCAAGTTTCATTGTTATCAGAATTGAGGAACATATTGAAAAAGTGATCCGAACGGTTTATGTGCATTGTTAATGGTACTTCCGGGTTGGAAAAAAAAAAAAAAAAATCCGGACAAAAACAATACCTTTTCCGCAGGATTTGCGGAAAAGCTAAATAGGGAGGTTTCGGTCGCATACGGTTAGGCAAAACGACGACTATTAGTGAATTTTACGTCATCGATTTGTGCGTACTTGTGGCGTTTACACAAATATCCCAAGTGTTGTTTTGTTGTTTACGCTGATAGCAACGTACGCCTCTACACCTTAGTGAAAAACGGACAGCGAAAGGTAACGATTTTGAGGTTTGGCTAATCGTAGTCGTAATTCATAAATACATTGGACAGTTTACGCATCTCTATTGGCTGAGAGCACGTCACGTGGGCAGTCTTAAATTAGCGATAAAGAATAGTGATAATGCCCGGCTGGCTGTCCCGCGTTTGTGCCCTAGTCAGCGCGTATATGGAACACGCACATGCACAAGGAAACTGCACTCGCCTGCAAGCAAATTGTGCACTTATATCACAGATAGATATCTGTGACTTATATCCAGTCGTGTGCGTGCGCGAGCAACACGCCTGCGTTACGCGTAACGCGCGCGATCGAACAAAAACAACATCACGCACAGCTCGCATTTGTACGAACGCCGTGTTGAGACTGTAGGCATAGGAAAGTGAATGCAAAAGATGGCAAGCTAATTTTGGTGAATTTTACCGATTTACACGAAAAAGTATTTATGAATGGGATTAAAAGTAGGTTTGGCCAAACTTAAACAACCCGTTTAAAACCAGCTAGGGGTCCTGGGCACTGATAATGCCCTCGCCTGGCGGCTCGGGCATTATCAGTGCCCAGGACCCCTAGCTGGCTTTAAACGTGCGTTTAAGATTGGCCAAACCTACTTTTAACCCCTAATTACTAACCATGCACACCGAAACCTCACTAATACCTTGGACAGTTTACGCATCCCTATAGGCCGTATTCCTGAACACGTGAGGGCGCTGTCAAGTGGTCCGCGTCCATCGCGCGTTATGTTCGAACACAAAAAACGCTACGCGCGCACGCCTTTCAAACGTTTATTTTGAATGGAAATCTGTGCGCGCGCCACAGGCCTGCGCGCTCCGCGTACGTGACTTTTCCCCCACGTACGTACGTACGTATGCCACGGACGTATATATAATTTATAGCACGATTATGCCACGCACGAAGGACGAGTTTGTGCATTTTCACACATGTCGCGGTGTTTACGCACGTTTCAATAGGCACTGCAAAATGGCCGCTTGGCTTCACGCACGACTACGGTATAAAGCATGTGCATTGCGAGTCCAGAAATTATATATACGTCCGTGGTTCCAACGCGATGCATTTTTATGGATCGGGCGCACATGCAGTATATGATGTGCGCCGCAAAGTGCATGACGCAAGCCACATACATGTACAAGTAGTACCCGATCAACTAAGAACGAATATTTAAAACACCCCGCCAAGACCAGGAAAACGCATATGGATTTTCATGGTTTTTTTAAACGTGGTACATTTGACAAAGCTGAAATTTCTTCGGATGAGTTTGTTGATGTCTTTCTTTTGATTTATAATGGTTTTATTCGCAGAATCGCTCAAAAACAGATCATCTACAGGGCCTTTAAGTCAAAAATTAAAATAAGTCGCCCCGAGTCACCAGTAATAATATTCAACCCGACAAATGCAATTAAAAATAAGCAATTTATTTAGAAAAAGCTTTCTGAGTAATACATGTTTGTTTATGAACAAGAATATTTACCATCAAGAAAATCATTCTACTTTTAATATATGCCATGTGATATTTGCATAAAATAAAACCCATGAGCATTCGGTATCATTAACATCTATACCATATGCACCAGAAAAATAAAATTATTCTTAGATTATAAAAACATTCACAATATCCTGTTTAAGCAGTTGTACAAATTATACAATAATTATCATGATACAATATTAAGTATTTTTTTCCCAAAGGCTGTAACCAAATGAGCATTTTTGCCTGAAGGCTGAACAATTTACAGGGCAATTCTATGATAAAGTTGACAATCTTAAAATAAACCAGAAATTTACTTCTTTTTTCTTCAAAATATCCTTAATCGAAAACAAATGCAACAAGCTTCGGTTAAAAACGTTCGGTGTTGAATCTAAAATTGTACTGCAAACTAAACTCAAAAAAAGTTCGGAAACTCAAGTTTGACTGACAATTTCTCTCTTGTTACAAAGTCATTTTCTTTGAATTGGGTATCATTGGAAAGCCCTGTTATTCCTCTTTACAATGATTAAGCAATTGGGGGGATGTGCAGCACAGCTAAATATTGGGGTGGGTGTAAAGTAAAATGTCACAAAATGCATTGCTATTGTCAAAAAGTGTATTGACACATTCCCATCCTCCAAGCAAAATGACTGTATGACAATAGCAATGCATTTTGTGACATTTCGCTTTACACCCACCCCGTATATTTAGCTGTGCTGCACACCACCCACTTGCTTAATCATAACAAATGACACATCATAGGCCTTTCCAATAATACAAATTTCAAGGAAAATGACTTTGTAACAGAAGAGAAATTGTCAGTCAAACCCGAGTTTCCGAACTTTTTTTGAAGAGTTTAATTTCCAATTGGGAAATGTCAAATTATGTAGGCATAGGACACCATGATTGTTCAACAATTCTTTAAACTGATGAAAGTATAGACGTCAGAAAAGAACTAATTGAAGAAATATAATACTTTCAGTTGTGCGCTATTTGAGGAAACCTTGATTGAAGACATGCATTTTTGTCCATGTCCTCTTTTTGTAATGGACAATAACTCATTAAATTTTTCATTACAATTCACAAAATTGGGCTAGTTGATAGGCGTTGTGTACGTGTTGCATGCAGTGAGCTGTTTCCATGCATTTTAGCAATGGACATTTCCGATTACCAGTGACTGTTTCAACTCAGTTGCCCTGGTAATGATGACGTCACACTTTAGTAGTCTATGCTAGTGCAACTCTATGCTATGGGATGCATGCATGCCCAAAAATAATTGGAAGAACGGATAAATAATTTATACAAAAAAGATCGGCTAACATGATTTCTAATTACTGACAACCTTGTCCCCCTTGGTATACAGTGCAGCTTATCCTCCATTGATTACTATAAATCTATACAATTTCCTAGATAGATATTTACAGTTTTAATCCAAAATACAGTTTGTAAAACCCTGAACGGTTTCAAGGATACATAGGCTCATATAATCGACAAGACATACATGTACATGTAAAATAGAAAAGGAATTTGCAAGTTTCACAGTAGTATAAAGCGCCACCTACAGTTTCGTTTCGGAGAGGCAATTTTCCCAAGTGTGTGGTCAACACTGGTACATGTCTGTTGTACAAACGTTTGCAAATAGCAGTTTATTACTATATTACAATTGAAATGGCTAATAGAGCCTTTGCACGGCGGCCATGACAGGGGGCAGTCACATTGTCACCGTGCATCATGCATGAGTAGGTGCTTTGTGGTTCTATTGTTACATCATTTACATAAGAAAACCTGCCCCCTGTCATGGCCGCCGGTGTAGAAGCTCTATTGGCTATAGTGTAATCCAAATAACATTTAGTGAGCCCACCCTATTGTGGTTATTGCATTGTTACTGCGGTGTATGTCTATTGTGACGTCATGTAAACACGTTGGAGATATATGTGTTGTACACCGCAGTTTTCGTTCGTCGGATTAGTCTGTAGATACGATTTTGAGATTTAAATATATCTGGGAAGCCTGGCACATACAGAGACTAGTATAGCAACGCTTTGGAAAATCCATCAGTTTCCTTTTTCTGCAAGGACATGCAATATTACGTTTGATTTCTCACGAGGACAGTGTGTGACATCATCATGTCAACTTTTTTAGTGTCTACAGCAAAACAAAAAAATCCTCGGTGTGTGAAACATTTGGTAACGCGTTTTACTGTGAAATACATGTAGGCCTACTTGATTTCCAAGTTCACAACATGTAAATACTGAAAGACACTGATTAGGCATTGGATCCAATGAAATTATGATTATTCAATAAAGTTACAAACGTGCTCTTCTTTTTAAAGGCCCATTGTATCATTTGCAATGACCAAATTTTGTTTTTCATGATTTGGCAAGAAAAACCTTACTCAACGTGTTGATAGCAATGGTAATAAACACCACATACATTTATTTCCGTCCAATATGGTATTTCATGCTGGAAATTGACAACCGAAGATGGTTTTCTAAAAAAGGTCCCGCGTGCACAGACATTTTTACCATTCACTTGTACACAAAATCCATATATAGATTTTCAAGGTTTTCTGAAGCATTGATGCATCTATATAGCTCAAATGTCTTCAGGCTAGTTTACCAACATTCTTTCTTAGATATGTTACACTCTTATTCCACGAATCTGCAAAACGTTTTATCTTGCAAATGATACACAGGGCCTTCAATGTCAAATTGACACTGAGCCTTTTCGTGCATAAATCTGATGCGTGTCGCTTTTAGAAAAAGTGGAATAAGAAATTTTGAGTGAATCGACATACTGAAAACCACAGAATCAACTTGGGTAGATCTGTGGCTTTCAGTGCCTCGATTCATTCCAAATTCCAAAGCGACATGCATTGCGGTAGTATACCGGAAAACACCAGAAAACACCGGAAAACATACTAAATACCGGAAAACATACTAAATACCGGAAAACACCGGAAAACAGTATTTTATGGTGTTTTCTGCAGGTTGTGGGGGTGGTGTTTTAAGTGCTTTCGGGTGTTTTCCGGTATTTAGTGTGTTTTCCGGTATTTAGTGTGTTTTCCGGTGTTTAGTGTGTTTTCCGGTATTTAGTATGTTTTCCGGTGTTTTCCGGTATTTACCGGTATTTAGTGTTTTCCGGTATTTAGTATGTTTTCCGGTGTTTTCCGGTGAGTTTTCCGGTGTTTTCCGGTATATAGTATCACCCCATGCATTGCATTTCATTACGCGAAAACAAAAATGTTAAATGTTGATTCACCCTAAACCTTGAAATTTAACCAAAGCATACAGTGACATTGTATTAGGTTACATGCATACATCACACATAGGTGTATTTACAATAAAATATACCTGGTGAATAATATGCGATTATGTAAATATCCTTAAATTTGAATATTTACATATCTTCAAAATACGAATATATTAAGTCCTTGTGTGTACAAGTAACTCCTAATTAATGAAGTTTTCATACTACAAAAATGGGTGCTTTTACACAAAACAAATCGACTAAGAAAATAGATAACTTTCTGTAAAAAAGATGAATTTTGTGCAAAATAATACGAAATTGTACACAAAACATTCACCTTCATGCATTGCTTGGGTTTTCTATGGGTATATATGCCACATGTTAAAGGCCCAGTGTATCATTTGCAATGACCCCAAAAAGTAATCGACGAGTTTACAGGAGAAAAGTTCTGAAAGTAAAGATTGAATTAATAGCAACTATCCAATGAAAGGTTTTCGCTCAAAATGATATAATTTTACCAGAAAATAATCCGTAAAGATGAAATTATTTAGATCGTTTGCAAACGATTTACTTATTTTTGGTTCGCATCTACGCGGTCCAAAATGCATGGGCGCTGTGTACTCCGTGTGCGTGTTCCAACGCGATGCATTTTTATGGATCGCGCGCACACGCAGTATGTGCGCCACAGAGTGCATGACGCAAGCCACATAGTACCCGATCAACTGAGAACGAATATTTGAAACACCCCGCCAAGACCAGGAAAATGCATATGGATTTTCATGGTTTTTTAAAACGTGGTACATTTGACAAAGCTGAAATTTCTTCGGATGAGTTTGTTGATGTCTTTCTTTTGATTTATAATGGTTTTATTCGCAGAATCGCTCAAAAACAGATCATCTACAGGGCCTTTAAAGGATTAAGAATTTGTCCACATTTGTATCGAATTCATTCACCCCAGCGGTCCCTGGGTCATAATCCCTAAAACAATAATCACTTATTCATACAGGCAGGGGTTTGGGGCGTATCTTAAGTGATCTCTGGGAGGGGTGGTTATTTCTCTGTAGGGCTTGCTAAGCTCACGTGATAGCCAATCCCAATCAGTGAAGAACAACTACACTACCGTGATTCAAGACAACCAGTTGGCTTCATAGCTCAATTGGTAGAGCGTCTGCACGTTGAGCAGAAGGTCCGCAGTTCAAATCCCGGTGGAGCCAAGTTGCTTTTCACTGCATCCAGATTTCCCAAACTGGGTCATAATCCCTAAAAACAAAATCACTTATTCATACAAATAAGAATAGTGCGAGTTTAAAATGTTGACTTCAAGATCACTTTAAGATCATTACATTTAGTTGGACCAAGCCTGGGCAAAGTTGTTGCGACCATAATTGAAAATCAGCAGCTGATCCAGGCTCATTTAAAATACAAAAATACAATGGACATTTTGGGTGGTGTCTGGAAATTTCAGGTGGAATCCAGGTACCACTCAAAATTTCCTTGTACATGCAGAGCTGCCAACCCTCCCGGATTTTGGGGAGGACATCTGGGCAAACAGGTTCATTCCGTGACTCCAAACACATCTAAAAATCCCCAAGGTTGTTAATTGACAATCCAGGAGGGTTTTTATCCATGCCAGGACTCACAAAATTAGCCATTTTCCTTAGAATCTGTTGCAAAATCCGGGAGGGTTGGCAGCTCTGAAGCGTGATCCAATTCCGTCCCTCACGTGAAATCAGGAGATAAATGCCTTTCCTTAATCAATACAACAAATGAAAACTAAAGTGAACCCGTTTGTTATACCCCGTCTTGAAATACTGCAGTTTCATTGGTCCAGAACGGTCACATGTCCATGCAATAAAAACCGTATGCAAATACGCTGCCGTATGCAAATTTTAGTTCATATCGCCCTACCATGAAGCGATCTGCGTGCACGTTTTGCGCGTCCATAGCACGCGTGGCGCGCTGTCCCGTTGGTAAAATAAACTGCGTGTTACGCCCACTAGAGACATGCACATTCCAGTATTCCACACGCTGTGCGCCAAAACAACAAACTCGTACGCGCGCCACTTTCGCAATGTTACACACGCACACGTGGTAGTCCAGAGACTAACCAAGGTGCAATTTAAAATTTGTGAAATTTTTGTACAATTTAAAATAATAGAAACGATATTCTGAAACCAAGACGGGATATAACAAAACAATTGTTGACTGGTGTGGTGTGGGTTATGGGTTTTAACACCCTCGGGAGCTTATAGCACCCTCAGCTTTGCCTCGGGTGTTAAAACTCCATATCCCATACCACACCAGTCAACAATTGTTTAATGTTTACCTGCTACTGATGTTAATACACACACCCAGTTTATCACATGTTGAAATTGGCTTTACAGTTTTATGCAGAGGTTGTTTTGAAGCCCGAGGGACGGATAATTAATAAAATTGTCAAAAACTACAATTTTTTGCATGCATTTTCAATTATTTCTTTAAAATGTGATGGCACAGTGTGCCCAGCCAAAATTATTCCGTTAATTGTTGTAATATGATTGTAAAATATGGACATTTATTCACTGTTTGGGGTATTATTTTGAATAATTTAGGAAATTTAAGTGTTGGATCAGTTTTAGATCATGCTCTGCACAGGCCCTCAGACATGCCAGTAACAGGCTTGGCTTGGCTTGGCCAATCAGAACGGAGTGCCCACCCAAAAATATTTCTTAAAATTGATTTGCATATCACATCTTTTAAACACAATGAATAATCTGGGAAAATAATCTCATATAGTTTAGGGTTGCATTCCAGATCATGGTAGAATGCAGTGCACAAAAAAGTGAAACATTTTTTGTAATTTTAATCAATCACGAGTTAGGATTTTTTGCCATCAAACGGCCGTAATATATTTTCTTTATTAAAGTGCTAAATATATTCACATTGAATTTTCTTAAATATTCCTTTTATAAAATTATACATGTATACATGAGAACATGAGTAATCCTTAGAAAAAATTCGAGTACATGTAGTATATTTTCGAAATGACTGGCTTTAGCCTCAGCCCGAGCTATTTTTATTACCCGCTATTTTAACCAACGCGTGAACCGGTTCTTCAGTTGTTCAGCATAAAATGTCGCGTGCTCAGCATTAAACAGCACACAGGGGCGGATCCAGGAATTTTTCCAGGAGGGGGTTTTGCCACCAGGGAGGGGTTTTGCCCGTCAGATTTTTATGTCAGCTTGTTTCGGACAGGCGGACACACAAAAATTGCATTACATTATATTTTTTGGTGTCGGAGCAGGGAGGGGTTTTGACCCCCAAAACCCGCCCCCTATGGATCTGTGCCTGGCACATGCTGGAAGCACGGAAAGCTATTCGAGTCACACACACTGCATTCTTCGCTATGTGTACTTCCAGGGCACCTGGCAAATGTTACACCAATTGTGTTTCTACTGGGAAAGACAATCGGTATTACAATGCATGGTCCACTTGGAGATGTGGTTAATGGTTTACCGTAGCGTACCCGGCATTAACCGGAAAACTTGTCACTCCATTCTGTTTCTACTAGGCACGTGAACCGGTCCTAATCCGAACTACCCGGCAATAAAGGAACACACCGGCTAACTGTTTACATAATAGACCAATCCAGTAAGCTCCGGCCATTTTAGAATTGACTAATCACAGCCTCAGGTTGAGGTAACCAAAAAGTGGATCTCCATTTTGGTTACCCAAGTCCTCAAAATTTTGTGCACAGAGCTACGGCGAAATGCAACACGAGTGACGCAAAAACACCATAAACATCATTTTTATCAGCGCAGAGGACCCTAGCCAAGGACCCTAACCTACTTTTAATCCCTTCATAAATGTGTTTTTGTGTAAACGAGAAAAACTCACCAAAATTAGCTTGTCGTTTTGCTATGTTGTGCATTCACTGCGTTCTAGATGTGTGTCGAGATGTGTAATCGGCTTTACCAGCCGTTCACTATCGCGCGAGCCTCAAGACTTTGTCGCAAACGATTTGCTCTTCAC
This sequence comes from Henricia sp. BOLD:AAB3569, assembly GCA_037783545.1. NCBI lineage: Eukaryota > Metazoa > Echinodermata > Asteroidea > Spinulosida > Echinasteridae > Henricia > Henricia sp. BOLD:AAB3569. The sequence goes on along the minus strand of JBBELK010000162.1, from coordinate 240,652 downwards.
TTGCCAGCTTTTGCTTTGGATATCTCTCATTTTCTGCTGATGATTTCACCGGACAGCCCAGACCACTGAATGGGTTTTTCTGTTTTCTTTGGAGGAGCCGACATTTATGGTTTGTCTTCACGAACATACAACTAGAAACCGGCTGTTGCGACAGTTCCGCGTACGTGGAGCTAGAGTAGGTATACAGACTAAAACACCTAATGACGAAACACACCTGGCGGTCTGGCTGCAAGAACCACGACACTATACGGGTCAAAGAGTGTGTGTGCCACGGGGCTAAATGTCGCATTCGCCTGTGCACTGTCCACGGTAAAACTCGCTTCGGTTCTTTGGACTTTTTGAGTCAAAATTTTATGTCGATTTTTCACAGTTATGTTTAACTTGAATAAATAGTCTCTTTTTTCAAATACTTATAAATATTTTGAAAAATCAGAGCTGAATTTGATGCAGTACTACAGTAATAAACTTTCATACGGCTGGAAACAAAACTAACTCCAAGAACATGTGATAAATCACGTGACCTCGATTTTTTGAAAAATGCTCAAAAACAGCCAAATTTGGTGGTTACTTTTCAGGTTCTCTTCATGTATCAGAATCATGTATGGGTCTATTTCGAGCCCAAAATAGCCCAACAAAGCCGGTGTGTTCCTTTAACCTGTTAACTCTCCTCAGTAGAAACACGCAGAAAGCCAGTTGTTTCAAAAATGACAATTTGACAACTGACCAATCTTACAGACGCCATCTTTGTAGGAAAAATACAACTGCGTATTAAACGCCATCGGGTGCACGAAAGCACAACATGGAAAATGTTCCAACACGTGCATGTTGCTCAATATTTTTTGAAATACAGAGCAGCTGATGCGTGTCACAAAAATGTACGCTCCAAATCCTGATGCACGTGGCAATCTGCATGAAGTTACGCCATTTGAGAAAGGTCAATTCCCAAAAGATTACATGTACCGTAATTTCCGGACTATAAGCCACGGCTTATACGTAGGGATGTGTTTGGAAAAAAACCTGAAATTGCAAGCGCACAGGGTGAAGCTATTACGGCGTGGGATTCACACAATTCACAGAGGTCATGTTTTTTGGCTGAAAAAACCTGATTTCAGGAAAAACCACATCCCTGTATATGTTGATTTTGGTACTTGCATTTTCCAAACCACAACTTTGGCTCCGTTTCCATCTCCATGCAAATGGAGCTAAAGTTACGGTTTGGAAAAAGCTGCAGTGCACGGATTACTTTGCATTATCACTTTTTTGTTACACATACAACAAATCGGGCATTTCGCAATACATAGCGCCACCAAGCATTTCTGTTGGAGAGGCCATCTTCTGACAGTGCATCAGATTTTGATCTGAAAACGAATACCTTATATAGAGGTTGCAGTTTGTTTAGAAAGGCGAGAATATTTAAACACGGTTAACAATATTTGCAAAGAAAGGAATCCAATCTATGCTCTTTTCTTGAGAATAGACAACATAATAATATGCACTATTACAAGTCTAGCAATGCTTGTGTCGACGTTTTCCCATGGCGCACAGCGCATGTAGCCTTTCTGCGTCAAACTCTTAGTGGGGCCTGTATTCAGTTGTTAAGAGCTCGTATCGTTAAACGCCTGAATTGAATTAGAGCGGTAGATGGAGTATGGCGCCCTCACTTGATGGTCTTGGAGAGGCGTTTGAGTATTGCATGGATCTCTTTGAACTTGGGCCGGTTTTCGTCGTGGTATTCCCAGCATCTGCACATGAGTGTGTAGATCTCATCTGGGGTGCCCTGGGAAGCCGGCATACGATAACCTGGAGGTCAAAATTACAGTGAGAAGTTTGCAAATTTATAGCAACATCTGACATGAGCATTAGCCACAGGGATGCCACCTTCAGGGCCGGAAAAAAAATCCACTATCATAACTGCATGTTTGTACGTACGTACGTGTGCACATGGACTTGCCAGCACAGTATACTGTACAGTACACTGTGTACATGTACATTCACAGTGTGCAATGCAATGGATATGTCACCACTGCTGTATGGATACAGCGCCCTCTATGTACTTCTGATCAATAGTCTGGTTTCGTGGTACTTTAGCTGTGAATGATTATGGCCGGGATACAGACATACATGTACTGCATGTGTGCCAATCATGTAAAAAAGGCTGTACATACATGACATAGGGCATATCCGGACATCTTTGATCAGTAAGTGAGACAATTTTCCACGTTTTTTTGGACTTGAAGAGTTGAAAATAATATTTCCGGTCGTTTATTTTTCCGGCCTGGAAAAAAGGATTGGATTTATTTTTCCAAAATAAGAAAAAGTCCAGCTATAGCCGGAAGACTGGCATCCCTGATTAGCCAGTATGGCAAAACAAAAGGAGAGGGAGCAATTGTATTTGGGTATGAATCTTTTTTAAATAATTGTATTTCTTTCCAAAAACTTGTTTTGTTGTAATTATAATACAGAGACAAAATTATAAATAAATAAGTGCAAAGTGGAAAATGCAGTTATATTGCTTTAATTCGAAAGTATACCCAAATCAAACTGTGCTCTCCTATTATGTCCGCCATACTTCAAAAAGGCTAATTGTCAAGATTGTGCAATTGACACTAAACACTCTAAAAGATGCCATAAAATCTCATAAAGTTACCGTAGCACTATGTTGTTGATATCCATTAAAGACCTGATCAACTGATTTCTGGATATCTGTTTTCTGCTCAAAACTGCGAGTACTGGTTACGGGTATACATCTTTACAAATTGTGTTTATCAGGGGTGAGATTGGAGGAAAACAAACATTCTGGGCTTGGCGTGGCTTCCTTGGGGGAGGCGGGGCGAGATGTACGTAGAGACCACGCAAACTTCAACTTTTAGGAGCATCGTTTTAAACACCACTGTACCATCGGCATCGTGCAAAATGCAATGTCAAAAACCTTTTAAGTAGGCATCACAAGAACCAGTTTTGGTTGAAATATTTACCTTGTTTATAGGCCTACAAATGTGGATAATATTAAAAAGAATCCAGGGAACATCTACCGTTGAAGACGGTGAAGCGAAAGCGGAGGGTAAAAATCGGTTTGTTGGCAGCCGCACAGCACTGCACACATGCACCCATCACACACACCACACGCTCGGCCGTTGCGATGCATGCAAAGATGGCGCTTGCTTATGGATTAGACTTGTACACGTCCGCTTTGCTACTCGTTGCAGACTCGGTCAGGTCACCGAGCGGCACAGTACATGTATACATGGTAAAGCGCTGTATGTCATAGCACTTGCGTGACAAGTAGACTCGCACAAGTTTTCTTCGCAAAATTACTGAATCAATTGAAGGCGCTCATTATAAAAGTATGGCCTGCTAAAAGGGAAAAAAAAAAAAAGATAGATTGCGGCCGTGGAGCACACAACAAAACAATAAAATTAAGCTACAAATTGGAAAAATTCCGGAAATCCGGAAAAATCTCACCCACGTAATTTTATACACGTAGTTTTGTCTAAATTGGAAAATACGGTATGTACATAGTGTTCGTAGGACATTATTTTCCAACAAGAAGAGAAACCAACCGCGAAAGACATAAAACTAACTCCAAGACCACATGATTTTAATATCCGAACCAGAAATCATGTGACCTTGATTTTTTTTAAAATGCTCAAAAACGGCAAAATTTGATGGTTTCTTTTTCAGGTTCTCTTCAGTCTATATTTCGGAAAGACTTTCAGAATCATGTATCAGTCTATTTTGAGCCCAAAATAGCCCAACAAAGCCGGTATGTCCTTTAATATGCGACCATATTAAAACCTTACCCTGTTCAACTTTGTCCCTGGCGTCTGGGTTGCTCATGCCAGGATACGGTGTGCTTCCATGAGAGAAAATCTCCCACAGCAAGATGCCGAAACTCCACACGTCTGACATTGTTGTGTACTTGCCTGCAACAGTGCAACAACAAAAGTAGTGTAAACAGACACCATTAGCTTAGTTTGGTTTATAGTTTGTGGTGCATTCCATAAGCATGCACTATTGTCCTCACTGTCATTCAAGCGTTGGGTATTATACTATTAAATACCTCATGTGTAGATTCCTGTCATTGATTGGTTAAAATTGGGGGCATTGAATTAGCTAGACCTCATAATGTACCTGTAGAATTCCAACTATGCCTCGGGCATAGTCTTTGCCATGCCCCATGCCCCATGTGTACCCATAGCTGTGCAGCTACATGTAAACATTTCACTCTACGTCAGGCTGGTCATGGAACAATCTCAAAGTCAATTTGGTCTCGTAGATGATAAAGTCCTCACAGAAATAAAATGAAAATCTAAAAATTCCTTAAATTAATCAAAATAATACCTCGATCTGTAAAGAAATGTCCATATTTTACAATCATATTACAAAAATTGACAGAATAAATTTGACTGGGAACACTGTGCCATCACATCCCAATTTTATTGATTATCTGTCCCTCACGCATAAAAACAACCTCCGTATAAAACTGTCAAGTCAATTTCAACATGTGATAAACTGGGTGTGTGTATTAACATCAGTAGAAGGTAAACAAACAGGTTAACTTTAGTTTTCGTTTGTTGTTGACTAAGGAAAGGCATTTGTCTCTTCAGTGGATCTCGCTCTTTGCTTTAAATACCAGCCTTTCTGCCGTAGACCGGCTTCCGAAATCGAAACTCAATGGACCACAAATGTTCAGGCCTAACGTTACTTTTAACCAATCGGATGACAAAAATCGACACAATCGGTATATAAAACAAATATTGACTGCTTTTTATTCGGGTCATGGTTAAGATTATACATACATGTAGGCCCTCGGCTTCCGCTTCGGGGCTTAGTGACGGCTTCGAGATCACCTTGGGCCTATAATCTTAACCATGTCCCTCATTGCAGTCAGTATCAGTATACTATTCACTCACCGTAATTCATAGCTTCTGGTGCGGTCCATTTGATGGGAATTTGCCTCATTGCTCCTCCTTTGATTGTATACACATTATCCTCCCTAGACATCCCAAAGTCGCTGATCTTGATGGCATTCTTGTGTCCCACTAGGCAATTTCTGGCTGCTAAATCTCTGTACAAAACAAACCAACAGACCATGTTCACACAAAAGCCCATTTGAATCTTGTCCCCTGAATCACATTTGTAATATGCAAACTGCTGACTGGGAGAGCACCAGACTACATGTACTTGTGCATTTCAAACCCTCACTAATAATAGACCCTTTACAATTTTAAAGGAGTGTGACCAGATCACTCTTTTTTACCCATAACTCCCCGGGACTTACCTTATGGGTCATGAGATTTTTATATCATAACATCCGTTATATTTTTCTGATTACGAAACTGAAACTCCCGCGCTTCTAGGCCGCATATTTCCGAGGATATCGTCGAAAATCCACCGATTATTTGTAAACTAATTTTCCAGTATCAACGTTTATCCGCTGAAAGCATACTCGATAGTTTTGTTCAATTTTTTACTGGAAATTGCGAATGTTTTCGGGTTTTTGGGACATGGGAGGTGTGTATGGGAGTTACTTGATAATATTTGTAAGTTACATCAAAAACTATTTTCCAGAAACTCTGGTCGCGCTCCTTTAATACCACAAAAAGGTTTATTCTAAACGATACCCTTAGACTACAAAAAGTGAAGGCGAAAATGTATGTAAATTTACCTATCACCCTAACACACCTCCTGGCTAATTCTACTAGTATGAATCCTCCAAATGTTTTTTTTTTTCTACAAAATTTTACAAGCGCATGGATGTGGATAGCACAACGGTTACGTCGCAGGTTTCTGTGGTCATGCGACGTCATACGCAACTTGCTACTCGCTAAGCTTTTGCAAGGCACGGATATCGAGCTCGCTATGCGTGAGCACTAAACGCAAAGCGAAATGTCGGATTTCTAGTGTTTGTCCCATTTTTTGTTTTGTTTACGCAGACAGGCTGAAAAGAGTATGAATTATAAATATCGATACAAATGTGGACAAATGTCCATGAGTTTGGGAAATCCGGATGCAGTGAAAAGCAACTTGGCTCCACCGGGATTCGAACCACGGACCTTCTGCTTAACGCGCAGATGCCCTATCAATTGAGCTATGAAGCCAACTGGTGGTCTCGAATCACGGTAGTGCAGTTGTTCCTCAGTTGTTCCTGATTGGAATTGGCTTTCACGTGAGCTTAGCAAGCCCTACAGAGGGATAAACCATGTAGAAGCCAGCTTGACCACCGGCTGCATCTTTGGTCATTCGGCCTTGTCAAGCCAAACGAGAGAAAAAATTGAGCATGTTCAATTTTTCTCCCAGATCTCTCAGAGGAAAACGATTTGTGTTGATGCTAGGAGCTGTCAGGAGCCTCTGTGAAGCCACCAAAATGTACGTCTGCACCATGTAGAGACCAGGAAGGGACCAGGACCAGGACCATCCGGGAGTCAAATTTTTATCCCGGAGAGCTCAGAGAATGCCGGTCAATAGTAGAATGAGGAAGGGCTTCTCGGCATATAAAGAATATATGACCTCATTAATCAAACACTACCTTTATCTGTTGATACTACCCAAAACATAACAAGAACGATTCAATAAACTAGTGCAATCTTCTAAATGCAAGTGTGACATTTTGAAACTTTCGCTCAAAATGGAACAAAATTCGCTCATAATGTAATTTGAATTGATAAAGTCCAGGTTCTACAGCTGGGTAAAATCAGCATCTACATGTACCTTTTCCAGAAAGAAACTGGTCAAAAAGACTTGAAATGTAATCGCAAGAGTTGAAAAATGCCTGGGAGTCCCCCCTTACGTTGTGAAACAATTTTCTTGAATATTTTCAATACTATGGCTAACCATTTGTATATTATTTTTAACTATTCTACATTATTTAGAAATTGCACAGAAATTTCTTTAAACAATTTTGTTAACTTGAAAAGGTCATTTTTACAAATGCATCAAAATGTCATATTTTGGCTCCTGTTTTTATGGAAATACCCATATGCATCGTGAGGCCGCACCGGCTACAGTACGGCGACAATTGGGAAAGACCGCCTGGAGACCGTTTTGGTCCTTGCCACAGAGTGAATCCGTCTTACTCCGTACGTTTATTTGCAAATAATTTAACAGGCCTTTAACAGAAAACAAATGAGTATGTGACTTCACCTGTGGATGCAATTCTTGGATTCCAGGTACGCCATTCCAGCTCCCGTATCTTCCGACATCTTGACCATCTGCTTTGTGCTGACGTCGTTTTCGTCATTACGTAGAAACGAAAGTAGATCTCCACCTAAGAGAAGAGACAAGCATGCCAACATCACTAACGTATGCACTTATATTTTTTTCATTAATTTTTGTTTTTATGTGGCCACTCTTCTCATTATAATACTAGACAACTAGGAATACTATTGAGCTCGTGCCAATGACGTCATTTTGGGAGTCAAATAATGCCGCGTCGTTGTGGAAGCAATGTGCGTGCGCGTTGTGTGTGTCCATAGCGTGCGTAACGGGCAATGCTAAGGCTCCCATTGGTGAATTAAACAGCGTTACGCCCACCAGAGACACACACAGCGCGCACGCACATCGCTTCCACAATGACTCAGCATTATTTGACTCCCAAAATGGCGTATATGCACGTGTTCGAAGGGGGTCAATACCGAGCATTAAAAGGAATGCAAATTTTCAGTTTAATCAAAATTTGAACATTTCTTTTGTGATTATAAAGGAAGGGACAACACTTGCAAAGGGTTGCCTAACTTTGTACGCTTCATGTATTAAAGTGGCCATCTTTTGCACAGTTGTTTTCTACCATCAACCCTGAAAAACAAGTCTCAACATTTTAAAAATTTGCAAACAAAAGCACGGTATGCCGGTTTCGAACAGTCTATCAACATTTAAAAGTCATGCCAACCTTTTTTTTCCTTTCTTGCGCAACATTTGTGAAAATATGCGTCAACATTTTTTAACAATTATTTTCGCTTTGGCGTGCTATAGTATGGACACAGTAATGGTGGATAGCAACCGGTTGTCAAGAAAGTGAAACCCAAGAATCGAGATACATACATGTACGATAGCACTTGTACACGTGTACGATGTACATGTACGATGTTGGCACTGAAAGGGCTAAAATTCCCACTCTCAGATTGACTGCTTTTTCAATCAAAAAGTGGAGAAAATTTGTGCGTTTCTTTTGTTGCTCGGTACAAATGTAATTTTGTTAAAGGTTTTGGGGCTTCATAAGTATCGTGGACGAGTGGTCTAGCAAAACACATTCAAGACCTTAGTTAATTTTGAAGAACGTCGGTTCAAATTCAAGCCAGCCCATGTCCACAGTCTATGTGTCCTATGGCAAGGCAGTTTGCATTAAAATTGCTTCCTGCACAATTTTCTTTTTTTAACCTTCCCTTTTCATAAAGAATGTAAACAAGTACTTAACATAACTGATTTCTTTCTCTATTTCCCAACCTTTACCGTTTCCTAAAAGGTCTTTCCTAAATAGCGCCCTACCAAGAGCGGCCTTCAGTCTTTTTTGCAGCAGAACTGCTTAAAGGCACAGGCTCGTCAGCAATGCGCGCGCGCTAAATTCGTGCCACGAAATACGCAGCTTCATGTCAAAGGCATGGAGCTGCGTATTTCGTGGCACGAATTTGGCGTGCGCGCATTGCTGACGAGTCTGTGCCTTTAAACCTCTAAAATACCATGAGGTGGTGGGAAAATGGCTTGCTTTGTTTTAATTTTTTTTAGGCCTGTTGGAGTTTATATAGCAACCTTTATATTGTCCAGTTCACTAACCATTCAGGCCAACCCTTGGAAATCTGGGCCTCTGGCCAAGCCCCATTCATCTTAGTACCCTGCATAATAAAAGCTATCAACCATCCTACTTCTGGCCCAACAACGGCTGTTCGCAACAAAAGCCTGGTTTCCATATCATCGCAACAAATGCAGAGAGTACCGCAAACTAGACGTAAACTGCAACACAAACAGTAACGCAGACAGTCGGCAAAGTTGAACCAAGTTTCAATTTGCCGATTGTTTCCGTCAGTGTTTGCGTTGCAGTTGTTTGCGTCTAGTCTGCGTGCGCGTGTTACGATTACAGTAAAATCTCATTAAGTTGAAACTCAAGGGAATGATAAAAATTGCGAGGTATCCAAAGTTCGAGATAAGCGGAGGTCCCGATTCGCTCCGCTAAATGCACGAAAAAAGTCTATTTCATGTACAAGATTAAAACATTAAAATGTCCATTTTGTAAAGAACATACCAAGTGTTTTGTGTCTTCATTTTGTGTTTGTATTTTCATCATACGTCCGTGTTTTGCGGGCAGTTTACAACTAGCGAACGACATGCGTACACAGCGCATGCACGGCAGTGTGGTGCTATCTTGTACTTATAGAGGGCGCACTTGCCATTGTCCACAGTGCAGTGCATGGTATGGCTACGGACCACCTGGTTCCGGGTATGCTTAAAAATGGCAGTGAGCATGTAGTTGCATGCTACATGTTCCTGCAAAGCGTCCACTACTACTGAGCACCACGCGATCTTCAATGCAGGCCTTGCGGTACCATTCAGGCGTTCCAGGAAGGCAGATTTGTCGCGGTTATGGATTGATTAGGCCCTATTGTATCAGGGGACAGGCTGCATCACGCTGCATCTTTTGATGAAAAGACGGATTATATCGACAGATAAGACTCACGAAAAGATTTCACACTTTGTGATCCCTTCGGTTACGGTTTCTTTTTAGATTTGCCGAAAAAAAATTAGGTAAACGAAACCACTAGCACAGGAATTTCGAGTTACGAAGGTATGTGTGCACAAAAGCCTATTCTCATGTCAGGAATGAGCGCTTACTTCGAGGTAAACGGAGTTTCGAGTTATCTGGTTTCGACTTAACGAGATATTACTGTATATGGAAACTAGGCTTAATGGACCGACAGAGATATACACGTAGCCCCAGGGTACAGCACTTCCCTTTGAGTTCCTGTATAATCTCATGTGCCGTGCATGTCGGAGGGCTAACACATTTTTTGTTAAAACTTGTCCACGCCTCGTTAACTATCCAAAATCAGGTTTCTCCACTGACCAGGCACTAACTCCATAACAATGTAGATGGGATGTCTGTCAGTACACACTCCTATGAGCTTGACGATATTAGCATGGTTATATTGCTTCAAGATGTGAGCTTCCGACAGGAACTTGCGTCTGGTTGCTGCATCCACCGTCTCCTTACAGGTCTTAACAGCTACTGGAACGCCATCCTTTTTCAATTTGCCGCGGAAGACGTCACCGAAATGTCCCTGTACATATGAATGGAAAAACGACAGTTACAGATTTTATTATATACACATCATGTATAAAATGAAAAACTAAGAAATAATGGAGACTATGACACTGGTATACACATTAGGCCAAAAAAACCATTATGTTCGGTCTCTGGTCCACGCGCGTCGATTTCAAGCATGCGCGTCAATCCTTTTTTTCCCTGCAGCAGCTAAAACAGCGTCCTCTATTGCCGCACAGCCTCACATTTTTTTCTAGACTGATCGCCATCCTGTAGACTACGTAGGCAATGGAAACAAGTCTATATGTCTTTTCCCGGGCAGTTCGACCTCATACTCAGGGCAATAGATTTAGAGGATGCTGATATCGAATGAGAACGAATGATAAGTGAGTATGAGGTTGTTTAATCAGCCGATCAACAACTTCGATCAAGCGACTAGAGTTGACTAGAGTCCCTCAAACAACGGATATAGTCCCCTGAACAATGGGTCATTTCCGTTGTTCGAGGGACTCTAGTCGACTACAGTCGCTTGATCGATTAAAATACCAAAACACAATGGAAATTCCAGGCGTAACACAGACATTCCAGGCGGTATCTGGGCACCGCCAGGAATTTCCATTGTGTCTCTGTATTTTAATGAGTGTAGATCTGCCGCATATTTCTTCTTATGGTCTCGAAAACTCGACCTAGCCTGCGTGACTTATGTTACCTTTTCTCAGATCGGGTCACATGTTATCCACAAGTTCACCATATTCAATAAATTGATATTTTTTTAAAAATGTTCTCTTTGGGGGTGGGGGTTGGGGGTGTGGGAGGGGGAGAAAAGACTTAAATTAGGCCCAAAAAGTTGATACTGCGTCTACAGGAAAAAAATGTTTTTTCCACCCGTGTTGCACTTTGCATTTGCACAACAGTAATGTGTCAAACTGGGACGCATGCGATGTCTTGCAAATACTGACATTGGAACTTCTAACTAGTCTACATGGCCGGTGCACAAGATCTAAAAAGCCGCATGGAATGATGTTATGATTGTCACGATCAAGGTAAATTGCGTAAATTGCGACTATAGTTAACTAGACTAACCTACCCCCGGGGCTTGGTTCCTCTAGTCAGACTACATGTAGCTAGTCAAACCACGCAGCGTTTGGATGGCATCTACATCTTATGGTTTAGTCTATAACTATAGTCGCCTGCCCGAACTTGCTCCTAGATGTTACCCGAACCCTGCGTGGTTTGACTAGCTAGTCCGACTTGAGGAACCAAGCTCCGGGGGTAGGTTAGTCTAGTTAACTATAGTCGCCCGCCCGAACTTGCTCAATGATTGGAGCTCTAATGATTAGAGCTACATGTACATGTACAGCATTGAGAAAATACCAGGATGGGTTTTGAGAGGCAACTTACAGCACCCAGTTTGTCTCCGAGGTCTATCTCTGCATGTTTTAGGTCATGTTCGTCCCGCACCTTAACCACCGGATGGATCAGGCATGCCTGGGTTGCCTTGGTAACGGGCATGCCAGTTGACAGTTGATGGCGGATCAGGTGACTTACAGAGGGGAAGGGTGTACCCTCAAGCCGGTACATATTCTGATGGGAAATTCAAAATGAAAATATACAGACCCAGAAAAGAAAAAAAACGCCTTTTTTTGTATCGCAAATTTATATCTCCAAAACTTAGCTAGATTTGTTTTTTTTGACAATGCAGTCTCTTTGATATTGTTACTAAGCATGTCTGGTGAATGAATCATTAGGGGCGTTCGATATTCTTACGCCGTGTAACACCAACTTAATAATAATAATAATATTAACAATAATAGTAGTGGATTCTTTTATAGTGCACATGTCCACCCTGCGGGGTGCTCCTGGCGCTGTTGCCATTATTATTGCTGCCGTCAGGGAATCACCAGAACCATTTCGCTTTTAACTAGGTGGCTGTTGGCCAGGCGCTCGACCCTATCAGCAGTTAGATTGTGGCATTCCCCTTAACAGCTTCCCAAATATCACTTGGGTTGACGAGGCAACTGGGATTAAGTGCCTTGCCCAGGGACACAGACACGTTGGTCGAAGTGGGGCTCCAACCCGCAACCTCTGATTGGGAGTCCCGCTTCATACCCACTAGACCACACGAGTCTGCCTCGTTGGCAGCCAACACCGCCTGAGCTCGCGGCAGGGTCTCTGGTGTAAGGCGCAATGTGATGAAGTCACCTGGTAATCGTGTGGAAGTTGCAAGTAGTAAAACATGGCGGACAGTTTGGAATCGCGATGTGAATACGAAGAAAAGTTTTGAAAAAGTAAGTGCACAACAAATTTAGGACAAGTAAATCCAACCAATACATACTTCTTCATTTCGCTGGATTGGGAAGTGCCGTGTTTTGCCGCTGGTTTTCGCTGATAGCACGTACTGCCCCGAAGCATCACCCTTCTCTCTCACTAAGAAGTCGCCATCGTCGATTAGTAATTCCTCCGTTTCTTGGCGTGGCAAGGCACCGTGGTACCACTCTTCCTCGTCGATAGGGATTTCACTGGGAGGTTTAGGCTGTTGCTGTTAACAAACAAACAGCAGATTTAATTTTACCCTCCGACATGCCATAGGGAGCTTCCGGAATGCATTTTTTAAATATTAATTAGGCCAAACAAAATAAATGGTGTGTTTACGGTAACCCGACCTACCTGGAATTTTTGAGGCCAAATTGCCGACCTCAAACTTGATAATTTTAAATGAGCACTATTTGCAATAATTTCCAACGAACATAACATTTTCTACACTTGTACATGAACATGTTTAATAGTGTTAATAGTGAGCTTCAAACATTGCAAAAAAACACGCAAATGCATAAACTGAAATGAAAAAATAAAATTATTTTCCTACCTACCTACCTGGATTTTTTTTAGGCCGTTACCGTAAACACACCATTTATTTTGTTTGGCCTTACTAAAACATCTTTGGGCCAATTCTGCTTAAAGTCCATGCAATCCTCAGTTGAACTCTGGAATAGTGAGCTGGAATAGTCACCTTTAATGTTGACCAGAGACAGAACATCTTTTTTTGGCCTAACTGAAAAACCTACACAAACATTGTACATGTAGCAGTTCATGGCAAGACATGCCATTCTGAATATATTCAGTCAAAAAACATTGTCAACCCAAGCATTCAGGCATTTTCAATTTCAATAAAATAATTTAATACACATACATGTACGTAACAGGAAACTTTTGTTTTGGTTTTTCCTTTGGGTAGAAGGAACTACATGTACATGCAAATACATGTGCAAACATTCAATCTGGTGCAAAAACATTATTTATGTTATTCAACGATTCTGGCATGCATATAAAGAGCTACATGTATGTTTAGTCTCAGTGCAAAGGCCATGAAACTGGATCTACCACTAGATATTCATTGTTCTCTTTTTGATCAAACTGTCCTACCCATTTTGCTTTATGGAAGCGAAACTTGGGGCTTTACTTGTTAATCAAATTGAACGTATTCACAAAAGATTTCTTAAAATTTGCTTAAAATTAATTCTCGCTCTGCTAATTGCATAGCTGATGGAGAACTTGGTAGGACTAATTTATCTCACTTTGTCAAGTTAAAGGAGTGTGACCAGATCACTTTTTTTTACCCATAACTCCCCGGGACTTACCTTATGGGTCATGAGATTTTTATATCATAACATCCGTTATATTTTTCTGATTACGAAACTGAAACTCCCGCGCTTCTAGGCCGCATATTTCCGAGGATATCGTCGAAAATCCACCGATTATTTGTAAACTAATTTTCCAGTATCAACGTTTATCCGCTGAAAGCCGACTCGATAGTTTTGTTCAATTTTTTACTGGAAATTGCGAATGTTTTCGGGTTTTTGGGACATGGGAGGTGTGTATGGGAGTTACTTGATAATATTGGTAAGTTACATCGAAAACTATTTTCCAGAAACTCTGGTCACGCTCCTTTAAGGATGCTTAAAGGCAGTATACATGATTGGTGTCGAAAATCAGAAATGTTCACAGATTTACGCCTAACTTACACCATATAAACATGATGACCGTAGAAAACTTCCCCTGAAATGGTTTTGTCTAAAGTGCTATAGTCTTTGATAAATGAGTAAAACAATTAGTTTTCGTCTCATGAGACGAAAATTCAATTCGCCCTAAAACCATTTCGCCCCAAATCACTTCGTCCAAACACTACATCGCCCAAATGCTACTTCGCCTCAAAACCACTAAATGCACAGGCCGTGGTTCAGGGCAAAGTGGTTTTGGGGCGAAATTACTGCAAACCCTTTTTTGACTGTTTTCTCGAAAGTTAGACAAAGTACGGAGCTGGTTTTTGCTCAGGTTGGTTTTAATCATGCATACCTTCAATCACACGGGGATAAAACTATTTGTAACAGTTTACCAATCATGTATACTATCTTTAATTTGTGGATGCACATTGCTTCTAGCACTAACCACCTATCCAATGCAATGTACAGACTCTTGAGCTCACTCCATGAAGCCAATGTCATTCACTCCATAAATCCAATGTCATTCACTCTATTAAGTGGATTACTTGTGTAAAAAAACATTTTAGACAGTACTGGCTACTCCCTGTTTTGGAATGAAAGTCAAATTCCTGATACAAGGAGGTTGAAGATTTGTGTTGAGCCATGGAGGAAGAACTTTATCCATGGTTGAGCAGCGCCTTATAAAGACATCGCTCTTCAAAACTGGCATGGCGAAGTTAAACGTAATAGTCTCTGTAATACCTACAAGTCAATCAAACACCAACTTTGTTTTGAAAATTATCTCCTTAAACTTAATAAACCCCTGAAGGTGGTTTTAACAAGATTCCGATCCGGAAACCACAAGTTACCAATATCTACTGAGTGCTATTCACCTGATCCAGACACCAACCGCACATTACATGTACATGAATGTGATATTAAAAGGAAACAAAGGTGATGAGTTTCATTATATTCTAGTCGGCCCTTTTTTCTCAACTGACGGAACTTCTTACATCAAAAAGTACTACTGGCTCGGACCTAGCACTTTGAAACTAGACAAGTTATTTAATGTACAAAATATTCGACAATTGTCAAATCTTGCCAAGTTTATAAAAATCATAAACAGTAACTTTTCTTAGTTGCTCATCGAGCATTAGACCTACAGCTTAGTTTCATGATAGTCGTAACATTAATATTTTAAGAATTTATCTTTAGCTCCATGTTATAACTGTTATTAACCAAAATGTAATTATAATGCACCTATCAATTATCAACCTTAAAATATTAAATATGCCCATTTTAATATGTAGGCTAGCATCAAAAAGAAAATTCAAACCTTGTCTGCATTACCAAGTGAGCTCCTACAGTTACCGTAACTATAGCCACTGCGTAGTTTTAAATCCGTGGCATCACCATAAATACACACGCAGCAGCACGCGTACGTGCACGCGACGTCAATTCAAATTCTCGAAACAATGACGAATTGTACCCGACGATTAACGGTAACGTCCGGACGACCGGACGTGCATTCGGGTACCTTCGCAAAAAGGAGAAATTCCTCCGGTTTCAAAATGGCGGAATTGGCGGCTGCCGGACCTTAAATTCAGTCTAGTCAAAGAATTTTTGGTCCGGGTACCAGACTAACATTTTTCATGCCCCAGGGTGGGGCATTTGGCCCATTATCTGTGCATTTTTGTGCATTTTTGCACATGTTTTGCACCCGAGGGTGGGGATTTGTGTCACCTAAATGTTGCCCCAGAGGTGGGGATTTTGTCACGCAAAAAGTGACAATCCCCACCTCTTAGGTGGGGTAGCCCGGGGGGGGGGGGGGGGGGGGGGGGGGGGGGGGGGAAACAATTGAACATTGTTATGCTCTCATTCCAATGATGCTTTGTTTCACTTTTGTCCTATTAAAAGGAAATGTTTTGTAAAAAAAAAATGCTTTCCCCCCACCCCCCCTATATCCTCTTTGGTAACATGACTAACCAAGATTACAATTTATATAATGATGGGCTAAATGATTTTAGTTCTTATTCTCTGGTAAGTGTTTGTAATATGATGCATTGATGGTACCATAATGGCAAACGTGTTGATAAAGCAGCACATAGAAGTCCGTTAAACTACTAAAAATGCACTGTTACTAACCGTGGAATTTCCCTACATGCATCAAGCACCATGCATGCAAACCCTAATAATTATCTTCACATTCCGCATGCCAACACTTACAAAACTGATCACTGACTGGTTGGTATTTCGCCTATACCAAAACCACGGGTCTCCTCTCTGAAACATGTCATCAATATGCATATTGTCTCATGAATATTCATAGTATATGACACTTCAGCTGAATATTCAATGTGGGTATTTCTATAAAAACAGGACCCAAAGTGTGACATTTTGATGCATTTGTAAAAATGGCCTTTTCAAGTTAATTTCAAGGTAATTTCTAAATAATATAGAATATTTAAAATAATTTACAAACGGTTAGACATGTCTTGGTGTCATAGTCAGTTGAAAATACTAAAGAAAATTGTTTCACGACGTAAGGGGGGACTCCAAGGCATTTTTCAACTCTTGCGATCACTTTCAAGCCTTTTTGACCAGTTTCTTTCTGGAAAAGGTAGTTGCTAATTTTACCCAGCTGTAGAACCTGGACTTTATCGATTCAAATTACATTATGAGCGAAATTGGTTATGTTTTGAGCAAAAGTTTCAAAATGTCACACTTGCATTTAGACGATCGCACTAGTTTATTGAATCGTTCTCGTTATGTTTTGGGTAGTATCAACAGATAAAGGTGGTGTTCGATTCATGAGGTCATATATTATTTATATGCCGAGGGTAATCGTTCTCTGAGGTCCGTTAATTATAAAAAATCAACTCCAAAAGTGTCACGACGTAAGGGGGACACTGTGTCCCTTTTTCATGGAATGACCCATGTCTAAAATATTCCTGGCTTTTGAGTTGTAAAGGGCTATTTATAACGTACAACGTACATGTACCGTACAGGGTGTCCCTGAAAAAAGGAAACCGAGATTAAATGGCCAATTACTCAGTAACGACTGGGAATTTTGCAAAACGGCAACTCATATCCGTTTCATCACCGTGTCCTCTTTCTTATGACACCAAGACCTCCATAATACCTTCATGGATGACTGAGCACCAACTGGTTAAAGCGACCCAATAAGAACAGCTACCCGGTAACACGTTTAGGGGAAATTCGCTTGTTACAGTGTTCTATTTAGTCTAGTACTTTTCGAGTACTCGAAGGAAATGTTGTATATTATATACCTCATGCGTAGATTCCTATCATCTGATTGGTTAAAAGTGGGGGCATTGAATCAGCTAGACCCGGCACGTGTAGAATTCTGACTATTAACGCGGGCATAGTCTTTGCCATGCCCCGGGCATAGTAATTTAGCAGGTTCCGGACGCGCACATAACATGTGTTAGCATAGCTGTGCACCAACTATGCCCTGTGGAGGTTGCTTGTTAATGTACATGTATTAAAATGAATTCCATCTGTACATGTCTGTATTTTTGCCTGAGGCGTGTTATAAAACACATACGGACTGGCATAATTCGGTCTCTAGTGCACTTCTATGTGCCCCTCGTGACTGTGAGTGACCACAAGAGGGTAGGACCCTCTTGTGGTCACTCACAGTCCCTCGGGGCCCATAGACATGCACTAGTGACCTCATTGCCAGTCTATATGTGTATTTATATAAGTTATAATTACACAGACAATGTCAAACTCGCACACGTGTACAATAAGAACTGGACTTCAGTTATACTTAGTTTGAAGGTAATCATCCCAGTTCATGACTTTTATAATTACTTAGTCTTTGAAATACTGAAAATTCTCGGAAACGTACTCACTGAGTACTTTTCCCTAGTACTTTCAGCATTTCAAAGTATCTTCAAACCAAGTACATGTATAATTGAAGTATTGTAAGAACTCTGGATGCAGCAATAGGCCGAAATTTCGGCAAGAATCACTCAAAATTACACCTTATTTTTTTACCCAAAGATTCCAAAAATTGTTACAGACCTAAGAGAATTGGTTCTAGACCTAATAAAAATGGTTCTCGATTTAAAAAAAAATGGTTTTTGACCTAAAAAAAATATGTTTAAACTCAAAAATATTAGGGCGACACCAAAATGTCGCCCTATTGAGCGTGTCGCCCTAATATAGCTTTTTTACACACAAATTGTCACCCTATCCTAGCATCCAGAGTTTTTGTTCTTAATACACAGCGAGTTTGACATTGTCTGTGTAATCATAACTTTAATATATAAGACAACATTTCCTTAGAGTACTTGAAAAGTACTCAACTAGAATACTGCTTTTGACATCTGCACTCGCAGTAATTGAAGAGGAATATGGGCAAAACAGTTTATAACAAAGCGTCAGTGGGGTGTACAATGACGGTGTATCGACATACATGTACATGTAACAACAATACTTTACCGCACATGGTTAATGAGTCCAGTGGTTTTCTTTCCTCCATGCTTCAACTAAATATAAACCCGCACCTACGTACATGTACAGCAATGTTTGAAATAATCCTGCTGTTAAAGGAGAAGGGTACATGTACCCAAGAAACAAAAGTCCTTGTGCTCAACAAGTACAACTCGTAAATTATTTTAATGCAAAGAAAAAGAAATATTACCTACTGAAAAGCGCACAAGGACTTCACAAAGAATTAAAATTTTAGCGATGCGTCGCACTATGGGCTCCGCCATTTTGTTCCAATATTGGGCAAAAAATGAAAGTCCTTCATGCATTTCTATGGCAATACACGAAAAGTTGTCCGCAAAAACGTCATCCGTTGACCAGTATTAGGACAAAATGGCGGCGCCCATAGTGCGTCGAATCGCTAAAATTTCAATTCTTTGTGAAGTTCTTGTGCGCTTTTCGGTAGGTAATTTTTTTTCTTCTTTGCATTAAAATAATTTACGAGTTGTACTTGTTGAGCACAAGGTCTTTTGTTTCTTGGGTACCCTTCTCCTTTAACTGGTTAATGAGAGCACTATGTGAAGTTTTTTTTTAACTGTCTATTGGTCTTTTTGTTCAGTTTATCTTTTTTGTATCGATGAACTTGTTCTTAATCTGGTACAAAGCCGTTTCTGACAGGGTCGCTTTGTGGTCAGACATCCATGAAGGTATTTCTGGATTTCTTGGTATCATAAGAAAGAGGGGATGTTGATGAAATGGATAGTACATGTAGTTGCCGTTTTCCAGTATTCTCAGTCAATACCGAGTAATAAGTAATTTAATCTCGTTGTCCTTTTGCTGGTTTTTACCCACCCTGTATATGTGTGTGTTTTCAATACTGGAGAGACCTTTTCCTCCAGGATTATATCTCTGTACAATGTCATTCATCTTCTCTCAAAACAAAAGAAATATCTTAAGATAGATTTCAGGAGATAACTTTAGCTGAAGAACTGCAATGAATAGTGCCACAACATACCTTCCTGAAAGCCCTGTGTGCACATTTCCAATATACCGTATGTATTAAACAAGGACACCAACAAATGTCACAAAGTACATGTATACATGTGTCCTATGTTACATACGTTAAATAGGAAAATTGTACACAGGGTTTTCAGAAAGGTATGTTGTCGCACTATTTGTTGCTTAAGTTATCTCCTTAGATCTGTCTTAAGATATTTCTTTTGCACAGAGTTATGATCCTGGTGAAAAAGTCTCTCCAGTATTGAAAACAGACTTTTATAGAACCTGCAATTTATCAATTCAAATTACATTATGAGCGAAATTTGTTACATTTTGAGTGAAAGGTTCAAAATGTCACACTTGCATTTTGAAGATTGCACTAGTTTATTGAATCATTCTCGTTATATTTTGGTTAGTATCAACAGATAAAGGTGGTGTGCGATTCATGAGGTCATACACTGTTTATACGCTGAAGGTAATCGTTATCTGAAGCCCGGTATTTATAAAAAAATCAACTCCAGAAGTGTCACGACGTAAGGCGGACACTGTTTTCATGGCATGACCCATATTTGCAATTATTATATAAAATGAAGCTTTTGTGGATACCGTGCGTTTCTGATAATGTGCAACACTGAGCCCCAATCTGATGCGCGTGCACGCTGGGCGCACCCAAGCACACGCGTGCGTCGTGCATCGAGTGAATGGATTGCGCGTGTGTGCTACACGCGCACGAGTAGAGTAACAAAAAATACTGTACAACAATAACAAAAATACACGCAAAATTTTGTAAACTGAAGTTTTCAACACCAAACAGAAAAACATATAGCGGAAATCTTTCAAAACAAAGCTTTATTTTACATGAAAATACTGAACTCGCCTTCGGCTCGTTTGGTATATTAATGACTCGTGCGGTATATTCTCATATCACCCTCAAAGCCATCCAATATTATATAAATAGCCTTTTCCATGTTAGAATAGCGTCCGGTGTATACTGATGTACTTTCTTTTAGATGCACACTAAGTATCCAACTTGACCAGACTATTTTTTTGTTGCTATGTGGTGGCAGGTGTGAAGTACAGAATCAAAACTGTGTTCACCGTAGGAGAGAATGGCATGAAGCAACCAGACTGTTGGTTGCTGGGCAATGGCGTGCACCACGTAGCACCACCAGCATAGTATGTGACTCTCTAACCTGCACCTCCATTTGATAGTGAAGAATTTGGGGTGCCAGACATTATGCAAATGAGTCTTTCCACGGTAAAGGGGGCATTTTGGCAACACAGACCATAAATTTTCCAGAAAATACCTTTGCCTGGTCTCAAAATAAAACAAATCAATTTCAGTTGTTCTGAAGAGATAACTTAGGCCCAAAAAGGGTTGACAACATGCATTTCTAAAAACCCTGTGTACAAATTTCCAATATACGCTCGTAACCGGGACGGCTCATGTAACACAAGTGTCTGTCCCGGTTACGAGCGTATATTGGAAATTTGTACACAGGGTTTTTAGAAAGGCATGTTGTCACACTATTTGTAACTGTTTTGGGCCTAAGTTATCTATTCAGAACAACTTAGACTTATTTCTTTTATTTTGAGACCAGACAAAGGTATTTTCTGGAAAATATGGTCCGTGTTGCCAAAATGCCCCCTTTACTGTGGAAAGACCCAAATGTTACATGCAAAAGGCTACATGTAATTGAAATGTCTCCTTATTTCAGTCGTTGGCAAGATCAGTGAATCATTACGTTACCTCTCCAACGTCCTGGTTGTTGCGCTTGAACATCCGCGTCATGCCACTACTAAGGTACGCCTTCTTCTTCTCCTGTTGTTGGATGGAGACAAGAATACAAAATAATCACATCAAGATGTGAGAGTTTAGACTCCATCCCCTGGGGGATGTTCAGGAAAATTGCAGTATAAAGTGAGTTTGGTAATTCGATTTTTCTCCGTGCGCATCAGTTTGTGCAGATTCTTGTTCAGGAAGAACGCTGCCATTTTTGTGCACAAAGTAAATTTGGGGTAACAAATTATAAAAAAATCTGTGTGCATTTTTATTTTTACCACTGATCAACGGCACTGAGTTCTGAAACCAAATAACATACACTTAGGCCCGCTTTAAACGTCGCGCTTGTGCCGTGTCAAATAAAATTAATTTTAGAGCGACGGTAGCATGGCGCAAGCATGGCAGTGGTTTCAAATGTCGAACTTAATGCATAGTTCCGATCTTGCCCAGTTAACCACACCCCCTTGGATATTGTCGCTATGCTTCACACGCTATCGTCAAAATGGCGACACACACTGCACAAACCAATGGGACTTTCAACGGAAAGCACAAATTAATTGGAGAAAACTCAAATGTTTTTATGTTTGAGGGTCGACAGTTATCTTAGAACACACCGAGTAAAGGGCCAGTAATACAGGGATGTCATATTATACAAATATTGACTGCAATGAGGGGCATGGTTAAGATTATAGGCCCAAGGTGATCTCGAAGCCATGACTATGCCCCGAGGCGGAAGCCGAGGTGCATAGTCATGGCTTCGAGATCACCGAGGGCCTATAATCTTAACCATGCCCCGAATAAACAGCAGTCAATATTTGTTTTATATACCGAATGTGTAGATTTTTGTCATCTGGTTGGTTAAAAGTAACGATACATCATACAGTCATGACAGTGGTCCTTCGAGTTTCGATTTCGGAAGCTGGTCTGCGGCGGAAAAGTTGTATATTTACAGCAAACATTTGTAGCATAATCACCTGGCACTTTAGTAGCACATTTCACCTGACACAGTTTTCACTGTAGGCCACTTCTCTTACTTTCTTAAGGATTTCATCATCTACGACAGACGACAAAATGACGTCGAGATTCCGCCATTACCGTCCTCATGAATGTTTACGTGAAGCGCCCAGCTGCATAGTTGGTGCACAGCAATGCTAACACATGTAATGCGCGCGTCCGGAACCCGCTAAATGACTATGCCCAGGGCATGGCAAAGACTATTGCCCGGTGGGCATATACGCGCCGGGTCTAGCCGATTCAATGCCCCCACTTTTAACCAATCAGATGACAGGAATCTACGCATGAGGTATATAACATGAAATACGTGCTTTCGTACCTTTGAACAACGAAACGACCGGCCTTGAAACCAAAAATTCACCCGGATCATCGCATACAACACTGTACAAATTGTATGGGGCAGAAAATCGCGTGGGTGATGTCTGCTAGCTCTGTTGTGATTGGTCGGCGGGTTCGGCTTGATTGACAGGTTGGAACTATGAATTGCAAACTCCCAGTCGAACTTAAATACATCCAACAAGGCGGGTGAGTCGCGTGCACGTCATGGACATTGTGCACGTGCGTTTTCCATTTTGTCCATTGTACGTCGCCATTTTATTATTTTGATGCACTTGTTTGTTCACTCACATACGCTCTGCGAGCATGCGCATTCCTAGTTGTGAACAAAATTGCAGACCAACTTCGAACTGGAATTAAATTCGACACGGCAGAAGCACGACATTTGAAGCCAAGCCGTGCTAGTGCCGCACTAAATTGAGTTAGCACGGCAGACCCTGTCGAGCTAAATCTTTCTGACGTGCCGAATTCATTTTGCCGAGCCAAATGGCTTCAAACGTCGTGCTTGTGCCGTGTCAAATTAAAAAAATCAAGTTGAATTTAATTTGACACGGCATAAGTGCGACGTTTGAAGCGGGCCTTACTCTAAACTTCCCCAAAACATTTTATCAACATTTATGTCGGTCCCGAGAAATTTTGACTTTTAAATGAGGTTTCGATTGCCACTGCTGCCATAAGTTTGTGTGTAATTTACCAATGAGTTCTTTGCACATAAACCTGAAAACCAAGCGTGCATGCCCAGTCGAAATACCAAACGTGTGACAGACTCACTTGCGGTTGTGTCGTGAGAGTGCTAGACTTCATTGTTGATGCAACTGCTGGGGTATCCGGAAGATCGATTCCTAAGGGCAGGTTGTCCTCGTCGCCCATGGAGCTCAGCTTCTGGTCCAGCATGGAGTGCTGGGCGTTCAGCTTAGCCTCCTGGCACTTCAGATCCTGGATCTCACGGGACACGTCGCGGTACATCTTCTGCTTAGAAAGCAGGCTGACAAAATTCATGGGAATTGAGGTTTTTGTATCGAAAATCAAGGAAGTCTCTATTAAGCCGTGTCAGCACTGGACTAAATTTTGGTAAAACTTACGAAGTTCATCGCTAATTTTAGCTCCTTCAGTGCCTATGCATTTTTAACATTTTACACTAAAGCACCCAACTTTTCACGTTTTTCGTAATTCTTTGAAATTCTGCTGAAAAATAAATCAATAAGTTGAACCGAACAAACTTGTTGTATCTTCGTCTTTTTTACATTCAAGACTCGGTATAGTATTGTTTTATGGAGTTATAAATACTAATCTGTTTCACTATCTGAATCTGCAAAATACTCGAGTTTTTTCCACCGAGAAGCGAGTGCGTTTCCTATGGGCACTGCTAGTCTTTGCTGCTCAGAACAACTTAGACCTTGCACCCTCCCGCGGAACTCCGAGGTCGCACATGAATGAGGTGATACATTTTTGTAAGTTTTACCAAGGTTTTTCTTGGCGAAGGGCATTGGAGGGAATATAGACCATTCCCATTACCATGGAAACCTTCCTTGTATGTCCACCATAGCTGGGACGCGGTCAGTGCATGAACTACATGCGTTATGTGATGATGCTCATTGTGTCGTCACTTCGAACAATTTGCGTGTTTGTTGTAATGGTTAAATCACACTAAGCCTTTCGCGTGCGCGTAATTGCGACGCGCGTCCCTTTGAGACAAAGCGATGTGGAGGGAATTTTAAGTGAAACGATGCACTGAAAATCACTTACTTATGTGAACACTTTCCGTAAGCTGACTCTGTGGTTCTCGGTGCGTTGTTCCACGCCAAATTCCCTCCACAGAATTAATTTAGACGAAAAGTATTTTTGAAGTTCAGTGATTTTCAGTGCATCGTTTTGTTCAAAATTCATCCACATCGCTTTTTCTGAAAAAGACGCGGGTGGCAATCATGCGCAAAGAAGTCTCAGTGTGAATTTGTGTGTGCAAAGAGTGCGTTGCGCGCGTCATGGGTTGCGCGGTGTTCGATTTAACAACAACGTAAAACGTCTATGCACTGGAAAAAGAGCGTCCCAGTAATGGCGGACGTGTACGGGCAAGGCGTCCTGGGAAAGGTCTATAAATAAATCCAAGTGCAGACGCATGGAAGAATTGTTAAAAATTAGTCCAATGTGGATATGGCTTAATGGTCCATTGTATCATTTGCATTAACCAAACATTTTATTTCATTAGTTGACCAAAAAAATATAATTAATCGAACGTTTTCATAGCAATCGTACATGTAACAAACACCACATGAACTTATTTCTGTCTAAGATGGTTCCTTCTGAGAAAGAAATTAACAAGTGGAGGTGGTTTTTAAAAACTGTGCGTGCACACATTTTGTTTTTGCCCTTTACACAATTCATCAATGGATTTTAAAGTTTTTCCGAAGCATTGATGCCTTTATCAGTATTCTTCACTGCCAAATATTTCGTCAGGGCACGCTGAGCGGCAAACACTGATCAACCCCCTGTTCACCGTGTGAGGGCGCTGTTCAAAACAGGTGCATGCAACTGTCATGGCCGTTATCTTTTGCCAATGCGATAAATATGCGTGGTTAGTGAATGATAATGAAACCAGCGGCCATTTGGTGACTTTACACCTAATTTTGGAATGACTCAGCCGTACTTCTGAAGTGTTTTAGAGGGGAAAATGGACTATTTTTGTCCGGACAGCAAATTTTTGTCCGGGCGCTAATGGTACCTTCTTTGATTTTGTTCGGGCAATGCGCCCGGAAAAAACAGGTAGTTGAGAACACTGCTTTATGTAGCTGAAATGTCTGCAGGCTAGTTTACCAACATTCTTCTTTAGATACGCTAGGCCTATGCACATAGTTTAGAAAATTGTTAAAAAGGTTTGACCTTGCAAATGATACATTGGGCCTTTAACTAAACACTTCTGTTGTCACAGTTTGAGGTACATGTATTGATATTTCACTGTATCTACTTACTCCAGTAAGACTGTCTCCTCCGTTGGTGATGGTGGAATGGCCCGTATCTCCTCATCCAACGTTTGGAGATCCTGTTTCTTGGTTGAGAGATTTTGTCGGACTTCGTTTGAGCTTTCAGCCAGAGAGGTATGCCTGAGTAAAAAGAATGGACAAAACCTTTTGTCTTTTTTCATTTTTTGAACAAACAAAATATTCGAGAATAAAATTAGGGATGGCATACCGAGTTTTTTCGCGGGTAAATTTGACGCATGTCGCAATGTGGAGAGATGCACTAATAACCACAAAATTAACTAGGGTGGCAAGCTTTTTGCGATTCTGTGATTTTAAGTGCAACGTTTCACACAATTTCCGTCAAGCCGCGCCGCTTTTTCTAAAAGCAACATGAAAAAGCTCAGTGTGAATCCATACTAATGAAGTACCCTTTGGCAAGACGGAAAACACGAATTTGAATTAGTAAAATGTCATTAAAAAATGTTTTTGAAATGTCGCACTTTTAAACCCCTAATTTCAGGAATTACCCATTAGGCAAAAAAAATTAAGATGTTCGGTCTCTGGTCGGCGCGCATGTCGATTTCAAGCATGCGCATCAATCCTTGTTTTTTTCCTGCGGCAGCTAAAACAGCGCCCTCTATTGCCGCAGCACCTCACATTTTCTAGACTGATCGCCAATCCTGTAGAATGGAAACAAATACTCAGGGTAATAGATTCGGACGATGCTGATATCGAATAAGAACGAATGATAGTGAGTATGAGGTTGTTTAATCAGCTGCAACAATGGCTGCTAGTTCTCACGCGACACAACAAGGAATTGCGATTGTGAATTAGAGCGTGTCTGAGCTGAGCTGAACACTGAGAAATGCCACTTATTTCCGTGTCCATTGTTTGTGGAGTGAAAACTCTCCGATCATTTAGTGTTGTGATGGTTCTGCAAGTTTGCTGTAGGCCTTACTGTGTACGAATCTGTGTGCGATGGAGGGTCAAAACAAAAACCCTGCAACACCGCATCAATTCCGGAACTTCGGTCTGACCAGAGACAGAATACTTTTTTTTTGGCCTTGAGGTACTTTTGTTAAAATCCCTAGTACGAAGGGTAGGGAGAATTACACCACAGTGTGGGCCGCGTGCGATGGACACAATACATACATGTACATGTACGCATATTGCAGATTTTCGTTTATAGTGCTGTTCATCGACATCACATCAGAGCCAACATTCAGTAAAGGGAAGGATCGTAACATGCTTTTTTAGGAGGATTTTTGCTCTTTTGCTCTTTAATTTTTAAAATCAACATTTTACAGTGCATGTAAAGTCCTGCTCGACCTTCAACCCCCCTCCCCTCTTTGTATGCTTATTCCCTTCAGAAAAAAATTCCTCATTCATAAAATACATGTACATTGTAACTTCATACCAACATTTTGTACAATAACTATGAATTCACAAAAATAATACTGATGAGCCATACTACGGTATGTCTAATGATAGGAGAAAAACAGATTGGCCTTACGTATGTTGGACTGACTCCAGGGTGAGATTGTCCAGAACGATTGCGTTGGGTTCTAAACCATCGGGAAATTCCTCCATGATGCTGGAATCAAACTCAAAATACTCTCTGGCTGGCGAGTCCACCCTGGGAGAAGATAGACAAGAGGTATAAAAAAACATTGTTAAACATGTACATTTATGATGTGACTCTGTTTTTACTGAAAGATTGAGGAGGCTGGAAGATGTAACATTTTTATCGGTCAGTATACAAATAATAAATGTTTAAGAGTGCAATAGGAGGAATATTTTCATGAGGTGAAAGATGGAATGTTCCATTCAACAAGGTGAAGCCGAGTTGAATGGAACACATTCCATTAAACTGAATGAAAATATTCCTCCCATTGCACGAACTGAAACATTCATTAATTGTTTTATATAAAGCCCAAGTAGATCCTTGTCATCGTACATTTTTTTTACAAATTATTCAGGCTTACCTTTCAAGTTTGTTTGTGTCGGGGGTCGTGACATTTAACACGCACATAGTTATACATACTGCATGCGTGTGTGTGTGTGTGTTTGCTGCATGTGAATGTTCGTGCGTGCACACGCGCATGCACTGTGGGCGCACAGGGCAATGGAAAAAATGTGTGGAACAAAATTGCACGGCAAATGGAACAAAACTGTACGGTTAGTGACGTAGCATTAAATGGAATAAATATTGAATGACACGTGACCTGCTATCGTCCAAACGGATGACAAGGATCTACTTGGGCGTTATATAATAATGTACATGTATATAAACACCTCGTGTCAAGGCAATTTTATCACACACTAAGTCTCCTGCAGATCATCCCGCGTCAAAATACCCAATTTGTTTAAACCCAACCATTTAAGATTTTGATGAAACTTGGTATACTTTTGTAGTTTGCAGACTGGGGTCCCACAACTCCAAATCTCATTTTTAAAGATTAATCAGACCAGCGGTTTGGGAGATACTCCAAATTGTGAAAATTTCTTTGAAATGTGCATGGCCACTACATGTACCTTTAAACTCTTATATTTTGTGCATCTCAGCCTACATGTACATGTAGTTATCAATTTCATAGTTTGGAGTGCTGGAAGTCCTGATTAAAACTGTTTTTATCTGTGATCATCTCTAGTATTAAATCCTTAGACATGACAGTGGTGTTCGGGATAAACCTTCGTGATTCCACAGACTTGTTTTTTCCATGAATCAATTTCATTTCTTTTTCTTTTCTGTCCGGCGTAACGTAACCTATCCGGCATTAACCGTGGTCTAGCCTTTTGTTAAGGCTGTGCTTTACAAGCGACAGTATAGCGCCCTCAAAGTGCTCGCGCCATCGATGCGCCGGTATAGCGCCCTCTTCCTGGTGAGCTGTAAGCACAGCCTTTTCGCATTTATCTGAATTGTTAACTTTTTCTTTATATTTCGGGTGATTTCACCCGAAAAAAATATGATCGCTGATTGGCTACCGGTGATGTCATCATTGTCTCAAAATATTAAGTCGATAACAAAAGTATGCCTCATCGATACGCAATACGGTCGAGGTGGTATTAAACGGTCGAGTTGACGGTAGGACAGAAATTGGATTTTTAAAATTGCCATATCCGTATAAATGTGCCTAAACCTAGAGCTGAGAGGCGGACGCCAAGTCGGCAAATTCTGCAAAGGGGAAAAATCTTCAGGGATTCCGTTCATGGCGAGGGAGTCCGTGTAAAGTCCCCGTACGTGTAGCACACTCCCCCAACCGCGCCGTGGCTATACGGCGCGTGTTGCATTGCGAGCTAGCGGGGAGCGCGTACTCGGACTTTCTATTACAAAGGGAATCCCCGATGATTTCTCACATTTGCACCATTTCTGTTTCGGAACATGTTTGTCAGTATGTTTGATATGTATCAAAGAAAACGTGGCGAGAGGTTAATTCTTGAACTCTTTTTAGTTTTCGTGAAAATTAGTAAAAATGTTGCCGAGTTGGCGTCCGCCTCATCGTACGTGCACACTTTATTGTATAATTTATAGTATATGTATGTTGAAGGCGTTACAGAGTTGTGGCCATTTAAATGGCCGAAAAAGGGATTTTTTGGTCCATTTGCTCAATTACAATCATGGTAGAAGTACTGCCATACTTTGGATGTTTACAATAGTAAACAATTTTAATCAGTATATTTACTGCATGAATTGTTAATACATGTATATTTCCTTTTTTTTGAGTCAACAGAGTCATATTCACTGGCACAAAGCGTATCTGAGCTCTGAGGTTTGTATCAGGTATTGAGGTAAGCTGTTTACAATAGTGGTTGCCATGGAAACGGGAGTCATTACTTGTTTGCAGAATTGACTGTAATGGGGACTAATCATACATTTTCAGTTCTGTGAACTAATGGAAAAGTAGTGTGTTCAGTTAAAATTTAAATGAAACTGTGATTAAATTTAATGAGTTAATTTTGTATACCAATTTTCTAGTAAAGTATTTACATGTACTTCACTAGAAAATTGGTAAACACTTATTTATTTCAATAACTCATTAAATAAAACCATTTCATTCAAATTAAACAAAGTTGTAAACTAATTTAAACTGCTATCTCTTGGGATACTAAAATCACAGAAGAGTTGTTTTCAATTTCTTACAGTCTAACATCTCAGACTCCTTCCATTTTCAAGATGACTTCAGGGTGGAATAGCTGATCTTGGAAAAGAATGGTTGCCATGAAAACGGACATGAAGTTTATGTTTCAAAACAGCCCGTTTACTATATTTCGTGGCATAAAAAGGCTGGGATATTGCTATTTTCTATATTTTACAGTACATTGTCTATTTCTGGTTGATATTTAGATGTCACAACTAAACTGTCTGGAAGATCAGTATTGTATTTTTGAAGTTGTCATGGAAACTGAAAAATATAGTAATTATGCAATTGCTAGTAGTAGTACATGTAACATGCGTTTTTAATTTTATACACATTACATGTAGTATACGAGAAAAAACTTCTTGTCAAGACTGTCTTGACCAAAATGAATGTAGGCCTAGTTTATTTGATTTTTTGGTTTATACAATCCATATCTGACCACCAAAAGTTTATCTTGCTAAACCATGTAAAATTGCAAGTTGGATGACAAACAAAAATGCAAATTAGTGGGAGAACTGTAAGTTTTTGAAAATAAAAAATTGACTTGTCCGACAGGTTTTGTTAATTTTTTTCAATATTCTTGATTTAAAAAAATGCAATTCCTACTCATCATTTTACAAGTTTGCATGAAAGCTATATTAACTGGCAAACCAAAAGAAAACATCGACATTTAAAAAAAAGAAGCCGTTTTCTCAACTGAAACGCTTAAAAACTGCATGCCGCGCCACCGTATGACCAAACGCCGTGCGCGGACGGCCAACAGCCCATGTAGACACGCACTGAAATAGCGGCGAGTCACGTAGACAGTAGGGCCCACTAACACTACAGTAGCCGACCGCATGACGGTGGGCTATATGATATGTGTACGGTCATATCCCGCTCAAATGCGCTATCACTATACCAGTCTGTGTTTCAAATCCAACATTCCAAGGGTATTTATACCCTGAAATTTCTAAAAATGGACGCTAGTTTCTTGTATATGCGATAGAAACCGTGGAAATGGCAGCGGGGAAAATGCAATATTTTTCGTGATTTTTTTCGAACACGAAACATTTGCGATGGAAATGTATGTAAATATTCATATTCTAAAATCATCCAAGCCATCGATTCCAATAATTATTTTCGTTAAATTCCAGTTGTGACCTAAAGTAAAAACAAAACCGAGTTGACTTCAGTTGAACGCACGGTCGAGTTGGTAACGGTGGAGTTGGTTCGAGTTGACTTGCGCCAATGTGGCGATAATCGATACCATCGATAAGGTACAATACGAGAGGGTGGTGCTACCTCCAGATTTCTATGGCGACACGCTTGATTGACATAAAAACTTTGCACAAGCATTATGCGATATGCGCAAAGACGGGGTTTCGGAAAAATACACCAGCCACTAGACTTGACCAAGTCCGACTTCGAATAATTTGTAATGTTGGCGCAAGAGGGCGCGCTACTAAGGAAAGGCGCAAAAGGCACAAATCCGTTTTACAGAAACAAACAAAACCCCGTCTTTGCCAAAGACTAACCGTGGTCAGACATGGGGTCCCATTTGACCAAGGAAAGCTACAGATATGCCACGGTATCGCAAGGGTATTCAAAACACCACGGTCATGTCTACGGATTTACACATACCAGGAATAATCACGGATAAAATCTGTGGGCTTCTGGCACCCTGAACCGTGAAAGTGAGAACCACGCATCACATCCAAGGTAAAAACTTGCCGGTTTTGCCACAGTTCAAACCGTACAAATCCGGGGTCCAACCCGTGAAAGTCAGAACAAGCCTTTACTGGTAGCCTATATCTATGTACCCTTTGCAAGGGCTGCCATGACAGAAAGGCACTTTGTGCACAAGAAGGCACTTTCTATATCCATTGTCACATTTAAATATGAAAACCTACCCAATGTCATGGCCGCCGGTTCAAAGGCTCTATTATTGGAAAGAGAATTGGACGAAGATTCCAAAATGTTGGGGTAAGATTGTCCTTCTGACCTTTGCTAGGACCATGAAATTTACCCTGTGGATCACATTTCATTGGGATGAGCTTTCCTGAAATTTACATACATGTAGTATCTCATATTATGTTGACTATGCTTTGCTTTAACCCCAACACTCCTTAATCCTCCAAAATCAATATGATTTTACATACACCTTAAGCCGTGTTTACACTGGTCCCGAGCTCGGGATAAAGATTGAGCCCCTGATAAGGATGCGTAAGTGTTAACCGCAATGATCCTGAGTGCCGCGTTTACATTCTGTAGTTGATCTCGAGCGCGGTGCCAGAAGTTGCAGTCAAAGGTCATGCTTTAAGTGTGTGTGCGCGGGTTCATCTATTCAAACCGCGGACGTTTTCTCTAGTTTTAAACAAAGGGCACAATATCGTCCGCGATTGCCAAGCAAACGTCCGCAATTCCAATCGTGTACAAAACAAATGAGAGGATCCGGAGTAGGTAAAACAAACTATGTCCAAACAAAAGAGGAACAATGGGACGTCCGCGGTGGGAGGCGAGTTCACACCTGTATGTACTGATCAATGTGTGCATGGGTTGTGCATGTACAGTGTACAGGGCCACTTGAATTTCGCAGGCTTTTCCCCTGCTACATGTACGGCAGGATGTGGTAAAGATTAATTGCTTATCTAACCGCAAACTGATCCCGAGCTCGGGATCAAACCCTCCGCCAACGCGAGACCAACATTTTGGGGTCTGATCTGGGGCCAATTTGGTCCCGAGAGCGTTTACACTCAGTTTGTGATCAGGGGCTGACCCCAAGTTTGGTGTTTGACCCTGAGCTCGGGATCAAGTGTAAACAGGGTGTCAATCTCCCACAAATATATTCTTTGTTTAGCCGCAACGCACATTCAAAAATCAAATTCCATCACAGATGACTGACAAACATGATACAATGCATTTCCTGGAAACCTGGGTCAACATTAGCGCATTACGAGTTAAAGGTGGGAGGCAGTGAATTCAAAACTTTTGACTTTCGTAAAAAATATTAAACCATTACATATTAAGTATTAATTATTGATTTATTCACCACATCCAACAGCGGAAGGACCGCCAATTACAGGAATGGGATCAATTAACATAGATATTGTAAGAACGCTGAATGACGCAATAGGGCGACATTTCGGGAAGACTCTCGCCGGGGACCACCGAAATTTCGGCAAGAGTCACTCAAAATGACACCTTATTTTTTTACCCGAAGCTTCCGGAGATGCTTCCAGACCGAAGAGAAACAGCTCCAGTCCCAATAAAAATGGTTCTCGACCTAAAATAAATGGTTTTTGACCTAAAAAAATTAATTTTAAACTCAAAAATATTAGGGCGACACCAAAATGTCGCCCTATTGAGCACGTCGCCCTAATATACCTTTTTTACACACGATTTGTCGCCCTAACCTACAATTCATAGTTTTTCAAATAACTATCAACTTCTAAGTTGAATTAGAAACGGCCAGAGACACCAGGGAATCCCTCCCTTGCTCTTCACGAAAGAATGGTCTGGGACCAACGGCTTTACTTCCCTGTCACGGCCCGGAATCGAACCCACATTCTAGTACTGGCACAGGAATTGGAGTTCGACGCACTAGACCGCTCGGCCAGGGGCGAATTTCATGCCGTTGCTTAGCACAAAAATTTGCTTAGCACAGGATTTGTTTTGCTTTATTTTGCAAAAATGGATTGCTAGCCAAAATCGTAAGTGATGTGTATTGAAAGGTATTCTCCTACTCTTGCGAAGAACACAAGTTGGTGTATAATTTTGGCTTGTAATCCATTTTATAAAGCAAACAAATCCTGTGCTAAGCAAATTTTTGTGCTAAGCAACGCCATGAAATTGGCCCCAGAACAATTTATGTTTTCCGGTCATCCAATGGATAACTGGTATTAACTGGTATTAACTGCCCTAACAATTTTTCTCTCATCCCAAGTTTGGTTGTTTCAATTCAATGGTGATTCTAGGCACAATATACCAGATATTGAATAAACTATCATTTCTGAAAGGAACTCGTCATGTTTACTCTTGGCAGTATTTCCTTCCTGAAGCAACATACAGAATACATGTTGCAAACGTTTACACTGTACTTGACTTGTTTTCTCTGTGCATTTGCTTATCAACTATACATGTACAATGCAAAAATCTGTATCTTTTAAGGGCCCATGACATGCTAAACAACCTTTTGCCTAATTTTTGCTTCATATGATGGATTACTGTAAAAGCTGAAATATTCGCGGTGGTTTTATTTTCGCGCATTTCGCGCACCAGACAGAGCCCACGAAAATAACAACCCGCGAAAATATTGTTTGCAACAACTGTGGCGATCCCTGTTAAGCGGGCCTCCCACTGTGCGATTTTTGCCACGAATCGCTACGATTGGGTACGATTGTGTGTAGCGTCTATAGGCAGTCTCCGATAATCGTACCAATTCGTAGGAAATTCGTGGCAAAAATCGCACAGTGGGAGGCCCGCTTTAAGGTGACATAATTTCCATCCGCGAAAATAACAACTCGCTAAAATGTCAGTGATGTTGAAATGCGCGAAAATATCTGTACGCGAAAATATTGGCTTTTACAGTACTTGTTCAGCAAGACATGCTATTGTTCGTTTGGATGTAAAATTGATAAAAGGTAGCTTTTTTCAACTTTGAAGATTTCATTACAATAAACCACAGACAGAGGGCGCTGTTTGGAGTGCATCACGTAAGGAAGACAGAAGGGAAAAGTTAAGAAAAAACATAAGACTTCAAGTTGGACTTGTGGCAAACTGCTGCAGTTTTCTCCCCAGTTTCGTCATGGCTTACATGTACAACAGGAAACATGTACATGTACCCGGTAGAACAAACTCAAACAGTCATGGATTACAAAAGTTCCAGGACATTTGAGAAAAAAGGTGGAATCTTTTGGGCACAGTTGAATGTGATTTTCCTGTGAATGTAACTGAGTATATTGGTTTTATAGCATAGATTTCATTCGGCAGATAGAAAGCCTACTTATGGCCAAAGAGGCACCAGTACACAATACACAAACCTGTCCTTAATAAATTGCATCACAGACCTTGAACAAATTCCAGAGTGAAAGAGTTCAATTATTATACAAATATTTCACTTTCCATCGGATATTGAAATGCACAGGCTCGTCAGCAATGAGCGCGCACCAAATTCCTACCACAAAATACGCAGCTCCATAGCAAAGGCATGGAGCTGTGTATTTCGTCAAAAATCTGGAATTGCGATTCCGATTCCTAAGGTGGAATGGATTCTACGATTCGCCCAAGCCTAGCGCGTACACGTGTGCTTTGGTGCCCCCAGCGTGGACACACATCGGATTGGGGCTCTGTGCTGCACAATATCAGAAATGCACGGTATCCGCAAAAGCTTCATTTATATAATAAAAATGATCATCCCAGCACAGTCTCGCACTTGTTCAACTCTCTAAAGAATATACATGTACCGGTTACCCCCATTACTTTCATTACCCTTGCATTTACATGTACCCATTTATTCCTGGGTGGGGAGAGGCGAGTTATTGACAAGATTTTGTTTTTCTTACTTGTGGTTTTCGACAAAACTTGAGTACTCGATGTCCGGTCGAAGTTCAGCTATGCTTCGTATGATGGCATTCTGACTTGCCACAAAGTCTCCCGTACAGGTGCTGGACAGGTTGGCCAGTTCCGAAAGTGTCTGCTTGCTGTTGGTAAACAAAGGAGTGCAAAAAAGAGATTCCGAGTTTGGAACATGCTTGTGATACTCGTGTATTCACAGCTACCAAGCTTAATGTTGAAAAAAGGGGAATTCACTAAATAATGGGTAATTCCCAAAACTTGGGGTCCAAAAGTGTGACATGCTTTTAAAGATTTTCAAGCGTGTTTAGTCATTAAAAATGGTTTTCCAGTAGAAAATATGTTTATTTCCATAAACGCCACTTAAATTTAATGTTTGTGTGTGAATAAGGCACCAAGGTTAATGCAAACTCATTCTACAGCTAATTTTAATTGGCGTAGGTATTCCTATTCCTATTCAATATAATGGAATAGATTATGAGCCTTTATGGTCTTTTGTTTCTAGTATTTGTCAGTAATCACAGAACAAAATATTCAAAACATTGGTGCTGTCCCCTATAATCACAGGCCACAGTCTATTGCTGAGAATTTGTGATCATAAGTGGCGATTTTTGATGCAGAGGGTATCGTACATTGTACATAACTGGGACACCAAACGTTTTGGACCCCTAATTTTGAAACTTACCCTAATAATAAGCGGATAAGCGGTATTTATGAATGCAAATGTGTGTGTGGTTGGTATTGCATAGTGTGTTTAAAACCTTGGCTTTGCCTCTGGCAATTATTCACACTCAAGCCTTCATACCCGGACTTGCATGTACATCCGACTCAATTGGGAATGAAAATAAATATATTTAAAGATGTACGGTATTGTCCATGTGTTTTGGGTGTGGAATTGATATTTTTCTAGAAACATATTAAAGTTATTTGCTTTCAAATGAGACATCAACAGGAGAAAAAAAAGACCAACTTTTAGTTATCGAACAATTACTGTCAATATTTTGAATTATTGGCAGTCTGCCACTAATTCAACTAATTCAAGCGTAGACTTTAAATACCCAAGTCTAACTTCCCGTGGTTAGTCTGTGTGTGCAGCGTACAGCGCGCCATCTGGGTCATTCTATAAATTTGGGGTCCAATTTTTCTGTCCCCCTTTACATCTGACATCTTGTAAAATGTTGTAGTTTGTAAATTCAGGACACATTCTTTAAATGCCTTCTATCTCAAAGAGTGATTACATAAAGTACAATTTATAAAAATATGTTTTGAAGGCATTTTTAATGATACTTGTATGGCAAATAGAAGTATGTCAGGTGTAACGGGGACAGAAAAATGTCACACGTTGGACCCCAAATTTATAGAATGACCCATCTGGACTAATGGCCTGTCTAATTTTTGTTCTTCTTTCTGAGACAGAAGAAACGAGATTAGACAGGTCTCTAGTCCAGAGGGCGCACTTTACGCTGCACATTACAGACCAAACACGGAAAATCAGACTTGGGCAAGTGTAAGTAAGGCGCAAAAAAATGGCCGTATAAAAACGCCGTTTTCACAGGCTTGCCGATGTCTAAAATACAAAGTATGATATTTTTTCGTTAAAATAAAGTACAATTCGTTTCGAAAAAAAAAATGAATTTGATGAGAACCACGGACAATTTAACTTCCAAACCTGTTGGGGGCCTCGTTGCACCATAAATGCCCTCAGCTTCGCCTCAGGCAACTATTCACATCTAGACTTACATCTGAGCTATCTGACTCTCCTGTGACTGCTGTAGACACTCCAATAATCTCGGCAGAATGCTGGTTCTGTAGTGCTCCTGGTGTAGCGTGGCTGCTTTCAGTGACAATACGTAATCGTTGTGAGCACGGTGAAGTTTCAGTACTGTCTTCTTGTAGCGCTCTTTGGCTCGATCGAGGTCTTTGGGTTTGCCTAAGCACACGTCATAACAGATGACACAGAAAAATAAACAAATTTGCTATTAAATGTACCCAAAGGTTACCACTAGATATGATTTTGTGGTACATGTACATGTAAAGTTAAATGTATGCAGCGCTTCATCTAGGATTTCAAAAACTGCCTGTCCTACTTTGGTGCAGTTTAAAAGTACCCTTTTCTGGTACATTGATGGGGTTGGTACGATGGTCGACTCGAGTATAAAGCAAACGGTTAAGTTGACCTGCAGCGACGCACGCGATCACGATGATAGGATAACGGCACTACAGTCCAGTGGGGATGTGGGTAAAACGCTGAACAGTGGAACGGCGGCACAGACTGTGTTTCAACGTGTTCTGTACACTGGTACATGTACATGTATGCGCGTAGAGCGGTTATGAACACCAGGCAAGTTGGAAATCGTGATACATAGGATGTGGTCATGTGGTCTTGTGGTCACGTAGGGCACACGTACATGTACGTACAGGTACTTTGTGCATACAACATGTACAAGAGTCGCGACTTGCGAGCTACAGTAGCATACATGTACATGTACCACGGCCGGCCGGCTGGTTGCAGCGACCTGCTGTGCACATTACGAGCTACTTTTGTGTTTTTTATTCTAAAGAAAAATGCAGTTAAGTCACTCAAGTATGCTTACATTTTAAACCAAAAATCCACTCGTCATTTTTAATGTCCATTTGACAAAATTCTACCCGTCATGTTTTGCTGTCCATTTCGCAAAGTGCACGTCTAAAAACACATATTGCGCGTCCAAAAGACGGGTGGACGGGTCGCTAGATGAAACGCTGCATGTATGATGACAGATTATTCACATTCCAGATTGTGCATGCATTACATGTGAAGTAAAGTTGTTTCCGTTCCCTGGTTTCCATAACGTGAAATGACTAGGAGCATTGCTATTCCCCCTAGATGGGATTCCAGTCTATCGTACATGTTGTATGTTTCAACCCCAGTTGGCTGGATCTCCTGACCAGTATTTGCTGACCAGTCCCTATTATACATGTACATTTTGATTACACCAAGTTAGAGACAATGGGTGGTGCAGTCATCCTTGCCTCAAGAGGTGTCCATACGACAATACTAAAAAAATGGCTACAAAGTCTACATGTACCGGTATGAGCTTTCTAGATATCTCGGTCAGAGTAAGATACATGTACCGGTATGCTTTTCTATAATACTGTAACCGAACAGACGAACCGAACGGGATTTTACCGAATTTGGCACTTCCGAACCGAACCAAACCGGACCGAACCGAACATTTCACCAAGTTCGGCTGTGGTTCACTTTGGATTTCACATCTTACGTATTTTAACTGTAATTGTGAAAGAGAGCTGGCTTCCTAAATCTGAAAAACCCACTCAAAATGACTTCTTATACTTGCAAAAACGCTTCGTATTTAACTGTCGAATGACATACATTGTATGCACTGCACAAAGCAATTCTTGTGCCAAATCAGATCCGACATTTTCAGCCCGGCACCAGCACCCACCATATTGACATGCATGACATGACTTTCCTTCCTCCATCCATCCATATTACTTCACGATCGATATCTACACGGACGTCGCTCGACCAGTGCAGATTAAATATTGTATTGGCTTCATCGCTGCAATATGTGCCAAAGCTATAGAGTTACCATGCAGTGCGCATCTGCGCGATGCGCTGATAATTGTTGATTGATCGGAATGGCTTGATTGCAAACGCCCTCTAGCGGCGTGGCATACATTTGCATTGTGAAAATGGCGTATCGGGAGTAATAAAATTACCATATTTTCTTGGACATATTTATTCGCACATCGTTGTGAAAAGCATTTTGACGGAAATCAATAAGCCCTCTTTAATACAGAAACACAGCGATACTTGCGGGTCCTACAAACAATCGTCAGAAAATGAAACCCATTGGCTAGGAAAAAAATACCATCTCACGCAGTCTCACGATGGTTTGCACGTGGTACAAATCACAAAATGCATGCACACTGCAAGTTCCGACAGTAGCACCACGCTCCGGCCGCGGATTCCGTTTAGTTTCCCTGGTCAATTTCTTCCACCAAAACCGTTATCTTGTTCATTACGACAAAATAATCGTGTAAAAGAGCAGGTTTGAAGATTTAAAAAATACTTTTGAAATTGTTTGAAAACTTGAGTTATTTAATATTGCAAAAGAAACATTCACATGTTTTTTGTATCTATTGCCAGTATTGGAATGGGGGGAAGAATGACGATTTCAAATGGGTCACGCACGCGCTCGCAACGGTCCACCAGTACCTTGCTACACCACTGCGCTGAGCCTGCAGCGCCCTCAAGAGATGAACACATTCACCACTTGAGGGCGCTGTTTAAAACAAATGCCTGCATCTGTCATGGCCATATTCTATCGACGCTGAAGCGATAGATTGGCGTGTTAAGTGATCGAAAATAGCAAGCAAATCATGTCTGGTAAATTTACACCTCATTTTGGAATGACTTGGCTGTACTTTCACAGTGTTTTAGAGGGGAAAATTCATTATTTTTGTCCGGGCGGCAAATGTTTGTCGTGGCGCTAACGGTACCTGTGATGATTTTGTCCTGGCGCGCCGCCAAGACAAAACCGGCAGTGGAGATCACTTTGCTAATACCAACCAGCAGGACCTGGAGTAAAGTCCGAGTCACACAGTAAAATTAGTCGCCTCACGTTCTGACCCTAGCAAAGTCTGCTTTAAAGGTAAAATTACAAAGACATGCAAAATCCAATCACATTAAACCAAGATGCTGGGAGGAACACACAGAAGCAGTCAGGCAGAAAGATGGTTGGAGTGGAAAGCCAATTAGCCAATTAGCTTTCCACACGATGTAATTTGAGATGTAATTGTAAGATATTCTACACAAAATGCCACACGCCTCAAAATTCTCAAAAACAGTGCTTGTAGTATATAACAGCTTGCTTTGAGAGATCATCATCGATACATCATCCGATAGGAAGAGAACAGAACAGATAACGACACAGGGCTGGATGTGATAAACGCGCTCATCGATTCTATTCAACTGGGTTTAATATTAGGATCTCAGCAAAACAGCGCTGACTGTGACTTCAATCAACCACCTGACTCAACAGCCGTTGCAGCCAAAAGCCAACAAACCGTCAGCTGGTCTGTTCCTCAGTGGCAATATCGGGACCTCAACTGAGCAGTGCTTACTGTAACCACCTGACTCGACAACTGTCAGAACCAACTGCTAACAAACGGTCAGCTGGCCAGTTCTTCAGTGGCATTACTGTAGAGAAGAAAATATTGGTCTGCTCAGCATTTGCTGTTTTCCTTCCTAACCTCAAAATGAATTTGATCTTGGCAACCCTCTTCTCTTTCTTGACTCTGGCAAATGGAAAACCTGAAAGAACTGGTCCAAGCCAATTGTCAACTTTCTATCGGGCAGACAACCAAGCTTTGAAGAATCACGTTTATCTGGAGGTGAAGGAATCTTCTTTTGTCAATTGTGGTTGTAAATGCTTAATGGACCACAAATGTGCATCGTTCAACTATTATGCACACAGAAAGTTGTGTGAATTGAGCGATATTACTAGAATCCAACAACCGTGTGACTTTGTGCATCTGCCAGGAGCAGTCTACTTTGATAAAAACTCGGAAACAATGTCCTTCTCGACATGTTATGATGGAAACTTCACCAGCTGTCAGGAGCTGCTAACAGCTGGTCACCATGACAATGGCATCTACACCATTTATCCTGCTGGACTGACCAATGGCTTACAGGTCTACTGTGACATGGAGACTGATGGGGGAGGATGGATCGTCTTTCAGAGGCGTCAAGATGGCTCAGTTGACTTCTACCGTACCTGGGATGAATACAAGCATGGCTTTGGCGATCTGTCTGGTGAGTTCTGGCTTGGGAACGAAGCTCTACGTATCCTGACTCAGACAGGACAATGGGAGCTGCGAGTGGACATGGGGGACTGGGAAGGAAACACAGCTTGGGCCAAGTACGGTGAGTTTGCCATCTCAGGTGATAAGTACACACTCCACTTTGGCTTGTACAATGCTGGCAGTACAGCTGGCAATAGTATGACCGACCACCAGAATATCAATTTCTCTACCAAGGATCGTGATAACGATCTCGCAACATTTAAATGTGCACAATTTTTTCGCGGTGCCTGGTGGTTTGTGCGTTGTTTCAGGAGTCATCTCAATGGTAAATATGTGTATTACGATCAGGATATTCTGGCTCGCAATGGTAAAGGCATACGCTGGTTGTCTTGGAAAGACGAATCCTTGAAACAATGCACCATGAAAATAAGACAAACACAGGAATCAGACTTTAAAATGCTAAAAGAGTCTTATTTTCCTAAACTAAAGGCCCAATGTATCGTTTGCAAATGAAACCTTTTCCTGAAACAGAATGGCTGGAGATACATTTCAGCTCCATGCAGCAGTGTTTCAGAATTCACCCTTCAGATCAATGGCTTTTGAATTTAAAGGGCCCTTGGAATAAATTAACTGTTTTTCTCAGTTACATGTACATACTGTACATGTACATGTAGCAGTGTTGACAAAACTCAGTGTTCTCCACAGGTCCCAATTTTGTCCGGGCGCGCCGAAGTTGCTCATATACATGTACATACATGTATATATACCATGTATGCACATGTATATATACCATGTATACACATGTATACTGTATATACCATGTATACACATGTAAATATATATGAAAATACATGTATATGAAACATACATGTACATGAAACTATACATGAAAATACATGTATGCACGTGTACGTGGAAGGAAAAGTATCCCAAAAATGGGGTAGGGGAAACTTTTTTTTCATCTCGGCAACAAACTGCCGGCGGTCAAATCACCGCGTGATTTCTTTTAATGTTTCGACTAAAATACAGGGCTTAAAAACCAGTTTAATTTTAAATAAGTACACTGTATGTACCTTTTTATGAACGTGGATAATTAAAAGAATATTAAAACATGATCATCGGTAACGAAGACGAGCCAAAAACATGTTTTCCACGGCTTCACGACACTGACTTTGTGACTTCAATATTGGCAAGTCAGTTTTCAGCAACCTCTGAGAACACGAAGAACACATTTTGTACATTTCAAGTTCGGTTAACCATTTGAAAGATTTCATGGACTTTCATTACTATATGCATTTTTAAGCTAGACCATTCGAAATTACATGTTGAAATAAACATGTTGAAACATGTAGTCATCGTGAATTTTGAAAGCTGAAAAGTTTCTAAACTGCAATGATGCATTCAAGAAAGTGGAGAAACGATTTTGGGTTATGTGACTGGCGTGAAGTTGCCGATCAACATGGTCCAGCTTAAAAATACATGTACCTGTAGAATGTGCAAGGTATTCCAGGTACCGCACGGTTATCATGTACCAGCGTGCAAAACCTGGAAAAAGCCCGATTACAAAGAAATTTTAAGGTTT
This sequence comes from Henricia sp. BOLD:AAB3569, assembly GCA_037783545.1. Classification (NCBI taxonomy): domain Eukaryota; kingdom Metazoa; phylum Echinodermata; class Asteroidea; order Spinulosida; family Echinasteridae; genus Henricia; species Henricia sp. BOLD:AAB3569. The sequence goes on along the minus strand of JBBELK010000162.1, from coordinate 197,788 downwards.
TATAGGGGTGGGTTTAATAGTGCGTTAACAAAAGGTACAAATTTGTCAAAAAACTGCAGGCTGAATCATAAAAAACTTTTTTAAAACATTGATGACTGATACCTAATGCATTTATTTCTGCCACGAGAATTTATTCCTGCGGTTGCTGGAACTAAACGATAGAGCGTCTCAGCTGACGGCCTACATGTACCGTACATGTAACTGCTAAATATTTTGTCCGGGCGCGCTGAGGGGTGCGCTGAGCGGCGCGCTGAGCAGCGTCCTCATGCGGCGAACACTGTATGATCAATCGCCTGTTCGCCACATGACATGCATGACGACGGTGCTAGCTGTTCAAAACAGATGCATGCAACTGTCATGGCCGTTATCGATCACGGATTGGGTCGCTGATGCGATAAATATGCGTGATTAGCAGCCAGCAGCAAGCGAAACATGTTTGGTGACTTTACACCTAATATTGGAATGACTCGGCCGTACTTCTGAAGTGTTTTAGAGGGGAAAATTGATTTATTTTTGTCCGGGCGGCTGAGATTTTGTCCGGGCGCTAATGGTTCAAGTACCTGGTAGTGGAGAACACTGATTTCAAGTGACTTGAAAATCTTACTCTCTGGTTAAGAGATATATTTCATGTTATTTTAAAACATGAAATAAAATGTTGATAAAGTAGATTACTGACAGTAATAATGTTGGGGACAAAAAAATGTTTTAATGCATTTTTGTTTTTAACACTAGGTTGTTATGCACCCCTTGCACTGCCCCACCCCTTACCGGTACATGTAGGTGCCAGGGGTTTGGTCACATTTTTCGTGCCCCAGGGTGGGGATTTTAACATTGAAATACAAATTTCTGTGCACAAGAAGTAAGGCATGCATGTTTTGCACCCGAGGGTGGGGATTTTTGTCACACGAAAAGTGACAATCCCCACCTCTTAGGTGGGGCAGCCCCGGGGGGTGGGGAAACAATTGATACATGTACCGGTAGGTACATTATATTTTCTACCAAGGTGGTCTTCAAACTGACGTCAAACATTTTGCGGCGAATGTTTCGCGCAGCCGGCTTTACACTGCATAATACAGTTGAAATTGCTTTAGAATACATGTAGCATGTTTTCGTTGTTACTTAATTCTATTTTCCCAACATGTACCATACACTACCTTTTTAATCATTTGATGAACAATGTGCAGTAAATTCGACAAATGTACATACAGAGCAACAAAACAAACGCAAATTTTCAATTTAATCAAAATTTGAAAATCTTTAACAGTTGACATTGAAATATTCACATACATGTATGTATAGGCTTAGTTATGCATGACTGCATAAAGCTTCTGTGTGCTGAAAATTCCTACTCTCAGATTGACTGCTTTTTTCCAATTAAAAAATTGGGAAACATTTGGCATTTTTTTACATAATGTACATGTACATGTAGGTACTCAGAATACACTGTATTAATGCTACAGTGTACATGTATTTCGATTTTTTGTAGTTGATGCACATGTACAGTACATGTAAGATATCTACCATATAAAAAAATTGAAACTTTGTACATGTAAACTCCTCAAAAAAGTTCGGAAAGTCAAGTACACTGTATGACTGACGATTTCTCTCTTGTTGCAAAATAATTTTTCTATTGCTATTGTCAAAAAGTGCATTGACACATTCCCATCCTCCAAGCAAAAGGGAATTCACTGCATGACAATAGCAGTGAATTTTGTGACATTTCACTTTCCACCCACCCCTGTATTCCGCTATACTGCACTGTAAAGAGGGATAACAGGGCTTTCCAATGATATAAAATTCAAGGGAAATGATTTAGTAACAAGAGAGAAATCATCAGTCAAACTGGACTTTCCAAACTTTTTTTGAGGAGTTTATATTAAATATTATAATTGTTTTTATTAAACACCTGTTAAACATGATTACCTGCAGTACACTGCAACTGAAAGCTATGAGTGTACCATGTACATTGTAGGGCAAATTACAACATAAACACCGTGAGGGTGCAGGTCTATGGGGCGCCGTTCGTCAACTAATTATTTAGGCGAATTATAGCATGTTTTTTCCATGGTTTATCTTAATTCTGTGTAAATAATGCATTTGTGTCAAAGGCCGTTTATGGTTTACAAACAACTCGATTCTTTACAAAACAGGAAATATACTTGTAGCTGTGCAAATTCATTATTTACAAATAATGAAAATTACCTCGGCGTTCCATACTTTATTAATGAAACCGACCAGTGTACATTTCAATGGTTTACAAACAAGAGAATTGTATCGTTCATAGACAATTCCATGGTTTATAAATAATGAATACTGCACATTGCTGCACGTTTTTCTGGTTTACAAATAATACAAAACTATCCAGTGCGCAATTACATGGTTTATAAACCAAGAAACTTGCACCGGGGTCTGATTTTCTATGGTTTATAAATAATGAAAATTGGTTAGTGGACGTACAATTCCATGGTTTATAAACAATCTAAACTGCGCCGTTCTAATCAATTTTGTGGATTCTGTGGTTTGTAAACAATTACAAATAGTCAATAGGTGTGCATTTTGATGGTTTGTAAATAATTGAAAGTGATCGTTGGCTCACAATTTCATGGTTTATAAATAATGAAAATGAACTAGTTAGTGTGTCGCAAAATTTCATGGTTTACAAACAGAAAAAAATAAAGCTTTATATACTTGTCTGTCGTTTGTAAAGGTTGACTATCGATAAAATAAGAAGTATTATGCACTCGGTACATCTCAAAATACGATCATTGACGAAAAATTGAAGGGTTTGTAAATAATGAAAATGGACTAGTTAGTGTGTCGCAAAATTTCATGGTTTACAAACAGAGAAAATTAAAGCTTTATACACGTTTCTGTCGTTTGTAAAGGTTGACTATCGATAAAATAAGAAGTATTATGCACTCGGTACATCTCAAAATACGATCATTGACGAAAAATTGAAGGGTTTGTAAACCATGAAAAACACGCTTCATAAACGTTTATTATAATCCAGTAACGTTGCGAGAGCAATGGGTGCGTTCAATTAGCTATCATCGAGTCATAGGGGTGCTCGTTCATAGTGCAGACCATGGCAACAAAGGTATTTATGTGTACAGCTCATCGAACGCCACGGCACAGCCTTCAGCGCGCGCGCGGGAAATTCCAGGTTCATTACCCGACTAAACCTAGCCGCGTATTGGGCCCAAAATCCAGCCGCGGTCTCAGCCGCGGTCTTAAAATCTCAAACGGATGTAGTAAAAGGTGATAAAATCTTATTTTTTATTACACGAGTTCTGAGACTCTGGCAATGAAATTGTTAAAATTCTCATAGAAATGTATTTCTTTTCACGGTGTTACCTAACTCAGTCATCTACCGGGCTGATTAAATTTTAAATGGTAATTTTAATTAATTAATTTTTAATTAATTTTAATTAATGAGGAGTCTCCATTTTCCACCCCAAAAGTGCCGAAAACTTAATACTGCCGACAAAATGGTCCCTTTAAAAGAAAATGTACACCACATAGTTTCAAAAATTAGCATTTTTATTACATAATCTGTTTGATCCGTCAATGGGGCACATCAAATTTTGGATGAAGCCAAATCGGTCCACAAATTAGTGCTTAAAGGCACAGGCTCGTCAGCAGTGCGCGCCCGCCAAATGTGTGCCACGCAATACGCAGCTCCATAGCAAAGGCATGGAGCTGCGTGTTTCGAGCACGAATTTGGCGGGCGCGCATTGCTGACGAGCCTGTGCCTTTAATTAAATGGCTAATAAGGAGTCTGGTTTCCACTATAAAAGTGTTGAAAACTTAATACTGCTGACAAAATGTCCCTTTAAAAGTAAATGTACACCACATAGTTTGAAAAATTTGCATTTTTATTACATATTCCGTTTGTTCCGTCCATGGGGCAGATCAAATTTTGGAGGAAGCCAAATCGGTCCACAATTAATTAGTGCTTAATTAAAGGGCTAATGAGAAGTGCCGAAAACTGAATACTGCTGACAAAATGGTCCCTTTAAAAGAAAATGTACACTACATAGTTTCAAACGGATTATGTAATAAAAATGCAAATTTTTCAAACTATGTGGTGTACATTTTATTTTAAAGGGACCATTTTGTCAGCAGTATTAAGTTTTCGGCACTTTTTTAGTGGAAACCAGACTCCTTATTATCCCTTTAATTAAGCACTAATTAGTGTACCGATTTGGCTTCCTCCAAAATTTGATCTGCCCCATGAACGGATTAAATGGATTACTAGTATGTAATACAAATGCTAATTTTTAAAACTATGTGGCTGGATTTTGGGCCCAATACGCGGCTAGGTTTAGTCAGGTAATGAACCTGGAATTTCCCGCGCGCGCGCTGAAGGCTGTGCCGTGGCGTTCGATGAGCTGTACACATAAATACCTTTGTTGCCATGGTCTGCCGGACTGTTCACACTATGAACGAGCACCCCTATGACTCGATGATAGCTAATTTAACGCACCCATTGCGTTACTGGATTATAATAAACGTTTATGAAGCGTGTTTTTCATGGTTTACAGTCCATTTTCATTATTTACAAACCCTTCAATTTTTCGTCAATGATCGTATTTTGAGATGTACCGAGTGCATAATACTTCTTATTTTATCGACAGTCAACCTTTACAAACGACAGAAACGTGTATAAAGCTTTAATTTTCTCTGTTTGTAAACCATGAAATTTTGCGACACACTAACTAGTCCATTTTCATTATTTACAAACCCTTCAATTTTTCGTCAATGATCGTATTTTGAGATGTACCGAGTGCATAATACTTCTTATTTTATCGATAGTCAACCTTTACAAACGACAGACAAGTGTATAAAGCTTTATTTTTTTCTGTTTGTAAACCATGAAATTTTGCGACACACTAACTAGTTCATTTTCATTATTTATAAACCATGAAATTGTGAGCCAACGATCACTTTCAATTATTTACAAACCATCAAAATGCACACCTATTGACTATTTGTAATTGTTTACAAACCACAGAATCCACAAAATTGATTAGAACGGCGCAGTTTAGATTGTTTATAAACCATGGAATTGTACGTCCACTAACAAATTTTCATTATTTATAAACCATAGAAAATCAGACCCCGGTGCAAGTTTCTTGGTTTATAAACCATGTAATTGCGCACTGGATAGTTTTGTATTATTTGTAAACCAGAAAAACGTGCAGCAATGTGCAGTATTCATTATTTATAAACCATGGAATTGTCTATGAACGATACAATTCTCTTGTTTGTAAACCATTGAAATGTACACTGGTCGGTTTCATTAATAAAGTATGGAACGCCGAGGTAATTTTCATTATTTGTAAATAATGAATTTGCACAGCTACAAGTATATTTCCTGTTTTGTAAAGAATCGAGTTGTTTGTAAACCATAAACGGCCTTTGACACAAATGCATTATTTACACAGAATTAAGATAAACCATGGAAAAAACATGCTATAATTCGCCTAAATAATTAGTTGACGAACGGCGCCCCATACAGGTCAACTTGATCTTTTGCCAAGTGCCCACTGACTCAAACCAACTTGGCCGTGAAGTCGAGTTGCTCAACGGACGAGTTGGTCAACGGACGAGTTGGTACAGTACAACAGTCAGGTTCAAGTAAAGTTGGCAAACGGTTAAGTTGGTTCGATTCGAGTTACATGTAGCAAACGGTCGGATTGAATGTAAACCCACCATTGTATACCGGTAGGCGCTTTCACATGGGGTCAAAAGGTCACGACCCTCCCGTGTTTGTCTTCCAGATGGGGAGAGAACAATAGAGCCTCGTGGGGAAACGCACGGGAGATGTTTAGTGACCCGTGACAGCTGTGAAACCTCTTTACATGTACATACTACATGTACTATTAAAATTGTTTGTCACTATACCGTGAAAAATCAACATTTTACAATGCATGTAAAGTCGTACGCAGCCCTCGACCCCCTTTTCAACCCCACCCCCAACCCCCCACACTTTGTAGTTCCGTGAAAATGTTAACAACTTTGGACGGATTATTTTAAGCCATAATGCAGAATGTGTAAAGCAATGGCACTAAACTGCAGTGTACAATGGAATGTACTGGGTCATTCCATGAAGTTGAGGAACAAAGTGTGACATTTCTTCAAATAAGAGAACAACGAGTCATCATTGTATGATGTTGCATGGCGTGGTCGCTTGCACTGTTTGGGGATAATTTGGAATTCTTCAGCCTTGTTTTAAATTTCTCTCATTCAAGAGAGTACATGTACTCTACGGGTTTTTGCTTCACGAGAGAATATCGAACCATACACGAGCCACCGTGCGGTCACGGCTTCCATACAAACCGGTACAGCCGCTGCACACACAGAACCGCGGCATACATGTACAGTACTGCGCTAGTACATGTATGCGTGTGTTTGCACAGCTTGAAAGACCGCCTTGTCGGGTCTGTTACTTTCGGGTTTAATGCCTTTCTTTATTTTTTTCGGCCAGTTTTGGCCGAAAAAAATAAAGAAAGACATTAAACCCGGACGTAACACTGTTACCAGAAATCGTTCCAGGAAGGGGTCGATTATTTTGGACAGGCGGACACATACCGGTATGCAATACATTTTGTATTGTTGGTGTCAGAGCAGAGAGGTTTTGACGCCCCCAAACACCCCCTCTGGATCTGCCCCTGTAACAGACCCAACAAAGCGGCCTTTCGAGCTGTGCAGACACGCAAGTACACGCATGTACGCCGGTTCTGTATGTGTGGCCGTGACCGCCCGGTGGCTCATTTTAGTGCCGTGTATTGTTTGCGTGTATTGTGAAGCAAAAAAATGCAGAGATCGTCTTGGACAAGGCTATGAATTTATGAGGTTATTGAGGGGAAAAAAGAATCAAAGGGTCTCAGATGCAATGGGCAAATTGTGCCTCAGCGTCATTGAACGACCCATGTAATTTCACTTTTGTCAAATGTATACATGTAGTGTAAATACCGGTATATTGAATTCAATCAAAATTTAATGCACTGATTTTAGCGAGAATTATGCACAATTGTGACATGTATTTGCAATATCAATGTTCAGGTTCTAATATGTTTAATTTGGCAATTTTTGTGGATACCGGTAAAAAGTAATTTGTGTATAAGGCCATTTGTGTATCAGGCCATTTTTGTGTATAAAAAAGTCATTTTTGTGTATAAGGCCATTTGTGTATTTAAAGCCATTTGTGTATAAGGCCATTTTTGTGTATAAAAGGCCATTTTTGTGTATAAGGCCATTTTTGTGTACGAGGCCATTTTTGTGTATACATGTACATGTGTAAGGCCATTTTTTGTCAGAGCCTTAAAAACTTGTCACCATGCACTGTAAAATGTTATTTGACATTTAGCCTGCAACATTTTGCAATATCAATGTTTAGGTTCTAATATTAATAATTTGTGTATCAATGGCAATTTGTGTATAAAAGGCCATTTTTGTGTATAAGGCCATTTTTGTGTATAAGGCCATTTTTGTGTATAAGGCCATTTTTGTGTATAAGGCCATTTGTGTGTAAACAAGGCCATTTTTGTGTAAACAAGGCCATTTTTGTGTAAACAAGGCCATTTTTGTGTATAAGGCCATTTTTGTAAATACATGTACATGTATAAGGCCATTTTTTGTCAGAGCCTTAAAAACTTGTCACCATGCACTGTAAAATGTTATTTGACATTTAGCCTGCAACATTTTGCAATATCAATGTTTAGGTTCTAATATTAATAATTTGTGTATAAAAGGCCATTTTTGTGTATAAAATGCCATTTTTGTGTATAAAGTCATTTTTGTGTATAAGGCCATTTTTGTGTATAAAAAGCCATTTTTGTGTATAAGGCCATTTTTGTGTATAAGGCCATTTTTGTGTATAAGGCCATTTTTGTGTATAAAAGGCCATTTTTGTGTATAAAAGGCCATTTTTGTGTATAAAAGGCCATTTTTGTGTATAAAAGGCCATTTTTGTGTATAAGGCCATTTTTGTGTATACAAGGCCATTTTTGTGTATACAAGGCCATTTATGTACAAGGCCATTTTTGTGTATACAAGGCCATTTTTGTGTATAAGGCCATTTTTGTGTATAAGGCCATTTTTGTGTAAACAAGGCCATTTTTGTGTAAACAAGGCCATTTTTGTGTATAAGGCCATTTTTGTGTAAACAAGGCCATTTTTGTGTAAACAAGGCCATTTTTGTGTATACAAGGCCATTTTTGTGTAAACAAGGCCATTGTTGTGTATACAAGGCCATTTTTGTGTATACAAGGCCATTTTTGTGTATACAAGGCCATTTGTGTATAAAAGGCCATTTTTGTGTATTAGGCCATTTTTTGTCATCAGAGCCTTAAAAACTTTTCGCCATGCACTGTGAAATGTTATTTGACATTTAGCCTGCAACATCGAAATAATACACTGTTAATATAACAAATTCAATTTAGTCACAGTGTTTTAAAATGTCATTTTTCATCACTTGTTGGTTCAGATGCACGTAAAACGCAAACGTGAACGCAAAATAGCTTGAGCACTGGTCATATCTTTAGGAGGTCTCAGAACCCAGGTTCGAATTTTGGTCACGGCAAAAGAGTTACATGTATCTTGCCACGAAAGTCATGATTTGTTGATTTTTGTTTTTGTCTGTTCTAAGATTTCCTCAAAGTAACGACCAAGTGCTCTAAGCATTTCGCGTTAACGTTCGGGTTTTACGTGCATCTAATAAACCTCCCAAATCATTTACAAGTGCTAATAACCAAACACAAGGTTTTCAATATTTTTTACGACCATCGGATTTCAAAAGAAAATCCAACTTTAGCAAGAAAAACCATGATTATGTAGGATACATGTATTAATAAGCTGTTGACTGCAACACATAAATTCCTTACAAAAATATTCACAATTTTCACACAAACTTAAGAGGCTCTGGAGACATTTTCTTCTCAATTATCTTATTGTTTTTTTTATAAAATAAAAGAATGACAAATACATGTTAAAGTTCTTAATGATTATGATTGTGTCTCTCTACAAGATGATTTGACTAGATTACGTGCATGGTGTACAACGTGGAAACTAAATCTTAATCTCCAGAAGTGTTCTGTAATTAGTGTCACATTAAAGAAGAAACCTATCATATTTAATTATACTATAGCTGATTATGTATTGAACCGTGTTTCCACTCAGCGAGATCTTGGCATTTTTATAGACAACAGACTGAATTTTGTAGCTCATGTTGATTTTATGGTGAAGAAGGCGAATCGTATCATTGGTTTAGTGTGGCGAAACTTCCGACATTGTAAAAATGAACATGTACTTCGAACACTGTATTGCTCCCTTATCAGACCTCAACTGGAATATTGTACAGTAGTGTTTAACTCCATTTCCCATTCACAATCTGACAGACTTGAAAGACTGCAACGACGTTACTTATTATTTATATACAGGGTCCTACACAATGATCAATGTAATTTGTCTTTTTACTCTAAACTGTGTGAATTGTTTAATTTGCCAACTCTTGTCCAAAGGAGAACAGTTAATGATTGCATATTTCTCTATAAACTTATCCATAACAAGTACAATTTAACCACTGCTAATCCAATCTCTCTTCATGTCCCACAACGTCGAACTAGATCTGCCGCCAAACACATCATGCATGTTCCGCGGAGCCGGGTGGAGGTAACCAAACAAGGCTTTGTTTCAAGGATTTCATCTACCTACAACCGACTCCATGAAACATGCGATGTGTTTGGGGCACCAACATTGAATTCTTTCCGTACACAGATTTATAGAAGTAGTTCCCACTCCTAGCTCAACTTTGTTTATTTAGCATCACAGTTTTAGCCAGCTTCACATTGAATTAACTTATTTATTGACACAAATGTATGCATATTTATTTATTTATTTAAATTTACATGTAATTTGTAGTTTTTTTTTCTCCATTTAATAGAGTTTTGTTTTTAATTTTTATCTGTAAGTTAGTTTATTTTTTCATGATACCTGTAAATGGCAGATCTCTGCTGTTGGATATCGAAATAAATAAATAAAATAAAATAAAATAAAATGTGTAAACTGGTTAAAATTATCCTAGACCCCGTTCTCACTAGAGAAATCGCTTCGTTCGACAATGATTCAACAATGAAATCGACAAAGAGTTTTCCTGATGTGAACGCACGCCTCTTCATTCGACGATTATTAGAATCGCTTCATTCGATGAAGCAAATAGCTTCATTCGACGAAGACATCGCTTCAGGCGATGAATAAATTGCTTCATACGATGAAGCAAATTTGTACGAGAACGCTCCCTTCGTTCGACGAAGCAATTTGGCAGGTCTGGTTGCACAAGCGCGTTGTGTGTCAAGCGCCCAGCAAGCGTTGTTTTTGACGCGCCACTGGAAAACCACATAGCGCGTCTAGATGTACGACCTCCCACAGCTTCATTCGATTTTCGTTAGCGGTCGCTTATAATGTGTACGGTACCACTCTTCATTCGATCTTCGTTTGATCTTCGTTAAGTGATATGTGAACGCATGCTTCATTAACTAACAATGATTAACTAATCTTCGTCGAACGAAGCAATTTCTCTAGTGAGAACGGGGTCTATGTTGAGCACAAACGAAATAACTTGGAAAACTCGGTCTTTTGCATGGTGGCAGTTCATAAAACTATAGAAGGGCTGTTGTGATTGGTTAAACATGTTAAAGTACTGCAAAAAAGCCAATCAGAGGCACTCTCTTGTAGAGTTTTAAACTACATGTAAGCACACGTCATAACAGATGACACAGAAAAATAAACAGATTTGCTATTAAATGTGCCCAAAGGTTACCAAAGATAATACCACTAGATATGATTTTGTGGTACATGTACATGTGAAGTTAAATGTATGCAGCGTTTCATCTAGGATTTCGAAAACTGCCTGTCCTACTTTGGTGCAGTTTAAAAAGTACCTGTCCTGGTACATTGATTGGGTTGGTACGACTTTAACTTGGATTCCGTTTCATCAATTTCATCCCACCAAAACTGTTATCTTGTTCATTACGACAAATAAATCGTGTAAAAGAGCAGGTTTGAAGATTAACAAAATACAGTAAGCTACACATGTACCACTACACGTGCGTGATCACTTTCAACCCACACCGCCGGTAATACTTGCCGAACCCGAACCGAACAAATGTTCGGGAAGAAATGTTTGAACTTATGATGAACTGAACTACTTTTTTAAACTACACATGTACATAAAAGAGATTTGTTTACTGCAAATTTAAATTACAATTTTCATTTTTAAAAATAGACAGAAATCGTAGGTAACTTTTTCCGTCGACTGTTTTGCCACAAATTTGTCTAAATATCCCATGCAAATGCATCAGAATTAGTCAGACACTGTATAACAGTATCCTCTTAATACCCCTCTCTCACCCCACTCCACCCCACCCCACCCCACCCCGCCCCCCAAAAAAGTGATGTAAAGACTGACCTTTAATAGTGACCTCTTCATATTTTGTCTTTGCGTCTTTTGTTTCCTTTGCCATCCTCTGATACTTGGCAAAGCAGTCTTTCACTTCACCTTTGACCTGAACAGAGGGAGGAAGGACACAAACCACAACAGCCTGTTACACCTGCTGAGATGAACAGGACGGATGGATTAATTAACTAATTAAATTAACCTGTCATCTGATTTAACCGCATTCTCCCTTCTTTGTCATATCTGGTGCAATATGAAAGAAGCAGATCCAGAACTGGGCTGGCATGTGTTGTACATGTACATGTACACTGATGTACATGTACGTGTATGGTTTTTCAACGGTAAAGGGGGCATTTTGGCAAAAGACCATATTTTCCAGAAAATACCTTTTTCTGGTCTCAAAATAAAAGAAATATGTTTCAGTTGTTCTGAAGAGATAACTTGGGCCCAAAAAAGGTTACCAATAGTGTGACAACATGCCTTTCTAAAAACCCAGTGCACAAATTTTTAATATGTAACGGGCTCCAGCAAAACCCAACACTTGTGATGAAAATTCAAAATTTAAGTTTTGGTATCATCTTAGTGTGCATACAAAAAGGTATCTTTGAGGAAATTCTGATAATTTTTGGCTAAGTTATAACCAATTAAAGTATGACAGATCAGAAAAAGTGAAATGGAGCTATTGGTCTTTAAAGTTTGACAAACTAGTTGATTATTTAATTTTTTGTCAATAATATGAGGAATTTTGAGACGGTTCAAACAACAAAACAAATCTTGAACTTGTGTATCCCGATGTTGATTCTGCCAAATTTTCAAGTTGGTCCCAGAGGCCATTTGTTAAGGTTGTGGGCCCATATCACGTAATGAGAAATGCCGAGAAGCGTCAGGTTTTGCCAGAGTCGGTCACATATATGCTCGTAACCGGGACAGACACTTGTGTTACATTTTAGGCCGTCCAGGTTACGAGCGTATATTGGAAATTTGTACACGGGTTTTTAGAAAGGCATGTTGTCACACTATTTGTAACCCTTTTTGGGCCTAAGTTATCTCTTCAGAACAACTGAAACTTATTTATTTTATTCTGAGACAAGACAAAGGTATTTTCTGGAAAATATGGTCTGTGTTGCCAAAATGCCCCCTTTACTGTGGACCCACATACATTTTAAATGTACGATTAGTGTGGAAAGGTGTACATATTTCAGCATGGAAATTGGAAAACTGTCCCAATTTTGGTACATTACTTAGATATTGTAATAATTTCCCAATCCATATAAAGTGAAGACAGGAGAGTACGTGTACACACAATCTTGCAAAGCTTGAGATGTACTCAGAATAATTTAAAAAAACAAATCATCAAAATCAATTATCATTTTCATCCCATTATTCCAAAACAAAACGTCACACCAAATGTGACCGACTCTGGCAAAACCCGACGCTTCTCGGCATTTCCCATTAAGTGATAAGGGCCCACAACCTTAAAAAATGGCCTCTGGGACCAACTTGAAAATTTGGCAGAATCAACATCGGGATACATTCAAGATTTGTTTTGTTGTTTGAATTTGTTTTGTTGTTCAAAATTCCTCATATTATTGACAAAAAATTAAATAATCAACTAGTTTGTCAAACTTTAAAGACCAATAGCTCCATTTCACTTTTTCTGATCTGTCATACTTTAATTGGTCATAACTTCGCCAAAAGTTATCAGAATTTCCTCAAACATGTTTTAAAAGATACCTTTTTGTATGCACACTAAGCTGATACCAAAACTTAAATTTTGAATTTTCATCACAAGTGTTGGGTTTTGCTGGAGCCGGTCACAAATGAGACGTTAAGTATGTGGCTTCCTCTTCAAAATTAAGTTCCTTGTAGAGATTAGGCTTACCAGTAATGTACATTGTAACTTGTTTTTTTACATCAAGGATGTTATTGCAATGAGGAAGTAAAACTGGAATGAGGAAATGATATCAATTTTCTCCCATTTTTTTAAATTTTGGTTGCAAGTAATTTTTAGGGGTTTATAAGTTCATACAAGGTCTAAAAAACTTGTAATGGATTCGTGAGGACATGCAGCAGAAAGGGGACACAATTGCTTTCAAGATTGTTCAAGAATGTTCAAGAATGTTGGTCAAGGTCTAAAGTAATTCCCATAACAATTCCTGTTTCCAGGAATAAGAGAATCCTGTTGTTAAAGATAGTATACATGATTAGTAAACTGTCACAAATAGTTTTATCCCCCTGTGTGATTGAAGATATTCATGATAAAAACCAACCTGAGCAAAAACCAGCTCCGTACGTCGTCTAACTTTTAAGAAAACAGTCAAAAAAGGGTTTACAGTAATTTCGCCCTGAACCACTTCGCCCTGAACCACGGCCTGTGCACGAAGCTTTTGGGCGAAGTGGTTCAGGATGAAGTGGTCCAGGGCGAAATGGTTTTGGGGCAAATTGAATTTACGTCTCGCGAGACGAACAATAATTGTTTTGCTAATTTCTCAAAGACTATAGCACTTCAGACAAAACCATTTCAGGGGAAGTTTTCTACCGTCATCGTGTTTATATTGTGTAAGTTACATGTATGTGTAAATCTGTGAACATTTCTGATTCTTCAAGATACCAATCATGTGTACTGCCTTTAAGGACACTCAGAAAATCGATTTTGTTGTGTTTTAAACCTGCATGAGATGAGCTGACCTCAAGAGCTGTGCACCTCAAAAACATCCCTACCTAACTGCAGGTTCTCAAGGGAACACCCTGCCTTAAGGCCTTATCACACTTTATGAAAAATCTCCGGGCTGTACACGGGTTCACCGTTTACACTACAACATTTCAACACGGCACTGACCCATTTAGAGTGCTCAACCCGTGTTGAAAACCACAGTCTGAACGCCTCTGGGTTAAGTTTAGACCCGTGTAGATTTGGGAGCACGGCAGCATCGCACTGTAGTACATGTACCGGTAAATGCTGTTTTGCAACGAACAAACAAGCTTAGATTTTGTTTACGAGTGCAGTCGTGTACATATTTTTACCGTGCTAAACGTGCATGTATTACAACTTTGTTCTCCAATATGTCTGATAAATCGGGCCCGAAATCAGACAAAACGCTGCATGGAGTGATGGAGTGAAGAGGAGGTACATGTACATTGTAGCAGCTATATATTGGCCATTAGGGCTGACAATTCTATGCAAAACCAGCTCGTTAGAACAACAAGGAATAGCATTATTATATAAAATGAAGCTTGCATGCTGGGCGCACCACGAACACACGCGTACATGTATGTACGCGCGCGTCATGGATCGAGGGAATGGATTGCGTGCGTGTGCAACGCTCGCTAGAGTACATGTACAGTAACAAAAAATACTGTACAACAGTAACAAAAGCTCATGCATGTGTAAACCGTGAAAAGAACTGACGTTTTCAACACAAAACAGACACAAAGATGCTACAAGCTTAATTTTATATAACAATAATAATATTGGATGTCTTTTCGGGTGATATGAGAATATACCGCACTCGTCATGAAAATACTGAACTCGCCTTCGGCTCATATGACTCGTGCGGTATATTCTCATATCACCCTCAAAGCCATCCAATATTTTATAAATATTTGGAGAATGAAATGACTCGCCGCAATGCAATGTGGGGGATTTTCTGATTTGACCCGTGTTGACGGCCGGCCATGTGTGTAGTGTGAAACGATTGCACGATACACGGGTCGAAACCTTACATGTGTGAAAACGTAGCCGATTGGACCCTTGTTGAAATTTTAACAAGTGTACCGGTAGATTTTGACGTCGAACGTTCATAATGTGAAAAGGCCAAAGGCCTCTTACAGAGACTGGTGCAGTCAGCTTTGCCACAAGAGGTGGTCATACATGTACATGTACATGTTACTGGCAAATAAAATAAGTTTCATCTCTCAGCCTCTTTGATCCAGATCACACCCCCACCCCCATCTTTCCCATGGGTGTTGAGATTTTGATACCATATCATTTGTCACATTTTTCTCATTACCATTCTGAAATTTCGTGCTCCCAATCCACGTATTTCCAAGGATATTGTTAAAAAAAACACTGATATTTTGCAAACTTGTTTATCTGGTTACATAAAGCACTGCAGGGATTATACCAACCTTTTTGCTTCCACATCCAAATTGGAAATTGGAAATTTCCTGTTTTCTTCCCATTATTTTGTACGTATACATGTACATGTACAATGTAGGTTAGAACGAAATCTATTTTCTTGGAAAATCTGAACAAGCTCCTTTAAAGTGCAGAGTCTGTGGACTTAATTCCAAAAACATTTTTTTGAAATTTCGTTCCCTCAAAGTGTATTTTGTTTCCTCGAACAATATTTTGTTATGGGTTTTCTTAGTCATCTGAGTGGCATGGTTTCGGGCACCATCTGAAATTGGTTATTTTGCGCCACTGTTTACAGTCTCTGGCCAACAGTTTGCCGTGTGTGAAAGGTCATTCAAGATCACATCCATCAGGGATGTATGGGGTGCCCTCTTGATCGTTTGCCATGTTTGGGTTGCCACTCCATCAGGTAGTTAGGGAGGCGATCTTTAGGCGTCCGAGTAACATGGTCATACATGTATCAACGAAGTCTGGCTAAAGCTACATGTATGTAAAAGATCTTCAGCAGATACATTGTACAGTGCCGACATGTCTGAACACCTCTCGGTTATATTTCTTTCCCTCGATATATATTTCATTCCCAAGAGATAATTTCGTTCCCTCAAATTATTATTCTGCTCCCTCAAATTGGTTTTTCATTCCCTCGAAATAATTATTTCATTGGAATGAAATAATATTTTTAGGGAACGAAAAGTATTTCGAGAAACGAAAAGTATTTCGAGAAACGAAAAGTTTTTGAGGGAACGAAATACTAATTCGAGGGAACAAAATAACAATTCGAGGGAACAAAATAACAATTCGAGGGAACAAAATAACAATTCGAGGGAACAAAATAACAATTCGAGGGAACAAAATAACAATTCGAGGAAACGAAATACCAATTCGAGGAAACGAAATACCAATTCGAGGGAACAAAATAAATTTGTTCTTTTTAAAAAAATGAGTCCCATTACGGGGCTGCGTATTTAAATGCGTACACAGTACCGGTAACACATACCGGTAATACACAGATGAGCGACTAGAGAAGGGCCAATGGACCTTTATCACGGTGCGGCCATCTTCTTCTTTCTCCTATTAAAATGAACGTAACCAAAGCGAGGCTTGCAGAAAAAAATAGTTTGGTCCCATTTTGAAATGTTTCAGTGTGCATCACAATGGCACGGGCGTTGCGCGCGCGGTTAAAGGAACACGTTGCCTTCGGGTTGCGCTTTATTGGGCGTTTTTGGGCTATTACAAGCGTTTGAAGTATAATGAGCACGATCTGAAAGATGTTTAAAAAGTAGAATATAATGATCCACACAAACATGCCGTAGAAATGCTTAAATTTTGCGTAATTTCTCGAAGCAGCACGCTCCGCCATTTATGGGAGTCAAAATCTTGACTCCCATAAATGGCGGAGAAATTATATTAGTCTTATTTCCAGCCTGGAGAAAGAAATTATTTTTCCTTCCTCCGTTGCGTGTGATGTGCCTGTTTTTTTAATTCGTGTCTACAATAACCATTGGGTATAAATCATCCAAGTCCTTTCTATCGGTTTGTCCCATGACAATATTCTTATCCTGATTGGCGAGGTTTTCGTTTTTTCTTTTTTGACGCGTCTGCTGTGTTCTCTTGACGATCCATTTTTTGACAGCCAGTCGGTGTGTGTGTGTGTGTGTGTGTGTGTGTGTGTTTACATTTCACACATGTCTCGGGAGGCGGAGAATGGTATGGTACCTTGCGTTCATCTGATAGGTTTACCTGACCACTGGCTACGGCGCCAGCCTAACTCCTGTTCGTCGCTGCATTTTGCCCACTACCCGGACGATCGTATTGACGGCTTGAAATACGTATACTTCGCGGGACATGTAGTGGGGGTCAGAGGTCAGTGTTTGTTTTTTAAATTACCATTCACTAATTATAACACATTAAATGTGTTTTATTGCAAGAACAACTCTTAATAAGTATAAGGAACACCCTCAAACGTGAGATTTCGTGAAATCTGAAGGCAACGTGTTCCTTTAAGAGAGATTACACGAGCTATCATGCGGTCACGCAGACGCACTGTACTACAGGGAACAAGACAAAGATGGAAGCACCGTGATAAAGGTCTATTCCACTCAAGCCATTACCTTCATGTAGTCCAAGTCAATCTTGGTCCGCTCCTGGATGTACTGTCTCTTTAACTCCATCTTGTCCTTGATCATCATGCCAAATTTGTCTACGATGCTGGTGTTCATCTCCTCCGCATGTTGACGGACAAGTTTACTCATAGCGTCCGTCTCCCTGATGATGGTATTCCACGACTGAAACGAGACGGGAAAATCTTGGCAATTTAAATTGAAAGATGTTCAGAGCTTTTGCTTGTATTATTTTCTTGACAAAAGCACTGTCAATACAACATTCTGCTCATAACCGGATAACAACGGAAATTTTAGGCCCCATGCTGTGTCTACATGTACCTTCCATTGTCTCATCATTTATTAAATTTACGGTACAAGAAAAGCTCCATTTGCCGTGCAATTTTGTTCCATACATGTACGTTTTTTTCCATTGCACAGTGCGCCCGCGCCCACTACAATGTGTATGTACATGTACTTGTATGACTATGTGCGTGTCGAATGTATGACGCAAGCGCGACCCCTGACCTGCTGACAGAAACTTTTTATAAGACCGACATGGCGGGTTTTGTATTTATGACGGACGATGAAATAACCTCAAAGGGTACGCCTGAATAATTTGTAAAACAAAAGTACATGACATTCTACTTGGCCGTGAAAGATGGAATGTTCCATTTAACTCGGCTTCACCTCGTTGAATGGAACATTCCATCTTTCACCGAATGAAAATATTCCTCCCAGTGCACGAATAGACTACCGGTATGTAAGTTGACCTCGCGAATGTACGAAACGGGCGAGACCACTGTTATATCAGGGCACAAGACCCTATCTCTTCAACACACGTCGCGAGCGAAATTCTTGGATTATTTTGTTTACGCAGGTTTTTGTAAACTCAGACAGCCCAAAACGCGTATCTCTAAATAAAATCTTGCATTCCAATTGATGAAGTGGGGTATATAATCAAAAATAAGCAATCGAAATGTAAAAATTCACGATCTTTTCTGAGCCGACAAGTCAATCTTTGAAGATCGTAAACTACATGCAGCAAAAGATACATGCAACACGCACAGCAGCCGACGTACGTACATTGTAGGCCTACAGTGTACATACAGACCTCCTAGCGATAGGCGAAACGCTATCTACCAAAAGTAGAGCTTGCAGACTTTTTTTTTTTTTTTTTTTTAGAGTGCCCAAGTTCGAAGCATTCATTTTCACATAAATCCACACTTGGGTCATCCATTCCAAATTGGATGAAGAATATGCTAGCAGAGAAATTTATTCAGGTCACGAAATTTTAATAAATTTTTATCGTTTTTAGAGATAATTATGCATGTATTATATATTGTAAAAAAACATTTTAGTTACCCGAATCACTTTCGGGTCGGTTGTATACTTAAGATTGGACAGTAAAATTTATATACAAAAAACAAAATCTCGCCCGTGTTGGTAGGAATAGGCGTTTTAGTCGTGTTGTGCCCGGAAGCTCAGATTTGACCTTTGCCGCGAGACTTACATACCCGGTAGTCTATTAAAACATTCATTATTTGTACATTATGAAGCAATTGTGGTTTAGTGCCTTGCTCAATGGCACAGGTACCACGACTGGGAGTCAAACCCGCAACACCAAGTTTTCACCCAAGTGTTGCGAGTCAACGACTCTTTACACCATGTTTACACTGGTCCCGAGCTCGGGATCAAGATTGATCCCCTTATAAGAATGCGTCAGTGTTAACCGCAATGATCCTGAGTGCCGCGTTTACATTCTGTAGTTGATCTCGAGTGCGGTGCCAGAAGTTTCAGTCAAAGGTCATGTGTGTTAGTACATACTGATCAATGTGTGCATGGATTGTGCATATACAGTGTACAGTGTACAAGGCCACTTGAATTTCGCAGGCTTCCCTCGCTACAGATGGAGTGCATGCGGCAGGATGCGGTAAAGATTAATTGCTTATCTAACCGCAAACTGATCCCGAGCTCGGAATTGAACCCTCCGCCAACGCGAGACCAATATTGCGGGTTCTGATCTGCGGGGCCAATTTGGTCCTAAGAGCGTTTACACTCAGTTTGTGATCCGAGGCTGATCCCGAAATGGGTATTCTTTATAATTTTACAACATTTTAGAGGGTTAGTGCACTCCTGGAAAAATGTGTGCACCCCCAGGTACCCTCTTAGATGTTTCACCCTAGTTACGCCACTGCCTACACTACAGGTACGGTACATGTACATTCATAATTAAAGTCTGCACAACTCAAGGACACTGTTCACAATCACTCAGGAACAGGGTTTTGAATACACCCTGTGTGTCTAAATTTGTTCCAGTTCACGTACAGGATGTGTTGTGGAGTTACTGCACAACATGACTTTGATGGATTTATTTGGTGCAGTGGTTCCTAAAAATAAATGTCTCTAGAGTAAGCTATGACTCAGATCACTTTGTTACATGTAAAAATAAACCTGTGCCAATTTTTAAGAACTACCGGTATACACTGTATGTACATGTACTATGTGTACCAAAGTTTATCCATGATCATGATGATACGGCCTTTATTTTGTGGTACTCTTTCAGGTTTTCCATGAGAACTTAATTTTTCCCGCAGTGCATGTTTTAGCAAATAAGGAACCATAATATTTATAAGTATACCGTAAATACCGCCCTGCTGTCACAAGCTGGGATTACGCATAGTAAAGAGAAGATCAGAACAATGAGAGTCACATGCAATCAGGCTAATAATTCTGCGATCAAACTGCAATAGAAGACCTTATAGAAGTACATGTAGACCAGTTCACACACCTACATGTACATTTGTACATGTACATGTACCGGTAAGTACCAGTAAAGGCATGACAGGCAGTGTTGTAAGCAAGAATGGAGGAACAGACCAAGACATTAACTTCTAAAAGGCAAAGATAGGAAAAGCCTCCGCGGTGCATTCAAAATCTTGAAACCTATCTGGGTCTTTTCACACTAATGGGCCAATTTGAAAAATAAGTCAATAATTGCTTTCAGATGTCTTACGTTTATCTCAAACTTAAAGAAATTCCCTTGTACTGTTCCCAGGAAATAACATTTGCCCAAAAATGTAAGAAAATGCTGCCACAACAAATCTGTAAAGCTCGTGTACAAATTGTCCACTAAGTACATGTACCGGTAGGTACATGTACATGTATGGGTCCACATGTACCGGTACCAGTACATACACATACGTACACGTACATGTATGTACCGCGGTATATGTAACGGTGGACAGATAAAATTGTGACTTTTTTTCTGTCCACCGTTACATATAGTGATGTCCCGTAACTTGGCGCACTTCGACAACTCACTGGAAATCCGCTCACCTTATAGCAAAACCCCCCAGCAGAATTAGTTGAAACTTACACACCTTGTAGTATAATTCATAGGCTCCAAGAAAAAGTAATACTTTAATATTTTGACTCATCAACAAGTACAAAATAACACAAACAATCAGGACAAAAAGATGAACACTTTTTTCCCGAAATCGCCCGGACTGTCCCGTAACGTGGAGTGCGTCGCTGATTGGCTGAAACGGTTTGATGCCTTACTACGATGGCCCACAAAGACCACTTGCACGCACACACTGTGACACTGTACACAACGCCAGTATGCCTGGTTTTATTCACGTGAAATGCCTATTACAGGCTTCCGTGTATGGTGTCATGACAACCTGAAGCAAACGGCGATTCCTTCACATTCCGGTGAATTTCTAGTAACTGAATGATTCTTCTCCGTATTTCAGTTTCAGAATTTATGAAGGTACTTGAGAACTTTATTTCCATTTAATGCCAAGTGCAACAGATTGTTTATTGCGCCAAGAAAGAACGGAAAGTAAAGCCCGCCACGTTAGGGGCCGCGCCACGTTGGGGGACATCAACAATACATGTATGTAAGTACAATGTAAATGAAAAATTTGTACACAAGCTTTTTAGAAATGTATACATGTATGTCGTGGCAGCATTTTCTTACCTTTTTGGGCAAAAGTTATCTCCTGAGAACAGTACAAGGGAATTTCTTTAAGTTTGAGATAAACTGAAGACATCTGAAAGGAATTATTGACTTATTTTTCAAATAGGCCCATTAGTGTGGAAAGACCCAACTGGACATCAGCTGTAACATCTGTGAAAACCAAGCTACGCATCTTTAACACAAATGTTAAATCTGTGCTTTTGTACGCCTGTGTGACAGGGTGTACATGTAGTACCAAGGTACATGTATGTACAACACACAAGTTACAAACCTTCGTCCACAGATGTCTCTAATAATAATAATATTATAATAATAACACAGATTTATAAAGCGCACATTCTAATAGAAATAATTACTCACGGAGCTGGAAGGAAACAAAAATAGGGAAACCACTAGTCAGAATACCGGTATGCTTGCTTATAAAATAATAATGTCCTTAGGTCCCTTTTAAAAATTGCCAAAGACGGGGAGTTCCGGATAGAGTTTGGCAATTTGTTCCAAAGAGTCTCTGCTACATATACTCCACATTAAGTGGCAAGAAAGGGTAACTAACGAAGAACTGTGGAGAAGAGCAGGACAGAAAACACTCGACCACCAGATCAATAGAAGAAATTGGGGCTGGCTTGGCCATACCTTACAGAAATCTTCCTCCAGTATAGACCAATCCGGTACCTAAGGTCTCCTTCCCTGTATATCCGCCACAGCTGGGGGGCGTCCAGTGCATGGGTTGTGCGTTTTGTGTTGCTGTTAGAACGAAAAGCGCTTATCCATTACTGATTACATGCACGATCGCGCCCCCTCCGTGTGCACGCAACGCGCCTCCTTCGCGTATACGCAACGCACCCGCCTTCGCGTACACAACCCTACAAAGACGCACAACTTGTTCGAAGTAAACAAATGCAGCTTCAGCAACAGCAAAAAAACATGCAGTTCATTCAGTGGAAGCCCCCCAGCTATGGCGGATGTACAGGGAAGGAGACCGTACCGTAGTTAACGGATTGGTGTATAGTCAGACATGCCCTCGGATGGAATCCACAAGGGAAATGTAAGCGTGGAAGACCCGGACTACATGGATAAGATCTACCGTAACAGAAGGGCGACAGTTGGGCCTTTCTTGGGGACAGCTTGAGGCACTATCACGTGACAGACAAAAATGGAGGGACTTTGTTGACGACCTATGCTCCAATTAGGAGTAACAGAGTTTAAAGCATACCATAAATACGGTATGGTGCCAACCAGTAATTACATGTACCGTACCATACATGTATGAGATAACTAAACATGGAAAATCATCCCATGTTTGGTTATTTTGTTTTCCCCAAGGTGATTATAAATGTAGGGATCATCACAAGTCTTTTACAAGTCGAGAGCCGATAAAATCACAAGTCCGTGACAAGTCCCGCACAAGTCCAGTAACATGCAAGAAGCAAGGACGAACAAACACAAAATAATGCCTTTGTTGAAGTTCATTTGAATAGCTAGCGACTTGAATTATAAGACTTAGGGACTTGTGGTGGACTTGTAATAGAATTGACTACAACCCTGGACCATGCCAAATATTGCTTTCAAGAAACTTGCACACGTACATATGTACGGTTACCATGTAAACTAGTACAAAACTCATACATGTACATGTGTACATGTACGTGTATGTGATGTACAGTGTATGTATACAACAAAAATCAATGTTTGAGCTGCCACAGGAAATGAGCAAGTAAAATGTACATGTACTCAATCTGTCTGGAATGTTGTACATGTACATGTACATGTAGGTGGGGAGTTATATATCTCATCCATGACTACATACGAAAGTCATTATGCATGGAAGTTGCTCAATATACAATAGACATGATAGAAAGTGATTGAGTGTCATCGCCATATTTAGCACAAATTCAATCAAAATCTGATTTTACAAGAGGTCTTTATAAAGTCTCTGAAACGTACGTACATACATGTACCGGTACTGTATGTACTCTGCAATTTTTGAGCCATCGGCATAAGCCAGATGTCTACATTTGTTGAACAGTTGTGCATTTTTTTAGCAAATTTAACCATTGATGTTAAAACCTGATGTACCGTACAAGTTCATAAACTTGCATTGTGCATAATTGCCAATGCGGTTGGTACGATATTGAATTTCACATCTGCAAGAAGAACGAAATGCCATCCCAGGTGGGTCAAGCTTGCTTCTAAAGCCTAGCGTACATCGACATTGCAACTGGAAGCAACTCAACTGATCAGTTGCTGTCGATGTGTGCGTAGCGCGCACATCGACAGAAACTGATTAGTTCTGCAACTACATGTAGCAGCAACTGGGAGCATCCAGCTACATGTATCTACATTTCCAGAGCGCGCACATCGACACAGCAACTCGGTAAAGCGCAGAGTGCATTGCCCTTGCAACTGGACATGCTGGAAGCAACTGTGTTTGCAGTTGCTGTCGATGTGCGCGCACGTGATCAGATGCACACAAGCAACTGGCAGCAACTAGTTGCAAGTACACGTACATCGACGCAACTGACCACAACTGGGTACAACTAGTTGCCAGAAAGTAGAACATGTCCAACTCGCGGCAACTGGGATTTTTTCAGTTGCCAGTACATGTTGCAAGTTCGCATACATCGACCTTTTTGAGCAACTGATCAGTTGCTCCCAGTTGCCGGAAACACCAGTTGCCACTAGTTGCTTCCAGTTGCAAGGTCGATGAATGCTAGGCTTAAAGGGTGTATTTACATTGAGCCTTTTCACGCGTAAAATTCACAGGCGTCGCTTTCAGAAAAAAAGCGGTGTGAAAAAAGCGGTGTGGAGGGAAGGTGCACTGAAAACATGGGTGGAAAGTGTACATGTGTGGCGGTTCGTCCGTCCCGGTACACACAAACTCCCTTACGGTTTTGTGTGGAAGACAGATATTCCCACAATTATATTTATTATCCTCCAATGCGCATGAGCGGAATACACACCAGAGGGGGGAATTGTCACGAACGAAGAACTGATAAAGTCCTAGGCCTGTCCGTTTGTTGGAAATATACCAACGAGCAAGGATCAAACTATTCTGCCTGGTACAGTTATTCAATTAAGGGCACAAGACGCCAGGTTATACAGAACTCAACTGGTTTAATACTAAACCTCTCAGTATGCGGCACAATAACCAGGATGATGAGGTTTACTACAACCTCTAATCAACCTCAGAATATGGTAGTCAACAACAACAATGATATATGCGAGCGAGGTTTATAAATAACAGGTCTGAGGTTTACTTCACCTATTTTATGCAAAGGAGTAAACCTCTTGTGCTACACAACACCAAGGGTTATTCAACCTCAGTTATGAACACAAATGTAACTCTAGATAATTTCGTATTTACTATACGGAACCCCAGGCTAGTTGATTTCCCACTAACCTCTACTGTCATTAAGATTGTTAAGGTCCTGGGAGATCTCGGTAACCCTCACGGGTCGCAGGCCACAGACCACACAGACTTAACCTCGATACAGCGTTACCGATAGGCAACAGTATCGCACGTCTGGCAATCTAACCGCCTAATTAACCACTATCGTACACGAGATACGCTCAACCCTGACTCCACACAATCCCCTGCACTTTAATATCAAAGTACACAATAACACAGTTTGCTTCAGTATGTTTCCCTTACCCAGGCAATGAACTCCGACGACACTCGGTAACTCGTGCCTGTCCACGTAGCACAGTACTTCCCCGGTTGACTACAAACGGGTCTGCTTCAGCTCTGCTATGGGCACACCGCTCACAACCTCCTGCCCCGGGCAGAGGTTGTCTAGTTCAAGAGAATAACCCTCTCAATTGAACCACGCGATTAGACTGACGCCGGATGCTCGCTCCTCGACATCAGGATCGCAAGTGTTCAGACCGTGTAGTTCGTACAGCGCTCACGCGAGGGCGCACTCCGCCCTCTCCATAATAATAACAGAATTTGGGTTTGCCACCCAGGCCTTTTGACTGACGGCTAATTCCGTCACACATGTACCGTTTCACTCCATACGGCTTTTTCTCAAAGCAAAAGTTCAGTGTAAATCGATCCATCCTATTGCTTTACCTTTGCTTATTACATGGGAACACACCTTTATTCTTGTTCCAGAGTCACCTTCCTTATTGAGCCCGGTTCATATTTCATGCGAAAGCATGTATGCGAATTTGACGTCACAGTGAAGTTTTCATGCCACGGATTGTGTAGCCTTGTTAAAGGCTGTGAGCTTGTACCATGCCCAAGGAAAACTCGGCCAAGCAGCGACTGGTGAACAGTGCCCAACAGTGAATAGACTGGTTTCCAGAATCTCTTGGTCTGTGTAAAGCACAGCTTTGTTCGAAATGCACATGGCGCGGTTATGTGTTTCTTTATTTGCGACGGATTTTCAACACAATCGCTTCAAGCACATGTGTTTTTGTTTGTGAGCAGATGCACTATGACCTCAGTGTGGGAATTTCACTGAGGCCACGGAGGCCATTGCCTCCGTTGCCCCTGGTCTTGCCTTGGTGCCCTTTTGCAATACTCTCATAGACTTTTTGATTTTCCAATGGAAGTGCCCTAAACACAAAAATGGCAGTGCCCCTTCGGCGCTGTCTGTGTACCGGTGTAGCTCTGTTGTGATTAACAGGTTTGATTGACAGGTCGGAACTATGCGTTGTTTACTTCCGGATGGACGATTTCAACGTTGATTTTGGCAAATTTTTGTAGCCATGTTTACAATTCCCTTTCACAGCTTTTCCCTCCTGTGCCTAACCTTTCGTCTCCTCACCCGCGGCGTGACGATGCTGGGGCATCAGACAGCTTAACAATCAGGAAACTTGTGAAAGAGAATGGTAAACATGGCAACAAAAATCCATGAAAATCCACGTTGAAATTGCCCATCCAGAAGTGAACAATTGTGATCTTCCCGATAATGTCAAGAATGCATCGGTGGTACCGGTAACTTGACTCGGGTAAGATTCCTAAAAAGTGACATAAATTGCATGTTTGCAATTGTACATGTACATGTATTTAAACACGCATTTATGATATGTATGTATGTACTTAGATTTTTTGATTGATTAGTGTGTCTGATGGTCACGGGTGAGTATGTACACATGTATGTCAGTCATTAAAGAGAACCCGGGATCGTCAGAGGCAGTCGGACTACATTGTATGTAATACTTTTTCACGTTTTTTTTACGCATGCGCAAACCGTGACACAGTCACGTGAAAAGCCCATTGTATCATTTGCAATGACCCAATTTTTTTTTTCATGAGTTGACAGGAAAAACCGTACTCAAAGTGTACTCAAATGGTACATGTAACAAACACCACATTAATTTATTTCCATCCAAAATGGTATTTCATGCTGGAAATTGACAACCAAAGGAATTGCACGGGACTTTTTTACCATTTACTTGTACACAAAATCTATAGATTTTCAAGGTTTTCTGAAGCATTGATGCATCTACATGTGTAAGTAGCTAAAATTTCTTCAGGCTAGTTTACCAACATTCTTCCTTAGATATGTTACGCTCTTACATGTATTCCACGAATCTGTAAAAAGTTTCATCTTGCAAATGATACATACCGGTAAGTCAAATTGCCTTCGAGTTTTATTAGTCAAACTGCTTTCGATTCATTTGACATCAATGCCAAGTCAAGTACCGGTACATGTAAAGTCAAGCATGTAGGTCTATAGTCAAGCAAGTAGTCACAAAAAATGTCAAGAGTAATGCACAGTAAGATTAGAGTAAGAAATGTTAGCACTTTCCATAATGTGCGGTAGTAAAACAAAAAGTCAGGAAAAGCTTTCCAGTATGGGCACAACTTACACAAGACCTACATGTACAAGTACCTTAACTGTGAGGCCATTGTGTTGAATCTGGCTGTCTTCCTCAAATTTATTGGCCAAGTTGGCGACGAGACTGAGCGATGTGGCATACTCCCTGTCAGCTTTGATCTTTTGCTGGACGACACGTTTCAGCGTTTCCATCAGCTTCAGCTCCTGGTCGTTGAGTTTCAAGATGGCGTCGTGAGCGGTCTTATCCTGGAGATCTGTGCCAAAGCCCATACGACTGGTTCCCCGGACCTGCGGGAGAAAATTTCAAGTAGCCTTTAGGACTGTGCTTGAGCAACGATGATACGTAAACTACACATGTAGCATTTGTTGAACCATCTTAATGTACATACATTGCCTTCATTGGAGAATCCATCTCCTCGGCTGCCGTGGTATACTTTTTCGCGGGCATGTTGTTGGCCATTTTTATAGTATCATGTATGCACATACATGTACATGTGTACATGTAATCTACCGGTAATGGTCTGGTTCGGATAAATTATGTGGTCTTGGAGTTAGTTTTATTTCCAGCCGTAGAAACCAGCGCGAAGTGCGAGTTGCTTTTGTCATTCGCGGTTGGTTTCTCTTCTTGTTGGAAAATAATGTCCTACGAACACTATACCGTATTTTCAAATTTGTACACAAATCTGCCAACAGATTTTATAAGAAGGGTTTCTGGGTGTTGATATGGACGAGAGAATCTCTCATATTTTCGCGTCTTCACTTTGCGGCGATAAATAATATCCGAAGAAAAAAACAGCATATATAGGCCTATTGCGGGCGCTAAAGACAATAAAAGGTTGCGTTCGAGTTGCTTCCTCGAGTCAGCGCTGACCTGAGGGATCATGCAAGGTGTGATGAGTCAGGGAAAACAAGGAAACGAGGTTAAACACGTGTCGACCCATATCGAACGCCACCTTTATTTACAAACACATGATACATGTATCGCGACGGCTTGTAAAACGACCATCGAAAAATTATTGTCAAGGATGCTAGATCGCTACAGTAAGCCAGTGTGTCCCTTTAAGGAACCCAAGTGAACCATTTCACTGTGTCATGTGAAAGTACATGTACATGTAGGTCAAATGTGCTCATAAAAAGGCCCGTTTACGCTTGATTCACCTTTGTTGAATCAAACTCCACAATTTCCAAAAAGGCGAGTTAAAGCCAGGTACATGTACTAAGTGTAAACGCAAAAGGTGAATTGAAAAAATTGAGTCAGACCTGGGTCCGATTCGCCTTTTTCAATTCACCTTTGGCAGGGTAGGAATTTCGTTACCGAAGGGGCACTGCCATTTTTGTGTTTAGAACGGGCACTTCCATTGGAAAATCAAAAAGTCTATGAGAGTATTGCAAAAGGGCACTAAGGCAAGACCAGGGGCAACGGAGGCAATGGCCTCCGTGGCCTTAGTGAAATTCCCACACTGCTTTGGGTTGGGTTGAACCCCGCAACTGTCAAGGTCACTTGTAGTGTACAGATGTAAACGCTACCCGGATATTCGGCAATTTGAGCGTCCTTGGGGAAGTGACCGCTGTGTGGTAGATTTAATTGACGAACCCAGCACCAGTTCCACAACACTTAACAGCCCACGCATGTGCTGCGGTCACTATTAGCAGTGACCTTTGCGGTGTGTAAACACTGGTAAAGGCGAGTTGAAGCCGAATCACAGTGTAGTGTAAGCGCGGCAACTGTTCAGTTTTGTGGTTGCAAGAAAATGTCGGGTCTGTATTCACCTTTGCTGTTTCGAGTGTACCGTAAACAGGGTGAAAGTCGGTGAAAACACGTTCAACAAACTGTACATGTATGGAATACTACTGTCCCGAGGAGAAGTGCGGGTTTCTGTATTCAAATGGGGAACAATTAACTATAGGAACAAGGGTCCGCGAATGCCAAGGACGTCCGCAAGAACATGCCGGGTCTGTATTCACCTTTGCAGTTTCGAGTGTACCGTAAACAGGGTGAAAGTCGGTGAAAACACGTTAAACAAACTGTATGTATAAAATACTACTGTCCCGAGGAACGTTTAACAATAGGAACAAGGGTCCGCGAATGCCAAGGACGTCCGCGATTTGGAATCGTGTACAAAACAAATCAGTCACCCAAAAAACTAAGTCCAAACAAATAAGGAACAATGGGACGTCCGCGGTGGGAGGTGGGTACGGTACAACACTACGTACATGTACAGTATGTACACCCTTACATGTTTACAGGTACAGGTTGCACTCTCCGGTGCAGTACAATTACATACAGAGATTCCTTTATTCAAATTTACATAACTCACCGTCCGATTCCATTTTATGGCTATATTACTGAAAGTTCTCACTTCCCGATTGAAGACCGTTTGAGGATGGACGTGGAGAACAGGCTTATTCATGGTTGACATTTAAACTTTGAAAACAAATGTACGTACTCAATTTCATGTGTGCTGTACACAAAGTTCTATGAACAAATAGAGTAGGAGAGAAGTGTGCAAGTTGCAGGTTCATATTCAGCAAGCACACTAATCAGAGATTTCCACCGTGATTAACTGTTGTCGTCTTAAAAAACCAAACGGGATGTACATGTAGTCGTGAATGTTTACGTGTAAGCTGAACGTTTCTGTGACGTGTGGATCACTCCATTTGGTGAGTCGGGGTGGGGGGCACAGTTTCGGAACGCCTAAAATAGATTGGACCTTGTTGAGGAGGAAGGTTCGAGGGAAGTCAGTTGGAGTGAGTCAGTCTTTTGCAAGACAGCGAGGTCAGTCGAAGTTTTAATATGAACGGAAACTTGCCAAAGGATGAACAAGAAGGTGAGATTTTCTGCTCCGATTTGCCTTAAAAACAATCGCAGTGCTTTTGTTAGAACTTGTATGTTCTGTATTTGGTATGGTGCCTAATCACCACCGAAATAAAACAACCGTACATTTGTACATTTGTACAATACCCAGAACTGGAACATTTTGTAAATCTTGTGTGCATACCGGTACATGTACAGTCTTTCCACAGTAATGGGGTACATTTCTGTGACAAGATATTAGGTCCCAGTTCAGTTTAAATGTCTTAATTTTATCTTTAAATTATCTAGCTAAACTGAGGAAATAACTTTTGCACAAAGGAGTAAGAAAACAATTTGTATTACGTAAATAACAAAGACAGAAAAAAAGTCACAAAATTGTCTGTCCACGTTACATACATGTACGTAATAGGAAAATTTGTACACAAGTACCGGTACAGGTAATTTTTTGTAGCCCTGGTTAACGGCGACCTTGAGACGATTCTCCGGGTTAACGTTTGTCGTGGGAAACGACGACAACAGCCTACCCGAGTAGGCTATTTAGCGAGTTAAATTCTTGCCGCAATAATGATTGGGTCAAAGGTTGCAAGTGCGCCCGCGCTTGAATGGCACTGTCAAACTGGTACTCTTCTGAAGGTAGTGTACAACAAAATACGCGTGGGGCCAGTGACAAAGCACACATCGATAAATATTATTAAACATGCGAAATATTAACAGCAAAATTGCAAGTGATGTTTCTGTGTCGTCCATCATGTTTGTGTGTGCGCGCGCAGCCTGATCGATTGATCGATTTTTCACACGCAATTGTTTCTGGGTATTTGTGCTGATTGGTGTACCCGGGTACGTACGCATGCAGAAATGCCCTGGGAACAGGGTCGCTGTTGTACCCGTGTAAGAGACGACCCGGGTAATTGCTTCTCCGGGTTAATGCTTGTCGTGTGAAAAGAAACTCCGGGTTAAATGTAACCCGGGTTAAATGTAACCCGGGTTATTTACCGCTACCCGGGTATAAAAGTTACCCGGGTCGGAGGTGGGTAGTGGGAAAAGGCCTTAGGTGGCTGCTGGCCAGCGCTTAACCCTATCAGCACTTAGATTGTGGCATTCCCCTTAACAGCTTCCGAAATATAAACGCATCCCTATTGGCCAGTCTTAAATGGACGATAAAGGCCCAGCCAATATTAAACACTTGCCCGCGGCTGTGCTCGCGCCCTGTAGTCAGTGCATATCGAATACGCACACAGAAGCTGCATGCGCCCGAAAGCAAAGTGTGCATTGTAACATGTGCTCGCGCGCGTACAACGTGCCTGCATTACGCTTGGACAGGACGCCGCCATGCGCGGATGGTCACCATGCACGGGGTGCAGCCATGCACGGGGTGCAGCCATGCACGGAGCGTCGACATGCATGGGTTGTTACCATGCACAGGGAGCCGTTATGGAAAGGGTGCCCTCACAGGCAAGGCGTTGCCATGCACAGAGCGCCACCATGCATGAGGCACTTGCAAGAGGCGCCATCACGGGGCAGCCATTTACGGGATGACGCCACAGGGCACCACCATGTTTGGGGTACCACCATGTTTGGGGTACCACCATGTTTGGGGTACCACCATGTTTGGGGTACCACCATGTTTGGGGTACCACCATGTTTGGGGTACCACCATGCATGGGGTGCCGCCACGGGGTGCCACCATGCATCTGCCACAGCTCCAAGGACACACTAACCAAGGTCGGCATTTTCTTTGGCAAACACGAGGGCCAGTTTAAAATTGTAGGTCGACTGTGTGGACTGCGATGTTGAGGCTTTGCCCATGTGTCAAGTCACCTCTCTCGTGTACTGCACAATCAAGAAAGCCACAATGTTGACGTCATCACAGTCCACTTAAACATGTTAAAGCCCGTTTACACTCGATTCGCCTTTGCCGAATCGAACTCCCCAATCTCCAAAAAGGGGAGTTGAAGCCTTTTAGGCGCTAAGTGTAAACGCAAAAGGAGAATTTAAAAGGCAGATCAGACCTGGGTCTGATTCGCCTTTTTCAAGTCACCTTTGGGGTAGGGTTGAACTCCGCAATTGCCAAGGTCGCTTGTAGTGTAAACGCTACCCAAATACAGTTTCGGCAATTTGAGTGTCCTTGGGGCGGTGCCCGCCATATAGTAGATTTAATTGACCAATCTGGCACTAGTGCTGCAACACCTAACACAGCTCAGTCACGCATGCGCTGCAGTTACAATTAGTGTAAATGCTGCAAATGTTCAGTTTTGCGGTGGCAATAAAAATGCTGGGTCTGTATATATCCACCTTTGCTAGTTCGAGTGTAAACACGGTGATACCGTAGTCGATGTGCCTATCAGTGAAACTCCCTATGGCCTATTACATGTACCGGTAGTTAACACTGATATTTGCAGGTTAACCCATCTCCCGACCAGGGCTAGAAATTGGTGTTTTTAGCCAGTTAACCCAGGTACAAAATACCCGGGAAGCAAGTCCTTAACACAGGTAATTCTCGGAGTTACGATACAATGTAAACTGTCATCTCTCTGTACGGGTACAGCACAATCCACTTCCGAGATCCACTTTTTAAAGTCTTGTGGCAACAAGTTTTTCAAAACTGTGAAACCTGGCTTTGTTAATGGACGTTTGAAATAGGGTTTTTATTAAATATAATAATGGTAGAGGGTGTGTTTTACACATTTCGGTCATTTGCAGAAAATGTGATTGTAAGTATTTTTGTAATGTTTTATATTTTTATGCTAATGAGAATTTCCATATTCATGAGCAAATCCGTGATGTCATCTCAGGACAACTAAGGAAATCTCCATTGACTGAGTTTATTTAGTATGTCATTTGCAACAATCCCAACAAGTTTGTTTGGGTCAAAAATGGATCAGTGGGCTACTGTTACTGTTTGAAATGTAATGTTCTTTCTTTGTTTTTCCACTGTTGGTTCCCTCCATGTCTAGCAATAAACAGCGCCCTCGTCTGTCAAGGAAATTTTTAAGTAGAGAAAAGGTCACTTCTATCTGAAATGAAAACAAATTTCAGTTTGCCCCTTTGTTTGCAACACTTTGATCTTCTGATTCGTAAATAAAAACAAATGGTTGATAATTTTCACTTCACTAAGCCTTTAAGGATCTTAGCAAATGAAAGTAAGGGAAATTGGTCATTTCCTGTATAAACAGGAACACCCCTACCGGTACATGTACACGTACATACACATCATACTGTACATGTAGTACACACATACATACCGGTATGTTCTGTACAATAGCCCGCAGGTGCAAAAAATAGAAAAAGGAAGATCTTCTAGTAACTTGGTCAGATGATGCAGTTATTCAAAGCCCATCATCCCCACACCTGCAAGAACGTTGGCCTGCTTTCATTGGCTCCGTGGATTTATCCTATAGTGCTTTACAGCAGTGAGGCATAGACCCGGTACGTCTGATACATATCACATACACTGTACATTGTATTACCATCTTAATGCTGCCACGTACTTCGCCAGACTTTTTCCTGCTTGACCATTGCAAATGAATTCATTTGCCGAAATCTTCCTGATCCGGTGTTCAGGAATTTCATGAAGGTTTTGGCAAGTCCCGATCCCCAGTACGCGCTGTCCTACATGTCGGTCTGGCAAGCCTCATGATTGAAGAGTGCGACTGCTGAAAGTTTCGTGTGCACATGCGTATTGTGTGATACACGTATGGAATTGCGTGGCACGCACATATCCAAACTGGATGACAGGACGCGACAGCAGCTTTTATTTCCCTGGAATTTAACATCAGGTTGTGCTTTCAAATTCAGCATATTTTCATCAAATTTTGTGTACCGGTACATGTACATGGTTTTTAAGCCCCTCGTTCTTGTATGGACATAATTTCGACGTTCATTAAAAGGTAAAATAGCTCATAAAACTACCGGTATGATGCAAGTTTCAGTCGTCTTATGTAGAGATATCGTATCCTGGACGTCAGTCGTGATGCAATGAAGACGACGTCCAACCTGGGCTACCACTAGTTTGATGTACCGTATTCTAAGTAACTCGATCCCCAATGCCATTTGGAACAATTGTTTGTACTGTGGTACAAATGTACGTACTATAGGTACATGTACAGGTACATGTACCTGAACATCGTGTAAAGATCACATTTCCTACAGTTTACAAATAACTTGACATTATTTCATAATTCATAAGACCATGTGCCGGTAGGTATCATACATGCACATGTATACATACATGTAGTACACTGTACTACATTGCAATTTTGGCCAGTGCGTTGTCGTTCGCCAGGTGTGCGTCATTATGCGTTACTCGTTCGTCGAGCGCGTTGGACCAACGTTATGCATTCGACGTCATTCGCTGTGTGCGTCGGGATTTTTTGTGCATGCACAAAAATGTGCGCGGAGCTCGACGCATGAATGTACATATCAAAAGGACGCCAGACACGCGCAGAGCGCGCTAGACCAACGCCAGACATACGCGGAGCGCACGCTGTGTATTCGTTGTAAGTTCGGCAGCTGAGGTCTAGCGAACGCCTAGTGCACACCTAGCGCACACCTAGCGTGCTTCAAACGCATGCCCAGCGAACATACGGCGAATATCAGCGTGCTGAACGGGTCTATAACGCACCCAACGTTCTTCTTGCGTGTTCCTAGCGTATACCGGTACATGTACCTGGCGTGTACGTAGCGTGTACACAATGTACGTAGCGTGTAGTCATAGGGTAAATAAGCGGGTCCCGCACCACCTCCTCATCACTTCTCCTCCGACCCTCATGGGTGATGACAGATGTTCCTACTGATCGTGTCTAGAAGAACCACCTCAGAAGATGAAATACGATCTACGAGCCGACGCTTTTTATAGGCACAGTCACGTGACCGCTGCCGTTCGCGGGCTGTGCGTTGAGCGCGCGGTGCATGCGCTGGCCATTCGTCCCACACGCTAGCAACACGTGATGTATTCGTTGGGGTTTTTGACATGTGCGCTCTGTATACGGTCTGTATGCGCTTTGTATGCGCCAAGTATACGCGCAGCGCGTCAGCAATACGCTATGCATTCGGTGTCAGCTCACTAGCCTCTCCCAAATCCTGACAAAAGTTGGGCGCACAACGACGCACTGATCCTATTTTCCATTTTTTGCTGAATTTTTAGTGCGCGGGCCGTGCGTCGTCTATGTGTGACCGGGCCTTAAGGGTCTTTCTATAAATTAGGGGTCCAAAAGTGTGACATTTAGTGTCCCCCGTTACACCTGATATGTTATTTTTTGTAAAAAAAATCATTAAAATGGCTTGTAAACCATTTTGTATGAATTGTACTTTATGTACTCGCTCTTTGAGATGGAAAGTATTTAAAGAATGTGTCCTGAATTTACAATTTAAAATGTAACGGGGGACACCAACATTGGACCCATAATTTATAGAAAGAGGCCTTAAGGAAGTCAAATGAAACATCAACAGGCATGCAAAGTGTTTGTACTTTTAAAGGGACAAACCGGCTTTGTTGGGCTCGAAATAGACCCATACATGATTCTGAAAGTCCTTCCGAAATAGACTGAAGAGAACTACATGTACAATGTAGACAGAAAAAAACCCTTTCATGTAGTGGATGCTTGTAATTTTGCCTCAAAATTGGAATCACACACAAACATTTCCTCACAAAACATTACAAAAATACTTACAGCACCGTTTTTGAAGCAAAAATTTGCTCTTACATTCAAAACGAACGACAGTTTCTTCCGTTACCGTTGAAATAATGGAAAATCATTCTGGGCACGAGAGGGCGCTGTTACAAATTAGTGGCTTTGGCTAAGGACCTTTATTGTCTGCCCATGGCAACAGCATAGCAACAGCCATAGCCACAGCCTAAGCCACTAATTCGTAACAGCGCCCTCTCGTGCCCAGAATGATTTTCCATTATTTCAACGGTAACGGAAGAAACTGTCGTTCGTTTTGAATGTAAGAGCAAATTTTGGCTTCAAAAACGGTGCTGTAAGTATTTTTTTTGAATCATTTTCCAATCATGGACATCTCAAACCACTGCAGGACACAACTAGGCGGACATTTTTGGGTGCGATTCTAATTTCGAGGCAAAATGACAACAATCCACTTTATGAAAGGAAAGCTCACTGACTACATCAAATTCAGCTCTGATTTGTGAATTATCCCTTCTTTAACCGCACGGTGGAGCGCTAAAAAAAATTCCCCCTCATCCAAAAATGGTACATGCTGGGTCACAATTCGGGTAGTCTGGTGCTTAACTTTGTTATACGCGAGCGCCATAGCGCAGAAGATATTCTCAGATTTTGTTCAGTGAAACACGAGGAGTTTGAGG
The DNA here is from genome assembly GCA_037783545.1 of Henricia sp. BOLD:AAB3569. Classification (NCBI taxonomy): domain Eukaryota; kingdom Metazoa; phylum Echinodermata; class Asteroidea; order Spinulosida; family Echinasteridae; genus Henricia; species Henricia sp. BOLD:AAB3569. Next base: position 161,185 of record JBBELK010000162.1, on the reverse strand, counting down.
TTCTGCGTGGAGCGATGTGAATTTGATCGTCAAACTGAGAAAAACGAAGGTGTGTACATGTATGTCAGTTTTGAGAGTATTAAAGGGACACACCGGCCTACTGTTTACATGATTTACGGTGATGTAGCAGCATTGACAATACTTTTTTGATGGTCGTTGTGAAAAAAAATCATCAAAATATCCCGTAATTTACTAAAGAAGTGCACAAATATAAAAAATGGTCGAAAGGCGGGTTATACGCTTTACCAGCCGCTGCAACTACGCGCGAGCTTCACGACTTTGTCACAAACGATTCGCTCTTTTCCTACTCGGGATATCTCCAATCTTCGGCCGGGATCATGGCGATTTCACTGGGCAGCCTGGACGACCCATTATGAATTTCCGTTTTCCCCGGAGAAGTTAGCATCATGATTTTTCTTCACGAACGTACCGGTACTACATGTACACCAACCAAACCGGCCGTGTGTGTGCACTCGGGATATTTGCCGTGCTGCGCGGGGCAACTACACTCCACCGTATAGCTTGCCATACTAGCACGCGCTCGCTGAGTCCCATTCTCCGGACTCTCGAAACAAACATTTATGTTCAAATTTTCATACTCGTGTTCAACTTTGTTTCATACCTGTATAAATAGTCTCTCTTTTGTCAATTACTTATAAATATTGTGGAAAAATCAGAGTTGAATTTGGCGCAGTTCTGCAGTAAGAAACTTACATGCGACTGCACATGCGACTGGACACAAAACTAACTCGCAAGACCATGTGACTTTTCGGAACCAGAATCTGGTTTCGAAAAGTCACGTGACCTCTGTTTTTTGAAAATTGCTCAAAAACGACGAAATTCTGTGGTTTCTTTTTATATGTTCAGTTTATTTCGGAAGGGCATTCAGAATCTTGTATGGGTCAATTTCGAGCCAAAAATAGCCCAACGAAGCCTACTTTTAGAAGGCTAAAAGTGTTATTTTTGACGTTTATATTGTGACGTTATCATTTTCTATGTAACACTTTTAGCCCCTTAACATTTTAACCCCCTTCGTCGTGTGGAACATTCGAACACGCCCTCAAGAGTCTAATTACCCGTGTGAAAATTCTTACCGTAAATTCCAAATCAGACAATTAAAAGCACACCATGGAGGTCCTTGTAATCTCAAGACTTCTGTACCCTTGTCGTTCATTGTCCATGATGACTCAAACATCAAAAAAGGATAAAAGGGAGCAAAATCTGGCGTAAAATCGACAAATCTGGACAGACGGGAGACTTGACCATGACTTGACCATGTTGACTTCGCTACTATATCGCGTCAAAAGGAAAGTAGTCCCACCAACGCGGATGGATTTTGTTTAGCCTAGACTGGCCCCCTGTCTATGTGCGCTACGCTGCTCTCGCTCAAATACAACGCGTGGGGAAGTAAATATGTGGACAGGGGGCCAGTCTAGGCTAAACCAAATCCATCCGCGTTGGTGGGACTACTTTCCTTTTGACGCGTCTCAGCATGAAGTCTGTGTACCACGCTGGCTGAAAATTTTCGATTTTACGCCAGATTTTGCTCCCTTTTATCCTTTTTTGATGTTTGAGTCATCATGGACAATGAACGACAAGGGTACAGAAGTCTTGAGATTACAAGGACCTCCAGGGTGTGCTTTTAATTGTCTGATTTGGAATTTATGGTAAGAATTTTCACATGGGTAATTAGACTCTTGAGGGCGTGTTCGAATGTTCCACACGACGAAGGGGGTTAAAATGTTAAGGGACTAAAAGTGTTATATAGAAAATGATAACGTCCCAATATAAACGTCAAAAACAACACTTTTAGCCTTCTAAAAGTAAACGAAGCCGGTGTGTACCTTTAAGGCCAGGGAGGTACATGTATGTAGAACGTGTAGAGATTTTGATTTTACCCAAAAATTTCCTGTAAAATTAAAGATTCCGTTTGAAGCAACGATTTTGGAAGAAAAAAAAATGGTTCTACTGAAAGTAACGGCTTAATAATAATATAATTTTCGGTATTTTTTTCGTATGTCATTGAATAAAGATTTTAAGGAAATTACCTCCTGGAATCAACACATAATGTAATTTTAAGATATACTTCCCACTTGCACTTTTGTCGCAAATGTTGCTTTTCTGTAGAAAAATCACGTTTTCTTCTTCAAAAATTGCCTTCAGTTAGTGCACAAGATAACCACTACTTTATGCAGTAATTTTATCATTTATTTATCTCAGAAATGCAACATTTGCGACGGAAGTGTCAGTGGGAAGTATATCTTAGAATTGAATAAGCTATCTATTCCAATATATAAATTTACCCAAATCCGTGTTCAATGTACATGATGTATATGAAAAAAAACCCTAATTTTCAATAAAAACAATAAAAAAAGGCCGATACTTTCAGTATTTGGAAGTAGGTCAAAAATGTGATCTGGTCACATTCCTTTAAAGGCAGTACATTGTACAACATGATTGGTATTTCGAAGAATCATAAATTTTCACAGATTTATACATGACTTACACGATATATGATGACAGTAGAAAACTTCCCCTGAAATGGTTTTGTCTGAAGTGCATACCGGTTACTTTTAGAAGGCTAAAAGTGTTTTTTTTAACGTTTATATTGGGACGTTATTATTTTCTATATAACACTTTTAGCCCCATACCAATTTAACCCCATTCGCTATCTTACATTTTGCTGCACGCGGCAAGATGGCCGCCGTATCCCAAACTATAGTTCACCAATACAGTCAAAATTAAACATTGAAAAACTTATCATGGAATTACCTGGAATCTTCAGAGACAGAATGTTGTACCGTGGTCCGTTTTACCCGATGATTCTTCTAAACAGAAAAAAACTAGTACAACGTGATTTTTCTTGACATTTTCGAGCACTCTCTGGAGAAGAGCCGTGTTACAGACGAACAAAAGATCATTGTACTGCTACAGTAGTGACGTCATACAATGAGATGACCACAAGAGGGCGGGATATCTGGGCCCTGACTGATCATCTCTACACACGTGGTAAATGTGGCTCTTCTCCCGAGAGTGCTCGAAAATGTCAAGAAAAATCACGTTGGACTAGTTTTTTTCTGTTTAGAAGAATCATCGGGTAAAACGGACCACGGTACAACATTCTGAAGATTCCAGGTAATTCCATGATAAGTTTTTCAATGTTTAATTTTGACTATATTGGTGAACTATAGTTTGGGATACGGCGGCCATCTTGCCGCGTGCAGCAAAATGTAAGATAGCGAATGGGGTTAAATTGGTATGGGGCTAAAAGTGTTATATAGAAAATGATAACGTCCCAATATAAACGTTAAAAAAAACACTTTTAGCCTTGTACATGTACATACCGGTAGTCTTTGAGAAATAAGCAAAACAGTTATTTTTTTGTCTCGCGAGACGTAAATTCAATTCACCCGATATCAGCTAAGATGGCAGCGCCCAGGGCATGCACGTCATCAGAACGTTGTCCGAATTTTGTCCAATGTTTCAAGACGCCGTAGATGGCCAAATTGACGATTCCGTAAGCGTTACCGTTATTTTATGAAACACTAGACTCTCAAGATTACAATGGTGTATGTGAAAGTGCTCTGGTCTGATGTGCTTTGGACGATATTTCAATTATTTGTAGTGAAACTTTGTCAGATTTGAGACTTGGTATTGTCGTACGGACCTCAAGTAGGGCTGTAATAGCGACAGTGTAAAAAGTCAGATTTCAAAAGTGAGCTATTTACAGCCCTATTTGTAGGGCTACCTAACGCTCTAGGTGTATGTAAAATTGGTATTTTTTCGTATACATTAAACAAAGATTTGACAGAAATTACCTCCTGGAATCAACAGATAATCTAATTTTGGGAGTCAAATAATGCCACGTCGTTGTGGAAGCAATGTACGTGCGCGTTGTGTGTGTCCATAGCGTGCATTACGCGCATTGCTAAGGCTCCCATTGGTGAATTAAATCGCGTTACGCCCACCAGAGACACACACAGCGCACACGCACATCACTTCCACAATGACTCGGCATTATTTGACTCCCAAAATGGCATATTTGCACGTGTTCGAAGGGGGTCAATACTTCCCATTTGCACTTTTGTCGCAAATGTTGCTTTTCTGTAGAAAAATCAAATTTTCTCCTTCAGAAATTGCATTCAGTTAGTGCACAAGATAATCATTTCCGCGCACGCGCAGCGCCCCCTGTTGTCGCTTATGCACGGACCGCTTGCGCCGTAATTTTGTACATTAGTTTACATGTATGCAGTAATTTTATCATTTTATTTATCTCAGAAATTATGCAACATTTGCGACAAAAGTGCAAGTGGGAAGTATATCTTAAAATTGGATAATCTGTTGATTCCAGGAGGTAATTTCATTCAAATCTTTGTTCAAAGAAAAAAAATAACGTAAAATCATATAGATTTTGGAAGATTGGGCAGGGTTTGGGTTAATGAAAGAATACTAATAATAATAATATAAGGACAGAACCAGGCCCGTAACCAGCGAGTTTTGCGGGGGGATCGAATAGTGCCGTCAGGCACAAGTTTTGAAACAGTAAAATGCCGGCTACACATAACATACATAACGAAGAATGCATGGATATATGACCCTTTTCAGATATGATCACTGTGTGATATACAACAACATAATACAATAACAACTGGCTATATTGTGCGACGAAAAATTTAATTATTCGAATTATTGAATTTTTATTTTGTAGAGCGGAACTCCCTGTTCCGCGGGGGATCGTCCGATCCACCAGATCCCCCCTGGTTACGGGCCTGAGAGCAATGAGCAATAACAGTTTAAACTAATTCAAACTGTACATACCCCAATTTTGTCTTCACTATAAAACATCAGCTGCGTAATGTCTCCCCCTGCATAGTACTGAAATTCAAGAGCCGTATCATTGGACTGTTTTGGTTGTGATATAGGCAGACTTGGCAGAAGCTCAACATGGTTAGGTGAGCGTAAATCACCTCGGAAAAAGGTGCCATCCCCACTTCCCCCATTAACTTCAGAAGCAGAATGCGAAAATGGTCGTCCAGGGGAAATTTGTAATTTGCTATTTGTTCGAGGTGGGGGAAGTTTAGGACTTGGGAGGTCCGAGATTTTGGATGATGCTTTTGCTGATGGAGATGCCAATATAGCAGCCTTGGCCTTTTCATCTGGCGTGAGGTACATATCTTCCGTCTCCGCGTCCTCCTGCTCGTACTGGTAGCCAACATAGGGTTTTTCATCTTCCTGGGCCGCCTTTGAAGCTTGCACTTTTTGCAGCTTCCCTGGAAGTGTCGGTATGGCAGGCAAGGGTGGGCGTCTATTACTGCCAGTCACAGGGACGGTCGGCGGCATGTTTGTGCTAGTTTTCCGGGCAGCCGGTAGGGGCGGCGGAGCGCTGGAGAGCGCCGGGGCGCCACCGCCGCCACTCGGCGCGTTTCCCGCTAATTTGGCGTTAGCGGCGAATTTCAGCTGGAGTTCTTTAAAGTTCGACATTTCCTCCTTTTGTCTGCGAGATGGCAACACTACATACAGATATCAAACACCATCAGCAATGGTCTTACATTATGGCTAACAGTGAAGGGAAGTACAATTGCCTAAAATCTTATACCTTGGAAGAAATTTTGAAGTTAAAAATGAACCAGGAAATGATATTTTTTTACACTCTCTAGATCCTCATGCCAATGTCAACCTTTGTTACAGGGATATGACAAAGGGAATGGCACTTTGCTACATACAGGGAACGCCGTACAACAACCTCGTTAGCAAAACGTTAGATTGGTTCCCGATCCCTATAGATTGTGTGGAATATGTACTGTGGACGGGAACCAGTCTAGCAAAACGTATATGAGCGAGCTGAGCGGGTACTGCGCCCTCTACTGATTGTCAGTCGGAGAAATTTATTTATTTTTTATTTTATTTATTTATTTACCACATATCCAACAGCGGAGAGACCGCCAATTACAGGAATGGGAGCAAGTGTGGTTGATCAGTGCCTTGCTCAAGGGCACAGGTGCCACAACCCATCGCAGCCCGGAATCGAACCTAGCCGCGATGGATTGTAGAAATAGAAATCCACCAATCGACGGTACGGATCGGACTGGGATCGATGGCAAGGCCTTGTGGCTTTGGGGTTATATTGTTTTAAATTGGTAATTAAAATGTGAGACAGTTGGGCGTCTTGAGGCTGTGCAAACGTTATGCCTTCTGTTTTGCCATAAGGCCTTTTCCGAACTGGCAAGCGCCCTGTAATACCCCAGTCACAATTAGCTTGCGATGGGTTTGCGAGTAGTTTGCGACGGATTTCTAGGCATTTTCGGCCGGGGCCCCACGGGACTCCTTGCGGCTGCCGGGTCATTTTGGGGCATCGGGCGGGCATCGAGTTACTTTTAACTCGGACTTAAAACCTGGTGCGGCGTTTCGCATCGCAAACTCATCGCAAACACATCGGGCGGGCTCCGGGCAAAATTTGGGACAACCCAGACAATCCATATATCGGCCAGGCGCCGCCCAGGCGCCGCCCAGACGCTGCTCAGACGCCGGCCGGGCCCCGCCCGGCGTCCGGCCGAATTGGCGGCGCCCGGCCGGAAATCGGCCAGACATCGGCCGGAGTATCGCAGTGACATAGGCAGGACACCGGCAGGACATCGGACGAGTGCCTGCCGGACACCGGCCGATAAACAGGCCAAGAAATCGACCCTATTCCGTCATGGCAGCGTGCGGGGCACTTTTAATTGTGACTGTAATCGCCCAATCGCGCGATCTTTCGCCGACCTCTACACGCCGGCCGATGCCTATAAATCACACACGCCGCCCGGCCTCCGCTTTAATTGTGACTTAGGTATAAAGCCCCTTTCACATATATCCACTCCGGGGCCCGTACGGCGGGTAATAACAGATATTTTGGCCAATTTCGTACGGTGCCCGGCCGGCTCCCTTACGTTTCCCACGGGCACCTATACATTTTTCGCCAGTCGTACGGGCGCCGCGGTGCTGAGCTGGCTGCTCCCAATTCCCCCGGCGTTTTCATCTGACCGTTAGGCCGTAGAATGCCCGTGGTGGCACCCTAGGGGTAAACAAATTGTCGGGCGCCTTGCGGTGCTCAAGGGTGCCGCACGGCTATCCTGCCGTGACCCCCTCACGGGCCCTTCAAGGGCCCGGGCGATATGTACAACACCGGGCGCCTGCCGTCCGGGGTCCGTTTGATGTAAAAATTGCCCGTGCTGCTCCTCACGACAGCTATAAATACAGGACGCAAACAGAGCACCGCACGGCACCCGGCCGGGCGCCGGCTGGATGCCGTGAGGACCCCGGCCGGGCCCCCGCCGGGAACAGTGCGGTGCACCTGTTCATCAGACGAAGCATAGGAGCTTACCGCACGGCACCCGGCCGGCTCCCTTACGGTTTGTTGACGGGCACCTTGCGATTGCTCCACCAATTTTCACCGGGCACCACCCGGGCGCCGTAGAATATATGACCACACACGCCGTATAAACGCGTAGAAATGAAAATCGTAAGGGAACCGTATGGTCTCTAAAATCCACGGCAAGCCGCCGGGTGGGGAAAATCGTACGGGGCCCGGTTGATTTGTGACCTAGGCTTAAGGCGCGCTGGCGGGGAATATGAGCGAAAGTCATCCACTGGATAGGCCAAGAGCATTGTACGTGGTTGTCGTTGGCTTCATTATAAGAGCTCCTCCTTTAGATGGCATTTCCTCCATGTTCCACTATACCCATATCAGGCTACCTGAGTTTCCCCGCAGCACAGCAGGACTCGGCGTTGGTTAAAACCCTGGACTACATGTAGCTAGTCCAGGGTTTTAAGCCATGTATAGTACACAACAGTATAGCGAAGATCCATACAAAAATTATGATGAATGTCACACTGGCAGAAAAAAACCCCTGGCCAGACTTCGCCTTCGGCTCGGGGATGAAGAGGATCGATAAATTATAATTACCCAATGTGTTGAGCAACCCAGGTGTAATTTGCTTGGATTTTGGTGATTTTTTTCCAAAATACTACAAACCACACCACTTCGTTACCAACATTGCTAAAAACTTCTGTAGGCTATATATCCAACGTGTTGGGCAGGAGCCTACAGAGACGTCATTTGCTTGGATCGTGGTGTTAGTATTATTTTATCACAAAAATATTAAACCCGAAACACAGGGTTTAAGTATATGTATGTTAAAGGGCCCCTTATTTAGGATTTTTATCAATGAAATCTATGCTTTAAAACCACTCTACTCAGTTAAAGTCATAAAAATCCTATTTGGAGCTTGCTTTGGGGGTTAAAACGAAGGTTTTTAGTTTTTATGCTAATGCGAATATGCATATTCATGACCAAGGTCACTATGTCACAAGAGGCACAGACAGGAAAATCACATACAATTGTGCACAAACGATTCCACTTTTTTCTCAATTTTCCTGAAACTTTTGTAATCCATGGCTGTTTGAGTTTGATTTACATGTTGCCTGCTGTAAGCCATGATAAAACTGGGGGTAGAAACTGCAGCAATTTGCCACAAGTCCAACTTGAAGTCTTATGTTTTTTCTTAACTTTTCCCTTCTGTCTTCCTTATGTGATGCACTCAAAACAGCGCCCTCTGTCTGTGATTTATTGCAATGAAATCTTCAAAGTTGCAAAAGGCCACCTTTTATTGATTTTACATCCAAACGAACAATAGTATGTCTTGCTGAACAAGTATTCCATCATTATGAAGCAAAGCTTAGGCACAAAGTTATTTTGGATGTCACAGGCCCTTTAAGATGAATAAAATGGGCCTTTTGCTTGAATTTTTGTTCAGTTTCCTCGGCTTGCAAATAATAAACAGCAATATAGTAAGCCTATATGTACTGAATTTGACCAAAAGGCTGTTGAAATAAATGCTTAGGAGCGCATGTTTATAGTGTACGTGTTCTTTCCACACTTTTCATGATGGAGTTGTTCAAGATGTATATCCTGATTTTTAAATCCTATTCAATATCTTGGTGTAAATTGTACTGGTGTTAAAAAGTAACGCTAAGTGAACATGCACGAAAATCCAGCCCAACGTTGGATCAACGTCAGTAATTGACGAAGAAACGTTGGACCAACGTTATAAAGTGACGTTGTTCCAACGTAAAGTTGCACTTCCGAATAACGTTGGCACAACGTTGTTTATAAGTTGGCGTTAATACAATGTGCAAACACCAATCAGTTGGTCAGCAGATGCCCAACGTTTAGCTTTTCCTTGTGCCAAATTATTGGGACAAATTGAGGAGGGAGAACACCATGCAGTTGGTAAAATGGTAACCGTTACCAACAATTGGCAATGCAATCTTACCCACACCTTGGATGATTGAATTGAACCAACCACTATGTCCTACATGTATTGGCCATGCATGATGCACATTTACCCAAACATTTGGTGATTGGATTTAACCAACAATTGGCCATAAACATCACCTAAACCTTGGATGAATTAATTTAACCAAATAATAATTGGCCAGCAATCTTACCCAAACCTTGGATGATTTTAAGCAACAATTGGCCATGCACATTTACCCAAACGTTTGAAAATTAACTTTTAACCAATAATTGGATATGCACATTCACCGAAAAATTGGTTGATTAAAGACACATGGCTCGTCAGCAATGCGCGCGCGCCAAATTCGTGACCACATCTGTTAATAATGGACTATTCCACGACTCATTATTTTATACGTCCGACTAATTGTGATATTGCAATTATGCTAGTTTTTGTAATAATATTATGATGTTGATTGTGGCTGTTAAATTTGTATACTGGTACAAAACAAGTTGTTGTGTTTGTTTATTGTGGGCAGATGGCAATAAATTCAGTTCATTTTGATTCAGCGTTTGCAAACAGACCATAAACGCTATGTTGTACTTCTGACTAGACTACCTTTATCAAATCTCAATCAACAACTTCCAAAGGACTACATTGCACATTGGCAGTCTGGAGGAGCCGTTTCGGCTAAGGAGACCCGGTTTCCCGAAGTACTGGTCTTAACTAAATAGTCGGTTGAGGCTGTGTCTATCTAGGCCTGACGGCCGATCACATGTGCCTTAAAAGACCATGCAGTTGATCCCGCCTGTTGGCGGAATATGTCTTAGGGTGCGGTCTCGAACGCCCAGCATACTCCGTTCCAGCATTGGGGCCTTCTGATGCGGACGACCCCCTCAAGCAAAAAAGGACCCTCAGTCAGTCTGTCTATTAGTATACAACGGAAGGATAGTGGAAATTCACACCGTATCCTTGCTGTGGAGCACATTGAAAGCATAAGAAATAGTTAGAATAAAAAACGATTTTACAGTACTTTTTTCTATTTCTGTCAAAATCACTGTAATTTATGCACTTATCAATTGTTTCCCCCCTAGCTACCCTACCTAAGGTGGGGATTTTTTTGTGCGACAAAAAAAACCGACTTTCGGGTCCAAAACATGCGCGCTTTGGTATTTATGCACATCAATTATTTCAATGGGTCATGAGTCCCAAACCCTACTGGGCCACGAAAAACGTGACCAACCCCCGCCTAAGGGTCAGGCAGAGCGGGGAGGGGTGGTGGAGGGAGGGGGACATTTAATAGGTGCATTACATTGCAGGAGATTTTAAATTAATTGGCTAGATTTTACAGAAAAATGCTGACAACTTATAGTTGCCAGTATAAATTACTGTAAAATTTGCAGTGACCCGAAATTTTACTTCGTGCGTTGACAAAAAAAAACGACTAAAATAAACAATATTCATTCAACACAAGAACCATGCATGTATGTTAATGTTAATTTTTACGAGGCAGTTTATAAACATCATTCGTTATTCATGTGTTGTCGTTGTTCCTGTTTTTAAAAGTGTTTAAATCATGTAATCTATCTTTAACTTGCAGAACTACATGTACATGGATTTTCTCGCAAGTCCTTATGTCACTTAACGTGAGAATTATTAACAGAATTAAAGGGACACACCGGCTTTGTTGCGTTGGGCTATTTTGGGCTCGAAATAGACCCATACATTATTCTGAAGCGCTTTCGAGAGTAAATTATATATATCTTGAAAAGACGCCGTCAAATTCGGCCGTTTTTGAGCATTTTCTACAAATTCAAGGTCACGTGACTTTTCGGAACCAGATTCTGGTTCCGAAAAGTCACATGGTCTTGCGAGTTAGTTTTGTGTCCAGCCGCATGAATGTTTTCTACTGCAGAACTGCACCAAATTCAACTCTGATTTACCCCCAATATTTATAAGATATTGACAAAAGAGAGACTATTTATACAGGTATGAAACAAAGTTGAACATAAAGTATGAAAATTCGAACATAAATTATTGTTTCGAGAGTCCGGAGAACGGGAGCGAGCGCGTGCTACGGCAGGCTACCGTGGAGTGTAGGATATTTGCCCCGCGCAGCACGGCAAATAGCATGAGTCCACACACACGGCCGGGTGTGTTGCTCCGGTGTACGTTTGTGAAGACAAAACATGATGCCAACTCCCGGCAAAAGAAAACGGAAATTCCTATTCGATCGGTCGTCCGGGCTGTCCAGTGAAATCGTGAGCAGAAAATTGAAGATATCCTGAGTAGGAGAAGAGCGAATCGTTTGTGACAAAGTCGTGAGGCTCGCGCGTATAGTTGCAACGGCTGGTAAAGCGTATAACCCGTCTTTTTACCGTTTTTGTTAATTTTGCCCTTCTTTAGTAAATTACGGGATATTTTGATGATATTTTTTTCACAACGACCATCAACAAATTATTGTCAATGCTGCTACATCTCTAAATCATGTAAAAAGTAGGCCGGTGTGTAACTTTAAACAGCTAGAATCCCCCTTCCACATTTTTTGAGTTTTTCTGTTTATCATGGAGGTGTATATATGTGTCTACAACACCATCACAACTTGTTTTTCACAAAAAAATCGACAGGCTTTTCGTAAAGCAGTTCCGACCCTCTTCACCCGAAATTCTGAAACGCTCGAGGTCACTTGGTCTGTTTATCAACAGGGTTTTGACGTCATCCTGTGAAACATACAAAACGGTCTGTGCAGTATTTAATGGAAAATACACGAAGTGAATGTTTATCATGCCTGTTTTGTCCTTGTAATTCAAACGTGAAAAACACTTCATGTAATATGACAACAATCTACTATTACCTGTTTTGTGAAAAAACGGTGAAATTGTGGTTCACAATGAAGCTCTTTTGAAGTAAATACTGGTGCATTGCGCGTATGCGACGGGTGGTTTTGTCACGGAACGAACGGCATTCACAGCGGTCTGTGTCAGCATGGAACGCGTTCCTGCGCGTATGCGGGCCGTATAGTTCCCACGTGTTACATCGGCCGGTACAAGTTAGAATGAGCGACTCATTTTTCTCTCTCTTGGTAATAGAAAACAAATTATTTCTGCTCTTTTTTTTCATAGTGTCTGGTAAAACATACAACCACGCAGCTACTGGGCATATATCTGGCTTTTTGGACCAACAAAACTCTTCAAAAAACACCATCTAACAGAGACGGTTTTCCAAGTTTTTTGCGTGTAAACAATCGTGTTGACTTCTCTTTCTCAGGATTGCGTCACGGGGTCACGCGCATATCATGAATACCTAATGACGTTTCAGAAATCGCGAAACTTCTCATTTTCGAAAAGCGCACTTTTGCTTGCAATTTATCCACTTAAAACCGACAATTAAAAAATAATAAAAATCCACGTCGGCAAGAGGGATGTTTGGACTATCGAAAAAAGCCTAAATGCTGGATTTTCGTCAAGGGGGATTCTTCCTCTTTAACTTAATTTCACTCAGCTTAGTTATGAAAATGTATGCATGACCCAAAATGAAGAAAAATAAAACATGGGAGCGCAACTGGTCAAAGTATTAACCAAAACAACTTTTGCCAAGTTGCACTCCCAAAAGCATGCAACGCTGAGACAAATATTAGGTCTAGACAGAAAACCTGAGGAAGTATAGCAATGTGCCTTATAGCTCAGCTGGTAGAGCACCTTCCTGGTGAGTCAGAGGTTTCGAGTTTTTAGCATAATGCTACGTTTACACCATGTCCCCGGCAGTCCCGGCGCCCCGGTTTGGAAAAAACGTAGCGTGCCGTGGAACTTTTGTCGTCTTTTTATTACTTTGGCTCGACTCGGCCCTAGTTGGGCCGGTGTGTTGCGTTCTACCACAGTGCGTTACGTCCCGGTACGTAAAGCGTGGCGCGCCGTGCCGGTTCCGGGCCGCGAGGCGGACGGCGCGCTACGTTTTAAGCGCCGTTCCACTACGGATGGGTCCACGTCCCAGGCCGGCCTGCTACGTTCTGATGCGGTGCCTCACGTCCGTCCCGTTCGTGTCACGTTTGTTGTCCCGGCACAATACGTTCCCGACGGTGTGCGAGGGTCTGCTGCGGCGCCATGCGACTGAACGTGGCAGCTGTCACGTTTCACGCCCCGGTGGTCACCCGGTGGTCTCCCGGTGAGCCCCGGTTGGTATAAATAGTGCGCTCCACACCTTCATTTTCACTTCGTCCTGAAGCGCGACGCAGTGAGGCGTAACTGGCCGTGAGCAACAACCGTCACACACCTTGGCGCACCGCAGTTTACCAGGCCGCCTTCACACCATGCTGTGGCCGCTACCGTGTCGGGCCCTGGCAGACCGTGGGGTGCCGGGCTTCCAAACGTGGCGGAGCGCGAGGCACCGGCCGCAATCAGAGTTCCCCGGCACCCCAAGGTGCCACACCCCGCTGGGTCAAGGCACACTGCGGTCCGTCACGCCCTGTGACGGAAGCCCCGTCCCACTGCGGCCCAGGACGATTCTCATTAGTGCCGGGACTGCCGGGGCAAACTTTTTGACAGAGCTGCTCACCGGCCGGTGGCAAGGGTGAGCTACGGTCATTCACGTTTCGCCACCCCGGTCCCCTACGCTCCCCGACGTCCATCCCGGTGCCTCCCCGGTGCTCCTCTACCGGGGCGCCGGGACTGCCGGGGACATGGTGTAAACGTAGCATGCTACGTAGCTCACCCTTGCCACCGGCCGGTGAGCAGCTCTGTCAAAAAGTTTGCCCCGGCAGTCCCGGCACTAATGAGAATCGTCCTGGGCCGCAGTGGGACGGGGCTTCCGTCACAGGGCGTGACGGACCGCAGTGTGCCTTGACCCACCGGGGTGTGGCACCTTGGGGTGCCGGGGAACTCTGATTGCGGCCGGTGCCTCGCGCTCCGCCACGTTTGGAAGCCCGGCACCCCACGGTCTGCCAGGGCCCGACACGGTAGCGGCCACAGCATGGTGTGAAGGCGGCCTGGTAAACTGCGGTGCGCCAAGGTGTGTGACGGTTGTTGCTCACGGCCAGTTACGCCTCACTGCGTCGCGCTCCAGGACGAAGTGAAAATGAAGTTGTTGTTGTTGTTGTTGTTGTATATTTTATGGCATCTTCGGCAACTAAGGCCCTTTATGCCATCAACTATACGGTTTTAGCTTTAACTATACTATATTATCAACTTGAGATGACGAAGAAGGAGTTGCAGTTTTAGAAGTGGGAGGAAAACCCCCAGAGAAATGCCCCAGGGGAAAACCCACGCGGTCAAGTAGGGACTGCAAACCCAATCCACATACACGACCCGGATTCGAACCCGGGACCCCAGAGGTGAAAGGCGAGGAAAGAACCCGTACGCCAACCCGACCGCCCAGTGAAAATGAAGGTGTGGAGCGCACTATTTATACCAACCGGGGCTCACCGGGAGACCACCGGGTGACCACCGGGGCGTGAAACGTGACAGCTGCCACGTTCAGTCGCAGGGCGCCGCAGCAGACCCTCGCACACCGTCGGGAACGTATTGTGCCGGGACAACAAACGTGACACGAACGGGACGGACGTGAGGCACCGCATCAGAACGTAGCAGGCCGGCCTGGGACGTGGACCCATCCGTAGTGGAACGGCGCTTAAAACGTAGCGCGCCGTCCGCCTCGCGGCCCGGAACCGGCACGGCGCGCCACGCTTTACGTACCGGGACGTAACGCACCGTGGTAGAACGCAACACACCGGCCCAACTAGGGCCGAGTCGAGCCAAAGTAATAAAAAGACGACAAAAGTTCCACGGCACGCTACGTTTTTCCAAACCGGGGCGCCGGGACTGCCGGGGACATGGTGTAAACGTAGCATTATACTGAGTCCCGGAGGCTCAAAGGCGCACTACGGTTCGGCCCGCGGTCTACCACGGATGCCAGTACGTTCTCTCCCGGTCCGTCACGTTCTGATGGGGTCCCTCACGTTTCATCTCACGTTCTGATCAAGGTCTGACACGTTTTTGACGTTCTGTCAAGGCTTTCTACGGATAAAACGTGGACGCCGGGCAGCTTTGGAGCACGTTTGTTCCCACGGTATAAAAAGAAGGCCTCCCAAGCAATAGCCGTGTCAGACCGTAGTAGAACGCAACGCGCCGTATCGCGCCGGGCCCATAAACCGTCACACGCCGGAACGCGCCGTGATTGTGAACGCGACGAAACGGCTATACCACCATACACCCTAGCTTGCCGTGAGAACCGTGACGAAACGTTGCAAAACGTGACAAAACTTGAAAGGACCGTGAGATGCCTGAGAATACAATGCTTTCCGTCCCACTACGGACCGTCTCCAAGTGTTGTTACGGCCTTTTACGTACTGTCACGTTTTGTTGCGCTCACCCCGTTTTAATACGGCCTATTGACCCCTTTCGAACACGTGCAGATACGTTATTTTTGGAGTCAAATAATGCTGAGTCATTGTGGAAGCGATGTGCGTGCGCGTTGTGTGTGTCTCTGGTGGGCGTAACGCAGTTTAGTTCACCAATGGGAGCCTCAGCATATAGCGCGTTACGCGCGCTATGGACACACACAACGCGCACGCACATTGCTTCCACAACGACGCGGCAATGTTTTTCTCCCAAAATGACGTCATGGCACGAGCTCAATACTAGGTTTCTCATCCGCACCGTGACTGCCGTGGCAAATTTTTTGACAGTTTAAAAGTCTTCCGAGATATGATAATTATGATAATTATGTGGAATATGTTGGCCGAAAACCAGTCGACCTAGCAGATTGCCGCGCGAAGCGCGGCCATCTGCTAGTAGAGCTATGGTTGAGGTTGGGTCCTAGGCCTGACGGCCGATCACATGTGCCTTATACTAGGCCCAGTCACAATTAGCTTGCGATGGGTTTGCGAGGAGTTTGCGACGGATTTCTAGGCATTTTCGGCCGGGACCCCAGGGGACTCCTTGCAGCTGCGGGGTCATTTTTGGGCATCGGGCGGGCATCGAGTTACTTTTAACTCGGACTTAAAACCTGGTGCGGCGTTTCGCATCGCAAACTGATTGCCAATAAATCGGTCGATGCCTCCCTTACGAAAATGTCCTGTGGTATTACCACAAAAAAATACCACAGGACAATTACCACAGGAATATTCCTGTGGTATTTTGGGACATATACCACAGGACAATTACCACAGGAAGTTCCTGTGGTAAATTTCCTGTGGTAAAATTCCTGTGGTAAATTTCCTGTGGTAAAATTCCTGTAGTAACATTCCCGTGGTGATATTCCTGTGATAACAATCAAGTCAATCAAAATCTTACCAATTTTTTGTTTGGTTTGTCCAACTTAAAGCTGCCAAACCAGACTATAAGGTCAGTTCAGCAGTGGTTCGGGGTTGAACAAGTGTTGTTCATTCTGTGCCCACAAGAACCACTGCAAAGAGCATTAACTTGCGTTGGAATGTTTAGTGCTCAAGACTTAAATGTTTACCAGGCCATTGGCCAAATGCAGCTATCTATCCATGGTTGGTCACGGGTAAAAACAAACATAAAACAAAAAAGAGGCCATTATGCTTTAAGTATGGCATTATGCAAAATGTATTGATGCATATTTCTATTTGATAAATGAGTACAATTTCAATTCAGAACATAATACATTATGTATACATGGCATCCGACAATGTGCATTACAGTAAATTGGTACATTGTGTTTCCGATTTGCATATTCATGTCCACTTGTTCATGTGGTTCTTTTTGTGGTACTCTGTTCGTGTGGTAATCGGTTCCTGTGGTACTCTGGTTCCTGTGGTACGCGTCCCTGTAGTACTCGTTCGTGTGGTAATCGGTTCCTGTGGTACTCTGCTGTGGTACGCGCGTCCCTGTGGTACTCGTTCGTGTGGTAATCCCCAGTGCGCAAGCCACCGACGGACCGCCGTCGGCTGCCGTCGGCTGGGAAGCGGCCGGTCGGCATCGGCACACCGACCAAAAACCACCGGCGGTTCGCCGGTGGCTTGCAAGTGGCACGCGAACAGCGTTTTACAGCTCCCGAGCTACTAGCGAACCACTAGCGGTATCCAGTGGCAAACCACCTGTGCCACTGCCGCTCCTCAATCGCCAACGGAGCACTAGCGGTCCGCGGTCCGCGGGTGGCTGCCACCAGCGGCCCGCTAGCGGTGCCGCTAGCGGGCCGCTGACGGCCCGACCGCGGCTTGCGCACTGGATCGGTTCCTGTGGTACTCTGCTGTGGTACGCGCGTCCCTGTGGTACTCGTTCGTGTGGTAATCGGTTCCTGTGGTACTCTGCTGTGGTACGCGCGTCCCTGTGGTACTCGTTCGTGTGGTAATCGGTTCCTGTGGTACTCTGCTGTGGTACGCGTCCCTGTGGTACTCGTTCGTGTGGTACTCGGTTCCTGTGGTACTCGGTTCCTGTGGTACTCGGTTCCTGTGGTACTCGGTTCCTGTGGTACTCGGTTCCTGTGGTACTCGGTTCATGTGGTACTCGGTTCCTGTGGTACTCGGTTCCTGTGGTACTCGGTTCCTGTGGTACTCGGTTCCTGTGGTACTCTGGTTCCTGTGGTACTCTGGTTCCTGTGGTACTCGTCCCTGTGGTACTCGTTCCTGTGGTAATCGGTTCCTGTGGTACTCTGGTTCCTGTGGTACGCGTCCCTGTGGTACTCGTTCGTGTGGTAATCGGTTCCTGTGGTACTCTGGTTCCTGTGGTACTCGTTCGTGTGGTACTCTGGTTCCTGTGGTACGTGTCCCTGTGATACTCGTTCATGTGATACTCGTTCGTGTGGTAATCGGTTCCTGTGGTACTCCTTTCTGTGGTAATCGGTTCCTGTTCTGGTTATATGGTACGTGTGTACCTGTTGTAATGTTCCTGTGGTAATTCTAGTTTCATTCATTTTACAATAAAACGACAGGATGGGGTGTTCTGTGTTATTACTTTACCACAGAAATCATGTGGCACTCTGTTGGAATATTTTTCTTGTGGTAATTGCTGTGGTATTTACATGTACCACAAGAACAGTGACCACAGGACCAGGATATTTGGCATTGACATTACTACACAAACCTGTGTGGTACTCTTGTGATAATGTTTTTTCCTGTGGTATTTCTGTGGTATATATCTGTACCACAAGATTACCACAGGATCAGGATATCTGGCATTGGCATTACCACACAAATCTGTGTGGTACCCTGTGGTAATTACATGTACCACAGCAGTACAGAAGGAATACCACAGGACATTTTCGTAAGGGCTGGCCGATGTCCAGCAGGGCATCGCACACATCGGGCGGGCTCCGGGCAAAAATGTTGACAACCCAGACAATCAATATATCGGCAATTAGTTAAAGCTAAAACCGTATAGTTGATGGCATAAAGGGCCTTAGTTGCCGAAGATGCCATAAACAATATACGACAACAACACGGTGGCCTGAAGAGCAAGTTTCATTGTATGTGGGTTGAAAACCAGTCGACCTAGCAGATGGCCGCGCGAAGCGTGGCCATCTACTAATAGTCTGTGTATCGGGTCAGCAGATCATGAGCAGCAGTAAGAAAATTAACATCTTTTTTTCGGATTAAATATTAAGTTTTGATGTGCATAGCGTGGATGTTTTCCTACTGTCCATGTGCATAGTAAGCACCGTGTTACACCATGGTTACACCATGGTTACACCATAGAGCAAGGTTACTCGATCCATAGAGTTCCTTGCTCTATGGTTACTCCTTATCGTTCTGAATATCGACGTTCGCAATGCATCATGGTATTGGATGACAAAATTGCCCGGCTAATTGTGCATAGGCGCCTAAACGTGGGCATATGATGCATGGGCTCATGGCCATGGTGGGGCGGACGCGAACTCGGCAATTTGTTTTGCTCATTTTCACGAAAACCAAAAAGAGTTCAAGAACCAACGTAACCTCCTACCACTTTAAAATTTGTGTCCAACCTATCTTGCGCAGATTCTGAAATTGCGTTCGAAATCAAAATTTGCGCTGCCTAATCTTTGAACTGGGTGCAGGTACTACTAGGTGAAGTACAAAATCTGCGCGCGCAAATTTAGAATTTGCACTGAGCATAAAGATTGCGCCCAACACTGACAAACATGTCCCGAAACAAAAATGTTGCAAATGCGAGAAATCATCGGGGATTTCCTTCATAATCATAGTGGGGGAGTCCGTGTACCGCGCTCGCAGCTCGGTATGCGCAATTAATGCAACACGCGCCGCATAGCCACGGCTAGCCCTAAAGTTAGGGCTGTAAATTGCTCGCTTTTCAAATCTGACTTATTTAATACAGTCGCAAATTGCGACTGTAATAAGTCAGATTTGAAAAGCGAGCAATTTACAGCCCTAACTTTAGGGCTAAGCCACGGCGTGGTTGGATTGAGTGTCCAGCACTGCGAGTCTGTGTTTCCTTCCTCCATGGTTATACACGGATTCCCCTGCCACAAAGGGAATCCCCGATGATTTCTCGCATTTGCAACATTTCTGTTTCGGGACATGTTTGTCAGTATGTTTGATATGTTTCAAAGAAAAAGTAGTGGGAGGTTTACGTGAAAATGAGCAAAAAAGTTGCCGAGTTCGCGTCCTCCCCATAGGTTGATGCAAAATTTAATAGCCGGGCAATTTTGTCATCCAATACCATGATGCATTGCGAAAGTCGATAAGGTTTATTGACATTTTCTTGAGCGCGGGATCGTGGTGATTTGGTGATCGTGAGCCGGTGGTGTTTACGTAAAGCGGGCCTCCCACTGTGCAATTTTTGCCACGAATTTCCAAAGATTAGGTACGATCATGGAGGAAGAAACAAACCATGGTACGATCATGGAGGAAGAAATTTCCTCCATGGTACGATTTGGTACGATTGTGTGTAGAGTCTATAGACAGTCTCTGGTAATCGTACCTAATCGTTGGAAATTCGTGGCAAAAATCGCACAGTGGGAGGCCCGTTTAAAGCGGGCCTCCCACTGTGCGATTTTTGCCACGAATTTCCAACGATTATAGGTACGATTTGGTACGATTGTGTAGAGTTTTTTGACAGTCTCTGGTAATCTCACCAAATCGTACCTAATCGTTTGAAATTCGTACAGTGGTATAGGTTCGCTTTAGGTACTTGATTGTCTACGATTGTCGCACAATGACAGTGGGACTGGAAGGGGGTACAAATCCATTTACTGGTCGCCACTGAGACAAGGCAGAAAAGGTATTTTCAAGGAAATTGTTGGATGGTTTTCACTCCTAAAATCACTTCCCTTTAAAATATTTACACGTTTTGGTGGTTATTAAGTCATGTAAGGAGAATAAGTGGCGACCAGTTGACAGAATTCTTTCCTTCGTGGGTTGTCGTACAGTTTTGAACATGTTCAAAACTCGTACCGTGTCGTATCTTAAGGAATCGTAGCAAATCGTAAGAATTTGTACAGTGGGACTGGAGATCACAAAGAAAATAATCGCAGTATGCATTCGTAATAATTCGCACATCGTATCCCACGAACTGTTATGATTGCGCATGTGCAGTCGACATATAAGCAGAAATCAGCTGGGCCGGGGTTGTCGTTTTCCACGTGTTTCCACCATTTAGCCCAGGATATCCTCTTCGGCTAGCTCTTTCATAAGAGCTTCATATGCCCCAAAATCATTTCTGTGGGTCAACCAGGGTCTGACCCAGAACTGCCGACTGGCTATCAGGCGGACAACGATGAGGGCCCCGATAGCAAGAATTTGCATGTCTGTCAGCCCCGACCAATGCACCGCCGCCATATCTTCACCAATATAACCCACTATACTGTGCCATCACACCCAAAAAGATAATGCTCAAAAGCCATGTTCTGTTGCTGCGCTGCCATCTTTAAACTAAATGCCCAAAGTGTCGCGTCATGCTATCACATTGTCGCGTGCCATCACATCGTGCCGTAGCATTGTTGCATTGTTGATGATGGTCTTCAGCCATTTACACCGTCAACGGCACTTATAGTTAGTCACGGCATAAACGGCTAAGGCGACAGCACGGCACGACGCGATAATGCGACGGCACGGCACGACGCGATCATGTGACGGCACGACGAGATGGCATGATGCGACAATGTGACAGTATGACACGACATTGTGACGGCATGATGCGACGATGCGCCGTCAATGGCACAAACGGCTACGGAGCCAGCTAACAATGCCACATGCGACACTGAAATGGCTATAGAATTCTATAACGAGGAACTTTTTTTGTTGTAATTTGTAAACAGGCAGGGGAGACTGGCCAACGGCTAACTGAGGATTTCTGCAATATGGGCGACAGCTTATCCAATGATGAAAAAGAAAGCCTTATTCCTAGTCCATCCAAGTCGGAGGAAAGATGTACACAATGCACCGGTTACTATGGCGCAATGGACAAGCCAAGCGCAGTTGCTTCGGAGTCCGGGGAGCACATTACTGGAGTAAACAGTTCACTCCCAACAGATGGAATTCAGTCTTCGCCCGTAGATGAAACGAAACATGGCAAGTCAAAAGTACGTCCATGTCCTCTCAAGCAACGTTGCAAACTCCGTGAAAAGAGAGCACTCTCGGGTTCTTCTGAGAACTTGCTAGGTAACGACCGGCCGAGAAAGAACTTAAAGTTCTGTCGATGTCCTAACTTTATCCAGCGCTGGTTTCACCCTCCGAGTGATGCATGTAGCGGAGGATCGGGTCCATGTACCAAAGATAAGCAAGATAAGATTAACTCGGAAAACCAACTTGAGGATTGCTCTGCATTGCGTCAATTCCTACCTTCGCACGAGGGAACATCTTGCTCGACAACTACATGTAGTACTTGTAGCTTCAGTGGACAAGATGTTAAACTTGGAGTACCAAGCGATAACTTTGACTCCTGTGGTGTTTTAAAAGAACAAGCTTCATCATTGTCACCTCCACATTTAAACTACCTTCCGCCACAAATCCTGTCTCACATCTTTTCGTTTCTCACGTTACGAGACCTCCTGTGCACGGCGTCATTAGTGTGCAAACATTGGCAACATGTCTCGCAGGTTGCTAGTCTCTGGCTACGCATAAATTTGCGGGATCACATTGACATTTCAGATGAGGATCTGATCAGGTTGTGCTCACGTCACAAGAGCGTGGTTTTATTGGATCTATCGGACTGTAGCAAGATCACGGACGCTGGTCTAGAGAGGTCACTGGAGAACTGTAAGCTGCTTCAGGAACTGTTTCTAATAAGGTATCTAAGAACTCGTTCTCACTAGAGAAATCGCTTTGTTTGATGAAGAGATTTCCTGATGTGATCATACGGTACATTGTGCGCCTCTTCATTCGACGAAGATTATAATCTCTTCGTTTGACGTTCGACGAAGCAAATTTGTAATGTGAACGAAGCAAATTTGTAATGTGAAATTTGTAAATTTGACGAAGCAAATTTGCAATGTGAACACTCCGTTTATTTAATGAAGCGATTTGGCAGGCTTGGTTGCACAAGCGTGTCATGCGTCAAGCCCCTATCAAGTGTTGTTTTTAATGCACCACTCGAAAACCACACTATAGTGGCGCTCCCCCACAGCTTCATTTGATATTCGTTAGCAGCCTCCTAAAAAACATGAAACGGAATTTTTGTTGCCTGAAACGGAATTTGTGATTTTTGAAACGGAATTTTTGTTTTCTGAAACGGAAAATCATTGGCCCTACAAGTCCTAATAAGGTACTGTTGAAAATGATTTGGTGATAATATGTTTTAAAAATGAACAATTGATACTTGTATCATTTCAGGTGCTCACATGTGACTGAGAAGGGTTTCAAGGCACTAGCTGACCACTGTCCCAAGATGACCCACTTAGACGTGTCTGGTTGCACAGGATTCACAGATGGAGCACTCCGTTTGGTTTGTACCGCAAAATCTTGAAAAGGCCGTCCAAAGTTGCCAACATTTTCACAGTTCTACAGAGAGTAGTATTTTCTATGCGGCCCTCGACTCCCCTCCCCCCTTCCTACGCTTTGTGGAACCATAAAAATGTTGACAAAAATTATGATTTTCAACAATATTGTCAAAAGATTATATGCATGCCATAAAATGTGACGTTAGAACAATTTTTGAAAGTATGAAATTTCTTTGTTCAGATCTCGGAGCGATGCCCCATGTTACAGAAATTGCGACTGAAACAGTGCCCTCTTATCTCAGATGCATCTGTGCAAATTGTAGCATGCAACTGCCCCAAGCTTCGAGTGTTAACATTCATGGACAATGACAAGGTAAGATTTGCCCGAGACGTAAAATTGTTAAAGTTGCACTGCCCGTGTTTGGGCCGATTTGGGCGTACAATTTTTTTTAAAAGTTAAATAGGTATTTTTCTAGAATAGAAAAAGTTATCAGCTTTCATTTGGTACCAAGAACGTAAAAATCCGTGAAGGATTAATGCCAGTCGATTAAAAACAAGAAATGATTAAATGGCTGGCAGGTCATTTAATCGACAGGGTTATGACGTAAATGTACATGTGCGCGTACATGTGTACATTGTACACATACTATGTATATATGAGCGTACGCGCACATGTACAACATGTGAAGCACGTTTCAAGAAAAAGGCTTGTATCTCCAATTCCCGACGTCGGAAATTTAAGTTTTTGATATTTTTCGTTACAGAGACACGTAAGCTTTCTAAATTCGTTCGCTTGTGTAAATTAATTTTTTTAATCCTTTCACCGAAACACGGGCAATGCAACTTTAAAGAGTTAGTGTTTACCTAGAAATGTTAAAGGTAGTCTACTTGTTTGGTAACGACCCTCCAAAAAAAATGTTGAATTATTATCTTTAAGCTTACTTGTAAATGTTATCAATATGGTAATGGTAGTAATCAACCTGTGAAAATATTTTGTCTGAATTGCCCCTATTCATGAGAATAATGACAAAATTATTTGAATCTCCAGAGATTGCCTGCAGGCAATCTGTGGAGCCATTCATTCATGCACAAAAACCGTACTTGGATTTTTCAGGTTTTCTAAAGTATTACTGCATCTATGTGGCTGAAATGTCTACAAGGTACATGTATTTTTCTCGACCTACATGTACATGTATGCTTTCAATTACCACAAGATTTGAGAATTCGGTTTTAAGTCCCAACCACAGATTTCCATTATAAGCTAGATAAGCACAGTACAGATTACTTTTAGAAGGCTAAAAGTGATTTTCTGATGTTTACATTGGGTCGTGATGAATCACTTTTAGCCCCTTACCAATTGAACCCCATTCGCCCACGTTGTACAAAGCTGCACGACCAAGATGGCGGCTGTTCTCCAAAGTGAAATTTGACCCGACAGTCAAAATTAAACATTGAAAAACTCACCATGGAAGTCCCTGGAATCTCCAGAATCTAGTACCGTGGTCTATTTTCCCCGATGATTCTTCTAAACAGGGCAAAAACTAGTCCAACATCATTTTTCTTCACATTTTCCGAGTTTACTGTTCAGAACAGCTTGACGTTGACGTAAAACTAGCACAGCAAATGAGGATCGAGATATACCGCCCTCTTGTGGTCACCTCATTGTATGACGTCACTGCAGTACAATGAGGTAAACATCAGAAAATCACTTTTAGCCTTCTAAAAGTAAGCACAGATGATCGAGCGTGTCTTTGAATGGCACATCACTGCAACCGCTTTTGGTCGGTTTGGTTCGCGTGCACGCGTAGTGCGTTTTGTGTTCAAACATACATCTATTAAACACGTGCGATTGTCACAAACATTTAGAAAGTGTGCATGCGCGAGGTTTTACATGCAATTCAATGGGAAAGTGCCCAAAACCATGTGCAAATGAGGTGTCCAAAACTGAGAAGGCGCGTTTGAGCTTCGCGGCTAGTACTCAAAACTTGCTTTTCTTTGGTATTTGTACCTTGCAGATCACAGACGCTACTTTAGAAGCCCTAGCAACACATTCCCACAACTTGGAGATTCTCTGTCTTCAGAACTGCCATGTTGGTCCGCCTGGTCTTGGTCATGTAACAAAGGTGCATAGAATTTAGCAGATTTTTTTGTCTGTGTTTTTGCTCCCCACCCCTGTGCTGTATACAATTTGTTTTTCATCTTTCATTAAAATAAAAACAAGTTGTACTTTTTGAAATTGTGGGAGACCTCCCATATGACGTTTTCTCGACCAATAGGAAATTAGTAAACTGTCTCGGGTATTATGAATATTTAATAAAAAACAATACACAGGATGTACATGTACTGCTGTTGCTAAAGAATTGGCTCTTTCTCAGTTCTAGAGCCCCTTTTAGTGATCCAAGAGAATAATTTCCAACAAATGCTTCTGTCTTCTCCCAAGACACAAGAAATAACATTAGCTTGTTCGAAGAAGATAATTTAACACGTTGACTGCCGATTACGAGTATACTCGTAGTAACAGGTGTACCGGATTCTGCCACTACGAGTATACTCGTAGAAAATGGGAACGCCCTGTGAAACTGTGCTTGGCAGTCAACGTGTTAAGTCCCAAATAGGAAACAAAATACCTTTCTAAAATCTCCCTGCACAAATTCCGTTTGTCATATTCTTTTCATTTACCATTCTGAAATTTTGCACTCTCAATCATATTTTTTAAGGATATTGTAAAAAAAATCGCTGATGTTTTGTAAATTAAATTATCAGGTTCCGTAAAGCAATGTAGTGGTTACATCAGAATTAGAGATTGCAAATTTCCTGTTTTCTTCCCATGGATAGTATATTGAGATGTTTTATACGATTGTATTAAAGGTTAGAACAAAATCCATTTCTGGAAAAATCGGAACATCTCCTTTAAAGGCCCAGTGGATCATTTGCAATGACCCCAACAAGTAATCGACGAGTTTACAGGGGAAAAGTTCTGAAAGTAAAGATTGTATTAATAGCAACTATCCAATGAAAGGTTTCCGCTCAAAATGATATAATTTTACCAGAAAATAATCCGTAAAGATGAAATTATTTAGATCGTTTGCAAACGATTTACTTATTTTTGGTTCGCATCTACGCGGTCCAAAATGCATGGGCGCTGTGTACTCCGTGTGCGTGTTCCAACGCGATGCATTTTTATGGATCGCGCGCACACGCAGTATGTGCGCCACAGAGTGCATGATGCAAGCCACATATAGTACCCGATCAACTGAGAACGAATATTTGAAACACCCCGCCAAGACCAGAAAAATGCATATGGATTTTCATGTTTTTTTTAAACGTGGTACATTTGACAAAGCTGAAATTTCTTCGGATGAGTTTGTTGATGTCTTTCTTTTGATTTATAATGGTTTTATTTGCAGAATCGCTCAAAAACAGATCATCTACAGGGCCTTTAAAACCAGACGTACTGTATATGCTGCACGATATGAGACCAAGTGTACACCCTTTACCGCCGCTGTAGACCAATCCGGTTACTAAGGTCTCCTTCCTTGTATATCCGCCATAGCTGGGGGGCTTGCAGTGCATGTTGTGTTGCGGTAGAACGAACAGCGCGCATCCATTGGCATTATACATGCATGCGGCGCGCCCCCTTCGCGTACGCACTATAGTATACATGTAAGTCCATGCACTGGAAATCCCCCAGCTATGGCGAATATACAGGGAGACCTTGGTTGCCGGATTGGTCTATACCTCAACACACTCTTCCCTTCTGTTAACACACCAGGCCCGTAACCAGCGAGTTTTGCGGGGGGGATCGAATAGTGCCGTCAGGCACAAGTTTTGAAACAGTAAAATGCCGGCTATACATAACATTGCATACATTACGAAGAATGCATGGATAAGTAGATGACCCCCTTTCAGATATGATCACTGTGTGATATTATACAAATATTGACTGCAATGAGGGGCATGGTTAAGATTATAGGCCCAAGGTGATCTCGAAGCCATGACTACATGTATGCCCCGAGGCAGAAGCCGAGGGGCATAGTCATGGTTTTGAGATCACCGAGGGCCTATAATCTTAACCATGACCCGATAAACAGCAGTCAATATTTGTTTTATATACCGAATGTGTAGATTTTTGTCATCTGGTTGGTTAAAAGTAACGAGACATCATACAGTCATGACAGTGGTCCTTCGCGTTTTGATTTCGGAAGCTGGTCTACGGCGGAAAAGTATTGTAGCATAATCACCTGGCACTTTAGTAGCACATTTCACCTGACACAGTTTTCACTGTAGGCCACTTCTCTTACTTTCTTAAGGACTTCATCATCTACGACAGACGACAAAATTACGTCGAGATTCCACCATTACCGTCCAGCAGAATGTTTACATGAAGCGCCCAGCTGCATAGTTGGTGCACAGCTATAGCTATGCTAACACATGTAATGCGCGCGTCCGGAACCCGCTAAATGACTATGCCCGGGGCATGGCAAAGACTATTGACCGGTGGGCATATACGCGCCGGGTCTAGCCGATTCAATGCCCCCACTTTTAACCAATCAGATGACTGGAATCTACGCATGAGGTATATAAACAACAACATAATACAATAACAACTGGCTATATTGTGCGACGAAAAATTGAATTATTCGAAATATTGAGCGGAACTCCCTGTTCCGCGGGGGGGATCGTCCGATCCACCCGATCCCCCCCTGGTTACGGGCCTGCACACGACTCCCCCTAAAACCTGAAAGGAAATTCCTTGGATGTTTTACACACAATAGGGGAACAATGGAAGGGGAGAGTCACTCGGTTTCATACATGTATCGTAATTAATGTACTGTTATGAAAGAATTACCAACCACCCTCTCAATTCCATTACAGCTGGGTCTTCTCAAGAAGTTGGACCTGAGTAACCTGTCCACACTCACATCGGACTCGGTCAAGGATGTCGCTAGGCACTGCCACCTCCTGGACACACTCAATCTCAGCCTATCCAGAGATGTGTGTGACGATTGCGTGTCGTGTGTGGCGAGGTCCTGCAAGAAACTGACCATGCTGTTTCTGATCTCATGTGCAATAACAGATCAAAGTGAGTATATCGCATGTATCCGGGGACCAATTTCATGTGACGTGCTCCATGAAAAAGTAATATAAGTAATATAAGTAATATGTCTTTTCTTGTTAGAGCTCGGTGAATTGTTGTATTAAATTTACATGTAGAATTCCTATGTTTTGTCCAAAATATCATATTTGATATCTAAAATTACAGACTTTATTAACAAAAATGCTGATTTCTTTTCATAAACATGGGAAAATTCACATTTTTGGGATGCCTTCTTCCGTTCTATTGTCTTAGTTTTGTTGTGTGAAAAAATACTTTGCCTAAAAACCACTGTAAAAATTTGCCCCAAGCCTACACTTGAAGTTCGAAAGCAGTGGTATGAGTGGATGAGTCGGTTGATGGCGGCCCTCGGGATGTTGCCCCAGGCTTGCAGGATGGCCTGATGCAGTTCTGCAGCTGTTGTTGGTCCTGAGTGAATCTGGTTGAGCTGCCGTTGGAGTTGGTCCCAGAAATGTTCAATGGGATTCAAATCTGGGCTGAGGGCAGGCCAGGCCATGGTGTTGATGTTGTGGTGCTGCAGGAAGTCCTGGGTGATCATGGCTGTGTGTGGATGAGCGTTATCTTGCTGTAGGACAAAGGTTCTGTGAACATGAAAACTGGCACGGAATGAGGGCGTAGAACCTGATCAATGTAGCGCTGTGCTGTGATGCCATTCCCCCTACCAGGACCAAGATTATCGAAAAATACAGGTCCTAGGATTTGGTTGAGGCCGATTCCACCCCATACCATCACGTTTGGTCCACCGTGGGCATTGTGTTCCATGATACAGCCGTCAACATAGCGCTCACCTTTTATTTCGCGCCCATCAACACGATTGATGCAGTAGCGGCTCTCATCAGGAATGTTTCGCCATTGCCGCCAATTCCAGTTTATGTGATTCTAAGCCCACTGCAGGTGCGCTACGCGATGCCTTTGGGTTAGGACTGGTCCTCTAGCTGTACAGCAGTTTTTGAGGTTTCGCCCTGTCGGTCGTCGGTGCACTGTCTGTCCACTGATGGGTCTATGGTGGTTCCCAATGGTGTTCCCAGCAGTTTCATTGGCTGTCCGGAACAGATCTCTCACATGTTGCAGCAAGATCTGGCGATCTTCAAGAGTGCTTCCAGTGTTGGCAAAACGTTGCAGTAGGCGGTATACTGTTGACAGGTGCACGTTGAAAGCAGCTGCCACTGCTGTTGGGTCATCACCAGCTGTTACTCGCCCGACTGCTCTCTCTCGAGTTGTGCTGATGTCAATCTTGGCATCCTGGCTGTGTCAAAATTGCTTTTTATTGCTCACGCATCAGTGAACACAAGTCACACATCAGGTTTCTCCAGCGCCCCTTGCACGTGCTCTCAGCCTGCTCCAGATGTATCTTGTGAAATATACTGGTCACGTGGGTTTACATGTAGACAGCAGCAGGGTCGAAATATTCACATAACAGCATCGATACGCATGACTGCGTAAACCTTGTGTGTGCTCAAAATCTCTAAGTCTCAGATTGACTGCATTCTTTTCAATAAAAAAGTGCAAAAGTTTTTCGTGTTACTTTTGTTGCTCAGTATACATGTAGCTCTCTAAATGAGTGTTTTCATTTCATAAAGTTGCGTCAAGCGCGTAGTTGTCCAAATTGCAGTGCTGACCGGCACGCTTTTGTGCTGAATCAACGCCATTTTTTTTCGTCACAGTACTCGAGGGAAATATTTTCCAAAGAAAGGAAATGTAATGCAATCAGCAGCAGGCAGTCATAACCAAAGAAAATTGATACATTTCCAGTGATTATTTCCACAATGTTATTTCTGAAAATTTGCATTAAGACGCGACTGAGACAGACGATTAGTTCGCAAGAATGAAGCAGATGATAATGTTGCGTGTGCACCCCTGTAGCATGCTTTTAAACAGCTACATGTAAGCATAGCCAGCAGCTGTGCCCCCTGCACGAGAATGGAAAATAAAATATATCACATCCCCCCTCTCCCTGTATTACTGTATTTGCTTCTCACTTGTTCTGGACTGGATCCAGTCAACTTGCAAGGTGTGAGATCAGTATGTTGTGCAGTTAACCTGCAACAAAAGAGTCCGCAAACCCTTTCAGACTCGACTATTACCTTTTTGCGTGTAACATTTGCATAATGGCTGACGCCCCAAATTCTTCACTTTCAAATGGAGGTGCAGTTTAGAAAGTCACATACTATGCTGTTGTTGCTACGTGGTGCACGTCATTGCCTAGCAACCAAAAATCAGATCAGAGAGTTCGGGATGTGGATACAAAGCCAGCACTGGGTGAATGTTATTAATGCTCAAAACACCCAGCAGAAAATTGACATTTTCTATGATTATCTCAGTTCTGCAATGGACTCTTTTTTTCCAGTAGAGACAGTTAAAGTTCATAGTAATGATAAGCCGTGGATGAAACCAGGTATCAAAAACCTCATTAAGAAGCGACAAACCAATTTGCGAAATAAAGTTAAGAGGGAAATAAGGAAATCTAAAATAAATTATCATGCCAACAGAGTCCGACATCTTCAAAATGTTGAACCACGAAGTTGGCATCGACAAGTGAAAGTTATGACTAATAGTAATAAGGCAGAGCTCAACATACCCATCCCGGGTTTTGAGGCCAGTGACCATGTAGGTATTGCCAACATCATTAATGAGCATTTTGTTGGAGTTTCATCCCATATTGAGCCTTTAGATCTAGGCAAAATTTCTGCTTACCTACCTGCTAAGAGCTCTCCTCCTGTTTTGCAACCTTGGGATGTGTACAGTGAGCTCAGAAAAGTGAACGCAGGTAAATCTGGGGGCCCCGATGGTATTCCACCCA
This sequence comes from Henricia sp. BOLD:AAB3569, assembly GCA_037783545.1. Taxonomy (NCBI): domain Eukaryota; kingdom Metazoa; phylum Echinodermata; class Asteroidea; order Spinulosida; family Echinasteridae; genus Henricia; species Henricia sp. BOLD:AAB3569. The sequence goes on along the minus strand of JBBELK010000162.1, from coordinate 130,164 downwards.
GTATAATAAAGGAGTTTGCTTATGAATTGAGCATTCCCCTTACTGATATTCTCAATGCTTCATACAACGAAGGAATTGTTCCTAGTCAATGGAAAAAAGCCGTTGTTGTACCTATTCCAAAAACGAGCCCACCTTCAGTGGAGAAACTGAGACCTATTTCTCTCACTGATTGTTTTGCAAAAATCGCAGAAGGATTTATAACAAAATGGGTTTTGGAGGACATTGAACACGAAATTGATCTTCAGCAATTTGGTAACATTAAAGGTGTTTCCACAGCTCATTATTTGATAAGCCTGTTACATTTTCTTCACCAGGGTGCCGACAGGATCAACAACATTGGCACGGTGGTTCTCACGGACTTCTCAAAAGCATTTGATACGGTGGACCATAGTTTGCTGATCCAAAAGTTTGTCGACTTGGGAGTCCGGGGAGCCATCGTGCCATGGTTGTCTGACTTTGTCAGTAACAGACAACAGTGTGTAAGGTTTAATGGAGCTCTTTCTGAATACAAAGTGTTGTCAGCAGGTTTACCACAGGGTACAAAACTTGGGCCAATTGGCTTTCAAGTTCTCATTAATGATGCAGTCCGGGATAAACAACCAAGCATTAGATGTTGGAAATACGTGGACGATTTGACTTTGGCGGAAAATCGTCTCCCGAGTGACCCAGGTTGTATTCAGGAAGAGCTTGATAATTTTGCCACTTGGTCAAATGATAACAAATTGGCTTTGAACCCAGCTAAATGCCAGGCCTTTCAAATATGTTTTAAAAAACGTATTCCTGCTTGTCAAAATATGGTAATTGAGGAAGTATCCCTTCAGGTCGTTACTTATGCTAAAGTTCTTGGTGTTTGGTTGCAGAACGATTTAAAATGGGGCACAAACATCTTAGAAATTGTTAAGAAGACAAATCGGAAACTTTACATGCTTCGCACATTGAAAAAGTTTGGATTCAATGCCAATGAGTTGGCAACTGTTTACAAAGGCTATGTTCGTCCCTTGTTAGAGTACTGTGATGTGGTCTGGCATTCATCCATCTCTGCCGATCAGTGCAATATCTTGGAGCAGCTCCAGAAAAGGGCTTGCAAGATAATTCTTGGTGTGAATTATTGTGGTTATGTTGAAGCACTTGCAGGTTGTGGGCTTGAGTTTCTGTCTGCTAGGAGGGAGGATCATTGCCGCAAGTTTGCCGCAAGGCTTTCTCAGTCAGTGCGGACAAGTGACCTAATTCCCCCGACCAGATTTGAGACTCATGCCCGCAACCTGCGAAACAGTAGTAAATTTACAACTTTTTATGCTCGGACTTGTCGGTTTCAACGTAGTTCAATACCATATTTTATCCGGTTACTAAATGAATGATTTTAAGTGAGTGTTCGCATATGTATGTGCAATGTTTTATTGTCCTCGTTTTAATTTACTCTTATGATCTTTAGTGGTTCTTGGTAATTATTGTTTTAATTTGAGTAATGTGGATGTTTGTTTTTGTTTGTAAAAAAATCGTAATTTGGCCTTTGGGCTACGAGGATTTTTATAATAAAATGAAATGAAATGAAAATAATCTGGTTGCTTTATGCCATTCCCTCCTGCGGTGACCACAGTATTGATTCTGTACAGTACTTCATACCTGCCACGTGCACCACATGGCAACAAAAATGTAGTCTGGTCCAGTGGATACAACGTGTGCATGTGAAAGGAAGTACTTCATGCGAAACACGCAAAAGACTAATTCACGTGAATTTCTTTCCAGGTCTGCTCAGCATTGGTGACAACGCTACGGCCCTCGAGCACCTGGACATCAGCTGGTGTGCTAAAGTGACAGGGCACGGTGCGACCTACGTCTCAAACCGCTGCCCTCGGCTGAAGTATCTGGGTCTAATACGATGCGAGAAGGTCAGCGATACGGTAGTGGAGAGGCTGGTGGAAGACCACCCTAACATCCACTACAGTACCTTTCTCTTAGACAGCCAGAGACTCATTGATAAGGCCCGAGAACAAGGCTTCGTCATGTCAGACTAAAATCTTTTTAGGAGCTGTCCAACATTGTCAACATTTTCAAGGGTTGTGTACGACTTTACATGCACTGTAAAATGTTGAAATTTCATGGTAGTGACAAAAAATATTGATAAAGTACTACGTGTCAACAAAACATGTCCTACTTTTGATCTTGAATAACCTTGTCATTTTTCAAGGGATTTAAACCAAAATTCATAAATACCTTGGACAGTTTACGCATCCCAATAGACCGATCCAGTAAGCTCCGCCCATTTAGAAATTGCCTAGCAACATGTCACACATGTGAAACACGTGTGCAGTAGAGTCGCGTGGCCGCGCCGTGCGTCAGCGTCCGCCCCCTGGTCAGCGCGTATTGAAACACGCACACGCACACAGAAACTGCACGCTCGAAAGCAAAATGTGCACTTAAGTATCCGGTCGTGTGCGTGCACATGTATACAACACGCCTGCAATTACGTGTAACGCGCGCGTTTGAACAACAACATCTCGACACAAATCTAGAACTGAGTGAATGCACAACATAGCAAAACGACAAGCTATTTTGGTGAGTTTTTCCCCTTTACACAAAAACACATTTATGAAGGGATTAAATGTAGGTTAGGATAGTCTTATACAATCCGATTTAAACCGGCTAGTGTCCTCTGCGCTGATAAAAATGATGTTTATGGTGTTTTTGCGTCACTCGTGCTGCATTTAATAATAATAATGAATATTTGTAATGCGCCGGTATCCAACATTTTCAACATTTTCAGGACTCAGGTAACCAAACATTTTGGTTACCTGAACCCGAGGCTGTGATTGGTCAATTCCAAAATGGGCGGAGCTTACTGGATCGGTCTATTGGCTGAGGTCACGTGGGCAGTCTTAAACTAGCGATAATGACCAGTGATAATGCCCGGCTGGCTGGCCCGAGTTTGTGCCCTAGTCAGCACGTATACGGGACACGCACATGCACACAAACTGCACGCGCCCGAAAGCAAATTGTGCACGTGTTGCCTGCATTGCGCGATCGAACAAAAACAACTTCACGCACAGCTAGCAGTTGTACGTATACGAACGCGGTGTTGACACTGTAGGAAAGTGAATGCAAAACGACGAGCTACTTTTGTTGAGTTTTACCGATTTACACGAAAAGGTATTTATGAATGGGCCAATTAAAAGTAGGTTTGGCCAATCTTAAACAACCGTTTAAAACCAGCTAGGGGTCCTGATAATATCAGCGCCCAGGACCCCTAGCTGGTTTTAAACGTATGTTTAAGATTGGCCAAATCTACAATCCCTAATTTAAGACTCATCAGAAATGGTAATTGTGTACATGTATTAAAATCAAGCCACCTTAAATTATTTTGTTTTAGTATTCCTGGCTAGTCATAATGGTTTTCTGTAATTGTAAGTAATTTAATTTTCAAAGTAAACCTCTAGATATCTTGTCCTTGTAGTGAAGTTTATTACAATGTACTGTAACACACAAGGTTTAGGTCGGTATTCCAAAAAAGAATTAGGGGTATGAATGCCATATACATGATTGGTATCTCGAAGAATCAGAAATGTTCACTAACTTACACGATATAAACACGATGACGGCAGAAAACTTCCCCTGAAATGGGTTTGTCTGAAGTGCTATAGTTTTTGAGAAATGAGCAAAACAATTATTTTTCGTCTCGCGAGACGTAAATTTAATTCGCCCTAAATCACTTCGTCCAACATTACCTCGCCCAAGTTCCACTTCGTTCACAGGCCGTGATTCAGGGCGAAGTGACTGCAAATCCTTTTGACTGTTTTCTCAAATGTTAGACGAAGTACGGAGCTGGTTTTTGCTCAGGTTGGTTTTAATCACACAGGGGGATAACACTATTTGTAACAGTTTACCAATCATGTATACGTATCGTAAAGGAAATTGTCTAACGTTGTTCACTCCTAAATTCACTTCCCCTTAAAATATTTACACGTTTTGGTGGTTACCGAATCATTAAAGGTAAAATAAGTGGCGACCAGTAAACGGAATTCTTTCCGAATTACATGTAGGTGTGCAAATGATGAATTTTCTAATTAACAAAACTTTAAGCTCTTTAGGACTTTGTATTAAGTAAATATAAAAACAACCTGTAGAAGTACAAAATCCTGATATTTGTAGTTTATTTTTCGTCCAAATATATTTTTGATACAACGGTTTACTTCAGTCAATTTTAGTCTTCACTGTAATAATTTAAAGAAGTACATGTATGTCAAAAAACATGTCCTACTTTTGTTCCTAAATAACTCATTTGCCAACGGAGGGGTCGAAATTAACTTGAATTTTATGGTATCCCACAGGACTAGTCACATCAACATTTCACTAGTCTGCCATCATTTAATATAGTCCTGCAGAAACGTATAAAAATTATTTCTACATTTTTGACATTCGTTAATTGTGTAGTATTGATCAAATACAAAAAGTAAAAATTATAAAATAAATCCTGCTGCCGATTTTATATATACGCACTGCTTAAGCCAAATTGCACAACATTCCTGCAATAATTACACGCAAGCTATGGTTCATATGCCATTTTTAAAAAGTTTCGCACTTTTTCGTGAAATCGGCTGCAGATTGAGAACCTGAACTTTAGTGCCACATCATCTTGACTGCTTACCCAACATTGAAATGTTAACAGGAAACATTTTTCTTTTTATTGCATGAAAACATGTATAATGTAGTGCAGCATATAGACCGAATAGCTGGGGCCAATTTCATAGGTGTTTAAGTACAAATAACGCTTGCTCAGTAGAGAATGTTACCAGTGAAATCTTCATGTGATAGAAACAGTGTATGACCAGTGTTAGAGGACTGTTCCGTTACCATGACAATCAAATTAAATTTTTGCTAGTAACCTTGTTTTATCAAGTGAGGTTTTTCATGCTTAAGCACCTCTATGAAATTGGCCCCTGGTCGGACTACCAACATGGCAACCACTAGCCTCAGACTACGGTTAATTTCAACCATATAAACAAGGCATGACCAATTTTATTGACCCGAGAGGGCGAGCTTTAAAATACGCACAAAAACCCCTCGATTTCAGAATCTGCCACTTCAAATTGGCGTTCTCCAGTAACAAGAAGCAAAGGATGAACACACAAAAGAATGCCTTTGTTGGAATTCATTTGAATAGCTTGTGATGTTAATTAGGGTTTGTTTTGCCCTTACCCTACGTAATAGACCACGGTGCGTCCATCTTTGTCTTGTTCCCCATAATACGTGTCGGGCACAATCAGTGCGCGTGCAATCTTCTGTTTTGAGGCTGCATTTGTTTTGTTTACGCACGTACACGGGGCAAAACTAATTTTTCTGCAAGCCTCGCTTTGGTTACGTTCATTTTAATGGGGGAAATGGAAGATGGCCGCACCATGATAAAGGTCTATTATTAACACTGTATACTCGTTTGCAGGGGATCGTGTCCCACCCGAGCACGCTATGAAGTTTTTCATAGCATCTCGGGAAAACACCGAGTATATACAGTGTTAATAATTACGTCGGATTAGGGCAAAACAAACCCTAATTAACATTCAGTCTCACCGACGCAAGCTAAATCAATTGCTGAATAGCTTGTGATGGACTCGACTACAACCCGGTTTTTTTGCATGGCTTTTAAATCTCACCCTTTTGGACAAAGCCGAGAGAGGCACGTCAGACACAAGGGGCATCAAGTTTGCTTACTAAAATAGCACCATGACGTACTACGGAAGTCGGGTTAAGCCGGCCGTACACCTTGCGTTCCGACTCTGTTGCGATTGCACAGACAAGCCAAATTTTGAGCATGCTCGAAATTGTGATTGCGAAGGACACGTACACATAATCGTGACCACATACCCCCTACACCTTGTGATGCGACTGCGCTACTGTCATCGGATCCAAACGAAACACAGGGTGTACGGCTGGCTTTAGAGTGGTCTATCTTGCGCCTACGGCACTAGATCATCTTCGCGTACAACTATTTTATTATGCCGATATAAATGTGGGGGAAAAAATACAAGCTAGGGTGACAAAATTGTCAAGAACACGCAGCTTTAAAGTGACCAATGTATGAGCAACGTAACACTCCTCACAAAATTGAAATTTTTGGAAACAACATTCTTTATTCCTCACAAGTGAACATGGCATGATTTGCCCACTGCAGCTAAACAAAAAAAGCACTTTGTATTAAAGTGCATATAATTCAATAAATTTTCTCAAATATAAACATCTGACGACATGTACAAATATGCTGTAGTTTTGTGCAGTAAAAAAACCCGCTTTTTTGCTACATTGGGTGTGATTTAACTGTCAATTTGGGCATACCACAAGGATTATTTTTACATCGGTAAATGGCAGTTGGTCGTAGCACTTGCTGGATTCACACAGCCATATTTATTTTTTTGATGCGTGCATTTGTTTGTTTGTTGGTTATTTCTTTGCTCGCATACGCGCTGCCAGCATGCGCATTCCTAATTGTGAACACAATTGCGGCACAACATTTGAAGCCGTGTTTGTGCCGCACTAAATTGAGTTAGCACGGCAGACCCTGTCGAGCTAAATATTTGTGCCGAATTAAATTTGCCGATCCAAATGGTTTCAAACGTCGTGCTTGTGTCGTGTCGAATTTTAAAAAAAAATCAAGTTGAAATTAATTTGACGCGGCACAAGCACGACGTTTGAAACGGGCCTTATTAGACTGTTAAATGTTTACATGACACAAATGGAAAGCAGTTTCTATCGAAACCAAATTAAAAATAATTTTAAATTGAGAGATCTGCATTTTTAAAAAGTATCTGATGCTTTACATGATTTACAAAAAAGTTGGATGGCTTTGTCTTGAAATCACACATGGATCAGCAGCTTAGACCATAGACCCCTGTGTAATTAATAATATAAACAATAAAGATTCATAAAGCGCACATTCTAATACAAATAATTACTCGTGGCACTTTCAAGAATTGAAGGTATAGTTAAACAAAATTACTTGAATCAGACAAAAAAAATTACAATGTTATTGAAGAAACCTTTTTTCTGGCAAACTTTATAGAATGAAAACAAAATGTAAACTACTGTTAAAAGTGATATAAAAGTTGAATTAAGAAACACGAGAAAATTGCAGTGCCCCGCCTGGGATTCGAACCCAGGCCGAGGACCTTGGGTTCGAATCCCAGTCGAGACACTGCAATTTTCTTGTGTTTCTAAATTCATCTTTCAATTATCAATAGAAGTATTTGTATCACACACAACTGCATAAAACTCTTATGACCTTGGAAAACTTGTCCGTCCCAAATCGGGTTCGGTCGTAAACTGGGTGTCACCAGTGCCCAACTTAAAGACGGAAACAGCCCCAGATTAGACAAAGCCTTTTGAAGTAAGGCTGAACAAAAGGAGGGCACAATTTTATTCGGGTAGCATTTTTTTTGTAAAAATAAATTTCTTTTTAAAAACTGGATTAATCTGTATATTCATGTTTAAGAGACGGAATTACTAATAAAATAAATAAGTGCAAAAAATGCAGTTACTTTACTTCAAATGTAAACATCCAAAGCAAAATGCACCCTCCCGTTGTGTCTGCCAATTTTTAAAAAAAATGACAGTTTGCAGTGGACTGATTCAGGAAGGTTTATGCCACACACACCCCTAGATTTAACAAACTAAAAACTTTGGAGGATCAATGTGATTCACCGATTGTGCACTTTAAAGTTCACAGATGCTTGATCGGCCAGGGGCCAATTTCGTAAAAAATGTTACGCTTTATCAGAAATCTTTGATTAAGCATAGTATGAAAATTCGCTCAAGCAAGGGCGTATTTCATAAGACTTTGTTCTAAGTGCACGAAGAGAATGAGCACGCAACGCCGTTTTATTCAAACATGTTCATCGTCTGCTTAACTTTACTTAAAGGCCCTATGTATCATTTGCAAGATAAACCTTTCTACAGATTCGTGGAATAGGTGTCTAAGGAAGATTGTTGGTAAACTAGCCCGAGGACATTTTAGCTACTTACATGTAGATGCAACAATGCTTCAGAAAACTTGAAATTCTATCTATGGCTTTTGTGTACAAGTGAATGGTATTTTTGTTTGTTTAGAGAACTACCTACGGTTGTCAATTTCCAGCATGAAATACCATTTTGGACTGAAATAAATTCATGTGGTATTTGTTACCAGTGGTATTTGTTACCATTGCTATCAACACTTTGAGAAAGGTTTTTCTTGTCAACTCATGAAAAACAAAATTGGGTCATTGCAAACGATACAATGGCCTTTAAGCATTGCTACATGTACATGTATAAACATGTTTTATGAAATTGGGCCCAGGTCCTAATATAAATGAATTTAAACCCATTTGAAATCACTATTATTCCTTTATTTCAACTATAGATGTATTTTCCTGTTTCCTCCGTCAATCATACATACGTAAATGTCACCACATGAACCATGGAGGAAGCTTCCTCCTTGCATAAACACACAGTAGGTCATGTAGGTGGTAACTGCACTCATCTGGTGGGTGACGAGAGGTGGAAACGGCAGACGGGGCAGGTACCAGACTAAACATGGAAAATTACAGGAAAAAATAATAGTGACAATCAAGACAAGTTGGTGGGACAGTTGTGCTTGTAAAAATGGAGACACATCATGATCACAATAGGGACCAGTAGAAATGGTACGCGTACGGGAAACGTATGCGGCTGGGAAAAACTGGATGGTTGTACCAACAGTTTGCGCGGTTATTTTGTCTGCACAGCATAGGTAATGTGACTTTTTACATCAATATAACCAAGTACACATCCGCACATTTCTTGCCACGCAAAATTGTGATATAACAACCCAGATTTTGCAAGCCGCACACGTTTCCCGTACGCGTACCATTTCTAATGGTCCCTATCGTCAACATGCTTCATGCATGAGTAGGTACTTTGTGAATGTCTTATCACATTATTAAATAAGAAAACCTGCCTCTTAATAAGCGCGCCCAATGCATGCATTGCAGAAGGACGCCGCCATTTTGAAACAGCATGGAGGAACGATATTTCTGGAAATTGCAGAATGATCGTCGCCTCTTGGCCAGATGGATGAAGATTTATGGATAAGGGAACATGTTCCTCTATGAGTTAGTGGATATGGGTATGAGTTCCTCTATGTGTAGGTACCCTAACTTTGGAAATCTCTGTCCTGGGTGAGAGGATAATCTCGCTCAAAGTATGTAGCAAATTTGCTACAAAAAAATCCGGCCGCCGGGGAAGGTCAACCGCTCTGTCCGTCACACATAAGATGTGTGTTGCGGCCAGAGACATTCGGGCTTGGTATACAGGGTGTCCATAAGAAAGGAAACCCATCTTTAAATGCAAATTATCAGAAGTCTGTGCAATATTTCAAAAACAGGTGTGTATGTAGGGAAAGTCCAGACTGTCCTCTGTCCAATGGTACTAAGGTCATTATGTAACTGTCATGCATGACTGAGCAAACATAGCCATTATGAAACGTGGTGAAATCATCACTGTAGTAAAGGGTAATAAAGCGATGAATTATTTCTTTTCAAACCTTGCCTTACAGATAAATTCAGGGGAGTGTGCCCTCGACATAACCACCATTTATCTCAATACACAGCTCACGTCGTCTCCTCATGTCTCCGACTGCTCGCCTTATCATTCCAATGGCCACGTTTGCTCAGTCATGCATGGCAGTTACATAATGACCCTGCAGCTGATTTCACGAATCCTTACGCACTGCGTAAGCCCACTTGCGCTACTTTTTATTGCGTAAACTGCGGAACATGGCTTATGCCATGTTTTTAAAATGCGCAAGCTACGAAATTGCTGGTACCATTGGACAGAAGACAGTCTGGACTTTCCCTACATACACACCTCTTTTTGAAATATTGCACAGATTTCTGATAATTTCCATTTAAAGATGGGTTTCCTTTTTTATGGACACCCTGTACATGTACATGTCCTTTAATAACATTTACTGTCAACGTACATACCTTTTTTAGCCAGTTAGCCACACACGTTGGATGGAAGAAGTGAAGGCATGGCAGTTCAGCCAGCGTCTCATATAACTCATACTCGCTGTGGCATATGGCACATTTCATCTCCTGGGCTGTTGGACAGACATGACAATTGAAACATTCTGGTTGGCCAACCATTACCCTGAAATCAAACACTAATGCCTAACTTTATCCAACCATAACCGAATCCTTGCCTTTCTACGCATCTGGGAAATTCTTGATGCATGTATTTAAACAGAATACAGTTGAAGAGTTTCATCGCAAAATGCTGTAAATGCCATATCCAAAAAATTTAGATAATGGTGTCGGTCAAAACCCCCAAAAATGAATTGAACTATGACTGTATTGCGCTCAAGTTGTACTGCAAATTAAAAGAAAAATCCCTGAATCCACAGTAAAATGCTTAACACGTGTTCAGGCGCCGCCGTCGCATGGTCATTTGCATAAATGTCAGAAGGGCCCCTCTCCTACCATAGCCGTCAAGTGTCCTTTATTCAGGGAAGAAAGGCTGCTATTTATTTTGCAGAAAAATGTGTAAAGCACATAAAAGTGATTCTTCCGAACCTCTGCCAGACTGAAAGAAATGTTCGGTTCTGTCTAGTTCGGTTCGGAAGTGCCATGTTCGGCAAAATCTCGTTCTGTTTGTCCGTTCCGTTACAGCACTAGCCACCGGTCTAAGACCAGTATTTTATATCTGGTTATCCAACATAGCCGGTCTTGGCCATTGCAACAAACCAGTCTAACTGAAGTACGGCTGAAAAACACACATGGCTTAATGAAACGTGACACAGCCGGCTATACCTGCATAATTTCAATCCAAACACGTCCTCACGAAGCCACTTGATGGCGCGTACGCTTTAAAGAAACCGACTGCGAAAGTTATCAAATACATTAGCACTAATGTGTGTTCTGTTCACAACACTCTTCTTTCATCAAAAATAAGATGTAGCGCCGTGTCCAAAAATTATAGACCGATTATAGCCTGCTCGTTGAGGGCTTAAATTCTAAGACTGGTCTTACTTGAGACCACGATATTGCAAGCGGGGTATAATTGTAGACCGGTCTTAGCGGACACCACATTAGCCGGTTAAGCCTATAGACCAGTCTTAGACTGCATAATGCAATCTGGTCCAGGTGCTATATTTGCCGAAATGTGACCAATTGAACTTAAGTTTTCATTTTAAGGTAACAATGCATTTTTGGTTTGTTTTTTGGTGAACTAGCTCCCAATGTTTTCTTTTCTATTCTGTACTACGAAAATCATCTTAAGCTAAATATTTGAAACCTCACACAGTACACCTGTGTAAGAGTTTGCCAAGTTAAAACGGTATGCAGATATTAAGGTACATTTGCATAATATGCTAATTAGCCTTGATAATCACTAACCTATGTGTCTCCAATGCTGGGATTTCCTTGAGGTTGTCAATGATATCTTGATTTACTGGAGGCGGGGTATGAGACCATTTGCAGATTGTAAAGCTAAATTTGCATAATATGCTAATTAGTCTTGATAATCACTAACCTATGTGTGTCTCCAATGCTGGGATTTCCCTGAGGTTGTCAATATCTTGATTTACTGGAGGCGGGGTATGAGACCATTTGCAGATTGTAAAGCTAAATTTGCATAATATGCTAATTAGTCTTGATAATCACTAACCTATGTGTGTCTCCAATGCTGGGATTTCCCCGAGGTTGTCAATATCTTGATTTACTGGAGGCGGGATATGAGACCATTTGCAGATTGTAAAGCTAAATTTGCATAATATGCTAATTAGGCTTAATAATCACTAACCTATGTGTGTCTCCAATGCTGGGATTTCCCCGAGGTTGTCAATATCTTGATTTACTGGAGGCGGGGTATGAGACCATTTGCAGATTGTAAAGCTAAATTTGCATAATATGCTAATTAGCCTTGATAATCACTAACCTATGTGTGTCTCCAATGCTGGGATTTCCTTGAGGTTGTCAATGATGTCTTGATTTGCTGGAGGCGGAGCACCACTGAGACCATTTTCATCTTGACTGCTGCCTTCAAAGAGGTGGTGGGCTAAGGCATTGAGCATCATGTTCTGTGGAAGATATTGCAATTAAAGGTGGTCTCAAAAAATGCAATGTGATTATGTTGGGATATAAATACATGTAAGTACATGTACCTTGTATGGGGAACGCGTGTATGGTCTGGTGGGTATGTCAAGCAGGATTCCCAATCGGCGGAATTCCGAATCAGAGGTTGTGGGTTCAAGTCCCACTATGAGCAACGTGTCTGTGTCCCTGGGCAAGGAACTTAATCTTTGCCTCGTCAACCCAAGCAATATCTGGAGAGCTGTTAGGGGGAATGCCACAATCCAACTGGTAATAGTAGGCAGGACAATAAACAAATTAACAGTGCTTCTTTGAATCTAATTTACAATTCTCCTGAAGGACCTTGTTGAGTAGATTACAAAACACTTTGAATTTTTAATATCGGTACAGGGGTTCCCAAGTTAGGGGCAAAAACGTTTTGGAAAAATGACCGTTTCCTAGACAACTTAACAAATAAATGGCATAAATCAAAATTGTGATTTCACGCCAACTTTTATATTAATATGCTTTAAATATCATATGCTCTTTTCCTGGAAGTAAATCACCCACACTTTATATATCAGTGTTTCTTTTCCAAGTAATACACCTCATTATTTAAATACAGTGCATTAAAAAAGCCCGTAAGTTCAAAAACGGGCTAACTTTAAAGCCCAAATCGCCTAAATTTCAAGATGGTGTGTAGTTCAGATGTCTTATTCTTGGGGATCTGAGGCAATGTAATGTGTCATTTTTACATATATGAATGTCTGCTGCCTTTATTAAAAATCTAAGTGTGTTAAAAATAATAGTAATTTTAAGTTCTTGTGAAACAGTGGCCTAAATTTCAATAATTTGTGCTCTGGAGACTAAGGCCCGCTTCAAACGTCGCGCTTATGCCATGTCGAAATAAATTTAACTTGATTTTTTTAATTCGACACGGCACAAGCACGACATTTGAAGCCATTTGGCTCGGCAAAATGAGTTCGACACGGCAGAAGGTTTTAGCTCGACAGGGTCTGCCGTGCTAACTCAATTTAGTGCGGCACAAGCACGACTTGGCTTCAAACGTCGTGCTTCTGCCGTGTCGAATTTAATTCCAGTTCGAAGTTGGTCCGCAATTTTGTTCCAACTAGGAATGCGCATGCTCGCAGCACGTATGTAAGTAAAGAATAAAACCAACAAACAAGTGCATCAAAATAATACAATGGCGACATACAATAGACAGAATGGAAAACGCACGTGCACAACATCCATGACGTGCACAATACTCATCCGCTATGTTGGATGTATTTAAGCTCCACTGGGAGTTTGCAATTAAGTTAGACGTTTGAAGCCACTGCTGTGCTTACACTGTACCAACGTCGTGCCAAGTTGAATTTATTTCGACACGGCATAAGCGCGACGTTTGAAGTGGGCCCAAGTCCAACTAATTACATGTAGATGCCAAAAAGTCATGCTATTTAGCTGAAATTTGGTCAGTACATTGTAGGTACAGTACACAATATGACAACAAAAGGTTCAGAGAAAAAAACTGTCCAAATTTTCTTAAAAGTTTTGAGGTAAAAAATATTCATGAATTGGCAGCAAATAATACCAGATTTTGCGGCCTGATTTCTACTGGCAAATGCTGGCAGATTATATTCCCATTTCACCTGGAGACAGACAATCATTCCTATTTTTTGTTGAAAGTTGCACATTTCACAAAATCGGTTTCTACCCATTTTTAAAAGCTTCGTTTCGACCCAAAACTTTTGGCCATCGCTAAAACGCGCAAGCAGAAATGGAAAGATTGTGTCATAAGCTTTCAAGTGCGCCCTAAATATTTGAGATTGGGCAAGATTTGCCAGTGAGAAATTCTCAATTTCAACACCGGGCACCAGTACCCGCGCAGGTCGACCGAGCTCGAAGAGTGTGAAGTGGGTAATTTCACTGATATTTGTGATAATTTTGAGTTTTTATTTAATACTCTTGTATAGACAAGGCTCTAGTTTTTAATGATACCGAAAATAAATTGTAAATTGTTGTGGAACCCTGTGAAATATCATCAACAAATTGTCCATCGTTGTCATGTTTTTATGCGTTGTCTAGTGGAACAGTAAAGTGTTTGACCGGCCTACTAATAGGCTGCTGCACCTTGGCCAGGAAGCCACCTAGTTGAAGTGAAATTCATAAAACATGTTATGCTTTATCAAAAAATTTGGATTTAGCATAGCACAAATATGTGAATGCGATGTCATGCACGTATGTAGGAAAGTGATGCAAAACGACAAGATTATCAAAGAATTTGCGAGTTTTACTGATTAACACAAAATAGTAATTTATGAATGGGAATTGACCTGTCTTGAACAATACGTTTAAAACCGGCTAAAGGCCTGGACGAGTGAAATGGCCCTCTCCTGCGACTCGGGCCATTATCACTCGTCCAGGACCCTGGCCGGTTTTAAACGTATGTTTAAGACTGGCCAAATCTACTTTTATTCCCCAAGTGAAATCGACCCCAGGACTGTACCTCAAGAAGCAGTTCCATAAACTCCTGTCCAAATTCCCGACGTGTCCTGATAAGAAGGCTGAGAAGCATTGCCGGGGAAACACCTAGAGGGGCGAAGAGTGGGGAGCCAAGAAGAGGTACCTGGAGCTCCATGGTAGCAGCTTCAAGAGGATCCCTACAAGTAGAGTAGACATTTAACAGGAGTTATTCAATGACAAATACCGATAAATATTTCTAATTTTGGCACAATGGGATAATTAATGTTTACTGACATGATTTGATTCGACATACCAATTATCATTATTAAAAGGTTGCATGTGTGTATGTTTACACATGAGTCTTTCCACGATAGGGGCATTTTGGCAACACAGACCATATTTTCCAGAAAATACCTTTGTCTGGTCCCAAAATAAAAGAAATAAGTTTGTTGTTCTGATGAAGAGAGGCCCAAAAAGGGTTACAAATAGTGTGACAACATGCCTCTTAAAAATCCTGTGTACAAATTTCCAATATAACGCACGTAACCGGGACGGACACTTTGCGTTACATTTTAGGCCGTCCCGGTTACGAGCGTTATATTGGAAATTTTTACACACGGTTTTTAGAAAGGCATGTTGTCACACTATTTGTAACCTTTTTGGGCCTAGGTTATCTCTTCAGAACAACAAACTTATTTCTTTTATTTTGAGACCAGACAAAGGTGAAAATACAGTCTGTGTTGGCAAAATGCCCCCTTTACTGTGGAAAGACCCAAATGTTTGTACCTTTGGTCAGATGATTGATCCTGTGTGGATTCAAAGACTTCCTCCATGATCTCTACTTCCCGGGACAACCTCCTACTTGGCAGACGACTTCGTTGGGGTAGAAGGCGCGAGATAGCTTCACTGCGATCAGTTTGATGCCGCCTCATAAAATCACGGCTGACATGCCCTTCATCCACAGAGAACGTCAAGGTCTCATGATCGAGATCATTATCAGATGATGACTCGTCAAAATCTGAAATTGGGGAAGGAGGTTCTCTTGGGGAGTTGGTTTCAATGGGAAGTCTCCTCCTTGAAGGGGCCCTAAGTGAAGAGGAGCTGTCGGGGCCAGATTGAAGAACTGGAGAAAAGACTACAGCGGAGCCTGATGCATTTCGAAATGAGTCTGGGGCAAGATTTACAAGTAGCTCAGTGTCGTCAAATGTCGAGTTGTGGTCGTTTGAATCACCAGCAGAATTCCTGTTTTCGTCCGAGGAATGTCCATGATCTGAAGGTACATGTATTCCTCCAAAACGGGCTCTGCGGTGTCTTCTCAGTGCAGGAGGTGAATACCGACCATACAGTAGGTCGCGATTTGGAGTCAGCGAGGGTGTCTCTCGATCAGTTTGTATCCTGTTATTCCTTGACACGGCAGAGAACCCGTACCTCTGGTCGTTTGTTTCCTGAGACCGTTCTTCACCAACGAGTTCGGAGGCAAGGACATCATCCTGTCCGACTTGCTCATGCTCTTCAGGTCTTAATACCGAATCCGTGGAGGGCAATCTTATTCTCCGGCCAAAGCGGTTTAGCCTTACTTGCGGAGTGGATGTATGTGGTGCTTGAAGATTCGTGTTGGTACTTGGATGGGTAGAGTCTTTCTCCAAGTTAGGATCATCTGTTGCCGATGCAATGGTCTGGGTGGATGAACCAGCAGCTGAGTAGTCAGTATCTGAGGGGGCACAGTCCTGTTCAACTGGTGAAATTTCACTGGAGGTTGGCGCATCGTGGGAAAGGTTTTGACTCCTTATTTCACTTTGTCTGTGGCCCTTTTGAGCCGAGGGAGCTCGACTTAACTGGATTTGACCTGTATCAATAGAACCACTGGAATTCAACCTCCGAATGACACTGTTTGGTTGACCAGCACTTCTATGGTGCTGCTCTTGCCTTGCAGTGTTCGACTCATTACTTTCTGTGGCTTGATTCCGTGTGGTGTTACTTGATGTGGAACTTGGAGTGTTGGCATTTGGAGTTGAATATGATTCAGCACTTGTTGAGCTCTGAAGTTGGGCAGCTGCCCTGAATTCCGCAGATGGAGATGCCACGGAAGTCCTCCGACTAAATGTCAGATTTTCTTCTTCAGCAAAGAGAGGGCAGATTAAAGACTCGTTTGATGATCTTGGACTGAAATTTGCCGTTTGAATATTAGCAGTGTCACTTCTTTCTAGTGAAGGCAAGGTTTCCTTATTTTCATGCTCTAGTACGGATTGTGATGCATGTGTATTTTTGTCCTCACCCTGCCGTAAAGTCCTGGGGCAAGCATTATCAGTTGTTGCACTAACATCAACTGTATGTACTGCATTCCGCTTTGATAATGCCAAAGTTTTTGATGGATCACTTTTCCAAGGTTCTTTCGATTTTGACCAAGTAGGAACCTCTGTCAGCTTGCTATTTCCTTCTCGAGTATTCTCCTTTCTTGGGACTGATATTTTGTTCCTTCTAAAAGTACTTTTTGATGCAGCGTGCAGCCTTTTGTCTTTGTCAGTTGGGGAATCCATCACGAGTTTACTCACCCGCTCTTCACAACTCTCGTCAGCAGGTCTTTCCTGAAGTCTTGCAGCCCGTCTCTGTTCACAACTTAAAGATTCCCTGTACATGTCTCCATAATCGGATTTTGCTGGCCTTCGGGCTCCTACATGTACTCTTCTACCCAATAGAAGCTGGGATTCATAACTCCCATCTCTGGGTGCCCGTTGGAACGGTATCAACTCCCCGACAGAATTTAATGATCGACGAAGCAACCTTTCACAGTTCCTTTCACTCGGTGACCTCTCTCTCTTCGGTCGTCCTCCCTCGGAATTCCAATTTCGTGACCAATTGGTATCTCCTACAGAAACGGACAATGTACGACTCGTCCTGTGATGGACAGATTGTTGCTGTTTGACATTTCCTCCCTCCCGATTGCCCTGTTTACCTCTAACACTAGTCCTGATAGGTGTTAAAGTCTGTGAAGACCGAGAAACGTCCATGTGTGCATTACTTCTACCTCGAAGATCTTTTGATGTTTGCCTGGAGGTTTCAGACCTCACCCTTTGGCTGTCTGGGGTGGCGATTGATGGCAATCCACTCCTATCAGTAGTTGACGGCATTGTACCATACCGGTTACAATACTAGAAATAGAACAGTCTATGAGCTCAACCCATCTTCACTTGATTTGTAAGGTTTTCAATCAGTCAAGAATCTCAGCACATTTTCACCAACAAACTTTTGAGCATGTGTGCAGACTGAACATACACATGTGCAATATTGAAGTGCTAAAATTCTAATTCGTGCATTAATTAAGGTAGCACACCGTCAGATTCAGAAAAACAGGCAATGAGGAGGCCTACGTATACATATGAAGAGGACTCTACGGCATAAAAGGAATACATAGGATCAGGCGTGGTGGTCTAGTGGATACATGTACATAGCATGTTGGACTTAGTTCAAGTACTGGTCACTGCTATAGCACTGTGTCCTTAATAGACAAGACACTACTTCACAAATTGCCTTTCTCCACCAAAAATGGTAGCAGCAAATATTGGTTGGGAAATCTAACTGCTGGGGGTTAGCCTGCGATGGACTAATCGTTGGCATCCCAGGGGGAGTACATGTACCGGTAGAAATGCTCCTTGTCACTCCATGTCATGGAAACCGGGGATGAGTACCGGCCGTGTGAGCCACCTTGGCTCATGAAACGACTTTACGTCATGCTGTTTCCATTAATGGTGATCTTGACATAAATCCAAGGAACAGTTCGTAATGGCACAAATCAGTTTGCATCATCTCTGGTTTACAGCTATGTTCAGGCATCAATTGACAACTTGCTACATGTAAGATAGAAGACAACTCATGCAGATGTTTCCTAGGTAGACAAAGAGAAAAAGACAAGAATTACTCAACATTCACTTCTTCCTACGGGTACATCATACATACAGTACGCATGTTGTACGTAAAACAAAACCATCCCGAGATCTCAGGGAATTTCCACTCTGCTAAGCGACGTTACAATGCCCTGAGGAAATCCACGCAAAGCTGTGAAGTAAGGCGGCTGTTGCATTCAGCAAACACAAGCCCGAGTCATTTTTTGACCGTTTGCATTATATGTACCGACAGGACTGCGCATGTGCACTGTGGTGCCATGCAAGTACAATGCGCAGTATAGGGCTACTCCGGGCATGGAGGTAGCTCTGGGTGAGAGTCAGAGACTAGTCTATGACAGACCATGCAGACCGTATTATTTTATTGCTCTCTTCTTTCCAAGTCGCCCCCCTGACCGAGTCGCTCCCCGGCCCAATTGGAAAAAGTGGCCCGAACGCGTACGCACAAAGTTTTCGTTTGCGCGCACGAATATTCGCAGAAAGTTTAAATAGTTTGTAGGTATATACATGTCATGCTTGTAGGCGCTAGGCGATTGTCAGCTGCATTTTCCCCAAGGCAATAGTAGCAAACGTTAAAAGACAAAGGTTTAAACGGGAATGTGTTTACAACGCCGGATGCGCATGGCATTTGGAAGGCTTTATTTTGTTTTGTTTATTTTATTTTAATTATTTATTTTAAACATTTTGTTGTGGGCGAATGTTTCCAAGGTTGGAATTGGGAAAATGTTTATACGATAAGGAAATACGGCAGTCAAGAACCTACTTTCCATTAATAACAACGCAAAAAGAATCACAAGAATCACAACGGCTCGGCGCCACTTCGCCAAACACTTCATAATTCGCGATTGCGGATTGGCCACTATAATTGGGTCAAGTCAAGGGGGCGAGTAGGCCAAGGGGCGAGTCAGTCAGGGGGCGAATTGGAAAGGGGCGAGTAGGTAAAGGGCAACTCGGCCAGGGGGCGACTTGACCGATTCCCCCATAGCATAGTTTTAGCTACGCCGGCACTGTTGCAGAAACAAGCCAGTTCGGAATCTCGCGCGCGCAAGGAACTATGGGATTGTGTCAAAGGTCATTTGAGATAAACACATTGCATACGGACAGGGTGCGCCTTTGGCTTTGTTTATCTTAGCCCCGCGAGCAGTGCTTCGGGTGGGAAAACCCTCAGCCCTGTCGTCTAATATACCCAAAATCTGTGGCAAACTCACGCAAATGAAATTTGTCCCATGGCTCTGATATTTGCTCAATAGGTGCACTCACCCCAGTTTAGACTGGTTCCACATCCTCAATTTACTTCCCTTCGTCGTAAGATATGAATGGAAGTAAATATGAGGACAGCGAACCAGTCCAGATTGTGTTGACCTCTCCGCTCTCGCGCGTGCGGATATTTGATTTTTGGTCAAAGAGAAGGTATCTCATCGCACGAAAGGTCTCAAACTTTCCCCACGATTTCACCGAAACTAGACATCGGATCGATGCGTACTCTTCGGAATATTTATAAACCCTTTCATTTGCGTGAGTTTGCCACAAATTTTGGGTATATTAGACGACAGGGCTGAGGGTTTTCCCACCCGAAGCACTGCTCGCAGGGCTATGTTTATCTCAAACCATCAGTCGTCAAAGTCGGGAGACGCATGCGCAGTCGAGACTCCGAACTGGCTTATTCATATTGGATGTTAAACATGCGATTTATTTCACTTTTTAGAAACTTCAGTCTACTCAACTTACCACCAATGTGCTCTTGGATTTACTAGGAACATTAAAATTGTTCCGGATGGACGATTTCAATATTAATTTTAGTGGATTTTTGGTGCACGGGTTTTTCCACTAGTCCGGTGCGAGACGATTCTGTGTATGGCGCCCTCTCTCTTGGCGATTTGTCAGTGTTTAATAATAGGGGCGTTCGAGATGCTTACACCGTGTATCAGGGGGTTTACACCAGGGGGCGAACCCCATAAGATGCAAAACGAACAACACAGGGTTTCGCTCAGCCTTGTCCAAGGCTATGAAATTGTGTGAATCCGTGAAGAATTTGCCTGTACTATGCAGCGAAAGTGCGCCATCGCGCGGTGAATTGTAGCCAACTTTTACAAGATAATTTTACAAGATAATTGTTTTTGTCAAATGCTATTACGACCAATTGACTTATAGATTAGTGCCGTAATTGGGCGGAATTTACAGCACTAGCAATGAATTTTGTTATTCAAGTAGGCTGCCTTGAAGAAATAGGTTGATGCGACCTGCAGTGCGGTGTCATACCATTAAAAACCAGGGTTTAGAATGTCTAATTGTTTGGATTATCAAAGATCAATTGACCACTCTCACAGACGCCATCTTTGTAGGAAAAATGCTACTGCGTCTTAAACGCCATTAAGTACGCGCACGCACACCCTAGAAAATGTTCCAAACACGCGCGTGTTGCTCGAAATTTGTTCGAAATAATACGGCGCAACGTACCGAAACGCGTCACAAAAAAATACGCTCAAAATCCTGATGCACGTGACAATTTGTAGTAAGTGACGTCATTTGAACGCCATATCTTCGTAGGAAAATGCTACTGCGTATTAAACGCCATCAGGTACGCGCACGCACACCCTGGAAAATATTCCAAACACGCGCGCGTGTTGTTCGAAATACGGCTCAACTGATGCGCGTCACACAAAAAATACACTTAAAATCCTGATGCACGTGACATTTTGTAGGAAGTGACGTCATTTGAACGTGATCAATACCATTTTGCAAAACAATTAGACATCTAAATCCTGGTTATTAAAGGCACAGGCTCGTCAGCAATGCGCGCCCGCCAAATGGGTGCCACGCAATACGCAGCTCCATAGCAAAGGCATGGAGCATGCGTGTTTCGAGCACGAATTTGGCGGGCGCGCATTGCTGACGAGCCTGTGCCTTTAATGGTATGACATCTGCATTCATAACCGGTTAACTTCAATTTCGTCTCGAAAATTCACAACTTCGCATTTCCCATGTTTAATTTTATAATTGGTCTCATGTTCGTATTTGTCCAAAACACGAAAACAGGAAATCAATTTCACATACTTTTATATTTCATTTGAATTCGTCACTTAATTGATTGCATGATCACTTTGGATAGTCTACGTCTTTATATTTGACATGACATGACATTTTTATTAGGGTTTGTTTTGCCCTTACCCGATTAAATTTGTACATGCATAGATTATGGTTGCCTGACGTCGGCCTATCATGTAACGTTTGGTGAATATTCGAAATCAAGAGAGCAAGTGCAAGAAATTAACCTTTAAAGTTGTCCTTAAAAATCTTGCACACAAAGCGATACAGTTTGACCATCCGACGAATTTGATCGATAATTCTTGAAATGCATGGGTTGAACAAACTTAAGACGAATTCAATTTTTGCGTTTTGTAGATGATCATCAGTCGAGACAAATTCGATTGAAATCTCACGACATTGGATGGGGGAACATTTTAAAATTGGTTGACCATTGATCAATTGGAAAGACCAAATAAATCAATTGTAGCATTTGCGCGTTTCACTCGTCTTGGGACGAAATTGAAGTTAACCGGATATGAATTTGAATGAAGAATGTGCGGGAAAACCTAATATCGTGTGTAGTTTCAAGACGCATTCATAGGCATGACCATGCGACGGTTAAAATAGCATTTTAACCGTCCAAACTATTTCTGCTTTGGAACTGTTTGTAGTCTGCTTTTGACAATAAAATGATAACCGTAGCACTGAATCGACCTCGTTACAGAAAAAGATGCGATTTCATGGAAACCAAGTTAGGAAACTATAAGCATTATTTAATTTATTATGAATCTTAACTCCAAGTGAAATGTATGTAATTTTGTTAAGTTTTTACTATACATTGAAAGTGCACGCCCTCGGTTAATATAAGTTTTATTTACAGTCTCAATGTTCATTAAATTGTTGAAATCGAGTTCAATTTTCTCGTCGAATTCGGTGCCTTGATGCTATTGGTATAGTCGCGCGCCTGCGCCGTGCGATTAGCTGTCGATAATGGTCTCTATTGGGTCTAGATCGTGCCTGTTTCCTTCGCCAATACATGCACATACAGGCGGCTGCAAAGAGACTAACGGCCGCTATGGATGCGGACACGCCTATTAACAGGTAGAAACTCGTGATGGACACGAAATGAATGATGGTCGGGTCTCGGACCCGACTCTTGTTTCTTTTCCTCTTCAGAAGCATCCTCTTTGGAATTATCTCCCATGGCGTCCATAACATCGTTGCTTCGTGTCGAGGCGTGGTGGCTTTTGTTGCTTCCGTCTTCAGCCGAATTTTCCTCAGAGGATTCGGAGTCTTTTGGTGCAGTGTGGCCAGAGGGCGATCCAATATGAATCACCATACCGTTGCCTATCACGCTGTTCACAGACAAGGGGTTGGCCTGCCAGTGAACGGGTGTATTTGGTTCTTGAGACCGAGCAGTCAGTGTTGGTTCCGAAGAAAGGCTCATAGCCACGGTTGGCATGGCAGCACTAGCCTCGGTTGCTTTAAGAGCAGATTGGTTCATGTTCGACGAAATCAAGTTCGCAGCTTGCTCGATATCCGTCTCCGCCTCGGCCAACAAAGCTACTACGTTTTGAGCCACGTCGTCACCTGCAAGTATGAGTGATGCAATTAAGTGGATACACATACACAAAATATCTAAACATTTCATTTCCATGGTGATTAGGCACCATACTAAATTTGCTCTCGTTTGTGATTAATTATAGTGTACAGTATCTAAGTCTATAATGCAGGTAAAACGCCATAAACTTGTGTGGAATAGACCGTATATCGAATAGCCGCCATTTCGTGGGGCACCTTTCGTAACTTAAACCGTTCAACAATATGTGCAACCATGCATGTCCTTAATATAAGGAACAAAGAAACTGCCCCACGAAATGGCGGCTATTCGATACGGTCTATTGCCGCATGCAGCCACCGCGATGATTGGACAAGCCTATTACATAGAAGCTAACTTTTTTTTTTCGCAGGAGGGTGTCCAGATCACATTTTTGACCCCACCCCCAACCCCCATTTTACCATGGATGTTGAGATTTTGATAGCATATATTTTGTAACATTTTTCTCATTACCTTTCTGAAATTTAGCGCTCTCAATCTGTATATTTTCAAGGATATATTGTAAAAAATAAAGCTGCTGGTTATGCGAACAGGAAGGGTTTGATAAATAAAAAAGTACAACACGAACCGCCTTTAGCTTCCACCTCGCTGCTGCTGGAGGTAGTTGTGTTCTTTGACGTTTCGCCATCTAAAAAAGTCAGAAAAACACCACGTACGTACTTTTCTTTTAGTTGAAAAGAAACACGCGTATATTCCTCTGAACGCCAACTTGGACGCCATCTTTCAGTACACACCACTAAATCGGGCCGCATATAGGAGACAATGCTAAGTGCCCAATACTAGAAAATCATTTACAAAATACTCATAGCGTCTGGGAACAAAAAGCAAAACACTCCTTAAAGTGTAATGATTTCAAGTCTGTTCAGTTTTATAGGAGGAGTCCGTCACTTTCACTAATTTCCCACTCGCACCAAAATCACCCCTGCAGGAGTGAAAATTGCCGCAAACAGACCAGCGGTCCAATATGGAAAACGTACGTCACATTCGCTACCGGGCGAAATAGGGCCGATTGTACGAGCTAGATTGTCAAAATTACTTAGTTGAAAGGAAAAAAAATACCCCACTTTATGTTGACGGGCAATTTTTACCCTATAGGCCTAGATCACAATCGTTCACTCTCAACTCTTTTAAAGAAATATTTGAAGGCACACAGAATAGTAGGATGAAACCCTTATACATCACACTTAAGTAGTCTATTAAAACGCGTCAGCTTGCTCAGTTGCTGGTAATTTAGCTACTAAAATATTGAACATACCTGCCAACACTTGCCAAGTAAAAACAATCGGACGTTGTGAAACTTGCAACGGTCGAGTTGGTACAACGGTCAAGTTGAGCTAGTACTGCACCCACAGATATATATTACTGCACCACAGTACTGCACCCGTTTTGTACACAACACATGCGGCGCGCGCGGGGAGTCAGGTCAAGTCGACCGTTTACCAACTGTTCCGATTTTCAACACTTTGGGAACAAATACGATAAAGTTGGACTAGTTGGCAGGTATAATATCGTTGGCCCCGGTGCTCGGTTGACAGAATGTTCTGTATAACTGCAACTTTGTCATATTGCGTACACCGGAACTTGTATTTTTTCCTAATTAATATGGTAGTTTTGTACCTGGGGTCTTTGGAGTATTACTCTTCGGTATATTTTCGTCTCGTAACAGGACATCTTCAATGGCCGCCAGACGATCCAAAAGTTTCGTTTCTGGAAATAACGTCAAGGTGAAACGTTAGAAATTTACTTATCAAGTTTGAAATAATGAGAGCAGAGTCACTCCAGAAATTCAGACCTACTTTTCAGAGACCGATGCTCACGCTCGCAATGCTTCACATATTCAAGTTGTTTGATTTTAAACATGTTCTTCAAGCATCTTTAAAGTGTAATTCCTCAAGAGATATTCTATGGCAGTAATAACCAAACCATATTGATGCATTATCAGTACGTACAATGCATAGTTCCGACCTGTCAATCAAGCCGAACCCGCCGACCAATCACAACAGAGCTATATAGCAGACCTCGCGCACTAGACTGGTTCCCGCTCCACATACGACTAAATATGAGGACCGGCTACTGTGGTGTTTAAAATAGCACTAAGCATTACGTCATGCATTTATTTTTAGGAGCGCATAACCGTTAATTTTCAAAAGAGTGTATAGTGAAAAGGGTTATTCCATATTATTTGGCAAATAAAACACATGCCCATTATAGCATCAAAATTCAAACCTTGTCTGCATCATCGTAAAATAAACACGCGGCGAAACACTGTCCACGAGTCGTACCCGACGATTAACGATAACGTCCGGTCGTGCATTCGGGTAACTTCGGGAAAAAGGAGGAATTCCTCCTGTTTCAAAATGGCGGAATTGGCGGTTACCGGACCTTAAAATATGTCTAGTCTAAAAATATTTGGTCCGGGTACCAGACTACTCGCGCACATGGGTCAAAGTGCATTGCCTCACAACATCACGCGATTTTCTGCCCATACAGTTTGTACAGTGTTGTATGCGGTGATCCGGGTGATTTTTTTTGTTTCAAGGTGGGGCGATTCGCTGTTCAAAGGTAGGAAAGCGCATTTTTATGAATATATGGCATCCCTGCATTACTAGCCCTTTACTCAGTGTGTGCTACGGTAACTGTCGACCCTAAAATATAAATACCTTTGAGTTTTCTCCAATGAATCTGTGCTTTCCATGCCGAGTCCCGTTGCTTTGTACGTTGTGTGTCGCCATTTTTTTGCGATGGCTTGTGAGCACATAGCAACAGTATCTAAGGGGCGGGGTTAACTGGGCAATCTCGGAACTATGCATTCTGAACATTTTCAAAATTACTGTTACGATCAACGCGCAAGAGAAGTGGATAATAAGGAGGTTTAAATACACGTAAAACGCGAACGCGCAATGCTTTGAACACTTGGTATAGTTACTTTGAGAAAATCTTGGGACAGACGAAAACAAAAATCCGCAAGTGCGACTTTCGTGGCAAGATAAACTCTTTTGCCGTGACTAAAATTCAAACCTGATGGGTCCCGAGACCCCCTAATGATATGCCTGGTGCTCGAGCCATTTCGCGTTCATCTAAACCAGGGCTGCGTTCCACATACGCGAACGTTTGCCAACAATTTTCGAGTGGACCGTATTGTGCGCCACCAACGTTGGCCAACGAACTTTTGTTTTGTTCGCGAGTCATTTCAAAATGGCAAACGCGACATGAAAGATGACAGACGATGGTTTGCAGTTTGGAAAATAACAAATAAATTGCACCTGTCGTGGTGTCTGCCTTATTGCTGGCGATACACAATCAATAGCAACGTGTCACATTTCCTCCAAAATTTGGTAAGCAGCGGAGAGCCACATTGCACTCAGCTGTCGTACGACAGCTGAGACTGTCGGGCCGCCATCTTGACAATGTATTTTGGCAAACAATACATTTCACATTGAGCAAACGTTTGCGCCAACGTTAACGAACCGTTCGCGTGTTTGGAACGCAGCCCTGTCCTCCCTATTATATTGTAGCGAACGCACCCAAAACGCGTGCCGAGGTACTTATCTGTAAAGTGTTGCTATAGTCTTACCATTGGCTTCCAAATTCAGAATGCGTTCTTCAAGTTTGATCAGTGTTTGCTTGATGGACTGTATTGAATTTGCCAAATCGCCATTATCTAAGGAGAGAAATTGAATTGAATAAACTTTATTATCCACCAATGACAAGCATAAAATGGAAAATTATCTTTAGCTCATATTGTACAAAATATAGTGTTACTTACAAATGTTACACAAATTATAATCACAAATTAAGCTCAGTTATCGCCGATGGTACAAATTATCTCTTATATGCATTCCTACGGGCAAGTGCACCCCGTGTCGTCGCCCAGACAGGAGCAATTCCAAGGTACTATTAAGAGGGTTGGAGGGGCCACCCATGATCTGAACTTCCTTCCTTCTCAAGGCTTCAGTATACAACTCAGAAAGTCCTTGGGCGAAATGGTTTTGGGCCGAATTGAATTTTCGTCTCACGAGACGAAAACTAATTGTTTTACTCATTTCTCAAAGACTATAGCACTTCAGACAAAACCATTTCAGGTGAAGTTTTTTACGGTCATCATGTTTATATTGTGTAAGTTAGGCGTAAGTCTGTGAACATTTCTGATTTTCGAGAGTACCAATCATGTATAATACTGCCTTTAAATTTAAAATTTGTGTGGATAAGGTACCCAGGTTAATGCAAACTCATTCTACAGCCAATTTTCATTGGCGTGTAACCCGGGACACTAAATTCACATTCAATATCATATCGATTTTTCAAGATGAGAAAAATACAAAAAGTCCAAAAACGTGATAGACTTTCCAAAACGGTAGTTGAAGCTACTTTTAGCGATTGTTTTAACGGCAGAATTCAACATTGGCGGCCTCTTACTTTGTCTATATCGCCGACGGCTGTTTAAGATACACAGTAAAATAACCGATATTAGCTCATAGAAGAGAGAGTTGAGAACTGATCGAGTGTGCAAATTGTGAAGAAATTGCCCGTCATCGTGATGCAGGGTGTTTAATTTTTTTTAAATGAAAGACTTTTAGACTATCTAGATTGTGAAAGTGGCCCTATTTTGTACAAGTCTGTATTGCAGAATGAACGCTTTGTCCGTACGGCACTTTTCACTCTGGTATAGGGGCGTTTTATTTCATTGGCAAGAAATGTGCACTCCATTCCAGTGCATACTCCGGTACAGACGAATTCCAGCACTATACTTAAATGCATTTTATTGCACTGTATTTAACAATGATTCGTTCTATACACGAGTAGTCCGTCACTTGTATTCATTACTTTTACTTGAAATTAGCCACCCCTATATACCAGAGTGAAAAGTGCCGAACAGACAAGCGTTCATTTTGGAATACGCTCTTTTGCAAAATAGGGCCACTTTCACAATATGGATTGTCCAAAATCGTTCATTTGAAAAACCAAACACCCTGCATAAAGATGACGGACAATTTCCCCACTAGATCAGCTGTCAACTATCTAATATGAGCTCGGCGCAACTATCTTTGCATATAGTTCGGTTCGCCCATATAAAATTCTTCCAAATACGCATGTAAAAACATTACGACTGTTTCCCGGCCGTGTACACGATTACGTGCTAATCGCATAAAATTGCGTTGAATCTGTTGCGGTGTTCCTCGTTAAACTGTAAACAGCCGTCGTCGTTTTTGACTTAGAATTTTACAGTTGAAAAAGGGTAGGAAAAAGCACCTTTAGCTACCGTTTCAGAAGGTCCATCACATTTTTTCATATTTTTCATAAGTTTTATATCGTGAACATTTATGAGAGAATTAGTTCCCCCGAGTGCAGTGGTACCTTCTTCCCTAAATTTAGGACTTGGCTCGTGGACTAAATATGGGGCGCGTACACTCTTAAAACACATTTCTTTAGTTTTATGAAACCTGCTAACACAATCAAAATATTGTGCCAAGGATAAATCATCTTTCAAACAAGCAACTAAGGCCATATCGTCAGCATACTTAATAAGTTTCATAATCTCTGTATTGCACGTGATCTCATTAATATAAACAGGTTAAATACTTGATACGAAGAGTCGCCTGTGTATGCTTGGAGCCAAAACCGTATCTAAAATAGTTATATGGCTGGGTCTACTACGTAACAGCATATTTCAGCATTTGCAATGTGAACGCATGCGACAATGTGGCTGTTCCCTATCATAGCTGCCAGTGTAAAGGATATACATGTAGGCATAGCCTATTGTGAAAATTGTGTCTTCATCCCCTTATATTGTGAAGGCACTGCGAAAGGCGGGCAAATGGAGGTATTAGATACCTACTAGTGAATGCATAGTTCCTTTTTGGGGGATCTCGGAGCCACGATACGAATCATTAAAACTTGTCGGTCGAGCCTTAAAGTTGCACTGCCCGTGTTTGGGCCGATTTGGGCGTCAAATTTGTTTTTTAAAGTTAAATAGGTATTTTTCTAGAATAGAAAAAGTTATCAGCTTTCATTTGGTACCAAGAACGTAAAAATCCGTCAAGGATTAATGCCAGTCAATTAAAAAGAAGAAATGATTAAAAGGCTGGCAGGTCAATTAATCGACAGGGTTATGACGTAAATGTACATATGCGCGTACATGTGTACATTGTACACATACTATGTACATATGAGCGTACGCGCACATGTATACAACATGTGAAGCACGTTTCAAGAAAAAGGCTTGTATCTCCAATTCCCGACGTCGGAAATTTAAGTTTTTGATATTTTTCGTTACAGAGACACGTAAGCTTTCTAAATTCGTTCGCTTGTGTAAATTAATTTTTTAAATCCTTTCACCGAAACACGGGCAATGCAACTTTAACGCACAACTATACCACAAAGATCAATCCCGTTCTGCATGCATGAGACCATCTTCCCCCTGTTCTTTTTGTTTATGAACCATTTGTACACGCTAAAGTCACTCCGGCCTTTTTACGTGAATACGTAGTATGCGATTTTGTTTGGTTCATGATAAAGAAAGGTGCCGAGGCACGATGGCGACATCAGTAAAATACCTTTTACGCTCGATATTAGGTTTTTTTGGTACAAATACCGCACACGTTCGCCACTAATTCTTCCTAATACTAAATAGGCCTACGACATGACAATGCCCCAGAAAGTGTGAATTTGGTTAGGCAATGAGAAAATATCAAGTTTTTCTTTCATCTTTGAGAACTTAGGATTGTTATGTCATGCATGCTCCATATATTATGCATGGAGTCTCGCTGGCGAACGTGTAGGCCTATATGGTAGTTTTTCCACTAAGGCTTCTGGTTATTACGTCATGGGCCAATAGAAATACGGGGCTTTCCAATCGAAATATTGGAGCTACAACACTTACTTTGTTGGCTGTCGTCCGTCAAAGCAGCTCCCTGAAAAACAAATACAAACTCTTAATTATTTATACATGTACGTGTATTATTATTATTCATATTATTCATGGACAACCAAGATTTGCCTTTTTTATGACCTATAAATCATGTAAAAAATTTGTTGGATAATAAAAAGCAAGATTAAAAGGGGAAAACGCAAGAATTTACAAGTCGGACATTTTCCTTAAAGGGGAGTTATATCAAAAAAAAAATTAAAGACCTTGTTTTCAACAAGTACAACTAGAACAAGTATTACCCACTTAAAATCAGATACAAACTTCACAAAATGGCAATTTTAGCGATGCGTCGCACTATGGGCGACGCCATTTTGTCCGAATACTGGGCAAATAATGACGTTTTTGCGTACAAAATTGTTCGTGTGTTGTCATAGGAATGTACGAATGTACTTGTTGAAGATACGTCTTTTGTTCGTGTATAATTTCCCTTTAAAATCAGCCATCAGTAGGTGCAGATAACGTAAACGTCGGTATAGTCATCAGGTCCGTGAGGTTGGCACCCTATTCATCAGCAATTGTTCATCAATAAGGTGGCGAGGTCACAGACATTTACGTTAAATGGAAAAAGAAACATTTGGCAGGAAAAAATATGAACATTTTACATGGAAAAACTTTGACACTTTTTCAGACACTGCCTCCAGTTTTGTACACGAGGCCTTAGTTGGTGTCCGACTCCTGAATTCCTTCCCATTTGTTACCTGAACACGTTTGGTTACTTTCCATGACACGGACCGGGCGGAGCAAATGGTCACGAGAAGAACCCCCAAAAGTCCAAGGAGTATTGACGTGTCTACTCGAGCCATAACGACGACAAGGGACTCGGACTACACAGGCGCGCTCATCTGACGAAATGACTGCACAAAAAGTCATGAAGCTTTTTCAAAACTGTCCAGTCACGCCCAGCTCCGTTGTTGATGACCCTTCTGCCTAGTATGCTGGAGGTCGTGGGTTTGAGTCCACCCGAACACGCTATGAAATATTTCTCTTGTCTCGGGGAAGCACTCTATAGGCTAATTGTTCAAGTTATTCATTCACGACGCAAGCCAAATCACATTCTCTCGTGGTGAACAATGTAAGGCAAAATGATTGTGCAACTATGCGTGTCCTCAAGTACTATGCATATGACACCGGGTCACAAAAGTGCCAGAATTGGTTTTAAGAGGGAAATCATATTATTTAATGAGAACAAAACGTTGTCCCATAGGTTTAGTGCATTGGGTCCCAATGGGTGTCCGTAAATGGTAATCTTTCCTATCGCGCATACCTTTGGTTATTGTTCTGGCCGTTTCAGAATCACGTGCTTTGTCTCGAGCAATGGCTATTTTGTATGCGGCACGTGAATGGCAAACGTTCAAAGCCAACGCAGGAAGCTTTTGAGTCGAATACGGCATAATACGGGCCGGTTGTTACATAATACAACATTCCACATTCCACAACGCATTTGCTGCATGCATGCCAAGTTCTCTTGCGCGTGAAAGAACAAAATATCAAATGCATCAAAGTACAAATTCTTGGTAAGGTCAATTAGTACTTACACAAAGTCAAAATGGCGTCAAATGCAATTAAATTCTTCATAATGGTGATCATCGCTAACCACCACAGCGCACTCACCGCTCGGATGCCCGCATCTGGAACATCTTCGGACTTTGAGGTAACCAATAAGGTATTTTTTTCATATACATTGAACACGGATTTCGGTAAATTTATATGTTGGAATCGATAGCTTATTCAATTCTAAGATATACTTCCCACTGACACTTCCGTCGCAAATGTTGCATTTCTGAGATAAATAAATGATAAAATTACTGCATAAAGTAATGTACAAAATGACGTGGCGAGCGGTCTGTGCGTAAGCGCGACAACAGAGGGCGCTGCGCGCGCGCGTGAATGGTTATCTTGTGCACTAACTGAAGGCAATTTTTGAGGAAGAAAACGTGATTTTTCTACAGAAAAGCAACATTTGCGACAAAAGTGCAAGTCGGAAGTATATCTTAAAATTACATTATGTGTTGATTCCAGGAGGTAATTTCCTTAAAATCTTTGTTCAATGTATACGAAAAAAATACCGAATATCATAACTTATCAACACTCGAAGTCTTGTGGCATTAGGAATTGAGTAGTTGATCATGGTATAGAGATTAGTCGCGGATAAAACTGACTTGTACGCGTATAGACTACTAAAGTGTGACGTCAGTTGCCATGGTAATTGGGTCTAAACATTCGCTGGTAAACTGTAACGTACATTGGTATAGCGCATGAAAACAGTTCACTAGTTTTAGTGTAGACCCAATAACCATGGCAACACACAAAGGGTGACGTTTTCACTTTAGTAGTCTATGCATAGTTCCGAGATTGCCCAGTTAACCCCGCCCCTTA
This sequence comes from Henricia sp. BOLD:AAB3569, assembly GCA_037783545.1. Taxonomy (NCBI): domain Eukaryota; kingdom Metazoa; phylum Echinodermata; class Asteroidea; order Spinulosida; family Echinasteridae; genus Henricia; species Henricia sp. BOLD:AAB3569. Next base: position 97,779 of record JBBELK010000162.1, on the reverse strand, counting down.
GATATTGTTGCTATGTGCTTACAAGCCATCGCAAAAAAATGGCGACATTAACGTACAAAGCAACGGGACTCGGCATGGAAAGCACAGATCCATTGGAGAAAACTCAAAAGTATTTATGTTTTGGGGTCGACAGGTACCGTAGCACACACTGAGCGAAGGGCTAGTAATGCAGGGATGACATATATTTCATAAAAATGCGCTTTCCTACCTTTGAACAGCGAATCGCCCGACATTGAAACCAAAATTCACCCGGTCACTGGCGCATGGCGCGTACAACATACAAACTGTATGGGCAGAAAATCGCGTGATTTGTGTGATGATTGCATCACTTTGACCTATGTGGGCGCCGTCTGCTAGCTCTGTTGTGATTGGTCGCGGTTTCGGCTTGATTGACAGGTCGGAACTATGCATTACTGAGCAACTTCTTTAAAGGCAGTGTACATGGCTGATTGGTATCTCGAAAATCAAAAATGTTCACAGATTTACGCCTAACTTACACAATATAAACATGATGACAGTAGAAACGTCCCCTGAAATGGTTTTGTCTGAAGTGCTATTATAGTCCAGTTTGAGAAATGAGTAAAACAATCAAGGCGGATACACACTATCGCGGAAAAATCACACTTTCGCGCTACGCTCACCGCATTGCATGAACTCCCAATCGCCGATTATTCCAAAATAGAAAATTCCACTCTGGTAACTTGGGGCTTCTCTGATACCTCATTGGCTGCGCGTTGGAAAGGTCAGCGCACCGCGGTCAAAGTTCAACAGATTTGAACTTTGACGGCAAACCAGTTTGTGTACAAACCAATGGAACAGTGTGATTTTTTCGCGATAGTTTTCGTCTCATGAGACGAAAATTCAATTCGCCCCAAAACCATTTCGCCCGAGTGCCATTTCGCCCCAAATCACTTCGTCCAAACACTACATCGCCCAAATGCCACTTCGCCCCAAAACCACTTCGTACACAGGCCGTGGTTCAGAGCGAAATGGTTCAGGGCGAAGTGGTTTTGTGGCGAAATAACTGCAACCCCTTTTTTGACTGTTTTCTCAAAAGTTAGACGAAGTACGGAGCTGGTTTTTGCTCAGGTTAGTTTTAATCATGCATATCTTCAACCACACAGGGGGATAAAACTATTTGTAACAGTTTACCAATCATGACTCTTTAAGCGCTCATTACAAACTATTTTAAACAGCTGTTTTATTGTCCGCGCCTTACTTAATCAGGGCTGTGTTCCAGGTACGCGAACATTTGCAAACGTTCACCAACAACTGGTAGGCCTACCCAGAGTTCCATAGATGCGTGCACAAAAGCAAAGTGGCCAGTGGCGAACATTAGCAACGTTTGCGTAAGTCGAACGCAGCCCAGGCTGTTTTGCTGTACACGCCTAAAGGCGGATACACACTATCGCGGAAAAATCACACTGTTCCATTGGTTTGTACACAAACTGGTTTGCCGCTTGTGCCTATCGCGACGCGCAAAAGTTTTGAGCTGGGTCAAAGTTCAAATCTGTTGAACTTTGACCGCGGTGCGCTGACCTTTCGAACGCGCAGCCAATGAGGTATCAGAGAAGCCCCAAGCTACCAGAGTGGAATTTTCTATTTTGGAATAATCGGCGATTGGGAGCTCATGCAATGCGGTGAGCGCAGCGCGAAAGTGTGATTTTTCCGCGATAGTGTGAATCCGCCTTAAGCCGACAATCGGTTACTCGGACTTTGTGTCCAAATTTTATGTTCAACTTTGTTTCATAACCTGAATAAATAGTCTTTGTCAAAAAACAGAGCTGAATTTGATACTGTACTGCAGTAATAAACTCCCGGAATAAACTATCGTACGCTGGAAATAAAACTAACTCCAAGGTCACGTGATTTATCCGAACCATAATCTGGTTCGGATAAATCACGTGACCTTGAATTGTTTGAAAAATGCTAAAAAACGCCCAAATGTTGTGGGTCTATTTTGAGCCCAACAAAGCCGGTTTGTCCCTTTAACAGCCACTTTTCTTCTGATTTCAAATCAGCTAAAGACAGGCAACGGGCAGACAAACAACCATGCGCAAGGATCCGAGCAAAAGGAGAGTAAGTCAAGAAGAAAATATTATGTATACCAACCATAATAACAGACTATTGCGTTTACAGGGTACTGACTTAATAACGACATTTATTTCAGATTTTGCCGATGACGTCAAGCAGATACGAATGGCACTAATGAGGCTAGAGGTTGCTACAACAAGACTCGAGCGGACCCGTAAGCATTATTAACAGAATATATGGGGTTGGTCGGTTTTTTAAATGTTTCAAATTGGATATAGGGAGAGGCCTGAACGTGAATAACTGTCGGAGGCAAATCTGAGGGCAATGATACGTCCAGGGGCCAATTTCATGGCTGGCTTGCCAGCCAAAATGGTGTATGTTAATACTAAATTTTGCTTCCGTTTCTAAAAACACAAAACCCACAATTTGACAAACAATTTTGGCACATTTTACAAAGCAAATATTTGTGCTAAACAGCGCAATGAAATTGGAAACCCATAGCCGGTTTTAAACCGCTTGTTGCTATGCCAGCGCACTGATTTGAGCAAATGACAGTAGTATCGTGTGGAGCATTTTGACTGCCCATTGAAGCAATTTTTGTGAGGAGGGAGGAGGCAGAAGGCAGGCGGCTGGGATGCGGTGTGAGACGGGGGGCGAGTGTTAGGTTGGAATGACCAGTTTGTTGTTAATAACCAGTTTGTTGCTAATTATCTAGATGTCACCTTTAATTGTATTTACATTGTCAACAGAAGGCGCTGTTGCACACCACTGTAAAGTACACAGAATCTACATCTAGGTCATGTCAAACACGTTTACATATTAACGTCACGCCTTGTGCGTTTCAGCCGGCCACGTTTGTCGCGGATTTTCGCCCTTAGGACAGCCCAAAGCTGTAAGTTTTGTAAATCTTTAACCGAGTAGAACATTTGGACATTCATTGCTGCTATGGTATTTTTTTAAGTTTATGTCACAACTCGAATTTAAGGAAAATAGTTATTGGAATCGATAGCTTGGACGATTTTAGAATAGAAATACTTACATACATTTCCGTCGCAAAGGCTTAGTTTTAGAGAAAAATCACGGAAAAAATATTGCATATGATTGCACGCAAAGCGGCCGGCCAGCCAGAAACCAAACGGATCATCACGCGCACGCCCTCTTTCTTCGCGCGCTTCACGCACTGCTCGCCCGGCAGCAGTTTCACACACTTTTGTATGGCGGCGGGCGTGACAAAAACACAGAATTTTCATGGAAACGCAACATTTGCGATAGTCTTGGCTCCAAGACCTTCGTGTTAGTTTTTGTTGTTGCTATACAGAATTCCCACAGCGCGCGATGAACAGTGCGCGAAACTATTGAGGGCGTTTTTTCATACATTTTAATCGATTATTTGGTGTATTCGTAGCGGTAGTACGTATTCGTTGCACTGGTATCGATACCAGTGGTGCATACGATACTGGACCTTCTCGAAGGTCTTGGCAATCTTGGCAGCAATTCTTAACTTTTTCTTTATTTCTCCCTTGGAAATCCAAGGGAGCCAATCAGTGATTAGGTTGGGACCATAGCGTGAATTATTCATTAGGCAAACGTAAAACAGGTTTATGTGTGTGTAAAATGCCTGCGGGATGTCTGTTGGGTTGATCGAGTCAACAGCCCCAAGTGTTATTTTTGACGTGTAGGGAAAACTCGGCATCGGGAACATTTGCGGACAAGCGAGCGCTGCGCCCGGGCCAGGCAACACCGCACTGCCTGCAGGCGCAGGCAGCTATCGGTACGGTCTGCCTTCCGGCTAACGGCCGCCGGGATTTCACCTGGGGATTTCAGTACCCTGCTTGTTACTCGTCTTGAATTAAATTCTATAGATAATCGATCTCTAAACCAAATAAAAAGGTTATAAAAACAGACAAATAAGAGGGGAAATGTTAAGAAGTTACCCCGATGTTTAAAAAAAGGGTAATTTTGGAAGGGAAAACCATATTAATAATTTTCTTATACAGGTCTATCAATTGTCCAACCCCCCGGGCTACCCTAGCCAAGGTTAACTCGGCTCGAATTTTATCATGTGGTAATCTGTAACAGATTACCACATCGGATACAATTCGAGCCGAGCTAGGTAACCTTGGCTAGGTCTACCCCACAAACGAGGTGGAGATTGTCAATTTCCGAGTGACAAATTTCCCACCCCTGGAAAAAATTTAGGTGACAAAATCCCCACCCTGGGGCATAAAAACCAAATCCCCATCCCCTAGGTGGGGACAACAATTGATGATGCATTAGATGAAATCAAGCCCCCTGTATTTTTCCACAGGGTCTCAAGCTATGCCCAGCCTATCCTTTTCCTCTCGGCCTGCTCGACTGTTTTCGGTCTTAAATAAAGTACATCATCACAAACTGTATGTTCAAGTTTGACAGTAAAGTGTTCGAGTTATAGTCTCAACAACAAACTAATTTGAAATGCTGTTCAACAAAATTCACAAATACCAGGGCAAAACAAAATCTCAACACATGTCCTATAATGTTTGTTTTACATACCCATTTTTAATACATGTACCCGGTCAGTAAACACATTGTATATAGTACCACTTGACATCCAGGGTATAAACAGAAATTCACAGAATGGAATTTTAATATGATGTTTATGTCCTTGACTGGACATCTCTTAAATTGAGAACTGTTTGCATCACAAAACAGTCTGAAATGACCTAAGAGATTCTTTGCCTATTCTTGTTTGCAGTTCATCTTTCTGAAATAATGCAATCATGTTTTCTAAAAAAGCACATCAGTACTAGACGATTAAATAAAAAAGAGATGCCCACATGATGTAGAGCCAAGAAAGGAAATAACAGACCTTTTGCTGTACAAATTTCCTATATGACACAATGTTACATTTTTATCAATCCTGTTGATAGCATAGGTCTTGTTTGAGATTTACATTACTGTTTTTTTTATTGGACAACATCATCATATTAAAAAAAGAACTATACATGTACAAGTATATGCAACAGAATGACCCCATTACCATCATGGAGGATTATAGGCCTACACATGCTGTTCCTTCTACAAATGTGGATTGTTTACATCTAAAGTGATGTTGATATGTCTGATATGGAGAAATTAATGACATCCAATATTCACGTTGTTTGGGTTGTTTGATTTTGTGCACATTCACTGCACTAAATTCCCTCACATTGCCCTGGTAGTTTGACTATAACAGTCGTGTATAATCACAACTCAGTCCTTGAATCTATGTTTGACCACTGGGATTTACTAAATCATTTTTCGCTTTAGCATTGTACATTTTCGTGCCATTTCATTAAAAAAATGATTATCCAAAAATCACAGCCTTGAACACGCGTAGTTAAAAGAGCAGACGTGATATTGTCAGAGATTAATTACTGCATTCCAATGCACATCAGTGATCCGAAGTCTGTTTACAGAGAATAAGCAGTCGCACTTTACTGCAGCACTTGGTGCAGGCAGGATATTTGCATCCAAGTAAAAAAAAAACAAAACATTAAATCAGTATTTAAAATTGTCTTGAAACAAAAGGTTTTAATCTTGGTTGTACTGGTTTGGTTTACATTTGCTTATTTCAGCAATTATGGATTGCCGACTTGTAGGCCTAGTTATACAAACAGTATATAAACACATACAAGTACTGAAACAAATCCCAAACTTATGAAAAAAGACATGTAAATGTAGTAATTACGGAAGCGTGTTGCTGCCAACTTTATTATTTTTTTTATCTCGTTTAAACGACTTACTTATCTCGTTTAAACGACTTAACCGTACTATCTCGTTTAAACGACTTAATTATCTCGTTTAAACGACTTAGTTGTCTCGTTTAAACGACTTAGCTATGTCGTTTAAACGACTTAGCTATGTCGTTTAAACGACATAACTTGTCCATCTTGTTTAAACGACTTAATTATCTCGTTTAAACGACATAATTATCTCGTTTAAACGACTTAATTATCTCGTTTAAACGACTTAATTACCTCATTTAAACGACATAACCCACGTCATTTCACTTAGTTGATGTGAGCCGCCGATTCGGCCGAACAGCGGCCCGCTGCTTCAGCCGCTGATTCAGAAAATGATAGAAAATTTAAAATACATACACCAGAGGATGTTTACCGCACAAACGCCGGGTTTAAAGGGGGAATCAGAATTTGTACTGTCCGAAGACTGGGCCTCGCCAAAAATCACGATTTATTTGAACCAGTCAGTCGATAGTCTATGAAACAAAAATACAACCCTCCTATCTTTTTAGATCCATCCACGTTATGATTTTCCCAATTAAAAGTATCGGGTCGGCGGGAAATTTATATGCAAATAGCAGTATCCAGGGCGTAGATATATGGCGTGTGAAACGTTGCAATATTCGATAATGCACAAATATATGTGCGATGTTTGACATATATCACTATGAGCAAAAACATGTACATGTTCATTGTAACCCCATTGTTAGTAACAATGGTGTGTGCCCAATTTCCATTGTTAGATGTTTATAGTGTATGTGCGATGTTAAATATATATGTGCGATGTTAAACATATATGTGCGATGTTTGATATATGTGAGATGTTTTTTTTTTATATGTATGCGATGTTAAAGATATATGTGGTATAATTTGACATATATATGCAATGTTTTTTCATATGTACCATAACTACTTTTCCCGTATTAGGACGACCGTTTTGGAAAGAGTGCTCTGGGGAACCACTAAAACGGCAAATTTGTCGGCAAGAAACTCTGCCGTTGACACCCATTTTTTCGACTTAAAGTTCTCATAAAAATGTTTTTCGACCTAGACAAAAATGGTTACAAACCTAATAAAAATGGTGAGAAACCTAATAAAAATGGTTTTTGACCTAATAAAGATGGTTTTTGAAGCACTTGGCGTTAGGACGACCGGCTATCGGTCGCCCTAATGCGGTCGGTCGTCCTAATACGCCTTTTTTACCCATAACCGGTCGCCCTAATACGGGAAAAGCAGGTTGTATGCGATGTTAAAAATATATGTGCAATAATTTGACATATATATGCAATGTACAAAATATATGTGCGATATTTCGACATATATGTGGGATATTTTAATGTGTATGTATAATCGCGGTGTTCGTGATATGTGGGCATGATCTTTCATAGATTGGTTCCCGATCCCAATAGATTGGTTCGCTTATTGCGCAAGTGTGGAATATGTAGATGGGAACCAGTCTAGATCTTTCAATGTATGTGCGTAAACGGAATTGTGGGTAGCACCTAGACTGGTTCCCGCTCCACATATTCCACATACAACGACTGAATAATTCAGTCTCGTCAAAACATTTTTGGTCCGGGTACCAGACTGTAGTTAGGTAGCACCCAGCTATTAATCACGTGATGTGAGACACGTGCGCGATGATAACCGTTTCTTCTTTGTTTATTCAGAGACGTAAAGAGAAATATTTATCTCTATGTCTCTGAATAAACGTACCACGCCATAGGCTACGCGACGAATGAAGGTCAGAAATAAAGGTTATGGGGCCTGCAAGGGTGACTCGCCGTTAAAGGAGCGTGTTCAGTCAAAAAATGGGTTTTGTTTGTCTGTTTTAACTTAGCAATCATACAATACCTCCCAAAAATAATATCGACGGGGAATGTTTTTAATGCAATCCCCAGTTTGGATGTAGGTGAATTACTGCACTGTTCTATTGAACCAGATAAATTATTTTGCAAAACATCGGTCTATTAAATTTCCGGCAATCCTTAAAATATATACGGATTGAGAACTGAAATATCTTTATGGTAACGAGAAAAATTTGACAGACAATAATTAAGATATCAAAATCTCAACTTCCATGGTAAAAATGGGTGGCTAAAAAATGTGATCTGGCGCTCCTTTAAAGGAGCGTGTCCAGATCACATTTTTTTAGCAGATCCCCAACTCCCCCCCCCCCCCCCCCACCCCCCAACCCCCGTTTTTCCAATAGGGGTTGAAATGTAGATACCATATAATGTTTCATATTTTTATCATGACCATTCTGAAATTTCGCGTTCTCAATCCGTATATATCCGGAAAAAAAGACCAATGTTTTGCACAATAATTTATCTGGTTCTTTAGAAAAGTGCAGTAACTAATTAACCTTTTTTTGCTTCCACATCCACAAAGGTCTGTGGCTACCATGAGCAATTTCATAAAGCTTCCACATCCATGGCTGCTTTCGAGCGCGGCACCAGGGATCCCTGGTGCTCCATGGTGCTCGCCCGAAAGCGTGTGTTCGCATGTGTGTGACGTAACGTTCCCAACACCAAGGAGCACCGGGGACGAGCGATCGAAAGCAGCCCAAACTTGGGATTGCATTGAATTTTTTTCCTCGTCGATATTATTTTTGGAGCTATTTTTATTGATGGTGTGGTACGGTTTATTCAGAGACGTAGAGATAAATATTTCTCTTTACGTCTCTGAATAAACAAAGGTGAAACGGTTATCATCGCACACGTGTCTCTCATCACATGATACACATCACGTGATTAATAGCTGGGTGCTACCTAACTACGGTCTGGTACCAGGACCAAAAATGTTTTTACTAGGCTGAATTATTCAGACGTTGTATGTGGAATATGTGGAGCAGAACCAGTCTAGGTGTTACACACAATTCCGTTTACGCACATACATTGAAAGATCTAGACTGGTTTCCGTCCACACAGGAGAATAGACTGGTTCCCGTCCACATATTCCACACTTTCGCAATAAGCGAACCAATCTATAGGGATCGGGAACCAATCTATGAAAGATCATGCCCACATATCACGAACACCGCGACCCCATACATTTAAATATCCCACATATATGTCGAAATATCGCACATATATTTTTAACATTGCATATATATGTCAAATTATTGCACATATATTTTTAACATCGCATACATATGAAAAAAACATTGCATATATACGTCAAATTATTGCACATATATTTTCAACATCGCATACATATGAAAAAACATCGCACATATATATTTAACATCGCACATATATATTTAACATCGCACATATATATTTAACATCGCACATATATTTGTGCATTATCGAATATTGCAACGTTTCACACGCCATATAGATATGCACGTGATACGTCTGGACGAGTCGACGTAGACGCAAAATCTGTTCCACATAGGCCGTTTTGTAAACGCTCGGTGTTTTACGGTCAGGCTAGGGCCATTTAATTGCGAAAAATCATCCCATTTCGAAGGTTTATTTTCAGTTGTAGTATACCTTGGGACATCCCAAATAAGTATTCTTAAGTGTCACAGCCGGTGCATGTGCCGTTCAGGACCAAAAACAGCAATTTTTAGTGCACAATCACAAAAATCGTAAAGAAATCACGATTTTGAGTGCTACGACCCTTAATATCGTCCCATTGTGACCTGCTGTCACATTTAGGATAAGAATATATGACACAAACCACGTAACAAAATTGCATAGCCATAGTCCATTGGGTTCTGTGGTTTTTAGTTTGCGTTTTATGACTGCCAAGAAAAAAAACTGGAGGTAGCCTAACTAAGAATACCTGGTAGTATATTACGATCTACGACTTGGAAAGCGTTTGTCGAGCGCCAAGAACCGATTATTAAAACGGACAGAAAACTCAATACTTGTGACGATGAAATACAACAATACACTACGCTCTACACAGTTCCACCGTTGGAAATTAGGCACAGTGAATGTGCGAACAATGGGCAAAGATGCAGATTGATGAGACTGTTCGACAAGTAAACCGGGCAGGCCTCAGCATATGTGGATTACAGGAAGTCAAGCGGCTCCATACAGGAAACCTACTAGTTACATTGAACGATCACAAGACTGGATTACCCCAAAAATATGAAGTCCACTGGTCTGGCCCCGAATGCCGACGTACTGATGGTGTGTGAATAATAATCAAAGTCTGGCCCGAAATTACGATCTACAACATTGACTACCGGACACCCCGCAACCTCTCCGCTGCTCTCACAATCAAAGGCTGTGAGATCAAAGTCATAGTCGCCTACGCTCCGACGCTCGATTCGACTGAAAACAAAAAAGACCCTGTTTTACCGCGAGCTCAGACATATGACGTACGTGACATTAAAATTCAAAAACTTGTTGTAATTGGGGATTTTAACGCTCAGTCAGAAGTCACACAAACAACTGCGTGCTTCAGACCAGAGAAAATTCTCACCGATGTGCAGTCGAATGAAAACGGTGACGTCTTGTTGGACTACTGGTTTGTCGCTGCTGAATTATTGGTTTCGTTACCGGCCACTACATCAATGGACCTGGTGGTCCAATGACGGGAAGACCAGGAGAACTCTGGATTACAGCTTAGCTGACTCCTGGCTCAGACAGTATTGTTTAGACTGTACAGTTCGCACCAGCTTCGATTTCGAGTCAGACCACAAACTTTTGGTAACACCCCGACATCTAAAGTCGCGCGGTACAAAATTTGTCGAAAAAAGTAACCTAAAGCCTGTGATCTGAGTGCGCTTCAGGTGCCGCAAACACTTAAAAACTACCAAAAAAGGGTATCGACAAAACTTCGAGAATCTACCATCAAAGATATATCGACTCAAAAAATGACCTCCTTCTCAAAATCCTCCAAGATACTGCCAATGAAACCCTACCAAAAGCGACCCGCGATCAACCCTCTGCCTCCTGGAAAGGCGATTCTGAACTCCTATATACAACTCCGAACCGAAAAAGACCGCATGTCAAAATCGAGCGCAACCATTCAAGAAATCCGTACTATCCATCGCTTAATCCGAAAACGAGTCAACCACATGCAAAATCTGCACTTCCTCAACGAAGCCAATCAGATTAACAGACATGCAAGGACAAGAGAAGTTGAAAAAGTCTATGCCAGGGCGACGCAACAGTGGACAACGTACAGATCAACGTCGGCATCCGATTGTCCACCCAAACTCCTGCTGGAACACTTCAAAAACAATTTTTCCACCGCATCCCTATACGGAACTGCCACCAGAACTACGGGAAAACCCGCCGGAATTCCTCCTCAGTCTGCAAGAACTCTAAGACAAAGCTGACATCAACATCAAGGCTCCGACAGTTGAGGAAGTTTCAAGCCAGCTTAGGCGTATGAAAAATAGGATGGCGGCAAATGATTGTCCGGCAGAATTTTTAAAGGCGATGGAAGGGTGTGCAGAGGCGGTTGAGTTGCTGACGAGTATGTTGGGTGATATTGGACGCTGGAACGAGTTCCGGAAATATGGAAAGTGTCACGTTTGCAGACGCTTTGGATAGGAAATGGTTCAAAAAAGATCCAGAGTGCACTGAGTGTGGGTAGGTCAGTATGCAAGCTGACAGTGAGTTTAATCCTACAGCGATTGCAACTTTGGTTTGACCAACAAATATCAGATTTTTAAAATGGTTTCGTCGCAACAAAAGGCTGTACCGATGGAATATTCCTAGTCAAAAGAATCCAACAACTTTCAAAACGCCTCAAAACTCACACCTTCCTCGGCGTCATCGACATAACGAGGGCGTTTGATAAGATCGATCGGCGACTATTATTCAAGACGATCAAAGCGCGTTTTCTTCCGGGGACCGATCTGAAGTTGTTCAAAATATTGGAAAATGTGTACGATGCACCTACGCTCCAGTAGACTCAAGTTTTGAAACTCGCTCGGGTGTGAGGCAAGGTGGGCCGGAGTCTGCTTTTCTCTTTGTTTTGCTGTTCGATTTCTGCATGCGGTGCTTTATGGAGGAGGCGGGGCATGAGGAGCATGATATCACGTTTTTTTAGAGTAGCTACAGGGTGAATAGCCAGGTGATACCAAGTGCAGCCACGGAATATACCAGCTGGGAAGGTTGGGGTTCCATGGGGAGGGTATGCTGATGATCTGGTGGTGAATACGCGGTCGAGGGAAGATCTACAGAAGGCTCTTGACTTGTTGGGTGTGATATTCAGGCGATTCAGTTTGACTATCAACGTGAAAAAGACGACAATGATTGCAAATTGTGAAGCCCTACCGGCGAACCCCGATCACGAAGACGCAACCTACCTAACCTCAATCGCAACGATCAACCAGCTACCGCTCAAAAATATTGACAGTTTCAAATACCTAGGCTGCAAAATCTCGCGAAATGACAGGGGAAGATGAGATTGCTACGAGAGTGAATTGCGCGAAGGGATCTTTTGCTAGCCTGAAGCAGGTACTGTGCAACCTGTGAATTCACTTGAAAACGCGAATATCGCTCCTAAACAGCAATGTTAGAAGCCGGCTAACGTACGCTTGCCAAATTAGACGATTACGGCCAAGCAGTCACAGCTTTTGGATCAGACATACTGCACGTTTCTGCGAAAGACGCTCCGCGACGGATTTGCGAGACACCGGGATCATGATGACGAGGCAATGAATCTCTGCTACAAATGGTTAAATGCAGCCATTCACAGCCTGTGTAAGACTCCAGATGTATCAATCCACATTCAAAACCAGCAACGACGATACCTCTCTCACCTCTTACGACTACTGCACAACTCTGTCAGAAAACAGCTACTTTTCACCGTAATGAACACGGTCACTACACCACCCAGCCACTGAACAAGTTGCGAAGGATCACAACTGTTCAAAAGCCCAAGTGTACAAAGACGCGATTTCGCGCAAGTATTGTGTTGACGCAAGTCCTGCTATAAACCAGTAATGGTGTCGCAGTAAATCTGATGATGATGATGAGTACTGGAGCCATGCGCGGAGCTGCTGGACCGATCACCACATGCTGAGGTTAAAAATGGCATTCGGAATACGACAAAAGCACAACAAGCAAGGGGCAAGAAAACCGACCAAGCTGAACACGGCAAAACTATGTACCATCATAATCACGCATCGTAGTGTGTTTTTCCCAAGAATCCTGTATTAAGTGCGCGAATATATATCTCTTTTTCTTGTTTAAAATGTGTGACTCGTGAGTCACGAGTCATCATGTCCGAGTCATCATCGTCGAGTCCGAGTCCGAGTCATTTTCCAATGTGACTCGAGTCGAGTCCGAGTCACGAAAAATATGACTCGAGTCGAGTACTACAACACTGGCTGTGGACAGTATTGGGTCTCGACGTGTCCAAGTACGGATGTGGGAAGCGGAGAGCGGAGATGCGTCAATGTTCTCCATCAACAACACAATTTGTTTCAGCTAGGAGTAGAACCTTAGCTGGCATGTCTGGCAATGGTTACCGACTCAGTGCGTCGACATTCCCGTGATATGTTGTCGACTTGAAGATAAGTGTGTATTCGTACATGGCTAGCATAAGAGCCCATAGTTGAATAAGAGCTGACGCTTGCGGAGGTACTTCGCGTTCCTCGTTAAACAGACTCAACAGAGGCTTGTGATCGGTCACTAGCGTAAAATGTCGCCCATAAATGTAGCTGTGAAATCGCATCCCACCAAACACGCGTGCCAGACCTTCCTTTTCTTTTTGCGAGTATTTCCGTTCTGGCGGTGCCGATGTGCGAGAAACAAACGCGATCGGTCCCTGCGAACCGTCTGACACATGATCCGGTGCGACAGTACTGCTCCAATGCCGTACTGTGGTGCGTCACAAGACACGATAATTAAGTGGTTTCTTTGCGTAGATTCGAGTAGATTCGAAGTGAACGAGTAGATTCCATCACAGGATAAGTTCCTTGGAAGCCTTGAATGCTTTCGTCTTGTCAGGACCCTATTTCCACTGGGTGTCTTTGCGAAGTTGTCGGTACAAAACAGCAAGTTTAGATAGCCGTGGCATGAACTTCCCGTAATAATTGCATAGCCCCAGGTAGGCTCTCAACTCACTAACGTTAGTCGGTACGGTGGGGGAGCATTGCGGATTGCGGTTACATTTTTTCGCCGTCGGATGCAGTCTTCTGAAGGGGCCATCAAGGTACATTTACTGATCTTTACGCGTAGGCCGGCTTTCTCTAGGCGTGACAACACAGTGGCGAGTGTTGCCAGGTGAGACTGGTCGTCAGGGCCGGTAAATAAAATGTCGTCAAGATAGACGGACACATGCGGGATCCCCTGAAGGATGTTTTCCAATTGTGGGTGCGGACGCTATCCCGAACGGTAGACGAGTGTATAGGAACAATCTACGAAGGGTATTGATAACCACGTATGCTCGCGATTCCTCATCCAGAACGAGTTGTTAATACGCTTGGGAGAGGTCCAGTTTAGTGAACTTGTTTCCACCCGAGAGAGAAGTAAACAAGTCCTTGATGTTCGGTAGTGGATACTTATCCAATTTGGATACTTAATTAACGGTCAACTTGTAATCAGGTTTCAGAACTGGTACGATCGGCGATGCCCATTCTGAAAATACCACAGGCTCGATATTAAACTCATGTAGCCTGTAGTCGCTCAAGCTCTTTCTTGATTAAGGTGCGCATAGCGTATGGTACAACTCGAGCTTTTTGAACGCCTCCGTCTTGTACGTAACTTCAACGTCGAGACTGCCGAGTACTGGAACCAACTCTCTTGTGTAAGTACGTAGTTTCACTTGCGATTTTTGCAAGACTACGTTTGGCCAACATGGTTGAAAAATCTTCTCTGAGGCGAGTGATAGTGCAGCTACTGTGTCGATTTCCAAAGTGGTGTCGACGTCATCGATACATAGTGTCGCTTTGATTGGCCGCTGTGCGGATTTGTCACCCGAGCTGCTGAACAGTGAGTATACGGGGCAGCTGTTCGCGTATGCGTCATCATCAGTGTCGCTGTTTTCCGGAGAAGCAGTGACATTCTGAACTTGGATTCGTGACGCTGTCGCTTTGCCGCTGCGACATACGCTGGCAATGTGGCCTCGTTTATGGGAGTTGAAACAAGTTTTTATTTTTATCTGCATTTATCAGCTGAATGACCACAACGATAACAGGCTTTCTGCTTGGCACCTTTCTGCTCAGTGGGCCTTGGATTACCTGTCACCTTCGGTGGCTTTCGTGCCGATGTGTGGCTCCTCGTCATTTTATTCACCGCTTTGTCGCTCTATGGCTGCGTAGCATGGATGTCTTTGACATTCTTGGCTGCCGTTTCCATGCTTTGGGCGATTGCCATGGCTTTTTCCAGAGTTAGGTTCTTTTCTGCCAACAAACTGCGTTTTATGCGGTCGTTGCGCACACCTCACACACGCCGATACCTTAGCATGTAATCAATTACAGAACTCTGCCAGGGACTGTAGAGTTGCCGCAAACTGTGCAACAGACTCCCCGTCTTCGCGAAATCGGCTATTGAACTTGCATCGTTGTATGATTTCCAACGGCGTCGGGTTGTGGTGCTCTGTCATGCATTTCACCAGTTCTCTTCCTTCCCTTCTCGAAATTCGTCAATTGTATCTTTGAACCGAAGACGAGGGCGTCCTCTCTTTCTGAGGCCAGAAGACAGTAGCCTGTCCGACGACATCCTCATGAGGTGTCCAGTCCATCGGAGATTCTTTATAATCAGAAGATATTCAATAGAGGGCAGGCCTGTCCGTTCGATCATGAGGTTATCCTCATGATCGAACGCAAATGTCGCATCATAAAGGCGTGGAGCTTTTTCGCCTGTCGTCTGTATACTGTCCAGGTCTCGGCTCCGTAGAGTAGGGTGGACAGTACGATTCCGCGGTGAATCTTGCCTTTGACCCGCGTGGACACATGGTGGTTGTTCCAAAGGCTTTGGCGTAGTCGGCCAAAAGATGCACTAGCCTTGGCCATCCTTCTTTGTATTTCAGCACCGATGCGTCCATCACTTGATATCGTGCTTCCGAGGTAGGTGAATTCCGGGACAGAGTTGGTACAGCACTTCCGTCTTCTTGATGTTAATCTTCAGACCGAACTTCCTAGGGGCATCAGAAAAAGCATCCACTATTCTCTGGATCTTTTCAGAAGAGTACAGTGGGCAACCAGTACACTGTCGTCTGCAAACAGCAGCTCTCCCAGGTGAAAATTCCAGTTGAAACCAGTTAAACTTTCAACTGGTTTCAACTGGGATTAACTGGCACCAATTGGTACCTGTTGAACGCAACTGGAATCAACTGGGGGCCAACTGGAGCCAGTTAGAACAACTTTAGAAATCCAGTTAAAACTGGTAATTTTAGCGAGACCAACTGGGACCAGTTATAACCAGTTGAAGAAACCAGTTACCAACTGGTAACATTTTGCGAGATCAACAGAAACCAGTTGATGAAACCAGTTATCAACTGGTAATTTTCCGACAAGTTGAAATCGGTCAAAACCAGTTACATCAACTATCTGATTTCGCATGAGTGTACGCGTTTCAGCACGGGACTATTAAACAAGTTGCACAATTTGCGCTTTTTGGTCACCTTTGTCAGGACGGCCCGGGCCAGTTGAAACCAGTTTCCACCCGGGCAATTCTGTGAATGGGCCAGCTGAAACCAGCCGATACAACCAGTTACCAACTGATCACTTTTTTTTCCGGCACAGAGCCAGTTTATAATAAACCCAGTTGCATCTGTGACAGCACAGGGCCAGTTGAAACCGGTTGCAGACACCAGTTACCAACTGGTCACTGTGCCAGTTGGAACCATGCAGTTTTAGAAACAAGTTATTACCAATTCACTATTGACAGCACCGGGCCAATTGAAACCAGTTGCAGAAACCAGTTATCAACTGGTCCCTTAAATTTTGTCAGCACAGGGCCAGTTGAAACCAGTTGCAGGAACTAGTTACCAACTGGTTTCTATATTGAAAGTTCGGGGCCGAAACCAGTTGCAGTAACTAGTTACCAACTGGTCCTTATTGACAGTATGGGGCCGAAACCAGTTGCAGAAACCAGTTACTAACTGGTCACAGGGCCAGTTGGAACCTAGTTGCAGAAACCAGTTACCAGAGACCAGTTGATAACTGGTTTCTGCAACCTGTTCAAAAACAGTTTGAAACCAGTTCGGAACCAGTTCTACCCAGTTGGAAAACAGTTTAAAACCAGTTCTATACCCAGTTGGAAAACAGTTTAAAACCAGTTAAGGACCAGTGTATACCCAGTAGGAAAACAGTTTAAAACCAGTGCAGGACCAGTTCAACCCAGTTGGAAAACAGTTTAAAACCAGTTCAGGACCAGTTCAACCCAGTTGGAAAACAGTTTAAAACCAGTTCAGGACCATGCAGTTGTACCCAGTTGGAAAACGGTTTAAAACCAGTTCAACCCAGTTGGAAAACAGTTTAAAACCAGTTCATGACCAGTTCTACCCAGTTGGAAAACAGTTTAAAACCAGTTCTACTCAGTTGGAAAACAGTTTTAAACCAGTTCAGGACCAGTTCTGCCCAGCTAGAAAACAATTTAAAACCAATTCAGAACCAGTTCTACCCAGTTGGAAAACAGTCTAAAACCAGTTAAGGACCAGTTCAATCCAGTTGGAAACCAGTTTAAAACCAGTTCAGGACCAGTTCAACCCAGTTGGAAAACACAGTTTAAAACCAGTTAAGGACCATTTCAATTCAGTTGGAAAACGGTTTAAAACCAGTTAAGGACCAGTTCAATCCAGTTGGAAAACAGTTTAAAACCAGTTAAGGACCAGTTCTACCCAGTAGGAAAACAGTTTAAATCCAGTGCAGGACCAGTTCAACACAGTTTAAAACCAGTTCAGGACCAGTTGTACCCAGTTGGAAAATGGTTTAAAACCAGTTCAACCCAGTTGTAAAACAGTTTAAAACCACTTCATGACCAGTTCTACCCAGTTGGAAAACAGTTTAAAACCAGTTCTACCCAGTTGGAAAACAGTTTAAAACCAGTTCAGAACCAGTTCTACCCAGTTGGAAAACAGTATAAAACCAGTTAAGGACCAGTTCAATCCAGTTGGAAAACAGTTTAAAACCAGTTCAGGACCAGTTGTTCCCAGTTGGAAAACGGTTTAAAAGCAGTTCAACCCAGTTGGAAAACAGTTTAAAACCAGTTCATGACCAGTTCTACCCACAGTTGGAAAACAGTTTAAAACCAGTTCTATACCCAGTTGGAAAACAGTTTAAAACCAGTTAAGGACCAGTGTATACCCAGTAGGAAAACAGTTTAAAACCAGTGCAGGACCAGTTCAACCCAGTTGGAAAACGGTTTAAAACCAGTTCAGGACCAGTTCAACCCAGTTGGAAAACAGTTTAAAACCAGTTCATGACCAGTTCTACCCACAGTTGGAAAACAGTTTAAAACCAGTTCTATACCCAGTTGGAAAACAGTTTAAAACCAGTTAAGGACCAGTGTATACCCAGTAGGAAAACAGTTTAAAACCAGTGCAGGACCAGTTCAACCCAGTTGGAAAACGGTTTAAAACCAGTTCAGGACCAGTTCAACCCAGTTGGAAAACAGTTTAAAACCAGTTCAGGACCATGCAGTTGTACCCAGTTGGAAAACGGTTTAAAACCAGTTCAACCCAGTTGGAAAACAGTTTAAAACCAGTTCATGACCAGTTCTACCCAGTTGGAAAACAGTTTAAAACCAGTTCAGGACCAGTTCTGCCCAGTTAGAAAACAATTTAAAACCAGTTCAGAACCAGTTCTACCCAGTTGGAAAACAGTCTAAAACCAGTTAAGGACCAGTTCAATCCAGTTGGAAAACAGTTTAAAACCAGTTAAGGACCAGTTCTACCCAGTAGGAAAACAGTTTAAAACCAGTTCAGGACCATGCAGTTGTACCCAGTTGCAAAACAGTTTAAAACGGTAAACCAGTTCAGGACCAGTTCAACCCAGTTGGAAAACAGTTTAAAACCAGTTCAGGACCAGTTCAACCCAGTTGGAAAACAGTTTAAAACCAGTTCAGGACAAGTTCTACCCAGTTGGAAAACACAGTTTAAAACCAGTTAAGGACCATTTCAATTCAGTTGGAAAACGGTTTAAAACCAGTTAAGGACCAGTTCAATCCAGTTGGAAAACAGTTTAAAACCAGTTAAGGACCAGTTCTACCCAGTAGGAAAACAGTTTAAATCCAGTGCAGGACCAGTTCAACACAGTTTAAAACCAGTTCAGGACCAGTTGTTTACCCAGTTGGAAAACGGTTTAAAACCAGTTAAACCCAGTTGTAAAACAGTTTAAAACCACTTCATGACCAGCTCTACCCAGTTGGAAAACAGTTTAAAACCAGTTCTACCCAGTTGGAAAACAGTTTAAAACCAGTTCAGAACCATGCAGTTCTACCCAGTTGGAAAACAGTCTAAAACCAGTTAAGGACCAGTTCAATCCAGTTGGAAAACAGTTTAAAAC
Organism: Henricia sp. BOLD:AAB3569; assembly: GCA_037783545.1. Classification (NCBI taxonomy): domain Eukaryota; kingdom Metazoa; phylum Echinodermata; class Asteroidea; order Spinulosida; family Echinasteridae; genus Henricia; species Henricia sp. BOLD:AAB3569. The sequence goes on along the minus strand of JBBELK010000162.1, from coordinate 78,555 downwards.
CAGTTCAGGACCAGTTGTTCCCAGTTGGAAAACGGTTTAAAAGCAGTTCAACCCAGTTGGAAAACAGTTTAAAACCAGTTCATGACCAGTTCTACCCACAGTTGGAAAACAGTTTAAAACCAGTTATATACCCAGTTGGAAAACAGTTTAAAACCAGTTAAGGACCAGTTCTACCCAGTAGGAAAACAGTTTAAATCCAGTGCAGGACCAGTTCAACACAGTTTAAAACCAGTTCAGGACCAGTTGTTTACCCAGTTGGAAAACGGTTTAAAACCAGTTAAACCCAGTTGTAAAACAGTTTAAAACCACTTCATGACCAGCTCTACCCAGTTGGAAAACAGTTTAAAACCAGTTCTACCCAGTTGGAAAACAGTTTAAAACCAGTTCAGAACCATGCAGTTCTACCCAGTTGGAAAACAGTCTAAAACCAGTTAAGGACCAGTTCAATCCAGTTGGAAAACAGTTTAAAACCAGTTAAGGACCAGTTCTACCCAGTTGGAAAACAGTTTAAAACCAGTTCAGGACCAGTTGTTCCCAGTTGGAAAACGGTTTAAAAGCAGTTCAACCCAGTTGGAAAACAGTTTAAAACCAGTTCATGACCAGTTCTACCCACAGTTGGAAAACAGTTTAAAACCAGTTATATACCCAGTTGGAAAACAGTTTAAAACCAGTTAAGGACCAGTGTATACCCAGTAGGAAAACAGTTTAAATCCAGTGCAGGACCAGTTCAACACAGTTTAAAACCAGTTCAGGACCAGTTGTTTACCCAGTTGGAAAACGGTTTAAAACCAGTTAAACCCAGTTGTAAAACAGTTTAAAACCACTTCATGACCAGCTCTACCCAGTTGGAAAACAGTTTAAAACCAGTTCTACCCAGTTGGAAAACAGTTTAAAACCAGTTCAGAACCATGCAGTTCTACCCAGTTGGAAAACAGTCTAAAACCAGTTAAGGACCAGTTCAATCCAGTTGGAAAACAGTTTAAAACCAGTTCAGGACCAGTTGTTCCCAGTTGGAAAACGGTTTAAAAGCAGTTCAACCCAGTTGGAAAACAGTTTAAAACCAGTTCATGACCAGTTCTACCCACAGTTGGAAAACAGTTTAAAACCAGTTATATACCCAGTTGGAAAACAGTTTAAAACCAGTTAAGGACCAGTTCTACCCAGTAGGAAAACAGTTTAAATCCAGTGCAGGACCAGTTCAACACAGTTTAAAACCAGTTCAGGACCAGTTGTTTACCCAGTTGGAAAACGGTTTAAAACCAGTTAAACCCAGTTGTAAAACAGTTTAAAACCACTTCATGACCAGCTCTACCCAGTTGGAAAACAGTTTAAAACCAGTTCTACCCAGTTGGAAAACAGTTTAAAACCAGTTCAGAACCATGCAGTTCTACCCAGTTGGAAAACAGTCTAAAACCAGTTAAGGACCAGTTCAATCCAGTTGGAAAACAGTTTAAAACCAGTTAAGGACCAGTTCTACCCAGTTGGAAAACAGTTTAAAACCAGTTCAGGACCAGTTGTTCCCAGTTGGAAAACGGTTTAAAAGCAGTTCAACCCAGTTGGAAAACAGTTTAAAACCAGTTCATGACCAGTTCTACCCACAGTTGGAAAACAGTTTAAAACCAGTTATATACCCAGTTGGAAAACAGTTTAAAACCAGTTAAGGACCAGTGTATACCCAGTAGGAAAACAGTTTAAAACCAGTTCAGGACCAGTTCTGCCCAGTTAGAAAACAGTTTAAAAAATGCAATGCATTGTGGGATTCATGTAACTGAACAGATTTACAGTGTAAAAAAAGTAATTTGCTTCAGTTTTGGCAGTTGTTTTGATTTTTGTAAATGGGTTGTTACTTGATAATAGGCAAATTGGCAATTGTCGGGAATGAACAAACTCAAAGTGGCGAGAGATTAAAATTAAATTTTGTATTCGATTAGTAGGTGTGTGCCAACCATGGGTTACAGGGTGCAGGTTTTTGTGGAGCATAAATAGAAGTCGCGCATAAAGATAATGTATGAGTATAGTGTATAAGTATAGTGTATGAGTAGTGTATGAGTAGTGTATGAGTAGTGTATGCATGAGTAATGTATAAGTAATGTATGAATATGTATAAGTAATGTATACGACCTAAATAATACGTATTTTTTCCAATTGTTTTTTTTTCTCCAATTGGTTCCAATTGAGGAGTGCCAAAACTCAGGACCAGTTGTACCCAGTTGGAAAACAGTTTAAAACCAGTTCAGGACCAGTTCAACCCAGTTGGAAAACAGTTTAAAACCAGTTCAGGACCAGTACACTAATTGAAAACCTGTTGGAAAACAGTTTAAGCCCAGTTCTATTGACAACCAGTTGTGAACCAGTATAAAACCAATTCATTCCAATTCAACCAATTGTGCCTATTAAAAACCAGTTAATTCCAGTTCAAAACCAGTTCAAAACCAGCTACACTAACTTGCACCAGTTGGAAACCAGTTGGAAACCAGTTCAGAAACAGTTGAATACCAGTTCATTCCAGTTAAAAACCTATTCAAAACCAGTTCATCCTATTGATACCAGCTCAGAACCAGTTGAAAACCAGTAACCAATTCCCAGTTCAACTGGACCAGTTCAGACCAGTTCAACTGGTTTCAACTGGAATTTTCAAAGTATTTGTCTAGACTGTATAAGACGCCATCCCTCATGCCTCGGAAAGCCACATCGAACATTGCTGATAGGAAGATGGAGAATAGCGTGGGGCCAGTACACAACCTTGCTTGACACCATTGGTAATACCGAGACTTCCCCTCCAACACTAACTTTTGGCATCATTCCCGTGTGTAAATTATCGATCATAGTTGTGAACTATATCTATGGGCATCCATAGTTCCTCATTAGCCGCCAAATCCCGGTCCTCCCGAATGTATCGAATGCCTTTGTGAAGTCGACAAATACAATATACAGCGGTTGGTCCTGCTCAGTGGACTTTTCTTGTAGTTGTCGGAGACAAAAGATCATATCCACGGTGCTCCGGTTTAATTTAAAGCCACACTGTGTCTCCGGAACTACAGTTGTAGTCAGAAGTTTAAATACAACTGTGTGAAAACTGGTGTGCTTAAACTTGCGTTGTCACCATTTTTGTAACAGTCTTTACTAAAGTCGTGATTTTGTGGAATTCCTCACGTGCTTGCAGTACTTAAAACATATAGTCCATGAGCCAATACCCCAAAAAATGGATGTCGGTACCATGTTGGGGGACAAAGGCTCATCATATTTTTTTGAAAGATGACCACCTTGGGCACATTTTTTGGTATGATGGACATTCTCAAGTGGTAGTTTTATACCATTTTGTTGAAAAAACATGGTTTTTGGGACAAAATCACGTTTTTTGATATTTTCCTTATAAAAGGAGTTTGCAGGCTTAAATGAAAAATCTAAAATATGGATATTGTGAGCAGTGGAAGCGTTGATTTTTAAAAATGGTTTGTTTCATCTTTTTCTCAATGGTTGCCATGGCAACAGCCGTTTTGGGGCAAAAAACACCATTTTTGGTAATAAAACATAAAAAATTCATATTGCAGGATTCATATGGAATATTGGGCTACTTCCAACGGCAAACTCATTCTGAGATACCCAGGCAGTTTTTAGGTACCTTAGAGTACAGTACATGTAGGCATAATGGTACATTTTGGGCCAAAAACCTAATTTTAGAATTGCCGTTTTGGGGTAAAATCACGTTTTTTGAGATTTTCCTTATAAAAAGAGTTTGCAGGCTTAAATGAAAAATCTAAAAAGTGGATATTGTGAGCAGTGGAAGCGTTGATGTTTTAAAATTGTTTGTTTCATTTTTGTTTAATGGTTGCCATGGCAACAGCCGTTTTGGGGCAAAAAACACCATTTTCGGTAATAAAACTTTACAAATTCATATTACAAGATTCATATGGAATATTAGGCTACTTTCAACGGCAAACTCATTCCGAGATAACCAGACAGTTTTTAGGTACCTCAGAGTACAGTACATGCAGGCTTAAATGAAAAATCTTTTTAAAAATGGATATTGTAAGCAGTGGGGCGTTTATTTTTTTTGGGTGGTTTGTTTTAACTTTTTCTTGATGGTTGCCATGGCAACAGCCGTTTTGGGGGCAAATACGAAATTTTTGGTAATAAAACGAAGAATTCATATCACAGGATTCATATGAAATATTGGAGTACTTCCAACGGCAAACCCATTCTGGGATACCCATGCAGTTTTTAGGTACAGTACATGTACATGTCGGCGGAATTGTACATTTTGGGACAAAAACATCATGTTAGAATTGCCGTTTTGGGGTAAAATTTTCTGCTAAAAAGGTAGAGGAAAAAATCTGGCCGTGGAGGAATAGACCAATCCAGGAGCGTTTAAGCCCCGCCCCAACAATTTCCACCCATCAATTATTCTGAAGGACAATGGTGATCTACGTGGTTATTTGGTGTCCAAACAATCTAATGATTATGCGCACTTCGATGTTGCCAGACGCGTTTCTACGTGGGCGGGGCTTACTGGATCGGTCTATAGACCGTATCGAATAGCCGCCATTTCGTGGGGCAGTTTCTTTGTTCCTTGCGGACATGCATGGTTGCACATATTGTGCTTCCACTGTTGAACGGTTTAAGTAAGCGACCTGCCCGCGTGTGATGTTGTGTGCCCTTGAGCAAGGCACTTTTCCGTTAATTGTATCTCTATCCAGGTGAAAAAAATAATACATGTAAGCCTGTAAAGGAGATGTTTGATAACATAACATGCAATCGGGCGGTAATGCATACTTTCAGGAAGCTGAGGTTTACGGATTGATTTAAAGTGATTAAAATAACCAGTAGTACTAATCCAGTGCGCAAGCCACCGGCATCGACACGCTGACCCCCAAACCACCGGCGGTATCTCAAGTGGCAGCGTTTTACCGCTGCCAAGCCACAGACCACTAGCGGTATTCAGCGGCCACCAGTGGTCTGCCGCTTCTAAACTACCAGCGCACAACTAGCGGTGGCCAGCAGCAAACCACCAGTGGTCTGTCGCACCTAAACCGCCAGCGGACACCTAGCGGCAGCGTCAAACCACGAGTGGTCTGCTGCTCCTAAACTACCATTGGACCACTAGCGGTAGCCAGTGTTAAACCACCAGTGGTCTGCCACTCTAAAACCGCTAGCGAACCACGAGGTCCTCCGCGACAAAACTGCCAGCAAACCACTGGCGGTATCCAGTGGCAAACTACCAGTGGTCTGCCGTTTTAAAACTGCCAGATGACCACTAGCAGTAGCCAGCAGCAAACCACCAGTATTATTATTACAACTATTATTATTATTATTATTTATTTCTGGTATTCATACCAAGGATTCCTCAATAGTGCTCATTGCACTGTCACTCGCAAGCGTGAGGAAACCCATGAAGAATTAGAATTAGAAATGGCCAGAGACACCGGGGATGATCCCCCTTGCTTTTTACGAAAGAATGCTCTGGGATCTTTAGAGTGCGTTTCCATTACCTAACACACTGGACCAACGGCTTTACATCCCTTCCGAAGGATGTAGCAAGTGTGGTTGAGTGCCTTGCCCAAGGGCACAGGTACCAAAGCCGTGGGGAGGTTCGAAACTGCAGACCAGTGGTCTGCCGTTCTAAAACTGCCAGCAGACCACTAGCGGTAGCCAGCGTTTAACCACTAGTGGTCTGCCACTCTGAAACCGCCAGCGAACCACAAGGTCTTCCGCCACAAAACTTCCAGCAAAATTACTGCCGGTATCCAGTGGCAAACCACCAGTGGTACGTCTGCCACTCCAAAACCACCAGCAGAATATTAGCAGTAGCCAACGGCAAAACATCAGTGGTCTGCCGTTCTAAAACCACCAGCGGACCACTATAAAAGCACCCGTTGCCTGCCACTCACACTCCGCCAGTAGACCACCAGTGGTTGATAGGGGTATGCCTCGCCATTATGATGACCTGCCACTCCTAATATAAACCGTCATCAGTTGTTCACTGTCACTAAATATATAAGGTGTCCCAAAGAAAGCGTCCAGTTCAAACCTGGCAACATCAGAATCTCCGTTTTCCCGGATCCCGATAGGGAATCTTCTTACATGAACAAATAGTCTTTATCGCATCTTTGTCACATAAAAATCAGTCAAGTGAATCAAATGGTCAGCCCTTAACTATATTATAGTAGTCACTAGTTCTCGTTGTCAAACAATCCGATACCTGGTACGTGCATGAACTTGGGTGTGACTTATCTGCGTATCTCAGAGTGGGGTTGCCGTTGGAAAGAGTCTAGTATTCTATACAAATTCTTGGACTGTGGAGTTTTAAAGTTTTATTACCAAAAATTGTGGTTTTGCCTCAAAATGGCTGTTGCGATGTTAATCATTGAGACAAATATTAATTTAGCCTTAAAAAAACAACGCTTCTGCTTGTCGCGAGATTTTTTTTCATGGTGTACATATACCATTTTTAGCAGAAAATAATAATATAATAACACTTGAATTTACCCCAAAACGACAAATCTGGTAGCGCTTAATATGGTACCTGAAAACTGCCTGGGTATGATATCTCATAATGGGTGTGCCGTTATAAATCTGGTGAAATTGAGTTTTAAAGTTTTATTGCCAAAAATTAATGGCTGTTGCCATGGCAACCTACATGTATCAGAAGAAAATTAAACAAACGGTACAAACCACTTTTTAAAAAACGCTTCCACTGCTCAAAATATATATATATATTTTTTATTTAAGCCTGCATACCTTTTTATAAGGAACATTGTAAACAAATTGTTTTAATACAAAAAAATGGTGTTGAGAAAAAGATGAAACATCGCTGGCACTGCTCACAATATCCATTGTTTAGATTTTTCATTTAAGCCCGCAAACTCTTTTTAAAAGGAAATTCTCAAAAAAAGTGATTTTACACAATTATCAAATGATGTTTTTGGCCCAAAATGTACCATTATGCCTACATGTACATGCACTGTACTCCAATGTACCTAAAACCTGCCTGGGTATCTCAGAATGAGTTTGCCATTGGAAGTAGCCCAATATTCCATATGAATCCTGTAATATGAATTTTAAAAGTTTTATTACCGTAAATTGTCGTTTTTGCCCCAAAACGGTCGTTGCCATGGCAACCATTGAGAAAAAGATGAAACAAACCATTTAAAAAATCACTACTTGCACTGCTTACAATATCCATTTTTTATATTTTTCATTTAAGCCCGAAATCTCTTTTTATAAGGAAAATCTCAAAAAACGTGATTTTACCCCAAAACGGCAATTCTAAAATGAGGTTTTTGGCCCAAAATGTACCATTATGCCTACATGTACTGTACTCTAAGGTACCTTAAAACTGCCTGGGTATCTCAGGATGAGTTTGCCGTTGGAAGTAGCCCAATATTCCATATGAATCCTGCAATATGAATTTTTAGTGTTTTATTACCAAAAATGGTGTTTTTTGCCCCAAAACGGCTGTTGCCATGGCAACCATTGAGAAAAAGATGAAACAAACCATTTTTAAAAATCAACGCTTCCACTGCTCACAATATCCATATTTTAGATTTTTCATTTAAGCCCGAAATCTCTTTTTATCAGGAAAATCTAAAAAAACGTGATTTTACCCCAAAACGGCAATTCTAAAATGAGGTTTTTGGCCCAAAATGTACCATTATGCCTACATGTACTGTACTCTAAGGTACCTAAAAACTGCCTGGGTATCTCAGGATGAGTTTGCCGTTGGAAGTAGCCCAATATTCCATATGAATCCTGCAATATGAATTTGTAATGTTTTATTACCAAAAATGGTGTTTTTTGCCCCAAAACGGCTGTTGCCATGGCAACCATTGAGAAAAAGATGAAACAAACCATTTTTAAAAATCAACGCTTCCACTGCTCACAATATCCATATTTTAGATTTTTCATTTGAGCCTGCAAACTCTTTTTATAGGGAAAATATCCAAAAACGTGATTTTGTCCCAAAAACCATGTTTTTTCACCAAAATGGTATAAAACTACCACTTGAGAATGTCCATCATACCAAAAAATGTGCCCAAGGTGGTCATCTTTCAAAAAAATATGATGAGCCTTTGTCCCCCAACATGGTACCGACAAGTGTCTTGGCCCATGGACTAATAGCTTGGTTCGGGTAGTCCTTGTTTACCATTTTGGGTGATGATGGTAGTGGTGTAAATGTATGTAAACTTCTTACTTCAACTGTACATCTGGTATTATGTGAGTAGATAATCTGTTGAGGAGGATCCTGGCGAAGATCCTGCCTGCTATGGAGAGAAAAGAAATTCCTCTGTAGTTGTCACAGTCTGATTCGTTCTCCTTTTTTGTAAATGGTTATAATGCTGGCATCCTTCGACGCTTGTGGTACAGAACTCCCCTCCCAGGCTTTGGTGATTAGTTGGTGCAGTCTGCTTCCATACCTCACCAGGAATTCCATCACACCCAGGTGCTTTGCCGTCTTTCATGCTGCAGTTGGCGATTGCTCTAGCCATCTCATCCGGCCATGGTTGGAATCTCATCGATGCATGTGTTGGTAATGCCCTGCGCGCGGGATGTTGTCAAAAGCTTCGTATTCTATGTCTCCAGAAACGTTGAGTAGCTTCTGGAAGTGTTCCCTCCATCTTGCCACAACTATCTTGCTTTTGGAGAAGGTCTCCATTCCATCTGTTGATTTCAGATGAACAGGTTTCTTCTTCTCGGGTCCACATACTTCATTCAGTCCATTGTATAAGCCATTCATGTCGTTTCTGTCTGCGGCCATCTGCAGCTCCTCTGCCTTCATTTCCCACCAGTCTGACTTCAGGGCACGGATGCGTTTTTTGTAGCAGTCTGCGGGCATCTTTGTACGCTGCAATGGTGGATCTAGTGCACCTGGTCAGCAACACTCTCAGGTGGGCTTTGTCTCTTCTGATCATAATATTCTGTAGCTCCTGGTCGTTGGGGTCGAACCAGTCCTGGTGTTTTCTGTCTGGTTTGCCGAGAGATGTTTTAGCTGTGTTGTATACGACCTGCTGCAGAGTTGTTCTTTTCTCGTCTGGTGTCGAGTGTTCCTTCTCCTCCCATTGGGCAAGAGCGCTGCTCGAAGATCTCCCTATATGACTGATGGTACATAGTTTTGCTGTGTTGAGCTTGGTCGGTTTTCTTGCCCCTTGCTTGTTGTGATTTTGTCGTATTCTGAATGCCACTTTTAACCTCAGCATCTGGTAATCGGTCCAGCTGTTAGCTCCGCGCATTGCTCGAGTACTGTGGATGTCCATCTTATCCCGACACCTCGTAATGATGAAGTCGATCATATTGTGGCAAAATTATGGCAAAATTGTCCTTGTTCAGGGGTAGTCTCATCGTCATGATTCTGTCACTTACTGGCTGTGGCATTTTTGTCAGCTTTGTCACGATGTCCTCCTTGATAGTAAAGCCCACTCCAGCCTCCCTTCTCTCTCCCTCGGGTTTGCCACTCCAGAAGAAACAGTATTCCTAGTCGTTGAGACTACCGGACTCTGGGAACCTTACTTTCGGACAGGGCAGCGATCGATGTCGATCGATGTTGTACTTGGCAAGTTACATTGCTACGAGTACAGTGCGTCTTTCCGGTCGATCGGCTGCTTCTCGGCCAAGGAGAGTCCTGACGTTCCATTTGGCAGTTGTGCACAGACTGGTCAACGATACATACACCAGAATAGAAAGAAAAGAGATCAAAGATCAAGTGCTTTTATGGCTGGCTTATACTCCTGAGATCTTGAGGGAAAGTTATGAGTGGAAAGTAAAATACGAAACACCTGTTGCATACAGAAATATACAGCTAAAGTGACCATCTTGTGACCAGGCAAATTGTTAAATGCATAATTACAAGGTAGTTCCATTTTTAATGTTTTCAGTCAAACTTTCTGACCCAGTATTTTTTTCTTGGCAGTCATAAAACGCAAACTAAAAACCACAGAACCCCATGGACTATGGCTATGCAATTTTGTTACGTGGTTTGTGTCATATATTCTCATCCTAAATGTGAAAGCGGGTCACAATTAATGGGACGATATTTGTGGTCGTAGCACTCAACATCGTGATTTTATACGATTTTTGTGATTGTGCACTAAAAATTGCTGTGTTTGCTCCTGAACGGCACATGCACCGGCTGTGACACTTAAGAATACTTATTTGAGATGTACCAATGTATACTACAACTGAAAATAAACCTAAGAAATGGCCCTAGCCCAGGGACTAAAGACATCGAATTCGAAATACCTAGCCTGACCGTAAAACACCGAGCGTTTCCAAAACGGCCTATGTTGAACAGATTTTGCGTCTACGTCGACTCGTCCAGACGTATCACGTGCATATCTACGGCCTGGTTGCTGCTATTTGCATATAAATTGCACACCGACCCGATACTTTTCATTGGGAAAATACTTCAAAATCATAACGTGGATGGATTTAAAAAGATAGGAGGGTTGTATTTCGTGATTTTTGGCGAGGCCCAGTCTTCGGACAGTACAAATTCTGATTCCCCCTTTACACCCGGCGTTCGTGCGGTAAACATCCTCTGGTGTATGTATTTTGAATGTTCTATCATTTTCTGAATCGGCGGCTGAAGCAGCGGGCCGCTGTTCGGCCGAATCGGCGGCTCACTTCAACTAAGTGAAATGACGTGGGTTTTGTCGTTTAAATGAGATAATTAAGTCGTTTAAACGAGATAATTAAGTCGTTTAAACGAGATAATTAAGTCGTTTAAACGAGATAATTAAGTCGTTTAAACAAGATGGACAAGTTATGTCGTTTAAACGACATAGCTAAGTCGTTTAAACGACATAGCTAAGTCGTTTAAACGAGACAACTAAGTCGTTTAAACGAGATAATTAAGTCGTTTAAACGAGATAGTACGGTTAAGTCGTTTAAACGAGATAAGTAAGTCGTTTAAACGAGATAAAAAAAATAATAAAGTTGGCAGCAACACGCTTCCGTAAGTAATAATACGGTTGATGAAAATCACAATCACTGTGTCATTTATGGCGTGTGGAACGTTGCACTATTCGATAATGCACAAATATATGTGCGATGTTTGATATATATGTGCGATGTTTGATATATATGTGCGATGTTTGATATATATGTGCGATGTTTTTTTCATATGTATGCGATATTGAAAATATATGTGCAATAATTTGACATATATATGCAATGTTTGTTCATATGTATGCGATGTTAAAAATATATGTGCAATAGTTTGACATATATATGCAATGTTAAAAATATATGTGCGATATTTCGACATATATGTGGGATATTTCAATGTGTGGGGTCGCGGTGTTCGTGATATGTGGGTATGATCTTTCATAGATTGGTTCCCGATCCCTATAGATTGGTTCGCTTATTGCGAAAGTGTGGAATATGTGGACGGGAACCAGTCTATTCTCCTGTGTGGAATATGTGGACGGGAACCATTCTAGATATTTCAATGTACATGCTAGACTGGTTCCCGGTCCACATATTCAACATACAACGACTGAATAATTCAGTCTAGTCAAAACATTTTTGGTCCGAGTACCAGACTAGGTAGCACCCAGCTATTAATCACGTGATGTGTATCACGTGATGAGAAACACGTGAGCTAAAAATGTGATCTGGACACGCTCCTTTAAAGGAGCGCCAGATCACATTCTTGAGCCACCCATTTTTCCCATGGAAATTGAGATTTTGATATCTTATTGTCTGTCAAATTTTTCTCGTTACCATAAAGAAATTTCACGTTCTCATTCTGTATATATTTTAAGGATATCGCCGGAAATAGACCGATGTTTTGTAAAATAATTTATCTGGTTCCATAAAACAGTGCAGTAATTCACCTTTTTGCTTCCGCCACATCCAAACTGCATGGGGATTGCATTAAAAATAATTCCCCGGTATTGTATGATTGCTAAGTTAAAACAGACAAACAAAACCCATGCATTTGTTACTGAAAACTTCCTTTAACGGCGAGTCACCCTTGCGGACCCCATAATTCCTTTATTTCTGACCTTCATCCGCCGCGTAGCCTATAGTGTGGTATGGTTTATTCAATGATGTCACGCCTAAATAAACAAAGGAGAAACGGTTATCATGGCGCACGTGTTTCTCATCACGTGATACACGTCACGTGATTAATAGCTGGGTGCTACCTAGTCTGGTACTCGGACCAAAAATGTTTTGGGGGCGGTCGAGTTGGCGTACGGGTTCTTTCCTCGCCTTTCACCTCTGGGGTCCCGCGTGGGTTTTCCCCTGGGGCATTTCTCTGGGGGTTTTCCTCCCACTTCTAAAACTGCAACTCGATCCTTCTTCGTCATCTCAAGTTGATAATATAGTATAGTTAAAGCTAAAACCGTATAGTTGATGGCATAAAGGGCCTTAGTTGCCGAAGATGCCATAAAATATACAACAACAACAAAAATGTTTTGACTATAGACTGAATTATTCAGTCGTTGTATGTTGAATATGTGGACCGGGAACCAGTCTAGCATGTACATTGAAATATCTAGACTGGTTCCCGTCCACATATTCCACACAGGAGAATAGACTGGTTCCCGTCCACATATTCCACACTTTCGCAATAAGCGAACCAATCTATAGGGATCGGGAACCAATCTATGAAAGATCATACCCACATATCACGAACACCGCGACCCCACACATTGAAATATCCCACATATATGTCGAAATATCGCACATATATTTTTAACATTGCATATATATGTCAAATTATTGCACATATATTTTCAACATCGCACACATATGAAAAAACATTGCATATATATATGTCAAATTATTGCACATATATATCAAACATCGCATACATATGAAAAAACATTGCATATATATGTCAAATTATTGCACATATATTTTCAACATCGCATATACATATGAAAAAACATCGCACATATATATTTAACATCGCACATATATGTCAAACATCGCACATATATGTCAAACATCGCACATATATGTCAAACATCGCACATATATTTGTGCATTATCGAATATTGCAACGGTTCACACGCCATAGTCATTGTTTTACTGCACATGGCATTTTGTAGGCCTACATGTATGATGCATGCAGTTATTTAAAAACTGGGCAGAGGGCACTTGACTTGTTCATAACATGAAAACAATTATCGAAATACAGCTATACACCATTAGTAGAAGAGAGGTGTTACTTGGAACAGTGGGTATGTTGAAACATTTATATTTTCTTCCACGGCATCAGTTATTTTTAAGAAATATTGCATTGTATGCTAATGATGTTCATAGATTCACTTGACTAGTTTTTGAGTACAAAATGAGGTTAACGAGATGTCAAATTATAGTCCCTGTTTTTTAAACAGGCCAGCGGGTTTAGTTGGAACAAAATGAGGGGGCTAGTTGGAACATGTTTCATTGACCACATGAAACAGGCTACCTGTTTACAGTTGCCAGTCCCGAAGGTGGCAACTATATACACGTTTCACTGCATTATAAGTGAACAGTTGTCAATGACTCCCTGTACCCCAAAGAGTTGATTAGCACCCCAATTTACAGCTTAAGTGTATGCCTTGCTAATTAGGGTGATCACAGAAGTTATAGTAGTTTTTAAATGACAACATACCATGTTTCAACTTACCCCATAGGTGGGGCTAGTCGGAACAGCTGAAATGGTCATGTTCAAGTTGGATTATCCGAGAAACCAGCGATATGGGAGTCGTAACATTTTATAAGCTCCATTAATTTGTAGCCCAAATAATTATGTATGCTTAAAGTGGTACGGTTGTTTTTTCTTTAACCCCAACACTCCTCAATCCTTCAAAATCAATATGATTTTACATTAACCCTAGGAATTTAGGGTTACTAAATTCTGTTAGTGTTTTATAGTCGATTTTGTGAAAAATGTTCCAACTAACCCCACCCTCCCCTACTTTGTACATGGGTATTATGATTTTGGTTTTGGGGGCTAAACATTAATCATGCACACAAAAGGTTGTTTTTACTGGACCATGACTGGACATTTAATTGCATTTTATTCACTATTTCCCAGTACATGTATTTACAAAAACAGCAATGTGATGACAATGACAATTACACAAATCACCTAGACAAATTGTGTTGGCACCCCAGATCGAAGGATTGCCAAAAAAGCAGACTAATCACTATCGAGTGGCTATATCGGCCCAAACTGTTATTGTTATATTAGCAAAATTATGAGAATTTAAAATAAAAATAAAATAAAAATGTTATCTTCGACATTAAACATAGGAAAGGTAGTTTAGGCTACTGATCGAGTAAAGGCAGATGAAAGCAGTGAGTTGAATAATAAATATCATCATAAGAGCAAGAAAAACAACAAATTAAGACTTTGATTGTTTGATTTGGATGTCATCTCTTCTTTATATTAGGAGAATTTTCCTTTGTTTGTTACTCAGATCGGGGATAGGGGGGGGGGGGGGGGGGGGTGGGGGGGGGGGGGGGGGGGGGGGGGGGGGGTGGGTGACCTCACTTCCTCTCTGGATTCTAGTTCCCCTAGTTGGCATACCGTACGCTTCAGTCATTCTAGATCTGAGGCTCAGTTCACAACGCGGAAGCTGGACCGGGAAACTCGCCCGTAAAACGGCTCACATGTTCGGCAAATTTTATGTGTGTTTACCGAACAGTTGACCTGTTGACCTTACGTGTTGTGAACTCTTTGCTGATGCATGCATTATTTTACAATCTTCCGTCAATCACCAACCACGACAATGAATAATGCAAACATCATCTGATATTAGCATAGTCTGGTCCCGCCCTCAAATGCCAAGATCGTAAAGACGTTAACTGGGTCCAAATCCACACGTACGACAGTCCAAATACAAGTACTTGAAGTGCGCCCTCTATTGGGCATGCAATTAAGTGTGCTCACATGAACGTGTGACAAACACAGACAGTTAACGTCTTTAGTAAAGACTACATTTGCGACGGAAATGCCAATGGAAAAGGTATTCCAAAATCGTCCAAGCTATCGATTCCAATAATTATTTTCCTTAAATTCTAGTTGGGACATAAACTAAAAAAATACCGCTGCTATTTTAAGTGACTAAATGGAGACATTTACAGCCATTTTATCTGTGATTTTTGTGAGCTTAGAAATTTGGTCAAAACATTACATGAAAACACTGTTGTTGCATATGTACATGCATGTCAAGTCATGCATGTGTTGTGATTGCTATGGGATTTTACATGCACTGTATACAATTATTGAGATACTACGTGTATTTTGCATGCAAAGTATAGCATCTTTGTTGCTATGGACCCACATTATTATTTAGTGCTGAGGCCAGACAAATTGTAATGAGACACACATTATGACACCATTGTGAATTGAGCAAATCTTTATACAATTGTTTATTACTTGATTTATTTTGTAGATTAAACCGTGTTTACCATGATTCGTGTTTCAAGTCAAGCATTTCACCGTGTTTGCTGTGTTTTGCCTTATGTTTCACTCAAATCATGTCAAGTTGTATAGTGCTGCATAATTTGTCCGTCAAGTTCATTGGAACTTTTAAGTGTCAACCGCCACAGCGAGGACGTACGACGCGAGGCGCGATGGTCGCGCTGTCGGGCCGCGGTACGCGGTCGGTTGATGGATGAAAGGAGTTAGCGTGCATGGTAGAAAATACTGACGTCACTAGCGGAGCCCATAAATGCGTCAGAGCTTATAGCCTTGTCCAAGGCGGTCTCTGCGGTTTTTGCCACAAGAGAGAATATCTGGCCTTGCGCACGCAAACCATACACGGCACCAAAACAACCAAACCTGCTCGTATGGAGCCTAGCCACGTCCTCGCCACTTGCCTCACACCGCATGCCCAGCCGCCCGCCTCCGCACAAAAACGCCTCAATGGTGGTCGATATGCTCCACATATACTACTAGTACTAATGACAGATGGCAAATGACTAATTTTGTGAATGGGTCTGACGTTGAGACTAGTGTCAATCATTCAGCGATGGACCCTAAGGTTTGTGATAGTGCCCAGACCTGTTGGGCGAGATCCCCATCAGACCTACTAGGCGCGAGACGATTTTTCATATAGCATCAAAAATGTAAAATACCTGTTGCCAGACTACATAGAGATTTAGGCTTGGACAAACTGTTTACAATTCTTATTCCCTTTTAAACAATTTAATATTAGTTTATTTTTTAAACATTTATCCTAACACAGTTGATAATTATTTTAAGCATAAAAACTCGCCTTATTCACAGTGGAAAAAATCTCTCTTTTGACATTAAAATAAAAACGTTTTGAAATTGTGGGAAAGCGATATGACCCGTCTTTTTCATCTGTTTATAAAAAACACCCAATGTTACGTTGTTCTCTACCAATAGAGATACATGTAGGTAAATTCCCTCATATATTTATGAAGTAAGCAAATAGGCCGACTATAAATGTTAACTAAGTATAATTATTATGTTCTTTGTTCTGCGGCCATCGAAGAGGGCATAATCACATATAGTCACCCAGAGCTGTATATAGAGAGATGCGCTTTGTGGGTCTACTTTCACGTTATTTAAATAAAAAGCCTGCTCTCCAACTGCAGACCCGAGCGGTAGTCGGCTCTATCGCCGGGTAGCCTATAAAAAATTGCAGGCTAAAAAAACATGGCCGCCAATGCGTCATGCGAAGTGTCTATACAACATTGATTTTTACTGTCATTTGTTTTGTTTTTTAATTGGTTGCTAACAAAAACATGAAATAGGCCTATGTTGAATAATTATTTCGCCACTGAATTTTATTTTCTTGTGCAGAATCTAAACTGGATGCGCAGGTTACAGTTGTCGAACAAAAAACGGCAGAAAGGTTCGGCGCGGATTCAGTTGGGTCCACCGCGACGCTGAAACCATCGGCTATTCGCACCAGTACGGAGGGAGTAAGCATGACCGATTTCATTGGTGCCGTGAGTCAAAGCAGAGTCAAGGGGCAAACGGCCAAGCCCACCACACCCGTTAAAACTAATGTTACACCGCAAGTCACACAAACTCGCACATCAACATCTGATGTCGACCAAACGCAGACGCAGCAACCACAGGAGCAAAACCAACATAATCACCATGGACAAACAGATCAGGCATACCGACCGCGAGATAAACTGCCGCAAAATGGCGCAGTAACAAACGAGCTGGACGAAATCGACCAGATTATTGGCATGGCCAGCGGCTTGGCTCGCCGTCACAAAAACCTGTCACACGTATTGTTGACCGAGGCTGCCGCCTCGTCGGCGAGAGACCGGCAGGTTGTTGATACTAACAGACGACACGAGAAGATCTCTCCGGTTCTGCAAGCTCTGATACGCCAAGCTCGACTCATCGAACACGAAGGGCTGGCGTGGCTTCCGTTGAAGAAATTCCAAGACTATCTAGATTAGACACTTCGCACCGGCGGCCATTGTTGTTGTGGGCAGGCTTTCGAAATCATGTGACAGTGCACACTCGGGAACAAAACCATATTGTCAGTAAAATAATCAATTTGCCATGTAAACGTTTTTGCGACGGTCGAATTGAGTATATAGCGAGGTGACACTATTTACTATGTTTGCACCGGAAACGCAATAGACTACTAAAGTGTGACGTCAGTTGCCATGGTTATTGGGTCTAAACATTCGCTGGTAATCTGAAACGTCCATTGGTATAGCGCAGGGAAACAGTTCACTGGTTTTAGTGTAGACCCAAAATCCATGAAAACACACAAAGGGTGACGTTTTCACTTTAGTAGTCTATTGAATGTAATTCTAAACGCGAACACGACAGCAATCACCAGGGTAGGCTACACTATAGTGAGGCAGATTTGCAGTGCTCCATTGGATACCATCTACTTCGTTACTGATCTTGTAGAGCCCTCTTTTTACGCCCAGCAATTAATTTGAGTTCCTCTTGCTGGAATTCCCAAATCAGAAGACCTGAAAAACGATAACAGTTTGAATTAAAGGCCCCTGTAAAATGAACATTAAGTTGGCGAACTAGGCTGTACAAGTGCCAGAGTCAGACATAGGAGCACAAGCTAAAAAAGTTGACCCCTTATTAATAAATTTCATGCGTACTCATTTTTGTATTGCTGGCAAATGTAGAAAGAGCAGCCCACTTACACTCCATCCCGGTATCCGTTTTGATGCACTTTCAAATTACAGGGCAACATTTGACCAATAGGAAATATCAAAGGTCATCATCTAATTGTAAAGCTTGGCGGCACCTAATCATAATACCATTTATCAATCCTGGTTTTTCTTACCATTTTCAAATTATAGGTCATCAACTGTTTGACCGATAGAAAACAAGGTCAATTATCACCACCTAACCATAATACCATTCACCTCATCCTAAAATATCTAACCATATTCAAATTGTAGGCCAACGACTGTTTGACCAATAGAAAACGAGGTAAATCTTGACCGTGCTATTTACCCAAACCTGGTACTTTTACCACTTACAAATTATAACCAAGCTTGACCTTAACTAACCAAACGTTAATAACACAGCATAATGCCATTAACTCCATTATGATATATTTTGCCGCTTTCAAATTAGAATCCAACAAAATGTTTGACCCACAGGAAATGCCACGACAATTGATAGGTGCATAAGATACACATGACTAATCCAACATTCAATTGGGGAAAAACGGTTTCACACAGACTATATCACACAGATTTGATTGTTAAAAAATAAAGAAAAATTACCAACCTAAATTTTCCAAGTTCTTCAAATCTTCGTCCTCTAGGTTGTCTAGATCTACCGGACCGTGCCACAACTTATAAACTTCACTACCTGTAGTTGAAATAGTCGTACAGGTTATAATTAGTTGTACATGGTGGTTCTAAAAAACGAAACACATATATTATTGCTAATTGTAACCCAAGTAGGGCATATGTGAATCAAAGGGAGATATCCTTATAATGATATGGATTTATACCGCGCACTTATCCGGGGAATCCCGATCAAGGCGCCTACATTATCATCACCCTGATCATAGGGCTCCATTAAATCACTCCAAATACTCCTAGGGAGTATACAGCCCCGGCTGCCTTAGGCGCTCAACGGCTAATCAAACACATCAACTTTCGCTGCCCTCTCAGGTACCCATTTTGCTCCTGGGTGGAGAGAAGCAATGCGTGGCAAAGTACCTTGCTCAAGGGTACACGCACCATGGATGGACCAGTCCGGGATTCGAACCCACTACCTTTGGAACTAACCTAGGTTTTGAATACGATCGACTAGACCGCTCCGCCACAGTACACCACATAGGGTTGAATCTCCTCTTTAAAGTGACACCCTGATCGTGTCATTATGTTGACTGAGCAGTGACCAATGTTATGCAAGGGCCTATATAGGGAATTGTGCCACTTCCTTTAATGGCGTCTAGTGGCATAAACCATAGCCTTTTTGAAGTATGGCGGACACAATAGAAGGGAGCACTTTGAAGTGGGTATAAAATCGAATAAAACGGAATATAACTGTATTTTTCACCTTGCACTTTTTTTTATAATTCTGTCTCTGTATTAAAATTGCAAAATGAAAATCATGTTTTTACCCAAACCATGTTCATACATCCTCTTAAAACAGTGCCCCTTTAACGCACTCCATGATCGTGCGTACCGAGGCCCTGTTGAAACCGGCCCCATTTCGCTGGGAAACAAGCGACAGAAATATTGTCGCCTCCTCTGGACCAATCAGGAAACTTGGCAGTGCATTGCAGGCATTCAAAGGTAACGCGCGCAGATTGTAAGTACCGTGCATGCAGTGTGCTACATGTACTCGGTAATGCTGGCCGTTGTCCGCGTTGGCGATTGGCTGCTATTAAAGGCCCTGAGATGATCTGTTTTTGAGCGATTCTGCGAATAAAACCATTATAAATCAAAAGAAAGACATCAACAAACTCATCCTAAGAAATTTCAGCTTTGTCAAATGTACCACGTTTAAAAAAAACAATGAAAATCCATATGCATTTTCCTGGTCTTGGCGGGGTGTTTCAAATATTCGTTCTCAGTTGATCGGGTACGGTATGGCTTGCGTCATGCACTCTGTAGCGCACATACTGCGTGTGCGCGCGATCCAAAAAAATGCATCGCGTTGGAACACGCACACGGAGTACACAGCGCCCATGCATTTTGGACCGCGTAGATGCGAACCAAAAATAAGTAAATCGTTTGCAAACGATCTAAATAATTTCATCTTTACGGATTATTTTCTGGTAAAATTATATCATTTTGAGCGAAAACCTTTCATTGGATAGTTGCTATTAATTCAATCTTTACTTTCAGAACTTTTCCCCTGTAAACTCGTCGATTACTTTTTGGGGTCATTGCAAATGATCCACTGGCCTTTAAAGCATATACTGGGGAATCCGTTCTATTCAATTCGTCAGCATGCATCCTAGCCTTTTGTCAAGGCCTCGTGAATTTGGGCGATTTGGTGACTTGAGTAGAGTCTATACGCGCAGAGTGAATTACTCACTTGGCCTTTTTCGAACTGACAGGCAATTCTTATGTTTTTCTTTATTTTTGCTACCAAAAGTGGTAGCAGAAATCAGCCAGTCACGTGCAGGTCACTCCATGCAAATTACGCAGGGAGCTCCTACAAACAAGGGAGGTAGGCTTACGCTTTTAAATTTACTGGGTACATTAAACGGCAAATAAATTAAATCAAATGGGAATTATATTAGTTCCGTATAAAATGTTGATGTAATAAACAATTTATGTCAAATATAAACGTATTTTCATGAAGCTCGATGGTTTTGTGTCGAAGTAAATATAAGTGCCGTACCTACGTTGGTAATGAACGAGGCCATAACGCCGCAAGCCATGTGATTGGTCAATTTGTCCTGCGGGAACTGTACGTGACTTGCATCACACGCGCGCGTGCAAAACAAGCTCCTAGCGCCCATTGGCTCAGTTGAATGTTTGTTTTCGATTTCTGTTTTCAAAATCTTTACGTGCAGAGTGGGGCGTGGGTAATGTTGTGACGTTGCACATTCGGGTCAACTGCTTGCATGTAATGAATAATGTAGCAGTTGCCAGTTCGAAAAAGGCCTTATGGCAAAACAGAAGGCATAGCGTTTGCACAGCCTTCGTATACTCCGCTCAAGACGCCCAAACCCCAAAGCCATAAGGCCTTGTCAAAAGGCTACATGCATCCCTGTTATTAATTCGAAAAGCTGCAGGGTAAATAAGATCGTCGCCGGGAATTTTGGTAGGAATGGGACAGTTGTAAGGAACAGAACCCAATACAATTTCTGGAAAGTATAGAGATTGTTCGTTTTCGGCATAACATGACCAAATTAATTAAATTACATCAAAATGTGTGTTTGCTGGACGCAACAGCCATGTTTCTTCGCAGATTTGCGTGGATTTCCTTAGGGTATTGTATCGTCGCTTCGCAGAGTGGAAATTCAGTGAGATCTCAGGTTGTGTTCATACCTAGCCCAGGTTGGACTCCGTACCGCATACTACATGGGGATACGGAGTCCAGGATATGAAGTTCCAAAAACAGGGTGAAAATTTTTGTAACAGAAAAAATCAATATTTCTACCTTGTGCTGAAAGCCGGTAATGTGCTAACAAAGTTCCATGTGTCCTAATCTTTGGGATTGCCGGGTTTAGAAATCCACTACACATCACCGAACTGCATATTCCGGAGGAAAACGGCAAAAAGTCACGCTAATTTGCTATATATTTGTGCACAAATAATCCACTACTACAGCCAGCCAAGTAATACGTATGTTCAGCTTATTTTGTTCTCACGCACCGCGCGCGTAGTCGAGTCCCGCGTATGCGTGCCGGCCGGCCGTGCGCGCGTCGCAACTGAACTAGAACTAGGCCGTACTAGGCCATGACCTCGGCGCATTGCGTGCCTGAAATCGTGACGCCGCACGCGCAAGCCTATCCAAACTTCACGAAGCGTGACGCGACGGCAGCTGTTATTTATTTCTCTGAACTTTAACGTTAGGTTGTGCCTTAGATTTCACTATTTTGTTCATCAAATTTGGTATATATACGACATTTAAACCTTCCGTTCCTGTAAATGAAGACGCAAAGGATATACGGACATCAATTCGACGTCCACTAAAAGGTAAAATAGCTCAAAAATGTATGTGCAAGTTTCAGTCCCCCTGTTTAGAGACATCGTGACCTGGACGTCACTCGTCATGCAATGAAGACGACGTCCAACCTGGGCTATGTTCATACCCAAATAAAATTGCGCCCTCTCCTTTTGTTCCGCCATACTTCTAAAAGGCTAATGGCATTATCATGTTGATGAATGTTGACCGGCCTACATGAGAGTGCAGCTTACAAACGAAATGTAAATACGTTCGGTTGAGCGACCAGGTGCGAATTAGAATGTATTTATTTTCTTCACGGTGCGTGGTTTTCAATGGCCTTTGTTCAGGTTGCGTAATGGGGCAGGGGTATAGGGTGTGCTCAGGTCTATTCGGTTCATTCAGGTCAGTTCCGCGCCGGCTGTTAAACTTCCATTTTCCCCCGTCAATCTTAACACTAGTCTCAACGATAGTCATCTATCATATACGTGCAATGTTTGCCGAAGACATCGTTCCGTCTTCCGCGCCAGCTACCAAAGCTGATATTCAAGAAATTTTATCAGCTTTTGCGTCGACGTTCGACGAAAAGTTGAGACAGACGAGATCAGAAGTGGTAGAGCTTCAGACTAAAACAACGAAATCACTGACCGAGAAGATAAAGGGCACCACCAAAACAAAATGGCGTAGAGAGGGGAACCAACGACAATTCGAATTTAACCAGCTAAGTGTTTCTTATGTATTTTTCCTTCCTCTCCGGGGATTTTTTTCTCTGTTATGGCCTTATAGCCGGGTTTTTTAAATTTTTAAAAAGCCAGATCAGGTCGGGGTTTTTCACTCTCCTTCTTTAACCTTCAGTATGGACACACTGTGGAGTTGCCATTGCATTCGGTGTCCGAATACACTGACATATCCCAAATTGTGTTCAATTGTGAGTTATTTTGTGTTAGTTGGGCTATTGTCTGGGGCATAGGGAAGAAATGTAAATACGTTCGGTTGAGCGACCAGGTGCGAATTAGAATGTATTTATTTTCTTCACGGTGCGTGGTTTTCAATGGCCTTTGTTCAGGTTGCGTAATGGGGCAGGGGTATAGGGTGTGCTCAGGTCTATTCGGTTCATTCAGGTCAGTTCCGCGCCGGCTGTTAAACTTTAAAAATTGTATAAATAACCAAATCAATGCTGTTCTTCTGTTACAGAGAAGTGAAAGATTTGGTCAGCCGCGCCATCGAAGAAGCAGAAGAGATCAGTTCCGTCAAAACGACGCTAAACGAAGCAGTGAAACTACTTGACGGTAGGCAGAAGCTAATTCGACTAGCAGACACGAGCCAGTACGGGTGGGCCACAGTGTCGGAGTATGAGGCTCACGAGGTGGCAGATGACGAGAATGACGACACCAAGATCACAAAAGCGGAAAACCGGGCCGGACGCAAAATCAAGCAGAAGAAGTCAACTACTGCGAGCCAAGCAAAGCGGTTTAAGCGGGATCAGCCTGCGCCCAGCATTGCTACTGACATTAACTCTGCTCTTTTTCGTCGACCAGTCCACAGCATGTCATTTGGCCAAGCCCACGGTGGAGGCTACACCGGCACCGCCGGAGCTTGTTTCCTTTGCGGAAGCTTCAACCATTGGAAAGCAACTTGCCCCAAGCGTAAAGGAGCATCGGCCAGTTACACCGGCCAATAAAGATAAGTCGAAATCAGTATGTATCCCAGACAGTTCCTCTGTGTCAGGAATAAGCGGTACTTATCATGAGATTGATTCTTTCGATTATGAAAGTGTACAGGTGTCTGGTATCAAAGTGGCTGGAAGACTGCGTGATCGTGTCCAGTTTTGGCACAACATTTTTGCTCCTTCCTTTATTGTTGATACCATAACATTTGGGTACGTTTTGCCTTTCATTATTGAACCACCAAAGATGTATTCGGAAAATAATAAATCTGCCTTGAATCATTGTTCCTTTGTAAACCAAGCTATTACCGAGCTTATTCAACTAGGAACCATTCAAAAGTGTTCCAACCCTCCTAGAGTTGTCAATCCTCTAACTGTCTCGGTACAGAGTAATGGCAAAAAACGCCTTATTCTGGACCTCAGGTTGGTCAATAAGTATCTTGACAAGGTTTCAGTTAAGTATGAAGACATGAGAACGGCGATCTTGTTCTTAAAGAAAGGCGGATACATGTTCAAATTCGACTTAAAATCCGGATACCACCATGTGGACATATGCAAATTGCACAGAGAATTTTTGGGTTTCGCATGGAAAGTTGACGGTAAAAAATTATTTTACAAATTCAACCAACTTCCATTTGGCCTTTCTACGGCCCCATTCATATTCACGAAGTTAGTCAGACCACTTGTTAAAAAGTGGAGAAGTGAGGGAAAACTCATAGTCGTCTATCTTGACGACGGCTTGGGTTTTGCTGCAAGCTACGAGCAAGCATTGCAATGCAGTTTGCAGGTCAAGACGGATATTACTGCCTCAGGGTTCGTAATAAATGAGGAAAAAAGTGTGTGGGATCCTGTTACTAAGATCGAATGGCTGGGATACGATATTGACTTAAATGAGGGTTTTATCTCGGTACCAGATAGACGAATATTGAGTATTCATAAGGAAATTCATTTTATGATTTATAATAATGCAGCCTTAAACACGGTTCCTGCTAGAACCTTGGCTAGTATTACAGGCAAGATCATGTCTACCAGTCTAGTGACTGGAAATGTGTCCAGAGTGATGACTAAGGCATTACACACATGCATAGAAACGAGAACTTCGTGGGGAAGTTCAGTCGTTCTTTTGCCCGGAGCATTGGACGAATTGAAGTTTTGGGAAACTAATATCACACAGATGAACAAGTGCCCTGTAGGCCCTCGTGCTGATTGTTCTAGAATTGTCTTTTCTGACGCCAGCAGCACAGGTTATGCTGGTTACCTAGTCGATCTAGGAGATACAATCGCACATGGCCAGTGGGATAATAGTGAATCACAGAAAAGTAGTACTTGGAGGGAGCTTAAAGCAGTTGATTTGGTACTCAAATCTTTGGCTCCAAAGTTGTCCTGCCGAAGGACAAAATGGTTTACAGATAACCAGGCAGTGGAAAAGATTGCTGTAAAGGGGAGTATGAAACAAGACTTGCAATCATTAGCCCTGAGTATATGTAAGACATGTTTGTCGCATAATATCCGGCTGGATATGGAATGGATTCCAAGGGCAGAAAACGAAAAAGCAGACAAACTCAGTCGTATTATCGATAATGACGACTGGAGTGTTGCTGGTGAAGTATTCCAATTTTTTGATAACCTCTGGGGTCCCCACACTGTAGACAGATTTGCTTCGTTTTACAACTGCAAGATCGTAAGATTTAACTCCAGATTTTGGAACCCCGGATGTGAAGCCATTGATGCATTCACTCAGAATTGGGGTAGTGATAACAACTGGATTGTCCCTCCAGTCTCAATCATTGCAAGAGTCCTTGCCCATATGGCAGATACGAAAGCTGTTGGCACACTAATTTGTCCCTGCTGGTACTCGGCACCCTTTTGGCCCATGCTTTTTCCAGACGGTTGTAATCCAATAAAAGCAGTGGTGGACGTATATGAAATTCCCAGATACCCGCAAATCTTCGTGCAAGGTAGAGGGGGTAACAAAGAATTTATAGAGAATGTAATCAGAAGCAAAATTTTGGCAATAAGACTCAATTTCAAAATTATCAAGGATTAAGGTCATCGGGAGTTCCTTCATTGTGATTTGGTCCTAATAAATGTTTCAATCCCATTTCAGGCCATATTTACCAAAGGCATCTGGAGTCGACGTAAGAAACCAGATGACCCCGAACTGGAGACGCTCGCTTCGCAAATCCCAGGATTGATGCTCGCGGCTAGGGCCGAGTCTACTGTAAATGCTTATTCGAATGCTTTTAAGAAGTGGTCCGAATGGGCGGGAAAATTTAGTAAGCCAAATTTACCTGCAGATTCGTTTGATATTGCACTTTATTTAGTGCATTTAGGGAATTCCTCAAAATCCGCATCATGCATTACTAAAGCCCTTGCAGCCATTTCGTGGGCTCATAAATTAGCTGGATCAGGTGATCCAACCTCTTGCACAGTCGTTTCCATGACTGCCGAGGGACTTAAAAGATCCCTTGCAAAACCAATCACTAAGAAGGAACCCGTCTCGCCGGAAATACTCAAAAACATGGTTGACAAGTATATTGGTGATAAAGGTTACAATGCTTCTAATTTTATGAACATAAGGACTGTGACGATGTGCTTGTTAGCGTATGTCGGGTTTCTTCGATTTAATGAAGTATCCAACATAAAACTGGGTCATGTAACTTTCACTACGGAGGGCATGGATCTATTTTTACCTTCGAGCAAAACGGACGTTTATAGAAATGGAAAGTCTGTCGCAATATCTGCTACCAAAACCACGTACTGTCCAGTAACCTTGCTTAAGGAGTATATTAACTTAGGAGAGATTGCTGATCCCAACGAGTTCATTTTTAGAAGTTTATCCAAGTACAAAGAAGGGTATAAACTTCGACAAACAAATCAGCCGTTGTCATATTCACGGGTTCGAGAACTCGTTCTAGAGGCCCTACGTCCCTTGGTGGGAAATGTCTCGAGTTACGGTTTTCACAGCTTTAGGGCTGGAGGTGCTACTACGGCAGCAAATGCTGGTGTGGGTGAACGGTTGTTCAAGAGGCATGGCAGATGGAAGTCTGACAGTGCCAAAGACGGCTATGTTCAAGATAATAAAGAAAGGTTGTATTCTGTGTCCATGGCTTTGGACTTATAAGTCAACAAAGTGTGGTTGAAATAAGTTGACACATTAATTCGTATTAATGAGCACAGATTTGCTCACTTAAGTCGTGTAGCGTATAAAATAGTAGTACTTATACGTAATGAAAATTGGCATAATTCCAATTGAAAATTTACTTATGATTTTAAATGGCGTTAATTTCAGATTACCAGAGACAAGTTGTCATGGTTATTTAGTATATTTAGTAACTTTGTTAAGTGAAGTAGAAATATAGGCATAGTGGTGTCTGCCATGAAGCTATTTTGCATTAGTTCAGACCTACGTTTCTCACCCAGAATTAAAAAGAAAAGACAGGGGTGAGTTTTTCGCAGCTGGCTCAATAGCGTTTTGCCTATATAGGTCATTATGATGATATGAGCATACTAATTGTTGGTTTTTCACTCTAATTGTATACATATACAACCATACAGTACTCTGTAAGTACAGACTGCTCAGCCGGTGGCCGAATACACTGACATATCCCAAATTGTGTTCAATTGTGAGTTATTTTGTGTTAGTTGGGCTATTGTCTGGGGCATAGGGAAGAACAGCGATTTTTGTTGAGTCAAAGTGGTTGCAGAGAGGGAGCCTTCAGCGTGAATATGCGTTTTTGGCAGTTTGCCTAAAAATAACACCTATCCAGCGGGGACAACAAAAAAGGTCTACAAACCTAAATACCTCAGAGATACAACATCTGTTTCCCGCCGCCAGCGAGTTCCCGGCCGGTCCTTCGGTTGTACGCTAGGCTCATCTGCCCCTTTGTATGAAGTATAAATGTGCACGTGACAAATATAGTACTAAGGTTATTTTTGTGTTGCCAAGAGAACTGTTTCCCGGCGCTTTAGCAATAAGCTTTCTAGATTACCAGCTAAAGTTTAGACCCAGTTACCATGGTACATAACGTCACACTTTAGAAGTCTATTCCAAGTGCTGATATTGGAAGCGAAGAGGGCAGCATGTGCAGAAAATGCTTCATCGTCCTCACGCCGTCTATAACTAAAACGGACGGACACTTGTAATGCAATGAAGACGACGTCCAACCTGGGCTATGCTAACGTAGCGTGAACTCTCTCGCGCGAAAACCTATACAAATCACATGTCTTGGAGCCAAGTCTATCTACAGATTTGCGTTCGTGTAACTGTTTCGAAAGCCCCCAGATGAAAAAGAACTTTGGGGTGTTGTTACATTGAATGCAGTTCCAGATGATGCAAAATGTCTTCGAAAAGTTGAAATAATGAGTAACAGGTGTGTCAATCACGAATTATTAGTAGCAAAAATAAGCCGGACAGTTTGTAACAATTAGCATCTTACCGTTCGAGGACAGAACCACCACGAAAAATGCCACCGTTAGCCAGTCGGAAACATGAGGGCGAACCATTTTTAATTTGGGTTTATATATCGTAAGACGAACTTCATGAAGCATTCAACACAACGGTTTCATACAAGAAGATTAGAATGAACAGAAGACCTTCTCATTATACATGTGCTGTGTATGTTTTGTGCGCTTTGTGCGCGTAAGAATACGCGCGCGTCCCGGTAAACATGTACCGCGCAGCTAACGAATTATTTCAGATGCAGAGCTAGTACTACCTAGACGTGACAGAGTATCTTGTACAGTTGTAGCGTTTTGCTGATAATCTTCATAATTCATATTTTTAGAAACGGCACGACAAACATAACTGCAGGGAAGCCAGTGACAAGAAATTACATTTCTTGGCCAACAAAATAACTGCAAATTGTACTGTCTGACAAGTAATTTGTCATCTTTGGAAGGATATGTTTTCGTCAGTATTTAAGCCCACTTATGGATAATGGGTGCATACCATCTGTGCACGTGGCTCACGTCGCTTACACCGGTGCTTTGTCTGGTAATGGTGTGCTTCAGCAGTAAGTATAATTTGTATAAGCCTACCACGTATTTGATACTTTGAAATTTGACAGGATATTTAGAATGTTTTGGTGAACTTGTAGACCCTTTCCACATGCGGCCATGATGAAGGATGCGGGGTCAGGTATTCAAATTGAAATGATGTGACAATAGCTAGTTCCACAAAGAGCCTACTCGTGCATGACGCACGGTGACAATGTGACTGCCCCTGTCATGGCCACCCGTGCAAAGGATAGGCCTACATCGCCATTTTTTTGTGATCGTATCGCCGGCAGACGATGAAATTTCTAATCGTCTATTGGCCTATATGTAGGCCTAATGATTTTGATTGTAAGAATTTGGCAAGCAAACCCGTGCGACTGAACTTTAAAATAAAATTACAATACAATTACAGGAAGTAGGCATTAGTTACTTTTAGGCCACCTTTTTTGTAGTAAATTTTACAGTTGTAAAACTGACTTTTTTGCCCTGAAGTCACTTTTGTGGAAACAACCAACGCTTCTTCATTCCTGTAACCCATTCTTTTGCAACTTTTGGACAATAATTCTTTGATACCTGTTTTATCAGTTTCAACATTGCTAACTCACTTGAATTTGGCCTCTGCTGTTTCATGTTTAAACCAGAGACCGGCAGCCGATTTCACGAAAGAGTGCGCAGCTTGCGCAACTTTTGCAAAATGGCGCAAGCCCCATAGCTTGCGTGTAATTTTCACAGGAATGTTGCGCAGCCTACGCAATAAAATGTTGCGCAAGGGGACTTACGCAGTGCGTAAGGATTCGTGAAATCGGCTGCGGGTATTAAACCTAAACCTTTCTCAGCCAATAAAAAAACGGCCTTTAATGCCATACTGAGCATAAAACCATCTTTAATTTGGTTACACCTTTGGCCAGTTAGTTTTGTTTTTACCCCACAATTTCCCTCAAAAATCAAAACGCTGGCCTCTTTTCACAAAAATAATATTGTCATTCTGAAGAAAAAGGTCGAGAGTAACACTATGGGTTGGTGGTTAGATAAAAATAACACTTTTAATCTCTTATATGGAACGGGTAATTACGAACTATCGAGTAATTACAAACATTTTCCCGTGTGAACCAGGAAATTAAAGGTAACATCGGCCTACTGTTTACATGATTTAGTGATGTAGCAGCAGTGACAATACTTTTTTGATGGTCGTTGTGAAATAAATATCATCAAAATATCCTGTAATTTACTAAAGAAGTGCAAAATTAACAAAAACGGTCAAAAAACGGGTTATACGCTTTACCAGCCGTTGCAACTACGCGCGAGCCTCACGACTTTGTCACAAACGATTATCTCCTACTCAGGATATCTCCAATTTTCTGCTCTCGGTTTCACTGAACAGCCCGGGAGTTGGCATTATGTTTTGTCTTCAGTTCACAAACGTACACCGGAGCAACACAACCGGCCGTGTGTGGACTCAGGCTATTTGCCGTGGTGCGCGGGGCAAATATCCTACACTCCACGGTAGCCTGCCGTATAGCACGCGCTCGCTCCCGTTCTCCGGACTCTCGAAACAATCATTTATGTTCGAATTTTCATATTATGTTCAACTTTGTTTCATACCTGTATAATATCTTGTCAATAATATCTTATAAATATTGGGGGTAAATCACAGTGGAATTTGGTGCAGTTCTGCAGCCTAGAAAACATTCATGCGGCTGGACACAAAACTAACTCGCAAGACCATGTGATTTTTCGGAACCAGAATCTGGTTCCGAAAAGTCGCGTGACCTTGAATTTTTGCAAAATGCTCAAAAACGGCCAAATTTGACGGCGTCTTTTCAAGATATATCTAATTTACTCTGGAAAGCGCTTCAGAATAATGTATGGGTCTATTTCGAGCCCAAAAAAGCCCAACAAAGCTGTTGTGTCCCTTTAAGACCCAAAACTCTGACGGCCCGAGCCCATATTCATAAAGTTGTTTAGCGGTGGGGGGGGGGGGGGGGGGGGGGGGTGCAAAATTTATTTTGTTTGAAAAAGTAATCAAAATTTTTGTCAACATGTGTATCATATAGCCTATATACAGCTTTGACTGCTATTACTTTTGTTTTTCAAACCAAAGAAATTTGCAAAGATATTTTAAAAAGTCCAACGAGTCTCATGTGTTTTCCACATGGTATAACTGAGAGGGGGAAATACTTCTTTCCTCTTTTTGTTTCTTTACTGAAGGTGGAGAGGACATCGGACCGTGCAAATATATAAAAAACGCTTTCAACGTTTGGGACTTAGGCGAAGATGTGCTGGAACACCTGATAATGGAAGGTTTGATCACACTTTACTACGTTTACTGTTAAAAAAAGGCTCCTGACAGCAAAATTACCAGAACTTTCCCCCGTATTTTTACGGGGAAAATACGGAATCCGTATTTTTTCCTTCAATAAACAGTGGGCGTGTTTGTTTCATGACAGATCCGAAATCTGGATTCAATCTAGATCACGGGTTGTTTTAGCGCAGAAACAAACGAAACTGCTCGCAACTCTGATCTCAAATCACGTGAATTTATTTTATTTACCAAATTTGTCAAACTTCTGTTCCAAATTTCTCCCACGACATTCATCGTAAATAAACAAGCAGCCTAAATTTGTTTGTGTCGTGTGTTGCCTCTGAAAATTGAAAATCACACGGTTTACTCACACACAAATATTTGTGACGTTTACGTCGCCATTTTGGATTTATAGCGCTAGTACGCAGCTAGTACGCAGTATGTATTGCCGTACGGGTTTACTACGGAAGTCGTTATCTCAAAGTGGCTCTCTTTGATGCCGTGTGCATGCAGTTTGCATGCGCTAGACTAAATATATCCTTGTACAGCAAAATAAACCTGCAGACGGCCTTGGACAAGGCTAACCTGAAGGCGGCTTCGTGCTTCTAATAAATTTTAAGAGGTCACAACTCACAACTCACCAGCTTACGTGAGCTGTTGTTAAGTCATTTGACAGCGTATATAACTAGAAATATTAAAAGCACAGGCTCGTCAGCAATGCGCGCGCGTCAAATTCGTGGCACGAAATACGCAGCTCCATGCCTTTGCTCATGGAGCTGCGTATTTCGTGGCATGAATTTGGCGTGCGCGCATTGCTGACGAGCCTGTGACTTTAAGAGGTGATTATTGCTCTTTATTGCTCTTTATGTGTAAACATTCTTGTAAACTCTGTTGACTAGCTGAATCACTGAAATTTACATACACTTTTATATAATTATTTATTGTGCAGGTATAGCTCGGGGCAAACGAATAGCTTTCAACGCGTTTCATTCCACTCCGGCTGTTTATAAAACGTTGAAGAAGTACTCTTGGATATTGGGTTGGTTAACATTGTTGTTCTTTTTCTTTCTGCACTATAGGGTTGTCCATTATATACAAACAATGAATGTTTATGAGTGCAATGGGAGGAATATTTTCATGAGGTGAAAAATGAAATGTTTCATTCCCCCCCTTCCCCATATTTCTATTTCAACTTGGTATTTACACCAGAGAAACAGCACTTTATACAGTTTTCTTGAAGAAAAATATTAAATAAAAATTAAATAAAATAAACAATAAACAATTAAAGTTCTATAGGGAAAGCCATGGCACTATATTTGTCTCCGTTTGGCAAATTCCCAGTGAGGTCGACTGGGAGTGGGGGCGACGATTTTTCATGGGGGTGCATGCTCACGGAGTTGAGAAGGATTAAGGAATATTATTGCTATTATTATTATTTATTATTATATTTTTCCGATTTTGTTGTAACAAACGTCTTTTATTTTTCATGCAGTTGATAGGAGGTTCGATCGATTGCTGACGGTGAAGAATGCGTACAAAGAGCTACCCGAAAAATCAAAGAAGCAGTATATGGCATACGGTTGGTTGTATTATTGTCTATAGGGCCGTCCATAAAGTACATGTACAGTTGAAGTCAGAAGTATAAATACATGTACACCACTACCATCATCACCCAAAATAGTAAACAGGACTACCTGAACCATTGCGAGGTGTACAAGCTACGGTATGTTTGCGTGAGGAATTCCACAAAATCAAGAATTTAGTAAAGACTGTTACAAAAATGGTGTAAGCACACCACTTCTGTGTGCACAAGTTTTAACACATACAGTTGCATTTATACTTCTGACTTCAATTATATGTACGCAAGAAATTCCGACTTTTTGGAACCTCTCCGCCACCAATCCAACCTCAGCACGCACACACACACACGCAGGTGTGAATCGACCTCCAATCGCGGACGTCCTTTTGTTCCTCTTTTGTTTGGACATAGTCTATTTTTCCTTACTCTCGTTGGTTTTGTACAGGACGTTCGCTTGCCAATCGCGGACGATATTGTTCTCTTTGTTAGCTCCCCTAAAACGTCCACGATTGTTTGGGAGAACAAACGCACACACCCCACACACATTTGTACACCCTTATGGGGTAACTCTTTTGTTACCCTCCCTTCCTTCCCTTTGTCCTTCTATTGTTTCTTATGTCTAAACTCTTCCCATAGGCTTAACACTGGTCTTACCTTGTGGGGTATATACTAAGTGGACAAAGACCGACTTGTGGGTACCTTGTTCGCCTTTGTTCCTTGTGGGGTACCATTCTTCCGGGTAGCCCAGATAATCCACAAGCAAAACATCGGACACTGGGCATTGATTACTTTTAGGACACCTTTTTTGTAACATATTAAACTGTCAGTTGTAAAACAAACTTTTGCACTAAAGTCACTTTTGTGGCAACAACCAACTCTTTTTCATTCCGGTAACTCATAATTTTCCAACGTTTTGGACCACAATTATTTAATTTTTAATTATTTTTTTTACAAAATACCTGTTATGTAAGATTCTGCATTGCTAACCTGCTGTTTCGTGCTGTAAAAAGCACCCACTCATTGACCAACTAGAAACCTTTCTAAGCCAATCAAAAACGGCCATTCATGCCATACCGAGAATAAAACGCCATCTTGAATTCCTGTTTTTACTCCACAATTTCCCTCAAATCAAAATCCTGCCCTCTTTCCACAAAATTAACCTTGTCATTCTGAGAAAAAGATCACGAATAACACTACAGCAGGCAGGTGGTTTGATAAAAGTACACTGCAAAAACTGCGGTGTTAAATTAACACCAGTGGTGTCTTCTATAGATACCAAGCCTGGTGTTAAGTTTTAACACCACAAGTATTAGTTTTAACACCTAGGGTGTTAAAAATAATGCAATTATTCTAATTGAGGAATACAAACTAACACCCATGGTGTTAAATTTTAACACCAGACTTGGTATCTATATATAAGACAACACCACTGGTGGTAATTTAACACCACGGTTTTTGCAGTGTAATTATTTTAATCTGTTATATGGAATGGTGTTCTAAAAGTTACGAATGCTGGACACTGAACACTTTTGCTTTGGAGCGGCACGAGTTGACAAGAAAAACCTTACTAACAGTGTTAATAACAATAAGACGTTATTGTTTTTGGTCTAAAAATTGTATTTTGTGTGAGAAATAAAATAAAAAACTCTTTTGTAAAATACCTTTTTATGGATTTGTCAAGTTTTCCGACGCATTACTGCACCTATGTGGCGGAAATTTATATAGGGCAGTTTTTTCAACTTGGGCTTCTAATCACGAGTGGAAATAACGCCCCTTTTAACAGTTTATCAATCATGTATTCTACTAAGGTACAGAATTTGACATTTTCTCTTTATAATAAATATAATTATCAAATGTGAGTTTATGTGACAGTCAGTTTTCGTCTTCCCCAAAACGGCAAAAACCACGATCATCGTTAGTCAAAACGTATACACTATACGATGGCCCATTGCTTCATCGTAGCTTACAATGCGTTGATATGGGAATTATGCATCATTTAACCCATCGCAGGTTTCTTGAAATAGTTAATAGCATCGAACGTTGCGATGGTTTTCTCATCGCAACTCGAGTTGCGAATGATCGTAGCGCTTCGTTAAATCGGCCCCAGATTCCTTATTAAGGTTCCTCTTGTTTCACGATCTTCAAGGAGCGTTATTACCACTTATTACATGTATACTGTTGATTCTAGGCTGGATTACTTGCGAACACAAAATAAGAGTAGAAAGGATTATGGCAGCAAAGTGGAAATCTGTAGCAGCACTAGCAGCAGCAGCAGTAGTAGCAGCATCAGCACCAGCAGCGGCACATGCAACAAGTGGTTGCCATCCAGACCTTGAGCGCCCTCTAGTGGCGTACTTGGGAATGAAAGTTGGACTCCACTGCCAAGCATGGTAACAGCAAATCTCTTCTGCTTGTTTAACATTGTGAAGAGTTAAACAAATGCCATGTTGAACAAGTTTGACCAATGCTACGATGTGAAAAACCTATTTTATCATAGTAAATTACTAGCCTGTTCTCACTAAACGTTTTTTTGGTGCCTACAGCAAGGACGCTGGACGCACCGAAGGTGACGTCAAGTGGGAGAATCAGCCTCCTGGTTCTAGCGTAGCGAAGCCACTTGTCAGCCTCTTGCGAGGTGTCCAGTTTGAAGACGAACAACGCTGGTTGGTCTTTAAGTCCGTCCGCTTACGGAATGCTGGGAAGTATTTCTGCAAACAAGAGGGCAGCAACACGTTCCTAGGGAAATACGATATAACAGGTGGGCTGTTTTGTCGTGTGAGATAGAAAATCTTAAATCTCTGCAAATTAAGGCTCAAAGGTAGAGTGTACCATTTGCAGTGACCCCATTTTTTTCCCCATGAGTTGACAAGAAAAAAAAACCACTAAAAGAGTTAATGACAATGGTACCAAACACCATATTAATTTATTTGTCCAAAATTGTATTTTGTGTGAGAATTTAACAACCGAACGTGGTTTTCTTAAAATAAAAAAAATAAACAAAAAACCACAACTTTTTACTATTTAACTCAACTCAAAAGCCATGAATGCATTTTTTTGCTATGGAGCTGCGTATTTCGTGGCACAAATTTGGCCTCACGCGCGCATTGACGAGCCTGTGCCTTTAAGCAGGCCATGAAATTGGCCCCAGGTCAGAGCATTTTCGCATTCTAGTATCTCTTACTACATTCTGTTTGACCAATAGGAAGCTAGGTCAAAAGTCATCATCTTTTTTGTTAAGCTTGGCCATATACCTTACCATAATACCATTGACCGCATCCTGGTATCTCTTACCACTTTCAAATTAGAAATAGGGAACGAGGTCAAAAGTCAAAGCTTATATTAAAAAGTTAGATTTTCATTAGTAATAACCAATAATGAAAGAATTAACGGTGGATCTTTTAATGATTTTTGAATATCTGGGGTATCATATTTTTGGGGTATCAAGTGCTTCCAATCTGACAACTCATGACCTTATCATGACGTAGACAGCTTTGATGACTGAGCTACATTTACTTTGTTCGAGAATGATCAAGACAACATTGACATGCGCAAAACTAAATGTGTGATTTTCTAACTGCATGTATCATAGGGCATTTCTAAAGAAATCATGCTTTTTTGCGGGCATGTTTTTCAAACGCATCACAAAACGTGTATACTCTAAATAATGTTATCACTTCTGAAACAACTTAATGGCTCCGCATCTGACAACGAATCAACCTTTAGGTCGCTCTTTCAACTTCAAATGTCTTCACTATAGGCCTACACTGTTTCTCAATATCCCATCTGCTACATTCAAGGCTAGTAAAACAGTTTCTGAAAAAGGCTGGAATTTGCTTTTCTTTTAGACGTCAGTTGCTATGGTAATCGGGTTTAAACATTCGCTGGTAATCTGAAACGTCCGTTGCCAAAGCGCAGGGAAACAGTTCATGGTGTTTATGTAGATCCAGTAACCTTGGAAACACACAAAGGGTGACGTTTTCGCTTTAGTAGTTTATTGCGGAAAGAAGTAGGCGTTTGCTCGGTGTTGTGTTGTTATAGCGCCCTCAGGAGGGCTTTGGCGGAGAGCTTTCGCCATGTTGTTTTTGAGTGTTGATTAAATTGTTGCTCGTTCAATTCCTGCGTTTGTGTTCACTACATTTTGGCGACGAGGATTCGAAATGGCCCACCTTCCGCCTCCTCCACCGTTCCTAGCTACACCAGGAAATCCTCCGATTCCATGGAGACAGTGGAGAAGCCTTTTTGAGACATTTATTGTTGCTTCTGGGGCCGCTACGTACGCCGATGACCGCCGTCGCGCGATACTGCTACATTGCTTAGGACCGGAGGGGCAGCGCATTTTCGCTACACTGCCACCTTCAAACGCACTGGAGTTCGCCGACGCCGATCCAACATCGTCCGACAGTTCTGCTATTCCCTCTTTTGGTGAGACTTTGCGGAGATTGCAGGCACAATTTCTGCCTGCGTTAAACATCGTCGCCGAACGGTATAGATTTCGGCAGAGAGGTCAAATTAAAGGTGAATCGGTGGACGAATACGTCTCTGCATTACGTGCACTTGCTGCTACATGCGACTTTGGTTCCATGGCGGATGAAATGATTCGAGATCAGCTCGTGGAGAAGACTTCGACTGATCGCATACGTGAAAGACTTCTCCTGGAACCAAAGCTCACTCTCACGTCAGCATTGACTTTAAGTCGTCAAATGGAGGCAGCTATTCGCGAGTCAAGGTCAATTGCTCAGGGAGTTGGATTTGCACAATCCAGTTCTATGGTGAATGCCACATACGCTCGTAAGTCCAAGCCATTTTCCAAGTCCAGTGCACATAAGTCTAAGCCTAAACCTTCCACCACACCTGCTCGTCCACAAACCGTGTCCCGCTCCATACAGTGCTATCGCTGTGGCTCTCCTAATCACAAAGCCAACTCTCCTTCATGCCCAGCCATCGATGCTGTTTGTACGGCATGTTCCAAAAAGGGACATTATGCTCGTGTGTGCAAGTCAACGGCTAAAGTTAAGAGTGTTTCTGTTGCACAATTCGACTCCGACTCAGAGGATGAAGTGCAAATCCTCACGATTGGAGCTCCCAAAGCACGAAACCTTATTTGCAGCGTCATTCTAGGCCAAGATTCACCAGTGTCACTAGTTTTCGATACGGGTTCCCCTGTTTCGATTTTGCCTGTGTCAGTTTTCGACAAGTTCTTCGTTCGTGATGCACTACAACCATCACCCGCAAAACTGACTACATACTTGCACGAACCAATCAAAGTGCGCGGTTATTTCAGTACCATGGTTCGTCATGCCGACAATACTAATCACGCAGTCAGGGGCAATTTCTACATTGTGGACAAAGGTGACCCGATTCTTGGCCTGGACCTTATCCAGTCACTTAAGCTTACACTGGATGGTGACAAAGTCATTCCAATACGTCTTGTTTCTCCGGAACTTACACCGACGCCTTCAGCAGAGCCGATGTCTTCGTCTACAAACGAGACTACTCCAACATTGCCTACAAATGCCACAAAGTATGCGGAATCAATTCACGCCAAGTTTCCCAAGCTATTTCAGGATGGAATTGGCACTGCTCGCGGTTTTGCTCACTGCGTCAAGGTTCGACCTGATATTCCGCCAGTACAACAACGTTTGCGCAGACTTCCTTTCGCGGTTCGCGATAAAGTTACGGCTGAACTGAAACGTCTGGAGGAT
The DNA here is from genome assembly GCA_037783545.1 of Henricia sp. BOLD:AAB3569. Classification (NCBI taxonomy): domain Eukaryota; kingdom Metazoa; phylum Echinodermata; class Asteroidea; order Spinulosida; family Echinasteridae; genus Henricia; species Henricia sp. BOLD:AAB3569. The sequence continues at coordinate 40,257 of JBBELK010000162.1, read as the reverse complement.
GCTGCCATCATAGAGCGTATTGATGCTAGCGAGTGGGTTTCGCCCATAATCGTCTCCTACAAGAAATCTGGAGATATTCGTCTTTGTGTGGACCTTAGACAAGTTAACCGCGCAGTTGTCACGGATAGTTTTCCCATCCCAGATGTTCAAGAATTATTCGCGGAACTCAGACATGCCACTATTTTCAGTACGTTGGACCTAAACTCCGCTTACCACCAGCTGGAGCTGGCTGAACAGTCACGTGATTACACTGCGTTTATCACGCATGAGGGATTGTTTCGCTTCAAACGTGTTTGTTTCGGTCTGGCTTCGGCGCCAGCTGCGTTCCAAAAACTTATGTCGTCAGTACTAAGTGGGTTTCCAGGTGTTCAAGCCTACTTAGATGATGTAGTCGTATACGGCCGAGATCAGGCTGAGCACGACAAGCGTCTTCACGCGGTGCTTCAACGTATACAGGATGTCGGATTGACCCTCAATACTGCTAAGTGTCAGTTTAATTTGTCCTCAATCCGCTTTCTGGGTCACACAGTTTCTGCGCAAGGCCTACAACCAGATCCAGCCCATGTGGACGCTATCAAACATGCACCACGTCCCATGGATGCTGCTACGATGCGATCTTTTCTTGGGCTCGCATCATATTACGCTCGATTCGTGCCTGACTTTTCTACTGTAGTGGAGCCACTACGTGTCATGATTCGTAAAGGAGCCGAGTTCGCATGGTCTCCTGCAGCCTTGCATAGTTTCGAGACGATCAGAGAACTTATTGCTCGGAGTGTTACCCTTCGACTTTTTGACCCGCAATTGCCTGTGATTGTGGCTACTGATGCATCTGCTTACGGGCTTGGTGCCGTTCTATTGCAAGTTGAGGACAATCGCGAATATCCAGTTGCGTTCGCATCCCGCACACTTTCCTCCGCGGAACGCAATTACTCCGTCGGGGAAAAGGAAGCCCTAGCTTGCGTATGGGTGTGCGAAAAGTGGTTTCAGTACTTGTGGGGACGTCACTTCACCCTTCGAACTGATCACCAGGCTCTTGTGACACTGCTGTCATCTCGTGGGTCAGGACGCCAGTCTATGAGGATTGCTCGATGGTCCACACGGCTCATGCGTTTCAACTACACTGTCGAGTATTGCGCGGGTGTCAACAATTCGGCTGCGGACGCTATGTCGCGACTTCCTATTTCTACTTCGGAAGTGTTCGACGACAACGATGATGAAGTAATCATCCAATCTTTAAACGTGCTGCTGATCGAATCCACAGTCAGCAAAAGTGTCTTACAACATGAGACACGCGCGGATTCCACCCTTCAACAGGTGATTTCGCATGTGGTCAAGGGCTGGCCACATAAGTCACGAATTGATACAGCGCTTCGATCATATCATATGATCAGGGATGAACTTTCGATCATCGACGACTGCTTGATGCGCGGTGATCGATTCGTCATTCCAGCCAATTTACAGCGTCACTTGATCACCCTAGCGCATGAGGCACACCAAGGAATCGTGCGATGCAAACAACGCTTACGAGATTGTTACTGGTGGCCGACGATGGATCGCATGGTTGAAGAGACAATTCGCAACTGCTTACCATGCCAAAGCAGTGACAAAACAGCTCGTACGCGAAACACGCCTCTACAGCCCGTTCCTTTGCCTGCAGGTCCATGGCAGAAGGTCGCGATTGACATAACAGGCCCTTTTGCTGATGCACCTCGCGAATGCCGCTACGCCATCGTCCTAATAGACTATTACAGCAAATGGCCAGAGGTCGCGTTCGCTTCGCAAGTTACTTCGCGCACAGTTATTAACATGCTATCTTCGATTTTCGCCCGTGAAGGCTTGCCCCAAGAACTCGTTTCCGACAACGGAAGCCAGTTTGTGTCTGCCGAGTTTGAAAACTTTCTCCACAATCTGGGGATTAAGCACAGCAAATCTTCTCTGTATTACCCCAGAGCTAATGGGGAAGTTGAACGATGGAACAGAGTTCTGAAGCAGACACTCCAGATTGCTGCACTGGAACACACACCCATGAAAACTGCCACTCTCGACTTACTGACCGCGTACCGATCTACACCTCACCAGACTACAGGGAAATCCCCATCTGAACTGCTTCACGGTCGCAAAATGGCAACTCGCTTGAACATCAGTCATGACACCCCTTTGAGCGCCAATGATCCATCTGTTCGCGATCGCGTCGCTCACAAACAGGAACTGTCTCGCAAAACTACGGACCGTAAACGTGGTGCAACTCTGCCCAAGTTTCGCGTTGGTGACTATGTCCGAGTTAAAAAGCCAACTCTTATGTCTAAGAGTTCACAGAAATTCACTGCGCCACAGTTGATCGTGAAGTCTAAAGGACCGTTCACGTACATGCTCCAAGATGGACGCGTTTGGAACGCATCCAAGCTGAGTGCGTGTCCAGCTACTCTCATGACCCCCACTAACCAGCCAAAAACTGCTACACAACCTGGTCCACAGGTTCCAACGCCACCCGCAGTTTTGCGCCGCTCTACTAGGATGCGCACACCTCCAATCTGGACAAAAGACTATTGCATGTGAACTTTTAATCACAACTCCACCGTGAACTTCATTGCATTTATTTGACTTGTTTTTTTTCTAAATCACTTTATTATTTCAACACTTTCACAGGTTCCTCTCGTCTGGACTTTTGATAAATTCTGCATAATTACATTTTACATCATGTACCATTGTTAAAATCGTCCACCTGGTAAACAAACAATTTCAGGAAATTATTCATCTTGTTGCACAATACTTTTGGACATACAAGTTGCAATAAGGCAAAATATTTTTTCGTGTCGAAGCAAAGACACATTTAAGAGAGGGGGAGATGTTGTGTTGTTATAGCGCCCTCAGGAGGGCTTTGGCGGAGAGCTTTCGCCATGTTGTTTTTGAGTGTTGATTAAATTGTTGCTCGTTCAATTCCTGCGTTTGTGTTCACTACACTCGGTAAATTTTGTTGGGTTTTTCATTGTTCGACAGTTGTCGAAGGCAGCGATTCGATGACGGCCAAAGCGAACAAATCATGATCTTTTGAGTGATGATGTTAAGACCACAGTCACGAACGTAAAGATATATAACTATTATAGTGTTCTCAGTTTAGACTTGAAAACATATTTTACTAGCTCTTTAAGCTTTATGTAACCGGTCGTCCCAGGCTTTGTTCCGCTCATGACAGCATGTTGCTGTCTACGAACGCTATCAGAGTATCAGAGAACAAATCGTTTGTTGTTGCAGGCCCGAGACTCTAAAACGCTTTACCATACCACAATAGATTACCTGATATTCTTTCAAGAAACAGCAAGTTCGATTCACGACTAGAGTCAACCACTGGTCGAACGTCATCATGGCAACACACAACAATCATGGCAACACACAACTAACTTTGGTTAGTCAGTTTGTTTCGCGCAAAACGCTACATCAACTCAATGCATGACGGGTACCAGCGACCAGTGCAACCGTGCCCTGTGGGCTGGATCCAAATGGTCGACCAGATACGACTAACCATCGTTGACTAGAATGCGTTCGGTTGCAGTATGCGATGGTCGTGAGTCGAACTTGCTCAAGAATGACTTGTTGCCTATATAAAGCGCCATGATTTTGACGGAATGGCGCTATTAAATAAAGCCTTTTTCATTTATTTTTGTAGTTTAGAAACAATCTTTAATTTAGTTTGCTTCATCTTTCTTGACAGTTATTGAAGAACCGTACTTCAAACTCGGTGAGTAACATCAAACATATCGATCTATTTTTCTTTTGCACAGTGGTATTCGACCAATAGACATGCGTGCTTGTATTGCATGCAGTACCATGTAAACTCGACAGATAATCTACCGTGAATGAAATATTAAGTACAGGGTTTGACGGTGGAACATGCATCATAATTAAGAACTCCTTTAAAGAAGTGCGGCTGCTCTGGAAAGAGCCGGTTGGTTTCTCTGCATTTTGAACAGAATGCTCTGTTCGCCATCAGGAGATAACACGTTGCTGACACCACAATTGCAGTTTCCCTACACTTCGTGGAAACGCGCAGGGGGAAGGGGGGGGGGGGGGGGGGGGGGGGGGGGGGCGCAGGGGGAGGGGGCGGGGGGTGCCGGGGGCGCACATTTTCACGAACTGACACTCATGTGTGCGCGCGCACTGTCTGCACACTGACTCGTAATGCAAAGATTTCGGTGGCACGAAGTGACACGGAAGTTTTCGGTTATAATTATTAATTCAGCCAAAGAACATCAAAAATGAAAAATGCACAAAAATGTAACAAAAACACTCTCTAATTTGTTAATTCTAGACAGACACACACACATACATGCACTATTATGGTACTTGCGCGTCACTTCGTGAAAACGAAAATTGCATGATAATGTCATTTTCTACCGGAGGCACGCACGCACGGCCCACTGCGTTTCACTCCGTGGTGTCACCGACGAAATTTTAGAATCAAATTAACACCAACCAAAACAATTAATGCATTGTTTCAAATGTAATTGTCAGATTTGTGTAGATTTGGGCTGATAACCCTCTGGTGCGGTGCACAAATTATTAGTTCTTCCTTTGTTCTGGGCGGTAACTAAAGAGTCTTCAAACGTTTAGTGCACAGTCGCTAGCATGTATTTTAAACAACGTTTTTTAAATACGTCCTGGGGCCAATTTTATAAAACATGTTAGCACCCGATTTCTGATTAAGCAGAGCTCTCTCCATTTCATAAAACTGTTTAAGCACTAGCAATCCAAACCGCATGCTAACCTACTGATTTTTTGCTAACGCGACGCCATCTTTTTTCTTCGCCATACTCGGCAAAATTCGCGACAATATTCCAACAGATACACAACTTTCAGCTGTTGTTGAAATATTCCAGTCAGCGACAGGCAAGGGTCTTCTGTGGTAGTGATAGGCCTAATCATCCCAAATTAGAAACATTATCGATGATGGTACATTTACTTGCACATTTGAACGTTGACTTATGAAAGCAGACGATGAATGTGTTCGAACAAAACAGACGACAGCATTGCGCGCACACTCTCTACGCGCGCTTAGAACAACAAGCTTTATAAAATAGGCCCTTGCTTGAGCACATTTTCGTGCTAGGCTTAATCAAAAAGTTTTGTTTAAGCATAACATGTTTTATGAAATGGGCCCCTGATCTAAATCACAAAGCACCGGTAGTCTGGCACCACCCCAACATGCTTAAGGGACACGGTTGAAAATGGCTTCCATCTTCAACCAGCGGGTGATTTGACTTTATTGATACAAATCGTAGGGTATAAATGAAGTTGATCCTTACATTCTACTTTCTTTTTCTTTCTTTTTCAGTTTTTGAGGCACGCAGAGACCAGTCATACAGAGAAGAAAATGGTACTTAAGCCCGGTATACACTGGCACTTTTTCGGCCGACGCGACTCAACTCGAATAGCCGCCATTTCGTGGGGCAGTTTCTTTGTTTCTTCAGGACATGCATGGTTGCACACATTGTGCTTCCATTGTTGAACGGTTTAAGTAACAAAAGGTGCCCCACGAAATGGCGGCTATTCGATACGGTCTATAGATACTGAGCGCTTCTTGCACGGTTGTGTTGAAAGGCAGGCTCTACACGCAAACGTTTTACAATGGATCAGTAACAAAAGCCAACGTCACGGCAACCGATATATAATTTTTGCATGTTCAGCCTCGCTCCTGTGCGAGAAGCAAATCATCGAAACTACTTATCACGAGTTTGCTTCTAAATTTGAATGCATATTTGTATTTACAATATTCATGCAAGCATCGTGTTATACACCTATCAATTGTTTCTCCCACCCCTCCCCAACCCCTCCCCCCGGGCTACCCCACCTGAGAGGTGGGGATTGTCACTTTTGTGTGACAAAATCCCCACCGGCACCCATGGGTCAACATTTAGGTGACAAAAATCCCCACCCTCGGGTGCAAAACATGCGCGTCTTGTATACAGATACACGGGTCAAATGCCCCACCCTGGGGCATGAAAAACGTGACCAAACCCCCACCTATGGGGTGGGGGGAACATTATTGATAGGTGCATTAGTTTGACACAATCACATTTTCCGTTCATTTGTCTCCATTTGTTGCAGTGAATGGCATCACCATTTTCACTCACTGGAGCGAGTGGACTGGATGCAACCATTGTGGTGAATTGGGAGAGAAATTCCGCTTCGGTATGGACTCATTCTTTTAGTCTGAACGTCACAACACCAGACTCATTGGCGCAGTCTTTTCAGATTGATGGCTGATTGGCCACCCATTTTCTTGTCATATGATGAGCCACAGGAGCTGTCATCCATACTGTAACAAGAATTTATCCTACTTGTTATTTGGTACATGACACAAGAAAGAACACACAGGAAAATGGATTCAGACACAAAACACTGTGGTTTATTTCAACACTCTTCATTTAACAACGTCCAGAACAGCAATGGCGCTCAGGAAACGTTTCCCCCGCGAACGGGTGTCCCAGCCTTCTTGCAGGGGCTCGCGCCAACCGGCTCCGTGTGGAGCCGTGTTAGCGCCCTCACCTCGTCAGCCGGCCTAACCGTGGAATGGTGCTGGCGCCCTCTGCTAGCCGATTGCGACCGGCGTTACACTGCCCCCTTCGAGGACCCTGCTTTGTCCTCAAACAGGCAGCGAACCGTACTGTCTCGCCGGGGAGACGCTTCATTTGCAAATGGTAGCATGGCTAGAAAAAAGACACACATGGGGTGGGGGGAAGTCGGGCACCGCTCCGGCCGAATCCGAGGTGGTGCTATCTCCCCCACGAACTGGCAGCTCCGACGGGTTGGACTCCGGCCGGTGTGCAGTAGCGGCTGGGGGAGGCTCCGTGTGGTCGCCAGCCCCCTCTGCCCCCTGCCTTAACCGTCCAGCTCGTCGTCGCTGGCGTACACTTCCAGTTCGTTGGTGGCTGTCACGGTCGCCACCCTCCCTAGTCGCCATGCACAGTACTGGAGGTGGCGTTGCCGCATGTCCTCCCAGTAGAACTTCCTCCTGCAACCGAACGGGCACTCGAACGGCACCGTCGGGTGCACGCTGTTCGGTGTTGCCTCCGCAGGTTGCTCGACTTGTTGAACGGCTTCCCACAGTGCCAGCAGTGGATACAGCCCTGGGTCGTCTGGTCCTGTCCTGGGGGACCTCCACCGGTTGTCTGCTGTGTCGATTTAGGCTTCCTTACGCTGAAAATGACCGATTTCGTGGCACCCAAAACACTTCAACATCGATCGGTCGGATAGCCTGCGCACGTAGCCCGTATTATCGTTGTTCGACTCTGGTTTAGGTTGTGTTGGCTGTACCACCGTCCTAACGTCCCTGGTTCCTTGTTTCCCTTTCTTCTGCACCTGGGAGTCTAGGAAAGCCTCCATCTCCGTGGCCAGGGTGATTGCTTCGGTCAGGGTCGTCGCCTTTCTCGAAAAGACGTGGCGTTGCAGATGTTCGTCGCCTAATGCATTCCTGAAGGCCTCCACAGCCAGGTCCTCCCGCGCTTGCGCGGGGAGGTTCGGGTAGCTCTTGGAAAACAACCGCCGCATAGACTGTCCCAGGCTGCTGATAGATTCGTCCCGACCTCTGGTGCGTATCGACAGCTGGGGCCGATGTAATGGGATTTGGGCCGTGATCCCGAATCGTTGTTTGAAGTACTCCAGGAGGCGGGGGTACTCCTTTCGCGCCTCTGGTGCCATGTCAGCCAGGGCCTCCAGCGCCGAGCCCTTCAGGTAGGGGGCAAGGAACATTGAGACTCGTCCCACTGGTTGACTGTTGCGACGCTTACAAAATGGATCAGGTAATCGGCCCACGAAGAAACTCCATCAAACTTATCTGGGAGCATTATTGGTACGTCTCCGACCCCCTTAGGGGGTTCCCAGCTTCCCATTGGTTTATGCAGTGCGGAGCGGCTTTCCATAGGGTTGCGCAGTGCGGAGCTCCGAGTGGAGCTCTCCTCCATAGGGTTGTGCAGTGCGGAGCAGCTAGATTCCATTGCTCCGCACCATAGGTTTGTGCAGTGCGAAGCATGTCTCCATAGGGTTGTGCAGTGCAGACTTCCGAGTGGAGCTCTCCTCTATAGGGTTGTGCAGTGCGGAGCAGATTCCCTTGCTCCGCACCATGTGCAGTGCTGAGCTGATTTCCATAGGGTTGTGCAATGCGGAGCTCCGAGCGAAGCTCTCCTCCATATGGTTGTGCAGTGCGGAGCAGATTCCCTTGCTCCGCACCATAGGTTTGTGCAGTGCGAAGCAAATCTCCATAGGGTTGTGCAGTGCGGAGCTCTCCTCCATAGGGTTGTGCAGTGCGGAGCTCCGAGTAGAGCTCTCTTCCATAGTCTCGTGGGGATCCGAGTGGAGCGGTCCGACATGGTTTTGTGCGGTGCGGAGTCGATCCGGAGGTAACGCGCCGTAGTCTCGTGGCTCCGTGTGGAGCCAGTGGCGTGTGGGGCTCCGAGCAGAGCGGTTCTACGTGGTCGTGTGCGGTGCGGAGTCGATCCGGAGGTACCGCGCCGTAGTCTAGCGGCGTGTGGGGCTCCGAGCGGAGCCGTTCTACGTGGTCGTGTGCAGTGCGGAATCGATCCGGAGGTTCCGCGCCGTAGGCCAGTGGCGTGCGGGGCTCCGAGCGGGGCTCTATACCACGTGGTTTTGTACGGTACGGAGTCGATCAGCCGGAACCTTTCCGGCTCAAAATGCACCGGGGTAGAACTTATATTCACCCATGGGTCGCTGGTCTGATTCGACCCCCTGCAAAAACTACTCGGATTGGCAGGGTCAGGCCGTACTGCATGTACCGGCCTCCCCTCTACAATCTCAGGCTCTAACATTTTCCCAGTATCCTCCCGTCGCCCGGAGTTTTCTCTCGGGCTTTCCCCCAAAAAAGATAACAGCTCGTCAACCGTTAAGGTGCTACTGCTTGACATGTTAGTTTGGCCTCCATCCAGGGACACCTCGTGTCCGATTCCTGGCATGTCTCCTTCCTCCATGGGCGAGTCTACTGCCATGTTGCCGATTGGGTGAGTTCGTCCAAACAAAAACAAGAGTTTTACCTGCTTTTTCCTGTGTTTCTTCCTTCAGTGTCGTCCCACCGCTGCCGCCAGTGCAACAATAGATTATCCTACTTGTTATTTGATACTAGACTCGACACAAGAAAGAACATACAGGAAAACTTATTTAGACACAAAACACTCTACGTTTATTTCAACACTCTTCATTCAACAACGTCCAGAACAGCAATGGCGCTCAGGAAACGTTTTCCTCCGCGAACGGGTATCCCAACCTTCTAGCAGGGGCTCGCGCTAACCGGCTCCGTGTGGAGCCGTGTTAGCGCCCTCACCTCGTCAGCCGGCCTAACCGTGGAATGGTGCTGGCACCCTCTGCTAGCCGATTGGGACCGGCGTTACAATACCATTGAACTCCATATACATGTATACCTTTATCACGGTGCGTCCATCTTTGTCTTTTTCCCCACTGCATAGTAGGCTACGTGTACGTGTCGGACATGATCAATGCGTTTGCGTGTCTGCGCGATAGCGCGTGCAATCTTCCGTTGTTCAGACGGGCACTACCTTGGAAGGTAAAGTTAACGACGACAGTCCCACGCCTGTCCACACGGTGCTTTAACGACGTGAATCCACAATTAATGGGCCCCTGAAATGCTCAATAACTTTATGCACAGTTTTTGCTGCATATGAAGGATTACTTGTGTAGAAAGACAACTTGTGTAGAAAGACAAAGTTGTTAATTTTGATGCCCCATGAACAAAAAGTGGCATTTTTCAACTGCAAATTTCTTCACAAAAACTCACACAAAGAGGGCACTTTTTGGGGCGTGTCACTTTAAGAACACATAGCAGAAAAGCAAAGAAAAAACATAAGACTTCAAACTGGAATTGTGGAAAAATGCTGCAGTTTACAGCCTTAATTTGTTGATGGTTTGCAACAGGCAACATGTAAAACAAACCTAAAACGTCATGGGTTACAAACGTTTCAGCAAGTTGGAGAAAATTGTGGAACTTTTGTGGCTCTATGCCTTTTCAGTCTTACCTTTTTGCTCGTCTTTCATTGGCGGTTCAAAAGTGGATATCTGTATTTCTGCTATCAGAATTGCAGAAAAGCAGATTTAATGGTTTTGTGAAATGCATTTTCGACTTTTCTTCTTGTTGACGTATCAGATTGAACACTGTCTTGATATACAGGGAATCAAAATCGGACATCTACCTTTCTGCTATCAGAAAAAGAGGCCAGAGGGTGGTTCATAAGTGGCTAAGCGCTTTTCTGATGCAGAAACCAATACCCGCTCAAAATGGACGTGTCCGAGCAGCTCTGCCTTAATCACGCCCTCCTCGCGTGCGCTTCTATACACTGTAGAAAAGCAGACGTCCACTTTTGAACCTGTATAAGTGGCTTTTAGGCAACAGTCAGGTGACGTGTTTACTGTGTCATGTGACAGAATCTGGCCAATCATGGCAAGTGTTATCCAGCCCTGGGGCAAATTTCATGGCGCTGTTTAGCACAATAATTCGCTTAGCGCAGAATTTCTTTCCTTTGTAAAATTGGTTACCGGCCAAAATTGTATGTCAAAACAGTACCAAAATATTAGTGGGCAACCTATTTTTGCAATATAAAGCAAAGAAATTCTGTGCTAAGCAAATGTTTGTGCTAAACAGCGCCATGAAATAGGCCCCTGGTCTTGGGTGACGTCAGCAGCCGCTTCTTAGGAAAAGTTGCCAAGCTGAGCAGTGGTTGGAGCGGACGAACTGGGCGCGCAAACCACTGCGAAAGGAGTGCAACGTACAATACAGGGCTGCGTTCCAAACACGCGAACGTTGCCAACGTTCGCCACTGGTTACAATGCTTTTGTGCACTCGTCTATGGAAAGCCGGGTACCGGTTGTTGGCGAACGATGAAAACGTTTGCAATGTTCGCGTGTTTGGAACGCAGCCCTGTACTTGTAGCGCATGCGTACTGCCAACTTGACACAGAGAACCTCGGCTGTAACTCTGAAGTGCGCAGAACGGGCTAATAATTGTCAATCCTTTACTGATTTGGTTAACCGATGTCCTGTATACATATGTGTTTATTACGAAGGTTACTGCTATGCACGCTATGAAGTTCAGAAATACCCGGATGGCGTCCCTTGTCGTTCTAACATGCTCTCTGACGACCTAAAGAGACAATTTTCACACCGAAAGGACGAGAAGATTGTTCGGGAATGCGAAGAAGCTTGCCCTAAAGGTTTGGCCCTGACATTTCTTTGAAAAAATGTTTCTTCTCAAAATTATTTTTTTGTAGGCCTATAAAAGCAGGCATTTAAAGGCACAGGCTCGTCAGCAATGCGCGCGCGCCAAATTCGTGCCGTGAAATACGCAGCTCCGTGCATTTGCTACATGGAGCTGCGTATTTCGTGGCACGAAATTGGCGCGCGCAATGCTGACGAGCTGTGCCTTTAATGGCCGGTATTATGCAAATGACGTGAAAACCTTTTTTTTCTCGTTCTGTACATGCAAGATATTCCATCATAATGCTGCTTTTTGCAGCATTTATTCCACAAGGAAACAAAGTCAATCGGGGACCAACATTTCGTCCCAAACTCGTTACTGGCGACTACTTTTACATTGGGACGTTATCATTTTGTTATATATCACTTTTGGCCCCTTACCAATTTAACCCCATTAGCCATGTTGAATGTTCCTGCATGACCTTAATCGTCCAAAAACCTCTGTCAAAAATCTTACCTTACATTTCAAATCAGACATTTAAAAAAAAAACACAATGGAGGTCCTTGTAATCTCAAAGACTATTGCACCTTTGTCGTTCTTTTTCGATGATGCCTTAAAACATCAGAAAACGATAAACTGGAGCAAAATCTTTGAAGAATGGCAGGATTCTCTAGTAGCGTGGAAACTTGACTTCTCGCTATACCGCGTCTAAAAGAAATTAGTCCCACCAACGATAATAATACGTACGCACATATTATTATCGCGTACGTACGTACGTGCTAACAAAACATAATAAGCATAATACTTAAATTTAATGTCCCCTCTGGGTCTTCGTATGAAAGGGTTTACCGACGGCTGTTATATTAAAATACAAGTACATGCACATAGACATTTTATTAACCAGCTGAGGGGCTTAACAAAATTCATCCGCGTTGGTGGGACTAATTTCTTTTAGACGCGGTATAGCGAGAAGTCAAGTTTCCACGCTGCTAGAGAATCCTGCCATTCTTCCAAAATTTTGCTCCAGTTTATCGTTTTCTGATGTTTGAGGCATCATCGGAAAAGGACGACAAAGGTGCAATAGTCTTGAGATTACAAGGACCTCCATGGTGTTGTTTTAAATGTCTGATTTGAAATGTAAGGTAAGATTTTTGACAGAGGTTTTTGGACGACTAACGTCATGCAGAAACATTCAACACGGCGAATGGGGTTAAATTGGTAAGGGGCTAAAAGTGATATATACAAAATGATAACGTCCCACTGTAAACATCAGAAAATCATTTTTAGCCTTCTAAAAGTAACTGGCGACCTCCTGTGATTAAGCCGTAAAGCGCTGTGTGACCGGGCCTACAAGGCCCGGTCACACAGCGCTTTACGGCTTAATCACGGCCAAAAGTGGTCTCCCGTGAAGCAGACGATGTTGTTCGCGTTGATGTCGAGTTTAAGACGAGCTACAGTCGATTTATAGACGTGGCAGGACGCGGGGAGAAATCGGAACGGCGTCGGACGCGGCAAAAAGTTTTGAACTGCTCAAAATTTTAGCCCGCGGACAACCACGGGTGGCACACGTGGTAAAGACGTGCAACACACGTGAAACACACGTGATAATCCGTGTTCCGGCAGTGATTAAAACTTGGGGAGACGCAGTAAGACGCAGTAAGACGCGAAAGTTTAGCGGTCTGTCACGGGCAGAGCACGGTCATCGGACGGGTGTTACGCGTTGGTATCAAGGGAAATAGCGTGTGTTTTGCGGCTTATCACTGACAAGTGGATTTTTCCGCGTACATTTTTAACCTTACACGTGGCTGGACGTGGTTAGCTGTGCTTAGGCTGTGCTTAGGCAGTGCTTTAGCAGTAGAACAGCCGCCGACGGCCATACCCGTACAAAGCACGGCCAAGCCAAAATTGACCAAAAATTACCACTTACGACCACGTCCACCAGATTTTCATAACTTTTTGTACGTGATTTAGACGTGGAGTGCTGTGTGACCGGGCCTTTAGACGCATATCTCTTCAACTTCCGCCCAAACCATATTTCTATTTTCAGCATTTCCAATTAAATCAATTTCATACAAATTGAAGACATTAATTCAAGGTACACAATTTCAAAAGATTTCCGTACAGATATTACCTTGAAGACCACCATGATTTTCGCTGCTTTGTTCCGTTTTCTCCCTTTAACCTCTTCGCTATCTTTGATATAAATTATACAACTCCCAAAGACACCCTTACCTATAGCCTACATTTTGTTTGATCTGCGTTTCGACCAGTAATTTGAGGTGGTAAGGCGAATTGCTGTTCGAGAGCGTGACGCAGTTTTGTTTGAGGACATGTATCAGCCGCCCACTACTTTTTTTTCTGCCAGGAAAAGAGGGGAATTCCATGTCGGACAGCGACGCTATGGAGACGTACTACGTAGATTTTGAGGCGGGTCTGGAGTCATTACCACCAGAAGGTATTGAAAACACGATCCGCGGCTCAGTTCAAATTTACAAAGTGTGCACCGGTAGGCCTATGACTGATAATTTGCCGATTTTTTAAGGCTGCGACTTAGGAGGGAAGTGTTGTTGTGATTTTGTAATTTTTAGTGCGTCTTTTGACTCTAAATTCCCTATACACGCCGCATTTGTTTCAAAGCGATGTGCGAATATTTTGTACGGAGAGGCTGAAGAGATCTTATTATTTTATTCACTTATTGAAAAATTTTACAGTCCTAAAAACAGCAAAGTCACTCATTGTTTCTGTTGTATTTTCACAGTGAAAGAAAAAGTACTTTTCAAAGATGAAGGAAGTTCTGTGGAAATGCTGTGCCCAGGGTAAAAAGTATAATCATTTTATTTTTAGAATGCGATCTTATATTTCTTCCGCGTTGTTACAAACACTATTGCTTCTCAGGTTTATTACACGTGTAAAACAAACCTGTCCTACTTTTAATCTTGAATAACCTTGTAATTTCCAACGGATTTAAACCAATATTTCACATCATGTAAACAAGGCCCGACAAATTTAACTGAGTGAGTTTCATCAGTTTTGTCCAAGACGGTGAGATTGAATGGCCATACGAAAAAAGAAGTCAATTTCAGAATTCGCCACTTTCGACTTCGCCTTCTTCAATGTCAGTACATCGCTGGAGACGTTGGTGGAATGTGTGCTGCACCCCGAAAGCTTATAAAGAAAGGCAGGATCACTCCAAATGTCATTGCAAACCATCTCGATCGCTTCGAGCATTTCATCAGGAGGTGGTACGCACGTGAATGCACAATCAACCCTGCCACGCAGAACATATCACAAACACACTCGGTCATTGTACAATACTGTACTTGTAGCGCATGCGGAAGTACAAGTGCGCAGAACAGGCTAATGTGAAATTCGTCTATCGCATGACCTTTGCATGTAGAGCTTCTTTTCAAACGCAACCATACAGGAGTCCATCATGTTTTTGTTTGGTACGGTCCATTTAGCGGTGGTGATCGGGATGCAATTCGCTGGAACAACGGCAGCAGTCATTTGGTGCAGTCAGAGTTGCGTACGGCCCGCATCAGAATCGATGCGCTGAACGTACTACGCATCAACCCAGTTGTACCGGAAGATGCCGGGTTATACTCTTGTTATTCCAACCGTCGCCGTGTGGCAAAGATTACGCTAAAGGGTGTGTATAATGATATTAGTTACTCTTACTGGGCATCATGTTTTTATAAACCGATTTACAATAAACTGCAAAACTGGCTTTTTATTTGGCAGAAAAATCATGTATGCGGTGAGAGCAGTGTTGCAGTACTCGAGTCCAGGACTGGGACTCGAGTCCGACTCGAGTCACAACTTTCGTGACTCGGACTCGACTCGAGTCACATTGGAAAATGACTCGGACTCGGACTCGACCATGATGACTCGGACTCGACCATGGTGACTCGGACTCGAACATGGTGACTCGGACTCGACCATGGTGACTCGGACTCGAACATGGTGACTCGGACTCGACCATGGTGACTCGGACTCGACCATGGTGACTCGGACTCGACCATGGTGACTCGGACTCGAACATGGTGACTCGGACTCGAACATGGTGACTCGGACTCGAACATGGTGACTCGTGACTCACGAGTCACATATTTTGTAAAAAAGATATATATTTGCCCGCTAAATGCAGGATTCTTGGGAAAAAACAGTCCGATGCGTGAATATGTACACTGCTCCACCAGGCCGGCAAGGAGCGCATCGAGTACATCATCATTTCACATATTGTGGGAACGAAATATAGCAAATTCAGTTTCATTAATTTGGCGAACAAGTGACTCGTGACTCGGACTCGGACTCGATACTGGTGACTCGACTACAACATTGGGTGAGAGTAGTCATTAGCCAAATCTTTTTTATTTCTGCAACCTATTTCAAACATTTATTGAATAATTTATGAAGAATATTGCTAATTGCCTGTGCAAATCTGACGAGTCTCTTTTGCACCCTTCTTTTTTATCCTTCTTTTTCATACTGTAAAGACTGACTGGCAATGATAATAATTATTAACCTTTTATTGAACCTTTTTCAACGAATCAAAAATGGCCTCTCTCATAATCATGATAACGTCATGGAAAAATTGTTGAACAAATTTAATACTTCTGTGGTTTTGCAATAGCTTACCAAAATAAAATATAAGCTCTGACGTATATGTCAGGAGATGGTATATATATATAGTAGCCACATGGTAGTTACATTCATTGCATTTGCAAGAAACATAATCGTTAACGTCGCTTAATATCTGAATAAGTGTTTGGTACTGCAAAATCGGAATATAGAATTAAGTAACGACAAAGACATGCTAAAGCTTTTCGACTTGCACTCATCTGGGCCAATTTCATAGAGCTGCTTAAGCATGAAAAATTGCTTAAGCATGAAAAACGTTGCTTGATACAATTAGGTTACCAGCAAAAATTTCATGAGATGTCATGGTAATGTAACAGTCCTGTAACACTGGTCATACATATCACATAAGGATTTCACTAGTAACATTCCCTACTCAGCAAGAGTTTGTTGTGCTTAAGCAAATATTGGTGCTATGGAATTGGCCCCAGAGCAAAACGCAAGAATGGCGTGGAAGCAAAACGCAAGAATGGCGTGGGTACGCGTATATATATATACCCACGCCATTCTTGCGTTTTGCCCTGATGAGTGCAAGTCGAAAAGCTTTAGCATGTCTTTGTCGTTACTTAATCTATATTTCGCTTAATATCGGTAATAAATAATGCCCCTATCGTAACAGCAGGGTGTCTTCGGAGAGCAATGATTTGTTTGTCGTTAGCACGTTCTGCTTTATAAAATAAAACCCTTTATCTGCATGCGTAACACTTCTTCAGGTATAGTTGTTTTTTATGTTTTGTTTTGTTTTGTTCTTTTGTAGTTGTCGAGCCTGTTAATGTCAACAAAAGTAAGTACTTTTATATCAAATCCAAACTTCAAGGTATTTCTCAGTTTAAATTATCCAATCAATTTCTATTGGTCTCAACAGAAATTTAAAGCGCAACTGATTTAGAAAAGCGGATGGTGCATTTGGTAATTTATTGACAGGTTTAAAGCCCCAATACATCATTTTGCAGTGATCCAAAATGTTACTTTACGAGTTGACAAATCACGCGCGTTAATGGGGATGGTGCGTTGGCATCATCCTCTGGAATTCTGTCTGGACCTCCAAAGGGACAAAACGTCCATTTATATGGTAAACAGGTGATCTGTTGTCATGGAACCATTCCTGCACGCATGGAGATATTTGGCCGTGGATGTTGAATCTGGCTCATTTTGGCCGAGGTAAGTGATCGGGGGCCAATTTCATGGCGCTGTTTAGCACAACACTTTTCTTAGCACAGATTTTCTTTGCTTTATTTTGCAAAACTGGGTTGCCAGCCAAAATCGTATGTGATGTGTATTTACTGATTTTGCTCCTGTTCCTAAAAATCCAATTTGACATACAATTTTGGCTGGTAACCCATTTAACAGAGCAAATAAATTATGTGCTAAACAAATTGTTGTGCTAAGCAGCGCCATGAAATTGGCCCCTGATGTTGTCCTGAGTGTTGGCTAGCCTCCGTTGCTCTCTCAGTCGTCATTTGCTAGCTGGTATTGGTCTAAGGGCGCTTCAAGTGAGGGCCAGCCTCTTACCGGTATGCATTATTGGCTGCTGATTGGTAGTGGCATGGGGCTGCTCCGAATGGTTACTGGCTTTGGCCGCCTATGGAGTCGATGACTCATGGTTCGCAGTATTCTCATGCCTTTCCGGGTGGTGGTTGTCAGGCAGTCAAGCCAGTGGGGTCGCTGGCTGGTTCGCAGTGGCCTGACTGGCCTTGGTCTCTGAATCTCCTGCAGATCCAAGTTCGTCCTCGCAAGCAAATATCTCACCAGCCCGTCCTGCATGGAGTCCCCATTTGTAAAATGTACCAAGCCTGAGCCGAAAATTCGTATTGGGTACTTGCAAACTGGAAACTATATAGCCAAATAGGTCAAACATTTTAATTTCTTTATGACAAGTTCAGACAACATTCTCATAATTTTATTTACTGAATCGGTAGAATTTATGATGCCCTTTAAATTGATTGGCGTTTGGGCGCTTCCAAAAGCGGTACGGTAAAGTGACAAATCAAAGAATATCGTCACAGCGCCTAATCCCAATAGACGTTTCCCGAGTGGTCCCCGGAAGTTCGACTCGCCGCGAGACTTACGCAGTCTATTAAACGGGAAGATGTTCATAATAGCATGTACGCCAACTAGCTAAACCTGTGTATATTTCTATTTTACAAATTTACAAATGCTTCCCTTATACTGTTTGTCTTTTATCCTTTACATGTTATGCAGCGGTCAAGAGTAACGGGTTGTATGTGGGCTTAGCATTGACCGGCCTGGTTATCCTCATCGTGGGCGCGTCTCTTTGCAAGAACAGGAAAATGACAGCTAAAGCTTCTAACTCTTCCGACTCTTCCGAATGACCTGCAATACATTTTACGTCACGCGAGGACATCAACGGTGACATATCTAAACATTACTGCCGACTAGTTTGTACTTTGCCATTAGCCTCTTGCTGTTACAATTGAATAATGGCAATTATAACACGCCTCTTTGTGGTTCTCAATCCTGACTGGCTGAAATGCAGTCACGTGAGGTTCACTAATCTAGGGCGTGTTTGTTTCATGACAGATCCGAATCCAGATCCCGATCTGTTTTACCGCGCAGAAACAAACGAAACCGCTCTCAACTCGGATCTCAAATCACGTGAATTGCAATTTATTTACCAAATTTGTCAAATTTCTCTTCCAAATTTCTCCCACGACATTCGTCGTAAATAAACAAGCATTCTAAATTTGTTTCTATCGTGTGTTGCCTCTGAAAACTGAAACGACACGGTTTTACTCACACAAAATCTCCACGATGTTTACGTCGCCATTTTGGATCTAGCGCTGAACCACCTCTCGAGAAGGATTCCACAGATCACAGATCTCGATCAGGATGTGCGCGAAGTGAACGAGTTCACCTTGGATCTGCGCGGATCTGAATCTGGATCCGTCCGAAACAAACACGCCCTTAGGCTAGTGCATGAAATTTGCGCCAGCGTGAACTAGACGCGCGTATCAAGTTTCGGGCGCGAGCGTTAAGACTTCACGCGCGCGTGATTCCCTGCTAGTGTTCCTGACCGGTCACTAGTCTCAAAAACTAGTGACCGGTTACTGCGCCCTCTGGAGGTTGCTTGTTAATGTATTAAATTGAATTTCATCTGTACGTGTGTATTTTTGCCTGAGGCGTGTTATAAAACACATACGGACTGGCATAATTCGGTCACTAGTGCACGTCTATGTGCCCCTCGTGACTGTGAGTGACCACAAGAGGGTCCTATTTCCCTCGGCCTTCGGCCTCGGGAAATAGGACCCTCTTGTGGTCACTCACAGTCCCTCAGGACCCATAGACGTGCACTAGTGACCTTATTGCCAGTCCATATGTGTATATTATGCAATTCTTGAGATTTTTCCATATTATTTTCAAATTGCTGTTTCCTATTGCGTGGCATACTGGTTTAATATTCAGTTTTCCCAACTTGTCTTTTAGCCAAATTGTTTTGCCTGTGCATAATATGATGATTGAATTTTTCAAAATAATCTTCTACAAACCCCCACTGTTTACTTATAATAAAGTTTCAGGTTTGTTATTTCTAAAACTCGATTAGTCTGGGTGGTATTGCCTGTTTTGCTAATTTGTTGTTGTTGTTGTATATTTTATGGCATCTTCGGCAACTAAGGCCCTTTATGCCATCAACTATACGGTTTTAGCTTTAACTATACTATATTATCAACTTGAGATGACGAAGAAGGAGTTGCAGTTTTAGAAGTGGGAGGAAAACCCCCAGAGAAATTCCCCAGGGGAAAACCAACGCGGTCAAGTAGGGACTGCAAACCCAATCCACATACACGCCCCGGATTCGAACCCGGGACCCCAGAGGTGAAAGGCGAGGAAAGAACCCGTACGCCAACCCGACCGCACTGCTAATTTGCTATATTTATTCCTTTATTTATGTAAACCTATTACATGTATATATGCTTGTCTAAATGTTTGTATAGGTCTTACGTAAGTCTTTGATTCCTTGTTAAGGGAATTGACCTCTTGTACACATTCGGGAAGCAATTCTTTACACCAACAAGATATCGTGACATGTTGCCCACAAACCGATCGAGCGGAAGGCAACTGCGTTCAATTATTTATTCTATATTACCCTTCATAAAATGTCGAACGAAAGGATATAGCAAGTCAGCGATTCCCTCAATTCCGATATCCTCAGATTTTGTGCTAATTTGGTAACCCGTTTGGCAAGGCCTGGGCCCAATTTTTCATAGAGCTGCTTAAAGGTAACACCGGCTTTGTTGGGCTATTTTGGGCTCGAAATTGACCCATACAAGATTCTGAATGCCCTTCCGAAATAAACTGAACATATCCTGAAAAGAAACCACGGAATTTTGCCGTTTTTTAGCAATTTTCAAAAAACAGAGGTCATGTTAATTTTCGGAACCAGATTCTGGTTTCGAAAAGTCACATGGTCCTGCGATTTAGTTTTGTGTCCAGCCGCATGAAAGTTTCTTACTGCAGAACTGCACCAAATCTAACTCTGATTTTCCCCCAATATTTATAAGTAATTGACAAAAGAGAGACTATTTATACAGGTATGAAACAAAGGTTTAAACATGTATGAAAATTCGAACATAAATGTTTGTTTCGAGAGTCCGGAGAACGAGAGAGCGAGCGCGTCCTATACAGAAGGCTATTTGCCCCGCGCAGCACGGCAATTATAAGCCTGGGTGCACACAGCTGCGCCGGGTTGGTGTGCTCCGGTGTACATGTACGTTCGTGAAGAAAAACATGATGCCAACTCCTCCAAAGAAAATGGAAATTCCTATTCGTTTGTCCGGGCTGTTCAGTGAAATCGTAAGCAGAACATTTGAGATATCATGTGTAGGAAAAGAGCTAATCTTTGTGACAAAGTCGCGAGGCTTGCGCGTTGTTGCAACGGCTGGTAAAGTGTATAACACGTCTTTTGACCGTCTTGGTTAATTTTACACTTCTTTAGTAAGATCTTTGTTCACAACTACCATTAACAAAGTATTTTAAATGCTGCTACATCACTAAATCATGTAAACAGTAGGCCGGTGTGTACCTTTAAGCGCTAGCTGAAAACGTGTGCTTACTGTATATAGCAGAAAAGTTGTGCTAACGTTAAGGCTATTTCACGGCCGCGGCGTGCTTAAGCATGCGCGCGCTTAAGCATGCGCGCGCTTGGAAACCGCCATTGTTGGGTCATATCTTAAACAGCTAGTATCCCCACTCCACACTTTTTTGACACACCCCAGTTTGGGACAGGAATTTGGTCAAAGTGTGGTCCAAACGTCGGCTTCCTGACTGCTCCGCTAACCGTGGCTGTCTGTACACTCCTCTTTGGTGTACTCCTGACTCGTGCGCATGCTCAGTCCTTCGGACTGTCGTTGACACACCCCAGTTTGGGACAGGAATTTGGTCAAAGTGTGGTCCAAACGTCGGCAAATTTGGAAGTCAAGAAATTTTCCGACGAACTTCAAATTTTGCATGCTCCAAACACTCTATATTCCGCACTTGTCCTGAAAAATTGACAGACTTTCGCCAGGAAATGGCGGAGAAATTTCAGAGTTTAGGGAAAACTGGGTTGGGGCTTCCTGACTGCTCCGAAAACCGTGGCTGTCTGTACGCTCCTCTTTGGTGTACTCCCGACTCGTGCGCATGCTCAGTCCTTCGGACTGTCGTTGACACACCCCAGTTTGGGACAGGAATTTGGTCAAAGTGTGGTCCAAACGTCGGCAAATTTGGAAGTCAATAAATTTTCCGACGAACTTCAAATTTTGCATGCTCCAAACACTCTATATTCCGCACTTGTCCAGAAAAATTGACAGACTTTCGCCGGGAAATGGCGGAGAAATTTCAGAGTTTAGGGAAAACTGGGTTGGGGCTTCCTGACTGCTCCGCAAACCGTGGCTGTCTGTACACTCCTCTTTGGTGTACTCCTGACTCGTGCGCATGCTCAGTCCTTCGGACTGTCGTTGACACACCCCAGTTTGGGACAGGAATTTGGTCAAAGTGTGGTCCAAACGTCGGCAAATTTGGAAGTCAAGAAATTTTCCGACGAACTTCAAATTTTGCATGCCCCAAACACTCTATATTCCGCACTTGTCCTGAAAAATTGACAGACTTTCGCCGGGAAATGGCGGAGAAATTTCAGAGTTTAGGGAAAACTGGGTTGGGGCTTCCTGACTGCTCCGCAAACCGTGGCTGTCTGTACACTCCTCTTTGGTGTACTCCTGACTCGTGCGCATGCTCAGTCCTTCGGACTGTCGTTGACACACCCCAGTTTGGGACGGGAATTTGGTCAAAGTGTGGTCCAAACGTCGGCAAATTTGGAAGTCAAGAAATTTTCCGACGAACTTCAAATTTTGCATGCTCCAAACACTCTATATTCCGCACTTGTCCTGAAAAATTGACAGACTTTCGCCAGGAAATGGCGGAGAAATTTCAGAGTTTAGGGAAAACTGGGTTGGGGCTTCCTGACTGCTCCGAAAACCGTGGCTGTCTGTACGCTCCTCTTTGGTGTACTCCCGACTCGTGCGCATGCTCAGTCCTTCGGACTGTCGTTGACACACCCCAGTTTGGGACAGGAATTTGGTCAAAGTGTGGTCCAAACGTCGGCAAATTTGGAAGTCAATAAATTTTCCGACGAACTTCAAATTTTGCATGCTCCAAACACTCTATATTCCGCACTTGTCCAGAAAAATTGACAGACTTTCGCCGGGAAATGGCGGAGAAATTTCAGAGTTTAGGGAAAACTGGGTTGGGGCTTCCTGACTGCTCCGCAAACCGTGGCTGTCTGTACACTCCTCTTTGGTGTACTCCTGACTCGTGCGCATGCTCAGTCCTTCGGACTGTCGTTGACACACCCCAGTTTGGGACAGGAATTTGGTCAAAGTGTGGTCCAAACGTCGGCAAATTTGGAAGTCAAGAAATTTTCCGACGAACTTCAAATTTTGCATGCCCCAAACACTCTATATTCCGCACTTGTCCTGAAAAATTGACAGACTTTCGCCGGGAAATGGCGGAGAAATTTCAGAGTTTAGGGAAAACTGGGTTGGGGCTTCCTGACTGCTCCGCAAACCGTGGCTGTCTGTACACTCCTCTTTGGTGTACTCCTGACTCGTGCGCATGCTCAGTCCTTCGGACTGTCGTTGACACACCCCAGTTTGGGACGGGAATTTGGTCAAAGTGTGGTCCAAACGTCGGCAAATTTGGAAGTCAAGAAATTTTCCGACGAACTTCAAATTTTGCATGCTCTAAACACTCTATATTCCGCACTTGTCCAGAAAAATTGACAGACTTTCGCCGGGAAATGGCGGAGAAATTTCAGAGTTTAGGGAAAACTGGGTTGGGGCTTCCTGACATGCTCTGCAAACCGTGGCTGTCTGTACGCTCCTCTTTGGTGTACTCCCGACTCGTGCGCATGCTCAGTCCTTCGGACTGTCGTTGACACACCCCAGTTTGGGACAGGAAATTGGTCAAAGTGTGGTCCAAACGTCGGCAAATTTGGAAGTCAAGAAATTTTCCGACGAACTTCAAATTTTGCATGCTCCAAACACTCTATATTCCGCACTTGTCCTGAAAAATTGACAGACTTTCGCCGGGAAATGGCGGAGACATTTCAGAGTTTAGGGAAAACTGGGTTGGGGCTTCCTGACTGCTCCGAAAACCGTGGCTGTCTGTACGCTCCTCTGTACGCCGATGATACCACGTTGATCTTGTCGGACGAGCGCTCGGTCGCCCGAAGCTTTCGGCTGATCGAGAGATACGAGCGCGCGTCCGGGGCCAAGCTAAACCAAAGGAAAACGGGTGGCGTTTATCTAGGCCGATGGCGAGGTCAGATGCATGGTCCGGTTGACATCAATTGGGTAAATTCCGTGAAAGTCGTTGGGGTGGAACTCGGGTACGGAGAACACAAAGACAACATTTGGGAGGAGAAAATAATGAAACTCAGGAAAACAATTGGAGAATGGGATGACAGTGACTTAACCCTAAGGGGTAAGGTCACTGTCATCAATCAATATATATTATCTCAGTTATGGTATCTAGCCGAAATCCATCCACCGGGGAAGAATATCATTTCAAAGATTAATCGTATTATTTTTGGATTTATTTGGGGCCAATCAACAGAATATGTCAACCGGAAAACCATGCACCTGCCACCCTCCAAAGGAGGCCTTGGAGTCATTGACCTGGAAAGTAGAATAGTCGCGCTCCAATGTCTGCATATAAAAGACTTAATTTCTGAACGGGCGGCCAAGTGGAAAGTTCTCGCTTCCTATTGGTGTGGCCTGTCCCTCCGGGACATTGCCCCCCACTTGGCCGTCAACAGCATACCGCACTGCTTTTCTCGTTCCCCCTTTTACGATACTGTCTTGATTTCGTTCAGAAAATACAAACATTTGGTTACTAATTGGGGGGACTTGAAGATGGCACAGTTATATGCAGACATTGTGGAATCCCAAAAGATCATTCCCAGGGTGCAGCGTAAAAACCCCGGTAAAGACTGGGCCACTGTATGGCAACGCGCTCTGTGCAAGAATTTGCCAAATTATCAGGTTTCTTTGAACTTTCGAATTATGCACAGAGTGCTTCCCACCGGTCAGTTTTTGAATCGAATTTTCGGCGCCCCAGGGCTTTGTCCACACTGTGGGACCTTTGAGTCCACGCGTCACTTGTTCACCGAGTGTCGCGTGGTCAGACCGGTGGGGGAGTGGCTCAGCCGTTACCTGGGTAACATCACGAAGCGCTACACCCTCCCCGACATGGATAATCTCGT
Organism: Henricia sp. BOLD:AAB3569; assembly: GCA_037783545.1. NCBI lineage: Eukaryota > Metazoa > Echinodermata > Asteroidea > Spinulosida > Echinasteridae > Henricia > Henricia sp. BOLD:AAB3569. The sequence continues at coordinate 15,649 of JBBELK010000162.1, read as the reverse complement.
TTATTCTCTTTTTGGTTCACCTGCAAAGTCTGCAGAATTACGTATCCTTAAAGTTTTAAGTTACTTTCGTTATGTTGTTTGGAAGTGCCGGAATTACGTAAAGTTTGCTAGGAAAGTTAATATTTCAACAGATCTTATTTTGCATAAAGTTCGTTATTTTGTGTAACGAAACCCATGTCGGGGCCCGTAGATTTCTCAAACCGTTTTCTCAAGTTCTTCTTGGCCGGGTGCGGTCTTGCCCACCTTCAATATAACGTTTTAACATGTGTATGGTTTTTGAATTGTGAAGTTTTCGTTAAAGTGAAAGTTACACTTTTTAAAAAAAATGTACATTTTATTTAGATTTGGTTAAATTGTAAATATGTAACTTAGTGTGTTTTATTTGGGAAAATAAAACATTTTAGAAAAAGGAAATTGGTCAAAGTGTGGTCCAAACGTCGGCAAATTTGGAAGTCGAGTAATTTTCCGACGAACTTCAAATTTTGCATGCTCCAAACACTCTATATTCCGCACTTGTCCTGAAAAATTGACAGACTTTCGCCGGGAAATGGCGGAGAAATTTCAGAGTTTAGGGAAAACTGGGTTGGGGCTTCCTGACTGCTCCGCAAACCGTGGCTGTCTGTACGCTCCTCTTTGGGGTACTCCTGACTCGTGCGCATGCTCAGTCCTTCGGACAGTCGTTGACACACCCCAGTTTGGGACAGGAAATTGGTCAAAGTGTGGTCCAAACGTCGGCAAATTTGGAAGTCAAGAAATTTTCCGACGAACTTCAAATTTTGCATGCTCCAAACACTATATATATTCCGCACTTGTCCTGAAAAATTGACAGACTTTCGCCGGGAAATGGCGGAGAAATTTCAGAGTTTAGGGAAAACTGGGTTGGGGCTTCCTGACTGCTCCGCAAACCGTGGCTGTCTGTACGCTCCTCTTTGGTGTACTCCCGACTCGTGCGCATGCTCAGTCCTTCGGACTGTCGTTGACACACCCCAGTTTGGGACAGGAAATTGGTCAAAGTGTGGTCCAAACGTCGGCAAATTTGGAAGTCAAGAAATTTTCCGACGAACTTCAAATTTTGCATGCTCCAAACACTGTATATTCCGCACTTGTCCTGAAAAATTGACAGACTTTCGCCGGGAAATGGCGGAGAAATTTCAGAGTTTAGGGAAAACTGGGTTGGGGCTTCCTGACTGCTCCGCAAATCGTGGCTGTCTGTACGCTCCTCTTTGGTGTACTCCCGACTCGTGCGCATGCTCAGTCCTTCGGACTGTCGTTGACACACCCCAGTTTGGGACAGAAAATTTGTCAAAGTGTGGTCCAAACGTCGGCAAATTTGGAAGTCAAGAAATTTTCCGACGAACTTCAAATTGTGCATGCTCCAAACACTCTATATTCCGCACTTGTCCTAAAAATTTGACAGACTTTCGCCGGGAAATGGCGGAGAAATTTCAGAGTTTAGGGAAAACTGGGTTGGGGCTTCCTGACTGCTCCGCAAACCGTGGCTGTCTGTACGCTCCTCTTTGGTGTACTCCCGACTCGTGCGCACTGTCGTTGACACATCCCAGTTTGGGACAGGAAATTGGTCAAAGTGTGGTCCAAACGTCGGCAAATTTGGAAGTCAAGAAATTTTCCGACGAACTTCAAATTTTGCATGCTCCAAACACTCTATACTCCGCACTTGTCCTGAAAAATTGACAGACTTTCGCCGGGAAATGGCGGAGAAATTTCAGAGTTTAGGGAAAACTGGGTTCGGGCTTCTGACTGCTCCGCAAACCGTGGCTGTCTGTACGCTCCTCTTTGGTGTACTCCTGACTCGTGCGCATGCTCAGTTTTTCGGACTGTCGTTGACACACCCCAGTTTGGGACAGGAAATTGGTCAAAGTGTGGTCCAAACGTCGGCAAATTTGGAGGTCGAAAAATTGTCCGACGAACTTCAAATTTTGCATGCTCCAAACACTCTATATTGCGCACTTGTCCTAAAAAATTGACAGACTTTCGCCGGGAAATGGCAGAGAAATTTCAGAGTTTAGGGGAAACTGGGTTGGAGCTTCCTGGCTGCTCCCGCAACCTGTGGCTGTCTGTACGCACCTCTTTGGTGTACTCCTGACTCGTGCGCATGCTCAGTCCTTCGGACTGTCGTTGACACGGCCCAGTTTGGGACGGGATTTTGCTCAAAGTGTGGTCCAAACGTCGGCAAATTTGGAGGTCGAAAATTTTTCCGACGAACTTCAAATTTTGCATGCTCCAAACACTCTATATTGCGCACTTGTCCTAAAAAAATGACAGACTTTCGCCGGGAAATGGCAGAGAAATTTCAGAGTTTAGGGAAAACTGGGTTGGAGCTTCCTGGCTGCTCCCGCAACCTGTGGCTGTCTGTACGCACCTCTTTGGTGTACTCCTGACTCGTGCGCATGCTCAGTCCTTCGGACTGTCGTTGACACGGCCCAGTTTGGGACGGGATTTTGCTCAAAGTGTGGTCCAAACGTCGGCAAATTTGGAGGTCGAAAAATTTTCCGACGAACTTCAAATTTTGCATGCTCCAAACACTCTATATTGCGCACTTGTCCTAAAAAATTGACAGACTTTCGCCGGGAAATGGCAGAGAAATTTCAGAGTTTAGGGAAAACTGGGTTGGAGCTTCCTGGCTGCTCCCGCAACCTGTGGCTGTCTGTACGCACCTCTTTGGTGTACTCCTGACTCGTGCGCATGCTCAGTCCTTCGGACTGTCGTTGACACGGCCCAGTTTGGGACGGGATTTTGCTCAAAGTGTGGTCCAAACGTCGGCAAATTTGGAGGTCGAAAAATTTTCCGACGAACTTCAAATTTTGCAGTGTTTGGAGTGTTTGGAGCATGCTCCCGCAACCTGTGGCTGTCTGTACGCACCTCTTTGGTGTACTCCTGACTCGTGCGCATGCTCAGTCCTTCGGACTGTCGTTGACACGGCCCAGTTTGGGACGGGATTTTGCTCAAAGTGTGGTCCAAACGTCGGCAAATTTGGAGGTCGAAAAATTTTTCGACGAACTTCAAATTTTGCATGCTCCAAACACTCTATATTGCGCACTTGTCCTAAAAAATTGACAGACTTTCGCCGGGAAATGGCAGAGAAATTTCAGAGTTTAGGGAAAACTGGGTTGGAGCTTCCTGGCTGCTCCCGCAACCTGTGGCTGTCTGTACGCACCTCTTTGGTGTACTCCTGACTCGTGCGCATGCTCAGTCCTTCGGACTGTCGTTGACACGGCCCAGTTTGGGACGGGATTTTGCTCAAAGTGTGGTCCAAACGTCGGCAAATTTGGAGGTCGAAAAATTTTCCGACGAACTTCAAATTTTGCATGCTCCAAACACTCTATATTGCGCACTTGTCCTAAAAAATTGACAGACTTTCGCCGGGAAATGGCAGAGAAATTTCAGAGTTTAGGGAAAACTGGGTTGGAGCTTCCTGGCTGCTCCCGCAACCTGTGGCTGTCTGTACGCACCTCTTTGGTGTACTCCTGACTCGTGCGCATGCTCAGTCATTCGGACTGTCGTTGACACGGCCCAGTTTGGGACGGGATTTTGCTCAAAGTGTGGTCCAAACGTCGGCAAATTTGGAGGTCGAAAAATTTTCCGACGAACTTCAAATTTTGCATGCTCCAAACACTCTATATTGCGCACTTGTCCTAAAAAATTGACAGACTTTCGCCGGGAAATGGCAGAGAAATTTCAGAGTTTAGGGAAAACTGGGTTGGAGCTTCCTGGCTGCTCCCGCAACCTGTGGCTGTCTGTACGCACCTCTTTGGTGTACTCCTGACTCGTGCGCATGCTCAGTCCTTCGGACTGTCGTTGACACGGCCCAGTTTGGGACGGGATTTTGCTCAAAGTGTGGTCCAAACGTCGGCAAATTTGGAGGTCGAAAAATTTTCCGACGAACTTCAAATTTTGCATGCTCCAAACACTCTATATTGCGCACTTGTCCTAAAAAATTGACAGACTTTCGCCGGGAAATGGCAGAGAAATTTCAGAGTTTAGGGAAAACTGGGTTGGAGCTTCCTGGCTGCTCCCGCAACCTGTGGCTGTCTGTACGCACCTCTTTGGTGTACTCCTGACTCGTGCGCATGCTCAGTCCTTCGGACTGTCGTTGACACGGCCCAGTTTGGGACAGGATTTTGCTCAAAGTGTGGTCCAAACGTCGGCAAATTTGGAGGTCGAAAAATTTTCCGACGAACTTCAAATTTTGCATGCTCCAAACACTCTATATTGCGCACTTGTCCTAAAAAATTGACAGACTTTCGCCGGGAAATGGCAGAGAAATTTCAGAGTTTAGGGAAAACTGGGTTGGAGCTTCCTGGCTGCTCCCGCAACCTGTGGCTGTCTGTACGCACCTCTTTGGTGTACTCCTGACTCGTGCGCATGCTCAGTCCTTCGGACTGTCGTTGACACCGCCCAGTTTGGGACGGGATTTTGCTCAAAGTGTGGTCCAAACGTCGGCAAATTTGGAGGTCGAAAAATTTTCCGACGAACTTCAAATTTTGCATGCTCCAAACACTCTATATTGCGCACTTGTCCTAAAAAATTGACAGACTTTCGCCGGGAAATGGCAGAGAAATTTCAGAGTTTAGGGAAAACTGGGTTGGAGCTTCCTGGCTGCTCCCGCAACCTGTGGCTGTCTGTACGCACCTCTTTGGTGTACTCCTGACTCGTGCGCATGCTCAGTCCTTCGGACTGTCGTTGACACGGCCCAGTTTGGGACGGGATTTTGCTCAAAGTGTGGTCCAAACGTCGGCAAATTTGGAGGTCGAAAAATTTTTCGACGAACTTAAAATTTTGCATGCTCCAAACACTCTATATTGCGCACTTGTCCTAAAAAATTGACAGACTTTCGCCGGGAAATGGCAGAGAAATTTCAGAGTTTAGGGAAAACTGGGTTGGAGCTTCCTGGCTGCTTCCGCAACCTGTGGCTGTCTGTACGCACCTCTTTGGTGTACTCCTGACTCGTGCGCATGCTCAGTCCTTCGGACTGTCGTTGACACGGCCCAGTTTGGGACGGGATTTTGCTCAAAGTGTGGTCCAAACGTCGGCAAATTTGGAGGTCGAAAAATTTTCCGACGAACTTCAAATTTTGCATGCTCCAAACACTCTATATTGCGCACTTGTCCTAAAAAATTGACAGACTTTCGCCGGGAAATGGCAGAGAAATTTCAGAGTTTAGGGAAAACTGGGTTGGAGCTTCCTGGCTGCTCCCGCAACCTGTGGCTGTCTGTACGCACCTCTTTGGTGTACTCCTGACTCGTGCGCATGCTCAGTCCTTCGGACTGTCGTTGACACGGCCCAGTTTGGGACGGGATTTTGCTCAAAGTGTGGTCCAAACGTCGGCAAATTTGGAGGTCGAAAAATTTTTCGACGAACTTCAAATTTTGCATGCTCCAAACACTCTATATTGCGCACTTGTCCTAAAAAATTGACAGACTTTCGCCGGGAAATGGCAGAGAAATTTCAGAGTTTAGGGAAAACTGGGTTGGAGCTTCCTGGCTGCTTCCGCAACCTGTGGCTGTCTGTACGCACCTCTTTGGTGTACTCCTGACTCGTGCGCATGCTCAGTCCTTCGGACTGTCGTTGACACGGCCCAGTTTGGGACGGGATTTTGCTCAAAGTGTGGTCCAAACGTCGGCAAATTTGGAGGTCGAAAAATTTTCCGACGAACTTCAAATTTTGCATGCTCCAAACACTCTATATTGCGCACTTGTCCTAAAAAATTGACAGACTTTCGCCGGGAAATGGCAGAAAAATTTCAGAGTTTAGGGAAAACTGGGTTGGAGCTTCCTGGCTGCTCCCGCAACCTGTGGCTGTCTGTACGCACCTCTTTGGTGTACTCCTGACTCGTGCGCATGCTCAGTCATTCGGACTGTCGTTGACACGGCCCAGTTTGGGACGGGATTTTGCTCAAAGTGTGGTCCAAACGTCGGCAAATTTGGAGGTCGAAAAATTTTCCGACGAACTTCAAATTTTGCATGCTCCAAACACTCTATATTGCGCACTTGTCCTAAAAAATTGACAGACTTTCGCCGGGAAATGGCAGAGAAATTTCAGAGTTTAGGGAAAACTGGGTTGGAGCTTCCTGGCTGCTCCCGCAACCTGTGGCTGTCTGTACGCACCTCTTTGGTGTACTCCTGACTCGTGCGTATGCTCAGTCCTTCGGACTGTCGTTGACACGGCCCAGTTTGGGACGGGATTTTGCTCAAAGTGTGGTCCAAACGTCGGCAAATTTGGAGGTCGAAAAATTTTCCGACGAACTTCAAATTTTGCATGCTCCAAACACTCTATATTGCGCACTTGTCCTAAAAAATTGACAGACTTTCGCCGGGAAATGGCAGAGAAATTTCAGAGTTTAGGGAAAACTGGGTTGGAGCTTCCTGGCTGCTCCCGCAACCTGTGGCTGTCTGTACGCACCTCTTTGGTGTACTCCTGACTCGTGCGCATGCTCAGTCCTTCGGACTGTCGTTGACACGGCCCAGTTTGGGACGGGATTTTGCTCAAAGTGTGGTCCAAACGTCGGCAAATTTGGAGGTCGAAAAATTTTCCGACGAACTTCAAATTTTGCATGCTCCAAACACTCTATATTGCGCACTTGTCCTAAAAAATTGACAGACTTTCGCCGGGAAATGGCAGAGAAATTTCAGAGTTTAGGGAAAACTGGGTTGGAGCTTCCTGGCTGCTCCCGCAACCTGTGGCTGTCTGTACGCACCTCTTTGGTGTACTCCTGACTCGTGCGCATGCTCAGTCCTTCGGACTGTCGTTGACACGGCCCAGTTTGGGACGGGATTTTGCTCAAAGTGTGGTCCAAACGTCGGCAAATTTGGAGGTCGAAAAATTTTCCGACGAACTTCAAATTTTGCATGCTCCAAACACTCTATATTGCGCACTTGTCCTAAAAAATTGACAGACTTTCGCCGGGAAATGGCAGAGAAATTTCAGAGTTTAGGGAAAACTGGGTTGGAGCTTCCTGGCTGCTCCCGCAACCTGTGGCTGTCTGTACGCACCTCTTTGGTGTACTCCTGACTCGTGCGCATGCTCAGTCATTCGGACTGTCGTTGACACGGCCCAGTTTGGGACGGGATTTTGCTCAAAGTGTGGTCCAAACGTCGGCAAATTTGGAGGTCGAAAAATTTTCCGACGAACTTCAAATTTTGCATGCTCCAAACACTCTATATTGCGCACTTGTCCTAAAAAATTGACAGACTTTCGCCGGGAAATGGCAGAGAAATTTCAGAGTTTAGGGAAAACTGGGTTGGAGCTTCCTGGCTGCTCCCGCAACCTGCGGCTGTCTGTACGCACCTCTTTGGTGTACTCCTGACTCGTGCGCATGCTCAGTCCTTCGGACTGTCGTTGACACGGCCCAGTTTGGGACGGGATTTTGCTCAAAGTGTGGTCCAAACGTCGGCAAATTTGGAGGTCGAAAAATTTTCCGACGAACTTCAAATTTTGCATGCTCCAAACACTCTATATTGCGCACTTGGACTAAAAAATTGACAGACTTTCGCCGGGAAATGGCAGAGAAATTTCAGAGTTTAGGGAAAACTGGGTTGGAGCTTCCTGGCTGCTCCCGCAACCTGTGGCTGTCTGTACGCACCTCTTTGGTGTACTCCTGACTCGTGCGCATGCTCAGTCCTTCGGACTGTCGTTGACACGGCCCAGTTTGGGACGGGATTTTGCTCAAAGTGTGGTCCAAACGTCGGCAAATTTGGAGGTCGAAAAATTTTCCGACGAACTTCAAATTTTGCATGCTCCAAACACTCTATATTGCGCACTTGTCCTAAAAAATTGACAGACTTTCGCCGGGAAATGGCAGAGAAATTTCAGAGTTTAGGGAAAACTGGGTTGGAGCTTCCTGGCTGCTCCCGCAACCTGTGGCTGTCTGTACGCACCTCTTTGGTGTACTCCTGACTCGTGCGCATGCTCAGTCCTTCGGACTGTCGTTGACACGGCCCAGTTTGGGACGGGATTTTGCTCAAAGTGTGGTCCAAACGTCGGCAAATTTGGAGGTCGAAAAATTTTCCGACGAACTTCAAATTTTGCATGCTCCAAACACTCTATATTGCGCACTTGTCCTAAAAAATTGACAGACTTTCGCCGGGAAATGGCAGAGAAATTTCAGAGTTTAGGGAAAACTGGGTTGGAGCTTCCTGGCTGCTCCCGCAACCTGTGGCTGTCTGTACGCACCTCTTTGGTGTACTCCTGACTCGTGCGCATGCTCAGTCCTTCGGACTGTCGTTGATACGGCCCAGTTTGGGACGGGATTTTGCTCAAAGTGTGGTCCAAACGTCGGCAAATTTGGAGGTCGAAACATTTTCCGACGAACTTCAAATTTTGCATGCTCCAAACACTCTATATTGCGCACTTGTCCTAAAAAATTGACAGACTTTCGCCGGGAAATGGCAGAGAAATTTCAGAGTTTAGGGAAAACTGGGTTGGAGCTTCCTGGCTGCTCCCGCAACCTGTGGCTGTCTGTACGCACCTCTTTGGTGTACTCCTGACTCGTGCGCATGCTCAGTCCTTCGGACTGTCGTTGACACGGCCCAGTTTAGGACGGGATTTTGTTCAAAGTGTGGTCCAAACGTCGGCAAATTTGGAGGTCGAAAAATTTTCCGACGAACTTCAAATTTTGCATGCTCCAAACACTCTATATTGCGCACTTGTCCTAAAAAAATGACAGACTTTCGCCGGGAAATGGCAGAGAAATTTCAGAGTTTAGGGAAAACTGGGTTGGAGCTTCCTGGCTGCTCCCGCAACCTGTGGCTGTCTGTACGCACCTCTTTGGTGTACTCCTGACTCGTGCGTATGCTCAGTCCTTCGGACTGTCGTTGACACGGCCCAGTTTGGGACGGGATTTTGCTCAAAGTGTGGTCCAAACGTCGGCAAATTTGGAGGTCGAAAAATTTTCCGACGAACTTCAAATTTTGCATGCTCCAAACACTCTATATTGCGCACTTGTCCTAAAAAATTGACAGACTTTCGCCGGGAAATGGCAGATAAATTTCAGAGTTTAGGGAAAACTGGGTTGGAGCTTCCTGGCTGCTCCCGCAACCTGTGGCTGTCTGTACGCACCTCTTTGGTGTACTCCTGACTCGTGCGCATGCTCAGTCCTTCGGACTGTCGTTGACACGGCCCAGTTTGGGACGGGATTTTGCTCAAAGTGTGGTCCAAACGTCGGCAAATTTGGAGGTCGAAAAATTTTCCGACGAACTTCAAATTTTGCATGCTCCAAACACTCTATATTGCGCACTTGTCCTAAAAAAATGACAGACTTTCGCCGGGAAATGGCAGAGAAATTTCAGAGTTTAGGGAAAACTGGGTTGGAGCTTCCTGGCTGCTCCCGCAACCTGTGGCTGTCTGTACGCACCTCTTTGGTGTACTCCTGACTCGTGCGCATGCTCAGTCCTTCGGACTGTCGTTGACACGGCCCAGTTTGGGACGGGATTTTGCTCAAAGTGTGGTCCAAACGTCGGCAAATTTGGAGGTCGAAAAATTTTCCGACGAACTACAAATTTTGCATGCTCCAAACACTCTATATTGCGCACTTGTCCTAAAAAATTGACAGACTTTCGCCGGGAAATGGCAGAGAAATTTCAGAGTTTAGGGAAAACTGGGTTGGAGCTTCCTGGCTGCTCCCGCAACCTGTGGCTGTCTGTACGCACCTCTTTGGTGTACTCCTGACTCGTGCGCATGCTCAGTCCTTCGGACTGTCGTTGACACGGCCCAGTTTGGGACGGGATTTTGCTCAAAGTGTGGTCCAAACGTCGGCAAATTTGGAGGTCGAAAAATTTTCCGACGAACTTCAAATTTTGCATGCTCCAAACACTCTATATTGCGCACTTGTCCTAAAAAATTGACAGACTTTCGCCGGGAAATGGCAGAGAAATTTCAGAGTTTAGGGAAAACTGGGTTGGAGCTTCCTGGCTGCTCCCGCAACCTGTGGCTGTCTGTACGCACCTCTTTGGTGTACTCCTGACTCGTGCGCATGCTCAGTCCTTCGGACTGTCGTTGACACGGCCCAGTTTGGGACGGGATTTTGCTCAAAGTGTGGTCCAAACGTCGGCAAATTTGGAGGTCGAAAAATTTTCCGACGAACTTCAAATTTTGCATGCTCCAAACACTCTATATTGCGCACTTGTCCTAAAAAATTGACAGACTTTCGCCGGGAAATGGCAGAGAAATTTCAGAGTTTAGGGAAAACTGGGTTGGAGCTTCCTGGCTGCTCCCGCAACCTGTGGCTGTCTGTACGCACCTCTTTGGTGTACTCCTGACTCGTGCGCATGCTCAGTCCTTCGGACTGTCGTTGACACGGCCCAGTTTGGGACGGGATTTTGCTCAAAGTGTGGTCCAAACGTCGGCAAATTTGGAGGTCGAAAAATTTTCCGACGAACTTCAAATTTTGCATGCTCCAAACACTCTATATTGCGCACTTGTCTTAAAAAATTGACAGACTTTCGCCGGGAAATGGCAGAGAAATTTCAGAGTTTAGGGAAAACTGGGTTGGAGCTTCCTGGCTGCTCCCGCAACCTGTGGCTGTCTGTACGCACCTCTTTGGTGTACTCCTGACTCGTGCGCATGCTCAGTCCTTCGGACTGTCGTTGACACGGCCCAGTTTGGGACGGGATTTTGCTCAAAGTGTGGTCCAAACGTCGGCAAATTTGGAGGTCGAAACATTTTCCGACGAACTTTAAATTTTGCATGCTCCAAACACTCTATATTGCGCACTTGTCCTACAAAATTGACAGACTTTCGCCGGGAAATGGCAGAGAAATTTCAGAGTTTAGGGAAAACTGGGTTGGAGCTTCCTGGCTGCTCCCGCAACCTGTGGCTGTCTGTACGCACCTCTTTGGTGTACTCCTGACTCGTGCGTATGCTCAGTCCTTCGGACTGTCGTTGACACGGCCCAGTTTGGGACGGGATTTTGCTCAAAGTGTGGTCCAAACGTCGGCAAATTTGGAGGTCGAAAAATTTTCCGACGAACTTCAAATTTTGCATGCTCCAAACACTCTATATTGCGCACTTGTCCTAAAAAATTGACAGACTTTCGCCGGGAAATGGCAGATAAATTTCAGAGTTTAGGGAAAACTGGGTTGGAGCTTCCTGGCTGCTCCCGCAACCTGTGGCTGTCTGTACGCACCTCTTTGGTGTACTCCTGACTCGTGCGCATGCTCAGTCCTTCGGACTGTCGTTGACACGGCCCAGTTTGGGACGGGATTTTGCTCAAAGTGTGGTCCAAACGTCGGCAAATTTGGAGGTCGAAAAATTTTCCGACGAACTTCAAATTTTGCATGCTCCAAACACTCTATATTGCGCACTTGTCCTAAAAAAATGACAGACTTTCGCCGGGAAATGGCAGAGAAATTTCAGAGTTTAGGGAAAACTGGGTTGGAGCTTCCTGGCTGCTCCCGCAACCTGTGGCTGTCTGTACGCACCTCTTTGGTGTACTCCTGACTCGTGCGCATGCTCAGTCCTTCGGACTGTCGTTGACACGGCCCAGTTTGGGACGGGATTTTGCTCAAAGTGTGGTCCAAACGTCGGCAAATTTGGAGGTCGAAAAATTTTCCGACGAACTTCAAATTTTGCATGCTCCAAACACTCTATATTGCGCACTTGTCCTAAAAAATTGACAGACTTTCGCCGGGAAATGGCAGAGAAATTTCAGAGTTTAGGGAAAACTGGGTTGGAGCTTCCTGGCTGCTCCCGCAACCTGTGGCTGTCTGTACGCACCTCTTTGGTGTACTCCTGACTCGTGCGCATGCTCAGTCCTTCGGACTGTCGTTGACACGGCCCAGTTTGGGACGGGATTTTGCTCAAAGTGTGGTCCAAACGTCGGCAAATTTGGAGGTCGAAAAATTTTCCGACGAACTTCAAATTTTGCATGCTCCAAACACTCTATATTGCGCACTTGTCCTAAAAAATTGACAGACTTTCGCCGGGAAATGGCAGAGAAATTTCAGAGTTTAGGGAAAACTGGGTTGGAGCTTCCTGGCTGCTCCCGCAACCTGTGGCTGTCTGTACGCACCTCTTTGGTGTACTCCTGACTCGTGCGCATGCTCAGTCCTTCGGACTGTCGTTGACACGGCCCAGTTTGGGACGGGATTTTGCTCAAAGTGTGGTCCAAACGTCGGCAAATTTGGAGGTCGAAAAATTTTCCGACGAACTTCAAATTTTGCATGCTCCAAACACTCTATATTGCGCACTTGTCCTAAAAAATTGACAGACTTTCGCCGGGAAATGGCAGAGAAATTTCAGAGTTTAGGGAAAACTGGGTTGGAGCTTCCTGGCTGCTCCCGCAACCTGTGGCTGTCTGTACGCACCTCTTTGGTGTACTCCTGACTCGTGCGCATGCTCAGTCCTTCGGACTGTCGTTGACACGGCCCAGTTTGGGACGGGATTTTGCTCAAAGTGTGGTCCAAACGTCGGCAAATTTGGAGGTCGAAAAATTTTCCGACGAACTTCAAATTTTGCATGCTCCAAACACTCTATATTGCGCACTTGTCTTAAAAAATTGACAGACTTTCGCCGGGAAATGGCAGAGAAATTTCAGAGTTTAGGGAAAACTGGGTTGGAGCTTCCTGGCTGCTCCCGCAACCTGTGGCTGTCTGTACGCACCTCTTTGGTGTACTCCTGACTCGTGCGCATGCTCAGTCCTTCGGACTGTCGTTGACACGGCCCAGTTTGGGACGGGATTTTGCTCAAAGTGTGGTCCAAACGTCGGCAAATTTGGAGGTCGAAACATTTTCCGACGAACTTTAAATTTTGCATGCTCCAAACACTCTATATTGCGCACTTGTCCTACAAAATTGACAGACTTTCGCCGGGAAATGGCAGAGAAATTTCAGAGTTTAGGGAAAACTGGGTTGGAGCTTCCTGGCTGCTCCCGCAACCTGTGGCTGTCTGTACGCACCTCTTTGGTGTACTCCTGACTCGTGCGCATGCTCAGTCCTTCGGACTGTCGTTGACACGGCCCAGTTTGGGACGGGATTTTGCTCAAAGTGTGGTCCAAACGTCGGCAAATTTGGAGGTCGAAAAATTTTCCGACGAACTTCAAATTTTGCATGCTCCAAACACTCTATATTGCGCACTTGTCCTAAAAAATTGACAGACTTTCGCCGGGAAATGGCAGAGAAATTTCAGAGTTTAGGGAAAACTGGGTTGGAGCTTCCTGGCTGCTCCCGCAACCTGTGGCTGTCTGTACGCACCTCTTTGGTGTACTCCTGACTCGTGCGCATGCTCAGTCCTTCGGACTGTCGTTGACACGGCCCAGTTTGGGACGGGATTTTGCTCAAAGTGTGGTCCAAACGTCGGCAAATTTGGAGGTCGAAAAATTTTCCGACGAACTTCAAATTTTGCATGCTCCAAACACTCTATATTGCGCACTTGTCCTAAAAAATTGACAGACTTTCGCCGGGAAATGGCAGAGAAATTTCAGAGTTTAGGGAAAACTGGGTTGGAGCTTCCTGGCTGCTCCCGCAACCTGTGGCTGTCTGTACGCACCTCTTTGGTGTACTCCTGACTCGTGCGCATGCTCAGTCCTTCGGACTGTCGTTGACACGGCCCAGTTTGGGACGGGATTTTGCTCAAAGTGTGGTCCAAACGTCGGCAAATTTGGAGGTCGAAAAATTTTCCGACGAACTTCAAATTTTGCATGCTCCAAACACTCTATATTGCGCACTTGTCCTAAAAAATTGACAGACTTTCGCCGGGAAATGGCAGAGAAATTTCAGAGTTTAGGGAAAACTGGGTTGGAGCTTCCTGGCTGCTCCCGCAACCTGTGGCTGTCTGTACGCACCTCTTTGGTGTACTCCTGACTCGTGCGCATGCTCAGTCCTTCGGACTGTCGTTGACACGGCCCAGTTTGGGACGGGATTTTGCTCAAAGTGTGGTCCAAACGTCGGCAAATTTGGAGGTCGAAACATTTTCCGACGAACTTTAAATTTTGCATGCTCCAAACACTCTATATTGCGCACTTGTCCTACAAAATTGACAGACTTTCGCCGGGAAATGGCAGAGAAATTTCAGAGTTTAGGGAAAACTGGGTTGGAGCTTCCTGGCTGCTCCCGCAACCTGTGGCTGTCTGTACGCACCTCTTTGGTGTACTCCTGACTCGTGCGCATGCTCAGTCCTTCGGACTGTCGTTGACACGGCCCAGTTTGGGACGGGATTTTGCTCAAAGTGTGGTCCAAACGTCGGCAAATTTGGAGGTCGAAAAATTTTCCGACGAACTTCAAATTTTGCATGCTCCAAACACTCTATATTGCGCACTTGTCCTAAAAAATGGACAGACTTTCGCCGGGAAATGGCAGAGAAATTTCAGAGTTTAGGGAAAACTGGGTTGGAGCTTCCTGGCTGCTCCCGCAACCTGTGGCTGTCTCTACGCACCTCTTTGGTGTACTCCTGACTCGTGCGCATGCTCAGTCCTTCGGACTGTCGTTGACACGGCCCAGTTTGGGACGGGATTTTGCTCAAAGTGTGGTCCAAACGTCGGCAAATATGGAGGTCGAAAAATTTTTCGACGAACTTCAAATTTTGCATGCTCCAAACACTCTATATTGCGCACTTGTCCTAAAAAATTGACAGACTTTCGCCGGGAAATGGCAGAGAAATTTCAGAGTTTAGGGAAAACTGGGTTGGAGCTTCCTGGCTGCTCCCGCAACCTGTGGCTGTCTGTACGCACCTCTTTGGTGTACTCCTGACTCGTGCGCATGCTCAGTCCTTCGGACTGTCGTTGATACGGCCCAGTTTGGGACGGGATTTTGCTCAAAGTGTGGTCCAAACGTCGGCAAATTTGGAGGTCGAAACATTTTCCGACGAACTTTAAATTTTGCATGCTCCAAACACTCTATATTGCGCACTTGTCCTAAAAAATTGACAGACTTTCGCCGGGAAATGGCAGAGAAATTTCAGAGTTTAGGGGAAAACTGGGTTGGAGCTTCCTGGCTGCTCCCGCAACCTGTGGCTGTCTGTACGCACCTTTTTGGTGTACTCCTGACTCGTGCGCATGCTCAGTCCCTTCGGACTGTCGTTGACACGGCCCAGTTTGGGACGGGATTTTGCTCAAAGTGTGGTCCAAACGTCGGCAAATTTGGAGGTCCAAAAATTTTCCGACGAACTTCAAATTTTTGCATGCTCCAAACACTCTATATTGCGCACTTGTCCTAAAAAATGGACAGACTTTCGCCGGGAAATGGCAGAGAAATTTCAGAGTTTAGGGAAAACTGGGTTGGAGCTTCCTGGCTGCTCCCGCAACCTGTGGCTGTCTGTACGCACCTCTTTGGTGTACTCCTGACTCGTGCGCATGCTCAGTCCTTCGGACTGTCGTTGACACGGCCCAGTTTGGGACGGGATTTTGCTCAAGTGTGGTCCAAACGTCGGCAAATTTGGAGGTCGAAAAATTTTCCGACGAACTTCAAATTTTGCATGCTCCAAACACTCTATATTGCGCACTTGTCCTAAAAAAATGACAGACTTTCGCCGGAAATGGCAGAGAAATTTCAGAGTTTAGGGAAAACTGGGTTGGAGCTTCCTGGTTGCCTCCCGCAAACCTGTGGCTGTCTGTACGCACCTCTTTGGTGTACTCCTGACTCGTGCGCCATGCCTCAGTCCTTCGGACTGTCGTTGACACGGCCCAGTTTGGCGACGGGAT